>BSBN01000511.1:0-4897500 GCA_027924645.1 Cunninghamia lanceolata | reverse complement strand
GATGCATTGCAAGAGGAGCTACGAAGAGGGTTTGAGCCAAGGATGAGAGAAGAAAGTGAAGATGAAGCCGAAGAAGAGCTATCTAAGGAAGAACAAGAAGCTGCTGGAGATCCTGCAGAAGTTAGGCTGTTGAGGGCCATTTCAAAGATCAAAAAGAGGCCTAGGATCAAAATTTCTACATATTCTGGAGATTTGAATCTAGAACAGCTTATTGATTGGATCAATGACATGGAGTATTTTGAGTATGAAGATGTGGAGGACCCAGATTGGGTTAAGTTTGCAAAAACAAAGTTGAAGGGCCATGCCAATATTTGGTGGAAGGAGGTCCAATTAGAGAGGAACAAAAGAGGAAAAGGAAAGATCACCAGATGGGATCAGATGGTGGAGAAACTAAAGAAGCAGTTCATTCCTGTGGACTATGAGATGGAGTTGCTGAAGAAGCTGCAAGGACTGAAGCAAGGTAACAAGTCTATTAAGGAGTATACAGAAGAGTTTTATAAAATTACTATCAGGATAGGCCATGCAGAGCCCAACAAGGAGAAGGTAGCCCATTACATTAATGGGTTGAGGCTGAGTATTCAAGAGGAGTTGAGCCTAGTTAGAATGACCACCATAGAAGATGCGTACCAGTTTTCCCTGAAGGTGGAAGAGAAGCTTAACAAAAGATTTGATAGCAAGCAAAGGGGAAGAGGTCAAGGTGGAAGGACTGGTGCAAGACCCTATGGAGGCTGTAATGAAGATCAAAAGAAAAGTGAAGAAGTAGGCACCAGTTGAAATCAAAGAGGGGATAATACCTACAACCCTCGTGACTAGAACAATAGTGAGAAAAGAGGAAGAGGAAGAGGCAGACCTGGGCAAGGACCTAGAAGAGGAGGTTTTAGAGGAACCTGTTTCCAATGTGGAGAAGAAGGGCATCGAGCATACGAGTGTCCACAACATCAAGGAAGGACAAATAGAAGACTTCAAGGTAATGCACAAGTTGCATATGTAGATGAAGATGCACATTCTGAGCATTTTGAAGATGCTGAAAGGGGAGAAACCCTAGTTGTCAGAAGAACCTTGCTGAATGAGGAGAAAGAACCAAATCAGAGGAAGAGTTTATTCTGCACAAGGTGCAAATGTGAAGGTAAGTGTTGTGATATTATTATTGACAGTGGAAGCATTGACAATCTTGTTTTAGAGGAGATGGTTGACAAGTTGAAGTTGACATGAAGAAACATCCACATCCATATCGGATTGCATGGTTGCAGAAGGACCACAGAGCTTTGGTCAATGAGCAGTGTTTAGTGAAGTTCAAGATTAGGGACTACCATGATGAGGTGTTGTGTGATATCATACCGATGGATGCATGTCTTATGTTATTGGGGAGACCGTGGTAGTATGATAGGAGCGTTGTTCATGATAGACGTGCAAACACATATTCCCTAACAAAGGATGGAGTTTGTCATAAGTTGAAGCCCTTGAAGGAGGTGGAAGAAAAGTTATGTAGTACTACCAGAATTTGCTTGGTAGATGGTAGGAAATTTTTGGAGGGTATGAAGCATGAGCGTCATTGCTTTCCATTGATTCCTAAGATTCATCAAGAGAACTGTGAAGATGTTCCAGCAGAAGTTTCAAATATGTTGGAAGAGTTACAGGACATTATCTCTAATAATGTACTAGAAGGTTTACCACCAGTAAGGAAGATAAGTCATCAAATGGATTTGATACCAAGAGCTAGTTTGCCGAATAAGGTAGCCCATAGAATGAACCCTGCAGAGAATGAAGAGCTGAACAGACAAGTTCAGGAGTTGTTGAGGAAGGGACTGATAAGGGAGAGCCTAAGTCCATGTGCGGTACCTGTAGTACTAGCACCAAAGAAAGTTGGAGAGTGGAGAATGTGTACAGACTCCCGAGCCATCAATAAGATCACAATCAAGTACATATTTCCATTGCCTAGAATGGATGACATAATGGGTTGTTTGAGTGGAGCCAAGTACTTCACGAAGATTGACCTAAAGAGTGGGTATCACCAAATCCGTATTAGAGAAGGAGATGAGTGGAATATAGCCTTCAAGACAAAGGAAGGTTTGTATGAGTGGTTAGTCATGCCATTTGGGATAACCAATGCACTGAGCACATTCATGCGGCTCATGAATGAGGTACTAAAAGAATTTTTGGGAAGTTTTGTTATTGTTTATTTGGATGATATTTTGATTTTCAGTAAGACTTGGGATGAGCATCTGATGCATATCAAAAGAATTCTAGAGAAGTTGAGGGAGGAGAAGTTGTTGATTAATCTGAAGAAATGTAGTTTTGCAAAGGAGTTGGTGTACCTGGGATTTTTTGTCTTAGAGGAAGGTCTTAAGATGGACTCAGAAAAAGTAAGGGCTATCATTGAATGGCCTATGCCAAGGAGTGCAACAGAGGTAAGATATTTTCACGGTTTGGCAAGTTTTTACAGAAAGTTTATCAGGAATTTTAGTAGCATTTGTGCACCCCTAACTGAGACAATGAGAGGGGATAGAAAAGAGTTTAGATGGACTAAAGGAGCAGACAAGAGCTTTGACACATTGAAGCAGAAAGTCGTACAACAACCTATTTTGGCACTTCCAGATTTCAATAAGGTATTTTAGGTAGATTGTGATGCTAGTGGTAGTGGTATAGGAGCTATTTTGAGTCAAGAAGGTAAGCCCATTGCCTATTTTAGTGAGAAGCTTAATGATGCCAAGAAAAAGTATTTTGTTTATGATTAGGAGTTTTATGCAATAGTTTAGGCTTTGAAGAAATGGAGACATTATTTGTTGCCAAAGGATTTTGTTTTATATATTAATCATCAAGCTTTACAATATCGTAATAGTCAAGGAAAGTTAAATCAAAGGAACATAAAATGGGTTGAGTTTTTGTAGAGCTATACTTTTGTTTTGAAGCACAGGAGTGGGAAGTCCAATAGAGTTACAGATGCCTTGAGCAAAAGGCAAAAATTGTTGACAGAAATGAAGATAGAGGTTGTTGGGTTCGATGAGCTCAAAAGTTTGTATCTAGAAGATCCAGATTTTGCAGAGGCTTGGAAAGCTTGTTTGGAACCTATTACTTTGGATAGGACAAAATGGTTGGATTTCATAATCCAAGATGGCATGTTATTTAGAGGAAGCCAGTTGTGCATTCCAAGGAGTTCCATAAGAGAGAACCTGATTAAGAAGACGCATAGTGGAGGATTGGCTGGACACTTTGGTCGAGATAAGACCATTGCTATTGTTGGTGAAAATTATTATTGGCCACAGTTGCAGCAGGATGTGCAGAAATTTTTGCAGAGTTGTAGAGTATGTCAGATGGCAAAAGGAGCAAGTCAGAACATAGGTCTATATCAACCATTACCTATACCAGAGAAGCCATGGGATGATATCAGTATGGATTTTGTTCTTGGTTTACCAAGGACATAGAGAGGACATGATTCCATTTTTGTGGTGGTGTATAGATTCTCAAAGATGGCACATTTTATTCCTTGCAAGAAGACTAATGATGCTATTCATATTGCTGAATTATTTTTCAGAGAGGTGGTGAGACTACATGGTCTATGGTCTACCAAAGAGCATAGTTTCAGATCGAGATACCAAGTTCGTTGGTTATTTCTAGAGGACCTTATGGAAGAAGTTGAAGATAGATTTGAAGTTTAGTTCTGCACACCATCCACAGACTGATGGACAGACCGAAGTGGTGAATAGGAGTTTGGGTAACCTGCTACGGTGCTTAGTAGGAGATAAGCACAAGGGATGGGATTTGATTTTACCACAAGTAGAATTTGCTTACAACAATTATGTCAATAGGAGTACTAGTAAATCACCATTCCAGGTTATATATGGCAATAGCCTAAGAAATGCTTCTGAGTTAAGGAAGCTAGACAAAGGAGAAAAGACAAGTGTTGAAGCTGAAGACTTTGCAGAACATCTGGAGAATTTGCATGAAGAGGTGAGAAAGCACATTAATAAGATGAATATTTAGTACAAGGCTAAGGCAGATTAGAAGAGGAAGTATAAGGAGTTCCAAGTAGGAGATGAAATCATGGTTCACTTGAGAAAAGAAAGGTTCCCAATTGGAACATACAACAAGTTGAAAATGAAGAAATTTGGACCATGCAAAATCTTGAAGAAGCATGATTCAGGAAATGCATATGAGGTAGAGTTGCTGAATGGGATCAATATGTCCCCTATTTTCAACATTGCTGATTTATCAGAATATCATGAAGGTGGAACAGAGGATGGACCAACAGAAGCGCAGTGGAGTATTCCAGCATCTACTTCAATGGACGAGATAGAAGAGATCTTGGATAGTCGTGTGGGAAGAAGTACTCAAAACAAGCAATATGAAGAATATCTGGTAAAATGGAAAGGAAGGCCTATTGAAGATTCCTCTTGGTTATCTAAGGAAGAGGTTGACTATTTGGGTTTCCCTCACACAAACATCTGAGACGTGACAGGGTAACTTCTCAAATTACCCTAGGTGTCTGATGCAAGAGCATCCAGTGGTGTAAGGGCAATCTTGCATCACCCAAAAAGAAGTTAATTCAAAATCATTGTAGTTTTTTTCATTTATTTCCATAATTAGTGTTTCTAGTTCCATAATATCCAGAATAATGATGTAGGACTTTCAGTTTTTCCAAAACTACTAAAAATAGCAACCTGCCTATTTTGGGAAGTTTACAGTTGGGCAAGAATTGAAGTGAAAACTTGCAAAAAGTTACGTAATGGAAATATAAGACCTTTGGTGAAGGAATTAGACAAATATCATTTGTGAGATGAACGATATTAAAGTTTTTATTTTCTGAAAAGTCCCTAAAAATTTTTGAAACAAGATATGAGCACTAAAACTTCCCTAAACATCTTGAAAAGTTGATAAAAATCTATTTACAAATTTCTGGCATGATAGTTCACATCGTGAGCTTTCCGACACCTAAAACGGTTCGTCAATCGGACACCCGAATCAAAAGTTATGCTTCCCGGAAGTTGACCTACTTTTGGAGGGAGTTGTAAATTTCAAAATTTAGCTAGAGGCTGCCAAAAAGTGTTATTTATGGCTATTTTGGGAACCCTGGGTGATGGTAGAGTAAAGGGGGCAAGTGTAGAGTCAAGACTAGGTGGGAAAAATAGAAATCCTAGCAGATTTGGGGTTATAGAAGGCTGAAGATTCTAGAGTCTTGAGGTGGGGAAAGCTGTAATGTGTTGTAGACAGTAGGGGATTCATCCTCTTATTGTAATTGGGATTCTGTAATGTAATGAGTTGCCTAAATCAATAAAAGAAAGTTCTATTTTCTGTGTTCCATTTTTGTTGTTGTGTGTTTTGTGATTTACCCCCTTCATCAAATATGCAAGGAGCATTAGAAGACAATATGGATAGCATCAAGTCTACAATGAAGACCAATTGAAAAGGAAAATGTATTGTATCTAAGAATCAATCTAACAGATATCATTCTTGTTGAACACACCCAAATAATGAGATAGGGGTGAATTAGTGTCCAAACAAATCTCAAACCCTCCAGAGCAAATCAAAACTTAAACTTTACAGCATTAACAGAAACATAAAAGATCAACACAATGAACAACACCACATAACACCAGATGTACATGGAAAACCCAAAAGGGGAAAAACCACGGCAAAGATTAACGCATAATATATGAAGCTCACTACTATAAAAGATTATAGCTTTGTTTTAGGGCTACAACCCAAGGAAGCTACTACTCCCTGTTGACTTTGTTTTAGGGCTTCAACCCAAAGAAGCAACTACTCCATGAAGAAAGGTTTTAGGGTCACTCCCAAGGAAGCTACAACTCCTTGTAGACTTTGTTTTAGGGCTACTACCCAAGGAAGCAACTACTCCCTAAACTAAGAACAAACTCAGAAATGATTACAACATGACAGTCCTTCTACTATTTGAAACTGACAATGAAGCTCACTCCTTTTGATGATTGCAATTTTTCTTTAACACTCTTCTTTTGATGATTTCTCTTCTAGGAACACTCTTCACTTCTCTTCTATCTCAAAAATATCTTCAAGATGAATCCAAATAGGATCTACCACTTCTACTCTTTCTCTTATATCATAATGCATTACATATCCTAATTCTGATTCTCACATTCATAATCATACCTCACCTAGATCAACTAGGGTTACAATATATACATGATATTACATTACAAGTTGGCTAGAGACAACAAGAATATTACAATTACAAGTTGGCCTTGAAGATCAAACAACATGAAACATGTAGAGGACAACCCCTAACATGAACTACACACAACACCAAGAAGAGGAACACGCCTTGTGGATTTCAACACATGCTTAACCTAGTCCTAAACATCCATCACAACATCATCCTTCATATAATAAGATATGCACACTTCACACAATTGAATTAGGTCGCCCTTAGGTAAGAAAACATGAAGCTTGTAGCACATCAATCATTACAACTTGGCGGTACTCATGGTAGATTAAACATTACTTGTGCTTCTATCAGATAAGTCAACATGATCCACACAACATCTCCAAACACTCCTTGAACTCTATATGGCAACAACTTTGTGGCACACATCACCAACAATCCCAAGTTGACCTCAACAACAATAACTCTTTACAAATTGAATTGAAAACTTTGTGCGGTACTGGAAACACAAAAGATTTGCATGTGATTCAAACCTGAGAAACATAGAGACATGTAGAATGTCCACATAAACTCATATAACTGATCTATACATTCTCCAACTAGCACAAGTACTCAAACATATATTTTTTAGAATAATTAGGCATCCAAAACTATTTGTAGCACACTATCATTTGAAAAATGAACTTGCAAACCTCCAAATGACCTGATACTACAAAGTAGCATGTATTGTAGATCCCTGAACATGTCCACAAAACCACATGGACAAATCTTCACTTCCATAGGAATGCAGATCATTCCAACCAACCTTCATCATCACTTTATTCTGCCAGAGTAAAGATCAAAACTCTGTCACTTATAACTTTCACTGCAGAGGAGCAAATGATATAAAATCTTGAATGTAGTACCTTCTCAACATATTGAACTTAACTTTTGAATTGCATAACCACATCTTCAAATGCAGAGGAATGTAGAGGAATGCAGAGCATTCTACCAACTAGTCTTCAAGGCAACTTCCTGTAGCAGAAACCTTTACAATCATCCAGAGACCAGAACCTCCTTGTAGAAACACATACTTCCTTAGGAACAATAAGAGAGAGAATACAACATGCTACAGACTATCAGCACCATCTCCCAATCATCAGGATTACTTCTAATCCTCATCTTGATGCTTCTAATTCCCATCTTAATACTTCTAATTCCCATCTTAATATATCATCATGATATCATCTCTGCTGGAAACAAACATACTCAATACATCCTTAATTGACATTAAACAAGGCATGACATCTAACCATGAACATCAGCAACATCACTGTTAGCACACCATCATAGTATTACATCAACATAAGCATCCAAGATGAGTGTTGACTTGAATGACAACCACATCAGTGACAACCTTAGGTAACATATGTGCAACAATTCTCACAACCAAAGGAACAACACCAAAACCCACTCAATCAAGGTGGATCATTAGGACAAGTTGATCATGATACAAAAGGTAGTACTCATATAAGATCTTAGAACATGCTACCAAATGTGGACATGCACAAGTTTGATGGAAAGGATCCATTGACTTGGATAAATCAAATTGAGGATTATTTTGATGTGAATTAGATTCCAAGTGGGAAAAAAGTGAAAATTGCCTCCTTATATCTAGAACTAAAGCAATTCATTGGTATAGATGGCTATGTGCACAACAAAAGAAAAAGGCTCTCACTATCATATGGTCAATTTTTATACAAGAGTTACAATCACACTATAACAATAGTGTGTCAGACAACTACTTGAACCAATTAGCTAAACTACAACAAACATGATCAATCAAGGATTATATTAAGAAATTCTAGAACATATCCTTGAGAGTAGATACAATTATAGAGGATAACTTGAATGACTTACTTCTAGGTGGTCTCAAGAATCACATCTAAGGTATGCATCTTTAGAACTACTTCTATATCTATTTCTTTTGTCCTATCACATAGGGTAGAGGATAAGTTTTTAGTTCCTAGAAGGCAAGAGTTCAATTGGATAAGAGAAGATATTTTCAACACAACCATTCTCTCAACCATCTCGATTGACTTCTCAATAAATTGAAGAGAAAAAGGAATAAAAGGTTGTTTTTGACTATGATAGAAAATACAATATAGGGGTAAGTGCATGGAAAAGGGAGACAAAAGGGGGGGTCAAAAGTGGCCACTTTTTTTTTTTTTTTTCTGAAATCAACTAAAGCTAAACATGGACGAGAAATTTGAGATATTTACACTCAAAATTTGAAGATATGATAAGAACAAGAATTGCAATACTCTAAATATAGTTTCTAAACTACTAGAGATTTTTTAAAATGGTTAAGGTTAAGGTGTGAAATGTTGAGCATACACAAAAGTGTTCCTATTTTTATCACTAAAATATAGTAGTGTTTGGTGTGTGCCCCCTACTTTTTTTTGTAACATTAGGTATTTTTAAAAAGAAATTGGTAGAAATATAGAAAAGAGTGAGTACTAAAAGTTTTATATTTTTTTATTAAATATTTTTTGTATGATTTTTTGAAGTGATGCATCCTAAAAATTACATCACTAAGCATGCACATCACATAACTCACACAAAAAAAAATGTATTTTTTTTAGTATGTATAGAATGAATCATAGAACAATCCTATATTTTTTAAAAATTTGGATAAGTAGGTCAAAAGTTATAAAAAAATCAATACATATGTATTGAAGGAATATGAACACTTTAAAAAAATAAAAATAAATACTTTAACTTACTGAATACATAAAAAATATTTTACAGTTAGAAAGCTAAGAAGTAGCTCATCATTTTACTGGTGGTTTTATAAAATTTTATTATAAAACATGTAAACCTAATGAGGTTGAAATTTGAATTCATTGTTTTATGTTAAAAACATGAATTTAGGATCCATAAGAGATCTCCAACCCTTAGGCTTGGAAATCCAAGACTAAATGGGCGGAATCATAAAAAATTTGAAATCAAGGCATTAATTTAGAAAATTCAATGCAAACATAATGTGCTAACATTAGTTTTTGCATTCACATTGTGATTTACATTGATTTTGAAAAACATAACGTGTACATGCATTTTTTCACGATAATGGGATTGAACAATGGTGTGATAGGACACCTAGCATAAGGGAAAGTATGTGAAGTAATTATGAGAAGGGACGGTAGAAGAATGCAAATAAATGAGATTAAGAGAGAGTTCTGTGTATTCATTTCTTCTTTCATTACATGTTGTGTGCTAGAGTATTTAGTGGGTGGAAGTTTCCATGGCTTTTGTAGATGGCATGAGGCATGTGGGTAGAAAAATGGTGGATAGCGACAAAGGCAAGGGAATGACGGAAGTGAAGACTGGCATGGAAGTAGAGAAAGAGGAGGGTAATAGGAAAGGAAGAGGTTGCAGACTTTATGGCCTTTGTTGATAAGGAGATTAGCAACCCTGCACTGCAAAATTGGATGGTCCGCATCTCATAATTGGTCAAGGATATGGATGGTTCTCCTAAGGTCAGAATATGATTAGCAATGGTGAAGTTATTGTTGGATCCTAGATACACCAAATGGAGATGGAATACTTTGATGCCACCTAGTCCCTATCTAATGCAACTATGTTATCTAATGATGTGATCTCCTATCTTCTACACGATGACATCAGTGATGTTGTCAATTAGGTAGAAGCCCACTTTGATTGCATGTTGGAGCATCTACACACCATTAAAAGGAGATAGATCTATTCACAGTTAGCGGTGGAGGATATTGCTAAAATAATGAAGATTCAACTTCTAGAGGAGGCGATTCCATTATTTTCTAAGTATTGTGATTCAGAGGATGATGATTTCAAATAAGAGGGTACTATTTCTACAAAATGAAATGAGGTCTACAAAAAATATAATTGTGATATAGTAGATGGGTTAGGGCCTACATAATTTACCTAGCACCCAGGTAATATCTAAGACTTGATGTTTTTTGTTTTGATATAGGAATTGAAAGGAAGCTAGGTGTGCGGAAATCGCTTCCTACACTAATCTAATGAGGAGAGGGCTATGCAAATTCAAATTTATTCTAACTATTACAGAAATGTTAAACCATTAACATGAGATATTACAGCAAAACACAAGAACCAGAAAGTAGATAGAAGAAGAGAGACAAAGATTTACAGTGGGGAAAACCCTTATCGGGTGAAAAACCCCACACTCAAAAACCTGCACAATGCTTTGACAAATCTGAAAGAATGTTTACAATACACTTGTAATGCAAGATTCAATGGCCTTTGACACTCATGTCTGGAGTCAATTTGACAGCATAATAGTACCTATAAACCTGTGATACAAACTCCATCTCCAAGCACCTGTTTATATAGGAAATACAAGGCAATATTGGACCTTTCTTGGAATGGGCGTCCAACATGGCTTCATGGACCAAAATCCACGCCCAAGGACACTTGGTCAACATTCTAGAATGTGCCTGACACTTGTCCATAGCTCCCATCCCAAAGAGGTCACCTATTTCCAAAATGGGCTATGATAGATGCTCTTACGACACTTACGACCGTCATAGAATCTGTCATAGTGGTTACAACTTATAGCCATAAGAGAATCTATCATACACATGCTAAAAATAGCATATTCTCTTACAACATGTCATATTCCACCTTGGGGCTCCCAAACATGCCTTATTCAAAGATGCTTCATGACACATGTCATCACCTATTTTATAACCTTCTATTTTTGACTCTTACATGTCATAGATTCGTCATAGGAATCCATCATAACTGTTTCGATCAAACATTCCCTTACACAACATGGAAGATGCCGACACATGGAAAAATGCTCCTACCAAAAAGTGGGACACCTATCTCCTCATGTGAGGACAAAATTACAAGTTGTCATATTCCATGTAGGATCGACACATCATCCTGCCACATCCCACAATATGACAATATGGAATTTACAAATATTTACAACATAGGCAATTAAATAATAAATGCAAACATTACAAATGTTAGGAATTACCAAGGTTGAGACACCTTAATTTCCAACATTCTCCCACTTGTCGAACACCTTATAAGAGCCAATATAAAAACATGATTTAACTGCTATAGGCCGAGAGACCCATAGACTCCGAACACTATCTAAACTTCTCTGTGCTCACTGGTTTCATCAATGCATCTACAACATTCCTCAAAGTATCTACCTTCTCCAAATTTACCTTTCCATCCTTAATCATGTCTCACACGAAGTGAAACTGAACATCAATATGCTTTGTTCTAGCATGGAAAGTTAGATTCTTTGCAAGGCAAATTGCACTCTGACTGTCACAACTGATCGTGATCTAACCTGCATCAACACCAATATCTGAACATAATCTCTTAATCCAAATGGCTTCCTTACAAGCATGAGTTTCTGTCATATACTCAGCTTCTATCATGGACAAAGCAACAATAGGTTGTCGCTTACTCATCCAACTAATAGCACCACCAAACAGTGTAAACACATAAGCACTGGTGGATCTCCTGCTGTCAATGTCACCTGCCCAATCTGAATCCACAAATCCATGAATATCAACATAATGCGGAGGTCCTGAAACATTACCATGATAGCAAATGGAATACTTGGAAGTACCCCTCAAATATCTGAACACTCACTTAACTGCATCCCAATGAACTTGTCCAGGATTAGACATAAATTGACTAAGGACTCCCACTACTTGGGCAATGTCTGGTCTTGTGCAGATCATAGAATACATTAAACTGCCAACAACACTAGCATAAGGTAATCTGCTCATGTCCTCCACCTCACTAGGAGATTTTGGACAATCCTCAACAGACAACTTTGTCCCCAAAGAAATGGGAACACACAATGGTCTACAATCTGCCATGTTGAATCTATCCAACACAGTCTTCACATACTTACTCTGGCTTAACCAAAGTTTTCTGTTGGTTCTGTCTCTTCTGATTTCCATTCCTAGAATGTACCTGGCTGCTCCTAAATCTTTCATTTCAAACTGAGTTGACAACTGAGATTTAAAATTAGAAATCATATTCTTACCCTTCCCAATGAGCAACATATCATCAACATACAATGCAACAATGAGAATACGATTACCATCAAATTTATAATACACACAATGATCTAATTTCGATCTCACAAATCTAATTGACAACACAAAGGCATCAAACTTCAAGTACCATCTCCTAGGGGATTGCTTCAAACCATACAAAGACTTTGTAAGTTTGCAAACCAAATTTTCTTTATCTTTCACCATGTAATGCTCTGGCTGTGACATGTAGATTTTTTCCTCCAAGTCACCATGAAGGAAAGTTGTCTTCACATCCATCTGTTCTACCTCCAAGTCATAAGCTATTGTGAGAGACAATAGGAATCAAATGGATGTCAACTTTGCAATGGGAGAGAAGATCTCACCATAATCTATACCCTCCACTTGTGAATACCCCTTCGCAACCAATTTAGCCTTATACTTCTCAACACTACCATCTGCACCAAATTTCTTCTTAAACACCCATTTGCATCCAATAGGTTTCCGTCCAGAAGGCAAAGGGACCAAGTCCCAAGTTTGATTCTTTTCCAAAGAATCCATTTCATCCTCCATGGCCTCCTTCCAGGAACCTGCATCTTTCATGTCAATAGCCTCTAATACAGTTCTAGGTTCATCACTATTAGTAAGCAAAGCAAAAGCACAACTAGAATCAAGCAATGTAAAACCAACCCTTTTAGGTTGCTTTCTTATCCGTGTAGACCTCCTCAAGAGCTAAGGTTGATGTTCAGCTTCTTCATCTAAGCTTTCAGAGCTTCTAGAGCTATCCTCATCATCAAGTCCAACATTGTCTTTCTGTTCAGTATTCTCATGGGTAGCAAGAAACTGAACAACATCCTCTTTCTTTTCTTTTTCTTCTGGCTGCAAAACATTGAAAGGTGTAAGCTCTCTGAAGATGACACTTCTGCTATACAACACTTTTTCAGCCACGGGATCCCAAAGTTTGTATCCTTTCACACTGACACCATAGCCAATGAAGATACACTTAATAGCCTTGTTCTCTAACTTTGACCACTTCTCCCTAGGCACATGTGCATATGCCTCACAACCAAAAACATGAAGATGCCTTATTGAAGGCTTTCTACCAGACCACACCTCCATGGGTGTCTTTCCAACAAGAGCTAATGTAGGAGATCTGTTCACCAGATAGAAAGCAGTGGCAATAGCTTTAGCCCAAAACTTTTGTTCTAGCCCAGCTCCACTAAGCATACTCCTAGCCTTCTCCATCAATGTCTTGTTCATCCTCTCTGCAACTCCATTTTACTGTGGGGTGTATGGAGTTGTCTTATGTCTTTCAATCCCAAGTTCCTTGCAATACTTATTGAATTATGTAGAACATAACTCACCACCATTGTCAGTTCTCAAACATTTAATCTTTTTACCAATCTAATTTTCAGAAAAGGCTTTAAACTCCTTAAACTTGCAATAGACTTTAGATTTGCTTCTGAGAAAATAAATCCATGTCCTTCTACTATAATATCTATAAAAGATACAAAGTATATAGATTTTGATAATGAAGGAACATTAATAGGACCAAACACATCAGAATGAATAAGGTACAACACACCAGAAGACTTATGAGAACTTGACTAAAACTGAACACAGTTTTGTTTTCCATAAATGCAATGTTCGTAAAAGTCAAACTAAAGATTACAATCATCTAACCCCTCAATGAAGTTCTTATTTTTTAGGGTATGCAAACCCTTCTCACCAATGTGGCCAATTCTCTTATGCCATAACATTGTCTTTTCTACAGGAAGTTTAACTTCCAATGCACGATTACAACCATCAAGACTAGAAACAACAGTTTTCTTCACTTCTCGTTCAGATGGTGGGGATGACGTGACTATTGCCCTCTTCCTTGAGTCAGAAGAACTATTACATTGTGAAATGCATGCTTCCAGCTGAAACAGAGTACCTCTCTAAGTACCCTTAGCAAGCACCATAGCTCCTCTAGTCATCTTGCATCCTTCTTTCAAAAAGACAACCTGCACACATGCATCATTCAAACTACTTACAGAAAGCAAGTTACGTACTAAGCCTAGGATGTGCATAACCCCAGAGGTCCCCTTCACTCGACCATCAAGGAATCGGATAGAGACTCTTCCATGACCAATGATCTTTAGATGAGAGTCATCACCCAGATACACCTTTCCACCAACAAACTCCTCATACTTAGTGAACCAGTTTCGATGCGAGGTCATGTGGAATGATGCACTAGAGTCGATTAGCCACACATCATCAGATGCATGGGTTGTCAGGGTTGCGATGAAAGCATCACCGTCATCTTGTTACTTGTTAGAATATAAATCAGGAGCTTTCTTCTTCTTCTTCTTCTCCTCTTTGCATTCCTTTCAGAAATGCCTAGTTTTGCCACAGTTCCAACAAAGAGCCTTGGACTTTCTAGGAGATTTGGATCTCCCACGGGATTTGGATCTACCCTTCTCAGCTTTCTTGTCCTTCTTCTTCCCTTTCTCCTTGGGTCTTCCACGAACTGCAAGGGCCTCTTTGGCTTCCTTAGAAGACTTTCTCCACATCTCTTCAGACAATAGTGAAGAAACCACTTCTTCCATTTTGAATGTGGATGTGGTGCTTCCAATTTCCATGACAAGATGATCCCATGAGTTCGGTAGAGAACAAAGCAGGGTCATACACTGATCCTCCTCCATCTTTACACCAATAGATGTCAATTGTGCAACCAGCATGTTGAAAGCATTGATATGTTCAGCAATGGATCCTCTGTCCTCCATTCGAAGAGAATACAACTTCTTTCTCAAAAAAAGTTTATTAACCAGATATTTTGCTTGATACACATCTCCCAACTTCTTCCAAAGTAATTTTGCAGTAGTCTCCTCATGGACATTTAACAACACAGAATCAACAAGACTAAGTCTTATGAGACCCTTAGCCTTCCGATCCTTGAGATCCTAATCAGCTTGTGACATTACAGCTGGTTTAGTTCCATTAACACTTTCCCAAAGGTCTCAGTCAACAAGCATGTCTTCCATCTTGAGCTTCCACAGCTCAAAATTACTACCATTGAACTTCTCCACTTCAAACCTTCCTGATGTGCTTGCCATCTCCTTGCTACAATAAGATACAGAATGCTTTGTACAGACTCCCACTCAACCTAAGATTAGCTTAAAAAACCCCTACCCAACAACTAGGATCAAAGGTGATCAAGATCTAATACCAACTGAAAGGAAGCTAGGTGTGCGGTAATCGCTTCCTACACTAATCTAATGAGGAGAGGGCTATGCAAATTCAAATTTATCCTAACTATTATAGCAATGTTAAACCATTAACATGAGATATTACAACAAAACATAAGAACCAGAAAGTAGATAGAAGAAGAGAGACAAAGATTTACGGTGGGCAAAACCCTTATTGGGTGGAAAACCCCACACTTAGAAAGCTGCACAATGTATTAACAAATCTGAAAGAATGTTTACAATACACTTGCAATGCAAGCTTTAATGGTCTTGAACACTCGTGTCTGGAGTCAATCCGGTAGCATAACAGTACCTGTAAACCTATGATACAAACTCCATCTCCAAGCACTGTTTATATAGGAAATACAAGGCAATATAAGACCTTTCTTGGAATGGGCATGCAACATGGCTTCATGGACCAAAACCACGCCCAAGGACACTTGGTCAACATTGTAGAATGTTCCTGACACTTTTCCATAGCTCCCATCCCAAAGAGGTCACCTATTTCCAAAATGGGCTATGATAGATGCTCTTACGACACTTACGATTGTCATAAAATTTGTCATAGCGATTACAACTTACAGCTATAAGAGAATATGTCATACACATGCTAAAAATAGCATGCTCTCTTACAACATGTCATATTCCACCTTGGGGCACACAAACATGCCTTATTCAAAGATGCTTCATGACACATGTCATCACCTGTCTTATAACATTCTATTTTTGACTCTTACATGTCATAGATTCGTCATAGGAATCCATCATAACCGTTTCGGTCGAACATTCCCTTACACAATATGGAAGATGCCGACACATGGAAAAATTCTCCTACCATAACATGGGACACCTATCTCCTCATGTGAGGACAAAATTACAAGTTGTCATATTCAATGTAGGATTGAGACATCACCGTGCCACATCCCACAATATGACAATATGGAATTTACAAATATTTACAACATAGACAATTAAATAATAAATGCAAACATTACAAATGTAAGGAATTACCAAGGTTGAGACACCTTAATTCCCAACAAGAATGGGGTAGTTATGTTTATAGGCTCTATCATTTTGAACTCAAGGTAGGTCAGGTAGGTTGGTATAGTTTAATTTCTGGTGATATCTTGTCAACAGTCATAAACTATATGGATCCAACATGAACTTTGGGTCTGTCCCAAATTTTGATGGTTCCTGGACCTAAACTAGGTAACTTTAGCAAAAAATAATGTGTACACATTGTTTTCTTAGATGTAATCCAAGCCATAACATGAACCTATTATAATGTATACATGTTATGGATCATACATGTTTTACATAATATAAATGTATTTTGCAAAAAATCTAAAGGTTGGCGACTAATTTGTCCCCCATTTCCATGCACTTACCTAAATGACATAAATGTATAGAGAAGAAATTGATCTACATGATATACTGTCCCACAATACTATGTCCCATTTATGGGACATCCTGATTTTTTCCTGAAATCACATATTTTTTAAAAAAATTAATGATTTAAGCCTTGAGGGGTTCCATCTAAAGGCATTTAATTGAAATGAGTTAGATGAAACCCTCTTAGATCAAACCCCCTTGGATAGAACCCTCCTAGTATTAAATTATTAAACCCTTGATGGAGTCTCCTCTGCACCTATCAAAATACTGATAAAAACCAACTTTGCTTTACCTTTTGGGGGGGATCAAATGAAGTCATTTATAAATTATATATTTTTAATTATGTAACCCTTTATATACACTTTTCAAAAAATATAATTTTAAATAATTTAATTTGATTATTATATTCATTTTCTATTTTCTATTGAACATAAGTTTTTCACTGAAGAACAAGGTCTCTATTCCACACGAGAGGAAAAATAAAAAATAGAGAAAAAAATTCTAAAAAAAAATGTGCCCTAGGTATTGATGTCCTTGTTTAAACAAAAAAAAAGAAAATTAAATTTTGATAAATAAAAAACAAGTTATGCGTTACGACATAAACCTTTGTCCAAATTATAATTAATCTCACTTCAAAAATTAAGTAAAAAATATGCAACAAAAAATTATGAAAAAATACCCATGCCCTAGATATTGGTGTTACAAATCTGTATTTTAAATATTATAATTTTATCCTTTCTATTAAAAAAGTTGTGTTACGACATAACATCACTTTTTAAAATGTTGTTTACTATAAAAAATAAGCTATTAAAAATTATGTAAAAAAATTCACAATTTATTATTGTTATTTTTTAAATATATATTTAGAATCTACACACAACATATCACAAATCACTAGTTCGCATCATCTTCGAATTCTTATACCCAAAAAGTGGGACATAGTATTGTGGATTTGAAGGGCTGAGTGAGGAAGAAAATGATGAAGAAAAAATAGAGTTTAGCAATGAGATAAATGAGGAATTAGGATATCTCTAACCAACCATTTCTTGTCATGTACTTTCTAGTATTAGTACCCCACAAACTCTCAAAGTAGTGGGTTTCTTAAAGCAAGAGAGAGTAATTGATGTAGGAGCATCCCGGGTTCAAGAGTAATCTTGCATCAACCAAAAATATTTACATTTCATTTTATTTTCTTTCATTTTCCAGTTCAGTACAGTTAGTTTAGTCAAAAGTAGTTTTTGTATTTTGGTTTACATTCTACTACAGTTTCATTTTACACCTTGCAAAGTTGGACTTAGCATCTAGACATCTTCATGCACATCATATCCAAAATTTAGATCATTTGGATCAATTTCCAGAAAGATATTGCTATCAGAAGATCAACTATTTTCTCAAAGCAGAGCATTCAGAGAGTCTCAGACAATTAGCTAAAGGAGAAGACTTACAGAGTACTTCCACAACTTGCAGAGCTAAATGAAACATCATTCAAGTTAATTTGGAACCTAGCCGACCTTCCCTACCATCTGCACATTAATTCATTCACTTGCGGAGGAATTCCATATGTTTTGGGCTGACCTATCTGTGTACACACGTTACATCTCTTTCATTGGAGTTTGTAATCTATTTGGCCGACGTGGAGGATTCTTGTGATCCAGAGATGATATATATTCATGTAATAGATTCTTAGGAAGTCAGTCAGTGATAGTTCATCATTAGAAGTAGTTAGATAGTTTGAATTCTTTGTATCAGGCACTTCAAAACTATATCTTGTGCATGTGTTGTAACTAGAGAATCAGGCCTATGAGCCCTAGTATGTAAGCCCGCATATTGTCAACATGTTTGTATTTCGAATCTATGATATACTGAATGATTGAATCTGCATTTGTATTCTATAATTGAGTTTCTTCCATTGTGTTTACTCTTGCTGCACAGTCTGGATTGTTCACTCTGTGGACCCTCCTAACCATGACTACACCAAGTCGTATCAGAGCGAAGTTTGAATCCTTTGGGAGTGAAGTAGAGCAAAGTTTGAATCCTTTGGGAGTGAAGTAGAGCAAAGTTTGAATCCATTCGGAGTGATGTTGAGTGAAAATGTGAAGGCATTCTGTAAGATCTTACTGTGAACTGATCGCCGAATCTGAGGTAGACTACTTGTGTTGTCAACTGATCGCTGATTGTGAGGCAGTTGTCACCTTGTATCCTGATCACCGAACTTGAGGTAGTTACGCTTGATCCTAGGAAGAGATGTTGTTGAAGAGAATACCTATTATTGGTACTATGGCTGGAAGAATGGATGAGATGATAGAAATGATGAAGATAATGCGAGTTCACTTGGATGCTGTTGAAGAAGATCAGAGAAGAGGACTTACACTTTGACCTAATGTTGAAAGCGATGATGATGAAGAATTTCAATCCATTAATTAAAATGAAGAAACCCTAGAAGAAGAAGAAGAATAAGATCAAGTGAAGATGTTGTGATCTATTTAAAAGATTGGAAAAAGACCTAGAGTTGTTGTACTAAACTATACTGGCAATTTGAATCCTGAGGAGCTGATTGATTGGATAAATGACCTAGAAGAATAATTTGAGTATGAAGAAATTGAAGATCCAGAGAAGGCGAAATTTGCAAAGACTAAGTTGAAAGGACATGCTACTATTTGGTGGAAAGAATTTTAGTTGGATAGAAACAAAAGAGGAAAAGAGAAGATCATAAAGTGGGACAGAATGGTGACAAAGTTGAAGAATCAGTTTATACCTACTGACTATGAGTTGGAACTGTTGAAAAGATTGCAGAACTTGAGACAAAAGGAAAAATATGTGAAGGAGTATACTAAAGAATTTCATAAGATGATCATAAGGACAAGACATAGTGAAGCAAGCAAGGAGGAAGTGGCAAGATACATCAATGGATTGAGATTGAACATTTGGTAAGGATGACAACATTGGAAGAAGCATATCAATTTGCCCTTAAAGTCGAAGAAAAGTTGAACAAGAAGCATGAGTAGAGATAGAGAGGTAGAGGAGGTAAAATTTAGATAGGTAGAACATTTTCTAGAGGAGAAAAATTAGTTGCAGAGCAAAACAGACAAGATAGCACATTCAAGAAGGAAGACAAAGATAACAATGCATCTCGGAGAGATGACGGAACCTTCTATCACAAAGAAAACCCTAATTCATACCAGAGTGAAGGATATAGAAGAGATGGAAGAGGAATTGATAAGAGAACATTCAGAGGAACCTATTTTAAGTGTGGAGGTGAAGGACACAGAGCATTTGAATGTCATCAAGGAAGTACAAGTAAGAAGATAGAGAATAGTAGAAGAGCAGCCTATGTAGAAGAACCTGTTGGATCACCGAGTTCAGTTGGTAAACCTAAGAAAGGAGAATCAATAGTCATGAGGAGAGCACTTTTCAAGCAGAGACAAATGAGGAACCACTGTAGAGGGAAAGTTTATTCTAGACCAGATGCCAATCAGGAGGTAAATGTTGTAACGTTATAATTGATAGTGATAGTTCTGATAACTTGGTTTTAGAGGAGATGGTGACCAACTAGTGAGTGAACAATGTTTGGTGAAATTTCATATTGGATCTTATCATGATGAAGTATTGTGTGATGTTATGCCTATGGATGTATGTCATATATTGTTGCGTAGACCATGGCAGTATGATAGAAAAGATATACATGATGGGAGAAAGAATACATATACTATAACATCAAATGGAAAGAGAATTACTTTGATTCCTTTAGAAGATGATACTAAGAGTGAAGTATGTGGGAATGCTAGAATCTGTTTGGCTAATGGAAGGAAATTTCTGGATGGTTTAAGACATGAGAATATGTGTTATGATTTGATTCCTAAAAAGCATGAAAACCTAAAGATAGAGACTAAAGAATCACAAACTAAGGAGATAACTCAGTTGTTGATAGAGTATGAAGACATCATATCAGATAATGTACCTGAAGGATTTCCACTAATCAAGAGTATCAATCATCACATGGATCTTATACCTAGAGCTAGTTTACCTAATAAAGCAACACACAATGACACCAGTAGAGAATGAAGAATTGAATAGATAGATACAAGAATTGATGAGGAAAGGTTTGATCAAAGAAATCTTGAGCCCTTGTGTAGTACCTAAAGTGCTAGCATCGAAGAAGGATTGAGAATGGAGAATGTGTACAATCAACAAGATTATAGTTAAGTATAGATTTCCATTGCCTAGGATGGATGATATTATGGATTGTCTGAGTGGAGCAAAATATTTTACAAAGATAGACATGAAGAGTGGATACCATCAGATCAGAATCAGAGAAGGAGATGAATGGAAGAATGCTTTTAAGACAAATGAAGGATTGTATGAATGGTTAGTGATGCCTTTTGGATTGACAAATGCACTGAGTACTTTCATGAGGTTGATGAATGAAGTTTTGAAGAGATTCTTGGGTAAGTTTGTTATTATATATTTGGATGATACCATTAGATCAGAATCAAAGAAGGAGATGAATGGAAGACTACTTTTAAGACAAATGAAGGATTGTATGAATGGTTAGTGATGCCTTTTGGATTGACAAATGCACTGAGTACTTTCATGAGGTTGATGAATGAAGTTTTGAAGAGATTCTTGGGTAAGTTTGTTATTGTATATTTGGATGATATTCTGATTTTCAATAAGACAAAAGAAAAACATTTGTGGCACCTGAGACAAGTATTGTAGATATTGAGAGAAGAGAAAATGTTGATAAACATTAAGAAGTGTAGTTTCATGAAGGAAGAATTGGTATACTTGGGATTTGTGATTTCTACAGAAGGATTGAAGATGGACCCTGAGAAAGTTAGAGCAATTGTTGAGTGGCCTACACCTGAGAGCATTGAAGAAGTCAAATCATTTCATGGATTAGCCAGTTTCTACTGGAAGTTCATCAGAAATTTTAGTTTAGTACATGTAACCCTATGATAGAGACAATGAGAGGTGCTAGAAAGGACTTTAAGTGGACATCAGGAGCAAATAAAAGCTTTGAATTATTGAAACACAAAGTGACAGAGCAACTAATATTGGCATTACTAGATTTCAACAAAGTATTTCAAGTAGATTGTGATGCAAGTGGAAATGTAATAGGAGCAGTGTTAAGTCAAGAAGGTAGACTTGTAGCATATTTCAGTGAAAATTTGAATGATGCAAGAAGAAGATATTTAGTTTATGATTTTATGATGAGGAGTTCTATGCCATAATTCAAGCCTTGAAGAAGTGGAGACATTATTTGTTACCTAAGGAGTTTGTGTTGTATATAGATCATTAGGCTTTGCAGTATTTTAATAGTCAAGGGAAGTTGAATCAGAGACATATGAGATGGGTAGAGTTCATGCAAAGTTACACTTTTGTACTAAAGCATAGGAGTGGAAAATCAAACAAATTTACAGATGCATTGAGTAGGAGAAGGAATTTACTGACAGAAATGAGAGTTGAAGTGTTGGTTTTGAGGAATTGAAGAACATGTATGAAGAAGATCTTGATTTTGTAGAATCTTGGCAAGCGTGTAAGGAACCTGTTGTGACAAATAGAAATAAGGGGTTGGATTAGTTCATTTATGAAGATATGTTGTTCAAAGGAAATCAGTTGTGTATACCTATGAGTTCAATGAGAGACAATTTGATCAAAGAGAAGCACAGTGGTGGATTGGCAGGACATTTTGGAATTGATAAGACAGTGGCTTTAGTAAGTGAAAATTACTTTTGGCCTCAGATATATAAGGATGTTAGGAAGTTTGTGTAGAGTTGTAGAGTATGTCAAGTTACAAAAGGAAGTAGTTAGAATACTGGATTGTACAAATCTTTGACAATACTAGAGAGACCTTGGGAAGACATAAGCATGGATTTCATATTAGGACTACCAAAGACACAAAGAGGACATGATTCAATATTTGTAGTGGTGGATAGATTTTTAAAGATGGCACATTTCATACCTTGTAAGAAGATAACTGATGCAATTCATGTGGCTAGCCTATTTTTCAAGGAGATTGTGAGATTGTATGGATTACCTAAGAGCATAATTTCAAATAGAGATACAAGATTTCTTAGATACTTTTAGAGGACACTTTGGAAGAAGATGAATACAAACTTGAAGTTTAGTTCAACATTTCATCCATGGACTGATGGACAAACATGGGTAGTAAATAGGAGTTTGGGTAACTTATTGAGATGTTTGGTTGGAGAGAAGGCATGAAATTGGGACTTGATTCTATCACAAGAAAAGTTTGCATACAATAATTCAGTAAACAAGAGTATAGGAAAGACACCATTTGAGATTGTGACATGAACTAATCTTAGAGGAGTAGCAGAATTGAGAGATATTAGCATGGAAGAAAAGAGGAGTGCAAAAGTAGAAGAATTTGCAAGACACATGTAGACAGTGCATAATCAGGTTAAGAAGCATTTGGAGGAGATGAACACTAAGTATAAAGAGCAAGTAGATGAGAAGAGAAGACACAAAGAGTTTGAATTTGGAGATGAAGTGATGGTATATCTAAGAAAAGAAAGATTTCCAGTAGGGACATATAACAAGTTGAAGATGAAGAAGTTTGGACCATGTAGGATACTCAGAAAGTTTGATTTAGGAAATGCAAATGAAGTGGAGCTACCAAAGACATTGGGTATATCACCTATTTTCAACATTGTAGAACTTTATCAGTATCATGAAGCAAAAACCAATGACAACATTGAAGAAGACTTGAAGAAGTAGTTACCACAACAAGAACTAGAGTAGATTGAAGACATCTTGGATAGTAGAGTTGGATGCACCACCAAAGGAAAGAAATATAAAGAATATCTTGTGAAGTGGAAAGGTTGACCAAAAGAAGACTCATCTTGGATTTCTCAAGCTGAGGTGGACTGTCTTGGTTTTCCTCTAGCCCCAACAAAGAGAGGGACTGACTTTTTCAACAAACCCAGGTGTCTGATGTAGGAGCATCCCTAGTTCAAGAGCAATCTTGCATCAACCAAAAATATTTGCATTTCATTTTCTAGTTTAATTAAGTTAGTTTAGTCATAAGTGGTTTTTGTATTTTGGTCCACATTCTGCCACAATTTCATTTCAAACCTTGTGGAGCTGGACTTAACATCTAGACATCTTCATGCACATCATATCTAAAATTTAGATGATTTGGATCAGTTTCTAGAAAGATATTGCTATCAGAAGATTGATTGTTTTCTCATAGCAGAGCATTCAGAGAGTCTCAAACAATCAACTAATGAAGAAGACTTGCGAAGTAAATTTCCCTGACTTACGGAGCTAAATGACACATCATTCAAGTTAGTTTGGAACCTGGTCAACCTTCCCTATGATCCACACATTGATTCATTCACTTGTGTAGGAATTCCATATGTTTTGGGCTGACCTATCCCTGTACACACGTTACATCTCTTTCATTGGAGTTTGTAATCTATTTGGCCGATGCGGAGGATTCTTATGATCCAGAGATGATATATATTCATGTAATAGATGCTTAGGAAGTCAGTTAGTGATAGTTCATCATTAGAAGTAGTTAGATAGTTCAAATTCTTTGTATCAGGCGCTTCAAAGCTATATCTTGTGCATGTGTTGTAACTAGAGAATCAAGCCTATGAGCCCTAGTCTGTAAGCCCACATATTGCCAGCATGTTTGTATTTTGAATCTATGATATACTAAATGATTGAATCTACATTTGCATTATATAATTGAGTTGCTTTCATTGTGTTTACTCTTGTTGCATGGTATGGATTGTTCACCCTATGGACCCTCCTAACCGTGACTACACCAGTAATAGTGTTGATAGACTCAAGAAGCAACCACAACTTCATCAACAAAAAGTTAGTTGAATTTGAATTGTTTTATCTATCTAGCTCTAGAATTTTAGGTCATGATTGTATATGGGGGCACTATTAGTTGTTTGAGGAAATGCCATTGCATTAAATTATCCATGAGAGAATAGAAACTTTCAATTTCTATATTTTTTCTATCTTTGTGGGTGTAATTGACATTATGTTGAGAATTTAGTGGATTACTACATTGGGGACAATTGGGATTAAATTCCAAAAGTTATTCATGTTTTCTCACTCAAAAGGAAGGATAGTCAAACTAAGAGGGTTAGTATTTGTAGATGGTAAGTTCTCATCAAATGTAAAACATGCTTAAAACAAGGAGGCAACTGGGTTTGTGGCACAATTATTTTCATTCAAAGCATATCACTCAAAGGATTTCTTAGCTTTGGATCTACAAGCAGCTGTAGATAAGCATTTAGTAGTTTTTGAAGAGATGCCAAAAGGATTGCCTCCTAAAAGAGATTATGATCATGACATTCAAGTAGTACTAGGGAGAAAACCCCCAAACATTAGGGCCTACAGGCATCCATATTACAAAAAAGTAAGATCAAGAAGATGGTTTAGGAGATGTTAGAGGTTGGTATTAGTGGGCATAGTCATAGTACTTACTCCTCTCTAGTGGTAATGGTGCACAAGAAAGATAACATTTGGAGGATATGTCTTGATTACAAAGAGCTCAACAAGTACACCATAAAAGATAAGTTTCCCATTCCAATTATTGATGATTTTTTAGATGATGTTAATGGTGTTGTTTATTTTATCAAACTTGATCTTCATTCTAGTTATCATCATATCAAATTAGACATGAGGATGTACATAAGATAGCTTTTTGAACCAATGAGGACCACTACAAATTTTGGTAACGCCTTTTGGTCTCACAAATGCACCATCTACATTTCAAAGTTTAATGAACTCTATCTTCAAGACATTTCTACAAAAACCTATTTTGTTATTTTTTTATGGCACCTTAATATATAACAAAATTTGGCAGAAACATAATCTGCAACATGTAAATCTAGTTTTGGACATTCTTGAGTAGCATCAACTTTATGCTAAACCATCCAAGTGTGTGTTTAGGGTCAAAGAAGTAGAGTACCTAGGTCATATTGTGTCACATGATGGAGTCAAGCTGGATCCTCATTCAAGGTTAGTGTAGAGTGGAAAATGCCTAAGATCCTGAAGACCCTATGAGGTTCCTTAGGGCTTACAAGTTACTATCACAAATTTGTAAAGAATTATGGTAGCACAGTATCACTTCTCATAGCATTTTTGAAGAAGGATTATTTGTAGTGGAATGAAGTAGCTACCAAGGCATTTGAGCAGCTAAAGGAAGCCATGTGTACAACTCTAGTTCTAGCTACTCTATTTTTTATAAAACATTCATTGTGGAATGTGATGCTTTAGGACATGACATATGAGAAGTACTCATGTAGGAAGGAAGAACCATAGATTTTTATAGTTGCCAACTCAAAGTTAATAATTTATTGAAGTCAATTTATGAGAATGAAATGTTGGCTATCCTACATGCACTCAAGAAATAGAGTCCTTATCTACTGGGAAGACATTTTAAGGTAACTATAGATCATTATAGTCTCAAATACTTCTTAGAACAAAGGTTTTCATATAAAGAATTAAAAAATAGATCAAAAAGATGTTGGGATATGACTTTGAGATCATATATAATAAAGGAAAATGTTGTGGTAATTCTCTATTTAGGAGGGATGAACCCAAAAAGTCACTATTGTATGTGATTTCCATATTGTAGGAAAATTAGGCAAATGAGGCAAGAAAAGTGTGTGGGGGAGGATAAGGATGCTCAAACTCTCATTGAGAAATTCCAAAAAGATTCAAGTGTGTCAAATAAATTTCATGGAAAGGAAATGATTTATGGTACAAGGATAGGTTGTACCTATGGAAGAACTTAACCCTTAAGTTTAGGGTGTTGGTAGAATTAGATGCTTCTCCAATAGGTGGGAACTTAGGATTCTTGAAGACTTATCATAGAATCAAGCAGGATTTCTTTGAGATGTGCTCAAAGGAGATATTTAGAAATTTATAATAGAAAGCATGGTTTGCTAGAAAAATAAAGGGGAGAAAATTAAGACTTTGGGTCTTCTACGACCTTTATCTATTTTGAGTTGGAGATGGGAGAAGGTATCCATGGAAGTATAGATAGAAAAATGGTGGTATAACACTTCTTTATATACTTCATCCAAAATGTCTCCATTTTTGGTACTATATGTGTACTAGCCACTATCAATCACCTCTTCCTTGAGGGTACACCCAATGGTTCAAATAGTTGAAGAACACATTTAGCATTAGCAAGAGGTACTTACTAGTCTTAGGGAGAACTTGGAAATGGCACAAAATAGAATGAAGCAACAAGATGATCAACACCATAGTGAAATAACTTTTGAGTGGGAGATTAGGTCTTTGTGCAATTACAAACATATAAGAAAATACCAATAAAATAATGACTACGACCTTTTGGAAGGAGAAATTAATATTATAACCAACTAACTCAAATGTGACATCTAGTCTTAATACCTTTTTATCATTCATGATCAATGTCAACACTAAAGCACATCACTACACAATTCATGCCACTAGAGAAAGTCAAATGATCGAAATCCTTACGATGATGACCACAAAGTAGACTAAATGAAGTGGCACCGCTAAGGTGACCAAAAACATTGATTTACCTCCTTTCTACCTCATGCGCTACTTTGGTTTGATGACATTCTCCCCCATGATATTCTCCCTCTAGTACCTTGTTGTAATATTAAAAATTACATACCCTACAATCTTAGCACTATAAATTGTACCCATTTTAGTGCTCATTCCCATAGTATGTTTTAGGACTAATTTTATCTTATCCTTCTTCTTTTCCCTATTCCAAATGCCAAATATTTTGTATTTATATGTGTTTGTGTTTCCTGTCATATATTTTTAATGTTCTTGTGTTTATTTTATTTAGTGTAACTATTTTATATTGTTTTTAATTTGATTAGTTTAAGACTAAAATGCAGTCACATGAACACTTCCATAGATGTGATTACATTCAGTGATAGTACAATCACTATGTTTTTATGGTCAATGCAATGATGTTTCAACTTCTTGCTTGTTGTAGCCATCGTTCACCCAATTTCCATTAAGTTTGAACAAGATTCCTCAAACCTCTTTGCCAATAATATAAATAGATGATTATAGATTTAAAAATTGAGCATTCTCCTTCCACTTCTCATGTAATTGACTAGTTATGGTTTTGTTGCTCCTTTATTATATCTAGCTCTCATGCTATCTTGATCTTCCTACAATACTTTTCCCATACCAATACACTTGTGAGCTCTCTTATGTGAGTTTTTATTGTATTTTACTATTATCTATTTGTAAATATTTTGAGGTTTGCAAGTTTCCTTTGGCATTTGCTAGATGTTTCTCAAAGAGATGTCCTTTTGAGCAAGGGAATCTTTTCTTCACCTATTTTGAAACTTTCTCTTCACAAGATTCATAATAAAGTGACATTGTCATTGTTCATTTCTATCTCTCCTTTTACTCTTAGTTATTCTTTCATGTCTATCTTTTATATGTTACTATGGCATATTTTCTTTGCATTTCTGTGAATCTATTTCTTTTTACTGAGTTTTGAGTATTTGGATCATCTTGAGGTTTTCATTGTTCTCTCCACCTTCTTGGACAACCAATAGAAAATCCTATATGTTTTTGTGATGCTATTTAAATCTTTATTGGCATCTCCAAATATTTCAATCCATTGAACTCACTCCTACTTCCATGCACAATAGGATTTTATATATATATATATATATATATATATATATATATATATATATATTTTGATTCTCATAGTTTATTTTACTATTTGTTCCTCTTAGTTTTAGATATATGTAGGATAGGAGCACATGCTCAACTCTAATCTATTTTTAATTTAACTATTTGTGGAGGTTAAAAGATCAAAATAGGGGCTTTACTATTTTGGCAAGCACCCTAGTAGTCACCCATTTCTCTCTATTTCAATTATAGGTATTTCTAAGGATCTTTTCATATGAAGGTTTTGTATTCTTAAAACCCCTCTTTTTTATTTAAATAATTGACAAGTATATAAGTATTGTTAGAATCATTTTATTATTGTTTCATAGTTTTCTAGTCATTTCTTGTGTTACCCTCTATGTTTATATTCCTTCTCTGTGTAGGTATTATAGATTTAGTTATGTACAGTTACTTGTCTAATTAGATTCAGACAACAATGCAACTGTACAAACTATAAAATGATTATGTCATGGCCTAGTAAGTGCAATTTAGTTTGATTTAAATTTATAGTTTGTGATTGTGATTTCTATTCTATTATATCATCTTTTTAATAGTAAGAGACACTTTTATATTCTATTAGTAATCAATAATTATATTTCCATCTTCTCTAGCTTGTAGCATTTGATTTTCATATAAACTTAAAATATCAAAAGAAAATAGCATTGCACCTTATTTGTTTTAATTAGACTAGATTGCTAAGTTAGTCTAGTTAGAACATTAGTATATAGTGTAATCTAATTGTTGTGCCTTGCACACATGCCCTATTTTGCCAAATGGAGACCCCCTCTTTTGTTTTGGCTTGGAATCTCAGTCTTTCTTTCTTTTGACAATGAGAGGGTGAATTTGTGCTTAGAGTGCATGATTTGTTCCAGATTTGGGTATTTTGCATGTTTGGGGTGATTTGATGTCATGCATGATTGATGTGGAAGTGTCTTGGGTGGTCTTGTGCTTAAGAAATAGCCATTTGTTGCCTGTTGTGCTAAAATTGGGTGTTACTGTATTTTGCTCCAAAATCCCATGTCACTAGATATTGCCCTTGAGATTGCTTTTGCAGGATGTGTCATGTTGAAATTCTTAGTTTCCAGATCTTACAGTTGCAAAATCATGTCAAATTCCATTAGATTTCACTAAGGGGTCCATATGCTTTTACCCTGATACATGTTCCTGAAGCCTTGATTTGGCTAAGTCTGAAATCTGGTGGAACCACAAAATTCTAGAATATGCATATGAAATCCTATGGATCTGGAACCCATCTCAAACATTCTAAAAGTATATTTAAAAATATTTAAAGTATAAGTTATAAAATATATTTTAAATATACTTTCACTCTGGACATTTCCAAATCTAGTGGTAGAAATGACCCCAACTGCAAAAAGCACTAAAAATGTCTTCTATCGACCTTAGTGCTAAATATGCCTTTGACTGACCTCCCTCCAAGTTGCTGCTAAGTCAGTCGGACCAAAAATCCCCGCTGAGACAATTTCGAAGAAAAGTGCTAAAATGGGCTTCAACCGACTTGCACTAATATTTGCCTTCACTGCACTTGGTCGGTAGATAGAGAAACCCATGCTAGTCGGTTGCATTAAAAATCCCTGCTGACTGAGCCTTTTATATTTTGTGCTAACAATTGACCTTACCGACTTGCACTATAATCCACCCCGACTAACCTTATGAGATGCTATTAGTTGGTCTAGGCCCAAATTCGTCTAAGTCGGTGGCACCCAAAAGTAGCGCAAAAGCATTTTGCGCTAAAAATGAACCTCTCTGACCTGCACTAGAATTGCATTGCATTGACTTTTAGTCCATGACACCCAAAACCCGTGCTTTTTGACATTTTGCCCTAAAAATTGAGTTTTTCAAGGGACAAATTAGATTTTCTTGATAGATTTGAATTGCATATTTATTTATCATATCATGATGAACATTTTACCAAGTTTGTGTGAATTTTGGCACGTTTTACAATAATTAATGCTACTGCACATGAAAAGTCTGTGACCCCCCAAAATCTCATTTTTTGTAGAAAATGCTATAAAAACATGAAATAAAAGTCTGCAAATAGATTCTAATGACCACCAAAACTTCCTAGATCAATATATAGGCCAAATGGGTACTTGAAAATGGTAAAAAAATGTAGAAAATCATGTGAAAATCACTGGATTTAGGAAGTTGTTCATAGAAAAGTGACATTGACAATGAGCTATTTTTGACCGATCCATGATTGCAAGTGGGCATATTTTGATTCAAAATGATGGAAAATAACTTGTTAAGATGAAATTGATTCTTTTCATTATGAATTGCAGGTCTTGGAGGACAAAGGAGCCAATTGGAGCCATCTTGGAAGGTGAACACACAAGAGGTGCAGTGTTGATCTAGAACTGTAGAATTGACATTCTATCAACCAAATTGCTATTACACCTGCAAAAGGAAGTCAGTATGATGTCCAAGATGATGGGGATATACCCTAGGAGCTAGAATACATTGAAGATCATGCTTCTTTCATTGTTGTTCCTACAGATCTAGTCTAATGTCCAAGACATGTTCACACTTGTTCATAGTTGTCCTAGTAGTCCAGTCATGCAATGATGATCCAACAAGCATCTAATTAGATATGTCTTCATCAAAGAATGTCCCACATATTCTTTTTGATCCACTCAGCACTTGGAATCCCATGAATTCGCATCAGCCCAAGTTTTCAAGTGTCATGTGACTCTATTTTGGCTTTATTAGGCCTTGAAAATTAACTTTTCATCATGTATAACCAAATGGGTATCCATTTTGTCTAGATTCAATGTATTTGCAAGCTGTGTTTTATCTTATTCCTAAAGGATAAATGCAAATATGAAAATATAACAAAATATTGTACTTCATTAAATGTCATGTAATCTAGACCGTTGGTGTTGAGTTAATCTCCACTGTCCATTGAAAAACTTGGTATGGTGCCTTGTCTATAAAAGGGCCATCATCCTCTCATTGTAACAAGTAAGTTTTGATAATGAATTGTTGAGACTCTGTCGAAATACAGTCAATACAAAGCAAGTTTTGTAGGTTACTGAGAATTTGTGATTATGTGTTGTCCTATTTTGGTCTTCATGGTTCATGTCAATATGAAATTAGTTGATATTCAGTTGCACTTGTGATTAATTATTTAGATATTTGATAGATTTCTTGTCCATACCATTAATGGTTTGTTGATTGTATGTCATTGTGCATGGTTAGTCTGGGCATAGTTTATGAGATAAGTTTGATTGTATGATTTCATTGAGCTACGCCAAGGATTGGGTGTTTGATGAACCATCCACAATTTGAAAATCATTACATCTCCTTAGAAGATTGCACATTCTTTGTAGCATTGTGGGCTGCCTGGTTAAGAAGAGATTTGTTTATTGTTGGGAATCTGTCTATCTGGTTATTGATCATTTCTACAATTGTCCATAGGATCTCTTATCCCTTCTGTCTCTCCTTTTCCTTTTTCATTTTATTTATATCAAGTTTTTTAGGTTAGGTAATAAGCAACATTTCATTGCCCATCTGCTAGAAAATTTTAGACTTTACAGTCTAAACCACTAGGGTTTCTGCATATACATTGTTGCCATCTTCCATAAACCCTGCATTTTGTGTAAGACCCCTTGTTGGCACAACTAGATATTCCACTGAAGTTATTCCAAGCAAGATAAGACCTAGTTGTATTAGCCTTGGGGTAGTCCTATCTTGGATAGTATACCTTTTTCAAGAGAGGTGTGATACCAGCAATCATACCTGCGTTGTTGTGTGCAAAAAATGCCATCAACACCAATCAACTTTGACACATTGTATGTAGTGAATCATCATCATATCACATAAGCAGTCACAATTAAATAATAATGTAGACACCTAAAATTATCCTATTCCTAGATCAAGCTTTCATCTGCAATACTTCACTATTAAATAATTCTTAATTATTTGATTAAATTCATCTATTGATATCCATCTTATCCCTCCATATTAATTAAACAATTATAATTATTTAATTAAATCAATTTTCCTCCACATATATTAATTAAATAAATTTAAATTATTTGTTTAATTAAAGTTAATATTCCATTTCTTATAAAAGATCATCAAGATTAGAGGAGTCCTAGAGGTTGCATGAGGATTTCACCGAAATCCTCTATGTGCTTCCTAGTTGGGTTCCTCTCTCTGCATTGGAATCATTCTTAATTATTTGAGTTTTCTAATAAATTGCTTGATTTTCAGGTCTTTATTGGTCATGGCTTAGGTTCATGGTGGAGCTGTATACTCATTTTGTTTGTTCTAAGTTGTAACCCCTATTGATTTTTAAATTTTTTTTGTTTTAAAAAACTAGCGGTCACCTTTTCCCCGCCCTTTCATAGCCATCATCACCCTAGTGTCACTCAGGTGCATCGATGTGAGGGGGCTGTCGAAGGAGGTACTGGATTTGATATTGAATTAATGTCTCCATTGAAGTCCCAATGGAAAATAAATCTGAAGCAGATGATAGAGCCCTTTCAAATCAAGAACAAACTTATAGAGAAGCATTGAGTGTGGAAAATGTTGAAGCTGCGCTAGAAAATGTGAGCTTCGAGATCAAACCTGCACTCAGAATTGACAATGGAATCACTGTGGACAAGGCTACGCGAGGTGAGGATGGAGAGCAACCTCAAAGTGATTTCCTCGCTAGGCCAAGGAAAGTTTCCTTGTGTCCAAATGAAGATATGCTTAATGCGGTTAAGAAGGAAGAATGTAGATTAAAAAACATAGCTGTGTTTTTTACATGTATTAACATTGAGAAGATGCTGCCAAGAAGATTTTTTGATAATTGGTTGATATCTTATGATATTTTATTTCAAGTTTAACTGTGTAGTTTTTAAGTCAAACACATGACCCATATTTTATGAGTAGTGGTTAACATGAACCCATCTCTCATGTTAATGAATGGTTCACTTAGCACTCATTGCATCTAGGTGATGCACACAATGGTGAAGCATCAGGACTTCCTGAGAGGTCACCCATCCTAGTACTACTCTGACTCAAGCGCGCTTAACCATGGAGTTTCCCCTAAGATCAAGCCCACTTAGCTTGCTACCCCATTTGCAAAACCTTCAGCAAGTGTTGTGCCTTATGAACCATTCATTATAGAGCCCCTTTTAGCTCATCAATTGATAAGTAGGTTTTTTTTGTAGCATGGTTGATATCTGTTTGGAGAAAAAAATTGGGTATTCATTTCTCCTTCTGTAGAATGGTTCAATCTGGAATTTTTGTTATATTGTTCAAAAACCATAATATGCAAAAGAGAGTAGTTGAGAAAGATTATTGGAACATTGGTCCAACACTCTTTAAAGCATTCCCATGGGCACCAGACACTACACACAAGGAGATTCAATTTTGTTCAGTGCCTAAATGGTTATTAATTAGAAACCTTCCAGTTCAATTTTGGTGTTTTATACCACAGATTATCAAACCATTTGTGAAAATTATTAAGATAGACAAAACGAGATCCACTTTACCACATCTTGATGCAAGGTTGCTTGTAGCCTTCAATACTGGAGTCCAACTATCAGAAGTAGTAGAATTAAATTGGGAAAACAATTGTGTGCAAAGTGAACTTGTAGGGCTTGGGGGGCTCAATTCATGTTTTTAGTGTAAGATTCCAGATGGGCATCAAAGGAAGGACTACCTAGTAGTCAACATAAATTACAAAAAAGATAATCTAGCCTTTGACACCAAAGAAAACCCTAATAATACCAATGGTAATTTGGCCTCAAAATTTTTAGGCCTAGACTCTGGGGTCCCTCCAAAGGAAAACAATAGGTCTCACATTGGTCAAGAACTTTACCCCAAAGTAGTGGAAGAGAATCTAAGAGAAAAAAATGAGGAAACTAGGATGGATAGTAATGATGGGATACCTTCAATGGTCTTTGGTAGTGAACACCCAGATGATGGGGACTCGAATAGCACCCAAGATGGTAGTTTAAGCCTTTTCTCTAATGATGGTCTTGATACAAAGGACATGATGGATGAGGATCCATCCCTTGTCTCCCAAATTGAGGAAACTCAACCTCATTCAAACCCTAATGACAAAGAAAAGGAAAAAGACTTTGAGTTGCCTTTGATAGAACAAGATAGGGCCTTAGATGCTCATAAACAAGAGACCATGTCTGATGATGGATTTATCACCATAAGGAAGAAAAAAATGCTCAACAGTTAGCATTAGAAAAAATAAGGGAGGTGGCAGACCAAATAAATAATCTAGACTATTTGAAGGAGGAATTCCTCAAAAAAAAGGCTATAGATCCCCTAGGGTTAGCAAATGGCTTCCATAAATAGGTGGCGGGATTACTAAACATGTTTTAGTTGCAAGCAAAAGTAAGGTTGTGACTGATGTTGAAGGTAGGAAAGTAACTCTTGAAATTGATTACTCAAAGGAGGAAAGCATGAAAAGAAAGAACATGAGCAGGTCTAATAGTTCTGTTAAACCTAGAAAAAAAGGTAAGGAGGATATGCCTTAACCTTTGGTTAGATGGAATAAGGGGAAGAAAACCCTAGATCTCATTCACTAATTAAAAAATGAAAAGCTTACATTGTTATAGTTGGAACGTCAGAGGGTTAGAATCCTTTGAAAGGAAATATGCATTGAGGGATTTTTGTAATAAAAATAAAGACTTGGATGTTTTGTTTATATAGGAAATCAAAGCAGTAGGCTTTATGATGGAAAATATTTTGAGATTTGTCTAGAGAGATGCAGTATCCTTCACCATAAATCATGAAAGGGGCAGAGGAGGCAATGCTATTTTGATTAACAGAAAATGGGAAAACTTTCTTAAAGACTTAAGAAGATCCCCTTGCAATAGGTGTATTTGGATCACATTAGACATTACAAGGATCTCGATTGGTCTTTGCTCAATCTATGCTCCTAATGAATACTATAACAGAGTAGAATTATAGAATTGGATGTCCTCTGATTTACCGAAGGTGCATTGGGTGATAGGGGGTTACTTCAGCATGATGGAGCAAGTAGAAGATAAATAGGGAGGAATCCCAATGGGCTGGAAAGGTAATGCAATTTTTTTTTGGCATAGGTTAAAAAAGGCCCTAAATCTGATAGATTTGTTAGAAGATGATAAAAAGAATAATAGTGAAATTTAGTTCTCATGGTCCAACTGTCAAAAAATCAACAAAAGAATATATAGTAGACTAGATAGGTTTTATATAGATAAAGATGCACTTCTCATCTAGTGTAGAAAAGATGTAAATAAAGTGCAAGTTATCTAGGTAACCCTCTTTCAGAGCATCACCCCATCAAAATTGTGATTCAAATCAAAAAATAAGAAGAAAGTGCCAGAAAATAGAAAAATACATCCTACAAGATTAATTGTGAACTCCTAAAAGATCAGGATTGCCTAAATGGTGTTAAAGCTTTAAGAAACATCTGTAAGTCTTAGCTTAAAATAAAGATGCCTCCCTCTACTGGAATAGATTGGTAGATTCTTGTAAGGCCTTCTTCTAAATTGTAGGTAAGAAGTATGCCCTTGACAGAAAAAAAAAAAGAATTGTTCCTGCAAGAAGAATATCTTAGATTGGAGGAAAAAGTGCAAGCCAATCCTAAAATAGAAAATCTTGTGGTAAAATTGAGAGAAGTCAAGCACAGGCTAAGGAAGGTTTAGATTAGAAAAGCTCAGAGTGCAAAAATTAGGGCAAAGTTGAATTGGTTGGTGGATGGGGATAAAGGCTCTAAGTACTTCTTCAATCTCCTTAAGTATAAAAGCATTAATGAAAATACGGGAGTTGTAGTTGAAAATGGAGTCTTTTTAAACAGGCAAGAGGATATACTGGTTGCCTTCAAATTTTTCTATGAAAATCTTTTTAAAGTAGAAGATTCTAGATATGGGTGCAAGGAGGCCCAAGATTTATGTGAAAGAATCTGTAAAGAAAAGGTAAATGAGGAGATGAAAAAATAGCTGGACCAAGAAATATCTAAATAATAAATTGAAGTAGCAATTAACTCCATGAAGAATGGAAAGTCCCCTGGACCTGATGGCCTCTCATGGATTTCTATAAAGCAAATTTATGGAATGGGTAGTGGATGATCTGCTTGATTTGTACAAAGAATCGATAGATAAAGGATCTTTGGGATGAGAAATTAATAAAGGTATCATCAAACTCCTACCCAAGGAAGGGGATAAGACATTAATAAAAAAATTGGAGGCCTATAACATTATTGAATGTCTCGTACAAAATTATTACTAAGGTGTTGGCCCTACGAGTGAGAAATATTTTTCCAGATATAATAAGCTCCACCCAAACATAATTTATTAAAAGTAGGTATATTCTTGAGAACTTGATCACAACTTGGTAAGCACTTCAATGGGCAAAGGATTCTAATCAAAATGCAGGAATACTTCTTTTGGATTTTGAAAAGGCTTATGATCAGGTTGAATGGTCATTTATTTTTAAAATTCTCAAAGCAATAGGCTTTCCTAATAAATTTTGCAAAATGGTTATGATACGTTCAAGCAGATCTAAGAAATAAACACTAACAATTATATGCAAATTAAATAACCCAATATAATAATGAAGAACAACACAAAAGAGATCAACATAAAAATTTTACGTGGTTCACCTAAGATGGGCTACATCCACATAAACTTAGTCATTCAATGATTTTATTATCTAATGCAAACAGATTACAATCTCATGAATTCCACATCCGCAACATACTTCCCAACTGCTTATATCAAGCCTTTTGGAAGCTTCTAGAATTAGGGTTTTACAATGTCATTTTTCTTTTGTCGGTTAACAAAAATTAGCAAGGGAGAGGGGCCAGTTGCCATCCTGCCCCAATAATCGCTATGTTTTTGTGCACTTGACCCCCCAATTAAAATTTTAAAAAGAACCAATACATGTAAAATACCAACCTAATAAATTAACACAAATGCACCAATACACATTCACAACATTTGTACATGTTCACAAATGCACCAATATATGTTCACAACTCCAATAAATTAACCAATGAAATTAAGACAAGTGCACAAATGTGATGGCGAGCGGTTACTACAACATTGTTGCACATGTATGGGGCAACATGTTGAAATGACACTTTTTCAACCCATGTGCACATAACATGTTCTATAGGGAAATGTACAAGTGCCCAAAAGGTAAAAGAATAGCTTTAAGTTCTTCGGTTGCATATGGAGAAACCAAAAAAAAATCGTCGAAATCCGATATGTCTAGCTATGAGCTTGACGTGCGCAAAGTTAGGGTGGGAGGCTACTGGGCCCTCTCCCTTATACACCAACATTGAACATGTTAATATTTAGTGAAAGCACCAGAAAAATCCTTAATCTATTGTGAATTCTATTGAATTTGATGTCATAGACATACTTAATCTAAAAAGTGTAAAATTGTTTAGAGATGATTAAACTTAGATAATGAACTATAAACTATTATTCTCATATTTGCATATAGAATTGAAAAGTTAAGACTATCTATAGATTAAAAGGAATAATAATAATTATTATTATAGCCTCATTGTATACTTTCGAAACAAGTTATTGAGCTTTGATATCATTTTCACAATCTTTGGTAATTACGTAAGTTAAGAGTCACACTTAACAACTCTTCCCAATGGAAGAGAACAAAAGTAGTTGATTAATGATAAAATAGTGAAGACAAGACGTAAACAATACTTGTACAAGCAAATTGCATTTTCTATCAACAAAGACAGCAAAATGCTTTCGAACACAGCAGATATTGGAGTAGAGTTTAGGAAAAACAAAAGTGAACGTAAGAACAATGGAGAGGAGGGCCATGCAATCTTTTATAACACAGGGAAGCTCAACATGGATCGACTATGGAAAACTTTAAGTTTAGCTTACAAAGGAGAAACTAAAGTGGGAAGCAAAGGTGGAGTTGGAGCTGAAAAACGTGGTGTCTGAGTCAAGTAAATTACAGTCATTAATGTCCCACTCGCTGTACCTTACAAGTCACTTTTCTCTTCCCCTCCCTCTACAAATTCAACACCACTCCCTTCTAATCCTCCATCGCCTCCACTCATTTACATGCAATCCAATCCACAAACATCATCAATGGCATCATTAGTGCCCAAAGTTTTCCAACATTTCCCATTTCCTTCTCATTCCCCGCCTCCTCCCACCCACACTCCACCGCCGCCACCACCACCACCACCACCACCTCCAACATTCCACTCTCCCCCACCTCCGCCACCTCCTCACCACCACTTTACTCCGCCGCCACCATACATTCTTCCTCCTCCTCATCACCCACATCCACATCCGCCACCTCCACCGGCAATTCCTCCTCCAGACCACTACATTATTATCATTGGAATTTGCTTGGCTGCTTTATTTCTGCTTGCGTTTCTCTTTTGTTTCATCTACTGCTTTGCCAAGAAGAAGAGAAAGCCTTGCCCGTCATCTTCCACCGTGGTGGAGGAAACCATTGAGGAAGTGAAGTTGAAAATGGTGGAGAAAATCGACCATTATTCCGATGGGCATGACCAAGTTGTTGTCACACTCGAGGGAGATATCAAGGAAATTAAAGAGACGATTCGTAAAGAGGAGGAGATCACTCACCACACCACTGAAATAGCAAAAGAGCACAATGACAGTGGCGTAACTAAGAAAGAAGAAGACGATGATCTGTTCGACATCGAGCCTTTTAAACAGTAATTGCCAGCAGATGAATAATGGCATTTCAAGATTCAGATTATTTACGAGCAAAGAAACTATCACATTTCAGATGGATTTCTGTATCGTAATCGTCACTGAATATGATTTCAATAATGAATCTATGTCAAACTGATACAAGTTTATTTTTATGTATTCCTATATCAAACATAATACAAATGATTTCCGGTACCCCACTATGCTTGTTCGTGAATTGGTTTTCTAAAATATTAGCTGATCTCTCAGTGATTTACATTACAATTTAAAAAATCTTTCTATTGCTACTGCTAAGTTGTTAACTCGATGATGTAATAGGGAGGAGTTTAAGTAGCAGGTATGTTGGGTTCGGCTATTCTTAAAGGAAGAGCTTAAACAGTGTGTTGTAAATGCACCGGCTGTCGAACGACTGATTCATATAAATTGACCAAATTGAAAAACAAAAGAATTCAAACTGGTCAAACAGATTAAACAGCTGACAACAATGTGCCGGGCTGTTTTCTTAAATATCATCTATTTCAACAGTCAAAGGTCAATTTTGATCAATAAAAATAAGACAAATATTTATCAATTTTTATTATGAATGAAGTGTAAATTTGCTATTAACTGTTTGACTATTAAAATGAATGATATTTAAATAGAATGATTGGAGTCAAGCTGTTGGTTATATATATGTGAAGACTACCATCTAATAGTGCTCCGCAATGTAACATTTCAACTTATTCATTCTATAAAATATAAAAAATCTATACATTTAGAACCTCTGATAACTAAAATTTAGTGTTATTTCTTACTTTCTATAAGATTAACAACTATGATCTTAAATTTGTATGATGAGGTGCACATGAAATTGAATACGGTGCAGCCTTTACAAAGTAAGTTGGAAGTGTAAACTTTTGGACTCAGCAAGATTGCACTAAATTGTTTTATACTACAATGGAATTACGTAAACTAAGGGCCTACAGGGTTAATGAACCGTATTGTTTACGGCGGGATGATGGTAAAGCATGATGGTCGTCCACTTGTTTCACCGTCCTCGTTTCTTGCGACCAGGTGTTATTTTTTTTTTAAGTTAATGATAAATTAAGTCGAATGGAAAAATGGGTTATTTTTAAGTGTAGGGGTTCATTGGTCAATAAGGTAGAGATTGGTAGAGTTGTCTTTTCATAAGTAGGTAGGTTGATTTTTGATCTATTATATTATATGAATGTTAAGTATGTAGAGATTGGTAGAGTTAAGTACTTTGTAACTCTTCATATTTGAAATATTTATTTATTTCTATTTGTTATGCTCACACATATCTTGGTCATCCCACTTGGAGTGGCACTTGTATGTATTTTGACAATTTTGTATTTATCATTTAATGTGGTGGAAGTTGTTAAATGCAACTATGACAACTTGTAAGATGTGTAAGAGTTGTTAGGATAGAAAGAGCTTGTAAAATGAAGTTACCTTAGAAACTTGACAAGCATGATTTTAGGAGCCAAAAATGGAGTGCCATGTTTGGAGATTCAGCTATGATTTAATAGGTGTAGGTAAATTTCTTGTGCTTGAGAAGTCATTTGTATGAAAGTTTTCTAAGTACATAGGTGTTATTGGAATGCTACCAGAATTACTTTGTATTTGAATGCTGGTGTATTACTCATATAAAGACTTGCATCACAAGTGTATTGTAATCCTCTCTTGATTGGATAATACATTGTGCAGGTTTTAGAGTGTGTTTTTTCTTCCAAAAGAGTTTTTCCCATGTAAATCATTGTGTTATGGTTTATTGTCTATTGTTGATTTCTATGTGTTACTCTATTTTAAGTAATAAGTTTAGATTAGATTTAAAGTTATTTGCTTAACACTCCTCTCATAGATTAGCATAAGAAGTTGTTTTCACACACCTTGCTTCCTTACAAAGTAAAAGTAAAATCCCAAAAATAGAACTTTTGGAAAAATGCAATCTAAATTTGTCATCCCTCCAAGGATTTTAAAATTTCAACAATATTTCTCATATCTTCTATAGACATTAGAGTGGATTTTAGAGCAAGTTAAGTTAGAAGTCACATCTTTTGCTTCATCTCACTTTGAAATGCTTTTCCTCCACAATTTTGGCATAATTCCTATTGAAATTTTGTGTTCATTTTTGGTTTTGGAAATTATTACATCTTGATGATGTCCTTTTAATCATGCTAGCTATTGATATATATTTTTAATTTTATAAGTTCAATTTTATTATTCTATAATTTAATTAATTTTTATAATTTAATAATTTTACTAACTAGTATAAATATCTTAAATATATCTATCTAGGTTCAACACCTATAAAGAGATCTAATCTTGAGTTATTTTATTTATTAAAGATTTATTTTTATTTTATTTCAAAAATATTTTATTTTATTTACCCCATATATATAAATTGACACATAAATTTTAATTTTTATTTAAGAATTATTTTATTTTTTTCATTGTTTACTTTGTTTTTTATTTTGAAAGCTATTTTTTTTTATACGCTTGTTTTACTTTTATTTTTAACTTTTATTTTTACTTTTAGAAAAGCCACCATTCATTATTTTAGTAAATCTTTTGTTTTGTTTTTACTTTCAAAATTGTAGAAAATATTACATACTTATGTGTTACTTTCTTATAGTTTCATATTAATATATTATTAAAAAAAATTGTCTTTATATTTAAAAAATAAATGTCATCTCTAAATGGTTTTTCTTTCACAATGGCATTAGATGATTCTCCCCTACTCCTAATATAGGTTACACCTCTCGACATAATTATATATATATATATATATATATATATATATTTTATTAATTTATTAGAATGACTATTTTATTAATTATATCTTTTTAATATATTGTTTTATTTTCTTATTTTTAATATTTTATAAATTTATGTTTTTTTTATTTTTTAATTTTTTAATTTTAAGTAAAAAATGAAAGAAATTTTATTTTAAAATATAGAAAAATTAAATTACCAAAAAAATAATTTAAATTATAAAATATCAAAATAATGTACACATAAAAAATGAGAAAGAATATACAAAAAATAAGAAAGAAAGAGAAATTTACTCAGAAACATGGTTGGAAAAGCAATCACTTTCACAGGTTACTCCTTATGTTCATGCAAGTTATGTAAAGAAATTTGTTGGGCCTCCCTATTTATAATTGAACCCTCTTCTATTGAATCAAACTAGGTTCAATCAAAGGAGGTTATATATGTGTTGACTAGGTTCTATAAATGTCTAAAATTGTACAGACTAACATGGCAGACCGAGGATGACTTGGCAATCCATCTCACAACCCATGAAGGTGCGAATTACATCCTCTCAACAATGTTTATGCTTCATGGCATTTCCCTTCAACCTATTTAGCCCCTTGTCCATCTTGTTCAACCCCTAGACTAGGTTCCAAGCTCTTGCATGCTCTAAATATCCTTTTGTAGAACTTCAACTGGAGGGTCACCTAGGTGACTTGCCCAAGCAAAAACCCTGTCATCTTTTGGAATACATGATTACTTTCAGTTTTGGCTAATTTGGCACCATTTTTTCTTATGATTGAGAGTTCTCTCCACCTCTAACTAAACCATTACTTCCACTAACTAATTCTCCTCTCTTATTGACTCTCAATTAATTCTTTAGTCCACTCACAATCAATATTTTGTTATCTCTCAATTAGTGTCCCATGATCTCCCAATCAATCCTTCTATTAGCTCCCAATCAACCCCACCACTGGTGTTTCTTCTCTTGCTATAAATACCTCTCTCCCAATTAGTTTTAGGGGAGGCTATTCATTTCTTGCAATCTTTCCTTTCTCGCTAAGAGTTCTCATTCCTTTTCCCTTGATCCCAACACAAGTATAGTGAAACACCTCCAGAGAATTAAGCCATTGCATTATAACCCCCACAAGCATTTGTATGCTTCTATAGGACTTCTTGATCCTTCTCCATTTCACTTTCAAAGATTCTTATGTCTTCCACATAATCTCCAATATCCTAGAGCATCTCACTTCTTTCCCCTATCATAAAGAGGAGGTTCCAATTGCTTAGAGGAGGATACCAAAAATTTGGATCTTGAGGACACAAGCCTGCATTGAATCCACTAAAAGATGCTTCTAATTTTCACAAGTTCCTTTATTTTGAAAAGTTTCTTTTTGATTTAATAATTATAAAATTCACTTTTCCTTAGAAAAGATTAGTTATTTCTTCTTAGTTAGATTAGAATTTCTTGCTTTTACTAGATTTACATTTTAGATTAGATACATTGCATTTTATTTCATTATATTAGATTTCATCCAAAAAAAATGAATACAAAACACCAAATACACTAAAAAATTGCATTAGGGAATATCCATACTAGGTTTTAATTCATTTAAAGACGTTTCATTTTTTACAATAGTAATTAAATAACATTTAAAATTTGTGGAAAATACAAAAATAAAGTAGATTAATTGCATTTTAGCATTCATTAGATTTACATGCATTTAGAGACTTCATAAAATGTAGGAAACAAAAACACGTGATGAGAAAGCCCTCAATTTCATCATGAGGCATTGAATGATTCAACTCTCAACAAAAATTAAATAATAAAAACATACTCTACCTCTTTCTCTTAATCTTCATCTCTCCTCACTCGGCCTTCATGCTTGATGTGTCATGGAGTAAGAGAAGATTGGGTTAAACTAGTATTAAATGAGAATAGAGGGACTTTGCCAACTCAAGAGGCTACCACCAAAGAACAAATCGAGGAGAAAACTCATGTTTTACATGAAATAGATTAAAACGGGATCAAAAAATATAACAAGAAACTTCTATATACAAGGCTAACTCATTAACAATACTCTTGCAAGTGTTGGAGAACAATCAAACATCATTTGTGAAATAAGAAACACAATTCTCAATTTACTACGAGAGTTGACATTACAACTCCAATAAGTCAATAACAACAAAACAACCATACATCAACATCACATTCAACCACATCATGAGAACACAATAGACCACAATAATAACTTTGCTACCATCCATTACATTTTGCTTCCATGTGAACAAAATAACATGTCGGTCCCACCCCTGTTTAATTGGCTCTTATCACGAGAGCAAGAGTGATTAGGTGGGAGCCTTTAGCAAGGGTGTAGTACATGTGTTGTTCTAGAGTCTTACTTATTCACTTTGTACAAGTGAGTCAATTTAGAGCAACATAGGTTCAATCAAAGGTAGTTCAATTAAACCTATCCTTGATCAAACCTGTACAATTTCGAGCATGACTTGTTTTTGACATTTTTCATTTTGGCCCAAAAGTGGGATCCATTTATATGCTTTCACCCTATTGTGAATCATAGTTGGAAAAGCATGTAGGACTATATATGTGTCAAGTTTAGGCTTTTATTAGGCTGTTGTAGCATGTGAAGGAAGCTTTTATTTTAATGTAAATAACATAGCATTGTTTTGCTACAACTTGGCATATGATTTTGTGGGTGAGTTTGTAGGCTGCTACATTAGGTTATATTTTATTAGATCCTTTTTGCCTAAACTACACCAAATGATAAAGCATGTAAATTAGTGATGTTTTGGGAAATTAAGTGTAAGGGGATTATGTAAGTTTAGTTTGTGGAACAACCATGGAGATATAAACTAGATTCAATGCCAAACTCAAACATCTAGTACAAAAATAAGTGACCTTGGTATGTTCATTGTATTCAAATTCTATGCAATATTGTAACTAAATGTGCAGGTCAATTCCATGACTATGGATCAGATTTGTTTGTCCTAATATGACCCTTGACATGCAATTCTAATCTAGTACAATGTAGAGTTCTTCTATATAATTTGTTGAAATCTTTGCTATTTTATTGATGCTGGCCAAGGACTGGTGACATTTTAAAATATCATGGAGAAGTTGTTGAATCCCTAAGGCCAAGTTCTCTTAAGTTGACCCCCTTGATTGGATTGACTTTGCAATCATGAAAAAGATTGACAGACAACAAGCAAGCATGCAAGTGATTATTTAATGCAAAGTATTGTTCCTTTTATTGCTCTAGTTCCAAATGTTCCTAAAAGTACTCTTTAGTGCTCTAGGATTTAAAATGATGAATTGATAATTGATTAATGCTCAAACAAATGTATTTAAATACCAAGATATAATGAATCATTGCACAAATGTGTACCACGTTAGCTCCCAATGGCTATGAGGATACGATGGAGTTGTGAATTTGAATTTTAAAAGTTGACTTTTAGGTCAGATTTGTTCTATGCAAGATCACTCCCACATGCCACAGAAATGACCTAAGGCATGGTATGTGGAATCTTGGGATCAAGAAAGGATGTATGGAAATCAAGGCTAATAAATATTGTGAATATGCGAAAATAATTGTAGATATGATTGAGATAAAGACAAACATATAGAAATGTATGTCAGCAAGAGTGAATGAATATGGATAGGAATTAGGAAAGGACACAAACCTAATGCAAAAACGTATGACATGTCGCAATGCAATCATATTAAGATAATCTCTCAAAATAGACCCAAAAACTAAATGGGAATTAGCATCTGTATATGCAAATTTCACCATTACAATATTATACAAATTTCATTCTCCTTTCTATAATTTTACAAAAGTTCAAAATTACAAATTTCATGTTGCTTTTATATAATTTTACAAGTTCAAAATTATAAAAGTTTCATTCAAGTGTTGTATAATCACTTATTAACTTTTGGGGTTTCAGCATTAGCTTTTGGGGTGTAATTCCATTCCAGCCGTTTTTAATGTAAATTGTGTATCATGTTTTTTATATCTTTAATATAGAAGTGCACTATTCACCATAAAAATTCATGTCATAGTCATCTTTAATCTGGAGATGAAGGGCAATAAGATTTGGCCATCATAGGAATTTTTAGAGATAGTCAAATCTGAATCATGGCTCCCACAACGAATAAAGAAATGAAACTCAAGATGAAATGCAAAAGTACCATCTTGAAAATTCACTAGCAATAATCTGAGTTATCTTTCGATTCAGATTTGTATCAATATAATAACTTAGAGAAAAAAAAGGAACATACTCAGTAAGACATTTTTGAAAGAATGTAGTTCTCCACTTTACAGATAATGCTTCCAAAAAAACACTAGTCTAGTGAAAGAATTCCAAGATACGAGGGAAGACATCTGTGTGGGCAGAGGTTGCAAGCATCATATCCCCATGGTTATAGTTGGGCATCAACAACATCTTTACTTGTCCTGGCAGCTTCTCAGCAATTTGTGTCACATCCTCTGCATCCGCCAGCATATCCTTTCCTCCATGAGCAAGAAAAAATGACAGACTCTCTGGAATTGCCGACAAGTCATAAGATGGAGGGGAGATTCTCCAATAATGCAACAGATTCCCAATGAATCCATAATCATACTTCCCAAATCTGCCAGATCGTAACACTGTAAAAGCAGCTGACTAATATTAATGCAACCAAAAAGTGCCCACAATTGGCTGTCTCATATGATCAAATTTTAGAATGTGATCGCACCTAATTCAATTAAGACAGACATGGGCGGAGTGGACTTACACTGAGCCATTTGGGCCATGTTTTTGATTGAGGTAGACTGCGTGTATTTGTCGTAGTAGGCAGTCATTGATTTGTTTGTGCAGCATGATGGTCCTGCTTCAAAGCATATAGATTCGTGATAATCAGGCAAATAATTCTCTTTATATTGTAATTATTACTAATAAAATAAGCATTGTTATAGTATTCATATTTTTAATGGAATATAAGTAATATAATATAAGATTTATCAATTGTAAAGTGTGTAAGACATCATTGCATAAACCAGTATAGTAACCTGTAATTAAGGCCGACAAGTCCGAGTCCTGGTAATTAAGTTGTGCAATTTTGCATGTTGTCTGCAACAGTTGCCTTCCTGAAGCACTATAAGATCATTCAAAACTTCAAAATGTTGTGAGATTTGACAAAAATTAAGATCAACATAAGTTCTGTTTATTCCAGTTATTGTAAGATGTTATTAAAGGGTTATTCTTAAACATCATCCACTTCAACTGTCAAAAATCAATTTTAACCTGAATGAGGTGTAAAATTAATATTGACAATTTAATAATTAAAATGGATGATATTTAAGTACAGTGGTATTAAAGTATATTTTGAACTCAAATATATTTAAATTGTTATTTCACATAGAATGACCACTACAGCATTTCCTCATCTCGCTGAAATTCTCAGAAGCCTAAGACTATTTGCTTACCTTGAGAGATTGAATTCATACATACCAAGAAACATATCCACCTATACAAATTCGTTAGTTGTCAGAATTACATAGAAAACTGCTCTTGCTATTATAATAATAATCCATTTAGAAAGAATTGAACTTGACCCTTGTTCTTTAATTTTTACCTTATCTACAAATAGCCAGGCAGCTGCTCTGGCTATAGGAGAAGAAACATGGTTTAAATAGGCAACAGGGCTCAGCATGGCAGCCTTCTTCACAAGGCTGGATATTTCATTATCTGTAAATGCTGCAAATCCAGACATTGCGCCCTGGCATTACCCCTTAAATAAGTCTATATTCATACAAATCAGTGATTTAATAAGAACAGAACTTTGAGAAAGCATTGTGTGGAGGCTTGACCTGAGAATAACCAACGTAGTAAATGGGTTGCCCGGTCATATTATTTACAAATTGCAGCATTGCTGGGAGATCATAATCTACCAGATCGTCCCAATTCCAGTCCCAGAATTCCTGCATGGAAACTATAATTTTATACCTCACAGTAATTAAAAATGGGCTTTGGGTTGAGGGAATTCAAGCCCAAAGCAGGTTTAGGTGGAAGGCACAGAATTTAAAAGGAGCCCACGTGCATAAAGATGACAATTCCCTTGGCTTTTGGTCCATTAGTGGTTATAATTTACTCTATGGTCAATGCTTTTTGCTTTTACTTTTTGCTTCCTATTTTTTAAATCTTAACCTCAGTCACTAATAAAAATGCTTTAATATTTGAAAACAAGAAAAAGCAACTTTGCCTTAACGTAAATCTTAGATAAAATTTTATGCAGTATCACTTTTCATACGATAGTCAGGGTGGACCTGAAATTCCAGGCTGAATTCTAACTTTGTAAGCTTATGCAGAGAAATGTCGCTACCATAAGAGGATTCTGTGTCTTTTTCATGGTCGAAAGAGCTACTTTGTAAACTTATGGCAGTTGAATTGACACCAAATAGAACTTATCCAAAAATAGGAGGCTTGAAATAGTTGATCATTGTCAGTTGAACAGGTCAAACAGGTTTGTTGAATTCAGGTAAGTTGAAAAAATTCCAAACTGAAGTGTAACTTTGTACGCTTATGCAGAGAAATGTCGCTACCATAAGAGGATTCTTGTCTTTTTCACAAGAAGAAGAGTGGAAAGAGTTCATGCCTTTTTAAAATTGTGTATTAACTGTTAAACAATCAATAATATTTTTATTCATTATTATTTATAAGACTCCATTAATAAACAGTCATTTTTTTATAAAACCAATATTTAACTAACCTACCTTGTCTGAAACATTTTAACTAAATCTATTTAAAGTGAAGGTTGTTGAAACTCTTTCCCCTGACAAAGGGTGAGATTTAAATGGCTATTCTTAAATATCATCCACTTCAACAGTTAAAAGTCAATTTTGATCAATTAAAATAAGATAAATATTTACCACTTTTTATCCTAAAATAGGTATAAAATTACTATCCAGTGTTTGACCATTGAAATAGATGATATTTAAGTGAAGTGAATTTGAACAAACTAACACGTATTCAACTTTTGTGGAAACAAAACTATGAACTATCCTAAGCTGATGATGTATACTTGCACAGATGGATTAATAAGCCAATAAAAAAATGATTGGAAGGTCGCTTAACGAATTGCAACCATCTCTTTTATAAAAGCTGGCGCTGTTTGGACAAGGGCCACCAAAGGAGAGGCATCATGGTAAAAATGCATTTAAAACAAGAGGTTTGTCGACATGAATGAAAAGCCACTCTATATGGGCATTACAGATTGTGAAAGCTACTTTACACTTCATATCATTAATATACTTCCCCTAAACATGACTAAGAAAAACCGTTAAAACAGAAAAATGAAAAATGTTAGGGTGCAGTACCTTCTGTTCTCTGGTATATGTAGTGTGGCCATAACTGAACATGGTTGTACGCGCATTCCCGATCCAGACATCATATCCAGAGTCAACCAACATAAACGCCAGAGATTGTTTAGGCTCATTCAAAAGCCACGATTCACCACCCTGCACAAAACCAAATTCATCAAAGGCCAACCACAAAGAAAAATGAATACCTCAAATACCCACAGCCTATCATAAAGAAATCCAATCGTAAGTTACACGGTATTAAACACCTCCATAACTCCATGATGTAAGAAAACAGGTTCCTTGCAGGAAGTGCCCAATGTTCTGTTAGACATCTTTTGTACAGCAAGCAAAAATCCATCCTTAGTCGGAACCTGCAAAAAAAAAAAAAATTGTTCTTATTTTGAATAGATCAATTAGTTTCAAAGCCAAAATTTATGTAGATTTGGAAATTACAATGAATTCTGTGCAGTCATATCCTCTGTCCCAAACAAAAGTTCCACATATGCCATGGGCATTGACAACTGAATGGGCTTCCTCCAGACAATCCACATAGCCAATCCACCATACAGCAAGCCACATATTGAAAACAAGAAACCACTTATTACAGAAACCTGTCATTACAAGCCCTGCACATGTATTGCACTAAGAGATAATGTTTGAATAACTTCAAAGGCTTAGCAGTTATATAATATAGCGGAGTAAGGCTGTGGTTCCATTGTCGGCACTAGTGGCCTAGATATTATTGATCATAGACTCCCTAATAAATCTGTCACCACCTAATTAAAGATCTAAGTAACAACTTATGGAAATCCACCTTAAAATCAGTGTCATGCTTTTATGGTCCATCTAACCTCCCTTGACTTCCACCCGTTCGAGGAGAACTCATACCAAATAAGTTTTAAAATTAACTAGTTTTAGTTTTAAAACATTTGGGTTTGGTAATTATGTTGTTCACTTATTTTAATCTTCTCTTTGGCAAAGAGTTACTACCCTTTGCAATCTAATTTTTTAAAATCGAGGGAAAATTTTTGCAACTCTGATCATTCAAGTATGCATTGCATCTAGCTCATGTTTTCCCCCTCCCAAAAAGCGGAAACTTAGAAAGTGACAAGAAAGTAAGTTAAGGACCTTTTAAATCCATTATTCTTAGGGCTCTATGCACCAATTATCGTGCTTAGTGTGACATTATATACCTTGATTATCTAAGGCCCAATAATGGAGGAGTGAGTAGGTGGTGCTACCAACCAATTGGACTCCTCCAAACTCAATTGCATGATTCCATTACTGGAAAATATTTAAAATATTATGATTTGTTAAAATTATATTAATATTTTATTTTAAATGGGAAAATATTGATGATCATAGTGATTATGGTATGAATTTTTATTTCTCATTATAAACTTTAGAGACTGTCAATTCTCATTTAGTTTTGGGTCTATTTTAAGAGAATGTATTAACTTATGATTATATAGTAATACCTGGCACACTCTTGTACTAAGTTTTGCTTCTTCTCCAATGTCATCTATCCTCCATTTACTCCTTAAACAAAAATTTGTGCATTTGACTTTATCCCTACATCATTTATATTTATCCCCACACATAAGCCTCACCATCAACCCAAATTCCCACATATTCATTCTCTACCTCAAGATTACTCATTTCATGTCCTAGGTCATTTCCATGATGTGTAGGAGTGATTGCACACAATGTGAATTTAAACCTGTTACCCATAGTTTTTTAGCTTTGATGTTTTTCAATTTGTCTTTTCTTATCGCATTCTCCCCCTTCGAAATTTAGCTAAGTTCCTAGGTTTTTCTTTCCTTTGTCGGTGTCTGTTCATTCACAAACTTTATCAGGGGTTTCATCTTTTTCAAAACCTACCAATAAAGCGATCATTCACTTTTCCTTGTTTTACTTTGTTCTCTGTCGTTCGTTTTTACCGATCGCTAACTCAAGTCTTTGTCAAACCCACTTGTCGGCAAGTTTTGTGTTTTGTGAACCTAGTGCTTCCCGATGTTTTTGGTTTGTAGAATTTGTTTTTCGCTGATGGGCAAAGACTTCAAAAAGAAAAGTGTATCAGCGGAAATTTCAGGTTTGTCGATTCGACTATTCACTAACTAAAGGCTCTTTAATGAGGAAAAGCTTATTTACATCGTTGGCTCTTCAAGTTAGCAAATTCATTTGTTCATTGGTTTGGTTCAAATAAAGTTACCCTCACCGACGGGCACAAAAAATAAGGCACTGTACTTCTTCATTATTAGCGGGAGTAAACTCATGCATATGTCTAGTCCCATCACATTTAAAATCCTTGGAGCTTATTAATGAGATTTGCTATTGCCATGAGTGCCAGCTTAAATGAGATTTATCAAAGGATTGTGCGATTCATTGCATTTGTGAACTCCTTATTCATAATAGCAGCTGTGGACTTGGCATTTGAGTATACAGTCTTCATGTGTTTTGGGTGAATTGGCTCAACATCATCTCAACTAGTCTACAACTACGAAGTAACCAGGTTAGTTGAATTGTGAACACCTTTACACTCTTGTCACTATGAATTCATTTTCAATTTGGGGAGTGAACATTTCATTCGGTGAAGGTTTTCATGAGTACTGTATATGCTTTCCATCTGAAACCTCCTATTGCCTACCAAACTCTATTGAGAGTCCTTGACTCATATATCTGGCACCAGGGGTAGTTAAGCTAGTTAAGATGAAGTACAAATACCAGGGCTTTGATGTGGCATCTATCATAGATAATAATTTGGCAAGTATTAGAGACACAGAGATGGGGCATGTAGACCTATAGGATTTTTGGAACCGAATGAATGAAGACCCTAGGTCAACACTAGCAGAACAAACCACTTCTAGAGGCATCACTCAAGCAGGAGGGTTTCCACCAGCTGTGCAATGCCCCGATTTAGTTCTCTCTTGTGTTAAGAGATATCATCTAGGGTCTCAGGAAATCAGGTCTTATGATGGGATTATTGTTGCCAAATTAGATGTTGAATCAATCAGCCATGCTATTAGATTACCGAAAAGAGATGATTATGTTAGCATGTCTATTGAAGTTGGTTGGAATTATTATCTTGATAGGAAGGATTGGTGTCTTATAGCTATTTCCAAGCACTGGCTAAAAAATGAGAAGAAGGGCAAATCACAAGTTCCCTAAAATTTAAAATGAGCACATTTTAAAGAAGACATATCAAATATGATCGTGCTTTGTTGCATATAGTAGTGGGGAGCGATGAATCTAGTTTGTTTGAGAAGTGGATGCGAAAATTTATTCTTGTGATTTGTAGTGAATGTCAATATATTGATTGGGTTAGGATAATTGGTGATCATATTAATGATCAGTTGGTAAATTTCCAAAAGAAAGGAACCTTCTATATGTGCTCCTATCTATTTTATGTGATTGTTGATACTCAAGTTGTATGGATAGAATTTAGAACACATGGTACTCTTTCCAGTGATGTGCCAGTGTATGAATATTTTCCACAGTTGTAGGAAGAGAATGGAAACAAAGATTATAGACATGTTAACGATGTGTTTTTGATGCTCAATGTGAAAAGGATTAATGGTAACCCTAGTGTTAGAATATCCCAAGAGGCAGCATAATTTGTGATGTAATATGAGAGTTTCTTCATCTAGTTTTCATATATTCTCCTATGTGAGGATAGGTGGTTTAGAGAGTGCATCATATAAACTGCCTCGATATGCTAGTGAGTTTATAATTTTTTTAGAAGTGTGTAGACAAATGGTATAGGTTAGTAAGAGGTATCACGACATGAAAAAGAGGGATTATCCCTTCCTTGGCAATTTGACTTATTTCACATGTAAAACTCATGATAATGCTAGGAATGTGGAAAGAATTCTTTTCAAGTTCAATTTCCATTTGCTTACTACTTGACCTTTCTTTGACAACAAAGATTATGTGAAGAAGAATTTTTATGGAGGAACATCTTATGAACACCAATCCCATCTTGAGGATGACTAGGAGGATTGCGTCGATGAACATGAGATGCAATGCAAAGACTGGATGAGGTTAACAGTCGATCAAATTCAAGCTTTTAAGTTGAGGTAGTGGATGATAATTCAAACATGATCAATGAAGGCTATTATGTGGAAAGCTCCAAGCCTGTGACCAAAGTTTGATGGTCAAAGAAATAAATTATTGACTTGTATGTGTGTTCATCTTTTGTATTGAACAAGACTAAAAGGTGGTTGAAGTCTAAAGCCATTGATTACACAGGTACTATTTCTCCCCAAAAATAATAGGTTGCAAAAGAGAAAGGGCCTTCTACAGCCTCAATTTCACAGAGGGCTCCAACCAATATGTATGCTATCAGGGCTAGAAAATTGCTTCTCAGAGGGGAGATGGTGGGGATGAACCTAAAGAAAATCAAAAACTTAAAAACACATGTGAAGAATATGGTGAGGCACCAACTTGAGCAAGTTGGATGTGAAGAAGAATCTTAAAACTAATGAGAAGGAAGTCTTGGACTCTCTTCAGTGGCTTCAAGCTGATCATGATGCCTCCCCCACTTCATCTTTTCCAGGTAATCTATCCCCATCTTTTCAGCAAATTGGTCAGGATAGGGTTCTTCATGCAATGTTCAATGTGCCATCTTCCCCACCTTGGAAACAAGTCGATCAAGTGAAATTAGACTCTGCTCCAATTTCAGATAATATGTTTCTCATGTTTTTGATACTATTTTTGTTTTTCCATCCCCTTCTTGGCTTAAGAAAGTTGTTGAGGAAAAGAGAAAATACACCCCATGGTAGACCTAGGTTTTGACACAGTGGCTAAACTGCTCCAAGTTAGCCCTCAACCTAAAAAGGCCAAAAGGATGTCTAGGGTGGTAGTTGATTCTCCTTCTAGACATCATGTCTTGGAGATTGTTGATCCCATAGGGGATAAAGATGAACAAAATGTCATTGAATATGATTTCAATGTTAGTAAGATTGATATGGGTCCTCCCACTATAGAAGGTGATATTTGTAACACTAAATTGTTAGTAAATGTTTTAGCCAAGAGATTGCAAATGGAGAAAATGGAGAAAGAAAAGTTGCAATGGCAAGTTAATGTCTTTACAGTCTCATATATACAATCAATTGTGGATACTATCTCCTATCCTTTGGATACTACACTTGATACTTGTGTTAAGGGTGTAGGTCTAGGTGTAATAGAACAAATTGGAAAATATCAAGCCTTGGCTAGGGCTATAGAATCCTAGGCCATAAAGGTAACAATTGAGGGTTTATTGTATATTGAGGAGGTTATGAAGTTATATAATGATATTGTGGCTAAAGAAAGAAATTAAACACTGATATGCAATCCTTCAAAAAGGAGGAAACCCTATTGATGATTATTGCAAGGGATATGCAGGAAATGGTCAAAATAGACACTAGTGTTTTAGTTTCAGAGAAAGTTTTCAGTAAGCCAGAGGAAAATGAATCTATTTCATGGCTAAATGCAGTTGAATGGAAGCTCTCTATTGTTAAGCAATTCTTGGATAAACTAAAAATGATATCAAGTTAGTACAACACTGACCTGTTAGACATTAGAGCCAATTGTTTAGTCCCAGAGGCTGGAATTTTAGACAAAGATGAGGAGAATATCTTGGACGTGAAGGATATTAAACAAATTTTTAAAAAGTTCATTACTGAGGAATTGACTAGCAAGGACGTGGTAAATGACACATCAATGGAAAAGATATGTCATATTTCTTTCTGTGTTGGTAATTTCAAGCAGGAACTCAGAGAAATAAATAAGAGGCTTGATGAGGTGGACAAGGCCATCAATATGTGGAGAATTTTGATTCACATCACTATCAGTCCCAGTGGGAAGATCATCACTCTAGTGATCACCAGGTTTAGGAACTTCAAAGCCAAGATGAATCCTCCTAAGGACAAGGCAGCTACAGTGGACCAGACCAAAGAAGATGAAGCGAATGAGAAGGGGGAGTGGGAGAATGTTTCTTGAATCTAATTTTTGTTATTGCAAAGACTTTAAGTTTCTCAAATTAAATAAACATCATTAAATATTTCACATTTATATGTTTATTTAATTTCAATCGGCTAACTTCCAAGAAGTTGTTACTTGTCAAGACAATTTAATTTTTGGGAGGCTCTATATATAGCCTATCTGATGGATGTTTAGGGGTCTTTTGGCAAATTTTGTTTTGTGAATGGATAATTGAAAGCATAAAAGGCTTTTCTATTATTTCTAACACATATTAAATAATTTTAGGAGAATAAATTGTAGAACTTGGTAGACTTTAAGTTACTTTTATATATTTGTGTATTCATCATATGTTGGACATACAAATATTTAATTCCTAAGATATTTTTGTTGTGTGGTGGAAATTCACATTATGTTTCTCTCATTAAGCTCATTGCTTAGAATTACTTTTCCATATGTTAAAGTATACAAGTGGTGATTTTATACATACAGTTTTTACATATGTATTTATTGTAGTGAATGATTTGTTTTACAGTGAGGCTTTGTATTTATTTCTATTTAAGTTCTTGTGGAAAATATCCTTTCCTGCTTTCAAGTTAAAAGAAAACCCAATTTTTATTTTTTTGTTATATCATAAGAGGGAGTTGCACCTCTAAATGTAGAGGAATGTTAATGATTGATAATATCCTCTCCAATTGTTAGTGTATTGTGTCTATTTATTGGGCGAATTTACATTTAAGAGTGTAGCAACAAATCTATTGACTAATAATTTTTTTATGACTCCGCTGGGGATATGGCAAATGCATTTATTATTCTTGAAGTTGCCTTATTCTTAATCCCATGAAATGTCATATTATGGGATTACAATCTAATCAAACTCATGTTCTTCAACCTGGTGGGACTTGGCTTGGTGGTAATCGTGAAGACATCATAACTTGTTTTCGAGTAGTTGCATGGAGAGTAGACAATCTAATGCAGGAGCATTCGGTTCATTGGCAATCTTGTGTCACCAAAAATATATTTTATTTTCTAAGTTGTTTTTTGGTTTATCTTTTCTTTGCAGAGTTAGTTTTGTGTTTCTAAACAAAATTCAGATTTATTTGGCCACATTAAGAGCATCATCATGTAGAAGAGCCAATTGGGTATCTCCAGTTCCAATTTGGTCAAAATTGGCTAAAAATTAGCTAATTTATAGCCATTCGTCGATTTCTCCAATTCGCAAACTGCTCAGTTTGCCAACCCAACAATTCGTCAATTTGACAGTTTGCCGATAAGTCATAAGGGAAAGTTACATTTTCAAAGTTTGCAGAAGGGTTCCTTTAGTCAGTGAAGTTTCAATTTTTTGAACCATTTAGTTCGTCGACCGCTTGGTTTGCCGATTGTACAGATTGTCAATTGTATGTCTAAAAGCATCAAGAAGAGTGTTTTCTTTTTTATCAAAAAAATTGAAGTTTGTGAACTTTGTCGGCAAAACCTCCATTTTGCGAACCCTTAGGTTCATTGATAAACATTTCACTGATAAATGATTTAAGGAGTGGAGTTTGTAGTTTCTTTAATTGGTTGATAGGCAATAAAGAAGAAGTTTAAACACTCAAAGTTCATGAGGTCTGATTCAATGGTTCGTGGAATTGGAATTTTGTCGATAGAAGAAAAGTTTCAAGTCTTCAGCCAAGTCACAAATTCCAAAAGTTACTGATTTGCCAATTCTCCGACAAACATATAAATGGAGCTTTTGAGAAGATGTCAAAGAGTTCATATCAGTAAACTTTTAAGTTTGTGAACTAGTTCATGGTTTTCAAAATTTTCCAATAAGCCGATAAAAGGATGGAAAAGGTCAATTTTGTTGATAAAGGGCTTGGTGACTAAGGGTGTTATACTAACAAGTCTTTAGTTCGCAAGATGGCTATTTTGCTGATAGACGAGATCTGATGTCTTAAAGCTTGTATCGGTAAACTGTTTAGTTTGCGAACTAGAAAATTCGTCGATAACATGTGACGACAAACTTTTAAGTTCACAAAAAGCTACATTTGTTGATGAAGACTTCCTTGGTTCATGGAAGATATATTTTGCTGATAGCTTTAAAGTTTATTTTGTCAATAGTTGTTACAAGGAGATTTAAAATTTTAAAAGGCACGTTGTTGATGTATAGGACTTTATTAAGGGATGTTTGTATTATTAGTCAAGTAGTTTATCATTAATCCATTTGGTAATCTAAAATGTCAAGTGTCTATTTGAATACCTATTTGTTCAGTTCCATAACTGTTTAACGTCCATAGGAAAGAATAAAAGGCAATTGACATTCTTGTCTAGGGGGTTGTTCCGCTCAACGTAGAGGATGTTAGTAGTTTTTCCTCATAGAATAGAGGTGGGGTAATAGTAGATTGGGGATGATCTCTATATTCGTTGGAAAGTGTTTTGGTGTTGTAAGCACATAATTGATTGAATATTGCAGTGTAATGTTTAATGTTGAAGCTTTGAAAGGCCAATGAATTTGTAAATGCTGATGTTTTTGAAGTTAATAAAATAAATTTAGATTTGTGAGTAAATTTGTGATTCTGTTGTGTGTTACCGGTTTCATGACTAGGTAGTTTGATAAAACCCCCTGGTCTTGACTGCATCAAGTGGTATCAAAGAAAGGTTTTCTTGTTGGGAGGAGATACATTGCGGAGAATCTGAAGTATTGTCTTAGAGGGCTCGAGAAGGTATTTGCAGGTGTGAAGAGGAGTCCTGCAATTACAGAGGGCTGAAGGAGACAATGGAATTGTGAGTAGAGGTTGTATTGTGAGAAGATACCCCCGAGAAGAAGAGTTCCCAGAATGGAGGAAATGTTAGAACAATTTCGTATTGAAATGATGAATGAATTGAGAAATTTAGTGGCTGGATTCAGAAGAAACCCAGATTGTGCGGAAGATCATGCTAATGATGAGGATAAAATTGTGGAGGATGAATGAGAAAGAGAAAATGAATAGAAAGTAGATGCTAGAGAAGAATAGTTCCTAAGAGCGCTTGCTAGAGTTGGAGGAGGTAACAAAATAGAAATTTCTAATGTTTCTGGAACATTGAATCCTGAAGAATTGATAGATTGGATAGGAGAATTAGAAGAATATTTTGAATATGAAAATATTCATGACCCTCAGAGGGTGAGATTGGCACCAAAAAAACTCAAAGGACATGCTACCTTATGGTGGAGGGAGTTGCAAAGAGAAAGAGTGGCTAATGGAGACACAAGAATAACCCGGTGGAATCTAATGGTTACCCAATTGAAAGCTAAATTTATTCCTAGAGATTATGAGTTGGAAATGTTCAGAAAACCTTAGAATTTGAGGCAAAAAGATATGAGTATAAAGGATTATATCGAAGAGTTTTATAAAATGGTAATTAGATCTGGGCATCATCAAATGGACAAAGAGAAAGTAGCCAGATATATCAATGGGTTGAGATTTAATATACAAGATGAGATGAGTATGCTAAAGATTTCTACACTAGAAGAGGCATATCAATATGCTTTGAAAGCAGAAGAAAAGATAAAAAGAAGACAATAGAGTAATACAAGAGGAAGAGGGAAATTATCAGCTGAGAGAGGACAAGGAAGCAGTGATAAAGGAAAACAAGTTTAGGAAGAATAAAAAAATTCAAAATGGAATAAGGAGTCAAGGAATGAGAGGAAGAGAATATTCTATAGGAGGACATGGTAGCAGTAGCAAAGGGTTCGTTGGAAAATATTTTCAGTGTGGTGAGATGTGATATAAATCTTATGAATTTGTCCACAATTAAATCAAGAGAAGAATAAGAAAAGTGTGGCCAAAAATAACATGGTACAAGAAGATGAAGAGAGTGTGGAATCACCAAAAGTGGAAGTGCCTTAAGAAGAAGAGTCTCTTATGTTCAAGAGAGTGTTGATAACACTAGAAGTGAAAAAGAATGAAGCATCTCAGAGGAGAAGTCTTTTCAAAACTGTATGCAAGTCTGGAGGTAAGTGTTGCAAAGTAATTGTAGATAGTGGTAGTACTGATAACCTAGTCTCAGAGGAAATGGTAGAAAAGCTACATTTGAAAAAGAGGAAAGATCCTAGTCCTTATAAAGTTACTCGGTTGTAAAAGGACCATGAATTAGTGGTAAAGGAGCAATGCATAGTTAGTTTGTAGATTGGATCATATAAGGATGAAGTTTTGTGTGATGTTATGTCAATGAGTGCATGCCATGTGTTGTTGGGTAGACCTTAGAAGTTTGATAGGGAAGTGATCTACAATGGTAAAAGGAATTTGTATACCATTGTGAAAGATGGGTAGAAGTATGTGCTAAGTTCAGTAAAAGAGAAGACACCATAGGTGAAAGAGAGAAGTTCAATAGTTTGTTACAATTCTGACAAATAGTTGCTTAAGGTGAAAAGAGAGATTGAGAGTGGTTCAATAAAGGTTCCCATGAAGGGGACTGCCATTGAAAATAAAGGTAGTGGTGTTGGTTTTGTGCAACAATAGCAGAAAGCAATGGTAAACAATGTGAAGAATGTGAATATTGAATAAGGAAGTGGTGCTTTGGAGAGGAAACAACACAAGTCATAGTTTGGATACTTGCAATTTTCTCATGAGAGGTGTAGCCAAGGAAATGTAAGTGGAGTTGAAGTATTTCAACAAGTGATGAAAAGGAGAGGTCAAGTAGATAAAGAGGAGGTTTGGATAAAGAACAAGCATGGGATCATCATCCCAAGCATTTTCAAATGTTCATGAGTTTTCCAACTCATGGAACATTTCACTTACCTAGCATGTTTGATGCAGGAGCATCTGGGTTCACTAGAAATCTTGTGACCAAAAATATATTTTATTTGCTAAGTTGGTTTTTGGTTTATGTTTTCTTTGCAAAGTCAGTTTTGTGTTTCTAGAGTAGATTTAGATTTATTTGGCCAAGTTAAGAGTGTCAGCATGTAGAAGAGCCAATTGGGTATCTCCAATTCTAATTTGGTGCAATTTGGGTAAAAATTGGCTAAGTTATACCCAGTCGGCAATTTCTCCAGTTTGCAAACTGCTCAGTTCGCTAACTCAGCTGTTCACCAATTTGACAGTTTGCTGAAAAGTCTTAAGGGAAAGTTACATTTTCAAAGTTTGTAGTAGGGTTCCTTTAGTTGGAGAAGTTTCAAGTTTGTGAACCATTCAGTTCGTCGATCCCTTGGTTTGCCGATTATATAGATTGTCAATTGTATGTCTAAAAGCATTGAAGGAAGAGTGTTTTCTTTATTATTGAAAAAGTTGAATTTTGCGAACTTTGTTGGCAAAACCTCTAATTCGTGAACCCTTAGGTTCACCAATAAAGGCTTTAAGGAGTGGAGTTCATAGTTTCTTTAATCCGTCGATAGGCGATAAAGAAGAAGTTGAAACACTTAAAGTTTGTGAGGTCTAATTCCAAGGTTTGTGGAATTGGAATCTTGCCGATAGAAGAAAATTTTCAAGTCTTTGGCCAAGTCACGGATTCCAAAAGTAATCGATTCGTCGATTCATTGAAAAACATATAAATAGAGCTTTTGAGGAGAAGTTAAAGAGTTTGTATTAGCAAACTTTTAAGTTTGTGAACTAATTCATGGTTTTCAAAATTTGCTAATAATCCAATAAAAGGATGGAAAAGGTTATTTTTTATGATAAAGAGCTTGGTGGCTAAGGGTGTTATACTGACAAGTCTTTAGTTTGTATCGGCAAACCATTTGGTTTGCAAACTAACAAATTCACCAATAACATGTGATGGAAAACTTTTAAGTTTGTGAAAAGCTACATTTGTCGATGAAGACTTCCTTCATTCATGGAAGATATATTTTGCCGATAGCTTTAATGTTTATTTTGTCAATAGTTGTTACAAGGAGATTTAAAGTTTTAAAAGGCACGTTGCTGATGTATGGGAATTTATTAAGGGATGTTTATTTTATTAGTCAAACATTATTATCATTAATCTGTTTGGTAATCTGAAATGTCAAGTGGTTGTTTGAACACCTGTCTGTTTAGTTCCATAATTGTTTAACTTCCATTGGAAAGAATAAAAGGCAATTGTCATTCTTGTCTAGAGGTTGTTTTGCTCAATGCTGAGGGTGTTAGTAGTTGTTCCTCGTAGAATAGAGGTGGGGTGATGGTAGATTTGTTGGAGTATGCAAGACACTGAGAGGGGGGGTGAATCAGTGTCTTGTAAAACAAATTTGTTTTTGGCAACACCTAATTAACTTTACCAACTGTGAACTTCAACCTTGAATGGTGAAAGCAAGACATTCATTTAAGAACCAAGATGAACTATCAAACCAACTTGTGAACATGAAAAGATAGAACAACTATTTGTGAACTATGAGGAATCATTTGAACAATTCATCAAGACAAACAATAGAGGCAGATTGTTACTTCATTGGACTGAGATAAGTATCAAAGTATTATGCATTTATACTGATTTACTATGAGCATCATATAACAGTTAAATTATGAAATAATGAACAAAAACTCATGAACAGAACAAGTAACCATAACACAGAGATTGTCCTGAGTGGAAAACCCTCTAGGACATAAAAACCACTCAAAAAATGCCTCATTGGCTTATTTAACGAATCTCACTGATTACAGGCCTCACTGGCTACAAAATGCCTCACTGGCTACACAAAATGTCTCACTGGCAAAGGTCATTTCTTGTCTCACTAACTTGACCTTTCAATACATGTTTCAATCATGAAGAAAAAAACAAATACAGAGGGACACTCTATTTCACTGATCCTCAAACTCTGATCTAATATCAATGATAACGCATTCAGTCATCTATCCCCAATACTACATCAGGTGTATATTTGATTCACACATACTAAACATTATATCAGTAACATATTTATAACATATCTTTTTCATTTACATTTTACTCTATTTTGCAGGTATAACCATTTTGGTGGTTCCATAACTGTCATATAGTTTTCTGGTCGAATGCCCATTTCATTTTCAGTTATTAACCATAACAGGGTAAGATATGTCAAAAACCCTAACTGGGGTTACAAACCCTTATTGTATCAGCCACAATGAAGAATAGAATAATGTCTCTTTTACAAAAAACCTTAACCAGGGTCGAAACCCCATTTTGTTTCATATCATCAGATGCGAAGTTTTCTGGCCGTGAATCCCATATGCAATTATAACTACTTAACTAAAGTTTTTCAAAACTCATTTGAAACCCAAAAACCTTAGCAAAACATATCTCTTTTGAATCATTCATAGATAATGCTCTTAGAAAGAAACATTGTCACGAAATGAAACTTCTTTTATGCAAAGACCACTTAATCATAACTGTCGCTGTCAAAGGTAAAACTGAAAGAGGGAAAATCATAACAACATCACCTAAAAATCTTTGTCAAAAGTCAAACTTTTGTAGTCACAATCGCCCGTGTACATTCCAGAACCTTCCATCAATCTGCTATCACAAATCTTCATCATTTTTGCGTAGGGTATGAAACCCTAAGTATGAAGCTCATAATCAAAGCTCAAAACATTACCATATGAAAAAACAAAGAATGCCTTTTGCCTGACTTGTCACCATGTAACCAGAGATGTAGGTAACCCTAACATGACCGATGACTTCCAACAAAGAAAACTTGCACTTTACCATGTCAAAATCTCCATAAACCTGTTTGGGAGGTCATCACTTAAGAACATGTTGATGAAGAATATTTGCAATGTATGTGGTGCCCACTAGGAGAATAACACAAGAGACACTCGATCGATCATGGTCAACACTTAAACAACATTGCATGCCTTAGACCATAGCTCATAAGAAACATTATACCTATTTCCATGTGTGTCGAGACCACTACATCATGCCATTAGGAGCTCATCATCTCTTATGTAAGAAGGAACACTACATCAGTGCATAATAATGGAGACAATTATGTATCCAATATGAATATGATTAAAGAATGCTAATTCATGTTGAACTAATCAAGACACCAATGCACATAAAAGATGCCTCATAAATGATGCCAAACTGAGTCATACTAAACATGAACCCAAATTCAATGATTGTTACCATAATAGCACAATGTCCACTGAACATAATGTCATAGTGCCCGATGTCATCATAAAAACATAGTGCTAACCAATCTGATCAAAAACATCAATACCTGTTATCATAGAGACATAGTGTCCATTCAACATAATATCATAGAGGCCACATGGGCAATGCCTGAAGCATCATCTAACAACTGAAATGTTATGCAAAATGTAACAAACCATCAACATCATGAAGATGACATGGTTAGAGGATCAAAGAAGCCAAGCTGTCAAACTGATATCATGTATACCATGCAAGTCAACAGCAATACATTGACCAAGTTTGACATCACTACCAACAAACAATGCCAACTCAACAGAATAATAGTATTCTTAGTACCCATGCCAAGTGAAACCAAATGAAACAACTGAACCAGAATGAGATAGATCATCATGTGTCATGAATATGCTCATGTATTGTCAAGCCATCAACATGTGTAATGAACATAAACAAGTTAGGCAAGTGAAACCAAATCTCTAAAACATATCTGACTAGAACCATAGTGTGTCAAGGTACCATACATTTCTCTCGCCCCCTTTTTGACATCAAAGATAAAGGGAGAAAGAAAGTATGCTGATGCCTCAAGGAGATACGCAAAGATCATTATAATCCTAAAATGTGAAACAATATCAGAAATATAAAACCATACCAACCATACCATGGCTGTCCCATGAAGCAGTAAGACTCAAAATAGCCTGAAACACATCTGCACTTGTCAGTACCATATAAATGAATATAGATATATCAAAGTAAGGACAACAACTGTATATGCTAAACAAGTAGCTAATAGAATAACACTGCCACCATGAATATGCATGAATCTGCATGCCAAAGATCAAAGACAAGGAACCAATATGCCATCAACTAAACCAATCTGTATAATGACATGCCATGAACTATACCAGCAATGCTCCCAAACTGTACCAAATGCCATGATAATACCATGAACAAAATATGAACCATAACAACACCATTAAATTGCTTCCAAAACATTAAGCAATAAGCAATAATAATGATGATTACCACTTGTTGGAATGATATATTACTATTAACTTCTCATAATAGTATAATGATGATGCCTGTAATAAACAATCATAAAACATACTTGCTTTACATTATGTCATCACTGTCATAGTTGAAGGTATTGCCATTGACCATACACTGTGATGTTGTAACAAGGACAACACAAAAAAAAGGAACATAATGATTCAAATGTGCTAAGTAAAGACCAAGGCTCATAGATTCCCAAAGCATCAAATATCTAAGTACCAATGTAGATGTTAGTCACCAAGCACCAAAACAATAAAGCAAAGATGTATCAATGTGTACACCTGATTATTTGCCAATCTCTCTACAACATATGAACTATATGAACTCCTCTGCAAGTAATCTACATTACTAATGTTCTTGTGTCCTAAAAACACTGTTTATCATAAAGTCCTATATCTCTGAAGCTATGATGAAGGAAGGATGATGAATACCAAAAAAACTATATCAAGAGTATCCATTTTGAGACAACCATGTAAACATCTTGATGAAGCATCAAAATTATATTACAACAATTCACCATATCAAAGCAAACTCACTTTAATGTTCATTACTCATCTTGCCAACCTTAACTCAAGTCATGTTGTTCTATTGAGATTTATGAAGATAGCCTAAAGAGCAATATGTATATCATGAAATCCTCTTTGAACCATGAATATCAAGATGATTCAACACTTATAGCAATCAATAATATGATAATCAAACTCAGCTATGTCTCACCTTTGACCTTCTTTAAACATTTTGCTAATTTGGCATCTCAAGTTACTTGTCAATTATAAACCTCTTAAGCCCTTTGAAGAAACCAACATGTCTTGCACACCACTATCCTGATGAAGCTTTTAACAACAGAATCATGATGAAAAAGAGCAAGTGTAAACAAGTGTAGTCTCTATGAACTTCTCATGCATTAACAAGATTTATCATTCAAGCAATGAATTCCTCTGTAAATATATATGACAATGTTATACACAAATGATATGCACTGATAGATGCTTTCCCTTTTTGATATCAATGACAAACTTATCAAATCTGACATCTAGATTACTCCTGTCTCCAAGGTAATCATAAGATCCTGCCACCAATCAATTCTAGATGTAAAACAAACACAATATGATCAACCAAACTGTTAACACACCTACTGAACTTCTTTGGGGTTTAAAAGATGAGATATTTTGACAACTCCCCATGTCTTTATGCTTTTCCTTTTAAACTGTCATGCACATATTCTGTGCAGTATGCACATGACTAGACTCAACCATCTCCTAGTTTTGCTTTCTTCTTCAAACAAGTATAGGATATTTGTTTTCCTTGCCCAAGACATTCACTTGCTTTTGCTTAAGCATATAGCCTCTAGTTGGCTTTATCCCTCTTTTGCACCATGGTGCTTTATGCCCAAAACTATTACATTTATAACACACCATATTATAGTTTTGATCAAGAGGAGAATAGTTTCTTCTAAAGTCATACCTTGCATTAATCCAATAGTTTCTTGCAAAATGGCCAACTTTATTGCAGTTAAAACAAACATTATTGTAGTTCTGATTTGACCAGCCATAAAGACTTTTATTTTTATTCCACCAAAAATCATTTCTTTGACAATCTCTGGCCCTATGACCATAAACATGACATGCATAGCAATGACCATGGAACTAAGAATAGTTATACCTCATTGAATGATATTGCCTGGTAGATGAAGGTCTTGAGTGCCTATTTGTACTACTTTTATCAGCAACTTTATATTTTTCTTCCTTCTTGGCTTCATTCTCAAGGGCAGTAGAGTAAGTATTCAGGACTATCTTCTTTCTAGGAGCATCTCTCGACTTAGAACATTCTCCTTTTTCATAACCCAAGCCAGTAGTGTCTCTGTAATATCTTTGCTTACTCAACATGTCATTCAGACAGTTAGTACTCTTTTCAAATTGAATATTCTTTTACAATTTTGAAGATGCTTCTTCTAAATCCTTTCTCAAAGAAACTATTTCTTTTTCTAACTTCAAACATTCTATTCTTTTTACTTCAAGATTAGATTTTGTAAGGTCAACTATTCTTTTAACTTCTTCAATTTCTATGTTTAGGCTAATAATCAATTTATCAGATTCATTAACATGACTCTTTAATTCTGCAATTTGATTTCTGGCATTTTCAAAATCTAAAGAAACTTTTTCAAAATATGAACATACCTTGTCCTTGGATTCTTTCTCTTGTTGAAGCTAGTCTTTTAAACTCCTATTTTCTTTACTAAGTTGATTGATTGTATCTAGGGCACATAGAAGTTCTCCTTCAACATCAACTTCACAATCATCTTCATCAAACTCCTGACCATTTTCATCCTCAAAGAAATCTTCTTCTGCATCATCAATTTCAACTACAAAATCATCAACTTTTTGTCTACTAATATTCACATTGTCAAGACTCTTAACATCAAGACTGATCTCTTTATGACACTTTGTATCTACACTCATGGTTGAATCATGCAACAACTCATTATTGGACTTAACTGAGGCTTGCTTTTCAACTTTTTGATCAGCATTCTTCTTTTCTCTATTTTAGGCCTTAATTCTTCTACCTTTTCCCATGGTACTCCGCTATCAGGACCTACCCAAGCTGGTTAGACTTCAAATAGGAAACCTATTCTCTGATACCACTTGTTGGAGTACACAAGACACTGATAGGGGGGTTGAATTAGTACATCTTGTAAAAAAATTTGTTTTTGGCAACACCTAATTAACTTTTACCAACTGTGAACTTCAACCTTGAATGGTGAAAGCAAGACATTCATTTAAGAACCAAGATGAACTAGCAAACCAACTTGTGAGCATGAAAAGACAGAACAACTATTTGTGAACTATGAGGAATCATTTGAACAATTCATCAAGACAAACAATAGAGGCAGATTGTTACTTCATTGGACTGAGATAAGTATCAAAGTATTATGCATTTGTACTGATTTACTATGAGCATCATATAACAATTAAATTATGAAATAATGAACAAAAACTCATGAGCAAAACAAGTAACCATAACACAGAGATTGTCCTGAGTGGAAAACCCTCTGGGGCATAAAAACCACTTGAAAAATGCCTCACTGGCTTATTTAATGAATCTCATTGATTACAGGCCCACTGGCTACAAAATGCCTCACTGGCAAAGCCTCACTGGCTACACAAAATGCCTCACTGGAAAAGGTCATTTCTTGTCTCACTAACTTGACCTTTCAATACATGTTTCAATCATGAAGAAAAAAATAAATACAGAGGGACACTCTATTTCACTGATCCTCAAACTCTGATCTAATATCAATGATAATGCATTCAGTCATCTATCCTCAATATTACATCAAGTGTATATTTGATTCATACACACTAAACATTATATCAATAACATATTTATAACATATCTTTTTCATTTACATTTTACTTTGTTTTGTAGGTATAACCATTTTGGTGGTTCCATAACTATCATACAGTTTTCTAGTCGAATGCCCATTTCATTTTCAGTGATTAACCATAACAGGGTAAGATATGTCAAAAACCCTAACCGAGGTTACAAACCCTTATTGTATCAACCACAATGAAGAACAGAATAATGTCTCTTTTACAAAAAACCTTAACCAGGGTCAAAACCCCATTTTTGTTTCATATCATCAGATGCGAAGTTTTCTAGCTGTGAATCCCATATACAGTTATAACTACTTAACTAAAGTTTTTCAAAACTCATTTGAAACCCCAAAACCTTAACAAAACATATCTCTTTTGAATCATTCATAGATAATGCTCTTAGAAAGAAAAACTGTCACGAAATGAAACTTCTTTTATGCAAAGACCACTCAATTGTAACTGTCATTGTCAAAGGTAAAACTGAAAGAGGGAAAATCATAACAACATCACCTAATAATCTCTGTCAAAAGTCAAAATTTCGTAGTCACAATCACCTATGTACATTCCGGAACCTTCCATCAATCCACTGTTACAAATCTTCATTATTTCTGCGTAGGGTATGAAACCCTAAGTATGAAGCTCATAATTGAAGCTCAAAACATTACCATATGAAAAAACAAAGAATGCCTTTTGCCCAACTTGTCCCCATGTAACTGGAGCTGCAGGTAACCCTCACATGATCGGTGACTTCCAACAAAGAAAACTTGCACTTTACCATGTCAAAATCTCCATAAACCTATTTGGGAGGTCATCACTTAAGAACACGCCAATGAAGAATATTTGCAATGTATGTGGTGCCCACTAGGAGAATAACACAAGAGACACCCAATCATGGTCAACATTTAAACAACATTGCATGCCTTAAACCGTAGCTCATAGGAAACATTATAACTATTTCCATGTGTGTCAAGACCACTACATCATGCCATTAGGAGCTCATCATCTCTTATGTAAGAAGGAACACTACATCAGTGCATAATAATGGAGACAATTATGTATCTGATATGAATATGATTAAAGAATGCCAAATCATGTTGAATTGATCAAGACACCAATGCACATAAAAGATGCCTCATAAAGGATGCCAAACTGAGTCATACTGAACATGAACTCAAATTCAATGGTTGTTACCATAATAGCACAATGCCCACTAAACATAATGTCATAGTGCTCGATGCCATCACAAAAACATAGTGCTAACCAATCTGATAAAAAACATCAATACCTGTTATCATAGAGACATAGTGTCCATTCAACACAATATCATAGAGGCCACATGGGCAATGCCTGAAGCATCATCCGACAATTGAAATGTTATGCAAACTATAACAAACCATCAACATCATGAAGATGACATGGTTAGAGGATCAAAGAAGCCAAGTTGTCAAACAGATATCATGTATGCCATGCAAGTCAACAGCAATACATTGACCAAGTTTGACATCACTGCCAACAAACAATGCCAACTCAACAGAATAATAGTATTCTTAGTACCCATGCCAAGTGAAACCAAATGAAACAACTGAACCAGAATGAGATAGATCATCATGTGTCATGAATATGCTCATGTATTGTCAAGCCATCAACATGTGTAATGAACATAAACAAGCTAGGCAAGTGAAACCAAATCTCTGAAACATATCTGACCAGAACCATAGTGTGTCAAGGTACCATACATTTCAAGGTCAATGTATCCAACCACATCCAACTAATAGAGATTGTGTCCTTGACATCAAGGACAACAACTGAGGACAACTAGATTAGCGGTGATCTATGTATTTGTTGGAAATAATTTTGGTGTTGTAAGCACATAATCGATTGAATATTGTAGTGTAATGCTTAATGATGAATCTTTGAAAGGCCAATGAGTTTGTAAATGCTGATGTTTTTGAAGTTAATAAAATAATTTCAGATTTGTGAGTAAATTTATGCTTTCATTGTGTGTTACTAGCTACATGACTGGGTAGTTTGATAAAACCCCTGGTCTTGACTGCATCACAATCTCAGGTTCATTATCAAGAAGTTGAACAAGTTATTAATCAAGAAGAGCAATTGGAATGTGATATCTTGGAAGAAGCCCAAGTATTGGTTGAGAACCCTATTCTAATAGAACTTGAAGGACTTATAGAGAAACTACCACACCTGAGAATTCGAAGAGCTTGACTTTTAAATTCATATGGTGCTTCAAAGAAACTTTGGCCCTATCTTAAAACTCAATATCAATTGGCCTAGCATTGAACAAGAAGATATTGTAACTAACTTGTGTAATTTCGCTTGGACCAATAGGAGAACTAATCAACAGTTCCATCATGTCAACCAAGTGTTGGACGAGGAAGAAGACCTTGGCCAAGAACTCAGAAGACAAGCAATAGAGTTTGGTGTAGTCCATTGGAATCTCATTATTGAGAGGATTGTTTTAGTGCCACGTTTTGGTGTAATTAAATATTTAATCACACTTTATTAAGCTGACTTAGGGCTAATTTTAGTCTTAGGTTATTCTTAAGTCATATTAGGGTTTTCTAACTTGCAAATATAAAAGCAAGTTCTCACATGTAATTCATTAATCCAATTTCATTATTGCATTCAATATTGTGCAAATTGCTCTCCTTTTCTTTTTTTCTTGTAGAAGGTTAATCCTAGGTTTTGCAAGTGATCCTAGTGGCTTGATTCAATCAATGACTTTCACATGGTATCAAAGCTCCAGATCTGCAAGGCCCTTCTGAGATCTAGGAAAATTTTAGGTAAGAGCTTTGGCAGGGTGCATTTTTGAGAAAAATAGACCTCGCCATTGAGTCTAGAAGGCCCAAAAACCCTTATTTGCATATAAGGCACTCTATCTTTTGGACCTGGCAAAAAATTTCTAGGTATTTTTTTGGGGTTTCATGAAATTTAGGTCTGTGAAATCCATACTTGTACTGAATCCGTATGGTCATACCACACCTTGATTTCTGTGCCACCTGGATTTCATCCCATTGCTTTTTGAGTTGATTTTGATTTTAGAGCTACCTCAGTTTGCATGCCATCTCGATTTATGTGTCACCTCAATTCTGTGTCATCTCAATTTCTGTGCATAGGTTACAGTTGAGTTTTTTAATTAATTTTTTAATAAAAAAGGATTTTTTTAGTTGGGAGCTAGCCCCTAGGGGTTTAACCCCTGGTTGCATGGGGGACCAACCCCTAGCTTCCACGTGAAAGGCCCCAAGCTCTTAGATCCTGGTCATGTAAGTGACCAAAGCCCTAGCCACCAACCCCTAGAGACTAAGCCCCTGGTCACATAGGCGTCTAGGAGCTTCAACAGTGCGTGTTTTTGCCTCTTTGCCCTAAAGGAGTAGTTTTGGTAAATCAGGCATATCTTGAGAAAACGGAGTTGGATTTTCACAAACGAATAGGCATCAGAAAGCTGGTCCCAAGCACAATCTAGTGGTGTAGGTATTTTTTCCATTTTTTTTTGCTAGTGACATTTATTGTTGTTTGAAGTTTAAATCACTTTTTTGTCTTTCAAGCTCGTAATTTTTTTCCACGATCTCTAATTTTCATGATTCCTACAGTGTTGGAAAGGTATTGAGGAGCTCTACACAGCCATCCATGCACTTTTTCTAGATTCATCCCCAGGTATTCTTTATTTAGTTTGTCAGTTTTATGGCTTTTGTTTGATATTCTGGACATTTTGGCACCTAGACAAGTTCTGTTTGTTTTATTGGGCTTCATTTATCAACATTAATACATATCCAAATTGTTGATCTCTGATATAATTTATTTGAGGAGATATCATGGGTTTTGTTATTCACCCTTTTGTGGTAACATTGGGTAAGGATAATTATGAGTCTTGGTGAAAGGGCATCTTGACACATCTCAGGGGGCTTAATCTTTTGCCTTATCTTTATGGACTCATACCTGAACTAGATACACCTGGGAGGAAATCTGGATGGGGAAATTATGTTGATCATATGTAGGATTGATTGGTTCTAGTGTTGAGTTTGACACTGTGTTCTATCTCACATATTGAGTGCCCACACGCTCTTTGGATTAGTATTTGGGAGATCTATGGAGACCCACATACTTGTCCATTACCATATGATCTTTCTATGGATTTCCACATACCCCTTGATAATGCAAATTGCCTACTTTTTGATGATGATACAGTTGAGGAGCTTGCATATTTGATAAGTCTTGCTAGTTCATATGACACAGCGACTTCACTTGCTTCTCCTTCTCCTCTTATCGAGATCACATGTTTATTACATGTTGCTACATCAGATTCTTTGCAGTAGGACATTATCAGTCTTCCAGAGATAGCTCCTTGGGACACATATCTACCAAATATATCATTTTTGTTTGTAGAGTCCCACCTTTAAGATTTGGAGGACCACATTGAGGACATTTGTCTTCTATTTGATGATAGCTTCGATAGAGTTGCATCACCATCATCTTATTTAGAGATTGTTCTTCATCCTCATATTCATTCATAGTTTTGCAGTGGGTTGGAGGCATTTCAGGAGCATCATTGTTGTCTTTGGATCATGTGCAGAGTTTAGAGACATTCATCCTTCTTCCTACATTTTTATATCTAGAATGGGAAGACATTATGCACACCTCTGCAGTTCTATTTCTTCCCAAGGGGAGGAATGTTGTTCAATGTTCATGGGTCTTCATATTTATTATATGTCGAGCATCTTCTAGCCCTGCAAGAGTCATCTTGAGGAGTGGTTGCATGGTCTCTCTTCTCATCTATATTTTGGGAGGGAGCATTTCATCGCATAAGGTTTCATCCTTCTCACTTTTGGGGGGGTCACTAGACCTTCTCTCTACTTCCTCTCTTATGGGGGCATTCAAGATTGTACTTTTGTGATGGATTTAGTTCTTGGGGGGTCTTAGTGTTATTCCTTCTTGCATCACTTATTTTGTATTTTCTCTCTTTTGGAGAGGAGTTTTCTCCCACTGGGTTTTTCTCCCTTCTCTCCACTTTAAGAGAGATTCTTTTTGTACATGGGTACCTAACATGGCCTTGTAGCTGGGACCCATCATCATTCCTACATTAGTTGCATGTTTTTCATTTCTCCCTAAGTTGCACTTAAGGGGGGTTGTTGGTGTAATTAAATATTGAATTACACTTTATTAAGTTGACTTTGTTAGAATTAGACTAGACAACTGAGGAGGGGGGTGAATCAGTTGTCCCACATTATAAACCTTTTATGCTTTTAACCTTCTTTATTATCTTACTACCAGATTAATGATGTAAACATTAAAGCATAGATCAACAGCATAAGAGTAGAAACATAATCAACACACTTAACACCAAGATTTTAACGTGGAAACCCAGTTAAGGGAAAAACCACGGTGGGAGTTAACCCACAAGATTTGTACCCTATTAAAAGTACTTTAGAAAAATAGAAGGCACTTGCCTTCAGGTGCACTACCCAGAGCTCACTACTCAAAATAGAGGCTCACTGCCTACAGAATTTATTTAGAACAGAAAGAATTAACTGAGAAATAGCATCTACTTCATTCCTGGTTCAGTTTCAATGAATGCTCAAAAACTTCTACTTTGCCCCAAATTCTTCTTTACTAACTCCACACTCTATACTGCTCCTTTTCTTCTCTACTCTACTTCTGATCCTTTATTCAAATTTAATCAGTTTTGCTCAAGGATGCTTTTCAATAACTCTTCAACAAGTATTTATATGCTTCATCAACCTTGGAATGATCAACAAGGTTAGCTAAACTTAATACGGATCATCACACTGTCAGCCAAACACACTTGAGACTTGAATTTTCTTCTACAACCACTCCACACTTCATAAAAATGCTCTTAAATCATCTGCAACATGCTAGGATCATCCGGTCAGCGAAGACTAAGAAGAACATCAACCTCAAAGAAGAAATCTTCAATCAACAAGCTCAAACTTCAATGCAGACCTCCAACATAGTAGCCACACGATCCAGAGACCTCCACAAGCACATTGAAATCACCAATAACATTCACTCTAAACCATATTACCAGAAACATTTGTATCTTCCTCCGGAACCTCAAGAACACTATCTGCCATGACTGTCAAACTAGAAAGATAGCTTGCAGACCTCCAAACCACAAACCACTGGAGTTGATGATACACACTAACTTACCAAATATGCCTTTAGATCCACAGACCAAAATATTTCACTGCAGAGCAATCTGGACCAATTTACTGTCACATTGTCTCTTCTAAATACTGCAAAATCTAGTTCTACTCAGATGGCCATAACTTCTTCAAATCTTTATGCAGATTTCTCAATTCTTTACTGGAGAAACCTCTGACAATCCTCTACATAGCCATATGGTCTGCATGCATTGATTGTCATTAATTTTCTCAATATCCTCAACAATTCAGTCTTCTATATAGACAACAAAATATGATACAGTTGACACCAATGACAATAAGAATATGTCAACATCAATGACAACACCACTTAGGCACATATTTGCAACAATCTCCCCCTTTGTCATTGATGGCAACATATGATGTGAAAAACTAAATTTAACCATCAAGATGCCCTTTCTCTTCTCACTTCTGCAACTACTTCCTTTACTGCTCCCCCTTACATCAGCAACTAGTTTTTCACATGACTTCTCTCCCCCTTTGACATCAATGGCAAAGGGCACATATTTGCTCTCTTTTCTCCCTTTTTTCTTTATACTGATCCCAAAATTTGCATACTGACTACTCCCCCTTTGAGTAGTACCTTCTTAACATCAATCTGAATCACAAAATATGAATGTAAATTCCACCGGACTGATGCACCTTAGTGCATCTTAGTTATGATCAGGAGGAGTAATTACCCCTAACTTTTCTCTGAGGTACTCAAAAGTATCTTTGGGAAGAGGCTTAGTGAAGATATCCACAATCTAATCTTTGGAAGACACAAACTCCAACTTGACTTCATTCTCATTAACTTTCTCTCTCAAGAAGTGAAACTTGATAGATATATGATTTGTCTTTGAATGCAATACCAGATTCTTGGAAATGCTTATAGCACTTGAATTATCACAGAAAATTGTGACTAGCTCCTCAAACACAATTCTGATGTCCTTCAACATTTGCTTCATCCAAAGAACTTGAGAACAATTATTTGCTGCTGCTATATACTCTGTCTCTACAGTAGACAGAGAAATTACTTCTTGTTTTTTGCTCATCCAAGAGACTAATCTTCTTCCCAAGAAGAATGCACCACCGCTAGTACTTTTTCTATCATCCACATCTCCTGCCCAATCAGCATCTGTATATACATGAAGAGTGAAATCATTGTCCTTTGGATACCACAGTCCATAATCAATTGCCCCCTTGAGATATCTAAAAATTCTTTTGACTACCACAAATGGGATTCTTTTGGATCAGCTTGAAATCTGGCCACAAGTCCAACTGTATTCATGATGTCAGGTTTGGTCTGAGTCAGATAGAGCAATCCTCCAATCATTGATCTTTACCTTTTCTGATTTACCTTTGGGGAGTCATTATCTTTGCTTAGCTTGCATCCAGTTACCATAGGAGTACCTACTGGCTTTGAATCTTCCATTCCAAACTTCTTCAATAATTCTTTCACATACTTGGATTGAGATATGAAGATACCTTTATCTGACTGAACAATTTGCAGACCTAGGAAGAAATTCATCTCACTAAACATTGACATCTCAAACTCACTTTTCATCTGATCAGAAAATGCTTTGCACATGCATTCATTTCCACCAAAAATGATATCATCAACAAAGACCTCAATAATTAGAATGTCCTCATGATTTATCTTGAAGTACAAATTACTATCAGCAGTACCTTTGCTAAATCCTAGCTTAAGAAAATACTTATCTAATTTGGCATACTAGGCTCTTAGAGCTTGCTTGAGTCCATACAAGGCTTTTCTTAGTCTACAAACCATATCTCCTTGATCAAACAACTGAAATCCTTCTGGTTGTTCAATGTATACTTCTTCCTCCAAATCTCCATTTAGAAATGTTGATTTGACATCCATTTGATAAACTTTAAAATCTTTGAAAGCAGCAAAAGCAAGAAATAATCTGACTACCTCTATCCTTGCCACCGGAGCAAAATTTTCTTCAAAATCAATTCCTTCCACTTGAGAATAACCTTTACATACCAACCTTGCCTTGTTTCTTACAACTTCACCATCTTCATTTAGTTTATTCCAGAAGACCCATTTGGTTCCAATCACATTTTTGTCCTCAAGTCTGGGAACAAGATCCCAAGTGTGATTCTTTTCAATTTGCATCAATTCTTCTTCCATTGCCTTAACCCAGTTTTCATCATTGCAAGCTTCACTTACTAATTTAGGTTCAATCTTTGAAATCAAAAAAATCTCTTCTTGATCTTCAACAACTCTTCTCCTAGTTCAAATGCCTCTATTTTTATCTCCTATGATTTGATCTTCAAGATGATTCATTCTTACATACCTAGGGGTTTTGGGAATTGCTTGGGCTTTTGTTTCTTGAGCTTGCTCCTCAACATCTGTACTAATTCCTTGAGTCTCTGGAGTTTTTGGATCAATTTGCATCTGAGTTAGAGTTTGAACTAACCTTCCTTGACTTTGACTTTCATTTTGATCATCTGAATCATATCCGTAGAACCTGGAATGTCCTTCCTTGCTCTCATCAACTCTAACATTAGCACTTTCAACAATCTTTTTCAACCTCTTGTTAAAGCACTGGTAAGCCTTACTTTGAGTAGAGAATCCCAAAAATATTCCCTCATCACTTCTTGTATTAAACTTGCCTAAATTCCATCTCTTTTGATATAGCATTTACTACCAAAAACTCTAAAATATCTCACAGTAGGAGGATGACCAAACCATAGTTCATAAGGGGTCTTACCAGAATTGCCTTTGATCTGCACCCGATTAAGAGTGTAGACAGCAGTACTTACAGCTTCTCTCCAATAAACTTGAGGAATATTTGTTTCCATCATCATGGTCCTGGCAGCTTCTTGAATGGTCTGATTCTTTCTTTCCACAACTCTATTTTGTTGGGGAGTCCTAGGAGCAGATAACTGTCTTTTTATGCCATACTTTTCACAAAAAGCATCAAACTCATGAGAAGTAAATTCTCAACCTCTGTCGGATCTCAAACATTTCAATTTTTCACCATCACTTTGAACACCTTAAATTTGTCAAGAGCTTCTAATTTTTTTTTTAGGAAGGTTACCCACATCATCCTGGAGTAGTCATCAATCAGCAACATGAAATATCTATCTCCTTGCACACTCCTAATTCTAGCAGAACCACAGAGATCAGTATGTACCAGTTCCAATCAACCATTTGAAACTTGTTCCTTACTTTTGAATAAAATTTTGCTCTGTTTCCCCAATTGACATTCTCTACACATGCTATTAGGTTTCATAAGTTTTGGAAGATCTCTTACAGCCTTAGTGGTACTTATTTTGACAATGTTATCAAAATTCACATGACACATCCTCCTATGCCATAACCAACTTTGATCTATCTGAGAAATCAAACAACTTTTTCCAAAGCTACTTAAATGAAAAATGTTACCTCTAGTTTGAGTACCGGATGCAATTTCAGTTCTGAAACTTTCCAAGATTCTGCACTTTCCATCCTTGAACTAAAGATCATAACCTTTATCAACCAACTGTCCAACACTGAGAAGATTATATTTCAGTCCTTCCACATACAAAACATCATTGGTGCTATTCTTACCATCAAAAGAGATGGATCCTTTGCCACGAATTCTAACAGCTGAGTTATCTTCAAATTTCACAAGCCCACCTTCATAATTTTCAAAATTCACAAACTTACTCTTGTCTCCAGTCATATGATGAGAACATCCACTATCAATCATCCATTCATCTTTCTCAATAACCTGAATAGCCAAGGCACTTTCCATATTTGCATAGCTAGTAGATTCAGTAGACACCTGATCTTCTTCTTTGATGGCAATGAACACCCAATCATTTTTAGGGGAACCTCCATGATCAAATTCATCATCTGTGACTCCTTCTCTAGTTTCTTGGACACAGTAACATTTGTTCTGATTTCTGTATCTGTTAGGGTTTGGTTTTAAAAACCTCTCCAGACATCTTGAGGCAAAATGGCCAATCTTATTACAAGCAAAACATTTGAGTGACAATTTTCCTTCATACTTACCGGATCCTCTTGGCAATCTTTTGGCAAGAAGAGCTTCAAAATCTGCAGTTTCAATTTCAACATCTTCAAGATCCTTCCTTGTCTTCATGAATCTATTTGATCTTGCAGAAGAGCTTTCACCTGGATCATATCTTTGTTTTCCATATACACTGGCCTTAAATGTAGACTCAAACTTGGGAAGAGAATCACCAAACTCACTTAATTCAAAAGCTAAAATTTTGCCAACTAGATGATCTCTTGTAACATCTGAGATAGTCCTGATCTCCTCTATAGTAGCAACCTTATGTTTGTATGAATTAGGTAAAGATCTGAGAACTTTTGATACAATCTCTGATTCTTGTAAAGTTCCACCAGCACACCTCATACCACACATAAGTTCATTTATCTTTTGCATGTAGATTGTGATGTTTTCATCTTCGCTCATCCTCATAGTTTCAAATTTTCATCTTAGACTTTGTAGCTTGGCATATTTGGCATATTTATCACCTTCATACAGATACTCCAACTTTCTCCAAATTTTATGCAGTTTTTAGACCAAAGACATTTGTCATTTTTGAATCAGTCAGGGCACTCAACAAGGCTTCTTTAGATTGAAGGTTATTTTTAGCATCTTTGAATTGATCTGGAGTTGAAGGACCTTTTTTCGGAGGTTTATACTCAACACTGGTTATCGGCTAATAGGCATCACCCATGCATTGCAAATGGCACTCCATGCAATTCTTCCAAACAGAATAATTTGTTCCATCAAATCTCAGACTATCCTTCTTGTAGGTTGACATCCTGGATCTCCTCAAGCAGTCAGGCTTTTATAAGAGGATTTGGCTCTGATACCAATTGTTGGAATTAGACCGGACAACTAAGAGGGGGGGTGAATCAGTTGTCCCACAATATAAACTTTTTCTACTTTTAACCTTCTTTATTATCTTACTACCAAATTAATGATGTAAACATTAAAGCATAGATCAACAGCATAAGAGCAGAAACATAATCAACACAATTAACACCAAGATTTTGACGTGGAAACCCATTTAAGGGAAAAACCATGGTGGGGGTTAACCCACAAGATTTGTACCCTGTTAAAAGTACTTTAGAAAAATAGAAGGCACACTGCCCAGAGCTCACTACTTAAAAGAGAGGCTCACTGCCTACAGAATTTATTTAGAATAGAAAGAATTAACTAAGAAATAGCATCTACTTCATGCCTGGCTCAATTTCAACGAATACTCAAAAACTTCTGCTTTGCTCCAAATTCTTCTTTACTAACTCCACACTCTATACTACTCATTTTCTTCTCTACTCTACTTCTGATCCTTTATTCGAATTTAATCAATTTTGCTCAAGGATGCTTTTCAGTAACTCTTCACCAAGTATTTATATGCTTCATCAACCTTGGAATGATCAACAAGGTCAGCTAAACTTAACGTGGATCATCACACTATTAGCCAAACACACCTGAGACTCAAATTTACTTCTACAACCACTCCACGCTTCATAAAAATGCTCTTAAATCATCTGCAACATGCTAGGATCATCCAGTCGGCCAAGACTAGGAAGAACATCAACCTCAAAGAAGAAATCTTCAATCAACAAGCTCAAACTTCAATGCGGACCTCCAACATAGTAGCCACATGATCTAGAGACCTCCACAAGCACATTGAAATCACCAATAACATTCACTCTAAACCATATTACCAAAAACATTTGTATCTTCCTCCAAAACCTCAAGAACACTATCTGCCATGACTGTCAAACTAGAAAGATAGCTTGCGGACCTCCAAACCATGAACCACTAGAGTTGATGATACACACTGACTTCCCAAACATGCCTTTAGATCCGCAGACCAAAATATTTCACTACGGAGGAATCTAGACCAACTTACTGTCACACTGTCTCTTCTGAATACTATAAAATCTAGTTCTACTCAAATGGCCATGGCTTCTTCAAATCTTCATGTCGATTTCTTAATTCTTAACTAGAGCAACCTCTAACAATCCTCTACACAAACATATGGTCTACATGCATTGATTATCATTAATTTTCTCAATATCCTCAACAATCCGGTCTTCTATATAGACAGCAAAATAGGATACAGTTAACACCAATGGCAACAAGAATATGTTGACATCAATGACAACACTACTTAGGCACATATTTGCAATAGACTTAGGGCTAATTTTAGTCTTAGGTTATTCTCTAGTCATATTAGGGTTTTCTAACTTGCAAATATAAAAGCAAGTTCTCACATGTAATTCATTAATCTAATTCCATTATTGCATCCAATATTGTGCAAGAAGGTTAATCCTAGGTTTTGCAGGTGATCCTGGTGGCTTGAGTCAATTAGTGACTCTGACACCACGTAGGGATAGACCCTTTCATATTCATGTTGTTCCTAATAACAAGCAAAGGAATCATCCCAATAATCAACAAGTTCCTCAAAATAACCTGTGATTGTGTTGAGGTGGTGAGTCTGTTGACCCAAATTTGGCTTCAAAAAGACACACACGATGAGATAGAAAGAAAGGTATTTTAGGTTTTGATTTTGAACTTTTAGAAGTTGTCAATTTTTCTACCTTTCCTGCTAATCGAAAGGTTAGATCCTCTAGTAGGGCCTCATCCCCTGTTCGAGACACATTACCTCCTATTTGTGAAGCTTTGACTCTTCACAACACTAAATTGCCTGTGGTGATCACTTTTCAACCGAATATGGTTCATTTACAACAACAACAACATCAACCACATATTCCTTGGGGTGTTTCTATTGGCCCTATAGCTCTGGGTGTCCAATTACATGACTTACCTCATGGTTCAGGAAATATTTTACCCAAATTTAAGGGAGATGGCAAAGTTACACTAGATGAGCATATAAATGCCTTTTTCGCTGCTTGTTCTATATTGGGTGTCCAGCATGAAGATGTCTCTATTAGGCTATTGGTGGAATCTCTATCTAAAGTTGCAACCAAGTGGTTTTATCACCTGACTCCTAGGTCTATTGATAGTTGGGCAACTATGAGGATGAAATTTTAGAATAGGTTTAAAACTACAGAGAATGAACACACTCTATTGGCCCAACTGACCTACTTGAAGAAAGAGATGCATGAGCTTATGAGAGAATTCGTGGCTAAGTTTAACAGGATTATGAACATAATATCTCCAAATATGAGACCCGATGATGATATTCTAAAATGTTTCTTTATCAATATATTACCACCAGATGTTAGATATAGTCTGAAAAGAGAAGGTGCTGCAAATTTTCAATGGGCTCAAGAGGGAGCTATTTCAATTGAAGATGATCTCCTTATTGTAGGGAAATAGAGAAAAGAGTTGCAGGTAAGCAAAAGTCAGGTAAGTACATCTACCGATCTCATGCTCTAGCATTTAGCTAATGATTTTTTTTTATTGGATTAAAGTAACAAGAGGTTACAAAAAATAGTTTACAAGAACCTACATAAAATTCTAAAACAATGTCACTGCTGAATAGACATTGCTGTCACATATACAACAATCAAGAAACAAAATAAAGACATCAAACTACATATACACAACCACTGCTCTAGCCAACTGTAAAGTCCTCTATCAGTCCAAAACAATATCATTGTTGAATAGACATTGTTGTCACATGTACAATAATCAAGAAACAAAATAAAGATATCAAACTACATATACACAACCTCTGTTCCAACCAACTACAAAGTCCTCTATCAGTCCAAAACAACACTACATAGTCCACAACATTATCCACTATCCATTGCACCTGCCTGTGTCACCACTATACCTATCCATATCAACATGACCCACTACACCTAATCAATCATCTGCAGGTGAAGTATCCATAATTGCTCTAAAAAGGCAGATGCCTAGGAATCAACAACCCTTTCATCAAGATATTCCTAGGAGGGATTATGGTATGCCGGGTAACAATAATAAACCCTATACTTTAACTAGACCTACTCAAAGATTGGCTATAAAGGGCCCACCATCTAGTGGAAAAGGTAACCATATGGTGTTTAATTTCCATCTTACTACTAACCATGACGGGGCCTCTTGTCCTAAGATGAGGTTTATACAGATGTTATCTATGAATGAGCATGTTAATGAACCTATTGTAGAAGAGGATTCAACTGATTAGCCTGATGCTAATGTGAAATTCTTAGAATATGAGTCAGACTCAAATAGGGGTGAAGACTTGTATTCTGAACTAGACAACTCAAATTTTGTTGTTTTTACTAGGAGTCAACAAACTCCCAAGAAAGATGATGAGCAGAAAAGTTAGTCTGGTAGTGCCACTTTCTCTCCCAAGTTCATCATGTCTAGGAATATTGGAGTAGGAGCAAAGAAATCAGATTCAAATATATGCCCAAAGCAACTTCTCCTAAGGTACCTTCTTGCCCTTCTTTAGAAGAATTCTTGTAAAAATGCTAAAATTTAGATATCTTAGGCTGAGTACCTTAGATTGAATCCTTCTAAATTAGACAGATTGGTGAGATATATTAAACAAGAACTATCCTCTTCTACTTCCCACATAGATGCTCAGACATCAAAAGATATAGAAGGAACAAAGGTTCCTATTGGTTTATCTTCTAGTTCTAAGAATCTTGGAACTTCAAATCCTTTTGATAAGCCAAATCCTTTTTATTTCTCCCTATTTATTGCTAGCTATAAATTGAGTAATTCTGTTATAGATTCTAGAGCTTCAGATAATGTTATGCCTGCCCTTGAGTCACTAAATCTCTAGATCTAACCCTCACCTCCTCTCATGGAAAATGTTACTCAATGGATTTAAAACAAGTTCCTATTATCGACCAGATTAAGGATGCACAAGTATCTTTGGTTGCTTACCCCAAGAAGAAGATTAAGCTAACTATCCTAGTGGCTGATATTCCAGCCAGTTATGGTATGCTACTAAGTAGGATTTTTTTAGGGATCTTGGAGGAGAAATTCAAATGGACTATTCTCATGCCTTGATCATGGTGGGTGGAAAGAAGGTTCATCTAGACCCAGAGCCCAAATCCAAATTCACATTTTTGAAATTTGGAGACCCCAAGGTAGAAATTTTGTATGTGAAAATAGGTCTAGGTACATATATGGTTTCTTCTACCTTGGAAGAAGACCCTGATATGATTGGATGGAATTTGTCCAATCAATTGTGGACCTTGGAATTTGATGGTAGATGCTCATCGTCTAGGTTAGGAGTTGGTGTAGTTCTCATCTCACTTGACAACTACAGGTTTCCTTTTTCCTTTAAGTTAGAATTTGATAACACCAACAATACTGCAGAGTATGAGGTGTTACTTGTTGGCTTGGCAATGACAAAGGAAAAGAGAATCAAGCAACTTAAGGCACTAGGTGATGCATAGCTCATTGTGAAACAGGTACGAAATGTGTTTTTTGTTAAAAATAGAAGATTGAAGCATTGTACGAATAGGGTTTGGGACAATTTAGAACACTTTGATGCCTTTTCCATAGAATATGTCCCAAGGGAGCATAATACTAGGGCTGATTCCCTGGCAGTTTCAACATCCTTACTCCTACCACATCCTGATTTTAAAGATGATTTATATACGGTGGAAATTTTCTATAGACCAAGTGTGCTAGGTAATGTGAATAATTGGCAAGTTTTTTATGATGACAAGAAAAGCATTTCCTTTTTGGAAAAGGCTGGAAATTTCACTAATTTGTTCTTTGAAGGCAGTTCCTTTGAAAATAATGAATTTCTAGAAGGTAAGAAAAGTTCACCTGATGGTAATGAAGAAATCATGAATCTTAAAGGGAATACGATTCCCAAAGGCCTAGCGTCTTTATAAGACTTATTCAATAAGCACGATAGATATATATAGAGGAAAATGCAAAAAGATGCTAATTGTTTTGCTAAGTATGAGCAAGTGAATAAAGGGACAAAGGATGATCCTAAGCTAGTATGTGTTGGTAAATGTTGTACTCCTTCAGAAAAAGAACATCTAATTTCTCTATTAATGAAGTATAAAGATGTCTTTGAAGTGTTATGTAGATCTCAAAAATTTTAGAAATGGAGAGTTGCAACATCACATCCCTTTAAAGCCTGGTACCATACCTTTCATGTAGAAGAAACATTCTTATAATCTGAAAATAGCCGAAGCCATTTTTAATGGGATTGATAAGATGTTGAAAGCATGAATTATTTATCTTATTCATCACTCCACATAGGTTGTAAATGTTGTACCAGTAAGAGGGTGAGTGCAGGATCATGATGGGCCAAACAATACCTCTAAGTGGCAATGAAAATACTAAAAAAACACTTAATCAAGTTCATGTGAAAAATTGAATCAATTATCTACACAATTTGAAAAATATGTAAGAACAAAATTTGTAGATAATTGAATCTAGTTTATAGGCTACTATTGTTTTTTCAAAAAAAACTAAATTTACTTGATGAAAAATGAATATTTCAATGAACAATTATTAAAATTTTCAAAAAAAAAAAAAAGTGGGTGTCATTCTAGCCAACCTAAGTATGAACAATATATATATATATATATATATATATATATATATATATATATATATATATATATATATATATATATATATATAAAGTAAAGGACTCATGCCCAGATGTGACATATTTTTTTAAATTTTTTTCCAGAAAAATAATTAGTTATGATTTTTTTACTGTGATTTTTTTTAAAAACTAAAAGGTAATTTTCCAGCTAACCTAACTCGATAAAAAAATTAGAATTCATTTTTTTAAAACCTATAGTGAGAAAAGCATAGAGTGTGACACATCTTTTGGATTTGAAAAAGGTGAAACGGTTTGAAAGTTATGGATGTTTTTCAATCCGTTTGTCTATCAGGATTTCAAACACAATCTATATGGAAAATTATTAATAATTGTTTAGTAATATGATAATCAAGAAAATCTTATATTTTTAGAAAGTTGATGATTTCTTCAATAAACTCTTTTCTTTTTATCAAATTTGAATAAAAAAGTCGTAAGCATGGAGGGTGAAATCAGAAGAAGAGGGTGAAACCTGTAAACACATTAGAGTTGAGAGAAAGTCAACTCTGGTAGTCCCTATTGCACATATGTTACCTAAGGTTGTTATTGTTGTGGTTGTCATTGATGTCAACACTTAGTTTGGACATTCAGTTTGGGTTGTCATTGATGCTTATGTTGATGGTGAGCTAACTGAGATGATTGTTGATGTTCATCGTTGGATTTCATGCCTTATTTAATGTCAAAGTCGTATTGAGCAGAGATGGTATCATGATGATATATTAAGATGTGAATTAGAAGCACTAAAATGAGGATCAAAAGTAATGCTGATGTTGGAGAGATGGTGTTGTTGGCTTGTAGCATGTTGTATGCTCTCTCCTGTTGTTCCTAAGAAAGTATGTGCTGCTACAAGGAGGCTCTGGTCTCCAGATGTTGGTGAAGGTTGCTACTGAAGGAAGTTACCTGGAAGACTTCTTGGTAAAATGCTATGCATTCCTCCGCATTTGAAGATATGGTCATTGTTAGGAATTTTTAGGTCTAATTAAACCAATTCCTCATAACCCAATAGGAGAAACAAGATGCTGAAACAAACCATAATGCAAAAGGTCAATGAACAAGCAACAAGAGAACACAAGATATACCCTGGGAAAACCCTTTGCAGGGAAAAACCCAGCCTCCAAAAGCATCCATGCTCAAATGTATTATTCAGCAATAAGAAATTACAATACAATCCATGAGCCTCCATGAATACCCCTAAACCCATCAAGCACCTCCAATGCAACCTCCATGTGTACAAGCATGAATCCACACATCACCTGCCATGCTTCACAATATGCACTTATAGGAGAGAACTCAATACAATGACAGCCTCTCTCAAACCTCCAATCCACCTACAATGAAACAACCAACATTACCCAAACCAATAACCATGTGCTTTCTTTTATAGACCAAGCTCACACAAATACAATTTGTGGTATTGGATAAAACCATGTGCCCCAAAAACCATGGTAACACAAAACCATTAACTTATAAACCACTTGACCCCACATTTGACTATTGGTACTAACTTTTCCCAATTAATCAAATAATACAAATAATAATTAATTACTCTATGTGTCCCACACACATAAAATAACTAACCCAATGTTACAATACAACTTATACAAGTGGTAACCGAATAAAATAGTACACTATTATGCAAGGTGTACAACACCTATCCCAACAGTCATGTGGTTTAGAATTTAAGCTCAGTATTTTGAGAGGATGCTACATTCAAAGTTTCACATCATTTGTTCCTCCATAGAGAAAGTTGTAAGTGATAGAGTGTAGGACTGTATTGTCAGGTGGTTGGTTTTAGTGTCTGTTGGCTTGCGCTAACTTGTTGCTGCCTGAGATGGTGATTTAGCTAATGTAGAATGATCTTGATGATCTTGTGATGTTTCTTGTTTCTCTGCAAGGTGTTTTATGGTCTCTCCAAAACTAGCTATGGTTTGGAATGAAAGTGTTGTTGGGTTATGCTTTTGCCCAGCCGACTGAGGTATGTTGATGGTGTGTGGCACAAATTCTTTTCTGTATGGAGTCCAAGGAGTGTTTGGAGATGTTGTATGAGTCATGCCAACTCATTCGGGAGAAGCACAAGTAATATTTAATCTTCCAAGAGTACTGCCAATTTGTAATGGATGATGTGCTACAAGCTTCATGTTTTCTTGCTTAAGGGTAACCTATTTTAGGTGTGTGAAGTGTGCATATGTTATTCTTTGAAGGATAATGATATGAAGGATCTTTAGGACTAGGTTAAGCACGTGTTGGGATAAGCAAGACGTGTTCCTCCTCCTGATGTTGCGTGTAGTTCATTTTAGGGCTTGCCCTCTACATGTTTCATGTTGTTTGATTTTTGGCCGACTTGTAATTGCAATATTCTTCTTGTCTCTGGCTGACATGTAATGTAATCAATGTAATATCATATATATTGTAAACCTAGTTGATCTAGGTGAGGTATGATTGCAAATGTGAATGTGAGGAGTAGAATGTGTAATGCATTATGATGTACGACTGAAAGAGAAAGAGCATAATTGATAGATCATGTCCAGATTCATCTTGAAGATATTTTTGAGACAGAAGGGAAGTGAAGAGTGTGCCTAATTGATTGTTGGAGGAAGTGAGCCAAAAGCAAAACTTATTGAAGTCTAAAAGAAGTGAGTCAGTAAGCTATAGAGAATACATTTGAAGAAGGTGTAGAAGTTATCAAAGCAGAAGAGCAATCATCATAGTAGGAGTGAAAAAGTAGAACTGCAATCATCAAAAGGAGTGAGCATCATTTTCAATTTCAGACAGTAGAAAGATTGTCATGCTATAATATTTTGAGTTTGTTCTCAATTCACGGAGTAGTTGCTTCCTTCGGTTGAAGCCCTAAAAAAAAGTCAGTAGGGAGAGTTGTAGCTTCCTTGGGAGTGACCCTAAAACCTTTCTTCAGGAAGTAGTAGCTTCCTTGCGTTGAATCTCTAAAATAAAGTCTACAAGAAGTAGTAGATTCCTTGGGTTGTAGCCCTAAACCAAAGTTGTAATTCTTATAGCAATGAGCTTCATATATTGTGAGTTAATCCTCACCATGGTTTTTCCCATTTGGGGTTTTCCACATACATCTAGTGTTATGTGGTGTGGTGCATTGTGTTGATCTTTTATGTTTCTATTAATACCATAAAGTTTAAGTTTTAATTTGCTCCAAAGGGTTTGAGATTTGTTTGAATACTGATTCACCCCCCTCTCAATATCTGGGTGTGTCCAATAATTGGTATCAGAGCCAAGTTCCTTAGAAGAACCTTAACCACTTGAGGAAGGTCCAGGATGGCTCATAATGGATCTCACAAGACACCTATGTTTGATGGAACAAATTACTCCTTTTGGAAGCTAAGGATTGAAAACTATCTATCCTCTCTAGGGTTTGGTGTTTGGCAATCTATCAAGAATGGTTACACTGCTCCTACTAGTGATCCCATAGATCTAGATGAGATTAAGTTGTATGATAACAATGCCAAGGAAAAGAGTGCTATCATGAGTGGGCTAGCTAATTCAGAACTTCTAAAGGTAATGAGTTGTAGTTCTGCTAAGGATGTCTAGGTAAAACTTAGCAACATTTATGAAGCAGATAGTAAAGTGAAGCAAGCCAAGATGCAAATCTTCAAGAGCAATTTTGAGACCCTGAGGATTACAGAAGATGAAGACTTTGATAGCAATATGCTTCAGGTGGATGAAATAGTTAATGGCATCAGAGGTCTTGGTGGAATAGTGAAAGAAGATGAAATTGTGAAGAAGGTTCTAAGATCTCTTCCTAAATATTACAATCATAAGGTATCTGATATTGAGAAGACTTAGGATTTGGATCACTATACAGTAGATCAATTTTTTGGTTCTCTCACAACCTTTGAAATAAGAGAATTTAACAAAGGTGCTCCAAAGAAGGAAGCAACATTCAAAGCAAGTAAGAAGGCAAAAGATGAAATAGTTGATCAAGATGATGACCTTGATGAGGTAGAGGCAAACTTTGTGAGAAGATTGAAGAAGGGCACCTACAAATACAAAGGTAAGTTACCTTTCAAATGCTTCAATTGTGGGAAAGCTAGTCATTTTGCTTCTAAATGTCCTTTTAAAGAATCAAAGCATAGCAATAAAAGAGAGAAGTCCAAAAGAAGTCTTTATTCCATGGAGAATAGTTGTTCTTTAGAAGATGAGGATCATGATGATTCAAATGATGAAACACTTTTCATGGCCTTGAATATTGGTAACAAAAAGGGTGATATTGGGAAATGTAAAAAGTCTAATACCTTGCAGGCTGACCAAGATAATGAAAGATCAATGGTTTTGTGGACTATTTTTCATGCAATAGAACAAACAAATGCTTGGGTTATTGACAATGGTTTCTCTAACCACATGACTTGTGACAAGGAGAAGTTTATCAGCCTTAAGAAATAGAATGGTGGAGCTGTTAAATTTGGTGGTGATGAGTCAGCACAAATTTGTGGAAAGGGTGTTATAACCATTGATGGAAAGAACAAGACTGAGGATGTCCTTTATGTCAAAGGGTTGAAGCACAATCTCCTTAGTGTCGGTCAAATATGTAATAAAGGATACAATCTTACTTTTCATGCCAAAGGATGTGAGATAAGGAAGGTAGGGTCCAGGAGATTAGTTGTAGAAGGTATTAAGACATGGAGATATCTATCATCTAAAGGAGGTAAATGGAAGAACCTATTTTTTGGCTTAATCTGGTGAGTGTTGGTTGTGGCATAAGTGAATAGGACACATCAACTTTGATAATATGGTAAAGATTAGCTCTATTCATGTGGTGAGAGATATGCCTAAGATAACCAAGCCTACAAAGACATTATGCAAGGAATGCCAAATGGGAAAGGAGATAGAAAAATTTCAAGAGCAAGGAGTATTCTTCTATAATACCATTGGAGTTGATCCACACTGACTTATGTCGACCTACAAGAACAAAGAGTCAACAAGGGGAAAGGTATTTCATGTTTCTTATTGATGATTACTCTAGAATGACTTGGGTTACTTTTTTAAGAGAAAAATTAGAAGCCTTTGATAAGTTTAAAACTTTCAAAGAAATAGTTGAGAATGAAATGGATGCTAAGATCAAATGCTTAAGATCTCATAGAGGAGGTGAATTTACTTCAAATGAATTTGAAAAGCTTTGTGAAGATCATGGTATTAGAAGACATCTATCTAATCCTAGGACCCCTCAGAAGAATGGGGTAGTGGAAAGAAAGAATAGGACTGTGCAAGAGATGACTAGGGCAATGTTGAAAGATGCAAATCTACCTGATATGTATTGGAAGGAAGTAGTTCACACTACTGTCTATCTACTTAATAGAGTACAGTTGAGGGACAATAGCACTAAGACCCTTTATGATCTATGGTATGGAAGACCTCCCACTGTCAGATACTTTAGGATCTTTGGCAACAAATGCTACATCAGGAGAGATGAAGAAGACCTTGGAAAGTTTGATTCAAGGTGTGATGAAGGGATCTTTCTTGGCTGCTCAACCAGAAGCAAGGCTTATAGATGCTACAACAAGAGATTGGGAAAGATGATTGAAAGCACAAATGTTAAGGTAGATGAAGATTTGTATTAGATCTCACAAGAATGAGAGGATTGCGGATCTGATATACCTCTCTGCATTAAAGAAGAAGAAGAAGAGGAGAAAGAAGAGAAGGAACAAGAATCAGAGCAGATACCTAAGACTTCAATAAAATACGTTCAGAGGAATCATTCAACAAACCAGATCATTGGGGATAAGAATGAAGGTGTGTAGACTAGGAGAAGGCTTGTAAAAGTAAGTGAGTAGGTGAATCTTTGTTTACTATCAAAGGTAGAGCCCAAAACCCTTTGCTAATGCTAGAAAAGATTATGGATGGTTGAAGACAATGGAAGAAGAATTGAATCAGATAGAGAAGAATTAGACATGGGAATTGGTTCCCAGACCAGCTGATAAGAATGTTATAGGAACAAAGTGGGTGTTCCAGAACAAGTTGAATGAAGATGGTGAAGTTGTAAGAAACAAAGCAAGATTGGTGTGTAAGGGTTATTTACAAGTTGAAGGCATTGATTTTGAAGAGACTTTTGACTCTGGTAGCCAAGATGGAGACAATCAAGATGTTTCTTGCCTTTGCTTCTCACAAGAACTTCAAGGTCTATCAGATGGATGGCAAGTTAGCATTCGTGAATGGTTATTTAGAGGAAGAGGTTTACATTGAGCAACTGGATGGTTTTCAGCTATCAAAAGATCCAGACATGGTGTGTAGACTCAAGAAAGCTTCGTATGAACTCAAGCAAGCTCCTAGGGCTTGGTATGCTCAGTTGGATAAGTAGTTACTTCAACAAGGTTTCAAGAAAGGTACAACATATAGTAATCTTTACATTAAGGAAGAGGGAGACAAGATTTTGATAGTTGCAGTATATGTTGATGACATTATCTTTCGTGGAGATGATGATATGTGTAAGAGGTTTGTAGAAAAGATGCAGAAAGAGTTTGAGATGTCTATGATTGGTGAGATGTCTTTCTTCCTTGCTCTTCAAATTGTTCAGCTAGATGATGGTATGTTTGTTTCTTAGGCTAAGTATATTAGAGAGATGTTAAAGAAATTTGGTATGGAGGATTCCAAACTAGTAAGTACTCCTATGGTTACTGGTTGTCATTTGAGCAAGGTTGATGAGTCACCTGAGGTTGATCAGACTCTTTATAGATCTATGATTGGAGGATTATTGTACTTGACTTCTTCTAGACCTGATATGATGCACACAGTATGTATGGTTGCCAAATATCAAGCTAATCCTAAGAAAACTCATGAGAAGGAAGTAAAAAGAATATTCAGATATTTGAAGGGAACTCTAGATTATGGCTTCTTGTATCCAAGAAGTAATGATTTTGATCTGAGTGCTTACACTAATGTTGTTTGGGCTAGTTGTGTTGATGATAGAAGAAGTACAAGTGGTGGCGCTTTCTTTTTAGGAAGTAGATTGGTTTCATGGCATAGTAAGAAATAAGATTTAGTATCTCTATCAACTGCAGAGGCAGTGTATATTGCTGCAACATCTTCCTATACACAAGTGTTGTAGATGAAGCAAACATTGAAGGATATCAAGATACAATATGGTGAGCCTATTCCTATTTTGTGTGATAATACTAGTGCCATCAATATTTCCAAGAATCCAGTGATGCATTCTAGAACCAAGCATATATCAATCAAGTATCACTTTTTGAGAGAGAAGGTTGTAGAGAAAGAAGTGAAGTTGGAATATGTTCCAACAAAGGATTAGATTGCAGATATTTTCACAAAGGTTCTTCCAAAGATTTTTTTGAGTATCTCCAGAAGAAGTTAGGGGTAATTTCCCCTCCTTGCTAGATGCATAGTTGGTGTATCTATCTAGGAGGAGTAATTCATGCTATATCTTTTTCCTAGAGTGATGGTGGATACCTCTCAAGGGGAGCAGGTAGTGGTTGCTGCTGATATTGGGAAAAAGTTGAAAAAGAGAGTGTACCCTAAAGGGGGAGAAGTAGTTGCCCTTTGTCCTCAATGTCAAAGGGGGAGAATGAGCAGGTGTGTGTGTTGCCATCAATGCCAAAGGGGGAGATTGTTGCACATATTTACCTAAGGTTGTTATTGTTGTGGTTGTCATTGATGTCAACACTTAGTTTGGACATTCAGTTTGGGCTATCATTGATGCTTATGTTGATGGCATGCTAAATGAGATGATTGCTGATGTTCATGGTTGAATGTCATACCTTATTTAATGTGAAAGTTGTATTGAGCAGAGATGGTATCATGATGACATACCAAGATGGGAATTAGAAACATTAAAATGAGGATAAGAAGTAATGTTGATGTTGGAGAGATGGTATTGATGGCCTGTAGCATGTTGTATGCTCTCTCTTGATGTTCCTAAAAAAGTATGTGTTGCTACAAGGAGGCTCTGGTCTCTAAATATTGGTGAAGGTTACTTCTGTAGCAAGTTATCTGGAAGACTGTTTGGCAAAATGTTTCACATTCCTCCACATTTGAAGATATGGTCATGTGGTTTAGAAGTTAAGCTCAGTATGCTTAGAAGATGCTACATTCAAAGTTTCACATCATTTGCTCCTCCGCAGAAAAAGTTGTAAGTGACATAGTGTAGGATTGTATTGTCCGGTGGCTAGTTTTAATGTCTGTTGTCTTGCACCAACTTGTTGATACATGAGATGGTGAACTAGTTGATGTAGAATAATCCTAATGGTCTTGTGATGTTTCTTGTTTCTCTGCAAGGTGTTTTCTGGTCTCTCTGGAACTGGTTGTGGTCTGGAATGAAGGTGTTGTTGGTTTATACTTTTGCCTGGCTGACTAAGGTATGTTGAAGGTGTGTGGCACAAAGTCTTTACTATGCAGAGTTCAAGGAGTGTTTGGAGATATTGTATGCATCATACTGACTCATTTGGGAGAAGTGTGAGTAATGTTTAATCTTCCAAGAGTACCGCCAAGTTTTAATCACCGATGTGCCACAAGATTCATGTTTTCTTGCTTAAGGGTGACCTATTTCAAGTGTGTGAATCATGCAGATGTTATTCTTTGAAGGATGATGTTGTGAAGGATGTTTAGGGCCAGGTTAAGCATGTGTTGGGATCCACAAGGCATGTTCCTCCTCCTGATGTTGTGTGTAGTTCATTTTAGGGCTTGCCCTCTACATGTTTCATGTTGTTTGATTTCTAGCCAACTTATAATCATAATGTTCTTGTTGTCTCTGGCTAACATGTGTAATGTAAACAATGTAATATCATATATATTGTAAACCTAGTTGATCTAGGTGAGGTATGATTGCAAATGTGAATGTGAGGAGTAGAATGTATAATGCATTATGATGTGTGACTGAAAGAGAAAGAGCATAAGTGATAGATCCTATCTGGATTCATCTTGAAGATATTTTGAGACAAAAGGGAAGTGAAGAGTGTGCCTAACTAATTGCTGGAGGTAGTGAGCCAAAAGAAAAACTTCATAAAGGCTGAAAGTAGCGAGTTAGTAAGTTGCAGGGAAGACATTTGAATAAGGTGTAGAAGTTGTCAATGCAAAAGAGCAATCATCATAGGAGGAGTGAAAAAGAAGAACTGCAATCATCAAAAGGAGTGAGATTGATTGTCAGTTTTGGATAGTAGAAGGATTGTCATGCTGTAATCTTTTCTAAGTTTGTTCTCAGTTCACACAGTAGTTGTTTCCTTAGGTTGAAGCCCTAAAACAAAGTCATCAGGGAGTTGTAGCTTCCTTGGGAGTGACCCTAAAACCTTTCTTCAGGGAGTAGTAGCTTCCTTGGGTTGAAGCCATAAAACAAAGTCTGCAGGGAGTAGTAGATTCCTTGGGTTGTAGCCCTAAAACAAACTTTTAATTCTTATAGCAATGAGCTTCATATATCGTGAGTTATTCCTCACTGTTGTTTCTCCCCTTTGGGGTTTTCCACATACATCTAGTGTTATGTTTTTTGGTGTATTGTGTTGATCTTTTATGTTTCTATTAATGCTATAAAGTTCAAGTTTTAATTTTCATCAAAGGGTTTGAGATTTGTTTAAATACTGATTCACCCCCTCTCAATATTTGGGTGTCCAAAAGTCCCAAGCCTAAATCCAAGGCATTCTCCTTCTATCAATCTCCTTCTCTCTATCTCTCTATTATTTTTATCTCTTTGTGCATCTTTCTCTTTACTGTAACATCCCAAATGGAATATTAAATAAACAAATACAAATATTGCACAAATAAATTCCTTTTTTTTATATAATGAACTTGATTCCATCATTAATAAACTTGCTAATCCAAAGTTCAATAAATAATTACAATATATGGTTGCTTCACATGCGACTTACAAATTTTACATATTTGTCAAGTATAAATACAAATGGTCTCTTTCCTTGTGACTACAACATGTTTCAATTTCCATTTACGTAATAAGTAATGTTTTTTGTTCACAAGTATTTGATAGTCAACTACAGGAGAGAGAGAGAGAGAGAGAGCATCACCTTGGTGCTTTTCCTCCAACCACAAACCAGTGGTCCCCCGCACACCTTCCAACTGGAAGTGTCCCTTTCCATCACAAGGGTATAGATAATGTGAATCAACTAATTCCTTGTGCTATATGAGAACTAGTGCAATTTCCTAGCTATTAACAATCATGTTTACAACTCTAGTCTAGCTCTAGCTATGTATAACTACTCTAATTGTTTAGCTATCTGGTACACTGTGAACCGACAATGCAAGCAGTAACTTTTGCATTACTTTGGTCAAAGTTTCATATAATGAGTCATATGTTTACACACTCTTTTCTCGACTTGGAGACTACATTCATATAATTTAGTAAATAATATATATCCACATATTGTGACTTGTTAACTCAATACTAGTCTATCTGACTTAGAATATTCCCTTATTCTGGTACAAGTATAATATAATAGCTTAGGTGACTTATAAATGTAAAATGAACCCCTCTTTGCATCCTTGCAATCTCGGGTCTATAACAACCTGTTATTCTACTCAAAGACTTGTCGATCCATTTCTATGCTCTTTAATATACGTATTATATATTCTCAAGATTTTCTTGTCTCTATCATCAAGACATTGCTCTTGACATCTATAGACTTCTAAGACTCTTTTCTCTAAGATATATCTACCTTAGTCTATGATTACATTTGACTATTTACTGTGAATAATAACAAACATATGACTATTTATTGTCTTTGCAAAATAAAACAAATTATGAAAACTATTGACCCATCTCAGCCAAATCTAGAGATTAGAAAATGAGCTCCTAAAGAAAGGAGGAAACAAGACTGCAATAGAAAAAATGAAAGAGGAAGAAACAAAAAGTACAAATAAAAATGGTACAATATGATGATTCAGAAGAAGAGGAAGAAGAAGAAGCTACAAAGAACATAAAAAAAGGTAGTACAAGAGGAAGCTCAAGACCCTCATTTGGATAGAAAGAAACTATTAATAACCTTATACATAGTATGGAAGCCATTAGAAGTGGACTAGACTTACTCTATGACCACCACAAACAACAAAAAGATAATAGTGCAAAAAATAGTTGAGTTCATTATAAGCATCCCTTAATCAATAGAGAAAATAACTAAAGGACTTTTGAAGGGATTCAAATTATAGTTCTACAAAAGAAAGTTGTGTTTGAGTACAAGACCACTGAGAGGGGGGGTGAATCAGTGGTCTATAAAATTTAACATTTCAAAACTTGACTCAAAGATCTTATACAAAGGAACTTATTGAAAACATAATCATCATGATCTACGAACTAGAAAACAAAACTTAAATAAAGATGACCAAATAGGTACAACATAATCAATAATAAAGAGAAGACATGACATAGGTTTTGATGAGTGGAAAACCCTCAAAGGGATAAAAACCACTCTTGAATCCTTCCACTTTATTGTGCCTCACTGGCTAGGAAAATCTCACTGATTACAACAAATGTCTCACTGACATACATGCCTCACTGGTAACAAATAGGCCTCACTACCTATGCAAGCCTCACTGGCTCCAATGTGCCTTACTGGAAAAATATGATCATAAGGAAGAAAAACTCAATTCAGGGGATTACCTTGATTCTTTGTAATACACCAAATGTCTTAACCCTCTTCATCACACATCCAATCTTTTTGAGGATATATTGCATGCTTTCTGCATCAAAAGATAGAACTTCTCTAATATTAAAACCTTCTCTGTAATTGGCTGCATATTGTCATCCTTGTACTTGATTCACACCTACAAAATCATTTCATTCATCTCTCAAATCTTAGACAAAATATTCACCTTCTAAGTAACTTGATTCACATGCATTTTCTCTTCCAGAACCACACACAAAATATATCTTTCAGGATCCATATATCAGTTCTGCAATCTAATTTTGTAATGCACCTGCAATAAAAAACTTTTCATAGTCCTCTTCTCTCTGCACATTCACTTTCCCTTTCTCAAAAATAAAAAACCATAAAATATCCTTCACTTTCATCAAATAAAAATCTTCAATAATATTTTATTCAAACTGCCCTCAAAGAAAATAAAAATCTTTCATACTTAGACCTATTCTCCAAAAGAAACTTTCTGTATTAAGACCCAAAATGAAACTATAAAGTCTCTTAAGCATCTCTCAAAAAGAATTAAATCTTTACTAAAAATGTGCCCTCTTAAAAAACAATTAAACTCCTTTATTGTCTTTAATTCCATGAGGGAGTTTAAAATTAGAAAGAAATCTTCTTTAAAAGAAGATTTAAAATTCCAAAAGATTCTGCCTTTTGAAAGGCTAAAAATAGCCTTTAAAAATCATCTTTTCTACAGTCATAAGGAGATGATAGCCACAAACACATCAAAGGTCAGGCTCATGGAACTAGGTCAAAGTTTGAATATAGGCCACTAATTTCAATCTGTGTGCTCATCAAAGTTTTAAAAACAACCATTGATTTGGAGTTGGACCACCGCGCTTGGAAGTATACCAGTGCTAATGGTAAAAGGGGTCAAGGGGGCTAGTCACAACAATGACACAGGACCCCTTCTGCAGCTTTCCTTAAGTGAAGTCGACTGGGATTGAAAGTCAACAAGTTAAACAAAAAGTGCATTCATATATGATGGGCAGTGAAGGATAGATTTAAGCTTTAGTATTAGGTTTATAGGATAAATAGCATAGGATTTAGGGTAAGATTTAAGATATGAAAATGGAATAAATCAAACCTAAGTGCAAATTGAACTCAAATCCTTATGAAAATATGATAGAGAGATAAGTAAACTTTGATAGACCCTGATAAATGACAGAGATTTTCAGGAACTCTACAAGTTTATAACTTAGGATATAGACTATTGATCTTCAAAGACACCAACTTATTTCAAACTCCAATCTCTTCATCAAAGAGACTCTGATTATTTGAACATTGATTCTTCAGACACTAGCCATGTCTCTATCAAACATCTTAAGCATAATAAGCATAAAAAAATCAAAGAATCAATATCAACAACATTTGCTTGCATATACTTGCATAAAGTTGCAACTCCTGAAACATCTGACATGAAGTATCATCAATGTGACATTCTAAACATCAGACATTAGACATCTCAATGTAGTGACCTTCTTACTTAAGACAAACTTGATGAAGTGCCTTAAGTATCAACTCTTGAACCATGAGAAGATCAATCAATAACTTATCAACTCAATCACCATAAATAGAAGTATGAAAGAATGAAGGACATGAGAATTCTGTATGAGCAACACCATCAAACATTCTAATCCTTTGATCAACAAATCTGACTGAGATCATGTAGAATTCAACTCTTCTGCAAGAGCAATGCCATTTCAATGAAAGAAATAACATCAACTCTCTGAATAAACAATGTGTGTGTCTTCATCACTAATGATGCAAGCCTTCACAAACCTCCTACTATATCATGAACATCATACCAACTGATTTATCATAATAATCCATGAACAATGAAGCACATATGACATCTTGAAACATGAAACATGGTGAATGAACTAAACTAGAATGAAGATCATGAACCAACATTTCCACAACACTTGTAGACTTCTCAAAACACATAAAGAACAACTCAACATGTCAACACTCCTCAACTCAAATATGCATCACATGATATGACAACTTCCTGAACATGAGCATCATGTTATGAAATATGATGAATGAAGATCCTACTCCTGAAAACACCAAACTCCTTATATGAAACATATGAAGAATAACACCTTTGTGGTCCTAAAGCATCATGAAGGAGATCAAGTTTGTGTCAATTTGCATCAAGATTTTCTTTGCACCAACAACAAAACATCATGACCAATACCTTTGCAACATCAATTGCAAACACCATCCATCAAACACCAACTCATGAACTAAGAAACCATATCAACCAACACACCATATCATGAAGTATGAACTCATGAAGTAGCATCAATCAACTCAAACAACAAATAACCTTTTGACATCAATGACAAACCTTATTCCAACAAGTTGCTAAACCAAAAAAGAAAGCTTTCAAAATATATCTATCAATCAAAATAAAAGAAATAGAAGAAGTGGTTGTATACGAACATCTCCCATGGCCTTCAGCGTTCTGCTAAATTGTGGATTGTGCGGAGTGCGCCACGTGTCGAGGTGGCGCAACTTCTGAAATCCACGGAGCCTTTTCACTTTTAATGTTGCATGAGGGCACCACATGGTGGCATAACTAATCAGTAGTTTAGAAAGCATTGGACCTCATTTTTCCTTTTATGATATATCTTGGCATAAGCCACGTGTTGGCAAGGTGTAATTTCTATCAGCAACATAAGCAAAACTTTCTACGAGTTGCACCATCGTGCCATATGTCCTACTCACTTGCCATTCAGTAAAAGGCACTAAGGTTTTATTTAACAATGTGTGGAGGCAGCGAAGAAGGCCATGTGTCAGCAGGGTGCAAGCCAAAGACTCTCCAAATCTTGGGGAGCTTTCTCGGTACGCTAGTGGTTCTTTTTTTCAGAGAAAGCTGCTCACAGAGGAAACAGGAAGCTGCCATGTGATTTCGTAGCCGGATTACCATGCAACACATTCCTTAGTGGTTTCTTGGTGTTTCTGTGACAAGGTAGTGGAGTAGGACAAATGGAACTACAGCCACAAAGAGCAGAGATGTGCATATCCATTCAAGTGGCAATTGCAATGGCTGCCATGATAGGGCCTCATAGATGGTTTTAGGCTAGAATTTTTTCGTTTACAGTCTCTATCTGGAGGGAGGTTTTTCTATAAAAGGGAGCATTGTCATTGTAATAAGGGTTCATCATGTTTTGAGAAGGAGATCTTTGAGATCCTGACAATAATTTTGATTGTAATATAATCTTGAGACCTTAGCATGTTAAGCTATTGAATAGAAATCTAAGACATCAACTGTGTAATTATTGACTCTATGTTATGTTATTTTTGTTAAATCTACTTAGTATATTGCTCTATGTCGATTCAGGAATAGTTATAATAATTTATTTTTGTGTTTTATTCTTTATAGGCTCAATTTATATGATGATTATGGTGTTTTGAATCATGTCTAGTGCTCTTTCAAATCTCTTTGAATCTAATAAAACTAAAGTTATATTATGCTATTAGGTGAATGAATTGTCTCAAGTTTCAGCACATCACCTTAGTCCATATTTTCTTTTCTCTTCCCCCTTTTCTTCCCTCCAGTGATTTAACCAAAGAGTTGGCTTCTAAAAAACATGGAGGTTGTTCTGTAGAGTATGTCTAGGCTCCTCCATTGTAGAAATTCCCATAGACTGTGTCTCTAAGTGTCCCTTTTAGAGGTCAACAATTCTTTTTTGGCACGCTCAGTGGGACCCATATCTTTTGGTTCATAAGCCAGTTTATGAGCTAAAGGCCCGTTACATGGTCATTAGCAACAAGCACTCCCATACTACTCTTACCACTATTGGTGGTTGTAGGATGATAGAAAGCTGCAAGAAGTGGAGCAACACAATTGCAAGTGCAAGCTCAGATACAACAGGTGCAAGCACCTATGGCTATTTGCCCACCTAAGATTTCTGTTGAGTGGAATAGTGGTAGCCACTCATCCCTCCCATTCCTCTCATAGTATAGGACCCAATCCCCGCCAATGCTTTAAAGGAGATCCCTAAGTTTGCTGGAGAAGGTTTTAAAACGCCTGCGGAACATCTTCAAGATGTAGCCGATGTTTGCATTGTCCACCATGTCACACAACAAAATGTGGCACTCAAACTGCTTTCTGCTTCCTTCAAAGGGAAAGCCCAAGATTCATATAGATCATTGCCCACTAATTCTATCACTACCTGGGACCAGTTGGGAAACCATTTCTTTGCATGTTTTACAGAGAAAGGAGACCGATCTTCTCTGCTACAACAACTAATAACCATTAAGAGAGCACCGCAAGAGGTTTTCATAGATTTTAACACCAGGTTTCATAAGACCTGGAAAATGATCCCAATGGCGGCCTGACCCCTAGAAGACATGGCATTTTTCTTCTACCTAAAGGATTTCAACTCTGACATAGTCGTAATGATTCAGTCATTGCAAGGACAAACACTCCCGGATGCTTACGACCTAGCCGTCAGAGCAGAGAACAACCTGATAGACACCAGAAAGCTACCATCATAACCACCCATACTTGTATTTAATGAAATATCACCCTAGTTACCATAGGATGATACTCTGAGCACATTCACCACACCGCCTTCCATGTATGTATACCCTAATGCTCAGGCAGGTGCTTCCGCCTTGTCTTCACTAGCTGCGGAGATGAACGACGTGAAGAGCTTGCTGTGAAACTTTTCTAATGAGATAATCAACCTCAAAAGGTAGAGAATGATGCCCCTAAAGCCCCTTATCAAAAACCAAGGCAAGAGACCCCTTTCTAGCACAACTAGTATCAAGGAGGTCCGCAGACGTATAATCAATCTTAGCCTCCAAATCAAATAGTACTAGTTCCGATGCCACTCTAAGAGATACCTCTGAATTAGAGCCAAGAGATGATATCTAGCCTGTTACATCCCCAACTTTGACTATATTTAACTTTTACTTTTTATGAGATTAACTAGATCAGCAATCATAGATTAAAGATTTGACATTTGTGGAAAATGTAAGGATAAATCATTGGTTATATGGATTATAATTAATGTTGTTAAATTAGACATGAGATTACATGTAATTGAGATTATTTTAGTATGATACATAATGATTTGATGATGATACACTGATCATGGTTTTGAATGATTGTAAGTGTAACCAAGAAAAGAGAATTCCAATTATGAGAAGGGAAGGAGAGTATCACCTGAGAGAAGGAAATAGATGTTATGGAAAATGATAGTTTGCCACCTAAAGTTTTAACGTTATTCTTTACGTGAACCATTGCAAGACTGGGTATGTTTTGGCCAATCTCCCTTGTTGAGTCGATTTTGATCCGACTAATTGTCGTCATGACAAGTTAAGGTTTCTTGATGTCTTTTACGTCAATCTAAATAATTAAATGTTCTCGAAACATTATTGTTAGTCAAAGTTAACCTCTATCTTTGTTAGGACTCTCCTATATGTTTATTTATTAAGTTTGAGTATATCAATTTATTTACTCTAGATATTTTGCTAAGATTGTGAAATGGGGAAGTGAGCTTTGACCCCTCATTTGCATTTTGGTGCTTACTTAATGTTTTGTCATGTTGTTAGTAATGTTATTTTGGTAATGGTATATATTATCATATTATATATTATATTATATTATATTTTTGATGCATATATATATATGTATTATGTAGTTATCATTATTTTTTTCACCACATTTTTCTATGATATTTATCTAGTGATGTATTATCACTACATACTCATAGTTGATGCAACCCATGTCCCCCGAAGTAGGGAGGAGTGGGAGAATTGCTTTGGAATCCCCAACCAACCCATGTTTGTAGCTTGATCGAGTGTTGCATGCTCTTGATGGGAGAGCTTTTAGGTGATGGTGGAGCTATTCCCACGGGAGTGGGAAGGAGAGTCAAAACTCTCAATACCTCAAGAGAGAGGCGTCACTTTGGAAGTTATTTTTTAGGTATCAAAAAAAGAACAGAGCTCTGGGGAACAACAGAGAAAGTTGTGAGCAATTTGAACCTCAAGAGAGGCATAAGCTTTGAATATGACCGTACACAGACTTCACATAGTCTCAGGTATTCCATTAACTGTGTAACATATATTGTGATGCAGTAATACATTTTCAAGCTGTTACTTATGGCCTTAAAGGCTAAATCTATATTTAAACTTTGTTATGACTGTAGAAGCCCATCGAGGCCATGAGGCCGAGGAATTGGAACTATGTTTGTATTAGTTAAAAGCTTGTGTATGCCTTTATGGCCGAATCATATGATATTCTAATAGAAGCTGTGGAGGCCGATAAGGCTGATAGCATACCTCACTACTGTAGTAGTATATATATGGATATAATCACAGCCATGGTAATGGCCAGTGTTTATACAAACTTAACTCAAGACTGTAAAGTCTTAATTAGTCTTTATATAAGGCTAAGTCGAAAGCCTATCTTTAGCCATGCTTTCAAGATAAGGGAAGATGGTGTATTACATTACTTGGTAGTTGGCCGAGAGCGACTCCACAAATTTAGTGTGCTATGTCTTCATCGAAATAATGTTGTAGACTGAATCTTATGGTTCTTGGCATATGATATTTATTATAAAGATTTCTTCTTATATGCTTTATGTACGTGCCTTCAGTTGTCCCTTGATAGAAAGAAAGTAGTAGGTTCTTATTTAGTCATTAAAGATGACTGAGTTGGTAATGATAACATTATCACACTATTGATTTCTTTCCAAGATAATGCAAGATTATATCCATGAATCTTATCTCATATCCAAGGTTCATTATATATATATTATGAACCTTGGATATGAGATAAGATTCATGGATATAATCTTGCATTATCTTGGAAAGAAATTAATAGAGCAAGATAGCTAAATAATTGTGTTATATTTTTTAACACTATTTATAAAAATGGAAGGTATTATTATTACCTATCAAGTCTCTAGTATACTATGAATATTTCTATGAAAAAATTTGATATATTTATTGTTATCTTGAGATAACTAATGATTTTATAGTGACGTCGAGACTGGAGATGATAGCTCTCTAAGTACACCCCAACACTGATGGTAAAATATGAAACTTATTTTACAATGGTATTGTTGATTTCAATGAACCATGTTTCAGTCGACAAGGATTAGATGGAGATCCATTAACCTAAACATTTATTCAAACTCATCTCATAGAGATGTTATCCACAACTGATGTTTTGGTAAGAAACCAAGAACTTATGTACTTAAGAAAGGAATAGAGTGACAAGGAGTCACAGATTCCATGTTGTAGATGCAACAAGAAAACTAATGAAATTTACTCTAGGAAATGGAGTTGGAAGTCCAAGAGGATGGACTAAATTTGTGACCTGGAAGGGTCAACCAAAAACATTGTAGGATGAGATAACTTCTAAGTCAGTTTAGAGGTGTGTGAACATTTGACTACGTTCATAGAGAAACATTTATTTATATTAAAAATTTGGCCAAAGAAATGCTCTAGTCTTTGCATGCATTAGTCAGTTCACTAAGCTCCAAATGGCATAACCATCCAGTAGTGTCATACATAGTTAGAGTGGATCTATAGTTGTATGACTATGATGAGTTATGAAGGACACAACACTAGAACTTAGGTGGCAAACCTTATGGTTCCTTATATCTACTTCCTTCATGAGGGGTAGGGCCACTTCTAGGTAGGAAGTTGTGCAAGGAACCATTGGTTTGTGATTGGAGGAAAAGCACTCGGGTGATGCTCTCCTTCCCAAGAACATGACAAGATGAGACTTATTGAGACATATATCAGTACTCCAGATGTAGTATATTCTATTATATGACTTGACAGTCAAAAATTTTATGTAAAACTTATCATTATTGCCATGAGCAAAACATTATGATTGTAAAGTGAAGGAATTCACTATTATGTTATCTTTGAATATGTTGTAAATTTTAGTTTTGAAATTATTAAGAAAAGATATGCATTTAATTATTGATTATGAATTTGATTATTATTAAATAGAAAAATGATTATGTTGATCATGACTATTTACTTGATGGTAAATTGAGTTGATAATCAGGGTAATATGAGTTGACCTATTACACATGGTATCAGAGCTACCAGGTTCAATACATGGACCTATGAGCTCACTACATGAAACCTTAGACATTAACAATTGCTAATGTTTGGATATTCTTTTGTCAGAATGGTAAGAACAAGAATGACACCAAGGAAGAAGGTAATGGGAAATGGACATTACCTAAAGGCTATGAGGGAGCGAGCCTCAAGAATGAAAAGCCTTCTCTAAACTAGTTACTTGAAAGCACATGGTTATCTGATGATGAAACTTTCATTGATGCTATTAAATGCATCAGGCAAGAGAAAGACAAAGTAGTTAGGGCTACTGCTCGTATCTCTAAAAATGAATCAGTGAAACCCTCTGCACCTAAGGAATTACCATTGGGGAGTGATCCTAATGCTCCTATTGGTACTCGGGAGGTCATGGATGAGTAGCTATGAGTACGTCCACCTCCTAATTTTGATTTGATGAACCTCAAGAATAAGGATAAAGTTGGGAAGATATCCTAATCTAAAAATGACTTGCAATTGTAAGATGAGAAAAATCGTAATAAATGATGGATTTTATGTAGTCCATGGAAACTATAATGCAATTTTGAAATTTTGGTAAATCTTTTCTTTCTTGTTAAGATTGCATAAATGAGAATGGATTTATGTTTATGAATGGATTCAATAGTATGAAAAAAATAATAATTGAATGATTAACTTGAAAACTTAAGGAGAAGTAGATTGCAGCATGGTTCAAATAGGAACCAACATTGGGGATAGCTAGGAAGAAGGGAAACCTTCAGGCCACTCCAATTCAAAACTTGACTAGATCCTTGCTATGTTCCATGAGATGAGGGCAAGAATTGGAAATCTAGAGTAGGAGGTCAGGGGTTAGAATGGACCTAGGCAGGAAACCTTCCATTAGGGTGAGGATGAGGAACGTCATGAAAACACCACCCAAAGTGGACACAGAGAGAATAACTCTGAAATAAGACATAATGAGGATAAAAGAAGCCACTTGGCTCTAGAATTATCTAGAGATATGAAAAAGGTTACACCTCCCAAGTTTGATGGGACTATAAGCGGGGATGCCACAGAGGCATGGCTTACAAAAATAGAAAAATACTTTGAAATAAGAAACTATTTTGAAATCACCATAGTAGTATGGGGAGAATACCAATTGGCAGGTGAAGCATCCACCTGGTGGATGAACAAGAAAATGGAGTTAAAATTGAAATCCATGAGTCTAACCTGGGAAAGGTTTGTGGAACTTTTCAGGCAAAGATAGTTGCCTCAATTGTATTTTGACCAAAAGCTTATAGATTTCCAAAATCTGAGACAGGGTGACTCATCTATGAATGAGTACTAGGAAAAGTTCACTTGTCTCCTCAAATATGTTCCCCAATATCAACAGGATGAGATGTTTTGCATCTGAAAGTTCATCATGGGTTTGAATGCCCAAATTGGAGGTGAAGTTGATGTGCATGGTCCTACTACAATGGACCAAGTTTATGAGAAAGCTATTAAGTAGGAACAAAAATTGAAATCCATGTCTGCATACTGGGAAAGGAATCGTAAAAAGTTTAATTGGTCCCAATCCTCCCAGTCATTTAAGAAAAAGGGCAAAAAATAGGATTTCACTAAGAAAGGTGACAAAGGATTCAAGGATAAGCAGAATGAATCCAAGGGTGAAAAGAAAGGCAGTAACAACTCTAGGAAAAATAGATACAATTCTGGAAAGCCTTATGAAAAGCTAGGACCCGTGGGAGGGTGTTATTCATGTGACAAAGAACATTATGCCAATCAGTGTCCCAATAAGACACAAGGAACCCAACCACGAGGAAATCCTTTACCCTCACAATAGGCAGATTTCCAGCAACGGATACATCCAACCTTGGATAATAGGCAAGATGAATATCAAATCACTCCAATTGAAACCATAGGTATTTTATCTGGTTTTCTAATTTTGGTTTTGATAGATACTGGTGCTATAGAATGTTTTATTTCTCCAAAAGTTTTAAGTAAGATTTCAAGAAAATATGGATACATGCCAAATACTTGGTCAGTTGAATATGCTAATCAGACCAAAGCTTAGGTAGAGCAATGTTTGTTTTAGGCTAAGGTTAAACTTCCAAGTTTCTCCACTGAAGTGAACCTTTATGTAGACCCATTAGGCTCATATGATGTCATCCTTGGGATAAATTGGTTATGGAGACATTGGGCTAAGGTGGATTGTTTTAGCAAAATAATAGAATGCCTAGATGACTTTGGGAATAAAGTCTTTTTGCAAGGCAACCCTAGAGAGGTTAAATTGAGACAAATATCTTCCCTACAAATGAAAAGAGCCCAGAGGAAAGGATGTCAACATTTTGCTATTAAAATGGAGAAAATAATCACAAGGAATCTATTTTTAAATATGATTTGACATTTTATGAATATCAAAAACTCCAAGGAGTTGGAAAAAGGGAATCCATAGATAAGGAGAGATCAAATATACCCCTTTCTTCAAGATTTTGAGGATGTATTCCCAGATGAACTACTGGGATTACCTCCCAAAAGAGCTTTTAATTTTTCAATAGATATAATTCCAAGATCAGAACCTATATCTAAAGCTCCTTATAGAATGACCACCATGGAGTTAATGGAGCTAAGGGCTCAACTGCAGGAATTGCTTGATAAAGGGTTGATAAGACCTAGTGTTTCACCCTGGGGAGCCCCAGTAATTTTTGTTAAAAAGAAGGATGGTACTATGTGATTATGCATAGATTATCATATGCTAAATAAGGCAATGATAAAGAATAAGTATTCATTGCTCCACATTGACAATCTCTTTGATCAAATGCAAGGGCCAATTGTATTTTCAAAGATCAATCTTGGATCGACATACCATCAATTGCAGCTAAAAGATGAGGATATTCATAAGACTACCTTTAGAACAAGGTATGGGCACTATGAGTTCACTATTCTACTCTTTGGGTTAACAAATGCACCTGCAACATTTATGAACTTAATGAACAATGTGTTCAAAGACTTCTTGGACAAGTTTGTCCTTGTTTTCCTTGATAATATTCTAATTTACTCTAAGAATGAGGAGGAATACCTTTGGCATTTAAGGATTGTTCTTCAGAGGTTAAGAGAGCATAAACTATATGGCAAGCTCTCGAAGTGTACTTTCTTTCAAAAGGAGGTGCAGTATTTGGGTCATATAATTTCAGCTAAGGGAATAGTTGTGGATAACAAAGATTAAAGCCATTTTAGAATGGGCAACACCAAGAAATGTGCATGAGGTTCAAATTTTTATGGGCCTAGCAGGTTATTACAAGAAATTTGTGGCTAATTTTCAAAGATTGCTTATCCTATTACTTCTTTGCAAAGAAAGGGAAAAATATTTGATTGGTCAGAAAAATTCCAGGAGGCATTCGACCAACTAAAAGAAAGATTGACTACAACACCTATTTTGAAGGTACTTGACCTAGATGGCAATTTTGTAGTCATTATCTATTAGAAATGAAAGCAACACTACTTCAATGGAAATCTAATTCAAGATAAATTTCAGCAATCTTTAAGTGTGCATTAACAATGGAGATTGTAACAAAACATAAAACCCACTATAGAGAAAATGCCAAACATCAAGAACTCAACACAAGACACAATGACACAATGTTTAACATCAAGAAAACCCTTGTGGGTAAAAAACTCAACATAGGAAAGAGGACCAATGTTTGTATTAATCTGCAAAAGATTGTACAATACAACAACACCACAAATCTCTCCTTCAGTCTTCAATCCGACAACATTCCTGCAGCACTTGAGTACCTAAAATTTGTATTGCAGTAACAAATACATGGAAAATACTTATAGAAATGTTTTCCAACTTATCCTAGGTGTTCACCTTCTCTCTCCTAAGATTCTCCAACCTATAAACATTAATTACCATCTTACAAACATCTTACACTTGTCCAAAAAACAACCATGCAAAGATTGGGCACCCAAGACTAAATGTGTTGGGAATTAAGGTGTCTCAACCTTGATAATTCTTTGCATTTGTAATGTTTGTATTTATTATTTAATTGCCTATGTTGTAAAAATTTGGAAATTCCATATTGTCATGTTCTGGAATGTGGCACGATGATGTGTCAATCCTACATGGAATATGACAACTTGTTATTTTGTCCTCACATGAGGAGATAGGCATCCAACTTAGTGGTAGGAATAATCTGCCATGTGTCAGCATCCTCCATGTTGTGTAAGGAATGTTTGACTGAAACGGTTATGACGGATTCCTATGACGAATCTATGACATGTAAGAGCTGAAAATAGAAGGTTATAAGATAGGTGATGACATGTGTCATGAAGCATCTTTGAATAAGGCATATTTGGGCACCCCAAGGTGGAATATGACATTTTGTAAGAGAATATGCTATTTATAGCATGTGTATGATAGATTCTCTTACAGCTATAAGTTTTAACCACTATGACAGATTCTATGATGGTCGTAAGTATCGTAAGAGCATCTGTCATAGCCCATTTTGGAAATAGGCGACCCCTTTGGGATGGGAGTTGTGAACAAGTGTCAGGCACATTCTACAATATTGACCAAGTGTCCTTGGGCATGGGTTTTGGTCCATGAAGCCATATTGGATGCCCATTCCAAGAAAGGTCCAATATTGCCTTGTATTTTCTATATAAACAGGTGCTTGGAGATGGATTTTGTATCACAGGTTCATAGGTACTGTTATGCTGCCGGATTGACTCTAGACACGAGTATTGAAGACCATTGAAACTTGTATTGCAAGTGTATTGTAAACATTCTTTTAGATTTGTTAATACATTGTGCAGGTTTCTGAGTGAGGTTTTTCACCCGATAAGGGTTTTCCCCACTGTAAATCTTTGTCTCTCTTCTTCTGTCTACTTTCTAGTTCTTGTGTTTTGCTGAAATATCTCATGTTAATAGTTTAACATTGCTGTAATAGTTAGGATAAATTTGAATTTGCATAACCCTCTCCTCATTAGATTAGTGTAGGAAGCGATTTCCGCACACCTAGCTTCCTTTCAGTTGGTATCAGAGCTTGATCACCTTTGGTCCTAGTTGTTGGGTAGGGGTTTTTTGGGCTAATGGGTAAAAGCACAAAGTTGTGTCACACTTTTATAAAGGAAATGGCCAACACTGATCCAACTTTTAAACTTGAATCACTAAAAAGTGACATATATGTTTTGAATTTTGAAATGATGTAAACTAATAAAATATTTATTTTTTAGTATATTTTATGTTTGTATTTTTTGAAAAAAAATTAAAAATTATTTGAATATAGTTTTTAATAAATTGACACTATAATTTAGTTGCTAATAAAATGTTGAAAAATGAAGTTACATGAGACGTCAATCATTATATAGTAAATTTTACTTTTTTTTCTTCAATTCTTTTGTGTATTTATAACTTGAAACTTTAGTGCATGGATATATTTTTAAATAAATAATAAAATGTGCATGTATTAAAATGTAGTTGTTTCTATTCAACGTCAACTTTCATATTAACTATTTATCTAAAATAGAAAAAAAAAATATACTATCTTGATATAGATTCTTTTATCTAGTGCATCATATTTTTTTCAATTAATAAGTTTTACTAATTTTCCTTGACATGGTAATCGACCTAATGTTTTGTGCTGATAACCTACATTTAGTAAAAATAGAAAGGAAAATATAAATAATGATTAAACTATTAATATATATATATATATATATATTTGAAAACTAAACTTATAGATCTACAAAAGGGTATTTTTATATTTTTTAAAAAATGTTATTTACACGAGTAGAAGTTGTTGAAATATCAAGTTTTTCAAATAATTATATTTTTTTGGTAAATTGGTCTCATAGTGGTACTACATATGCATTTAGCCAACAATTTTAGTTCGAAAAGTTGTGGACATATCTAACTTAGCTAGAATGAATCTTACAAGATCATATGTTTGACCAAAATTGATTTTTAGTTAGAAATACTTAAATTCACTTGTGTTGATAAGTTGGCTGAAAGTGTGACATAGCTTTGTGCTTTTACCCTAATCTTAGGTTGAGTGGGAGTCTGTGTAGAGCATTCTATATCTTGTTGCAGCAAGGAGATGGCAGGCACAACAGGAAGGTTTGAAGTAGAGAAGTTCAATGGCACTAATTTCAAGCTGTGGAAGCTCAAGATGGAAGACATGTTAGTTGACCGAGACCTTTGGGATAGTGTCAACGGAACTAAACTGGCTGCAATGTCATAAGCTAATTGGGATCTCAAGGATCGAAAGGGTAAGGGTCTCATAAGACTTAGTCTTTCTGATTCTGTGTTGTTAAATGTCCATGAGGAGACTACTGCAAAACTCCTTTGGAAGAAGTTGGGTGATGTGTATCAAGCCAAATCCCTAGTCAATAAACTTTCCTGAGAAAGAAGTTGTATTCTCTTTGAATGGAAGATGAAGAATCCATTGCTGAGCATATGAATGCTTTTAACATGCTGGTTGCACAATTAACATCTATTGGTGTAAAGATGGAGGAGGAGGATCGATGTATGACCCTGCTTTGTTCTCTACCGGACTCATGGGATCATCTTGTCATGGAAATCGAAAGCACCACATCCACATTCAAAATGGAAGAGGCGGTTTCTTCATTGTTGTCTGAAGAGATGCAGAGAAAGTCTTCTGAGGCAGCCAAAGAGGCCCTTGCAATTCGTGGAAGACCCAAGGAGAAAGGGAAGAAGAAGGACAAGAAAGCTAAGAAGGGTAGATCCAAATCCCGTGGGAGATCCAAATCTCCTGGAAAGTCCAAGGCTCTTTGTTGGAACTGTGGCAAGACCGGGCATTTCTGAAAGGAATGCAAAGAGGAGAAGAAGAAAAAGAAGAAAGCTCCTGATTCAGATTCTGACAAATCACAAGATGATGGTGATGCTTTCATCGCAGCCATGGCAACCCATGCATCTGATGATATGTGGCTAATCAACTCTGGTGCATCATTCCACTTGACCTCACATCGATCTTGGTTCACTAAGTATGAGGAGTTCGATGGTGGAAGTGTATCTAGGTGATGACTCTCATCTGAAGATCGTTGGTCGTGGAAGAGTCTCTATCTGATTCCCTGATGGTCAAGTGAAGGAGATCTCTGGGGTTATGCACATCCCAGGCTTAGCATGGAACCTACTTTTTGTAAGTAGTTTGAATGATGCAGGTGTGCAGGTTGTCTTTTTGAAAGAAGGATGCAAGATGACTAGAGGATCTATGGTGCTTGCTAATGGTACTCAGAGAGGTACTCTATTTCAGCTAGAAGCATGCATTTCACAATGCAATAGTTCTTCTGACTCAAGGAAGAGGGCAGAAGTCACTTCATCCCCACCATCTGAATGAGCAGTGAAGAAATCTATTGTTTATAATCTTGATGGTTGTAATCGTGCATTGGAAGTTAAACTTCCTACTGAAAAGACAATGTTATGGCATAAGAGATTTGGCCACATTGGTGAGAAGGGTCTGTGTACCCTAAAAATAAGAACCTTGTTGAGGGGTTAGATGATTGTAATCTTGAGTTCAACTTTTGCGAACATTGCATTTATTGAAAACAAAATTGTGTTCAGTTTTACTCAAGTTCTCATAAGTCTTCTGGTGTGCTGGACCTTATTCATTTTGATGTGTTTGGTCCTGTTAATGTTCCTTCATTATCAAAATATGTATACTTTGTATCTTTTATAGATGATTACAGTAGAAGGACATGGACTTATTTTCTCAGAAGTAAATCTGAAGTCTATAGCAAGTTTAAGGAGTTTAAAGCCTTTGTTGAAAATTAGACTGGTAAAAAGATTAAATGTTTGAGAACTGACAACGGTGGTGAGTTATGTTCTATAGAATTCGATAAGTATTGCAAGGAACTTGGGATTGAAAGGCATAAGACAACTCCATACACCCTGCAACAAAATGGAGTTGCAGAGAGGATGAATAGGACACTGATGGACAAGGCTAGGAGTATGCTTATTGGAGCTGGTCTAGAACAAAAGTTTTGGGCTGAAGATGTTGCAACTACTTGCTATCTGGTAAACAAATCTCCTACATCAGCTCTTGTCGGAAAGACACCCATGGAGGTGTGGTCTGGTAGAAAGCCTTCAGTAAGGCATCTTTGTGTTTTTGGTTGTGAGGCATATGCAAATGTGCCTAGGGAGAAGAGGTCAAAGTTGGAGAACAAAGATGTTAAGTGTATCTTCATCGGCTATGGTGTTGGTGTGAAAGGCTACAAGCTTTGGGATCCCGTGGCTAAAAAACTGTTGTATAGAAGAAGTGTCATCTTCAGAGAGCTTACACCTTCTTTCACTATTTTGTAGCTAGAAGAAAAAGAAAAGAAAGAGGATGTTGTTCAGTTTCCTCTCACCCTTGAGAAGATTGAACAGAAAGACAATGTTGGACCTAATGATGAGGAGAGCTCTAGCAGCTCTGAAAGCTCAGATGAAGAAGTTGAACCTCAACCTCAGCTCTTGAGGAGGTCTACATGGATAAGAAAGCAACCTGAAAGGTTTTGTTTTAAATTGCTTGATTCTAGTTGTGCTTATGCTTTGCTTACTAACAGTGATGAACCTAGAACTGTATCAGAGGCTTTGGATATGAAGGATGCATTGACGAAACTAGTGAGCACAGAGAAGTTCAGATGGTGTTCGGAGTCTATCAGCCTCTCGGCCTATAGCAGTTAAATCCTATTTTTCTATTGGCTCTTACAAGGTGTTCGACAAGTGGGAGAATGTTGGGAATTAAGGTGTCTCAACCTTGATAATTCTCTGCATTTGTAATCTTTGTATTTATTATTTAATTGCCTATGTTGTAAATATTTGGAAATTCCATATTGTCATGTTGTGGGATGTGGCACGTTGATGTGTCAATCCTACATGGAATATGACAACTTGTTATTTTGTCCTCACATGAGGAGATAGGCATCCCACTTAGTGGCAGGAATATTTTGCCATGTGTTGGCATCCTCCATGTTGTGTAAGGAATGTTTGACCGAAATGGTTATGGCAGATTCCTATGATGAATCTATGACATGTAAAAGTCAAAAATAGAAGGTTATAAGACAGATGATGACATGTGTCATGAAGCATCTTTGAATAAGGAATATTTGGGTGCCCCAAGGTGGAATATGACATGTTGTAAGAGAATATGCTATTTATAGCATGTGTATGATAGATTCTCTTACAGCTGTAAGTTGTAACCGCTATGACAGATTCTATGACGGTCGTAAGTGTCGTAAGAGCATCTGTCATAGCCCATTTTGGAAATAGGTGACCCCTTTGGGATGGGAACTATGGACAAGTGTTAGGCACATTCTACAACGTTGACCAAGTGTCCTTGGGCATGGGTTTTGGTCCATGAAGCCATAGTGGATGCCCATTCCAAGAAAGGTTCAATATTGCCTTGTATTTTCTATATAAACAGGTGCTTGGAGATGGATTTTGTATCACAGGTTCACAGGTACTGTTATGCTTCTAGATTGACTCTAGACATGAGTGTCGAAGACCATTGAAGCTTGCATTGCAAGTGTATTGTAAACATTCTTTCAGATTTGTTAATACATTATGCAGGTTTCTAAGTGTGGGGTTTTTCACCCGATAAGGGTTTTCCCCACTGTAAATATTTGTCTCTATTCTTCTGTCTACTTTTTGGTTCTTGTGTTTTACTGCAATATCTCATGTTAATGGTTTAACATTGCTGTAATAGTTAGGATAAATTTGAATTTGCATAGCCCTCTCCTCATTAGATTAGTGTAGGAAGCGATTTCTGCACACCTAGCTTCCTTTTAGAATCTATCCTCTTACAACATCTTATGACGTGTCATAACCATCATAGATTCCACAAAAGAGTATATTTCCAAGATAGGAACCTTGGGCTAAATATAGCAAATATACAACTAACATATGTGTCATATGTGTCATAGAATCTCAGAATCTTAAGACAACTTGCAGCTATCATAGATTCACGTACCAAACATTATGACAGTTGTCATACATGCCAAATATAGTAGATTCCTTGAGGTAAAATGCCTACCCTCATTTACTTTGAGTTTTTACATTTGCCAACAGTAAAAGTCACTCCGTAATTACCTCCGGTTACTCTAAAATTACCCCTGCCAGTGAAACTAGTACATCTCCTCATGGATAATTGCAAATTACATATAATAAATGGAATAAATACAATATTGGGATTTATAAGGTTAATGGCACCTTATCCCAACATTCTCCCACTTGACATTATACATTGTAAATCAACCCATAAGAAATCAAATGAAAAATAATCAAGCACTAGAAATAAGGCCCATGGCCTCTCTGCACCACACGAACTTCTTTGTGCTCACAGGTTTGGTTAATGAATCTGTAACATTCTCCTGATTGTCTATCTTCTTCAGCTCAATGTCTCCATTTGCAGCCAACTCTCAAACAAAGTGATACTAAACATCAACATGTTTAGTTCGAGCATGATACATAGGATTCTTGGCCAAACAGATAGCACTCTAGCTATCACAACCAATCTGAATGATCCTGCAATCAAATCCAATACTTGTACATAGTCTCCTCAACCAAACTACCTACTTAGAGACATGAGTTCCAGCCATATACTCTACTTCTATGGCGGACAAAGCAACTGTGGGCTACCCCTTACTCATCCAACTCACTGCACCTCCAAACAGAGTAAACACCTAGCCACTAGTGCACCTTCGACTGTCTAAGTCACCTGCCCAATCTGCATCAACAAAACCCTGTATGTCTAAAGATTTATCAACACTATCAGTACTAGAATAAACCAAAAAATGATCAGGAGTGCCTACAAGATATTTAAACACCCTCTTCACATAGTTCCAATGCTGTCTACCAAGGTTAGACATAAATATGCTCAAAACTCCCACTTCTTGGGCAATATCTGGCCTAGTACAAACCATTGCATACATCAAACTCCCTAGAGCACTAGCATATGGCACATTAGACATATCCTCAAAATCATCTTCAATCTTTGGACACATATCTAGTGAAAGCTTAGTACCAATGGGTAAAGGAACTCTAACTAGGTTATAGTCCTGTAAACTAAACCTCTGCAAAATAGTATTCACATACTTACTTTGTGACAACCAAAGCTTTCTATTAACTCTGTCCCTCTTGATCTCCATTCCTAGAATATACCTGGCAGCTCCAAGATCCTTGATATCAAATGCACCTGAAAGTTGGGCTTTAAGCTCACTGATCATACCCTTAGTATTGCTAAAAAATAACATGTCATCAACATACAAAGCAATAACCAGTATAGAATCATCAACACAATGAATGTAAACACAATGATCCTCCTCTCTTCTAACAAAACCCAATTTCAAAACAAATGAATCAAACTTTTGATACCACATTCTCGGGGACTATTTCAAACCATAGAGAGACCTCTTTAACCTGCAAACCCAATGTTCTTTTCCTTTTACCTCAAAACCTATAGGGTGTTGCATATAAATTTCTTCCTCAAGATCTCCATGCAAGAACACAGTCTTAACATCCATTTGCTCAATCTCCCAATCATAAGCTAAAGCAATGGATAAGAGAAATCTAATAGAAGTCAATTTAGAAACAAGAGAGAATATCTTACCAAAATCAATTCCCTCTGTTTGGGAGTAGCCCTTCCAGTCTAGCCTTGTACTTCTCCAATGAACCGTCTTCTCCAAACTTCTTCTTGAAGACCCACTTACAACCTATGGCCTTTCTTCCTTTGGGCAAATGAACAAGATCCCAGGTGTTACAAGAGTCTAAAGCAATCATCTCCTTATGCATGGCTAACTGCCAAGACTCACCATCATCTACAAAAATAGCTTCCCTATAGGATCTAGGCTCATCGTTAGTACTCAATAAAGCATATGCACAACGGAAATCTGGTGGCCTATACCTATCAACTAGATTCCATTGTCTTGTGGACCTCCTCAAGGGTGGAGTAAGAGACTCTACTCATTCCTCTGCACGATCATTTGCACCAGCTTCTTCTATAACAACAGACTCATCTTCATCAGAACTACTCAAATCTTCTTCTTCTTCTTCACCCCCCAATCCATCATTTTGTTCTTCTTGAGGTGCATCTTGCTGCTCTAAATCAAAGTTCACCTTCTTTACCTTTTCTTCTTTTTCTTTTGGCTGCTCAGGTTCAGAAATAGCTCTAAGTTCCCTAAAAATAACATCTCTAGAAAAGATAATCTTGTAGGTTAATAGATTCCAAAGCTTATAACCTTTCACATTATCACCATATCCAATGAATGTACACTTTTTAGCTTTTGGATCCAACTTAGATCATTTTTCCTTAGGCACATGAACAAAAGCCTCATAGCCAAAAACCCTTAAATGTGAAACAAAAGGTTTCTTACCTGTCCACACTTCATAAGGTGTCGAATCAAGAGCCTTACAAGGAGATCTATTTATCAAGTAGCAAGTAGTACACACGGCCTCTGCCCAAAAGCATTTATCCAAATGTGCATCACTAAGCATACTTCTGGCTCTTTCTATGATTGTTTGGTTCATCCTTTCTGCAATACCATTCTACTGTGGTGTATATGGAGTTATCTTTTGTCTAATAATACCTGCATGCTTGCAAAACTCATCAAATTCCTTAGAGCAATATTCTCCGCCATTGTCAGATCTTAATATTTATATATTTAAACCTAATTGGTTCTCTACTAAGACATTGAATTCCTTAAACTTAGTGAAAATTTCATATTTATGTTTCATAAAATAAATCCATGTAAATATGGATTCATCATCAATGAAGGTGACAAAATAATGATAGATTCATTATCCACATGCCCAAACACATCCATATGAATAATTTCTAACTTCTCTTTTGCTCTATTGCTTCCTAAAGGAAATGATTTTCTATTTTGTTTACCAAACACACAATGCTCAGAGAAATCAAAGTGCTCATCAGAATAGGAGAAACCATCCAATAAATTTTTATTCTTAATAGTTTTTAATACATTATTGCTTGTGTGGCCCAATCTACAGTGCCACAACATACATGAATTTTTAGTATTAGCCTCAGATACATAGGAGGAATTATTAACTATAGTGACTTCAAGCTTGAATAGGCTTCTGAATCTCTTCCCCTTCGCTACCACCAAGTTCCCTCTCACTAATCTATAGCTATGCATGTCATTCAACTTCAAAATAGAAATCAAATCTCTAGTTAATCTAGGAACATGATAAACATTAGGGAGGCTTTTAATCCTCCCATCACTAAAACACAACAATACCTTGCCTTTCCCAACAATCAGATATGAAGAGTTGTCTCCAAGGTATATATTAGCTCCATCATATTTTTCATATGTGGAGAACCATTCCTTATGCAGGGTTATATGAAACAAGAATCCTGAGTCAACCAACTAGTGATCATTAGCAACAACATTACATGCAGAAAGTAAAACATCATCACCTGCATTCGAGGACTTATCAGAAGCACTCTCCCATTGTTTCTTTGGGTTTCTACACTCCTTCTTCACATGCCCCTTTTACCGCAGTTCCAACACTGAACTCTGTTCTTCTTCCCAAGAGTCTTTAAAAGGCCCTTAGACTTGTCCTTAGCCCCTTTTTGATCTCCTTTCGGTCCCCTTTCCTTAGACCTTCCCCTAAACTATTCGAACTCTTCTTCCTCAATTCATGTGCCAGTAAAATTGCAACAAGAGCATCCAACTTCGGATCTGTGAGGTTAGTAGTGATAGAATAGATAACATTCTCCCAAGACTTAGGTAAAGAACAAAGAAGCAAGATACATTTATCTTCCTCATTTACTTCAACATCTACTGATGCAAGCTGACTCATAACAACAAATTAAAAGAATTTAAATGCTCTGCAACTGACTCACCCTCTTTCATTTTTAAGGAAAACAATTTTCTTTTTAAGTAAATTTTATTTACCATACTCTTAGCTTGATAGATCTCACCCAACCGTTTCCACAACTTGTGTGCAGTCTCTTCCTTTGCAACATTCAACAGGACAGAATCTGACAGACACAAATGGATGGTTCCCCATGCCTTCTTATCCATTTTTGTCCACTCATCCAAAGAGACATCATCAGGTTTCTTCTCTTTTTGAACATCCAACCATTGGTTTCTTTCTTCCAACAAATCTTCCATTTTCAGCTTCCACAACTCATACCCTGTTCCGTTGAACTTCTCAATGTCCATTTGGGAGGTTGATGCAATGGTGGATGCAACCATAATAACAACACAAGATCTACAAAACAAACACAACCAAATCTCCCACTGTAGCTATAGCTTCCACACTACAACCCAAGAGTCAAAGATGGCCAGGCGCTAATACCAAATGTTAGAAATGAAAGCAACAGTACTTCAATGGAAATCTGATTCAAGATAAATTTCAGCAATCTTTAAGTGTGCATTAACAATGGAGATTGTAACAAAACATAAAACCCACTACAAAGAAAATGCCAAACATGAAGAACTCAACACAAGACACAATGACATAGTGTTTAACATGGAGAAATCCCTTGTGGGTAAAAAAAACTCCACATAGGAAAGAGGCACAATGTTTGTATTAATCTGTAAAAGATTGTATAATACAACAACACCACCAATCTCTCCTTCAGTCTTCAATCTGACAGCATTCCTGCAGCACCTGCATACCTAAAATCTGTAATGTAGCAACAAATACATGGAAAATACTTATAGAAATATTTTCCAACTCACCCTAGGCATTCACCTTCTCTCTACTAAGATTCTCCAACCTGTAAACATAATTACCATCTTACAAGCATCTTACACTTGTCCAAAAAATAGCCATGGAAAAATTGGGTGCCCAAGACTAAATCTGGCCTCTTACAACATCTTATGATGCATCATAACCATCATAGATTCTAGAAAAGAGTATATTTCCAAGATATGAACCTTGGGCTAAATATAGCAAATATACAACTAACATATCTGTCATATGCGTCACAGAATCTCATAATCTTATGACAACTTGTAGCTATCATAGAGTCACTTACCAAACATTATGACAGTTGTCATACATGCCAAATATAGTAGAGTTCTCAAGGGAACATGCCTACCCTCATTTACTTTGAGCTTTTACATTTGCCAACAATAAAAGTCACTTCGTAATTACCTCTGGTTACTCTGAAATTACCCCTGCTAATGAAACTAGTACATCTCCTGATGGATAATTACAAATTACATATAATAAATGGAATAAATACAATATTGGGATTTACAAGGTTAATGGCACCTTATCCCAACATTATCAATTCCTCAGGGGAAGGTTTAGGTGGTGTACTTGTCTAGGATGGGCAAGTTATTGCTTATGAGTCCAGAAAACTAAAAATTTATGAACAAAATTATGCTCCTCATGATCTAGAATTGGTAGCAGTGGTTCATGCACTGCAAATGTGGAGACACTATTTACTTGGTAAGCCTTTTGAACTAAAATAGACCACCAAGGGCTTAAATACCTATTTACTCAACCACATCTAAATGCTCGCCAAAGAAGATGGTTAGAGCTAATATTTGATTATGATTTTGAGATTAAATATATCCAAGGCAAGGAAAACTAAGTGGAAGATGCCTTAAGTAGGAGAAGACATATCTCCTCAATGATCTCCATACATTCTGATTTTAGGAATCAAGTATTGCAAAAGTCCAAAGGAGATGAGTATTTTGAGTAGGTAAAACAAGCTCTTATGGATAATCCTCAGGATCCTAGATATGATGGGTTTTATGTTGAACCAGATGGGATATTAAGGTATAAAGGAAGGATGTATGTTCCAAACTCCGGAAGGAGTTAAGGAATATCATGTGGAAGGAGGTTCACTCCACGCCTTAGTTAGGACATCTTGGAGTGATGAAATTGCTAGCTGATGTGAAGCCTTTATATTTCTGGAAGGGAATGAAGAGGGATACTGCAAGGTTTGTAGCTGGATGTCTAGAATGCCAGAGGGTGAAGTCTAAACACCATCACCCAACAGGACTTTTATACCCTCATGAGATTCTGGAATGGAAATGTCAAATCATTAGCATGGATTTTGTGCAAGGACTTCCTATGTCTAGGAATAGACATAATGCTATTTTGGTTGTGGTGGATAGACTCATTAAGGTGGCACATTTTATACCTGGGAATTTGATAGATGGGGTACCAGTCATAGCCTATAAATTTGTGCAAGAAGTTTTTAGATTCCATGGTATTCCTGAGAAGATTATCTTAGATAGGGATGCCCATATGACATCAAGCTTTTGGCAAACCTTATTCTCCTCACATGGGACTCAGTTGAACATAAGCTCTACTTATCATCTTGAGACGGATAGCCAAACTGAAAGAGTAAACCAAGTGTTTGAAGATCTACTGAGAATGTATTGCATGGATCAACAATACAAATGGGAGGATTATCTTCCACTTGTGGAATTTACTTATAACAACTATCATTCTACTATTAAGATGGCTCCATTTGAAGCATTATATGGAAGAAAGTTCCAAACTCCTATAAGCTAGGATAAGTTAGAAGATAGGATTAGCCTTGGTCTAGAAATATTGTCAAAAATGGAAGAGCAAGTCCATCTGATTAAGAAAAGGCTAGTAGAAGTGAATGATAGGCAGAAAAGTTATGTGGATGCTAAACACATCGCAAGACATTTCTCAATGCGAGAAAAATTCCTTTTAAGGGTAAACCACAAAAGAGTTCTATTAAGTTTGGAAAGACATCCAAACTAGCTCCTAGGTATGTGGGTCCCTTAAAAGTTCTCAAAGAGGTCAACCCAGTTGCATACATGATTGCTCTACCGCTAGCTCTTGTCATGATGCATAATGTTTTCCATGTTTCTTATTTGAAAAGGTATATTACAGGAGATAATCATGTTCCTATTCTTGATTAGAATACCATACAGGTGAAGGACCTAGGGGTGCTAATGATCGAGCCCATCAAGGTGCTCCAAATATGTAAGCTATGCTTGCATAATAAATAGATTACTCAATGCAAGGTCCAATGGTACCAATATGCAGAAGAGAATGCCAGCTGGGAGAATTATGATGATATTTTTCAAAGATTTCTTCATCTCTTTTAAGCTTTTATATGTGATGAGTAAAACTCTTTTTATGTTATAAACTTTGCATATGTTAAATCATTGAGGATGATGATTCATATGGGGGGAGATATGTTACATCCCCAACTTTGACTATATTTAACTTTTACTTTTTACAAGATTAACTAGATCAGTAATCATAGATTAATGATTTGACATTTGTGGAAAATGTGAGGATAAATCATTGGTTATATGGATTATGATTAATGTTGTTAAATTAGACATGAGATTACATGTAATTGAGATTATTTTAGTATGATGCATAATGATTTGATGATGATACACTGATCATGGTTTTGAATGATTGTGAGTGTAACCAAGAAAAGAGAATTCCAATTCTGAGAAGGGAAGGAGAGTATCACTCGGGAGAAGGAAGTAGATGTTATGGAAAAAGATAGTTTACCATATGAAGTTTTAACATTATTTTTTACGTGAACCATTGTGAGACTGGGTATGTTTTGGCCAATCTCCCTTGTGATTCAATTTTGATCCGACTAATTGTCGTCATGAAAAGTTAAGGTTTCTCGATGTCTTTTATGTCAATCTGACAAAATAAATGTTCTTGGAACATTATTGTTAGTCGAAGTTAACCTTTATTTTTATTAATACTCTCCTATATGTTTATTTATTATGTTTGAGTATATCAATTTATTTACTCTAGATATTTTGCTAAGATTGTGAAATGGGGAAGTGAGCTTCGAGCCCTCGTTTGCATTTTGGTGCTTACTCAATGTTTTCCCATGTTGTTAGTAATGTTATTTTGGTACTGTATAGATTACCATACTATATATTATAGTATGTTTTATGATATATCTATATATATGTATGTATGTATGTATGTATGTATATGTATGTATTATGTGGTTATCATTATTTTTTTCACCACCTTTTGTTATGATATTTATCAAGTGATGTATTATCACTGTGTACTCATAGTTGATGTAGCCCATGTCCCTCAAAGTAGGGAGGAGTGTGAGAAGTGCTTTGGAAGCCCCAACGGACCCATGTTTTTATCTTGATCGAGTGCTGCATGCTCTCGATGGGAGATCTTTTAGGTGATGGTGGATCTATTCCCGCAGGAGTGGGAAGGAGAGTGAAAACTCTTGATACCTCAAGAGAGAGGAGTCACTTTGGAAGTTAGTTTTTGGGTATCAAAAAATGAAGAGAGATCTAGGGAAGAGCAAAGAAAGTCATGAGTAATTTGAAGCTCAATAGAGGCATAAGCTTCTAATATGAATGTACAAAGACTTCACATAGTCTCAAGTATTCCATTAACTATGTAACATATATTGTGATACCATAATATGTTTTCAAGCTATTACTTATGGCCTTAAAGGATGAAATCTATAGTTAAACTTTAACATGACTGTAGAAGCCTGTCGAGGCCATGAGGCAGAGGGCATTGGAACTATGTTTGTATTAGTTAAAACCTTGTATGTGCTTTTACGGCTGGATCATATGATATTCTCATAGAAGCTATGGAGGCCGATAAGGCTAATAGCATACCTCACTATTGTAGTAGTATATATATGGATATAATCATACCCATGATAATGGTCAATATTTATACAAACTTAACTAATGTAGGGGCATCTTATTAAAATTTGAAAATTGTCATTGGTAATCAATTTTTGGTTTAAATGTATGGGTTAACTGACAAAAGCATGAGGAAGGAGGCTCCTGTCACCAAGGTGATAGGAACAATAATAGTTGTTTATTAATTTCTAAAAAGTGGAATAATGGTGATTATATCCAAAATCAGGTGCAAGAAGGATCGTTGGCTCTTTTGAGGAGGTATCGGCCATAATGTCTTAACAGACAGAAAATGTATTGAAGAGATTCTATAGTGACTGACAGTGGAAAGGAAGAAAGAACTAAAAATAGACAAAGTAGCAGAAAAGAAATAAAAAGCAGGCCGCATGCAGAAGATAAGGCCAATTAAAGGCACACAGTTAAGAATAGATGGTGAGACAGTTTGTAGAATGCAGAAAATAACGTATGGTCAAGCATAGTGGAGAGACAGGGGAGAAAAGAGAAGCAGCAGAAGAAAATTTGTGGAGGCTACAGTCACTAATGAAAACATGAAGGCTGACTATGTTTAGAGGTAGAGGATAGAGGAAAAGGCCGTTACAGGGAATCAAGAAGGCCGCATATATTAAGAGTTGCCACACGTATAGAAGAGGAGGCCACATATGTAAAGGAAGGAGGCTGCATGTAATGGAGAGGTGGCCGATCATTGCTGAGGCTGAACACAAGAAAGCAGGCCGATACAATAGAAGGACACACATATAGGAGAGGGAGGCCGATAGGTAAAAGGAGAAGGGAGAGCATCAGAAGAAGAGGCCGCCAGGTTGATATAGAATATCTGCAGGAAATCAGTCGAAGGCCGATCATTGCAGAAGTACAAGAGCCAAACTCAAGGAAGAGGAGGAAGTCAATTTGGAGTGGCAGCATAGGGGTAAAAGAGCAGGCCAAGTGATAATGGAGAAAGGTCGAATATGTTAATGGTTCGAGGATAGAGAGGGGCCGATCAACAAAGGATAAGAAACGATAGTAAGTGCAAAACCTATATAATGGAAGGTGGCAAATTTGAAGATGAAGCCTGGCGACAGCAAAATGTAAGAGGCCAACTTGTATGGCCGTAAAGATTAAGGGAAGGCAAATAAAAGGTGACCGATTCATAAGGCCAATAGTGTACTATGATGTATTGTAATGAAAGTCGATTTGGCTGCATAAAATAAAAGTTTAAGTTTGATTGAACTCCATAACTTGTTGGCACTTGTCTTGTAGCATGTTAGAGTTGATATAGTTAATCTTATCGCCTTGGAATATTGTAGTAAATCTTATTGCATGAATGGCTTTGTTTAAATATTTTATGTTTCTATCCTCATTCTTGTCACTCTAATGACGGAAGTTATGTGAAAGCCCTTTTTTAGATGGGCATAGATTTGATTCTCACTTGAAGACTGTAAGGGTATTTGTCCATGTTTGTGGATCCATCCTATCATATTGGTATCAGAGCAAGAGAATTGTTGTATTGTGTAGAGTGGTGCTATCAGATTGGTATCAGAGCTTAGAATGATCTGAGTGTGAATGTTTGATGTGTTATTGACCTTTTGAAGGTTGTGCATTGTGTTGTGGTTGATTACTAATAGGGCAGATTGGAAAGAGAAGAAAGCCCTAAGGAGGTGACTGAAAGATGAAAGGAGATAAAATAATGCAGAAGCAGATGAAGAAAGAGAGTCTCACAAAAAGAGACAAAAGAAAAGAAGGCAAAAGGATGACAACTACAAAATTTGAAAAAGAATTGACAGAGTTGAAGAGGGATCTGATGATGGTAAAACAATGGTATGAAGAACAAGACACAGGATATTATTGGGTTTGGCCAATGAGTAAGAAAGTAAAATTGCCAGTAAAAGAGATTGTTGAGAAGAGGAAAATGCAGAGTATAAAAGCCTTAAGAGGAAAAGATAAAAAGATAAGAGGGTTCCTGAAAACATGGGACTGCAAAAAGTTGCCATTGGAGCAACATAGATCGGAAGAGGTCAAGAGAGTTCTAATTGAAGAGACCATGAGAAAAGAGAAAGAGGAAAAGGTGCAACATGTAGCATTTGAGAAAAAGAGAAATGAAGAAGGAAGAATGTCCATGAGAATGGCATTGATAGAGACACTATGGTCTCTCATTTTATTTGCTAATGTTATGTTTGCAGATTTGTATGTAGGTATGAAGAATGTGTGGAGGAGGGTCGAGGATAAGACCTTGAAGATGACAAAAGTTGGGGCAAGAATAGCTCCTAAAGAAAGAGTGGAAGATGTGAACGAGGAAAGCTTGATGGTAGCAGAATGTCAAGAAGAGGTTGTAGCAGAGGTGCACTACAGAGTACCTAAAAATGAAGAGGAAATTGATGCTAAAGATGTTCATTCTGATGATGAAGATGAAGAGGAAACCATAGAGTTTCATGATGCATGTGAAGATGTTGCAGCAGTAGCACAAGAAGAAAAGTTGAAAAGACAAGAAGCAGAAGGTGGATGCAATTTGGGACAGCAGATCCTTGCACAGAAGAATGAAGGTAAAATTGTTACTTTTGATCATGAATGTAAAAATGAGAATATGGATAGACCAGTTGATAAGGAAAAGAAATTGGAAAATGTAAATGTGATTTAAGATCATGGATATGTAGTGCCATGTTGGCCAAAGAAAAAGATTGATGAAAAACAATAGTTGAGTTGTAAAGAAGTAAATACTCTTGATTGTGTTTATGCTAACAAGCAAGTGCATAGAAAGAGAGATATGTAGATGAATAAGTGGCAACTTAATGTAAGGTTGAGATGGCCAGAAAAGAGGCCTAGAGAATGTGATTTAAGGAAGAAGACAAAGCAAGTGAAGAGAATCTCGAATGCAGCAAAGAAAGGACCTCAGTCCAATGATAGAGTATGGGTGGTAAAGCAAGCAGTAGTAAACCAATGTGTTGCAGAAAAGAAAAAGAATTGGAGGCATGACAAGGAGAACAAACTCCTAGAACCTGGAAGCATGATGAATCCAGTAGAGGATGGCAAGAAAGAGAAGAAGCATACAGTGAAGTTGTAGCAAGAGAAACCAAGTGTAGGCAAGGTAAGAGAAAAGAAATCAGATTTTTATGTTGATAAAGCTTTGTATGAAATTCATAATAATGAGGAAAGTATGAGGACATTATTAGATGAAAAAGAGATAAGGAGAAATAGATATTTGAGAAGACAAGAATGTAGGCAAAGACAAATTACAAGATGCAGGTATGACAGAAAGGAGGAAAGGTGGAATAGAAGAGTTGTATGGAAAAGGAAGACAACAGAGGTATGTGTTGAAGATGCAGATTTGACCCAGCAAGTAGCTATAGAGGAAGAAGATAATGATGGAGCAGCCATAGTTCTAGAGCAAGAAAGCAAAAAAAAGAAGAATGAAATCAAAGAAGAGATAAGATTGGAAGATGGAGTAGCAAAAGAAAGTATTGAAGAAGATTTGTGGATCCAGCTGGTAGCCATTGAGAAAGAATGGAATGAGAAGATCGAAGGTTTGAGCACAAGTAGGATAGCAGTGAAGACTGAAGGCAATGATGCAGAAGTGGTTACAAACATGAAGATTGAAGATGTTGGAGAGTTGGAGAGTGAGATGATAAATGAAGCTGAAAATGGCTTGGTGTTGCAGCAGATGACCATGAGGGAAGAATGGTGGGAAGATATGACAAGTGAACATATTGAGGATGATACAAGAATGGTAAGTATTGATAATGCAATGGATGATGTTATAAGTTTTCCATTTGATTATGATTTGTTTAATGAAACAAGAATTGGAGATTGGAGGTGGATTATAAGTGATACAGACCATCATGTGAGAGTAACTCACAGTGTTGCACAAGAATGTTCAAAGAACAATGCATATGGGCTAGAAAAATTATGGAAAAGGTGGAAGAAAAGGTTTGATGAAGTTTGCAGAGGAACACATGTACCGGAGCACATGATTTTGTCCCCTGGGGAGTTTGATGCAGGGACATCTTATTAAAATTCAAAAATTGTCATTGGCAATCAATTTTTGGTTTAAATGTATGGGTTAACTGATAGAAGCATGAGGAAGGAGTCTCCTATCGCCAAGGCGACAAGAACAATAATAATTGTTTATTAATTTCTAAAAAGTGGAATAATGGTGATTATATCCAAAATCAGGTGCAAGAAGGATCGTTGGCTATTTTGAGGAGGTACTGGCCATAATGTCTTAACAGACAGAAAATGTATTGAAGAGATTCTATAGTGACTGACAGTGGAAAGGCAGAAAGAACTAAAAATAGATAAAGCAGCAGAAAAGAAAAAAAAAGAGCCTGCATGCAGAAGATAAGGTCGATTAAAGGCACATGACTAAGAATAGATGGTGAGACAGTGTGTAGAATGTAGAAAATAATGTATGGTTGAGCATAGTGGAGAGAGAGGGGAGACAAGAGAAGCAGCAGAAGAAAATTCGTGGAGGCTACAGTCACTAATGAAAACATGAAGGCCAACTATGTTTAGAGGCCGAGGATAGAGGAAAATGCCATTATAGGAAATCAAGAAGGCCACATATATTTAGAGAGGCCACACATATAGAAGAGGAGGCCGCATATGTAAATGAAGGAGGCTACACGTAATGGAGAGGTAGCCGATCATTGCTAAGGCTGAACATAAGAAAACAGGCAGGCCAATACAATAGGACACATATATAGGAGAGGGAGGCCGATAGGTAAAAGGACAAGGGAGAGAGGCAGAAGAAGAGGCCACCAGGTCAATATAGAATATGCTAGGAATCCATGTTTAACCCTTCTCTTTACTTTGTTAGTATATTACATTTAGACTCATATGCTTTGTAAGTCGTCCCGTGAGTATATTGTATTATCCCACATTCATGGGAAGTAATAGTTGTTTAGATTAGACTTAGTATATAAGTACGTGTTGAGGCCAATGAAGGCATCAATGAGTTTATTGTATTGAGCTTGCTCAAAGGAGGTTGCCCCCTCGAAGTGGCCTACGATCAATAAATTCCTTCTATGTTATGCTATTTCTATTATTTCATGCATTTTTCATTATATTGTTGCAGGAGGTTCCTCTCATCTGGTATTAGAGCACTTTCTTGGGCTCGCTGGGTGGAATTTTTGCCGAATTTTTTTTTCGCAGTGGCCTCTAGGCATTGCGATTATTGTAGTAGTTCTTTTTTCTTTGCATCTGTATTGTTCATTTCAATTGCAGGTTCGGATCAGGGAATAATCCCTATCCGCTTAACTGTGGGAAGTGCCTGGGCATAGCCCTAAAACTCATTGTGAGGAGTACCACAGGAACCCCGAAGTAGCTAGGCCATTGAGAGGACCTACCGGTGAAAAGGGTAATGGCCCCTACCTGATTGACTAGTTCCCATTCGTGAGGTAAACCAAGAGCTGTCATTTGTGGCAAAGCGGTTATCAATTTTACCTAAGCCGTGGAGTGAGGGGTACTGCCCCAATATGCAAGCCATTAGACAACATTGGTAGCTGAGTGAATCCCTTGAACCTTTAGGAAGCCAAACATACCTAGGGTCCATATCTATTTCCAACTGACAAATCATAGATTCATTATGTCTAGATCCGTTTGCAGATCCCGTTGCAGATCGTTTCCAGAAAAAAAAAATCTATTTTTTCACCATATCTTCCTTGCTTTAGCTCCATTTCCTCTAAAAATTCACTGGAACCCCTAAAATTCCATTCTGCATATTTCCTTCCTTGAGGACCCTATCCCAAATTCCACTTATCGAAGCCAGAAATCCCACATTTGTCTATTTTTAGGGTTTTCCATAACTTCTTCAATTCTCACCCAATCACCTTCAAATTTTACCATGATGTTCGTTTCCTATTTCTGCTCCCTTTTCCCTCTTGGATAAAGTTTCCCATTCTTTCACCCCACTTCTGAAATCCCAATTTTCTACTTCCCTGTCCTTCAGAAAGTGTCCAAAACCTAGTCAAACCCCAATTACCCATCAGAGTTTTTCCCAAATCCAAATTTTCCTTTACTAAAAAAGTTTCTATTTTTGTTTTTCTACCCATTCCAAAAAAAAAAAATCCTGGTTATGGTTGTCACCTGCGTAGGAGCAAACAACATGGAGGAACTTGCAGCCATCAAGACCAAACTCCAAGATCTGGATGAAAAAATTCTCAGGCTCAATCTTTAGCATTCAGCCATAAACAATAGACTCCAGCCAGAGTCTTCTACAGATGTAGGGTTTTCTTCTTCTGGCAATTTTCATGGACCAAAGCTTGATTTTCCTCGCTTCAATGGTGATGATCCGACTAGATGGATATACTGGGTAGAACAATATTTCAATCTGCATAATACTTTTGATGTCAACAAAGTCCCACTTACCTCCTTTCATTTGGAACATGAAGCCTTTCAATGGTTCCATTGGTACATCAAAGTTCATGAAGAGCCAAAATGGACAAATTTTTGTAAACTCATTTTACACCGATTTAGCCCTAGTGATTTTGATGACTTCACAGGAGCACTCACAAAACTGCGCTAAACAGGCACTGTGAGAGAATATTGACAAAATTTGAAAAACTGGCCAATCACACAGAGGGATTGTCTGATGAATTCTTCAAGAGTTGTTTTGTCAATGGTTTGAAGGATGCACTTCACTCTGAGGTTAAAATTTTCTGTCCAAGCACAATGATGGAAGCCTTAGGGTTGGCTAAATTGGCAGAGGACAAGATCACAGCTCAACAACGCTTCAAATCCAATTTTGTTCCATTCAAAAATATGGATCCCCAAAGCCCTCAAATAATGCCAGCTCCTAGAACAACTCCTATCAAGCATTTGACTGAAGCAGAGATGCGGGCATGTAGAGAAAAAGGGCTTTGTTATAATTGTGATGACAAATTCACTCAGGGACATAGATGTGTTGAGCAATAGCTCTATCGCTTGGATGTGGATTCTCCACCTGAAACTAAAGTTTATGTAGATGCTCAGGATACAGTAGCTAATCAGGTCGAAACTCAGCAGTGACCTGTTGACCCTACTTCTCAGGAAGACCACCTAGAGATCTCTCTCCATGCCGTAGCAGGAGTCACCACCCCACAAACCATGCGGGTCAAGGGTTACTTAAAGAAGCTCCCTCTTACAATACTCATTGATTCTGGTAGTACTCATAACTTCATTGACCCTCGCATAGCCAAACAGGCTGATTGTTTTGTTAATCCTTGCTCAAACTTTGAAGTCATGATTGCCAATGGGGGCACATTACCTTGCAAAGGGAAGTGTCGCAATGTGCGTATCTCTATTGGAGATTATAACCTATGCTCTAACATGTTTGCCTTGCCCTTAGGCGGACGTGATGTGCTTTTGGGCACCCAATGGTTACACACACTTGGCCCCATCTTATGGGATTTTTCTAAACTTTGGATGTAGTTTTCAGACAATGGGCACAAACACACATTGAAGGGCTTACAACCAGGGTCTATCAGTATCATAAGTTCACATCGCCTAGAAAAGATTCTTAAGAAGAATTCACATGGTGTCATCACTCAGCTTCACTCCATTCAGATGCAAGCATTAGTGGTCTCCACTCCTCCTTTGGCTCTATAATGAATGATGGCTATTTTGCATGCAGTACAGAAGTGGTGGCCATACCTACTACGGAATCATTTTTGCATCAGGGCTGCTCACGAGAGCCTGACATATTTCCTAGAATAATGGGTCTCCTACCCAGCACAATAGAAATGGATTAGTAAACTCATGGGTTATGACTATGAGATCACTTACAAGAAGGGTAAGGACAATATTGTGGTGGATTCTATTTCTCGCACATGTGATGACCAAGCTTCTCTTTCAGCTATTTCTATGTCTATTCCAAATTGGTTGGAATCTATCCCGCCGGCTGTCTTCTATGAACTCTATGTTTTTCCATCAATAGGGCATTCTAGGTTCCTCAAAACTTATGAGCAGGCATGGCGTCACTTCTTTTGGAAGGGAATGAGTAGGGCAATCCAATAGATTGTGGCTGCATGTGATACCTCAAAACAACAACATCAATGGGAAAAGTGGCTCCCTCTCACTAAATGGCGGTACAATACCTCCTACCACACTGCATCTAACATGACTCCATATGAAGCAGTCTATGGTCAGGCACTGCTAGCGCTCCTTCCATACACCCCTAGCGGTTCATGAGTTTAGGCAGTCAACACGGTTCTCTGCACCCAGGATCAGATTGGGGATCATAAGCTAGCTCCTTCTTACCGCGTTCATCCAATATTTCATGTCTCTTGTCTAAAGAAATTTCTTGGCGCCAATGACAAAGATTTTCTAAGAGGGAGGGGATGTTAGGAACCCGTGTTTAACCCTTCTCTTTACTTTGTTAATATATTACATTTGGATGCATATGCTTTGTAAGTCATCCTGTGAGTATATTGTATTATCCCACATTCATGGGAAGTAATAGTTGTTTAGATTAGACTTAGTATATAAGTACGTGTTGAGGCCAATGAAGGCATCCACGAGTTTATTGTATTGAGCTTGCTCAAAGGAGGTTGCCCCATCGAAGTGGCCTATGATCAATAAATTCCTTCTGTGTTCTACTATTTCTATTTATTCATGTATTTTTCATTATATTGTTGCAGGAGGTTCCTCTCAAAATATCTGCCAAAAATTAGTCGAAGGTCAATCATTGTAGAAATACAAGAGGCTAAACTCAAGGAAGAAGAGGAAGTTGATTTGGAGAGGCAACGGAGGGTTAAAAGAGTAGGCTAAGTGATAATGGAGAAAGGTTGAATATGTTAATGGTTTGAGGATAGAGAGGGGCCGATCAACAAAGGATAAGAAGCGACAGTAAGTGGTGAAACCTGTATAATGGAAGGTGGTAGATTTGAAGGTGAAGCCTCGTGACAACAAAATGTAAGAGGCTGATCTGTATGGCTGTAAAGATTAAGGGAAGGCCAATAAAAGGCAGTCGATTCATAAGGCCAACAGTGTATTGTGATGTATTGTAATGAAAGCTGATTTGGCTGCATAAAATGAAAGTTTAAGTTTGAACTCCATAGCTTGTTGGCGCTTGTCCTGTAGCATGTTAGAGTTGATTTAGTTAATCCTGTCACCTTGGAATATTGTAGTAAATCTTATTGCATGAATGGATTTGTTTAAATCTTTTATTTTGTTGTCCTCATTCTTGTCACTCTAATGACAGAAGTTATGTGAAAGCCCTTTTTTAGATGGGCAGAGAGTTGATTCTCACTTGAAGATTCTAAGGGTATTTGTCCATGTTTGTGGATCCATCCTATCAAATTGGTATCAAAGCAAGAGAATTGTTGTATTGTATAGAGTGGTGCTATCATTAACTCAAGACTGTAAGTCTTTAGTCTTTATATAAGGTTGAATTGAAAGCCTATCTTTAGTCGTGCTTTCAAGATAAGGGAAGATGGTATATTACTCTATTTACCTGGTAGTTGGCCAAGAGCCACTCCACACATTCAAAGTGCTATGTCTTTATCAAAATAATGGTGTAGACTAAATCTTAAGGTTCTTGGAATATGATATATATTATAAAGATTTCTTCTTATATGCTTTCCGTACATGCCTTTGGTTGTCTCTTAATAGAAAGAGAGTAGTAGGCTCTTCTTTAGTCATTAAAGATGACTTGAGTTCGTAATGATAACATTATCACGCTATATATATATGAGATAAGATGCATGGATATATAATCTTGCATTATCTTCGAAAGAAATCAATAGAGAAGGATAGCTAAATGATTGTGTTATCTTTTTTAACACTATTTATAAATATGGAAGGTATTATTATTACCTATCAAATCTCTATCTAGTAGACTATGAATATTTCTATGACAAAAGTTCATATATTTATTTTTATCTTGGGATAACTAATGATTTTATATTGATGTCGGGACTGGACATGATAGCTCTCTAAGTACACCCCGACACTTATGGTAAAATATAAAACTTGTTTTAAAATAGTATTGTCGATTTGAATGAACCATGTTTCAATCAACAAGGATCAGATGGAGATCCATTAACCTAAACATTTATTCAAACTCATCTCATAGAGATGTTATCCACAACTGATTTTGTGGTAAGAAACCAAGAAATTATGTACTTTAGAAAGGAATAGAGTGTCGAGGAGTCACAGATCCCATGTTGTAGATGCAACGAGAAAACCAATGAAATCTACTCTAGGAAACAGAGTTGGAAGTCCAAGAGGATGGACTAAATTTGTGACCAGGAAGGGTCAGCCAAAAACATTGTAGGATGAGATAACTTCTAAGTCAAGTTAGAGGTGTGTGAACATTCTACTACGTTCATTGAGAAACATTTATTTATATTAAAACTTTGGCCAAAGTTGTTGGGAATTAAGATGTCTCAACCTTGATAATTCTCTATATTTGTAATGTTTGCATTTATTATTTAATTGCCTATGTTGTAAATATTTCAAAATTCCATATTGTCATGTTGTGGGATGTGGCACGGTGATGTGTCAATCCTACATGGAATATGACAACTTGTTATTTTGTCCTCACATGAGGAGATAGGCATCCCACTTAATGGTAGGAGTATTCTACCATGTGTCGGCATCCTCCATGTTGTGTAAGGAATGTTTGAACGAAACTGTTATGATAGATTCCTATGACGAATCTATGACATGTAAGAGTCAGAAATAGAAGGTTATAAGATAGGTGATGACATGTGTCATGAAGCATCTTTGAATAAGGCATATTTGGCTACCCTAAGGTGGAATATGATATGTTGTAAGAGAATATGCTATTTATAGCATGTGTATGATAGATTCTCTTACAGCTATAAGTTGTAACTGCTATGATAGATTCTATAATAGTCGTAAGTGTCGTAAGAGCATCTGTCATAGCCCATTTTGAAAATAGGTGACCCCTTTGGGATGGAAACTATGGACAAGTGTTAGCACATTCTACAATGTTGAACAAGTGTCCTTGGGCGTGGGTTTTGGTCCATGAAGCCATATTGGATGCCCATTACAAGAAAGGTCCAATATTGCCTTGTATTTTCTATATAAACAGGTGCTTGGAGATGGAGTTTGTATCACAGGTTCACAGGTACTATTATGCTACTAGATTAACTCCAGACACGAGTGTCGAAGACCATTGAAGCTTGCATTGCAAGTGTATTATAAACATTCTTTCAGATTTGTTAATACATTGTGCAGATTTCTGAGTGTGGGGTTTTTCACCTGATAAGGGTTTCCCCACCATAAATCTTTGTCTATCTTCTTCTGTCTACTTTCTAGTTCTTGTGTTTTGCTGCAATAACTCATGTTAATGGTTTAACATTACTGTAATAGTTAGGATAAATTTGAATTTGCATAGACCTCTCCTCATTAGATTAGTGTAGGAAGTGATTTCCGCACACCTAGCTTCCTTTCAGTTGGTATCAAAGCTTGATCACCTTTGGTCCTAGTTGTTGGGTAGGGGTTTTTTAAGCTAGTCTTAGGTTGAGTGGGAGTCTGTACAGATCATTCTATATATCATTATAGCAAGGAGATGGTAGGCACATCAGGAAGGTTTGAAGTAGAGAAGTACAATGGCAGTAATTTCAAGCTATGGAAGCTCAAGATGGAAGACATGTTAGTTGATTGAGACCTTTGGGATAGTGTGAACGGAACTAAACTAGCTACAATGTCAAAAGCTGACTGGGATATCAAGGATCAGAAGGCTAAGGGTCTCATAAGACTTAGTCTTGCCGATTTTGTGTTGTTAAATGTCCATGAGGAGACTACTATAAAACTCCTTTGGAAGAAGTTGGGGGATGTGTATCAAGCCAAATCCTGAGTCAATAAACTTTTCCTGAGAAAGAAGTTGTATTCTCTTCAAATGGAAGATGGAGGATCTGTTACTAAGCATATGAATGCTTTTAACATGTTGGTTGTACAATTAACATCTATTGGTGTAAAGATGGAGAAGGAGGATCGGTGTATGACCCTGCTTTGTTCTCTACCGGAATCATGGGATTATCTTGTCATGGCAATCGGAAGCACCACATCCACATTCAAAATGGAAGAGGTGGTTTCTTCACTATTGTCTGAAGAGATGTAGAGAAAGTCTTCTAAGGCAGCCAAAGAGGCCCTTGCAGTTCATGGAAGACCCAAGGAGAAAGGGAAGAAGAAGGACAAGAAAGATGAGAAGCATAGATCCAAATCCCGTGAGAGATCCAAATCTCCTGGAAAGTCCAAGGCTCTTTGTTGGAACTGTGGCAAGACCGGGCATTTCTGAAAGGAATGCAAAGAGGAGAAGAAGAAAAAGAAGAAAGCTCCTGATTCAAATTCTGACAAATCACAAGATGACGATGATGCTTTCATCGTAGCCTTGGCAACCCATGCATCTGATGATGTGTGGCTAATTGACTCTGGTGCATCATTCCACATGACCTCGCATCGAGACTGGTTCACTACGTATGAGGAGTTTGATGGTGGAAAGGTGTATCTGGGTGACAACTCTCATCTAAAGATTGTTGGTTGTGGAAGAGTCTCTATCTGATTCCCTGATGGTCAAGTGAAGGGGATCTCTGGGGTTATGCACATCCCAGGATTAGCACGGAACCTGCTTTCTGTAAGTAGTTTGAATGATGCAGGTGTGCAGGTTGTCTTTTCGAAAGAAGGATGTAAGATGACTAGAGGATCTATGGTGCTTGCTAAGGGTACTCGGAGAGGTGCTCTATTTCAGTTGGAAGCATGCATTTCACAATGCAATAGTTCTTCTAACTCAAGGAAGAGTTCAACAGTCACTTCATCCCCACCATCTGAACGAGCAGTGAAGAAATATGTTGTTTCTAATCTTGATGGTTGTAATCATGCATTGGAAGTTAAACTTCTTGCTGAAAAGATAATGTTATGGCATAAGAAATTTGGCCACATTGGTGAGAAGGGTCTGTGTACCCTGAAAAATAAGAACCTTGTTGAGGGGTTAGATGATTGTAATCTTGAGTTTGACTTTTGTGAACATTGCATTTATGGAAAACAAAACCATGTTTAGTTTTACTCAAGTTCTCATAAGTCTTCTGGTGTGTTGGACCTTATTCATTCTGATGTGTTTGGTACTGTTAATGTTCCTTTGTTATCAAAATCTGTATATTTTGTATCTTTTATAGATGATTACAGTAGAAGGACATGGATTTATTTTCTCAGAAGCAAATATGAAGTCTATAGAAAGTTTAAGAAGTTTAAAGCCTATGCTGAAAATCAGACTAGGAAAAAGATTAAATGTTTGAGAACTGACAACGGTGGTGAGTTCTATTCTACAGAATTTGATAAGTATTGCAAGGAACTTGGGATTGAAAGGCATAAGACAAATCCATACACCCTGCAACAAAATGGAGTTGCAGAGAGGATGAACCAGACACTGATGGAGAAGGCTAGGAGTATGCTTAGTGGAGCTAGTCTAGAATAAAAGTTTTGGGCTGAAGCTGTTGCCACTGCTTGCTATCTGGTAAATAGATCTCCTACATTAGCTCTTGTTGGAAAGACACCCATGTAGGTGTGGTCTGGTAGAAAGCCTTCGGTAAGGCATCTTCATGTTTTTGGTTGTGAGGCATATGCACATGTGCCTAGGGAGAAGCGGTCAAAGTTGGAGAACAAAGTTGTTAAGTGTTTCTTCATTAGCTATGGTGTTGGTGTGAAAGGATACAACATTTGGGACCCCGTGGCTAAAAAAGTGTTGTATAGAAGAAGTGTCATCTTTAGGGAGCTTACACCTTCTTCCACTATTTTGCAGCCAAAAGAAAAAGAAAAGAAAGAGGATGTTGTTCAGTTTCCTCTCACCCCTAAGAAGATTGAATAGAAAAACAATGTTGGACCTGATGATGAGGAGAGCTCTAGTAGCTCTGAAAGCTCAGATGAAGAAGTTGGACCTCAACCTCAGCTCTTGACGAGGTCTACATGGATAAGAAAGCAACCTGAAAGGTTTGGTTTTACATTGCTTGATTCTAGTTGTGCTTATGCTTTGCTTACTAACAGTGATGAACCTAGAACTGTATCAGAGGCTTTGGATATGAAGGATTCAGGTTCCTAGAAGGAGGCCATGGAGGAAGAAATGACTTATTTGGAAAAGAATCAATCTTGGGACTTGGTGCCTTTTCCTCCTGGACAGAAACTCGTTGGATGCAAATGGGTGTTCAAGATAAAAATTGGTGTAGATGGTAGTGTTGAGAAGTATAAGGCCAGATTGGTTGCAAAGGGGTATTCACAAGTGGAGGGTATAGATTATGGTGAGATCTTCTCTCCCATTGCAAAGCTGACATCCATTTGATTCTTGTTGTCACTCACAGCAACTTATGACTTGGAGGTAGAACAGATGGATGTGAAGATAGCTTTCCTTTGCAGTGACTTGGAGGAAGAAATCTACATGTCACAGCCAGAGCATTACATGGTGAAAGGTAAATAAAATTTGGTTTACAAACTTAAAAAGTTTTTGTATGGTTTGAAACAATCCCCTAGGAGATGGTACTTGATGTTTGATGCCTTTGTGTTGTCAATTAGATTTGCGAGATCGAAATTAGATCACTATGCGTATTATAAATTTGATGGTGATCGTATTCTCATTGTTGCACTGTATGTTGATGATATGTTGCTCATTGGGAAGGGTAAGAATATGATTTCTGATTTTAAATCTCAGTTGTCAGCACAATTTGAAATGAAAGATTTAGGGGCAGCCAGGTACATTCTAGGAATGGAAATCAGAAGAGACAGAATCAACAGAAAACCTTGGTTAAGCTAGAGTATGTATGTGAAGACCATGTTGGATAGATTCAACATGACAGATTGTAGACCATTGTGTGTTCTTGTTTCTTTGGGGACAAAGTTGTCTGTTGAGGATTGTCCAAAATCTCCTAGTGAGGTGGAGGACATGAGGAGAGTACCTTATGCAAGTGCTGTTGGTAGTTTGATGTATGTTATGGTCTGCACAAGACCAGACATTGCCCAAGTAGTGGGAATCCTTAATCGATTTATGGCTAATCCTGGATGGGTTCATTGGGATGCAGTTAAGTGAGTGTTCAGATATTTGAGGGGTACTTCCAAGTATTCCATTTGCTATCATGGTAATATTTCAGAACCTCCACATTCTATTGATATTCATGGATTTGTGGATTCAGATTGGGCAGGTGACATTGACAGCAGGAGATCCACCAGTGCTTATGTTTTTACACTGTTTGGTGGTGCTATTAGTTGGATGAGTAAGTGACAACCTATTGTTGCTTTGTCCACAACAGAAGCTGAGTATTGGTGTTGATGCAGGTCAGATTAGATCAGTTGTGATAGTTAGAGTGCAATTTGCCTTGCAAAGAATCCAACTTTCCATGCTAGAACCAAGCACATTGATGTTTAGTTTCACTTCATGAGAGACATGGTTGAGGATGGAAAGGTAAATTTGGAGAAGGTAGATACTTTGAAGAATGTTGCAAATGCATTGACAAAACCAGTGAGCACAGAGAAGTTCAGATGGTGTTCAGAGTCTATGGGCCTCTCGGCCTAAAGCAGTTAAATCCTATTTTTCTATTGGCTCTTACAAGGTGTTCAACAAGTGGGAGAATGTTGGGAATTAAGGTGTCTCAACCTTGATAATTCTCTGTATTTGTAATGTTTGTATTTATTATTTAATTGCCTATGTTGTAAATATTTGGAAATTCCATATTGTCATGTTGTGGGATGTGGCATGGTGATGTGTCAATCTTACATGGAATATGACAACTTGTTATTTTGTCCTCACATGAGGAGATAGGCATCCCACTTAGTGGTAGGAATATTCTACCATGTGTCAGCATCCTCCATGTTGTGTAAGGAATGTTTGACCGAAACAGTTATGACGGATTCCTATGACGAATCTATGACATGTAAGAGTCAGAAATAGAAGGTTACAAGATAGGTGATGACATGTGTCATGAAGCATCTTTGAATAAGGCATATTTGGGCACCCCAAGGTGGAATATGACATGTTGTAAGAGAATATGCTATTTATAGCATGTGTATGACAGATTCTCTTACAACTGTAATTTGTAACCGCTATGACAGATTCTATGATGGTTGTAAGTGTCGTAAGAGCATCTGTCTAGCCCATTTTGGAAATAGACGACCCCTTTGGGATGGGAGTTGTGGACAAGTGTCAGGCACATTATACAATGTTGACCAAGTGTCCTTGGGCGTGGGTTTTGGTCCATGAATCCATATTGGACACCCATTCCAAGAAAGGTCCAATATTGCCTTGTATTTTCTATATAAACAGGTGCTTGGAGATGGAGTTTGTATCACAAGTTCACAGGTACTTTTATGCTACCGGATTGACTCCAGACATGAGTGTCGAAGACCATTTAAGATTGCATTGCAAGTGTATTGTAAACATTCTTTTAGATTTATTAATACATTGTGCAGGTTTCTGAGTGTGGGGTTTTTCAGCCGATAAGGGTTTTCCCCACCGTAAATCTTTGTCTCTCTTCTTCTATCTACTTTTTGGTTCTTGTGTTTTGCTGCAATATCTCATGTTAATGGTTTAACATTACTGTAATAGTTAGGATAAATTTGAATTTGCATAGCCCTCTCCTCATTAGATTAGTGTAGGAAGTGATTTCTGCACACCTATCTTCCTTTCAAAAGTAATGCATCCATCTCTACATGCATTAGTTGGTTCACTGTGCTCTAGATGGCATAACCATCCAATAGTGTCATACATAGTTAGAGTGGATCTATAGTTGTATGATCGAGATGAGTTATGAAGGACACAACACTAGAACCTAGATGGCAAACCTTATGGATCCTTATATCTACATCCTTCGTGAAGGGTAGGGCCACTTCCAGGTAGGAAGTTATGTGGGAGACCGCTGGTCTGTGGTTGGAGGAAAAGCACTCGAGTGATGCTCTCCTTCCCAAGCAGATGACAAGATGAGACTTATGAAGACAAATATCAATACTCTAGATGTAGTATATTCTATTATATGACTTGACAGTCAAAAATTTTAAGTAAAACTTATCATTATTACCATCAGAAATACATTATGATTGTAAAGTGAAGGAATTCACTAATATGTTATCTTTGAATATGTTGCAAATTTCAATTTTGAAATTATTCAGAAAAGATATGCATTTAATTATTTATTATGAATTTTCTTGTTATTAAATAGAAAAATGATTATGTTGATCATGACTATTTACTTGATGGTAAATTGAGTTGATAATAAGGGTAATATGAGTTGACCTATTATATAGCCAGAATAATCTAGCTAACGATGTGAATGCATGGTGCTTCCCTTGTAACGTCGTGCATGCACCCCACAATTTTCCTATGGTCAAACTTTGGCAAAAGGTAGTAGAACAACAGAGCCACGAACTTGCACATGACACGGGTGTTTATGCCTACTAGTCCCCGGGGATAGAAAGTACCATGCTCATGGCCCAAGTCCAAGGAATGTCCCTTAAGAAAGAAGGAGAAATTTCCCCAAACCATGCACTCTTCTCCTAGATGGAAGAATAGGATGTAGTGTTTGCTAACGAGGCATTTCCATCGAAGGCTCCACAGGTTCAGTCCGACTATAGCACTTGCTCTAAGAGGAGATTTGTTAGAGATCCTATATACCTGAAGTGCAATAGTCCAAACAAATTCCTAAAAAGGATTCTGGCTCACCGACAATGATCCAACCTTTCCCAAAGCCAAAAGAAGCATTCTCTTATGGGTTAAAGGAGCCAAAGATGCAACCGCTCAGATCACTCAATGTGGTCAAACAATTGAAGAAGGCTCCTGCTAATGTGTCCCTGTGGGATATTATAGCCATTCTAGAATAGAAATAATTGTTATGGGAAGCTCTAGAAGGGCATGAAAAGCCAATACAAGTGGAAACAACTTCAAAACACACACAGACAAAGGATAAAAAGTTGGCTATAGGAGCACAAAGTGTACCGAGACAGGCAGCCATAGCATTCACAAACTCAAGAAATGAGATAGCAAAGAAAGAGGTAGATAAGCCAAAACCTACTCCCTTTTTCTTAACTCTAATTTTAGGGGATAAATTATTGTATAATTCCATGATCGACTCAGGTGCTAGCACCACAATCATGCCTAAACAGATAGCTGATGCATTGAAATTACAATATGAGCCTCTAGATAGAGGAGTTATGCAGCTAGATGGGAGAAAGTTCCAAACCCTAGGAGTAATCAGAAGCCTCCCACTTACCTTGTTCTCATGCCCCAACATCATAGTGCCTCAAGAAGTAGTCATAATAGACATTACTCCTATTTTTGTCTTATGCTTATCCTAAGATTTTACTAAAAGATTGGAGGTTATTTGTCTCTTGATTGGTCTCACCTGATCTTAAGGACTAAGTATGGCTCTAAAATGAAGGTTCTATTGGAACCACTACATGTAGAGCATGTAGTAGATGATGTCATGATAAACTTCGAGGCCACTCATACATCCTTCTCTAAGAATGAGATGTATTGTGTAGACATACTCGAAGGAGAAGAAGTGACTAGAGAAAGAAGTCACGAAGAGGAAGCCCTAATCAATGCTTTCATACAAGATGACCCCTTCAAAAATTACCATGCCACCAGCCTCAAAACCTATGTAATCTACGATGAAGATCAAATCATCCCTTAGGTCACCAAAAGCTAGGGCAGCCATGATGGAGATCCCAACGCTGAATCTGACCTGTGGACTTGCACTTTGATGGAGCGAGGTGCAACAATGGTTTGGGAGCTGGCATCCGACTAGTATCTCCTGATGGAGAAGAGACCCTTTGGGCTTTCTGCTTCCAATTTGTCTACACCAATAACAAGGCTGAGTATGAGGGCCTTGTCCAAGGCCTTAGTCTAGCAGAACAAATGTGAGTGAAGCAGTTGAGAGTTTTCAATGACTCTGAGTGAGTGATAAAGCAAGTGAGAGGGACCTCAGGAGAAAACAATGTGCAGATGCAATCCTACCACCACAGGGTATGGAATCTAATTGAGGGATTTGAAGCCTTCAACATTCAGGCAATCCCAAGGTCTCAAAACATAGACATTGATAGAACTACTATGATTGGGTCTCAATTTGACGTAGTCACGGACCTTCAGGCTAACAAGAATTTAGTGCGGGTAATTGTGAGACCATCTATCCTCGATAATGATTAGAATTGGTGATTTTTCAAGAGCGACAATCAGATTGCCATGTTTATTCAACAATCCTATGAGTTTGCGGAACAACTACATCCAAAGGTTGAAGAAGCTTATGAAGACTAGATCATTCAACTGAAGACAAATAAGCTTCCAAGAAGCTTGATCATGCTGGAAAACTTGTTTGATTGTCATGATACTAGAAATGACAATTTAAGAAAGTTTGTTGTGGATAAAGGTGATTATGCTCATCTTGATATCGGATGTGGTAGGAAGCTGAAAGTTGGGAAAGATGTCTTGCAAAGAGATAAAGAATGGCTGATATCCTTTTGCAACAAATATGACAGAGAAGTTGCTTGGACATATGATGATCTCAAGGGATATGATCTCAATATGATCCAACATACCATTGATCTGATTAAAGGGACCAAACCTATCCTCCAGAAGTAAAGGCCAGTCAATCTAAGGATAGAGTCTTTGATGGCCCAGGAGCTAAGGAAGCTTATTCATTCAAAAATAATATACCTGATCAAGCATTCTACCTGAGTATCCAACTTGGTCCCCATCCGAAAGAAAAATGGAGACATTAGGCTATGCGTGGACTTCAGATATTTGAACAGGGTGTATTTGAAAGATCATTACTCATTACCTTCCATGGAGTAGATTCTACAAACAGTTACAGGGTCTGAAATGTTTTCCTTGCTAGATGGTTTCTCATAATACAACCAGATCTGTGTAAAAGAAGACCAATACAAGACCACATTCACCACCAAGTGGGCAACCTTCGCATATGCTAAAATGTTCTTCAACCTCTCTAATGCAGAAGCTACCTTCTAGTGAGGAATGGACATAGCCTTTAAATGCCAGATCAATTTTATTATACTTATATACCTGAATGACCTTACAGTCTTCTCTAAATCAAAGGAGGTTCATTTTAATCACCTGGAGAAGGTTTTCCAGAGATGCCAAGAGTTTGGAGTATCCATAAACCCCAAAAAATGTGTGTTTAGAGTTCCGTAAGGAAAGCTACTTGGATATGTAGTATCCAAAGAAGGGATCTCTATAGACCCTGAAAGGGTACAAGCTATCAAGGGATTGCCCCTACCTTGAACAAGAAAGGAGTCTAGTCTTTCCTTGGAAAGATCAATTTTGTCGACAGATTTATATTTGACTTTGCCTAACTAGTCAGACCGATTACTCTCATGTTGAGGAAAGATCAAACTTTCAAATGGACTTCAGAAGGAAGAACCGCTTTTGAAAAGGTCAAGGAAGCTCAATTTCTTTAGCTCCAATATTAGTCAATCCTAATTTTTCAAAGGACTTCATGATGTATGTTTATGGTAGTGAACATAGTATTGCTACAGTGTTGACACAAAAAGATGCGAAGATGAAAAGAGAAAACCCCATCGCCTTCCATTCAAGGACGTTGAAAGGATATGAGGCTAAGTATAGTTTTGTGGAGAGGTAGGCATTCACCATAGTGAAAGGTCTAAAGAAATTCAGACATCTAGTAGCATGAAGCAAGGTAATGGTTGATGTTTCTCACTCAAGTGTCTGAGAGTACATTTTGGAAGGAGAGATCACCAATAAAAAAGAAAATTGGATCACCATGATTCTGGAGTATGATGTAGAGATTAGACCTACGAAATTAATCCAAGGAAGAGGACTTTGTGAATACTTGGCCCATGCAGTTGAATCTCTGACTAAAGAAGAAATTCTAGATAAGGTTTTAATCAATCAATCAATTTGAATTGGAGGAGTCATGGATCGTAGATAAAGTCCAATTCATGGAAACTAGTAAGTACCCCGACAACCTCCCTTCTCATAAAAGGAGATTCTATAGATTGTAGGGGACCAGTTATGCATTAATCAAAGGAGCTCTATTCAAAAGGAACTTTGACGGAGTGTTCCTCTAATGTGTGGATAATCTCCAAGCACCCAAAATCATACACAAGTTCCATAACAACCCCTCGAATGGTCACTTCTCCACAAAAATGAATGCAACCAAAATCATGCACATGAGATATTATTGGCCAATTCGGTTCTCAAATTGCCATGGTCTAGTCAGGAAATGTCAGCAATGCCAATTCTTCGTCGGCAAATGCAAGAATTCAGCCATGCCTTTGAATCCAATTGTGGTTGCCGAACCTTTTGCTTAGTGGGGCCTAGACTTCATAGGAATGATCAATCCAGTGTCTAATTCTGGGCATAAATGGATCTTACAGTGACATACTAGCTCACCAGATGGTCAGAGGTAGTTCCTCTGAAGAATGCCACAAAAAGTGAGATCGTCAACTTCTTAGAAGAATTGGTGGCATGTTTATGTTCCCCGAAAAGCATCATTTCAAACAATGCAAGGGCTTTCCTAGGCTCTAAAATGTCATAACCACTCAACAACGAGATCTTTCTCAAGACCTCATCTAACTATTATTTGCAAGGCAATGGGCTAGTGGAATATAGAAACAAGAATTTGATCATATTGATCAAATGGATAGGTATGGACCATCAAAAGGAATGGTACAGGCACTTATAGACGACGCTATGGGTCGACTGAATCACTCTTAAACAATTTTTAAAAGCTTCTCCATATGAGTTAGTCTATAGGAAGAAGTTTGTGTTGCCAATCTGTATGGAAATCTTGGTGTTACAGTTGCTCAAGTCTCTAGAGATAGAGGAGAACAGTGTTATGGAGGTGAGGCTAGCTAGGCTACTTAGTGTCTAGGAAACTAGAGAGGAGGCTCACAATGCCATAATCAATTGCCATCATGTAGTCAAAAGGTGGTTCGATAAAAAGGCATCTGATCCAAGTTTCTACGAGGGAGATTTGGTCTTGAAATATGATGAACAAGCTACTGAGCTGGGTTGGCATGCCAAATTTGACTCGCTGTGGAAGGACCCTTTCTGTGTTACCAGCTACAAAGCAAGCAATGCATTTGAACTTGAAGATTTAGAGGGAAATTCTCTTGGCATTCTAGTGAATGGAATCCATATGAAGCATTTTAATTAATGTTGTGTCTATGTTGAGGCTTCATTGTAAATAGGTTACCTAGTTTGCTTTCATCCTTGTTTCCTTCCAATAAGCACCTTGTGTGCGTGCTTTTGGTCTTTCTACCAGGTGTCCTACCAATTGAGCATTCTCCAGCAAAGAATTCATGATGAGATGTCCCTAAATGGCCACTTTGGGGCCACTATTAATGTGGTCTGCCACATGTCATTCTCTGCTATATGTTGTCGGCATTGCAATTCCCAAAAAGGCAACGTCATGAGTCCTACCACCCCATCCACTAGGAGTTACATTTCCATACCGAAACTAAATTAAATTCGCATGAATGGCCTTAAACATTGGTGGTTAAATGCTTTTCCATAAACTCATTTACATGATTCTGAGCATTGAAGCAATCTGAGTGCAAAGCTTTTCCATGTAGTTGTGAGTTCGAGTGCAGAGCAAAGTATTTCAGAAGCTTTTCCAATGTAGAATGCTGAAGGTTGTGTGTTTCAAGTGCAGAGCGTGAATTGTGCATCACACTACAAAATTATTAGGAAAAAGTAAAGTTTGAGAGTTGAGAAAGGTTGAGATCCATGGATCCAATAGGAACGTCTTCCAGTGTTGAGGTAGAAGCTCAGATATTCTTCCCCGATGTTTTGAAGAGTAAGTTGTTCACTTTCGCTCCTGCCCCACCTAGGCCAAGGCTGCCAAATACTAAGAGCCCATTGAATGGAAACTACACGGATGCTAGTATGGTTTCAGACTACGCAAACGAGATCTATGATCCAAGATTGTACAAGAACCCCAAGAACCTCTAGGTGGGAGCCCACGAGAGCATGATGAGCAAAGCAGCAAAAGGGGAATATGAGTCCCTTGATTTTTGGTTGTGGAACTATGGTCTGCCATAGTTTATGGTTCCCATGGTTCACCCCTACCCTAAGATGGTGGATGCCTACGTGCGTGCATATGACCTGGAGAGCGGGATTCTCTTCAAACACCACATCAAAGTCATTTTGAATGCTCAAGTCATCAGAGACATGTTGTTTGTTCCTTCCAACCTACCAAGTCAACATTGAGCTCAGCAGGGATAAAGAAGATACATCCATGCCAAAGATGCCTCTTGCCCTGAAAAACTTTCAGCAACAAGATATGCAAGACATGTTTTCCATGCTTGCTTTCATCTTCAGCCTGGACAGTGATTCTCGGGTCTCTAAGTTTCAACTGGCTTTGGGTTTCCATTTGAGGAAGAAAAAGGAGGAATTAAAGATAGACTTTATAGACATTATAGCAGACACCATGCATGAATAGCTAATGGCATAATCAAATCAAAATGTTTTCAGGTATTCTTATTTCCTAGTACATATGTTGCTGCACCAAAATATTGATTTGGCCATGACAAATAAGTCTGACCCCACAAAGGTAATTCATTTATCTATGTGGACCCATGTGATATATGCCTCATATGATTATTATACCTTCTCTGAACTATTTTTGACTCTAGTGCTCTTGGATTTAAATCACCAAGAAAAGCTAGCAAGGATTAAAAATCACTAGAAAGCATGGATGGTGAACATCAGGCAGCCTTCCGACAGGTTCTTTGAAACCAACTTTACTTTTCTAAGAATGCATGGTTTAAGGGGGGAGCCTTTTAGGCTCCCACCATATTTGACTAACAATACACTAGCCTTGGAGTTGTCCTAGTAGCTATGCACAATAGATACAGAGTTTGGAGCTGGAAGAAAGAAGAAAACAATATACACCACTCTGCTGACAAGGGCACGGGTATTGGTAAAGAAGAGGTTTGCAAAAAATTTGCTTGCTTTGAAGCTCGCTGACCTTGGTCTGGATCTGATCTATGACCAATGGAACTATGACCTAGATGGTTGTTTTTGTGCATTGAAGATAACAACTTAGATAGTGCACGATCTGTGTGTTGCAAGTATGTGCTAATCAATGTTGTCATTGATGCCAACAAGCTTGTGTTATCATTGGTGTCAACTATGTCTTCTGATGAGGTTATTGTTGTTTGATTAAGGTTGTCTTTCTAAAAGTGATTTGGTTGCTTTGTAGAGGTGCTAAAGTTGTTGAGGATATGCTTCTATTGTTGGGTTTCCAAGTGTTTTTCAGAAAATTTGATTAACATTGGAAATAGTGTGTTGAAGAAGTCTTCTGGCTTACAGTGTGATGTTCGAGTTTTTGCTCCACATTTATTTTGTTTTGGAGATATGAGAGTGTAGTTTGGATATGTTGTTTAGAAGTGTTTGAAGATGCTAAATCTAGAATTTGGTGCTCCGGATCATTGTGCAGTGAAAGTTGCATTCACCAATTTGAGAATAGTGTTTGCACTGTGTCTGGGAGAAAGTGTTTTGCTTCGTATTTCTCCGCAAAGTAGTTTTAGGTGTTGTGGTTTTGGTTGTGTCCTTATAAGGTACTTATCTATCTTCAATCCAAAAGGTTTGTGATTTGATTCTCCGGAAAGTGATTTCTTTTGTAGCAGAGTTCAACAATGTTGTTTGTAAGAAGATTGTGAACTTTCTTCAGGTGAAAGTTGTTGTGGTTGAATTTGTTGGTTTTCATGTGACTTCAAGATATTTGTGGATGTTTCTAGATTGTGTTAAAGCTTTGTGTAAGATCTACAGGGTGTGTTTACCTTTGAGGAAGTGTATGCTTAAAATTCCATAGTGTTAACTCAAGTTTGGCTGAATTGGTTGTTTGCACTAATTTTAGATATGCTTTGTTGATTAAGGAAGCGTGTTGATTGAGATAGCATGGAATAGCATGTAAGAGGGAATTTAGGTCCATGCTAAGATGTCACGTGATCTGCATTCATTCCTTTCCTCCACGGGAATGTTTAGGTCCAGACCTAATTTGAATTTTATGGGTTAAGATGTGTTTCCGACCTTGGAGAATGTTTTCATGATTGATGATGGTATAAATAAGTGTCAAGGATTTGTGGATGTATGTATGCAAAAAGGATATGATGTTTGCGAAGCAAATTTGATCAGTGCAATGAGAGATTTCATGTGTTAGGCTATTGGATGTAGTGTGAAGAAGATGTCTACTATTTTCAGTGTTGTCGCGAAGGTGTTGTTTGTATTGTGGTGGATATTGAGCTTCATTGGAACTGAACTCCATGCATAGGTTAGATGCAATTATATCAGTTCAAATCCTTGTAGTGAGCCACTCTTCTCTTCTCTCTTTCTTTATCAATGGGTAGTGAGTCCACTTGGATAGTGAGTCCACCTACAGTGAGCATTCTTTCTTTTGGGTAGTGAGCCTTTTGTAATTTGGCATTGCTACTAAATTATATTGTGATCTAATCCTCACCATGTTTTTTCCCTTTTAGGGTTTTCCACGTAAAATTTGGTGTTCCCATGTGTGTGGTGTTATTATGATTCAATTTTAGTTATTTGTTTTTCATGCTTAATCATCATAACATGTTTAAAGGTTAATAAGGATCCAAATTTTTGCGAGGGTTTGAAATTTTGATAGAACTGATTCACCCCCCCTCTCATTTGTCTTGTGCATTCAAGAATTGGTATCAGAGAAAGGTTCCTTGGAAGAGAGCTTACCAACTTGAGGTAGATCTAGGATGGTGCACAAGAAGAATGTTCCCCTATTTGATGGATCTGATTTTGCACTCTGGAAGGTAAGGATGGAAGCTTTTATGATCTCTCTTGGTTATGAGATTTGGAAGTTTGTTGAGTCTAATTATACTGTACTTGAGAATGGTGTAAGCACTGCAAATGAGATCAAAGATCATGAAATTGATGGTAAGGCAAAGCATGCTCTTTTAAGTGGTCGTACTAATTCTGAATTGGTGAAAGTTGTGCATTTGAAAACTGCTAATGAGATTTGGAAAAAGTTGAAAACTGTTTATGAAGGAGATGATAAGGTCAAACAAGATAAAATGTAGAATTTGAAGCTCATGTTTGAGACCATGCAAATGTCTAAAGATGGAAACATTACAAGCTACTTGTAGAAGGTGGATGAAGTTGCTAATGGCATCAAAGGACTTGGTGGAAGTATAGATGATAAAGAAGTGATATTGAAGGTACTCAGAACTCTTCCTAAAGCCTATAGTCATAAGGTTTCTGCTATTGAAGAATTACCAAATTTGAATCAGTTTACCAAAGATCGGTTGCTTGGCACATTAACTGCTTTTGAAATAAGAGAGTTTGGCACAACAAGTGGAACTGCAAAGGATGAGACTACTTTTAAGGCTGGCAAATCAGAGAAGTCTATGGAATCTAATCCAGAAGAATTTAATGAAGTGGAAAAAAACTTTATGAGAAGGATGAAAAAGGGTACTGGAAAGCTCAATGGTAAGTTTCATTTTAAATGTTTCAGTTGTGGAAAACTAGGTCATTATGCTTCAAGATGTACATATAAAGCTCAGAGAATTAAGAATAGGGAAAACAAAGGTAAGATGGTTAAGAAAAGTTATTATGTTAGAGAAGATGCAAGTATATCTGATGATGAATCTGATTATGAGGATGATAATGATAATGAATGTTTATTCATAGCCCTAAGAGATGAAACTATTTTTGCTAACTCTAGAAGTTGTGTGAAGGAAAAGGGTTTGAAAGCAAGCACTAACCCTAAAGGCACTATAATGTCTGCTTTCCATGCTAGAAGAGAAAAAGATGACTCGGTCATTGACAGTGGATGCTCAAATCATATGACAGGTGACAAGAGTAAGTTTGTTAAACTTAAAAAATATGATGGTGGAGTAGTTAGGTTTGGTGATGATGCAGCTGCTAAGATCTGTGGAAAAGGTTCAGTAAGTTTTGATGGAAAGCATAACACTGATGGTGTTCTCTATGTCAAAGGTTTAAAGAATAATCTCTTGAGTGTTGGACCTATGTGTAGCAAAGGATACAATCTTATGTTTCAGGATGATGGTTGTGAGATCAGAACAAGCTCTAAAAAAGTGATTTCTGCTAAAAAGAGGACCGATGGAAATGTTTATCATCTCAAAGGTGGTGATAGTTATTGTTTTATGACTCAAATTAATGAGAGTTGGCTATGGCATAGAAGATTGTGTCACATCAATTTTGATAGCCTAGTAAGGATAAGTTTAGTTCAAGATGTGAGAGATGTGCCAAAGATTACAAAGCCTATTATTGTTGTCTATAAGGAATGTCAGTTTGGAAAGCAAACAAGAAGAAGCTTCAAAAGAAAGGATCAGTCATCTACTGGACTGTTGGAATTGGTACATACAGATCTTTGTGGTTCGACTAGAGTAAGGAGTTTTCAAGGTGATAGGTATTTTATGTTATTTATTGATGATTGTTCTAGAATGACATGGGTTACTTTGCTTAAGGAAAAATTAGAAGCCCTAGATAACTTTAAAGCTTTTAAAGCAATGGTTGAAAATGAAATAGATATGAAGATCAAATGTTTTAGGTCTGACAGAGGTGGAGAATTTACTTCTAATGAGTTTAACATGTTCTGTGAGAATCATGGGATAAAGAGGCATCTATTTGCCCCTAGGACTCCTCAGCAAAATGGAGTGGTTGAAAGGAAGAATAGGACTATTCAAGAAGTTGCAAGGACAATGATCAAAGATGCAAACCTACTAGAAGTCTACTGGAGAGAAGAAATTTAAATGGTTGTCTAGATACAAAATAGAGTACAAGTAAGAACAAATGACACAAAGACTTGTTGCAAGTATGAGGTGAACTAGTGTTGTCATTGATGTCAACTTACTCATATTGCATTAGTAAGAAGGTTTGGATGAGTTGTGTGCTGTTGTTATTGAGGAAATCAGTCTCCATCTGGAACAGTGAAGAACAGTGATGAGAAGAAGGCAAATGTACTGTATAGGTTAAGAACCAGAGGATGCGGATTAAAGGGTATGTAGATATGAGTCTTGAGATGCTTCAGCTAAGATTTCAAAGGTCTGCATGAAGATCTAAAGAAGTTGTTGCTATCTATGTGGAACTGATTCTGGCAAGTGTTCAGAGGTGACAGAGAATCACAGAAAGGTCCGGTGAGGTCCAGAATTGTATTATCCTAATCTGTGGATTGGAAGGAGTGTTTGGGATGTCCTTGTGATGTGTTATCCTGAGTTGTGTATGATTTTGAGGTCCGTAAGTACCTTTTGCATTGTGACAGTGGCGACAGACTGTGTTCTTGAAGTACCAGATGATGAAGAGAAGAATTTTGGTAAGCTGATGAAGTGCAGATGTTTTTGATGATTCAGGGAAGGTTATGATGATCATTGGATCATATCTAGTTCGTGTTGGTGGTCCGCATTGAAGTTAGATTTGGATTTGATGTTATGGCTACCAGTTGTTGGTGTTCTTTCTATAACAGGCCGACCGGATGTTCTACACGCCTTGCAGATGTTATTGTGATGTTTGCCAACTTAGATGATTGTTCCTAAGTCGATGTCTTGTATAAATAAGTTTTTGAGAATTCATTTTGATGTGTGGATTGTGGGGATGAGTGTGGCATAGCGAAGAGAAGTGCGAAAGGCAGAGCAAGGGTTTTGGGCTTAAATGGAACTGATCTAGACATGGTAGAAATATCATTCTCTAGTTCAAGATTGCAATTCTTATCACTTTGTAGACAGTGTGTCTCCTTGTAGGCAGTGTGCCTCTTTGTGAGCAGTGTGCTCGGGCAGTGAGCCCTAATTGGCATGTGCCATTCATTTTTCTTATTCTTCTAACAGAGAATAATCCTTGGGTTAATCACCCCGTGGTTTTTCCCTTAACCGGGTTTTCCACGTCAAAATCTTGGTGTTCAAAGTGTTGATGTTTATCTGCTCTTGTGTTTATGCATTATGCTTTCATGGATGGTTAATTGATATGCTGTTAACTAACAAAGAAGAATCAAGTGTTTGAAGTAGAGCAAGTTTTTATACAATTGATTCACCCCCCCTCTCAGTTGTATGCCCTAGATCCAACAATTGGTATCAGAGCAAGATTCCTCTGAAAGGAGCTTAACCACTTGAGGAGATCCAGGATGTCGTCATACAAGAAGGATAGTCTGAAGTTCGATGGAACCAACTTCACTCTCTGGAAAGGTCGCATGAAATGTCACTTGGAGTGTATGGGAAAAGCATACTTGGCCACAGTCTCAAAACCATATGTACCTCCACAGGGTGGTTTGACAACTCTGAATGAAATCACAGATGCTGAAAATAATCTGCGGACCAAGGAAGCTCTTCTAAGCGCATTGAATGACTCAGATCTCTCAAATGTTATCGACCTACCAACTGCATATGAGATCTTGACTAAACTGGAACTTCTGTATGAAGGAGATGAGTTTGTCAAAAGTGCAAGGTTGCAAAGTTTGAAAGGGAAATTTGAAAGATTGAAGATGAGAGAAGATGAAAACATCACTACCTTTATGCCAAGAGTGAATGAGCTGGTATGTGGAATTAGAAATGCTGGTGGAACTCTAGATGAAAATGAGATTGTTTGCAAAATTCTCAGATCCCTTCTTGCTACCTACAAAATCAAGGTTGCTGCCATTGATGAATTTAGAGCCCACACAACTGTCACAAGAGAACAATTGGCTGGCAAACTAGCTGCATTTGAAATGACCAAGTTTGGAGATGATCCAGCCAAGACTGAATCTGCTTTCAAAGCCAGTGCCTATGTGAGAGGCAAACAAAGATTTGATCCAGGAGAAAACTCTTCAAGGAAGATGTCATGGTATGATCAAGCAAGAAGAGGAAGCAGAAACAGCTCAAATTGAAGCCCTCATTGCAAAGAGACTGCTAAGAGGATCCGGTAAGTATGAAGGAAAACTACCCTTTAAGTGTTTCAACTGCAATAAGATTGGTCATTTTGCTTCAAGATGTCCAGAAAGATCTACAAGGTCTAACACTAACAGACAAAGGTTTCAAAAGAACTGCTATTATGTTCATGAAGAAGATGACAATGAAGGAGTAACAGATGATGAATTAGAACTAGGAAGCAAATCTGGAAATGAATGGGTGTTTATTGCCATCAAGGAAGAAGATTCAATATCCTCTGAATCTGTCAATCACAAGGTTGTGGAAAGAGCTTTGGCTACTCAAGTAGAAGAAAAGGATGATTGGGTTATTGATAGTGGATGCTCTCACCATATGACTGGTGACAAGAATAAATTCTTAGATTTGGAAAGGTATGAAGGAGGAATGGTAAAGTTTGGTGACAATTCTGCTGGCAGAATCAGAGGTAGGGGAACTATTTCCTTTGATGGAAAGAGCAAAACAGGTAATGTACTATATGTTGAAGGATTGAAGCACAATCTTCTCAGTGTTGGTCAGTTAGTGGACAAAGGCTATGATCTCCGGTTCAAGAATGAAAAATGCAGAATCTTTACAAGCTCCGGAACTGAAATTGCATCCAGTGCTCAAACAAAAGGTAATATCTTTCATTTGGTTGGTTCAAATAAAAGTTGTCTATTTGTTCAAGTTGATCAGAGTTGGTTATGGCATAGAAGAATGTGTCATGTAAATTTTGATAACATCATCAAGATAAGCAATATTTAGGCTGTAAGAGATCTTCCAAAATTGGTGAAACCTACAAATAGTTTGTGCAAAGAATGTCAGCTAGGTAAATAGAGTAGAGTCTCTTTCAAAAGCAAAGATTAGTCCTCTACCGGATTGTTGGAATTAGTACATACTGATCTCTGTGGTCTGACAAGAATCAAGAGTCTACAAGGTGATAGATATTTTATGTTGCTAATTGATGACCATTCCCAGATGATGTGGGTTACCTTCCTAAAAGAGAAATCAGAAGCCCTTGAGAAGTTCAAAATCTTCAAAGCTATGGTAGAGAATCAAACCGGATTAAAACTGAAGTGTCTAAGGTCTGATAGAGGTGGTGAATTTACATCTGGTGAGTTCATTAACTTTTGTGAGAAACAGGGTATAAGGAGACAGTTGTCTGCTCCTAGGACTCCACAGCAGAATGGAGTAGTTGAGAGAAAGAACCGGACCATCCAGGAAGCTGCCAGGACAATGATGTTAGAAGCAAATGTTCCTCAGATGTTTTGGAAAGAAGCTATCAACACTGCAGTCTACACTCTCAACCGAGTTCAAATCAGAAATAATACCGATAAGACCCCCTATGAACTTTGGTTTGGCATCACTCCTACTGTGAGATATTTCAGAGTATTTGGCAGCAAGTGTTATATTAAAAGAGATGAAGATCTAGGAAAGTTTGATGCTAGAAGTGATGAAGGAATTTTCTTGGGTTACTCCACTCAAAGCAAAGCATACCGGTGTTACAATAAGAGACTGAGGAAGATGATAGAAAGTACTAATGTAAAAGTTGATGAAGGAATTGAGAAGCCCTCAAGGTTCTATGAATGTGATGAAGATGATCGGAATGATCCTCTGGTGCAAGGAGCTCCTTCCTCCTCTGAAATTCAGATCCAGACTGATCTGGTAAATCAGGAAGAAGAAGTTTGTCTGAATGAGCCTGATCAAGAATTAGTAGTGCAAGAAACTCTCAAAGTTCCAAGGTATGTAACTCTAAATCACTCTGAAGATCAGATCATAGGTGACAAAAGTAAAGGGGTACAAACAAGAAGAAGAATTGCTCAAGATTCAAATGAATACTGTCTGATTTCAAAGATTGAACCTAAGACAGTAAATGAAGCTTGCAATGATGAAAACTAGACCAAAGCAATGGAGGAAGAATTGATGCAAATTGAGAAAAATCGTACTTGGGATCTTGTTCCCAGACCTAGAGACAGGAATGTGATTGGAACCAAATGGGTCTTCTGGAACAAATTGAATGAAGCTGGTGAAGTAATCAGAAACAAAGCTAGATTGGTCTGCAAAGGCTACTCTCAAATAGAAGGAATTGATTTTGAAGAGACCTTTGCTCCTGTGGCAAGAATTGAAGCAGTCAGATTATTTCTTGCATTTGCTACCTTCAAAGACTTCAAGGTATATCAGATGGATGTCAAGTCTGCCTTCCTAAATGGTGATCTGGAAGAAGAAGTTTACATTGAACAACCGGATGGATTTCAATTGTCTGATAATGATGATATGGTCTGCAAGTTGAAGAAAGCATTGTATGGATTGAAGCAAGCCCCAAGAGCATGTTATGAAAGGTTGGATAAGCATCTTGTGCAGATTGGATTCAACAAAGGTACTGCTGACAGTAACTTATATTTCAAAATTGATCATGAAAACATTTTGATTGTTGAAGTGTTTGTGGATGATATCATTTTTGGAGGAAGAGATAGTATGTGCAAAACTTTTTGCAAATCAGATGAAAAGTGAGTTTGAAATGTCTATGCTTGGTGAAATGAATTTCTTCTTGGGTCTGCAAATTACTCGAACAAAGAAAGGGATCTTCATTTCTCAGACCAAATATGTGAAAGAATTGTTGAAGAAATTTGGTATGGAAGATTCAAAGATAATGAACACTCCTATGGCAACCGGATGTAAGTTGAGCAAAGATGATGACTCTCCAAAGGCAGATCAGACAAAGTATAGATTGATGATTGGTGAATTGTTGTATCTCTCTCAGACTAGACCAGATATAATGCAGGCTGTTGGTCTTGTGGCAAGATTCTAGGCTGATCCTAGAGAATCTCATGTTATGGCAATCAAAAGAATTTTTAGGTACTTGAAAGGAACAATTGAGTATGGTCTATGGTACCCTAGAGATCCAGATTTCTCTCTTCATGCTTACATAGATGCAGATTGGGCAGGAGATGTGGATGACCGGAAGAGCACCAGTGGTGGAGCATTCTTTTTAGGGAAGAGATTGGTTTCTTGGCTAAGCAAGAAATAAGATGCAATATCTCTGTCTACAACTGAAGCAGAATACATTGCAGCAGCAGGTAGTTGCACTCAAATCTTGTGGATGAAGCAGATGCTAAGAGACATTAAAATTGAATATGAGGAGCCTATCACAATTTTATGTGATAATTCAAGTGCAATTAATATTTCTAAGAATCCGGTATTGCATTCTAAGACTAAGCACATATCTATCAAGTTTCACTTTTTGAGAGAACAAGTGAACAAGGAAGAAGTCAGATTGGAGTATGTACCCTCCAAGGATCAGATTGCAGATATCCTTACTAAACCTCTTCCCAAGGACTCTTTTGAATATCTCTAGGAGAAGTTAGGGGTCATGGCCCCTCCAGTGATGAACTAGGATGCACTGATGTGCATCAGTCTGGTGGATATCACAGTCATATCTTGTGATCTGGATTGATGATGGGGAGCTGATACTAAGGGGGAGCAGCTGGTATGATTCTGATGTATTAGTATTACAAGTATGAGCCCTTTGCCACTGATGTCAAAGGGGGAGAGAAGACATGTAAAAAACAAGTGGTTGATGATCAAAGGGGGAGCAATAAAGGAAGAGAAGACATGAGAAAAGTTGTTGTTGATAGGGGGAGTTGTGACAAAAAGAGGAAGTTCTTGTCTTGATGGTTTTTCACATCATATGTTGCCATCAATGACAAAGGGGGAGATTGTTGCAAGTATGAGGTGAACCAGTGTTGTCATTGATGTCAACTTACTCATATTGCATTAGTAAGAAGGTTTGGATGAGTTGTGTGCTATTGTTATTGAGGAAATCAGTCTCCATCTGGAACAGTGAAGAACAGTGATGAGAAGAAGGCAAATGTACTGTATAGGTTAAGAACCAGAGGATGCGGATTAAAGGGTTTGTAGATATGAGTCTTGAGATGCTTCAGCTAAGATTTCAGAGGTCCACATGAAGATCTAAAGAAGTTGTGGCTGTCTGTGTGGAACCGGTTCCGGCAAGTGTTTAGAGGTGACAGAGGATCACAGAAAGGTCCGGTGAGGTCTGGAATTGTATTATCCTAATCTGTGGATTGGAAGGAGTGTTTGGGATGTCCTTGTGATGTGTTATCCTGAGTTGTGTATGATTTTGAGGTTCGAAAGTACCTTTTGCATTGTGACAGTGGCGACAGACTATGTTCTTGAAGTACCGGATGATGAAGAGAAGAATTTCGGTAAGCTGATCAAGTGCAGATGTTTTTGATGATTCAGGGAAGGTTATGATGATCATTGGATCATATCTAGTTCGTGTTGGTGGTCCGCATTGAAGTTAGAGTTGGATTTGATGTTATGGCTACCAGTTGTTGGTGTTCTTTCTGTAACAGGCTGACCGGATGTTCTACACGCCTTGCGGATGTTATTGTGATGTTTACCGACTTAGATGATTGTTCCTAAGTCGATGTCTTGTATAAATAAGTGTTTGAGAATTTATTTTGATGTGTGGATTGTGGGGATGAGTGTGGCATAGCGAAGAGAAGTGCGAAAGGCAGAGCAAGGGTTTTGGGCTTAAATGGAACTGATCCGGACATGGTAGAGATGTCATTCTCCAGTTCAAGATTGTGAATCTTATCACTTTGTAGATAGTGTGTCTCCTTGTAGGCAGTGTGCCTCTTTGTGAGCAGTGTTCTCGGGTAGTGAGCCCTAATTGGCATGTGCCATTCATTTTTCTTATTCTTCTAACAGAGAATAATCCTTGGGTTAATCACCCTGTGGTTTTTCCCTTAACTGGGTTTTCCACGTCAAAATCTTGGTGTTCAATGTGTTGATGTTTATCTGCTCTTGTGTTTATGCATTATGCTTTCATGGATGGTTAATTGATATGTTGTTAACTAACAAAGAAGAATCAAGTGTTTGAAGTAGGGCAAGTTTTTATACAACTGATTCACCCCCCCCTCTCAGTTGTATGCCCTAGATCCAACAAGACTCCCTATGAGCTATGGTATGGAAGGATTCCTAAGTTGTTAAATATTTCAAAGTTTTTGGAAGTAAATGTTATATCAGAAGAGATGAAGAAATAGGAAAGTTTGATGCAAGGTGTGATGAAGGTATTTTCCTTAGGTATTCTACTAGAAGCAAAGCTTACCGGTGCTACAAAAAAAGGCTAAGAAAAATTATTGAAAGTGCTAATGTTAAGGTTGAGGAAGACATGTATAGAAGATTTTAGAGGTTGATGGATATGAATTAGATGAGTCTTCTTGTGGAGAAGAAGAAGAAACCACAGAAAAAGAAGTAGAGGTTGAAGAACAAGAAGCTCCAGAAAAAGAAGCACAAGTTCACGAACAAGAAGCTCCGTAAAGAATCCTTAAAACTCCCAAGTATGTATAGAAGCATCACTTTGAAGATTAGATCATTGGTGATAAGAGCAAAGGTGTATTGACAAGAAGGAAAGTTGTTGAAGAATAGGTAAATCTATATTTAATTTCTAAAGTTGAACCTAAATTAGTGGTTGAGGCATGCAAGGATGAGTATTGGATCAAGGCAAGGGAAGAAGAACTAATGCAGATTGAGAAGAATCAGACTTGGGAACCTATCCCAAGACTAAAGAACAAAAATGTGATTGGAACTAAGTGGGTATTCAGGATCAAATTGAATGAGAATGGTGAAGTGGTAAGGAACAAGGCAAGACTTGTGTGTAAAGGTTACTCACAAGTGGAAGGAATAAACTATAAGGAAACTTATGCTCTGGAGGAAAGAACGGAAGCCATTAGGATGTTTCTGGCTTTTGTAGCACATAATGATTTCAAAGTGTATCAAACGGATGAGTACTTATTACAACAAGGATTCAATAAAGGCTCCGCAAATAGCAATTTGTACATCAAAGTAAGTGGAGATCAAATTCTAATTGTGCAAGTGTATGTAGATGATATAATTTTTGGTGGAAATGAAGGTATGTGTAAGAGTTTTGTAGATGAAATGTAGAAAGAATTTGAAATGTAGATGTGTGGGGAAATGAACTTCTTTCTTTAGTTACAGATCAATCAGATAGATAAGGGTATTTTCATTTCTCAGTCAAAGTATATAAAAGAGTTGTTAAAGAAGTTTGGAATGGAAGATTCTAAACCAATTTGTACTACTATGGTTACTGGTGCAGGAGCACCTACCTGACAGCTGGCCTTCATGAGGCAGTTAGTTAGTTTGAGTCTTGTTTATGTTTTCAAGAAGGTCTGATAAGACCAAATGCATGTAATAAGGTCATGCTGATCATGTTAAGGTCATGCTGACTATGCTTTTCTATTTTTAGTTAGTTTGTTAGAACAGCTGTCGTGCTGTAGGACCGGTTGGATCTCCCAGCCGCCTGGAGATTTCCCAGCCGCTTGGAGTTGGGTCAGTAGTACTCGTAGGAAAATCTATTTAAGCATGAGGATCGGTTGACTGTAGATCATTGATCGATAGTATAGTATTGCATTGAGCAGAGGAGTTAGGGTGTGCGGTGTGAGAAACAGTATATTGTATTGCATCTTTGAAATCAATAAAGATCCTGTTTTCATCTTCTGTTTGATCTCCTTTGTGTAATCGATTTGCTGGTTTTGTGGCTGTATGGATTCGCTGATCCATTCCACCGGTTGATTCATCGAATCGGTGGAATGGTGATGTACAGTAGGTTAGGTGTTAGTTTGTTTTCTGTTTGCATGCAGGTGTGCAGGATCGCCGTCGAGAGATGTTGAGGACCCTAGCATGGGTATGTGCTAGGTCGAGCTGATAGAGTGTGGAAGATCACCCTGAGAGTGGATCGAGTCATCCCAGGAGGTTCGGCGGATCAGAACAGTGAAAATCCGCTAAGGCTGGAAATTTGTCAAAACGGCATCATCAGGATATTTTGGTGGATATCCTGCAGTCGCTTCGGGCATCGTCATCCGGATAAGTGGAGATGAGCATGATGCAGTCGAGTGCATGAAGTGGAGGAGCGTCGAGGTGATCATCATCAGGAAGTGCCGAGGAGGAGCGTATCGGCATCAGGTTGAAGATCGGGTTGATCGCGGGCCGAAAAAACTAAGTTTGGCCAACAGCAGGATATGACGTCATCATCATCAGGATATACGTCATCAGGATATTTCGGAGCAGCAGGATATTGAGGAGCTGCATGTGACGTCATCGTCATCAGGATATTGGGGTGACGTAAGCATCGAGGGGACGGTGTGTGGAGTTAAGGTTTGTCATCATCAAGATAAATGGGAGGAACCGGATGTTCTTTATCCTGCTGATTAACATGATGTTGAACATCATGATGCTGAAGATAGTGAAGACAGAAGTTGTCGGTGAGATGAACAGTGGACGTCAGGAGGATGTTCGCACTTGCCGAACATGATGATGCTGCCGAATATGATGATGCTGTTGACAGGCGAAAGTGCGAAGGCTTGTCTACAGGAGGATATCAGTCGGCGACAGTAAATATGATGATGCTGACAGTGTTAGCAAGAAACATGATGATGATGATGATGATGATGGGTTGCAGACATCCATGCTGTATGTTAAGGTTATAGTGTGGATGCCTCTGCATCATAGTGGTATCAGAGCTCAGCAAAACATCTGGGCTGTTGTGTGTTGATTCTGTCACCGAAAGGGCAGAAGTAGAGTTGATTGTGTGTTGTGTGTTGATTGAGAGGTTGACAAAATGCCTCCAAAAGGTAGTGGTACTGCAAGGGAATTGCAGGAGATGAAGGAAAAACATGCCAGAGAGATGAGGAAGATGAAGGAGCTTGCTGAAGCACTTCAAGCCAGGCTTACAGCCCTGGAAAAGAACAAAAAGAGGGAAGTGGCAGACAGTGAGTCTGAAGAAGATGAGGATGCTGTAGAAGAGTATGAAGAGGTAGCTGAAGATCTGGATGCTGAAGACCAGAGACTGGCAAAACTGTTAAAGGTAGTGCAGAGTGATAAACCTAAGGTAAAGGTTGATGTTTCCAAGTATAATGGAAGTTTGAATGAAGATGAGTTGCTGGATTGGATTGCTGCACTGGATAATCACTTTGAATGTGAAGATGTTGCTGAGGATCAGAAGGTAAAGATTGCAAAGACCAAGTTAGGAGGTCATGCTTTGGTATGGTGGGATTATGTACAATCTGAGAGAAGGAAACAAGGAAAGACAAAGATCACTTCATGGGATAAGATGGTAGCAAGGATAAAAGGTAAATTCTTGCCTAGGGATTATGAAATCCAGATGTTTAAGAAGCTGCAATTTTTAAAGCAGAAGGAAAGGGATGTGAAGGCATATACTGAGGAGTTTTATAAGTTGAGTATGAGATCTGGTCATCATGAGAATGAGGTAGAAAAGGTTGGTAGATACTTGGCTGGTTTGAGATTGAACATACAGGATGAGTTAGTTTTAGCTAACCCTAAGAATGTGGAGGATTGTTACCAAATGGCAATCAGGATTGAAGAAAAGATGAATAGAGGACATGATAAGTCCATGAGAGGAAGAGGAAATAATATGAGGGGAAGAGGATCAGCCCCTACACAAAAGCAAACAAATGAGGGTCAAGAAGACACTAGTAAAGGACAGGGACAGTCTGATTTCAGAGGTGGATGGAAAGGTAATAGAGGAAGATTTGGAGGTGGTAGAGGTTCTACTCCATTTTTAGGAAAATGTTACACCTGTGGTGAGTTTGGTCATCCATCTTTCAAATGTTCAGAGAACAAGGGTTCATCATCCAGAAATGATAGAACAAATGACAAGAGAGTACAACTTGTACAAGAAGAGAAAGTAGAGCAAAGTGTGCAGAGTTCAAACACTTATCAAAAAGATAAGGAGCCTGACTATTATGCATATCCTGAGGAGGGAGAATCATTGATGCTAAGGAGAATTAGTTTGCAGGCATCAAAGGATATGATGCAAAGAAGAGCTCTTTTCAAGACCATATGCAAGAGCAAAGGTAAAGTATGTAAGGTTGTCATTGATACTGGTTCAACAGACAACATGGTATCTCAGGAAATGGTGGATAAACTGAATTTGGAAAAGATTCCACATCAACACCCTTACAAGGCATCTTGGGTGAGTGATAGTCAATCACTTTTTGTCTCTGAACAGGCATATGTGGATTTTCAGATTGGGGCATATCATGATAGGGTTTTGTGTGATATTTTGCCCATGGAATGTTGTCACCTACTGTTGGGTAGACCATGGCAATTTGACAGAAGGGTACTGTATGATGGGTATGCTAATACCTACACCATCAGGAAAGATGGGAAGACTATGAAGTTGATGCCATTGCAGGCAGATGCTGCAGCACAGGGGGCAGCCAAAATCATTTTAATGGGAAAGAAAGAGTATGTGCAGATGCCTATAGGAGCAGGCATAAAGGCAGTTGGAAATACTGCAGGGACAGGAGTTGTTAAGGACAACAGGTTGAAGAAAGTTTTAGTTTTGACTGACAGAGGTCAGCAGCAGGTGCAGAAATAGGTTTGCAAATAGCAACCAGTTAATAGGAATGACAAGGATGTTGTCATAGTTGGGACTATTGTTTGTCCTATAAAGATTGAAAGGAAGACAGGATTGAACATTTCAGAAGTTCAAGAGGCAGTTCAGACAGAGGTTCTGGTCAGACAACCTGACAAACACAGGGTATGTGAGAGAAAGGCCTACATTGACAGGCATGAGGATTTACTTGCCAGACAACAAGTTACAGTTCAGAATTCTTGGAGCAGCCAAGAGCCAACAGAGGACAAAGCTGGAACAGGTCAGAATATTGCAAAGGCAAAGTGTAAAGGTGGAGGACTTCCACATACTAAACTCATGGGACATGAGTTCTTTTCTGTTGGGGAGTATGGTGCAGGAGCACCTACCTGACAGCTGGCCTTCATGAGGCAGTTAGTTAGTTTGAGTCTTGTTTATGTTTTCAAGAAGGTCTGGTAAGACCAAATGCATGTAATAAGGTCATGCTGATCATGTTAAGGTCATGCTGACTATGCTTTTCTATTTTTAGTTAGTTTGTTAGAACAGCTGTCGTGCTGTAGGACCGGTTGGATCTCCCAGCCACCTGGAGATTTCCCAGCCGCTTGGAGTCAGGTCAGTAGTACTCATAGGAAAATCTATTTAAGCATGAGGATCGGTTGACTGTAGATCATCGATCGATAGTATAGTATTGCATTAAGCAGAGGAGTTAGAGTGTGCGGTGTGAGAAATAGTATATTGTATTGCATCTTTGAAATCAATAAAGATCCTGTTTTCATCTTCTGTTTGATCTCCTTTGTGTAATCGATTTGCTGGTTTGGTGGCTGTATGGATTCGCTAATCCATTCCACCGGTTGATTCATCGAATCGGTGGAATGGCGATGTACAGTAGGTTAGGTGTTAGTTTGTTTTCTGTTTGCATGCAGGTGTGCAGGATCGCCGTCGAGAGATGTTGAGGACCCTAGCATGGGTATGTGCTAGGTCGAGCTGATAGAGTGTGGAAGATCACCCTGAGAGTGGATCGAGTCATCCCAGGAGGTTCGGCGGATCAGAACAGTGAAAATCTACTAAGGCTGGAAATTTGTCAAAACGGCATCATCAGGATATTTTGGTGGATATCCTGCAGTCGCTTCAGGCATCGTCATCCGGATAAGTGGAGATGAGCATGATGCAGTCGAGTGCATCAAGTGGAAGAGCGTCGGGGTGATCATCATCAGGAAGTGCCGAGGAGGAGCGTATCGGCATCAGGTTGAAGATCGGGTTGATCGCGGGCCGAAAAAACTAAGTTTGGCCAACAGCAGGATATGACGTCATCATCATCAGGATATACGTCATTAGGATATTTCGGAGCAGCAGGATATTGAGGAGCTGCATGTGATGTCATCGTCATCAGGATAATCGTCATCAGGATATCGGGGTGACGTAAGCATCGAGGGGACGGTGCGTGGAGTTAAGGTTTGTCATCATCAGGATAAATGGGAGGAACTGGATGTTCTTTATCCTGCTGATTAACATGATGTTGATCATGATGCTGAAGATAGTGAAGACGAAAGTTGTCGGTGAGATGAACAGTGGACGTCAGGAGGATGTTCGCACTTGCCGAACATGATGATGCTGCCAAATATGATGATGCTGTTGACAGGCGAAAGTGCGAAGGCTTGTCTACAGGAGGATATCGGTCGGCGACAGTAAATATGATGATGCTGACAGTGTTAGCAAGAAACATGATGATGATGATGATGATGATGATGATGGGTTGTAGACATCCATGCTGTATGTTAAGGTTATAGTGTGGATGCCTCTGCATCAGTTACTGGTTGTAAGTTGAGAAAGATTGATGAATCTCCTAAGGCTAATCAAAGAAAGTACAAATCAATGATTGGAGGATTACTGTATCTGACTGCTACTAGATTAGATATAATGCATGCAGTCTGTCTTGTGGCTAGATTTCAAGAAGATCCTAGAGAGTCACATGTTATGGCAGTAAAGAGGATGTTTAGATATTTAAAGGGCACTCTGAATCATAGCTTGTGGTATCTAAAATATACTGACTTTACTCTAAATGCTTATATAGATGCAGATTGGACCGGTTGTGTAGATGATAGGAAAAGTACAAGTGGTGGTGCATTCTTTCTTGGATGTAGGTTGGTGTCTTGGCTAAGTAAGAAACAAGATTCAGTGTCTTTATCTACTACAGAGGCAAAGTATATTTCTGCACATAGGTGTTATGGATGAGACAAACCTTGAAGGATATCAAAGTTGTGTATGATGAGCCAATTTCTATTTTTTGTGATAATACAAGTGTTATTAAAATTTCAAAGAATCTAGTGATGCATTCAAGGACAAAGCATATTTCAATCAGGTATCACTTTTTGAGAGAGAAAGTTGCAGAAAATGAGGTAAAGCTTGAGTATGTGCCTACAAAGGATCGGGTTGCTAACATATTCACTAAGGCTCTTCCTAAGGATACATTTGAGTATCTCCGGGTGAGAGGAACCTCTTGCAACAATATAATGAAAAATGCACGAAATAACAAAAATAGCATAAACACAAAAGGAATTTATTGATCATGGACCACTTTGAGGGGGCAACCTCCTTTGACCAAGCTCAATACAATAAATTCGTGGATGCCTTCATTGGCCTCAACACGTATTTATATACTAAGTCTAATCTAAACAACTATTACTTCCCATGAATGTGGGATAATACAATATACTCATGGGATGACTTACAAAGCATATGCATCCAAATGTAATATACTAACAAAGTAAAGAGAAGGGTTAAACACGAGTTCCTAACATCCCCTCTCTCTTAGAAAAGCTTTGTCCTCAAAGCGTAAGATTTGGAAATTGTTGCTAAATCGAAAGGAGTGGTTCCCATGTAGCAATCTCTGGGTGCATTCCATGCTACTGAATTAATATCTCTGTGATGGATCAAGAGTGAATATGACAAGTGCACCTATCAAGGATTACCTCCACCTCCAAAAGGATGGATCCTTCATTATCCAGTTATGGTAAAACAATTTGTGCTCTGTCGTTGGTGCCAAGAAATTTCTTTAGACAAGAGACATGAAATACTGGATGAACGTGGGAAGGAGGAAGTTCCAATTTATAAGCAACCGACCCAATCTTCTGAAGAACCTTTTATGGCCCATAAAACTTTGGAGCCAGCTTATGATGCCCAATCTGATCTAGGGTGCGGAGAACCATGTCAACTGCCTGAACTCGTGAACTACTAGGGGAGTATGGAAGGAGTGCTGGTGGTCCCTGACCATAGACTGCTTCATATGGAGTCATGTTAGATGCAGTGTGGTAGGAGGTATTGTACCACCATTCAGTGAGAGGGAGCCACTTTGCCCACTGATGTTGTTTTGAGGTGAAGCAACGAAGATAAGTTTCCAAACATTTGTTGAGAATTTCAATCTAACCATCTGTTTGTGGCTAATACCCAGAACTCATCCTTAGTTTGGTGCCAGTGTGGTGAAATAGTTCTATCCAAAAATGACTGATGAAAGTTGTATCATGATCTGAGAAAATGGAAGAAGGGATGCCATGAATACGAAAGATCTGCTCCATGAAAATTTGTGCAACTGAGGAGGCGGTATAGGGATGGCTGAGGGCACAAAAATGACTATATTTTGAGAGGTGATCACCCACAACCAAGATAACTGTCTTCCCTCTAGATTTAGGGAGCCCCTCATTGAAATCCATAAAAATATCTATCCAAATCCATGTAGGCATGGGCAAGGGTTCGAGAAATCCAAGGAGTGTCATTTCACCCTTGTTGCATTGGCAGGTATCACATTCAACCACCATCTGTTGAATTGCCCTTTTCATTCCCTTCTAAAAGAAGGTACGTCATGCCCGCTCATAAGTTTTGAGGAACCCAGAGTACCCTACCGATGGAGAAACATAGAGTTCATAGAAGACAACCTGTTGGGTAGATTCCAACCAATTTGGAATAGGCATAGAAATAGCTGAAAGAGAAGATTGGTCATCACATGTGTGAGAAAGAGAATCCATCACAATATTGTCCTTACCCTTCTTGTAAGTGATCTCATAGTCATAACCCATGAGTTTGCTAATCCATTTCTGTTGTACTAGGGAGGAGACCCATTGTTCCAGGAAATATTTCAGACTATGGTGAGCAGCCCTAATGCAAAAATGATTCCCTAGTAGGTATGGCCACCACTTATGTACTGCATGTAAAATAGCCATCATTCGTTGTAGATCCGAAGGAGTAGTGGAGACCACAAATGGTTGCATCTGAATGGAATGAAGCTGAGAGATGACACCATGTGAATTCTTCTTAAGAAGCTTTTCCATGCGATGTGAACTTATGATGCTGAGAGACCCCAGTTGTAAGCCCTTCAATGTGTGTTTGTGCCCATTGGCTAAAAATTGCATCCAAAGTTCAACAAAATCCCATAAGATGGGTCCAAGTGTGTGTAACCATTGGGTGCCCAAAACCACATCACATCCGCCTAAGGGCAAGGAAAATATGTCAGAGCACATGTTATAATCTCCAATAGAGATACACACATTGTGACACTTCCCTTTGCAGCTAATGTGCCCCCATTAGCAATCATGACTTCAAAGCTGGAGCAAGGATGAATAAAACAATCAGCCTGTTTGGCTATTCGAGGGTCAATGAAGTTATGAGTGCTACCAGAATCAATGAGTATTATAAGAGAGAGCTTCTTGAAGTAACCCTTGATCCACATGGTTTGTGGGGTGGTGACTCCTGCTAAGGCATGGAGAGAGATCTCTGGGTGGTCTTCCTGAGAAGTAGGGTCAATAGGCGACTGCTGAGTTTCAACCTGATCAGCTACTGTATCTTGAGCATCTACATAAACTTCAGTTTCAGGTGAAGAATCCACATCCAAGAGATAGAGCTTTTGCTCAACACATATATGTCCCCAAGTGAATTTCTCATCGCAATTATAACAAAGCCCTTTTTCTCTACGTGCTTGCATCTCTGCTTTGGTCAAATGCTTGATAGGAGTTGTTCTAGGAGCTGGCATTATTTGAAGTCTTTGGGAATCCATATTTCTGAATGGAGCAAAATTGGATTTGCAGCGCTGTTGAGATGTGATCTTGTCCTCCACCAACTTAGCCAACCCTAAGGCTTCCATCATTGTGCTTGGACGGAATATTTTAACCTCAGAGCGAATTGCATCCTTCAGACCACTAACAAAACAACTCCTAAAGAATTCATCAGACAATCCCTCTATGTGATTGGCCAGTTTTTCAAATTCTATTTGATATTCTTTCACAATGCCTATTTGGCACAGTTTTGTGAGTTCCCATGTGAAGTCATCAAAAGCACTAGGGCCAAATCGTTGCAAAATGAGTTTGCAAAAATCTGTCCATTTTGGCTCGTCATGAGCCTTGATGTACCAACATAACCATTGAAGGGCTTCATGATCCAAATGAAAGGATGCAAGTGGTACTTTGTTGACATCAAAAGTATTATGCAGACTGAAATATTGTTCTGTCTGGTATATCCATCTAGTTGGATCATCACTATTGAAGTGAGGAAAATCAAGCTTCGGCCCACGAAATTGCTGGAAGAAGAAAACCCTATGGACCTGCAGAAGACTCTGGCTGCCATCTATTGTTCATGGCTAAATGCTAAAGATTGAGCCCGCAAATTTTTTCATCCAGATCTTGGAGTTTGGTCTTAAGGGCTGCAAGTTCATCCACCATGTTTTTTGCTCCTGTGCGGGTGACAACCATAACCATGATATTTATTTTTTTGGAGAATGGGTAGAAAAACAAAAACAAAAACTTTTTTAGTAGAGGAAAATTTGGATTTGGGAAAAACTCTGATGGGTAATTGGGGTTTGACTAGGTTTTGGACACTTTCTGAGGGGAAGGGGAGAAGAAAATGAGGATTTTAGAAGCAGGGTGAAAGAATGGGAAAATTTGTCCAAGAGGGACAAAGGAGTAGAAATATGAAATGAACACTGTGGCAAAATTTGAAGGCTATTGGGTGAGAATCAAAGAAGTTATGGTAAACCCTAAAAATAGACAAATGTGGGATTTTTGGCTTCGATAAGTGGAATCTGGGATAGGGTCCTTAAGGAAGGAAATATGCAGAATGAAATTTCAAGGGTTCCAGTGAATTTTGAGAGAAAACGGGGCTAAAGCAGGGAAGATATGGCAAAAAAACAAGTTTTTTTTTTAAACTATCTGCCAACTGCTCTGGACGGATTCAATCTGTAATTTGCTGGTTGTCAATAGGTATGGGCCCCAGGTATGTTCGGCTTCCTAAAGGTTCAGGGGATTCACTCAGCTACAAATGTTGTCTAATGGCTTGTGTATTGGGGTAGTACCCCTCACTCCACAGCTTAGGTAAAATTGATAACCGCTTTGCCACAAACGACAGCTCTTGGTTTACCTCACGGATGGGAACTAGTCAATCAAGTAGGGGCCATTGCCCTTTTTGCTGGCAAGTCCTCTCAATGGGCTAGCTACTTCAGGGTTCCTGTGGTACTCCTCACAATGAGTTTTAGGGCTGTGCCCAGGCACTTCCCACAGTTAAGCAGATAGGAATTATTCCTTGATCCAAACCTACAATTGAAATGAACAATACAGACGCAAAAAAAAAGAACTACTGCAATAATCAAAGCGCCTGGAGGCCACTGCGGAAAAAAAAATTAGCAGAAATTCCACCCAGTGAGCCCAAGAAAGCGCTCTAATACCAGATGAGAGGAACCTCCTGCAACAATATAATGAAAAATGCACGAAATAATAGAAATAGCCAAAACACAGAAGGAATTTATTGATCGCGAGCCACTTTAAGGGGGCAACCTCCTTTGAGCAAGCTCAATACAATAAATTTGTGGATGCCTTCATTGGCCTCAACACATACTTATATACTAAGCCTAATCTAAACAACTATTACTTCCCATGAATGTGGGATAATACAATATACTCACGGGATGACTTACAAAGCATATGCATCCAAATGTAATATACTAACAAAGTAAAGAGAAGGGTTAAACATGGGTTCCAAACACTGCGAGAAGTTAGGGGTTATTGCCCCTCCTTCTTTGAACTAGATGCATAAGGAGATGCATCAGTCTAGTGTGCTTCAAGATTCATTCTTTTCTGGACTGGTGTTGGAAGCTACCTCTCAGGGGGAGCAGGTAGTAGCTTTGATGACTATTGCAGACAGGGGGAGTAAGAGTTGGTGTGTACTCCTAAGGGGGGGTATTTAGAGCAGCAGTGAGTAGTGCAAGTATGTGCAGTATCATAGAGAGAGAGAGAGAGAGTTGTCACCCTTTGCCATTGATGTCAAAGGGGGAGAGAGAATGTGAAAAAGAAAAGAGTTAGTAATCAGAGAGAAAGTAAGATGTGTAAAAGAAAGGGGGAGATTAAGAAAGTAAAAAACATTGGTGCAGAGTTGTGCCTTGATGGTTTTTCACATTATGTGTTTCCATCAATGATAAAAGGGGAGATTGTTGTAAGTATGTGCTAATCGGTGTTGTCATTGATGTCAACAAGCTTGTGTTGTCATTGGTGTCAACTGTGTCTTCTGATGAGGTTATTGTTGTTTGATTAAGTTTGTCTTTCTAAAAGTGATTTGGTTACTTTGTAGAGGTGTTGAAGATGTTGAGGATATGTTTCTATTGTTGGGTTTCCAAGTGCTTTTGAGAACATTTGATTAACATTGGAAACAGTGTGTTGTAGAAGTCTTTTAGCTTACAAAGTGTTGTTTGCATTTTTGCTCCGCATTTCTTTTGTGTTGGACATCTAAGTGTGCAATTTGGATATGTTATTTAGAAGTGTTTGAAGATGCTAAATCTAGAATTTGGTGCTCTAGATCATTGTGCAGTGAAAGTTGTGTTCACCAGTTTGAGAATAGTGTTTAACAGTGTTTGTAGTGTGTCTGGGAGAAAGTGTTTTGCTCCGCATTTCTCTGCAAAGTGGTTTTAGTTGTTGCAGTTCTGATTGTGTGCTTATAAGGTCCTTATCTATGTTCAATCTAGAAGGTTTGTGATTTGATGCTCCGAAAAGTGATTTCTTGTGTAGCAAAGTTTGACAATGTTGTTTGTAAGAAAATTGTGAACTTTCTTCAGGTGAAAGTTGTTGTGGTTGAATTTGTTGGTTTTTAGGTGACTTCAAGATATTCATGGATGTTTCTAGATTGTATTAAATCTTTGTATAAGATTTTTGAGGTGTTTTTACCTTTGAGGAAGCATGTGCTTAAAAGTCCATAGTGTTAACTCACACTAGTAGAATTTGGCAAATAAATGACTAAGTGACTAAAACTTTTAGTCACAACTAAAAATGACTAAATTCTACTAATTTTTTGCAACTTAGTTATAAATGAGTAAATAAATGACTAATTTGGTCATTGACTAAAAAATTATTTAGTCACAGAAATAAAAATGACTAAATAGTTAGTCGCGCAAATACAAATTAGACAAAAATTTAAAAAAACTTTTCGGGAAATTATTGGCGAGATCTATTACGCATGATTCATTATTCGTGTTCATTGAATTCCTTGCTTCATTAGTTGGTTACTTGCAGTTACTTCACACTGAGGTGTTTTGAGACATTATAGCTTTTGCAAATATGTTCCCAAGCGGTGTTGTCATTGATGTCAACATATCCTTGTTACCATTGGTGTCAACTGTATCCTATTTTGCTGCCTGTATAGAAGACTGGATTGTTGAGGATATTAAGAAAATTAATGAGGATCAATGTATGCAAACCATATGGCTGAGTAGAGGATTGTCTGAAGAAGCTCCAGTTAAGCTTTGAAGGGTTCGCATGAAGATTTGAAGAAGCTATGGCCATCTGAGTAGAAACAGTTTTGTAGTGTTCATAAGAGCAGAGTAACAGAAAAGAGGTCCAGATTGTTCCGGATATGTCAAATGATGATCTGTGGATCTAGAGGCATGTTTGGGAAGTTAGTGTGTATCATCCATTCAAGTGGTTCATGGTTTGGAGGTCCACAAGCAATATTTCTAATGTGACAGTCATGGCAGACAGTGTTCTTGAGGTTCCGGAGGAAGATGCAAGTGATTTTGATGATTTGGAGGAGTGTGGATGTTTTTGTTGAATTCAATGTGCCTATGGAGGTCTCTGGATCATGTGACTACTATGTTGGAGGTCTGCATTGAAGTTTGAGCTTGTCAAATAAGATTTCCTTCTTGGTGTTGCTGTTCTTCCCAGTCTTGGCTGACCGGATGATCTAAGAGCAATTCTATGAAGCATGGCATGTTGATCAAGGAAGATTTGAGTCCCAACTATGTTTGGTCGATAGCTTAGTGATTCGTATTAAGTCATATGTTTGTAGTCCCGACCTTGATGTTCATTCCAAGGTTGATGAAGCATATAAATACTTGTTGATGAGTTGTGGAAAATCATCCTTGTGCGAAAATAATAAAATCCAAAGAAAGGATCAAAGGCAGAGCAAAGCAGAGGAGAAGCAAAAGAATAAGAGATGTTTAGATGAAGAACTAGATAATAAGTATTTGGAGTAGAGCAAAAGTTTTGTAAGCCTTCAAAGGAACTGAACCAAACATAGAGAAGATGCTATTTCACAGTTCATTCTTTCTGTATTAAACATAAATTCTGTAGGCAGTGAGCCTCTCCTGAGCAATGAGCTCTGGATAGTGAGCCTGAAGGCATGTGCCTTCCCTTTTCTTCTAAGTACTTTTAATAGGGCACGAATCTTGTGGGTTAACCCCCACCGTGGTTTTCCCTTAACAGGGTTTCCACGTAAAAATTCTGGTGTTATGTCTGTTCAATTTATTTCTTCTCTTGTATTATTGATTCATGCTTTAATGTTTATCTGATTGAAAGTTGTTAAAGAAGATTAAAAGAAGAATAGGTTAAAATTTGTGGGACAACTAATTCACCCCCCCTCTCAGTTGTTTGGACTATTTCTAACAATTGGTATCAAAGCCAAGTTCCTCTAAAAGAAGCTTAACCACCTGAGGAGATCCAGGATGTCGACCTACAAGAAGGATAGTCTGAGATTTGATGGAACAAATTACTCTATTTGGAAGAGTCGCATGGAGTGCCATTTGCAATGCATGGGTGATGCTTATTGGACAATAACCAATGATGAGTATAAACCTCCAGAGAAAGGTCCTTCAACTCCAGATCAAATCAAAGATGCTGAAAATAACCTTCGAGCTAAAGAAGCCTTGTTGAGTGCCATGACTGATTCAGAAATGACAAATGTCTTTGGACTAAAAACTACTCATGAAATCTGGAAGAAGTTGGAGAATCTTTATGAAGGTGATGAACATGTCAAATGTGCCAAACCACAAAGTCTGAGAGGAAAATTTGAAAATCTGAGGATGAGTGAAGATGAAAACATTACAATCTACATGCAAAAGATAAATGAACTTGTGTGTGGTATCAGGTGTGCTAGTGGAACTTTGGAAGAATTAGAGATTGTGGCAAAAGTGCTCAGATCTTTACCTGATTCATACAAACATAAGGTTGCTACTATAGAAGAGATCAGGACTATCTCAAAAGTTACAAGAGATCAGCTGGTTGGCAAAATTTTAGCTTTTGAATTAAGTGAGTTTGGTGATTCTCTTCCTAAGTCTGAATCTGCTTTTAAGGCCAGTGTATATGGAAAACAAAGATATGATCCCGGTGAAAGCTCTTCTACAAGATCAAACAGATTTGCTAAGGCAAGGAAGGATCTTGAAAATGATGAAATTGAGTCTACAGAACTTGAAGCTCTTATTGCTAGAAGAATGCTAGGAGGATCTAGTAAGTATGAAGGAAAGTTGCCATTCAAATGTTTTGCTTGTAATAAGATTGGTCATTTTTCTTCAAGATGTCTGGAGAAATTTTCAAAGCCAAACCCTAACAGATATAAAGGTCAGAAGAAATGTTACTATGTCCAAGAAGCTGGAGAAGAAGGAGTCACAGATGATGAATATGATCATGGAGGTGCCACTGAAGATGATTGGGTGTTCATTTCTATCAAATAAGAAGATCCAATGTCTATTGACTCTACTAGCTGTGCAAATGTGGAAAGTGCCTTGGCTACTCAGGTTGTTGAAAAGTATGAATGGGTGATTGATAGTGGATGTTCTTATCATAAGACTAGTGACAAAAGTAAGTTTATAGACTTTAAAAAATATGAAGGTGGAATTGTTAAATTTAGAGAAAACTCAGCTGGTAGAATCCATGGCAGAGGATCCATCTCTTTTAATGGTAAGAATATCACAAATGATGTTCTATATGTGGAAGGGTTGAAGCATAATCTTCTCAGTGTTGGATAGTTGGTTGACAAGAGTTATGATCTCTGATTCAAGGATGGCAAATGCAAAATCTTGGAAAGCTCCAGAACTGAAATTGCATCTGGTACACAAACTAGAGGTAACATCTTTCAATTAAGTAGTTTTGGTAAAAGTTGTTTGATTGCACTGACATATTAGAGTTGGTTATGGCATAGGAAAATGTGTCATGTGAATTTTGACAACATTGTCAAGATAAGTTATACTCAAGCTGTGAGCGATCTTCCAAGAATTGTGAAACCTAATAGCATGTGTAGAGAATGTCAATTGGGTAAATAGAATAGAACATCATTCAAAAGTAAAGAATAATTTTCAAGTGGGCGATTGGAACTTATGCATATTGATCTATGTGGTCCTGCTAGAATTAGGAGTGTGCAAGGAGACATATATTCTATGCTGTTGATTGATGATTACTCCCAGATGATATGGGTAACTTTCTTAAAAGAAAAATCAAAAGCTCTTGACAAATTCAAAGTCTTCAAAGTTATGGTGGAAAATGAGATTGGTGTGAAGATAAAGTGTCTAAGATTTCACAGAGGTGGAGAGTTTACCTCCGGTGAGTTTGATACATTCTATGAAAAGCATGGAATAAAAAGATAGTTATCTATCCTAGGACTCCTCAGTAAAATGGAGTTGTGGAAAGAAAGAACTAGACCATTCAAGAAGCTGCCAGAACCATGATGATGGAAACAAATGTTCCACAAGTTTATTGGAGAGAAGTTGTAAGTACTGCTATCTACACTCTTAACTGGGTGTAGATCAAAGGCAATTCTGGTAAGACTCCTTATGAACTCTGATTTGGTCATCCTCCTACTGTAAGATATTTTAGAGTTTTTGGTAGTAAATGCTATATCAAAAGAGATGAGGATCTAGGCAAGTTTGAAGAAAGAAGTGACGAAAGAATCTTTCTAGGCTACTCTACTCAAAGTAAAGCATACCGGTGCTTTAAAAAGAGGTTGAAAAAGATTATTGAAAGTGTCAATGTTAGAGTTGATGAGAGCAAAGAAGGACATTCTAGGTCTTGCGAATATGATTCAGATGATCAAGATGAAAATCCAAGTCAAGAAAGGCAAGTGCAAACTCAGATTTAGATCCAAATTGATCCAAAAAATCCAGTAATTCAAGAATATAGTGCAGAAGTTGAGGACCAAGCTCAAGAAATGGAAGCCCAAGCAATTCCCAAAACTCCCAAGTGTGTAAGGATGAATCATCTTGAAGATCAAATCATAGGAGATAGAAATAAAGGTGTTGAACTAGGAGAAGAGTTGCTGAAGATCGAGAAGAGATTTCTTTGATTTCAAAGATTGAACCAAAATCAATAAGTGAAGCCTGCAATGATGAAAACTGGGTAAAAGCAATGAAGAACTAATGCAAATTGAAAAGAATCACACTTGGGATCTTGTTTCTAGACCTGAGGACAAAAATGTAATTCGAACTAAATGGCTCTTCTAGAATAAACTAAATGAAGATGGTGAAGTTGTAAGCAATAAAGCAAGGTTGGTATGCAAAGGATATTCTCAAGTGGAAAGAATTGATTTTGAAGAAACTTTTGCTCTAGTGGCAAGAATAGAGGCAGTCAAATTGTTTCTTGCTTTTGTTTCTTATAAAGATTTCAAAGTCTATCAAATGGATGTCAAGTTAGCATTTCTAAATGGAGAGTTAGAAGGAAGTCTACATTGAGCAATCGGAAGGATTTCAGTTGTCTGATCAGAAAGACATGGTCTGCAGATTGAGGAAAGCATTATATGGACTCAAACAAGCCCCAAGAGCCTAGTATGCAAGATTAGATAAGTATATGCTAAAGCTAGGATATAACAAAGGCACTGCTGACATTAATCTTTACTTCAAGATTGATCATGAGAATATTCCAATTGTTGAGGTGTTTGTTGATGATATCATTTTTGGTGGAAATGAGAGCATGTGCAAAACATTTGTTGATTAGATACAAAGTGAATTTGAGATGTCCATGTTTGGTGAGATGAATTTCTTCTTAGGTCTGCAAATCACTCAGTCAGATAAAGGTATCTTTATATCTCAGTCTAAGTATGTGAAAGAATTGTTGAAGAAGTTTGGAATGGAAGATTCAAAGCTAGTAGGTACGCCTATGGTAATCAGATGTAAGTTGAGTAAAGAAGATGACTACCCTAAGGCAAAATAGAAAAGGTATTGATCAATGATTAGAGGACTGCTCTATCTCACTCAGACCAGACCTGATATCATGAATGCAGTTGGGCTTATTCCTAGATTACAGGCTGATCCTAAAGAATCCCATGTTGTAGCAGTCAAAAGAATCTTCAGATATCTCAAAGGAACACTTGATTATGGATTATGGTATCAAAAGATAGTGACTTCACTCTTCATGCTTATACAGATGCTAATTGGGTAGGAGATGTGGATGATAGGAAAAGTACTAGTGGTGGTGCATTCTTCTTTGGGAAGTAGATTGGTTTCTTGGTTGAGCAAAAAGGAGGCAATATCCCTATCTATAGTAGAGACAAAGTATATAGCAGTAGCAAACAATTGCACTCAAGTTCTGTGGATGAAGCAAATGTTGAAGGACATCAGAATTGTGTTTGAGGAGCCTATCACATTTTTTTGTGATAATTCAAGTGCAATAAGCATCTCAAAGAATCTAGTGTTGCATTCAAAGACAAAGCACATATCCATCAAGTTTCATTTCTTGAGAGAGAAGGTAAATGAGAATGAAGTCAAGTTGGAGTTTGTGTCTTCAAAGGATCAGATTGCGGATATTTTCACTAAGCCTCTTCCCAAGGGTACTTTTGAGTATCTTAGAGAGAAGTTGGGGGTGATTACAAATCCTGATTAGAATTAAGATGCACTAGAGTGTATCAGTCAGGTGAAATTCACAGTCACATCTTGTGATCCGGTTGATGTCAAGGAGGCACTACTTAGGGGGACTAGTCTGCATGTAATTTTTGAGTTTGGTCTAAAACAAAAATAAGGAGAAAAGACTACAAATATGTGCCCTTTGCCATTGATATCAAAGGGGGAGGGAAGTTCATGTGAAAAAGTAGTTGCTGATGAAAGAGGCAACAGTGAAGAAAGTGATTGCAGAAGTGATAAGACAAAGGGGGAGAAGGTCTTGTCTTGATGGTCAAATCAGTTTTTCACATCATATGTTGCCATCAATGACAAAGGGGGAGATTGTTGCAAATATGTGCCTAAGCAGTGTTGTCATTGATGTCAACATATCCTTGTTGAAAGGAAGCTAGGTATGCGGAAATTGCTTCCTACACTAATCTAATGAGGAGAGATGTATACAAATTCAATTTTAATCCTTACAACTACAACTACATAGAACATCTAATAGAGATATTGCAGCAATACACATACACACAGAAAGTAGACAGAAGAGAGAGAGAGAGACAAGATATATCTGGGGAAAACCCTTACGGGTGAAAAACCCCACACTCCAAAACACAACTCAAATGTATTATAGTAAACAATAATAGATTACAATACAGTTTCAAAGCCAATGCTCTTTCAGGAGTCTTTGAATGTCAAATCTAGAGATATTCTAGCAGCATAACAGTACCTGTACAAAAAACTACTTATCTCCCATCCAAGCACCTATGTTTATAGAGTTTACAAGGCAAATATGGAGCCTTCTAGAGATGGGCATCCATCTTGGACTCGTGCCCCAAAACCCATGCCTAAGGACACTTGTCCAACATCCCATCCCAATGTGGGTTCCTTGTCCCAAGATAGGCTATAATAGATGCTCTTACGCACCTTACAACTATCATAGAATCCATCATAACTGACAACACTTACAGCTATAAGAGAATCTGTCATACACTGACTAAAAATATCTTATTCTTCTTACAACATGTCATAACCTCCCTTGACCACCCAAAGATGCCTTTCTCTCATGCAAAGATACTCACCGACACTTGTCATTAAATAAAAGTCATTTGAGGTTTCGGGAGCGTTGCCCCCGATCCCCCACAAGGGCACTGCCTCTCGACCTTGCCCTGTACTATGACAGGGAGTGTGCCAGGGGCGCTGCCCCTGGACCCCACAAGGGGCTCCGCCCCTTGACCCCATCTTGGGGACGCTACCCCCAAACCCCCATTAATTATTCAAGGGGGAAACCACGACTACCAAAGTCACCAAAATTTATACTACTGCATGTACACAAGCTACCAACTATGCCAACTCAATATGGGATAAATAAATACAACCTTAGGAATTTACAAAGGTTGAGACACCTTAACTCCCAACATTCTCCCACTTGTCGAACACCTTGCAAGGACCAAAATTAATGACAAGATTTAACTGCTAGGGGCCAAGAGGCCCATAGACTCCAAACACCATCTGAACTTCTCTGTGCCCACTGGTTTTGTCAATGCATCTGCAGCATTCTTCAAAGTATCTACCTTCTCCAAATTTACCTTTCCATCCTCAACCATGTCTCGGATAAAGTGAAATTGAACATCAATGTGCTTTGTTCTAGCATGAAAAGTTGGATTCTTTGCAAGACAAATTACACTCTAACTATCACAACTGATCGTGATCTGACCTGCATCAACACCAATATCTAAACACAATCTCTTAAGCCAAATGGCTTCCTTACAAGCATGAGTTGCTGCCATATACTTAGCTTCTGTCATGGATAAAGCAACAAGAAGTTGTCGCTTACTCATCCAACTAATAGCACCACCAAATAGTGTAAACACATAAGCATTGGTGGATCTCCTACTGTCAATGTCACCTGCCCAATCTGAATCCACAAATCCACAAATATCAATAGAATGCAGAGGTCTTGAAACATTACCATGATAGAAAATAGAATACTCGGAAGTACCCCTCAAATATCTAAACACTCGCTTAACTGCATCCCAATGAACTCGTCCAGGATTAGCCATAAATCAACTAAGGACTCCCACTGCTTGGGCAATGTCTGGTCTTGTGCAGACCATAGCATACATCAAACTACCAACAACACTAGCATAAGGTACTTTGCTCATGTCCTCCACCTCACTAGGAGATTTTGGACAATCCTCAACAGACAACTTTGTCCCCAAGGAAACGGGAACCCATAATGGTCTACAATCTGCCATGCTGAACCTGTACAACATGGTCTTCACATACTTACTCTAGCTTAACCAAAGTTTTATGTTGGTTCTATCTCTTCTAATTTCCATTCCTAGATTGTACCTGGATGCCCCTAAATCTTTCATTTCAAATTGTGCTAACAACTGAGATTTAAAATCAGAAATCATATTTTTACCCTTCCCAATGAGCAACATATCATCAACATACAGTGCAACAATGAGAATACGATCACCATCAAATTTATAGTACACACAGTGATCCGATTTCAATCTCACAAATCCAATTGACAGCACAAAGGCATCAAACTTCAAGTACCATCTCCTAGGGGATTGCTTCAAACCATACAAAGACTTTTTAAGTTTGCAAACCAAATTTTCTTTACCTTTCACCATGTAATGCTCTGGCTGTGACATGTAGATTTCTTCCTCCAAGTCACCATGAAGGAAAGTTGTCTTCACATCCATCTGTTCTACCTCCAAGTCATAAGCTGCTACGAGAGACAACATGAATCGAATGGATGTCAACTTTGCAACAGGAGAGAAGATCTCACCATAATCTATACCCTCCACTTGTGAATACCCCTTCGCAACCAATCTGGCCTTATACTTCTTAACACTGCCATCTGCACCAAATTTATTCTTAAACACCTATTTGCATCCAATGGGTTTCCGTCTAGGAGGCAAAGGCACCAAGTCCCAAGTTTGATTCTTTTCCAAATAAGCCATTTCATCCTCCATGGCCTACTTCCAAGAACCTGCATCTTTCATGTCCATAGCCTATGATACAGTTCTAGGTTCATCACTGTTAGTAACCAAAGCATAAGCACAACTAGAATCAAGCAATGTAAAACCAAACCTTTCAAGTTGCTTTCTTATCTGTGTAGACCTCCTCAAGAGCTGAGGTTGAGGTTCAGCTTCTTCATCTGAGCTTTCAGAGCTGCTAGAGCTCTCCTCATCATCAGGTCCAACATTGTCTTTTTGTTCAGTCTTCTCAAGGGTAGCAGGAAACTGAACAACATCCTCTTTCTTTACTATTTCTTCTGGCTGCAAAACAATGGAAGAAGGTGTAACCCCTCTGAAGAAGACACTTCTACTATACAACACTTTTTCAGCCACAGGGTCCCAAAGCTTGTATCCTTTCACACCGACACCATAGCCAATGAAGATACACTTAACAACCTTGTTCTCCAATTTTGACTGCTTCTCCCTAGGCACATGTGCATATGCCTCACAACCCAAAACATGAAGATGCCTTATTGAAGGCTTTCTACCAGACCACACCTCCATGTGTGTCTTTCCAACAAGAGCTGATGTAGGAGATCTATTAACAAGATAGCAAGCAGTGGCAACAGCTTCAGCCCAAAACTTTTGTTCTAGGCTAGCTCCACTAAGCATACTCCTAGCCTTCTCCATCAGTGTCATGTTCATCCTCTCTGCAATTCCATTTTGTCGCAGGGTGTATGGAGTTGTCTTATGTTTTTCAATCCCAAGTTCCTTGTAGTACTTATCGAATTCTATAGAACAGAACTCACCACCATTGTCAGTTCTCAAACATTTAATCTTTTTACCAGTCTAATTTTTAGCAAAGGCCTTAAACTCCTTAAACTTGCTATAGACTTCAGATTTGCTTCTAAGAAAATAAATCCATGTCCTTCTACTGTAATCATCTATAAAAGATACAAAGTATATAGATTTTGATAACAAAGGAACATTAACAGGACTAAATACATCAGAATAAACAAGGTCCAACACACCAGAAGACTTGTGAGAACTTGAATAAAACTAAACACGGTTTTGCTTTCCATAAATGCAATGTTCGCAAAAGTCAAACTCAAGATTACAATCATCTAGCCCCTCAACGATGTTTTTATTTTTCAGTGTATGTAGACCCTTCTCACCAATGTGGCCAAATCTCTTATGCTATAACATTGTCTTTTCAGTAGGAAGTTTAACTTCCAATGCATGATTACAACTATCAAAACTAGAAACAACAGATTTCTTCACTACTCGTTCAGATGGTGGGGATGAAGTGACTGTTGCCCTCTTCCTTGAGTCAGAAGAACTATTACATTGTGAAATGCATGCCTCTAACTGAAACAGAGTACCTCTCCTAGTACCTTTAGTAAGCACCTTAGCTCCTCTAGTCATCTTGCATCCTTCTTTCAAAAAGACAACCTGCACACCTGTATCATTCAAACTACTTACAGAAAATAGGTTCCGTGCTAAGCCTGGGATGTACATAACCCTAGAGATCCCCTTCACTCAACCATCAGGGAATCAGATAAATACTCTTCCACGACCAACAATCTTCAGATGAGAGTCATCACCTAGATACACCTTTCCACCATCAAACTCCTCATACTTAGTGAACCAGTCTCAATGCAAGGTCAAGTGGAATGATGCACCAAAGTTAATCAGCCACACATCATCTGATGCATGGGTTGCCAGGGCTGTGATGAAAGCATCACTGTCATCTTGTGACTTATCAAAATCTAAATTAGGAGCTTTCTTCTTCTTCTTCTCCTCTTTGTATTCCTTTCAGAAATGCCTGGTTTTGCCAAAGTTCCAACAAAGAGCCTTGGACTTTCCAGGAGGTTTGGATCTCCCATGGGATTTGGATCTATCCTTCTCAGCTTTCTTGTCCTTCTTCTTCCCTTTCTCCTTAGGTCTTCCACAAAGTGCAAGGGCCTCTTTAGCTGCCTCAGAATACTTTCTCCGCATCTCTTCAGACAGTAGCGAAGAAACCACTTCTTCCATTTTGAATGTAGATGTGGTGCTTCCAATAGCCATGACAAGATGATCCAACGAGTCCAGTAAAGAACAAAGCAAGGTCATACATCAATCCTCCTCCTCCATCTTTACACCAATAGATGTCAATTGTGCAACCAACATGTTAAAAGCATTCATATGTTCAGCAAAGGATCCTCCATCCTCCAATCAAAGAGAATACAACTTCTTTCTCAAAAAAAGTTTTTTAACCAGGGATTTTGCTTGATAGACATCTCCCAACTTCTTCCAAAGTAGTTTTGTAGTAGTCTCCTCATGGACATTTAACAACACAGAATCAACAAGACTAAGTCTTATGAGACCCTTAGCCATCCGATCCTTGAGATCCCAGTCATCTTGTGACATTGTAGCTGGTTTAGTTCCATTAACACTTTCCCAAAGGTCTCAGTCAACAAGCGTGTCTTCCATCTTGAGCTTCCATAGCTCAAAATTACTACCATTGAACTTCTCCACTTCAAACCTTCCTAATGTGCTTGTCATCTCCTTACTGCAATAGAAATTAGAATACTCTACATAGACTCCCACTCAACTTAAGATCAGCTAAAAAAACCCCTACCCAATAGCTAAGACCAAAACTAGCCAGGCTCTGATACCAACTGAAAGGAAGCTAGGTGTACGGAAATTGCTTCCTACACTAATCTAATGAGGAGAGATGTATGCAAATTTATTTTTAATTCTTACAACTACAACAACATAGAACATCTAAAAGAGATATTGTTGCAATACACATACACACAGAAAGTAGACAGAAGAGAGAGAGACAATATATATGTGGGGAAAACCCTTACGAGTGAAAAACCCCACACTCCAAAACACAGCTCAAATGTATTACAGTAAACAATAATAGATTAGAATATAGTTTCAGAGCCAATTCTCTTTCAGGAGTCTTCAAATGTCGAATCTGGAGATATTCCAGTAACATAACAGTACCTATACAAAAAACTACTTATCTCCTATCCAAGCACCTGTTTTTATAGAGTATACAAGGTAAATATGGAACCTTCTAGAGATGGGCATCCATCTTGGACTCATGCCCCAAAACCTACGCCTGAGGACACTTGTCCAACATCCCATCCCAATGTGGGCACCTTGTCCCAAGATAGGCTATGATAGATGATCTTACGCACCTTACAACTGTCATAGAATCTGTCATAACTAACAGCACTTACAGCTGTAAGAGAATCTGTCATACACTGACTAAAAATATCTTATTCCTCTTACAACATGTCATAACCTCCCTTGACTTCCTAAAGATGCCTTTCTCTCGTGCAAAGATACTCACTGACACTTGTCATTAAATAAAAGTTGTTCGAGGTTTCGGGGGCATTGCCCCCGAGCCCCCACGGGGGCTCTGCCCCTCGACCCCACCCTGTACCGCGGCAGGGAGTGTGCCAGGGGCACTACCCCTAGACCCTGCAAGGGGCTCTGCCCCTTGAACCCATCTTGGGGGCACTGCCCCTAAACCCCCATTAATTATTCAAGGGGGAAACCGTGGCTGCCAAAGTCACCAAAATTTATCTTGTTGCATGTACACAATGTACCGACTATGCCAACTCAACATGGGATAAATAAATACAACATTAGGAATTTACAAAGGTTGAGACACCTTAATTCCCAACATTCTCACACTTGTCGAACACCTTGCAAGGACCAAAATCAATGACAAGATTTAACTGCTAGGGGCCAAGAGGCCCATAGACTCCGAACACCATCTAAACTTCTTTGTTCCCACTGGTTTTGTCAATGCATCTACAACATTCTTCAAAGTATCTACCTTCTCCAAATTTACCTTTCCATCCTCAACCATGTCTCGCACGAAGTGAAACTGAACATCAATGTGCTTTGGTCTAGCATGGAAAGTTGGATTCTTCGCAAGGCAAATTGCACTCTGACTGTCACAACTGATCGTGATCTGACCTGCATCAACACCAATATCTAAACACAATCTCTTAAGCCATATACTCAGCTTCTGTCATGGACAAAGCAACAACAGGTTGTCGCTTACTCATCAAACTAATAGCACCACCAAATAGTGTAAACACATAAGCACTGGTGGATCTCCTACTGTCAATGTCACCTACCCAATCTGAATCCACAAATCCAAGAATATCAACATAATGCAGAGGTCCTAAAACATTACCATGATAGCAAATGGAATACTTAGAAGTAGACCTCAAATATCTGAACACTTACTTAACTGCGTTCCAATGAACTCATCTAGGATTAGCCATAAATCGACTAAGGACTCCCACTGCTTGGGCAATGTTTGGTCTTGTGCAGACCATAGCATACATCAAACTGCCAAAAGCACTAGCATAAGGTACTCTACTCATGTCCTCCACCTCACTAGGAGATTTTGGACAGTCATCAACAAACAACTTTGTCCCAAAGGAAACGGGAACACACAATGGTCTACAATCTGCCATGCTGAACCTGTCCAACACGGTCTTCACATACTTACTCTAGCTTAACCAAAGTTTTATGTTGGTTCTGTCTCTTCTGATTTTCATTCCTAGAATGTACCTAGCTGCCCCTAAATCTTTCATTTCAAACTGTGCTAACAACTGAGATTTAAAATTAGAAATCATATTTTTACCCTTCCCAATGAGCAACATATCATCAACATACAGTGCAACAATGAGAATACGATCACCGTCAAATTTATAGTACACACAGTGATCCGATTTCAATCTCACAAATCCAATTGACAGCACAAAGGCATCAAACTTCAAGTACCATCTCCTAGGGGATTGCTTCAAACCATACAAAGACTTTTTAAGTTTGCAAACCAAATTTTCTTTACCTTTCACCATGTAATGCTCTGGCTGTGACATGCAGATTTCTTCCTCCAAGTCACCATGAAGGAAAGTTGTCTTCACATCAATCTGTTCTACCTCCAAGTCATAAGTTGTTGCGAGAGATAATAGGAATTGAAAGGATGTCATCTTCGTAATAGGAGAGAAGATCTCACCATAATCTATACCCTTCACTTGTGAATACCCCTTCACAACCAATCTGGCCTTATACTTCTCAACACTGCCATCTGCACCAAATTTCTTCTTAAACGCCCATTTGTATCCAACAAGTTTCCATCCAGGAGGCATAGGCACCAAGTCCCAAGTTTGATTCTTTTCTAAATAAGCCATTTCATCCTCCATGGCCTCCTTCCAGGAACCTGCATCTTTCATGTCCATAGCCTCTGATACAGTTCTAGGTTCATCACTGTTAGTAACCAAAGCATAAGCACAACTAGAATCAAGCAATGTAAAACCAAACCTTTCAGGTTGCTTTCTTATCTGTGTAGACCTCCTCAAGAGCTGAGGTTGAGGTTCATCATCTGAGATTTTAGAGATGCTAGAGCTCTCCTCATCATCAGGTCCAACATTGTTGTTCTGTTTAGTCTTCTTAGGGGTAGCAAGAAACTAAACATCCTCTTTCTTTACTATTTCTTCTGGCTGCAAAACAGTGGAAGAAGGTGTAAGCTCTCTGAAGATGACACTTCTGCTATACAATACTTTTTCAATCATAGGGTCCCAAAGCTTATATCCTTTCACACCGACACCATAGCCAATGAAGATTCACTTAACAGCCTTGTTCTCCAATTTTGACCGCTTCTCCCTAGGCACATGTGCATATGCCTCACAACCAAAAACACAAAGATGCCTTATTGAAGACTTTCTACCAGACCACACCTCCATGGGTATCTTTCCAACAAGAGCTGATGTAGGAGATTTATTAACAAGATAGCAAGCAGTGGCAACAGCTTCAGCCCAAAACTTTTGTTGAAGTGTGGCACATTGATCAAGGAAGATTTGAGTCCCAATTATGTTTGGTTGATAGCTTAGTGATTCACATTAAGTCAGATGTTTGTAGTGCCAACCTTGATGTTCATTCCAAGGTTGATGAAGTGTATAAATACTTGTTGATGAGTTGTAGAAAATCATCTCTGTGCGAAAATAATAAAATCCAAAGAAAGGATCAAAGGCAGAGCAGAGCCGAGGAGAAGTAAAAGAACAAGAGATGTTTAGATGAAGAACTAGAGAAGAAGTATTTGGAGCAGAGCAAAAATTTTGTAAGCCTTCAAAGGAACTGAATCAGGCATAGAGAAGATGATATTTCATAGTTCATGCTTTCTGTATTAAACATAAATTTTGTAGGTAGTGAGCCTCTCTTGAGCAGTGAGCCTGAAGGCATGTGCCTTCCCTTTTCATCAAAGTGCTTTCAACAGGGTACGAATCTTGTGGGTTAACCCCCACCATGGTTTTCCCTTAACCGAGTTTCCACGTAAAACTTTTGGTGTTATGTGTGCTCAATTTATTTCTCCTCTTGTGTTATTGATTCATGCTTTAATGTTTATCTGATTAAAAGTTGTTAAAGAAGATTAAAAGCAGAATAGGTTAAAAATTGTGGGACAACTGATTCACCCCCCATCCCTCTTAGTTGTCTGGACTATTTCTAAAAATAGCAGCTACTTGTATGGGCGATAAAGATTGTTTGGAGAGGACTTGGAGACTTCTGAAAAGGCAGGCAAGGAATTCAGAGTTTTCTGCAATGAATTTGAAGTCGGCGAGGCCCTCTGCAGTGAATTTGGATTTGGGGATGCCCTCTATAGTGAATTCAGAGGTAATTCGAAACCCTCATTACATTTATAAACACAAAATCTATAGCTTTGTGATTGGCAACTTACAGTAGTTACAATCTATTGCTCTTAATAATGTTCTTTTACAATCTTGCAACTGTTCTACTTCATAATGTGTTCGAGCTAAATATAATAAAATTTGGGTGTCAGTGTCAAAATAGAATTTTGTTAAATAATTTTGATACATTTTCACTGCAAACACAAACTATCCTTGTGCAAAGTAAACATGTGCTAGATTTACCCACACATTAGGCATATGAACAAAGATTTTTCCTACTGCAGCTTCTTGTACCTGTGTAAAAATTTTCTTTGCAATATCAAATTGACCCCTTTCAACTAGCATAATGGTTGCCGCATTTACAACATAAACATTTCTTGGTCTCTATGCCAACACTTTACAATACAGTTCTCTAGCCTTCTCAAGATGTTGTGCCTCCACCTTTGGATCCCTCCTCTCATTGCGAAAAGCTACAAAATAATTCCAATTTCTAGGTGAAATATCAACATAAGAATTCTTTGCATTCGATTCACTTTGTGCAGCTTTAATTGTTTCTTTTGCTTTAAGCTAGTCATATGTTTTCAGATCCATTTTGCCAAGCATAGATAAAGCATTTGATGAGTTTTTATCCACGTTAAGTGCATCCCCAATCAATTCTAGGCTTAGTTGGATCTCATTCTGAGCCTGAGCCATGGCTGCAAGATGTAGATATGCATCCACATAATCAGGAAACTTGAACAATATTAGCCTGTATAAAAGATTTTATTTTTTAGTATCATGTAGTTGTTCAAACAACCTAGCAAGATAAAATAGTGTTGTGACTTTATATCATGGTAGCTCAAGTGAAACACCACCTTCTTCTAGTCGTTGGAAGAATTCCATATCCTTCAAGCGCATAGAAAAAATTGTAGAATTGGCACTGGGGCTTTTATTTATGACTTCAACCCAAATTCCATTTCCTAATGCCTCTATAAAAGTTTGTTGAGCCAACTCTAGTTCATCACACTCAACATTAAGAACCCTAATGTTGTTTAACAATTCAATGGGTACTTCTTCTCTGCTCTTCTTTAGAAGAGACTTTGTTATCTTAAGAGAATCTAAGGTTGCACTGGGGTTTGACGATATTAATAGCTCACCCATCTTGATAAATGCATGGACATCACGTGGATCTATGTGAGTTGCCTTTCTTAAAATTTCCAGAGCCTTCTCTACCTACCCTTGCTGAGCATATATATGGCCTACAACTTTTAAGCTCTCATAGTTCTCAGGGTGGACCTCTAGAACCTTTTCAAAATTTGAGAGAGAACTCTTAAGATCTCCCAGCTTCAATTGAACCTATCCACAAAATCCTATGGCCTCTGGCTTTCCTTGAATGATGCCATGTAGTAACGGCCAGTGGTGTCATAATCACCTTTACTATGATAAGATTGTGCAAGATTATAATATGAATGAGATTTCATGAGAGGATGATCAATTGAAACAAGAGCTATCTCAGTCAACTGTTCCACAAGAAAATGTTGCCCTATGAAGAAAAAATGGTTTGCTAAATGATTCAATGTCATTGCATAGTAGGGGTATAATTCAAAGGCTCTACGCATCTTTTCCCTTCCTTCATGAACACTACCTTTTTCACTAACTGTGAGAATCCTACAAGTACAAAATGCACAAAACTGACCATAGAGATTTATGTCGAGGCAGAACATCATTTTCTAATGCCTCCATAAAAGTTTGTTGAGACAACTCTAGTTCATCATGCTCAAAATGAAGAACCCCAATGTTGTTTAACATTTCAATGGGTACTTCTTCTCTGCTCTTCTTCATAAGAGACTTTGGCATCTTAAGAGAATCTAAGGCTGCACTAGGGTCTGATGATATTAATAACTCACCCATCTTGACAAATGCATGGGCATCACCTGGATCTATGCGAGTTGCCTTTCTTAAAATTTCCAAAGCCTTTTATTGGTTCTCAAATTTGCAGTATGCAAAACCTTAAAAGGATGCCAAGATTTATTATTAGGTTATCCAACCAATTTGGCCAACTAATAGAATCAATACAAGTGGTTAGGATTCTCTACACTTTAGGCTCTGCTTTGCCCAACTAGTGTTACCTTATATTCACCAATGATTAATTACTCCTCAAATTTGTTGGTTACTTCATAGCAGATTAAGGGATTTATGTAATTTTGTCAATTGAATCATCCAATTCACCCTAATCCAAATTGGCATATGATTTGAATTAGATTTTTTGTTTTCTATTCTACTATTACTCCTACTCCTACACAACAGAAAATTAAAATTGGAATTTTTTAATATGATACAAGGAAATGATTCTAGAAAAGAATTGATCAGTGTCTTTCTCAACAATTGGGTAACAGAGTCTGTTCAAGATTTGTGATTTCTATCTAGCCACAAATCAAATTACTTGGCATGGGATTGTCTATGACTGGCATAGACATGCAAGATTATTATTAACTGGCTCTTCTTAATTATCCAAATTGAATCCTCCAAGTTATAGTGATCTATTCAATGGAATTTAATCCCTACTTGAGGAAACCCAATTAGATAAACCACCCAAAATAGAAAATGTGTTTTGAAGAACTAAACATATACCTGATATGTTAATTCAAATAACAAGGAGAAATAAAAATGGAGATAATCAGATAAAGTATAACATGAATATTCAACAAGCAATTGAGAACTAGATATATGGCACCAGAGAAATGTGGTTTGATTTTATTGATATATCTTTGAAGAGCAAGCCTTACAATGTCTTTTTCCAAAACCAAATTCCTAGAGAGCTTTCCCAAGGTCTTGGTTTCCTTCTTATAGGGGTGAAGGAAGCTACAAGATTTAGACCTTTCACATTCCAAAAAATGACTTTTCATATACCCACCCCTTAATATGACCTATTACAACATATACTTTTTGACAAGTCTTAAAAAGACTGCCAAAATATATTTTGAATACATATTGGAAAGCACAAAAACAAGAAAAAGACAAAATAGGAGGATGTCCAAGATTTGTTGGTGCCATGTTGATGCCAGGTTGATGCTCATTGCATTTTCTGGCTCTAACCATTCACATATTGAAATTCATCCAAGATCATTTTCACCATCTTCTCTGTTGGCTTGAGTGAGGCTGGAGCACCTGGATCTCTTTGTAGAACGTTGCACAAGGTTAGCAATGTATGGTGTGCAGATTGCCATTTCTTGTATATTGGATCCAAAATAGAAAGATTGACCTTGAACTGATCAATGGCATGAGATAAGAAAGAATAGCATTCATGCACATCTCCCAACTTGTCAACAACCAATTTTACTCTGTATTCCAAAATCTTGTCAAACACCTCAAGGATTTTCAATTTGGCCTCGTCCTTTGTCTTCTCATTTTTCTTTTTCAAATATTCAATTTATTTCTTCAACTTCAACTTCAATGCATTCAACTGATCAACTGGGACTATATTATCACTGGTTATTTGTGGCACAGGGGCTTGGTATGTCACAATTGCTTGGCTTTGAGAATCAACACCCTTCAATTGCTTGGCACAATTGTTTGATATTTTTCAAATATAGCCTATTCACTTCATCATTCATCTCAATTTGAGTCTTTCATAGTAGAGCAATCTTTACTCCATTTTCTTGATAGTAGCTCGTGTGAACATTGCAGAGTGCACCGTAAGGGTGGCAGCTTCAAGCACTGATGTATCCTGAAATGTTTTCACCAAAGCTATTCCCCTCAACTCATGGACTACATCAAGCAATCTTGGCTTGTTGGTGTTCTTCTATGTGGCCCATATTGCTAGAGTCTCTATCTTTGGGTTAAACCCACAACCACTGACACCATCCTCATAATCAAACTCAGAAACCATCATGGGGTCATCTTGATTTCTCACTTGGTCCAACAAAAATAGTTTCTTCAATTCAAGGCCAGGGATGATCAGCATATTACTCTTCAAAACCATTTTTCTAGCCTCATCAAGGCTAACATTTATTTCATCAATTTTCAAATCCTTGAAAGTTTGTGTCACAATTTGATCATGCTGAGATTCATCAGCACCCATTTTATATATTTCCACCTTTTCTTCAAATTATTTCATCTTCATTTTGAGCCAAAAATCTTTGAATTCTAGAGTATTGATGAAATCATCATCCTCGATGAACCTCATAGAAGCCACAACCCTTTCATCTTCTTGTAGTTCAAGCTCACCTTGTGCTTGTTCATCCATTCTTGCTTCTGGTTTGTGTGCTTTTGTTTCTTGACCAACAAGGGGTTGATCAACTTTCTCTTCCCCTCTCATATGCCTCAAAATACTTGCCACCTCCTCAGTGTCACCAACTCCTTCAATCATTTCATATGGAACAAGTGCAGAAACATCATCAATCTTTTTCTTTTTGCCAGGTGGTGAATTAGGAACAGCTGGATCTTGTATTGACATTGCATCTGGAGCAGGTTCTTGAATCATAACTCCTGTTGGCTTTTTGACAGGGAGCTTGGTATCCTTTGTAGGTTGCTTCTTAGACTTTCCATATATTCTTTCAAAATTATCAATTATCAATTATCAAATCTATTCTTTTCAAAGGGTCCTCTTCAACAAAAAATCTAAAAAATTAGGGTTTTGTTTTCTTTTTTCATCCTCAATCTTTTTCAAAATTTTCCATTTTGTTTTCCTATTATATACCTCTTCAAAAGTGACACAATTTCTGATCACATCCTCATCAAAATTGATTTGATGGGATATCCCCATCCTAGTAAGAATGACTTGTCTAACAAAGTTCATGTGACCCTCTTGATCACAAACCCTTTATGTCCCTAATTTCAAAGAATATTTAGCCTTCAAATAGGCTTGCAACACCTCCAAGGTATCTACACCAATGGACCATTCACCAAACACAGTGGAATCTAGAAGAAATGTGCCCTTCTTTTGTATTTTCATCACATCTTTCTCCATCTAAAGCATCTGCCAATGAATTCAAGAAAAGCAATTCTGTTTGGCACAAATTTTGGCAACACATGGGGTGGTTGAGTACACCCATATACTCTAATTATAGTATGGTCAGGCAAGAAATACCAATTAGAAAAGTTATGTTTGTGACCTTGTTCTGACCTATGAGCAAGAGGACTCAACATTTCTCTAACCTCTTTGGTCAATCTAGGAGAAGGGCTACCAAGGGAATTCATTATTCTGACTGAGAAATCATCATGGAACACAACATTGTTATAGTTCTGATAATGACTGTCCCATTTGTAACACCAACACTGTGTAGGCAATCTCTGTCTCTTTTGATCAATCATGCTCAAGTCCATCCTATTGGGCCACTTCCTTCTATTTTGATACAAAATTAAATGACACAACAAATAATAATATTTGAACTCCATAGGTGTCTTGTTCTCCCTTATTTGCAAAAATCTGTCATGCAATTTTCTTCTCAATAAACGATGCAAAATCATACTCAACATTAACCTCTGGGTTCTATATTCTCATGGCCATCATCATCATGCCAACTGGCATTCTATCTTGGGCATCAATTCCTAGCACTTGACACAAAGCAAAATATGTCCTTTTGAAATACACAGCAAAATCATCAACAAGAAAAGGCTCAACTTCAGTGGTTGGGATTGAAATCCTTCTATTGTTAGCCCCTTTCCTCATGTACATGGGAAACTCATCACTCATATGTGTATTTCTCAGACTGGTATATTCTTGTTCACTCTTCTTCAAGTCAACTTTTGTGAGGGCTTGCTTGTTGAGCATGAAATAATCAATGATTACATTTATGTCCACAACTACTAATGGTGACCCATTTGGAAACCTAACAGTTTTGGTGGCTAGATGATAGTTTTGTGCCAATATCCTAATCAAATCCACATCAATGAATACATTTGGCACCACAAGCTTTGCCAAATTCAAATTCCATGGGTTTGCAACTAGTCCATGTCTATCTTGCTTTTCACAAAAATACCAAAAAAGGTTTCACCCTAAGATAGGGACTCTAGCATCCCAACACCACTCTGCTACATCCTTGAATAGTTTCTTATACCCTTTGTCAACTAAATTTGGCAAAATATCCAACAGTGACTATTGAAGGGACCGCTTCTTGGGAACAGGGGGTTCAGTGCTCTTACTTGCATACTAAAATTTCTTAGGTGCCATAGTTTGATGCTTTTATGAACTAGGGTTTTAATAGTCACTTGCTCTACCAAACCAGTTGAAAATAAAACACAAACTAAATACCAAATTTTATGAAGAGAGTGATGAGGAAGACTTACCCAATTGGAAGATGGATGAAGTGCACACATAGAGCTTGAATTTGCCATCTACAATCATCACTAAATTTGATTGAATGACGAAATACAAAGAAATTCTAAATTTTATTCTACTATGGAGCCAGTCATTTCGCCATTACTATGGTTCATGCCACTAAATCAATGAATCTCAACATTCAAGTCTTTCAAACATAGACTGTTGATTTAGTCCAATCCAATGGCTGGGTGGGCACTTCAAGATTTGTAGTATTTTCATCAATAACCGCAATCTCGCAGGCATCAATGATAACCACTGTAGGGTGGCGTTATAGTCATTTCAGCATTTAATACTTTACCGCATCACCACAATACCTATTTAGATCTATCGTGGGACCATGGGAGCTTATGGACGCTTATACCACATCTTTCACCACTTACCACCACCCCGCAAGCCTTGATACACATCATCGCAACATGGTAGGATACATGTTACCCCTGATACCTCATACCACGTTACTGCCAACCTTTGATCTGACCAACGCAGGACCGTGGGATCCTTTGGCATCCCTTCACTATTTACCGCATCACCGTAAGCATTGGATTTGATTGTAGTGGGAGCACAAGACATACTCTATATTACTTTTACCGCTTACCGCTAGCCCGCAAGACCTTCTCTGAAATGTCGTGGGGCTATGGTATGTGTTATCTATTGGCTTAGCCCTTATCGCTAGTTATCTTCTTGTCCACAGCGGGGCTGTGGTGAACCTTTACTGTTTGCTCTTACCGCATACCGCATCACCACAAGCATTGGATTTGACTGTGGCAGGAGCACAGGACATACTTTACATTACTTTTACTGCTTACCGCTACCCCGTGAGACCTTCTCTGAACTGTCGTGGGGCTGCGATATGTGTTATCTATTGGCTTAGCCCTTACTGCCATATGGTCAGTTATCTTCTTGTCCATCACGGGGCTACAGTGAACCTTTACTATTTTCTCTTACCGCATACCGCATCACTGCAAGAATTATATTTGACTATGGCAGGAATGCAGGACATACTTTATATTACCTATACTACTTACTGCTAGCCTGCAAGACCTTCTCTGAACTGTCGTGGGGCTGTGATATGTGTTATCAATTGGCTTAGCCCTTACCACCATATCGCTAGTTATCTTCTTGTCCACCATGGGGCTATGGTGAACCTTTTCTATTTTCTCTTACTGTATCACCGTAGGTCAACATTTTGTTTGTCGCGAGGTCACAGGGAGATATTATATGCTACTCAAATTCTTGTTGCCAGCCCGCCAATTACTTTTGAGACCTCCACGGGGCTATGGTAACCAATCTCTATATACTGCAACACCGCAAGTGAAGTTCATGCATGCTGCGGAGAAATGGTAATTGTCTTTTCACTTCCTTTGGTTCCCGTACACCCGCCAAAGCTATTTGAATGTACTGTGGGACTGCGGTAAGAGACAAAAAACACATCAATGATCAAAATACAAATGTCTTTCACATGGACATGATATGGGATGCTTTTGAATGACTCCTAGAATAATTGTAAAAGGAATACGGACTCCTAGGATGAATTTTATGAATTTCTTTGAGGCATTTTTTCAACCAATTCACTGCCTTGTCTATGCTATGGCTTACTATTATGCTTTGATAGATTTTTTCCAAGCATCCATAGCTTGTTTGAAAGCACTTGTTTTAGTCTTTTAGCCATAGAAACAAGGCAATGAACTATTTGATAAAATGCTTTGGTAGACATGTATGAAAAATGTGGTAGCATAGACAAGGCAATGAATTGTTTGAAAAAAAGCCTCAAAGAAATGTGGTCTCATGGAATGCCATGACTAGCAAATGCAATTGGTAGCTTCTCCTAGTTATTAGTTATGCAATGTGAAGTAATTGCATAACTGCTTAGGTTGACTTTGTAAAAACTATATTGTAATTGAAATTTTGTCATCTATCAGCATCTAGTTATTAGTTATGCAATATGAAGTAATGCTTTGAGTTTAAAAGATGTGCAATGCAATGTAATCAGCAATTTGAATATAAACTACAAAAATCTATTTTTTACAATTCATTAGTCAAACTCTCTATTTTATTTTCTCTCTATAACTCTATTGCTATGGAAATGCCTTTCAATTAAAAAAATTGTTTTTGTCTCTTAGTCTACAATTTTTTACATTTTTTTTAAATCTGGTTTTTTCCCGATTTTTTCAAAAAATCTTGAACTTTTGGTTTGTCAAATTTTTCCCCAAAAGATTTTTGTTGCTATGTGTAGAACATTACAGATGGATCAACATCAAAGGTTGACTATGGATCAATACCATGCATTTGATGAGAGAGTAGCCGATGAGAGGGACATGGACAAATATCCATGTCCATGTAAAGACTGTCTTGGTGGAAAGGTGAAAAAAACAAAGCTGATTTATCTACATATGATAAGATATGGGCATAGTGGTATAAGCCCTTAGGATTACAATTATTATGAAGATATGATAGAATTGCAGAGTGTGAGAGATGAAGAGGCAACAAACATAGATGAAGTGGCACCAAACATAGATGAAGAGGCAGCAATGTTAGATGAAGGGTTTGAAGTTGATAGAATGTTGAATGAGGGTCTAAATGATGATTGGGCCAAGTTGATGGAGGATGCTTTAAAGCTTGTGTATGCTAATTGCAAGTTAAGTCATTTGACAACAATCCTTCAAATTCTTAACTTACAAGTGGTGTTTGGTTGGACAAATGAGAGTGTAGATCAGTTATTGGTATTATTAAGTTCGTTGTTACTACCTGACTCCAGATTGCCAAAAAAACGAAGTCAATGTAAAAAGGAAATCACTAAGCTAGGGTTAGGGTATGAAAACATCCACAAATGTGTGAATGGTTCTGTATTATTTTGCAATAATCTTGCAAGTGAGAGTTAATGTTTGAAATGTCATGAAGCGAGGTATAGACAAGGGTTGAAATTAGTTGTGGTTCCTAGAAAGGTTCTTAACCACTTTCTGATAATCCCACGATTACTCTAAATGTATAGGTGCAGAGACATTGCTAAACTTATGCAATGGCATGCCCAAAATAAGAGCACCGATGGAAAATAATGACATGTGCCTAATTCTAAGATGTGGATGGAATTTGATAACAGATGGCCTAGTTTTTCTCAAGATCCTCGTAATATAAGGTTGGGATTATCTCTAGATGGGGTGAACCCATTCTCAAATCAAAGTACTAAATGGTCAACTTGCCCAATGTTTTTAATAAATTATAACTTGCCTCCATGGTTAGCAACTAAACTATTTTTCTTAATGCTATCATTGATTATACCAGGAAAGAAAAGTGTGACTTCAGATACAATCGATGCTTATCTAGAGCCATTATTTGATGAGCTAATGGAATTGTGGAAAGGAATTGAAGCAATTCAATCTTTAAGGGATGATCATTCAATCAAATTCACTTTAAGAGCTTCCTTATTGTTTACGATTCATGATCTTCCTACATATGGCACATTGTCTGGTCTCAGTGTTCATGGATACTATGGATGTCCTGCTTGCAACTTTAAGGATTTTGTGAGGCACTCAAGAAGTTTACGTAAGTGTATTTATTGTGGACATCGTGCTTACCTTAAAATGGATCATCCATATCGTCAACAAAAAACACATTTCAATTGTCAAGAAGAGAATTGTGAAGCACCATTTCTAATAATGGGTGATTACATTGTTGAGAATAGGCAAGAAAGAATGTCATTTATTGAAAATGGTGGGATTGCTGGTAGTAGCTATGATCCATGTAATGAAAGTGGTGTAAAATAGTTATGCATATTCTATAAGTTTCTATACTTTAAGCATATAGCCATTAGGCATACTATTGACTTTATGCATACTAAGAAAAATATAGCCTATTCTATTATAGAAACTCTTTTTGGTACTTTTGATACTATTTCATGATGTGAAGACTTTCAACAAGTAAAGATTCGTCGAAATCTTTGGGTTGAAAAATATGATGATGAAAAATATAGAAAACCTAGTGATCCTTATGTCTAGACAAAGGAACAATGTGCACAATTCTTACAGTTGATGTCCCAAACTCACTTTCCCACTGGATATGTAAGTAGTAGTATTAGAAGACAAACTGACATTAATGGCTTAAGAGGCCTCAAGATCCATGACTATCATGTCATAATCAAGAATATTTTACCTATTGTGGTAAATATATCAAGTTTGGCAAAGGGGCTAAGATTGGCAATTATAAGGTTGGGCCTAATATTAAAGAGAATGAGTTTACATGTATTAGATCCTTCGAACTTTGATAGTTTGAGGGAGGAGGTTGTTGAAGTCCTTTGTTTATTGGAACAGGAATTTCCACCAACAATCTTTAACATTTATATGCATCTTTTGATGCATCTAGAATATGAACTACAACATTGTGGCCCAGTAAGAATGAGATCCATGGATGTATCCTGTAGAATGATATATGGAGGTTTTGAAAAAAAAAATCGTACTAGGGAAAAATTGGAAGGCAGCATGTCTGAGGGATATTCAATTAAAGAGACCATGGGATTTTTCATAGAATAGATGAAGGATTTTAAAAATGTCAATCGACGTGTATGGGATAATGATGAAGATGAGAGAGTTGTAGGTGAAGTATTAGAAGGTAATGGATGTCGCTTCAAGATATCACATCAAGAAAGAAGTGTGATACATGCCTATATTCTTCAAAACACATCTTCGTTTGATAAGTGGTGTAGGTAAAAAAAATCTTAACATTTATATTATTAATCTTACTATTTGTTCGTTAATATTCTATGTAGAAAATATGAAGAAGAGAATCAAGCTTGGATGCAACATCGACCTCAAAAGCGCAGACGTCATGATTTGATTGGAGGTGATACTTTTCCAAAATTTGAAGAATGGATTGCTAATGTAGTTAGTGATGCAAAAGAAGAAGGTCAAGATATAACAATGGAGCAAAGTGAGCTTTCACAATCTCCACATTTATGGGCTATGCATTTTAGTGGAATGTGGGCCTATAGTAGTCATTAAGAGTGGAAGAAAAAGACAAAGGAAAGACAAATTGTGATTGTGTTGTTAGTGCTGAATTTCTTCACGAAACTGAGAAGAAATTTTATGTTGGATTCATCCAAGAAATTATTCAAGTGGATTTTGGTGAAAATAGTCCTATATTATTAAAATGTAAGTGGATCCAACCATCTGCAGTACAATTTGATGAGTATGGATTTGTACAAGCAAATACACAACAATTTTTATCAGAGACAGATAAGACGTATGTTTCCCCTCTTTAAATTAACCAATCATTTCTAATTGATGATATAAGAAGCCCAGGATGGTCATATGTCATTCAAACAAAGTCTCATTCAAAACAAAAATCCATGGAATTTGTCAATATAATGCCTAATGGGCAATATGTTAATTTACAAGAAATATTCAAAGAAGTGGATGAAGATGATGATGGAGTGCTTGAAGAAGATATTTTGATTACCAATGAAGAGATTGGGAGAGAGAATTTATTGCATGTCACAGATGAGGATGAGGAAGAAAATCAAGCAAATGCAGATAGGAGTGATCAAGATTCTGGTCTTGCTAGCAATGCAGATGATTATGATGATGTTTTGTCACCTTAACTAGCCTGTCACCTTAAGAGGTTAGATTTTCACCTAAACTTTGGTTATATGTGGTGGTACTTGTCTAGGTTTTAGGGTTTTGAGTTAGCTTTTATCAATTGTATTCTTTATTTCCCCTTAAAACCCTAAGTCTTGCAGTCACGTTATTACTTTATGTTATAATCCATTGTTAACTGCCTAGCCTAAGTTATCAGTTGTCTAACTTGGTCGAAGAAATACTAAAATTCCAAGCTTTTGCAAGTAAAACTAATAAGTTTAATCTTTGCCAACTGCATCTATTTCAATTGAAGTTTCTATCTTGTTTAAGTTGTTGTCTATTTCAATTCTGAGTTGTAAGTTTTAATTTCTTGCATGTTGAATATATGTTCTCAATAAGTATTTTATCAGTTTTAGATTGCAATATATAAAAAATGCCTATGAGCATGTGTTTCCATCAATTGTATCCTATGTTGTTTGCATTTCTCTTTTGAATAAGGATACTAAGGGTTTCTGAATTCTTGAATATACATTTGTTATATTGCATGTCTAATTCACTGCTTCTATTTAAAGAATAGATTAAAATGCTCTAAATCAGATATGGGGAGGTGTGTTTTGCAATGGGGATATCTATAAGAAGAGTTGTTGGAAATACCCATTATTGGATTGTTTTATGTAAGACAGGAACATAATAAATCCTCTGAATCTGCATATTTGTTATGCTTAAGAGAAGTAATCTGCATTTGTAAGGAATTGACTCCAAACACTAGAATTGGCACCGATCAAAGTTGGGCTTATTTTCACAAATTACTCACAACTAAACAATCATATACATAAAAAGAAAAGCAAATCAACTTCTTATTTTTAGGAGTAGGGTTTAGTTCCATGTTCTCTAAGCCATCTAGTGAAACAATTTCCAAAGCTAGCCACTTTGAAGCAATCATATAGTTTTGGTCTACATTCAAGAGAACATATCTGCTTAAGTGTCAAATCCAGTTGAAACAAGGGATAGTCATATTGATAGTCTGATACCTGTAATTGTAAACATCTTCTTGGTTTTTGACTACAAATTCTTTTTAATCTGTAAACTAAATTCTATTTTTAAGTTTCCATTTGTAGTTATCAACAGATTGGAAAGTCAACAGTTATCAACTTATGAACTCAATAAAGTTTTACTGATTTGAGTTGCTGATTTATACATTATTGTTTATTTGGACTTTAGGAAATGAGGAAAAGGACTGTAAGGCGCAAATTAGATGATAATGATCATAATGCTGAAATTTCAGTGGCAGGTTATGAGTGCTTTCGTAGAGAAAGAGTGGCTAAGAATAATGAATATTTATCGCGTCTTGGTTTGACAAATAGGCAAGTTGTAAATCCACTAAGTAGTATATTATTTGTTTAATAGTGTTTAATAAAATTTTATAGGCAAGAGCTTTATGTATATAAGACATAATATGATATTTTTTTTGTTTTATAGGCAAGAAAAGAGTGCAAAGAAAATGCAGAGAAAAAACAAAAGGAAATAAAGGATATAGTGCCACCATCTCATACAAGCTGACGCATTTGTGATTCAACAAGTGCAGTTGGTGAAAACAATAGTTGTGATGATGTGCAGCCTGATGTAGCATATGGTGATGTACAGCCTGATATAGCACATGGTGATGTGCAACGTTGTGATGATCTCTTAGCACAAAGTCTAAGAGAGATTATTGAAAAAAATTAGAGAAAAGGAATAGCAGGTCTGCAGATGATTTATTTTAACATTAAAGGATGTGTTTAAAGTGAAATCTGTGGAGACCAATACTGATCTACCTACTCATGCCACACCTGATGTGGCCAAGGAGCATGAAGTTTCGGTTAATGAAATTCATGAAGAGAGATCACTTGCACCTTTTGTGCCTTAGAGTGCACCTATTGCATCTAGAACTTTTGATGGAACTAGTGGATCAGCCAGAAAAATTGGTAGTGGTTTAATAGATGATGTGTCTACTTTTGTCAAAAGACAAAGATTGAGTCAAGATTTGTACAGATCTATAGAGAGGAATGCAAAAGAAAGAAAATTAGAAGGCAAGAAGCCATTCTTGGTTGAGATATCGAGAGATGGTGAGCCCATTGGGTAAAATGTCACAAAGTGGGCCTTTGAGTTGGGTGTAAGATGAAGGGCCCATTTGGATATTTGCAAATCAAGTTTTGAAGAGCAATGGTGCAGGAGCACCTCATGCAAAAAAAAATTAATCTTTGGGTTTTTGTCTTTTTTTTTGGGTTGTTTCATGTGAATAAGGTCATTGTGGACCATTCAGGAACATTTTGGAAGTCATTTGTGAAGTTTTGGGATTAACTGTTTTAAAGATGCAAAAATTGTCAAGATATTGTAAAAGTTGCTAAAAGTTGTCAAGCAACTAGGAAAAGTGTCATTTTTTATGTTTTATTGGAAAAATCATTCAAGAAGAAGTTACAAATGTTAGGAGTGATAGGAAATGTATAAAAATGTATCACCCAACTCGGATTGGGGGTTGTTGATCATTTGAATAAGATTTGAAGCATTTGGAGCAAGTTTTTTGTGTTTTTCTCTGCAATAATGCTTCTATTTCAAGTTGTACTGCCTTGTACACCATTGTACAACCCTGAAATTGACTAAAAAATGTAGATATGTGTTTCACCTTTCAGTTGTTTTTGGTTTCTGATGAAGGGGTAAATCACAAAGCACACAATAATAGATATTGAACATAGCAAATAGAACTTTCTTTTATTGAACTGGGCAACTCATTACATTACAGAAGCTCAATTACAATCAGAGGATGAATCCTCTACTGGTTGCCACACATTACAGCTTTTCCAACCTCAAGACTCTAGAATCTTCAGCCTTCTGTAACCCCAAATCAGTTAGGGTTTCTATTTTTCCCACCTATTCTGGACTCTACACTGGCCCCCTTAACTCTACTACCACCCAGGGTTCCCAAAATAGTCATAAATAGCACTTTTTGGCGGCCTCTAGCTAAATTTCAAAATTTGCAACTCCCTCCAAAAGTAGGTCAACTTCCGAGAAGCATAACTTTTGATCCGGGAGTCCGATTGACAAACCGTTTTAAGCGCCAGAAAGCTCGCGATGTGAACTATCACACTAGAAATCTGTAAACATATTTCTGTCAGCTTTCTGAGATGTTATGAGATGTTTTAGTGCCTCCTATCTCATTCTGTAAATTTTCAAGGGCTTTTCAGAAAACAAAAACTTTAATATCTTTCAGCTCACAAATGATCTTTTCCTGATTCCTTCGCCAAAGGTCTTATATTTCCATTATGTAAATTTCTGGAAGTTTTTGCTTCATTACGTGCCCAAATGCAAACTTTCCTAAAATAGTAGGTATACTTTCCAAAATAGACAAGTTGCTATTTTTAGCAGTTTTGGAAAAATTGAAAGCCCTACATTATTATTCTGGATATTATGGAACCAAAAACACTAATTATGGAAAGAAATGAAAACAACTACAATGGTTTTGAATTAACTTCTTTTTGGGTGATGCAAGATTGCCCTTACACCTCTGGATGCTGCTGCATTAGACACCCGGGGTAATTTGAGAAGTGACCCTATCGCTTCTCAGGTGTTTGTGTGAGGAAAACCCAAACATTAAACCTCTACCTTAGAGAACCAAGAAGAATCTTCAATAGGCCTTCCTTTCCATTTCACTAGATATTCTTCGTATTGCCTGTTCTGAGTGCTCCTTCCCACACGGCTATCCAAGATCTCTTTTATCTCCTCTGTTGAAGTAGATGCCAGAATACTCCACTGTTCCTCTGTTGGTCCATCCTTTGTTCCACCTTCATGATATTCTGATAAATCAGCAATGTTGAAAACAGGGGAAATATTTATCCCACTCGGCAGCTCTACCTCATATGCATTTCCTGAATCATACTTCTTCAAGATTCTGCATGGTCCAAATTTCTTCATTTTCAACTTATTGTATGTTCCAATTGGGAACCTTTCTTTTCTCAAGTGAACCATGACTTCATCTCCTACCTGGGATTCCTTATATCTCCTCTTCTGATCTGCCTTAGCCTTGTATTGAATATTCATTTTATTAATGTGCTTTCTCACCTCTTCATGCAAATTCTTTAGATGTTTTGCAAAGTCTTCAGCTTCGGCACTTGTCTTTTCTCTGTTGTCCAGCTTCCTTAACTCAGAAGCATTTCTTGGGCTATTGCCATATATAATCTGGAATGGTGATTTACCAGTACGCCTATTGACAAAATTGTTGTAAGCAAATTCTGCCTATGGTAAAATCAAATCCCATCCCTTGGGCTTATAGCCTACTAAGCATCGTAGTAGGTTACCCAAACTTCTATTCACCACTTCAGTCTGTCCATCAGTCTGTGGATGGTGTGCAGAACTAAACTTCAAGTCTGTCTTCAACTTCTTCCACAATGTCCTCTAGAAATAACCAACAAACTTGGTATCTCGGTCTGAAACTATGCTTTTTGGTAGACCATGTAGTCTCACCACTTCCCTAAAAAATAACTTTGCAATATGAACAGCATCATTAGTCTTCTTACAAGGAATAAAATGTGCCATTTTTGAGAATCTGTCCACCACCACAAAAATTGTGTCCTTGATAAACCAAGAACAAAATCCATACTAATATCATCCCATGGCTTCTCTGGTACAGGTAATGGTTGATACAACCCTGTATTCTGACTTGTTCCTTTTGCCATCTGACACACTCTGCAACTCTGCACAAATTTCCTCACATCCTGTTGTAACTGTGGCCAATAATAATTTTCACCGACAATGGCAATGGTCTTATCTCGACCAAAGTGTCTAGCTAATCCCCCACTATGCTTCTCCTTAATTAGGTTCTCTCTCATGGAACTCCTCAGACTGCACAATTGGCTTCCTCTAAACAACATGCCATCTTGGATTATGAAATCCAACCATTTTGTCCTGTCCAAAGTAACAGGTTCCAAACAAGCTTTCCAAGCCTCTGCAAAATCTGGATCTTCAGGATATAAACTTTTGAGCTCATCGAACCCAACAACCTCTATCTTCATTTATGTCAACAAATTTTGCCTTCTGCTCAGGGCATTTACAACTCTATTGGACTTCCCACTCATTTGCTTCAAAACAAAAGTATAGCTCTGCAAAAAATCAACCCATTTTAAGTGCCTTTGATTTAACTTTCCTTGACTATTAAGATACTGCAAAGCTTGATGATCAATATATGAAACAAACTCTTTTGGCAACAAATAATGTCTCTATTTCTTCAAAGCCTGAACTATTGCATAAAACTCCTGATCATAAACAGAATACTTTTTCTTAGCATCATTAAGCTTCCACTAAAATAGGCAATGGGCTTACCTTCTTGGCTCAAAACAGCTCCTATACCACTACCACTAGCATCACAATCTACCTAAAATACCTTATTAAAATCTGGAAGTGTCAAAACAGGTTGTTCTATGACTTTCTGCTTCAATGTATCAAAGCTCTTGTCTGCTTCTTTAGTCCATCTAAACTCTTTTCTATCCCCTCTCATTGTCTCAGTTAGGGGTGCACAAATGCTACTAAAATTCTTGATAAACTTTCTGTAAAAACTTGCCAAACCATGAAAAGATCATACCTCCATTGCACTCCTTAGTGTAGGCCATTCAATGATAGCCCTTACTTTTTCTAGGTCCATCTTAAGTCCTTCCTCTAAGACAACAAATCCCAAGTATACCAACTCCTTCTTTGCAAAACTACATTTCTTTAGATTAATCAGCAACTTCTCTTCCCTTAGCTTCTCTAGAACTCTTCTGATATGCATCAGATGCTCATCCCAAGTCTTACTGAAAATCAAAATATCATCCAAATAAACAATAATAAAACTTTCCAAAAATTCTTTCAGTACCTCATTCATGAGCCGCATGAATGTGCTCGATGCATTGGTTAGAGCAAATGGCATGACTAACCACTCATACAAACCTTCCTTTGTCTTGAAGGCTATCTTCCATTCATCTCCTTCTCTGATACGGATCTGGTGATACCCACTCTTCAGGTCAATCTTCGTGAAGTACTTGGCTCCACTCAAACAATCCATGATGTCATCTTGGCAATGGAAATCTATACTTGATCGTTATCTTATTGATGGCTCGAGAGTCTGTACACATCCTCCATTCTCCATCCTTTTTTGGTGCTAGTACTGCAGGTATCGTACATGGACTTAGGCTCTCCCTTATCAGTCCCTTCCTCAACAACTCCTGAACTTGTATGTTCAGCTCTTCATTCTCTGTAGGGGTCATTCTATGGGCTGCCTTGTTTAGCAAACTGACTCCTAGTATCAAATCCATTTGATGACTTATCTTTCTTACTGGTGGTAAACCTTCAGGTACGTTATCAGAGATAATGTCCTGGAACTCTTTCAACATATCTGAAACTTTTACTGGTACATCTTCACATTTCTCTTAACTAATCTTAGGAATCAATGCAAAGAAATGATGCTCATGCTTCATACCCTCCAAAAATTTCCTACCATCTACCAAGCAAATTATGGCAATACTACATACCTTTTCTTCCACCTCCTTCAAGGGCTTCAACTTATGACAAACTCCATCCTTTGTTAGGGAATATGTGTTTGCATGGCCATCATGGACAGCGCTCCTATCATACTGCCACGGCCTCCCCAACAGCATATGACATGCATCCATCGGTATGATATCACACAACACCTCATCATGGTAGTCCCCAATCTTGAACTTCACTAAACACTGCTCATTGACCAAAGCTCTATGGTCTTTTTGCAACCATGCAATCCAATATGGATGTGGATGCTTTCTTCTTGTCAACTTTAACTTGTCAACCATCTCCTCTGAAACAAGATTATCAGTGCTTCCACTGTCAATAATAATATCACAACACTTACCTTCACATTTGCACCTTGTGCAGAATAAACTCTTCCTCTGATTTGGTTCTTTCTCCTCATTCAGCAAGGTTCTTCTGACAACTAGGGTTTCTACCCTTTCGGCATCTTCAGAATGCTCAGAATGTGTATCTTCATCTACATGTGTAACTCGTGCATTACCTTTAGGTCTTCTATTTTTCCTTCCTTGATGTTGTGGACACTCGTATGCTCGATGCCCTTCTTCTCCACATTGGAAATAGGTTCCTCTAAAACCTCCTCTTCCAGGTCCTTGCCCAAGTCTGCCTCTTCCTCTTCCTCTTTGCTCACCATTATTCTGGTCACGAGGGTGGTAGGTATTATCTCCTCTCTGATTTTGACTGGTGCCAGCTTCTTCACTTTTCTTTGCATCTTCATTTCAGCCTCCATAGGGTCTTTCACCAGTCCTTCCTCCTTGACCTCTTCCCCTTTGCTTGCTATCAAATCTTTTATTCAACTTCTCTTCCAGCTTCAGGGAAAACTGATACGCATCTTCTATGGTGGTCATTCTGACCAGGCTCAGTTCTTCTTGGATACTTGGCCTCAACCCATTAATGTAATGGGCTACCTTCTCCTTATTGGCCTTTGCATGACCAGTTCTGATAGTAATCTTATAAAACTCTTCTGTATACTCCTTAACAAACTTATTACCTTGCTTCAGTCCTTGCAGCTTCTTCAGCAACTCCATCTCATAGTCCACAGGAATGAACTGCTTCTTCAGTTTCTCCACCATCCGATCCCATCTGGTGATCTTTCCTTTTCCTCTTATGTTCCTCTCTAATTGGACCTCCTTCCACAAAATACTGGCATGGCCCTTCAACTTTGTTTTTGCAAACTTGACCCAATCTGGGTCCTCCACATCTTCATACTCAAAATACTCCTCCATGTCATTGATCCAATCAATGAGCTGTTCTAGATTCAAATCTCCAGAATATGTAGAAACTTTGATCCTAGGCCTCTTTCTGATCTTTGAAATGGCCCTCAACAACCTAACTTCTGCAAGATCTCCTGCAGCTTCTTGTTCTTCCTCAGATAGCTCTTCTTCAGCTTCATCTTCGCTTTCTTCTCTTGTTCTCGAATCAAACCCTCTTCGTAGCTCCTCTTGCAATGCATCAATTTGCCTTTGTAGGGCTCTAAAACCCTCTTCTATCAAAGCATTCCTCCCAACATGATTTCTTCATGGAGGCATCTTGATCTCCACAACAAACCCACAACCTCAGGTCCTGGTGCAAACTGCCTCACGGTCGGCAATCTGTCTACACACTCAGGAACCCTTGCTCTGATACCACTTAATGAAGGGGGTAAATCACAAAACACACAATAATAGATATTGAACATAGCAAATAGAACTTTCTTTTATTGAACTGGGCAACTCATTACATTACAAAATCTCAATTACAATCAGAGGATGAATCCTCTATTGACTACCACACATTACAGCTTTCCCAACCTCAAGACTCTAGAATCTTCAGCCTTCTATAACCCCAAATCATCTAGGGTTTCTATTTTCCCCACCTATTCTGGACTCTACACTGGCCCCCTTAACTCTACTACTGCCCAGGGTTCCCAAAATAGTCATAAATAGCACTTTTTGGCAGCCTCCAGCTAAATTTCAAAATTTGCAACTCCCTCCAAAAGTAGGTCAACTTCCGGGAAGCATAACTTCTGATCTGGGTGTTTGATTGATGAACTGTTTTAAGCGTCGGAAAGCTTGCGATGTGAACTATCACACTAGAAATCTGTAAACAGATTTCTATCAAATTTTTGAGACGTTATGAGATGTTTTAGTGCCTTATATCTCGTTCTGTAAATTTTCAGGGGCTTTTCGGAAAATAAAAACTTTAATATCTTTCAGCTCACAAATGATCTTTGCCTAATTCCTTTGCCAAAGGTCTTATATTTCCATTATGTAACTTTCTGGAACTTTTTGCTTCATTACGTGCCCAAATGCAAACTTTCCTAAAATAGCAGGTACACTTTCCAAAATAGGCAGGTCGCTATTTTTAGCAGTTTTGGAAAAACTGAAAGTCCTACATTATTATTCTAGATATTATGGAATCAAAAACACTAATTATGGAAAGAAATGAAAACAATTACAATGGTTTTGAATTAACTTCTTTTTGGGTGATGCAAGATTGCCTTTACACCTCTGGATGCTCCTGCATCAGTTTCATTCGATTTCATTAAGTTTTGGAAAAGTTATGCTGAAATTAGTGTTTGTCATACCTAGATTTCACCATTTTGCAATAAGTAAAATGCATTGTATGGCCCTGTATGAACTAGTACGGGTCTAAGACTTATATGGGTGGAAAGATGGTTTTATTTCAGACATTTTTCATTCTTACCAGGTCAAAAGAAAAGGTCGTTTAATTTGTCTAATGGTCAAATCTTTCCAGCTACCCTATTGTAGACCTAGGGTTTCCAGTGGACAAGTTTAATTAATATCTCGCCTTCCCACCATTGGAAATTGATGAAATTTTGTGGGAAGGTCTATTTTCACTATATCTTTGATGTCACAAGAGGGAAGAGTTTAGTTCTTTTGTTTGCATGAGAAAATCAATGACAGTCATCTCTTTTGCTACACTCACAGTCAAGAAAACCAAGTTTAAGAAGGGTTTTATCAAATAATGTTTTGTTTTGATTGAACAAAAATTGCTGTTAATGGCATAGGACTCTAGATGTATGAGGAACATTTGTTAAGAATTAATCTTGAAGGATTTGAACCAAGTGTTGAGACAATTCGATGCCCTAAACCCATTTGGAGCATGCTTAGTTGCTAATTAGGCCTAGTCAAGGAATAGGACAGTCAAAATTTGAGGCATTTTGTACAAAGAACCCTACCCTGGTTTTGAGATACATTACATAATGGCCAAATGGGTATCTGAAACAAGAATTCTTTCTTAGAGATGAGTTTTGGTTGGAAAGTTATGTCTAGAATTGCCTTTTTGAAAGGTTATAAGGAAGAACAAGGGTTTGTGAGGAAAACCCACATTTTGATGAACAAAGGCCCTTGTAAAGTGGTTGTCCAAGGTTCTTTTGAGATTTTTTTGTCATTTCTACCCCTTCTCTACATCAAACAAGATCCATGAACTATGGAAAATGCTATTGAGACTACTAGTGGACAAATCTCTAGAAAATATTACAAGCAAAAGATGAGAATTTTGATGAACAATTTTAGATACAATTACAAAAAAACAATCATGGAGGGAAAAGAGAGGTTAGACTCTACTCTATGTCCCAAACAGTGGGAGGCATTGAAAGAAAGTATGCATTCCGAAGAATATTTGGCAAAGAGTAACAGAGACAAGAGAGCAAGAGATAATGTGAGGGTTGGATATACATTTGGCCGAGGTGGGTTGCAGGCCAAAATAGACAAATTTGCAGCAAGTGTATGGCTTTTTGGTTCAATTTACATTGTGTTATTTATTTCAATTTTTATTGAATTGACTATATGTTGAAATTGAAATTGTATTTTAGGTGGAAAACAATAATAGAGAAGCAGGTGCAGAAGATATTGTCAATTATATGGCAGCACTAGATCGACCTAGTAAATCTAAGAGTAGGATCAAGTGGAAATCTAGTTCATGAATAGAGATTTAATAGCCATCTATTAAATTCCCAAACATAGGAGCCTCTCTAGATCATGTCAACTCAAATGAAGGGTACCAATAGGTAATGAGTTGCATATTCAGTCTCACTCAGCAAGTTTCACAGTTGGTTGCCTCCGTTAACCTTATATTTTTTGCATGGAATGAGTATAAATCCACGGATTCAGATGAGGTAAGAGGCTCTATTTGATCTCATTTCTTCTTGTTTGGCAATTCTATGTACAAATGCCTCTTAATATGTAGATTATTGAAATCTGAGCGTAGGAGAATCCAACCCAGTTTCTTTATTGTTGGAGTGAGAAAATGTTCTTTTGGACAAATTTATAGCTTGCATTCTTTACTTGACTATTGAATTCTTTGTATATTTTTTGCATGATGGTTAAAGCACATGCAGAGCAATTTTATCAAAGTAGAAAGAAAATGAAAAATGCCTTCATGATGTCAACAAAGCTGCCGATATTGATAGTGATCATGATGAACTGGACAAGAATGTGCAGCACAGCCATCATAAGCACATGCAGAGCAATTTTATCAAAGTAGAAAGAAAATGAAAAATGCCTTCATGATGTCAACAAAGCTGCCGATATTGATAGTGATCATGATGAACTGGACAAGAATGTGCAGCACAGCCATCATAATTGTGATGAATTAGTTGAGGTAATATAATAGTTGTCAATTATCTGTCCTAATGTTTTGTCATTCTTAATGCTAAAAATGTTCTTTTGGACAAAAAAATTATAGCTTTTGTATTCTTTAAGTTGTAAGTTAATCTATCCAAATGTTTTGTCATTCTTCTTTTAGACAAAAATTTATAGCTTTTGCATTCTTTAAGTTGTAAGTTAATATGTCCCAATGTTTTGTCATTCTTCATGCTTAAAATGTTTTTTTTGGACAAAAATTTATAGCTTTTGCATTCTTTACTTGACTTATATTAATTTTTGCATGATGATTAAACCACATGCAGAGCAATTATATGAAAGTAGAATGAAAAGAAAAAGGTCCTATCAATAGAGCTCTCTGCAAAACTGTACAACTTCATGTCAATGTTGATAGTGATAATTATGATGATGAACTCGATGAGCATGCTATGATATTCATAGTAGTAGTCGTGTTGAACTTGAGGTGAGTGCTATGAAACCACATGCAAGTAAGTACTATTCAAGTAAGTAATGGTTGTTTTATTATGTAAATAAGGGTAATCATTACCTATTTGATAGAAGCTAGTTAGAATAGTAGTGAAGTGTAATTAGCTAGTATACATAGATTATGAAAATAAAGGAGAACATATAACTTACATATGGAAGCTTAGAGCTTAGTTGTAATAGAGTGCATACATAGATTTTGACAATGCATTAGTGCATTGTGTCCCGGGATGTCATGGTCCTCAGTTGGGGGGACTTCATTGCCAATCCATGTCTCTTTCTAGAGTACTCGTATAGTCTAGCACTATTGTAGTCTTGCCCTCCATTTGTTTGTACCTTGCAATGGGTTAGTTTTTTTTTTTTCAAAGAAAAAAGTTGCTTCTTTGCTATTCAACAGAATCAAGAAAAGCACATACAAAAACTGATTTATTCCAAGACATAAGACATTACACATAGCTGTCAAAAACAATATAATGTGTGTTTTATATCTCAATATAATGTGTATTTTTTTTGTTTTTGCAGACATTTATTGATAAAGTCCAAGAAGGGGATAAAGTTGGGGTGTTGGATCTGTTTGATGGTGTTGCTGTGGGCATTGGGCAGATTCACTCACTATCTATTATACATGGAGTCAAATTGAAAGGAACAGGAGATGCAAATGTAAATATTTTAAAGGTCACAAGTAACATACCCCTTGCTTATGAAGACAAAATAGATGAGTTGTCCATCTGAAAGAGAAAGAAGGGACCTCCACATGGTGGCCACTAAAATATTTGAAAAAAAATGACATAGTTGATGTTTATCATGTACTAGCTGTTAGACAGCTTGGCCCACTACTTTATGCAATAGTTTGAATGTGTTGTTTAAGGATCTTAGTGTTTTTTGTCTATTTTGGAGTTGTATAAGAAAAAAAAGGCATTGTAACTTAGTTTTCTCAGTCACAACACTGAGAAACACACTTTGTAATACATTTTTCAAAGCAAAGACACATATTTAAGCCCTATGGGTTTTTGGACTTGCTTTTATGTTGTTTTTCCTCCCTAAACATTCAACATGACTACCTTATATGCCTCTATGAAACTCCTAAACTAGTTGTTCATAAGCAAAGTTATCTTGCAACTTGCTTGGATGGAATTTGAAATGCACAGTGCAACACTTTGAAAGACAAAGTATTATTAGCAGTATAAAACAAATGACCATATCCTTCCATCTCTATACTGTCTAAATCTACATCCTGTCAACTGCTAATTTGATGATAGTCATGAGAAAATGAATGAAATTTTCAAATTTAGATGAAGTTTTACTATTTTAGTAAAAGATGTCAAAGAACCTCATCCACCTAGTGAAGATAATTCTCCCCTATAGAATGCATCGTCAATTCCTAGGCTTAAGCTTGTAAGTTCAATTGGCAAATTTAACTTAAAATGCTCTACTTTTGTATGGAATATGAGGTGAGTGTTTATATGCACACAGTAGAAAATTTTCCCTAGAAGATAACAACTAATTCTAACTGAATGAAAGTTGCATGCTCTAATTTTTATTTGCTTACTAAAGAATATATTATTTGGAAAAGAATATGAATGGTAATGAATTGCAAGTCATGTTTTGGAACCATAACCAGATCACTATTTAGGGCTCAAAAATAAATAAATATGGTCGCAGAGTACTCACATGCATAGACATACATGAAAATGTTGAAGCATAGACAAGGAAAGCAGATCCAGGCTTTCCCGCATCACTGATGGCATGACTTGAAGAGTTTGCAGGAGAGCGGGTGCCTTCCATGATATCACATTTATTTGAGGCATTTTTTGAAACAATCTGTTTTCCTTGTCTATGCTTCCATATTTCCATGTATGTCTAGTAGGGCACTTGTAACTACAACATATGACAAAAAAATCCTTGTTGTTATTCTTTGATGGATGTCCCTTCATTATTATTGGATACATGTTGTAGTGTACATTATTATAGTGTAAGCCTATTTTTCGGATTGTTTCATTTAGCATCACCAATATTCTAATACTCTTGCCAAGTGTATACATTAAGAGAGATCCAAATGACAGAGGAGAAGGTTATATAATGTTATGTTTTTGCATTATTCATGGTTTCCTTGAAATGGACTGAATATGTTCAGGTGACAAAAGTTTGTTTGAGTGTGAATGTATTATGTAAACCCCTATAATAGTGCTCAAGTTATGTAAATGTTCATGTGAATGGATTTTAGTAATGTCAATAGTTTGTGATTATCATAAGTGTGAAGATCATTGTGTTGTATTTACTTGTGCACAGAGAAGATAATTGAATCACAGTACTACATAATGTCATTGTATTACTATGTTCTTGGAGTGTGTTTTGCTTTGGACAGTTGTATACTCTAATTGAGATCATTGACACTTGAAGGTTGAGTGAATTTGTCAATATTCATGTGACAGAGGTCTTGTGGTGTCTTAGATTGATTTATGATTCTTAGGATATCTATCTATGTTTAGTCAATGTTTTGATTACGGACAAATAACATAATTTTTTGTTGCATTTATCACAAAAACAAAGGCCTCTTTTGATTGTAGCAGAGGATGTTATATAGAGAGTGAAGCATTGGATACTTTGATCTTGAATAAGCTTCGTGCAGGGGTGAAGGTTGGTGGATTTTTCTATTTAAATCTTGTTTACTTTTAAAAAAAAAAATTTAACTTTAAATTCTAAATCCTTAGCATTTTAAAAATATATTTGTGTCTGAATCAGTTTTGTGCTATTAAGGCCCCTAGTTTTAGTGAAAATAGGAAAAATAACATGCAAGATCTTGCTACAAGTTTACTGGTGGATAGGTTAGGTTTATGTTTCTATGTATCTACTCTCTTTTTTGGCTTTGGAGTTTCTTGTTTGTTATGCAAGTTTGGCTTCTTCATGTGACACCTATTGAACCAAATTTGTTTCTCAATTGATTTAGTTTGCATGTATTTTGCCATTTTGTTTTCTCCACTTCTCAAGGAAAAGTATTTATGGCTAGTAGTTATCTTTAGGTCATATCAGAGGATCTTGGTATGAAGCTTGACAAAGTAGAATTTGGCATGCTTGGAATAGCTAAGAAGGTAGGTAAACATATTAGTATCCTTGTATATAGGTGTATAATGTTATTGTCATCCATGGACAAGGTTTTTGTTGTGTTGTCACTCAAATTCTTTTTGTCATTTTAACATTTTGTTGTATGATAAGGTTAGTTGTTCTTTATTCCAGGTGACTATCTCTAAGGTTGATACTATAATTCTTTATGGAGGTGGTGACAAAAAATAAATTGAAGAGAGATGTGAGCAAGTGAGTTTTATTAGAGTGAAGCATGATAATATTTTTGCAAGACTATAATGCTTGGTGATAATAGAGCTGATAAGAGATTTGTGTTGGTATTCTTGGCATGGCTGACAAAATATTTGGTCACAGATCTATAGTAATATTGAAGCAAGCACATCTGATTATGATAAATAAAATCTCCAAGAGAGGTAATTGGCAAATCTATCAGGAGGAGTTGTTGTTCTCAAGGTTTAACTTATAATCAAACTGTGATCAGTTGTCTGAAGATAATTTTCAATATTTTCAAATTAGGATGATACATTGTATCTAGATTTTTTTGATGGTCTTTTTTATTTAATTTAGATTGGAGGAGCTAGTGAGATTTAAGTTGGAGAGAAAAAAGATAGACTCACTAATGCATTGAATGCAATGAAGGCAGCAGTACAGAAGGGCATTTTACCAGATAAACATTTTTTTAAATTTCATTAAAACATTAGAGATGGTAATATTTTTGTTAGGAAGGTTATAGCTCTGTGTTTACTGGAAGATACATTCCAGGTGGTGGTGTTTCTCTTCTCTATACAACAAAAGAGCTTGATACAATTCCTACAGCCAAATTTGACCAAAAGATTGGAGTTCAGATAATTTAGAATGCATTGAAGGTATAAATTACTAACCTAGACTTTCTTTTGTTTATGTCTAGAAATAGACTTTATCTCATTGTTTAATCATTCATTTTTTCTATTTTTTGAAGTCTCCTATACATATAATTGCTTCTAATGTTGGTGTCAAGGGTGCTGTTGTAGTGGGAAAACTACTGGAATAAGAGAATCTTGATTATGGCTATGATGTTGCTAAAGGTACACTTAGAATATGAGCATATTATGTTCTTAGTACTTAACATTATGAAGTTTGATGATCTTTGAAATTGATGATTTTTTTACTAAATTGATAATGCTCCTTTAGTTGTTGGTCAATTGCTTGATGATGATTGTCCCGAGGACTTCATCAAAGGTCTTATTCTTTTTTTTCGTTCTCTCCTTCCTGTTGAACCACTAGTTGTTGAAGAATGTGAGAAAAAGGTAATGTATGAAATCTACAAAGCTATTTTTCAATTTCCATAAGGTTAATATTAAGCTAATAGTTCTTGTTTTGTCTTTGTTTATTCTAGGAATTGGCTTCGATTGTTGACACATTTTTTAGAGCATCTTGTGAGTGAAGGAAGTCAGGATGTACATAGGACCCTTAGGCCTCATGTATGGGATGAGATATAGGACCCTTAGGCTTCATTTTTGAAGTAGTTCTTTCATGTAATTTTGGAGTTGTATAAGCAAAAAGTAGAGCATTGTAACTCAGTTTTCTCAGTCACAACACTGAGAAACACACTTTGTAACACATTTTTCAAAGCAAAGACACATATTTAAGTCTTGTATCTACTGTAAGAACACCATTTTTGATCAATAAAATTTTAGTATTTTGCATTCTTAATAGATGTTTCATTATGTGCAAATGAATGATTGATTATGTTTTTCTGTGTTTTATGTTTAAACCTCAAAAGCATTGTCTCATTTCCAACACTTTTAGGCAAAAATTAGTGAACAAAAACAATTAAATAAACTACCAATTAACTAAATATACTACCAATTGATAGAGCAGTAAATAAATATGACTAAATATAATGATTATGCAATTAATAAACAATGTATCAATATATTACTAGTTGATAGAAATTAGTGAACAAAAACAATTAAATAAACTACCAATTGACTAAATATACTACCAATTGACAGAGCAGTGAATAAATATAATGATTATGCAATTAATAAACAATGTATCAATATACTACCAGTTGAAAAAAATTAGTGAACAAAAACAATTAAATAAACTACCAAATTGTTCAAAATGATGATTAAAATTAATGACTAAATACACTACCAATGGACGGAAATCAGTGAATAAAAATGACTAAATAAGTGACCAGTTAACAACAATCAATGACTAAATTAATGACTAAATATATCAGTGAATAAAAAATGACTAAATACGTGACCAGTTTACAACAATCAAAGACTAAATTAATGACTAAATAAACTACCAAATCGATCAATCAAAACAACCAATAAATGACTAAAAATGGTTAAGTCATCAATTTGGTCGCGTTATAATTAACTGGCAATAAACTACTAATGGTCACGTGACCATGTTCAGTCATTTATATGCAGTTTTTTGTAGTTTTTTTAATCATATATTGTTGTTTCTGTACTAGTGTCAAGTTTGGCCGACTTGGTTGTTTGCACTAATTTCGGTTATGCTTTATTGATTGAGGAAGCATGGAATAATGTGTAAGAGGAAATTTAGGTCCATGCTAAGATGTGGTGTGGTTTGCATTCATTTCTTTCCTTTGTAGGAATGTTTAGGTCTAGACCTAATTTAAATTTTATGGGTTAAGATGTGTTGCCGACCTTGGAGAATGTTTTCATGATTGATGATGGCATAAATAAGTGTCAAGGATTTGTGGATGTATGTATGAATGAAGGATATGATGTTTGTGATGTAAATTTGATCAATGCAGTGAGAGATTTCATGTGTTAGGCTACTGGATGTAGTGAACGGAAGGTGTCTATTATTTTCAGTGATGCCGCAAAGGTGTTCTTTGTATTGTGGTGAATATTGAGCTTCATTGGAACTGAACTCCATGCATAGGTTAGATGTAATTATATCAGTTCAAATCTTGGAAATGAGCCACTCTTCTCTTCTCTCTTTCTTTCTTAGTGGGTAGTGAGTCTACTTAGACAATGAGTCCACCTACAGTGAGCATTCTTTCTTTTGGGCAGTAAGCCATGGGTAGTGAGCCTTTTGTAATTCAGTATTGCTACTACATTATATTGTGAGCTAATCTTCACCGTGGTTTTTCTCTTTTAGGGTTTTCCACATAAAATCTAGTGTTCTCTTGTGTGTGGTATTGTTATGATTTAGTTTCAGTTATTTGCTTTTCATGCTTAATCATCATAACATGTTTAAACGTTAATGTGGATCTGAATGTTTGCGAGGGTTTGAAATTTTTGATACAACTAATTCACCCCCCTCTCAGTTGTCTTGTGCATTCAACACCATGGTAGTATTGGGATGAGTGGTGGTCCCTAAGTGCTGAGTCAATAATGACATTTGTTGATCTAGCACACATCCCTATAGCGCATCTATGACCAGCATGGCTCTCCTACAATCCCAAGATGGTTTTCGACCCTGAAGTGAAAATTCATAAAAAGCTAAAGAACCAATTAGAAGGAGAGGAGTGGGATAGTGATAAGATCATGGATTTCTAGGTGTATTGTTAGGAGACACATGACCTAAATTCCCCCTATGACTCCATTGATTCAGATGATGTATTTGACACCAAATGGGATGAGGAGTATACAAATCATGTTGATCCAACAGTTGCAGATGAGCCCCAGTCTGCGAGCATTGAAGAGAGGCATGTGGGGTCTCCACCTGTCCAAGCACTAATTTCAAAGGGGTATGTGAACCCTAAAAAGAAGCCCAATTCTGTAGCAAAGGGATCTTCTTCAAGCTTATCCTCCCATCCTGAGAACAAAATGAAGAGAAGAAAGGTTGACTTGAGCAACCTTATGGTAGATGAGGATTTAGTTGATGTCATGCAGACCCCCATGGCTTCCACAGTGCAACTATGTTTTTCTCCCCCTCTTCTCCCTTCTTAATCTTTAGTTTCTCTCGCTGCATTTGTTGCAGCCTCCATGGTTGTAGTCTTTTCTCTTGTCATCTCACGGCCCCTTCCTTATAAACACATGTTTATGCCTCAATATGTGTCCTCTCTTTCACCAATTTCATCCTCCGCACAAATCACGTTGATGCCACCCACCTCCTATGCCTCTCTAATCACTCTCATACCTCTACATGTCTCACAAGCTTTGCTACAAACGATTCCGCCTTTCTCCCCATTCACTCTGAGCTTCCCATTGTCTGCCTCCGCGGGGACTCAGATGCCATCTTCCATAGTGCCCATTCCTTTGGCCTCCCTATTGGTACTCCTTTTGTTGGGCAATACAGCAAGCAAATTGATGGAACCAAGAAATCCTAGGAGGAGAGGATAGAGAAGAGAAGGCAAAAGGAAGCTCTAAAGCTAGTTGCCCCAAAAATGGGGACTGTGTATGATGAAGCGCATGAAACCATAATGATTGCATCCATGACTCCTAATGTCAACAAGCCAGAAGGGTAGATGCAACCAGATGATTACACAGTGCACGCCGTGGGCCTCAACCTTAACCAAGCCCACCCGCAGGATAGAGTTGAACTGATGGATGAGACCCAACGGGCGGTTACAATTGACTATCTAAAAGTCAGCCGACAGGCAAGGAAAAGAGAGCAGGAATTAAAAAATATCAAAGCTATGGTGGATAGACTGAATGTTGAGCTCAAGGGCAAGGATGTGGAGATAACCTGGCTAGAGAAGGAACTACAGTACAAAATATCGCAGCAGGCACAGTCAGAACATGCCGAAAGGGCTAGATTGCAGAAGGAATTAGATCAAGCCAGGGAAGAGGTTGATGCAAAGAAGAGGGAGAAAGAAAATTTTGACCTAAAGTTGTAGGCAAAGGAGTAGGAGTTAAAACAGGTTCAAAAGAACCTCTCTGACACCACCTCCCAACAACAACAGGCACAGGAGAGGCTGCTAGAAAAAGAGGATGGGATGAACAAAGAGCTAGACAACCTGCAATCCCAAACTGCGGAAGAGAAAAAGGAGAAAGAAATAATCGATAAAACACTATGTTAAAAGGTGCAAGAGATAACCAAGCTACAATAGGAACTCTCTAACTCCCTAAGCATGCAAGTGCAAAAGGAGGAGCTAAAGGAGGAGGACAAGCTGCAAGAGGAGTTGGGGGCAGTGCGAGCTAAATTGGAGACTGAGCAAATGGAAAAAGAGACTGCCAACTCCAAACTCAAAAGCATTGATTCAGACCTAGCACAAATTAAGTAAGAGCTCTCTGAAGCTGCAAAGCAGGTCAAGAAGTTGCAACATGAAAATAGGGATAACGATTCACAAATTCATCAACTGCAAACTGTGCTGGTAGGTTCCGCCCAACAAGCTAACATTCTTCTGATGCTTCAACAATTGTATATTTCTTACTCTGAGAAAATAAAGGGAGTGGCCATGTCCCTTCAACCAGTTTTAAAATTCATTGCGGATGCTCAAGAGTTAAGTTTGAAGGCCGGCTCCACTATTGAGCAAATTTTGACCTCCATCACTCCGAAGGTGGCTAAGTCCCAATTATTTGTAGAGAAGTTGTATATTAACCCAGATGATTTTTTGGTGGCAGCCGATATCAGTGACAGAAGGCTAGTCGCGAAAAAGGCCAATGAATTCATAAAGTGTGATAAAGTAGCCATTAAGGGCAAGGAGTGTCACCGCGCCCTCAAGCAAACTGTGAAGCATATGAAAGAGCATATTGAGCAGTTGGTTCTATTGGGATTCCCTTTTCCTTTCCTTCTGGCTGGGTCATTTTTAGCGAAGGCCCAAATTAAGAAGCTTTTGGAGACTTGGCAATAGGATTAGTCTATTTTTTAGACCTTGAGATCCTCTTTGAGCGCCTCCGAGGTTGATTCAATTTTATATCCTTTGGCACAGTTAAAGTTCCATATTGAGGCTGCATTGGCTACATTAAACAATATTTATTTCAAGAAGATGATTGACCTCGACCAGGATTTTGAAGCATTGCAGCAGAAGGCACAACCTGTAGAAGTAGATTGGGCACCTTTGCAATCGGCCCTTTCAAAGTTGTAAGTTTTGTACGTCATCTTTCTCTTCTTTTTACAAATCAGAGTTTTGGGTTCTTGCCTCCATAGGTGGACGTCCCCAAGGAGTTGCTAAGACCTATAGACTTCATCTCCCGTAGCCTTCGACATTCTGCTAAATTACAGAGTGTGCAAAGCACACCACATGTCGAGGTGATGCAAGTTATGAAATCTGAAGAGCATTTTCACTTTTAAAATTGCACGAGGGCTCTACGTAGTGGCATAACCGATAGACAGTTTATAAAGCATTGGGCCTCATTTTTCCTTTTATGATATATCTTCATGTAAGCCACATGTCAGTAGGGCACAATTTCTATCAGTAGTAGAAGCAAAACTTTCTATGAGTTGCACCATCACGCCACGTGTCTTTCTCTCTTTTCATTTGGCAAAAGGCACTAAGGTTTTATTTAACAATGCACAGAGGTAGAGAAGGTAGCCACATGTTGGAAGGATGTAAGTCAGAGACTCTCCAAAGCTCGGCGAGTTTTCTCGGTGTGCTATTGGTTCTTTTTTAGAGAAAGTTGCTCGCAGAGGAAACAGAGAGCTGCCACTTGTTTCAGCAGTAGGAGCACCACGTGCCATGTTTCTCAGTGGTTTATTTGTGTTTCTATGACAAGGTAGTGGAGCAGGACAAATGGTACTACAGCCACAAAGGGCGGAGGCACGCATGTATCCATTTAAGTGACAGTTGCAATGGCTGCCATGATGGGTCCTCACAAGTGGTTTCAGGCTAGAATCTTTTTGCTTACAGTCTCTCTTTGGAGGGAGGTTTTTCTATAAAAGGGAGCATTATCATTGTAATAAGGGTTCATCACTTTTTGAAAAGGAGAGCTTTGAGATCCTAGAAGTCATTTTGATTGTAATATAATCTTGAGACCTTAGCATGTTAAGCTATTGAATAGAAATCTAAGACATCAACTGTGCAATTCTTGCCTCTATGTTGTGTTATTTCTGTTAAATCTACTCAATATATTGATCTATGTCTATTCAAGTATAGTTATAATCATTTTTATGGAGTAAAAAGTATCCCTAAGCCCTTTTACCTCCTAGTTTAGCTCCTAGGTCCCTGTGTTTACACTTTACAAGATTTATACTTATCCCAGAGCAATTTCTCATGAAACCAATGTCAAATGGGACTTAGGGGCCCATCTTAAACTTTAATTAAAACCAAAAAAGGGCCTTGGGACTTGGGCACCCATGCCCAAGTCTAGGCTAATTTGTCGGGATCCAAATTTAAATGTTGCGGCATAGGACCTTTAAAAAGGTTTCCCTCTGTCAGCCTTTTCAATTTAAATTATGAAAGTTGGCGGGAATGCATATATAAGTGAGTTTATGTCTTAATTTTACACCTAGATGGATAATGCAAAATTATGATATTGAGCTAAGGGATTTCAAGGCATTCATTGTGTTGTAGAGTAGAATTGTGTTATTGTGTTTGTTTGATGCAGATTTAGCTTCATCAATCCATCTCCTCATGATTTCAAGGATCTTCATCTCCGTGAAGGCTTCACCTCTAAGGTGACATCTATTTGTGTTTCAATCATTCTATTTCATCATTAGATTTGGCCTCTGCCCTCCTGGGGCACACACTCTATCTAACAACGGTGTTGGAAGACTTGAATGTCATTCCAGGGCTTAATTGAGGTAAGCTCCTAAACACCACAACCCCCAAATCCTCTCTTTGTGATTGCAAGTTACATGTGCAAGATTTGGGAAAGTGTAGGTGTAGAGGAGTGATTCTTAGTAAGGATTTAGGATCTGGAGAAAACTTGCTAATATTTTACCCTACTGGACTAGAGTGCCTACCCCATAGTCCTAACAGGATTTTCCTTGAACTCAGGAACAGGTTACAGTCAATCACTGCTCACTGCTCCAGATCTGCAGAAATATTGCCCTATCAAACTTGGGTGCCTACCCTGTAGTCTACAAAGTCTTCAATTCTAGAAATCCAATTTCTGGTATGTTTTTTATCCTTCTTGAATGTCTTCTTATTCAGTTTTCTGTAGCATTCTATTCGTTTGTACCTGATTTCATTATAATTAGGGTTTAAGGCTTATTCGATCTAGGGTTTGACAAATCTCTTAATCTAAATAATCTTTCCATATCACTCCTGAGTACATCAACCTGTAGTTGAGTCCTCATTCATCTTTAGTGACTTTGCTCGGTCGTTGTCCTTGAGTGTTTGTGTGAAAAGAGGGTTTGATTTGATAGATCTTAACACTATCCACCATCTTCCCACTTTTCATACATAACATTTTAGTGAACCTAAAACATAAATCATTTTGCATCTTTCTAAGTGTTGTAATCAGTCCTTTCATTCATTCCTATTATATTTATCATCTTGCATTGGAAAATTTTACATACATTTGAAAAAATTTGAAAAAAAAACATTTTAGGCTTGCTTTAAGGCATAGTTTTGCATATTTTATATTGAATATCATAAAAAGATTTAATTTTCTGATATTTGCATCAGATCTGATCCTTATTACAGTATTTCATCATTAATTCATATCAAACATTGCATTTAAAAGTTTCATTTGCTAGGGTTTTACTTAAAAAAGTTGCATTTTCATATAACCTAGTCTTTGCAAAAACTAGGGTTTGTATTCAAATTTTCATTTTCAGATTTTTATACTCCTTTTCAACATTCATTCAAATCTGATTTTGAAGTGTATTGTTGGATCATAGTGCATACTTTTGCATCCTATCTTTGAAACTTTCACCTTTTACAATTACACATTGTGTATTTCAGCATCAAGGGTTTTTAGCACTTTCTTCACAACTATTTGAGCAAACTTTTAAATCATTCATATTGCCTTGTTGTGTAGCACTATTTTTATCATACTTACTTTGTTTTTAGTGAAATTAGTGTGTTCTTGGTTCTCAAAAACCTGATTTCCTCAAACTAGTGTCTAGGTGTGCAACAAGTTATCATACTTTCATCATGGATGCTTATTGTTATTCATCTTTGGAAGCTTTGTTTGCATACATCATAGATATTGGTAATTTCTCCAAATTCATTAATAAACATCCTCAAGTATCCAAACAAATAGCATGCATATATGATGTTGATATTTCTATGTGTTCCACATATGAAATCCTTTGTTATATATCTAATTTTGATAGTTTCACAACTCTCATGGGTATATATCCTTCAATATTAGATGATCTCACTAAATTCATAGAGAATAATAAATACGATGCACCATTTAGTAGTGATGAATTCAATATGTTATATGAAGCCCTAGATGACTTTATCTCTATGGGACATTCCACTACGACTCCTATTACTAAAGTCCAGGATCATACCCTGGATCTAGTCTCTAATAAATGTGATGGTAAATTAGCTTTACCTTATGATCTCTCTCACAAAGTTGTTCCCACTTATGAGAACATTTTGGCACAAGAGGATAAAATCATTGACACGTCCCTTAACATCATCTTACCTTCTCTTCATTCCAATGCTCTCCCTTTGAGTGATGAAGCATTAGTGAATGAAGAACCCCCTCTAATGAAGAACACTCCATGGATAGATAATGAGCATTCATATAACAATATTAAAAATTATATCCCTACCATAGTACATGAAGTCTCTATGGATCATCCAATCAATCTTCCTCCTTTATTTGAATATCCAAGTACCTTGGATATCACTAAGGAAGTGACAACCCTTAATCTTCCTCCTTTAATTGAATGTTCTAGTACCTTGGATATCACTAAGGAAAGGAAGATCCTCGATCTCTTCCCTTTGGTTGAATGTCCAAGTCCCTTGGATGTCACTCAAGATGCGAAGGCCATGGATAGTTCTCCTTTGGTTGCATGTTCAAATTCTTTGGACATCACTAAATATATAATCATCAACAATTCCCTTAACAACACCTTACCTTCCCTTTGTTCCAATGCTCTCCCTTTAAAAGATGAAGCATTGGTGGTTGAAGAAAAGCCTCTCACATTAAATCCTTTAGGGATGGATATTGAGCTCAATCAAAATGAAAACAATGTTAATATAATTAATATACTTATTCCACCTATTAAGGGGATAGTGAATAAGTGTACTAATGCTAATACAATATCAACAAGTTCAAGACTAAATATGATACATCCTGAGATGATAAACATGGATTGTCCACCAAGAAGTATCCCATTGAATTAAGTAAGTATTTCTCCCTCTTTTAGCCACACTAAATGTAGCACCTACTCCAGTTGCTCTCAAGGGTGGCCTCCTCCTAGATATATATGTTGTTAGAATTGTGTTGTGTTCCCCCATGTTGTGTTATGTGTTTTTTAGGTCTCCTTGGATGACCCTTGATACTCTTGTAAGGTCAATGATACCAGGAGACGGCCTCTGTTGTGACCATTGTTCTATTTTTTTCTACATGAACTTCTATATTTCCTCCCCTCTTTTTATTGTTGTGTGTTGTGCCTTGGGGGCATAGCGTTGCAGAAGATGTCTTGGGGGCATCCTCCTATGTGGTGTTCCTAAGGCATTTGATTCTCCTCTCTAATTTTTATTGCCTACATTCTTCAGTGATTCTACCTAGTCGTGGATGACAAAAACAAACAAATACTGATAAGGACCATGTGTCCCTTCAGCAAGAAAGCAAAAATGGACCCAGTCCATATATGAAGATGGGGTTGATATATATATATATCTGATGCTTAACTAGCAGAATCACTCTATGTGATTCATCATGTTGTCATATCTCTTGTAACAAACTTTTGCAATACACTCAATCTACTTCTACGCATTTTGGATGGGTTTGTATCTCACCTTGTTGTTACACTCAGTTTTGAGATACCTACAATATAGCCCAACAGCTATACTCGGTTCTGAACCCGCAAGTGTATCCTTGGTCTTTTGATGTGATCTAATATATGATTTATGCATAGATTCTATGACTTGATTTGGTTATTATCTTAGAATAAGATGTTCTAACCTTATCTCTTAGTGATTATCTTAGTAATTCATATCAATGTGTTTGTGGGAACGTTCAGTGATTGTGGCACATTTCACCTTTGGGGGCATGGGCTTTGCGAGAGCTCTTGTTCCGTTGCATGTTTTTACTCTACCTTAATGTACTTGATACTAGCAAGTGGTATCAACCACCTTAAGGTGGGGGCATATATAATGGTATCTTCTTGATTACTTGTGACACTAACAAAGCATGTTTGAAAGCCCTCACCACGAGGTGGGATGGTGTATCTCTTGAGCCAGTGCACATCCTTTTAAAAAGAAAGCAAGAAAGCCCTCATTGCGAGGCGGGATTACGTATCTCTTGAGCTAGTGCATATCCTTTTATACAAATCCCTTCTGTGGAAGCGGGATGGTGTATCTCTTGAGATAGTACACATCCTTTTATACAAAGTCCTCTACAGAGGTGGGGCTGGGTCTTGAGTCATCCACCCTTAAGCATGTCTTTAGTGGTTGTGGTAGCGTATCTCAACCGTCAAGTGTGATTGGCATGTTTTAGATGGTGGAACTTACCAATAATCTCCTTCCCATTGCTCGTGTTTGCCACACGTATAAGACGTATAGTTTTTCTGTGGCATACTATGCAGCACTCATGTATTCTATGTGTCTTCCTTATGTGTTTATTGTGTCTTCCTATGAGTGTGGTCTAAAGGCGCGTAGCGATGAGATCCCTCCACACTTGGGTTTTTGTTTGGTGTATCTTCCCCCTAGTGTGGTCTAAAGGCGCGATGAGCTCCCTCCACACTTTGGGTTTTTTTTGGTGTGTTTTTGGTAGTCTAAAGGTGAGTAGCGATGAGCTCCCTCCACCCCCTAGTTTAGGATTTTGTTTTAGTTGTTAAATCAATGTATTCTTCATGTATTGTGTGACTACTCTCATGTCTTCTTCACGTATTATGTGCTTCTTACTGTCTTCATTGTGTCTTGTGTGTCTTCCATGTGTTTTCTAGTGAACTTACCTGAGATTGGGGGCTAGAAATAGTCCTCCAACCTTTGGGTATGCCTTAGCTTTATGTGCTTGATGTGTTTTATGTGTTTGATGTGCTTTGACTATACTTTAATGCATGTATGGAATCATAAGATCATACATACATTAAAGTGGGGGCTAAATTTACTCTTAGGTCCTTGTGTTTACACTTTACAAGCTTTATACTTATCCCGAAGCAATTTCCCCTGAAACCCATGTCAAATGGGACTTAGGGGCTCATCTTAAACTTTAATTAAAACCAAAAAAGGGCCTTGGGACTTGGGTGCCCACACCCAAGTCCAGGCTAATTTGTCAGGATCCAAATTTAAATGTGTTGGCATAGGACCTTTAAAAAGGTTTCCCTATGTCGGCCTTTTCAATTTAAATTATGAAAGCTAGCATGAATGCATATATAAGTGTGTTAGAATCTAAAAAGATGGTTAACCCAGAAAACTAGTGCAAAAGAATAGATATCTAAACTATGAATGTAAATGATATGAAATCAAAATAGCCGCATAGAGTTAGTCTCCAAGAGAATAATGAAAATGCTAGAAGCAAAATAGCATTAAGAGGTTGCAAAAGCAAGAGAGATTGATACAAAATACAAGCTAGGTAGCATGCTTATATAGACCAAGGAGAGGGAGGAGATGGCAACACCGACCAATCAGGAGCAACCATCTATTAGACTAAAGATAGAAAAGTATCTTCCCAAGGTAGCTAATGGGCGCTCACATGTAGGAGGGTGACACCTCATAATCCACTCACCTAATTAAGCATGCTTTATTAACCTAAGAAAGATTAATAATTTAGTGTAGGAAAAACCTAGGAATAAAGGGAAAATAAATAACCCAACTAGGAAATGAAAACCTACACTAACACCCCCCTTAAGTGTAGCTTAGGTGGATGTAGAGATGGGTCCTGACAAATCAAGCCTGATGAGATACCCATGTACATAAAATTCCCCCCCAAAGAGAAGAAGCCCCCCCCCCAAATAGAGAGAGAAGAGACCCTATGTTACATCCCTAATTTTTGTCTTGCTATACTTTTACTTTTTACTTAGACATAAGTAAATTTGTTTTAATGTTTAGATTAATGACAAGGAAAGAAATGGAAACATTGAATGACATTTATGAAATTATGGAAATGATTATGATATTATCAATTTAATATTTGCATTATGAGATTTGATCTATTATTTGAATAATGATGCACTGATCATAATTTCTTTGGTAACGAGTTTGATACAAGATTACAGGTTTTCAGATGACTCTCAGAGAAAAGAGAGAGAGAGTATCCTTCCAGGAGAGAGATATAGACCTCAGGTTACGAGTGGTTTATTTGCCAATTCAAGTATAAAAGTGTTTAACGGAAATGTGAACCAATGTGTTGTAAGAGATGAGTCTTGTCTTGTCAGTTTGCTTTTGAACCTAATCGACAAGTAGTCGATATTATTTACAAATCTTTCTAAGTCATAGTAAGTCATCTTAGTCGTTAATAACGTTAATGACATCGTTTAAGTGTGATTTGTGACTATTTACGTTTAACATAAATATTACGATGTTATTGTCATAGAATGGTTGTCTTATCATTATTAAGTTCCTTGAGGTGTAATAAACAATTCTTAACGTTAAGACATTTTTCGTCGAGTTAAAAAGACGTGAATATTGTCAACGGATTGTGATGGGGAGACAAGCTCAACCCAATCACAATATACATAATCGTTTGTTTAAATATTATTATTATATTGACAAAACCATAACTATCTAATATAGAGCCGATGTTATGAGAATCATATTGATGTAATTAAATATGTAAATGCATATGCATCGAGTGAGGATAATACCTCATAATGAGTCGATGATGATATGCTTGAGTAGTCGAAGGCTTACTTTTAGGAAGAGTCTTCAAAAATGTTAGTGGTGGATCGAACCACTTGTTAGAGATCCTTTAATGATCAGTAGAGTTTAAGCAATATGTTAGCCTCATTCAAAAGAGGAGGACTGTGGAATAATCACCACAATCGACGAGAAGGAAATGACTATCTCCCATTGACAACTGGGAACTTTGCTTAAAACATGGTGTCAATTAAGACTAAATCATTAAGGACTATTATCCAGTCATAAAAGTTAGCAGTTGTATATAATTGGAGGTGCGAAGGAAGGTGACTAAAAATGAGTCGTGCTTGAGTCATTAACAATGACCACTTATATTGAGCCATGGTTGTTATGTTAAAAGGTTAAAAACTTAAGAGCAAGGCATCGAATAGGATAGAAAGAAGAGTCGTGGGAAAAAGAGACAGGGAATAGGAAATCAAAAGAGTCTATTATTGTGTCTTGGTGCACATATTATCAAATCAAGCTGTCGTTTACTAGGTATTCCTTAGTTTCCTGTGTTTATTAACAGTGAGCAAATTGGCTAATTCTTTTTAGACTGTCTACTATTGAGTCTTGGGCGATTATGTGAGTACACCAGAGAGGTATAACCTCCTATATGTTTTGAGTATTTAGTCGTAAACTATTAAGTGTCGGTTAGGGAAATGCAGAGAACATTTTTTTTAAGCAAACTATTCTGATCTAAAACTGATTAGGCAACAAATTCAAAGTATATCGCCGATGCTTGGTAAAACAAGTGAGTAATCTGTTACAATATTCTGAATCAACCATTTGCTTATTGATTGTAAAAACGATAATCATATCAAATCTTAGTATGGAGGATAAAACATTCATCATAGTAAGAGATTGTCATAGTTGTCATGAGATTTGAAAATAGTCTCCTTATTGAATTAAGTTTGTAGTAAAGACCAATGAAGAGATTGTGAGATAACCATACAATAGACTCTCAAATTTTATAGTGATGACTGAGTTTTGATAATATACTCTTAGACTTGAGTAGTATAGTTTGACCTTGAGTCGGGATAAAACTCATTTAAAGTATTTGTCTTGTTTAGATTCTATATATATATAACGGAAATGATATCTATCCATGAGAACTTAGATTCATAGGAATCTTTAGTAAAATATTGTATCTCATTAAACGAAAGTAACTTAGTGATATTATGGTAGATGGAAATAAGGTTTATGGGAGAACCCTTATATATTTATTTATCCTTTTGATAATATTATTCTTGGAAAGATCCAATACAATGGAGTAGACCAAGTCTACTAGAGAATGACCTTGTAGGGAGATGTATATAGGGTATGTTTTGTTATATCACATTATCAAAGGTATTCTACATTCCTTATATAGGAAATTTTATCTATTTAAGAACTATAGTATTCTTAACCTTGGTTGAGTTAATCAAGGGTTATTTGTGATTCTAAAACTCCTAGATAAGAGATATGGTTATATTGAAATATCATATTAACAAAGGATATTAGGTAAACCCTATAGTCAATTATAAAAGTGAATGATTATGTCATATAGACTTATTTAAGTCAAAAGATACTATTATCATGACACGATGATTAAACTATCTACGTGGTCATAGTTGGTGTGAATAAACTACGAGAATACGATAGTATCCAAGTCGAGTAGGGATGGGTGATCAACACAATGACTACGCTCATTATGAATGATATTATTATGAAAAACTTTGGCCAAAGTAATGCATTTGTTTTCTGCATGCATTATCGGTTCACTGTATTCAGATTGCTCATCGTATCAGAAATCATACTTAGCTAGAGGGTATCTAGGGTTGTATGGTTGATAGAGTTGAGTAGAATACAACATTATGTACTCAGGAAAGGCAAATTACCACTGGCCACCTAAGGTCTATATTCCTCATGAAGGGTAGGGTCACTTCCTATGTGGAAGATGTGTGGGAGACTGTCGGTCTATGGATGGAGGTAAATCACTGGAAAGATACTCTCTCTCCAAGCAGGAAACATGCTAGGACTTGTGATAAAGATGTCAGATATTTAGAAGCAGTATTTATTCCAAAATTTGTATATGTAATTGATTTACATTTGTAAAGATTGTAATTGAGAAAGACAATATGGTCTATTGTACTTTGTAAAAAGAAATCTTGTAATTATAGTTACTTGATTATATGTTGAATAAAAGGAAATTTTTCTCTATCTCACTTTTACCTTGTTGATTTACTCTATGGTAAATTTCTGGTTTTACTATGTTTTAGAACATGGATGTTACATATGGTATCAGAGCTACCAGGTTCAACACTAGGGCTTATGAGACCACTATGCTTGCCTGTAGTCAACATTATGCGGTTAGCTAATGTTCAAAAATTTATGTGCTAGGATGGTACATTTTAAGAAGATAGCAAGAAAGTCTATTAATTTGAGTCAACGTTTCCTTAAAGCAAAAAGAGAATGTGAGGCCATTATCAAAACCTTCAAGGGAACCAATGATGAGAGTGACATTTGGTTAAGTGATACTGAAATTCTGGTTACTGCCTTAACTCGAATCAAGTAAGTGAGAAGGGAAAATGATGTAGAGGGAATCTCTCTCATACAAATCTGATCACAAACACACATAGAACACTATGCAAGAGGGAAGCAAATTAATTTGAAACACATAAAATGGAAGAGAAATCTACAATATGTATTATATTAAAAATATGAAAATGAGATACATAAACATGGAGCTCATATGCTCTCATACAACATCGGCTTCAAACATAGAAAAAAAAAATTGCAACTCAAAATTTGAGCTTCATTCCAGCAGCATCTGGATATGCAAACACATATTCTCCAAAAGTCCCCTTTCACCAAATGAACAAGCCTCAATATGTAGAAATTGCATGAGAAGAAAACCATTATTGTTTTCTCAAAACAACCTCCACAAATCCACAAAAAAACCCGTCACTTCCAACTTGTCATCGCTCCCTCAATTTTTGGGATTTTCTAAAACAGTTTCTGAGTTTTGTGTCTCTCCTTCCTAGATTCCATAACATTTTAAATTTTTTATTTCGATAAGAAATGAGAAAGTTATGCTCATTTTACCGAGACTTGGTCTCATAATTTCAACCCAGACATGCAACAACATGCAATGCTTATGGCCCCACCTCTTGGAAATCAATTCCAAGATTCTTGGCAGCCCCACTTATCGCAAAATCAGTCAAATCCCACCAAATTTACATTTACAATTGCACCCAAGGGAAATTACATTTGTTGCAAATTAAAATATTATTTTCTCAAAGCTCCAACATTATTGAAAAAACCAAACAATTGAAAATTAAAATATTTTTGGTGATAAAAGATTGCCATTGACCGTGAATGCTCTTGCACCATACTCCCAAAGAAAACAAAATTCAAGTCCACTTGAATAAGGAATATCATCATGAAAAATATGTTTAATAGTCTCTGACTGATGTCTTGCATTTCTTGCATTCCAACTTTCTTGAAACAAAGTAATGTCCACTTCATTTTCACTCATCTTTCCTACCTTCTTGCTTATGTTCTTAGGCCTATCAAATGGAAATAACTTCTTCTTATATGTTGCTTTGGATACCTGCACCTGAATAATGACAACTTCATTCATCGAAACAACTTGGTCAGTACCATTACCAACAATGCATTCTTTACTTTGCTTCTCACACTCCTTTGGTGATCCCTGCAATATAACATCCAACTATATTATTTCTTCTACATTCACTAACTATTCTTCTACACTCACATGTAAATCTTCCTTCACAAATTCAAAAGAATACAAAATCATCTCTTTCACCTGTTCCTCTATTGTTGCTACTACAACATCTACTTGCTCACTATCTGCTGTAATCTTTTTATCTTCATACACTCTACTCTCGTCCTCATCATAAAAATAAAACATATTATGTATTACCTCTTTCTCTACAACCTTTTCATCACCATTGTCTACTGCCCCATCTTCTTCATGCCCATTCTCTATTGCCGCAACCTCATGATCTGCAACAACTACAACCTTCTTCTCATCCTCAACCATGTCTACTTTGTCTTCTTCATTGCTTGATGTCAAAACAATCATAGGTATACTCACCATTTAATTTTTTACCTCTTCTATTGCTGTTGTACTTACTTGTCTCATTCTTCTTTGAATAATCTTTCTAATGAGCCATGTAACCTTCCTCTTCACTGATAAGTGCCAACTTTGAAACTGCTGAACTATTCTTTCCATATCCTTTTTCATCTCTTTCGCAGCTTGCCTCAGTTCTCTTATATTTTTCTCAACCTCTATTTGCCTCATCTTTTCATCTTTCCTCTTCCTCTCTTTTTCTTCTTGCTCAATAAATCAAAATCAAAGTGTTTTCCAAGAATGGGCAACAACTAAGATTTCCACTCCTAGAAAATAGGGACCCAAATAGAAAAGTAATGCCAACTCAACTTGGTTGCCCATATTCTTTTGCAACTTTTTATGAGCAATAATGAGTTTTAAAACTTTGAAACTCCCAAAATCCACTCCCAAGATTTCCTTTTTGAATTTCCACTTCAAATTGCCTTTATTAATTTTACACTCCAAAAATATCTCCTAAACTATCTCCCACTCCTAGCTTTTTGCAATATTATAATAAGGCCAATTTATGTAATGTATTATTTAGGCCTAATATTGCATTTATTTTCCAACTCTAATTAATCTATCCTAAGGAAACCAAATTAAAATAATTTAAATGACAAATGTTTTTGGTGATGTTGATTGCCAATTTGCCATGGATGCTCCTGCATCAAACTCCCAACCAAAAGAAAATCCAAGCCCTCTTGGATGGAGGGTAGTAACATGTCTTCTATTTCTTCCTAGTCTTCCAATTCTTCTGTAACCTGTCCTTCATCTTTGTAACTCCTCCTGGGTCCTTCTTTTTCTTCTTCTTAAACCATCTCTTATCCATCATCTTCTCAACTTCAAGGCTCCAAAACTCCATTTCTTGTGCATATACCTCAGTAGCTTTATCTTTGTCTTCATCCTCATCATTGGAACACCATATGACAGCATATTCACCATTAGTGTAGCCTACATCATACTCTTGGAAACCTTCATATACATCATTAGCAAACAAATCTGAAACATCCTTATTAGCAATTTCATTATCAACAATAACTTGATCATGAATATCAACACCAACGTTATCAAGAACCTTATCATCAGAAACTTGAGTATCAATATCAAATTTATCAGCAACCTCAACAACCATATCATTAATCTCAACATTAATATGCCCTTCTATTGGTTCATCATCAAACAAAGAGGTTTGTTCATCTTCAAACACAACTGGAATATCATGCATCTCAACTTGTAACTTACCTTGCTCAACTCAAACAGTAGATTCAAACTTTTTCATCTCTTTGCCTTTGCCTCACCTAGGTCCCTTCTCTTCTTCTCTACCTAGTCTTTTGGCAACCAGGTTCTCTCTTCAACCTGCACAAACACACAAACACAAACACCAAACTCTCTTGCCCAGACCTTCTGAGCTTTGATACCACTTGATGCAAAGGAAATTCACAACCCTAACACAAAATTAATCAATCTCATCAACAACAAAAGGGTGCACAAATATGCAACAATAGAAATTATCTTCTCTATTAAACTTGCAACAACGTTTCACAATTTTAGATAAATCTGATTACAAAGATGTGTGCAGCCATATATACTATAGAAAATCATTAATAAACATATTTAAATCTATTGTGTGACAACAAACAACATCCAATACAATTTCCAAATGCTTCATCTTCAAATCTTCATCCTACCCTCTGAAATTTCCTCTCAAATCTGCAATCTTTAGCAATCAAATTTGTGATCTTCAACCATGGATCTCAAAATCCATTTGTTGTTGGTGTAAACCTTTAAACCTGCAATAAAATTGTCTTCCCAACACTCTCAACAAAAACTACACCTTCATTTTTAATCCCTCAAAAAATTGGAAGCAACAACCTTTAAAATTTGTCAAAAGTCCTTCCTTTATGCCTCCTCTAACTCCATATTTTGTAGCCTCCCATTTTGAATGTCCCACTTGGAAGAATATCTTGAAAATGCAAATAAAAAAAAATTAAATTCTCAATAAATCAAAATCAAAGTGTTTTCCAAGAATAGGCAACAACTAAGATTTCCACTCCTATAAAATAAGGACCCACATAGAAAAGTAATGCCAACTCAACTTGGTTGCCCATATTATTTTGCAACTTTTTAGGAGCAATAATGAGTTTTTAAAATTTGAAACTCCCAAAATCTACTCCCAAGATTTCCTTTTTGAATTTCCACTTCAAATTGCCTTTATTAATTTTACACTCCAAAATTATCTCCTAAACTATCTCCCACTCCTAGATTTTTGGAACATTATTATTTTTGCAATATTATAATAAGGCCAATTTATTTAATATATTATTTAGGCCTAATATTGCATTTATTTTCCAACTCTAATTAATCTATCCTAAGGAAACCAAATTAAAATAATTTAAATGACAAATATTTTTGGTGATGTTGATTTCCAATTCGCCATGGATGCTCTTACATCAGACTCCCAACCAAAAGAAAATCCAAGCCCTCTTGGATGGAGGGTAGTAACATGTCTTCTATTTCTTCCTAGTCTTCCAATTCTTTCATAACCTGTCCTTCATCTTTGTAACTCCTCCTGGGTCCTTCTTTTTCTTCTTCTTAAACCATCTCTTATCCATCATCTTCTCAACTTCAAGGCTCCAAAACTACATTTCTTGTGCATATACCTCAGTAGCCTTATCTTTGTCTTCATCCTCATCATTGGAACACCATATGACAACATATTCACCATTAGTGTAACCTACATCATACTCTTGCAAACCTGCATATGCATCATTAGCAAACAAATCTGAAACATGCTTATTAGCAATTTCATTATCAACAATAACTTGATCATGAATATCAACACCAACGTTATCAACAACCTTATCATCAGCAACTTGAGTATCAATATCAAATTTATCAGCAACTCCAACAACCATATCATTAATCTCAACATCAATATGCCCTTCTATTGGTTCATCATCAAACAAAGAGGTTTGTTCATCTTCAAACACAACTGGAATATCATGCATCTCAACTTGTAACTTACCTTGCTCAACTCGAAAAGTAGATTCAAACTTTTTCTTCTCTTTGCCTTTGCCTTACCTAGGTCCCTTCTCTTCTTCTCTACCTAGTCTTTTGGCAATCAGGTTCTCTCTTCAACCTGCACAAACACACAAACACAAACACCAAACTCTCTTTCCCAGACCTTCTGAGCTCTGATACCACTTGATGCAGAGGAAATTCACAACCCTCACACAAAATTAATCAATCTCATCAACAACAAAAGGGTGCACAAATATGCAGCAATAGAAATTTTCTTCTCTATTAAACTTGCAACAATGTTTCACAATTTTAGATAAATCTGATTACAAAGATGTGTGCAGCCATATATACTATAGAAAAACATTAATAAACATATTTAAATCTGTTGTGTGACAACAAACAACATCCAATACAATTTCCAAATGCTTCATCTTCAAATCTTCATCCTACCCTCTGAAATTGCCTCTCAAATCTGCAACCTTTAGCAATCAAATTTGCGATCTTCAACCATGGATCTCAAATCCATTTTCTGCTGGTGTAAACCTTTAAACCTGCAATAAAATTGTCTTCCCAACACTCTCCAACAAAAACTACGCCTTCATTTTTCATCCCCCAAAAATCTGGAAGCAACAACCTTTAAAACTTGTCAAAAATCCTTCCTTTATGCCTCCACTAACTCATTTTCTGTAGCTTCCAATTTTGAACGTCCCACTTGGAAGAATATCTTGAAAATGCAAATAAAAAAACATTAAATTCTCAATAAATCAAAATCAAAGTGTTTTCCAAGAGTAGGCAACAACTAAGATTTCCACTCCTAGAAAATAGGGACCCAAATAGAAAAGTAATGCCAACTCAACTTGGTTGCCCATATTCTTTTGCAACTTTTTACAAGCAATAATGAGTTTTAAAACTTTGAAACTCCCAAAATCCACTCCCAAGATTTCCTTTTTGAATTTCCACTTCAAATTGCCTTTATTAATTTTACACTCCAAAATTATCTCCTAAACTATCTCCCACTTCTAAATTTTTGCAACACTATTATTTTTGCAATATTATAATAAAGCCAATTTATTTAATGTATTATTTAGGCCTAATATTGCATTTATTTTCCAACTCTAATTAATCTATCCTAAGGAAACCAAATTAAAATAATTTAAATGAAAAATATTTTTGGTGATGTTGATTGCTAATTTGCCATAGATGCTCCTACATCAGACTCCTGACCAAAAGAAAACCCAAGCCCTCTTGGATGGAGGGTAGTAACATGTCTTCTATTTCTTCCTAGTCTTCCAATTCTTCTGTAACCTGTCCTTCATCTTTGTAACTCCTCATGGGTCCTTCTTCTTTTTCTTCTTCTTAAACCATCTCTTATCCATCATCTTCTAAACTTCAAGGCTCCAAAACTCCATTTCTTGTGCATATACCTCTGTAGCTTTATCTTTGTCTTCATCCTCATCATTGGAACACTATATGACAGCATATTCACCATTAGTGTAACCTACATCATACTCTTGCAAACCTTCATATACATCATTAGCAAACAAATCTGAAACATCCTTATTAGCAATTTCATTATCAACAATAACTTGATCATGAATATCAACACCAATGTTATCAACAACCTTATCATCAACAACTTGAGTATCAATATCAAATTTATCAACAACCTCAACAACCATATCATTAATCTCAACATCAATATGCCCTTCTATTGGTTCATCATCAAACAAAGAGGTTTGTTCATCTTCAAACACAACTGGAATATCATGCATCTCAACTTGTAACTTACCTTGCTCAACTCGAATAGTAGATTCAAACTTTTTCATCTCTTTGCCTTTGCCTCACCTAGGTCCCTTCTCTTCTTCTCTACCTAGTCTTTTGGCAACCAGGTTCTCTCTTCAACCTGCACAAACACACAAACACAAACACCAAACTCTCTTGCCCAAACCTTCTGAGCTTTGATACCACCTATCCAGAGGAAATTCACAACCCTCACATAAAATTAATCAATCTCATCAACAACAAAAGGGTGCACAAATATGCAGCAATAGAAATTATCTTCTCTATTAAACTTGCAACAATGTTTCACAATTTTAGATAAATCTAATTACAAAGATGTGTGCAGCCATATATACTATAGAAAATCATTAATAAATAGATTTAAATCTATTGTGTGACAACAAACAACATCCAATACAATTTCCAAATGCTTCATCTTCAAATCTTCATCCTACCCTCTGAAATTGCCTCTCAAATCTGCAATCTTTAGCAATCAAATTTGTGATCTTCAACCATGGATCTCAAAATCCATTTTCTGCTGGTGTAAACCTTTAAACCTGTAATAAAATTGTCTTCCCAAAACTCTCCAACAAAAACTACGCCTTCATTTTTCATCCCCCAAAAATCTGGAAGCAACAACCTTTTAAAATTGTCAAAAATCCTTCCTTTATGGCTCCACTAACTCCATTTTCTATAGCCTCCCATTTTGAACGTCCCACTTGGAAGAATATCTTGAAAATGCAAATAAAAAAACATTAAATTCTCAATAAATCAAAATCAAAGTGTTTTCCAAGAATAGGCAACAACTAAGATTTCCACTACTAGAAAATAGGGACCCAAATAGAAAAGTAATACCAACTCAACTTGGTTTCCCATATTCTTTTGTAACTTTTTAGGAGCAATAATGAGATTTAAAACTTTGAAACTCCCAAAATCTACTCCCAAGATTTCCTTTTTGAATTTCCACTTCAAATTGCCTTTATTAATTTTACACTCCAAAATTATCTCCTAAACTATCTCCCACTCCTAGATTTTTGCAACATTATTATTTTTGCAATATTATAATAAGGCCAATTTATTTAATGTATTATTTAGGCCTAATATTTCATTTATTTTCAACTCTAATTAATCTATCCTAAGGAAACCAAATTAAAATAATTTAAATGACAAATATTTTTGGTGATGTCGATTGCCAATTTGCCATGGATGCTCCTGCATCAAACTCCTGACCAAAAGAAAATTTAACCCCTCTCGGATGGTGGGTAGTAACATGTCTTCTATTTCTTCCTAGTCTTCCAATTCTTCTGTAACCTGTCCTTCATCTTTGTAACTCCTCCTGGGTCCTTCTTCTTTTTCTTCTTCTTAAACCATCTCTTATCCATCATCTTCTCAACTTCAAGGCTCCAAAACTACATTTCTTGTGCATATACCTCAGTAGCTTTATCTTTGTCTTCATCCTCATCATTGGAACACAATATGACAGCATATTCACCATTAGTGTAACCTACATCATACTCTTGCAAACCTTCATATACATCATTAGAAAACAAATCTGAAACATCCTTATTAGCAATTTCATTATCAACAATAACTTGATCATGAATATCAACACCAACATTATCAACAACCTTATCATCAACAACTTGATTATTAATATCAAATTTATCAGCAACCTCAACAACCATATCATTAATCTCAACATCAATATGCCCTTCTATTGGTTCATCATCAAACAAAGAGGTTTGTTCATCTTCAAACACAATTGGAATATCATACATCTCAACTTGTAACTTAACTTGCTCAACTCAAACAATAAATTCAAACTTTTTCATCTCTTTGTCTTTGCCTCACCTAGATCTCTTCTCTTCTTCTCTACCTAGTCTTTTGGCAACCAGGTTCTCTCTTCAACCTGTACAAACAACAAACTCTCTTGCCTGGACCTTCTGAGCTCTTATACCACTTCATGCAGAAGAAATTCACAACCCTCACATAGAATTAATCAATCTCATCAACAACAAAAGGGTGCACAAATATGCAGCAATAGAAATTATCTTCTCTATTAAACTTGCAACAATGTTTCACAATTTTAGATAAATCTGATTACAAAGATGTGTGTAGGCATATATACTATAGAAAATTATTAATAAACAAATTTAAATCTGTTGTGTGACAACAAACAACATTCAATACAATTTCCAAATGCTTCATCTTCAAATCTTCATCCTACCCTTTGAAATTGCCTCTCAAATCTGCAATCTTTGGCAATCAAAATTTTGATCTTCAACCATGGATCTCAAAATCCATTTTCTTCTAGTGTAAACCTTTAAACCTATAATAGAATTATCTTCCCAACACTCTCCAACAAAAACTACGCCTTCATTTTTCATCCCCAAAAAATCTAGAAGCAACAACCTTTAAAAATTGTCAAAAATCCTTCCTTTATGCCTCCACTAACTCCATTTTCTGTAGCCTCCAATTTTGAACGTCCCACTTGGAAGAATATCTTGATAATACAAATAAAAAAACATTAAATGTTTAATAAATCAAAATCAAATTGTTTTCCAAGAATAGGCAACAACTAAGATTTCCACTCCTAGAAAATAGGGACCCAAATAGAAAAGTAATGCCAACTCAACTTGGTTGCCCATATTCTTTTGCAACTTTTTAGGAGCAATAATGAGTTTTCAAAATTTGAAACTCCCAAAATCCACTCCCAAGATTTCCTTTTTGAATTTCCACTTCAAATTGCCTTTATTAATTTTACACTCCAAAATTGTCTCCTAAACTATCTCCCACTCCTAGATTTTTGCAACATTATTATTTTTGCAATATTATAATAAGGCCAATTTATTTAATGTATTATTTAGGCCTAATAGTGCATTTATTTTCCAACTCTAATTAATCTATTCTAAGGAAACCAAATTAAAATAATTTAAATGACAAATATTTTTGGTGATGGTGATTGTCAGTTTGCCTTGGATGCTCCTGCATCAGAAAACGTGGAAAGAGTTAAGATCACTGCCAAAATCATAGAGTATATGTCAAATGAGGAAACAACTATGGTTAGGCGATCTCCCCGCATACCCCCAACTGTTGAGATCATAGAAGTTAGGTCTGATAGTGAGTCAGAGGGTTATATACCTCGAGATTATGTATCTGAAAATGAGTCTGAAGGATATACTCCTCTTGAGCACGACTTTTGAAGTCATTTCTTGTATAACTGAAGAATACTCTTTACTTTTGAAATGAAAAAAAAAGAGTTATTTTTGTGCCAAACTATTGTTTAAATTGATTTTATTGTGTTTAGATTTAATGGGATGCATTATAATCTTGAACTAATGGACAACTCAATATTCTCAGGTGTGAGAAATTGATAAACATGGTTCGGACAAGAACTAACCAAGGAGAAAGTGAAGAGGAAAACCACCTGCCAAATAATAAGGTAGACCAAATCATAACCATGCTTGAGGAAACTAAGAAAAGATTGGGTGATTTGGAAGAGAAGGTGGATGATAAAGGGAATACTGATGGAGGAGGTGAAAACTCTCATGGTGAAAGCGGAGAAAATCATGAAGATCAAAGTAAGAGTACGAAACCGCATAAAGAGGAAAGGGATAGATTGACCTTGGATCTCTCAAAGGATATGAAGAAAGTTACTCCACCAAAATTTGATGGGACAGAGACCAGAGATACTGCAGAAGCTTGGTTAACAGAGGTGGAAAAGTATTTTGATATAAGAAATTATTTCAAGGTGACCAAGGCAATATGGGGAGCATTCCAACTGGCAGGAGAAGCATCCACTTGGTGGATGAATAAGAAGATGGAATTGAATTTAATCTCTCTAAGGGTAACTTGGGATGAGTTCATGGAACTCTTTTGCAAGAGATGGTTACCATAACTCTATTTTAATTAGAAACTAACTGATTTTCAGAATCTTCGACAAGGAGATATGATAGTGGTGGAATATAGAGAAAAATTCACTCGATTCCTAAAATATGTTCCACAGTATCAAAAGGATGAGAGATTCAAGATCATAAAATTCATCATGGGCTTAAATGCTCAAATTGGTGGTGAGGTGGACGTGCATGGTCCTACAACAATGGATCAAGTGTATGAGAAGGAGATCAAGCAAGAGCAAAAGTTGAAATCCATCTTGTCTTATTGTGATAGAAGCCGCAAGAGATTTAATAGAACTCCTAACAATCAACCCTACAAGAAAAGATATGAAAAGAGATATGATAACAATAGAAAAGATAAAGGACCACAGAAGCACAAGGGTGGATCTGGTAATGAGAAAAAGAATGGTAACTACAAAAGAAATGAGTATAACAATGGGAAGACTTCATATAAGAAAGGACCCATTAGAGGATGTTTTGTACTTGTGGGGGTGACCATTATGCAAATCATTGCCCTAACAAGAATCAAAATGGTCAACAAAGAGGTACTACACTACCTACTCAGCAAGAAGCATTCCAGCAAAGGATTCATGCAGCTCTCAACAATCGTCAAGCAGAGTATCAAATCACACCCATTGAGATGACAGGTACTTTGTTTGGAGTCCCTATATCTATTTTGATTGATACAGGAGACACTGAAAACTTTGTTTCTCCTAGAATATTGAATAAATCTCCTAGAAAAGTTAGGTACATGTCCAAACCATGGTCAGTAGAATATGCTAACCAATCTAAGGCTCAGGTAGAGCAATGTTTGTTTGAAGCCAAGATTGATCTTCCTAGTTTCTCAACTGAAGTAAATCTATATGTAGCTCCCCTAGGTTCCTATGATGTAATCCTAGGAATGAGTTGGTTATGGAAGCATAGAGCTAAGTTAGACTATTTTTAAAAAATAGTTGAATGCTTAGATGATTTGGGAAATCAAACCCAATTCCAATGGATTCAAAGAGAAGTTAAAATCAGACCTATTTCTGCCAAGCAATTGAAAAGGGCTAGAAGGAAAGGTTGTCAGTTATTTGTAGTCAAAATGGAACAAGTGGAGGAAGGGGTAGAAAACCCTAATTCATCTTTTGGAGAAAAGTATCCTTTTCTTCAAGAATTTTGGATGTGTTTCCAGAAGAACTACTAGGATTGCCTCCCAAGAGGGTTTTTGATTTTGCTATTGACATTAAACTAGGATCTAAACCTATATCAAAAGCACCCTACAATATGACAACTACGGAGTTAATGGAATTAAAAGCACAATTACAAGAATTGTTGGCAAAAGGTTTGATTAGACCTAGTGTTTCACCTTGGAGTGCTCCGGTTATTTTGTTAAGAAGAAGGATGGAACCCTTCGATTGTGTATAGATTATTGTATGCTTAATAAAGCAATGGTAAAGAACAAATATCCTTTGCCACGTATTGATGATCTTTTTGATCAGATGCATGAAGCTGTTGTGTTTTCAAAGATTGATTTGTGATCAGGATATCATCAGTTAAGACTGAAGGATGAAGATATTCATAAGATAGCTTTTAGAACTAGATATGGACACTATGAGTTCATAGTGTTGCCATTTGGTTTGATGAATGCACCTACTGCATTCATGAATCTCATGAATAGTATATTCAAAGATTGTTTGGACAAGTTTGTTTTAGTCTTCCTGGATGATATACTCATTTATTCTAAGAATGAAGAAGAGCATCAACGACACTTGCAATTAGTTCTACAAAGGTTAAGAGAACATAAGTTATAGAGGAAACTGTTAAAGTGTACATTCTTCCAGAAAGAGATTCAATACCTAGGATCCTGCAAAAATCACAGCTATTCTAGATTGGCTTGTACCAACAAATGTGCATGAGCTGCGTAGTTTCATGGGCCTAGCAGGCTATTATAGAAAGTTTGTTCTAAATTTCTCCAGTATTGCTAGTCCAATCACTTCCCTATAGAGGAAAGGAAAGAGATTTGAATGGACGGACAAATGTCAGGATGCATTTGATCTCTTAAAGGAAAAGTTAACTACAGCTCCAATCGTGAAAATTCCTGACCCCGAGGGACAATTTGAGGTAATTACAGATGCCTCAAGAGAAGGATTAAAAGGAGTGCTTATGCAAGATGGAAGAGTTATAGCATATGAGTCAAGGAAATTGAAATCCTATAAGAAAAATTATGCATCACATGATCTGGAATTGGCAGCAATAACTCATGCCTTGCAGATGTGGAGACACTATTTGTTGGGGAAGACTTTTGTACTTAAATCAGACCATCAAAGTCTTAAGTATATTTTCTCTCAACCGCATTTGAATGCTCGACAAAGGAGATGGTTAGAATTGATATCTGACTATGACTTTGAGATAAACTACATCAAAGGAAAAGAGAATAGAGTAGCTGATGCTTTGAGCCGCAGAAGACATATAGCTTCTATTGTTTCTATTCGTGGAAATTTCAAGGATTTGGTGTTGCAAAATTTGTCTAGTGATGAGTTTTATGAGCAAGTTAAGCAGGCTCTAAAAGATAATCCTAGAGATCCAAGGTATGATGGTTTTTTTGTTTGAGTCAGATGGACTATTGAGGTATAAAGATAGAATTTATGTTCTTGATTCAGCTAGATTGAGGGATCTAGTATGGAAAGAAGTTCATACTACACCATACTCTGGACATCTAGGGGTAACCAAACTTCTAGCGGATGTTAAACCTCTTTATTTCTGGAAAGGAATGAAGAATGATGCTGTAAGATTTGTAAAAAGATGTTTAGAATGTCAAAGGGTAAAAGCAAAGCATTAACACCCCGCAGGATTGTTGTACCCTCATGATGTGCCAGAGTGGAAATGGCAAGTTATTAGCATGGATTTTGTTCAAGGTCTTCCTATGTCAAGGAATAAACATGATGCCATTTTAGTGGTGGTTGATAAACTCACAAAGGTAGCACATTTCATACCAGGGAATTTGACTAATGGAGCACCTGTGTTATCTCGCAAATTTGTGCAAGAGGTGTTTAGATTACATGGTATCCCTGAAAATATTATCTTGGATAGAGATGTGCGTATAGCATCAAGGTTTTGGCAAACTTTTTTTTCTGCTCTAGGGACTAAACTCAATGTGAGTACAGCTTACCATCCTGAAACCAATGGGGAAACTGAGAGAGTTAAACAAGTCTTGGAAGACTTGTCGCAAATGTATTGCATGGATCAGCAATACAAGTGGGAAGAATACTTACCACTTGTGGAATTTGCTTACAACATTTCCTATCATTCTGCTATTAATATGGTGCCATTCGACGCATTGTATGGAAGAAGATGTCAAACTCCTATAAGCTAGGATAAGCTAGAGGATAGGATTAGCATTAGACCAGAAATGCTAGCTGAAATGGAGGAGAAAGTAAAGCTAATAAGAAAAAGATTGGCAGAAGCCAATGATAGGCAAAAGATCTATGTGGATGCAAAGTGTGTTCCGAGGCAATTCTCCATTGGAGAAAAAGTTCTTTTGAGGGTCAAACCTTAGAAAAGCTCTATTAAGTTTGGGAAGTCTTCTAAGCCATCTCCTCGATATGTGGGACCCTTTGAAGTACTTGAAGTAGTCAATCTAGTTGCCTACAGAATTGCTCTACCACCAGCCTTATCTAGAATGCACAATGTTTTTCATGTGTCTTATTTGAAGAAATATATTGTAGGTAATAATCATATTTTCACTTGGAATTCTTTACAGATGCAAGACCCAGGGGTGGTCACAATCGAGCCACTCAAGCTGTTAGAAACACGCAAGCTCTACTTGCGTAATAGAGAGGTCTTGCAATGCAAGGTCCAATGGGACCAAAATGCTGAGGAAAATGCTACATGGGATGATTACCATGAATTTTATCAAAAGTTTCCTCATTTATTTAATAATGTTACCAGTTGAAAACAATGAACTTTCTTTTTAGTTACTTTTTGATACTTTATATCATCGAGGACGATGAATCTTTAGGGGAAGGATATGTTACATCCCTAATTTTTGTCTTACTATACTTTTACTTTTTACTTGGACATAAGTAAATTTGTTTTAATGTTTAGATTAATGACAAGGAAAGAAATGGATTACATTGAATGACATTTATGAAATTATGGAAATGACTATGATATTATCGATTTAATATTTGCATTACGAGATTTGATCTATTATTTGAATAATGATGCACTGGTCATAATTTCTTTGGTAAAGAGTTTGATACAGGATTACATGTTTACAGATGACTCTCAGAGAAAATAGAGAGAGAGTATCTTTCCAGGAGAGAGGTATAGACCTCGGGTTTCGAGTGGTTTATTTGCCAAATCAAGTATAAAAGTGTTTAACGGAAACGTGAACCAATGTGTCGTAAGAGGTAAGTCTTGTCTTGTTAGTTTGCTTCTGAACCTAATCAACAGGTAGCCGATATCATTTAGAAATCTTTCTAAGTCGTAGTAAGTCATCTTAGTTGTTAATAATGTTAACGATGTCGTTTAAGTGTGATTTGTGACTATTTACGTTTAACATAAATATTACAACATTATTGTCGTAAAATGGTTGTCTTATCGTTATTAAGTTCCTTGAGGTGTAATAAACGATTCTTAATGTTAAGACATTTTTTGTTGAGTTAAGAAGACGTGAATATTGTTGACAGATTGTGATGGGGAGACAAGCTCAACCCAATCACAATATCCATAATCCTTTGTTTAAATATTATTATTATATTGATAAAACCATAACTATCTCTTATAGACGCGATGTTATGAGAATCATATTGATGTAATTAAATATGTAAATGCATGTGCATTGAGTGAGGATAATACCTCATAATGAGTCGATGATGATATGCTTGAGTAGTCGAAGGCTTACTTTTAGAAAGAGTCTTCAAAAATGTTAGTGGTGGATCGAACCACTTATTAGAGATCCTTTAATGATCAGCAAAGTTTAAGCGATGTGTCAGCCTCATTCAAAAGAGGAGGACTGTGGAATAACCACCACAACCAACGAGACAAGAAACGACTATCTCCCATTGACAAGTGGGAACTCTGCTTAAAATGTGGTTTCAGTTAAGACTAAATTGTTATGGACTGTTACCCAGTCATAAAAGTTAGCAACTATATCTAAGTGGAGGTGTGAAGGAAGGTGACTAAAAAGGAGTCGTTCCTGAGTCATTAACAAGGACGACTCAGATTGAGCCATGGTTGTTATGTTAAAAGGTTAAAAACTTAAGAGCAAGGCATCTAATAGGACAGAAAGAAGAATCGTGGGAAAAAGAGACAGGGAATAAGCAATCAGAACAATCTATTATTGTGTCTTGGTGCACATATTATCAACTCAAGCCATTGTTTACCAGGTATTCCTTAGTTTCTTGTGTTTATTAACAGTGAGCAAATCAGCTAATTCTTTTTAGACTGTCTACTATTGAGTCTTGGGCGATTATGTGAGTATGCCAAAGAGGTATAACATCCTGTATGTTTTGAGTATTTAGTCGTAAACTATTAAGTGTCGGTTAGGGAAATGTAGATAACATTTTTTAAGTAAACTATTCTGATCTAAAACCGATTAGGCAATGAGTGCAAAATATACGGCTGATGCTTGGTAAAACAAGTGAGTACTCTGTTATAGTATTCTAAATCGACCATTTGCTTATTGATTGTAAAACTAATAATCATATCAAATCTTAGTATGGAGGATAAAACATTCATCATAGTAAGAGATTTTCATAGTTGTCATGAGCTTTGAAAACAGTCTCCTTATTGAATTAAGTTTGTAGTAAAGACCAATGAAGAGATTGTGAGATAACCATACAATAGACTCTCAAATTTTATAGTGATGACTGAGTTTTGATAATATACTCTTAGACTTGAGTAGTATAGTTTGACCTTGAGTCGGGATAAAACTCATTTAAAGTATTTGTCTTGTTTAGATTATATATATATAACGGAAATGATATCTATCCATGAGAACTTAGATTCATAGGAATCTTTAGTAAACTATTGTATCTCATTAAACGAAAGTAACTTAGTGATATTATGGTAGATGGAAATAAGGTTTATGGGAGAACCCTTATATATTTATTTATCCTTTTGCTAATACTATTCTTGGAAAGATCCAATAAAATGGAGTAGACCAAGTCTACTAGAGAATGACCTTGTAGGGAGATGTATATAGGGTAATTTTTGTTATATCACATTATCAAAGGTATTCTACGTTCCTTGTATAGGAAATTTTATCTATTTAAGAACTATAGTATTCTTAACCTTGGTTGAGTTAATCAAGGGTTATTTGTGATCCTAGATAAGAGATATGGTTATATTGAAATATCATATTAACAAAGGATATTAGGTAAACCCTATAGTCAGTTATAAAAGTGAATGGTTATATCATATAGACTTATTTAAGTCAAAAGATACTATTATCATGACACGATGATTAAACTATCTACGTGGTCATAGTTGGTGTGAATAAACAGCAAGAATATGACAGTATCCAAGTCGAGTAGGGGTGGGTGATCAACACAACGACTACATTCATTATGAATGATATTATTATGAAAAACTTTGGCCAAAGTAATGCATTTGTTTTCTGCATTGTCAGTTCACTATATTCAGATTGCTCATCCTATCAAAAATCATACTTAGCTAGAGGGTATCTAGGGTTGTATGGTTGATAGAGTTGAGTAGAATACAACACTATGTACTCGGCAAAGGCAAATTACCACTGGTCACCTAAGGTCTATATTCCTCATGAAGGGTAGGGCCACTTCCTATGTGGAAGATGTGTGGGAGACTGTCAGTCTGTGGATGGAGGTAAATCATTGGAAAGATACTCTCTCTCCAAGCAGGAAACATGTCAGGACTTGTGATAAAGATGTCAGATATTCAGAAGCAATATTTATTCCAAAATTTGTATATGTAATTGATTTACATTTGTAAACATTGTAATTGAGAAAGACAATATGGTTTATTGTATTTTGTGTAACATCAGAAAATGTCTCCTTGGGGGCTTTTTCCTCATAAGGTTTAGCTCTCGGGTCTTTAGAGTGCATTTAGGACATTTTAGTTCATATTTTAGCATCCCGATGGAATGAGACCTAAGTCCCATGGCAAATACGACCTAGGAGAACCCCTTGAGCTATACCCTACCTAAAATAGGGGGGAGGACTTGGGCGTTCGCGCCCTAGTCTTGCCCTATTTTAGGGCAGCCCCAATTTTTGGGTGTCAGTTTATGACTATTAGGTGGTTATTTTGCCAACACGGTAAAGTTTGGTTTTTAAAATCTTGGTGGGAATGCTTGAAGGTGCATATATAAGCATGTTTAGGCATTCATTTGTAAACTAGATGATTACTAGCAAGCTATTGTGTTCTCAAGGTGATTCAAGGCTTTCTATTGTGTTGCAAGAGTAGACTTGTATGTTTTATGTGTTGATATTTGCAAATTTGAGCATTAATTTTCTCATGGCATGAAGAACATCTTCCTCCATGAGAGCTTCACTACAAGGTGACATATCATTGTGTTTTTATCATTGATTCCTTCAGTTTTTGCCTCTGCCTCACAAGGGCACGCACTCTTTGTCTAACGACGGTGTTCAGAGACTTAAGTATCATCCAGGGCTTGACTGAGGCAAGCCTCTAAACACCACAACCCCCAAACCAAGTCTTGTGATTGCAGGTTACAGGTGTCACATTTGGGAAAAGTGGAGTTGCAAGGAGTGACAGGCATCAAGGATTCAGGATCTAAAGAAAAGTTAGACAAAGGAGCACTTCCAGGACTAGGATGCCCGCAAAAGTGTCCTCTGCAGACAGATTTTAGAACACAGAAGTTACAGGGCTGATCAGTGTTGGAAGAAGGTCCAAATTCCCCGAAAAAGTAGGTACCTTGGACTTGGGCACCTGCACCAATGTCCCCAACTATTCCACCTTGGAACCCCAAAAATAGGTATTCTGTGATTTATTAATTTACTCTCATCTATAAGAGCTTTTTCCGTCTTTCGTCAATTTGTTGTCGTATTTGCATAATTAGGGTTTTAATGGTTAATTAGACATAAGAGAAAGAAAATTAATAATTAAATTCCCTAATCCAAGATTCCCTTCATTTGCAAGTGACCTAGGGTATGATAGTGCTAGCCACTCGACTCTAGATCCTTCAATGTTAGGGTGAAAGGAGGATTCAAACATCTAAACAAGAGATTAATAAAATCCAATTTTACCCTAAACATTTTGATGAACCCATGTTTTTGGACTTAAATTGAAACTTGCTAAGTGTTTGTCTTCAGATTTGGTGTGATTTCATTCATTCATTTGGTCATTTATTTTATTTCATTAAGAAAAATTCAAAAAAAATTGAAAATTTTGAAAAATACAAAAAAATGGCATTGTTTGGATTACTAAATTACATCAATTCTTTCTAAATTTTCCTAATTCATGATTTCTGCATCAGATCTGATATAAAATACAGAAAAATACAAAAAAATCATAAATTTACCTTGCATTTTAATCATTTAATTGCTAGGGTTTTGTCAAAATTTTGTCAATTTTATATAACCTAGTAATTCCAAAATCTAGGGTTTGTATGCAAAATATTTTATCACATTTTTCTACTAATTTTAGAGGCTCATTAAAATTATCATTTGGTTTTAGTCTTGCATTTTAGTTTGAATTTGCATTTAGATTTAAAATATTTGCATTTTTACATAGAAAATTTCAACAAAAACTAGCAATCTTGGTGCATTTTCATTAAATTTGCATGGGCATTTTGCATGTTAAAGCTTAAAAATAATTTTCATATCTAAGAGTAAGTCAATTTAATCATTAATCAGACTTCAAAGCATTCACATGGAATTTTGTCCCAAGATCTCAAACCTAGGGCTTCAAAAATAATGATTTTCACTAAAATTGGCCTTATCGACTCTCCAAACTTGCACTATAGGTGTGTTGTGAAGGATATTTTTGCATTAATTTGATTTTATCAAAGTATTCATTTGATTTCCCTCATAAAAATCTTCACAACACCCTTTTAACGAGCTCTTGTAGTGAAAATTTTACAAAAAACTACACATTTTGGCTATTTTGGCCCTAGGGTTTGACCTAGTTTGCACTCCAAGCATGTTGTGATCAATTTTATGGATTGAGGTGACTGATATTATTTATATTCTTCTTTGTACCTCCTAAAATTCCTTACAACACCCCTTTTACTAGGCCTTGGAGTTGAAAAATTGTGAAAAATAGCTTATTTTTTCTATAATTTCACTAGGGTTTAACCTTAAGTGGCGCTAAAAGTGTGTTGTACTAGGTATTTTGACACTAAGTGGATTTTATTACTGATATTATTTGCTTTCCATCATCATTTTCCTCACAACACCCTTGGTTATGCTCTTTTGCATTGAATTTTGGTGAAAAAAGTGCCTATTTTGACATATTTTTGCTATATTTTGACTTAGCATTATCTTGGATTTGCATCAAGAGTGTGTTGAGAGTGATTATATTGCTATTTTGGACTGATATCAGACATATAACTTGATTCCCTTGACTTAAATCCTTACAACATCCTTTGTTTCATTTATTGGCATTGAAAAGTATCAAAAAATCAAACATTTTAGGGTATTTTTTGCACTTGTCTTGCACCAATTTTGAAAAGATTTCACAATATTATTTGGCATTGGTTTGAGCATAAAAACATGACCTCTAATCACAAAAGCAACAATAGGTTCCCTCCTAGACCTTACATGAAAAGAAAGGCCCCTGAACTTGAAATTGTCTTTACACCTCATGATAGAACAACTGGAGACAAAGAAGGACCTCTTTACATTACTATGAAAATAATGGGAAACCTCATGAACGAAACTCTTATCGATCCTAATATTCAATCAAATAAAGACAATCATAATGATGAACAACATAATGAGCAAGATATGACTATGGCTATGGTACCTTATGTCCCACTGTCCTCCAACATTAGGGAGTGGGAAGATGATGATGATGATTTGCTTATAGACAACTTCTAGCTCGAAAGGGGCCCTACAGGTAAGTATCTCTAACCCTTTATCTCTTGTGATGTGCTTCCCCCGTGATGTGTTATATATTGTTTAGGCCTCTTGGTATGACCTTGGATTCTCCCATAAGGTTCAAGATACCAGGAGACCGCCTCTATTATGACCTTCTATTTGTACCATCATTCTTCTATATTGCCTCTCTCTCTGATTTCATTGTTGTGTGTTGTGTCTTATGGACATAGCATCGTGGTTGGTGACTTAGGGGCACCCTCCTATGTGACTGTCCCTAACACACTTGTTTTCTCCTCTCTTATTTATTGTTTCCCTTCCTCTAGTGTTTCCACCTAGCGGGCAGATGACGACAAACATTCATACTGATGCAGACCTAGTGTCCCTTTCGAGAGAAATCAAAAAATGGACTATAGTTCCTAATATGATGATGGGGTTGTATATCTTATCCGACACTTGGCTAGTGGAAGCACTCGTGCTTTCCATGTAGTGAATTCTATGATGTTTCTGTCGCATTTACAAACCTTAACAATACGGCTGCTCCGTGCACCTTTGTTTGCCTTTGAACCTAGCCTTGGTGGTACTCGATTCAGAGAGCTTCATGATATAACCCATGGTTATCCTCAAACTCTAAATTCGTTGTATAACCTTGGCTCTTTGTGTGGTTAATCATATGCATTGATGTTGTTGTTTATCTTGATTTCGTAGACACTAACATGTTTCTTGCAAGGATGTGTTTGTGGGAACATTTGGTGATCGTAAAGTACATGTCACCTCCGGGGGGCATGGGCTTTGTGAAAGTTGGTGTTCCCTTGTGTGTTTTCTTCCTACCTTAACGTGCTTGATATTGACAACTGATATCAACCACCTTAAGGTGGGGGCATATATAAGGTAAGTTGTCTATTATAGATGTTAGCAATGTGTTTGACCTCAGATGTAGAGACTTGCGCCCCAGAGTAGTGCATCGTGCATCCTGATCTTGTTTGCAATCAATCAATCTATCATGTAAGCCCTCTACAGAGGTAGGATATCGAGCATATCCATTTTCTTAAGCCCTCTACAGAGGCGAGGATGGTGTATTTCTCAAAGCAGATTGCATCATCCTGTCATTTTCAAAAGTCCTCTGCGGAGGTGGGGAGCGGTTTTGTGACTAACTCAACCCTTAAGCGTGTCTTCGACGATTGTTGTGGTGAAGCCCAATCGTCGGTGTGTGCCTGTAATGTCCCTGAGATGGCGTTGGACCTAGAAATAGGTACACTCCATCGCTTGTCTGTTGTGTTTTCTCTGTGTCTTCAAGTGTGTGTGTTTTGGCATGCTTGTTTTGTGTGGCGTGTTTGTTGCCCCATATGTAGAGACTAGTGCCTTTGAGTAGCACTTAATGCATTTTGAGAGGTTTTGCATGTCTTGCATGTGTGTTGCCCCATATATACAGAGACCAGCACCCCTGAGTAGTGCTTCGTGTATTATAGGAGGTTTGTTTACTTTCCAGTACTTGAATTCGCATTTCATATATATGAGAAAAAGAAAATAAAAGATATCATTTCTGTCTTCCATGCATTAATGTGTCTTCTATGCATTGACTATCTACTCCGTGTTTTGCGTGACTATAACTATCTTCTTCGTGTTTTACATGCCTATTACTCTTTTCTATGTGATTGGCATGTCTTCTCCATGCTTGTTGTGTTTTCTGTGTTTGTGACCTTACTTTAATGCATGTATTGGCCTCGCGTTTATACATATATTAAAGTGGGGGCTAAATGTAACATCAGAAAATGTCCCCTTGGGGGCTTTTCCCTCATAAGGTTTAGCTCCCGAGTCTTTAGAGTGCATTTAGGACATTTTAGTTCATATTTTAGCATCCCGATGGAATGAGACCTAAGTCCCATGGCAAATAGGACCTAGGAGGACCCCTTGAGCTATACCCTGCCTAAAATAGGGGGCAGGACTTGGGCACCCACGCCCTAGTCCTGCCCTATTTTAGCACAGCCCTAATTGCTGGGTGTCAGTTTATGACCGTTAGGTGGTTATTTTGCTGACACGGTAAAGTTTGGTTTTTAAAATCTTGGCGGGAATGCTTGTAGGTGCATATATAAGCATGTTTAGGCATTCATTTGTAAACTAGATGATTACTAGCAAGCTATTGTGTTCTCAAGGTGCTTCAAGACTTTCTATTGTGTTGCAAGAGCAGACTTGTATGTTTTATGTGTTGATATTTACAGATTTGAGTATCAATTTCCTCATGGCATGAAGAGCATCTTCCTCCATGAGAGCTTCACTACAAGGTGACATATCATTGTGTTTTTATCATTGATTCCTTTTTTTTGCCTCTACCTCACAAGGGCACGCACTCTTTGTCTGACAATGGTGTTTGGAGACTTAAGTGTCATCTGGGGCTTGACTGAGGCAAGCCTCTAAACACCACAACCCCCAAACCAAGTCTTGTGACTGTAGGTTACAAGTGTCGCATTTGGGAAAAGTGGAGTTGCAGGATCGAGTGGCAAGCATCAAGGATTCAGGATTTGAAGAAAAGTCAAACAAAGGAGTACTTCTAGGACTAGGGCACCTGCAAAAGTGTCCTCCATAGACAGATTTTAGAAAATAGAAGTTACAGGCCTGATCAGTGTCGGAAGGAGGTTCAGATTCCTTGAAAAAGTAGGTACCTTGGACTTGGGTGCCCACACCAATGTCCCCGACTATTCCACCTCAGAACCCCAAAAACAGGTATTCTGTGATTTATTATTTTACTCTCGTCTGTAAGAGCTTTTTCTGTCTTTCGTCAATTTATTTTTGTATTTGCATAATTAGGGTTTTAATGGTTAATTGGACATAAGAGAAGGAAAATTAATAATTAAATTCCCTAATCCAAGCTTCCCTTCATTTGCAAGTGACCTAGGGTATGATAGTGCTCGCCACTCGACCCTAGATCTTTCAATGTTAGGGTGAAAGGAGGATTCAAACATCTAAACAACATGAGATTAATAAAATCCAATTTTACCCTAAACATTTTGTAAAAAGAAATCTTGTAATTATAGTTACTTGATTATATGTTGAATAAAAGAAAAAATTTCTCTATCTCATTTTTACCTTGTTGATTTACTCTATGGTAAATTTCTAGTTTTACTATGTTTTAGAACGTTGAAGTTACACCCTATCAAAGTAGAGAGAGTCAGGACTCCAAGTGAGAGGATGAAGCCCCCCTAGAAGATGGAGCATCTCGCACCCCCAACAAAGCTCACAAATGAAGGAACTTGCTCTCAGTGAAGGGTTTAGTGAAGATATCAACAACCTACTCAGAAGTCAGACACTAGCAAAGGTCGATGACGTGGCCATGGATGAGCTCCCAGATGCAATAGTAGGGTCCTTTTGGCCTAAAACACTCTAATTGAAATTTTCTTTCTAGATATAAACTTGAAACCCCAGTTCCGCAACTATGTCAAATGATCTTCAATTTTGGTGAAACGAAAGCTGATATTGACTTTCGTGGGCCTCCTAGACACGTTGGAACAGTGAGAAATGCCACCAGTATAACCAAAAATGCTACAATCACTCATATTTCACACAACACATATGCAAACCCCATAGATTAAAATGTTTCCTTCAAACTTTTCTGATTCTCTAGATCATCTAAAGATGCAAGAGAAGAGCATACTGCTTTTTTGGGGAAACCTGTAATAAGCTTTATTAGTCCCCCTTGAATCTCTCAAATATGAAAATTATAATCTATTATGCACTACAAATTCTCTGATACCATATTAGAATCTAAAAAGATGATTAACCCAGAAAACTAGTGCAAAAGAATAGATATCTAAACTATGAATGCAAATGATACGAAATTAAAATAGCAACATAGAGTTAGTCTCCAAGAGAGTAATACAAATGCTAGAAGCAAAATAGAATTAAGAGGATACAAAATCAAGAGAGATTGATACAAAATACAAGCTAGGTAGCATGCTTATATAGACCAACCTGAGAGGGAGGAGGTGGCAACACCGACCAATGAGGAGCAACCATCTATCAGACTAAAGATATAAAAGTATCTTTCCAAGATAGCTAATGTATGCTCACATGTAGGAGGGTAACACCTCATAATCCACTCACCTAATTAAGCATTTTTTATTAACCTAAGCAAGATTAATAAAGTTGTAGGAAAAGCCTAGGAATAAAGGGAAAATAAATAACCCAACGAGGAATTAAAAACCTACACTAGCAAAATGAGTTTGTCTTAATATTAAACCTAGATGGATAATGTGAACTTGTGATATTGAGATAATGGGTTTCAAGGCATTCATTGTGTTGCAGAGCAGAATTGTGTTGTTATTGTGTTTGTTTGTTGCAGATTTGGCTTCATCAATCCATCTCCTCATGATTTGAAGGATCTTCATCTCAGTGAGGGCTTCACCTCTAAGGTGACCTCTATTTGTGTTTCAATCACTCTATTTCATCATTAGATTTGGACTCTGCCTTCCTTGGGCATGCACTCTATCTAACAATGGTGTTGGAAGACTTGAATGTCATTATGGGGCTTAACCGAGGCAAGCTCCTAAACACCATAACCCCCAAACCGCTCTCTTTGTGATTGTAGGTTACATGTGCAGGATTTGGGAAAGTGCAAGTGCAAAGGGGCAATTCAAAGGATAAGGATTCAAGATCTAGAGAAAACTTGCTGATATTTTACCCTACTGGACTAGGGTGTCTGCCTCATAGTCCTCCTGACAGGATTTTCCCTAAACTCAGGAATAGGTTATAGTCTGACATTGCTCACTGCTCCAGATCTGCAGAAATATTGCCCTATCAAACTTGAGCACCTACTCTGTAGTCCGCAAAGTATTCAATTCTAGAAATCCAACTTTTGGTATGTTTCTAATCCTTCTTAAGTGCCTTCCTGTCTGGTTTTCTATAACATTCTATTTGTCTATACCTGATTTCATTATAATTAGGGTTTAAGTCTTATTCGATCTAGGGTTTGACAAACATCTTAATCTAATCAATCTTTCCATATCATTCCTGAGTACATCAACCTGTAGTTGAGTCCTCATTCATTTTTAGTGACTTGGCTTGGTTGTTGTCCTTGAGTGTTAGTGTGAAAGGAGGGTTTGATTTGATAGATATTAACACTATCCACCATCTTCCCACTTTTCATACATAACACTTTGGTGAACCTGAAATAGAAAGAATTTCGTATCTTTCTCAGTGTTGTAATCAGTCCTTGCATTCATTCCTATTATATTTATCATGTTGCACTGGAAAATATTACATACATTTGAAAAAATTGAAAAAAACAAGCATTTTAGGCTTGCTTTAAGGCATAGTTTTTCATATTTTATAAACATCTACTTGTTGCTACTATCTAAGATTTGCCAAGACATTAATTAGGTGACACCTACACTAACAGATCCAACTACTATCACTACTACAGAATGATCCTACAATAATTTTTTAATCTAGATACAAAGAATATAGCATGTAGTGTTGACTTAGGACAATGTATATGAATAAATCAAGACATTTTATAGATATTTACTATTGTGATTTAGGACTAGTAAAAATAATTCTGATAACTAAGTGTAGACACTTAAATTTGTCCATATCTTGCATAGGTCTCAAGAGGGGTCTCTAATGTTTCAAGGATATCGCGGATGCTGCCAAGTGTCGCATTCCGCATGAGGTTCTGACAAAGGCTCTCGGCGAGGAAAATTAAGTAAAATGAATCAGCGATATAAACTTGAAGTGCCTACGTGGCACAATCTGGTTGGTGGGTGGCTTTTCAGCAGTTTCTAGTGTTGTTTAATCTCCGCGACTAGGTTTTTGATCGATGGCCAGGTTTTAAAGTTACAGCGAGGGTTTTTCCTGAGACTTTGCGACTGTTTCTGGCAGGAGAGGTTTGCAAGGCACACAACTGCTGCATCCCAAGGCTGCAGGTAGATGAAACTTTAATGGTGATTATTGCAGAGGTATGGGTCGATGATGGACAGGTCAACTACCAGACTTAAGAGAAAATCTTCAGGCGGCGGTACAGATCCTGATTCCCATCTGCTCTCACCTGCTCTGTCCTCTGTTTCTTGCTGCAGCATTTACTGATTTTGAGCGCCATTTTTTTGATGCATTGTATCTGGCAAATTTTTTATGTACCTTGTAATTAATTCGTTGAATACACAGTTTTGCTATTAAAGGCAGACTGTGTCACTCATTTGAGGTTGTTGAAGACTTGGGCATTCTTTTGTGTAAATAATGAAGAAAAGGGCATGAACTTGGTTGTTCCATCCCATTTTGGAGTTTATGTGTTGTAGCGTGTATTTTACACATATTTTCAGTTTCAGTGTTGATTTATATGAAAAATGCTTATTGCATGTGTCTATCTGCTTGTCTCCATTTGCTACATGTCATCCTTCTTTTGAATCTGGTTGCTAAGGGTTTCATAGATTCTAGGGTATAGATATCTATACTGCATGCTTGATCTGTAACTTCCATTCAAGGAGTGGATTAAACTGTTTTAGGTCAATGTATGGAGAAGGTTGTATGTCTGCAGGGATATCTGTAAGTAGAGGCAGTTAGATACCCATTCTTGGGTGATGTTTGTAAGGCAAGCATCAGTCCAACCCCCTAAAACTTGAGTGAAAGTTGCAAACCATCTGTTGTATACGTCTAGTTGACTCCTTGCCCAATGGATAGGCACCAGTTTGTTTCTGGGTCAGTAGTTATGAGCCAAAACCCCTTGTCTTGCATCCCAGACATTATGTCCACCCATCTCATCACTTCCACCTATTAGTTGTAGCAGTAGGATTAGGAACCCCCTGCATACTCTCATACCCAACCAGACATATATGTCCAAGAATGTTGCCCACCTTGTAATCTATCATGAAGATCTTGGTCCATACATGAGAGTATTCTGCCTGTTATTGTCAAGTTATATCTTTCTATCTTTGAGCTAGTCAAGGTTACATCTTTAGCTATAGGGATACCCCCCTTGGTGCAGCAGAACCAGAAGTGAAGGGGAGGCAACTCACGCAACCTCCTGTATTAGTTGGCTGAATCTGCCCGTGCATAGGAACTAGCAAACCCTGATGTTGATTCAGAAGAAAAACCAACAGACACCAGATTTTTATGTGGAAAACCCTAAAAGGGAAAAACCACAGTGGGTGTTAGCCCACAAAAGTATATAAGTTATAGCAATACTAAAAAATAGAGGCTCACTGCCCAAATTACTCACTGCAAAGAAAGGTTCACTGCCTATGGATGGCTCACTACCAAAGGAAGGCTCACTACCAAAAGGTTGAACTGAGATAACAACATCTACTCTATGCCAAGGTTCGGTTCCATTGAAGCACAAACACCTTTACTCTGCTCTGCTACCTTACTTCGCTTCTATCTTTGCATCTTCATCCTTGGATCCATTTTCACGACTCAATTACAAGTATTTATACACTTCATCAACCTTGGAATGATCATCAAGGTCAGCATTACAATCATCAACTGTTGGAACAATCTCCAAGGTCGGCATTACAAACATACATAAAAATAGGTTTGGACCTAATACAAATGTAGCTAAGGAAAAGATGTAAGAATGTATGTGGATCATGCTAGGCCTTAGCTGGGACTCAAACACAATCTTCCATGCTACAACACGCTATCACAATCTTTGATGCATCTCTGCAGATGATGAATTCAACTAGGTTGGCCAAGACTGATGTTAACACAAGTAATCTTAAGAACACGCTTTATGCACGATCTAAATTACACCTTGCAGACCAATCCGAATGTAGGAGCATGATCAGGAGACATCCACAAGCACATTGTAATCACCAGGAACAACCGCATAATCTCTAACAACTCTATCAATAAGATTCTTCAAATCGGAGCACAAGAACAACACTGCCAGCCACTGTCATGAGTAAAAGATAGCTTACGGACCACCAAATCACGAACCATTACACTTGAAGGCATTTAACATCATCATAGACTTACTTCCAGAACCGCAGACCAAAATACTTCAATGCGGAGGAATGCGGAGCAAAACACTTTCTCCTTGTCACCACCAAACACACATAAAAAGTTATTTTCACTCTGGTGAACATAACTTACTCAATTCTTCATACCGGAGACTCAAACTTAGAATATAACATCTTTAGACAAGATTCTAAATAACTTCCAATCCGCAGATAAATATATTTATTCTTTAGGAAATACAGAGCATTCTTCTAGACTGTTCTTCTGCATGTAATGCATTGTTTCTACTGCAACACATTGTTATCACCGAAGGGGCTAATTTTCTCAATATCATCAACAAAGTAAGAGCACAGTTGACACCAATGACAACACAGATATGTTGACATTAATGACAACACCGATTAGGCACATACTTGCAACAAAAACTCGTCAATGTCAATCTCCAAACAAGATGTAGATGTATCAACAGCCATGCTGGAACTATCATCAAAGAGGAGAGAAATCCCCTCAAGTATGTCTCCCAAATCTGTAAGATGAGACTCTACAAACAAGTATGAAATACCTGCCAAATACTCATCCAATAAAGCAAGATTTGAAAAACTATGATCAACCTACTCAAGAGAAGAACTCAAATCTAAAGAAGCAGGAGGTGAAGGAGGAGGAAGCTCAACACTAGTCTCAAGAACACCAAGATTTAAGTGACCAAACTTATCCTCACAAACATGATTCACCCTTGATGGAAGGGTATGAACATCATCCAAAGGAATATCATCATCAGGAGCAAAATGAGAAAAAGAATACAAGCGAGATGCATGATCCACAACACCTATAGCAATGATCTCTCTAGTCTCCATGTCTCTAATGTATACATGATCATGAGTGAACTCAACTGTCTTACCTTGTGCACCATGAGTAATTTGATAAACTGAAAGGAGATTAGTGGTCAAGGAGGGTACACACAGAACATCATTAAAACATCCTTCACCCATATCAATAGAACCTTTCCCACAAACCTTCATGTATGTATTGTTACCCATAAAAATATTAGATGAACTACAAGGCTCAAAAGAAGAGAACATATCCAAAGAAGATGCCATATGATGAGATGCACCTGAATCAAGAAGCCATATCCCATTTTCAAGAATAGTGGAAGCCAAGAGTGCTTTACCTTTCATCCCATTAGCAAATCTTGCATTCCCTAACTTTGTAGATGAAGATGATGCCAAATGTGATGTGGAAAGAGAAGAAGGAGAAGAAGACTCTGATAAGAGCAATGGGATGTTTTTCTCCTGAAGAAGGTGAGTAATCTCATTAATCTTCTTAGTATAACACCTATGCTCATCATGTCTGGATTTCTTGCAATAAGCACATTTGATCTTCTTCTTTTGTGATGGTTCTTCTTTAGAAGAGGTCTTGGTCTCAGGAGTAGGTTGTGAAGGACAACCTGTAACTTTGTCTTTAGACTTAGAATCCTTATTATGTTTCTTGTCCTTGCCACTAGAAGTCTTAGGATCTTTTGCAAGAAGTGCTTGAGCCCTCGTAAGTGTCAATGTGCCCATTTGTGCCAACTTTGCTTGTTCCCTTGTGAGTTGCGCTACAAAACAATCAAGAGAAGGCATTTGTGTACACACTACCTAGAGCATCCATGGGAGCATAAAATGCAAAAATAGACATAACTTAGAGAGTAGATAGAATCAACTGCTCATCATCTTTCTTAACCCCACACTTAGAAAATTGCAATCTGAGAGAATTAAGTTTGGCAAAAAAATCCTAGATATTGTCAAAATGTCTAGGATCAAGATTCATTAGTTCATTCTCCAAATGAAATTTCCTCATCTTATCTAGCTTACCAAAAAGATTCTCTAAGGTAGTCCAAATATCATTAGGATGCTTACAAGATAACACATGATATTTCAAATCAGGAGAAATGGACATAATGAGAGTACCAAGAGCTTCATTTCTTCAATCAAACCATTTCCTTTTTTCTATAGCACTTGTGGGTTCAGGATCTTGGCCATATGTAATCCTTTGCAACTTCAAATTCAACAACAAAATGTCCATATCAGATTTCCACTTAAGATAATTTGTTGGAGTTAGAAGTTCTACTTTAGGCAAATCCATGATGAAACAAGAGAATGCAGCAAATATCCCTCACAATTTGTAAACAATCAACCCCTTATGTTGACAAGAAATGAAGCAAAACTAAGATCTGACTTTGATGGCAAAAAAATAGAGCATCAAATAGAAAAACAACTGAAAGATACCTATACCACTATGAAGTTGACGAAAAGAGCTTTCCATCGATATCTGGTTTGTGGAAAACAGCCTTCATTTGCAAAAGAAATACAAAAATAAAAAAAAGGCCTATAAAGGGCACTTTGGAAGCATCAGGGACCTAGTCACTTCATATGACCACAAAAAGCATAGGGGCAAAAAATTTGGACCCCTTAGGGCGATATTAACGATAAATTGGTGGCCAAGCTGCACCAAACACCAAGAAAATTCCACTAAGAGTGAAGTCACAAGACAACAAGCATACAAGTCTCCAATCTATGTGAGTGAGAGACAATCCACTACCTTGTGAGCCTTGATCACGATAGAGGAGTGGGCGTACAAGTTATATTAATAGCCAAAGACAACTCTGCACCTCCAATGTGGGATTAAGATCCCTGCAAAATGCTCAACCGCTATCCAAATGAGCCCACCTCACACTCTGCATGGTAAACCCTAAATAAATATTTGGAAAATATTTTACGAATGCTAAAGTTTGATCATGAATCAATAAAATATTGGTTAATGTTCCGCAGGTGCTTAGATGTCATAACATATGCAAAAAGGAGGCATAGAAAGAAACTCAATGACCACCTTTTAGAACAGATAACTCAAGCTACAAAATCCCTTTCGTTGTTGCTAGAAAAGATGCCTTTAGGAAGACAATACGCGGGCCTGTGAGAGCAGGTTGCGGGCTATAAACCCTTCCTAGTGATACTTGAAGTAAACAAAACTACGAATGTGGAATGGGTCGTGATCTTCAAACTCCATTATAATCAAATCAAATGATGACCAATCGAATGGTTGAAGCCAAATAGAGATGAAAGACAACTTGGAGAAATGAGAATCGACCAATTTTGTAGTGTAAATTTCAAAAACGCCATAGAATTGGCCTCCTTTGTGATGCAGGCAAGGTGAAAACCCACAAAATCTCCAACGAAATCACAAAGCCTCTCCAAAAATTAACCCGCAAAGCAAAGGAAGAAAGCCCAATCAAAATACTGATCTCAAATTGGTGAAAACTCTCAAAATAAAGGAGATGCAAAAAGACTTCTCTGATACCATGTTGGTGTGAACCACCTCCCAAGAGCACAATCTGCAAATAAACCTTCACAATACGAGAGAAGCACAAGGCTATTTCATCAAATAGATAAAAAATATTGAGATTGAGATTCTTAATAATGTACATAACCTTGCTTATAAATGCAAGTGCAAGAGAAGGTAGGTAAAACCACCCGAATAGAAAAACTACCTAAATAATTAAATGCACTTAGTAACTAATAATGCATTATATTAGATGCCTAAGTAAAACTTAAGCAAGGTAAATGGTAAAAACTCATTTACTCCAACACATTGCATTATAGAAAACCCCCTAGGGTTTTCCTTTACCACAATTCCTACACACAAAACTTCACCTCTTGTACTTAGGGATGCACACACTCAAACATTTCAATCTTGTGACATAGTGGAGGTTGAAATAGACCATGTAGGGGATTGTGTTTGGAAAGGTGACTCAACCTTACATCATAATATTCATATTTATTAACTATTTGTATTTATTATTTTTGGGCATTGTATGAAAAATGGGTGTCCCACTTTGTGTTGAAATTATTTTCCATGTGTCTGATACTTTGGGAAGTTTGTAAGAATTTGTATGAGCATCTTATAACATTATAAAATAAGAGTTACTTATGACAAATTCTATGATGCGTAAAAGCATGATTATAAGAGGGCTACATTGGAATCTTGGCCAACATTATGACAAGTCATAAAGCATCTTTGAATGGATTTGAATATGCCAAAATGGATGCCTAAATTGAGGAGTTACATATGGTAGACTCTATGACAAGTTATGATATTTGTAAGAGAATATTCTAAAAATAGGATGACAAACCATGACCAACTTGGGCATTGGAATTTGGCCCCACTATGGCACCACATTTGGGATGTGAACTTGCTCATGGTTTTGGAAATTCTTAGGTGATTTATAGTTTTGGCATTTGCCTAATTTTTGGTGCTTGGGGATGGATTTTCATATGGTTGATTTGTAAGTACTGTTATGCTACCCAAATTTCTCTTGTTTTATATATTGGTGATACTCATGTAAAGGCATAGCCTAAGACTTGTATTGTAACCTCATAATTGTTGAATAATAAAATTAGTTTTGCTTAGGAGTGTGGAGTTTTTCTCCCAAAAATGTTTTCCCTGTGTAGATCATGTCGTTATGATATAACATTTTTATGTATTATTTTTTATAACTATAAGATTATTTTTACACATACCTCCTCTCAATTTAAATTAGTGTAGGAAGCATATTCCATGCAACTCTACTTCCTTTTAAATTGATCGAAGAAATCTCAAACAATTATTCACACTATTTTTTCCTATCCCCTAAAGTATGTCTTATTTTGCAAAAATTGTGACAATTGTGAAATATTTAAAACAAGATCTAAGACCAATAGAGGAAAAACATCTCCTAAGAGTTGCAGAACAATGGGAAATAGAGGGCTCTAGCACTCAACATATTGTTACCCATACAAACACCCTAGTGTTCACTCTGGATTAGTGCCCTCAACACTTCAACCTTGCATAGTGCATTTTTTAGGTCTCTAATTCCTAGGGTCATCTCTAAAGCCTACACTCATGCCTAGGCCAAAGTTTTGGAGTCTACAAGAACACTAAGGTTGGTGTAATTTGTCACAAGCACATCACAAGACTCCAGATTTTGCAAAGTGGTTACTATTGGAAGTCTCTTCTAGTCTTATTCAATCTTCCTTAACAAATTATACATCCAAAATAATTTCTTTCACCCTTAAATCATATTTTAATAATTCTTCAATTCCCAACTTAATATTATTTTATTTTATTTTAGTAATCTAAAAATACTTTATTTGTTTCTACTATATATCAATCATGCATCCTTCATATTAGATTAAAGTAGACTAATATATTAAAGAAATCAACCAATTTAAGAAAGCACTAAAACAATCTAGGTCAAGCACCTAGGATTTAATTTTAGATTCTTTCACTAGGAAACCATGGTATAAGAAAAAAAATCTAGGATTTCATTGTTGGGTGATTTATAGCCCATTTTTTATTTGTTCACATGAAGTGAAATTTTTTGTACTATCAAATATTATCTTCATTACAATTTACAATTCAACATTTATTATGCTTTTTTGAGGTTTAACGATAATTCTTATTAATTGTTTAAACTTAAACATTTTAAAACAAGGTGATATTTTCAATAGTTGTGTATTTAAACACCATTTAAATTACAATTCAACATTTATTATGCTTTTTTGAGGTTTAACGATAATTCTTATTAATTGTTTAAACTTAAACATTTTAAAACAAGGTGATATTTTCAATAGTTGTGTATTTAAACACCATTTAAATAATAAGTGTCCTCTCAGCCTTCATGTCTCTTTCAAGAGACAAACAAATCGTGTACCTCAAGATAATTACATGAGGTAGCTTTATCGATCCAACATGTAATAGTGAAACGCGTATATATCCTCAATTGTGTCCCTTCCATAGGTCTCCCAACTCATAGGGAATTCAAAATAATTGAATTATAGCTTCTTGTTGTTAACTCTTGTTGTCAAGTTTTACCTCATAGAGTTTGTAAGTATAGAAATGCCTTACATATAAAATAAATAAATTAGACTCAAAGTCAAGAAAAAATCCCCATACATTCATAAGTTCTATATATATTGAGAGATTCAGAGGAAAGAAAATCTATTACAAAGGTGAGTAAAAGGAAAACAAACAAATAAAAACTTGGTCTTTTTATTCCCCTTTTCTTTCATTATGAATAGAACCACTCTACTTAAACTTCATCCACTTCAAAGGTCGATAGAAATTTTACAAATTATCCCCAATAAAAAGTCGTAAATATTTGTCTCATTTTTAGTGGCCAAAGCTGACTATTGAAATGAATGATGTTTAAGAATAACCTGAAAGTAGTTGATAAATGATGTTTAAGAATAACTGAAAGTAGTTGATAAATGATGTTTAAGAATAGCCTGAAAATAGTTGAGCAATAATTAGTTTTTAGTTTTTTTTTCATGAATGAATTCGTTACAGCCATATCTCAAATTATCGAGATTGCCATCAACCAAATAATTTATAAATAGATTTCCTTCAGCGGAAGAATTCCAGCAGAGAGGGAAATATATCAACCCAGGAAGTGATTCCACGTATGAAGTCCGCATGGCCGTACTTGTGCTTGAATAATAGCTTCACTTCCCCAGGCAGCTTACTAACTAAATGTCTCACATCCTCTAGATCTGCCAACTCATCTCTTCCTCCGTATGCTAGAAAAAATGATAGCCTCTTTGGAATTGCTGATAAATCATATGAAGGAGGGAAAATACTCCAATACTTGGCCAGATTTCCAAAGAAACCATAGTCATATTTCCCAAATCTTCCAGAGCGTAGTACTGCAGAAACCAATTGATTCTGATGATCAACAAATACCTAGATAAATTGAAGTTAATATACATAAACTGAATTGTGTTTTACACAATCTGTTACTTACACTGAGACAACTGTACTATGTTCCTAGTGGCGCTTGACTGCCTGTAATCATTATAGTATGCGATCCTCGACTCGTTGACACAACAGGTTGGTCCTGCACAAAAAAATTTAAGTCATTTCCTCAGCTTGTTTAATTTGAACGCATCGTGAATGATTTCCCTTAGCTTTAAGGTTTCTGATTGACAAGCTTTTCATTTGCTTCAGAATAAAAATTGCAGCGTGTATCATTAAGAACCAAGAAAATTCAGTCCAAGGCGTTGGCCGACACAATTTGGCTTTAGTTTTCTTCGGCATTAAATTCTTTTCAGGTAGGTTTTAACCCATTTATTAGTGTCAATAAAATAAATATACATCAGAGATAGAGAAGGCTCAATATGGTAATTACCACTGAGTAATTGAGATATTAAATCCTCACAATTAGGTTCTGCATTTCCGCATATGCCCCTCAAAAACAGCCTTACTTCCGGACTGTAAGACCAATGGAAAACTCATAGTCAATTCTAATTACAAATTTATATCAGATATTATAAGCTGCTACATTTTTTAATGCCACTGGAGTGTTTCTAGTTCATATTTGAAATCACAGAAAACCCTTGTTGATAAATGGCTTTGGACTCCAACAGCAAAGATGTTATTACCTTGCAGGATTGAATTCATACATTTGAAGAAGAAGAAAATCCACCTACACAACCCAGCTACGTGTCAGGAGCTGCGTCAATTACAAGAATTCATGTAAAAAAGAGCAGAGAAATTAATACCTCATCTAAGAAAAGAAACGCAGCGGTTCTGATCAAGGGTGAGGGAATCTTATCTACATATGACACAGGACCAAGCATGGCAGCCTTCTTCACAAGGCTGGCTATCTCTTTATAAGTAAATGCTGCAAATGCAGTCTGTGCTCCCTGCATTAGAAAAACTGTTAAATGAAAATCCCTTATGGAAATGGAAATGCTCGATAAACAGATTGATTTATACAAAATAAAAGAAGCCTGGACCTGAGAATGACCAACGTAGTAAATGGGTTGTCTCGTCATATTATTTACAAAATACAGCATTGCTGGCAGATCATAAGCTACCAGATCATCGAAACTCCAATCCCAGAATTCCTTCAATTTAACCAACCAAAACAATTGCATCAAATACAGTTAAGGTATAACCCAAGAAAGCTTTATCAAATCACCCACTACAACTTCGAATACACTTTAAAAATAGTTCCCCTAATGCCCAATATTGAAAAAAGAGTTTGCATCATGGATGTTGCATAATTTGAAAATGTGAACAAGATTAGGTAACAAAACTATAAAAATGCTTCTGTGCAAGCAGTACTTTCTGATTTCTGTTGTAGATGATGTGACCATAGCTGAAATTGGCTGTACGGGAGCTTCCAATCCACACTTCATAACCAGAGTTTGCCAAGAAAAAAGCCAAAGATTCTCTGGGCTCATCCAGAAGCCACGCCTCACCACCCTGCAACAGACCTTGTACTATATAAAGACCTATTTACACATGAAGGGTACAAAGGAAGCTTCGAAAACCAAAGGCATTCAGAAAACTGATGTATTAAAGTCTAACAAATCCCAACATTAGATTTCTTATTATGTTTGAGCTACTCAACAAATTAATCCAACCTGAAAAATCCCATGATATAAAAAAGCAGGTTCTTTGTGGGCATTGCGAAATCTTGGATTGGACATGCTTTGCACAGAGAGTAAAAATCCATCTTTCGTGGGAACCTGGCAGAAGTCAAAGAGGATCTTATCCATATTCTATAGTGAAAACCAACAAAACCTATTGCTTCTAGTTAATGAATATTACCAGGAACTCTGCACAGTCATATCCTGTAGACAAGACAAATGTGGCACATATTCCGTGAGGATTGACAACTGGGTGGGCTATCTGCACAGAACCCAAATCCACAGAAATCACATGGAGAGTATCCCATTTCAAAGCAAGCAATAATATGAGCAGGCCAAAGCATAAGTTCCTAGTCACTGCCATCGCTCTGTCTACAATTATTTCAGACGACTCTCTGGTTTTAAAATGAATTGCCAGCAGTTAACTACTGACCTTTTCGCATTAAATGCTAGGTAGGTTCATCAATACAACTAATGTATCGGACCAGGCTTTTATTATCATTATGTACTCTTACCGACTCGAAAGCGGCTCATCACATATAAGTTTTAAAGCCGGAAGTAAATTAAAAAAATGGATTAATTAAAATTATTAAAAAATTAATAAGTTTATAATACTTAATACACTTGTTAAGTTAAAAATAAAGAATATTTTAAAAAATGAATGTAAAATTAAAAGATATATATAAAAATGAAAAAAAAAACAAAGTTATTATAAACAAAATAAAATAAATAATTTTAATGTAAAATAAAATAATTAATTATAAAATAAATAGACGTATTTAAGATATATATACTAGTATATCCAACAAAAATATTATAATTTATATAAATAAACTTAATAAATAATAACAAAAACATATAAATAACATAAAAGCTAAAACTATGTATATATTAATTAATTTTATTCTAGTAAAAAAGTTACTTATTTTTTAAATATAATAATAATGTTAAAACTATAATATAATTATAAAGTAAAATAAAAGAACTTTTTAAATAAAATATTTACTTCAATTGTAAAATTTCATTGGACTAACCTACACTAAACCTAAGGAAAAGTCTGTTATCTTTTTATCTAGGTACTTGTGAACAGAGAGTCAACAGGAACATATTGTGATTTTATGTCCTTTCGAATCTTCTATAAGCTAATTTCTCAACTTCTTTCGCCGCATTGGTGTGGAACAAAGTAAAGGGATTTCTTGTGTTGCTTTGAATAAGTTATAACTTTCCATTTCCGATGGGAAGGCATCCAAAACCATCTATACTTGTCAAATTTAGAGAATTCTTAATTATTTAAATCCGTTTTTTTGGTTTGTTTTAACATATTAACGCGTCACACAATTTTGAATAAAGGATTTTTTATTAAAATTGAGAAAAGTAGCTACAAAATCCAACATTTGGTTGGTTGTTTTTTTTTAATAATTTTTTTAAATTGTTTTTTAAATTTTACATAGTTTTTTAATAATCTTAGGTGTGGGTTTTATAAGGTCTTCAAGAAAAGGGGAAAGGTGACTCTGAACCCAAAGACCACAAGGGAAATTATATATATATACACACAAAAAAACACACGTATATATATTAAAATAATATTATATATAATTATATAACTATATGTATTGCATATATATAGTTGTATATAAAATAAACATACAAATTATAATTATAGAATTATGTATGCATTATAATTATGTATATAGTTGTATAATTATATGTGTGGTTTCATATAATTATACACCTATATATGTATATAGAATACAAATATGTAGTTGTATAATTTTATATATATATCTATATGGTCTTATATAATTAATTATAATACATAACTATAATGCATACATAATTCTATAACTATAATTTGTATATTTATGTTATATACAACTATTTATATGCAGTACATATAGTTATATAATTATACAATTATGTATGTGCTTGTGTAATTTTATAACTATTTTTTACCCCTCTCTCTCTCTCTCTCTCTAAAATCATTGTAAAAATGCACACACTATATAGTGTATATGTGTGTGTACATTGTTCTTGTAGTTATACATTTATAACTATATGTAAAGGTGTGTGTGTGTGTGTGTGTGTGTGTGTGTGTGTGTGTGTGTGTACATATATGTATCCATTTAATTTCTCTTCTAGTCTCTTGGTTCCCATGCCACCTCTCCCCCTCCTGTTTAATTAGTTGTGGTCTACAAATTGTCATTTCTAATTCTCTTCTCTTGCTCTCTACATTATGATGATGGATCACTAAGTGTGATCTGAAACGTTTATGGAAAAACTATTATATAGTTAAATTCTGACAACGCTTAATTGCAACTAATTCAATGTTAATATATCATTTGGTTAAGACATTTCAATAAAGATGACAATAACCAACCAGACCTTCATATTTTTTTATGCGATCTCAACATCATGAGAGGAGGCCTTCCTTTTAGAAAATAGATTTTCAATTGGAAACCATAGTCCAAGCCTTCCCTTCTAAGACATCCACTCCAAATGTCAAAGGTAAAAATAAATTTTGTTTGATGCACTCGACTTCCAAGGATGAACCCCCATCACAAGATATATTTATCTAAAAGGGAGTTTTGGGGGAAGTAAACGCATCCACCATTGAGAGAAATAAGACGACAAATGAAGAATCAACCAAAGTAACTCAAGATATATCTTTGGCCACTATTAAAGGCATTGAGATCATCACATCCATAGGAGGCACTAAAGGGAAAATTTCATAATAACTAAAGAAGGGGATACGAGCAAAGGAATCTTCTCAGAAATAATGGAGAGATGCTTCTTAGGGGGAGCCAAAGGAATTAATATTCCAGGAGAAGAAGAAGACTTGTTTGAAGGCCCCAGAGAGGGCTACTAGGATAATCCATCTTAAGAACCTTGTAAAGATAAATGATGGGGTTTCACATTCTTCTGCCATAAAGGCTAAAAATACAAATTTATGCTTCTAGCTCAAACAATCATCTGATAAATGACTGAGACCATAACACCTTTGGCCCATCAAAAGGCCAATCGCTCATAATGTGCAATGGGCATGCTGATAGGCATTTGCAATAAGTTATTTTCTTAGTTGGTGAAGAAAAATAGGGGGTAAACACACAATAGTGAGTCCCAAACTTGGGACATTAGACTTTTCAACTCCAGTGGGGGAGAAATTTATCAAACACCTTCGTTTGAAGATATTTCTTTGAACGAAGGTACCTTCATTCGAAGGTATATCAAAATTTACCTTGGAATGAAGGTCTTTTTTATTTGAAGGTGACCTTTGTTCGAAGGTAGTATTTTATTGATTTTAAGACAATAAAATAATCATTCAAATGAAGGCATTATTTTATTACTTTTTAAATAATCTATTCCAAGTGAAATGACTTTTTCACTTTTCATTTTTCTTTCCACAAATAGTGCAAACTAACTTGGACCTTCATTTTCAACCTGCATGACCTAAGGATGGCTCTACTCATTGAAAGCAACTAAAATCTCCCTTATTGTGCCATGTGGCTTCAAATAGAGGTCTCTAAGGTGTTTTTGTTGATGTCGACAAGTAGCAAATCAGGTTTACATCATCAATTTGCCCATTTTTACCAGGTATTTCTAAAAAAAATGACTATATTTACTTAAAGGTTTTAACTTCATTTACAATATTTGGTAAATTGTAATATTGTACATGTTATTTACTCAATGTTTTATACCCTAATTTTTAAAAATTAAAACCTAAAATACCTATTGAAACACTAAAATATTAATTTGAAAACCTAAAATGCCTAATTTGAAACCCTGAAATGTTTATTTGAAACTCTAAAATGTGTAATTAAAGCCCTAAAATGTGGATGTGAAACCCTAATTTTTAAATTTTAAAGCCTAAAATGTCTATTTTAACCCTAATTAATAAATTATAAAACCTAAAATGTCTATTTGACCACCACAAACAACACAAATTTAATAGTGCAAATAATGGTTGAGTTCATTAAAAGCATCCACAAAAGCAAGTTGCTAAAGCAAAGGAGAAAGCTTTCAAAATACATCTATCAATCAAAATAAAAACAATAGAAGAAGTGGCCAAGAACTTGAATCTCTCCCCCCAAAAAAGAAGCAAGGTATAAATTCTACAAGACCAGGAATTGAGAATAAAACATAGGCTAGATACCCTACTACACAATGAAGAAAATACAAACATTCAACAAAAGCTATATGAAAAAGTTCTTGTGTTACCCCAACAAGCCTCTAATAAGTTTCTTGAAGACAAGCAACAACAAAAAGAATTAAAAATTGATACACCATTGTCATCGCCACCAATATACAACAACCAAAGCAACCAATCTATATAGAGAAAATTGATACAATAGAAATAGAGAATGAGGATAGTCACCAGTAACAAACCAAAGGAGAGAAGGAAAAAGAAAGGACAATAGAAATGGGGGAGACATCAACACAATTGATCACTCCACCCAAATAACTAGTGAGTTACCCAATGAGAAAGATAAAAGAATATCTGGCTAAAAAAAGCAATCATCTTCAATAGTGATAGTGAGACCAACTATACTCATGCATACTTCTACAAGGCCCCAGATTGATTTCACACATCTATCACCAATACAAAAGATGGAATTAGGAGAGGCATTTACGCGAAACATGATCTAATGCATAAAATATCACACTAGAAGGTATGGAGAATATGCTCCAAAAGATACAGTAAAATCGGCCATAGATTCAAATAAACTCTTTAGCAATAGCATCAACCCAATTGGAAGAGGCCATATAGGGCTTGATGAATCAAATAAGCAATTTCGAGTAAGAAAAATAAACTTTTAAGAAGAAAATAATTGCATAATATGAAAAAGAAAAACTAAGTCGCTCACAACAAAAATGGAAGAACTATTAGAAGCAACTAGACCAACAAAAATAGTTATATAAAAGCAAAAAAATATGCACATATACAATAAAATAATATTATAGATAATTATATAGCTATATGTATTGCATATATAGTTGTATATAAAATAAATATACAAATTATAATTATAGAATTATGTATGCATTATAATTATGTATATAGTTGTATAATTATATGTGCAATATATATAGTTTTATATAAATATACACCTATATATGTGTATAGAATACAAATATGTAGTTGTATAATTAAATATATATGGTCTTATATAATTAATTATATTACATAACTATAACAGGGTATGTGCATGGAAATGGCGGACCAAAAGGGGGTCATAAGTGGCCACTTTTTTCTAAAATCAGAAAAAATTGATCTTGCATTAGAAATTGAAGATAGTCATGCTCAAAATTAAAAGATGTGATAAGAACACGTTTTGTAGTGCTCTGAGTCTAGTTTCAAAATTACTATTTCTTTCTAATAATGGTGGAGATTAAGAGGTTCAATTAGGGGGAGCACACAAATCGCTCTTGTTTTTGTCAAAAAAATATAACATAGTGTCTGGTGTGCTCCCCCTAAAATGTCAACTTTTTTTGAGTATTAGACAAATCGCTTGGGTGGAAAATTAGCTAACACCATGTAGTTTATGCCTATTTTTTCTGTTAATATTTTATGAATTGAATATATGAATTTTCAAAGTGGACACATCCTAAATAATGAAAATTTGAGCGTGCTCCCCCCTATTTTTTAAAACTAATCAAAAATTATTATTTTTTTCAATATAGAATTGAGTCTAGATCTAAAAATGTAATTTCTTTCAAATTTTGATAAACGTGTAAAAATTGACACCATAAATACTAGACATAGGTTTTCTGAAATTAAAGAACACATTAGCAAAAGAAATTGAAGATGGAAACCTTAATGTTGTCAATCTTTTGAAAAATATTGTTATAGAGTAAAAAGTGCCCACATGTCTTTTTATCTCCTTGTTTAGCTCCTAGGTCCCGTAATTACATTATATCCTCAAAATGTTTCTCCCGATGCAAAATTGCCCAACACCAAGATGAAATTGGAGTATGGGCCCCTTTATTTAGCTTACCTCGGACCTAAACAGGGTTAAAGGACCTGGGTAGTACCACCCATGTCCTTCCTTTTAGGTTGGGGCTAATTTAAGTATATGTTGACTCTATACCTCTCGAAAGGTTTCTCCTTGTCGGCTCTTTTGGTTTGAATTGATGATTATGAAAGGGAAAGCATATATCAGTGTGTTTTTGAGTTCATTATTTACAAAGATGGAGGTAGCTAACTTGAGATCTTGAAGTGAAGCAAGAAAGAGCATTCCTTGTGATTCTAGAGCAGATTTGTGTATTGTTATTGTGTTGTTATTGTAGATATGGAGCTATTAACTATCCTTCCTTAGAAGTTGAAGGATCTTCATCTTTCTAAGGGTTCATCACATAGGTGATATCATTGTTTGTTTATCATCATTTGGATCATCATATTATCATTGTCTTCAACATCTACCCCCACGAGGGCACACAATCTTTATCAATCAATGGTGATTGGAAGCTTGAATGCTATCCCAAGATTTGACTGAGGCAAGTCACTAAACACCATAACCCCCAAACCCCTTCTTATCTTCTTGTGTGCAGGTTACATGAGTGAGATCTAGAAAATACAGAGCTACAGAAAGACTAAGTGCAGAATAGGGTTTTGAGATTTGAAGACAATTATAGAATATTTCCTCACCAAGGACTTGGGTGGTGCCAACCTTGTCCCTCTACCTTTTTTGAGTTTGGATATGGCATCAGGATAGCATTCTGAGAAACTTTCTAGTTTGTACCTTCAGTTGGACCTCAGTGGTTTCAGAGGACCTCGGTGGTACCATCCAGGTCCATCAACACCTCTACTTTTGGGAGATATGTTCTATCATTTCCCTAATTATCCCTGTGTAATTGGTTTCTGGGTTTTTGTCATATTTTCTCTGTTGTAAGCAAACCATTGTAAAACTAGGATTTTCATGCATTGTTAACCTAGGGTTTGAAGAAAAGGCTAAGTTAAATATGATTCATCTATAGCATACATGAGTACAAGGTCAACAGTTGAGTCCACATTCATTTGGTAGTGATTTGGCACAGTCTTGTCCTTGAATGTTATATGGAAAAGGGTTTCATCTAGTTTACATTCTAGTTGTTATCATTCTCCTTTTTCTTATCAAACATTTTGGTGACCCCATAGCTTCGAGAATTTAAATCTTATTGATTGTTCAAATCAGATCTTACATTGATTTATTGTATATTTCACAATATTCATTTGAAAATTTTGCTTAATTTTGGAAAAAAAAAGTGCATTATTTAGGCCTTCAAAGCGTGTATTTTGATAAAGTCTTGCATTAGGGTTTTGAAAATTCTCTTACATGATCATATTGGTGGTACTGGATAAATGAATAGATCTAATTGTACATTGTTGTTCCAAGACATTTCATTATGGCATCTTCATGTTATTTCTCTTTGGTAGCTTTGCATGCATATATCAAATATCTTGAACATTTTTACAAATTCAATGATATGCATCCTTATGTTTTAGATATTGATATCTTTAAAGGATCTTTATATGAAATCCTTGGTTGCATATCTAATTTTGATAGCTTCATAACCCTCATGGGTATGTATCCTTCAATATTAGTATTATGGAGTAAAAAGTAGCCACTTGTCTTTTTACCTCCTAGTTTAGCTCCTAGGTCCTATTTGCTTCATCATACATTCTAATTGATCATCTCGAAGGAAATTACCCAACACCCATGAAATTTTGGACCATTGGGACCTCCTTTATCTTAACCCTGACCTAATTTGGGCCCCTGAACTTGGGCACCAAGCGCCCAAGTCTCCCCTGATTGGTCGGGGCTAACTAATGGCATGTCGGCTTGGGCCCTTCCAAAATGTTTCTCCTTGTCAGATTTTGTGATTTAAATTCGTAAATGTTAGCAGGAAATCATATATATAAGTGAGTTTATAACTTCATTTTACACCTAAATGGATAGCGCAAAATTATGATATTGGAGCAAAGAGCATTCAAGGCATTCATTGTGTTATTGTTGCAAATTTGTATTTGTATTTGTGTGTATGTTGCAGATATGGGTTCATCATCCATATCCTTATGAGTTGAAGAGATTTCATCCTCCTAAGGACTTCACCTTTAAGGTGACATCATTGCTATTTCAATCACTTGACATCATTGCTATTTCAATCACTTGAATCATTTCATCATTTGGATTATTTTTAGCATTTGCCCTGCAAGGGCACACTCTCTCATTAACAACAGTGTTGGGAAAGCTTGAATGCTAACCTAGGATTTCACGAAGGGAAATCCCTAAACACCACAACCCCCAAACCCCTCTTTTGTCATCTTATGTGTAGGTTATAGGTACAGGTTTCAGGAAAAGCGGAGCTACAGGAAAGCAATGCAGGAATTTGAGTTTCAGGATTCAGAAACAGTTCCAGAATATTCCTCCAACTAGACTTGGGTGGTTTTCGCCCTAGTCTATAGGGCCTCAAGCTTCTAGATCTGATCTCTAAGCATCATTTGCAACATTTTATCAGTTTTGACCTCTGTAAGAATCTTACATCTGGACTTGGGTGGTTGCTGAATTTGTGCTCCAACACCTCTGCTTTTAGGAGATAGGTTCTGACATCTTACTAATCATCTCTATACTTTTGGTTTCTAGATTTTTGTTGTCGATCATCTGTTTCAAGTTGATTATCTCATAACTAGGGTTTCATGTTTACTTAGCCTAGGGTTGGATAAAAAGCTTAGTTTAATCTTATCTTTCCTTGACAAAGGGTGCTGCCACAATAATGGGTTACACTTTCTGGGACATCTTGATTTTTACTGAAATCACATATTTTTAGAAAATATAATGATTTAAGCCTTGAATGGTTCCATTTAAAAGATTTTAATTGAAGAGGGTTTGATCAAAACCCCTTAGATTCAAACCCCCTTATATAGAACCCCGCTAGTTTTAAACCATACCTATAATGGAGTCTCCTCTACACCTATCAAAATGCTAATAAAAAACCACTTTTGATTTACCTTTTGGAGGATCAAATGAATTCATTTAAAATTTTATATTTTGTAAGTATGTAGTCCTTATTATAAGCTTCCCAAAAAGTATAATTTTAAATATATTTAATTTGATTATTATATTCATTTTTTATTTCTTGTGAATGTAGGTTTTTAATGAACATTAAGGTCTATATTTCATACATACAAAAAAAAAGGAAAAAATAGAAAAAAAATTCTAAAAAATACGTGTCCTCTAGGTATTGATGTCCTTATTCCAACAAAAAAAAAATTGAATTCCAATACATACAAAAAAAGTTATGCTTTACACAGTACACCTATGTCTAAATTGTAATTGGTTTGACTTCAAAAGTTAATTAAAAGAAAAATATTCAATAAAACATTATGAAACCAAATGCATCCTCTAGATATTGTAGTTAAAAATCTAAATTCAAAAAAATTAGAATTTTATCCTTCATAGAAAAAAAGCTATGTTTTACACAATACATGTCACTCTTTAAAAATGTTGTTTACTGTTAGAAACTAGTTATTGAAGGAGATGGAAAAGGAAATACAATTTGATTCCAAAAAATTTAAAAATATAAATATTTAGAATCTACAGACAAAATGTGACAAATCATTAGTTTACATCATCTTCAAATTCCTCATGGTTTAGCAACTATAGGTGTCTGAAAGTGAAGATTTTTTCAAAATGTTCATTTCAATGTCAACTTTGGCCAAAAAGTGTAACCCACTATTGTGGGATCACCCCAAACAAAAGCACAAAAATTAGTAGATGAGCCCTCTTCCTTCTTGTAGTGGCTTGGCTCGGTTTTTGTCCTTAAATGTTAAAGTGAAAGGAGGGTTTGATCTAGTGTACTCACACATTGCATCCTTCCCCCTTTTACCTACATAACATTTTGGTGAACCCGTGTTTTTATTGAACTTGCATCTTTCTAAGTGTTGTAATCAGATCTTGCATTAATTCATATCATACTTATCATCCTTCATTGAAAAATCTTGCATAGACTTGAAAAAAATGAAAAAAAAAATATTCTAGGCTTGCATAATGGCATAGTTTTGCATTATTTCCTTGCATATCATTGGAAACATTTTTTTTTTTTATTTTTACATTAGATCTGAGATAAATCATAGCATTTAATCATTTCATGATCTCATACCTTACATTTGCATATCTCATTTGTTAGGGTTTTGTTGAAACTTTGCATTTTTCATATAACCTAGTTTTCACAAAAAGCCAGGGTTAATAGTCAAAATCTTATTTAAGATTTTGCTACTCCTTTAAATAGTCATTAAAATATGATTTTGAGTTGTAGTGTTGCTTCATTGTGTGTTCTTGCATTCAGATTTGAAATTTTACAATTACACATTGTGTATTTCAACAAGCATAACTACCTTAATCCTTTTGGTTGTTCTATTAGTTTGTGCATTGAGTGTTGTAGGACTTTGCATGAGTTGTATAACCTGGTGCCCTAATAGGAACATCTTTGTAAGGAGAAGTCATAGATTAATGGGTTCTAGTGCTTTCAATAGCAATAATATGCAAACATCAAAAAACCCAAATTATACAACTTTAAAAAGGGTGAATCAGCATCTCTACAAGTATCATAAACACTAATACAATGGAAGAACAAACATTTCATGATGTTGAAGATGTGATTGATGTAGTTTCACATGTGCTTGATAAAAATATTAAGAATTTGGATACACAACTAGCTGAATTCCAACAAGTTGTAGAAAAGGCACATCTAGCACAAGAAGAGATACCTATTGTTGAAGGAATAAGAGGGATATTACAAGAAGGTCAAGAATGTGTTGATATGCTCTATGGATTAGCTCATATAGTGGGACATAACATTATACCAGCAGCTAGCCATGCGAATGTCATTGAAAATGTATCAACACCAACATTTATAACTTCACTAGTTTCGGCACCCATATCGACTACTGGAATATCCACTTTTACATCATCAATTCTCACCACCAATCCACATGCTTGTGCTACCACTACTATGGGAACCTCTACTAGAAATACTTACAAAGTCATAGCATTTAACTATCAAAATTATGCACCTCATGTCTCTATACCAATGCATACCTATTCTCAACCACCTATCATCTCTACCTATCCTCTACCACCGTTCATTTCCACTTATTACTAACCACCTCTCAATTTCACAATTGCAACATTTAATGCACCTACATCAAAGCCATAAGCCACCTCTTCATCCAATGATACTCTCCTAAACCAACTTTTATAGAGTATGTCTTCTTTACAACAAAAAGTAACAAACTTGACTAATTATTCTTCTCAACCTACTCTACCAACATATCTTGCTCGCAATCCTTTATCCTTTGCAATTCTGAGAACTCCAATGCCTAAAAAATTCAAGACTCCTCGCTTTGGAAAGTATGTTGGTAAAGGTGATCCTAATACTCATGTGGCAACATTCACAACAATGTGTACTGATTTCTTCTTTAATGGGGAATTGTTAGCAAAACTCTTTCTTCAATCTCTCAAGGATGCCTCTTTGGAGTGGTTTTGCTCTTTACCTCCTAATTCAATCAATTTCATCTCACAACTAGTTGACCAATTCTTGCAACATTTCCAAGCAAACATTGGACCTACTGTCTCCTTAATTGATTTGGTTCATTGTAAACAAGGCTCGAAAGAGAAAATGATAGAGTTCATTAGTCGATATCAAGGTCTCATCTCACAAATACAATATCTAATTAAATATGAGGATCTTTAGAAGGTATTCATTACAAATCTCCAACCAAACATACGCAACAATATATTGTTGATGAAGTATAGTTATTTTCAACATTTATGCACAACTCTCCGAGATTACCAACTTTCGTCTAGTCAGTATCAGAATCACACCTCATCGGCTCCTATTGGTCAATTTGTAGCTGGACAATCTCAAAATTCATTCAAGAAGAATAACAAGAATTTTATCAAGATCAATGGACAACATTCGAATAACTTTCACTCACAAGTGTCTGCTATTTCAAAGCCTCCTCGAGCACCATTTCAATTCAAGCAACAACAAGGACAATTTACTCAATTATTAGATTCTCTCCATTTGGTAATGACTCAAGAAGTGAATAACAACCTTTTGAAGCTTCCTCTTTCTCATCCTTTAGACAGTACTTGGCCACAAGGACCTTCATTCAATGCTAACACTTATTGTCACTATCACCGCTCTCTGGGACATGATACTGAAAGATGTATGCATCTTAAACATGAAATTCAAGACCTCCTTGATTCTAATATGATACAAGTTACTGGTGTGAATGACAATGGAAATAAGTCGATAGCGCCTCTCAATCAAAATCTACAAATATTCACTAATCCTTTTCCTAAGCATAGCAACAATAATATGGTGGAACAAAATACATTAGAGATTGAAGATGATTATCTTGACTATGATGGCATAGTGGGTATGTTAGAAGTGGATAAGACAAAAAATGAAGATTTACTTCGCCCATGTAGAAAAGGTATCTATGCTAAGGTTCCTCCTCCGTTATCCCTTTATGGATCAGGAGATGACCAACATGCACAAGATAAGAAATCAGAACAACCTATATGCAATCACTTGAAGCAAGAGAAGGTGGTGTCAATGAGAAGCATTCCATTTCATCGTGAAAGGCTCATTAATCAGACTAAGAAGGCAAAAGAAAGGAAAAGAACAAGGCGATTGTCATCAGTGGGAAATAGCAGTGATTCCCCTCCTCATAAGCAACAAAATATTTCAAACATACAAGTAATTGAGAAGCAAGCACTGTATGGCTATTCTAGAAGCAAGCGTCAATCAAGTTTGAACTTCTCACACAATTTGTCACACTTGATAGAGCACATCTCGAAGAGTCTCATAAGTTTGGCTTCCTCTTAGATATATATATTTACACATTTCATGTCATTTTCCCCAATGTTGTGATGTTTAGGTATTTTTGGATGACCCTTGATACTCTTGTAAGGTCAAGGATACAAGGAGACCACCTCTGTTGTGACCATTCTTCTATATGTTTCTCTATTCCTCTAACTTTCTTCTCCTCTATTTTATTGTTGTGTATTGTGCCTTGGGGACATAACATTGTGGAGGATGTCTTGGGGGCAACTTCCCATGTTGTAAACCCAAGTCACTCTTGTCTCCTCTATCATTTTTATTGTTTACATTCTTCAGTGGCTCTACTAGTCGGTGGATGACAAAAAACAAATAAATACTGATAAGGACCGTGTGTCCCTTCAGCAAGTAAAGAAAAAATGGACCCAATCCATATATGAAGATGGGGTTGATTTATATATATCTGACACTTGACTAGTAGAATCACTCCATGTGATGTAACAAATCTTTTACAATACTCTAAATCTGTTTCCATGTACTTTGGATTGTTTTGTATCTCGCCTTGTTGCTACACTTGGCTCTGAGATGCCTGCAGTATTGCCCAATGGCTATACTCGGTTTTGAACCCGCAAGTGTATACTTGGTCTTTGATGTAATCTCATTTATGATTATGCATAGCTTCTATGAATGGATTTGGTTATTATTTTAGAGTAAGATTTTCTAACCAAATCTTATATCTTGTTCATTATCTTATCAATTAATCTTGATATGTTTGTGGGAACATTCGGCGATCATGGAACATGTCACTTTTGGGGCATGGGCTTTGCAAAAGCTCTTGTTTACTTGTGTGTTTTCACTCTACATTAATGTGCTTGATACCGACAAGCAGGATCAACCACCTTAAGGTGGGGGCATATATAATGGTATCTGCTTGATTATTTTGACACTGACAAAGCATGTTTGAAAGCCCTCACCACGAGGTGAGATGGTGTATCTCTTGAGCTTGTGCACATTCTTTTAAAAGAAAGAAAGCCCTCATCACGAGGTGGGATGAAGTATCTCTTGAACTAGTGCATATCCTTTTATATAAAGCTTTCATCGCAAGGCGGGATGGTGTATCTCTTGAGCTAGTGCACATCCTTTTATACAAATTCCTCATCGTGAGGCGGGGTTGGATCTTGAGTCATTCACCCTTAAGAGTGTCTTTGGTGGTTGTGGTAGCATAGCTCAACCGTCAAGTGTGTTTGGCATGTTTTATATAGTGGAGTAGTGATGATCTCCTCCCTATCGCTCATGCTTGTCGTGTATAAGACGTATAGTGTGTCTATGGAATACTATGCAATGCTCATGTATTCCGTGTGTCTTCCATGTGTTTTATGTGTCTTCTTGCATGTCTTGCATGTTTGTGGCATGGTCTAAAGTTGTGTGGTGGTTAGTCCCTCCCCACACTCTATATGTTTTAAGTGTCTTTACATGTGTGTTTTGTTTACTTTAGTTAGCATTTTATATATATAGATATGTAATTGCGTAATCATGTCTTATCTTCATGTCTTCCTTGTGTATTGTGTGACTGCGTTCATGTCTTCTCCGCATATTGCATGTTTCACTATATTCTCTTTGTATTGCATGATTCATATTGTGCCTTCACACACGCCCCATTTTTCCAAATGGAGACCCCCCCTCTTTTGCTATTTTTGGCTTGTACTCAATTTTAAGTTCCTTGCTTGAGAGAATATGAAGTCTTGGTCAATTGGATAGTTTATCTTGCATTTGGGCAATTTGGCATGTTTGAACTCCTTTTTATATTTTCGTGATTGAATTTAAAGTGCCTTGGTTGATTTTGAAAAAGTCCCTTACGAGATTTTGCACTAAAATGTCCTTCACCGTAGTTTGTGCTAAAACCATATGTCACCAGATATAGCACTGAAAACTTACCTCACTAGATATAACACTAAAATTACAAGTCACTAGACTTTGCGCTAAAATGTCACCTCATAGGATAAGCGCTAAAAACTGTCACCTCTGGATATGTCTTGAGACCGTCAAAAGCTTTGCTAAGGTTAGACCTAAAGAATTTTAGAAGAAAGCCAGTATTTCACATGGTATCAGACTTTGCACTAATTAGCGCTATCACAAGACATGTCCTATGAGGGTACCTCTCCCCGTATATCCGATCTAAATTCATTTCCCTGCTTTCTTAACCCTAAGTGCCTAACAACCTATCGACTGACAGTAGCATTAATGGCTCTGTCAGAGAGTTTAAAAGGACCAATTTCATCGCTATTTATCACTTGCACTCATATTGGTAGAGTATAAAATGATGAACGATCTACCAAATCTAAGAACTAAACTTGTTCTCATTGTCAACCTGAGAGAAGTCAACAAGAGGTTAACAAATCACATTCATTAATAGACTTATTCATAGACTAGTTACTATTACCTAAGTTCATAACAAAGTCTAGCTTGAATATGGTTTGTGTTTCTATATTCAATTTGACATTAGAAAAGAATAAAAATCCCCAGACCGTAAATGGTCTATTCTTATGTAAAACAAGATATAGTTAAAATTATAGACCCGTTGTGGTCTTTTAATATACGATTTTTCCCAAAATATAGTCCTGAATGGGTTTATAGTAAAATACTAACATTATATAGACCGAATATGGTCTTGTAGTACCTATTATTGTCAACCACTAACCTATTATGGTCTTTGAGTTTATCATTAAAAATCCCCCAACTTACAAGTTGAATATAGAAATTCAAGAATAAAACTAACCTTTTAACAACTCATAAATATATTTTGAAAAACAACAAAGATAAACCCTACTCTCTAGTTCAACAAGCATTCTTTTTAAACGATAAAACATTAATATGAACCTCTATTCTATATATTTTAGAAGACTTATTGAAGAAAATAAATCTTAATTCAAATGCTTCAACCATAGTAAACATACCAAAAGCTCAAGCAATATCCCTTTGATAAGTTGCAGATCTCTTCTTCTCTCTTCCTGTCTCCACATTGTCCTCTTTTCCTCTCAACTCCCTCTTCTTCTTCACCATTAAATCCTTCATTCCTAGCAATGAAAAACCCTAGAATTCATCCCTGAATGCCAACATTTCAGTGGAGTAAATTCCAATCCACTTCCACATTAATTCCTTTAACTGAGGTGAGTATGCACAAGGTGCAATTCATTGGATTTTATCTCCACTTCACACTTAGCATTACCTCCATAATAAATGCAAGTGCCTCCACTTCATGAAGTTAGATTCCTCTACCATTTTGAATTTGGATAACCATCCAAATATAGATATAACTATATATCAATCTAGCAATAATTTTATAACAATATAATTATATATACATACATATATATAGATATACATATATATTATATTTAATTCCTTATACAAATATAATAATCATGCACTCTACTTGTGAAGGAGACCTTATAAACCATATGAAAACATCAACAAGGAGAAACACAAGACAAGGAGTTGACATCGATATGCTAAAGGTATATGGAAACTTAATTAAACAAAGAACAACCACACCGACATACAGATGATGATGTTATGACATAAAGTACCGCCATACTTACGACCATGAAAATTTCCAATAACATATGCAAATAGACACAAATATTGTGTGTGTGCAATTGAACTTGGAGTCGTGATGTCTCATCATTCTCTCTGATCTGATTCCCTCTCTCCAATGATACTCTCACTCATCATCTGAGAGGGGGAACTAATTTACTGCATCCACCTCATTTTTCCAACACAGTAGTTATTCCATTGACCAAAGCATCTATAACATCATATGAATATTTCAATAAACAATAATCATGAAGATAATCCATTATCCACATTTAGAAATCATATCTATTTCTTTTAATCATTATCAATTTTGATATTTTTATTTCTGCATATCATTAGTAAAAATAGAATTATCTCATAATAATTATTCTCAAATCACAATTTGATAAACATAATTTAAAATGCATGGTAATGTATATAACTAATAATTAGTTAAAGATAACATAAATAAATTTGTCCAAAAATGGGGTGTGACTGATTTTTGATAAAGAGATGGTAATTGTAGAGGAAAACTAATGCATTGTAGACTTAAACAAAATTCAGGGGTAAACCTATCTGAATAGTCCACTCTATCATTGTATTCCTACATTGAATTATCAACCAAGGAGCGTAAGCTTATGATGATGCCCGCACTATATATGCCTTCAAGACTCATTTATATCCTAAACTAGCTCATACAAACTTATTCTAATTAACTTAATTTACTGAAGTTCACAGAAATGAAAGAACAGTAAAAATAGTTAAAAATCTAGTTGCTACGGGTACCCTCAGCATAAGCTGAAAATAACTATACTCAATAGTGAATTACAGAATTAACTCGAAATACACAGAATGATAAAAGAATTGACACTAACCTCCAGAGGACTTCAATGATGTATTCTATTCATGAATCACAACTACTAGAAATAGCAATCAAGATATTCTACTCATTCCACAATGCAACTTTATAAAATACATGAAACAATTTTAACTAGAAATGCATGAATAAACAAGAAATACAAAGTGAGGGTTAGTACCTTGAGTGGCCAACTCAGGGAACTATCTCACTTAATCTAGAAACTAAATCTACTTCAGATTCTCATAACACATAGTTGTATTCACTTCGTATCAGAAACGGGATCTTTTCAGATTGTATTCAAAAAAACATGTCTGGATAAAAATAGAGTAACTGTTGAGTAGCTGTAAAAAATAAAGTAACTTGGAAAGAAAATCTTCTCTAACTAACTTCCCATCGAACTCATCCCTTCTAACTTATACAAAAACGGGAGAGTACAATGTAACTACCAACTAACTTGATCATCAATTCATCCCTAGATATCAGGGTATAGGTTTGAGATCAATTTATTATTCTAACTGAAACAAAGGAAGCAGAGTCCTGCTCAAATAGAAATTCCTATCCAACGGCCCATGAAATAAAAACACATAAGCTACAATCAGAATTCTAGAGCAAGTCTTATTCTTCACTTGTATTTATTCCTCCATGATGATCACCTTCAGCTTCAGTTGGCACTTAACTGTGACTTCCTTCAATGCTTTGTCTTGCAATGTGCTGTGAATTCTCCTCTCCTTAACGCTACCATCTTGCTGCTGCACAGGGTTAATCCATAGAACATATGCATATAGAATAGCCTTCATAATTAATCCACAAAATCCCATTTATATACATACATACTTATGTCTAACTCATGAATGTGACAAATATTATCACCATGTTTCATATTGGCATATTAAGTTCAAGGTTTGCAGAATATATATAAAAGATAGCATATTATGGTAGTAATGTCTTAGAGAAGTATCTGAAATAGCATAGATATAAAGTCTGGAAGCATAAGAAATAGCATAAAAGAAGTCAACATTTGGACCCATCATTTCCCCCCAACTTAGACTTTTGCTTGTCCTCAAGCAAAATATTCAACAAAACACCTAGGGGAAAAGGTTATAATGCAAAGTTATCTGCCTTATATCCATATCTTCTCTGACCCCACTTCCTTGTTTGAGATAGAATCCATTGTAGCATGCAAGTTTCTCTAACCTGATCAATTCAGCACATCTGCACTCATCACCTCTTCCTCCTGCCCAGTGTGGCACTGGATAAAGAAGAATAGGAGGGTGATAAGTAAGGGGTAGCCATTCCACTCCTTTTTACTCTGAGATCTGGATGTACCTACGCAACCTCTCAAACATATTCATAAAGTTGTGAAGAGAATGAGGCTCTTTCTTCTACAACTCTGGGGTCAAACTATCCCATCTATTCTGCACATACCTTTTGCAATTCTGAATGATAGATACTGCCAACTGCTATATTCTCCTATAATCCCTGGGTCTTAAATCCATAATTACCTTACCTGGACCCTTATGAGAAAGTAGTGTTAGCCATTGGGTCAGGATTACTTCAGGATCTAATGCTTCTTTTCTAATATGCAGTGGCATTTTCTTTTCCTATTCCTCATATCTATCCATCAGCTCCCCTCTAAGCTGCTCATTTTTGAGATAAGACATTAGTGCTCTGACTTGAAGATCACCAACATAGATCAAGGGGTTCCACTTTGTATCTTCATCCATCAAATAATTGTGTAGATAGTATTCACACAGCTGATCTTGTTCTTCCAAACTAACTCCTTGAAATAACTGGAAAAAATCATGCCTTGAATAGATGAAAATGGACTGATCATTGATGAATCTATTGAATAGAAAACTAAGAAACTTTTCTTTAAGAAATAAGGCATAAACTTTTTGTGGAGGTTTGCATTCTATGATTTGAATTGCCCTGTCAACTACCTCTATTAGCCTCCCTTCCAACCTTTTCAACTCAGCATCCTTACTCTTTAATGATGTATTAAGAGTTTGTTTCTCCTTCTCCTAGTTTTCTTTTTATTGTTTAAATTCATCATTAAACTTCATTAATTAAAAACCCATAGATAGAACAGTGAGGCATGTTGGAGGTCTTATTATAGGAGGCTACAGGATTGGAGCTTTTTTTTCCTCATTTTCCATTTTAGTCTCAATCACTTGTGCTAAGAGATCCATGTTAGAGCCATGTCCATATGTCTGAATCTTTGTCTCCAATTCTTTTATTCTTATCTCTTTCTCCCTATCCTTCTCCTCATATTGTTTCACTTGTTCTTCTAATTCTTTAATTCTATCAAGGGCTTCCTGAAGTTCTTACCTCATATTTCTATCTTCTAACAACTCCTTTTCTTGTGCAAAATTGAAACCTTCATCCTTACTTTCAGTAACATTAAAAACTTCTCTAACAGGGCTGCTAGGAACTGTTTTTCCCATTTTTCTTGCAATAAAAATGTCCTTTGAATCAGAACTAGAGGATGATGAAACATACCTTCTGTGTTTGGCAGGTACACTGGCATCAGTAAGAGTATTCCCAGGGCATTTCCTTCCTTTTCTGAAGTTGTATCCAACAATGTTGGATCTTGCTGCTGCTATGCTTCCTCTTTTTCTTCTTCCCCTTGTCCATCATCAACTCTTTTTCCTACATTCTGCCTCCTCAGTCTTCCTGAACACCTAGGTGTGACAGTTTCTGGCTTATCCTCTCTTTTTCTCTTTTTTTGACTTCTCCTTTTCTTCCTTTCCCCTATACCCTTCTCTTTCTCAATGCCCTTATGCTTCTCTACATTCTTCTTACTCTTCTTCTTCTTAGAAGAAGTAGAGGCATCACTTCTCATAGTCCCTCTCATAGGTTTAGGGTTATGAATTGAGGTTTCTTCTGCTATCACTGGCATAGTTTCTAGAGGAATTTTCTCCTGCGACTCTTCTCACTCAAGCTCAGCTTTAGGTTTAACTTCTAGTTCAGGCTTTGGTTCTACATCAGGTTCAATTTCAGGTTCAACCTCCTGTTGAGGCTCATCTACTTCTAGCAATTCAGAAATATGCTTGCATTGTTTAAAAGCATCCCAACTAACCTGTGGGTGCTAGATTCTCAAACTTCTCTTAACTAGTAGAGCTACCAAACAATGGTGAGACAATGTAGTCTTTGTTTGCTTTTTCTGATACTCAAATGACATTCTCTTCAACATATTGTATAGATAATTGGGAACATTAACAGGTTTGTCATGGCGCGGGTGATTCAACAATTTAAATTATGCAGTATACAACAGGTTATGTCTACCATCACAAGTGAGATATTTGATAATATATGAAGCACATTTCCCGCAGAAGAAAAGAAGGGATAATCTTTTTGTACCTTGTGTGGTCCACTCCAAGTTCTCACCACGCTCACAGAATTCCTCCCTCGCAGCTGCTACATCAGCATGGGCTGGATACTCAGACCCTATTCATGGTAATCCTGTCACTTGGGAAATAGTTGTTTCAGAGGCGTCCACAACTAATCCCCTCACTGTCGCTTCGTCATACTGTAGAGTAGCTGCAAAATCCCTCACCATATCATTGTCATACTCTGTTAACTTCAGAAAATAGTTTAACTACCCCACTCTAATGAAGAGTGGGAGAACCAATACATCCTCCAATATCTCCTTATACACTAATGGTTCTCTTCTAATTACATTACCCCCCATTGCACCTATATTCTGCACTCCTATCACTTCTCAACTCTGCGTAATTTCAATTTTACCACCTCAGAAAATTGCCTATCAATACTTCCACCCCCAAACTATAGCTTTAAAGAAATTTGAAATTTAACTCACTCACAGGAAAATAACAAGCTCACAATTTAGGGCAGGTCGACTATCATGGAAAACAGCATAGGAAACCTCAACAATAGTTTAAAGAAAATTTGATTGATGATAAAAAAAGAAAAAAACTTAAAAACTGACCATATACCCCTCCCCCAACTAAAAGGTGAAGTGACCACACTGTACAAATGAATGTATAGGGATGAAAGAGTAATGATTACATGAAAAGGGGTGATATATTGCTGCATGCATAAGATAAACACTTAGTAATAATGAATATAAATAGAAACTTTAAAGACAATCATTAAAAGGTTACCTTATGTGCATTGATTATGAAGAGCATGGAGCAAATCACCTTGGAAAAAGAGATCAGGACGTTGGCATGAGCGGAGTGATATGCATAGAGTAGATGGGAGGGTGGCAGGTACGTCAAAATTTATTCGAGTTGACAGGCCGTAAAAGTTGATGTAACAGCTGGTGAATACAATTTGAACAAACATGCCACAATTGTTGGATTATGAAAGGTGATTGAAGCACATGGAGCAGTAAGGAAATGCACATGAAGAAGAATGAAATGTGTGCCAAATGGGTGAAAATCTCCGCAGACACCCGTTGCTACAAGCACCCGCAGCACAGGTCCCAACTAACTATGTGCAGAAATAGGAAACCAAGGCCCAACTGCGATAGGTCCCTATGATATGTGAAAAATAGGTCCCTCTGAAATGGACAGTGGTCATCATGTTACAATGTGTTATGTGTGCATGTGATTTTAAAGCAAATAAAATTATGTTTCAGCAACAAGGGTTGAGTATTGCAACTCAACCTCCGCATCACTAGACAGTGTTGGTGGATCAGTATCTGAAGATGTATCATCTGGCATTGCCTCATCATCATTAGGATTGTTGGGAGGACCATACTAAGTAGCTAGAGAAACAAGAAAGTCATCCTTTTGAAGTGGCTTTTTATACAATTTTAGCATGTGCCCATTTACTAGCAGTGAAAACCTAACTCCATCAATAGTCTGCAATTGAACTGCACCATTAGGAAAGACTTGCTTGATCTCATATGGGCCTAACCAATGTGACTGAAGCTTGCCCTTGAAGTCCTTATACCTTGAATCATAAAGGAGTGCCCAGTCACCTGCAGTGAATTCCTTTGTCTTTATGTAGTTGTCATGCCATTTTGCTCTTTATTTCTGTATGACCTCTGTGTGATGAATAGCCTCCAATCAGACAAAGCATTCAAATGTTGTATCCTTTCTTGTTGTGATGTGGTCAAATCCATTCCTAGTGCCACTGTTGTCCTCGGGGTTTTGTGTTCAAATTCTATAGGTAGGACTGTTGTCTTGCCATAGACCAACTCATAAGGTGTAAACCCTATGGTTGTCTTCCAGCTTGTTCTGTATGCCCAAACAGCTTCAGGGAGCCTAGAAAACCAATATCTTATGTGAAGTTGCACTATCTTTGTCAGGATGTTCTCAATCTCCCTATTTGTGACTTCCACCTGGCCATTGGCTTGAGGATGATAGGGAGTAGATTTCTTATGGCCATTGGCTTGAGGATGGTTCTCAATCTCTCCTAGAACACCATACCTAGTGAAGATGTCTTCATACAGGAATTTTGCCACATTGCCATCTCTGGCAAATTGTAATGCCTTCACTTCAACCCATTGGGTTAAGTAATCAATACATACCAAGATATATTCTTTGTTGTTGGATGTAGGATATATAAGACCCACAAAATCCAATCCCCACTTGTCAAAAGGAGCCAATGAGATTTGTGGCTGCAAGGGCATTTCATCACTTCTTGTAGGCCTCCCCATTCTCTGACATCTATCACAGCTCCTAGTGTACTTGATAGCATCTTTGTGAAGTGTTGGCCAGTAATACCCTGTTGTTAATATTTTGAAGGATGTCCTCTTGGCTGCAAAATGTCCCCCACAAGGCTCATCATGACAAGCCTTCAATATATCAAACACTTCATCCTCCCTGATACATCTTCTCATAATATTGTCTAGGTCAGTATAAAATAGGAATCCAGAAATCCAAGAGTAAGAAACATTTGTGAACTAGCTGCCTTTTCTCCCTTGGAGAGAAGTATCCTGGAATCTGCCCTGTAACCAAATAATTGGCTATATCTGCATACCATGGAGTGTGTATAGTGAGAGCAAATAGATGCTCATCAGGAAAAGAATCATCAACCACTCCTTCCGAAGACTATGTAGGTAGTCTGGACAGAAAATCAGCAACAACATTGGCCTTGCTTGGTTTGTCAACAATTGTAATATCAAACTCCTACAACAAAAATAACCATCTTACAAGTCGGTCACCCACTATTGGTTTACTCATCAAATATCTAATGGTTACATGATCTATATGTATGAAAACCTTGTAACCAGTTATGTAGTGCCTGAATTTATTAATTGCATAAACAACTGCCAATATCTCTTTCTCTGTCACAGTGTAGTTTAACTCATCTCCTTGCAGATTCTTACTTACATAGTATATGGCATACTCTTTGTTTCCTTCTTGCTGACCCAGAACTTCCCCAATGGCAAAATTGAATGCATCTGTATGGATGTGAAAAGGTAGTGACCAATTTGGACCTCTGAGAATAGGGGCTTGTTTCAATGATGTTTTTAGCTTGTCAAAAGAAATCTACTGTCCATTCAAATTCACTGTCCTTGGTCAGTAGAGTGAACAGAGGGGCAACAATCTTGCTAAAATCCTGAATGAACTTCTTGTAGTATCCTGCATGGCCCAGGAAGCTCCTTACATCCTTCTATCTTTGTGGAATGGGAAGGGTAGATATGATCTCAATCTTCTTTGGGTCAACTTGGATGCCAACACTTGAGATGAAATGTCCCAAGACTATTCCCTGTGTCATCATCAAAAAACACTTTTCATTACTCAAAGAGAGGTTATGCTATATACATCTCTTCAACACTTTCTCCAATTTGTGTAAGGCTTCATCATATGTGTCACCATATGTGGTGAAGTCATCCATATAAATCTCCATGCTATCATGGGCAAAATCAGAGAAAATACTAAGGACTGCTCATTGAAATGTAGCTGGAGCATTGCACAAACCAAAGGGTAAGACAGAATATGCATATGTCCCCCAAAGGAAAGTAAACGTTGTCGTATCCTGATCCTCTGGAGTAATCTTAATCTGGTTATAACCACTAAAACCATCAAAAAAGGAAAAATATTTCTTGCCTACTAAAGAGTCAAGAACTTGGTCAATAAATGGCAATAGAAAGCGATCCTTCCTGGTAGCAGTATTTAGTTCCCTATAATCCACACAAACTCTCCATTTGCCACCTTTCTTGGGCACTATGACCAAAGGTGAAACCCATTCACTGTCTGAAATGGGGTATATAAAGCCTGCATCCAGTAGCTTTTGAAGCTCAGCTTTCACAATCTCTCTGAGGGCGGGGTTCATGCACGTCTGCTGCTGCCTAATAGGTCTATAACCATCATCAATATATATTTTGTGCATACATAAGGCAGGATCAATGCCTTTCATGTCACTGTAATCCCAGGTGAATGTTACTGAGTGTGTGTAATATTTCATGCAGGGATTGTTGTTGTTCATCAGTCAATGTATTGTTAATATTCAACATCTTACCTGGCTTGATTTCTACTTGTTTGGACAGTTCTTGCATGGAAGATAAATCGAGGCTAGGTAATACAGATAAGCATTGCTGAGGTAATAACACATGGAATATTTGGGAGACTTCTTCTGAGGAACTACTGGGTATTATGCTACTCAAAGGGTATTGTAAGCAAGATAGGCAGTCCTGCTACTATGGATGCCTCCCACAATTGTTTCGTATAGCATGAGAAATTAATTCATCTTCATCTGAAATATTTAGTAAAGGGCTACGTTCAATAGTCATCAGGGTTTGCAAGGAATAGGTGTCCTCATCCTCCAGGCTAGGCCAAATGGTCTGCTCAAGCTCATGGTATGGTTGGGCTGGTGGATATAAAACCAATTTCTTGGTTACTGTCCCATTGGATATGATCATGTTACTAGACCTGCAACCTATAAATGCATCAGTAGTGGCAAGCCATGGTTTACCTAGTATAAGAGGATAACCTACAAGATTAACCTTAGGCTGCAAAACTATGAAATCAGCAAGGTATTCCCAAGAATCTAATGCAATGACCAAATCTTCTATGACTCCTTTAGGTTTGACTGTAGACCTATCAACTAATTGCAAGACTATCTGAGTAGGCCTAAGGTTGTTCAATTGGAGTGTCTGCATTGTCTCCTTGGTCATGACATTAATTACAGCTCCTAGATCTATCAAAGGATTCTTAATCAGAGTCACATTGATCTTTACATCCACCACTAGACTACCTGGATCTGTGTATTTGGGAACAGTTATATTACCCAACATGATATCAGCAAGATTACCTAAAACATGTACTGTCTGAGGGTCTATTCTCTTCCTTCCTGGCTTCTTTATGCAAAGATCCCTAATAGTTTTGCTGTAGATAGGAATATCCTTGATGGATTAGATTAAGGGAATCTTGATGCTTATATCTTTTAGCTGGATGAGAAGGATAGTATCAGTTTGGGTTGTTTTCTTTTGCATGGCCAAGCACTCAGGGAAAGGAGGAGACTTTTGTTGTAAGGTAGTTTGGGCATCTTGGGTTGATTCAGGTTCCAAAGGTGGCTTATCTGAGGCTTCTTCAGTGGGTTCTTCATCTTCAAGCTATGTAATTTGGGGAGATGAAGGCCCTACAAGTTGCTTCCCTGATTTAAGATGAACATTACTCACTTCCACCCCATAGGTGGGATATTGCATTACCTCGTTAGTATAAGCCTACTGGACAGGCTTGTTGTTAGGGTTAGGTGCAGATTGGGCAGGGATTTGGGTAGGTCTAGGAGGTGGGTTTTGAGGTGTTGATGGTGACATTATGGCTAGCTGTTGTGGTTGAGATGGAATCATAGGCTACTAAAATTATGTATTTTGTTGCCATTATTGGCCCTTGTTCCATTGAGGTTGCCATTATTGCTGTTGAGTAGGCCACTGGGGGTTATAGTTGGGACCTTGGAAATTTTGTTGAGGCCATGAGTTTGGCTGTTGTTGGTTCCAACTAGCTTGTGGAGTAGGCCATTGGGAAGTAGGCCATTGTGGGTTTTGCCATACATTTGGGTTACCAGGCCATTGTTGAGTATTCCAAGTAGAGAAGTTCTGATTTGCAATAGGAAAGGGAGAATTAAAACTAAGTGGATCAGAGGGCATACCTTACCTTTGCTGCCAAGGTCTCCTCTGAGCCATAAAGAACAGTTTCCCATCTTCTCCTTCAAATGGTTGCAATTATGGCCGTTCAATCTTTTCTTGTTGGATACTGGCAACCCTTTTGCATTTACAATTAGCCTTCCTCTATCTATAGCTGGGGTAGTACTCAGTAAGCTTTGCGTCTGCCTCTTCTTGTTTCTTCTTGATATGAAGAGTGTCAAGTTGTGTAGGCATATGGCTTATAATGTCCTTCATATTGGTTAGCAAGTTACTAATCTCCACTCTTGAAACTCCATTAGTTGCCTTGCCTGTGATGGCTTCTCTTTCTCCCCTTGGTTTTCTAGAAAATGTTCTAGAATAATTTTTGTAGGCTCTACAGACATCTTCAAAGGGAAGATGAGATATATCCCTTGTTCCAATGAGATTGAGGGCATCCATGCAGTCATCATTAACTCCTCTCAAAAAGACCAACTTCAGTGATTCTTCAGACAATCTATTCTGAGGGTTTTTCTTCAAGGCAAACTAGAATCTTTCCACATAGTCTTCTAGTGGTTCATCCTCTTTCTGTGACATCCTGAAGATGTCATCTCTTCTTCTATCATGTCCTTTGCGGTAGTCTTTATATTTTGCCAGGAATTTTGTCTTCATGGTATCCCAGTCTGGAATGACATCTTTCCCCATCCCCATAAACCACCTTAAAGCAACATCTTTTAGTGTAGCAGGGAACAACTTGAGTCTATAAGGATCAGTGGTGTAGTCATAACTCCTACACAAGACATCAAACTCGAACAGGAAAGTGTCAGGATCTTCGGTCACCAAGCCGTAGAAAACAGGCAATGCAGAAGGTGGTATATTTTTTAGAGTAGCAGCCCGTGCTTGGTCTAGGATAGGGAATTCAAATGGTCCTTATCTTGGAGGATCCTCTACTACAGCATCTTCCATGGTTCTAAAATTCCCTTCTATGGTTGTGGAGGAAGCGGATGGAGATGTAGGAGGTGTTGATGAAGATGTAAGAGGAAACTCTTCTTCAACACTTTCTACTGTGTAGTTGATAAAATTAGCTATGTCCTCATTATCCTAAGAAGTTGAAGGGAGAAATCTACCTTGGTGATCTCTCTATGTTACATCCCTAATTTCTAACTTGCTACACTTTTACTTTTTACTTGGGCATAAGTAAAATTTGTTGTGATGTTATAGATTTATGACAGGATATGACATGGAATTATATTGAATATCATTTATGAAATCAAGGAAATGATTATGTTATTGTCGATTTAATATCTATATGATGAGATTTGATTTATTAGTTGAATTTATTGAATAATGATGCACTGATTACTTATTGTTTGATGACAAGTGAAACAGGATTACAAGTTATCGACTCTTAGAGAAGAGAGAGAGAGTATCTTTCGAGAAGAGAGATATAGACCATGGAATACGAGTGGTCTATTTGCCAAACGAGTTTAGTGTTAAACGATAATGTGAACCAATGAGTCGTATGAGGTAAGTCTTGTCTTGCTAGTTACTTTCAAATCTAATCGACAGGTAGTCGATATCTTATTTATCATCTAGTCAAGTTGATGGTGAGTCAACATAGTCGTTTGTAAAGTAAACAACGTCATAGACGTAAAATAGTTGTGTTATTCTTCTTGTGATACTTGAGGTTTTACTGTCGCTTCTTAAACGTCAAGACGTTCTCATCAAGTTAGATGATGCGAATATTGTCGACGGATTGTGATGGGGAGGTAAACTCGACCCATTCACATCATCCAAAATTCTTAGTGATCAAAATGGGACAAATAGAGGAGTTTTTCACAACTTTGGGTAGAGGTTTTTCACAGCTATGTGATAACTAAATGAAATCTAAAATCTTGTTTTGCGTTACGCCCAATCCATCGTGATTGTCGTAAAAATGCCTTGGACATATGTTGTGAACTCTTTCCTTTTTGGAAATCGACGGATGTCGAATTTGAAGCCAAGGTGAGCTATAACCTGCTTTAGTCATTATTTGGAGGAATATGCCAAAATCACATTAGTTATATTTTGGTAAACGTGAGGTATTATCTTATTCCCGAAAGATGTCGATATTCTTGTCGAAGCTTGAGTAGGGACACGCTCAAGTTCTATTGTTTTTGATGTCTTCCATTTCGAATGAGTCTTCTTCCTTCTAGCTTAAGACTTTGAGTTGTTATTGATCTAACCTTTATTTTTGGTAAGTTGGCCTTCATTCATTCTCTTATTCGACTTTAGAGATGCTTTATGCATTTATTACCTACCACCTTGCAAGAGCTTAACTCCACAATTTGGAGTAGTTGCAAATTCTGAGGTTAGAAGCCTTCATGTTCGAGAAAGTGGACGGAGTTGTTATACCCACCAGCTGCCACGTTGCCAAAAGGAACCTCCACAATGTGGAGTGGTCACTTAAAGAGAGGGATCGAGATAGCATGCAGAAAAGAGATTTCCTACTATTTAGGCATGGACGGCAGTATGAGTACTAAGATTCCTTCACCGTGCGAGTATGGGATGGATGATATTTGTAGTTTGATTCATTTTTTTGTCTAGGGTTCATGTTTCTCTGTGGTGAGATTCAATCTAATCATAGAGAGAAGGCTACAAACCTGTGCTATTGTGTCTATCTTTGGAGAGCAAAAAGGAAGAACCGTAGCAGGAGGAGTAAGCGAATCACCTCTTAATTTGAATCTCTCGGTAGTCATGCTCAGTCATTCATAGGACTTCTAAGGTGTCTTGAACAGGTTCTCTTCTTATTTCAAAGTTTATGAATAGTTTTTGATACTTACTTTCATTCTAGATACCTTCGAACTAAGAATCGATGCTCTTATTTAATAAGACCGATGTCCCCGAGCAATAAAATGGCTGAAGCCTTAAGACCTAGAATGATCTGTTTTCTCTGCATTATGAATTATCTATGTTTTAAGAGTATTATAAGACTATTAGGGAAACATTGTATCATGTCAGTTTGGAAAATGTTTTAGACTGTTGCCATATGGTTAGTCTGGCAACGTATCAAATCATAGTATAAACCTGGTCAAGGTTTTTATCAAGGGAACTTCTGTAGGTCACTTTTATCTCATACTTATGTTGTTTAAGCTTATATATTTCAGACGTCTCTGTGCAAATATATATATTTAAAAACATCTTCATTTTTATTATGATGACAATGACCACCTTTTGGAACAGCATAGTCTTTGCAGACTTATGCTTGAGTAAGGCTCTTTTTATAATGATTTTCTTATGGCATAGTTATAATGAGACTACTATAGTTGTAACCATGATTAAGAAAACTTCGTCATTTGGAGAAATCATGTTGTGTTTACTTAAGATCAAATAATGAAATTATAGTTTGAAAAGTGCAAAGGCACCCGGTTATAATAGAGTGTTTATGCTACATTAGATATAATATATATATTTTAGATATGGGGAAAATAACTTAGACATTAAAACTAGGTTGACAACAACTTGAACTAGTCTTGGTATATTATTGATGTCAAATCAAATCCTAGTCAATATTCTAGACTCACGTAGAACCATATGGTTTGATATAATTAAGATCTCTTTTTAAGGGGAGAATAACCTAGTTGTAAAAGATTGAAACTCTTAGTGGTAAAAGCAATGGAAAACAATCTTCTATCTAGTCAAGGGTTGAGAAACTTAGAATGACCTCGTAGACCAAGAGGTTACCCCTTTTCTTATTAAATTATTACTTTATGTCTATATATGTTTGAACTATTCCATTATGGTGGAATAGGGAGGAAAAAACCTAAACTTGACCCAATAGGGAAATTTTATATACTAAACCCCATGATCACTAAATAGATCGGTAAAGAAGGGCCAAGTACGCTAATTATGAATGTTTATTCTTATTTGACAGAGAAGAATTTGCAGGTCTTAAGATGTATCGAAAATAGTATTCTCTTGCTCTTAGAAAACTTTAGTTTCAAATGGATATCATTAACGGAATACTTTGCTCTTGGGATGTCCAAAGTGAGTGGATTTCCCTACTTCAACTTAGATGAAAACACTCGTTTATTTAAGACTATATAATTCAATATGCTAAAAGAGAAGAACTTTAAATATGTTTTCAATGGATAACAAATGGGATTAGATTGCCAACCAGTTACAGTCCAACTAAACTTGGGAGAAGCTTAGACTTGGAGATGAACCATTTGGCATTATTGTTCAATGGCATCAAAAATGTAGAGGAAAACTAATGTGTTGTAGACTTAAACAAAATTCAGGGGTAAACCTATCTGAACAGTCCACTCTATCATTGTATTCCTACATGGAATTATCAACCAAGGTAAGCTTATGATGATGCCCGCACTATATGTGCCTTCAAGACTCATTTATATCCTAAACTAGCTCATACAAACTTATTCTAATTAACTTAATTTACTGAAGTTCACATAAATGAAAGAACAGTAAAAACAGTTAAAAATCTAGTTGCTACGGGTACCCTCAGCATAAGCTGAAAATAACTACACTCAACAATGAATTACAAAATAAAATTGAAATACATAGAATGATAAAAGAATTAACACTAACCTCTGGAGGACTTCAATGATGTATTCTATTCATGAATCACAACTACTAGAAATAGCAATCAAGATATTCTACTCATTCCACAATGCAACTTTATAAAATAACATGAAACAGTTTTAACTAGAAATGCATGAATAAATAAGAAATACAAAGTGAGGGTTAGTACCTTGAGTGGCTAGCTCAAGGAACTATCTCACTTAATCTAGAAACTAAATCTACTTCAGATTCTCATAACACATAGTTGTATTCACTTCATATCAGAAACAAGATCTTTTCAGATTGTATTCAATAAAACATGTCTGGATAAAAACAGAGTAACTGTTGAGTAGCTGTAAAAAATAAAGTAACTTGGAAAGAAAATCTTCTCTAACTAACTTCCCATCGAACTCATGCCTTCTAACTTATACAAAAATGGGAGAGTACGATGTAACTACCAACTAACTTGATCATCAATTCATCCCTAGATATCAGGGTATAGGTTTGAGATCAATTTATTATTCTAACTGAAACAAAGGAAGTAGAGTCCTGCTCAAATAGAAATTCCTATCTAATGGCTCATGAAATGAAAACACATAAGCAGTGATCAGAATTCTAGAGTAAGTCTTCTTCTTCACTTGTATTTATTCCTCCATGATGATCACGTTCAGCTTCAGTTGGCGCTTAACTGTGACTTCCTTCAATGCTTTGTCTTGCAATGTGCTACAAATTCTCCTCTCCTTAACGCTACCATCTTGTTGCTGCACAGGGTTAATCCATAGAACATATGCATACAAAATAGCCTTCATAATTAATCCACAAAATCCCATTATATACATACATACTTATGTAGATAACTCATGCATTTGACAAATATTATCACCATGTTTCATATTGGCATATTAAGTTCAAGGTTTGCAGAATATATATAAAAGACAGCATATTATGGTAGTAATGTCTTAGAGAAGTATCTGAAATAGCATAGGTATAAAGTTTGGAAGCATAAGAAATAGCATAAAAGAAATCAACATTTGGACCCATCAGTAACCTTTTGAATGTCCTTAGTCTTGGTAACTATAGAGCCATCTCCATCCTTGATCATTGCAATCCTATTCATTCTCCTATGTACCTTAGTCCCATTGCGAAAAAATTCAAATTCAAATCTCACTCTATCACCCAAGTTTCTCTCGACATAGAACTCCATAAAGCTTCCTCTCTATCAAGGATTTATGCATATTACGCAAGAAGCTCTTTCTCTTGAATATAGTGACTTTGAAACATACCTTGAGTAATAACCTCTTCTTTTAAGAGATCTAATTTTGATTCAATCCTTTCCTTATCCATAAAAACATTTTTGAAAGAGGTTCAATTCCACTCCTTTAGCTTCATTTTGATGTATCCCAGTTGCTTCATGAACTGAAATATCTTGGAACCATTTTAAAACTTAGCCTTGGACCACCACTTCCTAAGAAAGTCCACCAAATCCTCACTGAAACCACATCCTCTCAAATTTGAAAGAAGATTTAGTAGGGAGCAATCCTCAACCATTAACAGTAGAATTAGAAAGTGATCTAAGACAAATATTAGCATAATTGAGGAGTCAAAAAGAATGGGGGAGTGAAGCTAACTCTAAGAATGCAAAAATTGATCTAGACATTCATCACTATTAGTGAAACCTTCCCGCCTATTTGTCCAAGTATATTGACCACTGTTTGAGACAATATCAACTAGAGCTAACTCTTACATAAAATTTTGGAAATGAATCTATGTTAATGAAGCTTTTGCAATGCTCCAACTATTCTGATCACATGAGAGGATGGCATTGAAGTTGCCCCCCAAGATAAATTTGTCCTCCCTAATAGGGAGAAAGAAACCAACTATCTCCTTCCACGCCCACAATTTATATTCTATTTTGATAGGACCATACACATTAATAAGCAAAAAATCCAAATCTAAAAAATATTTCTTACTTGTGCAATGATCCAATTCAAAGAAGAGAAGATAAGTTCCATCACCACCTTGTTCAAGTGCCACAAGAGCCCAAGACCCCTCACAGAACTAGTCACATTTTCAAAATGGCTACACCAACCCTTACAATGATCAACAAAAGACTTCACCTCCACCTCCACCTCCTTTAACTTGGATTTTTGAAGCATGACAATATCTTCATGTAAATGATCAATTTGGCACTTGATCATTTACCTTTTATTAAGGGCATTGAGGCCCATAACATTCCACAAGGTTATCTTCATTGGTTGCTAGGGGATGTATTTCCTCCCTTAGATCCTAGCAAGTAGTTGTTATGGAAGCTTGGCCCTTCACCATGGCATGTACTCCTCATGCTTTTGCTTGTTTGTCTTACTTTTCTACCTTTTTTTAATCTAATCTTTGCCTTGAGGAATCTTGAAGCTTATTGACTTATCCTTCATGGATCCAAGATACCAAATTCCTCCACAACATCCTTTTCTAAATCCATCCAATCTTGGATACACTATCTTCCTCATGAGACCTATCCACTAGAGGCTTTAGATCAAAAAGTACCATTTCCTTTCTAGACTCATCCATGTTTCAAATAGATGTGTTCCTAGAACTCCCAAAAGAGACATCCAAGGGGCCACCCAACACCTTCTCAAAATTTTATTCTTCCTTTTTTCCTTTACCACCCATTTCATTGTAGTTTTGATCCTCCTAGGGCAACTCGAATCAGAGTGGGCACAACTCTTGCATTTCATACAATAAAATATCCTTTCCTCCACTTCAATTTTCTCACTCCAGTTTACATCCCTAGAGTAGAGGATGAGTTCCTTCATAAATTCATATATGGCAATGATCTGAATCTACACTTAAACATAGGAGTTTCCAAAATCTTTGTGTCCACCAAATCTATTATTCCCATGTTATCCCAATATTGGCAAGCTTGTCGCTACTCCAATACTCCAGAGGAAGATTATAAAGCCTCACCCATTATGGGCCATCGTGTTGAACACATATAGATGGATTAAAGTTAGGGCACCACCTTTGAAGATACAAGGACACATCATCGACACACCAAACACCCTTATTGACAACCTCCTCACACATTTCTATCAAGTCAAAGACTAAAACAAAAAAATCATGAAGAAGGAAAAGAATGTTACCCATCTTCCAGTATGTCAATGTCCTCTCCAAAACCTAATCCCTCGAATATCGCTTTGCCACAAATCTTCCAATAATAGCTTTTTCATGCAGGGAGAGCTCATCACCATCCTCCTCAAAGCATATTTCCAGAGCAGCCGGATGCACTACATTGTGCATGCATTGCTCACTAGAGCCAACCTACTTTTTTTTATGATTATGAAATTTACACGCCATTGTTTATATATGTAATCTTTCAATAAGATTTTTTCATTAAAAAATGTGTTGTTTTATTTATTATAAAATTTGTCTTGATAATTTTTTTCTCAACTTCTATTATCATATGTTTTTTTAATCTTAATTTCAAATGTTTAAATAATAATATAATATTTTGATTTAAGTTAATACTAGTATCTATATTGCTAAAAATGTGAAGTTGATTTGCCCATAAGAAATATGGACATTTGCCAATTAAAAATATATTGTTATATTTAAAAAATAATTTTTGTACCAAAAATTTCAAGAAAAATCTACCAAGTAATTATTATTTTTATGCTTTTTACATATTTTAAGTTTAAGTTATTAATTTTATATATTTTTACTTTTTGGTGTATTTCAGATATATTTTTTCACTCCCACTAACCTTTATAATTATTAATAAATATAAATTTTAAATTTCAACATATGCATTTATAATATATATTATATATACATTTTATATTTATAAATAATTCTTGTAACTTCCATTTAAATAATTTTCTATATATTTAATTCTTCTAACTTTTATTAAATCTCATAAGAAAAAAATTAAAAATGAGGCATTCAAATATAAAGTTTTTTATTTAACTTAGAATGGGGAGAACACCTATCCCATGTATATTAAAGGATCGTAACTTTGAATAAAACTATGTTACAATACATCTACTACAGTTCAACCTCCTACAGCAGCTTACACATAACACACACTAACATCCAAGAGACTTCCCTAAGTTAAACCCTAAGGAGGGAATATGAGAGGAAAAAGAAAAGGGGACAAAACATCAAGAAGTCTCAGTTACATCTATTAGAACAATTGGGTTTCACTATACCAATAATGTTGGCATTGTTACAATGCGACTATTTTTAAATATCATCCACTTCAATAGTCAAAGGTCAATTTTAGCCAATAAAAATAGGACAAATATTTACCACTTTTTGTTGTGAATGAAGTGTAAAATTGCTATTGCTTGTTTGAATATTGAAGTGGATGATATTTAAGTAGAGTGTTACGGTACATTAAATTTGATTGTATAGTACATTGATCGTGACTGTACAAGACATTATATTTTGGAAATAAGAATTGTATTATTTTGACAAATGTTCATTTTTAATTGAAGTATCATGATCTGTTACAGCACGGAGTAAAGCCATCGGATTCTGACGCCAATGACTTCTACGATGGCCTTGTATAGATGTTGACAGACAGATGGACGCCATGGATGCCAAATATGCTCACTGAATAGCTTTTACTCTGCTTTCCTCAAAACATGTCCATTCTTGTTTTTTAATTTTAGTTGGTTTAAGTGGTGCGCCTGTAATCCCATCTCTTTTGTAGGGCGATGTGAAAATTCAGTTTACAACATTGGAGTTTTGTTTTGTGTGGCAAAATGTGAATGATTCGGGTTCCTTTGTATTACATAATATCATTGTCTTTGTTTATGGCTATGATGTAACTGCTTTTATTTAAACAGTTAAGATGTGATAAGTTCCATGCATTGAAGGCCTCACGTCAGTAGGTTTAGGTAAGGCGTAATGCTTCTTTATTAGCTGCATGTGAAAAAGCAATGCTTGTAACTATCGGTCCAGCAGTTCCTTCGTGGGTTGCGTCATTATTGGTAGCATCGCATTGCAGAATTTATGTTCTACAATTGGTCCTACTTCACCAATCGTCTTTCATTAATGGAAGCTCTCGCTCTCAACATGGTCTCGTGCTTCTTGTGTATTCTAAACCATGTTCTTGGCTAGTAAGGTGTAGTGTCATTGTATTAAAGATAGTGCCATCCTTGTGAACACACGTTGTGACTTGTGCTGTCTACAAATATTCCAAGTTCCCACCGACTTCGTATTAAGGCTCAACAGATCTCTAGATCAGGCTTTCTCCAAGAATTCACTAAAATCTACGAAGGGTTTTACCCACTTTCCAACTTGGTCATTTTAAAAAGACTACATTTATTCGAATAATATTTTGTCCACCATAAGAAAGTGCCTTGTTTCTTATGAAGTACCACACTTTAAGTGTTTGGCCATGCTAAAGTCAAGAGATTTCATCATTTCATCTCTATTTTTGGTCTAGGCAACAATCATTTGTATCCCGGGTTAAATCTAAATATTGTTTTTCTTTTAGGCAACAATCATTTTTATTCCCCCTCTAAATGGGTTGTTCTTAAATATCATCCACTTTAACAGTCAAAGGTCAATTTTGGTCAATAAAAATAGGACAAATATTTAACACTTTTTATTGTGAATGAGGTGTAAAATTACTATTGATTGTTTGACCATTGAAGTGGATGATATTTAAGTAGAGTGCTCTAAATGTTGTTAAATGAGGCATCAAAATTATTTGGGGTAAGAAATTTGATGAGAGGGATGCATCCAAATTTTCCAAACATCTCTTGTGTGTTAGTTTGGCCTCAATTTTGTTTCTCTCCCCTCCATAGGTTATGACTCTTATCTCAAGCCTTGCTTATCTTACTTGTGCAACATATATCTCCCTTTGTAGTGAAGCAAACTTTGATATTGCTCCCATATATGGCACACAAGTATGGCTCATTTGATTGAATGGAGATGTGAAACAATCAACATGTTTATGATCTCTCTCAATTTTCTATGTTAGCTTCGTGAGTAGACCTAGTAAGCCACTCCAACGCAAATGAAATAAAGCTATCCATTTTGCTACATCAACTCCACATCACATGGACATATTCATCATCACTCACATGTTCATACAATGATTCACCCATATCTATTCCATATGTGACATCATAAAAATAATACTTATCACCCTCTTGTCACTACTTGTTGTTGGCTGTTGTCAAAGAGCTATAACCAATGGTCATCACCTTCCCCTTGAGCCTCCTCTCCTTCAATTGTAGCTTGATTGTTGCTACTTGGTAAGTCTCAAGGGCACCTAATGCATAAAATGGAGGTGGTCTCTCTATATCCCACCATGCTTGATACTCATCCATAGTTCTTACATCATCTCCCTTTTCTATAACTCAATAGCTTCATTAACCTCACCATCGTCTATAAGGGCTTGATCATTAATTAGTAGCCTATCCACCTCTCCAAGCCTAAATGACCTTTCATGTCTATGATGAAAAATTGTTGTTACGAGCACCACCTGTTAGATACCAAATTATTGCAAAAATTACTCAACTGAAACCTCTCTATAATGATGGTTTGCCTCCCAAAAAACTATTATGCCCTTCTGATCCTACCAAGATGAAATTAGTCATCTACTTCATTGATCATCTCCTTATACAACCTCCATATAATATCCTGTGGCCTCCATTGGTCAAAAATTTGATGCCAACAATGTGGTCCTCTTCATATCAACCAATATGGCTCATATCCCAACAAAAACCAAAGGCTTGTTGATATCTACAGTAATAGGTAGCCCTAGATATCATCTAATGTATATATATGCTCATATGCGCACTCTTGTAAAAGATATGTTGCTTTGACCCCTACCCCCTAACACCCATGAAGCTATGTAAATCATCATATAAATGAGCCCAATACATTAACCCGTGTAAACAATTGTTGGTACTCTTTAAGCTCCTAGGAAATATGGACTAAACCATGGAAAATCATTAAACACTTGCCATTTGGCAAGATCCAAATACCAATAGTCACAAGTAACCACTTGTGCCCTTGGGGTGGGCCTCTCTAACCAAAATATCATAATATGAGACATCATCCAAATCCCACGATCGCAACAATACACTACTAATATAACTGATGATCTTGTTGCAGTGTGGTGTGGCCTATCTATACTTGTCTACCCTGTTGGGACCCAAATTCGTTGTGCCCAAATTTCCAAAAAGAAGTCTTGAGTCTAGTGCCCCTTGTTGCAGTTATCATGTATAGCCCATCACTGATATCTGATCAGAGAAGCCTTCAATGGGTTATACATTTGTAATATTTTCATCTTGGTTGTGTTATTTGGCCTCCCCACATGCCCTTTGTATGTTGACATCATCAAAAATCTAAGAAATTTTAAAGTCTGGGGGTTTCTTTTCCATTTTTATCTCTCTCAGGTTTTCAAGTTTTGTAGGGACAGAGGGATATTCTAGGCCCAAGAATTTTCCCCACCCATGGAATTTTCATCCTTTGGTTCCTGGTTCTTGATTCCTTTCGAGCCCTAAACCCTAGCAGCATGCTCTTTGGGCTTCCTATGCTGGTGTTGATGACATTAGCATGTAATCCCTGAAAGTTCCTAAGTGTTGGGCTTCTTCGTGGTGTTTTGGTGCCTTTGTGAGTTTCTAGGTTCTTAGGGGTCCTAGGAACCTTGGAACCTTGTATGTTGCCCCACGTGTTCCTCGCTTTCTTAGTTCCCCACTCTTTCCTCTTGGTCTTGAAGTTTCAAGTTTCCCCAAAACTCCATGTTCCCCACCTTCCTTTTCCTTTTTAGGTTTTTAGGAACTTAGGGGTTCTTTGAAACTTTGCACCTAGTTCCAACATCCTTGAGTTCCCCAGTTCCTTGAAATCCCAGTCTCCCACCCCCTTCATCCTTTGATCCTGAGGTTCCAAGTTCCTCCGAAACCTTGGTGCTCGGTCCCCAAGTTGTCCCGAACCCCGAGCTTTTGTTGTTCCCCTCAGTTTCATGTCCCTTCCAAGACCTGGATCCTGATCTTCCCCGCTTCCCTTATTCTCACGTACTTGGTCCCTCTCGGATCCCATTCCTAGACTGCCCCTTTCCAATGTCCATAGGTCTGCATGTTCCCTAGAGCCCTGAAACCCTGACGGAGTGCAATAAATGCACTGAAACACGATGAGATGCACCAACAACTCCCAGGATCACCATGAATGCTCATTTTGACTTCCACAACATCTCATTTCAAGCAGGAAACTTCTCCAAGACCTAGGGCATGGATTTTAATGCTATAAATACAAGTTTTCATCTCATTTGAAGGGTTGGTTGCCGAACCAATTTTTGGGTATGCATCTTCTCATGTTGGTTCTAGGGCATCAAACCAAGTTGGTATGATCTGCACATGGATGGAATCCATTCTGCAATCCCTAGGAATGATCTTCAATGCCCCTTTTCATGTAATGGTATGTCTCCATGGAATTTTGTAATGATTCAAGGGAATATGTAATTATAGTCATGTATTTCCCTTCACCACATTTTCTGGTGCAATTTTAACTAAGATTAGATGAATGTGACAACTTCTAATGAAATACAAAACTTTTGTATTGGTATTTCCTTTATTGCAAATGGATTATTGCAGTTGTGTTCTAGATTATTAAGTATGTCCACTATATGAAATTGATTTTGGATTTGTATGTGAAGGCAATTCCTATTTTGTTGATGGTTGTTGGATGTATATGTCTCTTCCTTGTATTCTATGACTTTGTTGGCCAATGGAGTAGGTACTGGTCCACATTGGTGATCAAAGACCAAACACTTTTCTTAAATCAAACCCTCTGTCCTGCTAACTATAGGAGTAGTTTAGGGTTTCACATGTTCATGATTCAATATTGTAACCATGGAATCACTTTAAGTGGCCATCAAACTATTTAAATCATTGGAGAATCATGTCATGCATGTTTGCACCTTGTCATTGTATATGTAATGTCAAGTGAATTCATCTTATGGAGATATCATAATGATATCTTTTTTAGGTGTTGAAAGGAAGCAAGGTATGCGGAAACAACTTCCTACACTGATCTAATGAGGAAAGATAGTGCAAATTTCTTTTAACTAGTTATAGATTAAGATACACATTAACAGAAAGGTAACAATAACAACAAATGCCAAATACCAATGCACACAACACAAGATGTACGTAGGGAAAACCCTTTCAGGTAAAAAACCCCATACTCCAAAACTTGCACAATGTATTATCAAATATGAATGAGATTACAACACACTTGCAATGCAAGTTCTTCTAGGAGTTCACCGATGTTGATTACTGGAGTAAATTTGACATCATAACGGTGCCTACACATTACCTTACCACTCCAACTCCAAGCACCTGTATTTATAGCGAGATACAAGCATGAAGGAAGCTTCTAGAGCAAGCAACAAGAGATGGGCATCCAAATCCATGTGGCACACTTTTCAAACACATGTTTGACTCCTGTGACACTTGTTCAAGATTCCCTTACACCTCTTACAACCCTCCATACTTGGGCACCCCAAATTTTCCCAAAATAGGTATGGCAGATGCTCTTACATCATCATAAAATTTGTCATATATGACACTACTTACAGTTGTAAGAGAATCTATCATAACTGACTATTAATAGAGATTCTCTTACAACTTGTCATATCCCAAACTTGGGCACCCCAAAATATGCCTCTTACAGTGGCATACATGCAAATGACACTTGTCTCATCTCTTCTATTTCCAGCTCTTACAATGTCATAGAATCTGTCATAACTTACACGTCATAGAATCTGTCATAAATCCTTACACATGACCACAAGGTGCCAAAACATGGCAAAAATATGCCAAGTCAACATGGGACGCCTACCTCATCATATGAGGACAAAATTACATCTAGTCACCTTTCACGTAGGATGACACTTCACCATGCCAACTCCCACAAAGTGACAAAATAAATTTGACATGTTTAATTGCAATAGTAGGCTGAAAATAAATAAATAATTAAATACCAACATTAGGAATTAGCAAAGGTTGAGACACCTTAATTCCCATCATTCTCCCACTATATTATATTATATTCATTATCATACATATTAAACACAATATTATTTTATTTCTTCCTTCTATATTTAATTTTTATTTTCCTTTCTTTATTTTTATACACAAATTGTTATACTTATTATATATTATATTACTTGATACATATTAAATTTGATATTTTATTTATTCATTTATATTTATCTAATTAAATATATTTATTATATTTTTATTATTTTGTTTTACTTATTTACTATTTCAATTAATTTTAACCTATTGTTTTAATGATCCAACTAACCCTAATCCCCCTCCTCCTCATCCTTTTGAAGGGTTAGGCTGTAATCCAAAATCATACAAATCCTCTTCCTAATGATGGATTACTTCAAGTGTGATCTAAAACATTGAAGCAAAGAAACACACACAGTTTAATCTAGAAGCACTTCTTTGTATCTATTATGGACTGTGGAAAACTCATGCCTACTATTCTCCCACTTGTCGAACACCTTGCAAGAGCCAATAGAAGAAGGAAATTAACTGCTAGGGGCCAAGAGGCCCATAGACTCCGAACACCATCTGAACTTCTCTATCCTCATAGGCTTTGTCAGTGAATCTATAACATTCATCAAAGTGTCAACTTTCTCAAGTTTCACCTTACCATCTTCCACCATGTCACAAACAAAATGGAACTGAAAATCAATATGCTTCGTTCTAGCATGGAAGGTTGGGTTCTTTGCTAAACAAATTGCATTTTAACTGTCACAACAGATAGTAATCATCCCTACATCAAGCCCAATATCAGAACACAATCTCTTAATCCAAATGGCTTCTTTACAAGAAACAGTTTCTGCCATGTACTCTGCTTCTATAGTGGACAAAGAGATGACATCTTGTCACTTACTCATCCAACTAATGGCACCACCAAACAAAGTAAAAATATAAGCACTAGCAGATCTTTTGTTGTCTATATCTCTATCCCAATTAGAATCCACATATCCATGAATACAAATAGAATGTCGAGGTCCTGTAGGATAACCATGATAACATAGGGAATACTCAGAAGTACCTCGCAAATATCTGAACACTCTCTTCATCGCATGTCAATGCACCCATCTAGGATTAGCCATAAACCAACTAAGGACTCTCACTGCTTGGGCAATGTCTGGTCTTATACAAGGCATAGGATACATCAAGCTGTCAACCGCACTAGCATAAGGAACTCTGCTTATATCCTTCATCTCAGAAGGAGACTTTGGACAATCTTCAACATATAACTTTGTCCCCATCATAACAGGAATAGTCAATGGTCTACACTTTGCCATGTTGAATCTCTCCAACATAGTATTCACATACTTACTCTGGCTTAACCAAAGTTTTTGGTTATCTCTATCTCTTATGATTTCTATTCCCACAATGTACTTGGTTGCCCCTAGATTTTTCATCTCAACTGTGCCAAAAGCTGAGACTTCAAATCATAAATCTAATTCTTTCCATTCCCAATAAACAACATATCGTCAACATACAATGCAATAATGAGAATGTGATCATTATCTATTTTATAATAAGTAGAATGATCTGATTTCGATCTCAGAAATCCCAAACTCAACACAAAGGCATCAAATTTCTCATACCAAATCCTAGGAGATTTTTCAAATCATACAAAGACATTTTTAACCTGCAAACTAGATTTTATTTACCTTTAACCACATAGTGCTTAGGCTATGACACATAGATTTTTTCCTCTGAATCACCATGAAGTTGTCTTCACATCCATCTATTCAACTTCACAATCATATGCAGCAGCAAGTGATAACAAGAACCTGATAGATGTCAACTTTGTAACGAGAGAGAAAATCCCACCATAATCTATTCCCTCCATCTTTGAATGCCCCTTCATGACCAAACTTGCCTTATACTCCTCGATACTACCATCAGGAACAAATTTCTTCTTGAACACCTATTGATGGTGTTTTTAGCACACAATAACATAGGTGCGATTGCTAGTATCACACCTCTCTTGAAAAGTATCTTACCCTAAGTAAGACTACTCCAAGGATAATATAGCTAGGTCTTAGCTCGCTTGGAAGTTCTCAGTGGAATGTTCTAGCTGTTCCTGCAAGGGGTCTTACATACGATGTGACTGATTTAACGAGTTAGGATAGCAATACATACAAAACCCTTGTGATTTTCAACAGATATCTCTATGTAAATTATTGCTCGGACCTAAATCTAACAGCTGATTAATAAGAAAATACAAAAGGAAGTAAGGTTTAGAAAGATCCTAAGTGACATTCACAAAGTAAAGATTGTTGCAGGTAGACAAACATTCATAAATTAAACCAATTTTTTGTTTTACCAAGCTAAAGACTTTGCTACAATGGATTCTTCAGATTTTCAAACTACACACATTCATTAAATACCCAAGTATTGGTGTGAGTTAACTACTGAAATGTAATCGAACTTAGCTAAATTTAACAGTCTAGGCTAACTATGTACAGCTACTTACATTCAGCAAGCAACTAATAGTATGGACTTGAATGCTCATCAAATACCTTTAACAAATTGATAACATTGCAAAGCACAATTTAACTAATGAAGATCAAGATGTGAACCATGAAACCAAATCGATAATACAAGGGACAAATTCCCAGAAAACCTGTAGTAACTTGCTTTGCATTATCAAAAATTTGGCAGAGTGTCAACAATTCAGCATCAAGACTCTCTTAGAATGAGAGGAATGATGGCCCTTTATATAGGAGAGGTGTCATACTGAGTTTTTGAATGTACGGTGGATATTGACTCAACACCGACGATCCAGATTCAACAACATTAAATACATTTATAACAACATTTTGCATTCCCGGATTACAATCTATCCTGTAGGAAAAGGATGAAAAATGACCTCTAGATACATTGAACTTAGACAAATTGAGTACCCATTAAGCTATATATAGGGAAAAGTCACTTTTCAAAGCATGATAAAGACAAAATAGCGTCACATGACCTTCTAAATTTAGCATTACCTACAAGTGATGGGATTACATTTTTAATTTCAAATAATTTATCATTTTATTCATCTCCTTCTAAATCTATTTTGTCTTCTTCAACCTTTTTGTTGCGATAGGCTATCCAAGATGCTAATGCTAGATTTATATCTGTAGGATTCGGATCTTTAATGTATTTTGATCTGAATCTGAGGTCTTTGAGCTTCCGATAATACTGGGTATACACATCCTCCATTGCTCTCCTGCTTTTGTGAAATGCGACAAAGGAAGCCTGAAGATCACTGACCTTTTCCAGTTTTCCCACTATACTCAGGGGAGATTGCCCATGAATAGCTTGATGCAATCTATCCCTACAACACTTCTCATCAAGTGGAGCAAGATCATCAAAGCCGGGGTCTAGACATTCCCTTAAAGTATCATTTATTTCATAAATAACACCAAGAAATTGAGTGTTTTCTTCCTTGTAAGATTATTTAATCTTATTAAAAACTTCTTTCTTCATCTTCATTTGCAGATACCATTCTTTGAACTTATACAACCTTTATGTTGTGGGAATATTCTCTGATAACAGAGTTTGGTTGGGCAGCTCTCTTATTGCCTGTACTCTTAGGAACATATGAGAGTAGTATTCTTCATAGGGCTCATATTCTTCATGTAATTGCTCCCATCCTTCTCTTAATAGTTGGAAGTCCTGATGTAGCCTGACTACAAAAGTGATTGCTTCACAACCATCATTGTACACCCTATCAACCCATTCTTGCATACCAGCAGCATTTGTTTTGATATCATCAAATTTGGCTAACTCTTCTTTTGATAGCAGGGCCGGAGTTGATTTTGGTTCTTGTTCTGAATTCAATGGCCTCATCAAAAATTGTATGCAAGCCTTCAGTTCTTCATTTTGTTGTTTCAATTCTTGCTTCGTGAGCTCGTCTTTGACTAACTACTTAAGAATGGAGGAGACCGTACCTTTAAATTCATCAATTTTCTACCTCGTAGAAGCTGGTCCCAAGTCAACAGTTGTGACAGTATAACCTTCTGCCTTGATTTGATCTTTATTCATATTGGCTGGTGGGACAGCCACCTCAATAATCCTTGACCTAGAGGCAACTTTGTATATCTGGGATTGAATTTTATCCTTCTTTTGTTTCTTGGGCTTTTCCACTCTGGCTAAAATAACATCCAAATCCAATTTCATCACTTGCACTTGTGGCTCTTTAACTCCAAGCCAGGTTTACAACCAATCTGGTGTTGCTGAAAATGAATCCTTGGGAATATCAGTTTGACTATCTTCTTTTGCTAGGGGATTATCAAGAATTTATAGCTCCTTTTTCAAATTCTTTGTCATTATCTTCTTTCCCATCTCCCGGCTACTCAATATTTTGTAGATTTTCCAATATGTCATGTTGAGCAACCTTCATTATTGTGTCTCCAGTTCCCTTGTCAACGGGACTATCAGATATCTCAATTATTTCAACACTTACAAGCTTAGAGAGGAGTTCTTCAGATACTTCCTTTTCAACCCCATGTTCTTGTAGTTCTAGTTCTACACAAACCTTTTCAATTCTGGGCAATTGGGGTACAGCCAAGCAGGTAGAGTCTTGCACTGGATGACTTAAAGAACTAGGAAGCAATGGTAATGAATGAGCTGGTAATGAGGGAAGACTCACATGGGTTAGATTAGTGAATGATCCAAAACCCAATGAAGGAGGAATGGCAACAGATAAAAGGATAGATGAGGAAGGAAGTGAAAAGGGAGATGAAAGAATAGTGGAGAGAGGTGGTAAATTGAATGAAGTGGAAAGAGAAATAGAGGAAATGGGAGGCAAGGAGGTAATGGCAATGGATGGTAATGAAGGGGCAAAAGAAGTGATAGCAACTGAGACAAGTGAAGTGGAAAGTCTTGAATCTGGTGCCAATAGGCATGAGGCAGTTGCAGTATTAGCTTGAACTGGGGCAGAGGAGGTGTCATCGGCAGTAGAGGTAGCGGGAGCAGTGGAAGGAGTAGTGATAGAGATCCATGTTGCTTTGGTCCTTGGCCTTTTGGTTTTGGAACCCTCGCCCGGTCCACTTGGCATAGATTTCTTCTATCCAGCTCTTGTCCTTTTGGCCAAAGGTGAACTCTTTGGATGGGCCTTTAGAATAGTTTTCTTTCCTTTCACCCTTTTAGCCAATGGGATATGTTCTTCACTATCTATTTCTTTAGAAACTTCTTGAACTGGCTCCTCAACATCTAGCACCTCTATAGGCTAGTCTTCTTCGCCATATGATTCCTTCTCTGGTTCTATTTATGTATGAGTTAGTTGTATCCCATTTTGAGTCATGGTTGCTGTTTGAGTTCTGACCCACACTTTACTCAGCCTCATAGGTTCTTTCATGATCTCATCTAATGAGCTTTCTTTGGTATTTGCCTAGTTCAGAAGAGGCACTGGGTGTTGATATTGGTTTTCCCAAGGTCCTTTATTCACCACATTATCATCATCTATCAATTTATCTGGTACATCTATAACATGGAATCTTCTGATGAAATCTAGAGACATTCTTGAATGAATTATATTAAGCACCTCATAATCATCTACACAGTCTGCCCAGAAATCCTCTAGATGCTCCTTGTGGAACAGTCTCTTGCTAACATATTTCTCCATTACACCATAAGGGTTAAAATGGCTCCTCTCGACATACAAGTGAAAATTGAGAAGTAGTTCTTTGTCAGAGGCTTCAGCTACTCCTAATGAAACACATGCAAACTGTCATTTGCCTAACAGCAGGGGAAACTTTACATTTGTTCTATGCAAGTGTTTTAATTTCTCCGCATAGGGGATCAACTACCTTGTCAATTCTAGTAGCACTACCTTATCTATATCGGATATCTTGGTAATCTGTATGGTGCTCCCATGAATCCTTGTACCCTTATGTAGGTGAACTTCTCGAACTGGATAGTCCATCTCCCAAATTGGCTTACAACATTCACGGCCTCGAGAGAGATCCTTAGGGAGGTGGCTCCTTGAAGTAGCCTTGTAATATACATGGTAAATACATCATTTACCCTCCTGAAGTGAATCAAAGATTGAGATATGGCAAGTTGAGGATAGCGCTCATATACTTTCAACTGCCCATCGCCTATAACTCCCAACTGTGATAGCCTTAGGTATTCAGATCTCCTTGCTAAGGCATAGACTATATATGATGTCCACGTGAATGTCATCTTATCATTGAAGTTGGTGAAAGCTTCATGCATATTATCACTCAAAATTTGAGCCCAATGTAATTTCATTGTTCCATGAATAATTTCCTCAATCAGTGTAAACATCCATCCATCAAAGTTTGATGCAGAGGGCAATCCATATATTCTGCTCAGCAAAGTGACAAGATCTCCAATCTCATTGTGAAAATCACTTTTGTAAAGTGTATGGGGAATCTTGATGATTGTAGATCTCTTGTGTTTCATCCAGCCATCATTAATCTATTTTTTACACTTATCAATGTCTTTCTTATAAGTTTATGTTGCATCTTTAATGTCTGGTATAGATAACACAAGATGTACTAGAATGCCAAAGATCTCTCCTAAGAAGGGTGGGATCAAGTCTACCAAGACATCCCCACTAGTGGTCTAAATAGTCCTAGTTAAAGGATCATATCTTTCTGCACAAATTACTATCAGTTCAGGGTATTGTACTAAAGTAGGAAATGCAGCAGCCTCTGCAATCCCATTGTCTCTGATCTTTCTGGCCAAGGGTGTAGGATTAGGCCCAAATATTTTGAGTCTGAAATCTTCTAGATCAATATGACCTAGGTCTGTGTCTCCTATGTTGGGCCATGTGGAGGATATTCTTGACTTGGGAGGAATTCCTTTAAACTCGTACTTCATGTTTTGTGCTCGGGTGGTCATTTAACCTGCATAATTGGACCTAATAAGTCTTGATGGTTTTGATAGTTTTTTATTCCTAAGTTTAAATGTATGATTCATGAGCTACTTGCCATACCATTAAGTCAGATTCTATGCAACTGCTATCTATTTCATTGAATTACAAATGCTTACCTCTGAATTGCATGAGCCTAAACATTTAACTGAATAAAGCAGTATCAAAATCTACACAAGACCATGCAGTAAATGCTCAAACTTCTCAAAATATGAATTGAAACATGCAAAACATCATTATTCAACCTTTGCAGTATTCATTTTAACCAAACAAACCCTTCTACCTTGGAAATTTTTAGAAAAATAGTCATTTTACAGGGTCAGTACTAATTTTAGGGGTCTCAGACCTTATCAAAGGAAAAGTGCTAAAATGGGCTTGGTCCGACCTAGCGCAGGTTCGAGGTCCATCTAACCTTGTACAAGTTTTGATTGTAACTGACTGGTATGGATCCTGGAGGTCGGTGAGGAGTTATTTCAATGCAAGTCAGATGGGTTGAGATTCAATGCTAAAAATGGGAACAAGGCTTGGCACAAGATTTGGATATGATGGACCTGGCATGAGATTTGGGTGTCTGCCTTTGTACAATTTAAAGGTCGATCAGTATGGATTTTAGTGCAAGTCAATTGCGAAGAGTTTTAGCGCCAAGAGCGGGACATGAGTCAGCAAGGATTCGAACTGCGTTGGACTTAGCATGGCTTTTAAAGGTGGCTGACCAAAGTCGGTGATGGAGATTAAGTGCAAGTCAATGAATCATCAATTTAGCGTTGGGTTAAGGTTTTATGTCAGCGGGAGTTTTGGATGCTACCAACTTGGTAGGATATTTGACGATGTATGACTAAAGTCAGTGAAGACAGATTCCCACACAAAGTCAGCAACTTAGGGTTTCAACGCTAGGTCAAATTTTTGGTTTTGGACTAGATTTTCCAAGTGACCGACTAACTTTGTTTTACTTTCAAGGGTATTTAGGTCAGCCGGTAACATTTTCAGCACAAAGTCCATGAAGGATGATTTCAGCACAGAGGGATTTCAAACTTACAAATGGCGGAAGGATTTTCAAGCTCTGTTCATCCTAAATCTTTTTTCATTATTTCAAAGGGTCTATCAATGTTCTTTTCGGTGCAGATTGGAAAAAATTTGGAAGACCCGTTGTATTTCCCAAAAGGGATTTGTGAACTATTCTTAGGGCATGGATAAATACGTTTAAATACAATCAAATTCATCATTTCGGCCAAATGTTAACTAAGGTTTGCACAAAGGATTTTATCAAAAATTTTGATTGCTTGTATCACATATGAATCCTTTCAAATCTTTAAACTAATGATTCAAAGAAACAAAAACCCTAAGGCTCAGATTTTCAAGTCTTTACAAAACCCTAATGCTTGAATTGACACAAAAACCCTAAACTCAGCAAAGGAAATAAGCAAAAGTATCCAACCTGGTATAGGTGCAGTCACTGAGATGAGGAATTTGTTCAAATCATGTGCTCTAATCAACCCCTCCCCCAGCTTCAAATCTACTTCTTCCTTGCTAATGAAATCACAGAGCTCCCAAATTAATCATGTGTGTGAAATGAGCTTGAAAATGGTCTTGAAATCTTATATACCCTTGGCATAATCCACCATTAATGCAGAGGTACAGTTGCAGATTTGGCGTGTAATGTGCGAAATAAAATGACTTTTAGGTTTTGTGCCAGTCTAAAGATCTTCAGACCTACAGGGCTTTCCAAGTCATCTGACCTCTACATGAATTTGGACATCTGACCTCTACGTGAATTTGGGCATCCTCTGACTTAAGTCGGTAAAGCAGTATTTTGGCGCCAGTCAGAGATGGGAAAATCTAGCGCTATGTCAAAGAAATGCATTGTTAGCACTGGAGTCAGTGACCAAGAATTTTAATGCTGACTTAGTTGGTCAAGAAATTAGCACTAAGGTAGTGAAGGGGAGTTTTGACGCAAAGTCAATGACTTGTGATTCTGGTGCTAAGGTTGATGGAAGGAGAATCTAGCACAAAGGTTAGCAGACAATGTTTTTATCACAAAATAGATATTAGACCTGGCCTTGGATGGAAAACATCAAATGACTTAAGGATTTTGAGAACCTAAATAACCTTCATGCCTTCAGTTGTGAAAAATGTGACCTTAATCATTCATTGGAACATTTTTAGGAACCAACCAGGTAGGCTAACACTCTAAGACAAAATTTGAAGGAAGGGGGGTCCCTATTGGCGAAATGGAGCATGTGGGCAAGGCACAACAACACCCATTTGCAACCAACAGGTTTACATCCTTCAGACAAGGGCACCAAATCCCATGTTTTATTTTTCTCTAATGCAACCATTTCTTCATTCATGGCTTCTTTCGAAGAATCTGCATCTGACATACCCATAGCCTCTTTTACAGTCCTTGTCATCAAGTCCAATAGATGTTTTTGGTTCAACTTTCTCAGGGGTGGAAGGAAGTTGAACCACATCCTTTTTCTTCTCTTCTTTCTTTAGCTATAGGTCAATAGAAGAAGGACTGAGCTCTCTAAAGATCACACTTCTACCATAAAGAACTCTCTTAGCCATTAGATCCCAAGGCTTGTACCCTTTCACACCAATGCCATAACCGATGAAGATACACTTCACTGCCTTGTTCTTCAACTTAGACCTCTTCTCCTTAGGCATGTGTGCATATGCCTCACAACCAAATACTCAAATCTGTCTCAATGAAGGATTTTTACTAGACCACACTTCCATAGGTGTCTTATCAATGAGTGTCGATGTAGGAGACCTGTTAACTAGGTAACAAGTGGTAGCAATGGCTTTAGCCCAAAACATTTGTTCAAGGCTAGCTCCACTTAGCATACTCCTAGCCCTCTCCATCAACATTTTTTTCATTCTCTCTGCAACTCCATTCTGTTGAGGGGTACACGGAGTTGTCTTGTGCCTCTCAATACCTTGTTCTTTATAGAACTTGTCAAAATATGCTAAACAAAACTCACCACCATTATCAGTCCACAAACACTTAATCTTTATATCCTTTTGATTCTCTATAAGAGATTTGAACTCTTTGAATCTTGCAAAGACTTTAGATTTACTTCCAATGAAATACACCCATGTTCTTCTACTATAGTCATCAATGAATGAAATAAAGTACACAGATTTTAAAATTGAAGGAATATTAACAGGACCAAATACATTAGAATGCATCAAGTCCAACACCTTAGAAGATTTGTGAGAACTGGAATAAAACTAAACATGGTTTTGCTTTCCATAAATGTAATGTTCATAAAAATTGAACTCAAGGTTATAGTCATTCATACCCTCAATGAGGTTTTTATTTTTCAAGGTCTTAAAACCCTTTTCACCAATGTAACCAAGCCTTTGGTGCCATAACATTGTCTTCTCAACTGGAAGTTTCAACTCCATAGAATGAGCACCCTTAGGCACCTAGAAAGAACAACCATCAGAAGTAGATGCAACAAACTTCTTCACTGCTAGTTCCAATGGTGAGGATGAAGACTCTAAAGTTCTCTTCTTTGAAATAGAGGCACTATTACACTGAACCGTGCATGCATCAAGATGAAACAGAGTGCCAATCCAAACACCCTTAGCTAGCACCATAGCTCCTCTAGTCATCATGCATCCTCCATTCGAGAAAACAACCTGCACACCCACATCATTAAACTTACTTACAGATAATAGGTTTTGTGCCAAACTAGGAATATGTAGAACACCTTTGATTTCCTTCACTCATCCATCAGGGAATTGAATCAAGACTCTTCCATGGCCAACAATCTTCAAGTGAGAATCATCACCCAAGTTCACCTTGCCACAATTATATTCTTTATACTTTGAGAACCAACCTCGATGTGAGGTCATGTTAAAAGATGCACCAAAGTCGATCAGCCACACATCTTCTGATGCATGTGTTGCCAAGGTAGTGACAAACACTTCTCTATCATCTTGAGAGCACTTGTCATAATTTGAATCATAGTTCTTCTTTTTCTTCTTTTTCTCCTCCTTGCATTCCTTGCGGAAATGCCCAGGTTTGTTGCAATTCCAATATAAGGCCTTGGACTTTCTAGGAGACTTAGATCTACCATGAGATTTGGATCTTCCTTTTTCTTCTTTCTTCTTATCCTTTTTCTTTCCTTTCTCTTTTGATCTACCACAAACCACAAGAGCCTCCTTAGCCAATTCAGAAGACTTTCTCTGCATCTCTTAAGATAACAATGAAGAAACCACTTCATCCATCTTGAATGTGGTAGTGGTACTCCTAAGGCCATAACATGGTGGTCCCACAAATCTAGTAGGGAACATAGTAATGTCATACGTCGATCCTCCTCCTCCATCTTCAGACCAACAAAGGTCAACTGGGCAACAAGCATATTAAACGTATTCATATGATCAATGATAGATTCTCCATCTTCCATCCTCAGAGAATACTTTTTCTTTCACAGGAATAACTTGTTCACCAGGGATTTATCCTTATTAACATCTCCAAGTTTCTTCCAAAGATCTTTTGCAGTCTTCTCTTCATGGATATTCACGAGCACTAAATCAACCAAACAAAGTCTTATCAAACCCTTAGCCATCCAATCCATCAGATCCCAATGTTCTTGTTCCATGCCCAATGGAATGGATCCATATACTACGAGCCATAAATCTCTATCCACCGATAAGTCCTCCATCTTGAGTTTCCACAACTCAAAGTTGCCTCCATTAAACTTCTCTATGTCAAACCTCCCAGATGTGCTCGTCATCTCTTTCCTACAAAAAGATTCCTCTGCACAAGCTCCCACTCAAAGGAAGATCAACTCAAAAAACCCTCTACCTCAGAACTAGAACCAAAACTGACCAAGCTCTGATACCAACTGAAAGGAAGCAAGGTATGCGAAAACAACTTCCTACATTGATCTAATAAGGAAAGATAGTGCAAATTTATTTTAACCAGTTACCGATTAAGATACACATTAATAGAGAGTTAATAATAACAACAAATGCCAAATACCAATGCACACAACACAAGATGTACGTGGGGAAAACCCTTTCAAGTTAAAAACCCCACACTCCAAAACTTGCACAATGTATTATCAAATCTGAATGTGATTACAACACACTTGCAATGCAAGTTCTTCCAAGATTTCACCAATGTTGATTACTAGAGTAAATCTGATAGTATAATGGTACCTACACATTACCATACCACTTCAACTCCAAGCACCTATATTTATAGCAAGATACAAGCATGAAGGAAGCTTCTAGAGAAAGCAACAAGAGATGTGTGTCCAAATCCATGTGGCACACTTTTCAAACACATGTTTGACTCATGTGACACTTGTACAAGATTCACTTACACCTCTTACAACCCTCCATACTTGGGCACCCCAAATTTGCCCAAAATAGGTATGACATATGCTCTTACATCATCATAAAATCTATCATATATGACACTACTTACAATTGTAAGAGAATCTGTCATAACTGACTATTAATAGAGATTCTCTTACAACTTGTCATATCCCAAACTTGGGCACCCCAAAATGGGCTAAGTCAAAGATGCCTCTTACAATGTCATACATGCAAATGACACTTGTTTCATCCCTTCTATTCCCAGGTCTTACAATGTCATAGAATCCGTCATAACTTATGCATCATAGAATCTATCATAAATCCCTACACATGACCACAAGATGCTGACACATGGCAAAAACATGCCAAGTCAACATGGGATGCCTACCTCCTCATATGAGGGAAAAATTACATTTAGTCACCTTCCATGTAGGATGACACTTCACTGTACCAACTCCCACAAAGTGACAAAATAAATTTTACATGTTTAATTACAATAGTAGGCTGAAAATAAATAAATAGTTAAATACCAACATTAGGAGTTTGCAATCATTGAAACACCTTAATTCTCAACAGGTGCATGTGCAAGGTGTCTTATCAACTTAATTAGAGTTTTTGTGCAACCAATTTGTCTTGGTCTAATGACAAATAATGGGGTCAAGTGTATATTAGGTATGGATGTGGTTATTTGTTTGTGATTCATATAATAACTCTAGGAATATCCTCTTGGGTCTAACAGAGCTCGAAGTGTAGAAGAGCATACCCACTCTCATTAGTTGGCCTTAACCACCCTCAATCTTTGGATGAGCCTTTTTCTCACCTTCTTGATGACACCCCTAGCCTAGGAGGTAGAGATATGCTCTAGGATTTTGGACTTGAAGTTTTAAGAGCTAAAAGAATAGTGTCGTTGCCGAGGAATGAATTAGAGGGTTCAAAAATTTGAAGACTCTTCTAGTGAACTAGACCCAGAATCAGGTTGTGGCCTTGAAGATCAATTGTGCTTCAAGGAATTCCTCTTCGGAAGAGATGGTGACTTTTCTGTTAGGAAAGAAAGTTTGTTGTTGTTGTAGTGTGTTTTTTGTTGGTAATTCAAGAACATATCTCAAGTATGCAGCGGTTGAATGTTCAAGGTACACATAGTTCTTCTTCCTACCTCTAAAACATAATTTGTAATACCTTTGTTTTCTACCCTGCATGGTAGAATGTTTTAATCATGGCTTCTAGGTATGGATATGTTTATTCTAGAGGTGCTCCTTCACATACATCCTCTTATGTTTCAGACCCTAGAAATTATATTGGAATTAATGCCTATGACCATTCTAGTAATGCTTGTTCAAGTCATGGCTTTACATCTTATACAAGCCCAAACCTATATGCACCTATACAAAGTCAAAGTGAACTTGCAATGCAACAATGTGAAATTAAAAAATGAAATTAGTTGTTGGAGTCCATGTTGCAGTAAAAAGAGAAATTGAAGACTATATTACGTTGCTAGAGTCTAGGATGCAATCTGATTCTTGCATTGTTCCCCCTAAAAATTAAGTTTCTTAGTCTCCTATCATTCCCTTATATTCCATTTACAAATAGCTAGACCTTTCTTGGGTTGACTATCAAATGCAAAGCATGCTAACCAAGGTCTACAATCAGATTGCTATCTTTGATGGGTCTAATATTTGGGAAGGTGACACACATGTTGACTTTTTAAAATTTACAGACAAATTTTAGTCTGAAGATGAAAAAATGTGGATGAGATTTTTTGTTAGGTCCTTACGTAGAAAGGAAAGGAAGTGGATTGAAATTTTTCCACAGTAGTCTTTTGCCTCTTGGAATGAACTTGTGGCTACATTCGAAGAAGAATTTTCAAAATTTCTAGACCCTACTGATTTAGTCAGGGAGTTAGAAAAGACCAAAAGGCAAGAGGGAGAGTTTAGTATGGACTTCAGTCACAGGTTTGCAGTTTCCCTTTCCAAAATCCCAAATGATTTCAAACCTAGCACACTTGCCTACATTCATATGTTCTTTGAAGCATATGAAGTTGGATTGAGTTTAGTACAATAAGATTTCAAACTAAAAAGCATGCAGTAGGCCTATTCATCCCTGGACTATGTTGAAAATATGAGGTATGATTACATTGTGGGGTTGTTATCCATAAATGCAAGTGTTGCTGGTAATAAATAGGCTCATGTGAACATCAGTGATTTGGATGCCACCAACTAGATAGGTGCAACATCAAATCATTATGATTGTGTAGTCAGAAAGGTAGAAGATGAAGGTGGTACATTGTATGATAGAGATGCATATGATGAGGACAATGTGTGCACCTTCCTTCAGCTAGATAGGTCAGCTATTGGAGATGAAAATAATGAAATCAATGATGATTTCCAACTTGACATTGAGGTATGTGGTAAGGTGGATAATGAGGAAGGTGTGTGTGAAAATGGACAGCTAAATGAATTAGCTATTGAAGTTGATTATGTTATGAGTGCACATGCATATAATTTCAATGATCAGCAAGAAACTTGTTTCTTTTTTGATTTTATGCTCACTTTTGTTCATATGGATGATGATGAAGCAACTAATGTTTTTTTGCATGAGCATGATATAGGTGTGTTTGCACTTGATGATAACTAATCATAGATAAATGCTAGTGCAAACATGGATTCTCAGTGTGAAGAACTTGCCCTTGATAAATGTGAAGGTGGTGATCATGTGGATGTATATGAGAGCCTATTTCTTTGGTGCAAGGTTTGTTGTATTCCCCATGCTAAGTGTGCTTCAAGTGGATCACAAGAAAGTGTTGTTGCACTGATGAATGAGGAAGAAGAAATGTGTCGCTGATCTTTTTGCAGTAGTATATGTGACACATTAGATTGCCAATGGACATATGTACTCTAAAGAGGTCTTAAAGGTTAATTATTAGGTCCTTAATAAAATGAAGTGTTTCCTTAATTTTAGTTCCCAACGGACATATGTCATCTTTGGATTGTTCATATGAAATGACTAATTGAAAGTCACTCTCTTTTCTTTATCTCTTTCCCTTTATATATCTTATCTCTATATATCACTCTCTCCCACTCTATTTTATAAAAGTACAATTGCATGAGGCTCTAGTGGAGCTAGACGATCTGGACCAACCCATACCAAGCTCCACCTTTTATATTGTAAAAGTATGATAGTATGATCTTTAATGTAGGGTTTTTCATTAGAATGCTTCACTATAGCCCCAAGTCTATCACACAATGGAACACTTTTTTCCACTATGTTTATGTATTTAAGCTTAGTTTTGCAATTCCTCTCTCTCTCTCTCTCTCAATATCCCTCCATCTCTATATCTCTATATCTCTATCTTTCCCTCTCTATTTTTCTATCCTGCCCTCCCTGTGTCCCACTCGCTCTTCCTCTATCTCTCTTTCCCTCTATATCACTTCTCTCTCTTATATATCTCTCTCTCTATATATCTCTTTCTTTATCTCTATATCACTTCTATATTGACCAGATAGAGATGGAAGAAGAGGAAAATGTATCACTTTGATAATTTATTCATTATAGGATACCATCTTTCTATTTTTAAGCCTATTTATCTAAAGGGGATCAATATCATTTCCTTGTTCTCTAGAACTAGGAAAGTTGCTTTGCATTGCTTGGGTATACCACTCAATTATGTTGTATCTACAAAAAAATGTAAGTAAAACATGTTGGCAAGAGACATTATATGGCTTCATAAGTGTTGTCATTGATGGCAACAAAGTTCATCCCACCCATCTGCAGAACATGGTGTGTCTATACCGGAAGTCAGATTGAAGAAGTGTTGTGGTCCAGTAAGCAAGAACAGAGCATGTAGCAAGGTCCGACAGTCAGGTCCGGATCTCTCAAAGGAAGTATCTTAGTAAAGTGTGGATTTGGGGAAGTCAATAGGAGTACATTGACTGATAGATTCCAGGGATTGAGCCTCCAGTGATGGAAGAGTGAAGAGACATGAGCACTTGAATGTTGGGTTTCTGTTTGGCAGAGTAGACAGAGGAAGAACTAACTGGTAGAGCATCAGACCTAAATCCGGATGAGATATTGATGGTGATCAAGCTTCCTAAGGTATCATTCATGACTGACCAAGATGATTGATGACTTCTATAAGCATCTCTTTTATCCGCATTACTTGGTAGGCAAAGATTCAGCCAACAGATCAGAGTTTGGGAAAATATTAAGCATTCCAGATTCTAACTAGAAAGTGGATGAAATCCTTGGTGTGGATATATATACCTGATGGATTTAGATATGAAGGTGTGTGTGGTGTATTGTGAGGTGCGAAGAAAAGTAGAAAAGCAGTGTAAAGGCAGTAAGACAGGTTCAGAATGTAATAGGACAGTAGCACCTAAGAGAGTAAGAATGAAGTGCAGCAGATTAGTTTATTGGGCTTAACCAAAATTGAACCTCAGCATATGTGGATGCTTCTCCTCAGTTCAAGTATCTAGTTTCCTTGTATAAACTATTGTAGGCAGTGAGCCTCCTGTGAGCAGTGTGCTCAGGCAGTGAGCCCTAATTAGCAAGTGCCATTTTGTACTATCTTATTCTTCTAACAGAGAATACAATCTTGGGTTAATCACCCCGTGGTTTTTTCCTTTAACAGGGTTTTCCACATCAAAATCATTGTGTCATGTGTATTGATGTTATTTCCATTTCATGGTTATGTCTGCTTATTTAATTTAATACTGCACTAATTGATAAGGAAGTTCAGAAAGATGAAATAATTAAGATAATTGATTCACCCCCCCTCTCAGTTATCAACAATTGGTATCAGAGCCAAGTTCCTTCAAAAGAGCCTAACAGCTTGAGGAAGATCTGGGAACTCAAATGGATGTATATGGTATGAGGGAACAACTTCAGTCTGCCCTAGATGATCTTGAGCAATCAAACTTTGAAGTCAATGAATTGAAGGAAAGACTCAAATAGGCTGATGATTTCATAAATGAACTAAAAGGGAAACTGAGTATCTCTATGAAAAAGAGAAAAGATCTACTTCAACAATTAGCAAATCAAAGTGAAGACAATGGTACAAATGAAGATCTGAAGGAGAAAACCAAGATATGTGAAAAGTTATCAAAAGAAGTCATTATGATAAGATATGAAATGGAATCAAGAGTTATGAAATTCACCCAAGAAATTGAAGAGAAAAGAAAAACTGAAGATGATCTAAGACAATCTCTCAAGGAGAAATCAGAAGACTGCCACAAAATGGATAGAATAATCAGGCATCTAGAATCTAATCTTGAAGATGCTAGAGATAATGAAGAAAAACTTGAGGATCAAATTGACACTCTTAAAAGGATCTTCAAATAGTAAATGAATACAAAGAGAAATTCAAGATAAGTTTTGCTCAACTTGAAGTTCTTCTTGAAAGCCAAAAGAGGGTAGATGACAAGCGTGGCTTGGGATATGAGAAAGGTGAAAGCTCCAGATCCGGTCAGAAGAATTTTGGATTAGGAAATCCAAGGAATAGGCCTAGAAGACCTCTGGTAAGACAACCTAATGCTCAAAAATATCCATCCTTCAATGGATACTGCCACAACTGCAATAACTTTGGTCATAAAGCTAATTAGTGCATAATGAGAATAAATTAGACCAATGCATCCTTCTCTGGACAATGTTTCAACTGCAAAAGGTACGGTCACAAATCTCATGAATGCAAAAATATGCAAATGAACAATTCATTCAATGGTAGATGCTTTGCATGTAATAGAATGGGACATATGGCTAATCAATGCAGATCAAGAGGATATCATTCAAATATGCAAAGAAATGTTGTTTTCCACAACTGCAATAGATCCAGTCACATTGCCAAATTCTGTAGAAGCAAGAATTAGGACAAAAGGGGTCCGGTGCATCATAATCAAAATCAAGACAAAGGAAAAGGAAAAGTGAATGTGGTTGAAGTTAAAAGTGAAATGAACAAAATTTGGGTAAAGAGAAGTATAGAGAATATAGGGGATGGATCCGCACCAGAATCTGGTGCTGATATTCCTTCTGGAAATTAAAAAGTGAGCTTTGGCTTAGGGGAAGACACAAGGAAAAACATTTCCCCCCAACCAGTTAATTGGTGCCTCAAATTGGCACATGGGAAGTTGCGGAATAAAGGGTTTCTCAGAGAAACATCTAAAGAAAGCTTGGTAAAGATATGGAAGATCTGCATGAAGATTTGAAGAGTCTAATCTTCCAAGATTGATCCGGTTTAACAATCTTCTGGTAAAACAGGATTATCACAGTTAAATTCGGTATGATTCTAATTCAAGGCATCTTGTTTTGTGATAGATCAAGTGTTTAGGGAAAAGAAAGATAATTTTTTATTAATCATCAAGGACTTCTCTAAGTATATCTCAGGATTATCATAGTTAAATTCGGTATGATTCTAATTCAAGGCATCTTGTTTTGTGATAGATCAAGTGTTTAGGGAAAAGAAAGATAATTTTTTATTAATCATCAAGGACTTCTCTAAGTATATCTCAGTGATCCAGAAAAAGATCTTTCTCAAAATAAGAAGAACCAGGCAACCAGAATGACTTGAGTTGCGCATTTATTGCAATACAAAATTAGGGTTTTCCCAGAGATAAAAGGGTCCATTCGCTTGTCATTTGCACATTTGCATTCAAGAAGAAGAGAAAAGGAGCTCTGCAACAAACTATCTCAAATTCTCAAAAGATCAACCGTTGAAGTCGATTCATCCAACAAATTAATCCAGCTCATTCAGCGAACCTTAGAAGCGCAAAAGGTATTTTCCATTATTGAATATTTCTCTATAAAATCCTTTGAAGATGACTACACTGAATTTTGTAAAGATCACTGATAAGCCATGTCCTAAATTCAAGAAACATCCATATAAATCCCTAGAAGTTGATCCTCTAGGCGCCTTTTCAAGCATTCTACATGGGGTTCTGCATGTAGAAGATGTTAGGGCATATATTCATGCAAATATTGAAGATTTTGGGGAATCTAAACTAATTGATATCTATCACAAGCATTTGATAGATGACTCATTTGAACTCAAAACTCAGTATAAAGCCATCTGGGACAAGCATTTTGCACAATGCATTCATTTCCCCTGTTTTACAGAAGAAGAATGGGTCCATTATATTTTGAGCAGAGTGCATGACAACTTCATGTGGTTGAATGGACCATTTAAGATAACCAAGGATGCCATTAGGGCAGTAACTGGATTGCACTCATCCAGTGGGATTCCTGTTCTCAAATCCGTCAAGAATCAAACTGTGAGTGAGGCTACTGGATCAAATTTGACAAAAGAGCAATGACAATAGAAGACATCATTGATTCGGATGTCAAGTTTGCCTCCATGATCATCGATTATAAGATATATCACTCTAGCAGGGAAAATTTAGTACCTGGAACTGCAATTTACACTGCTTATGAAATGTTGAGCAAAGATGCAGATTATGATCTTTGTGAACTCCTTCTGAACCAACTAATGGAAAACCTACAAAAGATCAAGAAGGACAAGAAGAACTCCTTCAAGTATGGTGGGCTGTTACTGTGCTTGTTCTTCTACTTCATGAATGAGCTTCCTAGATCCAGTGGTTGGGTATGGCAGAATGATAGACCAGTAGCCATCCAAATTAGAGATTATATACATGGGCTTGGTGATGCCAAGGCACAGAATATAGTGCTCTGGGGCTACTTCAAGAATTTCCAGAGCATGATGCAAGCAAGAGAGAGAATCCCCCAATCCTTAGTTGAAATGTATAAAGATACAGTATGCTTTATGGTAGAAATTGATCAATGTCTAATGGAGGTAGTAGAGCCAAGAACAGTCTAGATCATGCCAATGGGGTATGAAGTAGATGAGAAAATTGTTGAGCTACATGTTCAACACATGCTCAGTCAACCCAAGGATCCTAAAGCAAAAAGGTTTGGAACCTTTGAAGAATTAAGTGTGAAGATCCATGTGGAGCTAAGACAACCAGAAATAAAAAGAAAAGTGAGGAGGGAAGTAGAAGAGTTTGCCAAGAGGCATGGAATCTCAAAAGAGGCACTAGATGCAAATAGAGAAAAGATGGAAAGGGCAGAAAAGGAAAAGGCAGAAAAAGAAAGTGCTTCAGTGTAAGCCCCTTCCTGGACCAGATCAACCAAAATCTCTACACTTACCACTTCCAAGGGTCAAAAGGCTTCAAAACCGGAAGCTCAGACATCTGAAAAAGGAGAAAAGAGAACCAAGAAAAAGGCAACAAGGTCCTACACAAGCCAAAAGGATGAAGAAGAGACAGAATCAGATGAGGAAGTAAAGAAAATGAAGAAGAAAAGGAAAACATTCGATGAACCCTCTACTGAAGAAGTAACAGAAGAATTTGTTGAGAAGCCTACTCTGTGCATTGATGACATCATAAAATCAATTACTGTCGATGGGAACCTTCAACCAATGGCTGAATTCTATGATGATTACAATGAAGCTAACCAAAAGATCTTGCAAGAAGCCACAGTCAGGTATCTGAATATCTACAACAAGGCTTTAATTGAAATCATATCTCTCATTCCCAAAAGCTTAGAGAAGGAATTAGAAATAAGAAAGAATAATGCTATGGCAAAGGATCTTGAGATCCAAGAATAGATAGCTATTCAGCTATATCCTTCAATCACTCCTAAGCAGAAGAATATGATCTTCAAAGATTGTAAGGATAAGTTCCGGAGCAAAGCCAGAATGAATCAGTTTGTGCTTGGAGAAACTGACAAAGTAGCAAAAGAGACAGAAGAGATCCTCTGGAACGCATACAAAAGATTCAACATTTCTATTATAGAGGACTTAGGTGATGATCCCTTGGCTACAGATGTTGAAAAAGAATCTACTGAGACAGATGAAGAAAAAGGTAAGGACTTAGATTTCTCTGCTCGGGAAGAGGAGGTCCATGAACAAACAAACATCTCTCCTTCAGTTTCCCCTACAGACTCTGGATCCAAAGAAAAAGGAAGAGTAGAAGAAAAGATCAGTCAAGAAGCAGAGGAGAAGGAAAAAGAAGATGACAGTAGTAAGGCTACAGAAGGGGAGAAAATTCTATCTCCGACAAGAGACACAGCTGAAGCAGTCAAAGAGTTTTTGACCAAAGAGATTATGGAATTTGATGAACCGGAATTGCTTCAAGGACCATTCAATTTTGATTCCCTCTCTCCGGTTCAAACCATGAAACTAGCTTCCTTCACTCAAGTAAAGGCAAAAGAAAAAATGTTGAAGTCTCACATGGAAGACTATGAGCTCATAGAAACTGCATCCGGTGTATTGGAAAAGATCATGCCATCCTTCCAAAAGGATCCTACAGCCTCCACATCTGGTAATCTAAAGTTTCTTATAAATTATGTTAATACTCATTTTGATTCTTTAGAGAAAGCAGCAGAAGAGAAAGTCAGGAAAGAATTTTTGGATAAGAGATTCTCTGAAGTACAGGGTCTAATCTTAAATGACAGGAGAGTTATGGATATTGGGATAAAGAGTTTAGAAAATGCTCTCAAAGATGGCAGAAATATTTATAAATTTTATTTATCTTGGCCCAAAGTGACCAAAGATGTTGATAAGAAAGTAAAAGAGCAAGAAGATAAACTACTAAGCTTGTCTCAAAGTTTTGATCCTCTCTCATCTCCTGTAATAAATCAAGAATGTCAGACTATTGCAGTCTTGAATGAAATTAAGAAGCTTGAGAAGGAGAAGAAAAATAGAATAAGTAGGTTGAGTGAACTAAGAGGGATCATTATTCCTAAGTTAGAGGCCATGCATGAGGCTCTAAGTGATGCTCAGACTACAGCCCGGACCAATGATCCGACAGATCTAAAAAGGGCAGAAGCTTTTGCATTCTTGTTGAGTGGTCACATCTTAATTTTGGACAGGATGAAGTAGAGTTGGGCGACAGAAGTGGTACAGCTAAAGACCACTTTTGTAGATATATTTCAGTATATGTAGGTAAAACATGTATATATGTTTTATACGGCTAAGTATAGATTATTTTTTGGAAATTTTGGTGTCTGGACCCCACCCTTTTCCATTGATGTCAAAGGGCGAGTGAGGAATAGTGAAAAATGAGGAATCCAGCTAAGGGGGAGCTCCAAAAAATGTACATAAGAACAGAGCATCAGCCAAGGGGGAGTATAGTGTGACACTTAGTCATTTTTCACTAAGTGTTACCATCAATGCCAAAGGGGGAGATTGTTGGCAAGAGACACTATATGGCTTCATAAGTGTTGTCATTGATGGCAACAAAATTCATCCCACCCATCCGTAGAACATGGTGTGTCTATACCGGAAGTCAGATTGAAGAAGTGTTGTGGTCCAGTAAGCAAGAACAGAGCATGCAACAGGGTCTAACAGTCAGGTTCGAATTTCTCAAAGGAAGTATCTCAATAAAGTGTAGATTTGGGGAAGTCAATAGGAGTACATTGATTGATAGATTCCAAGGATTGAGCCTCCGATGATGGAAGAGTGAAGAGACATGAGCACTTGAATGTTGGGTTTCTGTTTGGCAGAGTAGACAGAGGAAGAACTAACCGGTAGAGCATCAGACCTAAATCCAGATGAGATATTGATGGTGATCAAGCTTCCTGAGGTATCATTCATGACTGGCCAACATGATTGATGACTTCTATAAGCATCTCTTTTATCCGCATTACTTGGTAGGCAAAGATTCAGCTGACAGATCAGAGTTTGGGAAAATATTAAGCATTCTGGATGTCGACTAGAAAGTGGATGAAATCCTTGGTGTGGATATATATACCCAATGGATTTAGATATGAAGGTGTGTGTGGTGTATTGTGAGGTGCGAAGAAAAGCAGAAAAGCAGTGTAAAGGCAGTAAGACGAGTTCAGAATGTAATAGGACAGCAGCACCTAAGAGAGTAAGAATGAAGTGCAGCAGATCGGTTTATTGGGCTTAACCAGAACTGAACCTCAGCATATGTGGATGCTTCTCATCAGTTCAAGTATCTAGTTTCCTTGTATAAACTATTGTAGGCAATGAGTCTCCTGTGAGCAGTGTGCTCGGGCAGTGAGCCCTAATTAGCAAGTGCCATTTTTTCACTATCTTATTCTTCTAACAGAGAATACAATCTTGGGTTAATCAGCCCGTGGTTTTTTCCCTTAACAGGGTTTTACATGTCAAAATCATTATGTCATGTGTATTGATGTTATTTCCATTTCATGGTTATGTCTACTTATTTAATTTAATATTGCACTAATTGATAAGGAAGTTCAGAAAGCTGAAATAATTAAGATAATTGATTCACCCCCCCCCTCTCAGTTATCAACAAAACAAACCTATCCAATTGAGGTGGAAGATGTGTAGAATTTGACAAAAGAAAGACTTAATGAAATGATTAATTCAATTGGAGGTTTTGATTTGATAATAGGTGGAAGCCCCTATAATAATTTGACAAGCAACAATAAGAACACAAGGGATGAGCTAAAGGGGAAGCATTCCTCTATTCAGCATGGGACTAATTGCAAGCTTGGATGGTGCCAATTACAATCCTAGGGTTATTAGTTTGTTTAGTCATGCTAACCATGGTTTTCTTTTACAAGGATTGAATGAAAGCATAGACGATGTGTAGAAAATCAAATTTCATAAAAGAAAGCATGCATCTATTTAGAAAAGGATTATTATGAAACCCATCACAAATGTATGGTGTTGAACTAAAAATTGTGAATTCAAACAACTTTTTAGTTTCAAGTAGAAAACATGGCATGGGCCTTAACAATACATAGATCACAATGTATAATACTTGAAAGGGAAATAATCAACATTGGAAACATTGATTGTCAGGGGTTGACATTCACAGTTATATTAAGAGTGCACAAACTTGCAAGTCTTCGCATATGCCCCAACTTCACATTCTAAAGATATGCATGTATGTAACAAATCCCATACACATGCAAATAGTTGATCAAAACAAAAAAAAAAGGAAAACAAAAAGTTTGTCATCTCCTAGAAATATGCCCCACTTATTTATTACTCTTAGCAACTCAATTTTACAAACTATGTATACTTTAAATTTTTCCATATGCAAAATAATGTTTTCTTTTTTCCACAACTTGTCTAAGATTTACTTTTATATCAATAATTTATAATCTATGTAGATCATGTATATCTTGAATAGACATTTTTTTCTCCAAGTATAAATCTATCGATAACGCAAGACAATTAAAATGGATTGGGCCGTTCATTTTCTATTCCATCGACAAATTTTCCCGTCGTGTTTTCATTTTAGTTTTTTAATTAATTAAACAATTTTAATTACGATAGTATGCTACTAGGCAGGTGCTCCAGAATTCTACTATGATATCGTAATTTAAAATACCCATTCTCTCAAATTCTAGCAAGCTCATTTAGAAAAATAGTAATGGCCAAGTATGGTGGAGATCCTCCACTATGTAGTGCATGAACAAGAATCTAGAAAGGAGATGCATGCATTAAGAAAGCTCATCAAATATGAAAGCTCACACATTTGAAATAGATACTAAGCAAAACACAAGGATCTTGAAATCCATTAAGATTATGCAAACTAATTCATGACACTCAAGAAAACAAAAATGGCATGGGCCATAGGGATATAAGACAAGCATCATTCACTTAAAGACATAACAATTGAACTTCCAAAACTCTTCAGCATACCCTTTGCACACCATGATGCGATTTCTAGTTTTAAAATTTTAGCACTAGCAGTTGTGACTTTAAGGTTGTTAGTGTTACTATAAGTACTTATAATTGAATAAAATGTGCTCATTAAATTTTGAAAGCAACCAATCATGTGAGGCCATATCAGCGCACCAACAAAACATGACTTAATGCACACCTATTGGTCCACCCTTTTTGGGGGAGAACTATTTGACACCTCAACAAAAAAGATGTTGATGTGGCATCATATTTGATAATGTGGACCTGAAACCTTAGTTATAAGTAGAGGCCTTGCTAAATAAGTTGCTGTAAAAATTTTGTAGTGATTCAAAATTGCCATGTATGATTTTGAGAGGTGTGAAGTTAGGGTGCTCAACTCTTGGGTCCTCTCCCCTATTGCTTGTTGTATTTGTGAATTCATTATAGGTTAGTATTTTTCTATGCAAAACAAATATTTATCTTTTACAAAGTTTATATGCAAGTTTTTTAACAAATAATATTTAAAAAATAAATTATCAATTTTTAATTGTTATGAAAAATTTCACATAAATCAAGGAGAAAATATAATTATTATATAATCAATCAATGCATTAAAAAAATATAAAATTATAAATATATCTCTCCTACTAATATACTGCCATTATCAAGTATGATGTATGGGCTAGAAGAAAGTTGCTTTTGATATATTTACTATTTGGCACTATTTAGCTTTTGTTGCATATGATTTGACGTCTACGTGTAATTTGATGTTTGTTTTTTGCATCATTAGATATCTGTAATAATTACATTTCAGAGAGAATTCATCGTATATAATAATCTCAATGAGAAACGTTTACGTCAAAAAACATAATTCTCATAATAACATAAGTACATGAGCTTCATTAACATAATATATAACACTCAACCATGAAAAAGTTGGTGCCCGCGGTTTAGTGTGAAGCATTGGCCATAAATCACAACCTACAAATTACAACCCAGTACTTGCACACCCTAACTTCACGCATGTCAAGATTCTAAATGGTACATCAAATTTTTATGAAAATTTTAGCATATCTTCGTATATGAGTTAAGAGCTTAAAGCTTTTGTTTGGGGTATTGGATATGAATAATGTAGCCTAATCAACTACATCTTCACTAAGATGTCTAAAAACACCTTTAAAAAAGTTAGATTGAAACATGTGCACCAAGGCACATATTATCAATCACCTTATGTGTCACCATATGATTGGTTGTTTCTTTGATGTGATTTATGAAGTGTATTGTTATACATGTATATGTGCACATGTATTGGTTCCTTATTAAATTTTTACTAGTTTATCATTTATCAACTACTATTCTTTTAATATATTTAACTGGGGATTTAAGTTCTTAGCACCATAGCAGCTATTGGGGTATGGTTATCTATTGGTTCCTCTCCCCTACTAATTCTTGGAAGGATCCACACAATGGAAATTCAATTCCCACTCCATCCTTTGATAAATAATCAATGTTGCCAATGGAAATTATATGGTTAGATGGATAAGAACCCCTCTAAAAAGCATGTCCCTTTGCACCAAGGTCTTATCCTTTGTTTATATAATTTTCATCTTACTTTGGAGCCGCCTAAGCCAATTCAGACTCCTAGTGGTGAGGAGGTTTCTTCCAACCCCGACCCCCTTGATCTTGCCACTTCTGAGGAACCTTGCCCTTCCCCTGTTTCACACAAAATGAAAGGGGTTTCTTTCTCTATGACCACTGAGAAGACCACCACGGTGAAGGTTACTCATACTCCAGCTTCTAAAGGAAGTGTGAAAAGCAAGAAGAGAAAAATCAGGGAGTTGGATGAGGATATTGTGGGGGACTCTATGGGGACCCATAAGAATCTGAGCAGTGACCCTATGGGACCTGGCAATAAACATAAAGCTAATTTGTCTGCTAAAGATAAGGAGGGATTCTCTTCTGGGGTAAGGAGGTCGGGTAGGATTGCTAGTAAGCCTACGCTGCAAGCTAAACTGATTGACTACTCTAAAAGTGCTTCTGATGCCTCCACGTAGGGGGATGATCAACTGAATTCTAAAGATTTTGATGTTCAAGAGATCTCTGAAGATGATGCAGGTAAGAATGAAAGGAAACAGGTTGATGATTCAGGAGGTGTTGACGGGGATCCTATGGACAATGCTAGCGAAGGGGAGAGGATGATCATGGAGGAGGTTGGTGACGAGACTAAGGGGATGACCACAGGCATGATCTTGTTGTCCTAAGGGGTCATGTGGAGGATTTGGAGTAGAAGGTTTCTTCTATGGGAGAGCTCATAAGCAGCATGCTCAGTCATACGGCGATGCTTAACCTCTCTCTGTTACAAGATCTTGGGACTCATGCTAATGAAGAGGAGGAGAAATTCAAAAAACTTGATGAATTTGTTAAATTTCTAGCTAAAGGCTAGGAGAATGTATCTCCTTAGTTCTATTTCTTTTTATGTTGTCTATCATCTGCTACTTACTATCAATTGTCTATAGGTTGTTTTTGTTGTTTATGTTGTTTATGTTGTAGTGGTCTTGTGGCTCTTTTTGTGCTTGATCCTCTGCGGTCTCTTTTTGTCTTAATGTAAGGGTTCAGCCCCTGGTTTTTGCCGACTTATATAATCAAAAACAACTAACCAACAATATTGTCCAACCCAACAATAAATGCATAATTTTATTGTTCAAGCCATAATTAAATAAAGTTCAATTCCAATTATTATGAAATAGATTTATTCTAAGTTTTTCAATGAAATTTTTAAATCAAAAGCATTTATAAATTTGTAGAAGAAATAACAAGTATGTCTATTTTATAGTCATCATTTGTTTATATGTAAATACAAGAAAAAATGTAGAATTGAATCTTTTGATAATTTATTTGATTTAATCTTACTTTTTTCCTTTTATTTATATCTTAGGGTGGTTACGAGTTTCTTTGGAAAAAAACAAATGTCAAAGGAAGTGCAATTGTTTGAAAATTTTAGAGATGGATATTGTTTGTTCACTCTTTTAGATAGCCAATTTTTAAATTTGTTTCATAACTTAGTATGCACAAGATCCTCCATAGTAATTTGGTACAACTTTGTTCTATGTTCTTAATTACACCGATAGGCATTCCCTTGCAAAGCGAGGTGATCTCTTGTATGCTGCTAGGCTCGAATCAATGGTTAACCTCCTCCTACGTGTATAGGATAACCATCAGAAGCATATGAGTTGTTGTTGTCAAAACACTGCACAATATCCTCAAAATGAGTTGTGGAAATGGAGATCACATGAGAGATGATGTTGGCATCAACCCGTCATCTTGGCATACGACATAGATTAAAGATTGACACTGCTCACATCAAAACTAGCAATAGTTTCCTCATTTTCTTGTTATACAAGACTATGCCTCCTTAAAACCCCATTCTAATCCATCTTCAAAGTGTTTTTGATGCAACTCTATAATTGATTGTTTCATGATTTAGTTTGTTTATATGTCCTACTATCATGGATGCCAAACCTAAGCAACATGTGTCAAATCTCTACACTCTACCCAATGATTACCATTGAGATTACAATGAGCGGATTAAAGTACTAAAGAATTGCTTGGTTGAGATGGACATCTAGCAAAGAGGCTTTTATCCTAGCTACCATGATGATAATGTGCCACTATCATGCATTTGACTGGACTATGATTGTACACAAACAAGTTTTATGTTGTGTATTTGGGATTCACAATTGCTCTGCATCTTTATCAAATTACAAAAACCATTCCATTGATGAATGGAATACATAAACTAATATGCTATTGTTTTAATTCACTATGTACTTTTGAAAACAAGAGTCCCTCTTTGTATTCACTACACATTTCAGAACAAGAGCTTCTTTTCTTTAGATTGATTGGACATATTAAGATACTTGTAATCCAAAATACATAAATTATAGTAGATATAGTTAGGACCTACATACAAAATCCAAAAAACATGTGTCCCTAGGCTACAATATCAAACTTGTTTGTGTACAATGATTGCAGTAAAAAAACTAGAGAACCCATTTCACTCAAACCATGAGGGAAAAGATAATAGACTTGATGTCATAGAGCTTGGTGTCACTTGGCTTCTTGACAAAGTTATCCCACCCATGTTCTCCTCCCTTGTTTCTAGAATTGGAGTGCTAGTTATATGAGATGGGGTTAGACTTGTACAATTCATTGCAATTGAATAGTGAGGGACATGAATGTTCATCATATCCCTAAATAATTTATGGTGTTTAGGTAAAGGGATCAATGGATTGTTTAGATGCCTTTGCCTATCTAAAGCCCTCCTTGCCAACTCAAGTTCTTTTTTGCTTCTTTCTTGGTCCCTCTGGATCCTCTCTTGCTCCTTTTTTTGTTCCTTTTCCTGCCTTTGGTAAAAAAATTCTATTGTCCTCTTGCTTTCCATTGAATGTCTCTATCTAACTTTGCTTGCTCCTTCAATCCTCTTGCAACAATTCACGTTGCCTTTCTTTCCTCTATTTATTCTATCTTTCTGACTTTCAACACTTTAATTTCTTTCTTCCATTGCTCTTGCTTTGCCAAAAGGTTCATTTAATAATTTTCTATTAGGAGTTGAGATTGTTGACTGAATTGAATTCCATTGTCCTCTACAATCCTTGGTCTTTCCTTGATAATGTGAACAAGTAGTTTAAGGAATTGGTTGATGTTTGAGTTAGTTTGGAAACCCAATGACTGATTTGATTTTGCATGATTTCTATGTCAACTTTCACTAGAAATTGGCCCATTATCCTAAATTTTTCCCAAGTCTATAACATTATCTCCACCATCCCAACCTCCACAATCAACATAGTAATGTACCCTTTTAAACAAATTCAATGTGGGTGACGAAGATGGGAAGGAAAGTGTGCCTTCTTCTTCTTGGGAATGTAAGTTAATTCTCAAATTCATAGCTCTGTCCAATAACCATGATGGTTAGCTTGGTTGAGTGGGAAGACTAAGTCCATGTTCTTGTTGATCATGTTGAGTTTCTTTCATCCCAACATAGACTTCACCCTCCACAGAAGTATTGTTAGGTGCATCATTGCATTCCTCTACCACTAGTTTAGGTGTTGTATGATTGAATTACCCCATTGTAATGCATGATAACAAATTATTTGTCACTTCCACTTCAAATACATCAACTCCTAAAAGACAGACAATGTTCTGTATTGCAAAAGCATCATCATTTACACTAAATTGAAATACATGTCTCACTAGGATGCATGTCCTCCATAAGTGCATCAAGATTAAGTGGCCATATACATGTCCTTTTGAATCCTTCTATGATGTTTACAATAGTCAATGCTTTTTAAATGATTTGTTGTCAAATACTACCAACTCTGGCCTCTTAATATCAATATTTAGAAACTTGGCTAGCCAAGCTACTCTTTCAAATTTAAAATATGATTTGAATGTAGAAAAAATTCTAACATCAAGTGGTTGTTGTTTTTGTGAAGTATGAGCTAGCAATGCTATCAAGTCAATCCCTAATGAACTTGCTTCTTTGATTGTCATTAAAAGAACATGGCTTCCACATGGCCATCAAAAATCAACAAGTGTTTATTGGCTAGTGAGACACCACATGGAATTGATCTTGTAAAGTGATGCATCTAGTTCAGAAATAATTATTTTGTCATCCATGCATGGGGTTGGGTAGCCATGCATGCACCTAGTTCACAACTAGAAATATAATTCTTAAGTTTATTTTTACCAATAAACAAATAAAAACCTGGTATGCTTTGTCTAACCTAACATTCACACAACACAATATGGTAATCCATTCTCTACTCTTTGGTATGTATGATACACTTTAGCTACCTCTTATTTCTAATACCCACATGGCTCCATTTCACCTAATTTGAATGCTAGTTTCATTCCACATCCATATTCTGTGAGGACCATATGGATTGGCACCATATACTTTTTGCAATGTCATGTAGAATGCAGACACAATTGTAGGCCTCAAGTTTAATGCTCTATCTCTATCAAGGTCTTCTATTGTCCTCAATGTGAGTTCAATATGACACCTTTTAAAACCATTCCACCATTATTTACTAGGTAGCCCATCGTTAAATGGGTTGGGTCATGATTGTCAAATTTGTGCAACTTCTACCTTGGGATTAATAATCTCAAGCCCGTGGCCCACTACAGCCATCTCTTTACACCATTCCACAATTAATGCCTCTTCCTCTACATTCAAGACTATTATGTCCTAAAATGTCCCCCTAGGACTTTTACCTCCTAAGTTTATCTCCTGGGTCCCTTAGTTTTAATCATGCATCTTAGAAATGAATCCCGGAGCAAAATCCCTTGAAACCCATGTCAAATGGGACTCAAGGGACATATGTAAGGTTAATCTATCCCTAAAATAAGTGCATGGACAATGGCACCCAAGCCCCTGCCCTGCCTTATTTTGTCAGGGCCCCAAATTTGAATGTCGATTGGTGACCATTAAAAGGTTTCCGTTGTCGGCATCTTGAGTTTGAATTACAAAAGTTTAGCAGGAATGCATATATAATCATGTTTAGGACTTCATTTGTAGACTAGAAGATGATTTTGAGATTAAGGCAAACTTATGATCATAGAGCATCCAAGGCATTCATTATGTTGCAAAGCAGAATTGTATTGTTATTGTGTTTGTTATTGTAGAATTGGCTTCATCTTCTCATGGCATGAAAGATCTTCATCTCCTTGAGAGCTACACCTCCGAGGTGATATCTATTTGTGATTCAATCTATCTACTTTATCATTGTTTTTGCCTCTATCCACCAAGGACATGCACTCTCTATCTCACAACGGTGTTGGAAGGCTTGAATGCCATTCCGGGGCTTGACCAAGGCAAGCTCCTAAACACCACAACCCCCAACCCCTCTCTTGTGATTGCAAGTGACAGGTGTCAGATCTTGCGAAGAGGAGTTGTAGAGGATCGTTGCAAAGCAGAAGGAATTCAGATCTGAAGAAAAAGGTAGGAAATAACCCTAAAAGGTTAAGGGCACCCACTCTTTTGACCTCCAATTTTGCAGTGTCAGGAATCTTGGAGCAGGTTGCAGTCTGTAGCAGATTTCATCCCGAAGCCCTTAGAAAACGTTCCACCTTAGGCTTGGGCACCCGCTCCTTCAACCCCAAAGTTTTTGTATTTTGAAATCTAAATTTTGGTACATATCTGATCTGTATTTAGTATCTTTTTGTGCAAGCATTTGTCGTGTTTCATCTATTTGCTTACGATTTTGCATAATTAGGGTTTTAGACCTAATTGGGCTCTTTAACAAATTAATCAACAAATTCCAAATTTCCTTATCATTCCAAGTGACAACAAACCTGATAGTTGAGTCCTCTTGCAAAAGTTGTGATTCAAGTTCTCGGTTAAATTTCCTTGAATGTGTTGAGTGAAAGGAGGACCTAATCAAACTATCAATCAACACCCTCATCCCTCTTTTCATCCATTACATTTTGGTGAACCTGTGTTTTATTGAACATTGCATCTTGTTGACTGTTATAAATCAGATTTGCATTCATACAATTCATTGTCATCATTATACATTTGAAATCTTGCATAAAAATTAAAAAATTTGAAAAAATCAAGCATCCTAGGCTTGCATTTAGATATAGTTTACACTATTCATTGCATTTCATCTAAATCATTTAAATCTCTAATATTTACATTAGATCTGATATAAATTGCAGCATTACATTACATAATCATTTACCTTGCATTTTCATACTTTATTTGTTAGGGTTTGCTTGAAATTGTGCATTTTTTATATAACCTAGTCTTTGCAAAAGCTAGGGTTTGTGGTTAAAATCTTGTTTCAGATTTTACTACTCCTTTGAACACTCTTTCAAATATAATTTTGGACTGTAGTGTTTTTGATAAGATAAGCGACAAAAAAGGGTGTCGATCCTAGTACAGAACAGCCAAAAAGGCACACCAAAAAACTATTACAATTTAAGCAAAACCATCATAGTTTTAACAGATAAAACATAAAGACAAAAAGCAACAAGAAACCATAGACACAGCAAACAAACAGCAGACCGATAGCAGACCAGGCCTCCAAAGGCTAACTGAACATCTTATCCCAGTCATCCACCAAGAACTAGAAAATATCCTGGTACTCTTTCAATTTTTTGTCCTTCATCCCTTTGCCCGTAAGCTCAACATCTTGAAGTACTGCCAGTGGTAGCAGACCTATGCATCACTTTTACTAAAAATTTAGCAAGAATGCTGAACTTCCACTCCAGTTCACTGAGTCTAGTTGAAAGGGCTTCAATCTCTTTGTCTTTACTGGTCTTCTTTCCACCTTTTTTCTTTTTACCTATTCCTTTTTTCCCCTTTTCCAAGCTGACAGAGTCTGAACCTTGAGCATTAAACTCAGAGAAATTGCTAGGACCCTCATCATCCACCTCCATCTTATCATTTTTGTTGTCCTTGTTCACCAAAAATTCACCCCCCATTTGTTCTATTTCAGCCACCACTGTATGCATTTTTTTGTTGTCCTCCGAACCCACACCCTGCTGCTCAACAGAATCCATCTTATTTTTATCTTCAAAAATTTTATCCCTCTACGGCTCCCTAGAATCCACCTTGTTCTTTTCTTCAAACCATTCCTCAACATGCAGCTCCATAGTATCAATAACCACCACCGAGACAACCCTCCTCCGAGGAGTAGAGGTGGGTTTGGCAGCGAGCCTCGTCGACCTCCTAGTTGACGACACCCGACATTTTCTATCAGTGACAGTAAAGTCCTTATCACTAGCGTTGTCTGAACCACCGCTTCCCTCCTCAAAACTAACCTCCTCCACCACCATAGTAGCCTTAATACCACTGTCAGTGCCACTGTCTTCCTCAAAGCTACCCCACTTCTTCTTCTGTGGGATCACCTGGGTAGGGTTGCCTTGTAAAAGTTTTCATTTAGTAGCATCGTAGGAGATTTGGGAGTAAGGTCTTCTGTCTTTTGGCCGCGGTAGACTTTTTATTTCTAGTCTTTATGGAGGTGGCATAAGAAGCACGGGTAACTTATGTTATAATAACAGGTTTATCCTTCCCCAGGGTAGAATTAGACGACTGAGGGGGTTCAACCCTAATAGGAGTGAGGGCTTTAGGTGGGTAGAGAGTGAGATGGAATTCGTAAAGTCTCGTGATAAGCCCCTGGTGGAGCAAGATCTCAGGCTTGCTAGGGTCTAAAGCATGTTGCTCTTTAGCAGTCACAATAGAAGTTTCCAAAGACAAGAGTAAATAAAAAGGAAAGCTTATGAATTTACTATGCCTAAAATGATTCAGCAGTCCAAAATGGTAATGGAAGAATCTCCTGAATCTTCCCTCCAAAGTGAAGTATTTCATAATCATATAACATACCTCATCCCAGGGTTGAGGTAGTAGCTATCTATCGAATCCCCCCTGGAGGCTGTGCAAAACCTCCCCAGTATTGAGAAAAGCCACCATACCATCAGTGTCAGACACTTTACTTTTACTGGGGTGTTTAGTTCCTTCAATGGACATCCCCGTCACCAAACCAATCACTTCTTTTAAAATATCAAAACCCACTCCTCTCACCTTGACCCTTTTGTCCTCATAGGAGCACAGAAATTGAATAGAAAGGCTTTCATCATGGCCTTGTAAACACTCTAGGTAAGAAGCAACCCCACCCTCTTGGCAAATATGCCGAAGGGTCTCATTTCTTTTGAATTCCTCACAAGATTCCAGCTCCGTGCTAGACCTATCCCCCCATTTTACACCAGTGACTCAGAGCTAGAATAGTAATGTAAGTAGTAGAAAGGAACTTAGCAGTTATCACACTATAGCCCAACTCCCCCACTTCACTGTTAAAACACAAAATAATGATTTTCGCATCCCTTCTATTGCTGGGGGTTGTGTACTTACTAATTTTCACCATGAGTGAACAATCTATCTCTTTCTTGTCATAATTAATGAACAATAAATGTTCATCATTGTAATTCATGTTAAGCGATGTCAAGATGGAGTCACAAAAATTCACGTGCCTAGACATGTGAGACCCCTCCTCGAGCCTCCATCTCAGCATGCTAGGAGTGCAACCTTTGTTACAAAGATGTGACCCAATACTGACAAGATTGATCTAGCACAACAACTTCGTGGCACCCCAATCTCTGAATCATAAGTCCAGCTGGTAATTGATACAAGATCCCAACTAGCCACCCAAACTCTCCTTAGACCAATAAGGGTTTATAAACATGAGTGACCAAGGGTGGGTCTTAGCCTCTTACCAATAAGGTTTTGAATATGTTGTGGTAGGTTATTCTTAATTCTCCAACATCGCCAAGTGTCCAAGCTCTGCCCCAGGTTAACCAAACCCATCCGCTGCTTTATTGCCCTCGTGGTACACATGCCCAACCTCCATCTGTTTGAACCCAAATAGTAAGCAGACAATATCCTCCGTAATGCTCTTCATTTTCCAACCACTGATAGACCTACCAAGGGCCACATCTATAATAATTTTTGAGTCTCCTTCCACTTGCAGTTTGTCTATTCCCATAGAGTGGGTAATTTTTAGGCCCCATAATAGAGCCAACCCCTCAGCAACATTATTGGATTGAATACCGATACCCCCCGCATAAGAAGCAATGAAGGCTCCATGGCAATCTCTAAAAATCTTGCCACTACTAGCCAGCCCAGTATTCTTTTTTTCCGCTCTGTCAAAATTGAGTTTGATCCAATCTCTAGGAGGGGGTTTCTAATGTGTGTTAAGTCTGGCTGACTTTTTGGAATTTTTAACCTTGTTCATGTTCGCATTCAGTCACCAATTCTTGGCAATCTAAACTTCCACCGGGGTAGGGGGTTTCTCAACAACTCCTCTGCAAAAGGAGAAGAAAACCCCATTAGCATATCAAGATTTTTCTCTGAAGATACGATTGTTTCTTTCCTTCCACACACTCCACCCAAGGTGGGGGGTATCTGTCTCCAAAGTTCCCTTATCCTAGGGTGAGAAAAGGGAGTGATATAGCTTTGGATGAAGTCCATTAAGTTTTCCTGGAAAACCCATTCTAGGTTAAGATTCTCAATAGTTTTCCCCCATATTTGTTTAGAAAAGTCACAATGAAAGAGAAGGTGTTGCATTGTTTCTTGTTCTTTAAGGCACAGGAAACATCTATTAACCAATTGGAAGCCCCTTTTATTGAGATTATCAATGGAAAGAACTTTATTGTGCACCACATCCCACCAGAAAAAGTTGACTTTAGCTAACAATTTATTATTCCAGATGCTCTTCCAAAACTGACTCTCCTGACCACTGTTTGCCAACAGGTGGTAAGCTGATTTAATCGAGAATATTCCCTTTTGATCCTGCCCCCATAGCATTTCATCTTCCCTTTGAAAAATTAGAATTTTGTGCTTGTCCAACTCATTTTGTAGAATCTAAAACTCCAGCTTCTCAGATTGGGTATTACAACAATCTAAGAGGTTCTTCCATCTCCTTTGGCTGTGGGAATGGCTAGAGATGTAGTTGCAGAACGAGCTACCAAAAAAACTAACCGCTCTCTCCTTAGTGGTACTATTCCTTCTGTCAGACAAGGGACCATCCCTCAGCCAATTATCCTCCCAAAATCTTATTTTATCTCCCTTTCCCAACTTCCATTTGATGCCTTGGGAAAGCGTGTTCCAGGTTTTGGTCATTTTATTCCAAATGATAGAGCCTTTGGGAAGGGTATCTCTATCAAGAATACTTGATTTGGTTCATTTTTTAGGTATTTAGCTTTCATAATTTGAACCCAGACTTTCTCCTCCTTAAGTCCATCCAATTTTGGTAAGGCTTTATTCATCCCCTGAATTGTTTTGATTCCCAAACCACCTTGCATCTTGGGCAGACAGACTCTATCCCAACCAACCAGCGAAATCCTCTTCTTTTCCTCCACCCCAATCCATAGAAAGGTTCTCTGGATCCTTTCTAGTTTTTCTGCCATGTATCTGGGAATTTTAAACAGGAAAAGAAAATAAGTGGGGATGTCTTGCAATGAAGTCTTTAAAAGTTGATTTTTACCATCTTGGCTAAGAAGTTTACCTTTCCGAACCTCCATTTTCTTTTGGATACGTTCTAGGACAGTATTCCAAAAAGTTGAGGTTACATCTTTGACTGTGAGGGGTAAACCTAGGTAAGTGGCCGGGAGAGTAGCCTAGTTGCACTGAAGTATATTTCTCACCTTAACTTGCAGATCCAACTTAGTGTTGAAGAAAAACACATTACTCTTTTCATAATTGATGCATTGCCTAGACATCTCCGCATAAGTGTTGAGCAAGTTCTTCCATCTTGTGGCCTCCACCACCAAAGCTACCCCGAAAAGCATGGTATCATCAATGAACTGTTGGACACCTGACGGTCTCAAGGTGGACGCCACTTTAACACCAGAGAGGGAATGACAATCCAGGTGGGAAAGGATGTTTCTTCCCAGGACTTCGGCCAACATTATGAATAGGTAGGGGGAAAGAGGGTCACCCTATCGGATACCCCTACCAGCATAAAAAAACCCCTGAGGAGTACCATTAACCAAAACCGAATACTTGACGGTGATGACACATTCTTTTATTAGGTTGAGCATTCTGTCATTGAACCCAAACTTCCTAAGGACTTTGAACAGGAAATCCCAGGAGATTCTGTCATAGGCTTTAGATATGTCTAGTTTGAGGGCCATACTCAGACTGTTGCTTCTTTCCATCGAGTACATGATCTCATGGGTCAAAATAGCAACATCCAAAATCTATCTCCCTGGGACAAAGCCTTTTTGGCAATCCGAGATGAGACTATCCAGCAGTGGTTGGAGTCTGAGGACCAGCTTCTTGGTAATAATTTTATATATGGTGTTGCACAGGCTAATGGGGTGGAAGTCATCCATAGATTCAGTGTTACTTTTCTTGGGTATCAGAGCAATGAACATGGCATTGATCTGCTTAAGAATTTTACCAGTCCTAAAAAAGTCCTTAATAGCAATCATGACAACGTAACCCACTATCTCCCAGAATTCTTGGAAGAAAGCAGTAGTGTTGTTGCATTGCACGTTTTTGCATTTACATTTGCATGTTTAGAACATTTACATTGGAAAAAAGCAAAAAAATCAAGCATTTTAGGTCATAAGTAAGCATAGTTTTGCATCTACTTCCTTGCATATGTATTAAAAATATTTTAAAATCAGATCTTGCATTCATTTGAAAACATACATACATTTCTCATCTAAAAATTTGGCATCATTTCACACTCTTTCTTGAAAATTTGCATGTTTTTAATTACACATTGTGTATTTCAACGCTAAGGGTTGTATACACTTTCTTTAAACAAACTTACAAATCACTCATATTGCTTTGTTGTGTTGCATTATTTCATTCTACCCACTTTGTTTGTTGTGGACCCTATGTTGCTTTTAGTACCCGTTTCCCTCAAACAAGTGCTTAAAGGGTGAAATAGTCTCGCATACATGGCTTCTTATCGCAACAATAATGCTAGGTTCCCTCCCAGACCTTATATGAAAAGAAAGACCCCTAAACCTGAAATAGTATTCACACCTCATGATAGAACAATTTGAGACATTGAAGGACCTCTTTACATTATAGTGAAGGTAATGGAGACTCCTATGAATGGAACACTTATAGATACTAATTGTATGACTATTGTGGCAACAAAAGAGTTCCTTTATTCACATGATTTGATACAAGATTCTTATGAACCTATGGACATAATGATTAAGACACATACTAGAGCTTGCATTCCTACTTATGGGAAGATATCTTTATTGGTTACAGTATTTGAGAAATCCATGGAACAATTAAATTTGATGTCATCCCTGCATTCGACCTCTTCTACAGAAAATTAGGTCATCCATGGCTAAAAGATATGAAGACTGTCCCCTCAACAATTCACAAATGTGTAAAATTTCCTTTACATGGACAAGTGCACACTATTCATTGTAATACATGGCAACCCATAGTTACTCATAAGAACTTTCCTCTTGATTAGTTTTGTCCATGACCTACTATGGAACTCGAGCCACGAAGAGACCAACTTTTCTTGGGATATAGATGATATAAGGAAAAACTACTATCTAGAGTGGCCAAACCTTCTATTCAACAAGCAACAAGTGAAAAACAACCTAGATTATAAGAACTTCCTAGATCGAAAGGTAAGGGACTCTATGTCGAGGTTCCTATTAGATTTAGGGCACACAACTGAGAGGGGGGGTGAATCAGTTGTACAAAACTTGCTCTTAATTCAAACACTTAAAACCTCTTTGTTATTTAATAGCATATCAATTAATCACTCATGAAAGCATAAAGCATAATCACCAAAGTGGATACACATCAACAAATGAGACACCAAGATTTTGACGTGGAAAACCTGGTCAAGGGAAAAACCACGGGGTGATTAACCCAAGGATTATTCTCTGTTAGAAGAATAAGAAAAATAGATGACACATGCCAATTAGGGCTCACTACCCAAGCACACTGCTCACAAGAGGCACACTGCCTACAAGAGACACATTGTCTACAAAGTAACAAGTATTACACACTTGAACTGGAGATTGACATCTTTACCATGCCTGGATCAATTCCATTTAAGCCCAAAACTCGTGCTCTGCCTTTCGCCCTTCTCTTTGCTATACCACACTCATCCGCACCAAGACACACTTCAAAATGAATTCACAATCCCTTATTTATACAAGGCATCGACTTAGGAACAATCATCTAAGTCGGCAAACACCTATAAGATCATTCGCAAGACATGTAATACATCCATTCGGCCTGTCTTAGGAAGAACACCAATATCCATGGTTATTCTTCAAATGCAAACTCAAACTTCAATGCGGACCGCCAATAATAATTGTACACGATCCAAAGATTACCAAAACCTTTCCTGAGTCATCAAGAGCATCTGCACTTTATCAGCTTACTGGAATTCTTTTCTTCTTCATCCAGAACTTCAAGAACACAGTCTGTCATCACTGTCATAATGAAAAAGGTGCTTCCGAACCTCCAAACCATGAACAAATCTAGTTGTCACTTCACACGGACGTCTTCAACAATCCCTCCAAACCGCATAATGAGATAATGCAATTCCAGAGCTCACTGAACCAATCTGTGACACTCTGTCACCACTGAACATCTATCAAAATTGGTTCTACTAGAGCAGTCATAACTTCTTCAGATTGTTATGTGGATCTCTACAAACTTGACTAGAGCATCTCAAGACTTATATCTACAAACCCTTTAAACCACATCCTCTGATCCTCAACCTATCTTGGACTTTTACCTTGTTATCATCACTGTTCTTCACTATTCCTGATTAAGACTAATTTTCTCAATATCCTCAGCACACAGCTCATCCAATCCTTCTCATTAATGCAATATGAATATGTTGACATCAATGATAACACTGGTTATCCTCATACTTGCAACAGTTCCTCCTCCATCATCCTTGCAAGAATTAGGAGGTATCTCGTGGAGAACAAAGCACTTCATCAAAACAATATAAGTTTGTATCTGCTTCCTCCTCTTAAATGTTGAAAACTATGGGAAATCATGAGAATCCTTTTGAAAACATCACCAATAAACAATGAATAAATAGGCAAGCAAGAGAAAGGAGGAAGAGAAGACAAGATTTTTCTCAATGAAATGCACCTCAACAAGAAAGCATTCCACCACCTAACATTGAACCAAACAAAGAAGAGCTTAAAGAAAAAGAGTTTAAGGACAATGAAAAAAGTTGGGAAACCATACCTTATGTACCCCTTTCCTCTGACATTCAATATTGGGAAGAGGATGATTTTCTCTATGACAATTGCTAGTTTGGTTGTGCAACAGGTAAGTATTTCTAACCCTGGTGGCCACCTTTGTCATAGCATAGTTTGCTCATTTATGTTGCATCCCCTCTTGTGTTGTGTTCCCCCATGATGTGTTGTGTTGTTTAGGCCTCCTAGGATGACCCTTGATACTCTTGTAAGGCCAAGGATACCGGGAGACCACCTCTATTGTGACCATCTTTCTATTTGCTTCATCATTCTTCTATCTTACCTCTCCTCTATTTTATTGTTGTGTGTCATGCCTTAGGGACACAGCATTGTGATTGATGACTTGGGGGCATCCTCCTATGTGGTTTTCCTAAGGCACTTATTCTCCTCTCTCATTTTATTGTTTACCTTCTTCTAGTGATTCTACCTAGTCAGCGAATGACAAAAAACAAACTAACTGATACAGACCGCATGTCCCTTCAACAAGCAAAGAAAAAATGGACCTAGTCCATACATGAAGATGGGGTTGATTTATATATCTGATGCTTGGCTAGTAGAATCACTTCGTGTGATATTTGATGTTGACTTATCTTTTCTAACAAATCATAACAATACATCTGCTCCATGCACTTTGATTGACGTGTATCTCACCTTGTCGTTACACTCGGTTCTGAGATGCCTGTAGTATAAGCCCAACGGCTATACTCAGACTTGAACACGTATGTGTAGCCTTGATTTCTTTGATGTGATTTCATATATGATTCATGCATAGCTTTCATGTTTTGCTTTGGTTATTATCTTAGAGTAAGATTTGTAACCTCTCTTGTTATCATATCTTATCAATGTGTTTGTGGGAGCATTCAGTGATCGTGAGCACATTTCACCTTGGGGCATGGGCCTTGCAAAGGCTCTAGTTTCCTTGCATGTTTTCTCTCTACTTTAATGTGCTTGATATCGATACACAACACCAACCACCTTAAGGTGGGGGTATATAAGGTAATCTGTCTAATGATTTTGATACTAACAAAGTGTGTTTGTAAGCCTTTTGCGGAGGTGGGATGTTGTATCTCCAATGCGAGTGCACATATTTATTTATATTGTAATCACAGAAGCCCTCTGTGGAGGCAGGATAATGTATCTCTTAAGCTAGTGCGTATCCTTTTATTCAAAAATCCCTTTGTGGAGGTAGGATGGTGTATCTTTTGAGCTAGTGCACATCCTTTTATTTCAAAAGTCCTCTGCAGAGGCAGGGTTAGATCTTGAGACTATCCTCCCTTAAGTGTGTCTTTGGGGGTTTTTGTGGCATAAGCCCAACTATCAGGTGTTTTTGTAACATGTTTGAGATGGTGGGACTTTGCAATAAGCTCCTTCCATCACCTTGTTTGTCGTGTTTAAGACAAATAGTATGTCTATGGCATGCTATACATTGCTCATGTTTTCTATGTGTCTTTCATGTGTTTTACCCCTCGTGTAGTGTAAAGAGTGTGGCAATGAGTTCCCCTACACTTTGGTTTTGTATGGCATGTTTTCCCCCTCGTGTAGTGTAAAGGGTGTGGCGATGAGTCCCCCCTACACTCAGGTTTTGTATGGCGTGTTTTTCTCGCTCGTATAGTGTAAAGAGTGTGGTGATGAGTCCCCCATACGCTTGGGTTTTGTATGGCATGTTTTCTCCCCTTGGTGTAGTGTGGCAATGAGTCCCCCCTACATTCTTGGGGTTTTGTGTTGCAATTTTATTTCCATGCATATATATATGAAAATGAAAATGCTATATCAGTGTATTCATCATGTTTTGTGTGACTGCTCTCAGTGTCTTCATTGTGTTTCATGCATCTTCAATACTATCTTCTCTATGTCTTGCATGCCCGTTACTATCTTCATTGTGTCTTGTGTGTCTGCGATGTGTTTTCTAATGCTTACCTGAGACTAGGGGCTAGAAATAGTTCCTCAATCTTGGTGTATGCCTTAGCTTCTAGTGCCTGGCTAGTTTGATGTGTTTTTTTACCGTACTTCAATGCATGTATGGGTCGTCAGATCATACATACATTAAAGTGGGGGCTAAATGTTGTCATAAAATCTCCCCCTAGGACTTTTACCTCCTAAGTTTAGCTCCCGAGTCCCTTAGTTTTAATCATGCATCTTAGAAATGAATCCCAGATCAAAATCCCCTTAAACCCATGTCAAATGGGACTTAGGGGACATCTGTGAGCTTAATCCAACCTTAAAATAGGTTCCTAAATAAGGGCGTTTGCGCTCTTGCCCTACCCTATTTTCTCAGGGCCCCAAATTTGAATGTCGGTTGGTGACTGTTAAAAAGTTTCCATTGTTGGCATCTTAAGTTTGAATTACAAAAGATTAGCGAGAATGCATATATAATCATGTTTAGGACTTCATTTGTAGACTAGAAGATGATTTTTAGATTAAGGTGAACTTATGATCATAGAGCATTCAAGGCATTCGTTGTGTTGCAGAGTAGAATTGTGTTGTTGTTGTGTTTGTTATTGCAAATTTGGCTTCATCTTCTCATGGCATGAAAGATCTACATCTCCTTGAGAGCTACACCTCTAAGGTGATATCTATTTGTGATTTAATCTATCTACTTTATCATTGTTTTTGCCCCTATCCACCAAGGACACGCTGTCTCTTTCTAACAATGGTGTTGGAAGGCTTGAATACCATTCTGAGGCTTGACCAAGGCAAGCTCCTAAACACCACAACTCCCAACCCCTCTCTTGTTATTGCAGGTGGCAGGTGTCAGATCTTACAGAGAGGAGTTCCAGAGGATCATTGCAAAGTAGAAGGAATCCAGATCTAAAGAAAAAGGAAGGAAATAACCCTAAAAGGTCAAGGGCACCTACTCTTTTGACCTCCAGTTTTGCAGTGTCATGAATCTTGGAGTAGGTTGTAGTCTATAGAAGATTTCATCCTGAAGCCCTCAAAAAAAGTACCACCTTGGGCTTGGATGCCCGCTCCTTTGACCCCAAAGTTTTCGCAATCTGAAATCTAAAATCTAGTATGTATTTGATATGTATTTAGTAACTTTTTGTGCAAGCAATAGTCATGTTTCATCCGTTTGCTTACAATTTTTGTTTAATCAGGGTTTTAGGATTAATTGGGCTAGGGTTTAAAAAATTAATCAACAAATTCCAAATTTCGTTATCATTCCAAGTGACAACAAACCTGATAGTTGAGTCCTCTTGCAAAATTTGTTATTCAACTTGGTTAAATGTTCTTGAATGTATTGAGTGAAAGGAGGACCTAATCAAACAATCAACACCCGCATCCCTCTTTTCATCCATTATAAAGACTATAGGACATTTCTTTGAATTCAAAGTTATACCACCTAGCCGATTGCTCAGTGTACTAGTTGTTGAACACACCAAGATACTAAGAGGGGGGATGAATCAGTATCTAAACAAACTTCAAATCCTCTAGAGCAGATTAAAACTTAAGCATTACAACATTAACATAAACATGAAAGATCAACACAATGCACATCAACACATAACACCAGATATACGTGGAAAACCCACGAAGGGAAGAACCATGGTGAGGATAAACTTGCAATATGAAGCTCAAAATAATAACTTTATTTTAGGGCTACAACCCAAGGAAGCTACTACTCCCTAAAAATGTTTCTTTAGGGTTACTCCCAAGGAAGCTACAACTCTCTTTAGACTTTATTTTAGGGATACAGTCCAAGGAAGCATCTACTCCCTGATCTGATAACAAACTCAAAAATGATTATAGTATGACAGTCCTACTACCTGAAAACTGACATTGAAGCTAACACCTTTGATGACTGCAATTATGCTTCTTCTGATGATTGGATCAATTAGGCACACTCTTCACTTCCCTCTTGTCACAAAAATGTCTTCAAGATGAATCAGGATAGCCTCTAACTCTTCTTCTCTTTCTCCTTTAGTTGCACCTCATAATGCATGTAGCGTTCACACTCTACTTTTTACACATTCATATTTTTATCTTCTCAATCATGCCTCACGTAGACCAACTAGGTTTACAATATATACATGACATTACATTGATTTCATTACAAGTTAGCCAATACAACAAGAATATTACATTTTACAAGTCGGCTAGAGATTATACAACATAAAACATGCATAGGGCAAGCCCTATCATGAACAACATGCTACTCCAAAAGGAACCACATGCTTTGTGTATCCTAATTCATGCTTAGTTTGGTCCTAAACATCCTTCATAGCATCATTCCTCAAGGAATTACCTCTGCACACATTGCTCATTTGGAATATGAGGCCTTTAAGTAGGAAGACATGAAACTTGAAGTATAACGGTCACTACTACTTGAAAGCCTTGTGCGGTATTGGAAACATGAAGGATTTTCATGAAATTCTTCCAGATGAGTCTTCATGAATCATACAACACCTTCAGATATACCTCTAACTCCACACAGCAAAGATACTGTGCCACATGCCTTAAAACATGCACACTGAGATCAAATAGCCATCTGGAACACACTGTAACACACTATCATTTAGAAACTGACCTTGTTGAGCACTAAACGATCTCAAACTGCAAAGATGCATGTAATACACATCCCTAAACATGTCCACAAAACTACATAGGTAATCCTTCTCTTCCGGAGGAATGTAGAGCATTTCAATAAGCCTTCAACACAACTTTTTTTAGACAGAATAGAGATTGGAACTCCACCACTTATAACTTTCACTGTTGAGGGTGTAGAGACCTGAAACTTTGGAAATAGCACCTCTATCAGATATTGAACTTACCTTCTAAACCACAAGACCTTATCTTCAAACATGGAGAAATGCGGAGACAAACATTACAATACAGTGAATACCTTCTTTAGAAACAACACTATCTCCAAACTATCAACTGCAAAACACTCTTCATGTAATCCAAACAATATGAAACTTGGAACATACATGCTTTGATACTATATGAAGCTATCTTCCAATACGCAATGATACAACATTAAAAGCATAAAAATTTGGAGCAATCTCCTAGACAGTCTTCCTCTAGAAAAAACTACCAACATCTAAAGACCAAAACTTCTTTGTATCAACACATATAATCTTAGGAACAACAAGAGAGAGCATACAGTATGCTTCAGACCATCAGTAACATCTCCCCAACATCAACAACACATCTAATCATCTTAGTGCTTCTAATTCCCATATTAATATGTCTTCGTTGTTGTCAACAAACATACTTAATGAATACAATCTCTGCTGACTAAGAGCTTTAGGAACATGACATCCAACCATGAACTTCTAATTCCCATCTTAATATATCTTCTTTAGGACATGACATCCAACCATGAACACCATCACACATTCATGACAGTGTTGACATCAATGACAACCTTAAGAACCATATGTGTAACACTAGTAGGGATTTATCATTTCTTTACTGCACTCCTTGTTGAGACACAATTATCCTCGACATCTTTAAGAGATAAATCCATGTTCTCTTTGGTCCACTCTCGTTGCAATGAAATATTCTTGGTTCTAACACTTGCATTGACTTGAACAACTACTTCAACTGGTTACATTGTTGCCTCATTAACATCTTAAATTTTTTCATCTAGTTGGAGTTGTATGTCTCTATTGTGTGGAGCGAGTGTTGTCCTCACTCTCTTTGTGTTATTTTGAGTATGCATATGGGCTTTTTTCTTCACCTACAAAGATATAGAAGTCACATAATCATAACCATAAATGACTATTAGAAGAAAATTGGCTCATATTGAGCATCATTCTAAAAATCATTGACTATTGGAACAAACACCCTTCAACATAGTTTTGAATTTTAGAATCTTTAAGATCTTTTCAGTAGAAAGTTAATGAAACAAAGAGCCTTAAGCATCCAATTGGATATTCTGGCAACCATTAAGCATTCAATTAGACATTATAGTAACCATTACTATGGCTTTCAAGATAATCACCCATGTTGATTAGGAGAGAGGGTTGGAGAGTGGTGTAGCCTAACTTTTGGGGTCCATGTGGGTTTCTACATGAGAAGGAAACAATTTTTTTACTCAACCACAAGTGCAGTGAGGTGGATAGTTTAAAATTTCTATTGCAAGTCAATAGTGAAGACTAATATTTAATTTAAATAGTTTTAATATAACCAATATTGAAAACTACTTTATAGTATCTTTCATAAACAATAATACTTTTTTAAACTATTTTGATTGCCAGTGAAGTACTAGTTTGTAACTTGAGTTTCATAGTTCACAGTGATGGTTGAACATTAGATTACTTTATAAATTGAGTTTAACAATTTGATGTTGTTTGCAACATGTATTTTTATTGATGACAACATAGCATACATTGATGATAGCATAGTATATGGAAATGTATAGACAAACTTGTATAGAGGAAGAGTCAATATGGTCAAGGAAAAATAGTCTAAATATGGTAAGATGATCATATTGGTGTGTGAGCATGGTGAAGAGGTAATCACTTAGGTTCTTGCATGATTCCTGTATCCCCACATGTATATCTAATTAGTTGGGTGTACCACACTTAATGACAAGAAGCAGAAATCTGACTAAGGCATTCATAATGCGCATCCTAAGGCAGAGTCATCTTGTCCTAGTCTGCCTTCCTTCACAGAGAAAGATTTGATCTTACGATCCTAAAGACATCTTTATTCAGGTATTGAAATGATAAATCCATGTTTTCAAGTCCTCACATCATCAACATAAAAAGTTACAAGGGATAAAGTACCGACCATCACTTAGACAGAGGCAATGTAGACTATTCTGGAGCACATTTGCACAGGGTTGAGTTTTGTGGGGGATGAAACATGTATAGATCAGCCACTAGAGATTGTGTAGAGGTATTAAATGGTCCAAGGTATATCAAGTATGATTCGCATGCAAACAAAGTCCATTTTCTAGTACCGCATCAAGTAGTTATGTCTGCAAGTAAAGATTTGAGTATAACTATCCTCCGGACTCCTGATCATCCATGTCAAACTCTTGAATTCCTCTGGAATCATTAGATAAAGGTGTTTGGATCTAATAAAGAACATATGATGATGTTTTATCTAATTTCTAAAAGGTTTCAGGCCTTGTATTGCACCGTAACATCATATATTGAGATGTACAGTATCACATGTGGTCCAGAATGCTCTGTTTCCTTCAAATAGTCATGTTTCCTATTTTGCGGAAGTATAGTTTGATATGATACTTCTTTAGTAAGGTGTATGAATGTTGTTGAGACCATGTATGATGGAATTCTTGGTCTGCATAGAGTTTTTGGGTTTTCCCCGATAGTATGAAGAAAGACAATGAGCAGTCTTGAGTAGTTTGAGCCGACTGGTTAAGTTTCTGATGTGTAGAGGATCCTAATTAGTTTCCTTAACTTTGGAAGGTATGGAACTTAGATATGTTTTAATATACCTTATGAATTTCTAAGGTCTGCAATAAGTTTTTCCTATCATATTGTATGTATGGATGCTGACTTGTGAAGAGCTCCATGTTTCATCTAATGTTGATTGTGATGCCAACTTAATTAGTGTGTTGAAGTGTTGTGGAGTATATTTATAGAAGATCAAGTTCATTTGTGAGATAAAAAAGATATACAAATATAAGCAGAGCATGATGAAAGACATGAAGTGTGTAGAATTAGTTTGGGGGAAGGTATTGAGCAAGAAATCGAAGACTGCATTACCAGCATAAATCAGACATTCCCTTCACAATAGTCCATGTAGTTACTATATTTGTAAATCCTATTGAATGAGAAAAGTACTTAGGGAATAGTAGCTTCCTTGGGTTGTAGCCCTAAATCAAAGTTGTAATTATTGTACGCACAAATACAGGGAGTTGTAGCTTCCTTAGGTTGTAGCCCTAAAACAAAGTTGTAACACTTTTGCAGTAAGCATAATATATTGTGAGCTAATCCTCACTGTGGTTTTTCCTTGTTTTAGGGTTTTCCATGTAAAAATATTGGTGTTATGTGTGTTGCATGATTTCCTTTCTATTCTCTAAGTTATTTAGTTTGGTTTGGTAAAGAGCTAGTTAAATTTTAGTATATGCTGATTCACCCCCTCTCTCAGCATCTCATTGTGTTCAACAATTGGTATTAGAGCCAAGTGCCTTTGAGAAGCCTAACAGCTGAGTTAGATCCTGCACTTGAACACATGGAACTTGAAGTTATGGACAATGATGTATTTTTACTAGAACCAGATCTAGAAGTAATGGAACTTGAAGGTTGGGATCTTGATGGGAGTGAGGTAGACCTTGAGGAAGAACTCAAGTCAGCCCTTAATGAACTGGATGAAGTAAGAGGACTGAATGTAGAATATGAAGACATGCTTGAATTGGCAAAAGAGATAATTGACAAATTGAAGACAAAAACCAAAGAATCAAAAGAAGAAATTGGCAAACTAAAATCCCTAATAGAAGGAGACAAAGGAGATGGCATAAAGCTCAAGGAAGCAGAAGAAATGATTTCAAATTTGAAAGTCATGGTTGGAGAAGAAAAGAGGATTGAAGATTGCTTAAACACCAAGCTCTTTGAGATATCCATTGAATGTTCAAAACTTGACGAAGAAGTTGTCACTCTAAGAAAATAACTCAAAAAGGCAAAAGAGCAGATTGACAAAGGACTAAAACTAAAAGGAGGATCTGAAATCCTTGATGAAATAATTAACTCTCAAAAGCCAGCAAAAGAAAAATTAGGTCTCAGTTTTGAAAGGGGAAAGAATCCTATGATCAATGCCTCTGCAAATTTATATGATAAATTTCATTTAGGAGGAAAGTCTGAAATTAAGAAAGAAGAGACCTACACTAAAGATCCTAAGAAGAAAGCCTACATAATTACAAATGAAGATGAATTCACTGATGTCCAAAGACAAAGGAAGAATGTGAAGAAGAATTTCAAAAATCCTCAACCTACAAGGCAACTAGCTCACATCAAGTATTCTCAAGGTTTCGATGGCAAATGTTTTACTTGCAATAAGTTTGGTCACAAAGTGGTTGATTGTAGAAGCAAGTTAAATCAAAATTCTTTAAGATGTTATTCTTGTAATAAAATTGGCCATAAAGCTACTGAATGTAGAAGTAAGACAAATCAAAATTCAGTTAAATACTATGCCTACAACAAGATAGGTCACAAATCTTATGAATGCAAAAGAAAAATGCCAAGGAATAATAGGGACAATGCTTATCCCTTTCATGGATATTGTTACACTTGTAACAAGTTTGGCCACAAGGTAGCTAATTACATATCTAAGGTAAGGAGGAATGGAAATGCTCAGAGATCAAAGCTCACCTATCACAAGTGCAATCAAACAAGGCACTCTAGAAGGAATGTAGAGCCTGCTCCACAAAAGAAAGTTGATATTGCTCAGCAAAAGAAGGAAATGAGCAAAGTGTGGAAGAAGATGGAGGAATGTGATTTTTCCAGACCTCTAGCTAGTGCAAGTGGATCCTCTGGTAACTAAAAGATGAAGTACTAATTCAAGGGGAGTTACAATTGCAAAATTCTTCAAACCCCTGAATAAATAAGATGTTGAATTTCTCAGCATTTTGGCTAATTTTGGTATGTGCATGCTAAGATAATGAGTTAAAAGAGTTTGGTCAAAACTCTAGAGAAACATCTCTCAATGCGGCAGATTGAGAAATTTTTTAGGGTTTTCAAGGTTAAGAGCATCTACCAAAAGGAAACATGGACTCATTGGGAGTTATTACTACAAATCCTTCACCTCCACTTCATGGTGCTAAAACATTTAACACACAGATGTGATTGATCAAATTTCCAAAGCATTTGGTCGATTTGTGGAGGATTGCTAAATGTTCATAAGGTTTTACATATGAAAAGGGGAAAATTAGGTTAAATCAAGAATGTAATTAATGTGAAATAAATTTGGTTGGTGAAATAACTATATAAGAGATGCCTGATCATTTCTGATCTCATTTGATCGAAGCTAAGTAAATTGAGGAGCTAAAGGAGAGCCAAAGACACCTAGCATTTTGAGCAAGCAAACCCTATCACTGCATTCTCAGGTATTTTTCAGTCTCTTTAGTTAAAACTCTAGTTCTTGAAGCTAATATGATGGTGACACCAGTTGTAATAGATGTGGTTGAGAGGCCAAGGCCAAAGTTCAAGAAACATCCCTTCAAGTCCACTATAACAGATGAAAGTGGCACCTTCTCACATGTTCCAGCTAATGTGATACATACTAAAGATGTCTGCATATGTATTCATTTTCCATTAGATGAATTTGATCATCTCAAACTTGAGCAATTTAGGAATGACAACTTGTTGGGAGATGATTTTAAGTTAAAACCAAAATTTGCAAACATTGCTATCAAGAATATTGACTTCTAGAAGGGTTTTCCAAACTTTCAATATGATGATGCTTGGGTGAGAATAGCCCTAAGTTAGATGCATGAGGATTTCTTCTGTTTGGATTGACCACACATGGTCACCAAAGAAGCTATAAAGGCAATAACTAGTTTATGCTCCTTTGGACCAGTGCCTATCCTAAAATCTGTCAAGAATGAAGAAGTGATGAGGCTCACAGGAGCCAATTTTGACTAAAGGAATTTGACTATGAATGACATTGAGGACTTGGGGGTCTGACATGCAACTATGAACATTGCATATAAAATATACTGCACCAATAGGGAGAACTCAACTACAATATATAGTACATATCAAATGGTTAAAGAGAGAAAAGACTTTGGTCTCTGTGAGCTCCTACAGCAATAGTTGATGGACAACTTAAAGAGAACAAAGGAATCAAAATACAAGTTTTGTACTACATTTTGGGGATTCTTCAAAACATTTCAGGAAGAGATGCAATCAAGAGAGAATTCCAACTAAGGTGGTGGAAAAATACAAAAATGACATAACTTTTATGGTAGATAAAGATAACTATTACATAGAGGCTGTTGATCCTAGGACCTTCTGGATTACAACTCTACCTTATGAAGTTTTAGAGTTTGATTTGGTAGGATATGTTGATATTCTTCTCAGTAAACCTAAAGATCCCTCCACTGAAAGATTTGGGACATATGATGAAATCATCAACAAATCTGTGAAGAAGGATGTAGAGGAGCAAGAAGAAAAGATAAAATCCAAAGCAAAGAAGATGAATGCTAACTTGGAAAAGATTCTTAATTACCTTGAAGGCTCTACAGAAGAAGCACAAGACATTTCCTCTACACAACTGCTAAGGAGAATAAGAAGATCAACATCATCCATAGCCTTTGCCTCTGTCCTCTCCAAATCTTTATTGTCTACCAAGGGAGGCACCATAGAGACCCTTGAGCAATCCCAGACCACTAAGAATAAAATGCCTAGGCAGAAGAGTCTGGCCAAAAGAGGCAAGATAAATCTAGTAAATGTTAAAGACATTGAAGAAAAGGAAGAAAAGGAAGAAGAGGTTGAGTCTCTGACAAGGAAGAAAAGAACTAGAGAAGAAATTAACGAGAAGAGACTTCAAAGGAGAAAGGAAAAGGAAAAGAAAAAAGGGGTAAGAAACCTGACTATGTTCCCTTGAAACTTGAGGCAATAGTGAATGCAATTACAAAGTATGGTGCACTAAAGGAAGTTGCAGGAATTTATGATGAAAGACCCTCCAATGACAAATCTACCCTTGAAGAAGCAGTTGTCAGATATATGGGAGCCCACAGTTTGGCCTTAATTGAAATCATAGACCAACTACCCAAATGCCTTGGTGATATCCTTACTAAAAGGAGAAATGATGCTTTAAGTAAAGAAGTTGAGATAAAGAACAGTGCAATTGAAAAGATTTGTCCCACCATCTCCAAGGAAGATAGATTTAAAGCTTCCAAAAATCTAACAAAGGAATTCAGAACTAAAAGAAGATTAAATACTATGATGTCAAGGAATAAGGAAGAGACAGAGAAATTGGAAAAGGAGACTCTGAAGAAAACTGCTGAAGTTCTCAAGAAAATGAGAATTGACAGTGTAATCATTGAAGACAATTCTGATCTATCTACCTCTGAAGGTAATGAGGAAGACAATGACAAGCCTGAAAAGAATGAGGAGATTGCCTGTCCTAAGGATATTGGAGCACCAATCATAGAGGGACAAGACAAAATAAATCTACCTCCTCCAGACATTCCTGTAGAAAAAAGTGGGTCTCCTACAGTCGATCCTGATGCAAGACATGATTCTACCCCTTCAGAGAATATAGGGAATGTAGAAGAGAGGAAAGAAGATAATTCCAAAAAGGATTGGGAAGAAAAGAAAAATAATGATGAGGAACAAAAGGATGAAAAGGATACGGGAGAAACTAAAGAGGGAGAGAAATCAGAAGGAATGGATGACATAGGTCAATGTGCATCAGAGACAAAATCACTTAAAGACCTATTAGATATGCAACTACAATTTCAACCAGTTGTCACTCCTCAACTGCTATAGGTTCCAACCAATGAAGGATAGATTGACTTGACAAGCATCTCTCCTTTACACAAATTGTAGCTTGGTGATATACTACATGCCTCAACAAGAAAATCTAAAGAAATCCAGTGCTATAGAGGATGCTGTAAAACTAGTACAAAAAGGGTTACCAGAGGTAACCATTGATCCTTCACTGCCTCTGGAGCAAAATCTCAAGTTGCTAATGGACTCCTTTAAGGATCACTCCTCCCACATAGAGCAAAAGGTAGAAAAAGATGCATCAAGAAGAATGAATGACAAGAGAATGGTTGAGATGATTGACAAATGTGCCAAGGTACATAACAACCTTAAAGAAAATTTGAAGAAATTTAAAGTTTGCATTGATGAGGCTACAACATTATATCTATTCTACCTGAAATGGCCAAGTTCCACAAAGAACATCAAAGCTTAGATGGACTCCATTGAGTCACAAATATCTAAGTTGGCCAAAGAATATGATTTGTCAAAGGATAAGATTGGTGCAACTACGGCACAAGTTGAGAACCTTCATGCACAATTATCTCAATTGCAAGACCAAAGATAAAACCTAAAGAAACAATTTGGTCAGTTGAGAGAGGCAGTGAACTTGAGACTTGCCTCACTGTCTGGTCTGCTAGGGGAAGCAGAAAAGGTAGGTCAAAAGATGAAGATCCCAAGCAGCATAGAGGAAGCTAAGGAGATATACATGGAGGGTGAATTTTAGAACCATATGCTTGCCTCTGAATGTGTCAATTGGATTGTAACTCTTCAACAACTCAAGGTAATTTACAAGGCTATCATACCATCCAAGTGAATTGTAAGAGCAATGTAAATAAGACAAATTTTGATGTACATAGTATTGCAGAGGTATTGAGTAGAATGGCAGTACCATTTTTGGTTTTCAAAGGTACAATTTTGTAACTAAATAACATGGTCAAGGGGAGTATAGTGTAGAAGTCATTTTGAAAGGGGGAGTCTATACAGTTTTTGGATTGATACAAGCAAAGGATATCAATCCCCTTGTCCTTAATGTCAAAGGGGAGAGAGAAACATATGTCTAAGGGGGAGTATATGTTGCCATCAATGAAAAGGGGGAGATTTTTGGAAATATGTATTCTCATTGATGTCAACATAGCATACATTGATGACAACATAGTAAATGGAAATGTATATACAGACTTGTATAGAGGAAGAGTCAGTATGGTCAAGAGAAAATAGTCTAAGTATGGTAAGATGATCATATTGGTGTGTGAGCATGGTGCAGAGGTAATCACTTAGATTCTTGTATGATTCTTGTATCCCCACATCTATATCTAATTAGTTGGGTGTACCGCACTTAATGACAAGAAGCAGAAATCTAACTAAAGCATTCACAATGCACATATTAAGGCAGAGTCATCTTGTTTGGGTCCACATTTCTCCACAGAGAAAGATCTAATCTTGCAATTCTGAAGATATCTTTATTCAAGTATTAAAATGATAAATCCAATTTTTCAAGTCCTCACATCATCAGCATAAAAAGTTACAAGGGACAGAGTATCGACAATCACTTAAACAGATGCAATGCAGACTATTCTAAAGCCCATTTGCACAGGGTTGAGTTTTGCAGAGGATGAAACATGTATAGATCAGCCATTAGAGCTTGTGTGGAGGTATTATATGGTCCAAGGTATATCAAGCATGATCCATATGCAGATAAATTCCATTTTCTGGTATCGCATCAAGTAGGTATGTCTGCAAGTAAAGATTTGAGTATAATTGTCCTCAAGACTCCTGATCATCCATGTCAAACTCTTAAATTCCTCTGAAATCATTAGATAAAGTTGTGTGGATCTAATAAGAACATATTATGATGTTTTAGCTCATTTCTAAAAGATTTCATGCCTTGTATTGCACTGCAACATCATATATTGAGATGTGAAGTATCACATGTGGTCTGGAATGCTCTATTTCCTTCAGATAGTCATGTTTCTTGTTTTGCAGATGTATAGTTTGATATGATACTTCTTTAGTAATGTGTATGAATGTTGTTGAGACCATGTATGATGGAATTCTTGGTCCGCATAGAGTTTTTGGGTTCTCCCCAATAGTATGAAGAAAGACAATGAGCAGTCCTGATCAGTTTGAACCGACTAGTTAAGTTTTTGATATGTCCAGAGGATCCTAATTATTTTTTTAACTCTGGAAGGTATGGAAAGATATGCTTTAATCCACCTTATGAATTTCTAAGGTCTGCAACAAGTTTTTCCTATCATATTGTATGTATGGATGCTGACTTGTGAAGAGCTACATGTTTCATTTGATGTTGATTGAAATGCCAACCTAATCAGTGTGTTGAAGTGTTGCAGAGTATATTTATAAAAGATCAAGTTCATTTGTGAGATAAAAAAGATATCCAAATATAAGCAGAGCAGAATGAAAGACATGAAGTGTGCAGAATTAGTTTGAGGGAAGGTATTGAGCAAGAAACTGAAGACTATATTACCAGCATAAACATATGTTCCCTTCACAGCAGTCCATGTAGTTACTATCTTTGTAAATCCTATTGCAATTAGTAGAGTACTTAGGGATTAGTAGCTTCCTTATGCTATAGCCCTAAATCAAAGTTGTAATTATTGTAAGCACAAATACAAGGAGTTGTAGCTTCCTTGGGTTGTAGCCCTAAAACAAAGTTGTAACACTTTTACGGTGAGCATAATATATTGTGAGCTAATCCTCACCGTGGTTTTCCCTATTTTAGGGTTTTCCACATAAAAACACTGGTGTTATGTGTGTTGCATGATTTCCTTTCTGTTCTCTAAGTTATTCAGTTTGGTTTGGTAAATAGCTAGTTAAATTTTAGTATATGTTGATTCACCTCCCCCCCTTAGCATCTCATTGTGTTCAACAGATGTTTACTAAAAAATGAAAAGGTCACCTAAACTTATAGTAGTTACATCATTTATAAAGATTTATTTTAGGGATTTACATATTTATAGCATTTGTCAATAACTTGATAAAAGTGGAATAAAGACATAATCTTAAGACATATTTACAACATTTACGCTATTAACAACATTTATAGTATAAAGTAAAATTAGTATATAAGCATAGAAAAATTAGTATAAAGTAAAATCAATGTCTAATGTAAAGTTAAAAGTATAGTCTGAACTTATGGTAATGGTGTAGATAGTAGTGTGCAAGAATTATAGTATAGTTTGAACTCTATAGGAGATTTTCATATAGACTATAGAAAATTTTGATTAGAAAAAAGGATGTATGTGACAAGAAATGTTGTTGATCTATGCACTTTCATTTGATTGGTTGAAATTGAATTGATAGGATCGATCCATGTGAGATTGAGGAATGAATGGATGGATTTGATGGATGTTAAAACTTTTGGATTTGGTAATAAGTTTGATTGGTTGATTTCTTTGGTTGATATAAAGTTTTAGATTTAAGTACTCTTGTTTTAACAGCTTGATTGGTTATCCTTACATCTTTAAGTGTGGTACTTGTAAGCATCCATGGTGGAAATGACTAGTAGTTGGGCAAGTATCACTTGAAGAAATTAAGTCAATGATGAAATTTGAAGTTTGTTTGATGGGACACTTGTTTTAATGCATTTTGTTTATAAAGAGATTTATATTTGTAAAACATTATTTAATTATGGGTAGTCACTTTATATGTAACTGTAACAATTAATATGCAATTGTTTTAAGGTTTCATGTGTATTGGGGACAATTAAATTGTATGTTTAATATATAGACTTTATATTAGAAAATGAGTTCTCAAATCTTTTCAATAAGGAATGTGTACAATTTGTGTCAATTTAGAATATTGGCAAGTAAATTTGAATAAGTCCCTCTCTGCCACCTATTTCGATAAAACAATAACTAATTAATAAACAATTAAAATCTGAACATTGATTACATCCACTAAATACAAAATAGGATCCTAACTTAACTTTTTGGGTGGAATAAAGAGCAGGTGTTAGTAATATTTAAATTAATTGTTGATTGAATATTAATGTACAACTAGGTATATCTTGGTCAACTCATGTACCAAGTATAGGACCCCGCTCCACTATGGGGCATGTTGATGGTCCATTTAACATGCATGCAACACAAGAAAGATGAGATTCATCCTACCTCTCCTGAAAGGACAACTGATCCAAGAAGGATCAACTATCTCCAAGGTCTAGGGTGTTGATAACTGAGAGGGGGGGTGAATCAGTTATCCTAATTATTTCTGCTTTCTGAACTTTCTTAATAATCAATGCAGCATTAATTAAGCAAACATAACCATGAAGTGGAAATACACATGACACAATATTTTTGACGTGGAAACCCTGTTAAGGGAAAAAAACAACGGGGTGATTAACCCAAGATTGTATTCTCTGTTAGAAGAATGGAAATACAAAATGGCACTTGCCAATTAGGGCTCACTGCCCGAGCACACTGCTCACAAAAGGCACACTACCTATAAGAGACACACTGTCTACAATTTATAAAGAGTGTAATACAATACTTGAACTGGTAAGGAGCATCAACATATGCTCGAGTTCAGTTCCGGTTAGGCTCAGTACATTGATCTGTTGCACTTCATCTTTCCTCTTCTTTTGTGCTGCTCTCCTTTCACATACCAGACCTTCCTTTCTACTTTTACTCGGGTCTACTGCTTTTCTTCACACTACACAATACACCACACACACATTCACATCTAAATCAATCCTGTATATATATCCGTACAAGTGATTTCATCACCTTTCTAGTCGGTATCCAGAACAGTTAATAATTTCCTCAAACTTTGATCTATCGGCTGAATCCTTGCACACCAAGTAATGCGGATCAAGCATATACTTGTAGAAGTCATCAATCATGTTGGCCAAACATAACTTAAGCCTTAAGAACCTTTTCCATCATCAGTAACACATCCAGAATAAAGTCTGATGTTCTGCCAGTCAGTTCTTCCTCTGTTCACACTGTCACTTGGGAACCTGACACTCAAGCATTCATATCTCTTTATCCTTTCCACACCAGAGGCTCAAACCTTGGAATCTATCAGTCAAGATACTCCTCTTGACTTCCCAAAATCTGTACTTCACTAAGATACTTCTACTGAGAGATCCGAACCTGTCTATTGGACCTTACTGACTGCTTTGTTCTTACTTACGAGATCACAATACTCTGCAATCTACCTTCCGGTAGAGACTCATCATGTCCTGTGGATGTGTGGGTTAACCTTTGTTGCCATCAATGACAACAATCATGAAGCTCCAATGTGTCTCTTGCCAACAATCTCCCCCTTTGGCATTGATGGCAACACTTAGTGAAAAATGACTAAGTGTTATACTATACTCCCCCTTAGCTGATGCTTTGTCTTTATGTAGATTTTCCAGAGCTCCCCCTTAGCTGGCTACAACATTTTTCACTTCTCCTCACTCCCCCTTTGACATCAATGGCAAAGGGTAGGATCCACATACCAAAAATTTCAAAACTTCAACTATACTTAGCCGCATAAGTATATACATATGGCATACTTACATATACTGAAGTATGTCTGCAAAAGTTGTCTTCAATTGAATGAATTCTATAGCCCAACTTTGCTTCATTCTATCCAAAATTGATATATGACCACTCAACAGGAATGCAAATGCATCTGCCCTTTTTAGATCTATTGGATCATTTGTTCGGGCTGTGATTTGAGCTTCTTTTATGGCCTCATGCATGGCCTCGAACTTAGGGACAATTATCCCTCTGAGCTCACTCAACCTACTGATTCTGTTTTTCTTCTCTTTTTCAAGCTTCTTAATTTCATTCAAAACTGCAACCGTTTGACATTCTTGATTTATTATGGATGTGGTAAGTGGATCAAAATTTTGAGAAATTTTTATCAGTTCGTCCTCATGTTCTTTCATTTTCTTCTCAATCTCCACTGTTGTTTTAGGCCAGGATATACAAAATTTGTATACATCACCTCCATCCTTAAGAGAATTTTCCAAACTTTTTATCCCAATACCCATAACTCTTCTGTCATTTGATATTATCCCTTGCAGCTCTGAGAATCTCTTATCCAAAAACTCTTTCCTGACCTTCTCCTCAGTTGATTTCTCTAGAGAATCAAAATGTGTGCTAACACTATTGACTAGAGTTTTGAGATTACCGAAAGAAGAGGCTGTGGGATCCTTTTGAAAAGATGGCATGATCTTTTCCAACACTCTGGATGCTACCTCTATAAGCTCACAGTCTTCCATGTGAGATTTCAGTAGTTTCTCTTTGGCCTTCGCATTTGCAAATGAAGCTATCATCATTGTTTGTACCGAAGATAGAGAGTCAAAATCTAATGGCCCTTTTAGTAATTCTGGTTCATCCATCTCATTAGTTTCTTTTGTCAAGAAGTCCTTGACAGATTCTGCAGTGTCTCTTGCTGGAGACAGATTCTTCTTCTCTTCTACAGTGTCACTTATGTTCTTTTCAGCTTGACTTCCTTCTTTACTTTTCACCTCTTTTTCTTTCTCCTTTATTCTTTCTTCTCCTTTGGATCCAGAGTCAGCAGGGGAAACCAGAGGAGTGATGTTTGTCTGTCCATGCACTTCCTTTTCTGTAACAGAGGATTCCAAGTCCTTATCCTTTTCTGTACCAGTGTCCATGATTTGCTCAGTGGATTCTTTTTCAACAACTGTGACCGAAGGATCAACACCCAAGTCATCTATAATAGGAAGATTGAATCTTTTGAAAGCTTTTCGGAGGATCTCTTCTGTTTCCTTGGCTACCTTGTTAGTCTCACCAAGCATGAGCTAATTCATTCTAGATTTGCTCTGAAATTCATCCTTGCAATCCTTGAAGATCATGTTCATTTGCTTTGAATCGATTGAAGGGTACAGCTGAATGGCTATCTATTCCCGAATCTTGAGATCTTTTGCCAAGGCAGTATTCTTTCTTATTTCTAACTCTTTTTCTAGGCTTTTGGTAATAAGAGATATAATTTCAATAAAAGCCTTGTTATATATGTTTAGATACTTAACTGCTGCTTCTTGCAAGATCTTTTGGTCTGCTTCATTGTAATCATCACAGAATTCAACCATTGGCTGAAGGTTTCCATCCACAATGACTGATTTGATGACATCATCTAAAGACAGAGTGGGCTTTTCTACAAAATCTTTTGCCTTTTCTTCTTCACCTTGACCGGTAGAAGGTTCACTGGATGTTTTCTTCTTTTGCTTCTTCATTTTCTTTATCTCCTCATCTGATTCAGTTTCTTCATCATCCTTTTGACTGACATAAGACCTTGTGGCCTTTGTTTTAGTTCTTTTCTCTCCTTTGCCAGATGATTTTGCTTCCAGTTTTGATGTTCTTGAGCTTTTGGCAGTGGTAGGTGTAGATCCCTTTAATGATTTGGTCCGAGTGGAAGACTTTGCCGGAACACTTTCCTCACTTTTCTTTTCTGCCTTTTTCTTTTCTTCCTCATCCCTTTCCATCTTTTCCCTATTGGCATCAAGTGCCTCCTTTGAGATGCCAAATCCTTTGGCAACATCTTCAACTTCTTTTCTCACCTTCCTCTTGATCTTTGGTTGTCTGAGTTCCACATGAATCTTTACACTTAGCTCCTCAAAGGTTCCAAACCTTTCTGTCTTGGGATCTTTTGGCTGACTTAGCATGTGTTCAACATGCAGCTCAACAATTTTCTCATCAACTTCATACCCCATCGGCATGATCCATACTATTTTTGGTTCTACTACCTCCATAAGGCACTGATCAGTTTCTACCATGAAGCAAACAATATCCTTATACTTTTCAACTAGAGCTTGGGGGATTCTTTCTCTTGCTTGCATCATACTCTGAAAGTTTTTGAAATAACCCTAGAGTGCTGTATTATGTGCCTTAACATCACCAAGTCCATGCAAATAATCCCTGATTTGTATGGCAACCGGTCTATCATTTTGCCATATCCAGCCACTAGATCTAGGTAATTCATTCATAAAATAGAAAAACAAACAAAGTATCAAGCCACCGTATTTGAAGGAGTTCTTCTTGTCTTTCTTTATCTTCTACAGATTTTCCAGAAGTTGGTTCAGAAGGAGCTCACAGAGATCATAATCAGCATTCTTTTTCAACATTTCATAGGCAGTATAGATAGCAGTTCTAGGTACTAAATTCTCCCTGCTAGAATGATATATTTTGTAGCCAATGATCATGGATGCAAACTTGACATCCGGATTAGTAATATCCTCAACTGTCATTGCCCTTTTATCAAACCTTGATCCGGTAGCCTCACTCACAGTTTGATTTTTAACAGATTTAAGAACAAGTATCCCACTGGATGAGTGCAATCCGGTAACTGCCTTAATGGCATCTTTGGTAATTTTGAACGGTCCATTTAACCATATGAAGTTATCATGTATTCTTCTCAAAACGTATCGGACCCATTCATCTTCTTCAAAACAAGGGAAATGAATGCACTGTGCAAAATGCTTCTCCCGGATGGCTTTATACTAAGGTTTGATCTCAAAGGAATCATCTATTAACTGCTTATGATAGATATCCATTAACTTTGAATCCCCAAATTCTTCAATGTTTGCATGAATGTAAACCCTAACATCTTCTACATGCAACACACCATGCGGAACACTGGAAAAAGCTCCTAGGGGATCTACTTCCAAGGATTTGTATGGATATTTCTTAAATTTGGGGTGAGGCCTATTAGAAATCTTCACAATATTTGGAGTACCCATCATTCAAGGATTTACAGAGAGATATTTGATAACGAAGAATACCTTTTGCACCTTTCGGTTTCACGGAGTTAGCTGGATCGATTTCTAGATGAATGGACTTCTGTAAATGATCTTTGATGAGCTTGAGGAATTTTTTTGCAGAGCTTCTCTTTTCGTTTCTTCTTGAATGCAGAATGAACAAGTGCTTAATGAGAAAACCCTTATATTGCTCCACAAACCCTAATGTCAAGTCACAATAAATGCTCAACCTAAGTCATTCTGATTTGCCTTATTCGAATGGCTTGAAGAACCGGATCAATCTTGATCTTCAACATCTTGTGGATCTTCCAAATCTTAACCATAGTTTATTTGGATGTTTCTCTTATGAACCCTTTAATCCACAACTCGTCTTGTGCCAGTTCCAACACCAATTGACTGGCTGGGGGAACAAGGTTTTCTTTGTGTCTCCCCCTGAGCCAGAGCTCACTTTTTAATTTCTGGAAGGAATATCAGCACCAAAGTCTGGTGCGGATCCATCCTCTACATTCTCTATACTTTTCTTCACCCAAATCTTGTTCATCTCACTTTGAACTTCATCCGCATTCACCTTTTGTTTTCCCTTATCTTGATTCTGATTATGATATACCGGACCTCTTTTGTCCTGATTCTTGCTTCTACAGAATTTTGTAATATGACCAGATCTGTTGCAAATTTGGCAAACAACATTTCTTTGCATATTTGATTGATATCCTCTTGATCTGCATTGATTAGCCATATGACCCATTCTATTGCATGCAAAGCATCTACCATTAAATGAATTGTTTATTTGCATATTTCTGCATTCATGAGATTTGTGACCATACCTTTTGCAGTTGAAACACTGTCCAGAGAAGGATGTATTGGTCTGATTTATTCTCTTTCTGCATTGATTAGCTTTATGACCAAAGTTATTGCAGTTGTGGCAATATCCATTGAAGGGTGGATATCTTTGAGCATTAGGTTGTCTTACTGGAGGTCTTCTAAGCCTGTTCCTTGGGTTTTCTGATCTAAGATTCTTCTGACCGGATCCGGAGCTTTCTCCTTTCTCATATCCTAGACCACACTTGTCATCTACCCTCTTTTGACTTTCAAGAAGAACTTCAAGTTGAGTAGAACTTATCTTGAATTTTTCTTTATATTCATTTGTTGTTTGAAGATCCCTTTTAAAGAGATAATTTGATCCTCAAGTCTTTCTTCATTATCTTTAGCATCTTCAAGATCATATTCAAGATGTCTGATAATTCTATCCATCTTGTGGCAATCTTCTGATTTCTCCTTGAGAGATTGTCTTAGATCATCTTCAGTTTTTCTTTTCTCTTAAACCTCTTGGGTAAACTTCATAACTCCTGATTCCATTTCATGTCTTACCATAATGATTTCTTTTGATAACTTTTCACATAACTTGGTTTTCTCCTTCAGATCTTCATTTGAATCATTGTCTTCACCTTGACTTGCCAATTGCTGAAGTAGCTCCTTTCTCTTTTTCATAGAGAGACTTAATTTGTCTTTTAGTTCTTTCATGAAATCATCAGCCTGTTTGAGTCTTTCCTTTAATTCATTGACTTCAGAGTTTGACTGCTCAAGATCATCAAGGGCAGTCTTGAGTTGCTCCCTTAAACCATATACATCCATTTGAATTCCCAGATCTTCCTCAAGTTGTTAGACTCTGTTAGGAGGAACTTGGCTCTGATACCAATTGTTGATAACTGAGAGGCGGGGTGAATCAGTTATCCTAATTATTTCTGCTTTCTAAACTTTCTTAATAATCAATGTAGCATTAATTAAGCAAACATAACCATGAAGTGGAAATACACATGACACAATATTTTTGACATGGAAACCCTGTTAAGGGAAAAAACCATGGGGTGATTAACCCAAGATTGTATTCTTTGTTAGAAGAATGGAAATACAAAATGGCACTTACCAATTAGGGCTCACTACCCAAGCACACTGCTCACAAAAGGCACACTGCCTACAAGAGACACACTGTCTACAATTTATAAAGAGTGTAATACAATACTTGAACTAATAAGGATCATCAACATATGCTTGAGTTCAGTTCTGGTTAGGCTCAGTACACTAATCTGCTGCACTTCATCTTTCCTCTTCTTTTGTGCTACTCTCCTTTCACATACCTGACCTTCCTTTCTGCTTTTACTCGAGTCTACTGCTTTTCTTCACACTACACAATACACCACACACACATTCACATCTAAATCAATCCTGTATATATATCCGCACAAGTGATTTCATCACCTTTCTAGTCGACATCCAGAACAGTTAATAATTTCCTCAAACTCTGATCTGTCGGCTGAATCCTTGCACACCAAGTAATGTGGATCAAGCATATACTTGTAGAAGTCATCAATCACATCGGCCAAACATAACTTAAGCCTTAAGAACCTTTTCCATCATCAGTAACACATCCGGAATAAAGTCTGATGTTCTGCTAGTCAGTTCTTCCTCTGTTCACACTGTCACTTGGGAACCCAACACTCAAGCATTCATATCTCTTTATCGTTTCCACACCGGAGGCTCAAACCTTAGAATCTATCAGTCAAGATACTCCTCTTGACTTCCCCAAATCCGCACTTTACTGAGATACTTCTACTGAGAGATCCAGACCTGTCTGTCAGACCTTACTAACTGCTCTGTTCTTGCTTACCAAATCATAATACTCTGCAATTTGCCTTCCGGTAGAGACTCATCATGTCCTGTGGATGTGTGGGTTAACCTTTGTTGCCATCAATGACAACAATCATGAAGCTCCAATGTGTCTCTTGCCAACATAGGGAACTAGGTCACAACTATGTTGCACAAGCATAAGGTAAATATGGACAATTTAACAAGGGATCTTGGTTTCCTTTGAAGTATTCAAACTGGATAAAAATTGATTTATAATTATTGTTGTTTTTAAAGAAAAATTAAAAGATCATAAGGAACGTGAGAAGTGAATGATGCAACACTTGCATTTTCAACCTTTATATCAACACTTCTATCGGAGAAATTCACTGACTGTAGTATTAAAATCAATTTTGTAAACTCAATTGTTCATACTATTAATGCAACGGTAAAGGATTTTCCCAAAATAAATAAGTTTGAATTAGATTTTTTTATTACTATATTTCACACACAAATCAAAAGTAAATTTTAAAATTTAAAGCTTAGATTTCATAATTTCTCAAATAAACACAAAAGTAAAGACTAAAGTTCAAAGCACTACACCAGATACATGAAGATAGATCTAGAGGAATTGACAGCCATCTTGTATTATATAAATCCAGCAATGAACACCAAAATTACGGATTTGTAACTTCTAAAAGAACAATCTCCTCTATGCTAGAATGTTGTAAAAACTAATTAATCTGCTGAAAACTTGAAAAAAAGCTAAGTATGGACCGACAGCCTAATTCTTCAACTTTTGTACCCTTGAACAAAATGGCCCCTACCTTTTATAGGTGTCCAAAAAGCACAACACATCAGTCTTACAATACATGCAATACCATTTATTCCTCATTTTTATCACCAACCTCATGTAACTCAAAAAAGCAATTCTAACAATAGAACTGATTTTGCTTGTCAACCTCTAAGCTTGACTTTTCAACTCAAAGATATGCAAAAAGGAAAATAAAGAAATCTTGTAGGCCCCACTTTATAAAATAGTGGTTCCCTTTTTACAAATTTGAATTACACAAAATTCCTTAACACAAAATTTATTGAAGTGTAAAAATAGACTCAATGTGAGATGGACGCCCCTACAAAAGATTGAGTCTTTTTGTACTCAACAAAATTTGACATGATCAAATCTACTCTATCTACCTCTGGGTTGTCTAACCATTCAGATTTGAACTTGAAGGTGTCAAAGTGTTGAGAAACATGTTCACACTTTCTTTCCATTTTGCGTATTTCTACCACTACTAGCTTAAAATGAGTTTTTGATTCTACAAACTTATCTAGCACATTTTCATCAAAACCTAGAGCACTCGGCCAATCATCCAATTTCTTCTTGAAGGCTTCTTTCACTTTATCAAGAGACTCCAGCCTATACTTATCATGCGAATATATTTCTGGGTCCACAACTGCCTTGACAAAAGTTTCAAAAATGGAAATGTATTCATATATTTCCTACTGCAACTTCAGCAATGTAGGATGATATTCAATTATCTATTCTATCTTATACTGAGTAACATTTACACAATTCAGGGAAACTAGGCTCCTCATCATGCAAAATGTCAAATTTTACTAACTCTTCCTAACTCATTTTTCTAATCTATTTCAGAGTTCTCAAAATATGCTCTAACTTTGTATCTTCTCTCTTAGAACTCTCAACAAAAGTGTCTATCTCTCATTCGATCTTGCAGGCTTCATCATAGTATAGATAATATTTATCAAAAATACTAAAGGCTTCCTCCAAGAATTTGGACACCCATCTATCAATCATAGATGATTTCTCCTTCACTACCTGCAAGGCATTAACTTCTTGCTTTGTCATTAGCACAGTAACATCTATTGCAGCTAGTTGTTCTAAAATGGGTGCTAGAAGACCCTTTACAAAGAACTTCATCTGACCCAGCTGCATCTTTAAATCATCTTTCATTTGTTTCTCCTTGTCCATTCTTGATTTCACTATGTTGTAGGCAGAGTTAAATGAAACTATTTCCTCTGCACGAGTTTGTTTTCCCAAATTCACCCTTGTGATTTGGTAATCCTTGGCCAGAAACTCCCAATCATCCTTATCAACTATAGGGGTGGCAATTTCAACAATCATTTCCCCTTGGTCATTGGTTCAAAATGCTGACAATGCCCTGGGCTTCTTCCTGGGTTTCTCCTTTTCAACTTCCACCATCATTTCTTGTAAATTCAAAGGCTTAATAACTACCTATTGTGTCTTTTCAAGATTCAAGTTCAACCAAGATGGTGGTGTAGGAGCCTGTGACTATTGATCAACTAAATTCTATGCCATTTTTTGCTATTGATCAGATACTTTTTCACTTTGGCCTCCTACTGCCACTCTTTAGGAATCAACACATGCTCTTCTTGGAGTTCTTCTTCCTCCTCAAAGGGCATATTCCCAACTATATCTTAAATGGTATCCAAATGATACATAGGGTCTAATACAATACCATCATCAGAAAATTATTCTGGTATGTCATCCCTTAAACCAAACTCTCATCTGAAAAGTAGTAAGCCAAGTGTATTTCTTCTTTCTCACATCAAAATCATCTTTGTAATTTGCCCAAAAATTCTCAAGAGAATGTTTATGTTTAAAGTCCATTGTAGGAAACAATTGGTTAAGTTTGCCTATAGGATCTAAATCCTCCCTAGCCTCATATACCTTAAAATTTAGAGCATTCAACTCTTCTACTATTGTTTTGGCTGCTACAATTGAGGGGCATTCATAAAATCTTAATTCAAAAGGATATTTCACCCTTGACTTGTGCTTTCCTGATAGCTTCAGATGCACCTCACTGATTTGTCAAGAGAACTCCATCAAAATAATGTTATAAATACAATGTCTCAGGAGGAGGAATAGTGCTCACTTGAAGCCTACAATTCTGATGTAAGTAGATTGAGGAAACTGAATAAACCATTGCCCCCATGTTCTAATTAGATCCATGGCCTTCTCTGACATTCTCCAAGCTAGATCACCTATCAAATGCAAAATGATTGCATATAAGAATGCATCATTGACCTTTTTGAAATGTTTTTTGACCTCTTTCAATTCTAGCTACGGATAGTAATTCCAAATCCTATTTTGTCTAGGGCCTTCTCCTCTAACTCCTACAACAGTGAAACCTAGAAAAATTCCCACTCTAGCAGCTAGACAAATGGTGTAAGATGTCATATAAAACTTCTTAACTTACACAATAGACATGAGTTGTGCATGCAGATTGTCAGAAACTATGGTTTCCCAGTCCAACCGAGTGTCTCCTTTAATAGTGTAGTAGATGAACTGAAACATGTACATGTTTCATATGTCCTAGACTCTTTCCTGTCGAAAGCTCTATTGAGTAAAGTGATAACATAAGCAATTTCTCCTTGAAAATCTACCCTTGTTAATCTAAAAGGCACCTTGGAAGTAGACTTCTTGGGCTTAGATAACTAGTGTCTATTCAGATATCCCTTGTTATCACTAAAATCCAAATTGTACTATTTGGTGGCCTCAGCAATTGTTACCAAATTGGCCTCTCTGTAGACTAGCATGTCAACAATCAATCAGATCATCAGAGCTGTAATATCCAACAACAAATTCCTATTAGAATCTAAAAAATTCCTCTCCTCTAGGTTATAATGATGAGCTAGAGTGAGGATAAGCTCCAGACATTGGACAGTCATTGGGAACCCAGCCGCATGTCCCGATCCATTCTACAATTCTCTTTTACTTTGGGGTGACATCCTCTCCAAATGTGTCATGTTTAAACTCTTATAAGTCCACATGTCCTAGTTCTGTGTTATTGATATTCATTAGTTCACTTTTGAACTTTGAATCCTTTAGAACACCTTGAAATTGGTACTTAATGGTTACAAGTTGTTCCTTATTTTTCCACTTATGTTGCTTCTTTGGTGGTTGCTCAGATCCTTCTCCTTTTACCTCTAGCTCAACCTCCTCGATAGACTTATCAAAATCCAACAGGGTTTATTCACTTTGGTAGGCAGATATCTCTCCATTAGACATTTAATTGACCTATAGTAGCAAGAGGGATGTATAAAAATCCAAGAAAAATCCAAAGAAACACTTAATTCTAAGCATTTGAGTGTTTTTGTGTTTTGGTGGGATTGCAGCGCCAAGTTGGAAATTTGGTCCCTGGTCCAAAAATGGACTTAGGGCCCACGATCCTAATAAACTTTGGATCGGCAGAAGAAAATCAGCTTTTAGACTCAAATTACTCAAAAGTTCAAATAGTCAATTCAGGCCCGAAGTCCCGATTAGGTTTCAATGCTAATTTATGGGATGTTGTGGGGAGCGGGTCATCGAAGGAAACTTAGTTTTTGGAACTTTGCATTTAGGATGAAAAACCCTCCCGGGCCTGAAGTCCCAAAAAGGTTATCTTATTTTCTGATGGGGAGTGGGAGCCATTTTGGATTTTGCACTTTTAAGATCTTAGGGCCAAAAGACCTTTCGTGGCCTAAGGTCTCCAAAGGATCCATTACTTAGTGTTTTTTATTCTTTGCGGGGTGCAGTTCCAAAATAGCATTTTGCACTTTCCAAGCTTTGGGCCAAAAGACCTTTTGGGGCCGAGGTCCCAAAAGGCTTAATTACTTGGGGCTTCTTAGGTGCTTTCCGCATGAAGTGGGACTGAAATTGGCTTTAGGTAGTTGAATTTTTATGGTTCAAAGGACTAATCGAGGCCCAAGGTCCCGAAAGGATCTTGCAACTTAATAGTCTGCCATGTTGGTTTTAAAAGGCTAGATTTTCCTTTGAGGCTCGAGGCACGAATGGGAGTTTTAAAAGGGTTTAACATTCAAATGTTTCAAGGATTAAATAACTGCCAAGATGGGTCCATTTATTCAAAACTAATGCAAAAAACAAAACCAGGAGAACAAAAATATGCTAAACTAAACTACAAAACCAAATCACAAAACCCTAAATTAAAACCTAAACTAAACCCTAAGCAAAATACAGAAACAAAAGTGACAACAAAGGAGGAAGCAAAAAACAAGAACGTAGAAAACATGAGGAAATGAAAAAGGGTAAAACCCTACTTCATAACATGAAAAACCAAAGAAACGGTGACGAACAACACTTCAACCCACACTAGCACACCAGAGAAATGTTCTCAATCAATCTTTGATTACTAGAAAACATCATCAAATGCTTTAATGCACTTTAGGGCTCATTAACAGGTAGGAGATTAATAAATTGAAAGCAAAAATGAGGGTTTACAAGGCTTTGAACACCTTAAATACCTTATGTAGTACGAAGAGCACCACCATTAATGTGATAGGTGGTCAAGGATACGGGGAAAAGTTGGAACCTTGGACTCGGAGTCCAGGGTGGCCAAAAGGTCGATCAGGACCTGAGGTCCCAACGGGGCTAACAAACTACGGAACACAGGATGAAAACTAGAATTTGGACTTAGTCCAATGGACCTCGAAAACCCTGGGGTCAAAAAATTGATTGAGACCTGAGGTCCTAATTGGCCAAACAGAAGGAGTTCTGAAAGCTAAAAGGGGCCCAAGAACTCAAAAGCCTGGAAGTAAAAGAACTTCTAGCCTCAGAACAAAAGGCTCCAAAACACAAGTCTTGAAGCAAAAACAAATTCCTAAGGGGAAAACTAAAAGACAAAATATGATCCAAGGATCAAAACAAGACAAATGAACAAACCAAAATGACAAAAGGACAAACAGGGGGTCCCAACCTGAGCAAAAAGGTGGGGGATATGCAGGGCATAATAGGGCCCTTTCCCCTACCTAATGATGGATTTTATCCACTAGTTTTATAATGAATAGAGAACAAGTCACTGAATATACCTATTGTTGGGAAAAATATCCAATGATTGTAATTAAGAAGGGACCAACCCCTCTACTTCATGCTATTCAGTATTGATGTAGTATGAGATGGTCATGTACATATTACAAAGAATAACTTTTTGTTTTCATTGTTTATTGTAAATGTGAGCTACTTTATGCATTGTTTATTAGTACTTGCCTTTGACAAGTATAACTATTGCAATGAGAATATTTGAACTCAGTATTATTTATTATATCTATGAACCAATTACAAGTTAGTATTTTTTATGTTAAACAAATATTTATCTTTTATAAATTTAATATGCAATTTTTTTAACACACAAAATTCAAAAAACAAATTATCAAAAATTTGATTGGTCAATATATATTTTGCTTCTTATTTGGATTGGCTAATATTTTTACCTCTTAGGGAGCCTTCACATTAATTGAGGATAAAAAGTAATTATTATAGTTCTTTGGATGTACACATAAGTAATTATCTCTAATATGGCAACCATACTTTTGTAATGACCCTTTTGCAAACCAACATGTTTCTCATAATGAGAAAAACTTTATAATGATTTGAGATTTTATAATCAATTCATAAATTTTATGTTGTTAATGTAGAGTTTAGATGGATTGAAATTGTTAATGCCCTCTTACTCAAGCGAGAGTTTCTTCTATTTTCTACGTTTATTTGACAACATTGTCTTTTAGTGCCTTCATTGTACGTGTTTGTTATTGAAGGCTTCATTAGTATCTACCTTCAACAATACTATTGCAATAATTTTTTCTTATCTAGTGATTAATCTTTTTAAAATAAACCAATCACAAACAATAATTTTTTTATGTTAAATAAGTATTAATCCTTTGCAAAGTTTAAATGTAATTTTGTAACAAATAATATTGGGAAAAGCAATTATCAGTCATCTCATTGGCTCATATTTTTTATCTCTAAAAAAGTGGAGTCACGTTTTTTAGATATTTTTTTTTGTATTTTAAGCACATGAACTTTATAAAATAGCCTTACTAAACTCCACATTTTAATGCAACACTCCTACTCACTGCCTATTTTGGTGGGTCGTTTTCTCCCTTCACCATGCAAACATGACAACGACTTAAGCTGATATTTTTTTGTTTATTTTTAACTAAATGAAAATAGATAAGTTTTTATTTGTAACCACCTTGAATTCTCTATAAACTTCTCACATTCTCCAAAAAATTCTCGCTTCTCCTACTCATGGATTCATACCTTATGAGTTTGATCTTTCCGATCTGTTTGAACCAAATGATGGTGTATTCTTGATAATACCAAGAACTTCAATTTGTGGTTTCTATGATGGTAGGGTTACTTTAGATTTGGAGTCTCACCAGGATGGTGATGGCATTACCTTTTTATACCCTGTAGATGATGCATTTTTAGCTCTTCCTCCAGATACACTACAAGGGCTTATAGCTAAAAATAAGGCTATCATTTTTAAGTACCATGTTTTGCATTCTTATTATCCTCTTAGATCTCTAGAATCCATAGTGAATCTTATTCAACCAACATTGGCTACAAAATCCATGGGTGTTGGGAGTTATATTCTAAACATTACAAGGATTAATGGTTCAATAATAGTGGAGACAAGTATTGTTCAAGCTTATATAATACATATAGTTTTTTATCAGAAACCCCTAGCAATATTTGTAGTGCCCAAGGTTCTTCTACCTTGTGAAATGTTTGACAATCAATCTCCAATTTGTTCTCCTGAGAATTCTCCATCTCCTAAGGTACATGTTCCTTCCCCTAGATACCAGAATAATCTCCTACTCTTGCAATTCCACCAACACCACTTACTATGGCTCCCAATCCATAATCCTCATACACACCTCCTATTGTTGTTCTACCCATGGCTCCTCCCCATTCAAGTTTCTTTTTATGGCGGGGTAATAGGAGAGTCGAATCCCATGTCTCTTTCAGAAGGGCACAAAACAAGCAATAGTACCCTAGCCATTTTAGATATACGTCACATTATTTTAGCTTCCTAATGTATTTATCTCATCCACATTGTCTATCCATTTTTAGGGATAAAAATTGGATGATTTAATATTAGTTATATGCAATTTACTACTTTTTAATTATACTTTTAAGTACCATTTCCACTTCAAATTTTAAAATAAAGGTATTTTATGCTAGTATGAAAGAGCAAGGAAAATATATTGGTCATTAACTCAGCCAATTTCTAGAGGGACAATCTCTATCAATTTAGAAACATATCTTCTCCTATTTATATATCCATTTGAATGGTAAAAGTGATCTTAATTTTACGAATGACTAGTTGGTTTGTAGTCGGACTTGTTAAAGAAATGCATGCTTATTTGATTTCAAAATTATTACTCTCCTATGGTTTAGGATCATCGAGTCTGAAAAAATTGATTGTTAAATGTATGTTATATGTACCCATATTGTATAAATGTTTCAACCAAGGAGGACACATTCTTTTGATTCATTTAAATTTTATTACAATTGGACATAATAATCAAGTCATCTTGCTCAATTTCTACAACAAGGCAATAATTTCTTTTTCATGATATGTTTTATCTCAGTTTTTACAGTTTATATTTTGTAAGCATTAGAAAGAAAGACACAGAAACAACAAATTGATGGAGTGTCCTTTGTCTTTAAAAAGTAAAAAGTGACTCTGTACTTGTGATATCTGTTGATTTTCTAAATTATTTTATAAATACTTAAACTATTTTCTCCTTCAATATTACCCATGTGTAGTAGTCAAATTGGGATCCTACTAGATACATGCCTTTTAGAATTTAGAACCTCTAAGCAAATGCAAATTTCACTTAAGTTTTGCCAATTCTATCTCAAGGATTTTGTACTTATATCTTTTGCTATCTTCCAACCGTAGCCTTGCATTTCATTATCACTTCAAATTTCAAGCATTGGATTTATATGAATAGACATTTAAAAATGCATTAGCCTTTAATCTGAATGTGTGTGTGATACAAACTTTAAATTTCTATGGGGAATTTGTATCAATAATTATTAATCACCTTGTGTTTTTCATTCAAATTTAGGTTCCAGATGTAGTAAGCTATTAAATGAGTAGATAGTGGCTAAATAAAAGATTTTGGAAAAAACCATATAGAAGATTTTTCAAAAGTATTTTGCACAATTTTATGGACTTTGAAAACCTAAAGTTCTTAATAGATAGTGGTTGTCAAAATCCAATCTCAGGTATGAGGTAGGCCCTAGTGATTTTGGTCTTGAATATGTTATTTTAATCTAACTTGGCTCTTCTTCAATGATTACGCTCCAATCAAAAATAGTTTGATGGCATCAAACATTGAAAGAAACTCTCTGCTACAACTTTTCCTGCCATAAAGTCCTTCAAAATACTTTACTTTAAGGTATCCATTTGGAATTCATCAACTATCTTCCATTAGGATTTGATTAGCTATTTTGTCCCTATTTCAATTAGCGAACATGAAATGCATTTGCAGTGTCCTATGCAAAACCATCTAATTTAAACAAAATTACAATAAGAATTAGCATCAACCATAGTCACTTTTTTATTGTCAATCATTGTATTTTATAAATTCCACTTTCTTTAGAATCCAAGACCAAGATCATGGATAAAAATTAAAAATCACAATGAATTCTAATAGGCATATTTCACATCAATCCTGTCATTTATTATGTATAGCATGCTTCATCCAACATTTAAAAATGAAGACAAAGTTTCCATTGCAATTGAATGGTTGTAATTAAAATTATATCCCCAAAATAAAATATCTAAATGTCTCAATAAAGTTATCCACAACACATTTAATGAATATTTATAATTAAAATTATTCTCAAGACATAATTAGGTAAATAACATTTAATAATAATTAGTTTTGTAATGGTTTTGTATACATTTTGATAGAATGTTTTAATTTCATATAAAGTTGGGTTAATGCTCTTGGTTTCCACGTATTCCCACTTATACATAATTTGATTTTTACATTGAGATTATATTTTATTCATTCTTAAAAAAAAATTATGCATTCTATATTTATTGCATCTTTTATATCTAAACATTCATTCCATGCATAGACATTATTACTCTTTTGTCTTAGGTCAAATCCATTAACCACTACAAACAATTTCATTTATTATTTATATTATCAAAATTATATAAAAAATTAAATGAAAAAATATGTAAATATATAACTGGGAACAAGTTATTAAATTAATTTTTAAAATATGGAAATTAATTATATATTCTAATTATTTAAGAGTTATTTTAGTTTATTAGTATTGTAGTGTAGGAAAAATTACCTCTCAATTGAATATCTTCAATCAAGCAAACTTTCCACTAACAACTACACTAGGGTTCTATTATCTATTATTTCAGATATTTAAGATCCTACTCTAGGTCTTATGATGACAGCAATCTCAGAGGAACGACAGTCAGCAAGGATATGATGGCACACTTGATAGGAAAGATTGACAGGAATCTAAAATGGAATTAAATACAATGACAGGAACTCATCACAATGAAATATAGTTTGATGAAAATAGTGAGAGAGTCTCATACCACTGATCAAATACAATCTAGCATAGGAACATAAAGCCAATCAGCCATAAGCAATGCAAGAACAACAACAGATTCTTAGTTCTAAAATCAACGACTTATATTGTTGAAACAATATACAAAATTTGACTGCCTCCTTATGACATCATGGACAACATCAATATACACACAGGTTTAGAAAAGAATGTACATAGTTTGTATCTCATCATATATTCTCCTTCCTCGTGATGGTCGTCCCTTGCCACAAGTTACTTCTTTGCTAACTACATCCCAGACTTGTTCCTGATTCCTTTGTTTATTCTCTGTCAGCAATAAAACATTTTATTTATGTAACTCAACTTCCTCTGCTACCCAGTCAATCTCCTTGTATCATATCTTCTTCTACTGTGTCATCTCTCTACTCCCTCTAACAGTCTGTACTCTACTCCAACAATTGTTATTTTGTATTGTTCCTCCTCATTGCCCAGTTGTAGTTTTCCTTTTTCTATATTTTCCAATCTTCAATCTTAGTCCCCCCTCTTCCTATGAACAGAGCCAACATCCCTCTCCTGTGATTATCCCTTTTACCCTTGACCTCGAGGGTGATCTTCCTGCACTGCCATCAATCTCTGCCAACAGTCTCTCTTATTATCGTTCTAGAAGTTTCCAAAATTCTTCCTCTTTTGGCGACAGGAAATAACTAACTTCCTTCTCCAAAAACTATCTCGACATATCAATAAGAGGCCAATACAAGAAATTTAGGGAGTTAACAACTTCAACCAAAACAAAACTTAAATCAACAACTAATTTGTTTAAATGGGGAAATGATGCCCCTGCATTAGGCTCCCTGGGTGGGAGAAATTTGAGTTCCATCTCAAATGATGGTTTTATTTTTTTGCTTCTTCCAATATCACTCTGGAACACCTGCCATGTTTCTCCAACATTGTTGTGCACTATTCTTCTCTTCACTTTTCATCTTCTTTCACCAAAGTTTCTTTGCCCACACATTCACATCCAAATCGATATGATAAATTATACAGAGATTAATGATCTCCTCCTTTTCCTTTTTCAAACTCTTTCACCCTTGACATATGTCTTTCAACTTCATCAAAATCATCGACATTCTTATATAAATTTGCACTTACTATCTTATAATCTTATGTACATTCTGGAACTTTTATCATCTCAAATGGAAATAAAACATCATCTTCACAATTTGCCAACAAATTTACCTTTTGATCATGTGCTATAATGTTCAATTTCTCACCTTTATGATCCTTGGTTTTACCATTCACATTACAACCCACAACATCTACACTAAAAACTGCATATACTCCTCCATACTTGTTCCTAGGCTTCTCAACATTCAACATAGCAAATAAAAATGAAACAATATCCTTATTTAAGACCAATAAATTTACCTTTTTTCCTTTTTTGTTGCAATAGCTTCTTTATCATCAGTTGCCAACTTCATCTTTATATCCTTCGATGTCTGATTTGTCTTCATACCTTCACTAGCAAGCTTCTCCATTAACTCTTGTTCTATCACTGAAAATTGTGCCCACAAATCTTCTGCACTTGTTGCACCTTCTTCAAATTCCATCTCTGTAACTTCTTTTCCATGCATTTATTTGCCTTCCACTAATGCTCTAACATCTTCTTCTTCATTTTCAGCTGCATCTTATTTTTGCTCTTCATTCTTCAATCCTTCATCATACCTTGCTTTCGCTTCCCACTCTTGTTTTCCATTGATCTTGGCCAACTCCTTCTTTGGATCCACTCCATACTTATATTTGTTCATTCTGAGATTTTCAATATGCTTTCATTTGTTTTCCTTTTTATTTTTGTATCTTCTCCTTCTTATGTCTTTTTCATCTACAAGCCTCCAAAACTCCATCTCACGTTCATATATATCATTGTCACTATTTGATTCCACATCCTTTTTATCTTCTTCTTTTAAACTCTTCCCTTCAACAATTTCATTCAAAGATTCAAAATCATCATTATTTAAATCATCCAAATCAACTTTCTTACCTTTAATCTTTATTGTGTTCTCCTCAAGCTTCTTCCAAGTTTCTCTTGGACATCTGTCAATCTTCTTCGGCTCTTCTTCATAATCTCCAATTTGTTGTCTTGGACTATCATGTTGCAATATCATTTTTTCATCTTTGGATGGTTCAACCATGATCTCTTGTTCATTAGACCTGATCTTTCCTTCATAACTTATCCTCTCTTGAAGTGTTTCCTCATCACTATGCCTTGCAACACCATTTTCCTCTACTTCTTTCATGCTCTTGACCAACCACACTTTTCTCTTCATAACTTTGGGTTGATATCTATTCATTGTTGCACTTGTTGTCCTTAATCCATAGACCAATTGCTGCTCTAGAACACCTCATTTATGCTTCCATTCTTGACAATTTACCCTATGTTCTTGGTTCTTCTTGAGCTCTTTCATGACTTCCAACTTTTGTACCAGTTTTCTATCATAAACTTTTTCATATGCACCCTCTTGCTTACACTTTGTATTCTGCCCCTCAACAACTGGTTTCCTTTGCCAACTTGGCACCTTGTATCCATGATCCTTGAAAAGATTTCTTTTCTCCCTATTAACTTGCATTTTTACATTCATATTTCCAAATGCATGATTAAAATTAATATTTATACCTCCATATACTCGTGTGATACTCTGTTGTTTAGATTTTCCCACATCCTTGACTTCTTTGCTTGCCAACTCTTCCCCTTCATGGGTTTCCTTTCTTTCTTCTGCAATACTTCCTAATGCATCATGAAATTCTAAAGCATCCTCTACATCTTTACTGTCATTCAGTAAAATCTCAACACCATTCTTGTCTTCATGTTTAAGTACTTTGCAATGTACCTTTTCTGGATGGACTGCTACAAATTGTCCTTGTATACCTTCTTCATAGACTGCTACAACTTGTTTCCACTTTCTTTCACCTTCATCTCCATCTATGGATACTTTTCTTGGCCCTTCTCTCATTAATTTCAAGGTCTCATACATGACCTCTCCTATGAAGTTTCTCATACCCGCATACACATATTCAAATGCAACATTAACAAATAAAACAAGAGACCAAAATGTCTCCATGAATGCCTCATTCGTGGACATTCTCCTCTTTTCTTTACTTTTCATTTCGAGTGCTTATTTTTGCACTTCTTTTCCTCTCCATTCTTTCTTGTATTTTCTTATGTTCTCCTCAATGAGAACTTTCTTCACCTCTTCCATTGCACGTTGCTCACTTGGAAACTCTCTGCTATCTAAACCTTTTTCATCTTGTATTTTCAGGGCAGCCATATTCCACCCTCTTCTTTTCTTAACAATTATCTTCACAGGCCACTTCAACCTCTTTTTCATTGGCCAACACCAACCATATTCTTGGCTTCTTTCCTCAAGCCACTACTTACACTTCTCTAAATCTCTTCTCAACTATGTTATTTCTTTATCCCACTCTTCATTTTGCTTCTCCACATTCAGCGTCATTTTGTCTTTCTTCCTGAGGCTTTCTTTTATGGCATATTGCTGCATCTTTTTATCCTTATTCTTAGCTTCTCGATACCTCACCTAGGGCTTCTCTCCTTTTTGGTACCCAAGTCCTTCTTATTAACCTGTCAAACTTCCACCCACATACTTATGCAAAATCATACCCTCCCATATATTTTAGGCTCTGATACCAAACTGATGACAGCAACCTTAGAGGAATGACAATTAGCAAGGGTATGATGGCACACTTGACAGGAAAGACTAACAGGAATCTAAAATAGAATTAAATACAGTGACAGGAACTCATCAAAATGAAATATAATTTGATGAAAATAGTGAGAGAGTCTCATACCACCGATCAAATACAATCTAGCATAGGAACATAAAGCTAACTAGCCATAAGCAATGCAAGAACAACAACAAATTCTTAGTTCCAAAATCAATGACTTATATTGTTGAAACAACATACAAAATGACTGCCTCCTTATGACATCATGGACAACATCAATATACACACAGGTTTAGAAAAGAATGTACATAGTTTGCATCTCATCGTATATTCTCCTTCCTCGTGATGGTCATCCCTTGCCACAAGTTGCCTCTTTGCTAACTGCATCCCAGACTCGTTCCTGATTGCTTTGTTTATTCTCTGTCAGTAATAAAATGTTTTATTTCTACAACCTAACTTCCTTTGCTACCCAGTCGATCTCCTTGTTTCATATCTTCTTCTATTGTGTCATCTCCCTACTCCCTCTAATAGTCCTACTCCACTCTAGCAACTGTTATTCTGTATCATTCCTCCTCATCACCTGGTTGTAGTTTTTTTTCTATATTTTCCAATCTTCAATCTCAATCCCTCCTCTTCTGATGAACAGAGCCCGCATCCCTCTCCTGCGATTCTCCCTTTTTCCCTTGACCTTGAGGGCGATCTTCCTACACTACCATCAATCTCTGCCAACCGTCTCTCTTATTGTCATTCTAGCAGTTTTCAAACTTCTTCTTCTTTTGGTGATAGGAACCAACCGTTCCAAATGGAGGCAACAGGAAACAACTAACTTCTCCAAAAACTGTCTCGACATATCAATAAGAGGTTGATTCAGGAAATTTAGGGAGTTAACAACTTCAACCAAAACAAAACTTAAATCAACAACTAATTTGTTTAAATGGGGAAATGATGCCCCTACATGATCTTACAGAACCACTATGCATCCCAATCAAAGCAATGCACCCTAACTAGGTGATCGACAATGATGGGAAAATAAAAAAAGAATACTAAAAATAAACTGATGTAAACAAATTTTGAACAAAATAATGACAGAAGTAAAAAGAGGTAGGAATGTAGAACCTATAGCCAAAAGATGAAGCCCACTACCCTAGATGACAACGTGATGCGAGGACATCTGTGTTGGGTGCTAGAGTCCAAAACCTACTAAAAATAAAAACTTTTAGGTTTGTATGAACTCAACTCACCTGCACAATACAAATTTCAATACAATACGCCTCCAATACTTTCCAGGTGATACAGAAATAGAAAGAAAGCCAAGTACATGCTAGAGGAAATGAAACAAAGTGAGAGCAAAGGAAAGATATAGAAAACCTCCGTGTGATTGTAAAGTCTTTACTCTAGAAATACCTGCAAAGGGACAAAGAAGGAGGGTTGGGTAGCTTAGGGACTTCCCTTGGTCAAGTTCCAGTTTCGGTATTTCTACCTCTACTAGCAGTGATTGATAGAGAGAAATCAAATAGAAAGGAAATGCAAGTGTGTGTAAGTATATCTAGGAAGGTACTTAAGCAATAACAAAACAAGATTTACTTTCCTAGTCTATGCGAATTCAACATGCAGCCAGTACAACAAACAGGTGGTCTACACCCAACAAACTAAAATGGTGGTCTACACCAAGTAACACAAAGCAAGAATGGTGGTCTACACCATAGCAATGAACTATGCAAACTACAAAAAAATTAAAATGAGATGATATTGAGAAAAAAATAACCAATCTTACCAATGTTAACAAAAGAGAAAAGGCAACGAACTCCCAAGAGCTCAAAGATAATGTGCAGCTTCAAACCCAAGACAAAGAGAGCATCTTCAATGAGTACCACATAAAATGAAACCTCCAAGAGCCAACAGAAATGATCTTACACCACCAAGGAGTACCAAAATCTTAAATAGCTATTGTAGAAGTCTAGTTTGCACAAGAAAAATGTAGAGTATATCCAAGAGCTGAAGTTTTTCAAAATATGTGAGAGAGTGAGAAAGATTGATTGAATGTCACCGTATTGTCAAGATTGACAGATAAATTACTCTTACTGGGTAATTTATGTTAAGCCCTAATATTGTTTTATTGACTAATAATAAAAAATCTCACTTGTAGAAAGATTGTAGTAAATAATTGACATTATATAAAATATAGTATATAATAATAAGTATAATTAATATATATTTTTTGTAATTGATTATTTGAAACAACCGTAAGAACCTAATAAGATACCACAATTACTCTGAATTCCTACTCAAATTCAAATCACCAATGAAACTAGGAAAAATATAGAAAATATGAGTTATACCTTGCAAACTTTGATTTATCCTTTGTGTTCCATTGTCTCCTATCTTCTCAATATCTTATTGATTATAATGGTGCTCTCAGAATAGAACTTTATTTTTCAAGATGACTTTGACATGAATGGAATTGCGGATTTAAATGTAATATAAACAATCCTACAATGCAAGAATATGCTAGTGATGATGATATGAAGCTAATGCAATTGTATTGATAATGATTGATATGAGGATAATGATATGCAACTAAATGATACTATGAAGCTAGATGATAATGTAACAATAGAGATTATGATATTGATATGCAAATGGGGGGCCAAAGGCACGCTTGGATACTTGATAGAATTTCTACAGCATGTAAGTACGATAGCTCTTGTGATGAAAAATGAAGGTGAGGAGCTTCCTTTTATAGGCCAAGGATGGCTCAAATCCAAGTGTCAAAAGATCTATGGTTGAAGAATAAGTCTTGTGACATGTACGGTCAAGATCAAATTGGTTGGATGAGGGGAGATAAAGATGGAAGATGTTCCTACTATGATGACAAGGTGGAGGAATATGAGGGACAAGGAGCCACATGGCGTGATGCTCACAAAGACCAATGAGATAAAGATAGAATCCCATGAGAGAAACATGGAGGAAGGAGTCTTTGTTTGTTGGAATGTGCGAGGGAATATAGGATTCATGAGACAAATGTCTAATAGTCAACATTGACCATGGTGATGTGGAGAAACCAATTTCTACAAAATAGGAATGGTTGAGAGGAAATAGGGCATGTGTTGAGAGGATAAATACCTAATTAAATATTAATAAAATTTAATTTATGGAGCAACATGATGAGGTATCAAATGATGTGTAGGGTGACATGGATGAATGATGTGGATTTTAGACATAGGACTTTGTCTTAGAAGAATAATAAAATAATGATGATTATTTAATTAGAGATGACCTTAGAAGAATTTAAGATATTTAATTGTTGGAAGAATATGATGAATGTGAACCAAATAAATAAACTAGCATGTTTATTTATTGATAGTGGAATAAGAATAAAATAAACATAAAATATTTATCTAATTCATCTTGAGCCATTTTTAGGTGTATACATTTTGCCCCTCTTTGAGACAATGTGTTTTTTCACGTTGTTTCAAAGAATAAAAATTTTATGAGTATGATACATGCCCCAATTTGCCCCTGGTATAGGTTTGATGGTAGGATGCCCCCTCAGGAGATTGGTCGAGATGAATTTTGCAAAAGGATAATGAACGATCTCATGATGAACAAGAATGAATGACATGATCTGCATGTGAAAAAAAATCAAGTGATGGAGAATGAGAAATGGATGAAAAACATATAATGCACATGCTAGGTCAAAAAACTTCCAATTAGGGTTGATTTGGCTATGAATAAGGATGAGGGTCCCTTTCTTAGTCATTTACACACTTGGCATCAGAAGAGATATTATAGGGAACCCAAGAGCATAGCAGAGTAGAGCAGTCGGCGAAAATGCAGCAGATTTTGGTAGCTAACCACAGGTTCGAGAGGATCCATCGATTCAGGTGCCTAGTAGAGTATGGACCCCCGTTATGTATGCCTTGAATTTCATGTTAAGTGCATTTATTAGGGTCAAAGTCAACTATTTTGTATGCACACAAGATTTTTCCTACGCATATGATCAATTTTCATGCGCATCTATTCTACTTTTGTGCATATGCATGTCGAAGCTGCGCATATGCATAATTTTTGCATTTAATTAGGGTTCTTGCACATTCATTGTGTTCTTGCGCATACGATTAGGGTTTATGTGCATGTGTCCGCAAGTTGTACATACGTTATTTAACTGTGCACATAATGCTTGTTTCGGCGCATATGAATGATATTGCGCATATGCATGGTATTCTTGCGCATACATGATGAAGCTACACTTTTGATGACCAAAGCTACACATGTACTTACGATAGGTCAAATTACTTAGTTGATAGATTGAGTCGACATCGTGGTTGATGTTCGCCAACTGATATGTGATCTTTGAGATTGATAGAATCTCAAAAGAGATGATAGGATAGGTTTTTGATAGGATAGATAAGTAACTGTTTTGATAGATTTGATAGATATGTAGCTTAGTTGGTTGCTTGATTAATGTGCTTGTGTTATTGATTGCAGGATGAGCTAGATGTGATGATGTCCCGGGAAAGATTTCCCCCGACCCAGTTGCTACGACCCTATTTATCAGATATTGATCATTTGGTTCTAGGATCGATCAGATTATGGTATGTGACCTTTATGCCCGAGATTAGGGTGAACCTAGATATGTTGACTTCTCTGGCTGAGAGATGACATAGTGAGCACTGTACATTTCACTTGCCTACTAGAGAGATGACGGTGATGCTGGAGGATGTGCACTAGATCTTGAGGATTCTGATACATGGAGAGTTTGTGGAGTATGAGCCACATGCAAGAGCTGGATTGGAGGAGTGCCATCAAGTTTTTGATGATGAGGACATTGAGGGAATGGAGATCAGTTGGGTAGATATGGTTGATTATTATGAGCCCATGCCATCAATACTAGCAGGATTGGTTGGAGGCATGATCTTCCCTAACAGAAGATCACATGGATTTCCCATTAGATGGGGGAGGACCTTGGAGAGGGTGGTATCTAAGGGGACACGCCTTACCTGGGGTGTCTACTTACTAGCTCACTTATATCATGACTTACACCAGTTTGTAGATGATGGTGCCGCTAGTTTACCTGCCGGGGTCTCGTTGCTACAGACATGGGCATGGGGCTATATAGCAGTTACATGGCCTATAGGCATGGGAGTGAGAGGCAGGGATAGACCTTATTCTTACATGTATCAGGATAGCCTTTCCCAGCCCAAGCTAGGAAAGCTTGAGTACTAGAGACATGCACTGGATAATGAGGATTCAGTGGATTAGCGGCCCTACTTAGACTACGAGGCATGGGATGATGATGCAACTCAGTTACCTTTTTATTTTTAGACACGATGGTTGATAGGGCGGACAACCTATATTCTTGAGCATCATATTGTCTCTCGTGTGTAGAGATAGTTCGGCAGGGTCCAAGGGATGCCCCAAGGTACTGTTGTTGTTGCTCGAACGCACAAGGAGTGTCCATGGTGGGGTCCAATTGCATCGTATGAGCAGGCTTGAGATGATTTCCTATAGATTCCCTATCAGGCTTGGGATTTGAGGCACGATAGTGTGGATGTTGGGATGATAGTAGATTATTCAGCACACTTTACAACTCATCCCTTTTCAAGGTACTCTGGACCTGTAGAGTTAGCTCCTCGATTGGAGGATGAGGATGAGGAGGATGAGGTACCACATAGGAGAAGATGATGGTGAGGTGGCAGAGGTGGAGGGGATGGTGGAGGTGGCAGAGGAGACAAAGGAGATGATGGGGATGATGGAGGAGACAGGGGGACAGAGGAGAGTCTAACAGAGTACAAAGGGCACCACAGGTGTAGCCTTCGCCACAAGTACAGGATCAAGTACAAGATCAGGCACAGGTGCAGGTTCCAGTGTAGGGACAGGGTGAGGGGGAAGTGGTAGCACTATGAGCCCATGTGGCTCAGCTACAAGGACAAATTAGCCAGATGTAGGTGCAGATTGTTCAGATGCATGGGTAGATTACACAGTTGTAGGGAGATGTGAGGGTTGTGACATTAGAGCGGGATACTTCTATACATAGATACACTAGGGAAGAGGCCCTACTTCAATAGGTACAGCAGACTACATCACAGGGTCCTAGTAGACAGACCATTGCAGAGATGGTGTACACTAAATAGGAGATTTTCTATTGGCAATCTCTGTACGAGCAGGCGGTGCCCCCAGAGCAGAGAGTAGGTTCCACCCTAGTTCACGCAGCAAATCTAGGAGGACACAGTCTGAGAGTGGAGGGGTTATGGGGCTGCCACCTCCTCGAGGGCCACCAGGGACAGGGCCTTTAGGTCCTCAACCTCCTCATCCAACACCTTCTAGAGGTAGTGCCTCTTAGGCATTTTTGGGACATGCACCATTTTGTATCACATGTATATACATTATTTTTTACAGCTCGAGATACACATTATTTTTGACAGCTCGAGATACACATTCATGATATCATTGTATACTTGGACATTTATTTTTGGTGATGATATATATATGAGTTCGATGAATTATATGCATGTACACTATGGATGGATGCTTTCTATATGATTGATGTTGATGTTATGCTTCTATTTGATGATTCTAACTTGTTGATTCTATGATGCATATGATATTTATGATATGATGCTTCTATGATTCACCTGATGACTTATATCTATGTGTAATGTTATGAGTAATGATCCTATATGCTTATAATTTATGATGACCTAATGCATATTCTAATGATTTCCTAAATGTAATACACGATGTTTAAGTTTCTATGTATGATGATCTAATGTGCAAATGCTATGACAATGATATCTATGTTTTTTATTTTTGATGAAAAATGTTATGCATGAGACCTATGTGGATATATGACATCACTATATGAAATTTCTTTTAACAAATCATGGTCTAAATGCTTATTTAAGTAATGCACTCTAAATGATATGAACTTATGATTGGATATGTCTATGAAATGCACAATGATAATGATTTACTTTTGTTATGCCAAGTATACTCAATCATGAATAAAAGATCACTTAGAAGAAATAGAAGAATGATTTTGGATAGAATAACAACTTAGAAAAATGAAAGAAATTATTTGGATAAATGGATAACTTGGATGAAATGAAAGAAAGGACTGGGATCTTAAGCCACTTGGTAAATGATAATTATGGAGCTTGTAAATTAAATGAAATGCAAACCTAATATGCACAAATGAGACCTAGTCATCTTGTATACAAATATTTGAAGTGTTTTTTTCATCATTGATCTTTTAAAAATGTTGTAAGGAAATGCAAGCATCTAGTTATAATTAAACCGAGATGACCTGAATATCTCTTACATGGATTTTGATTTAGCAAGTTAATACAAACATCTAGGTATAATTGAAACAAGATGACCTGAGTACTACTTGCATGTGGCAATAGACAAGGATCATACGCTTTCATGCTAAGACCCATAACGTCCTTGATGATCTTTTGTTGATCATGTCATTAGAAAAGTCTTCACATTACTAAAGATTAATCCACAAACAGCAAACAAATAAAAATAATCATGCACCATCATAGCTCCTTGAGTCTTGGACATCCTCAAGTAGCATAGGAAACATGATAACAAAAATCAAGACATAAGACTTATACTTGGAACAGCCATTAAGTCTTCTTTCCATAGATATGTTTTCTTGTTAGAACAGATATAACCATCCTGATAGTTTAGGGAAGTTGTTGTCTGATATCGGTTAATGTCATGTGTCAAGACTTTGTTTAAAAGTTTATTGTTAGATTGTTTGTTGACTAAAGATAGTATCACAATCTGGATTGTTATCCTCTAGATTGTGGAATTCAAGAATCCAATTCTATAACTAGGTCGAGGATTTTACCCCTAGTGAAGTAAAGGATCTACTTATTATGAATGAAACATGTGGATGAACTGACAAGAGACTCGATGGGATGGGCTCTAAGGGAATGACCTAGTGCCTCGGGGGCTCATCGATGATGGCCTTGCCTATGTGAAAGTGCAAAGGCAACGTAGTTTGAATGTGCAGACTCTATGTGACCTAAGACCTAGGGGGTGGGAAGACTCAGGGGCTCATCAATCATGGCCTTGCCTACGTGAAAGCTCAGAGGCAACGTAGTTCGACCACTTATGGAGTGTAACAGATTATGGTAAGATGAGAGGTATGGGTGGAAGATTCAATGTGATGGACCCTAAGGGACTGACTTAATGCCTCGGGGGCTCATCGATGATGGCCTTGCCTACGTGAAAGTGCAGAGGCAACATAGTTTGACCATGACACTAACATTGGCGATGGAGTTATGATAGATGACAAGATGGATGAATGACCAGATGGATAACCTTATTTGATAAGGCGGTAAAAATGAGCAAGCAACAAGCCATGATAAGTATCTTTATGTATTTTATGGATGTGGAAAAAAAGATGGATAAAAACTAAAATCTAAAAAGATGGAGGAAGTGGTTTATCACAAATAGCACTTGTTTCCAGGTTTTCACCATTTGCTTTAATTGCGCCATTTTTTTTTAATGTTTTTGGTTCCCTTGCACTGGGGTTTTTAGGTATAAAACTTTCGAAAATGCATACTGTTGATGGGATCATCAAACAGCTCACATTCTGATGTTGCTAACTGATAGGCTCCTAATCCATAAGCATCAATGATTACATAAGGATTGAGCTAGTTTGGTTTAAACTTACCTTTCTTTTCCCTATCCTGTTGATTTTTAGGATTTTCTTTGAGAACTAGGTCACCAACTTGAAAGACTCTAGGCTTGACTTTATGATTGTAGCTTCTTGACATCCATTGTTGATAGGCCTTGAGGTGATTAAAAGCATTTTGTCATCTTTCCTCCAACAACTCTAACTCCTGAAGTCTAGAAACCCGATACTCTTCATCAGTTATTAAACCCTTTAAAGATACTCATAGAGAGGGTAACTCGACCTCAATAGGTAAGATTGCTTCTGAGCCATAGATAGGGGCATAGGGTGTTGCACCTGTGGGTGTGCAAATACTAGTACGATAGGCCCACAAAGTGGGATTTATCTCAACATGCTAATCACAGTCGGCATCATTGACTGTCTTCTTTAAAATTTTCAAGATAGTTTTATTATATGCGTTTTGCTAATCGTTTCCTTGGGGATAGTATGGTGTGGAGAAATGGTGTTGGATATGGAACTTGTCACAGACCTCTTTGACATCCTGATTTTTGAAATGTCTTCCATTATCAATGATAATGGATAAAGGAATGTCATAAGGACAAATGATATAGTTCGGGATAAATGAGGCAATTTGCTTACTTGTGACATTGGTTAAGGGTACGGCTTCAATCCACTTAGTGAAATACTCAGTGGCGGTTATTATGAATTTGTGACTATTGGATGAAGAGGGATGGATCTTTCCCACAAGGTTGAGTCCCCACTAACAAAAAGGCCAAGGACTAGTTAAGGGTTGCAGCTCTTGTGCCGGTGCATGTATGAGATTCCCATGGATCTGACATTTCTTGCACTTCTTGACAAAATGATAAGAAACAGTTTCCATACTTGGCTAGTAGTATCCCATACGCATAAGGTTCTTAGCCAAGGTAGGATCACTAGAGTGTGTTCCGCAAATACCTTTATGAACCTCCCTTAAGGCGGTTTGATATTCCTCACTTTCTAGACACCTAAGGAGAGTACCATCAAGACCTCGTCGACAAAGAGTGTTGGCAAATATTGTATAACGAGCAGCTTGATAGATAAAAGTTCTTCATTGATTATTGGATAGGTCAGGGGGTAATGTGTTATCTTTAAGGTAGGTATAGATGTTTCCATACAAAGGGGAATGAGATCCTACTATTTGACATATAATCCTTGTTTCAGGGTCATCATATGCGGGATTAGATAACAGCTACACTAAGAACTCATAACACGACTAATTTTTAAGTATATCCAGGAGTGAGGCAATGGTTGCCATGGCATCTGTAGATTTATTCTCTAGTCTAGGTATTTGTTCAAAAGAAATCACAACAAAATACTCTTTGAAGTGATCTACCATATGGTTGTAAGGTATTAACTTATCATCCTTGGTCTGATAATCATCATTTACTTGATTGATGACTAGTTGTGAATCTCCATAAACATGTAGCTCTCAAACTTTCCATTCTACAACCATCTTGAGACCAATGACCAATGCTTCATATTCCGCCATGTTGGTGCAAGGAAATAATATTCTATAGGATTTTGGTATGGTATCGCCTTGTGGTGTCCAACAAAATGTCTACTCCAGACCCATGCTATGTATATGATCCATCAAAATAGAGCTTTCATGCTTGAGTTGTTATGTTGAAGATGAATTCATCTAGAAACTTGAAACTTAATGGATTTTCATCATTCCGTGGTGCATCTGCTAACTGATCCGCAATCACTTGTCCTTTTATTGCTCTTCTATCGACATATTCAATGTCAAATTCACTGAGGATCATAACCCACTTTGCCAATCTGCCTGTCAGAGATGCCTTACTCAGTAAATATTTGAACAGATCTATTTTGGCTACTAGCTTGATTGAATAAGTTAGCATATAATGTCATACCTTTTAAGATACAAAGACTACAGCAAGACTTTCTTGATCAATAGGTGTATGTTGTAGCTCATAGCCTACTAAGGTCCAACTGATGTAATAAATAGCATGTTCCTTTCCTTCATGATCTTGTTGTGCCAGTAGAGCTCCTAGAGCAGTTGTTGTAGTTGAAATATAAAGCAACAGTGGTTTGCCTTGGATTGGTGGCATCAATATTGGTGGATTCATTAGATATTATTTCAAGAGTTGAAAATCTTGTTCACACATCTCATCCCATCTGAAAGGAACATTCTTGTGAGGAAGATGAGTAAAGGGAACTGTGAGATAAACCAGCGGATGGACTGCAACTTTCCTTGTAATGATCTCAATTGACTGATATTTTTAGGAGGTGGCATTTACATGATAGCTTTCACTTTTACAGGATCCACCTCAATTCCCTTTGCTGACACTATGTATCCTAAAAGCTTACCTGATGTGACTCCAAACACACACTTCATTGGATTCAAACAAACATTGAATTGCTCCAGTCTCTAAAAGATCTTGTCTAACACATGTAGATGTTCTTCCCGTGTGAGTGATTTTCCTATAATGCCATCCATGTATAAGCTTCCATAATAATGTGCATCATATCATGGAAAATAGTGGTCATTGCTCTCTGGTATGTTGCTCCTGCATTTTTCAATCCAAATGGCATGACATTCCAGCAATATGTACCCCATGGACATGTGAAGGTAGTTTTGTGCTGGTCTTCTGGTGCAATTTTGATCTGATTATACCCAAAAAACCTGTCCATTAGAGATAACATAGTATATGTCCTACTATTAGATCTACAATTATGTCTATATTGGGCAAAGGAAAATCATCTTTGGGGCATGCTTTATTCAAATCCCTGAAATTGTTGCAAAGTCTGATTCTCTTGTCTGGTTTTGAAATAGGAACAATGTTGGAGATCCATTCAGGATAATCAATTGATCTGATAAACCCAACATCCAATAGCTTCTTCAACTCTTCTTTGACTAAAAGTGCTATATGCAGATGCATCTTTCTTAGCTTTTGTTTCACTGGTTTAGCTCCTGGAGCTAGTGATAAATGATGCATGATGATATCTGGATCAAGGCCAAGCATATCCGCACAGGACCAAGCAAAATTAATCTCTCTTTGAAGAATTAGATGACTTCTTTCTTTTCTTGCTCAGATAAAGATTTTGCTAGATGGATTATCTTTGGGTTGTCTTTTGTACCAATGTTCACTGGTTCTGATAGGTCTATTAAAACTGAGGACCTCTCCTAATGTGTAGGTTTGGGGAGAGTGTCAATCCTTTCATCCTTTGGCGCCTTAGAGAGGTTTTCACCATCAGATGTGTCCTTTATTTTATTTTATTCATGATCTAATACTGTCATAGAGCGGTTTTCACCATTAGATCCATTTTTTATTTTTATATTTTCGCGACTGAAAGGCTTGGCAGTCTCTCCAAAATAAGCCACGTTATTGAGTTCTATAGTGAAACCAGCTTTATGATCTCCTGAAGGTAAATGATACCTTAGTTCTAGATAGTCAATAATAGCATCATCATTTTGAAAGGTATCCAGTTCAGGGGCCTCTTGTAGTTCCTAATCTATAAGTTTGGGATGTACTAGTGGAAGAGGATCATCAGGTTGGTCTGACTCAAGGGTAATTATGGTTAGGATGGAAAAGTTCTCTAGGTCTGTGGGGGTAATATGTACAAGGTTTAAAACAGTACTCTCCTCAGTATTATCTATCAAGTGGGACATCTGAGCTTCCTCGTGAGACTCACTCTCTATATTATGTGAATCTAACTCTAGTGGTCTAGACCTCAAACTTTGTCCCTCATGGTATGTATTAGTGGAGCTGTATGATTGAACTACATCAATACCTTTATCTTCACAAGATAACTCAGAAAGAATTTCCCATTCCCATTCATTAGAGTCTATTTCACTTCCCTCTTGCAATTTGTGAATTTGCTCCACTAGATTGGTAGTAGCCTTTTCCATGACTTTTCCTTTATACCCTAGCCCTGTAGTGTCTCAGGCCGATAAGGAAGAAGGTTGTATGGGTTCAATGATACCTTCTTTTCTCAAGCCTATGGGACGGTGACCATCATACCCCATTCTCTGCAAGATAGTGAAACCTAGGCCATATTGCTCAGTTGATAATTGTGGTTGTTGATCTTGTGACTTGTATTCACTATCTTCTTCCTTATATAGCCATTGAAGGACGTCTTTCTCTTCACTTTATTCTGATAGATTACCCCATTTGATAAAAGGACCTGTAATAGTCTTCAATGACTGTTATTTGGTCATAGATGGTCTGCTGTAAGACTTGGGTGAGAGGGGTAATTAAGCAAGACAAAAGGTTTGTTCAATGGAATACTCTCCTACACCTTTGTCCTTGAGCTTGACTTTTATTTGTTCAGCAGTTTTGGATGTAGAAAGTATTGAGCTCGGGTCAACACGGGCTGTAGAGGATGAGGCTGCACGGTTGGTAGGTATGACAACTTCAGGGTTTGGTTTTATGGTATTGCAGTATTGAAATGGATCGGGATCACCTTGGATTGTAATATCTTGGCCATTGTATGGAAACTTTATGCATTGATGATAGATAGATGGTACGACTTTCATTGCATGAATCCAAGGTCGGCCAAGGAGAATATTATAGGCTAGCTCCATATCAAGGACTTGACAAACCACGTCTTTCTCTATCGGTCCAATTTGTATTGGTAAGACAACATTGCTTTAGAGGTTTTTTCTTCTTCATCATATGCCTTGATTGTGATCTTCTTCTTTGGATCAATGATATTTTCATAAAACCCCAATGCAAGGATTAATTTTTCAGGTACATATATTTAAACCTACTCCTCCATCTATAAGGACTCGTTTGATTCTATGATTATGAATGAGAGCTTTGATGTGGAGAGATGCATTATGAGGTTTAGTAATGGACATGTCATCTTTTTCATTAAAATATAGGAAATGAGGTGTTGTGAGATGTCCTACCATGGCTTGAAATTGCTCTTGATCTAGATTTGTTGGTACAGTGGTTTCTAATAGAGCATTTTCTAGGATAGCCTTATGAGACAGTGAAATATGCAAAAGCACCAATATAGATATGTGTGTGGGTGTCTTTTGGAGTTGGTCTAGGACATTGTACTGATTGGATACGGAAGATGGTTTGGGTGGAGCCCCTTGGAGAGTAATCTTTCCACGGTGAGTGGTAACATTACAATCAGGCTTGTTATTTATAGTAATCACATTGACATGTGAATCACATTCAGATATGTGGTTAACGGTGTATTCATAGGATACATTCATGTAATTGGAATTATTACCACCGTTATCCCACAATAATGGGTTACACTTTTTGGCCAAACTTGACATTGAAATCAATATTTTAAACTAAATCTTCACGTTCTGACACCTATAGCCGTTAAACCATTAGGAATTTGAAGATGATATGAACTAGTGATTTGTGAGATTTTGTTTGTAGATTCTAAATATATTTTTAAAAAAAAATTGGAGTTAAATTGTAATTTTTTTTTTATCTCCTTTGATAACTGGTTTTTAATAGTAAACAACATTTTTTAAAGTGATAGTGTATTCCGTAGCACATAACTTTTTTTTACAAATGATAAAATTCTAATTCTTTTTAATTTAGATTGGTAACACCGATATATAGTGTATGCATTTGGTTTCATAATGTTTTGTTGAATATATATTTTTTAATTAATTTTTGAAGTCAAACCAATTATAATTTAGACATAGGCGTATTCCGTAAAACATAACTTTTTCTGTATGTATCGAAATTCAATTTTTTTTTTTTGTTGAAACAAGGACATCAATACCTAGTGCATAGATATTTTTTAGAATTTTTTCTCAGTAATTTACTAATTTTCCATGTGTGTAGAATAGAGAACTTGATGTTCGGTGAAAAACATACATTCACAAAAAATAAAAAATAAATATAATAATCAAATTAAATATATTTAAAATTATATTTTTTGGGAAGCTTATAATAAGGACTACATGCTTACAAAACATAAATTTTAAATGAATTCATTTGATCCCTCAAAGGATAAATCAAAATTGGTTTTTTATCAGCATTTTGATAGGTGTAGAGGAGACTCCATTATAGGTATGGTTTAAAACTAGCGGGGTTCTATCCAAGGGGGTTTGAATCTAAGGGGGTTTGATCAAACCCTCTTCAATTAAAATCCTTTAAATGGAACCTTTCAAGGCTTAAATCATTATATTTTCTAAAACTATGTGATTTCAGCAAAAATTAGGATGTCCCAAAAAGTGTAACCCATTATTGTGGCAACAGAATCAAAGATTGAATGCCGCATGTTCGTTATTGGATGTATGACCATTAATTGATATATATTCTCTATCTATCAAATCTTGAATGGTGTTTTTAATCTTTAGCAATCATTGGTTTTGTGACCTTTACTTTGCTTCTATGGAATTCACAATAGTCAAAATCTTTCCACCAAGAGGGTTTAAACTTGGGCTCATATTCTTTTACTATAGGAAGTGTTATGAGATTATTTGCAATTAGCTTCCTTAGGGCAGATTTAATGGATTCTCCCAATGGTGTAAATTTTCTGCTAGGAGGATTATAGTTTGTTGGCCTAGGTTCATTGGTTGTGGATTTGTTTGAAGAAGCATTATTGTGTGGACTTGATAGATTTAGAATGGGTTGTTTTGGTGTCACACGTTTTGCATCTACAACTCCATCATTTACAATGTTTTTGTTTTTAGTCCAAAACCTAGATTTATCTGTGTTGTTGTTTGAACTAGGGACATCCTTATAGATTTTTATTTATCCTTTGGCTATCAAATCTTTCTCTATAAGTAATCCCCTCTCGATGACCTTACTAAAAGAAGTAGGACATTGGATTTGAATTTGCTAGCTTAACTCCGTGTTCAAGTTATGGACAAACATTTCAATCATTTCTTTTCGGGGATGTTATGAGGACATTTTCTTGAAAGTTGTCTCCATCTTTGCAAGAAAGTAGCAAAGGATTCTCCACTCTTTTATTTGTTGTTGCAAAGATCTAACATTGGAATCTCATGTTCAATGTTATAGGAAAAGTGAGTGACAAACTTGTCCACTAGTTCGTTGAGTGTACGGATTCCGAGAGGTAGACGTAAGAACCATTCCATGGCTTGACCTCCTAAGCTACGTGGAAAGAGTTGCATTAGATATGTCTCATTGTGAGCGACTTCTAAACATGCAGCACTAAATTCTCTAATGTGGTCACGAGAATCACCTTTTCCCCTATATTTGTCAAATTTAGGGACTTATGATATTTTATTTTAGGGTTCATGTGAACCACTACTCATGAAATATGGGTCATGTGTTTGACTCAAAAACTATGCAGTTAAACCCTAAAATAAAATATCATAATTTGACATGTGAAAAATACCTCCTACTTATCAAATTTAGGGACTTCAAATCTTGAAGAAAAAGGTACCATAACCAAGTCTTTGCCAAAAGGATAGGGAGATATATCCTCTAGTGAATAATGTTTTGTGGAGGATCAATTTTGTAAGTCCACAAATTGTTGTTGTAAGGCTTGGATTTGTTGTGTGAGTGTCTCTAACGGATTTGTCATATCCTTAGCCTTTTCGTTCTTGGGAGCTTCAGTTTCATTTGATGGGGTTGTTTCTCTCAATTTGGTAATGTCAAAATCATAGGGTAACTTAGCTCCTTGTTGTGCAAGCAAAAGGAAGTATTTGTGTGGGTCCATTGTTGATGCAAGAGCATCCACGGTCAATGGCAACCTTACATCACCAAAAATATTTTAATTTCTGTTTGTTTGTTTTCAATAAGGTTTATGGGCTTGGGAAATAATATTTTAATTTCCAACAAATATAATTTTCCTTGGGCATATTGGTAAATGTAATTTTTGTAGAAAAATGCCCCGATAATTTATAAATGTCTCAAATAGTGGAGAATATCTTTCCTAGGCAAAGGCATTAAATTCTATTTTTTGTGGGGGCTGATTTTTGTCATAAGTGGGATTGATTCTGTCAGAAGTGGGATTGCCAAGAATCATGGAATTAATGACACTTATTATTGTAACCATAATAGTGTAAGAAATCTTGTAAGTGGTCTTTATGGCCTACGTTGGTGGACCAAACTCCCAAAATTTTATTTTATTAAATTCCAAACTTTCTAACTCTAAGAGGGGGGTCGTAATTATGACACCTAGTCTCGGTAAAATGAGCATAAATTTCTCATATCTTATTGAAATTAAGAAATTTAAAATCTTCTGGAAATCTGGGAAGGAGAGGCACAAAACCCAGAAACCATGTTAGAAAATTCTAAAAAAATGAGGGTGCAATGAAAGGAATAAGTGACGGGTTTTTATTGGAGCTAGGAAAAGAAATTTGAGGAGAGACCCAGATGTTGGGGAAGGAGTCTAGAGGTGGAGAAAATTATTTGTTGTAGGAGTTAGATGTGTAATTCTCAAAATCTCACAAGATTTCTTATTTTGTAATGCATTTTTAGATTTGAATAAAAGATTGTGTGCAGATTTCTCTTCATATCTTTGTTGTAATATTTTTTCCAGCCTTCTTGCATAGGCTTGTTGAAGTGTAGTGTTGCAGAATTGAATGGATTAGTATCTCATTGTTGCATCAATTGGTAGATTAGTATCTTTCTCTGCATCAATTGGTATCAGATCTCAGAAGGTCTGGACAAGAGAGTTTGGTGTTTGTGTTTGTGTATTTGTGCAATTTGAAGAGAGAACCTAGTTGCCAAAAGACTAGGTAGAGAAGAAGAGAAGAGACCTAGGTGAGGCAAAGACAAGGAGAAGCAAGGATAGACTTACTAGAGGAAAGATGGATTTTTTTAGAAGGTACTTGCAGGTTGGGGGTTCACAAAAGAAGAAGCAAGAAGAAAAAGAGAGGAAGAAGAAAGAGGAAAAGATGAGGCAAATAGAGTTTGAAAAAAAGATAAAAGAGTTGAGGCAGGCTATGGAAGAACTAAAAGAGATGAGAGAAAGAATGGAAGAGAAATGGATGGATTTACTTAAACAAGAGCAAAGTTGGCACTTATTTGTGAGCAAGAGGGTATCATGGCCTATTAAGAAGATTATTCAAAAAAGAAGAAGATAAGCAAGGACATCAGCAATAGAAGAGGTAAAAAATGAAATAGTGAGTATACCTATGACTATTTTGACATCAAGCATTGAAGAAGACAAAGTAGACATGGCTGTGGATGAGCCTCATTTCATTTGCAGTCTCAAGAGCAAGTTGAACAAGTAGAAAGGCATATTACTGTTAATATTGCTAATAAAGTTGATGTTGATAATGAAGTTGTTGATAAGGTTGTTGTTACATAGTTGCAGACCAAGTTCTTGCAGTTGGATGTTGTTATATTGTAGGGATCACCAAAGGAGTGTGAGAAGCAAAGTAAAGAATACATTGTTGGTACTAACCACTTGGTGTTTTGAGGAATGAAGTTGTCATTATTCATGTGCAAATATCCAAAGTAGCAGATAAGAAGTTATTTCCATTTGACAGACCTAAGAACCTTAACAAGAAGTTGGAAAAACCTAAAGTGAAAATGAAGACCAATTGGAGTTGTTTCAAAGAGGACAAGAGGCAGACATAGAGGACATCAAGGAGGAGAATTCAAAGGATGAAGACTTGTTACTACCCTCCATCCAAGAGGGATTGGATTTTCTTTTGGCCGAGAGTTTGATGCAGGAGCATCCACAGTCAATGGCAACCTTACATCACCAAAAATATTTTAATTTATGTTTGTTTTCAATAAGGTTTATCGGCTTAGAAAATAATATTTTAATTTGCAACAAATATAATTTTACTTGGGCATATTGGCAAATGTAATTTTTATAGAAAAATGCCCCAGTAATTTATAAATGCCTCAAATAGTGATAATATCTTTCCTAGGCAAAGGCATTAAATTCTATTTTTTGTGGGGGCTGATTTTTGTCATAAGTGGGGTTGATTCTGTCATAAGTGGGGCTGCCAAGAATCATGGAATTAATGGCACTTATTATTGTAACCGTCATAGTGTAAGGAATCTTGTAAGTGGTCTTTATGGCTCAAGTTGGTGGACCTAACTCCCAAAATTTTATTTTATTAAATTCTAAAATTTGTGACTCCAAGAGGGGGGTCATAATTATGACACCCAGTCTCAGTAAAATGAGTATAACTTTCTCATATCTTTTCAAAATTAGGAAATTTAAAATGTTCTGGAAATTTGGGAAGGAGAGGCACAAAATCCAGAAACCGTGTTAGAAAATTCTAAAAAAAATAGGGCACAGTGAAAGGAATAAGTGACAGGTTTTTATTGGAGCTGGGAGAAGAAAATTGAGGAGAGACCCAGATGTTGGGGAAGGAGACTATTGGTGGAGAAAATTATTTGTTCCAGGTGTTGGATGTGTAATTCTTAGAAGGTCACAAGATTCCTTATTTTGTAATGCATTTTTAGATTTGAATTAAAGGTTGTATGCAGATTTCTCTTCATATCTTTGTTGTAATATTTCATTTTTCAGCCTTCTTGCATAGGCTTGTTGAAGTGTTGTGTTGCAGATTTGAATGGATTAGTATCTCATTGTTGCATCAATTGGTAGATTAGTATCCTTCTCTGCATCAATTGCTATGACCTTATCCATTAATTTTTGAAATTTTGGATCTTGTAAGGCATTAACAATTTCTTCCTGGGGAATTTATTCCTCAAAATCACTAGAAGAGTGTTCACTACTATTGGATAGATCCATTTCTTTTCGTCTTTTGGCTTGAGACCTAGTTTCAACCATACAAAGTTTGATATGAATGAAGTTGGATGAGAGACTTGTAGATATAAGTGATGTTTTGGATGGGGTGTAGTTTGGGTGAAAGATTGGATAGAATGTGTTGATAAGATTTTATAAAGGTTGTTTTGATCTTTGTTCAAACAATAATCTTGAGTTGTGATGTATAGCTATCAAAGTGTTGATCCAAAGTAAGTCAAATAGGGATGATAGAAATCACTATTGACAAAGACTAACTTTGTCAAGATGTTTAGTTCAACTTCTAGAAAAAGGATGATTGATCCTGATAGGGAAACTAACTAAATATGTTTGAATAAGAAGATCTCAATAATACTTTTGGGAAAATCTTATTTTTTGTTTGCTTTGGGGAAGGCTAACTATGAGATGTAAGTGGAATGTTTGAAAATGGATATGAGATGTCTATGTACATGGTTTGAATGACCTTAGACCTGAAATCTATGAGAAAATGGGTATCCAAAAGCGTTAAGTTTGTTTGCACTAGATCTCGAGAACAACTCTCTGTTGTGGATGCACAGTTTCAAATACGTAGAAATAGAGTGTGAATGCACAGCAATAGGTGATATATGTACAAGTTTAAATGCGCAAGAACAGGGTTTAAATGCGTAGCATTATTACATGCGTAACAGGAATGTTTATATGTGCAGCACCAATGTTTGAATGTGTGGCAAAAGTATATGCACGGCAAGATGTTTTATATGCGCAGCAGGAATTTGTAAATGCACAGCACTATTCAAAATGATTGAATTTGATCAAGTTTTTGCTTATTTTTGGCACATTTTTCTAGGTAACCTAATGTTTTTGTGATGATTTTTGTCATTTTAGACAAGAAAACACACTTGACAGTAAAAACACAATGGTTATTTTGACAATTAGTGTTTAACACAAATTTGAAGACATGCACAATCTATGGCTAGAAAAGATACCACTTGTTGAATCCCTACTTGGATTTCTCCAAACGCTAAGACAAAGCGGACAACTAGAGTTGTTGGTGACACTGGTTCCCCCTTACACGGCACGGGCACACCAACTTCTCTTACCCTTCGATCCTAGGGACCGAGGGAATTCCTATCTCTACAATGAATAGTAAATGTAGGGCGGCTTTGGAGGTCTGACCTCCTATGTCAACAAGTAAAGGGATTTTGGCCTCTAAAACAAATGGTTCTTAGTGAATATTCAGGGGACCAACACCTTGCGAGCATGCAGCAATCTACTAAAATATTTAAGCAATTCTACTAAGAGTCTTATATACCTCACACCATGCAAAATCATTTCACAAAGTGTTGGTACGCCTCTTTTTGATTTAGCACCGTAAGGCAAGGCTAACGCTGGTTAAGACTTGGCTTTCGCCTTATCCAATTTATATAGTGGTCTGAATGAAAGATCCGCTTAGAATCATTCCTTGGGGTGAGTACCTCTTTTCCCACCAAGCAGGGTCTTCTAAAGGATAAACAAGAAATGAAAAAGAGAGGGATATGGCTTTTTGATCACCCAAGTTTGCATAAGGGGAGAGCATATACCTATCTCCTCAAAAACACAGCAAACACTTGTTTATTGTACTTGTCTAGATTACGCTAAGTGCGAGTAATCTAACAACACAAGATGCCATATTTGTATGATAAAAGAAAAGAAAAGATAGCCCAATTAAGCCCCTAAATTAAACTATGTTAGGATCATATGAAAGATTGTCAAATTAACCTTCCTAAATTAGACTATGTGATGATTGTATGCAAGATTGGATGAAATTACTTCCCCCTATTTATGCTATGTTTTGATTGCATGCAATATTGTCAAATTAACCTTTGTAAATTAGACTATGTTGTGATTGTATGCAAGATTGTCAAATTAACCTTCCTAAATTAGACTATGTGATGATTGTATGCAAGACTAGATGTGTAGAATTACTCCTATTTTAAACTAGATGCTACTAGATTATCAATGCAAGAGTAAATGCAACAATGATGTCTAAACCAAGGCCATAAACCTGCAAAACCAATTATCAATAGTCATACACAATCTTGGACATTCGATGACAGCTACAACAAAGGTTAGTATAAAGATTATCCAAAAACATAAACCTAAAATTCCAGATACAAATGTGCAGAAATAGAGTATGAATGTACAAAAAGATGGTTTATATGTGCAAGAATATCATATGCGTAGCAGAATGTGTCATATGCATAGCAGAACAGGTCATATGTGCAGGACTGTTATTTTTATTCCTGTAGGCTTGATTTTTAGTACGAATGCGCAAGACTCGAAGTCAAATGCACAGGAACAACCTGTTACGACTGTAAGGACACAAAAAAATTAAATTGGATATTAAATTTGGGGCAAGGCCCCATGGTGGGCACCAAAATGTGATTGATTATTTGAAACAATTGTAAGAACCTAATAAGATACCACAATTACTCTAAATTCCTACTAAAATTCAAATCACCAATGAAACTAGGAAAAATATAGAAAACATGAATTATACCTTGCAAACTCTAATTTATCCTTTGTGTTCCATTGTCTCCTATCTTCTCAAGATCTTGTTGATTATGATGGTGCTCTCATAATAGAACTTCTTTATTTTCTAAGATGACTATGACATGAATGGAATTGTAGATTCAAATGCAATGTAAACAATCCTACAATGCAAGACTATGCTAATGATGATGGTATGAAGCTAATGCAATTGTATTGATAATAATTGATATGAAGATAATGATATGCAACTAAATGATATTATGAAGCTAGATGATAATGCAACAATGGAGATTATGATATTGATATGCAAATGGGGGGCCAAAGGCATGCTTGGATACTTGATAGAATTTCTACAGCATGTAAGTATGATAGCTCAAGTGTGATGCAAAATGAAGGTGAGGAGCTTCCTTTTATAGGCCAAGGATGGCTCAAATCCAAGTGTCAAAAGATCCATGGTTGAAGAATAAGTCTTGTGACATGTATGGTCAATGTCAAATTGGTTGGATGAGGGGAGATAAAGATGGAAGATGTTCCTACTATGATGACAAGGTGGAGGAATATGAGGGACAAGGAGCCACATGGCATGATGCTCACAAAGACCAATGAGATAAAGATGGAATGGAAGACCATGAGAGAAACATGGAGGAAGGAGTCTTTGTTTGTTGGAATGTGCGAGGGAATATATGATTCATGAGACAAGTGTCTCATAGTCAACATTGACCATGGTGGTGTGGAGAAACCAATTTCTACAAAATAGGAATGGTTGAGAGGAAATAGGGCATGTGTTGAGAGGATAAATACCTAATTAAATATTAATAATATTTAATTTATGGAGTAACATGATGAGGTGTCAAATGATGTGTAGGGTGACATGGATGAATGATGTAGATTTTAGACATAGGACTCTGTCTTAGAAGAATAATTAAACGATGATGATTATTTAATTAGAGATGACTTTAGAGGAATTTAAGATATTTAATTGTTGGAAGAATATGATGAACGTGAACCAAATAAATAAATTAGTATGTTTATTTATTGATAGAGGAATAAGAATAAAATAAATATAAAATATTTATTTAATTCATCTCAAGCCATTTTTAGGTGTATACATTTTTATATACAAAATAGATATAATTAAATAATAGATAAATTATATTATATAAAAAAAACCATTAAAGCATACACTATAGTTAAGATGGAATGGCAAATTTAACTCTATATGCTAACAAATGGTGTAAAGAATTTATACTTCCACTACCAAATTAAAAAAATGTAATTTATTTTTCATCTTCTACTACAAGTAATACTAGAGAAATTCAATGGTCATTGAATGTACATTTGGAATAGGGAAAAGAAAGGAGATAGAGAAGTGATAGAGAGAGGGAGAGAGGTAAAGAGACAGAGGGATGGAGAGAGGGAGAGACAGAGAGAGAGAGGGGGGAGAGTATCAAGAGTGTGCAACCTTGCAAACATTCAAATATGCTTGAGATTCACATTCTGTTATAGATATGCAAGCATGCAACGTAGTCCATTTGTTGCACTGAGAAAGCAAAGAGAGAAAGAGGAAGAGAGAAGGGGAGATAGATATAGAGACAAAGGGATAGAGAGAGAGGGAGAGAGGTAAAGAGAAAGAGGGAGAGATTATCAAGAGTGTGCAACCTTGCAAGCCTTCAAATATGCATGAGCTTCACATTCCATAGATATCCAAGCATGCAACATAGTCCATTTGTTGCATTGAGAAAGCAAGAAGAGGACCGATTAACAACACTTTCACATGCAAATGGTTGATTGGCACAAACCAACCAAAAAAGGGTCCATCATTTCTATTTTCCTAACAAATCATTCAAACAATTGAATGAAGGAGGAGGAGGAAGAGGAGGAGGACCGATTAAAAACACTTTCACATGCAAATGGTTGACCGACACAAACAAACCAAAAAAGGTCCATCATTTATATTTTCCTAATAAATCATTCGAACAATCAAATGAAGGAGGAGGAGGAGGAGGGAGATAGATAGAGAAATGAAGTGAGAAAGAGAGAGAGTGGGGAAGAGAGATAAATAGGGGGAAGGGATCAAGAAAAAGAGGGATCGGTTCTTCTTACTATTGTTATGGACAAGACACTATTTAACATAAACGTATGTAATTAATATAATCATTTTTTAAGACTATTGCTAACTAAACTCAATTTTTAGGTCATACATGTTTACCTCATTCATATGGCCTCTAAGATTAGTGATTTTCTGTCACTTTTGTTTATCATTATGACCTCTGATATTCAATGTCTTTAAACATCCACATCATTTGTTGTTTGCATTTTCCCTCTCTACTATAATGAACTTCCTGCAACTCAAATAAGGAGAGAGAGAGAGAGAGAGAGAGTATTTTTTATCTATTTTTTGTCCATTCCAAGGATTTCACAACTTAGGAGACTAAATTTTAAACATTAAATAACATATAAAGTTGATGTAAGTGAATGAACATTCAATCCAAAGTTGTCACCTATCCATCAAGACTTTGGTTATGCACACATCATTTTCTTAATGGCCTACCACCAATTGACCTCATGTATTGCACGACTATGTGTAAAAAAAGGAAAACAAATTGCTAATTAGTCGTTCACAACTCTATCTCTCTTTACCACTCTCTCCCTCTCTCACAGACACGCACACACACAAACAATATGAAATATATGTAACTATGAAATATATAATATATTTTATATATAATATATGATTTAATAATATAATTTAATATTAGATATATTTAGTAATAAATATATATAAATATTAAATATATAATACATTTAATCTAGATCTACAATTGTATAATATAATATTATACTAAAATATATAAAACAACACACAAAATTCCTAATGCCACATCAAAGAAAAGAAATACTTGTCATATAGATTTTTTTAGCACGATATGCAGTATTTTAAACTTAATTCCTATTTTAAGCTACAAATACATACACAAATATAATTTTATACTTTTTTGTATGGATGTACCTAGAATATACAAACAACCCCCCATTTTTTTATCATACCAGTACATTGTACCCACGTACATGTACTTGTTCTCAATTTTAATTTGGCAACTTAGGGCTAGATTAGTCCTCTCTCTTTGGAGATGTTTGTTATATCATATGGTTTTTTGTTTTAACACTTACACGTGTCAAAACATTCTTTGACTATGTTAGTAGCTAAAATCACCACCACTTCTATATAGCAACTACTATTTGAACATAAAATCAAAATATCTAAGCAAGAGGTAAAGGTCAAGATAATTTTTAGATCACCCACTGAACAAAACACCAATTTAATGTATGAGACCCACCTTGTGAAGTCCCACATGCAAATCTTTTTCTTTCCATTGTCTTGAATGTTTTTTCTACTATGTGAATCATTTTTTCTTTCTCTTCCTCTAGCTACTTAGATGTTTTAGTTAACTAGGTTGTCCCTTGTTTGCCTATGGATTTGATAAATAGTTTAAGAAGTTAACCTATTCTAGAGAGTTCCATCCCTTAATCCAACCCACTCTCCCTACCCCTTCTTCTATTGTCCGCTATCCCCCTACAAGACAACCTACCACACTTTTTGAACATGTTAATTACATCTTGCAAAATAGACACAAAGATGTTTGAATAGCTTACTAACTAAAATTTAGCCAAATAGATTGTCATTGTATTTTTTTATCCATTCCTTTTCATGCTAAGTGGAGAGACAGAAGGGGGGATAGAGAGAGACATGGACCACCCATTTTATCAAGAATCCGCCCAACTCATTGTTTCGATAGTATCAACACAACTTTGTCAATAGTAATTTCTTCATAACCTAACACTATCCGCTATGTGATAGGTACTCAAATACCCACGTGTAAGGTGTTTATTCATCCCATCATCTTGCAAGTATTATGTCATAATTATGCATTCTTTATAGTTATTAATGATATATTTATTATTGATTGTATTTTTAGTGATTTATAAAAGTGAAATATTAAAGTTTTGGAAAGTTATTTACGGATAAATTTATTAAATATAAAACCATTTAATAATTAAAGATATTATTATCAATAAATAAACAATTATTATTTATGATTTCTATATTTTAATAAAATAAAAAATTATTGCTATTTAATTGTTTAACATATTGATGTATAAATTATATGCACATTAATTAATATTCTTAATCAAAGAGTTAAAACTCAAAAAAAGGTTGAATACTGTGAACAAAAGAATATATAATTAAAAAAACCATGTGCCGCAACGCTTGACCAAATTGATATAGAGATGTAGAGATGGTAGAGAAAAACAAAGAGAGATGGTGAGGTGTGTGTATATATATAAAGAGGGATAGAGAGGCAAGGAGAGAGAGAGATATAAATGGGTGCTTTGTATTAAACCACTTCGTCACCTTTTTAAATATAGCATGCTTATAGACATGTTTTCATTTAACAAAATACAATTTTTTTATTGTTGATATTTATTTAAAATACATTTTTTCCCTTCTCTATAGGTATTTGTTAGTTTTCCACGAGGGTTGTTCCTTGGATGGCAGGGCTCTTTTTGACTGATAATCGCATTCCTGTTACAAAAGTTCTTCCAAAGCAAGATTGAACACAAGAAGCCCCCATGACATAGAATGCATGCCATTATTTAGGTCTTGAGATCATTCCCATATCATCTACAAATCCAAACAAATGAAAAGTTTTTCCCTTAAAATTTAATTTTAATCCATTTGAGCTCCAAATTATGCAAAGGTATGAAATTATAAAAGCAATGAGGGTCACTAAATTTGATCGATCTTTGTATTGTGTGACGTCCCATGAGAGGATGCATGATTGTAGGCAAGATGACAACTAAACATGATGTCATTGGTGACCATATTTGCAAGAGAATGCCTATTAAATGTAGTTGTCAAGATGTAAAATATAAGGCTTGTGATAAACAAACATGCTTCAAATAATATGCATAGGTAACAACTAATGGAATGCATCTAAACCTCAAAGTAGTGCATGGACAAGAATCTAGAAATGAGATGCATGCAAATAGAGGCTACACACCAAACATAAAAGCTCATAAATTTGAAGTAGCTCCTAACCAAAACACAAGGATCTTGAAATCCATTATGACTATGCAAATTATTTCACGACACTTTGTGAGAAAAAACAATGGCATGGGCCATAGGGATACAAGACAATCATCATTCACTTCAAGACATAGAAATTTAACTTCCACAACTCTTCGACATACCCATTGCACACCAAGGTGCTATTGGTAGTTCACATGGACTGAAATCTTTTGTTCTATCAAAAAATATTTTCATTCACGATTCAACATTTAAATTATGCTTTTTGAGGTTTAATGATAATTAAACTTAGACATTTTAAAACAAGATAATATTTGTAATTTAGTTGTGTAGATAGACGACAGTCAGCCTTCATGACTCTTTTTCAAGAGAGACAAATTGTGTACCTCAAGATAATCACATTCATGAGGTAGCATTATCGATCCAACATAAATTTCCTTCATCGGAAGAATTCGAGCAGATAGGGATATACTTCAACCCAGGAAGAAGTTCCACGTATGAAGTCCTCATGGCCGTACTTGGGCTTGAATAATATCTTCACTTCCCCAGGCAGCTTACTAGCTACATGTCTCACGTCCTCTGGATCTGCCAACTCATCTTTTCCTCCGTGTGCTAGAAAAAATGATAGCCTCTTTGGAATTGCTGATAAATCATATGAAGGAGGGGAAATACGCCAATACTTGGCCAGATTTCCAAAGAAACCATAGTCATATTTCCCAAACCTTCCAGAGCGTAGTACTGCAGAAACCAATTGATTCTGATGATCAACGAATACCTAGATAAAATATCATACATAAACTGAATTGTGTTTTACACAACCTGTTACTTACACTGAGCCAACTGTGCCAGGTTCTTAGTGGCGGTTGACTGCCTGTATTTATCATAATATGCCGTCCTCGACTTGTTCACACAACAGGTTGGTCCTGCACACATTCTAGGTGATTTCCTCAGCTTGTTTAATTTGAACACATCTTGAAAGATTTCCCATTCCTTTTAAGGTTTGTGATTGACAAGCTTCAGAATAAAAACTGCAGCGTATCATTAAGAACCAAGAAAATTCAATCTAAGGCATTGACCGACACAATTTGGCTTTAATTTTCTTAAGCATTAAATACTTTTGAGATAGGTTCTAACCCATTTATTAGTGTCAATAAATAAATATACGTCAAAGATAGAGACGGCTAAATGGGGTAATTACCACTGGCTAAGGCAGATAAATCCCCACAATTTGATCCTGCATTTCCGCATATCCTCATCAAAAACTGGCTTCCTTCTGGACTGTCAGACCAATGGAAAACTCATAATCAATTCTGATTACAAATTTATATCAGATATTATAAGCTGCTACATTTTTTAATGCCACTGAAATGTTTCTAGTTCATATTTGAAGTTTGAGGGCTGCAACCATTGTTGATAAATGGCTTTGGACTCCAACAGCAAAGATGTTATTACCTTGAAGGATTGAATTCATACATGTGAAGAAGAAGCAAATCCACCTACACAAACCAGCTACATGTCAGGAGCTGCGTCAATTACAAGAATTCATGTAAAAAAGAGTAGAGAAATTAATCTCTTACCTGATCTACTAAAAGAAACGCAGCTGTTCTGATCAAGGGTGAGGGAATCTTATTTACATATGCCACAGGGCCAAGCATGGCAGCCTTCTTCACAAGGCTGGCTATCTCATTATGAGTAAATGCTGCAAATCCAGTCTGTGCTCCCTGCATTACAAATACTGTTAATGGAAAATCCCTTATGGAAATGGAAATGCTCGATAGACAGATTGATTTACAAAATAAAAGAATCATATGAAGCCTGGACCTGAGAATAACCAACGTAGTAAATGGGTTGTAGTGTCATATCATTTACAAAATACAGCATTGCTGGCAGATCATAAGCTACCAGATCATCCCAACTCCAATCCCAGAATTCCTTCAATTTAACCAACCAAAACAATTGCATCAAATACAGTTAAGTTATAACCCAAGAAAGCTTTATCAAATCACCCACTACAACTTCGGATACACTTAAAAAATAGTTTCCGTAATGCCCAATATTGAAAAAAGAGTCTGCATCATGGATGTAGCATAATTTGAAAATGTGAACAAGATTAGGTAACACAACTACAAAAATGCTTTGTGTGGAAGCAGTACCTTCTGTTTTCTGTTGTAGATGATGTGACCATAGGTGAAACTGGTTGTACGCGAGCTTCCAATCCACACATCATAACCAGAGTCCGCCAAGATAAAAGCCAAAGATTCTTTGGACTTATCCAGAAGCCACCCCTCACCACCCTGCAACAGACCTTGTACTATATAAAGACCTACTTATACATGAAGGGTACAAAGGAAGCCTCGAAAACCAAAGGCATTCAGAAAACTGCTGTACTAAGTCTAACAAATCCCAACATTAGATTTCTTATTATGTTTGAGCTACTCAACAAATCCAACGTTCTGTCACTGTCCAGCACCTGAAAAATCCCATGATATAAAAAAACAGGTTCTTTGTGGGCATGGCGAAATCTTGGATGGGACATCCTTTGCACAGAGAGTAAAAATCCATCCTTCGTGGGAACCTGGCAAAAGGCAAAAAGGATCATATCCATATTGTATACTGAAAACCAACAAAATCTGTTGATTGTAGAAAATGAATATTACCAGGAACTCTGCACAGTCATATCCTGTAGACAATACAAATGTGGCACATATTCCGTGAGGATTGGCAACTGGGTGGGCTATCTGCACAGAACCCAAATCCACAGAAATCACATGGAATGTATCCCATTTCAAACCAAGCAATAATATGAGCAGGCCAAACCACATGTTCCTAATCACTGCCATTGTTCTCTCTACACCTGTATTACAGACGACTCCCTGGTTTTAAAATAAATTGCCAGCGTATAACTTCCAACTTTATTGTTGAGGCATTAAATGCTTGGACGACTCGCCTTCCATCAACACAACTACTATATCGTACCAGGCTTTTAATATCTTTATGTACTCTTACCGACTCGAAGCCTGCTCGTCACAGATAAGTTTTAAAGCAGGAAATAAATATCAAAAAATACGCATTACGTTTATTGTCATGTCATGTACCCAATCATGGATTTTAATATGTTCTATTTATTTTTACGTTGAAAGCCTTCTCTAGTGAGCATCACATGTTGAATTATATAGATAAAAGGTTTAGATTAAAAAGACTACTATGAAATTAATCTTGTTCATTTATTGTTTTTCAAAATGTCATAAATGATAAAAAGACAAAAAATTCCCTTTATCTTTTTCAGTTTGACAATTGATAAATTGTTAAATTTTTATTTTATTTTTCTACAAAATGTTATAAATGATAAAGAAAACAAAAAAAATTCCCTTTACCTTTATCACTTTCACAATTGATAAATTGTTATTTTTTATTTTATTTTTCTACAAAATGTCGTAAATGATAAAAAATAAAAAAATTTCCTTTTTCTTTTATCACTTTCACAATTGATAAATTGTTAATTTTTTATTTTATTTTTTACAAAATGTTATAAATGATTAAAAAAACAAAAAAATTTCATTTACCTTTATTACTTTGACAATTGATAAACTATTAATTTTTTATTTTATTTTTCTGTAATATTATTGCAATGATTTTTTTTATCTAAGAATTATCAATCAAAACAAAGTATTATTTTACATGAGAAATATTATTTTCACACTAAAATCAAGTAAAAAAATAAGACCCAAATTTACTTATTCAGCAAATAATATTTATTTTAATGTTAAACAAATAATATTTTTCTTTAAATGTATGCAAATATTATAACAAAATTGTAATATTCATATTAATGTGATTATTTAAATTTGGTTCATTGTATATATATTATTTATAAATTTAATAATTTAAATATTAATGAAATAATATAATTAATTACATATTAATAATAGAATGTATATTAAATTATTGATTACACAAATTAGTAGAACTAATATGTGATAGATATTATAAAAGTTCATATATCAAATACATACTTATAAAAATGATTATAAGCCATCGTAGTATGTTCATAATAAAAAAATATAGTTATCTTATGCACATAATATTGATGCAGGGACTTCCGGAGGTCATAACTTTTGACTCGAATGTGGGTTTTCTACGAAATTTTACAGGGGATGTGTTATGAGGTCGCCAGTGGTTTCCCAACCCACCTTAGTCGGTTGAACTTCGTCTTGGCACTTTTTCGGGGCTTGAAACTTTTATCTTGGCCCTCAAAATAGCAAACTAGTGTTTTTTTTCTAGTTTTTTAAAAGTTGTTTTTTTTAATAACTCGAAACTCATGTTTCGAATTTTTCGTCCTACCTTAGCTTTATGAGTTTTTTGGGAAAAAAAACTAGATTCTCAAGATATGATTGTAAAATTACCTAAAATGGCAAAAATCTCACAATTGTCGAAATCTGCAAAAAAAAATAATTTTTTTATTTTTTTGTTTTCTTGGATATAAGAGAGTTTTCTCTTATTGTAAGCAGCAGAGTTGATGAATAGAAGTTATTTTATGTTCCATCTTCTAAATCTTTTTTTCTCATATGTGATTTAAATAACTTATAAATTAATAGATAATAAAAAATATCTAACAAATTCTATAATTTCTTCAAAAAGTTTTCAACCTGCCCATTGAACTTATGTGTCCAATTGCTAGTAATATACATATGCATTTCTATTTAGATAGAATATATATATCATGTGTATTTAATATTTGTAGTCACTGAATACCTACACTTATTGTTGAAAAAATAGGTCTTTTGTTCTATTGAATATTGATGTGCCTACTCTATTTAAATATTATTTATTTCACTGGTTAAACAATTAATAACAATTTTACATCTCATTTTATTTTTATTGGTCAAAATTAACCTTGAATTATTCAAGTACGTATGAAGATGCACTTGCATATTAAAATCAAAATTATTTGAGTGGTTATTACTTGTTATATTTGTAAATTAATTATAAGGTAGTATTTTTTTAATGTAAAACAAATACTTATCTTTTACTAAGTCTAGCCTATATACAAGTTTTTTAACAAATAATATTCAAAAAATTGACTAATATCTTTTAACTCTTATTTGATTAGTTAATATTTTCAACTCTTATGAAAACTTTCACATAATCAGGAAGAAAATATAATTATTATATAATCAATTAATGCATTAAAAAAATATAAAATTATAAATATATCTCTTCTACTAATATACAGCCCTCATCAATTCTCCGCAAAATGGTAGCTTATAAGGGCAAAGGTGCTCAATTAAGGGCTCATTTACAATGGATGAAAGATGGTGACAAGAGCACCAAGTTCTTCTTTCAATTCCTTCAACATAAACATAAAAAGGAACACATTTTTGTTATAAAATATGCTGATGGTTCAATGCAAACCAGCCAAGACATGATCATGAAAACATTCTATGAACACTATAAACAGCTATTTATTGATGATTCAAGTAATGATCCCTTAATTCCTATTTTAGAAGACAACTTGGCCAACTGCATTCCCCGCAAAATTCAGCCTGAGTATAGCAAGTTTCTTGACCATTATCTCTCTTTGGAGGAGATTGACGAGGCATTGAACATTTTGGCTTCGGAGAAGAGCCCAAGTTTGGACGGCCTCCCTGTTGAGTTCTACCACTCACTTTGGCCTTACATAAGGGAGGATTTCTACAATGTGTATCTCAAGGGCATTGAAACCGAGTCTCTTGGAGCTACTATTAACCAGGGACTTATAAAGCTTATTCCCAAAGGCAAACAAGAAGATACAATGAATGGTTGGTGCCCCATAACATTGCTCAACACGTCATATAAGACTATTGCTAAAGCCTTGGCCAGACGAATCAAACACATCACTCAAGAGATTATTAGGCCTGAGCAAACTGGCTTCTTAGGGGGTAGATTTATTTTAGGCAATTTGGTGCTAGCGTGGGAAACATTAGAATGGATGTGGCAAACAACTTAAGATGCTTTGATTCTCAAGTTAGATTTCGATAAGGCTTATGATCGTATAAGGTGGTCATTCATTCTTAAATGCTATAATGGTTGGGATTTGGCCCTAACCTTTGTGCCCATGTCTGAATGTTGTTCATGGATACTAATGCTAGACTGATGATTAATGGAGCCCTCTCCCCATAATTCCCCCTCCAAAAATCCATTCATCAAGGCTGCCCCCTTGCCCTGTTCCTTTATGTCCTCACAACTAATGCTCTTGGGTATCTCTTTCATCATGCCCAATCGTATTATCCATTCATGGCATCTCTCTCCCTAGTAATAGTATTGCCCTTAACTCCCACTTCGTTGATGATAGTATGATCTTTATTCAAAATTCAGCTGAAGATGTCAACAACCTACTTGATATTCTTGACTATTATTGTGTTGTGTTAGGGTCCAAGCTTGCTATGCATAAAATAGAATTTGGATGACATGCCCCAATCCTCATCCACCATGGATTCTAAAAGAGTGGAAAGAGATTAAACATGGAGCAATTTCTAGATACCTTGGCATTCCTTTTGGAATTGGTGTCTCCTTGAAAGATAGGTGGAGGTGGTTCCTAAATAAAATCAAATCCAAACTATTATCTTGGACACACCATTTTTGCCTATGGCTGGGCGGATCTGGGTGGCGAATAAAATTCTCTTGGCTAATCACATTTACATCTCATCTTATTGGTTGCCGTCAAAAGCATGCTATACTCAGCTAACTTAGCTCATTCATAATTTTATCTAGTCTAAATGGGGAAACAAAAAAGGTATGCCAGTTACTTCTTGGTTTCAATGTATCCTCCTAAAGGATAAGGGTGACTTGGGTATCATTGACCCTTACACACAAGGGGTCTGTCTTTCAGCCAAATGGATTGGCAGAGCCTTGGAAGGAAATGCTCCTTGGAAATTTTTAATTCGATACCATATAAAAACAACTACTACAAGTAAAGCATGGAGTAAATTTCATTGGAATGACAAGATACTTTTGGCTCCTTACTTCAAGATCCATGGATCATCCCCTCTTAACAGCATTTGGAAAGCTTGGTAGTTGGTTTCACACAAGTTGTCTTAGTCTGATCAGTCATTCAGCCATGGTCTTAGTTTTACAACCTCATCGATATGGTGGAACCGTCATATCCAAATTAATAACACTCCACTTGCGAGGATTTCTAGTTTCAAGTCTAAGCATCTCTACAAGAAAGGCATTCAAGTGATCAAGGATCTATGGGATATTTCAAGTTTTACTTGGAAATCATGGCGACAACTCAAGTTATGTTTTGACTTAAGCTACAGAGACAAGGCTGTTGTGTTAGAAATTCAGAGAATGGTTCCTCCTAACCTCACTATCCTCATGTATTTTTGTAGCCACTCTTGTTTTCTAAAGGATTGGAGGTGGCCTAACAGTTGTTATATCAGATCCTTTCCCCTCAAAGTGTTGTATAAACAGCTTGTGCCTAATTTACCAATTACATGTCGACTTAACGCTCTTTGGAGATGTAATATCAGCCAATCTAGATGGAATAAACTTAGCCTTCTTATTTGGAAATCTAAAGTTGACTTCCAACCTCTACTCGTAGGTTGGAAGCTTCTTCACACCAAACTCTCAGTGGGTACCCACCTTATATTCCTTCTCCTGCCCCCAGTCTGTCCTTTCTATGGTTAGATTGAGTCATTAAAGCATTGTTTTTGGTTTTGTCCTCATGTTAGAAAGATATGGGCAGTGCTTATGACTTCCTTACCTACCCTCTTCCATTTTTCTTGGTCTTGGAAATCCGCTCTTCTCGGATTCTCTGCCTCACATAACCTGATTTCTAGTGTTTGTCAACTTATAATAATCGAACACATATGGAAGTTTCATTACCTAGCTACCTTGTCTCATTCTTATACTCCCTTGGACATTGAACTTCACTATATCTATTCCAATCTTCTTATCTAGATGACAAGCTTAGTTTCCTCTTAACATGAGCAGCGCACTACAAAAATCAGACAGTAGGCCAAAAGCCTTCTTTCCCAGCTTCAAGTTAAGGATAATCCTGTTGTGTCATGTTTCTTTTTGTCTCCTCACATCCAAACACCTTCAGTTAGCAGCAGTCAACTCTTATCTTTGGGTGGCTAATCTATGACAGATGAATTACGATGTTGTTGTGCTAAGGTGATCACCAGAGACTTCAGCTATGAGTTTTCCTTGTAAAGAATACTGTCTCTTATGAGTTTGGTGCTTGATGGCCTGTCCAGGAGGCTTTGTTGAGTTTGGTATGGCTTCAGTAGTGACTACTTATGTGATTGTCCTATGTTGCTAGTTCACTAAACTTGTTTGTTGCTATCAGCTATTCCCTATGCTGATCACAGTTTAGTCTGGTCGGCAGTTCTGTGTTTTCTGCCTCTTCTCTATTAGCTGCTCTCTACAGCTATGTTTGTCTCTTCAGCTCCTGTTCTATATAGTTGTTGTGATATTGTTTCTTGTATCTAATTTGCTTCATTCAATATAAAAAAAGTATGATGTATGGGCTAGAATAAAATTACTTTTGCTATATTACTATTTGGCAATACTTAGCTTTTGCAACATATGATTTGATGTCTATGTGTATTCTGACGTTTATTTTTTGCATCGCCAAGGATTTGCAATAATTACATTTCAGAGAGAATTCGTTGTATACAATAATCCCGATGAGAAAAGTCTAGGTTAGAAAGCATAATTCTCATAATAACAGAAGTACATGAGCTTCATTAACATAGTATATAACACTCTTGACCACAACACAACTTTTGCCCACAAAAATTTAAAATAAATAAAACATAATTAAAAGATAATTATTCAATAATAAAATATATTTCTTTATACCAATTAAGCACATGCTTATCTATTCATAAGAGAATCAAACAATTGACTACAATTTTCTTTTTACATACATAAAATGATTCAACAATTATTTACTGTACAAGAACTAAGTCCTTTTACAATAGTTTAAGCCAAGAAATAAACTCATAAAATATTTATATTTACTATTGCGAGATTATTTCTTCTTATAACCATACTTGAAGCCTATAAGGATGAAGAGAGAGAGTATCATCGAGGTGATTTCCACCCTACCATGAAGCGTTAATCTTTCCCATGCTACTCCACTAGAGAAGTCCCCATGCTACTCCACTAGAGATGTCCAACCCATCATGAAGAATCTAGCAATCTATAGCCAACATGCATGAAGAATTTGGTGCAATATGTAATCACTGACAATCTAGGATATATATAATGTATCATGCTTGCATACTTACATCTAATACACATGTCTTTAGAAAACATGATATGACAAAGAATAATAAATCAAACCAAGCACTACACTTAAATTTGATTTCAATTTTTTGTCAAAGCATCTTTCACACATAGTACTACATTGATCTGTTAGTTTGTAAGCTATTAGTCTAGCCTACTATTCTCTGGTACTCCATATTCGACACCCATCTACTCATCTCTCGTGGTTTAACATATAATACTATACTAAATATCTCATTCTACAACAAATATAGTTTAAACAGATTCATAAATTTTCTCATTTAATGCAACAACAATTAGTGCCTCAAGTCATAATTGTCCTAATCACATATTGATATTTTGACATTTAATAGGATGAAAAATATATATCTAGAAGCCAAGGTCCTTATATCTAACATTACACATTCCTTTAATTATAGTTTTTCAATAGTATACTTATCTATTTTTTTTTTTTTTTGAATAATCCATAATAGATGTTAATCCACATCACAATCATAAAAGCACAATTCCCTAATTCCACTCAATACAATGTGGAACGATGGACAAAGATCTTACTACCTCATCAAAACACAGTTGGTTTGGAATATCACATAGCACTCATATAGAGTCTCACAAGGTTCTACAAAACTTATCTAGAAGTAAACTAACACACAATACTGTCTTTCTATTTCTGTAATTCATTTCCCTTAATATGTTTGTTGGGACCCAAAATTTCTAGCTCCCAAACTTTCAAAAAATCCCTTGTTTCCCTATCTGGTTTGCCTTGGCCCATTTGACCCATTGTGGATAATTGATCTGAGACATCTTATGTGGGTCTCCCATGTGTTAGAGTGCAAATAAAAATCTAAAATTTTCTAAGTCTGGGATGGTCTTGTGCTTTTGTCATCTTTTCAAAGTTTCAGGGTTTCCCATGCTAACATGCCATCCTTATCGGCTCCAAACTACACTTTGGTTCCTCAGTTTTTTTTTTCCTAAGTATTTTGAGATCACGAGTTTAGTCTTCTTTAGTTCCCCTTACCTTTTGGTAATGTGTTTTATGGTATCCTCGATTCTTGACATTTTATAACTTATAAGTTTTTCAAGACCACGGAGTCAACCCGAGGTGTGCATTTCTCATGATCATGTAGAGGATGATTTGTCGATAGCCCGATTTGTCAAGGTCTGATGGATTTGCCTTTTCCATTACGGTACCCTTTGTTTTTCTTTGGACTTTGGGGAGTCTTTTTCTCCTGTTCATAAATGGAAAGTGATTTGACAAAAGTTTGATTTGCCAAAGCCCAATGAAATGACTTTTCCTTTGTATTTCATCGAGGTTGCATAAGGTCTCATGTTCCCGATGCCAAGGAGCATAGTTCAGTGGAAGCCCGATTTGTTGAGGCTCAATGAAGTTGCATTCCATCAAGGTTCCACACGGAGGTATGACTTCTTTCAAAAGCCTAAAGGTTTCCAAAGGGTCGATATATGTTTTGTATTTGTCACAAAACAACCATGTCCAATGCGCTAAGGTGGCAAAGGTGGATTTAATTGCTTGTGGTGTTTTCAGAGTCTAGAGTTCAAGGAGGTGCTTGTTCTCCTGCACAAATTAAAGAATATTCAATGGAGGTTGATTGCTAAAGTCTGATGAGTTTTTTCCTTCAAACTTTGGAGATCAAGGAGTCTCCTAGTACTCCCGATCTAACTAAGAGATAATTTTCTGAAGATCAATTTGTCAAGGCCTGATAAGTCAACCTTCTCGATTGGTGCACTCTTTGTGTTTGTTGGAGTTTTAGGGAGTCTCCTACCCTTGATTATGAAGAAGAATACATGGTGAAGGCCTAATTTGTTGCGGTCTAACAAAATTGCCTTCCTAGTCCATTAACTTATCAATACGTGATGGGATGCTCCAGTGACTCCTTGAGCCACCATTATTGATCATTTCAGAGCTCGATGGCATGGTAGGTGCAATTCAATGTTGATGTGACTAAAGTTGATAGGGTAGATGATTCATGCCCAAGCATAGCCATGGAAAATAATACATGCTCTAAAGATGTAATACGGGTTGGTCGTTGAGCCAATTTTTGGAGGTGCAAGTGCTCACAATGGATCTAGGGCATCAAACAAAGTTATTCAATTCTAGAAATGTGGGAATTCTTTTGGTACAGTGTAGGAAGGTTTTTGTAATGCAAATTTTCTTATGATATATGTCTCCATAGAAAAATGTAATAGTTCAAGGGGTGTTTGAACCTAGTTACTCATTCTCTCTTACCATATTTACTTGTATGATTGTAACAGAAACTTGATAATGTGTGACAACATTTACATCAATACAAGCCTTTCTATTGGGTCATTCTTTTGTTGCAAATGGACTATTGCATGTCTTTTCATGATCACTAAATATGTTTGTTATATGTGATTTAATCTGAGAAATGCATATAAATGTAGTTTTAGTTCCTATTGATCCTCTATTGGATTCATTCCCCTCCTCTTTGCTTCTCATGACTCAGTTGCCCAATGAAGTAGGCATCGATCCAGTTTGGTGAAGGGCCAATGCTCTTTTAAATTAATCCTTCATCCTGTTAGTTGTAGGAAGTAGGAGTAGAATTAGATTAGGGCTTACATGTTCATTGATTTGATATTATAACTATGGATCAATCTGAAGTGATAAAAAAATGTTTAAATCATTATGAATCATGTTCATGCATGCCTGCACCTTGTATTTTATGTATGCTATGTTAAGTGGATTCATCTTAAGGAATATAATGTTGTCATCTTTGGGTGCATATGCATGGTGTAGTAATAAGTTTGAATAGAGGCTTTATGCAACTAGTCTGTCTTGAACTAGTGATAGTTATGGGGGTCAAGTGTACATTGGGTATGGTTGTGAGTGTTTATTTGTGTTTCATTTAATGCCTCTCGTAATATCTCTCTTGGGTCTAGTTAAGCCTGAAGTGTAGGAGAACATGCATACTCTCATTAGTTGGCCTTAACCATCCTTAATCTATGGATGAGTTGAGCTTTCTCACCTTCTTGATGACACTCCTAGCCTGAAAGGAGGAGAAATACTCTAGGATTTTGGACCTGTGGTTTTCGGACCCAACAAAATGGTGCCATTGTTGGGGATGTAATACTTTGGTTTAGTTTTGAAGACCTCTGCAACAATGATTGAAATTTCATGTGCAATCATTGGCAGGTGCATTTTATTGTGTTTGGGTAAGTTGGTAACCCATCAATTCACACCAATAGAATGGCATCGTTGCTGGGGATGCAATACTTTGGTTCAAATTTTGAAGACCTTTGCAACATAGTCATTGAAGAAGGTTTGCAATAGTCTACTGTTTGCATTTTATTGTGTGAGGGAGTCGGCAACCCAAAAATTTACGCCAAAAAATGGCACCATTGTCGAGGATGAATTAAAAGGTTAAAAAATTTTAAGCCCTCGATAACAATGGTTTGTAGTTGTGCATTGTGTTTGGGTAAGTTTGGCCTCCCATCAACTTACGCCTTGACATTTTGTGACTTTACTAGGGAACTTATAGTTTTGTTTTAACCTGGCATGAAGAAATTTGTGACTCTACCGGTTGGATGATCTAGAAAAGTTTCAACCTTAGTGGTTCTATTTACTCTAAGGATTTCATCTTTGAAAGAGGTGGTGACTCTGTTGTTACAAAAGGAAGTGTGTTTATTGTTGTTACTTTGTATTGGTGATTTGAACACCCCATTTCAGTGAGCAGCAATTAGTGAAATGAAGGTACATGATTTTCTTCCAATCTTTTGAAGATTGAGTTCCTTTCTTGGTGAAGGAACATAGTTTGTAATGCCTCATTTTTTATGCCCAACATTATAGAATGTTTTATTGATGGCGGATTGGTATGGATATGATTATCCTATGAGTGTTCCTTTATATGCATCTTATGTTTCAAACCATAGAAATTATATTGTTAATGCCCATGTGACTATCCTAGTAATTCTTGTTTGAGTCATGGATCTGCACCTTATACAAACCCAAACCTATATGCACCCATGCCAAATCAAAATGAATCAACTAGACTACAATATGAAATTAATAAAAATAAATAGTTGATAAGTCCATGTTGCAACAAAAGAAAGAAATAAAAATCCAAATTAGGCTGCTAGAGTCTAATGCTTTCCCCGCTACCCCTGAAAATTAGATTTTTTAGTCCCTTGTTATGCCCCTAGATCTTATTTATCAGCATCTAGACCTCTCTTGGGTTGATTATAAAACACAAAGCATGTCAACCAAGGTCTATAGCCAATTGCTTATTTTTTATGGGTAGAACATTTGGGAAGGGGACACACATGTTGATGACTTTTTAGAATTCATGGAAGAATATTAGTTTGGAGACGAGGACATGTGGATGAGGCTTTTTGTTAGGCTCTTACATGGAAAGGCAAAAGAATGGATTCAGAGTTTCCCAAGGCAATCCGTTGTCTCGTGGGATAAACTTGTGGTCAAGCATTTAAAGACAAAATTATAAAAGGTTTAGACCACTAGTACAAAAAGAGCAATATACTACTAAAAAAACTACTAAAAATTGCTTATAAATGACCAAACATGGTCACATGACCATTAGTAGTTTATTGCCAGTCATTTATAACACGACCAAATTGATGACTAAACTATATTAAGTCATTTATTGGTTGTTTTGATTGATCGATTCGGTAGTATATTTAGTCATTGATTGTTGTAATCTGATCACTTATTTAGTCATTTTTTATTCACTGCTATATTTGGTCGTTAATTTAGTCATTGATTATTTTTAACTGGTCACTTATTTAGTCATTTTTATTCACTGATTTATGTCCATTGGTAGTGTATTTAATCATTAATTTTAATCATCATTTTGATCAATTTGGTAGTATATTTAGTCATTTTTATTCATTGGTTTAATTCTGGTCATATATTTAGTCATATGTATTCACTATTCATTGATTTCTATCAATTGGTAGTATATTTAGTCAATTTAATTATTAATTGATGTCAATTAGTAGTATATTTAGTCATTTTAAAGCTTGCATTTAGTCATTAGTATATTTAGTAGTATATTTTGAAGCTTGCACAATGAAACAACTTTGAGAAGGTAAAAACAACTTGTTTTATTGATAAAAAATGCTTACAAACAGCATACATATTTGAAAATAAGTTACAATGCTTTATCTTTGTTAAAAAAACCTTCATGGTTACAATACATAGCTCAAAGAATGAGCAAGAAACTGATTTTCCTGAGTATCACTGAGCATAGAAGCACAAAGACATTCATATATGTCTTCTTCACAAATCCATGACTGTCCCATATTGAAGCTCACTGTCCTAGTTCAAGATCACATTGTCATCTCTGTAGAGATCTTGTCTCATGCACCCAACTTGCTCTAGTTCGTAAGCTACCATTGTGAATTATTACATGTAGCCATAAATTATCCTTATCTCTGATGATTATGCCTCTAATGACTGTCATCTTTGGTAGGATGCCTCAATTGTCATGGACTGTTATTCAACAATATTGCCTTATGACTAGGCTATGCATTGTTCTAATCAAACTTGTAGCTTATTGAAATGCATTGTCCAATCACTTGCCAACCTATTGTCATGCATTTTCCCTTTATAAAATAACAATGCCTCATGACTGCCACTACCTAGCTCATTATTCTAGCATGCTTTCACTTGTACTTTGCCTCCCATCAATGTAGAACATTGCCCCTCTATTGAATGCCTTGACTACCTTTGACATCATTGTATCTTTTCCAAATTCCTTGAAAATAGTTCATCACTACTACTGTTACCTAGGTATGCACTCTATGTCATCTGCTAGACTGTTACAAGTTCACACAGTCCATCATTAGTCCTGTCTCTTATCACATCATTATCATGAACAATTGTCATATCATATCATCACCTCTAATATAGAAATCAACATCCATCCAAAATGATTGCAGGATATGCACAAATTGAACTTTTTGAGAAGACTTTAGAAACTTTTAAGCAAATGCAATTGGTAGGTGTAAAGCCAGACTCCACAACCTTTACCAGCATCCTCTCTACTTGTGCCAAAGTGAGAGATTTGGAACATGGTATGGACATCCATCAAAGCATGAAGGATAGAGGAATTTTGTTAGATGTTATAGTTGTAACTGCCCTGGTAGACATGTATGCAAAATGTGCAACCATGGACAAGGCACGTGAACTGTTTGATAGAATGCCTCAAAAAAATTTGGTCTCATGGACTACATAGAGAGAGCCTTTTGATCGACTGCAATATAAAGGAGGAAAGAAGAATGAAGAGAGGTGTAAGTAATGCAGCCATGCAGGATGAACCTGCTTAGAAATTTAGGGAAGTCATTTGTTGGGTATTTCATTTGGCGCGACTGCTCCCCCGTAGCCCCGCAAGGAGCCAAGGCATGAGGGTGCAGGGTGGTGGGCTCTCCCCGCATCCCTGCAAATGAACTTTTGTGTATGGAGGGGATGCAGGAAGAGCAAAAATGTGGTCTCATGGATTGCATATAGAGAGAGCTTAGAGAGAGCTTTTAATCGCTTAGAGAGAGCTCATATGATTGAGAAGGTGGCATGAAACTTTCATGGTATGTACAATGATTTGAATGGTAGTGTGTTCATATTGTTAGCCTCCTGATCGACTGCAATATAAAGGACAAAAGAAGAATGAAGAGAGGTGTAAGTAATGCAACCGTGCAGGATGAACCTGCTTAGAAATTTAGGGAAGACATATGTTGGGTATTTCATTTGGTGTGATTGCTGCCTCACCTACTTATCTCTATGCAGTCCAAGCTCCCCCCGCAGCCCCGCAAGGAGCCAGGGCATGAGGGTGCAGGATGGCGGGCTCTCCTCGCATCCCCGCGAAGGAACTTTTGTGTGTGTGTAGGGATGCGGGGAGAGCAATTATTGTTGGATATGCACAAAATGGATTTGTTGGAAAGACTTTACAAACTTTCAAGCAAATGCAATTAGTAGGTGTAAAGCCAAATTCCACAACCTTTGCCAACATCCTTCATGTCTGCGCCAAAATGGGAGCATTGGAACAAGGTATGGACATCCATCAAAAAGTAATGGATAGAGGAATTTTGTTAGATGTAGTTTCAACTGTCCTGGTAGACATGTATGCAAAATGTGGAAGCATTGACAAGGCATGTGAACTGTTTGGCAGAATGCCTCAAAGAGATGTCATCTCATGGAATGCAATGATTATAGGATATGCACAAAATGGATTTTTTGAAAAGGCTTTAAAAACTTTCAAGCAAATGTAATTAGCAAGTGTAAAGCCAAATTCGACAACCTTTGCCAGCATCCTCCCTGCCTGTGACAAAATGGGACCTTTGGAACAGGGTATGGACATCCATCATAACATAATGGAAGGGGGATTTTTGTCAGATATTATAGTTGGAAATGCTCCGGTAGACATGTACGCAAAATGTGGAAGTATAGATAAGGCATGTGAATTGTTTGATAGCACTGCAAAATGGTCATGAATTATGCAATGAACTTCACTGTTCTTTTGAAGTATAGATAGCACTGCAAAATGGTCATGAGTTATGCAAAATTTGGAAGTATAGATAGCATTGCAAAATGGTCATGAGTTATGCAATGAACTTCACTGTTCTTTTGATCACAGAGGAGATCAACATAATAACCAACATACTGATGTGCATAGAGAATTTTCATGGAGGAGTGCAAACTTCCTTACAAAGCAATTATCACAACAGAGTTTGAGGTGAATTGCACCTGCTATTTTATGCTAATATGGATATGTTCTAACCTGTAGTTAATTGTTGTAGCATAACAAATAGGCTAAATATTTGTTCATATACCATTGTTTCTAATTCAAAATTGCTATACCTTATTCTAGGAGCAAATCACAAGGGGAGTCTATACATAAGACACCATTATTTCAAATTCAAAATTGCTGGCTCTTTCACAATTGTTTGCTTCATTTATTTGGTCTAAGACAACCTATTGTATAGAAGATGCTCTCAAAATCACAGTAAAATCCTTTATTCTGAGAAGACTGTTCAGAATCTTGCCATCATAACAATGAACAAAAGCATTAGTCATTAACCTAAACTTTGCAAGAGTTTCATCAAATTATACTTTTCCACTCTCTTTTCCATTCTAAATTTTATTCTCAATTTCATCCATGAAGGACTTCCTTAGCATGTAGATCCTGCTGTTAGCCATAACTTTACCAGGTGTCGAGGATAGCTTCAAGTTTTTACCCAAGCAGCAATTGACAAAATTTGGCCTTACCAGATACAATGTGTTGAAAAGCTCTTTAAAGTTATTATGGAAAAGAGTTCTTGAGAGTATAATGTGTAGTTTTAAATTAACCTTTTTGCATGAATTCCATTGTATCTAGTAAGGCCGAATTTTATCAATTGCTACTTTTTGTCAAAATTCGGCCTTACCATACATAATGGAATTCATGGAAAAAGGTTAATTCAAAACTGCACATTATACTCTTAGGAATTCTTTTCCATAATAACTTCAAAAAGCTTTTCAATACATTGTATCTGGTAAGGCCAAATTTTGTCAATTGTTGTCTGAGTAAAAACTCAAAGCTATCTCGACACCTGGTAAAGTTATGGCTAACAACAGGATCTACAGGCTAAGGAAGTTCTTCATGGATGAAATTGGGAATAAAATTCAGAATGGAAAAGAGAGTGGAAAAGTAGAATTTGATGAAACTCTTGCAAAGTTCAGGTTAATGACTGATGCTTTTGTTCATTGTTATGATGGGAAGATTATGAATAGTCTTCCTGGAATAAAGGATTTTACTGTGATTTTGAGAGCATCTTCTATACAACAAGTTGTCTTAGATCAAATAAATGAAGCAAACAATTGTGAAAGAGTTGACAATTTTGAATTTGAAACAATGGTGTCTTATGCATAGACTCCCCCTATGATTTGCTCCTAGAATAAGGTATAGCAATTTTGAATTAGAAACAATGGTTTATGAACAACTATTTAGCCTATCTATTATACTAGAACAATTAACTATAGGTTAGAACATATCCATATCGGCATAAAATAGCAGGTGCAATTCACCTCAAACTCTATTGTGGTAATTGCTTTGTAAGGAAGTTTGCACTCCATGAACATTCTCTATGCACATAGCCAAACATTTAAAGTTCTTAACCAAAGCTCCAAAAATGAGTATCTTGTCATTGCATGACTCCTACTTTTGCTCTAAGTATGACAGTACCTGAGATTCTGGTGTTTCTAGAAGAAACCTATAGCGGAAAAGTGTAGTCTCCATATGAAGGAACCATCTTCAGAGCTCTTCCCTAAAATGAGGGTTGAAAACATTAGAAGAAAAGCAATACCATAATTCTAAAGTAACAATTTGTATCAACACAAATGTCAGAAAGTATAATTAAAAAGATAAATCCTTATAATTGGACCTCAAATTGGATCTCAAATTGGACCAGCAGATTTATGATTTTATCTTTAGAATGTAGGAACTTTCTCTATGCAACATTCACGACCTCAAATCGGATCCAAAATTGGGCCAGCAGATTTATGATTTTCTCTATCCACTGACGTTTGTAATCCTATACTCAGGTTCTGCTTCTGAGTGAAAACACCTGGAAATGTTTCATACTGACTCAAGGTACTCTCCAACCTCGTTATGTCACTGATAGCAATCCAAGTTTGCCTGAATCATCCATACCCGAATGTTGCATCACAATCTATTCTTCCTGCACATAAAATTGCCACATATTAACCCCTTCTAAATAAAACATTTGATCATCCTAAAACCATAAATAATAAATCATTTCAATTTTAGAAAGAATTTGATGTCATTTACTATCAAAACAAAAGTTGTATAAATCACAAAAAATCCATGAAGCCTCCTAAATGTATCTTAAATCAAGTTTACAGGATGGGTTTCAGCATAAGAAGCTTTCTACTACATCTCTCAATGAATATATTATAAGTAGAAAACAAAATTCTTCACACTCAAAGTAATGCAGTCAAACATTTATTCCAAAAGTATGTTAGCAGGAGTTAACTAAAAACAAAATGATTTTTTGCTTGGTTTCTTTTATCAATATGCCACATGGAAATGGAATAATCACTAAGAAACCCTAACAATAAAAAACAAAGTAAAGGTTCAAGAAAGGAAATTCTAATGTACTATTGTGTAATGGTGACAAAGGCACTTATATGAGCACAACCTGCATATAAATCCCTGCCATTGAATTGCCATCCATCCAAAGAGAAAATAAGCAATGTAAGGATTTAAGCAATATAAGTCCAAAGGGTTATGTTGTAATGGTAATGGAATCACCATAAGAGCACAACTGAGGAACAAATTCTTGTGACTATAATTATGTGATCCATAACTCTATTGGTCATGTGGCACAGTTGTGCTATAACAAATATAGGATGCATTCATGTGTGACCCAAGTTTAATGTGGCTATGTTGTGATAGAAATGGAGGCACTCATATGAGCACAATTCATGTACAAATTAATCACTGTGATCACAAGTAGGTGTCAATCATCATTGGGTGCATTCAGGTTGACTTAAGTTTAACATGTTACAATGTAATGATAGCATGATCAAAGAGCGATTACCTCTTGCTGCAATAAAGAGCCTATAACTCTGGTTGATATGCAGAGTGGTTGTGTTATATCAATTATGTAGTGCATTCAAGCACAACCCATGTTTAATGGGCTATTCTAGAGAGTGATCAAGATTTTCTAAACCTTATGAATGCTACTTAAAAGTGTACAGCTTAAACTACAGACCAAGTTTATTACATACTTGAATGCAATATTGGGTTAACACAAACTATAATAATGTGATCTGCTAATAACCGTTATGGGAATTATTAAAGCAAGACCCATGCTATATAGGATACATTTCCCTGATCAGGTTTACATACCTTAATGATCAAACACAAGCTTCCCACACACTCTAGGATACAATCCAAGATCAAACCACACCCTGTCAAGACAGCTAATTTTCTAACTCAAGATTTAAGGTTGTTTTTTAATACCAACAAAAGCATTGGTAAGAGCATGACTAGGGTACAAACCCTAGGCCTCCATAGAAACATAAACCATAACTCTAGCAGATTAGTGAGGTTGTAATACCAAAAAGATTGAGACATTATAGCCAATAATAAAATCTTGCAATCTAAAGATTGTAGCCAATAACGAGCACACTATGTAGCTCAGTGACATTTGTAAATGCAATCTATGGTAAGAATAATGACAGTCACTTGAGGTGTGACAGTCAAAAAGAGGCTGAGCAGTGACAAGATAATAAAGCTCAAACCTTGCATAGTAAAGTGGAGATTTTAACAATGAGTTTCCTTACCCCATTGTCGACCTTAAGGGTTTTTTAAATGCTATTGACAGTGTTAGACAAGGCAAATGCAATTAGGGAATGATTATCCAAATGAAGTAACAATGGTAAACACATGTTTAATGTTTCTTCTTAGCCATTGTATAATGGAGGTAGTGGATTGCATGTTTGAGCAATGTTTTGAGACTCATCAAAGATGGGAGAATAGTGAATACCTTGTGGATTGTGAAGTAGTGACAATAAGGTTGAAGGATCTTAAGACCCACAATACCATGAAACAATGAGTCTCTTGTAGTAAGTAAGTAGGCAGTCTATAGGGCATGGTTTGATTTTATAGAAGGATGCTTATGAAAGGAAATGTCCAAGTGACAGTGAGTGAGTTGTTTGAGATTGCAACTGAGGGTGCAATATTCAGTCTTAAAGGTAGTTAGCAAAGCAATAAATATGCAAGAAAATCAAACCCTACACAGCAAACAATTCACAATGTTGTCTTGCATAATGCATTGAGTTTGAAGACAAAAATCCCATTATATCTTGATGAAAGTAGTGACCTTAATAGTCAATCACTGGCAACCATGATTTTAAAGCATGCTATTGTGCTTATGGAGGCAGCATTTTAAGCAAGGCAGTGAGTGGTGGTTTGGAACAATGGTAGGTATGAAGGACTTGCTTTATATGCATACTATGCAGTCTAGCTTAAGACAACGTTCTTAGAAGAGATTGAAGGTGGATTATGGAACTCAAGGGTTACCATGATAAAGATTAAAGCAAAGACTGAGATCTATTTAAAAGCCACTATCATGAAGATATTAAAGATGTCACATGCAAAACCCTAGCAGCTAGAGTAATGAATACAGTGCCAAAGAGGATAGTGAGCTAGGGCAGATTTAGGATATCTCCACATTATCTAATCACAGAAAAATACATCATTTATTTATTTTTTAAATTAAATGAAATCATTCTAAACCCTATATAGGATACATTAATACTTGAAAAGCATCTGAATTAGGAATTTGAGATTATGCAAATATATGTCAATTAAATATCTGGATTACAAACAGTAGTGCAAACAATGTAACCCTTGTTGAGCAGAGTAGGAATGAGATAAGCAACAATGTTCATCCTATGCCTCCTGTCACGCACATCTCCTTACCATTCCCTGTCATTCTTTATTGAAACACTTCTCCATTTTGGTGGGCTACACCTGAAAATAAGATTTTGATGAAAGTTTTAGAGTATGTTTATTAATGTTTTAGAGTATTTTGGAGGGCTATTGATTTTTTATTCCTTAAATGATTTATTCAAATGGATTGTGATAAATAAATGACTAACTATTTAGTCATTTTTATTTGTGTGACTAAATAATTTTTTATTCAACGACCAAATCAGTCATTTATTTACTCATTTATAGCTAAGTTGTAAAATATGAGTAGAATTTAGTCATTTTTAGTTGTTGTGACTAAAAGTTTTAGTCACTTAGCCATTTATTTGCCAAAATTCTACTAGTGGACCTTGCTGATCTTGTCATGGAATTAGAAAAAATTAAAAGACAAGAGAGAGAGTCTAGCATGGACTTCAATCATGGGTTTGTTGTTGCCCTTTCCAATGTTCCAAATGATTTCAGACCTAATACTTCCACCTGCATTGATATGTTTTTTTAAGCATATGAAGTTGGATTGAGTTTTGTGCGGGAAGATTTCAAAATAACAAAGCATGTAGTAGGTATATTTATGCCTAGACTCCATGGAGTTCAGGTAAGAGATGATTATGAAGTTGGTTTGTTGTCCACAAATGCAAGTGATGTTGATAATGAACTAGCAGATATGAACAATAGTCTTGTGGATACAACCAATTAGATGAGTGCAGCATCAAATTATGATGATTGTGAAATCAGAAGGGTAGAAGATGAAGGTGGTGCATTGTATGACAATAATGTAGACAATGAGGATAGTGTGTTCACCTACCTTTAGATGGATAGGTCATCATTCAAGGATGAAAATGATGAAATCCATGATGAACTCTAACTTGATGTTGAGGTATGCGACCAGTTTAATAATGAGGAAGATGTGTACAGGAATGAGAAACTAGATGGATCATCTTGTGAGGCTAATCATGTTGTATGTGCACAGGTAAGTGATATTTAGAGTGAGCAAGAAACTTGTTTCTTGTTTGATATCTTGCCTTCCTTTGTTGCATTGAATGATAATGAAGAAGTCAATATTTGTTTGCATGAGGACCACATGGAGGTGGCTGCACTTAATGATAATCGATCTGAGACAAGTGTTGGTGTAGCCATGATGACCTCTAGCTTGATGTTGAGGTATGCGACCAGTTTAATAATGAGGAAGATGTGTACAGGAATGAGAAACTAGATGGATCATCTTGTGAGGCTAATCATGTTGTATGTGCACAGGTAAGTGATATTCAGAGTGAGCAAGAAATTTGTTTCTTGTTTGATATCTTGCCCTCCTTTGTTCCATTGAATGATAATGAAGAAGTCAATATTTGTTTGCATGAGGACCACATGGAGGTGGCTGCACTTAATGATAATCAATTTGAGACAAGTGTTGGTGTAGCCATGATGACCTCTAGCTTGATGTTGAGGTATGCGACCAGTTTAATAATGAGGAAGATGTGTACAGGAATGAGAAACTAGATGGATCATCTTGTGAGGCTAATCATGTTGTATGTGCACAGGTAAGTGATATTTAGAGTGAGCAAGAAACTTGTTTCTTGTTTGATATCTTGCCCTCCTTTATTCCATTGAATGATAATGAAGAAGTCAATATTTGTTTGCATGAGGACCACATGGAGGTGGCTGCACTTAATGATAATCGATCTGAGACAAGTGTTGGTGTAGCCATGATGACCTCTAGCTTGATGTTGAGGTATGCGACTAGTTTAATAATGAGGAAGATGTGTACAGGAATGAGAAACTAGATGGATCATCTTGTGAGGCTAATCATGTTGTATGTGCACAGGTAAGTGATATTTAGAGTGAGCAAGAAACTTGTTTCTTGTTTGATATCTTGCCCTCCTTTATTCCATTGAATGATAATGAAGAAGTCAATATTTGTTTGCATGAGGACCACATGGAGGTGGCTGCACTTAATGATAATCGATCTGAGACAAGTGTTGGTGTAGCCATGATGACCTCTAGCTTGATGTTGAGGTATGCGACCAGTTTAATAATGAGGAAGATGTGTACAGGAATGAGAAACTAGATGGATCATCTTGTGAGGCTGATCATGTTGTATGTGCATAGGTAAGTGATATTCAGAGTGAGCAAGAAACTTGTTTCTTGTTTGATATCTTGCCCTCCTTTGTTCCATTGAATGATAATGAAGAAGTCAATATTTGTTTGCATGAGGACCACATGGAGGTGGCTGCACTTAATGATAATCGATCTGAGACAAGTGTTGGTGTAGCCATGGAACTTCAGTGTGAAGAATTCGCCCTTGAAGAATTTGAAGATGGTGATCATGTGGATGCATATGAGAGCCTATTTCTTTGGTGCAAAGTTTGTTGTCTTCCCCATGCTGATTGTGTTTCATCTAGGCCACAAGAAAATGCTAGAAGAATAAATGAGGAAGAAAAGTGTCATTGGTCAGTTTGTAGCAGCCAATATGACACAACAATTTGCTTAAGTAAGCAAGAAATAGGGAGATAATTTGGTTCTTCATATAAGGTGTCTCATAATGCTAATGGTTGTGTTGATGGTGTGAATTTTGAGTTTAATCATGCTTGTGATTCAGATATTGGTGATTGTATCAGCACAAATGTGGTGTGTTGATCACCTATTGTTCCAAAGTTTGTTGACAATATCATGGACTATGAAACTTCCTTTTTGAAGATCGGGTTTCTATTGCTAGGGATGATATCATTATGCCTGAACTTGAATCTTTCACATGGGTCTAACATACAGATGAAAATGATGTTAAGAAGCAACCTGAATGCCAAGTTTAATATTAGCATGCTGCAGCTCAATGTGAAGATACGCCAAAGTTGGATTTTTTCCATTTGATTTGCAAGAAAATCATCCCTTCTTGAAGATCAACATTGCAGTCAGGCATGCATTTCATTGCCTTGTGAATGGGGGACATTTTCTTTTTGCCTTGATTCACACTTGGAGGTCAATGGGTACAATGATATTGCACATGTGGATGGGTCTTTATCTTCATCTACATCTTTTGATGCTAACTTGGTTTGTATTTTTCACCCCTTGCTGTTGAGTTTGTGCATAAGGTTATGTGGGATAGTTCCTGTACATTTTTCATAAGGTTAGCTAGAGGGGAAGCATTCTAGAATTTTATATGAATTTTCATGGATTGTGAATTATGTAAGGCATGCAATGCATTCAAGTGTAACTTGACACCTAATAATGAAACCTTCATTTTGTACTAATTTGGAATTCACTAGATTATAAATTCATTATTTTCATATCCAAGTTCTTGTCCAAATTGAAGAGGCTACTAAAAACAAGTATTGAAAATTATGGACATTATTATTATTTTGATTCTATGTAGCAAATTTGTTTGCACAATCAACATGGAACTAATTGCAAGTATGGATGTTGCTAATTGTAGACCCATATGAATATTATTTTGATGACATGGAGCAAAATTATTTACACAATCAACATGGGACTAATTTGAGGCTTGGATGTTGCCAATTACAATCCTAGGGTTATTAGTTTGAGATCTCTCTCTCTCTCTCTCTCTCTCTCTCTCTCTCTCTCTCTCTCTATGTGGAGATACATGGATCAAAATGTAGTCGATGCATTAATAATGATGTTAATGTAGGTTGACGCCTAGGTATGGTGGCTATACCTTTAATAAATCTTGGACCAATGCTAATAGTGTTAATTGAATATTGAATTATTTGTAATCAACATGTGTGTCCTTGTTTTGATTTTTTAGAGGCAGATATGCACTATCCTTCAATTCCCTTATCCTTGTTAAGATATAATACATCTGAGGGATTGAAGCATAAAACAATGGGATATTTAGAGTGGAGATGTGCATTTGCATTTTTCAAAGGAAAATTTGCATTACCACTTGAAAAGATAGAGCTGAGCATGACACTATTGTCCAATAATATCACTTTTCTCAATTATTTCTTTGTTGAGTGCAATTTCCTTTTAGCATAAAGTAGATTGATTTTTTAGAGGTAGATATGCACTATCCTTCAATTCCCTTATCCTTGTTAAGATATAATACATCTGAGGGATTGAAGCATAAAACAAAGGGATATTTAGAGTGGAGATGTGCATTTGCATTTTTTAAAGGAAAGTTTGCATTACCACTTGAAAAGATAGAACTGAGCATGACACTATTGTCCAATAATATCACCTTTCTCAATTATTTTTCTGTTGAGTGCAATTTCCTTTTACCATAAAGTAGATTGATTTTTTAGAGGCAGATATGCACTATCCTTCAATTCCCTTATCCTTCTTAAGATATAATACATCTGAGGGATTGAAGCATAAAACAAAGGGATATTTAGAGTGGAGATGTGCATTTGCATTTTTCAATGGAAAGTTTGCATTACCACTTGAAAAGATAGAATTGAGAATGACACTATTGTCCAATAATATCACTTTTCTCAATTATTTCTTTGCTGAGTGCAATTTCCTTTTAGCATAAAGTAGATTGATAGGTTTTAGTGAGAGCCATTTTGAAATGAGTTTTATTATTTATAGAGATTAGTAGTATCAATTAAGACATAAATTAACCAAATTTGAGCATACTTGTTGGTTTTTCACTATGGTTTCTTAGTACTTATGTGTTTCTTTTGTTCAAATTTTTGTTACTATTATTCTTCTATACCTATCCTTGTATTTACTTGTTCAGTCATTTTGCATTCTCATCAAGCTTATAAGTCTAAGAGGGGGACATTTGTACATTTCCTTTGGATTCATATGTTTTGGAGTAGATTCTTAGCCCCATGTTTGTCAAAGAGTGGAAAGCATTGATGAAACTTTAAATGTTTAGTGAAATCTTTATTCTTCTCTAATTAGTGCCATTTTGAAAAGTGTTAAAGCTAGAGAACACATTGAATTATATGGTTGACCATGTGCTTGATTTCTAGTGTATTTGTCTAGTTGCTTCCATTGTTTTGAGAGTGTCTTAGATTGTAATTGATAGCCTCTAAGTAATTTTAGCGTGTAGGAAAAAATATTTATGCAAACAATATTGACTCATTTTTATTCTAAATGATGAAATGCATCAAATTAGTCAAAAAAGGAGGTAGACATTAATGGATGAAGTACATGAAACAAGGAAGAGAGAAATGCCAATCTTCATAGAATATTGCAATGCATTCTATTGACTTGATTCTCCCAAAGCATATTTGTTGTTAAGCTATGGGTAAGTGCAGGAAGATGGGGGGCCAAAAAAGGTTCTTAAGTGGCCACTTTTTTTTCCTGAAATCAGGAAATACTGGCCTTGGATGAGAAATTCAGCATAATTACACTCAAAATTTGAAGATGCAACCAAAACAATGTTTGTAGTGCTCCGAGTCTACTTTCTAAACTACTATTTTGTTTTAAAAATGGCATAGATTAAGGGGTTCAAAAGAGGGAGCCACAGAAATTGGTGTTGTTTCTGTCAAAAAACATAACATAGCATGTTTTGTGGCTCCCTCAAAAGGTCAACTTTTTTTTGGTATTTTTAAAATCGCTTCAATGAGAAATTAGCTAATAGCATGTAGTTTATGCCTGATTTTTCTGATAATTTTTTGATGAATATTTGATTTTTTACTAATTTTCAAAGTGGACACATCCTAAAAAATAGAATTTTGGCCGTGCTACCCCTATAAATTTTGAAAACTAATTGAAAATTATTTTTTTATTTTTTTAATATTTGTAGAATGGAGTCTAGTTTCTAAATATGTAATTTTTTTGAAATTTGAATGAATAGTTAATTTACAATGAAAAAAAGACCAAACAGTGGTTTTTGCCTAAAAACGGACACACAAACAAAAGAAATTAAAGATGAAAGGCTTAACATTGTTAAAATGTGAAAAAAATCACATCGTCAAATAGCTAAGAGAAAGCCTAACATTACCCAAGTGTTTGATTTGTTCGACCTTGAAACACGTGCAAATCTGAGGGTTAGCACGAACGAAATTATGTGAAATTTTGAAGAATATAGAAAAACACGTTTGTGACTGTTCATAAGGTACTCCAAGCCTTTGGGTTGGAAATTCAAAGCAAATCCCAAGCCCAAGGCTTGGGATTCCCAAAGCAAGACATAACGCGAGCGCGTTATAACGTGCTCGCGTTATGTCTTGCTTTGCATTTTTCCTTTCCTGCAAGTCTATTATTTGTCATGTTTGACATAACGCGAGCGCGTTATAACGCGCTCGCGTTATGTTCCCCTTAAATTTTTTTACGTTCAAGGCTATTAATCATGAGGGTTAAGGGATAAGGGATAAGGTTGGAGGGTTTAGGGATAAGGGATTAGCGTTTAAGGTATAGTATCGAGCCCGTTGAGGGTCTAGGAATAGGGATAGTGTTTAGGGTTTAGGGATGAGGGATTAGAGTTGAGGGATGACAGATTAGGGTTGAGGGTTTAGGGTTTAGGGTTTAAGGATAGGGTTGAGGGTTGAGGGATCAGAGTTAAGGGTTGAGGGATTAGGGTTTGACATTGAGGGTTGAGAGTTGAGGTTCAAGGGTCAAGGGTTTAGGGATAGGGTTTAGGGTCGAGGGATTAGGGTTAAAGTAGAGTGTGGAGGGTGTAAGGATTAGGGATAGGGTTGGAGGGTTAGGGATAAGGGATTAGGGTTTAAGGTATAGTATCGAGTCTGTTGAGGGTTTAGGAATAGGGATAGCATTTAGGGTTTAGGGATGAGGGATTAGAGTTGAGGGATGATGGATTAGGGTTGAGGGTTGAGCGATTAGGGTTTAGGGATAAGGTTTAGGGTTGAGGGTCGAGGGATTAGGGTTTAAGGTATAGTGTTGAGGGTTGAGGATTTAGGATTAGGGTTTAGGGTTGACGGATTAGCATTTAATGTCGAGGTTAGGGTTACAGTGTCAAGGGTAGAGAGATTAGAGATAGGGTTTAGGGTTGAAGGTTTAAGGATTGAGGGTTGAGGCTTTAGGGATGAGGGTTTAAGGCTTGAGATATAGTGTCAAGTGTTGAGGGTGTAGGGATAGGGTTTAAGTTTTAAGGGTTAAGGGTTGAGGGATAGGGATTAGGGTTTAAGGTATAGTGTTGAGGGATAGGGTTTAGGTTTGATGGATTAGGGTTTAGGGTCGATGAATTAGGGTTTAATGTTGAGAGTTGAGGGTTGAGGGTTGAGGGTTGAGGGTTGAGGGTTGAGGTTGAGGGATAGGGTCAATGGTCAAGGGATTAGGGTTAAATAAGAGTGTCGAGGGTAGAGGGATTAGGGTTTAAGGTATAGTATCGAGCCTGTTGAGGGTTTAGGAATAGGGATAGCGTTTAGGGTTTAGGGATGAGGGATTAGAGTTGAGGGATGACGGATGACAGATTAGGGTTGAGGGTTGAGGGATTAGGGTTTAGGGACAAGGTTTAGGGTTAGGGTTGAGGGTTGAGGGATAGGGTTTAGGGTTGAGGGATTAGAGTGAAGGGTTGAGGGATTAGAATTTGACGTTGAGGGTTGAGGGTCGAGGGATCAGAGTTAAGGGTTGAGGGATTAGGGTTTGACGTTGAGGGTTGAGGGTTGAGGTTCGAGGGTCAAGGGGTTAGGGATAGGGTTGAGGGTCGAGGAATTAGGGTTAAAGTAGAGTGTGGAGGGTATAAGGATTAGGGATAGGGTTGGAGGGTTTAGAGATAAGGGATTAGGGTTTAAGGTATAGTATCGAGTCTGTTGAGGGTGTAGGAATAGGGATAGCATTTAGGGTTTAGGGATGAGGGATTAGAGTTGAGGGATGACAGATTAGGGTTGAGGGTTGAGGGATTAGTGTTTAGGGATAAGTTTTAGGGTTGAGGGTTGAGGGATTAGGGTTTAAGGTATAGTGTTGAGGGTTTAGGGATAGGGTTTAGGGTTGAGGGATTAGAGTGAAGGGTTGAGGGATTAGGATTTGACGTTGAGGGTTGAGGGTTTAGGGTTAGGGTTGAGAGATGAGGGATCAGAGTTAAGGGTTGAGGGATTAGGGTTTGACGTCGAGGGTTGAGGGTTGAGGTTCGAGGGTCAAGGGTTTAAGGATGGGGTTGAGGTTCAAGGGATTAGGGTTAAAGTAGAGTGTGGAGGGTGTAAGGATTAGGGATAGGGTTGGATGGTTTAGGGATAAGGGATTAGGGTTTAAGGTATAGTATCGAGTCTATTGAGGGTTTAGGAATAGGGATGGCATTTAGGGTTTAGGGATGAGGGATTAGAGTTGAGGGATGATGGATTAGGGTTGAGGGTTGAGGGATTAGGGTTTAGGGATAAGGTTTACAGTTGAGGGTCAAGGGATTAGAGTTTAAGGTATAGTGTTGAGGGTTGAGGGTTTAGGATTAGAGTTTACGGTTGACGGATTAGCATTTAATGTCAAGGTTAGGGTTAGAGTGTCGAGGGTAGAGGGATTAGGGATAGGGTTTAGGGTTGAAGGTTTAAGGATTGAGGGTTGAGGCTTTAGGGATGAGGGTTTAAGGCTTAAGATATAGTGTCAAGTGTTGAGGGTGTAGGGATAGGGTTTAAGTTTTAAGGGTTAAGGGTTGAGGGATAGGGATTAGGGTTTAAGGTATAGTGTTGAGGGTTGATGGTTTAAGGATAGGGTTTAGGTTTGAGGGATTAGGGTTTAGGGTTGATGAATTAGGGTTTAATGTTGAGAATTGAGGGTTGAGGGTTGAGGGTTTAGGGTTTAGGGTTGAGGGTCGAGGGATCAGAGTTAAGGGTTGAGGGATTAGGGTTTGACATTGAGGGTTGAGGGTTGAGGTTCAAGGGTCAAGGGTTCAGGGATAGGGTTTAGGGTCGAGGGATTAGGGTTGAAGTAGAGTGTGGAGGGTGTAAGGATTAGGGACAGGGTTGGAGGGTTTAGGGATAAGGGATTAGGGTTTAAGGTATAGTATCGAGTCTGTTGAGGGTTTAGGAATAGGGATAGCATTTAGGGTTTAGGGATGAGGGATTAGAGTTGAGGGATGATGGATTAGGGTTGAGGGTTGAGGGATTAGGGTATAGGGATAAGGTTTAGGGTTGAGGGTCGAGGGATTAGGGTTTAAGGTATAGTGTTGAGGGTTGAGGGTTTAGGATTAGGGTTTAGGGTTGATGGATTAGCATTTAATGTCGAGTTTAGGGTTAGAGTGTCGAGGGTAAAGGGATTAGGGATAGGGTTTAGGGTTGAAGGTTTAAGGATTGAGGGTTAAGGATTTAGGGATGATGGTTTAAGGCTTGAGATAGTGTCAAGTGTTGAGGGTGTAGGGATAGGGTTTAAGTTTTAAGGGTTAAGGGTTGAGGGATAGGGATTAGGGTTTAAGGTATAGTGTTGAGGGTTGATAGTTTAGGGATAGGGTTTAGGTTTGAGGGATTAGGGTTTAGGGTTGATGAATTAGGGTTTAATGTTGAGAGTTGAGGGTTGAGGGTTGACGGTTGACGGTTGACGGTTGAGGTTGAGGGATAGGGTTAATGGTCAAGGGATTAGGGTTAAATAAGAGTGTCAAGGGTAGAGGGATTAGGGTTTAAGGTATAGTATCAAACCTGTTGAGGGTCTAGGAATAGGGATAGCGTTTAGGGTTTAGGGATGAGGGATTAGAGTTGAGGGATGATGGATGACGGATTAGGGTCGAGGGTTGAAGGATTAGGGTTTAGGGACAAGGTTTAGGGTTAGGGTTGAGGGATTAGGGTTTAAGGTATAGTGTTGAGGGTTTAGGGATAGGGTTTAGGGTTGAGGGATTAGAGTGAAGGGTTGAGGGATTAGAATTTGACGTTGAGGGTTGAGGGATTAGGGTTTGACGTTGAGGGTTGAGGGTTGAGGTTTGAGGGTCAAGGGTTTAGGGATAGGGTTGAGGGTCAAGGAATTAGGGTTAAAGTAGAGTGTGGAGGGTATAAGGATTAGGGATAGGGTTGGAGGGTATAGGGATAAGGGAGTAGGGTTTAAGGTATAGTATCAAGTTTGTTGAGGGTGTAGGAATAGGGATAACATTTAGGGTTTAGGGATGACGGATTAGAGTTGAGGGATGACAGATTAGGGTTGAGGGTTGAGGGATTAGTGTTTAGGGATAAGGTTTAGGGTCGAGGGTTGAGGGATTAGGGTTTAAGGTATAGTGTTGAGGGTTTAGGGATAGGGTTTAGGGTTGAGGGATTAGAGTGAAGGGTTGAGGGATTAGGATTTGACATTGAGGGTTGAGGGTTTAGGGTTAGGGTTGAGAGATGAGGAATTAGAGTTAAGGGTTGAGGGATTAGGGTTTGACATCGAGGGTTGAGGGTTGAGGTTCGAGGGTCAAGGGTTTAGGGATAGGGTCGAGGTTCAAGGGATTAGGGTTAAAGTAGAGTGTGGAGGGTGTAAGGATTAGGGATAGGGTTGGAGGGTTGAGGGATAAGGGATTAGGGTTTAAGGTATAGTATCAAGTCTGTTGAGGGTTTAGGAATAGGGATAGCATTTAGGGTTTAGGGATGAGGGATTAGAGTTGAGGAATGATGGATTAGGGTTGAGGGTTGAGGGATTAGGGTTTAGGGATAAGGTTTAGGGTTGAGGGTCAAGGGATTAGGGTTTAAGGTATAGTGTTGAGGGTTGAGGGTTTAGGATTAGGGTTTAGGGTTGATGGATTAGCATTTAATGTCAAGGTTAGGGTTAGAGTGTCGAGGGTAGAGGGATTAGGGATAGGGTTTAGGGTTGAAGGTTTAAGGATTGAGGGTTGAGGCTTTAGGGATGAGGGTTTAAGGCTTAAGATATAGTGTCAAGTATTGAGGGTGTAGGGATAGGGTTTAAGTTTTAAGGGTTAAGGGTTGAGGGATAGGGATTAGGGTTTAAGGTATAGTGTTGAGGGTTGATGGTTTAGGGATAGGGTTTAGGTTTGAGGGATTAGGGTTTAGGGTTGATGAATTAGGGTTTAAAGTTGAGAGTTGAGGGTTAAGGGTTGAGGGTTGAGGGTTTAGAGTTTAGGATAGGGTTGAGGGTCGAGGGATCAGAGTTAAGGGTTGAGGGATTAGGGTTTGACATTGAGGGTTGAGGGTTGAGGTTCAAGGGTCAAGGGTTTAGGGATAGGGTTTAGGGTCAAGGGATTAGGGTTAAAGTAGAGTGTGGAGGGTGTAAGGATTAGGGATAGGGTTGGAGGGTTTAGGGATAAGGGATTAGGGTTTAAGGTATAGTATCGAGTCTGTTGAGGGTTTAGGAATAGGGATAGCATTTAGGGTTTAGGGATGAGGGATTAGAGTTGAGGGATGATGGATTAGGGTTGAGGGTTGAGGGATTAGGGTTTAGGGATAAGGTTTAGGGTTGAGGGTCGAGGGATTAGGGTTTAAGGTATAGTGTTGAGGGTTGAGGGTTTAGGATTAGGGTTTAGGGTTGACGGATTAGCATTTAATGTTGATGTTAGGGTTAGAGTGTGGAGGGTAGAGGGATTAGGGATAGGGTTTAGGGTTGAAGGTTTAAGGATTGAGGGTTGAGGATTTAGGGATGAGGGTTTAAGGCTTGAGATATAGTGTCAAGTGTTGAGGGTGTAGGGATAGGGTTTAAGTTTTAAGGGTTAAGGGTTGAGGGATAGGGATTAGGGTTTAAGGTATAGTGTTGAGGGTTGATGGTTTAGGGATAGGGTTTAGGTTTGATGGATTAGGGTTTAGGGTTGATGAATTAGGGTTTAATGTTGAGATTTGAGGGTTGAGGGTTGAGGGTTGAGGTTGAGGGATAGGGTTAATGGTCAAGGGATTAGGGTTAAATAAGAGTGTCGAGGGTAGAGGGATTAGGGTTAATGGTTAAGGGATTAGGGTTAAATAAGAGTGTCGAGGGTAGAGGGATTAGGGTTTAAGGTATAGTATCGAGCCTGTTGAGGGTCTAGGAATAGGGATAGCATTTAGGGTTTAGGGATGAGGGATTAGAGTTGAGGGATGATGGATGACGGATTAGGGTTGAGGGATTAGGGTTTAGGGTTAGGGTTGAGGGATTAGGGTTTAAGGTATAGTGTTGAGGGTTTAGGGATAGGGTTTAGGGTTGAGGGATTAGAGTGAAGGGTTGAGGGATTAGAATTTGATGTTGAGGGTTTAGGGTTTAGGGTTGAGGGTTTAGGGATAGGGTTGAGGGTCGAGGGATCAGAGTTAAGGGTTGAGGGATTAGGGTTTGACGTTGAGGGTTGAGGGTTGAGGTTCAAGGGTCAAGGGTTTAGGGATAGGGTTGAGGGTCGAGGATTTAGGGTTAAAGTAGAGTGTGGAGGGTATAAGGATTAGGGATAGGGTTGGAGGGTTTAGGGATAAGGGATTAGGGTTTAAGGTATAGTATCGAGTCTATTGAGGGTGTAGGAATAAGGATAGCATTTAGGGTTTAGGGATGATGGATTAGAGTTGAGGGATGACGGATTAGGGTTGAGGGTTGAGGGATTAGTGTTTAGGGATAAGGTTTAGGGTTAAGGGTTGAGGGATTATGGTTTAAGGTATAGTGTTGAGGGTTTAGGGATAGGGCTTAGGGTTGAGGGATTAGAGTGAAGGGTTGAGGGATTAGGATTTGACATTGAGGGTTGAGGGTTTAGGGTTAGGGTTGAGAGATGAGGGATCAGAGTTAAGGGTTGAGGGATTAGGGTTTGACGTCGAGGGTTGAGGGTTGAGGTTCGAGGGTCAAGGGTTTAGGGATAGGGTTGAGGTTCAACGGATTAGGGTTAAAGTAGAGTGTGGAGGGTGTAAGGATTAGGGATAGGGTTGGAGGGTTTAGGGATAAGGGATTAGGGTTTAAGGTATAGTATCGAGTCTGTTGAGGGTTTAGGAATAGGGATAGCATTTAGGGTTTAGGGATGAGGGATTAGAGTTGAGGGATGATGGATTAGGGTTGAGGGTTGAGGGATTAGGGTTTAGGGATAAGGTTTAGGGTTGAGGATCGAGGGATTAGGATTAGGGTTTAGGGTTGACAGATTAGCATTTAATGTCGAGGTTAGGGTTAGAGTGTCGAGGGTAGAGGGATTAGGGATAGGGTTTAGGGTTGAAGGTTTAAGGATTGAGGGTTGAGGCTTTAGGGATGAGGGTTTAAGGCTTAAGATATAGTGTCAAGTGTTGAGGGTGTAGGGATAGGGTTTAAGTTTTAAGGGTTAAGGGTTGAGGGATAGGGATTAGGGTTTAAGGTATAGTGTTGAAGGTTGATGATTTAGGGATAGGGTTTAGGTTTGAGGGATTAGGGTTTAGGGTTGAGGGTTGAGGTTGAGGGATAGGGTTAGTGGTCAAGGTATTAGGGTTAAATAAGAGTGTCTAGGGTAGAGGGATTAGGGTTTAAGGTATAGTATCGAGCCTGTTGAGGGTCTAGGAATAGGGATAGTGTTTAGGGTTTAGGGATGAGGGATTAGAGTTGAGGGATGAGGGCATTTTTCTATTAAGAACTTGATTATGAGGGCTTGCCCCTTCATTGTTATGCCTATCATATGGCGGAGCATCTGGCAAGCTCTTGCAGGAAAGAGATGTGATCAATGCAAAGGATGTGATGAATCTATAGAAGGACAAAATGCGAGCGCGTTATAATGCGCTCGCATTTTGTCTTTCTATTGAAATGGTAAAAAAGTGGTTACCCCCATGATCCAGGCCCACATGCTCTATTTTCTTACTGATTCTGCACGTGCTCTGACAAAAAAGAAGTGCTTTCATGCTGTTGGGAAGTTCACATGCACATTTGACACATTGTATCACCTTTGCATGATCTTTCCACCACCTTTTCTACTTTGCCAACTTGAGAAGGAGGAAATAACATAGTTTTCACACCAAGTTTGAAATATATCTATTCAAGTTTCAATTTTTGTAGTGTTGCAATGTTAATTGTGATTCAATTTTAAGAATTCAACATTATAGATTGGTTAATAGTATTGTTGTTAGTAATGATATTTGAGTGTTATTGAATTTAACATTGAAAAGGAAGCAAGTGGTGAAAAACTCAAATTGTTGAGGAGTTTGATGCAAGAAGATAAAAACACTACATAATTGGGTACTCTCTCCATTCAAATCTTCATTTTTTAGGTATGTCAAGTCTTTACATGCATGTTCTTTACATTTTCCTTATTTCAGATTGAATTACTTTATCATGCTTTATCATACATGTTTAAAATAGACACATTCCCAATCAAGAAAGCAGCCTACAATCTCACATGATGCCATGTATATTTTCTACACTTGGGCTCTTTAATAAATATGTGTAATAAACAAACCTTAACATACCATGATGTCAAACTATAGAAGAATAAATCCTTACAACATAAAAAAAATACAATCCCACTATTATCTTGTATTCATTTCTTAGGAACTAATATTGGTCTCTTTATCATGCTACAGACAAATTCTCCGTCATGCCGAGGAAACGATCAAGAATTAAACCAACACAGGAAGAGATAGAAGCTAAGAATGCAAAGAAAGTAGTGGCTATGAGGAAACTTCGTGAGAAGAAGAAATTAGACACGATAAATGAAGACATACCAATTGAAGAGGAACCACAACCATCACAAAGAGATATGGTATTGGCGGCACAAAGAGAACGAATGTAAAAACTTCATGCTACGAGAGATTTGAATACCATAGTTGGAGACACGTCCTCTACCGCTTGTCAACATGTAGGGACACCATCTACCACATCTCAAGTTGAGAGTACATCATCATGTGATGAAGGAGGTACGCCATCGTTCCCACCTCAACCACAAAGTATGTCATATATTCCATCTTCGATCGAAGGTATGCCATCTAACCCATCTCATTTAAATATTGATGAAATTCCTAATGTTAAGATGAATTTACCTAACTTGACACCACCTAGAATTTTGCATAGAAAGCCAAAGTATTTGATTGATATTGATGAGAATATTTTGTAGCCAATGGAAGGTAAGATTCCAAAACGCACTTGTAGAAGATATGCTAATAAGATTTGGAGATTATTCTTTGAAAAGTTAAATGAGACTGCAAGATGTCAACTATTCGTTGAAATGATGCGAAGTATAAAGTATAGGTCTATCATGAAGATTCTTGGGTTGAGAACATCAGAGGCTTCAAGTAAAAAATCTATTGTCAAGAATCTAATGAGTGCGTATGAGAGTGTGGGTAACACCTCACGCACAAAAGATAGTAATGCAACACAGCGTGTGATTACATTGACTATAGTAAGTAGTCAAACGAGGAAAGCTCGTCTCATTAGAAAGACAAGTCAAGAATTGAGAATTAATGGAAAAACTTTATCAAGAGCCGTTGGAAGACGCCAAAGAATTGAGGACACTAATGCCAATGAATTATGGGCGTTCTCGGGGAGACTACCACGAAAACATAAACCAATTATTGAAGCATTGAGATCACTAATTGAAGACTTTTGGAAGAATTACACAAGAGTATCTCCGAATCAAAGGGATGTGGTAAGAAGGAGAATCGGTAGTCAGAACCGCGAGCCACATCCAAAGCATTTTTTGGATGAGACTCAAACACAGTTTTATGGTAAATTTCTAGAGAAGTATCCTCAAATTAAAATTTGTCAAAGATATTTTGAATTGCTAAAACCTTTCTGTGTTAAGATAAATCACACATGCACTACTTGTTGTAGATTACATATTGAATTTTCTAACCATTTTGATGCTTATAGGTCTATATGTTTAGATATGCATACTAACAATGATTTGTAGAGTTGTGCCATATGTGCCCCACCAACATCTTCAAGAGACTTCATATCAAGAATTTTATGTGAAAGAGAGGAAGGTCAAATATTCTACAAGAAATTATTCTTGGATGGCACATGTCATCGTTGCGGTGGCTTGCAACATTTGCCAATATGTGAACATATGGAAATAATACATGCGGTTGGAAACGAACTAGTAGAGTTTGGCAAGTATAAAACAGTGGCATACAATACAAAAGATGGTAAAGAAGCAAAGAGGTGTGAATTAGTTATTGAAAAGATTCCAGTGTATCAGTTTATACCTATATTTCGTAACAGCATAGTGTATGAGTATGCAAGACATGCCCATAGAGCTCGATGTTTGGACTTGCAATTCAAGTTATGCAAGGACACATTTCTGATTGGTAGCATTGTTTCAGTCGTTGACTTTGCAGAGAACTACAGTCTACAGCCACAGTGTGAGGTGCAATCACAATATTACAACTCCACACAGGTTTCTATATTTGTGCACATCGCATTCATTCATGTGAATGATAGTACAAAGGATGACAGAAAGATCATAAGGGAGTATAATTTCTATATTAGTGATGATCGCACACATTCTACGGAGTTCGTGCAAGGTTGCTTTTAGGTGTTCTACAATGATTTGGCTAGAAGGGGCATATCGTTCAGTCAGCATATCATATGGTCAGATAACTGTGCGTCACAATTCAAGAACTCGCAGAATTTCTATTGGTTGAGTAGGAGGCATAATTTTACAGGTATTCAACATATGTGGAACTTTTGTGAGGCCGGGCATGAAAAGGGGGAGCATGATGGTGCAAGAGCATGTATCAAAAGAGCCATAGCACAAGAAGAGTTAAAGTATAAAGACAATGCAAAGTTGACAGATGCAAAATTGATTGTCGAGTGGTGTAATGCTTCCATGGGTCTAGGTAATGAAGGTAAGTGTTACACCATATGAGGATTGTTGTACACTGATAGGATCAAATGAGATGCACTCTTTCATAAGCTCAATTGCAGGTTCATAGAGTATCCATACACGAAAGATGTCATGCTTTTGTTCTTCCTGTATAATTCAAGTCTGGGATGAGTGTGAGTCAAAGGAGTGGGTTGACGAATGGCAGTTAAGTTATCTTAGCCCACTTGACACGTATCGACCCCTGACGGCACTGGAACTAACACAGATGGAATCGTCAGTTGACTTTGACCACATATCAGATTTAGTTCAACCAGGTAATATAGGGCACGTATATGCATCTAATTTTATCTAGTTCAACCAGGTAATGCCATCTTACTTTGTAGTGTTTTTGTAATGTTGACTAATTTCATCTAATTTGCTACACATATTAATGTAGGGCACGTATATGCAGTTATTACAGATGAAGATAATGAAGAGGGAACAAATTATTACTTATGTCGTTGTGTTGAGGCCAAAAAGAAATTGGAGGCCCCTGTTACAGATGGAGAAAACATTGAATACCCTACAGGCTCAGCGGTTATTACTGGAACATGGCTTAGAAGGTACCCACATAAGTGTGTTAATATTTGGCTATTTCAGGACTTTGACACACATCGGAAGATTCTTCATTACTCGAACCTTGTCGTGGCATCCAATGTTCATTTGATAAAGTATCGGGGTAGACCTTTGAACAAAATATTGTGGAAGGTGCGTGAGTCTGACCATGAAGCAATACTTGACACAATAAAGAGTAGAGCAGACCCGGATGGTTCATTGGATTAATTTGTAAGTATTCACATTGATTTTGTAAAGTTATGTTACATTGAGTTGCAAGTATGCACATTAATTTGTAAGGTTTGTCTTTTTTTTATTTCCTCTTGTATTTTTACACATATGTACACATTTTTACATCATCATGTTATACATTTTTGGTGTCCTGCTCCTGATGCGACCAAACTCATATCTCACCCTACTTCCTCTAGACACCATTTGATGATCTCTCCAACACTTTGGATCCAGGGCGCCCAATCATGATGATGACCTATATACCATTCTCCCAAGGTGCTCATAATGAATGAAAAGAAGACCAAGGGCGCCCAAGCTTAATAGACATATTTCTTTCAATTTTGATGATCCAAACTCTTGCAATATGATATTCACTTTCATGCCTTTAGATCTTCCTTCACATACAGGGTGCCAAATCAAGTTGAAAAATCTACATAAGGGTGCCAAACTAGATGAAAGGAGACATGAAATGCGCCTTAGGACTCCATGCTAAGGTTTGAGCCATTAAAGTCTCTTGATATTAGGCGCTCATGATGATGAAACTTAGAGCTTTTTCCTTTCCTATGCGCTCATGTAAGATGTTTGAATGATAAGGAAGGCCTCGACCTCTATAATGTACATTGGGCACCAAAATCAAGGTGATTTTAAGTCACTTTGAGTCATTTGGGGTCACTTTGAGTCTTTGAGTCATGTTGCAAAAAAAGTGTCAATGTTGTCAAGTTGCATAAAGCAACTTTTGCATTTTTGGTGTCCTTCTCGTGATGTGACCAAACTAACTATTCCAACACGTCCGGATGGGTACATTTACGCTAGGCATGGTCCTATTTTTCACCGAAACATGTTGAAACAGTCTGAGCTACATTGTACCGACGATATCCTTGAAGAGTCCAAAGTGCAAAAAGGCAGCAATCTTTGATGAGATGTTACTCAAAAATTGTGTCACTTAGAAACATTCCGTATGAGGCAACGCGATCACGTAAAGTGCCTCTACAATAACCTCTCTCAGTATTTTATATCTCTGAGGCATTTGCCCGTGGTGAAAGGTTTTCTGCTGCCCCAAAAATCGTTAGGAGGCAGTGTAAAGTTGCAAAGGGGTGTAACTTTCGTCTTGCTCCTGATGCGACCAAACTGACTATTCCAACACATTTGAATGGGTACATTTACACTAGGCATGGTCCTATTTTTCACCCAAACATGTCGAAACAGTCTGAGCTATATTGTACCGACGATATCCCTGAAGAGTCCAAAGTGCAAAAAGGCAGCAATCTTTGATGAGATGTTACTCAAAAACCGTGTCACTTAGAAACATTCCATCTAAGGAAACACGATCACGTAAAGTGCTTCTACAATAACCTCTCTTAATTTTTTATATCTCTGAGGCATTTGCCCGTGGTGAAAGGTTTTCTGCTGCCCCAAAAATCGTCAGGAGGCAGTGTAAAGTTGCAAAGGGGTGTAACTTTCGTCCTGCTCCTGATGCGACCAAATCGACTATTCCAACGCGTCTGAATGGGTACATTTACACTAGGTATGGTCCTATTTTTCACCCAAACATGTCGAAACAGTCTGAGCTACATTGTACCGACGATATCCCTGAAGAGTCTAAAGTGTAAAAAGGCAGCAATCTTTGACGAGATGTTACTTGAAAACCGTGTCACTTACAAACATTCTGTTTAAGGCAACACGATCATGTAGGGTGCCTCTACAATAACCTCTCTCAGTTTTTTATATCTCTGAGACATTTGCCCGTGGTGAAAGGTTTTCTGCTGCCCAAAAAATTGTCAGAAGGAGGCAATGTAAAGTTGCAAAGGGGTGTAACTTTCGTCCTGCTCCTGATGCGACCAAACTGACTATTCCAATGCATCCAAATAGGTACATTTTATGCTAGGCATGGTTCTATTTTTCACCCAAACATGTCGAAACAATCTGAGCTACATTGTACCGATGATATCCCTGAAGAGTCCAAAGTCCTAAAAGGTAGCAATCTTTGACGAGATGTTACTCAAAAACTGTGTCACTTAGAAACATTCTGTTTGAGGCAACGCTATCATGTAGAGTGTCTCTACAATAACCTCTCTCAGTTTTTTATATCTCTGAGACATTTACCCGTGGTGAAAGGTTTTCTGCTGCCCCAAAAATTGTTAGAAGGAGGCAGTGTAAAGTTGCAAAGGGGTGTAACTTTTGTCCTGCTCCTGATGTGACCAGACTGATTGTTCCAACATGTCTGGATGGGTACATTTACGCTAGGCATGGTCTTTTTTTTCACCCAAACACGTCGAAACAGTCCGAGCTATATTGTACCCACGATATCCCTAAAGAGTCCAAAGTGCAAAAAGGCAACAATCTTTGACAAGATGTTACTCAAAAATCGTGTCACTTACAAACATTTTGTCTGAGGCAACATGATCATGTAGAGTGCCTCTACAATAACCTCTCTCAGTTTTTTATATCTCTGAGGCATTTTCCTGTGGTGAAAGGTTTTCTACTGCCCCAAAAATTGTCAAAAGGAGGCAGTGTAAAGTTGCAAAGGGGTGTAACTTTCGTCCTGCTCCTAATGCGACCAAACTGACTATTCCAACGCATCTAAATGGGTACATTTACGCTAGGCATGGTCCTGTTTTTCACCCAAACATGTCGAAACAGTCTGAGCTACATTGTACCGATGATATCCCTGAAGAGTCCAAAGTGCAAAAAGGCAACAATCTTTGACGAGATGTTATTTGAAAACCGTGTCACTTACAAACATTCTATCTGAGACAACGCGATCATGTAGAGTGCCTCTACAATAACCTCTCTCAGTTTTTTATATCTCTGAGACATTTGCTCATGGTGAAAGGTTTTCTGCTGCCCCAAAAATCGTCAGAAGGAGGCAGTGTATTAAGTCAGGATGAAAGCCTATTCACTCTAGGCACCTGTTGTGACCAAATCACATATTGTGCTGGAGAATCCTAAACATGCACCTTGAACAAGTGATGCTACAAGTGGTGAACAAAATGGGTGCCTTGAAGAATTGAGCCCTCCAAGACATCTTGCAATTGCCTAAAAGTCCAAAATTTACATAAGTGAGTTAAGGCACCATTTTCCATCTCCAGAGCCTCCTTTGAGTACCTTAACATGGAGTGAATGCTTTAGTCTATGAAAGATTGTGCCTAAAGAATATAACAACCCCTTGAGTCACTAGGATGAACTAAGTTAACAAAATGAACTTCATTGAGGGCGGCGCACTTGTGCATCTAGACAACTCCAGTTTAGCGCCTGAGAAAAAGCATGTTTAGAGACACCCCTCGAATGAACCCTCTAGAACCAATAACCATAGCTCAAGATCCATAACCATCTAACATCTCCTCCTAGAAGATCACATGCACCAATACAGACATCCTAGTCTCAAGAGAACTTGTATCATGCTAATACTCTAATCTAGAATCAAGAGTCCACCAAGACACACTACCAAACACCTCTAAACCAAGGATCAACATCTACAACCACACGAAGATAACCATCTCCTAAAAATAGTAGCCAAGATGTCAAAGCACTCTTACTACAAATAATAATCATAATCCAAGAGTTTGTCCATTACACCCAACCACTATATAAGATCATCCATCACTAGGTGACGAATACACATCACTATCAAAGCTCCCACTGAACCATGATATGAACTACACATGGCATTGTGATAACCATCTCCTAAATGAAGATCACCATGGTCCACACACACTTAACTATAATACTAATAACTCCAAAGTAGAACCAAGATCTCCAATCTAAGAAGATAAACCATCATTACTGTCAAAAGATCACACTAAACTATGCAACTAAGATATCCATGACATCATGATAAACATGCTACAATTCCTAATAACCAACTATCCAATCATTCTCATCATCCATCCTCTCATCCCAATGCAACATACTAATGCGCAAATGAGCATAGACAAGGAAAAATAACAAAGTCTACATCAACACTGAATCAATCCCGTGGATATAGGCAGTATGCATTCAAGTCATCCCACTACAATCAATGAGGTGTGCATCCCAAAAAAATTGCATAACTTGTAGATCCCAACCATTGAAAACATGTAAAATTATCATCACATTAGTAACTTCCAAACTGAGATATCAAATAATATAACTTATAGACTTCACCAAATCAATCATAGATTCAACTTTCCAAACAAGTTTACAAATGAGTAACCATAGTCAAGGAACTAATCAAGCATCTAAGAGATAAGAACAATGTGTTAAAAGTAAACCACAACACCACCTGTAATCATGAATCAAACATCATAACCCATACCTATCAACTACAAACATGGTCAAGTCTTGCCAATGCTCAAATGTACCTACATATCCATGACACCATAATTATCATCATTGCTATACCTATGCTCAAATCCCACTGAAACAAGACTCCTAGTCTCACCATGTATCAACCATGTCCTCAAACCAGAATATTGCTGAGCCCATGGAGATTGATACACCCACTTCAATAGAATAGGCAATTAATGTACCTGATGTGTCTTCATTTAATAAACTAGTAAACATCATTTGCATCCATACTTAAACCAATCTTATTGTTGTGTTTGATGTGTCCTCTTTCAAACAACCATTTAACAAAATTTGAGTCCAAACAATAAACATTTACAACCATAAACATCTCAAAGTCCAAAATCTAAACATTCTATCATCCTTAATCATTTCCATCATGGACCCTTGGTTTGAAAAAATCATTATGCAAGATAAAAACCCTATGCCTATTACCTTATGCGAGGCTCATGCAAAACCCAAAATCACAATCAAAATAGGTTCTCAAACCATGCATCCTTTAAATGAGATCTTTTATCCAAATCAATCAAAAAATCCCTTTAACAATGATGATGATGATAGTCTTGTAGATCAAGATGACAATAGCATTAACTATGAGATCATTACATGCAAATTTTCCATAAACCTTCATCTCCCACTCATGAACATGCAAGAATATTTTAAACAAGAAATGACTAGCACTAGCTATCATGCCAATCCTAAATACACATCTAATAGTCATCCTTATGGTACCTTTGGTAAGGGAAGAACCACTTTAGACCAAGGTCCTCATATTCAATTCATATCTCCAATCCCAACCGCATGTGAGAACTATTTATCCTATGTATCCTATTCAAATCCTCCATCTCATAATCCTTACATTCCAACTTATCCCATCAATCCAAACCCACTACATCCAAATTATCCTTTTTAGATTTCCTCCAAGGACTTCTAGTGGAGGAAAAATCTCAAACTAGAAATCACAAATTCAATTAGTGTACCTCTCCCAAGCCTATCCAAAAGTCACATAGTACCATGCCTATCCATCAAACACCACAATGCAATCAAAATCCTAACAACATGCCCATGATCCAAGATCAAGTGCAATCATGCAAAGATATTATCAATCACAAGCCTATTAAGAATTAACTAGAGTCTTCTAGTACCATACTTTTCCATCAAACACCATCATGTAATCCATGGCCTATCAAGCCTATCAAAGAAAATGCAAACATCCTATGTAATACAATCGGACTTTAAATATTTGAAGTAGCCATCTACAAATATCCATTCAAACGTGGATTTATAATGCAAGTATGGATGCCATCAATAAAAAAGATTTGTATTAACCAAATACCCATATAGGCATACATCAATATCTGTCGATATAAGTATAACATATATACAAAATAGCCATATAGGCTTACAAGAATGCCATATAGGCATACAATGTCAACTATGTACAATACAAAATATATGTCCACAAATGCCATATAGGCATACAACAAAGGAACACAATAAAAAGTCATTCCCCTCTGGCTAGTGAAGAGAATAGATCACGAGTAGCCTTGGATCTTCTAGGGGATGGAGACAAGCATGTGGGTGGTCTACTACGAACCCGAGGGCTACTCCTCCTATTTAGTTCTTCCTGCATCTTTAGTTGTTACAATTAAAAGTATAGACATTAATATATAGAAATTACATGTTATAAAAAATGAAACATTTAACAAAATAATCACTTACCGCTAACATATAATCTATCTCCTCGCTTGCCTCAGTAGCAAGAATAGGCCCTGGTGATGTCATGTCCTATAGAAACCATCCAGATAGAAATTAAACTTCAAATCAATAATCTTTTGATTTTTCAAAAATAGACAACTATAACAATGAATGTAAATTGAAATTTACTAATCTGCCTAATACCCCTGTCAATGCCATGGAGCTATGAATCGCAGAGGCCACACCCTGCTCCATTGCCCTATGAACATGGGGAGGTGTCTCCATAGCCTGCATCATCTGGAAATAAAACAACATTATTCAATTACGAAAACTATAATAGTGATGCAAATCATGGCTCCTAACATACACACACGTTCATCTAAACATGGAAGTACACACAATAAAGCACACAAATCACATACAAAAATTTAGTAAGTACAATTCATTCATTAAACTATTTATTTTATTACATCCGTAAAGCTTTGAAGTCCACCACCGTTGGCAGGTGTTGCCGTGAAATCTACAGTATTAACCTATTCAACATCCAAAATCAGATATTAGAATACCATTCATATAACGATGCTATTCACATGTAATATTTAAAATTGTTTACTAGTTACATACCTCGACAGTAGATGATCTAGTGAAAAATGTAGGTGGAGAACCACTGAAAATTGCATCGACGCTATGACCCTGAAATTTTATTAAAATTATCAATTTAACTTAGTTAATCTTGTATTTCAAAAATAAAATTTAATAGATTAAATTCAATAAACTTGCTAATATTTACCTGAGTATCAAGGCCGAAAGTCTCACTCAGGAGGGTATCTGTCATCACCATCTGCTCAGCTGCAGATGTAGCCTATGCACCTGCGTCCTGACTGTCCATGGGGTCATAACCACAGGCTAACCCGCAAGCCTAGCAAGTATGGGGTGGGACCCTACTCCTCACACTATCTCCCAACCCACTCTATGTTGTAGGACCGGCATGCTCTATGGTGCTCTGGGTCAAGGCACTAATCGACTGAAGTGTATCGACCTCAACACTCTCCTTCACAATGGAAGGGATAGAAACATGCTCATGGGCTGGTCTGCTGATTACTCGTCTCACTACCCACTGTGGGTCAAGACGTGCCCTTGGTCTATCTTGTGTTGACCCCCCACCTCTACCCTGGAAGTCCCGCATATCAAAATAGTTTGGCACTTTAAGGACAAACTCGTAGTAGAGTTTCCTCAAAAAGTATTGCGGGACCTCATTATTATTGCATGGAGGATGGTTAAAAACCATCCACCACCTTTGCCCAAAATTGTCCCTTATCGCTTGGTTGTTGCACCAATGGATATGAAACCTCTTGCATGTAATGGGTGGAGGTTGATTTGTTTGTGGGTTTGTAAAAATTGAACACAAGTCTAATTTTGTAATTTGTAATTTTTTGACATCTTGGTATGACAACTTGTCTGCATAGTAATCTCTAAACTCTCTCTTTTTATCCGTCCAACTAGTTATTTGCTTGCTAATTGAATCTACATTTGATAACATAGACTCAAGAGATTCGGCAAGCATGGACCTATGCAAAGTTGAAGTGGAAGGATCTTTCAACCTTGCAATTATATCTTCAATTTCTTTTTTGTTGTTTTCAATTTGCCCCATTATATTTTCTTGTGTTCCAGGGGCATGTCGAGGAATGAATGGAGGAGGTTGTTGTTCTGCAGGTATTTCTTCAAGATTTTGTGGATTTTGAGGAGGAGGAGGAGGTGCATTAACATTTCCTGACAATTAACGAAATATACATAAAAAATCAACAAAAACCTACTTATTTAGAAACAAATTCAAACAAAAAAATAAATATAATTCACCCCTTTGGCGTGCTCGACGTCGTGGCGGCATTTTGGCGATGAATTGATAAACTTTTTGTGTTGTATGGTGTTTTACAAAACGCGAGCGCGCTTTTGAGGGTTTGCAAGCCGCGGGTTGAGAGGAGAAAATAGAAAAATGAAATTGGAAACCTTTTTTTTATTTATAGTGAGTCATAACGTGAGCGGGTTATATCGCGCTCGCATTATGACTTAATTTTTTAAAAAATTAATTTGGCCACTTTTTGGCCCCCCATCTTTTTGCACTTACCCCTATGTTCTAGTCCATTGGTATCTTGATAGATATGTATTAGAAGAATTATTATTTATTTAGGATATACATGATTTGCACAAATTACAAATTATTGACATCAAAGAAAATCTTAAGCAAGTAGTGGTCATGAAAATAGCTCCAAGTTATTCTTTTGAGGAGATGATGCATCTTTATTGAAAATGCCACATTTTATTTTTCCTTGTTTTTTCATTCTTAAAATTCATGCATCACACAATACATGTAGAAGAACAAAAGAGTTATATATGGGTACCACATTTAAGAGGCCATATGTTCAAAATGGCAAGAAAAGGGCAAATACATTCGCTCTTGAACCTACTTGCAAAGAGCCAACATATTTTTTGAATCCATTTTCTCTACTCATAATAGGTTCAACTAAGTTGATCTCATAAGAGTCAAGCTCTCTTAATTGCAATCAAATTGACCACACATAATAGTAGAGTTAAACCTTCCATTACAAAGTAATAAAATTATAAAATTCCATAGCTAGCCATTGTTGCAATATTCATAACCTAATTATTGATGCATTTTTTTTGTAAAAATTAAAATGGAATGGAATGCTAGTAAACCATGAGTGGGATTCTTTGAGTTCATGTGTTGAGAAACTAATTGTTTGATTCCAATCACCCATGACTCATCACTCGATGTGACATTAATAATGCATCATTTATGTTTTTCAGTTATCTTGCATCATTGCTAGGTATTTGTACATTAGTTTGATTAGCATTTTATTGATACTATATGATGGATTAATTTGACACATGTAAGCTTGAGTTGCAACAAAATATGTTACATTGAAAATTGCATTAGCTATAGTTTGTTTGAGGCATTCTATCAATGGTTGTGTATAGGTAATCATTGACACTTTCGTGTGAAGAAAGGACATATGTGTGCTAGTTAAGGATATTTTTGAGCGAGAATATTAGATAGGATCTATGGTTGGTGGAATGAAATTCATGGATACTAAAGTCTGTGTTTGATGGCCCATTTAAAACTAAACAAATTAGATTGGTTGTAGGTTAGATTTTGTATGCTAATAACTACATGGCACATGGCCATGCAGTGGGATCACAATTATGGCACATGCATGCTAATGTTAGGGCTAGTTAAATAAGTTTTGTTATCTTTCATCAACACTAATGATAGTATCCCATTGGTTTCGCCTATGTTGTGATATCCACGATAGCCTTCTCTCTCTCTCTCTCTATGTATTTATTTGTCTATATCTCCATCTCTCCCTATTTTCGTCTCCTTTATCTCTCTATCTTCTCTACCCCTCTCCCCTCTATCTCTTTGTCTCTTTTCTCTATTTCCAGGCATCTCTATCTCTTATCTCTATTTCTCTCTTTTGCTCTATTCTATCAATCTATTTTTTTATTCTTCTATCTTCGGTGCAGTCATGATAGGAGGGTTCACAGAATGAATTGTCTGAACCGTGCAACAAGAGTAAACACAATGAAAACAACTTGAAAGTATGAAACACATGCAAATTCAGTCATTCAGTATATCATAGAATTCAAATACAAACTAGCTGGCAACATGCGGGCTTACAATTAGGGCTCAAAGGCCTGATTACATAATATCAGAATATGTGCAAGATATGGCTTTGAAACTCCTTCGCACAAGATCTAAACTAAGGATTATGAATCAATTGATCGTTGCCTTCCTAGGAATCTATTACATCCTTATATATCATCTCCAGTACAAAAGATTCCTCCACGTCGGCCAAGGAAGATCATAAACTCCAATGAAGAGTTGTAACGTGTGTACATGGATAGGTCAGACCTAATCATGAAGAGTTCCTCCACAAATGAATGGAATGATGTGTGGATCTCGAGGAAGGTCAGCCACGAACCAAAGATCATTGGATGATGTGTCATTAGGCTCCACAAGTTGAGGAATGGTCCACAAGTCTTCTCCTTTAGCTAATTGTCTGAGACTGTCAGGATGCTCTGTTATGAGAAAATAGTCGATCTTTTGATAGCGATAACTTTCTGGTAACTGATCCAAATACTCTTAATTCTAGATATGATGTAGATGAATGAATCTAGATGCTAAGTCCAGCTCTGCAAGATCTGAAATGCAACTGCAGTAGAATGCAGACCAAAATATAGAAACTGCTACTAACTGAACTGCCTGAACTAAACTAGAAAATGAAAAGAAACAAACTGAACTGCAAACAAACTGAAATGCAAATATTTTTGGTTGATGCAAGATTGCTCTTGAACTAGGGATGCTCTTGCATCAAACATCTGGGGTTATTGAAAAAGAGAGTCCCTCACTTTGCTGGGGCTAGGGGAAAACTAAGATGATCCACCTCAGCCTAAGAAATCCATGATGAATCTTCTTTTGGTCTGCCTTTCCACTTCACAAGGTACTCTTTGTATTGTCTTCCTCTAGTGCTGTGTCCAACTCTACTAGCTAAAATGTCTTCAACTTGCTCTGGTGCTCATTGTGGTAACTACTTCTTCAAGTCTTCTTGCATGTTGTCACTGAACTCTGCTTCATGATATTGGTATAGGTTTGCAATGTTGAAAATAGGTGATATGCCCAATGTCTCTGGTAATTCCACTTCATATGCATTTCCTGAATCAAATTTTATGAGTATCCTACAAGGTCCAAACTTCTTCATCTTCAACTTGTTATATGTCCCAACTGGAAATCTTTCTTTTCTCAATTATACCACCACTTCATCTCCAACTACAAATTCTTTGTCTTCTCTTCTCATCTGCTTGCTCCTTATATTTGTTGTTCATGTCTTCCAAATGCATCTTCACCTGATTATGCAATGTCTTCATGTGATTTACAAATTCTTCTACTTCTGCACTTCTCTTTTCTTCTGTACCCATGTCTCTTAGTTGTATCACTCCTCTAGGATTCACTCCGGTAACAATCTCAAAAGGTGTTCTTCCAGTATTCCTATTCACTGAATTATTGTATGCAAACTCTTCTTGTGAAAGAATCAAGTCCCAACTTCCTGCCTTTTCTCCAACCAGACATCTCAACAAGTTTCCCAAACTCCTATTTACTACCTCTGTCTGTCCATCGGTCTGTGGATGAAATGTTGAACTGAACTTCAAATCTATCTTCATCTTCTTCCAAAGTGTCTTCCAAAAATATCCAAGGAATTTGGTGTCTTTGTCTGAAATTATACTCTTGGGTAATCCGTGCAATCACACAATCTCCTTGAAAAATAGGTCAGCTACATGTATGGCATCAATTGTCTTCTTACAAGGTATGAAATGAGCCATCTTTGAAAATCTATCTACCACTACAAATATAGAATCATGTCCTCTCTGTGTCTTAGGCAATCCCATCACAAAATCCATGCTTATGTCCTCCCAAGGTCTCTCCGATAATATCAAAGGTTTATACAATCCAGTATTCTGATTACTCCCTTTTGCAACTTGACAAACTCTACAACTCTGCACAAACTTCCTAACATCCTTATGTACCTAAGGCCAATAGTAATTTTCACTCACCAAAGCCACTGTCTTATCAATGCAAAAATGTCCTGCCAATCCACCACTATGTTTCTCCTTGATCAAATTATCTCTCATTAAACTTCTAGGTATGCACAATTGATTTCCTCTAAACAACATATCTTCCTGAATGAAACAATCCAACCACTTACTCCTATCTATCATAATAGGTTCCTTACATGCTTTCCAAGGTTCTGCAAAATTAGTGTCTCCCTCATATATGTTCTTCAATTCATCAGATCCCAACACTTCAACTCTCATCTCTGTCAACAAGTTTCTTCTTCTACTCAATGCATCAACAACTTTGTTTGATTTACCACTCCTATGCTTCAGTACAAATGTATAACTTTGCATGAACTCTACCCATCTCATGTGTCCCTAATTCAACTTACCTTGACTATTCAAATACTACAAAGCTTGATTATCTGTATACAACACAAACTCCTTAGGCAACAAATAATGTCTCCACTTCTTTAGGGCTTGAATTATGGCATAGAACTCCTGATCATAAACTAAATATCTCCTCGTTGCATCATTCAGCTTCTCACTAAAATATGCTACAGGTCTACCTTCTTGACCTAACACTACTCCAATTACATTCCCACTTGCATCACAATCTACTTGAAATACCTTATTGAAATCTGGTAATGCCAAAACAGGTTGCTCTGTCACTTTCTGCTTCAACAACTCAAAACTTCTATCTACTCCTAATGTCCACTTAAAGTATTTTCTGTCACCTCTCATTGTCTTTGGCATAGGGTTACAAACTGAATTGAAATTTTTGATGAACTTCCGGTAGAAACTAGCTAATCCATGAAATGACCTAACCTCTCCAATGCTCTCCAGTGTAGGCCATTCAGCAATTGCTCTCACTTTCTTAGGGTCCATCTTCAATCCTTCTGCAGAAATCATAAATCCCAAGTATACCAATTCTTCCTTCATGAAACTACACTTCTTGATGTTTATCAACAATTTCTCCTCTCTCGATCTTTGCAAAACTTATCTAATATGCCATAAATGTTCTTCTTTTGTCTTACTGAAAATTAGAATATCATCCAAATACACAATAATGAACTTACCCAAGAATCTCTTCAAGAATTCATTCATTAATCTCATGAAAGTACTCGGTGCATTTGTCAATCCAAAAGGCATCACTAACCACTCATACAATCCTTCATTTGTCTTAAAAGTGGTCTTCCATTCATCTCCTTCTTTGATTCTGATATGATGGTATCCACTCTTCAAATCTATCTTTGTGAAATATTTTTCTCTACTCAAACAATCCATGATATCGTCCATCCTAGGTAAAGGAAATCTATACTTAATTGTGATCTTGTTTATTGCTCTAGATTCAATACACATTCTCCATTCTCCATCCTTCTTGGGTGCTAACATTGTAGGTACTACACAAGGACTCAAAATTTCTCTAATCAAACCTTTCCTCAACAATTCATGTATCTGTCTATTCAGTTCTTCATTCTCTATTGGTGTCATTCTATGTGTTGCTTTGTTAGGCAAACTAGCTCCCGGTATAAGATCCATGTGATGACTGATACTCCTTATAGGTGGCAATCCTTTAGGTACATTATCTAATATGATGTCTTCATACTCTGTCAGTAACTTTATTATCTCCTTCGATTGTGGTTCTTTAGTCTCCTTCAATGTTTCAGACTTCTCAGGAATTAAAGCATGACTCATATTCTCACGTCTCAAACCATCCAGAAATTTTCTTCTATCTACCAAACAGATTCTAGCATTCCCACATACTTAATTCTTAGGATCATCCTCCAAAGGAATCAAGGTAATTCTCTTTCCATTTTATGTTATAGTGTAGGTATTCTTTCTCCCATCATGTATAGCTTTTCTATCATACTACCAAGGTTTACCCAACAAGATATGACATACATCCATAGCCATAATATCACACAATACTTCATCAAAATATGATCCAATATGAAATTTCACCAAACATTGTTCACTGACCAGTACCTTATGATCATCCTGAATCCATGATATATGATGGGGCTTAGGGTGTTTCAATCTTTCCAACTTCTACTTAGTCACCATCTCTTCTGAAACTAGATTATCTGAACTACCACTATCAATTACAACTTTACAACATTTACCTCATAATTTGCATCTGATTCTGAACAAACTCTTCCTCTGCAGTGGTTCTTCATTTGTCTCTGCTTGAAATAGTGCTCTCCTCATCACAAGTGATTCTCCTTTCTCCAGTTTGCCAACTGAACTCGGTGATCCAACAAGTTCTTCTTCAACATAAGCTGCTCTTCCACTATTCTCTGTTCTCTTGCTTGTACTCCCTTGATTACACTCAAATGCTCTATGTCCTTCACCTCCACACTTCAAACAAGTTCCTCTGAATGTTCTCTTATCAAATCCTTTCCCTTCTCTTCTATATCCCTCAATCCGGTATGCACTAGGGTTTCCTCTCTGGTAAAAATTTATGTCATCTCTGCAGTATGCATTATTATCTCTATCCTCCTTCTTGAATGTGTTGTCAAACTTGTTTTGCTTTGGATGTGATTTGTCTCCTCTGAAAAATGTTCTTCCTCTTTGCATTTTACCTCCTCTGCCTCTCTGTCTCTGATCACGTCTCTTAGTCATCTTTACTTCAACTTTCAAGGCAAACTGATATGCCTCTTCCAAAGATGTCATCCTCACCAAACTCAGTTCTTCTTGAATGTTCAATCTTAATCCATTGATGTATGTAGCCACTTTCTCCTTGCTTGCTTCACTATGTCATGCCCTTATAATCATCTTATGAAATTCTTCAATGTACTCCTTCACAAATTTCTCCTTTTGCCTTAGGTTCTGCAATCTTTTCAACAACTCCAACTAATAGTCTATAGGTATGAATTGATTCTTCAATTTTGTCACCATTCTATCCCACTTTGTAATCTTTTATTTTCCTCTTCTATTTCTATCCAACTGAAATTCTTTCCACTATATAGCAACATGTCCTTTCAACTTCATCTTTGCAAATTTCACCTTTTCTAGATCTTCAACTTCTTCGTACTCGAAATATTCTTCTATGTTGTTTATCCAGTCAATCAATTCCTCAGGGTTCAAATTACCAGTATAGTTTGACACATCAACTCTAGGTCTCTTTCCAATCTTTGAAATAGCTTGCAACATCTTGACTTGATCTGATTCATCATCATCATCACCTCCTAGGGTTTTGCCAATTTATTCAACGGATTGAAATTCTTCATCATCACTTTCAACATTAGGTTTAGGTGTCAATCCTCTTCGCCTATCTTCTTCAGTGACATTCAATCGAATTCTCATTATTTTCATCATTTCCATCATCTCATCCATTCTACTAGCCATTGTTCCAATAGCAGCAACTCTCATCGGTGGCATTCTTCCTAGGATCAAGTGTAAACTGCCTCAAGTTCGGCGATCAGGCTACAAGGTGACAACTGCCTCACAATTGGCGATCGGTTGTGACACAAGTAACCTACCTCAATTTGGCGATCCATCCACAACAAGATCTTACTAAATTCCTTCGCCAACTTTGTTCAATTCACTCCCAAAGATTCAAACTTTTGCTCTGATACCACTTGGTGCAGTCATAGTAGGAGGGTTCACAGAATGAACTGTCTGAACCGTGCAACAAGAGTAAACACAATGGAAACAACTTGAAAGTATGAAACAAATGTAGATTCAATCATTCAGCATATCATAGAATTCAAATACAAATTAGCTGGCAACATGCGGGCTTACAATTGGGGCTTAAAGGCCTGATTACAAAATATCAAAATATGCACAAGAAATGGCTTTGAAACTCCTTCGCACAAGATCTAAACTAAGGATTATGAAGCAATCGCTCATTGCCTTCCTAGGAATCTATTACATCCTTATATATCATCTCCAGTACAAAAGATTCCTCTGTGTCAGCCAAGGAAGATCACAAACTCCAAGAAGAGTTGTAATGTGTGTACATGGATAGGTCAGACCTAATCATGAAGAATTCCTCTGCAAATGAATGGAATGATGTGCGGATCTTGGGGAAGGTCAGCCACGAACCAAAGATCATTGGATGATGTGTCATTAGGCTCCACAAGTCGAGGAATGCTCCGCAAGTCTTCTCCTTTAGCTGATTGTCTGAGACTATTAGGATGCTCTGCTATGAGAAAACAATCGATCTTCTGATAGTGATAACTTTCCGGTAACTGATCCAAATACTCTGAATTCTAGATATGATGTAGATGAATGAATCTAGATGCTAAGTCTAGCTTCACAAGATCTTAAATGCAACTGTGGTAGAATGCAGACCAAAATACAAAAACTGCTACTGACTGAACTGCCTGAACTAAACTGGAAAATGGAAAGAAACAAACCGAACCACAAACAAATTGAAATGCAAATGTTTTTGGTTGATGCAAGATTGCTCTTGAACTAGGGATGCTCCTGCATAAATCTTGTTTCACTCTATCCCCCCCTCTCATTGTCTCTCATTGTCCCCCCTCTCTCCCTACCCTTAGTTTCACACTTTGAGGAGGTGATGGGTCTTTGGGTGAAAGATTATGTTCATAAAGGGGGGCATTAAGAGTGGTATTCTCTAGCACCCCCAATTGTAGAATTAATGATTTCTTGCTAGTAAGTGGAGAGTCTAGTCAAGAAATGGATAGATATAATGATAGGTAAAATGAACAAATATCATATGGGGTAGGGGGAAGTTTGGGGAGGTCATGATTAAGAATGCATATGAAGGGATTATTGGAGGTCAATTGGAGCTTGGTAACTTCCTTACGACTAAGATAGGGGTTATTGAAATATAATGCCTTCCTATGGATTGTGATTAAAGGGAGAGCCTTAACCTAGAATAGGTTGAGAAATCTTGGTAGGATTGGGCCATCCAAGTGCTTTGTGTGAGAGCAAGAAGAAGAGACAAATGATTATATAGTAATCTCTCTCTCTCTTACCATCTCTCTTTCTTTTTGGAGAGAAAGCTAAATAATTAACATAGATTATCAAAGAGTTGTTTGATGACCAATGATGTGTCCTAAAGTGTTTGGTGATTTTTTACAATGAATCACGTTGCCTTATCTATAATCTGTTTGTTTTAAGTATAATTGCAGTTGTGAAAGAATGAAATAATAGGTATTAGTATTACATATTCATAAAATAAGGACTGGCTTTGGTAATTATGTGTGGTCCCTTGCTTTAGATGTGCAATAAAGAGCAATTACCAACTTTTGGTAATGTTTTTCTTTTTACCCATATGATTTTGTAGTTGATGTCTTCCATTATAGGATAGTGGAGGGAAAATTGTGACAAAAATAAGGGATAATAATTGATCGTGACTACACCAGTGAATTTGTTTGATTTAAAAACCTTCACAATCAATACATTTTACTATGAATACCTCCATCAATACAATTTCTAAGCCCTAAAGATATAAAGGAGGAGAATCATACACAACCTTTCACTAGTAGGCTAAAGAGATAAGCCTCTTTCAATTTTGAATGGATCTAGTGAGCCATTAGTTACCAAAATTCATGTTTTGACACCTTTTTATGACTTTTGGGTGCTTAACCTAGGTTAATATAGTTAAAAATAATATTTAATTTAAATATAAATTGTTTAAATATAATATTATACTTCAAATATTTAAATATTATAATTTATTTTATAATATTATATTAGAAATGTATTTATTCTTATATTAAGTGTCACACTTAAGGTTAATTGGTCTAGATGAACAATGAATAAAAAATACAATGTATCCTCTACCTAGAAATACACACACGTCTTCATCACATGGAGCAACACATATCAATAGTAGACATTGGGGATTTATGTGTTAGCTATGAATAGATTTATTAATGATAATATATCTATTTTATATATAAAATATATATTATAATTATATTTATTACTATATATTCTATATAATGTAAATTATTAAATATATATTTAATAGAATATTATATTATAAAACTGTTATATTTTGTGTAATATAAATTATCAAATATAAATATAATGTATTATATAATTAATATATAATATATATTTTTAATATAATATTATTGGGAGAGTGCATTAGAGGATTTATTGTCACCCTACTTAGTTGTTTCAAGAGTAGGACCACTATCACTATGGAGGTAGAGCTTTCAGTTGAGTAATGACCTGTCTTTAGGTATGGTTGTAGGGCTTATGATGCAGAAACTTTTGGATGTCATAACTTTTGACTCGGGAGTCCATTTGAGCTGAAATTTGGTGGACAGATGCATCTTGAGGAGTTGATTGAAATTCCCACTGAATTGGTAAATTCGATAATTTCGCATCCTTATCTGTGTGGCCATGAAACTTTCCAATTATTTGAAAATAACTAAAAGAGGGATAATTATAAACTTTCTAATCTAATTACATGTAAAGTTCAAAACTAATTAGAAAAAAATTCCTTTAAGCTAGAAAGGTCCATTAGACAAGGTTGTCCTTTAGCCCCAACATTGTTTGTAACTGTCTCAGAGGCCCTATATTACTTGTTGAGGACTGATCAGATAAAGGGTGCTTTGAAAGGCATAACATTACCTAATAATGAGTAGCTTTTGAATGTACAGTTTGCAGATGACATTGCCTTATTCTTGGCCCTTGAAAAATAAAACTTTGTTAATCTTGAAGAAAGATTGTCCTTGTTTTGTGAAGCTGCAGGTGAAAGGATTTCTCACTCCAAGTCTACATTGCTTGGGTGGGACACTCTTCCACCTTGTTGGCGTGATGATAACAAGTGGCATTGGGGTGACTCATCGAAGCTGGTGAGATTCCTTGGCATTCCCTTTTCTGTCAGCCCATCCCTAAGAGAAATGTGGGATTGGTTAGTTGGAAAGATCATGAAGAAACTTAGTATGTGGAACAAACAATGCTTATCTTTGGCTGGCAGGTTTTAGGTATGTCAAAAGATTATGTCCTCGTACTCAATCTATCATGCTTCTGCTTGGTTTTTTGCGAGTTACTAAGTAAACATAGTCCAAAAAAAATAGATTTTTTGTGGTCTATTGGAAAGGGACATAAGAAGAAGCAAAAAGTCTCTTGGGAATGGTGCTCTATAAGTAAAAACTTTGGGGGATTGGGGATCAAAGACCTAAAAATTAAGGGTGCCACTTTGGTGGTAAAACAGATAGTTAGGGCTTTTGAAGGCTCTGTGCCTTGGAAAGTTTTGATACTAAATAATGTAAAGAATGTAGTCCCGAAGAAAGCCAAACAACGGACATAGCTGAGTCTTCATGACATTGTGATGGGAGAGTTTAATGTCAAACCTGTCGCGTTAGTTATGTTTGGTTCGATCTGAAGAGCATGGGAATTTGTTAAGCCATTCATAGACAATAGATATGTCATTGATGTTAATAACAAGATGATCGGTCAATCAAGATCATATGGTGGAATCTAAAGATAAATGGGAAGGTCTTGGCTTTGCTTCAAGAATGTTCCTCCAAGAAGTGGCATAAACATGGCATCAAAAATTTCTCTGACATCATTCTGAATGACATCATCAAAGGATGGGAGCATTTAAAATATGAGTACAACCTTCCATATTCATAGAAGAGAACTTACACTGTCCTGGAAAAGGCAATTCAGCCATTCTTGGGACAAAGGTTCAAATTGGCCTCAAACAATTGGAAAGATTTTAAATGGAAATATGGATTAGAGTTTGAGAAAATGAAGCCAAAAAAATTATATAGGCTAATCACTGATAAACTTGATGTTCTTGTGCACATCAACCGGGTGTGGGATGCTAATTTAGGAGCTAAATCCATGTCTAAAACTCTATCTTGTGTTTGGTCCTATTTCTTAGAGCCCAAGAAGTCATGTTTTAGGTGCTTGGTTTTGTTGGACAAACTAGCTGTGGGTAATAATAACTTGTGTCTAGTTTGTAAGAGTCTAGAAAGTAATGCACATATCTTCTTTAGCTATCCTTTCACCAAGTTTGTGTGGTCTATGTTCTTAAGTTTTTTAAATGGTAAATTAGCAGATGGCTTTTATTTTCTACTGATGTCTTATGGTTGTTATGGAAGACAAGAAATGAGTATCTTTACCAGGGTAGGGATAGGATACTCACTAGGTCCCTCATTGGACTCACTCTTCGAATGATTGTTGAACAAGTAGTTGCTCTGATGAAGATACCAACAGACAGGTTCATGCAAATCCAAGATGAAGGTTCAGGTACTGTGTATAGAGGAGATATCAAAAAAGTAGTGTTTTGGCCACATGAATACAAGGAAAGGAAAAATAGAGTATAGAAAGGTTTCACAGGTCAACCAAGCATACAAGGTAATGATCTTGAAAGAAACAATGGGGAACATGAGGATCGGTGGGTAGAAATTCCAAAGCAGAAGATGAACTCAAACTAGGATGAGGACACTAATGGAAACATTGGATCCAATATGCAAGAAGGGATGAAAAACATGAACAATTCTAGGCCAAACAACAGGGAGAGAAGTGGAATGGAGGAGCACTCTATTCATTCAAACACAGAAACAACATTGCATCATGCACAGATGGATCAGGCTGAGGACAATTGTGAAGCTTAATCTCTTAGCAGTTATAGGATTTAGGAAAAGAATTATAAGTTAGTATGTATCTAGCAGACTATGTATAAAACTCAAACTCTAACTTGCATCATAGATAGACAGATGATATAAATGGTTTTTGATGTGGCTTCCTGGGCCACCCCCGCCATGTATCTTTTGTTATCTTTAATTAGTGAACTATCTACAAATTTAAAAAATTAGAAAAAAAAAACTTGGAAAATCCCAAAAAATCATTAAGACCTCATTTTGAGGCCCTAGATGATCGAAAAAGTGTCAAAATGTCAACCTTAGCCCTTTGACCATTCCATTTTTTATTTATTTTATCTCTTTCTTAGGTTTTAGGGGACTGATTCACATTTATGTTTTTAGGTGATTATAGAAGCAATTATTGCAACTCTAGGAGCATGGTGGCTCTAGCCCTTATGCAAATGTGAAATTTTAAGGCAAAACTTGTATAAGGTTGAGCTGCCTATAAATTTTGAGAAAGAGCTCAACATGCAGCTAAAAAATGTGACAAAATTTGACAAGCTGACTAAAGTGAAGGCCTTATGCAAGCTATTGGCCTCCAAGCCCCCAACAACAAAATGGAAATTGTAGTTGTCACTTCTACAGAGAAATGGCTTCCTCCTCCAGGAAAGCCTGATAAAAATGGTAAAAATATGTAAAAATAACCATAATGTATTTCTTTAGGATGGCCCCAATTTAGGTTTAGATTTTGTTAAAAGAAGTCTGGTTTTCTCTGAAACATGAAGTTTTAGTAATTCTTGGAAGGCAAGTTAATGTTTGATGTTTTATTTATTTGTGTACAATTTAAGATTGATTTCTAATATTTAATTGATATTTAATTAATGTACTAAGAGTGGAGGATTTTTTTGGGTAATAATATTTATTAATTTTTTAGGGTTAAGTTTTAAGGTTTTATTTAAATAATAATATTTATTATTTTGATTTAATTAATATGAACCTTTGAAATGTTCTTACAATTTGGTTGTATTTATGTTTGGGTGCTTGTTTCTTTTAAAATATTAACCTTTGCCATTAAGGCAAATAAATAATGTTTTATCTATTTCTTAAAAAAATTAATGATGGTGATCTTTGTGGGTTACTTGTTGAGAATTTATTTGGGTTCTAAAATTATTTTATCTTGTTAATCGGGTTCCAAAAATATTTTATTCTTGTTTTACATTTAACTAAATTACATGTAAATTTGATAGCTCGTAGATTAAATTGTGTAAGCAAATGTTGATATAAAAATCAATACATAGTTTAATCTAAAAGCTATTAAATTTATTATAATGGGCTATGGAAATATTTTTCTTAAAATCAAATGTTTCAACATTTCTATCTTCTTTGGTGTTATTTATAAAAAAACATTATGCATGTGTATATTGGGGTGTGTAGCTATAGTGTGATATTTTCACATCCCAAGCTCAAAAAGTTAATATTTACAACCTTATGCCCATTCTCCTAAGGCAACCACTCCTTGACATAGGGATTATACTACTTTTTAGCTACATTGTTATGGTGTTGTTCTTCCCCAGTAGATTTTGACATATGTTATTTACGGTGTTTCAAAATATTAATCTACATGTCAAAGGCTAAGCATTACAACAAGGTACATATTACTATGGAATTGAAAGATTTATTGCATTATTTAAGATTAAAAAAATTAATTCCATATGGATTGGCTCTTGTTAAGCTATGTGGAGATTCCAAGGTCCTTGCCACTAAGCCCAAAGCACTTCCCAAGTTAAGCCTTCTAAACTTGAAGATGTGAAGAAGGCGACTTCAACTAAGCCCATTGCTCTTGCTCCTCTAAAGAAGGAAGATAAGCCCACTTTCACCACTCCCAATAAGGCAACACTAGTTGCTCAACCCAAGCAATCGACAACTAAGCCTAAAAAGGTTACAACTCCAACTACAAAAAAGTTTAAGAAATGAAAATGAATTGCATGTACAATACTTTTTTTTCTCTTTTTGGTCTGAATTTGTAGGCCAATGGTTGTTCTATAGGCCAAAACTTTTCATGGTAATCAAAATTTTGATCTATTTGTGTGTAAAGTCTATGTTTGTGTATAATAGAACAAAACCATTTTCAATATTTCACAGTTTCTTTTTTTTTAATTATTAGTTTTCTAAGGGCAATTTGTTCAATTATGTTTAGTGGTAGGAGGATTGATGTTGAGTTATGGTTGTCAAAGATTGTAAATTAATTATATTTCATATATACAATAAAAATTATTGTTATTGATGTGCAAGTTGATAAGATTCGTTAATGACATGAATGCACATCTAAACATAATTACAAAGTTTATATTTACACTCTTATTAAAATAAAATTTATGGATGTTGACGTGTAGTTTGATAAAGTGGTTAAATGACATGAATGCAAATCTCAACATAATTATGGAGATTACATTTACGCTCTTGTTAAAATATCAATATCTATAAAGGGCTTATTGAATACTAAACCATGTAAACTATTTCAATGATAAATAGAAAACCTCATTAGGTACTTTTGCCTTTTTAATTAATAGTCAATTAAATCATTATTATTATCTTTATTATAAAGTGTTTTTAATACTCGAAATAATAAAATTGGTAGAAAGGTGAGGTTATACATTCTAAACATAGTAACATGTCATACAATTATGTATCAAGTTGGTTCATAATCACTGTTAGAAAAGGGTGGGAACTTTAAAGTTTGAATTTAAAATTTAAATTATGGGGTCATTCTAACATGTCTTTAGATTGATCTTGAGTAACATAGAAGTGAAGGACAAGGTTAAGTAATAATCTTGAAGCAGGGAGCAAATATATGGAGGAAAGTGTGAATGAAGGTGCAATAATCAAGCATGAAATGACTTATATGGGAACACGTATTAATGAGATTAAATATAAATGGATATAGTTTGAACGATGAAGCAAACCTAGCACAATAGTGTACACTTCTTAGTATATAAACACATGTCCACTGAATTGACCTAGCCCCCAAATCACCCTAGTCACATGGGCGAGGGCTTAGGGATGTACATTATGTTTCTTGAATCAAATGGTCATGTTTCTTGGGTCACAAGATAACTCCATACATTGTTAGTTTGGAATCGATGGTCTCCCTTCTAGCATAGGTACAAGATGACCATTAGAGCAATCTTAGTCATTGGTGTTAAAAATAGGAATATTGTCCCCAAATATAGTTCTAGGGAAGCTTGCAATGCAAGCTAGATTAGTCTTTCGATAGACAAGTATGTGGCAAAAGATCCATACTTTCATGTCCCTCAGGAAAACCTTTAATGGCACTGGCAAGACTTAGATGACCAACTGAATATGCAGAGCAATGACTTGATAAATATAGTCGAAGAGATGTTAGATGCAACATCTAAGAAGATCACACAAGTAGAGAGCTCTTTGGAGAGAACACCACTACATATTTCTGCATCAACATGTACATGTCCTGAAGAAATCATAGAGAAACTATCAAATGATAATGCTTCCTTCTATTACATAATCAATGAGAAGGGTCAAACCACACTTCATGTTGCAACAAGTGTCGGGAACTAGGTTTTTGTGAGTTGCATTCTCAAATATTTAGACCCATTGTTGCAATAGTTGATGAAGATGGTAGAATTGCTCTCCATTTGGTTGTAGATGATTCTCACCTTCTATTGTATTTGAACTACTTTCAGTGATGGAAAGTTTAATCAATGCTCATGACAATAAAGGTGATACTATGTTTGACATACTAGTTTGGAAACCCTAGGAATTGCAAAATTGAATGGTAGTATTATGGTTAAATATGCCTTGTTTCATAATCTTAAACATTAATTATCCATGGAAAAAACAACACTTATTGTTAAAATAGATGCGAAGCAAAATATAGTTGCAGGCAAGCCCCCTTACAAAATAGTTGCAGGCAAACTGTCATGCATATCAAACAAGGGGACACCCATATCAAGTTTAGTGGATGAGTAGTTGCCTCACAACTGCTCACGCAATGCTATTGTGCATTCGACAATAGGTTATGATTGATTCAAATTCATTGGTTTCTATAGGTCTTCTCAATGGAGTGCTAGGGAAAGTTGTAGCTATTATCTACAATAGTGATGGTAGCCCATCGGATCTACCAATCTTTGTTGTAGTCAAGTTTGAACCTATTGGTGAACATATTTGTCCTTCAGAAATAAATATAGAAAATGACTCAGAACACCCAGAAAGAAGGACCAACAGCACTAATAGTTCTAGAGGTTCTCATTAAGTTGACAACCTTCCTCTAAATTTTAGAGGTACAACTCCCTCTTAAAATATTCAATGAATAAAGATAAAGAGGTATGCTTTTAACCAGAAAGTAGAAAAGGCGTATTAACATCTACCCATCACCATATGTGCATGACCAATTTAAGAAAGAAATGAATGTAGATAAACAATACATAGCCCATCTACCCCACATTCATAAACAAAGGTAAAATAATTTGAAAATACAACTCTAATCCTTCTTAACACAAACCAGCATATAAGAAGTGATATTGAAGAGAGATTACTAATTGACATAAGAACAATTGCAATCATAGAAGATACTTAGAGACACAAAGTTCTGTAAATAATTCTTCATTTCCTCAACATGACAAAACTCAAAGTCTTTGTAGAACTTCTAGATACATAAGTTGTGCTAAAAAGAAAGTATAACTGAAAAGTAAACTAAACTTGCTCTCCTTCCCTTGTTCACAGACAACCCCGAAAAAAAAGATGCTTTTCTTTGGAATCCCTTCCCCTTGTATAACTTCGCAAAAATTATAACTATTCAAAAATGGTCCTTTTCGAGTAACCGTAATCAAGAAAGTGATTTCTCAAAATGGAAACGGTTACATCATATCAAAATTGTAGTAATTATCGCTAAATACAAAAAGGCTTCGTATATGCAAGACAAGTGGCATTAATCTTCCCCCAATTCTAGGCGTATCTCCATAAAAAGTTGGCACAGTTTGGCATGCTCTTCTTCTTCCTCCAAAACGTCAATTGTCCTGCGGTATCCAGCACAACTGGTTTTCTCCTTCCAAGCGATTGTGTGCAGCTGAGAGATGATATCGATCTGCTCCTCCTCAGGCCATTGTAAATCAGGTTGCAGAACAGACATAGGTTCGCCATCCCAGATTTCATTATTTGTTGGAAGTCCCATTCTGAAAAATAGCTTGGTTGGCAAGAAAACTGACACAGAGAGCACCGCCACCTTTACTTAATTACGTTAGTGAGTAATGATGTCTTTCCAACTTATTAACGCTGTGCCACCATCTTAATGAGCTTCATTACACTTGTCATTAATGCATCATTAATTTTGTATCTTGTGAAACAAGTCTCAAGATTTGAACTTCCATTCCGCAGCTTCTAAAAAGACATTCTCACCGTATATCACACGAGAAAATTGACGGGTTGGCGATACCTTGGAAAAGATGCTGACTAGTCGGTGGTTGGAGTAGAGTCAAAACTTTGAAGGGGTTCACAAGACATGAAAATTTCTAACAATGAGCTTTGAACTTCCCTGACACAAAGGAGAAGTCAGGGAGTAGGCCATTTCAAGAACTTAAGAACATAAGTTGGGTAAACAAAAGATTCATGAAATTAAAAACCGCCCGACGATAGAGACTTATAGAGAGGTTTCCAAGACTTTAGAATTTTTGGAAAAATGACTAGATTGGAGCAAAGCGATGATTGTATCAATCCTTAAGCGAAAAAATTTGAAAATTTTGGGTTTAAATTTTTGGGGTAACAACAAGCTCTGATTGGGGACAAGGACAACAAAGGACAAAGCAAGGAACCCAGAATCATAAGTATAGACCAGTGTCTTATCCATTGGGCAACAAAGTCATGAGAAAACAGAGGAAACGAGCTAGAACAAGCCAAAAATAGGACCACACCAGAGAAAGAAACAAGACTACCAGCACACTAAAAACTCCTAATATGTACATGGTCATGTAGACCCTACCTCAAATGGCTCCGGAATGATCATGTAAATCCATTAATTGGTTGGGAAAAATAGCTGCCTATGTGAAATAATGCCGGATGAATGAATAGCCCACAAGCAACCATCTGCCTACTAATGACCATCATGATCAAACTGATAAATATGACTTCACATAGGAATTCTTTGGATGTATCTTGATGTTCAAAAAGCCACCCTTCATTGTATGTCTCTTTAATTGGACGACCCATACCAGAACTACCCAGCACATAACTATCAGCACCTGTCTGTATGACCTCATGTGAATTATCAGAAGGTATTTGATTAAGCAAGCATGGAAAAATCAGCCCCCGAATTGGGCAACCCACATATAAATCATAAGATGATAGCTCTTTTTTGGTTATCCTAATGTTTAGATGATCATTTCGTCTAGTAGATAAATCGATATCCCATTCTTGAAAACAACCATTAGTCATGCATGTATCTTGAAAACCTGAATTGCAAATAATATTTTTACAGGACTGAAAATCACCTAGGACTGGAAACACCTCAACTTCCTCTACAAGATTTAGCTCAATAACTTTACGACATATGTTATCATTTTCATGCAGATTAGACATTGCAAACTCCTCACTAGTCTTACAACTAAAATCACTGATAGTATAAACAGATTGATAATGCAATTTGTCCATAGCTTTTCTAGGCTTGGCCACGGGACTATCAAATTCCTCAATTTTATGTTTACATGCATCTATTTTGACCTCATCAATATCGTCATTTTCAGCCATGATTCCACACAAAAAGTCATCATCTGAGCTTTGCATGCACCAGCTAGGAATAATAGCAATACTCGAACCTGATGAAAATACCTCATCCTTCGGAGAAGTGAGGGTTTGTTCACTTGTTTGCTCATACCTCAAAGGAGATTCTGATCTTCTATTTTCAGCCTGGTTTGAAATTTTTGCCCGCTGCTGATTAGAATTCCATGGCACTTCAGGTTCTTCTTTAGTTATGTAACCATCTTCTTACAACTGCATCTTTGTGAAGTTTTCCCATTTAATTTGCATGCACGTTGTAGAGGAGGTATTCGACACTTTTTCTTCATGTCGTATAGCTTTAGGTTCAACATTATCTTCCTCATAATAGAAATAGAAAGCTTCCACTCTTCTATCAGCATGAGGCATACCCTTTACATTGCTCACTTCTTTCCTACAAAAGTGCTTTGGATCAAAAACAGTGAGATTAAGACATTCAATAGGAGGAGGTTGAGCATTTTTTTTGTACATAATAGGTTTTACCATAGGTTCACAAATCAGAGTATCTACAACTTGGTTCACTTTCCATAGGCCACTCAGTATCAAGTCATCTTCTATTTTTACAGCCTCTTGCTAAGCAATCTTAATATCAATTATTCCACTTCGCCTCAACTCATATTGAACATCTGGATGTAATGTAGAGATAAAAGTACATAGCTGGAGTTACTTACCCAACTGAAAAGGAGATGGGATCTTTTTGAGTAGCTGGTCAAACCTATCCACAAAGTCTCTGATGAATTCCTCTTCTTTCTTGCAGATGTGGAAAAATTGACACAATACAGTAGCTTCATCCACAGGGCCCTTGAATCTCTCTAAGAACTTAATTCTCAATGAATCCCAACTAGTTATGCATCCTTCTTCTAAGTGACTAAACCATTTTGCTGCAGTCCCAATAAGAGATTCAATAAACAACTGAATGAAGATGTCTTCTTTACTTAGCCCCAAGATCCCACATGCATCCGTAAATGCAAGAATATGATCTTCAACATCTTGAGAGTCTTCCCCACTGAACTTCAGGAAATGCTTTCTTGATCTTTCAGGCAATGGTGAGTAAACTGGCAAGGAAAGAGGCCCAAAATGATTTCCCCATGGCTGGGAAGAAACCAAAGCCATAATGTAAATTGGAAAGCATTAGTCTTCATCAAACAAAAAGTTTATGGGTACGTTCATCTTACAGAGCTGCCAACCTCCGTCCTCGGGGAGGCACCTTCAATTTTTTGGGAAAACAAATGGATTGTTCTTCACTTTCGATTTCCCCAGTAGAGTCGCCAAAAATTTGTTGGTGAACAGATTTCTCCTTCAGAAATAAATATAGAAAATGACTCAGAACACCCAGAAGGAAGGACAAATAGCACTAACAGTTGGAGAATTTATCATTAAGTTGACAACCTTCCTCTAAATTTTAGAGGTACAACTCCCTCTTAAAATATTCAATGAATAAAGATAAAGAGGTATGCTTTTAACCAAAAAGCAGAAAAGGCATATTAACATCTACCCATCACCATAAAATAGATGTGCATGACCAATTTAAGAAAGAAATGAATGTAGATAAACGATACATAGCCCATCTACACCACATTCATAAACAAAGGTAAATTAATTTAAAAATACAGCTATAATCCTTCTTAACAGAAACCAGCATATAAGAAGTGATATTGAAGAGAGATTACTAATCGACATAAGAACAATTGCAATCATAGAAGATACTTAGAGACACAAAGTTCTGTAAATGATTCTTCATTTCTTCAACATAACAAAACTCAACGTCTTTGCAGAACTTCTAGATACATAAGCTGTGCTAAAAAGAAAGTATAACTGAAAAGTAAACTAAGCTCGCTCTCCTTCCCTTATTCACAGACAACCTCGGAAAAAAAAAAGGATGCTTTTCTTTGGAATCCCTTCCCCTTATATAACTTCTCAAAAATTATAACTATTTGAAAATGGTCCTTTTTGAGTAACTGTAATCAAGAAAGTGATTTCTCAAAATGGAAATGGTTACATCATATCAAAATTGTAGTAATCATCGCTAAATACAAAAAAGGCTTCATATATGCAAGACAAGTGGCATTAATCTTCCCCCAATTCTAGGCGTATTTCCATAAAAAGTTGGCGCAGTTCAGCGTGCTCTTCTTCTTCCTCCAGAATGTCAATTGTCCTGTAGTATCCAGCGTAGTTGGTTTTCTCCTTCCAAGCGACTATGCGCAGTTGAGAGATGACATCGATCTGCTCCTCCTCAGGCCATTGTAAATCAGGTTGCAGAACAGGCATAGGTTCGTCATCCCAGATTTCATTATTTGCTGGAAGTCCCATTCTGAAAAATAGCTTGGCTGGCAAGAAAACTGAACACAGAGAGCACCACCACCTTTACTTAATTACGTCAGTGCGTAATGATGTCTTTCCAACTTATTAACACCGTGCCACCATCTTAATGAGCTTCATTACACTTGTCATTAATGCATCATTAATTTTGTATCTTGGGAAACGAGTCTCAAGATTTGAACTTGCATTCCGTAGCTTCTGAAAAGTCATTCTCACCGTATATTACACAAGCAAACTGACAGGTTGGCGATTACTCAGAAAAGATGCTGACTAGTCGGCGGTCGGAGCAGAGTCAGAACTTTGAAGGGGTTCACAAGACATGAAAATTTCTGATAATGAGCTTTGAACTTCCCTGACACAAAGGAGAAGTCGGGAAGTTGGCCATTTCAAGAACTTAAGAACATAAGTCGGGTAAACAAAAGATTCATGAAATTAAAAACCACCCGACGACAGAGGCTTATAGAGAGGTTTCCAAGACTTTAGAATTTTTGGAAAAATGACTAGACTAGAGCAAAGCGATGATTGTATCAATCCTTAAGCGCGAAAATTTGAAAATTTTGGGTTTAAATTTTCGGGGTAACAGAACCTTACGAGGGCGTATCTTAGGATCTACATGATCCACACCTTGTGACCATTGTGGTTAGTCATGGTGGTTGCCACCAACTCCTACCTAAAGATGGTGTGTGCTTTAACAATCCATGAGTTCTAAGGTCACATACTTGAAAGAGTGACGATAGACATTAGAGGCATTGATCATCAAGGTCTCATGTTTACTTCAATCTCATGGGTCTAATGCTTGGTGGATCTATGCATTTCCTTGACCTTTGGCTATTGGTGGTCTGCCTGCATACAAGACAGTGCATATGTCTCCCTTAGGAAGAGGGAGGAGGATCGTCTACACATGTTGACAACCCCTTGTTGCTAAACATTTCAATTAACAATCTATTCCAACCCCTTGCTGACTACACTCTATACACTACTTCCATTACCAAATTCTAACAAAGTTTATGTTTTTTAAATTTCAAATTTAATTGCATAGTGCCCTCGTTTGAGCACCTATCGGGGTGCCATTGCGCTAATATTAATAATATAATTAAATTCATACATTTTTATTAGAAATTAGAGGTCTATTACTCCTCATGATTCTAAGAGTTTTTCCTAAAATCTTAACTCTAAAAGATTAAAAAGATTTTTTGATGAATTCTTAGAGGGCTAGTTCATGTACTTTGATGTAACCTAAGAAAGGACATTAAACATGACCCAAATTAAAAGATTCATTCCATAGGAAGTTTAAGTTCAGATCTTGCAATTTGATATGCTCGCTGAGTTATTTGCTTTTAACTGTTTTCCTTTCCATTGAAAAAAAAAAATAGAAATCCCAGGGTACCCGGCGGGGGACATTTAAACGACATGAGACTTCTTCTGAAACGATTTTTCCCCCGGCGTGAGAACAACCAACGAGTGTAGAAAATTTCCCGGCGTAACAACATTAAAATGCTAGAGGTTTCAATGGCAGAGACGGTCCAGTAAAGGTAGGAAAGATTAAGAAAACTGCACTTATTTTGCTGGTAAGGGACAACGGGATTGGAAGGGGAAGTTGCCAGCAAATTTGTACGCAGTTAAAATGGCAGGAGCAGCACAAGCAGGAGGAACTGGAGCAACAATTGGAGTTTCATCTTCACCAGCTACAGGAGGAGGAGGAAAAAGAGGAAGAGCAGCGGCGGCGGCGGCAGCAGCAGCATCAGGAGGAGCAGGGGGAGGAATTGGAGGAGCTGCTAATGCCAATGCAAATGCCGCAGGAGGAGGAGGAGGAGGAGGCAACGGGGAGAGTGGCTCTACTGGAACACCCCCAGTTCTATTGGGTCCAACTCTTCAGGTTCACAACTCCTTTGCAGGTTATAATCTCTCTTTTTCCCTCTGTTTTTTTGAATTCGTGAATCTGGGACATCACGGAGTCTAGGCCACTTAGGGACACAAATCAAACAGGTTTAGAGTCTCTCTCTTCTCTCTCTTTTGTTAATTGGTGAATTTGGAACATTACCTAGGGTTACGCTGATTAGGGATACAAACCAAACAGGGTTACATTCTCTCTTCTCTTTTTAAATCTGTTAACTTACAACATTACTCAAGCTTAGGTTGATTAAGGAAACAGATGAAAGAGGGTTACAATCTATCTCTTTCCTTTTTCTTAAGCTGGTAAATTTGGAACATTCTCAAGATTTCCGCTGCCTAGAGTTACAAACCAAACTTTGTTATGATCTCTCTCTCTCTCTCTCTCTAAATAAATTGGTAAATTTAGAATATTAACGTGCCTTAGGCTGATTATAGATATAAGCCAAACATGGTTACAATCTTTATCATCTCCTTTTTTTAATTTGTAAAATTGGGAAACAGATGAAAGAGGGTTACAATCTATCTCTTTCCTTTTTCTTAAGCTGGTAAATTTGGAACATTCTCAAGATTTCCGCTGCCTAGAGTTACAAACCAAACTTTGTTATGATCTCTCTCTCTCTCTCTCTCTAAATAAATTGGTAAATTTAGAATATTAACGTGCCTTAGGCTGATTATAGATATAAGCCAAACATGGTTACAATCTTTATCATCTCCTTTTTTTAATTTGTAAAATTGGGACAGTCATAGCCTTACGCGGATGAGGGACACGAACCAAACCAAACAGGGATACTATCTCTGTTTTTTCTCCTTTTTAAAAATTGGCAAATTCGAGACATCACGGAGCCTAGTCCAATTATGGACACAAAGCGAATAGAATTACAATTTTTTTCTTCTCTTGTTCTTTTATTTTTGCTCAAATTGGTAAATCTGTGACATCACCGAGCCTAGGTTTTTTTTTAGGGACATTGCCACAAACTTGTCAATCCATCAAGAGGTATTCAATCAGCAATAATCTAGCAAATCCCTTAAGCAATCAGTTTTGAATTTGAGAAAGTGTCTTGCAAAGAGGAAGGATGAAATCCCTTCCAAGTTCACAATAGTTGGAAGGACGCCCCCCCTTTCATGCTCTTATCAAGTTTGGACAGGAGCTGGAGGGACGGACAGCCTTTCATGCTCTTGGGCTTGATCAAGGAGGACGGAAACCCTCCAAGGTGGACTGCGAGTTGGAAGGATGGCCCATCTTCCATGCTCTCGGCAAGTTAAGGACGAAAAGCCTTGCAATTGCCACTGCTGAGTTAGGACGGAAACCTCTAATTCAGCAAGTATTTCCAAGGAATTCACAATGTGATTGGCTGTGAGAATTGTGCTATGATGTATTGATCTGAATATTAATGATGCTATGATGTATTGATCTGAATATTATCATAATTTCTTGATCTTTAATATTTCTAATATCATTTTTTAGTGATTATTATTGTTTGCAGGCAAAGAAATCAGGAATATCCCCAAAAGGGACATTACATTGAATTGTGCCTATATATAGAGCATGCTGTTTTAGCTTTTGTTTTTTATCCAAATTTGAGTTTACTCTATATGAAACATGCTTATATATGCATGGTCTGCCCTTTTGTTTTAAAAAAGCCGCCTCTCCTTTCATGAGCACATGCCTATGTATATATAAGCAAACTTTATGTTTTGAAAAGATAGTCAGTCTGTTATAAGGAGCATGCCTGGTCGCATAAAGTGCAATTTTTGCTTTTGGAAAAGTTGTCTCTCTTCATTATGGTGTGCACCATTGTATACTGCCTGCAATTTTCACTTTATATTTTTGTGTAGGTCTTCAATGTGGCATGCTTCATTGTATATGATTGCACATTTTGTTTTGTAAAAACATTGTCCTTCCTCTTATGAGCGTGCACCTATTTACTATGACTGCATTTTTACTTAGTGAAAACTTGCCAACCTTTTATGTGGTGCGCCCCTCGTATTGTCCTGCAATTTTTGTTTCTTTAAAAATCTGCCTTTAGTCTTATGAGTGCACACCGGTCAATGGGGGAGTAGTTTTAACTTTGAAAAATTTATGTTTTCCCTCTATAAAGTGCACACCCTCTAACTAGGGAACATATTTCAATGGCTTTAGAGAAAATTTCACCCTTTCTTTGTTGTTTGAGCTTTGATCTTCACCTTGTCAAATGTATTGGAAAGCTCTTTTTGATGGCCCTTCAAAGACATTGACTAGAGATGACAAAAATGACATGATGACCATGAGAAGGACTCAAGGACAACTCACAATTGAGAATTGACAAGGTTTTGGTTTAAAACTTAACACAATACAAAAAATTTCATACGGGTACAACACTAAATAAGCAGCCAATTTATAAGCAGGTCAGCTTCTAGTGTTTCTATTTCCCAGCTAAATAAGCAGTCAAGTTATAAGTAGATGAGCCTCTCTTGTTGACTATTGGTTGCAATGCAAACCCCTGCTTGTGTATTTTTTTTTTGGTAAGTAAATTGTGGTCATGGGGACTACTCCCATGCTAAAGAGGAGAAACAAGAATAGAATGATGTATCAAACCCATAAACAGGCGTGCATAACAATTTAGAACTCCATGAAGTTGAAAAAGGAGACTCATGATGATTTTCTGTGAACCAATTTTGAAGTGTCGTTGCCCACCTTGTCATGAGATCGAAGCTGCATATTATGTGGAGTTGAATCCTTTCTGATAGCATTATTCTTTTTCTTTTGAACGATTGTCCATGGTTTCTTGGAATTTTCATTAGCTGAGGGAGACTGAAGCCTATTAGCCGGCTCAGATTCTGTATTTGATGTAATAGGAAATGGAAAAATAAGGAAAACCCAAAGGCCAAGTGAGAGTTATAATTTGACTAGATGGGGAAGAGGGTTCTGCCAGTTATTCGTAATATGGATCAGCACTTGTACCTAAACCATATTTCCTCTATGCAAATACTCATCTTACATAACTCCTACATATAAAATGTGAAGCCCTTCATTGGTGGTAATTTTTGGACATTTTGTCCAGTGAATATTTTTTGGGTGTTTAGTTCTAGGAAGAATAACTGGCAAGCTACTACATCTGAACCAGAAGATTAAGACTTAAAGGCAAGACTCTGGTCTTCAATTGTATTTCTGGTAGGGTTTTGACCACCATTCTTCTGGAACTGAGGAGGCTGATCCAGGACCGGATGCAGGAATTGCATTCTCCAGGGGCCAAGTGTTAGCAGCCAACTACAATGTATGAACTAGAGGGCCCTCAGCACAGGTTTGGAAGGTTTTCTGCATAGGCAGGGGAAAGTCAGTTTCGTTTTGGATTTGGGCAGTAGGGTTACTATTTTGTTGACATATTGTTCAGCCATTTTCCACCCCTTCGTCCTTGCCATCTCATAGTTATGGCACAGAGGAGTTGGGTTCATACACTTCATAGATGATCTTCCGGAGGTTTTAATTTAACTTGTCACTCTTTCTAGCATAATTGGTGTCTTCAATGAGTGATTATTTAATGCACTTATAATTCCTGATATTGTCGAAAAATTGGAATCATGTATAAGTTGTTTTAAGTCGCGGATGCATATTTCCAAGAAAACTTGCATTAATACTGTAAAATTTTTCTTTTTAATTTTTTTGCATGACCCAGCATTACATATTCATTATTGATTACAAATGAATCTGTTAAACATTGAATACAATATGATAGCGAGGTTTTGGTCACTTTATTACAGGCCACTTCATGTATTTTTGATGTTTCATAGACTTGTTTAAAATATAAATTTCGCCAGCAATTTTATTAATTTTTAAAGAACATGCTTTTTTCTTTGTCACAGATCAGAACAGTAAAAGAATTGTCATGGCGCTGCAGAGTGGACTAAAGAGTGAGCTGACTTGGGCCTTAAATAGTCTTACATTATTGTCATTCAAAGAAAAGGATGATGTTCGAAAAGATGCTACCCCTCTTGCAAAGCTACCTGGAGTTCTGGATGCTCTTTTACAAGTTGTATGCACTATAACTTGCAAGAATTTCTTTAAATTAGGCTGGGTGAGGTCGTGGCAAATAGTGCATTTCTTAGTATGCCATATTCATATTTTACTTAAAAATCTTTAGATTTGTCAATGATGCCCAAGTTATCTGCCTCATGCTTTTCTATATACTTTGCTCAACACAATCTGACAACGTTTTATGTGGATGGCTAATTTTACTTGTTTATTCTATAGAAAAATAACCTTGAAAGTATCATCTGCTTACCATGTTCCCAACTAAATAATGTACTAAATGATGTACTAAATGTCAACCAAAAGTATTTTTGTAACTTTATATCAAGCACCTTTCCCTAAAAAAGTCAAATGTTTTCTACTGATTTTCAAAACATATATATGGAAGTCAGTGTGTGCCATCTACTCTGCTGGCTGTACAGCTTGGCTAGGTTTTTGTTTCACCTCAACAGTAAACCTGAGGTTGTGCCTTTTGCTCCACAATAGCTTTTCACTTCCATGTTGAAACTCAGTACATTATCAGCACAGAAATACCTGTTGAGCAGTCATTAGAAGGTCAAGCTTATTCACATTATGTGCAAACAGTTTTTTGATGCCACCAAGCAAGTAGTGTTTGGTCTGCTTGTTGGATTTGTAATCAATATTCTGTATTAGGGTGCATCCTTTGTCATTTATTGTTCTATGCAACTGAATAAGTTTTGGTTTATGTCAATTCTTCTTGACCCTGATCCTACAACTGCCCTGCAGTCTCTTAAAATTACTTCTGGGCATGTTCATGGAATCATGAACTACTTGGTCAAGACAGATATTAACAAAGATATTGGCAGTTGGCATCTTGCATTTTCCTTTTCCAATTTCACTAAACTTTTTTGCTCTTTATTAGCTAGAAGTATTTAGTGTTAGTATGAGCAAAAGAACGAGATGAGAGAAGAGGCATGATTTCTCAGTAGGAGATCTCAGCCTTATATAATTGAAGAACGTCTAAGAATAGATGCTAATTACAAGAGGTATAATGATGGCAGTTACAAAGAACTAAAATTGACAAGTGTAATAGGAGTTACATTATTACATTGTTCCGTCCGCCCCACCTTAATGACTAAACTAGAAACAACACCAAGCTTGTCCTGAAATTTGAGGAAATGAACAAGACCAAGTGGTTTAGTCATTAAATTGGCAGACTGCCCCTGAGAAGTACAGAAATAAAGAGAAATATTTTCACAGTGTACTAAACATGGTGATAATGAATCTTGATGTGTTTGGTGCGGGCATGATACGCTGGATTCTTCACCAACTCCAATACCCCCTAATTATCACAGAAAAGAGGGGTTGGAGAATGCTAAGGACGCTGAAAATCTGCCAAAGTTTGATCTAGCCAAATTGCTTCACAACTAGCACTCACAACTGCCATGTATTCAGCCTTAGTGGGAGATAGAGCTACAATTTGCTGAAGTTTACATTGCCAAGAAATTACTCTTGATCCTAAAGAGAAAATGTACCCAGTAGTAGACTGCTGAGTATCAACTAATCCCGCCCAACTAGAGTTAGTATATCCAATCAAATCAAATTTTGTTGTCCTCTAAAAAAGTATGCCAAAGTCAAGAGTACCTTTGACATATTGCAAAACTCTCTTTGCGGCTATCCAATGAGAAAACTTTAGTTTTGACAAAAAATGGGAGACAACTAACAACAAAACAGAGATCGGTCTAGTAATTGTAAGAGATATCACGCTGCCTACCAGTTGTCTATAGAGTGAATCATCAATCGAGGATGAATTATCAAATGTTGACAACTTCAACTCAATCTCCATAGGTGTAGAAGATGTTACAATTTGTTATCCCAAAATGTTTTAAAAGACTCGTGGCATATTTGATCTGAACCATGAAGATGCGATGATCCAATTGCCAAAACTGAACTCCTAGGCAACAATGTAGAAGGCCTAGATCGTACATGTCAAAAGCTGCACACAAATCTGATTTTACTTGTTGAACTCCTATGTTTTTGCTTCTTGTGATGGCAAGATCATCAACATATACAACAAGAATCACAATATCATTACCATTGCTTTTGACATAAAGGTTTGGATCAGAAAGACTTCTTATGAATCTAGAATCTTTTAGATGTTTATTAATTTTGAGATACTAGGCTTGAGGAGCTTGCTTAAGCAAGGGCTTAATCAAATTGCAAACTAGATGTTTAGGACCAAGAATCTGAAAACCCTTAGATTGCACCATATAGACCTCCTCATCCAAGTCCCCATTCAGGAAGCACTTTTGAAATCCACTTGATACACCTTCCAACCAAATGGAGCAGCTATGGAGAGTAGCAACTGAAATGTGATCATCTTAGCACTAGGAGCAAATGTCTCTTCATAATCTATTCAAGACGTGCTTTGTACTTGTCCAAAGAACCATTGGCTTTGCACTTTACCTTATAGACCCATTTGCACCCAATAGGCTTTTTCCGTGGAGGCAATTCTACCAACTCCTAAGTATGATTTTTCAACGATGCATCATACCAACCTTCATAGCAACTTCCCATTCTGGTTTTCCTTGGGCCTCAATTTTTTTTAATGATTTAGAAACTTGAAAAAGATCAGAAAAAAAGAGCAAAATGAACATGCATAGCAGCTAAACCAAAAATCAGTTGTCTTGTTCTTCGAGTTCTTTTGTATGGTTGAGGAAGTTTATCCTCGTGTACTCCTTCCAAAGTGGAATAGTACCACTTAGGCCTCTTATGTGCCTCAACCAAAGGTTGTAAAGGCAAAGGATGATCTGGAAGCCTAGGTGGAGTGGAACACTTTTAGTCCTGCGTCTCTGGTAGACAAGTGGAGAAGAACCAGCCAAAGCTCGACTCACAGGATGACCTGATGAACTGGGAGACCTAACTTTCAAAGGTACCATAACACTAGATTCAAGAACTGTGTTGACCTCCTACTAAACACAAGAAAAATATGGCTTTGTTTCATTTACATCACCATCCTAACTAACAATGACTTTGTTAGTAGAAATATCAATAAGCTCGTATGCCTTAGATTCTTCATTATAGCTTGCAAATAAATATTTGATACTTTTGGAATCTAGCTTATGCCATTTTTATTCAAGAACTAATGTGTAGCAGCTGAACCAATAACACAAAAAGATGTTACTTTAGGTTTGTGATTGGACCAAGCTTCCTTTGGTGATGTTTTGCAAGGTTCTACAAGGACTTCTGTTTAGGAGAAAAATTGTTGTGTTCACAACATCTCCCCAATATTGGTAGGGCTATGCATCATGTATCATGCCATCTCCATGATAGTCCTATTTCACCTTTCAACCACTCCATTTTACTATGGAGTGTAGGGTGTAGTTAACTGGCACTAAATACCTTCTTTTTCACATAATTATTTGAATTGAGGGGAGGTGAATGTCCCCCCATTATTGGATTGTAAAGTCTTGATCTAGTGCCCTGTGAATGTCTTTACCAATGCCTTGAATTTCAAGAATGACCATAGCAATCAAACTTCTTTTTTAAGAAGTAAAGCCACATCTTCTTAGATAAATCATTGACCAATAGTAGAAAATGCCTTGAACCAAGGATAGTGGGAGATTTCAAGGAAGGCTCACTGAGATTTGCATGCATGCAATCCAAGGGCCCCTTAGCATACCATGTACTTTATGCAGGAAATGATTTCCTCTTTTGCTTTTCAGCGAAACACCCGACACACAACTCTTGTTTTTCCTATATAGGAGGTAGCCTTTGAACCATATGGGCTCTATCGAGTTTGGTCAAATATTGAAGATTTAGGTGTCCATACCTTCATGCCAAAGAAATTGACATTATCTTCGATAGCTAAAGCATGCAAATTAGCTATATCACGATCAACAAGCTTATACGAGCCACCTTGCCCAATTCTAGGGCAACAACTTTGTTTTGTTTCACATCAAACACAAGACACTTCATTCCACAAAACTTGACTTGAATGTTGGGTTTTTATTAAGTTGATTGATAGATAATAAATTCTTGTTCATGGCAAGAACATATCGAATGTTGCAAATTAAAAAATTTGAGACAATCATTTAATACAACCCTAACATCTCCTATCTCTTCAACCAAATGTGATCCACCATCACTAAGTGGAATTGTATCCTTATGACTAGTATTAGTAGTGAACTTTACATACTAGTCCTTTTGACATGTGAAGTGTCTGGATGCCTTTGAATCAAAGAACTAGTAACCATTGTCAATGTTGTTAGAAAGAAATGCCATGAGTGTAACATCATCTGATCCATATTCTTCCTCAACAATGGTCACATTAGCATCACCATGCTTTTTGCAGGGTGGATTGTATTGTTTTTTCTTGCATACCTTTTTAAGATGTCCAACTTTGTTACAATAAAAACATTTCACCTTTTTCTTGGATTGAGTGAAAGGACGAATATTGCTAGAAGAATTTTGAGGTTTGCCCTTAAATTGGGCATCAAGAGCACTTTTTGTGGTCATGGTCGTAGATGCCCCTATTTGTTGTTGTCTTCGCTCTTTCTATAGCAAGCACATGTTGACCTTATCAAAAGTTAGAGTTAGAGTTTTAGCCAGTATATTCAAAGATTACAAATGTCTCAAAGGATGGTGACATAATCTCAATAACAAGTGCAACCATGCCCTCCTCGTCCACCGATTTGTTGATGGCAACAAGCTGATCCCTAAGATCTTGATTTTTAAGAGATGTTCAGACAAAGACCTACGCTTTGATAGTTTGATAGAAAATAACAAATTTTAATACATAACCCGACCTTTTTCTAAAACTATCAAGCGTAGGTCTTTGTCTTTTAAACTATCCCATAGTGCATGTGTAGATGTAGTGTTTCGAGCTTTGGGGATTAAATCATCTGATATTGACAGCTTGATAATTGGTAGGACTTCTTTATGACACTTGTCATAATCACCTGGGTTATTGTTATGCTTAGTTTTTGTGCCTAATAGGATTCTGTCACATTCCTGATATTTAGCGAATAATGAGTATCTTGTGACTCCATATGTTATAATTTTTACTTGTTAATTTCTGTGACTCAGATAACACTAAATTTTGAATACTGGCTGTAGACACTTAAAAATTACCAGACCTAATTCGCTCAAAACCAAGTCCTGATTCCTTAAATCGTGCAAATTATCCCTAAACTATCCTGATTATCCTAATCCTGATCAAATCTCCTAATCCTGACCAATTATCCCTTCATCGTCTTCAATTATTACATTATCCCAATTATCCCAATTTCAGGACTTGATTCCATCATTATCCCAATTATCCCTTTTTTTCCTTAAATCCTAATTCATTTTCTCTAAGTCCTAAATCATTTTCCCTAAGTCCTAAATCATTTTCCTAAGTCCTAATATCCTTTTTCCACATGATTTAATCCTCCCATAACTACCTGAAAATGAATAAAATAAATTAAAATCTCTTTTATTCTCATCCACCCATTTTATAACCATCTCCCAAAAATCAATTAAATCATTTAAAAATCTCAATTAATCTCCTCCCTCCATCCTCCAACTAACCAACCAACTTAATATGAGCCATCAATTTCTCATCAGATTCTCACCGTTGATCCCCCTTCCTAGAAGTCTATAAATTAGTCTTCAAGAGCACATCTCAATTGATCACCTTTGGAGCAATGTCATGTTGCCGCTGTGAGCATCCACATGCAACATTTTGAGCAAATCCACCTTTGCGATGCAACATGAGTCGAAATTTGGTAAATTTGTGTTTGTTTATCTTTTATTTTCAATGTTTTGCTTTATCGGAGGTTGCATTTAATATAGATTAAGGGTTTTAAAATTGTATTTGAAACCTTTATTTCTGGTCTATATTTTGTGTACACACTAGCCATTTTACTTCAAACAACCTAGAAAATAAACTTTTCCCATTTTAATATGATTTGGAAAACCCTTTTTTTTAAAAAAAATTTCTGAACTTTGAAACCCTCTAAATGCAGACAGGACTTTCCAAGGAATTTTAAAAACAAAAGTATTCACAAGAAGGGTTTTAGAAATATTTGAAATAGAAATAACTGTGACCTTCAAACTCTATCACAACTACAAAAATCCTACAAATTTTATTGACCACGACCAACAAAGAAATGCCTTCCTGTGAACAATATTTAGAAATTACTACCCGCAACCTACAAATTTTGTCTGCTTATGATTGGAAAAAACTTGCATAAACTAGCTGCACGATTGTAAAGTCTGATTTGTCCCCAATTTTTCTTTTGGTGCACTATGACCTCTGCAAAAATGGCAATGTGCGTCCTTTGTGTGATCCTTCCGCCTACATGATCTGGCTGTGACTTTTAATGGGCCACGTCATAGTCATGTGTGACCTTGATTTCCTCTCGTGATTGTGAAATCCTACGATCATTGTGCAAGGATCCCCACAACTTCTTTAGACGCCGATCCCACAATTTTTCTTACTTTCTGACACCCTCGTCTGTGACTGGTTTGATGCTATACATGGTTTGTATCTCATGATTTTTAGCTCGTGCCCTAGTGGTCTTCTATTCCCAACTTCTTTTTATGATCAAATGGTGTTGGCTCTGATAGCAATGTTAGTATGAGCAGAAGAATGAGATGATAGAAGAGATGTGATTTCTCAGAAGGAGATTTCAGCCTTATATTATTGAAGAATGTCTAAGAATAGACGACAGTTACAAGAGGTATAATGACGTTAGTTACAAAGGACTACAACTGACAAGTGTAATAGGAGTTACACTATTACATTATTTAATAGTGTTCTAACATACTAATATTTAGACTAACAATATTGATTGAAATTTTCATAATCAACAACCATTATAATGTCCTAGACTCCTAAGTTTGTTTTTAATGTTGCTAGAATCCTTCTGTATGTTTAATTTTCTGCTTAAGTTGGTAAAGTTATGTAATTATTCATACCTTTAATCTTAATGCATGTATTTCACCATAGTCTTCTAATACGTGTTTTGTTTCTTAGTGTTATCTATTCATATCCATATCTTGTTTGTTTACAGATTGATGATTGGCGTGATATTGCACGCCCAAGGATGTCTGCAAAGCTGATTAGACCTAGGCTTTTGGGAGCAAATAGTGCCTTTACAGGATTTGGATTTGAATATGAAACAATAAGTCCAAATGATCCACTATCTCGAGTCAGGTAAATTTCTGCATATATGGAATTATGTTTTTGAGTTGTGAGAGATGTTGGATCATAAGCATAAAGGTAAATTTGGTTTTTGAGCAGCTTTGCATTGTTACAGAAACTATATAAGTTTATTGAACATAGTCGAATGAATCTTACATCAGAGAGCTACAGCTCTTTATAGAGAGGAAAAACATACTAAAGAAGGACTGACAGCTTGCATAAAGCAAAAGCTTCAGTTAACAAACCAATGCAGAAAGGAAATGACTAAATATGGAAGAAAACCTATCTAATAGGAGAAAAGCAGGGAAACAGCGAGTGACCATTAAATAGAAATAGCTAATTTATCCTAATACCCCCCCTTAATGGTCACTGTACTAACTAAAACAGAATTGCCCCCTCTGAATGGAGACAACAGAAACAGATATAGGCTGATCCATGAGCAACATGACAAAACAAACAGATATAGGCTGATCCACAAGCAACTTGACAAAACAGATAGAGGAGATTGGCCTAGAAGGCGTAGAAAGCAGACTCCTTCTGCTCAGTATGCTCTGCGGCTTGTGCTGATGGAGTCGAAGCTTCAGACTTGGACTGCTCAGCAGCCAAGCGTTTCCGGCAATCCTTTTTCATATGCCCAAACTTGTGACAGTAATTGCACTGGATGTTGTATTTCTTGGATGGGTCTTGTGACTGACTCTGATTGAACTGCTGCGAGGGCTGATTAGGACCCTGATATTGCTAGAAGGACTTGGCAGTAAATGCTTGTTCTGAGGAGGAGGAAGAAGCATTGCTACCAAACTGTTGTTTCCATCGATCCTGCTGCAAGAGTTTGTTGCACAGATCGGGGAACGTCAAACTAACATTAGATGAAGTAATGTTAAGAGTTTCGATAAAGTGTTCATAAGATGATGGTAGACTTTTCAGAGTGATCACTACCATATCTTCTTCTTCCATCTTCCGACCAATCGCCGTCAACTGATCACGGATGTCCTTGATTTTTGTGAGATGCTCCTGCAGAGACATCTGATCATCCATCATCATTGAGAAGAGCATGTTCTTGAGAAAGAATGCTCGGCTTTTGTCAGAGGTTTCATGAAGGTCCTTCAGTGATTCCCAAATTTCTTTTGCTGTTTTCCCAGACGGAACCTGAGGCAGCTGATCATCGGTGATCGATAGCTTGATAAGCATTACCGCTTCACGATTTTGTTCATTGAATCTATCTTGATCCTTACCCGCCACTTGAGGACGTGTAGTTGTACCCAAAACAATTTGGTCCAAACACCGATACTCAAAAATAGTCATCAGCCGCTGCTTCCAGGTGTTGTAATTTTTGCCGTTGAATCTCTGACTGCCCTCCAATAGAATGTTGGTCAAAAGTGCCATGCTTCACGTTTTCCGAGACACGAAAAGACGAATTATAAGTAGTGGGCACAGAAACTGAAGCAGATAGACGGCACAAACAGCAAACAGAAAATCTTACACAGATACAGATTCCGAAAACACGGAATAGGGCTGAAATACAGATACAGAGGCACGGATCTCAAGATGAATCCGAACACAGATTTCAAGATACTGATCTCGAGAATATGGAAGGCAGAAGTTCAGATCATCGGAACACGAATTTCGAGAAAATATTTCTTCATGTCTTGACAAATGACAGCCACAGATGCAAATCGTAGATGATCACGACAGAATCTTCTCCAAATCGATCGACCCGGAAGACTCTCCAAAAAAGTATCCACAGAGTTTGTAAACAGAGTCGAAGAAGGTCTGCGATCCAGCAAAATACAGCCGACGACCAAGAAAAAGAAGCTCGCGACCATGAACAGAAGAAACAATCGATGGGAGTCCACAAAAACTCGGTTAATACAGAAGCGAACAAAGTCAACCACGAAATCCTAAACGGATTTAAAAACTGCCGCTTAGGAATCTTCAAATCACAACCTTAGATCGCGGCAGAAGTGAGACCCGGAGCACACATGTAGAACCTGAAGAGAGAATCGCGACCCAGAATGGAGATATCTGAAAATCCGCCGAAATGAAATCAAATCCCGAAATCTTGCATAAGCCCACGAAAGTGGTTGAATTTTGACAAAGAAAAAACTGCGATATTTCACAAACTGACGTCTTCCAAAGACGTGAGTACTCAAGACGACTTCAAAGGGCCCACCTTCAAAAGGCATAAACGCCCACACCAAAACCCACGCACAATTAAATCGCCAATAAATGGATAATCCTTACATATCGAACCACAACAAAGGCAGAAGCATGAAAGAAAAGAACTCGTGACCCAAAGCGTGACTTTCAAAAAGCTGACGGTACAAATCGCGATGGGACAGAAACCATAAGACTCGCATCCGTACGGTGACATACGAAAATTCCAGAGGCACCAAAAATTCAAGGCACAGGTTTTCTGTTCGAGCTTGGCTCTGATACCATGTTACAAAAACTATATAAGTTTATTGAACATAGTCGAATGAATCTTACATCAGAGAGCTACAGCTCTTTATAGAGAGGAAAAACATACTAAAGAAGGATTGACAACTTGCATAAAGCAAAAGCTTCAGTTAACAAACCAATGCAGAAAGGAAATGATTAAATATGGAAGAAAACCTATCTAATAGGAGAAAAGCAGGGAAACAGCGAGTGACCATTAAATAGAAATAGCTAATTTATCCTAATATGTATAAGAGGAAGAGTAGTGAGATACCTATTGATTATTCCTCTACAAAATAATTTTTTTTTTTGTTGTGTAATTGATTATTACTCCATGACTACTTTATTTCTATATAACATTATATATAATTTATTAATTAGTGTACAATGCTAACCAAAGAGAAATGGGTGAAAGGCCGAACATGTACATCTTCTCATGGAGTAAGGTTCATAGCAAGTTAATGAGTTGGTTTTCTTATCTCGTTACTCAGTGAACCCAATGGGGAAAATATATGAGGACCTAGCAAGCCAGATTATGATTTAAATCTGCTATTTCATGGAAATCAAGAAAGCACATTGATCATTTAGCTAACCTATATCACAATCGCTCTCTGAGGGTTGTGTACCTTTATAATGGAAATGCAACTTGTCAAAAATATATATGACTACAAAAGAGAGCAAATTTCAGCTCATGGTATTCCTGACCTATCCCCCAGGGTGACAAAGATGCCCTAAGCTGGCATCTTACCACATAAGCTAGTTCCCGGGCTCTTGTCTTGCTTATTTCCATGTATGTTCTCTTGAACTTTTGAGGAGGTGAAAGGAGGGAGAGGGATGGCTGACTAGTGCACTTTGCTTGTTGCTGTGGTGGAAATCCAAAGTTGCTGGATACTTCTCTCTTGTTTGGATACATGTAACTGCGTACTGAATACTTGATATGGATACTATACTTTCCGATACGCCATGGATACCATATCCAGATGTATCCATAAACGAGCCTATATTTGGGCCATATCTATACATTTGAATATGGCACCACATCGTACGGCTTTGTATTTGGTTTAGGGTTTATGAAGAACATTCAAAATTTGCAAATAAATAAAATATAAAAAAATGTACACACGTGTGTATACATATTACATATATGCATAGTTTACAAACTTGGACTCTACTCGAACTTGGAACTCGGACTCTAGTTGAACTTAGTAGACCCCAAATTTAAAAACTCGGCAACTTAAAGGGAAAAAAGTGGAAGTTTTTCACTCTATAGTCACGTTTTCTAGTCTACAATTGCGTTTTAGGGCACATTTTTTAGTATATAGTTGCGTTTTATGCCACGTCTTTAGGGCATATGACAAGGACAACAAAAATACTAGTTTTTGCAGTGTTTTTGGGCACTTTTTATTGATTTAATCCTGACTTTTTACTGATTTAATCCCATGTTTTAGTGAGTTGTGAGAGAACCCTATAAAAACTTGGCATGAGAAATATTTTACGAGTACTCAACAAGTGTTTGCAAACTATGCATATATGTATATTTAAATCACTAAAGACAATATAATAAAATAAATATTGTAAACTAAAATATGAAAACCAAACTATATATTTAAAGTTATGTGCTATATCCTCTGATAAATAAATAATTGAATATATTCATATTTCTACAATTGTCATATCTAGCTGTATTTGTAAGAAGGGATCTTGAAAATTCACTGTATCTATATTTGATACTGTATCCATAATTAATACCACATCCGTTTCCATGCAACTCTGTGGAGATCCTTTGATGATCACCACTAGGATTAGGGGAGGCATGTGTGTAGGAGGGAGTAGCAGCAATCTCAAGGGTGGTGTGTGGTTGGAAGAGGACAAAGGGTAAGTTGAGCTAGACAAGTTGTCATGCAACACATCTTGAACCATGGAAAAACCTTAGTGTTGCTCCGCCATTTTGATTTTGATGTTCGCCATTTGAGTATGATTGGTGGCCATTTGAGCAATCACATGATCCAAACTAGAATGGACCAAAGAAGATCTTCTATGTGGGAATGGCTTCCTTGATTTGCTCCATGAGTGGAAGTGGGACTTTAGAAGGCTCATCTGGAAGGGGGATGACTGAAATGGTATTGTCTACTATATGGGGGAGCTCATAGGTCATATTCTGCATAACTGATTATACTTGCACAGACATAGTTAGAAAACTTGGACTTGGCAGCTCAAAGGTATCTTCTGTTCCATGGGGGAGCTCATAGGCCATATTTCTATCAAACTGATTATTCTTGCACAGCCATAGTTGAAAAACTTGGACTTGCCACAGACTTGGCAGCCCAAAATTTTGTCTTGGACTTGGACTTGGGACTCAGCAAAAACTTGGCAAGAAAAAAAAAACATGACACAAAAAAAGAAGAAATTAATGCATTTAGAGAACACATAAGTCCATTTTGATTATAGGTTTGTCATAATTCAAAGATTACATATGTTATGACCCTCAAACACCCAAAATTTGAAATTTCAAAGTTTCAAAATCAAACAATACATTGTATTATTATAAAATTATAAATAATGATTGTATAATTTTGAAAACAGCCAAATACAATCTACATCCTCTTCTTCCTCCTCCTAGTACTAGTACTTTCAAAGTTTCAAGCTTTAAGCTAGAAGGTAAATTAAAATTATCATGAGGAGTGAATGATTCCTTAAGCTTAAATATGTCTTCCTCCAATGCCTTCGCCACTGCCGTTGCCTCTTTCTCCAATTTAGCAAATATCTTTATTAGTGAACATGATATCTACTTTTTTGGCAGTCCAATTAGCAAATTGATCGATGTTAGTCAAGTTGATAGCATCATGAGGAGGAGGATCCTCCACCTTTTTGTTTTGAAGGCGAAGGTTGTACTGGACAAAGACAAGGTCATTGAGGCACTCTTGGGTCAACCTTATTCTTTTCTTGGTGTGAATGCTCCTAACCCACTTGTGCTCACACCCAGATGTGCGATAGGGTTGGGACAAAACACATATAGCTAGCCTCTGAAGATTTGGTGTGGCAGCACCATTAATCTCCCACCACAAATCTACTTATAAAACATTTCACAAAATAGAAATATTAAATAAAAATTCAAAACTTAAAACTTTCAAGTTTTTACTAATAAGCTAAAAATTGAAGGACTAATTTTTTTTGACTTGGCTGCTGGTTTTCGTTCCTTAAAATGGCTTGAGGTGAAGAAAAGAGCGTCCTCTCTGCACCCTTGTAGAACTCCAACTCATCTAGAAATTTGTCCCTAATGTCTTCATCTATTGCCAACCTCTCAATACATGAAGTAAGGCTTTCCATGACGTCTTCATCAGCCTTAAATGTATTAGAGAAGTAAAATTTTGGGTTTAAGTAGTATGCCAAGACATGTATTGGCTGGTGGAGTTGGTTTGTCCATCTATGATCAATGACGTGCTAAATATTTTCTTTTCTTTTTGTTACCACCATAGTAATGCAAATTGGCCTTTTTGGGTCTTATCCATGGCCCTATAGAGATAACCCATTGGGATGCCATCCCCAAAAACAATAACTAAAAAAAAGTAAATACATAATTCCATATAAAACTTATGTTTGTAATTATTACTTTGAGTATTTCCTCAACATTTTTGATGAACACCTTATCGAAAACTATCTTCGTGGCCTTCTCTCCTATTTTTTTGGAATACGGAGAGTTTGTCTAGGCCTTGCTCACAAACGTTTGCTTGAGAGAAGGAATTGAGGCTACAAGTGAGGAAGATGGTGGCAAATTGTGTCAATTCCGATTGCACAAGCTCCTTGTTGTTTGTGCTCTCTCATCAAACTAGGGACCCAAGTATGGTTGTAGATAAATTTAGTAATTTGTCTAGTGTCTTCAATCACACTTTTGATCCATACAATCTTTTTAATGTCCTCAAGCAATCCAAGCAATGGGTAGCACAAGAGCTCCAATAGATGGTGTTTTGTAGTGTTTTTTTTGGTTAAAAGGGGTTTATGTTCAATCCTCCTTTCACTACAAACATTCCAAGGGCTTATCAACCGAGTTGAATCTCCGCTAAGTGGGAGCAATCACCTACCAGGTTGGGCTGCCACTTGGGAAGCTGTGGATTCTTGGATGTGTCAAACAATGTCTCTATTGAATGCTCAGTTGTACTTAGAAACCCTAATTATGCAAATCAGTAAGCAAATTATCAAATTACAACAAATCCTTTTAAACTGAGGTAAAGGACAGAGATATTTAACTTACTGTTTTTCGAAGTTCGGAAGGCAGAGAAGTCGGGGACACGGGGACTAGCGCCCAAGTCCAAGGTACCTATTTCTTTGCGGAATCCTGATCTCCTTCTGACACTGATCTGCACTGCAACTTCTGTTTCCAGGAATTCAACTGCGGAGGACACGGGGACTAGCGCCCTAGTCCAGGAAAAGCTCCAGTGTCCTGCTTCTTTTCAGATCCTGAATCCTCAATGTCTGCTACTCCTTCCTACAACTCCACTCCACGGGACTCGACACCTGTAACCTGCAATCACAAGGAGTATAGGAGGGGGTTGTGGTGTTTAGAGGCTTGCCTCGGTCAAGCCCCAGAGAGACATTCAAGTCTTCCGAACATCGTTGTCAGATAAGAGTGCGTATCCCGGCGGGATAGAGGCAAAAATCCAAATGATAAATGATTGAAAACACAATAGATATCACCTTATAGTGAAGATCTCATGGAAGGAAGATGCTCTTCATGCCATGAGGAGATGGATGTCAAATCTGCAAATACAAACACAATAACAATGCTCTGCTCTGCCACACAATGAATATTTTGAATGCTATAATCACAAGTATGCATAAAGTTGTCCAATTTCCATCTAGTTTGCAAATGAAACCTAATCATGCTTATATATGCAACTACAAAAATTTCCGCTAAGAATTTTGTAATTCAAACTTTAGATGTCGGCATAGGACCCAAATAATAGTCACTAAACCGACATTTGAAATTAGGGCAGACCCAAAATAGGGCTGGACTAGGGCGCTAGCGCCCAAGTCCACCCTGCCATTTTTGCTCAGGTTTCATCAAAGTGCAGCCCCTTAGGTCCTATTTGTTACAAGATCTAAGGGTTTTCTCATCGGGAGTCAAGAATAACATGCAAGATGCTCTAAATGCAATTACAAGACTCGAGAGCTCAACCTTAAGAGGGAAAAGCCCCCAAGGGGATATTTTTCGACATAATAAATGGTGGGATGCTTCTCTTGATTAAGTATTCTCACGACTACATATGCTATTGCACTGTTTGTGATAATTTGGACAACATTCTCCATCCCAACCTCCTGGATCACCCTCTCCAACAGATTGTACGACGCCTTAGCATTTTTGACTTTGTGCGAGGCATCTATGAACTTCAAAAACACTGATGTGCCACTCGAAACCACTAAAAAGTCAATGAGCATCCTATTCCTACCGTCTATCCATCCATTTGATAAAATGTTGTAGCTCTTTTTCACTATAGTTTCCTCTGATCATCAACTACAAGCTGTGTATTTTGACAACTTTATCTAGCAAGGGACCATTTCAATCCTTAACAATTGGCGTCTTAAACCCCACACTGACAAATGCAAATGCATTTATGATTTACCAACCCTTCCCAATATGAGTTATTTACCGCATTGAAGGGTATATTATTGTCATACCAAAAGTTTGCCGTTGCCATCCTAGCATCATGGTGTTTCTCTTGGTTCCAAGTGGTACCTTCAAATGAAGGTTGTGCCCTTGGGATAGTGTGGGGATCAAAGAATTTTGGTGAAGAATGTAGATGGCTAGAATTCTTCTTAGTGGAGGAATGTAGAATGTGCGGGATAAAAGAATCTGTAGATGATTTGGGGTTGGAACTCATTACTGCTGCCATTGCTTCCTTTGTCCTCTTCTTTTATGTTTTCTTCTCAAAATTGGAAAGTAGGGCCTTCATTTCTCTCCTTACTTATTTGGGCAGTTGAGGACACATCTTTACATCCTAGCCAACACTCCAAGCAAGGTGGAATTTTAACCTATTGATTTTTCTCTCATAGAAAACTTGCAAAAATTGCACGTCATCGTGCCCCTGGCCTCACCTACTATGTTATGCTTCCATGTAGGGTCTTTCTTGCCATTGCCTTCTATGGCAATTGTTGATTCTATACATTGAAAAAAATAGAAAATTTCAGGAAGATTTGAGTCTTTGACAACAGAATTTTGGGAAAAAATGAAAGGAAATGTTGAAGCAATCAACCACCCAAGATCAAATCTGCAACACCAAATAATCTTCTACACAAGAGAGACAACAAATAATGTTATTTTGCCAACAATAAAATAAGATATATAGGATGCATAATGCAAGAGAAGCCTTGCTTATAAAGGCAAGGTTAAGACATAGGACAAAATAGGATTAGGACAAGTGTCATAATCCTATGACATGTGACAACTAAAGGATAAGATCACGTGTACTAGAAACATTTAGAAAGATCCCTAGAGCTCTAAGTAAACTTAACATGTGAACATTTGGGAATAGGCTCTAACTAAGAACTAGCTAGATAATGTGCCCTGTTCACACTACAAAGGGGAAACCGGATAGGCAATATGCCTGTTCACACCAACACCCCCCCTTAAGTGCAACTTAGGGAGGAACAAACAAATGCAAAGATGGGTCCCAACAACAAGCCTTGATGAGGTACCCATGTACGAGCAAATCTCTCACAAGCAGAGAAAAGGAGAAAACCCCATGGGAAAACTCCTACCCAAAAGAGAGAAAACATACAAAGAAGCATGGAAAAGTGAAGGAAGGATGGAAGGAGGACGCAACATGACCCCCCAAGGATTACTTTCATCACAAAGATACAATAAATATCTCCCCAATAGGAGATAAAACATGAGAAGGATGAAGAAGCCTGCCCAAAAGATGTCCTAGAAAGATTAGGAACATGAAGAACTTCACTAAAGCACAAAAAAGTTGCAAACAACTGCCGAAGAATAATTGTTATACTGTTGAAGAACCTCCACTAAAATTAGGATGAAGATCATGATCAAAGAGACACAAATCTGCATGAGTGACCCCAACGACACTACTCAACCAATGCACAGATGGTGAAATCACACCAATATATTGCAACAAGGCAATAATTTGGCAGTTGAAACCAGGTGCCAATAGTCTCAAGAACTTTGATCATCTGAATAAGGTAGAAGGTTGCCTCCATAAACAAGAATGCAAGAGTGTCTATATGGTATGTGTTCCATCTCACCGAAATGCATGGGTAACCCACCATTGCATCCGCCTAGTATATAGGAACAAAAACTAGATACATAGCTCACTCCAAGTGAAACCAAGGAAGCATTAGCACAAACAATATGATACCCCCTCATAACGCTGACAAGGGAGAGGTATGGTAGCTTCACTGAAACTGTGTGTCACAATGCAGTGCAAGAAGTTAAAGAACCAACATCAAAAGATGCACAAAGAAGTACCTGCAACTAGAAAGGGTGTGCAAAAACAAGGCACACTCGCATGAAGGTAGACAAGATTGTGATTGCAAATAACAAGGCACACACAACAATCTCCCCATGGCACTTAATAAAGTAGTGTGAGTACAATAATGGCACAACATGATGTGCAAGTTCCCCAAAATACAAGTACAATCTGTGGCACTTTATTTTAGTGCATTTACAAATAAAAAAGTGCATTTAATAGATGCTTACAATGTCTAGAAATGAGCACATGCTGAAAATACAATTCTTCTAGAAGATGAGAGGAAATTGATGGCACCATTGTGAAGTATGCGGTAAAATATGCACTTTCAAAAACAATTTGACTCAAAAAGGAGTCCATATGCAGAAGTTATTGCTCGTCAAAGTTCCCAAAACGAGAACTGCACAACAAGATCATTGAGAAAACATAAATTCTAAAAAAAACCAGAAGTCCAATTTGAAAAAATCAGAAGTTCATTCTGAAAAATATCACCACCATTGCGAAGAGCATGAAATTTTACCCCATTTCAAAAAAAATTGCACTGAAAAAGATTTTCGTATGGCCAAGATATCGTCGTTTGAAGATCAGGTGCAAAAAACATGACTCCATTGGAGAGGGGGCAAAAAGTTGGAAATCCACTTGTTGCTAAATTTGGCGGAACTGTCGCTAAATCTGTTGGATATGCTAATTGTAGAGGTTTGCCAGTTAAATCTGGAGCTCTGCCAGATTTGGAGAAGTCGCCGAGAAATCTAGAACCCTGCCAGATTTGGAGGACTGCTAGAAGTGTCGCCAGATTTGGCAGAATCACCAAAGTCTCTGCTAAGAACTCCACCAAGTATAGTGACCTCCAGCTAATTTAAAAATGTAGCCAAATTTGACAGAAACGCCAAAATGGTTCCCAAAGGTGGTGGATCTGAGTATTGTGCTGCCAAGTATAGGGTTGTAGGATTTTATTTTAAAAAAGCTATTAAAAAAAATTGTATGAGGCCAAGGGAGTTTGAAAATCCCCCCCGCCACCTCCTACGAAGGGGCGGGGCCTAAGTGGGGGTGGTACACTTGCAGTACCCCCCATAGTACGTGGGTGGGGCCCTAGGGCTTGTCATCCTGTCACGACAGAGCCGTGGTAGGGGCAGGTACCCCACGGTACCTTGTGCCCTACGTGGGGAGGGGATGGGGCTAACCCCCCCTCCCCGCCTCCCATTTGTTTTTTTAATAACAGAAAAAAATTGAATCTTTTTTTTTTTAAAAAAAAAATCAAATTAAAAAAAAAACAGTTCGCTGAAAAATAACAAATAATTTTATTTTTATTTTACTAGCGGTACTGCTGACACAGGCGTATGGATGATCGTACGACGAGGTAGGGGGCTGGAAAAAACACCACATTTGATTGTAAACAAAATATTTCGAGTTTACAGTCGATCCTAATAGATTTGACCCTTCTAAACTCAATCGTGGGGTCAGACATGGGTTAGGATGCTCATGCTGAAAGTTGATGGCAGAATCTCTCCAAATTGAGAATGGGCTTGCAAGATCAAGGCGCTGATACCATGTTGAAGCAATCAACCACCCAAGATCAAATCTGCAACACCAAATAACCTTCTATGTGAGAGACAAACAACAAATAATGTTATTCTACCAACAATAAAATAAGATATGCAAGATACGCAATGCAAGAGAAGCCTTGCTTATAAGGACAAGGTTGAGACATAGGACAACATAGGAGTAGGACAAGTGTCATAATCCTATGACATGTGACAACTAGAGGATAAGATCACATGTGTACTAAAAACTACTAGAAAGATTCCTAGTGCCCTAAGTCAACTTAACATGTGAACGTGTGTGAATAGGTCCTAACTAAGAACTAGCTAGATAATGTCCCCTATTCACACTATAAAGGGGAAATCGGATAGGAAATACCCTTGTTCACACCAATAGGAAAAACATCAGAAAATAAGACAAAATGTAGCAAGCACTAGCAGAGAAGGTTTGGAAATCCAAAAAACAGAAAATTTGAGCACCATAACAGCAAGGTTTTTAGTGTTTGAACTTCAAAATTTTGCAAAAAGAAAAAGGAAAAAAGAATAAACACCTTTGCCAAATGAACTCCAATGTCAATTCAATCTTCATATCCAATCTCCAATCGTTTACCAATCACTCCTCTCTGCTAGATTTGCACCAGTCGAAGACCAAACGAGTGAAAAAATGAATAAAGTAGATGTTGTAAAGCTCATAATTGACCGTTTTTCATGCAGCTGAGTCCTTGCTCAGGACTAGAGAATTTTGGGGTGCAGACTCACACAAAACTCACAAGTACTCAGATCAGATTCGGCGTGTAAGTCGTGCAGTTTGGTTTGGCCGTGAGGATCAGTGATTCTATGCGAGTCTGCTGCTTTTTCTATCTATGTGCATGGCTATTTAAATATACTTTGCTTAAGCACAAAGGTGCCTCTTTCAGGCTTCAAGACACTATGCATGTATTCATGCAAAAATAATTGTTTTTTTTCAATGCGTCTTGCTGTTTTTAGTAGAAGTGTGTGCCATTTGGTAGGAAGAAGCTAATAATGTTGAAGATTTGAAAAGTAATTGTTTACTGTGAACATAATAGCTAACAAAAATATTTTTATAGCCATCAAATGATCAATGTAACCACTATGAAGAAACGAATGAAAATGAAATTTATATTTGGTTGATTTATGTTGCATAAAATGCATAGTAAAATAGCAACAAAGTAATTGTAAATGACATCTCAAATATTATTTCCTACATTACACAAGGAAGCATCCCCCTCTCTGAAACCCTTTGTCCTGGTCCCCATCCCCATAGTCTTTTGGGACGTCGGGACAGCAGGGCACATCCCTTGGCCGTCCCCAACTTGCAGAAAATTTCCGGAACATCCTCAGGATGCCATCCAAAAAGGGGGAATCTTGTTGGGATGTTTGGTCATCCTTGGGACAAATAGGGATGTTTGAGACATCCTTTGACTGTTCTGGGAGGTGCAGGCATCCCTGACACCATAAAAATTAGCACTAGCTTTAGACTCTAGGCGTCCAAGAGTGCCCTTGATTGCAACCGTTCATGCGACAATTTCACCAAAAAGATACCTATGTTCATAGCCCCCTCTGTTTATTTGCAAATTGAGGAAATGATACCCTTTGTTCAACACGACTGTTGTTATTTATGAACCCAGACACTCATTTGCAACTAACAAGTGCACACATTTTTGCTTGGAAATGCCGTTTGAAACACATTACAAATTAATGCGATTTTGGCCTGTCGCGATTTGTGATTGTGGAGTTTCTTTCATCGGCAGAAGGAACCAGTAGAAGCTGTCACGATTCTTTCAACAATGGGAGTGTTTCCTTCACATGAATTTGAGGTTTGTAATGAATTTGCAACTCCTGTGTTTTAACTTCACACATTTTAATATTTAAATTTGATACATTATATGAATTTCTAAATTTAAATTTTGATGTCATGCACGGTTGAACTTATAAAAATTTGAGTATCCCTATATATATATATATATATATATTTTAAATTTGTTTCCTATATATATATACACTGCTGTCCCCAAAAAATGCCCCCTGGACTGCCGGCCCCGTCCCCAAAATACTATGGATTCATGGAACATAAGATTATTTCTAAATCAGTAGTGATATTATGAAATAATGATGAGTGAAGCAAATAATATTTGTAAATCTGTATGGTTTTAGATGCATTTTTGCACAGTAAAAGTACATGTGTGCATCAGGTCAAGATGTGTGTTTTTAGGAATGTTGGTAAAATATATAGAAGTCCATTGTAGTGGATTTGACTACACTACAAATTATGATGTTCAACTTGAGACTCAGATCTTTAATGGGAAATGATATGTAATGAATGGTTTTGGTCTAAGTTGCCGAATTTGAATATGGGACAAATACTGGTACATGGGTTCGGACCACGACAATGTCGGGGGAGGGGACTGGGTATGTTTTGTGTACATCCATACAAAAACATATAAAAATCATAAATATTAAAATATATACATATTTGCAGCCTAAAAAACAAGACTTAAGTTCAAAATATCACATTTGAAATGCATTTGTCAACCTAATTCATTATTAAATTCGAATAATGTAAATCTACAATTTTATATTTATTTAAAAAATTAAATATAATATATTAAATTTAAATTTCTAAAATATTAAAGTTTAAATCAATTTTAAAATACTAACATTTAAATAGATTAAAAATTATTGAAATTTAAATAAATTAAAAAACTAAAATTTATCTTGTGTATATAAATAATAATAATAATTTTAATTTATAAAACAGTAAATATTAGCATGAAAGTTAAAGCTATGAATTTTTTTTTATAAATTTTCAATAATGCAAATTTAAAAACTTTTGTATGGGGCAGTTTACATGTGTGCTGTTTAAAACAGAATTAATTCCTTGAAGTTGCACAAATTTCCAAATGTGAAAGGTGCAGATTTAATCCAAAGAGCTGGGAGTGCATTGCATAGAGCTGGGCGTGCATATACATCATCTTGTACAATAATTATCACAAGGAAACTTCTGTAACTTTAAACCCTTCCATTTAAAACAAAAGAATATTTTTGGCGAGGAGATCTTCGCAACTTTCAACCCTTCAGTTTAAAACAATACGAATGATGCGAAGATAAATATGATCTACGAGTCTAAACCTTATGGTGTTTGGTTATTTGAGCTCCTTTAGGAAAGCAAACAAGAAAACCAGTGCCGTTTAAAACAAAACAGCCGAACATTTTCAACGTCATCCAATCACACATGCATTAGGGAATTAATTTAAAATGGTGACTGAACAATGGTTGTTTAGGGTTTAAGGGATGTAAAAAAAAGCGTAGAAAATTTTGCCGCTGCTGAAATTGTCATGAAAACTGCCACATCCGTCCTGGAATCTTTCAGGTATGCATGACTACAATACTAGACGATTCCAAGCCAAAAAAATCAAACCTGTCTTGATTCCTAAGGCAATTTGATTCCATACCCGATTCCAGTATGACTTGTACCCGGAAATGCTGCATTTTCCTGCTGATTCTGTAACATAGCAATTATGTACAAAGACACTCTCAACCAGCTTTATGCTTCTGCTAATAGTCTAAATCATTTTAATGTCCACTGGCTAAGTCAATGGAAATCAGGGTCGCGGACCATGGTAATTTGTGCTGGGATTATGTTATAGGATGCTTTGTTCTAGGAAGAATTTTAACTAAGTTACTAACAATTCACTAGATATGGCATGAAACAGATTCTATTTAAAGTTCAATACTTTTATAATTCTAGAGAGAAACCGTAATAATTAAATGCTTGGCTTTCAATTTTCTGATTTATAATTATTTTCTTTCTAAAAAAATAAATCTGTTTCCTCAGAATCTTTGATACTGAGCATGAACGTGGGTTCTCTGCTAACATGTCATGATGTAGAAATAAAACTCATTGCTGTTGTCATGATTTAGCAGCTACTGAATTTTCACAAAAATGGGTTGTTGGATGGGCTTGACAGGCTAGGACCTGATGCTGTGACTTCAGAGAATACAGGAGATGGTAATGAAAGCAGGGGTTCAGATTGGTGGTATGATGAAGAGGGATTGTTCAACCTAGATGAGGAGGGCCGTGCAGAGAGGCAGCAATGTGCTGTTGCTGCTTCAAATGTTATACGCAATTTTTCTTTTATGCCAGAAAATGAGACAGTAATGGCTCAACATCGTCACTGTCTTGAAACTGTAATTCAATGCATGGAAGACCGTGATACTGGTAAGAAACGGTGAAATGCAAAGAGCAATTTCTTCTATGTGAGAAACTTATATGTTTCAACTTTTGAGATGAATGTTACTGTCTTTGGCTTTAAACTAGAAAACAATTAAAATTTCAACTGTTTGGGATAGATGAAATTGGTGCAAATGTATGTCTTTTATGACTTTTTTCTTAAAACTGTTAAAGAAGTTTTCTGTCATCTAGCTTCTGTGATAATGTAATGTTCCTGTTAGGAATCTGCTGTTACAAAAGAAATCAGCGAAAGATTGCACCTCAATATGGAACATGACCTGTAAATCTGAAATTTCAAATTTGCTATCCATGCGCTAGATAGGAACACTATGACAAATATGTTCAGTTGTCTTGAGACTTACTGCATATTAATCTAGAATTTTAGTCATGAAAGGGAGTAGTAACACACTAGAAATACATTGCGAGGGAAAACAGAATCTGGGTGGTAAGAAAATATTAAGTTCACCAATTCTCCTTACAAGAAACGAAGTGGGGAACTTGACATGACAAGATAAGATTCCGACCTTGACCTGCCTTGCTGATAATCTGACTATTTTGTAGGAAAAATCACCATGCCTTTATGACACAAAGATATTTCTATACTGTTGAAGTCTCTTATTATAGGATGCACGACCTGATCATTCCTTTATCCCAATCCAACTACTTGTTTATTCCTCACTTGAATCCATCCTAACACAACTAGATCTTTATTGCTTACAACATTATATGGATCCAATGAATCCGACAGCTTTATTCTACCCTGATTCAAAACTTATTTGATTTTGTCAATGTTATTTGATCCCAAAGAAAATTGTCTTCTTTGTTTGATTCCAGCATCCCTAACTCATTTAAAGCTCACAAATTTATCTGATGGTAGAGCTAAGCTAGACTCTTACAGCCTTTTTACAATTGCAGCCTACATAATTTGTTAAAATCTAGCTGCTTTGTTTGATGGGAGAGAGGACAACTTACAGGTTTGATAAAGATATGGTTTTGTAATAATAATTCGCTTTGCAAAAAGCTCCATCTTGAAGCTTAGGCAAGTGATGTGATTCATGAGAAACCTCATTTATAGGCAATCACGTACATTTTACGAGGTTTTCTCTGATAAGAAATTTATTTTACCTTTTATCCATTGTAGCTTCTATTTAAAAGACAGGTCCACCATCTTCATTTGATGATGGTACGTCTCAAGTAGTAGCAATTAGATTTCCTGATTTCTTCAATCTTGAGAGATGAAAAACATTGTGGATCTTTGTTTCAATTGATAATTCAAACTTATTATTTATGTTTGTAGGTTTGCAACTTGACGAAAACCATATTGTTTATTGAAAGGCCTCTTTAAACTTCTCTTGTTAGCATGATATTTCATTCTGTCCTTTGCTGCTTTTAGATAGACACGTTTTCATTTAAATCATAACCTGCTCATTATTTTCAAAGGCTGAATTTGCTGAGTGTATTTAGAATTCTCATTTAATCCAAGTAATCATTTGTGGGGTCTCATGCCCATAGAAATCTCAAAATGGAGACATCCCTATGGTTACATGATATGTGCTGTTATACCAAAACTCAGCTAAGTGAAGCCATCTTACCCATCAATTTTGGTACTCAGAATTGTAATCTTGAAGAAACATTTTGCTCACAAGCTCTGTGTTCCCATCAGTTTGTGGGTGATAAACAGAGTTTCTCTGAGTTTTGGACATGACAAAAAAATTTGCTGGATTTTGGGGACAGCTGGGGGATGACTTCTAAAAACATTTATAAAAAATTATATTTGAAAATTCAATTACAAAGAATAACTAAAAGAAACTAAAAGAAACTAAAAGAAGCAGAAATTTTGAAAGATAACACAATCCATGTTTCAACATTGGATGTGACATTGTCGCATTAATTTTTTATGTCAAATGATTGACGTTAATGACAAATACAAAGGGCTGAAGTTACAATGATAATGCATTGATCCAATCATACATCTAATATCATTGATTACAAGTATGAGGTTCAAGTTACAAAGTGCAGACTGAAAATCAAAATTAGATGCCAAAATGCAAGTGCTTAGCTGCATAGAGAAACAAACTCAATAATTTGGGTCATCATTAGATGAAAATAAATGTCATGGATTGCTCCTCTTCATTGGAATGGATGGACTCATCTGGCACTTGCAACATGACCCCAACCAATCTTGGTTGCACATCCTGGCTTCATTTGTAACCACATGCATGACATTAGAAGGGTCAAACTTTTCAACATTTTTAAATTTTGGAACCAAAACTTGGTGTCCTTGTGCTTTTGGAATAATCAACAACTCTAAGGAAATAAGGGGCCAGGGCCATTGACTATAGTCTATAATATTAAGTGTTGTCTAAAGCCTGGCCACCCATCTATGACCATTGAGCACCCATGTGACCTTCATCTCCTCAATCAACAAATTGAATTTGGAATATTTTTTTTAATGACAGTTGTTGGTTTTGCTTTGATCGGAGGCACATAAAATTGACCTGCTTTGCATGCCTTGGTGAAAGTCTCCTTGAAATAAGATAATGCAACATGAAATGGGAGACTATTGGAAACAAAGAATTTTCCAATGGTATTATCTGCCTCTTCTCAAGCTTGTTCAAATTTCAATCATGATGCGTAATTTAAACATACAAATAATTGAAATTAAACAGCGGAAACAATGAACACAAGTACAAACAATTTACACCTGTAAATTGCTTCACATTCCTTTGGAAACTTACAAGGCAACCTCCACAACTAATGTTATTCACAGCTGCATGGAATTATTACATTGTACTGAGTTACTAATTTTTCTATCTTGCCTCGACCTTTATACCATTCAGCTAAAAATCTAATCTTCCAATAAAGCGATCTTATCTTTCAAAAAGAAAGCAACTTTATCTCACACAGGGGATTACTTGGAAGCTAAGTCTAAATCATTAGTTCTTTCACACTTTATTAGACTTAATTAACTAAATAAATGATTTCACTTTAATCACTAAAGTAAGTCACAAAATAGAAATAACTCAAACTATCTGCACGTTCACATTGAACCTGTGCAGAAGTTCCAAACTGAGCTAAAAAACTGAACAAAGCCTACACATTAAACATGTGTGAATTGGGGTTGAAGCTGTATCTACATTCCACAACACTCACCTCTAAAGTTAGAACTGCAGGAGTTGTAGAAACATGCTGGGAAGTCTTAAGAGGAAGGGTCATGTTGATGTGTTTTTTATGCACATGCAAACTCAGAATAAATTACTAAGGTAATCTATCCTCTCTTGAACAAAGATACCCAAAAGCTAAACAATGTGATCCAGTGGGTTATCTCCAAGGTTCCAGTACGTTGGTTCTCAACTTACCCATAGGATAGCCTCAGTTGGTATGATGTGATATTGTTGTTTCCTCAAAGGGACTTACGTAGACTTCTTCTTGCTTCACTCAGCTTATTTCTCCTTTTAGTGTGGATGATGTATGTACTATGCCTTAATAATAAAGAAAAGAAAAAAGATAAGGGTTTAGAGAAACTAATCTAAGGTCAATGAGGCAATGATGATGCATGAATAGACAAACTCCTCAAATAAACCTAACTCCACTTCGCCAGAAATGCCTACAACTACATGGAGTAGGTGCAATCTCCTAAGGTTAGCGAATGGTTTTCAAATCATGAAAGCTCATATAAGCACCCATTAGACGGCGCAACTCAAACAAGCATCCACAATCGAACTTAATCAAACTGTGATGAAGCTCAGATTAGCTTTACACAACACTCCACCAACGATGGATGTCGAAAGCATGAGCTAGGAGTTGATCAAATATTCAATACATACATGCATTGCATCAATGAGCTACTACTCTACTTCTAATCTACTTAGAAACATCTCCATTTCATCAAGATACAAGAAACCATGTTATTCCACAAGACAACACTTAGCACCAAGTGAGCTCCAATGTCTTTGCATTAATCTTGAGAAATATTTACAACAATTTTCAAGCACTCTCAGAGAATTTCGAGAGTCTCTTCCTACTCTACTTCCCACTAACTAATTTTTACAAATGAGGCAACAAGGCCTTTATATAGTCCTCAAAAATACATGAAAGGCTGGGATCGATTGGCAAAGCCAATGGCCTAGATTATGCCACATCGGCAGTTAGTTACAACAAATTGCTATTTTTAGTACATAAGAGAGGCAATGAAGGCACGTTTTTCAAGAAGATAAAGACGAAATGGAATCTTTAGAGCATCTTCCATATGGGTTTCCTCTTTGACTTCTTGCTTGTTGTAGATGCAAGTACAATGTACTTAGACAAGGATGATGTGGCAACATTTGATTGGTGAGAGTGATGCGCATGCCACGTAGGTGCCACCTTAGCAACTCTCATGGATTCCAACGATTTATTCAATTTGCTTTTGAGCATATTCCCAAATTGCATCATCTGTGTGATGTCTTCGAATATGATTGCTTTGATGAACTTGAATGTTTGGGAATGTATCCTTGTTGATTCTGCCTTGTGTCTTTTGTACGTCGAATGTGTATGATACATGTTGCTTTGTGATACTTCTTGTAGGATATATGTTGATCTTCTTCATAGAGAGTAGTGAAGATAATGATGCTTCCTTCATAACATGGAGTAGGAGACTTCTCTCAGAGACTTGAAGAGCTTGAAGTGATCTCTTGGAGTGATAATATGATGTCTTCCTCTGCAGTGACTGCCTCCTGACTTCATTCCTTGCTTGAAGGTGGTTCCAAGCGCCTTGCTCCTTGGATGACTTTTCGGCTCCATCAATTCTCCTGCAACACAAACCAAGAAACACATCAATCCTTTGATAGGCATTTTGACCTTAAAACACAAAGTAATCATTTTTAAACATTTAATAGCCTTTCCAAGCCTAGGCGCACATTTAGGCCTGTGGAGATGCAAAAGTGCGCCTTCATACTTAGTCTTATATTTGCCATTGCTATGATTTCAAACAATTGAAAACGTCTTGGAATGTTTCTTTTCCTCAAGGCGCTCACTTCCTGATGTCAATTCATGTTCTTTTCTTGAGGCGCAAATTTAGGTTTGAAGAGATGGAAAAGTGCGCCTTCAACCACTTAGTCTAGATTTTGCAATTTTATAGTTTTAAACACTTGTTTACTTCATCCCTAGGCACCAACTCTCATGATTACATGCACTCCACTTCCAAGGCGCCAAAATTGGTCTTTAGAGGTGGGAATATGTGCCTAACATCTCAATGCAAATTTATGCTCTTAAACCTTCGTTGATGCTTAATGATGCTCATTTTGGCAAGACAAAGACCATCATTAACTCCTGCTCTTTGCACTTGAGGCGCACTTTTGGGTTTGAAGAAGTGAGAAAGTGTGCCTAGCTTCTCAGGCTATTTCTTGGCATTTTGTGATTTCAAACTCATGTTTACTTCATTTCTAGGCGCAAACTCTCATGATTTCATACACTTTGCTTCCAAAGCAATCAAGTTTCAAGGTTTCAAGTGTCCCTTTGGAAGGTGCACTTTGGTGATTCTCCAGATGCAGGTTTGTGCGTAGACTTGGGAGGCTTCATTCTTCAATCTTATCAGTTCAAACCATAGAAGCAAATATTGTTCTCGGGAATTTCTCGGCATCCCAAAAGATAAAGATATTTTCAATTTCTTGGGATATTATCGGAAAAAAATCGGGAAACCCAAAAAATGCAGTAAATTTTTTAAAAAAGAGAAATAATTTTGATGTTTTTTACATTTAAAGTCATACTAATTGCATAGAAAGTGAGCATGGAAGTAAACGAGAGTGTACAACATGAATTTTGAAATATGGATTTTTCTCATTAATTTTGAGATCGCTGATTACATATAATTTAATATAAATCTCTTTACCAATGTTAGTAAATGACTGCCAAAATGATAATGAACCCTTAATGCAATAGAACACAACTAGTGTCAATACAACCTATTAACCTTATTGTTCTTCTTAACTATCAAGTCAATGAGACTAATCTATACACAAAATGATAAGTACAGTTCACAACAACAGTCTCCCTAACCTCTTCAAATACCTCTTAAATTTACAGCAGCGGCAAGCATTTTAGGAGAGCAATGTCCTATCGCAACAACGTTTCATATTAATCATTTTCATCAGTAATATTTCCTATAATGTTGATTGCAGTATTGATGCCCATATTAATTGACCACTGTACAAATAAGGATGCTACTAAACACTGTACTGATCAAGATTGTATAGGTCACAATAATGACAGAATGCTACTAATCAGTGATCATAAGAAGATTACTAATCACAAAAGGATAGTTATGTCAAAAGACAATGATGACGACAACAATCATAACTAGTATAACATTACTAACAACAGCAATGTAATTATGAAAATTGCCAAACAATTGCCTCAACAATACAACTATTTTACAAACGAAGTAACGACAACAATATCCATTGATAAGTACAAATGACAGCACTAACATTTGTGATGCAATAATAATGACAAGTCAAAAGATAGCATAATCATTTGACAGTTTTGTCTAGTAATGACTATGCCCATGAATCATAAATAATGACATAAGTGTTTGCTGTTGTCAAAGGCAACAATGATTATCACTAATCACAGTAACAATAGTGATAGTCATATTCCCTATTCACAAGTTTTCAAACATGATTATACCAAGTGTCTTCACACTTGTAGATAACTACGTTCATTTTTGAAATAACAACAATAATAATTGCCGTTGCCCCTTTGCAACAAATCTAACTGCTATACAGTAATGACACCTCGAAATCTTAACAGCTTCTTTCACCATTCAAGGTGTATAACCCGTTTATAAAAGTTCAAGAGAAGAATGATCCAAAAATTGCAGGTTTGATGCTTATATAGAAAAAATACTAATTTATTCTGATATTACTAGTGGTATATCACCGATAATTTCGCAATATATTGGTGAAATTTTCGGTCAAAGTCATGGTCAAAGATATTTTGAAAAACTCGCAATATTTTCAAGAAAATGTCGGGAACCCTGCCGAGAAAAGACATATCGGAATATATCGGGATATTTTAAAGATATCTGCTTCTATGGTTCAAACCAATACATAAGTTCAATGAGATGTCTAGGCACTCAAACTTCTTCAAAACCCATGAAACTAAGCATACTTCTTGGGCGCAAGTTGATGGCTCTATTGATGCAAAATGACGCCTTAGCTCAAGTGAGTGAATTTTGGACTTAGGCAATTGTAGATGTGTTTGAGAGGCTCAATCCTTTCAAGGCGCAAGTTTCTTTTATAACTTCTAACATCTTCTACACAAGGCGCACATTTGAAGTTCAACAGGTAATAAAGTGCGCTTAGCTCTCCTTGAAGCAATTTTGACTAAGTTTAAACCTTCAAGATGTTTCCAAGCACCAACTTGTTATTGTTAATGATGACTCTACACATTCTTACCTTAGGCGCACATCTTGACCTATACAAGAGTGAATTTGCGCCTTGATTCTCTTGGTGACTTTCAAAACTTTCCAAGTAAAACACTTCATATCTGATCCTTAGGCGCAATTTGGGGTTTCTGGATGATGCCTTTTCCTTCAACAATCCCGGGCGCACTTTGGTGGTTCTTCAGAAGTGAATTTGCACCTTAGGCTCTAGGGTCACAATCCTTGAAAATTTTCTTAGTTGGAACTCTTTTAATTACTATTTAGGCGCCAAAAGGTGATTATCAATGATGATTTTGCAGGATTCTACCTTAGGCGCACATAGGTGATTATCAAGAGCAAAATTGTGCCTAACGTTATTGTGCCATTTCCTTGCAAAATTTCCTAAGTTCAAACCATTTTGAGGATCAAAACATCAATTTCTGTCAAGGCGCCAAGGTTTGGAGTGATTTGAGGCTAATTTTGAGATTTTATTTAAGTCTAGAACATGAGGTTGTCATACACACACCACCGACTCCATCACGAAATAATCCTAAGACATCATCCAAGACTAAAGCAAAGCACTGGAGCAAAAAAAAAAGGGGGTACCCATTTGCAATGGGGCGATGTGTGATTAGGTCACAACAGGTCACTTGTAGATGGTGGGGAAATCTCTGTATTATACAACCTAATCATTTCAGCTCTCTTCTCAAGTGTGAATCTATTACAAAGATGAACCTCTTGGCTAGATATGTGCAGAATGTGTGCATTAACTCTAGTATTTATGCCCTTCCTTTCAAAACTGCAAATGTTACACTTTCAATGCTGTTTCACCCTAAATTATGTGCCTTATTTGATTCAATAGGCATGACAAACTGCTTCAAAAGATTTCTGTTCTTGAATGGCACTTTGGCTATTGGGTGAATATCTTTGATCATTGATGTGTAGTAAAAAATAAAGCACTCCCAACTAAAATTTCAGTTTGAGGCCCTACTCTCTTTCCCCTCCTTCACTTCCACTGCCCAATTCTATATTGTTATATTCATCCCCATCATGATCACTTAGTAAGCTCTTCTTGCTTTGGAAAAAACAAAAAGTGTTAACATTAATATTTATATTTTAAACCCATTTTTAGTGCAAACAAAAAAGACAGCAATATGAACATAAGAAACATTTGTTTGGCCCGTTACAACAACTTTTTCTTTGGCGCTAGAGAATTTGCTATGCTAGGTGTGAGTTGATTCTAGTGGGTGGTGCTAGATGAAGAGGAGGTGAGATTCTGCTTCTTCTGTGCCTTGCTTTGGTCTTGGAGGTAAGCTTGCCAAATGTATTGTTGGGGAAAAGTTCCATCTTGGCATGAATATAAGTGTAAATACCATCGATGTAAGTTAGCACCTTATTTTGTTCCTTGGTACTGATTCCTAGGTGTGTGAGGTAGTCATGGAATCATTGGTATAGTCTTGCACTGGTCAATCCTTGCATTGGTGCAACTGCTGGAGTGTCATTTACAATTCCTCATATTGCTTAAGAGGATGGTGGTTTTTTCATACAACATTGATGAACTTATCTTAATTGTTGACATGTTCAAAATCATGCTTGTGTTGAATGCTATAACCTTCCTAGCACAGTGAGATTGATGTGGACATCTTCAACACCGTGAAGGATATCATTTGGCATCAGTAAAGTGTTTGATGGAGAAGTGGATCTCAAGCTGTTGAATCCATTCATCCAGTGTGGCAGTGTTGATCTTGCCTTGAAACACATGGATTCTTGATTGACTTTGGACCTGAACAGACCTTGATGCTGAATTACTAACCCACGGACTCTCAATTTCTGACTTTGATGCACTCCTATGGCATCTATCCAACAAACTTTTTCCGCACTTTCCTTTAATGTAGTATCAGGTTTATCTGTTTGCCCGCCTATGGTTTCAGCAATGATGTCTTCATCTGGTAGGGTAATCACTTGAGTTTCTCCCACAACTACTGCTGAATGCAATTGTGGCTGCTTTTAGCACACATGCTGCTTAATCCCCTTGCAGCAGACTTTAAGCACGATCCTTATGAAGCCTTCTTTGATAGGATGTTAGCATTAACTTAGACTACAAAAGTGGTATGGTTCTGTAAAAGAGTTTGGCAAACTTCCTAGCATGCATTGGAGACTGAAAAGTACTCTTACAGTTGTGCTGCTAGTTTAGCTGCTGTTGTGATTCTTTTTGATGTCCCTTCTATCAGCCTTTCCTTTGTATACTTTGGAAAAGTTTCAAGCGCCTCCATGGATTCCATGAGAGTTTGACGCATCGATGTTCTCACCATAATTCTAATGTAAAAGTTTAATACATGCATGAAAACAATAAAATCAATTGATTATTACCCATATTTGTGCTTTTTATTTTATAACCAGATCTCCTATTTGTTTTACTTTTATCAATTCAAGGAAATAATCAGCAATTTTTTTCTATTACACACTTCTATGTGTACAGTAAGGAACCAATACTATGTATTGTAGGTACAATTACTTATTCGATATCCAACTCTAACAAACGCTGCCATTCATATTTCTAAACACGAAGTGGCAGGTCAAAATTTTCTTCCTGAATCATAGAGTGAATTTGAAAATAGGGGTTTAACTTTCTTACCCAAATGGCATGTAATTCTGAATCTTGTTTACCTGAGAATTTAGCAACTCCGCCTTTGTGTTGGCATCTGAGTTTTCTGAAAATATATCTTGGCTTTATTTTCTGTCTTTTTGCTGTTTATTTTTTTCTTTTATTCATTTTTGTCACCCATGTTAGTAGAATGATGAATCTAATACTACTAATGTAATGTTTCTCTTAGGGACCTTCTCTTAAAAAAAAAGAAACTCTGAAATAGGAAAACAGATAAATACTGGATCAAGGCATGAAAATGGTCATCTCCATCTTGACCAGTTGTACTTCGATTTGGTCCCAATAAAGAATGAGAAAAAAGATTTGAACAAACAAAATCATACTTTTTATTTTCACTTAAGTTAAAAAGGTTGATTTTATTCAGAAAGTTTATGGTATGTTCCGGTTTAAAAGGGTTAATTGCAGCAAATATGGTTATTAAGGAACTTAGGGTAGATAGTAAGTTGTCTTTTTCACTTATTGTACCTTTGTTTTAATTTTTTAAATGATTTTCTTTTTTTGCTGTTTAAGAAATAGCCTGGGCAGGCCTCAAGGTTGTATTGAAAAATCTGGGACATATCCAGATGGGGCCTGAAATCATTGACAAATCCAGGATAAGCTCTGGACATAACCAGCCTGTGACTAGGACCTAAATTGCACTAGTATCGATATGAGGGGCATATAGGGGAACCTAATAACTTAGAATAAAACATCAAGATCTCAATCAATTCTTTTCACAAGAGGCTGAGTGCAAGGCGTGATCTGACAAATAAGACTTCAACCTCAAGTTCCCTAGGTGATAAGTTGGATATTTTGTAGAAAGAACCCCTAGACTTGTATTTTCCAAGAATAGATGCTTGTGAACTGTTGAGGTGCTACAATCTTATCATTTCCTTTATCCTAAACCATGTACTTATTTATTGCTGACGTGAAGCACATACTATACCCTAACATAACTACATCTTTGTTGCTAACAGCTTTACCAAGACCCAATAAATCTGGCAGCTTTATCCTACCAATAGAGTATAACATATTTGAAATTATGCTGAGGAAATTTTACTGCATTATTTGATTCCAATCTCCATAACTCATTTACAGCTAAACGCTTTATCTGATGGGAGAGCAGGGCACTTACAACTTTTTTTATGATTCAAGCTTCCATAACTCAAATAAAGGTCGCAGCTTTATTTGATGGGAAAGCTGGAAAAAATACAGGTTTTTTTAAGGAGTCATTTTATTACAAAATGATCATTGTTATGACTAGTATTTTCTGCACTGTATTTAAAAATGTACACTTGTGTTACTCTTTTTATATTTTTGAAGTTTTTCATTTGTAAGAACCAAGTGCTCAATGAAATAAGAAAGTTGGCCTAGCTTTCTGTTACATATTCTGGTCAGTATCTGAGTTTTCTTTGAACTTTGCTATGCATTAAGAGGACGAGGAACTTGTCACAAATGGAATAGAGACAATTGTCAATTTGGCACCGTTTTTGAATTTGCGAATCTTCAGTTCGTCAAAGCCATCACAACACACCCACATAACGTAGGTAACTATCCTCCATTCTATATTTTGTTTGCATGGTCCTGAAAAACGGGTCTTTCAACTTTTGCTGTCCATATCAATTGAATGCTTTTAACTTGAAATTGCCTTACATTTTTACAACTTAGGGTTTTATATTGGAATTTTGAAATGCTTTGCATCATGTTCTTAATAGATGCTTTGTTTGGCTCACAGTTAAATTGGAAAAAAGAAGCAAACAGAAGTAAGTGCGTTGATTGTTGATTGTATGTTTTATTAACTAAACAGTGAAAAGAAGGCAGTTGAGGCAATCGTGGGAATGCTGAAGTCACCAGTCAAAGCCTGGCACTGTGCTTCTGCCGAGTTGTTGGGAAGACTAATAGTCAATCCAGATAATGAACCTTTTATTATTCCTTTTGTACCTCAGGTTGGGTTGTGCAGATGGTTTCACCTCTCTGACATTTTTTGTGTGCCATGTTCACTTCCTGACCATTATTTTCTTTCTTGTATCTATGTACATTACAGATATACAAGCGCTTAGTTGATCTACTGAGTTTTCTAGGAGCAGATGCACAGGCAGCGGCTGTAGCAGCCCTATACAATTTTGCAGAGGTCAATATGGATTGTCGACTGAGGCTTGTTAATGAGCGCTGGTAACTAAATTTTCTTGAAAAAAATTCTTTGGTCAAATTGGACTACAAGATAGCATGGAAACAATTATCAACGGATATTAACTATGTTTCCAGGAATAATTTTTCAGGCCTTATGTTTGCAGGGCAATAGGAAGACTTTTGAAGATAATACAATCACCTCATCCGCTGTTAGAAGTATGCAGGAAAGCAGCACTGACATTGGAAAATTTAGCATGTGAACCTCAGAACAGATCTCAGCTAATGGCTTATGAAAGCACATTTGCTGAAATTGCTTTCTCTGATGCACGACTCTCTGATACTTTCGCAAGAATTTTGTTTGAGCTGACATCAAAGGCTAACTCCAAACTAGGGACTGCACGGGGAGTATGGGGCTTGTAGCTTGTGGTATCTTTGGAATGTTGCTCAAGTCTTAGCATGTAATCTGTTCAGTGAGCTGTATATTGCTCAAGCATTGTAATGGAGCCATATCATTAAATAATTTGATATTATTTATTCATTGCTAATCTTGCAATTGTTTTCTTCACAATCTTGATATGAACAAAGCATGTATTTGTTCACCAACAAAGAATATTCAAAATTTTGTGACTGGTGTCTTGGGATTGCGATTGTGTTCTTAGCCTGTAATATTTTAAGTGAGCTGTATTTGTCTCATGCTTTGTAATTGTACCACATCTTTAAATGTATTGTAATCGATCTACAGTATTAAAGAATTTAATATGTAGAATTGTAAAGCTTCTGGTAAAAACCGTGTAGCTTTTTTACCAGAAAAGCTACACAGTTTTTGCCAGAAGCTTTACAATTCTAATATCATGGACTGTGGAAATATCATGTCTGTAATTTAATATATTTCATTAGTAATCTTGCAAATAAATAATGCGATATGATTAATGTGTAATCTTCCAATTGGTTTCTTGGCATCATCTTAGACAGTTTTTAAATGTTTTAAAGCATATTTATTCACTAAGAAAGATAATGAGAAATTTGAAATTAAATACTTATTTTAATATAGATGCAAATTAGTAATTTGGGTTTTTCTCAAATTACTTACTTCGATTTTTTTTTCATATGCAATTAGTATAATATGGCTTTTTCTCATTAGTACATGTATGATGTTGATATAATCATATTGCAAAACTGTGTATTTTGCCACTTATTCAGCAAAGACGGGGAATGCCATTGGAATTGAATTGTTCTTTTAAGTCATTAACACATAATGTGTGCAATCTTTAGCTTATTTCTCTTAACTTCTGTTGCACAAGTGAACCTTAAAATCAAGCGTAGACAAAAAGATCTATGTTATTGCTCTCATTGAGTTACAAGGCAAACCTTCTCTTCTAGCAATGTAGGGAAAGTGTTCTCTACTTGAATGCGTCATTTTTTTGGTGAGGGTGAAAGTAAGGTTTTTGAAAAGACCCAAACCCATTTTTACAAAGCAAGAAAAGTAGATCATTGTAGACCAACCAACAAAAATGCGCTGAATACAACAAACATAGGGCACACAACTCATAGACCAAAACAGATTTGCCAAATCAAAGAAGTTTGAAGCCAAAATGATCCAAGGAGCATTGAACAATCCCTTCCGAGGAATCCTTAAGGAAAATTTCCATCTTGGCTGGTCTCCCTTTTTTAATTGCAACTCTTGAATTTGAAAGAAACAAAGGGCTCTCTCTTGATTCTATCACCCTTTTTTCTTTATTTGGTTTCAAGGGCCTCCATGTATAATTTGAAAGGTTAGAGACAGCTTGGGCCTCCTTGACACCCCTACTTTCCACCAAATCCTTTTGACTACAACCCTCCTTCGATAACTATTCTGAGAGGGTCTTACTAAGCTCATTAATTTCAGCCAGAGACGGGCTACCCTGTTCACCAATCCCCTTCTCAAGAGGTTGAGAAGGCACCACATGTGCTTTATTCGTCCAGACAATTTGTATTGTCCTATTGCTTAGAAACCACTAGCGAATCTTTGAAGATGATATGTTGAACCCAAACAACTAGTTTAGAAGATAAGGTGATCGAAGAAGGGAGCACCTTATCCACCTCCACTAAAGCACAAAATGTAGCGACCAACAAACATTTCCTAGATTTGGTGACCGCATCGATTGTCAAGAGCTAGCCAAAGGAGTAAGCAATGGCCGACAAGACCTTCCAATATTCAAACGGCAACTTGGGAAGTTTGACCTAAATAGGGACCTTGTTGACACTCTTTCTCAAGATCAAAGCTAGGAGCCCATTTTTAAGGTATAAAGCAGCCTTGCCGAGGAACCACAGGCCATCTGAAATGGTTCGAACACAATCTTCATGCTTCGAAAAAGAGATCACAAAAGCCCCTTCATCATAGTTGTAATCTTCATATGGCCCTTGGGTTTCCAATTCCCCTGAGACCCACTTCCTAATCATATCAATATTAGGTCTAGCTCCAAATAGTTTACCAACAAGCGAATTCCCAAGCTTGGAAGTTGCTCTCTCCACAATAGAATCATGGATATGAAGCATCAGAAACTTGCCATCCATAGAAGGAACCAAAGATTGAGGAGGGGAGGCGACCAGACCCTTGACAACATCAACCCCATCGGTACCTAAATCACAAGCAGCCTCAAACACCACACCATCCCCCAAGGTATCCAAGACCTGAGCGGAATGGCTGGCAAAAACTAGCGCAGAAGCCTCATCAGGGCGAGAAACCCAATCATGCTCCTTAGCCGCACAGAGAGGAAGGGCACCAACAGCCTTGCTTGTAGGAGAGCCGAGGATCTGGGGAGAACAAGCATCCTAAATATAGGAACCAAATATGCTGATAATAGGTGACATACCACCTCGCGCAATATCCATAAGCCCCTTTGGTAAACTCGAGAACCTAGCTGCAGGCAAAAGGAAGCCATGCTTTAAACCCTTTTTGAGACAACTACTGCTAGAAGAGCCAAGTCCATCTACAGCCAAAGCAAGAACTACAGTCGAAGGTTCTTTTGCTGCGGATGAACTAGCAACCAGACCTGCCGATGAGGGCTTGGGCCTCAAGCCAAATGTCCACAAGCCTCTCCTCATTTTCCTCCAGCTACTTGAATGCATTTTTGTTCATATTGTTGTTATTGTTTTGATAATGGTAAAGCTTTTAATCAGAGCTACAACCGATGGGTTTTTGAAAGGGCCCAAACCCTTGAACAACCAGCCAGACAAGCCAAAAGAACAACACAAACAAAGAAGCAGGCCCTAGGCCACAAGGAATAGCAAAAACAAACACCAAAGAGCTACAACCAGCAAAAAACCAGCAACACCCCCCGAACAGTAGGGTGAGAAGAAGTTAACATGGACAGTGCCCACGAACAGATAAAAAAAACTCCACTCAGGGTGGCTTAAAGCCAAACTTCATCAGAGAGTTCTCAACCATAGCCTTGTCCTCAGGAATGGTCTGTTGCCTTTTGGGAGGGGTCTCAATGCCCATCATCTTCTCCTTTCCAATCTCTTGAACACTAGTGACCCCGTTGGGAGGAGTAACACCTAAAGGTGTTACCGTGATATTTTCCTTGTTCGGGGATGGGCTGCAAAGTGCCTCAGACATCATACCGTTCTCCTCCAAGGTCTTGTCTAAGAGAGGGCTATTGGTAGCCTTTTTAATCAGAGGGGGAGGTTCTTGTTGAATATTCTTGGGATTCCTTCCTTTTCCAAATCTACAAACAGCAGAAGCATGCCCTGTTTTAAAGCACCCGGGCAACCCTTTCACTAGTCCCTTAGACCGAGCTCTCTGCGTTCCCCCTCCTACTACAGAATAGCTTGAACCTTAACAATGCACTTTCTCTCGTGAGCAGTCAACGACCCCCCCTCTCTTCTATAGTTGTTTAACTAACTATCATGGCATTCATGTTGGAATAATGCTGTCAGGGTCATGACCAACCATTCATGCTGGGAGACATCTCGACCCCCATCCACCGGCACGTAGACTCGGGTCGGCTGGAATCATGAATAGGATTCTATTTCACGGAGACAATTTCGAACGATATAGTTGAGGGAGGTACCCGCCCGGATATAAAGGTTGGGATTCGATCTAGCCACAGGTTCCCCTACGGCTACCTTGTTACGACTTCACCCCAGTCGAGGACCCCACCGTGGTATGCGCCAATAGGACCAAACCCAACTATCCAACTATCTGCCGTAGGGGTAGGGCCACCCCTACCGCTACTATAGTGGTGGAACACAGAGAGCACCCTACTCTAACTAGAGTAGCGGGCCCCCCCCCCACCCCCCTACTATAGTTGGCTATAGGGCCCTCCTCCCCCGCCTCCGCCCACTATGGATAGTAGGGCTCCGCCCACTATGGATAGTAGGGCTCCGGCCACTATAGATAGTAGGGGGGATAGGGATAGGGGTGGGGGTGGGGGCCGCCGGTGGGGGGGATTGGGATTGGTGATTCTTGGTCCGATGCTTCGGGCGAAACCAATTCCCAGGGTGTGACGGGTGGTGTGTACAGGGCCCGGGTACATATTCACCGCGGCATGCTGATCCGCGATTACTAGCGATTCCAACTTCATGTTCTCGAGTTGCAGAGAACAATCCGAACTGAGGCAACCTTTCTGGATTTGCTCCGCCTTACGGCCTTCCCATTGTCATTGCCATTGTAGCACGTGTGTGGCCCAGCCCATAAGGGCCATGCGGACTTGACGTCATCCCCACCTTCCTCCAGCATATCACTGGCAGTCTCTTGTGAGTGCAGCACTGAGTGGTACGGTTGGTTGGAGTGTCATCAATCGCTAACCCGGTCCTCTCCCCCACCCCCGGGTGGATAGGGCGTCGGGAGAGTGAAGACCTCGGCCCCCTCCCCCCCCACCCCCCCCCCTTTCTATAGTTTGCCGGGTGGCATGGCGGCCGAGCTGCTGGTGACATTTCTCTGAACTCAGATCGGGTGGTTCGAACTACTATATAAAGAGGGGCTCACTGCTCTCCCAACTACTATAGCCCCTACCCCTACCCCTACTATATAAAGGCCTATCCTCTAAACGCCCTATTATAGTAGCGGGGTGGGGGGCCTACTCTCCCTACTCTATAATGGTGGGGGGGCAACCTCCCCGGGGACCCCTTCCTAAACTACTATAGTAGCGGGGCCCCCTTCTATAACTAGAAATAGGGGGGCGCGGCACCCCCCCATTATAGAGTAGGGCTTTAGAGAGGGGGCGATGTGAGCCATTTCAGAATAGCCCTTTCCTGAGGCCCCCGGGTGGGTGGGGGGGTTCAAGTTGGGTCGGGGGTAAGTTCAATTCAATTACCCTCGGGAGGCCCCCCCGGGAGGTAGATTAGTTCTCTCCTGAACTTAAGTGAACGTGAGGGAAAACCGAGGGTTTGTCTAGAACCCCCGGAAAAAACAACTCCTGAACTTAAGTGAAGGTGAGGTTATGACTCTCCTGAACTTAAGTGAAGGTGAGGACCCATCTATCCGGGGGTTCGCCAACCCGGGGTTCAAAAGTTGCCCCCGGGCCCCCCTTATCCTTCCTATCTCGACCACCCCAGCAACACAAGACGAGGGTTTCGCTCGTTATGGGACTTAACCAAACATCTCACGACACGAGCTGACGACAGCCATGCAGCACCTGTATGAACCATACGCTTCACACCATCCCGTTAAGGACAGGCACACTTGTTCATATGTCAAGGGTTGGTAAGGTTCTGCGCGTTGTATCGAATTAAACCACATGCTCCACCGCTTGTGCAGGCCCCCGTCAATTCCTTTGAGTTTCAGTCTTGCGACCGTACTCCCCAGGCGGAGTGTTTCACGTGTTAGCTGGGCCCCTGATCCGGCCCCAGCTATAGTAGTTGGGGACCAAGGACGAACACTCATCGTTTACGGCATGGACTACCAGGGTATCTGATCCTGTTTGCTCCCCATGCTTTCGCACCCCAGCGCCAGTGTAGACCCAGAGAGCTGCCTTCGCTTTTGGCGTTCCTTCGTAGATCTCCGGATTTGATCCCTACACACGAAATTCCACTCTCCCCTATCTCACTCAAGTGAATTGGTTCCGAAAGCACCCTGCCAATTGTTGGTGACTTTCACTTCCAACCCGATTCACCGCCTACGTGCCCTTTACACCTAGTCATTCCGAATAACACTTGCCCCCCCCCCCCCGTCTTACCGCGGCTGCTGGCACGGAGTTAGCCGGGGCTTCTTCCTCGAGTCCTGTCATGATCGCGCACTCGACGAAAGAGCTTTACAAGCGGAATTGCCCTTCTTCACCCACGCAATATTGCTGGATCGGGCTTTCGCCCATTGTCCAAGATTCCCCACTGCTGCCCCCCGTGGGAGAGACACATCCCACCAGATTCCTCATAACAGATTTGTTGCTTCCAAATACCAAGCTTGGACGAAAGAGTAACATAAGAAGGGAGAGCTTTGTCAATAGCAACGTTAACACAAACTCTAGCAAAATAAAACTGTTTCCTAGATTTAGTCACCTCATCCGCAGCAATGAAGTTACCCAAGGAACTAGCAATAGCAGTCCAAACATCCTCATCCCAATACTCTAAAGGTAAACAGGGGAGTTTGACCCAAACTGGAACACTATCAATGTGATCTTTTTGGAGGTCCAAGCTAGTCTCCCAATTCTTGAGGAAAAGAAAGGAGCTGCCAAAGAACCAGGGACCCCCCTCAAGGATATGCAAACTATCTTCCAAGAGTGAGAAAGAAAAGAGGAAGAACCCCTTCCTCATCACCATAATCTCCACAGAACCTTTCAATCTCCATTTCCTTTTAACCTTGTTTCTGATGTTGTCAACATTGGGTCTATTTCCCAAAATTTTCCCCACCAGGGCATTCTTCCATAAATTATAGGATCTATCCATCACAAAATCAGGGATAAAGATCTTCCTACCTTGACCTAGAAAACCAGAGTTTATAGGCAAAGAAGGGTTTAGAGGATGAGCGCCAATGAAAACATTAGATAGGGGAGAGAGCCCAACTCCATGGGTTGGCGACAGCCCTAGCCCCACCGTAGCTTGCAAAGAACCAGCAGAGGACTGGTCTCCAGAACAGCCATCCACTTGGGATTCCAAAGTCGGCTCAGAAATATCAACCACTTGGGCAATAGAAGGCGCCCTCGAGCTACCTGGTTCAGGGGCTTTTTGGCCCAGAACCCCATTATCAGAGTCCCCCGAAACCAAAGGGGCAATACCAGAACAGGGGAAGACTTTCCGTTGCCGTCAGATCCATGCTGGGAGGAGAGGAAGCCTCTCCTCAGCGCCTTGCTGAGATTGCCCTCCCCAGCAGCATTCTGGCCAAGGGATCGCACGAGCAACAAAACTCTGAGCATCCAGAGCTCCAGTAAGCGAATGTCATCATCTTCCTCAGATGGGAGGTCCCAAGCTGTGTCTGCATCTCCATCCTCCTCGTCACTTTCTGCTCCTTCAACCTCTTCACTGCTGGTTTTTCTGCCCTGGAGAGATCCTCGACCCCTCGCACCCTGTTTAGGGTTCCTCCCCTGCCTGTTTCCATTTCCGCTCGTGGTCATTTCTGGCCTGGTTCATATTGTTGTTATTGTTATTAGTGATGTTTATTTGTTATAGTTTCATGTTAGTACCTATGTATGTTTTGTGCCCCTTTTGATAGTCAGCTTATTTACAAAGCAGCATCACCACAAAATTCGTAGTCAGACCTTTTGTTGTGAATAATGTATTTGTAGCCAAAATATTCTTCTACTATATGCATGTTTTGACTTTTGGTTCAGTATGGTTTTCCTGTTTGGCTCCCATTTCTTTTTAAATTCATGGCTGTCCACATCTTCTATGGCTAAATTATAAATGTCTTGCTGGACACAACCAGGAAAAATAATAGAGAGCTGTGGGCCAACAGATTGCAGTTCTGAGTCTTTGCAGTATTGGTCAAAAGTTCCATCGCAGTTAACTTGGACCGGGAATCATGGCTTTTACTCTGCTGTTGCTTAAGAATATCTTGCCAATGAAAGGTGATTTGAAGGGGAATGTGGTCTCTCAAAGTATGGTTCAATTGTATTTGCATTTAACTAGTGATATTGCAATTTTTGTCACCACTATATTCTGGATTTGGCTACAACTGATCATAAAAATTAGTCCATTAGCTATGAAGGTGCAGTCGGCTTTATGCATAGACTAGCTGTCTTGTGAGCATGTATTTGTTTAGAGAAATCTAAATTAGTAATTATATTGTTTAGATCTGACAAGAGTAATTAAACATGAATAAATTTTCTTATCTCAACACTAGATTTACTGTCTACAGCCTATACATAGGCCATTTCCCAATTGTGGTTATGAAGGTAACATAGCCCAGGAGAGCAATCTGTTTTGATCAGTATCAGCTTGAAATTTTAATCATCACTCAAAAAATCAATTAAACAGGTTAGATAATTAGCAGAACAAAACCAAAAAATCTACCAGAAGTGCAAATTTCACGGTCTTGTTTACTAGGGGCAATAATGATACATTTGGGTTAAACATACTACAGACAATCTTCAATATACTAGGTAATCGATTAAGTATGATGCATCATCCCATGGCATCTTATAGACATTGGAAGAAAGTTTTTAATCACAAACTAATTAAAAGAAATGTATCATGTGATAAATTAATTAGTTGTTTGTTAGAAATCTTAAATATTTAAGAGGTGATAAACGAAGAGTAAATATTTATTTTCAATCCATACTCAAGAATCACTTTGAATCTTGATGACCATCACTTGTGACTTTTTATTCACGCACATTTCTAAAAACATTGTATAGGATATAGTAATAATCTTACAAGAATTTTTCACACTATCTCCATGCCTGCTAATGTTTTAATCGCATTCATTTGCTTGCGAAGAAGTTTAATGCTTTTATACTTGACTAGTTCTTTTTATGTCACCGATATGCAAGTGGAATAGCTTTCGGTCATCCGAGTTAAGTATTACTACAAGTTGAGTAGTGTTAATGTGGAGCGCTCTCTGGTTTGTTGTTTTCAACTTTTGTTGCATTCAGTCTAAGGCTCATAAGAGATCACACGAAGTAACATGGTTAAATAAAACATAAGTTAAATTGCACACATCTGTTGAGAAAACATAGAGAAGGAAACCCTTACAATGAAAACCACAAAACATTTTCAATCTGAATGTTGTCATTTATATAGTATGTTTTTTTTTTTCAAAGTATAATAGTGGGGTTATGTAAGGCCTCCCACCCTTGAAAATGAGATCAAATACAGAGTTTATAAACCCATATTGCCAAAAATTACAAACAAATTGTTGTCAAAACTAGCAACCAACAACCCTAAAACCCTTATTACTATCAAAATTTTCCAGTCATGGGAGGCCAAAGACTAAGCTGCCAAAACTATATGCTAACACAAAGCATAAACAATGCCGAAGACCCTAGAACTAGCACAAGCACATGAGAAACAACGAACCAAATACCTATGAAACTCTAAGAGTCTAAACAACCCCCCTGTGATTATGATCCATCGGCAATGCATGCTCAATATCAACGACCTCTTGTATCTAGGACTCTACATCAATTGTTGACTAGCCTCTCATGTTACCTGCCAAATAAGGAAATCTCATGTTGTAACAGATCTCCCTCTACCTTTTGGATATGTGCAACAAAGCACTTTATATAAATATTATCCACTTCAATGGTCAAATAGTCAATAGCAATTTTAGACCTCATTCACAACAAAAAGTGGTAAATATTTGTCATCCACTTCAATGGTCAAATAGTCAACAACAATTTTACACCTCATTCACAACGAAAAGTGGTAAATATTTGCCCTATTTTTATTGGCCAAAATTGACCTTTGACTATTGAAGTGGACGATATTTACGAAAAGCCACAACGAAGGGCCATAGAAGTGTGGGATAGTGTAATCACTCCCTACTTCGAGCCTCCCTTGAAAATGGTGGACATGAAGGCCAACCGAGATTCTTCTTCCCACATTACCATAGAATGCACACAACATTCTCACCTCATTGCTTAGCTTCACAAAGGCATTCTTTGAACCTAAATGTAGAGGGGTAGAAGTAGGGTCTTCCCCCTCCACACCCATGGGCTTTATATGTTGACTCTCTTCCAAACTTGCATTTTGAGCCAACATAGCAAAGAACTGATCTAAGAGGAAAAGTTACAGAAGCCATAAGTGTACAAAAGCATTCAGAAGGTAAAAAATGAGATTTGTTATGAACTCTTTGCGTATGGTAGTGATGCAGGAGCATCCGGGCAGACTGGCCATCAACATCAGCCAATTGTTTTTAGTTTATTATTCTTTTAGTCTGGTTAGCTTTTGTTGGCATATATCAACCTTGGGGTACATGTGGAGTGATCAGATTTGATAGAATTGAGTTTTCGCTATACTTTGGCTTCGGCACACAACAAACAATTATCACCGAAACAATTGCTTCGGGAAATCGATGAAGTTTCTTAGCAAACCCTCTTACAGATAGATTGTTGATTCCATCCTGGATTTGATGGTGAAGGTTTTGTGAGCAGATCTTTCACAGTTTCAGAGAAGTAATTGTTTTCTGACTTGTATTGGTAGATTGGCGAAAGTCTAATATTTTGAATTCCGCAAGGTTTGGTACATAATGGTTTGGCAGAAAGCTTCAAAATATTGAGTTACACGTTCTTGCAAGTTTTCGTGAGATTCTGAGCTTCTGGTGAGGAGTTATTGCGAAAGTCAATTTTCTGTTCCATGTATCCATTTCGAAGGTGACGGGACGTTATTGTTGGTACATGTTGGACAAAATGTCACAAGGTGAAGATAATGGAAAGCATTGGAAGTGGCAAAGACATTTAATGAGAAAATATCAGATTTCAAGTATTCCTCCAAGAGTTATGAGAATGGTTTGGAGATCTCATTTGGCCTGGTCGCAGCTAGTGTGGAATTGTTTCTAGGAATAAGACCAATTGTTTGTTTCATTTGGAAATGACACCAATTCAAATATCACAATGCACTTGAACTGTTTGACATAATGATGGACTAAGTAAAATGCATCAATGACTATGGCATGGATATGTAATTGTAAATCTGCATTCAAGAATTGTTTGTGGGCTGCATGGGTTTACTGACCACAGTTATGAGATGAAGATAAGTCCAAAAATCAAAGACAAATGACAACATATAGGTTTTTGAAGACCAAGCATTAATTTGTTGTTCAATGTAATATGAAACAATAGAAATGCCTTAAGAGGCGCGTGGATTGGGAAGGTGTATGAGTTTAAACTTATGACTTTTGCAAAAATGCGTCGCCTCATGTTCTATTCGCATGAAGTGGTAATCAAATACATAATAACTTTGAATTAGAAGAGGGAAAATTGAGAGAGAGAGGAATGGTCAGCTACAACAAACAAAAACTAAATACTTGGTAAGTAGAGGGGTTCGGCCACAAAGATGGTAGGAGAGAGAGGTTGCTGCCACCAGGAAGTTGTAGAGGTGGAAGGAGACGTTTTTGCACAAAAAGGAAGTCGCAGTTGTGGAAGGAGAATAGGGTTGCTGCCTAAACACAGAACTAGTTTGGTATCAAATTGTGTTCGCTGCTCAAACACATAAATATAAGTGAAGAAAATTGGAAGCATTGATTGAGAGAGAAGAGAGGGTTGGCTTCTGGTATGTAGATCATTATTGTTTTGAGTTTGAGCTATTTGTTGTGGAATGTACGCCATATATAGAGGGAAGATACAAAAATCTCAGGACAGATTGACAGTAAGGGAAAGATTGAGAAGAAATGAGCCCATGAGAGGGGCATAAAAGAAATATAATGTCGTAGATATCATAGAGGGATGAAACGTCCAGTTTGAGAGGTTAAAGGTACAGATATGAGACAAGAAAGTATTCATATTTATTAAGATAAAGCACAAGTCGTGTAGCTTTGCAGAGAAGGAGTGATCGACTGAGGACATAGGAGGCCAAGAGGATGTGAAGCATAGTGCAGTGTAACTGAGAAGGCTATTGAATGCCAAGGTGTAATTGATTGTAAACATTGTGATGCAAAATTCTATACTCCTTGTGTTGATTTGAATTTAATAAAATCTTGAGTGTGTGTTCTATTTGCGTTGCAATCTTATTCTGTAATTGTGAATTCAAATTAGAGAGAGTAGAGTGCATCTACATGTGTGAGTGTGATTGATTGTGTGAGTGAAGAGTTTTGTTTTTGGAAGAGGGGAGTACCCTCTTGCACCAAGTGGTATTAGAGCGAGAAGGTCCTAAGAGTGTACAGGATACACCAGGACATGTGGGTAGAGGTAGCGGTAGAGAAGAGCTCATGTGAGAATTTTTGCAGGTTGGGGAAGTCCTGAGTAGTTGAGAGCTAGTAACCATGGAAGAGTTGTCTTTGTAGGTTGCAGGGTAAGTGAAAGTGAATGTAGAAGATTGTAGCAACAAATGAAATGAAGATATATGTGTGGAAGCCCATCATATGGGATGGGTGGAGATGGTATAAAAGGAAGGGATTCCTTAGAGAGATGACTGAAAAGATTGAGAGGATTGATGAGTTGTTTTAGAGATGTGACCAATTGGAGGCTATGCATCGTGGAGAGGTTGTAAGGGATGAGATTGCAGTGAAGACATGTCATGAAAAAGGCATGAAAGAAAAGGATGAGGAAGATGAAGAATTGCATACAATAGTAATTGAGGAAAGGAAAGAGAATAAAGAAGAAGTGGCAACAGATATGAAGAATGAAAGAGAAGAAGAGGAAACCCTTGTGCAAAAGGATCAAGAGGGAAGAGAAGAGATTGCAACCGAGGTTGCAAAGGATGAGAACAGGAGTTGTAGCCCTTTGATAGAAGGGGCATGGAAGGAGAAGCACATGGGAACAACCCATACATTTAAAAAAAAAGCAAATTAGAAAGGAAGGGAAACAAGGAGAGAAAATAATGGAAGAGGAAAGAGTGTTTAGCTGTGGCATGCCTTTTTGAAGAGGAAAAACATGAAATTGCAATAGAGAATGATCCATGGAAAGACATGGAATATGTGGGACAATGAGGTGATGAAGAAGCAATTCATAAAGAATTGAGAAGAGTGGAAGCATTGGAGATTGCAACAAAGGCATGTCTTTTGAAAGACATGGATGAAGGAATTGGAATTGATGTAGCAACATTGACTACACATCCTTCAGAGGATAAGAAGATAGAAGAGGAAGGTAACGAACTTGCAGTTGAGTATGAAGAGTGGAAAGTTGTAGCAGATGGAGAATCAAAAATGAAAAAATTAGAAGGCCCTAGATTTGACAAGCAAGTCGGCGAAGAGGAGAATGATCTTCTCTGGAGAGAAGAGATGAAGAAAATAGACAAGTTGCTAGAAGGAGATTGGATAGAAGAACATGAAGAGCTGAATAGTGCAGCAAAAAATGAAGGCAATGAAGTTGGAGCAATGAAAGAAAATAAGGTAACACTTGAGAATTTTGAGTTTAATTTGTTTGAAATGATGAATACAATAGAGGATATAGAGGAAGAAAAAGGTAGATACATGGAAGGCTTCAATTTCCATGAGGATGTTATAGATTTGGTTGTTGTTGAGGAGCATAAGTTTCTTGAGGAAAAAAGTGAGAGGATAGAGAAGTTGTTCAGTCTGAGTGAACACTTGAAGGAGATGAATGAGGCAGATAAGAGTGAGAAGATGGATGCTGCAACAACAAAGAATGAAGAGGTAACTTTTGATTTTTTTGAATTTTGTGATGAGGAAGTTGATAGGGATTTGTTTATTGTTGAGGTGAGCAAGAAGTTGCAAGTAGATGGAAGGAAAACAAATGAAGATGCAGATTTGTATGCAACTATTGTATGTATTAGAGTTGAGCCAAGATCAACTAAGTCAAATGCAAGTATCAAATTTTGAAGTAGTTGATTATGAATAAGATGTACATATAGGTTAGAGAGGTTGAGTTGACTTAGGAGTCGACTTCAACACTCAACCATATGTGTCGAGTTAACTCCACAAAACTAGCGTAAGGTGGCTAGGTGGTTGCAAACTTGTTTACACCTCTCCAAGTCGCCAAACAACCTTGAGTGAGTCAAGGATGAGTCGCCCAACAAATTTGACACCTCAAAGAGGCATGTGTCAAGAATACATAAAGGACACCTAAGTTAGGCTTAAAGCCTATAGTGTAGATAAATGAAATATATACACTAATAACATGTTTATGTGTAGAGGTTATAGAAGATGCCACAGGTGAGAAACTTGGTACAACAGTTGAAGGCATGAGGGAGATGATGGGAATAGATGGGGTAGATGAAAACCTCACAATGAAGGAAGAGAGGATAAAATAAGGTCTTGGGAGGAGAAGATAGTTCATGGTGGATGCAAGTCCATGAGAGGAGAGAAGAATAGAGTGTAGATTTGTTGGAGGAGTGTGAAGCTTGCTTCGGTAAGATGCTGGAAAAGGAGGAAAAAGAAAACTTTTTGTGCACATGTTTCAGCAATGGAGTTTGCTGCAGATTGCTTGCAATATGAAAGAATGGTTCTACCATTCAACTCCACATTTGTGAGTATATGATCACAAACTTCCTACCCGCCATGTCTAATACAAGAGCATCCGAGTGGATTGGCGATCAACATCAACCAAAAAGAATTTCAGTTTGTTGTTCTTTAGTTTGGTTAGCTTTTGTTGGCATATCTCAGTCTTGGGGTACATGTGGAGTGATCAGATTTGACAGAATCGAGTTTTCTCCATACTTTGGCTTTGACGCACAACATGCAGTTTTCATCGAAATAATTGTTTCGGGAAATCGATGGAGTTTCTTGCAAACCCTCTTATAGACAGATTGTTGATTCCATCCTAGATTTGATGGCGAAGGTTTCATGAACAGATCTTTCACGGTTTCAGAGAAGTAATTATTTTCTGACTTGTGCTAGCAGATTGGTGTAAGTCTAATATTTCAAATTCTGTGAGGTTTGGTAGAAAGCTTCAGAATGTTGAGTTACATGTCCCTGCAAGTTTTTGTGACATTCTGAGCTTCTGGTGAGGAGTTGTTGTGAAAGTCAGTTTTCTATTCCATGTATCCATTTCGAAGGCGACATGACGTTATTGTTGGTACATGTTGGACAAAATATCACAAGGTAAAGATAATGGCAAGTGTTGGAAGTGGAAAAGACATTCAGTGAGAAAATATCATATTTTGAGTATTCCTCTAAGAGTTATGAGAATGGTTTGGAGATCTAATTTGGCCTGGTCACAGCTAGTGTGGAACCATTTTCAGGAATAAGACCAATTGTTTGTTTCATTTGGAAATGACACCAATTCAAATATCACAATGCAATTGAACTGTTTGACATAATGATGGACTAAGTAAAATGCATCAATGACTATGGCATGGATATGTAATTGTAAATCTACATTCATTCATGACTTTGGGAATTATTTGTGGGTTGCATGGGTTTACTTGCCGCAGTTATAAGATGAAGACAAGTTAAAAAATCAAAGACAAATGACAACATATAGGTATTAGAAGACCAAGCATCAAATTGCTGCTGTATGTAATATGAAACAATAGAAATGCCTTGAGAGGCGCGTGGGCTGGGAAGGTGTATGAGTTTAAACTTATGAATTTTGCAAAAATGCATCGCGTCATGTTCTATTCACATGGAGTGGTAATAAAATACACAAGAACTTTGAATTAGAAGAGGGAAAGTCGAGGGAGAGAGGAACGGTCAGCTACAACAAACAAAAATTGAATGCTTGGTAAGTAGAGGGGTTTGGCCACAGAGATTGTAGGAAAGAGAGGTCACTACCACCGAGAAGTTGTAGATGTGGAAAGAGACATTTTTGCACAAAAAGGAAGCCGCCATTGTGGAAGGAGAATAGGGTTGCTGCCCAAACACATAAATAGTTTGGTATCAAATTGTTGTTCGCTGCTCAAACACATAAATATAAGTGAAGAAAATTGAAAGCGCTGATTGAGAGAGAAGAGAGGGTTGGCTTCTGGTATGCATATTAGAATTGTTTTGAGTTTGAGCTATTTGCTGTGGAAGGGACACCATATATAGAAGGAAGATACATAAATCTTAGGGCAAATTGACAATAAGGGAAAGATTGAGAATGAATGAGCCCATGAGAGGGGCACAAAAGAAATTTAATGCTACAGATATCATAGAGGGATGAAACGTCCAGTTTGAGAGGTTAAAGGTGTAGATATGAGACAGAAAGCATTCAGATTCATTAAGATAAAACACAAGTTGTGTAGCTTTGCAGAGAAGGAGTGATTGACTGAGGATAGAGGAGGCCAAGAGGCTGTGAAGCAGAGTGTTGTGTAACCGAGAAGGCCATTGAAGGCCAAGGTGTGAATTGATTGTAAACATTGTGATGCATAATTCTATATTTCTTGTGTTGATTTAAATTTAACAAAATCTTGAGTGTGTGTTCTATTTGTGTTACAATCTTATTCTGTAATTGTGAATTCAAATTAGAGAGAGTAGAGTGCATCTACTTGTGTGAGTGAAGAGTTTTATTTTTGGAAGAGGGGAGTACCCTCTTGCACCAAGTGGTATTAGAGCGAGAAGGTCCTGAGAGTGTAGAGGATACACCAGGACATGTGGATAGAGGTAGTGGTAGAGAAGAGCTCATGTAAGAATTTTTGCAGGTTGGGGAAGTCCTGAGCAGTTGAGAGCTAGTAACCGTGGAAGAGTTGTCCTTGCAGGTTGCAGGGTAAGTGAAAGTGAATGTAGAAGATTGCAACAACAGATGAAATGAATATATATGTGTGGAAGCCCATCATATGGGATGGGTGGAGACGGTATAAAAGGAAGGGATTCCTTAGAGAGATGACTGAAAAGATTGACAGGATTGATGAGTTGTTTGAGAGTTGTGACCATTTGGAAGCTATGCATCGTGGAGAGGTTGCAAGGGATGAGATTGCGGCGAAGACATGTCATGAAAAAGGCATGAATTAATAGGATGAGGAAGATGAATAATTGCATACAACAATGATTGAGAAAAGGAAGGAGAAGAAAGAAGAAGTGGCAACAGATATGAAGAATGAAAGAGAAGAAGAGGAGACCCTTGTGCAAAAGGATCAAGAGGGAAGAGAAGAGATTGCAACCAAGGTTGCAAAGGATGAGAACAAAAGTTGTAGCCCTTTGATAGAAGAGGCATGGAAGGAGAAGCATATGGGAACATCCCATACATTTAACCTTTTTGAAGAGACAAAACATGAAATTGCAGTAGAGAATGATCCATGGAAAGACATGGAATATGTGGGACAATGAGGTGATGAAGAAGCAATTCATAAAGAATTGAGAAGAGTGGAAGCATTGGAGATTGCAATAGATGCATGTCTTTTGAAAGATATGGATGAAGGAATTGGAATTGATGTAGCAGCATCGACTACATATCCTTTAGAGGATAAGAAGATAGAAGAGGAAGGTAACGAACTTGTAGTTGAGTATGAAGAGTGGAAAGTTGCAGCAGATGGAGAATCAGAAATGACAAAATTAGAAGGCCATAGATTTGACAAGCAAGTGGGCGAAGAGGAGAAGAGAAGGATGAACGAAGAACCTAGAACCAAAGAAGGAAAGCCTCAACCTTGGATGCCAGTGCATCACGTAGATGTCTGCGCATTGTGTTGTCGTCTGTATGACAAAAAAATAAAAAAAAGCTTTAGCAAATAGCTTCCTTCTAGTCTAGGTAATTATCCAATCTGCACTACAAAATACATAGAAGACCCAACAACATTCTAGATAACAAAATTTATGATAAAATACATTGAAGTAACTAATTTAAATGATAAGGACAAGAAATGAGGAAGGAAAACGAAGAGAAGAAGACCAATAAACCTACATGCCATTGAATCCTCTCAAGTTATTGTCAAATACAAAGTAAAAGAAAATTTGTTGGGGTTTTTTGGGAGCTTGCTTTCAGGTCAAGCCCTTATGTTGGTCTTTCGACCTCCACGGATAGCCAATATCAGAAAATATTAAAATATAAGCGTGTGCTCTTATTTACTAAGCGCATTTAGGAAAATGACGACAATGACAATAATAAAAACTGAGTATTAACCCTAGTCTATGGGGAAGAATACCCTAGTGTGTGTATAAGGAAATAGGATGGTGGTCTACACCATAGATTTTCCCAAAAAAAGATAATGGAAGATGCAATAAATACAATAACAATGTCATCTCCTTACAATGAAACATTGTTTCTCAGCTTAAAGCAATGGAGGAGGCTACAATTTTCTTGAGGATCAAATCAATGTGCAATCAACATCAATCCCTTGTGAGAGCCTCCACAACAATCAAGCTACAAGCGTGAAATCAATAGAAGTTGAGAAAGAGAGATGCTTCATCCTAAGGGGAGCATCAAAACCATTCAAGAGTCTTGTATGAGCCCAAAAGTTGAGTGAGAATTTCAAAAGTGAGTAGAACAAGATGAAAATGTTTCAAAAATAAGATTTTATATTGGAGGAATAGAGAATCAAAGGGTTGGGTATGCTTACAGAGGTTGTTTCACTATTGAACGAATGCTACCACTGACATAATCAGGTGACTAGGCAGGAAAGCAATGGCTTGAATTTCTAGAATCTTTGGGATGCTAGCACATCGCATGAACGTCTACACATTGCACTCATGTCCTAAGAAAGTTCTTCAAAATTTTAGCATGTGTTCCCAGAATAGCCAGAGACATACAAGTGTGATATAAAATTTGGCAAATCTTGGTGATGAGACAATAAATTGTCTCATCTATTAGCTAAATAAAAGCATGCATTTTGCTTAATTAGTGTCATTCCATGTCTTAATGATATTGCATGTTTTCCTTGTAAGCAACAATTAGTAGATTGAAGAATAAATTCTGCCAAGTTGGAACGCCAAAACACTTCCTAGAAAGCACGAAAAGAGGAAGTTTAAAAACATAGTCTCAATAAAACGATGATATCTCCCTCTTTTCTCAATAAATTTAGAATTTGAAAATGATTTAGAAAGATGGGAACGAGGGGAACAAAATCTAGAAACTATTTGAAGCAATTCATCAAAATAAGTGTGTAGTTCGTGACAGAAAGTGACTGAAATAAAAGTGGCATGATAAAAGGCAACGAGATTAGAGGAAGAAGTTATAGTCTTTCTCCTGAAGAATAGGATCTCAGATCCACATTCTTGGCAGATTGATTAAGAATAATCATTATATAAATGCATTGTAATTAAAGAAACAAATGGGGAGAGTTTTATGAAATAATATAGTTCAGTGTTTTAGCAGCAATAGTGTAGTTTGTTGTAGTTTTCATTCCTTATTTTATTTTTCCAACAATCTTTCCATTCCCTATTCTTTACATTTCTAATATTTCCTTTCACAAGCTTCTTAGGATAGATTTGATTCCAACATTTTCATTTACAAGCTCTTAGATTAGATTTGATTGCAATAATTTGTTTCATGCATTTCTTTCAATTTTGTTTGTAGAAAAAGAATGTCATGCAAATGATTTCTTCTCCCTCTTGCATATCACCATGGACACCACCCTGGATTGAATTTTATAATTAAATGATGAGGACTACAGTGACCCTTATCACTTGGTGAGTGGAAAAATAGGCCAAGATTAGGTTCGAGTGGCCCTACGAACCTGCTACAGGAGCGGACACCAAAGCGGGTCAGAACACAATGTGAAATTGTGAGGGTATGTAATTTTCTACATTACAATCCCTAAGATCTTCAAGGTAAGGTTAAACTCTAGGATGATCTGCATGTTCACAAAGAAGCTTCTTCTTAGTATTATCCTTGCATTATTAGAGGTAACTTCAATACCGTTTTAGCTCTTAATTAAAAAAAGGTGGACTTCCTACACTCCCTTAGGCTAGTCTTTTTATTCTTCAAAATATTAATAAACTTTAGTTAGTGGATATCCCTCTTAGCAATGAATTTTACTTGGAAAAATTGTAGAATTGGAGATGCACTCATTACAAAATGTTTGGACAAATGTTTGGTCAATGATTCTTGGCCTTCTTAGTGCCTTCAACTTTCTTCTTCTATCTTGGAAAAAGTAGGTTTGAATCACTGGCCCATAGCTTTGTGCTGGGAAGGATCTAAGTTCAAGCCTCAAAATTCCCCCTTTAGATTTTAGTTGTAGTTAAAAGAAGATGATTTGGAATAAAATATTAGGATTTGGTGGCAGGGAGGTAAACCTCATCATGGTGCGTACCTCAGTATGTTTTATTCCACAAATTATGTTTCGTCAAACAAAAAACTCAAAGAATGGAAATTTTCCTCACGTAGTAATATTCAATAAAGGAAAAGAAATTTTTTTGTCTAAGTTGGTGGAGATTTACGGTTGTATTCAAGAACAAGGCTTAAGTAAGGATTTCTTAACGCTACATTCTAAACTTCATAACGATTTAGAAAAAAATGAGCTTCAAGAGGAAATCATGTGGAGACAAAAATCTCATGCTAAATGGTTGCAGGCAGGGGATAAGAATTCTTCTTTTTTCCATCGCTCTATTGTGGCACAAAAACATGTTAATTCTTTTAGGGAGATTAAAAGATAGGATGGGTCCATAATTAATTCTATTCAAGATATCCAATGAGAGGCTGTTTCTCACTTTTGTGATTTGTTCAAAGCCCCCATTGATTTCTCTATTGATAATAGATTTATTATTTTGAATTGTATTCCTAATCTTATCTATGCTCATGAGAATTCCTTCCTCCATGGCCCTATTTCTATGGATGAGATAGAGTAGGTTGGTTTTATGATGGAAAAAGATAAAACTCCAGGCTTAGATGAATTTCCTATTGAGTTCTTTCAATCTTTCTAGGATATTTTCAAAGATGACATTTTGGAGGCTTTTGATGAACTACGTACATTTTGAATTTCTTTGATGTTTGACCCATAGCTCTCGACAACACTATTTATAAGATTTTTTCCAAAACTATTGCTGAGAGGCTGAAATGGTTCATTTCTTCCATAATTTCTATAGAACAATTTGTTCAGGGTTGCCAAATCATTGATGGTATTGTTATTGTCCAAGAAGCTATTCACTCTATACATGTTAGCAGGAAAAGTTCTATGTTCATGAGGCTTGATCTTTCTAAGGTTTATGACAAGGTTTGCTAGAATTTTATAAAATATGTCTTACACGCTTTTGGTTTTGATGATAATTGGATTCAATGGGTTTGTTGTATCTCTCCTTTTTCTATGATTATGAATGTATCCTTCTGCTATTTTTCATTCTGAAAGAGGTCTACGTTAGGGTGACCCTCTCTCCATATCTCTTTCTCATTCTAGTGGAAGGATTGGGCAAGTTTTTAAAGCACCTCAAGTATTTTGGCTCTATTTTTGGCTTTCACATTATGCGAGGTACAAATCCAATTTATCATATTTATTTTGTGGATGACATTTGTTTGATGGGCAATGCCACTCTTGAGGAAACTATGGCTCTTAGGAAAGATCTTGACATTTATATCAATGTGTTTGGTCAACTTTTGAATGTTTAGAAGTCTTAGGTTTTCTTCTTCTATATTGACCCTCATCTTCAAGATCAAATTGCTAATATTCTTCATTTCCATGTTGATTCTCCATCTTTCAAATATTTAGGTATCCCTATTTCTCCTACTTCCTTGGGAAAAAGTCTAAAATGCTATGTTCAATGTCATATCAATCATTGGACATGTAGATACATGTCTTTGGTTGGCCGTATAGTCCTTGTTAAAGCTATGATTCAAGGTCTCCTAGTTTATATATTTATGGCTCTTGTGGCTCCAAAATGCATCTTTCATGATTTGGATTGTAAGATGAGACAATTTCTTTGGGAAAGAAATTAGAGAAAAATAAATGACATTTAGTTAATAGGGACAAAATATGTTAGCCTAAAGAGAGAGGTGGTTTAGGCATGAGATCTTCCTTCCTTAATAATATAGCTCTTGCTACAAAATTATATTGGAGATGGTGTGTGGAGGAATATACTTTATGGGGAAGAAGTTTTAAGCTCAAGTACTTGGATCTAGAGAATCATTCTTTCATCCCTAGGATGTCAACTTTTGGTAGGGGCTCTAAAACATGGAAAACAATGAAATTAGGTGGTAGTCTAATTAATGGTCTTTTCTAGATTGTGGGGAAGGGTAACCTTTCTCTTTTATGGGATGATGCATGGGACCAACATAGCCCTGTGTGGAATTTCTTTGATCTCCTAGAATTAAAATATAAATGTGTTGAAGTTGGCTAGAGTTAAGTTTTTTATTTTTAGTATGCGGTCATGTAGGATGGGGTGATGATTTAGAAATGGTTACCTAAAGATCTTTGGCCAGGTCAACAATCCCCTCATCTCATTGACTGATTAGCTCATATTTTAGCTTCATGGATGTTCTCTTTAGATAGACATTCAAATATCGTTGAATGAGGTTTGAAAGGTTCTGGGATCTACACGATGCAAACTGGTTATAAAACTCTTTTAATAGAAAACTTGGAAGTTAAGAACTCTAAACTTTGGAAACAAATCTAACATCCATTTCTTCATGTTGGCTTAAACTCAATGCTTTCATGTGGCTTGTATCTTTAGATAAATTTCTTCATCATGATAATCTTTGAGAACAAGGGGTTGTTATTCTGAATAGATGTACATCCTATGCCTTCAAGATAAAGAGTCTAGAAGACATCATCTTTTAGATTTCCCCTTTGCAACTTTCCTTTGACATTTATGGCATGATTTGTTGAGAATTTCATGGAATAATTATGAATCTATCCAAGAATTTCTTGTGAATCAGCTACGACGTTCTTTGAATCTAAAGCCCTTAATCTATTTTATTATATTAGTCTTGGTCTAATCTATTGGAATATTTGGCGGGAACACAATCAGAAGATTTTCGATGGCACTACTCAACATATAAGTAGGGTTTGGGGTAGAATAATGACCAATTTGAAAAAAACCTATCAAGTTTGGATTCAAGATTATCAAGCAAGTTCTTGGTGGGAATTTATAACTTTGATTGGACTTGGTATTCCTGTGGCTTCTCCCTCTTCTACCTCTTCCAATAACAATCATCAAGATTATCAACTTACTAAATGAGTATGTCCTCCTCCAGGGTTGGTTAAAATTAATGTTGATGGAGCTTCAAAAGACAATCCTGGAAATTCTAACATGGGAGGAGTTTGTCATGACAATAATGGTAGGGTTAATTTTTGGTTTGCTAGTAGTCTTGGTGTTGGTTCTAATAACTTTACCGAGGCTATGGTCATTCACCAAGCTCTTTTTAAAGCTATGCTGAAGCATTTTACTGATATTATTCTAGAATCTAAATTTAAAATCTTGGTTGATCATTTCAAAAATAAGTCTTCCTCTCACTTCCAACACTAGTAGATGAATGCATGTAAGAAAGACATCAATATTCTTATTTATAGTTTTAATGTTATTAAGTGGAACCATACTAGAAGAGAAGGAAATTAGGTTGCACTGATTTTTTTGGCTCAATTAGCTCCTAATTGGAACAATATCAAGGTTGATATTGGAAATAATCAAGATTGGAATTTGAGCAGAGCCTTTACTGATTTCCTGAATTTTAATTAAAATGCCTCTTTGAATTTTTTATTCTTGTTGGGGTGCTTCTTGTTGGTGTGTAGGTTTTTGGGGTGTTTTCTAGTTTATTCCCCTATGGCCAACTTAATTGGTTTTGTTGTTAGTCCAGTTTTTTTTAACATAATGACAAACATTACTTTTGATACTGTAACGTTGGAAAATGTCCCCTTAGGGGCTTTTCCCTCATAAGGTTTAGCTCCCAGGTCTTTTAGCTGCATTTAGGACATCTTGCATCATATTTTGACATCCCGATGAAATGAGCCCTAAGTTTCATGACAAATGGGATCTAAGGGGATCCCTTGAACCTAACCCTGACCAAAATAGGGGGGGAGGACTTGGGCGCCCACGCCCTAGTCTTGCCCTATTTTGGGTCAGTCCCAAATTTTGGGTGTCGGCTTGTGACCGTTATTTAGGTCCTATGCCAACACGGTAAGTTTGAATTACGAAATTCTTGGCGGGAGTGTTTGTAGTTGCATATATAAGCATGTTTAGGCATTCATTTGTAAACTAGATTACAACTAGATGATTATTGTGATCTTTTGGTATCCTAAAGGTGATTCAAGGCTTTCATTGTGTGGCAAGAGAAGATTTGTGTTGTTTGTGTGTTTGCATTTGCAGATTTGAGCAATCATCTCCTCATGGCATGAAGAACTTCTTCTTTCCATGAGATCTTCACTACAAGGTGTCATCATTTGTGTTTTTAAGAATTTATCATTTGGTTTTTGCCTCTGCCTCCCAAGGGCACGTACTCTCTCTCTGACAACGGTGTTTGGAAGACTTGAATGTCTCTCCGGGGCTTGACTGAGGCAAGCCTCTAAACACCACAACCCCCTTCCAAAGTTTCTATGATTGCAGGTTACATGTTGAAGAAGTAGGAAAAGTGGAGTTACAGAGGAGGTTTGCAGAGTGTCGGATTTGTAGATCAGAGTTAAAGATAACACCTTGGACTTGGGCGCCCGCTACCAAGTCTTGCGGATTCTGTGACGGGAAAATCTTTGATACAACATGAACATGCTGCAGATCAAGTTTCCAGATCTTGACAAAAACCTGGGTATTGGACTTGGGCGCCCGCTACTTAGTCCCCGACTGTTCTGCTTTCCAAACTTCGAAAACAGGTGTGCATTTATTTGTCATTTTACATCTTCCTGTAGCAGCATTTTGAGTAATTCGTCCGTTTGCTTCCATAATTGCATAATTAGGGTTTTGAGGTATAATTGAGCATAATTGAACATAATTGGCAATCAAATCATACAAATCCAAGCTTCCCTGCATTCCTAAGTGACCAAGGGTCTGATAGTGCCTTGCCACTCGACCCAAAGTCCTTGAATATAATTGGTGAAAGGGGGATATACATCAAACTAATCAAACACCCACTATCCAAATTTCACCCCTTTATAGATACTTAGAGCATGTATAGTCTTTAAGGGAACAAGTACCTATGCCCTATCTATGGGGTTTAGAGGGTTCCTCCTCTTTTATTGATTGCCTATTTTTAGTCACATTCCGATTTTCTTAATTTTTTGGAACTGGTGTGCCAAGAATCATTTTTAAGACTGATAGACCCACTTTGTAATCAATTGTTTTAAGACATTTTTTTTCCCAAACTAACCTCTAATCATTATACTCCGCTAACTCCCATTGGCCATGCTTAAAACACCTTAAAGGCCCCTACATCTTTATCTTCCCATAGTATTAAGGGGGCTTAAAACCTAGCATCAACGCTAAGTTGGGCCACGAACTTGCTCTATGACTATATATGCCTGTTATCAAGTTTTAGTTTACACCTTCATAGGCCAAACAATCAGCAAACACTATTTAAATGTTTTAACAGTCAAAGACCTGATAGATTCAAACTTTTGTTTACTCTTCTACATATGGATTCATTTCATTTATATAATAGTGCTGTTTGATATATTTTAATGTATAAAATATGGTTGTCGTGCCCATAAAATGCACAAAAATGGAAGATATTCTTTTTACTTAGCATAGTTTCAGAATTGCAGCTGTGTGTATGACTATGCAAGGCTCTTCCCTAAACAAAAGAGTCAAAATAACGCATTTTCTACATTTTCCTTTTTTAAGCAAACGGTGTGTTAGCAGGATACGCCACTTAATATTTTGAACAAGTTCAATTTTTCTAGAGAACACTTAATATTTACAATTCAGCTAATCTTCTGTTAATTCGAACTGATGTCAACAAATAAACGGATTCTACCATATAGCTGAAAAAATAGAAAAAGTAGATTAGTTAGCACTTCGTTAATATAATCTGTTGAGATGGCCGAGTTGGTCTAAGGCGCCAGATTAAGGTTCTGGTCCGAAAGGGCGTGGGTTCAAATCCCACTCTCAACATTCTTGATAATTAAATATGAATTAATATTTTGTTTTTATTATTAGAACGTGAATTTTTGGTGCTCTTTTTGTGGTTTAAGGTTTATATTTTTGTGTTGTTTGAATGAGTTGTTTTATTCAAATGTGAAGTTTTTATATTTAATTGATTGTAAATTTTTTTGGTTCTATTTGTGGTATAAGGTCTACATTTTAGTTCTAGCATTCTAAAGATGGTGTGAGTTCAAATCCTATCTTTGACAAATTAAACTATCAATTTTTTTTGGGTTTTATGTTCATTTGAATGTAAGTTTTAATATTTTTTTGTTTTCCATTACAATGTGAATCTTTTGTGTTCTTGTTGTGGTTTAAGGTTGTAAATTTAACTTTGGTACATTTTGATACTCTAACAAAGTTGTGAATGTGAATTTTTATGTTCTTTTTGTGTTTGTTCAAATGTAATTTTTTTATGTTCTTTTTGTGGTCATTCAAATGCAAATTTTTCATGTTCCTTTTATATTTATTTGAATGTCATTTATTTTTTGTTTTTGTGGTCTATGGTTTATACTTAATTTCTAGCACTGTAAAGATGGTGGGGGTTCAAATCCCATCTTTGAGATATTAAAATATTATTTTGATGTTTTATGTTCATTTGAATGTAATTTTTGTATGTTTTGTTGTTTGTATTAGAATTAGAATTTTTGTAATTTAAGGTTAGATACTTAAGTCTTGGTACTCTAAGGAGGATGAGGGATTAAGGCCCTAGAGTTAAGTTTTGATATTCTAAAAATGGTGTCAATGTGAATCTTTTTGTGTTCAAATGTGAAAATATTATTTTCTTTTTGTATTTATTTGAATGCATATTTTTTTTGTCTAGGGCATAGACTTAAGTTCAAGCACTCTAAAGATGGTGTAGGTTCAAATCCATCTTTGACAAATTAAAATCAAATCCATCTTTGACAAATTAAAATATTTATTTTTACGTTTTTCTTTATTTTATGTTTTTATTCTGTTTATTTGATTGTTGTAAGGTTTGACTATAAGATAGCCACCCAAGATCAAGAAAGTTAAAGGTAACAATAAATAAATAAGAAGATAAAAAATGATAGATCTATTCAAGGATACAATATGTACAAGAGATACAAGAGATATGAGAGCTACAAGTAGGTATTTACAGAATACATCACTAAGATATGTGAATGCACAACTAATGTGGGATAATAGATGTAGTCATATGTGTGTACAACATCTCCACCAAACTAAGAAAGTACAAGTCATTTGTGCAAGTCTAACCTACCTAAGCAAACTTATCCTATCCTAGGTGCATATAATGCAATAAAGTAATAAACTAAATGTCAAAAATAAAATAATGCACCAACAACCCCATAAGATTAGTTTAGGTGGGTATGAAAGATAGATGGATGGGTCTTGGTAATTTTGTAGCTATGTTAGTTACACATGTACAAAATCTGTCCCTCAAGGAATTGTTAAGGATAAAATCTGATGCAAGAAAAAACTCTTCCCTAGAAAGAAGCCCCCCAATAGAGAGATAAAGGACGAGACTAGATACAATAGCCTCTTGCATCGATGGTAGATGCTTGACTATGTATATTGAAGTTGATCAATGCTCGTTGAACAACATGTCTCCCCTTAGGAAGAAACAAACACTAGTAGAGAAACAACAATATGTGATTGAAAAAACTACTAAAAAATGCTTATAAATGACCAAACATGGTCATGTGACCATTGGTAGTTTATTGCCAGTCATTTATAACACGACCAAATTGATGACTAAACCATTTTAGTCATTTATTGGTTGTTTTTATTGATTGATTTGGTAGTATATTTAGTCATTGATTGTTGTAATTTGGTCACTTATTTAGTCATTTTTTATTCACTGATATATTTAGTCATTGATTGCTATAATCTGGTCACTTATTTAGTCATTTTTTATTCACTAATATATTTAACTGGTCACTTATTTAGTCGTTAGTTTATTCATTGATTGTTGTAAACTGGTCACTTATTTAGTCACTGATTTATTTAGTCATTAATTTAGTCATTGTTATTAATTGGTCACTTATTTAGTCATTTTTATTCACTGATTTCCTTCCATTGGTAGTTTATTTAGTCATTAATTTTAATCATCATTTTGATCAATTTGGTAGTTTATTTAATTGTTTTTGTTCACTATTTTCTGTCAACTGTAGTATATTGATACATTATTTATTAAACATCATACCACTAGTTGCAAAGAGAAACACAAGTCTTGAAAAAGGAATTATGTTGTCTTTATTAATTTGAAAAGAGTTGTTACATAAAATATCTTGAAAGAGAGTTACAAGGCAACTATTGTTGTTGCAAAAGAAGCAAGAACTAAAGAATAAAAGTCCTCTGAGAAGACCTTAAATAGATAAGCCTTCAAACAAAAAACTTTCCATGAAGAGAAGGCTGCAATTCCTTGTAATTTGTTGTAGACACTTTGTAATCTTTGACAACATATCATAACAAGTCCATATTCTGCCTTCTGCAATTCATAGTCAAAACTACTTCCCTCAAAACCGTATGACACCATGGTTTAAACCTCAATGAAGCCTTAATTGTAATCTTGACTATGCAGGGTTTGGATTTCACTGCCTTGCTATTTGTTGCCATCTTTATACATTGCAAACTTTACCTTGAAAGCGTTTGAAACCTCCAATGTATACCTTAGTTCAAAAATCCCATAATGAGACTAATACACAACAAGAAGTCACTGTCTCAGAACCTTTAAGATTGCAAACTATCAAGTGAAACAAGGAACACACTGGGCACATCCAACATTTCTCTCAAGTTCCAACAAAAAAGATGAAAAGCCAAGAAACAAAACACAATTACTAAGAATATTTTGTGCATTTGAGACTTGACTGCCACCTATGCAAAAATTGCACTTGAGACTATCCTCCTTGATCACTGTCTTTACAACCTTGTTACTTATGTGCTCTTTATTGTCACTAATAATTAGCTTCTACATCTCCCTCTCAGTTCTTTGAAGTATATATTCATAGCCAGCAGTTACATTCTCTTAGCATAGTCACTTTAAACTATTGTCACTATGGTAGTGTTTGTGTTCTTCATAGAATATCCCAAACTCATGCATTGTCGAATACAACCAGGATCCATGCCCCCTCCATCATCTACAAAAGCAAATACAAGGTGATAATTTCAACTAGTATGTTCTCATAAAAGTAAATACAATACCAATTTGCACAAATAGTGATAGCAAGCTAGGAATAATGTTCACACCCTGAAAAAGTCAAGCATGACTGCAGTCGCAAGGGTTGCAAATCTAGTCCACTTTGACATAAGTTGCATCATGAGGTATCTAAATGTTATTGGACCAAAATAAGAAACACAATAAGGAAAATTTCTACCTACAATATAGACAATAATAGAACACTAATATTCAAATATAAGATATCTTATTATCAAAACATCATACATCAGGTTGACAAATAGTAATCATCAAGACAACCCTTCAACAAACAAAACTGACTAAGATATTTTAGAAATAAGCATTAGTTATGAGCTTCTCTCATCTCTAGGGTAACTATCACAAACGAGTGATTGTAGCCACCTCAACAATTCATCTCAGGAAACAAAGTACAAAGCTACATTACCTCATCAATTGCATTAACAAAATAGAGGAATTTTGTTAATGCTTTGATTGGATGTCCATTTTGTAGTAGAGAAAATGTAGCTTAACAAAATATTGGCAGAGGCCAACTTGTCTCAACTTCAATCAATTTACCTCAAAATTTTCAATGTGTTAAGACTCAAGAGAATACATAATGGGAAAAAGTTCCACATTTGATAAGAAATACAATGTCAAGATTCCATGTCAAAATCGCTGTTTAAGAAACAAGTAGTTGAACAATAATCAAATGCACGAATGGAACCCACCAGAACACAAAATTTGTAAAAGACAAGTAAACTCACATTGAACTGAGAAAGCTAATCTTTTTCACAGGAGGCCAGTTCTTGAAAAAGTTTAACAACTTTTCTCCCATACATAATTGATTTTGGAAAGATAACACCACAAAACTGTAGATGTCACAAACTTCAATTGCACCTTCCTCTGTAGAAAATTCAACTACACCATATTTTTCATGGATAAAACAAGTAATATCTTGAATGTCTTTTGCTAGATAAAAGTCTAATTGAACTTCTTCTTGTAACATGACAAAAAGGAATTTAAGTTCTCTAGTCAAAAATTAAAAAAAATAGATACAAAAGATATTATAAATATAACAGATAAAAAAGTTGACCCAAAAAGGTGAGAAAATGGAATACATGTCTCTATGCAATGAGATAAAAATGTACCCTTTAAAAAATGGATACTATCGCCTAACCATTTCAACAAAATCCCTCAAATTGGAAGAAATTATAAATATAGCAGATGAAAAAGTTTAAACCCAAAAGGTAAGAAAATGGAATAGTTGTCTCTATGCAATGAGATTAAAAATGTCCCCTTTAAAAAAATGGATACCATCACCTAACCATTTCAACAAAAACAATAGAATCCCTCAACATGGATATGACAGAAATAAAACTGAAGCGGAATCGACCATTATCCACTGAGTTTAGTTGAAAGTGATAATGAAATTGTTGTATCCATTTTTCAATCAATATTGACATGCATCATTGTGCCATTGTTGATGTTTTTTCAAATTCTTAAAGAAGTGCTATAACAAATAAAAAATGTAATGCTAGATAGGGAGAAAAGGGGATACTTGCCTCCATGATATAATGCAAATAGATGATATAATCCATGAGCACAAACTTTCCAATTAATCATTTTTTTATTAATAAACATACATCTTCTTAAAGGATCTATGATGTGAACAAAACAAATCATATGAACACCACCCACTAACTAGGTGTAACCTTATGACATCAACTACATCAGAGATAGTTGTGGATTCTGCTTAGATATATAACAAAAAAAAATCACACAAATCATAGCTTGATTAGGACACACCTGCCTCAATATAGTTGAGAGTCTGAGACAGTCTGGGTACCAATATATGGACATCCATCAAAGCATGAAGGATAGAGGAATTTGTCAGATGTTGTAGTTGCAACTGCCTTGGTAGACATGTATGTAAAATGTGGAACCATGCACAAGGCACATGAACTGTTTGATAGAATGCCTCCCCCGTAGCCTCGCAAGGACCAGGGCATGAGGGCGTGGGATGGCGGGCTCTCCCCGCATCCCTGCAAAGGAACTTTTGTGTGTGCATGGGGATGCAGGAAGAGAAAAAATGTGGTCTCATGGACTGCATGGTCTCAGATGTTGTAGTTTCAACTGCTCTGGTAGACATGTATGCAAAATGTGGAAGCATTGACAAGGCATGTGAATTGTTTGGCAGAATGCCTCAAAGAGATGTCATCTCATGGAATGTAATGATTGCGGGATATGCACAAAATGGATTTTTTGAAAAGGCTTTAGAAACTTTCAAGCAAATGCAATTAGTAGGTATAAATTCAAAATCTACAACCTTTGCCAGCATCCTCCCTGCCTGTGCCAAAATGGGAGCTTTGGAACAGGGTATGGACATCCATCATAACATAATGGAAGGGGGATTTTTGTCAGATATTATAGTTGGAAATGCTTTAGTAGACATGTATGCAAAATGTGGAAGTATAGATTAGGCATCTGAACTGTTTGATGGAATGGCTCAAAGAGATGTCATCTCTTGGAATGCAATGATTGTTGTTATATGGAGCCTAATCAGACTTGGAGGTTAAATTTTCCCCACTTTTATCGGTGCGGTTTCCCCCTAAATTCCTACGGGGTCAAGGGCCAGCACCCCTTGCAGGGGTTTGGGGGCAGCGCCCCTTGCGGGGTTTGGGGGCAGCACCCCTTGCGTGCTCCCTATCATGATATAGGGCGGGTCCCAGGGGCAGCGCCCCCGTGGGGGCTCGAGGACAACACCCCTGAAACCTCACACGGTTTTTTATTATTTTATAAAGGCACCGGGAGTTATTTTTTCATTGGCCGACATTAAAAAAAACCCTATTTTTGTAACCGACAAAAAGCTTGATAAAAGCGGCTAAGGGTTACGGTTTCTATTGATTGTATTGTAGCATTTGCAGTGGTATTGAGTTGTAGGGATTACTGGTTGTAATTGGTTTGATTTAATGGATAATAATATTGGATTCTCTGTTTGGTGGATGTAGCCCAAGTTTGGGTGAACCACGTTAAAACTTGTCTCTTGCTGTTATTAGTTTTATGTATTTCCATTCCTCTGTTTAATCTTTATTTGCATTTAATTGATATCTTCTGCTGGCTAACCCTAACAATGATTGCATGATATGCACAAAATGGATTTGTTGAAAAGGCTTTAGAAATTTTAAAGCAAATGCAATTGGCTGGTGTAAAGCCAATTCCACAACCTTCGCTAGAATCCTCCCTACCTATGTCAAAATGGGATCTTTGGAATAGGGTATGGACATCCATCAAAACATAAAGGATAGAGGAATTTTGACAGATGTTGTAGTTGCAACTACCTTGTTAGACATGTATGCAAAATGTGGAAGCATAGACAAGGCACATGAACTGTTTGATAGAATGCCTCAAAGAAATGTGGTCTCATGGACTGCAATGATTGCAGGATATGCACAAAATGGATTTGTTGAAATGGCTTTAGAAATTTTAAAGCAAATGCAATTGGCTAGTGTAAAGCCAAATTCCACAACCTTTGCCAGCATCCTCCTTGCCTGTGTCAAAATGGGAGCTTTGGAATGTCAATGCTTCCACATTTTGCATCATCCACTCTCCCACAAGCACTTCAAGTCATGCCTGCGGTGATGTGGGAAAGCCCCGCATCACCGTAAACATGACTTGAAGTGCCTACGAGAGAGCGGGTGATGCAAAATGTTGAAGCATTGACAAGGCATGTGAACTATTTGATAGAATGCCTCAAAGAGATGTCATCTCATGGAATGCAATGATTGCGGGATATGTACAAAAAGGATTTTTTGAAAAGGCTTTAGAAACTTTCAAGCAAATGCAATTAGCAGGTGTAAATCCAAATTTGACAACCTTTGCCAGCATCCTCCCTACCTGTGCCAAAATGGGAGCTTTGGAATAGGGTATGGACATCCACCATAACACAATGGAAGGGGGATTTTTGTCAGATATTATAGTTGGAAATGCTCTAGTAGACATGTATGCAAAATGTGGAAGTATCTAGATAAGGTACGTGAACTGTTTGATGGAATGGCTCAAAGAGATGTCATCTCTTGGAATGCAATGATTGCAGGATATGCACAAAATGGATTTGTTGAAAAGGCTTTAGAAATTTTAAAGCAAATGCAATTAGCTGGTGTAAAGCCAAATTCCACAACCTTTTCCAGCATCCTCCCTGCCTATGTCAAAATGGGAGCTTTGGAATAGGGTATGGACATCCATCAAAACATAAAGGATAGAGGAATTTTATCAGATGTTGTAGTTGCAACTGCCCTGTTAGACATGTATGCAAAATGTGGAAGCATAAACAAGGCATGTGAACTATTTGATAGAATGCCTCAAAGAAATGTGGTCTCATGGACTGCAATGATTGCAGGATATACATAAAATGGATTTGTTGAAAAGGCTTTAGAAATTTTAAAGCAAATGCAATTGGCTGGTGTAAAGCCAAATTCCACAACCTTTGCCAGCATCCTCCCTACCTGTGTCAAAATGAGATCTTTGGAATAGGGTATGGACATCCATCAAAACATAAATGATAGAGGAATTTTGTTAGATGTTGTAGTTGCAACTACCCTGTTAGACATGTATGCAAAATGTGGAAGCATAGACAAGGCACGCGAACTGTTTGACAGAATCAAGGATGTGTTGAAAATGATGTTGAAGAGGAGAAGGCTCTATAAGCATGTGCACTTCCATGAGTTTGATGAATGAGGTCTTGAGACTATTCATAGATTCTTGTGTCATTATTTACTTGGATGATATAGTGATTTTTAGCAAAACTTATGGTGAGCATCTAATTCATTTGAAACAAGTTTTGTAAATTCTAGAGGAAAATATGCTGCTACTTAATGAGAAGAAATATAAGATTGCACAAAAATTACTTGTCTACTTGATGGATGTGCTTGATGATGGAGAGTTGAGAATTGATCTAGCAAAAGTGGAAGCTACTTTGATGTGGCCTAAGCCTTCCAATGTGACAGAGGTAAGGTGTTTTCTAGGAACAGTTCAATACTTGAGAAAGTTTATTAAATCCTCTTCCACAATAGAAGCACCTTTGCATTCTATAGCCAAATGTTGTAAGTCCTACTTGGAATAGAAATCACAAAATTTATTTGTTGAGTAGAAGCAAAAAACTTTAGAAACACATGGGTTTTGGTACCAATAGATTTGCAACTATGTTGTAGGGGCTGTCCTGTTGCAAGAGGGCAAATTCATTTCTTATCACTGAACTTTTTAATGGGGGAATTTAGAATTACTATACAAAGATAAGTAATTGTAAGATCTTTTTCAAGCAGTTACAAAATGGAAGAACCATTTAACGAGGAAGGAGACTAAAATCCACATGGATCATAAACTGCTTCCATATTTGCAAGCACAATCAAAATTGTAGAAGGAAAGGAATTATTAAAAGGATGGCTTTATTGCAACAATCTAGTTTGATTATCAAAATATAATAGGTGTAACTAACAAATTGGTTGATATGTTGTGTAAACCATCTCTAGTTTTAGCTTTGGCCACTATATCTCAATTTAAGCCATTTGTCCATGAGGCATGTGGTGAAAAGTACGAGTATGATGTAGATTTTGGGGATGTATTGTAGCATTTAGAAAGTCTGAAGAGTGTGTATTTTGAGTCAAAGGAAGACAATTGTCTCCAAGGAGTTTTTCCCTACAAGTTGTAAAGCTTTATGTTCCTGTGAGGGAAAATTTAACCAAATGAAGCAGGCTCATACTTCAAAAGTTGCTGGTTACTTTTACATGACAAGGACTTTGCCACATAAACAAAGGTCTGGGTGTTGCCAAACATGCAAGATGATGTTGCAAAATTCATAAAGGGATGGTTTTGTATAGCACAAGCCAACCTACTAATAGAAAGTTAGGATTGTATAAACTGCTATCAATTATTTCTAGACCATGTCAGAACATCATCAAACCAAGGGCACAATTATTACTTTGCTATTATAGACCAACTTAGCAAATTGCCTAATCTCATTCCTTGCAAGAAGACTCTTAAGGGCAATGATGCAACTGATTTTCTTTTCAATGATGTTTGGGTTCACTTTGAAGTGCCTAGCACTATCATTTCAAATAGAGATAGCTGGAAGGTTTGGGCCACATACTAGAAGGAGATGGATACAAGGTTGAAGAGATTCACTACCTTTCATCCACAAACGAATGGCTAAACTAAACTAGATGATAGAATAGGGGTATAACAGGAAGCATCTAATCTAGGTTCCAAAACATATCCAAGTTACAATACCCTAAATTAAATCATGAAATACAATGTTCAGAGAGTGGTCTATAGAAAAGATAATACATTTGGAACAAGAAACTTTATTAATCTACACATTCTATACATGACATATTTAAGGCGTATGGTTGTTTATCCTTCTGACTACATCTATGATCACTTTGCCTCTACAAGGACAACATAATAGAATGTAAATACAATTATTATATTATTTTTATAAGAATGGATGGTTAAAGAAACAGTTCATATCTCTAGATGCTACTCAAATGACACCATGCTAATGTCAAAAGGTGTCACAAATAAATCGCGAGTCAAATAACTCATGAGTCTCAGGCCTAATTGAAGAAAGTGACCTCTCAAAATAAGGTGGAGATGAACAAAGAATAGGTACCAAAGATGGTGTGACAATGATTATGAAGGGACTATCATCAAAGAGGATATGAATGTCCTCAAGGGTGTCCTCCAAATCTATAAGAAGGGATTCACAAAACAAACTTGATAGACTTGTTAAGTACTCATCCCAAGAAGCTATCTCTAGAAGACAATTAATGTCCTGCTAAAAACTATATATTCTATACCATTTGAAAAGAACATCAAGTACTAATCGTATGTCCTTTTTATCAATATTGCATTCCTTGAGTTGTGTTCTTAGATCATTGACTTGTGACATAATCTTAGAAATTGTCAAAACTATTTGGGTCAAGGTTTATCAACTTGACAACCCTTAGTCTCATCAGTTTGATAGTACAAACCAACAAATTTGTCCCATGTCTCCTTAGGTGTATTAAATTTTTGCACATGAAATTGGATATCAAGGAAATAAAAGTACATAAATATCCAAGAGCTTCGTTACATTAACTAAGCCATACTCTATTTTTATAAAAAATCTATTGGTTTAGGGTTTAGGGTTTACAACATATACCTAGTGTAACCTTCACTCATTAGGTGATTCCATATCAATTTTTTCCATGATGAATAGTTGTATGGAGTTAGGTAAGCACTCGTAGGATTACCCATGGTAGAATTAGAAGAACACAATGCAACACAAAGAACTGAAAGCAAGCACAATCACAAGATTACACCCCCTAAAGTCAATCAAGAGATCCCCTAGCAAAACATGACGACACTTTATACTTAGTGCAATTAAAATTGGCACTTGCCAAATCAACAAAGTGGTCTTGATCTCAGTGTATTATAGAAGCCAATTTAGGCCACTGTGATGAATGTATCATTTTGTGATAGAATGAGATAAATAATTTTCAATCAATAAGAAGTACACAAAAAATTATGCATTGAAGAAAAATTACACCAAAAAATATGATCATATGAGCTCAAATAGAGCCTCCAAAGTTCTCAAAATGAGAATTGCTCATCATCACTTGCGAGGACCTATAATTTCTAGAAAATATAGACATAAATTTAATAGAAATCATATACATCACTATAAAGGTCTCAAAAATTATCTCAAGTCAAAAAAATGCTCAAAAAAAGGAGCCAATATTACTGAGAATAGAGCCTCTGAAGTTTGAGTGCAAAATTTGAACTACCAATAAAGAGGGGCCAGGTTGGGAGGTAGAGGGGATAATATATGATGATATAGTGCTAACATTGGTAGATGCCCATGGATAAAACATATCCCTCCCAACACAATATTCTCCTATGATGCCAAAAATACCATTTGTTTCTTGCAAAACCACATGTACCACTAAAAATCAGTAAACATAGGTCTAAAACTACCGATGGAATTGCACATGTGTTATTTATAAGATGAGATATTTATAGGCTATGAGGCAAATTATGGAAGCATTGCCCATGGAGAATTGTCAATTATGGTGTAAACAAGTGGCATGGTTACTATGAGAGGGCCATTGACAGTGAGCCCTTGGTTGCCATTGGTAAATAAGAGTGTTATCTAGGGGCTTACCCCCTAGTACTATTAGATCCATGCAGTACACTTGTAGTACCTTGGGTATGATAGTGATAGGTTTGCATAGGGTATTGTTGGGTGAATATTTTGTCATCAACTCACTGATGGCAAAATGGTTATATCAACCGCAGTATGATGAGATAAATCTCTCCTCTCAGCAAGGGGAGGTTCCCTTTTAACTATTACAAACTTATTTACACTAAATACTAGCTTTGGGGGTGTGTTACATTCATTCTTTTCTCTTCTTTCAGAAAAGATGTTTACAATGTTTCACAGTAATATTCAATAATGCTTCTACACTTAAACAATAATCAACAATATTCTTGTAAGTTGAAGCAAAAAGTCTTTCAACTTACTTCACAAAAAGATTCATGAACCAAGTGAATAATCTCAAGTACAAAGTCTTCAATTATCCCCAGAAAGATTTTAAAAGTAACCGTATCACCAGTTGGAGCACCAAGTCTGTCAACTAACAACACCACTGATTCACGTGAATGTGATTGAAAATCATAGCACAAAGTCTACAAGTTCTCAACACGATTCATATACAAAGTGAACAACTACGAGCTCAAAGTCTTTATAATCCTTCACCAAGAAACACTTTCAACACACATAGATTCAAGGAAATAATATAACACAAAGTTTATATAACTTATCTTGAATGTCTTCCAATCGTAATAACAAAGCACCACTTTATCCAATCAATCAACAAGAGAAATCAGCAAAAATGCCATATGTACATCCTCACTTATACAAAGTTGATTCAACACAAAGTTTGATATCAAAACTCGCCTTTTTTATTGATTGGAATTGATCATACAATTTGAACACAAAGTCTCAAAGTTGAGTCTCAATTTGGGCAGCACTTTGTTGCATAAGATTAAAGATAAAAATTACAATGAAGGCCCTCTTTATTTATAGGGAGAGACCTTGAGAAAATTTAGGAAAAACCTAACTACTTTGACTTATTCAAAAATAGGAGTCCTTATTGACTTGGGACTTCCTATGTTTTTACATGTAATTACATATGAGAAAAGTACATGTAAAAGTGTCTAAAACTAAATGAAAAGTACATATGAAACTACAAAAATATTCTAGGGCATGATGGCTTTCATCAACACCCATTCCCTGTACTCTGCACACATCTTCATGATGATCGGTCCACAAACCCAATTCAAGAGTAACTTGCCAGGTTTGATGACTCAGCATCTTTGTGTGCCACTTCCATTGTCACTGCTACTCACTCTCCAATGTCTATTGCATTGTCCATACATGATTGCTCATCTCTAAACATAACTGGTCCTCCTTGACTACAAGTGGCACAACACACCATTCTCATTGTCATGACTATGAATTGAATCACCTGTCTCCTTGAGTAATGGCTTTCAACATCCTTCTTTACTGTCATGTGCATGCTCCTATTATCAGACCCCTGCTATCTTGTGCTTCATTACTTTGGCCTTCTTAGGAGATGGGCCAATCATTTGAAAGATAGACTCCTTCGGATGACGTGATGACCTCAACAACTTTGCAGGAGAAACCGTAACAAAAATTCATGATCTTGCAGTTAGGGGAAATACTGGTAATTTTGGGAAACTGCATGTTGACGATCATGATCACAGGGGTGAGCTTGAAAGAGCTAATGAGAAAGTGGGTTGAAAAAATGAAGGAAAGCGAGCTCAGGATAGCTTTTAGAGAATTCTCCAGAGTTAGAAAATTTCTGAAGAGGGTGATGCATGGGTGGCAAAATTTGCTGCCCTTGCATGTGAGGGATTTCTTATATTTACATCGGCAGAAAAATTTGCCGCCACTGCATGTGGTAAGAAACGAATGTCGGAGCGGCGAATTTCACTGAGATTGCAAGTAATCCAGAATTTTACGAAGTTTATGTTAAAGTGGTATTTTTCGCCACTACTGCATTTGATAGAAACTGCATTTGAGGTTTAAGCGGCAAAATTGCCGACACCGCATAGGATAGAAATTCCAAAATTTTTGTGTAAGGGCGGCGGATTTCGCCGCCCATATACTTAAGGTAGGGTTGCAAGGTTTTGGTGTAGGAGTGGCAAATTTCACCGCTCATACACCTATATGGGTAAAACTTAGAGCGCCAAGTTTGATCTTATTTCAAAGACACAGGAAAACGCGAAAAACGAACCAAGATCAAAAGACAAAAACGACCACAACAATAGAAAAACAACATCCGACAAAGGCTTACAACAAAAATCAAACAAAATAAAAAGCCCTTCAAACCATTAATTTAATGGAAACTTTAAGAAGGAAAATGAAAGCAGGTAAAAGACTTACCTATCCCTACGGAGGAAACCCTAGATATGATGATGAATTCAGTTGAACTTTAGATTGGCGCAATCGGATGGTACGAGGAAAGTCCAGTGGATAGCTTAGGAAGAAGAAAAATGAAATGACGAAAGAAACAATCAAAAGATATTTAAAAGCTTGAAAACACATCTTTAATGGGTGGCACGAGTGGCCATTAATGGCACATGAAGTTCAAGATCCCAGAGATCTTGCTCGAGCGGCAAAATTGGCCAACCCCGCACATATCAACAAAAAGGCAAAGGCGGCGAAAAGCACCGACTTTGCATGTGAAGATGGTTTTAATGAGAACATGTATTAGCGGCTAAAAATGCCGCTCGGACATGTAGAAATGAAAAACCATGCAAAAGTAGTAAAAAGTGCCGTCGTTACACGTTAAATGAAAAATATGTAAGGTCGGTGATTTTTACCGACATTACACATTAAGACTCAAAAATTTACTAACACCAAAATTGACATCTTTATCAATTTAAGACTTTATCAATTCGTGCAAATATCGAGGAATCAATTCAAGGAAATGTCGCAAACTAATTTAGGATGTCAAATGACTTCGCACGGGACCAAGAGAATCTTGTCTCGATTTGTGAACTTAGAGTGTAGATCACGAAACAGACAAGTTTCGTGGGGGTTGTCTACAAAAATGAGCGTAGCTGATTTTGAGAACAACAGGTATTAAAAGTACCATGTCTGCAGACTTTTGATTTTTCCCCTCCTTTTTTTAAAATCTAAAAAATAAAAAATAGATTATATTTAATTTACCTCTCGTATGAATGCCTACACCTACATAGACACCAATAGAATATTCTATCGACACAAAGAATATTCTTTGCTACATGATCTATACAATGAAGGATGAGAATTGGTATCAAGATTGGCCAACTAGTTAGCTGCTTTGGTACCTTCTCCAAGTAATGCATAAAGATAATCTCATTTAAGGAAGATGTCATTGACAAGGCCTCTTTAACTAAGTTATTGAGTTGAACTGATTATGAAAACTTGTTGTGGTAATTAGATTAATGATAATTTTAGAATTACTTTCTATAATAATTTTCTATAGACACTACTTAGGGCCAACTAAATCCCAATAACCAAGCCTTATCCTTTTGCAACATTGTTTACATTTTTGATTATGAAATGTGATTCAAGAGAAACCACTCTCCTTATTGCATTTTAAAGGATACAACCTGTACTTGATAATCTTGGGTCTCCTTTCAAGGCCCCATTAGATAGGGCTTAACCTAATCATTTTGAGGAGGGATCCATTTGACTCCAACTCATCACCACGAGTACCTTGTAGTGATTGTGTCTAGACATGATTCAAACTTTGATCATTATTGGTGTGGCTGATGATTCCTTTCACTGGATCCCCATTCTTCCTATGGCATATGATTTCCATCACTTCATTGGTAGATCTTTCCACTTTAAACTATATTGTTTGGTCAAACTTTACACGATATTTGTTTTGGTTCTTTGTGCCATTCAAGCCCCTCCTTGGACCTTGGGTATGGTTCCATATATTTGTTGATTTCATCTTTCTAACCATTCCTATTCAAAAAATTCCTCATTTGCAAAATAAAAAATTGAAAGTAATACCAAATTTGTCTTCTATTTTAGTTTCATAATGTCTGATCAAATAAGAAGATGAGGCATATTCTTGTCTTGAAAGTAATCATTAACAATAGTTTGTTGTATTTTATGTAGTTGTGTTTTGAACAAAGTATTGGTGTTAGGTAAGACTTATATAGTTAAATACCTTGACGAGAAGTTATGGCATTATGTGTGGCAACTCTTTCTTGCAAATAATACACTATCTTAGTAGTAAACTAAGGCTCATTCCTTTCTATCTAGTGAACACAAACAACTTATGTTGATTTAGAGAACCCTCCTTGTCTGATTCCCCACACAACTATCATCTGCTTTCATAACCTAGAAGGATGAAGTGATTGCATACATAATGATAAGAATTTGAAATAGGGGTAGATGTATACTCTACATCTAAGTTTTGGTATTTTGACATAAATAATGATTGGGCCATTGAGTGCTAGATAGTTTTCTCAACTACATCCCATGTATCATGCATTTCCCATCAAATCTACAAGCATCTAAATCAAGACAAAATTCCAACTCCTAGCATTTCTTGTAGGGCTCATCATTTTTCATTCCTACTAATGACTACAAGAGGGCTAATGTTTTTGTATGTCTATGAGTTTCAACATATGTCAAGGTTCACAAATGGGAACATCAACTTACCTATTATGGGTCCATTATGCTTTCATTGCGCACTCTAATTATTTCAACATAGTTCTTATATCCAAACTTCCTTCTACACCACTTACATATTCTAGGTTAGGACTAGCAAATCATTCTTACAAGCTTCAAAGTCTAGTTAAGAATTCAAGGCTAGTATACTCATACTGAGTGACAAGTTTAGTCATAGTGAGCTAGTATGTACATGAGTGTCTACTTATTCCAATAATCTAGTGAGCTTCATAAGTATATTGTTTGAACCATGCTCTAATACCAAATGTAATAACCACCATTTGTTACTACTATTTCCTTAATTTTTAAATATAAATTATAGTTGTATCATTAAACTCTAATAAATCACATTTATTCATAATTTGTCTACTTCGTGGAAAATGAATAAAATGACCAAACTAATTAATATGTTCTAGTTTTGAACTTTCCTATTAATGTTTGTTCGCATTAAATTGTTTCACCAAATATTGCTATAACTTAAGAAGTTATTCCAATTTAGAAGGGATACCTTTGTAACCTTACCAAAGCATGGAATTGGTAGCAACTCTATTCCACAAGCTTACATTCTTGCATTAAATAGGGTAAGCTTTCTATATCATGACATATCCATAGACCCATGATACCTATTCCTTAGGGAACCAATTCTTTGGCCCTACCTACATATTCCATTAAGCGAATTAGAGACTCAATAGTTTGTACACACAATAATAGAAAGAATTCATCCTTGGAATTGGGATGAGATCTCTGACCTCTCATTTGAATTACAATCAATAGTTAAGCTTATACTTACAATACAATCCATGTGCAATAGTATAATGACACATGTATCCAAAATATATGTTTGTATAATGTCAACATCAAGGTATAGTAACAAAACCACATAGTGATCAACACATACATACATCACATAAGCCCTTTTTAATAAGGCGACAATCAAGAAAAAGAAAACTAGTGCATCCCATACTACACTATGGGTCCATCCTTTTCCTAGTTCACTACTAGTTGTGATGACGAGACAAGCATTCCATACTACTTATTGTCATAACCAACAAGGCATAAGTATACCACACAACACATGCAAATATTAATAAGATTTCCACATCTTGTTAAACCCGAGTCATTGGATCTTGACTTCTATCACTTGCATGTGACTGACAAAAGTTGTTCCAACCTAGTATGGGGTGGCCCTTGAAATCTATCACTTTTGTGCTATTGGTAAAAGTTGACTAAACCCTAGGATATGATGTTAGATCCTAGCATCTATTTCTTTCATGATACTAGGAAAATCTAGATAGACCACACTTGTATTAAACTTGATTCCAACATGTGGAGTTATTTAATAGCTAGATAAACACAATCAAGATGTCTTAAAGTTTTACTTCATCTAGGACTACTGGCTATGCTATCAATCACCTAGACATGTTTAATAACTGGAACATTGAGAACAATACATTAAGCATGACACAACACTGGCAACACAAACATTTATTTTAACACACCAATGCTTGTAGTGAACTCCTAAGATAGGTAAATCATGACAACTGCATGCTACTAATGAAAGCTTGTCTAACCCTATAAAGTGGGTAGCTCTTGGAATCTATCATTTGTATGCTACCAGTGAAACCTAGGTAACCCTCTAATACAACCAAATACTTAGGTAGGTAGAACACTCTCCCTAACTTATGTCACATTGGAGATGTGATAAGCTTATATGTGAGTGGGTTATACATTTTATGGTTTTGGTAATCACCTCAGGATGATTAGGATAGACTACACTTTAAGATAGTGATTGTGCTCTACCTATGCCCTCATCCTCTTTGTATTTGTATGATACAATTAACTATGTGTCCTATCTTGCTCTATGTGATAGACGTCAAGAAGCTTATAATCATGCTTGTCAGTTGTCTAGTCTGTATAGACTTACCAAAAATGTTGTGTGTTTCACCTATTATCCTAATCTTACAGTTGCAACAAGAGATAAGGGTTGTTTATCTCTCTTGATACCACAATTAATTACACAAAACAACGATGGAGGCTGGTGGCCGAATGGTTACGACTTCTAAAATTAATGAATAAATACTTCAAAGTACATGCAAAAGAAATAAACCTATATGCAAGAATCTTTCTGATATCTCAGCTCGCACTAAGCGCAGAGATAGAGCATACTCAATATTTGCAAATCTAAGACTCTCTGAGACTCAGACCTCTAAGACTCGATGCCCACAATGCTTCCACATAGGCTTATTTATAGTAAAATACTGACCGGGAGAGGAGGTAGAAAATAATCTAACCGACAATACCAGGTGAACCAGTTAACTAAAAAGGAGGTTTATTGTGCCAAATGGCCGACAGTGACTGTCCTTAACAACTTTATCTTGTTGGAGAATCTTATCTTTAATGTCCGGTTCCATCTCCAATGTGATAATCGACCCCATCCCAACTCCCTCCAGAGCTTGAACTAGGAGTTGATGGTACAGTAGGGGTAGCAAACCCATAGTCATATATTTGTTGCCATCCAACTAGTCTCCATCGAGCATGGATCTAAAAATGATGGTGAATATTCCAATCATCTTGGTCATTATCAAAATGCATAGTGGGAGAAAAATAGGATTCCCATCTTAGCTTCATGTGAATAACCATCTTGGTGACAATGTCTTGGCTTATTGGTTCATCTGGGTTTACTGAAGAAGGTCCTACATATTTGAAAAAATCTTCGATCTGTTTTATCATAGGGGCTAAATAGGTGATAGACCAAGTAAAGAATGGTCTTCTGACAAGGTTAAGCAATAGATAATTCATGTGATCAGAATTAATCCTGAGGATTGTAAACTAACCATAACCTTCTTGATAGATATCAGGAGTTGAGATACAACCAGTGTGTTCTAGTGTGTCTGCAACATAAATAGCATTTTCTATATAATGTTTGTTCACTCCTTTTGTGAGAATATTCCTCTGTAGAATACGGCTCATTTTTAAAAATGAACATCATATTGTCTGTCTTTTATAAAGTCAGGAACACTGGATGAGGATGCAGGATTCTGCATGAATACTCCAGGTATAGAGGGTCTACTTAGAGTATCTGCTACTATATTGTCTTTTCCAGAAATATGCTGGGCTTCATAATTATACTGATTTAAGTATTCTTGCCAACAAAGATATTTACCATGACCATCTTTCCTTCCATGGTCCTTTTCTTTGAATGTAAGGAACCTAGTACAATCTGTTCTGATGATAAAATGCTTTAGATGCATTAGTTTTAAAGCAAACCTTTTCAGGTTCTTTATAACACTATACATTTCTTTGTCAGAAGAAATCCATTTTTGAACATCTTCAAGGAAGACTCCACCTGCATATTTAGTAGTAAGCTCAATACCATCTTTGACAAAGCATAAATGTCCTCCCTAAGCATAGTTAGATGCATCTGTATATAAGATAAATTCATCAGTAGTCAGAACATTAAGAACAGGTAAAGATTGTACCTTTTGTTGGATTAGTCAGACTGCATCAGTATGTTTCTAGGACCATTGAGGTTTCTTCTTCATGAGCAGTTGTTGCAAAGGCTCTCGGTCAAAGCCAGTACATGGGTAAAAGTTATTTACATAGTTTAATATTCCTAAAAATCCTTACAGCTCCTTTGTATTTAAGGGAGGCTAAAATTCAAGGATCTTTGACTTAATATGAGGTTGAACCTCAAGTTGTCCAATTTTTACAATCATACCTAAAAATTTACAAGAGTTTGTACACCATTGAATCTTAGATAGGGACATAACAATCCTAGAATTTAATGCTAACCTATAAAAAGTTTCTAGATGAGACTTATGCTCATCAAAGTCTACAAAAAATAAGAATATCATCAATATAAACACAGAAAATATTCACAACCATTGAAGATTTTATTCATTCATTAATCCATACGGCATGACTCTCCATTCGAAATGTCCAAAACGGCAGTTGAATGCCGTTTTGTACTGATCTTCTTTTTTGACTTGAATATGATAGAATCCTGAATTGCAATCAAATTGAGAGAAGATTTTAGAGTTAGCTACCTTTTCAAGAAAATATGATTTGTCTAGAATATGATAGGGAAATGAAAGAGTAATAGAATTTAATGGTCTATAATTAATAACCATTCTTTTCTTCTGTCTTCTTTTCTCAGCTTCTTTGCAAACCATGAAAGTATAACAATTATATTCATACTAAGAATGTTTAATATACTTCCCTTCCTTAAGTTCATTAATTGCTTGAGCTATGTCTGGATAGTCATGTGTAGGAATAGGTATGCACTTCCCTGTTTTTATCTTTGCACCATGTTGAAGTCTGATTTCCATCTCAAGCATCTCTTTCTCCTAGAATTTTTGTGGATCTTCTGAACAAACTACTTCAATGAGTGCATCTTTTAACTTAGGCAATAATTCTACTGTCTGAATTCTGTGAATGGCTGGATATTTCTCAGAAGCATAGATTAGTCTAGGAGTACTAATCTTTTCCCCATTAAGTGTAAACATTATACTCTTTTTTGTGCATCCATATGGAGTATATCTGTCAATAAAGTTATCTCCTAATAGTACACCTACTGGCATCTGTTTCATAGCGAAGAAATCACATTTAAATTTCTTGCCTTCAACTTGCAGGGATTGTTGATGACTATATTTATCACAGAGAAATTTATTTCCCTAGACATCACAGGCTGTATAGGCAGTTTTTTGTGTAAGTTGTTCCCAATAATTCAAAATAGGCTCTTTGCAGAAAGATAAAAATGCACCAGTATCAACTTGAGCATCATACTATTTGCCATTGATAGTAACAGTGATATATTGGGAAAATTTGCCAATAAGAAGATGAACTAGGTATGTAGGTTCAAGTTGAGGCTTAGGATCTGGTAAGACTGACATTACTAGCTTGACTTTACTAGGATCAACCATTGTCTTGGGTGTTTCTAGTTCAGTTTCTTGTTCATCCTCATACATTTATTGGATTTGTTCTTGGAGTTCATAATGGTCTAGGAATGGATAGTATGAAGTGGATGGAATATCTTCATATACTGGAATTGGAAAACATGGAGTACAAGGTTATACAAAAGGGGCAAAATCAGCTAAAGCTTTTGTAATAGAGTCCTCTTTTGGTTTCTTTCTGCTATACTTCCTATCCTTCCTTTCAGCATTGACAATAGGAAAATCAGTAGAAAAGACTTGTACCTGTTCTGGCACAAATTGACTGCAGGAGGCCTAAAAATAGGAGGATATCGGGACTGTTGTGCCATAAAACCTAGTTGTTGGAATTCTCTTTGGAATGGACTTCTTCCACATCCTCGTCCTTTTCCTCTCCATGTCTAATTCATCATGACTGTAGGAGCATCATAATTAGTGTCTTCTAATTGTTGTTAAGCTTCTAGGAGAGTATTTGCAAGATTTTCTAATCCTTCTTCATCTTCATCTTCATATTCATATTCTTCAATAACAAGTTCATAAATGTTATCTTGAAGATAAAGATCTTCTTCTTCATTAATGACATCCCACCACATTGCTGCAGTAGGATCAACATAAACATATTTAATAGCCTTATTCTTGCAGTGACAATCAGGTGCTTTATGACCAGGTTTATTGCAAATATAGCAAATGATTTAATTTCTCTGGGGACGTGGTTGAGAACGCTTTCACATATATTTATGCTTAGGAGCATATGATTTTTTATGGGAAATGAATGCTTATGGAAATTGAGATGGCATTTCTTAATTTCTTTTTGGCTTTGCGCTGAGCTTTAGTGAAAGGATTACAGCCATATGTCTCTATGAAAGAGGGAGCAATGCGTCTGTCTTCATATTTTATAAACTTTTGCTGATATTTACATTCTTTAATGAATTGAAGAATTTCTTCAGGGGCATATTGAATAAGATCAGTAATAGGAGAATCTTGCAAAGAAATTTCTCTTATTTCAAGATATCTAATGAATCTGTTAGCAATGTTGTATGGAAGACCTTCTAAATATTTTCTTTTAGCAAATTCAATTTTCTTAGAATCTTTGAGTTGATAAATCAACTTTCTGACATCAATAGAATAGGCTTTCAAGTCATTGAGATCCCAACATTTCATTGATAAGATATCTTTCATCAATCTCTCTTTTCTATAGACAGTTTCAAGACAAAATTCATCAACCAACCAATCAAGTAAACAATTCATAGCAAGTAACTATTGTTGCTGTTGTTGACCTGTATTAGTATCTGTAGTTATTATTATATTTCGAAAGACTCTTGCTTCTTTTTGAGCATCAGGAATACCATGCCACCAATCAGCTAAAATTCCCCAAAAATATGTAACAACCATTTTCGTAATATTTTCTTGGGGCATACCAGACAACGATGCTATAATGATAAAAGTATTTACCCACTTGTTTATAAGTTGGAATGGATCCTCTAACTGATCAATATCTAAATACCATGGGGTGACAGGATAAGTAGTCTGCATCATAAGCACAGGATCTAGGGACCTTTTTGCTCTCTTTTCTTTTGATTGGAGCAATCGTGGCACAACTATGGCATGTGAAACTAGCTTTTTCTCATTATTTACAAGCCAATCTAAAGACTAAGACAAATCATTTAAGGTAGTATCTACATGATCAAATCTATGAACAACATTATCTATCTGATTCCCTAAAGGCTGTACAAGGTTAATCAGATTAGATATATCATCACCATTTTTATGCAGATTATTTAGAGTTTGATCTAACTTAGTTTGTACTTGTATCAGTGAACCTTCAACATCTTTGATATGAGCATTATTATCCATCACAATATTGCCAATTCTATTAACATTATGAAGAATAGTGGCTACTAATTCTTTTAAAGACAAAACATCTTGACAAAAATCATCTACATTTTGTTGCAGATGAGCACAGAACCTTGTAATATAATTTCTCTGTTTAAACTCAAGAGAAGGTTCTTTTTCTTCAAGAGTCCTTGGCTGGAAGGCATACTAGAACATGCTAATCTGACCATCATCAGACTTGTAATTTCCTTTTAATGGAGGCCATCTGCCATTCTTATAATAAGAAATCTCTTGTTCCTTATACCACTTAAGAGTTTTAGATCTTGGTAGTGTTTGGACCATATGATAGAAAGGATGATTTATTTTGATAGCTTTCCCCTTTTCCTTTTGCCATTGTCGGCTAGATGGTTCAGGACTCGTATTTATAGGTTCATCTTCTTCTTCGACAAATAATTGTGCTTCCTTCCTTCCAGAAGAACTACTAAAGGAAGATCTAGGAGTAGCAAAAGATTCCTCAAAGGATTGGTATTGAATTTCTTAGAAGATAGGCTTCTGGGGATTATGTTGATTTGGTTTTGGCTAACATCATGAATTGGTCTAGTAGCTTCAAGTAACCTAGGGGCTACATGTTGCATCTAGTCAAGTTCCAACCTGCAGGTATTTCTATAGTATTGATATGGCCTTTCTGTAACTGGACCTCACCATGCAGAGTTTTAGCATATGGCAGATTTTCTAATATAGTTGGATTGTTTGTATTCATCATAGAATACAGAACCTGAATGTGAACAAAAGCATACTTGAATTGTCCAAACATATTCAGACCATAAAGAGAACTAAACACTCCTCAAAAATTAAGGGAACCTCTCTTTACCTCAGAACAACCCTTATCTCTTGATGCAACTGTAAGATTAGGATAATAGGTGAAACACACAACATTTTTGGTAAAACAAACTGGACAACTGACAAGCATGATTATAATCGACTTGACATCTATCACACAACAAGATAGGACATAGGCTTAATATTATTAGGGACACATGACACACATCCTCAGAGCAATCAAATCATTTTCTATATTTGCAATAAACTTGGTCATAAAGCACCTGATTGTCACTGCAAGAATACGACTGTTAAAGTTGTTTATGTTGATCCTTCTACAACAGCGTGGTGGGATATCATTGATGAATAAGAAGATCTTAAATGGTCTTAAATGCAGTTTTCCATTCATCTCCTGGCCTAATCCTGATCTGATGATAGCCACTTTTTAAATCTAGTTTTGTGAAATATTTGGCACCTCCTAAACAATCAAGCAAATCCTCTATTCTAGGTATGGGGAACCTATACCTGATTGTGATCTTGTTAATAGCCCTTGAATTAGTGCAAAGTCTCCAAGTGCCTTCTTTCTTTGGTGCTAGTACAACTGGTACTGCACATGGACTTAAACTCTTGCCAATTAGGCCTGTCTCCAACAATTCCTCAATCTGTCTTGCAACTTTTGCATTCTGTTCTGGTGTAAGCTTGTATGATGCCTTGTTTGGCAGTGTAGATCCTGGGATTAGATCTATACAATGGCTAATATCCCTTATAGGTGGTAGAGACCTTGGCATTCCATCAAAGATGATGCCTTTGTATTTGTCCAATAGCTCTTGGACAGTTGGATCTATAAACCTTTGTCTTTTCTCTCCCTTGACTTCTTGCTATTGCTTCTTGTTCACTTTAGGCATGGAATGAGGGCATATGCAACTACTCCTTCATCTACTATCTCCTTCATGAACTGTTTGCCTTCTATCATCATCACCTTGACTTCCTTTCCTTTTGATTCTACCTCCTTCTCCATTAATGGTTGTAACAACATCTTCTCACCATCCTTGGTGATTGAATAGGTGTTCCTAACTCCATCATGTTGTGCTTTCAAGTCATATTGCCATGGTCTTCCAAGTAGGAGATGGCAAGCATCCATCTGAGCTATGTCAAATAGTAACCTGTCCTTGTATGGGCCTATTTGAAACTCTACCCAAACCTGCTCTTCCACAACTGTTTGCTGACCTTGAGTGAGCCATGAGACCTTGTACGGGCAAGGATGTGGTAGTCTCCTAAGCTTAAGTTTTTCTACCATTTCAACAGACACAAAATTTTTAGTAGATCCAGAATCAATCAGAACTTTACATACCTTTCCTCCTGCCTTGCAAGTAGTTTTGAAAAGAGCCTTTATTTGTGGGGGTTCTCTGTCAGGTACCTTCATAGTGGTCATTGCTCTTCTGATCATCAAAGCTTCTCCTGTCTTAGGATACCCGTATTTGACAGTATCATTCACACTCTGATAAGTGTTGGAGCTTGTTGCACTTTGACAATTAGATTCTTGGATCAGATTTGTCCTCCTTTCTCCCCCTGAACTTGTTGCTTTTTCTGGACATCTACTGGCTATGTGGCCTTCCTGATTGCAATTGTAACATTTGATAGGACCTCTATCTTGAGATCTTCCTCTGAATGGTGGTCTTCTGCCCCTAAAGTTTCCTTTTTGATCATAATTTCCCTTTTGAGTTTGACTGTTGTCTCCTTTGCTGCTCTCTTGATTGGTTTCACCTTGCCTCTGAAAGGACTTCTTCCCCCTCTTTGTTGTCTTCCTCTTCCTCTATTGTTCTGCTCTTGCCTCCTCTTTAGTTTCTCTTCCACCTTGAGTGCTAATTGGTAGCACTTTTGAATGGTATTTGGATTATGCAGATTTAGGTCTTCTTGAATGGCAAATCTCAACCCATTGAGATACCTAGCTACCTTCTCTTCCTCAATCTCCTTCACCTTTGTCTTGAGACATAGTTTCATGAACTCTTCAGTGTATGAGCTGACATCTAAATCTTTCTGTTTCAAATTTTGTCTCCTCTTGTGTAATTGGATGTTGTAATCCAATGGAACATAGGCTTCCTTCACTAAAGCCATCATCTTCTTCCAAGTAGCAACTCTACTTTTTCCTTCTTTCCCCCTATCATCTTGGATGAAATTCCACCAGGTTAGTGCATCTCCTTTCATTTTGGATTGAGCTATCTTCACTCTTTGGTGGTCTGGTATTTCCTCTGTTCCAAAGAAATTATTCAAGGAGTCTATCCACTCCATTACTGAATCAGGTTCCATTTTTCCTGTAAACACTGGTAGGTCTATTTTCATATCCATGGTCCTTCACTCCATAGATTTGAGGGCATTAAGTAAGGTCTCTAGTTTGCAGGAACCTCTATCTCTTCCTGCCTAGGGATATCCTCTTCATCCCTATCTTCTTGTTCACCAGAATCTTTTCCCCTTCTGACTCTGTCCCTCAATTTTTCCAACTCATCTTTCAATGCTTGATTCTGAGCACTAATTGCTTTGCTCTTTGCAATCTGCTTCTTTACCAGGATAGCCAATTCAGCGTTGGTCATCCTTGCTGGGTACTCTTTTGACGCTTCTCCTTCTGACATTTTGTTGTCCTCTTCTTCCAAAAAGATACAACCTTCACTCTGATACCACTATGATCCAGAGCCACTTGTGGAAACATGTGAAACCCACTCAGGAAATAAACTGGAGTTTAATTTCTCCTATTGGCAAAAATTACCGCTATCGGCATCCATCCTTTAACTTTATTTCGATGCCACAGTCTTCCAGACACATTCGGCTTTGATAGTCAAAATGAGCCAAACTGACATAGTGGTTGAACCTTCAAACCACTTGAACCCTTGAACCAAAACTATCGGTTCAATCCCTTAGCGTAAAATCACTATCGGCAACCCCCAGTTGCACAGTTGAACCGCAGGAACTAGCACCCGTCGTTGAACCATTGAACAGTTGAACCGGTTCAATGGATGGTTCAATGATTTGATAACACATTATACCACCTCCGTCACTCTACGGGATCTCCGGACCAACACACGGTTGAACCGTTGAACCGGTTCAAAGGTTCAACCAAAAGGTTTTCTCCGTCAAACTTACCATTCCGATCTTTGCTGACTTAACACTCTTTACAGAGCCTGACAGTGAAGTTTATTGTTGGTGCTTCGCTCTCAGTCATTGACTTATGGAACCCTTGAACCATTGAAAATTGGTTAAATTCTAAGAGGCATAATACTTCAGAATTCGCCGATAGAGTCTTCCAAATCCTTCTCAATTTCCTGACTGTCTCTCCTACAACCGGCCACACTCTTTGAACCTCTCAAACTTTCAAGCTGGTTCAAACAAAAGACTTCGGCCCGAATATTTTTGGCAAAACCTGATATCTTTCGCCTGATGGTGAATTCCACATTAAACTTATACGCTGCCTCTGCTATACTTCCACAGATTTTAATCTTTCATATCCTAGCACATGAGGATGCTAGGATTCACCACAGCATGACATCGATCGATCTTGTAATTGCAAAACTTGCACAAACAGAAAATGCAAAAACAAAATCTAATCTAATATGTATAGCCATTCCACCAATTACAGAGTAATCAACTGGTGGAATGGAAAAATCCCATATCGACCGTAAATCAGAAATTGACTACAGAAGGAAATCGAACACAAAATAGGATCATTTTATTGCTCGCAAAAATTGATACAGATACTTGATTGCACAACTTTAGAACTTCTCAGTCTTTTTCAGAAATCTCACTCTATCTTAATCTATCTGTATCCATCTATATCTAATCGATATGAGCTGAGCTATTTAACTACTTTCCAACAGTAGTACAGACTTGATTCCCAGTGGCTGGGAGACAATTCCAAGCGGTTGGGAGGGATAACAAACTTCTAACAACTAACAACCTTATCATGACAGCTCGATAAGTGTCCTAGGGATTACAAACAAAAACCGAATTACAAACACCAATAACAAGTCTGGTCAAACAGACCTTATTACATTTAATATAGAAAATGCATAAATTGCATAAGACCCTAGTCTTCGTGGGGTGCTCCTGCACCAAAACTCCTAGCAAAAACTGTCAAATACAAACCTAACTTAGATAGAATATTGAAATTAGATATTGGATACATTTATTTCAAACATCTTCATATCTCTCTAGACTACCTACATCAAATGAAGAAAAAAATATTGCAATGATACGACAGTTGGGACCTTCAACATTTTCTTGATATTCACAAGTGTGGACCACCAGTGGACACCATTAATATCAACATTGCAAATACTTAATGCAAATTGAATGACGCATAATAAAAATTGAAAACAAGAACAATATGATATTGACTTGCTTATTAGAAAAGACTTGGTCACTTGCACTCGCTATTTTAGACATCACATGAATTGTCTAAAAAAACTTTTAACTAAAGATCATATAATTCTGGGATACATTAATGATTAGTTCTTTGTAACATAATTCCAAAATAGAGGAAACCAACATGATCATACGTTCATATGGGTCAGAGATGCTCTTGTTTATGGCAAATGCAATTGTTTTAAAATTGAGGAGTTTGTAGATAGGTTCATTACATGTGACACAAACATACTGGATGACAAACTTGCCAAATTACACCATCATTATCATACAAGAAGTTGCAATAAAAATAAAAAACAAAGTGAAGATATAATTTTCCCATGCCACTTATGAGAAAGATGACTGTACTGGAGCCAACTACAACAACTGATTAGGCTATATAAAGCAATGCCTTCTTATATTGTTTAATACTATTGAGAAAAAATAATATAACAAATCGACCGCTTTTGATGAATTTCTTAAAGAGTTGGAAATGAAAGAAAATGATTATATACAGGCAATACAATCAAAATTGAAACAACCAACACTTTTCCTAAAAAGGAACCCTTCAAATACTTGGAATAATACATTTGCTATAAAAATCCCTCAATTATGGCAAGAAAATATTGATGCACACACTTTGTACTCAATGCATACATTGCAACAACATATTGTACATCGTACATGATAAAAATTGATATATCTATGACCAACTCTTTCAAGAAAATATGTAAAGAACATGAAAATATGAAGATAGATACTATAAAAATGATACATAACCTTGGAAACATGTTGCTGAATATACAACAAATGTCAAGTCAACTTGCAGTATACATGGTACTATCACTTCCATTAAATTCAATCTCAAGAAAATGTGTCTTTATCAATACATCTCCTGCAACTGATCACACATTTATTGTTACTGTCCTACATCAATATTAAAACAACAACCAGACAAATTAGAAAATGTGACGTACCGATCAAATATTGACTACTATATGCATCGCCCAACAAAACTTAATGATATATGCCTTGCTCAATTTGTCTTAGAATATGACAAAAGTGGCAAGGAAATATCCAAATGCAAGAAACCTACAATTATCATATTTGTCAAATACAATAAGCATATTGACTATGAAAACTATTGTAGGGAAAAACTATTGTTATATGTTCCTTTTGTAATAAATGAAGATACATTAACAAAATGATTCAAAACATTTGCACAAGCATATGCTTTTCACATTGAGACTATAAAAGAAAATGAATCTAGATATTGACATTGCAATTGAAAAGAATGAAGCTAACAAAATGGCTACAATGGAACTAACTATAGATGAATGAAATAGGAACAATATAGATGAAACATATGATCTACTAAATGAATTGCAATGGTTGCAATCATTATCAACTGATGCAGGAGCATCCCTAGTTCAAGAGTAATCTTGCATCAACCAAAACATTTGCAATTTAGTTTGTTTGCAGTTCAGTTTGTTTCTTTTCATTTTCCAGTTCAGTTTAGTCAGAAGTAGTTTCTATATTTTGGTCCACATTCTGCCACAGTTGTGTTTCAGACCTTGTGGAGTTGGACTTAGCATCTTGATACATTCATCTCCATCATATCCAATTTGTAGAGCATATGGTTAAGGTACAAGAAAGATATCACTATCACAAGATCAACTATTTTCTTAGAACAGAGCATCCTGATAGTCTTAGACAATCAACTAAAGGAGAAGACCTGCGAAGCATTCCTTGACTTGTGGAGCATAACGACACATCTTTCAATGTTTTATAGTTTGTGGCCGACCTTCCCTGAGATCTGTACATCATTCCATGCATTTGCAGAGGAGTTATACATGATTAGGTTCGACCTATCTATGTACACACGTTACATCTCTTCATTGGAGTTTGTGATCTTTCTTGGCCGACGCAGAGGAATCTATTATTTTGAAGATGATATATATTGATGTAATAGATGCCTAGGAAAGTAGTTAGCGATTGATTCATAAGTCTTAGTTTTGGATTCTTTGTGAAGGAGCTTCAAAGTTATATATTGTGCATACTCTGATATTCTGTAATCAGGCCTGTGAGCCCTAATTGTAAGCCCACATGTTGCCAGTAGATCTGTATTTAAATTCTATGATATACTAAATGATTGAACCTATGTTTGTTTCATATCTTTGAGTTGTTTCCATTGTGTTTACTCTTGCTGCACAGTCTGGACAGTTCATTTTGTGAACCCTCCTACCGTGACTGCACCAAGTGTTATCAAAGCGAAGGTTTGAATCTTTGGGAGCGAATTGAGTGAAGTTGGTGGAGGAATTCCATAAGATCTTGCTATGGACAAATCACCAAATCTGAGGCAAGTTACTTGTGTCACAACTGACTGCTGATTGTGAGGCAGTTGTCACCTTGTAGCCCAATTGCCAAACTTGAGGTAGTTTACACTTGATCCTAGGAAGAATATCACCGAGGAGAATCCCTGCTATTGGAACAATAGCTGGTAGGATGGATGAGATGATGGAAATGATGAAAACAATGAGAATTCGATTGGATGCTATTGAAGAAGATAGGTGAAGGGGATTGACATCGAGACCTAATGTTGAAAGTGATGATGAAGAAGAATTTCAATCTGTTAAACAAATTGGTGAAACCCTAGGAGGTGATGAAGAAGAAGAATTAAATCAAGTCAAAATGTTGCGAGCTATTTCAAAGATTGGAAAAAGACCTTGAGTTGATGTATCAAATTACATTGGCAATTTGAACCCTGAAGAGTTGATTGATTGGATAAATGACATGGAAGAATACTTTGAATATGAAGAAATTGAAGATCTGGAGAAGGTAAAATTTGTAAAGACAAAGTTGAGAGGACATGCTGTTATATGGTGGAAAGAAGTTCAGTTGGATAGAAACAAAAGAGGAAAAGAGAAGATTACTAAGTGGGATAGGATGGTGACAAAATTGAAGAATCAATTTATACCTGCTGACTATGAGTTGGAATTATTGAAGAGATTGCAAAACCTGAAACAAAAGGAGAAATTTGTGAAGGAGTATACTGAAGAATTTCATAACATGATCATAAGGACATGACATAGTGAAGTAAGTAAAGAGAAAGTGGCTAGATACATCAATGGACTAAACATTCAATAAGAACTAAGTTTAGTGAGGATGACATCTTTGGAGGAAGCATATCAGTTTTCCCTGCAAGTTGAAGAAAAGTTGAATAAGAGGCATGATCAGACACAGAGAGGCAGAGGAGATAAATTTCAGAGAGGCAGAACATTTTTTGGAGAAGATAGATCATTTGAGGAATAGAACAGACAAGAGAACACATTCAAGAAGGATGACAAATATAATAATACTTATCAGAAATATGATAGAAACTTTTACCGGAGAAGAAACCCTAGTGCATACCAGAATGAAGGATATAGAAGAGAAGGAAGAGGATTTGATAAGAGAACATTCAGAGGCACTTGTTTCAAGTGTGGAGGTGAAGGACATAGAGAATTTGAATGTAATCAAGGGAGTACAAGCAAGAGAACAAAGAACAGTGGAAGAGAAACCTATGTTGAAGAAGAACCTATTGGATCACCTAGTTCAGTTCGTAAACTAGAGAAAGGAGAATCACTTGTTATGAGGAGAGCACTATTTCAAACAGAGACAAATGAGGAGCCACCGCAGAGGAAAAGTTTGTTCAGAACTAGATGCAAATCAGGAGGTAAATGTTGTAAAGTTGTAATTAATAGTGGTAGTTTAGATAACCTAGTTTCAGAAGAGATGGTGACTAAGTTGAAGTTGGAAAGATTGAAACACCCTAAGCCCTATCAGATCGCATGGATTCAGGATGATCATAAGGTACTGGTGAGTGAACAATGTTTGGTGAAATTTTATATTGGATCTTATCATGATGAAGTCTTGTGTGATATTATGCCTATGGATGTTTGTCATATCTTGTTGGGTAGACCTTGGTAGTATGATAGAAAAGATATACGTGATGGGAGAAAGAATACATACACTATAACATCAAATAGGAAGAGAATTACCTTGATTCCTTTGGAGGATGATCCTAAGAGTGAAGTATGTGGGAATGCTGGAATCTGTTTGGTAGATGGGAGGAAGTTCTTGAATGGTTTGAGACATGAGAATGTGTTATGCTTTTATTCCTAAGAAGCCTAAAACATTGAATAAGGAGACTGAAGAATCATAACCGGAGGAGATAAGAGAGTTGCTGAAAGAGTATGAAGACATCATATCAGACAATGTACCTAAAGGATTGCCACCGATTAGGAGTATCAGTCATCACATGGATCTTATACCGGGAGCTAGTTTGCCTAACAAAGCAACACAGAATGACACCGATAGAGAATGAAGAATTGAATAGGTAGATACAAGAGTTGTTGAGGAAAGGTTTGATCAGAGAAAGTTTGAGTCCTTGTGCAGTACCTACAGTGTTAGCACCTAAGAAGGATAGAGAATGGAGAATGTGTACAGACTCTAGAGCAATAAACAAGATCATAGTTAAGTATAGGTTTCCTTTACCTAGGATGGATGATATCATGGATTGTTTGAGTGGAGCAAAATATTTTACAAAGATAGATTTGAAGAGTGGATACCATCATATCAGAATCAGAGAAGGAGATGAATGGAAGATTGATATTAAGACAAATGAAGGATTGTATGAGTGGTTAGTGATGCCTTTTGGATTGACAAATGCACCGAGCACTTTCATGAGATTGATGAATGAAGTCTTGAAGAAATTCTTGGGTCAGTTTGTGATTCTGTACTTGGATGATATTCTAATTTTTAGTAAGACAAAAGAGGAACATTTGTGGCATATTAGAAAAGTATTACAGAGGTTGAGAGATGAGAAATTGTTGATAAACATCAAGAAATGTAGTTTCATGAAGGAAGAACTAGTGTACTTGGGATTTGTGATTTCTGTGGAAGGATTGAAGATGGACCCTAAGAAAGTGAGCAATTGTTGAATGGCCTACACGGGAGAGCATGGGAGAAGTTAGATCATTTCATGGATTGGATAGTTTCTACTGGAAATTCATTAGAAATTTTAGTTTAGTTTGTAACCCTATGACAGAGACAATGAGAGGTGACAGGAAAGACTTTAAGTGGACATCAGGAGCAGATAAAAGTTTTGAATTGTTGAAGTAGAAAGTGATAGAGCAACCTATTTTGGCATTACCAAATTTCAATAAGGTATTTCAAGTAGATTGTGATGCAAGTGGAAGTGCAATTGGAGCAGTGTTAAGTCAAGAAGGTAGACCTGTAGCATATTTCAGTGAGAAGTTGAATGATGCAAGGAGAAGATATTCAGTTTATGACCAAGAGTTCTATGCCATAATTCAAGCCTTGAAGAAGTGGAGACATTATTTACTACCTAAGGAGTTTGTGTTGTATACAGATCATTTGCAATATTTGAATAGTCAAGGTAAGTTGAATCAGAGACATATGAGGTGGGTAGAGTTCATGTAGAGTTATACCTTTGTGTTGAAGCATAGGAGTGGTAAGTCAAACAAAGTTGCAGATGCATTGAGTAGGAGAAGGAACTTGTTGACATAAATGAGAGTTGAAGTATTAGGTTTTGATGAGTTGAAGCATATGTATGAGGGAGACATTGATTTTGTAGAACCTTGGAAATCATGTAAGGAACTTGTTGTGATAGATAGGAGTAAGTGGTTGGATTATTTCATTCAGAAGGATATGTTGTTCAGAGGAAATCAGTTATGCATATCTAGAAGTTCAATGAGAGATAATTTGATCAAGGAGAAACATAGTGGTGGATTGGTAGGACATTTTGGCATTGATAAGACAGTGGCTTTGGTGAGTGAAAATTACTTTTAGCCTCAGATACATAAGGATGTTAGGAAATTTGTGTAGAGTTGTAGAGTTTGTCAAGTTGCAAAAGGGAGTAGTCAGAATACTAGATTGTACAAACCTTTGACAGTACCGGAGAAACCTTGGAAAGACATAACCACATATTTTGTAATGAGATTGCCTAAGACACAACAAGGGCATGATTCTATATTTGTAGTAGTGGATAGATTTTCAAAGATGGCACTTTTCATACCTTGTAAGAAGACAACGGATGCAATGCATGTGGCTGACCTATTTTTCAAGGAGATTATGAGATTGTGTGGATTACCTAAGAGTATAATTTCAGACAGAGATACAAGATTTCTTGGATATTTTTGGAAGACACTTTGGAAGAAGATGAAGAAAAATTTGAAGTTCAGTTCAACATTTCATCCACAAACTGATGGACAAATAGAGGTAGTGAATAGGAGTTGGGAAACTTGTTGAGATGTTTGGTTGGAGAGAAAATAGGAAGTTGGGACTTGAATCTTTCACAAGCAAAGTTTGAATACAATAATTCAGTGAATAGAAGTACTAGAAGAACACCTTTTGAGATTGTTACCAGAGTAAACACTAGAGGTGTGGTAGAGTTGAAAGATATCAGTATGGAAGATAAGAGGAGTGCAAAAGTAGAAGAATTTGCAGGACATATGGAGACAATGCACAAACAGGTAAAAAAGGGATGAACAACAAGTATAAGGAGCAAGAAGATGAGACACAAGGAATTTGAAGTTGGAGATGAAGTGATGGTATACTTGAGAAAAGAAAGATTTCTAGTTGGAACATATAACACGTTGAAGATAAAGAAGTTTGTACCTTGTAGGATACTTAGAAAATTTGATTCAGGAAATGCAAATGAAGTGGAGCTACTAGAGACATTGGGTATTTCACCTATTTTCAATGTTGCAGACCTATATCAGTATCATGAAGCAGAGTTCAGTGACAGCCTTGAAGAAGCAATTACTACAACAAGCACCGGAGCAGATTGAAGACATTTTGGATAGCAGAATTGGGCATAGCACCAGAGGCATACAATATAAAGAATACCTTGTGAAGTGGAAAGGTAGACCGGAAGAAGATTCATCTTGGATTTCTCAGGCTGAGGTGGACTGTCTTGGTTTCCCACTAGCCCTAGCAAAGTGAGGGACTCACTTTTTTTAGTAACCCCAAATGTCTGATGTAGGAGCATTCCTGGTTCAAGAGAAATCTTGCATCAACCAAAAATATTTGCAATTCAGTTTGTTTGCAGTTCAATTTGTTTCTTTTCATTTTCTAGTTCAGTTCAGTCAGAAGCAGTTTTTGTATTTTTGTTCGCATTCTACCGCAGTTGCATTTTAGACCTTGCAGAGATGGACTTAGCATCTTGATACATTCATCTACATCATATCCAATTTGCAGAGCATTTGGTTAAGGTATTGGAAAGATATCGATATTAGAAGATCAATTGTTTTCTTAGAATAGAGCATCCTGATAGTATCAGATAATCAACTAAAGGAGAAGACTTGCAGAGCATTCCTCAACTTGTGGAGCCTAACGACACATCTTTTAATGTTCTATGGTTCGTGGCTGACCTTCCTTGAGATCCGCACATCATTCCAAGCATTTACGGAGGAGTTTTACATGATTAGGTCCGACCTATCCGTGTACACATGTTACAGCTCTTCATTGGAGTTTGTGATCTTTCTTGGCCGATGCGGAGGAATCTATTGTTCTGAAGATGATATATATTGATGTAATAGATGTCTAGGAAAGCAGTTAGTGATTGATTCATAAGTCTTAGTTTTGGATTCTTTGTAAAGGAGCTTCAAAGCTATATCTTGTGCATATTCTGATATTCTGTAATCAGGCATGTGAGCCCTAATTTTAAGACCGCATGTTATCGGCATATCTATATTTGAATTCTATGATATACTAAATGATTGAACTTGTGTTTGTTTCATATCTTTGAGTTGTTTCTGTTGTTTTTACTCTTGCTACATGGTCTGGATAGTTCATTTTGTGAACCCTCCTACCATGACTGCACCATCAACTAAGAAATAAATAAATATTGATTTCCAAGTCATACAAAATCCAAATCTTCTTGACAACATTGAATATTATCGAATAAGAAGAATGTTGAATAGAGAGCAACAAACCATTATAAACAATATTGCAATGAGAAAGCGCAAAAATATAAACAAGCCATTATGTCTTTTCTTAATTGGTGGAGCAGGAATAGGGAAAATATTTACATGAAAGGTAATATTTGAAACATTATTACACATTTACAACAAAAGTATCCATTCTAACCCACTAAAGCTAAAATGATTAATAATGGCATATACAAGGAAAGAGACATACAATGCAGGTGGAACAACAATTCATTATGCATTACTTATGCCATTTAATCAATGGAAATCTTGTGTTTCTAACAGACATTATATGGATTCAATTTAAGGACTCACAAATTGGGCAACGTCAACGTAAAAAATTAGCATATCTAAAAATAGATAAAATCTTCAGACTAGGTTCCAATACTATGAATAAAAAAACCAATATAAAAAACTAGAAATCCATCTCAAATACTTATCCATAAACAATTTCCGATGCAACTTGCATGTGTGAGAACAATTCATAGATCACAAGGCCTTACACTTGATGGAGTCACATTTGATCCATCTGGAATAAAATTACATGGATTAGTATATACAACACTTTCACGTGTAAGAAAAATGGAATCATTGTACTTACTGAATCCAATTACAAAATAGAACTTTAAAATTAAAGACAAAATTAGAAATGAAATGCATCGATCACAAATAGAAGCAAATTGAAAACTATATTACAATCAACCTCTAGTGGATTAAAAAATAAACATTACTATTTTATCACTAAACACATGTTCCCTAAAATCTCATATCGATGATATTCGAAATGACTATGACTTCATTGAATTAGACATAATATGCTTAAAATAAACTTACACATCAGATTCCTCAATCTATAACAAATTACAAAATTTCAACTGCATTTTAATGTACAATATACATGGACTGATGATATGTTGTAAAAAAGACATTAAAATGCTATGATCAAAATAATATAAAGTATATAATATAGAAGCTATATGAGTAAAAATAGCTGCATAAGAACTTAGAATTATAATAATTAACTTATATGCACCCCCAAACACAAAATCTTCTCAAATAATCGAAACTATTCAACAAACATTAATTGACATAGATTTTGGAGACTTCAACATTAACATGAATGAGTTTAGTACAAATTCAAATACTTCACTTTTATTCCTAGCCCTTGATCTGGTCAGATGAATCCTGACCCTCCATCCTCATCTCCAAAATCCTATAAATAGGACCCCTCTCTAAGCCATTTTAGAAGCCAAGTCTAGGCATCAGACCTCTGCCCAAATCTCTCCAAGAGGCCTCTTGAATGCATCAGAACTCTGCCAAAATCCTGTCTCAATCCTCTCATCTCACCAAATCTCTACACAAATCACTCTAATCATCCCCTATCTCCATCTGAATCAGTTTGTCTCTCATCTTGCATTGTGTTGAGCACTTGAGCAATCCACATCTGCACTCTAATCATGGGAACAATCTTGAGGAGCTACATGGTGCATCTCCTTTCCGCATGGATTCGTGAGGTCTTATGAAGGTATAATTGTGTATTTATGCATTAGATTAGTTTAATCTTCATTCAGATTTCGCTTATTACATTGGCACGCCCGGTCTCGAATCTACTCGTCATTTTGTGAAGGTTTCTAGTTAAAATCTTCGTTTTCTAACAATTTTTGCAAGTTTTGGTGAGGAAGTCTTGCAGGTTGCATCCTACGCAAAAACGAACATCATTTTCGCACTCAGGACGTCAATTCCATGAATTTTGACTATAAACTTCAATATATTTTGTGAAATTTTTTTAGGGGCCCTAGGCCGTATCGTATGGATCCCGCGGCCCCCTGTGCACTGATCTTTCACTTGCTGCATTGAAGGGATTTTTCATCATTTGTTTGGAGGATCACAAAGGTTGTTGCAGGTTAACAAAGTGGTTACAGGTTTAAAGTTTTGTGTTGCAGGATTCTTAGGTGGTCGCCGCCATAGAAAACCCTGTCGCCACCACCACGGAGCTCTCCTGCCGCTGTCCCGAACTGTCAAAACAACCCGCCAACCGCCCTCTTATCCCCTATCGCCGCCAATGGTGGCGACCTCCACCGTCGCCACCCCCAAAGACCCCCGTCGCAGACCTCCGGCCACCACACCTTCCCTGCTGCTCCCTGTCCCCTGCGGCCACCATCTCCCGCAGCACCTGCCTCCCGCTTCCTCCCCACAGACTCCAGCCACCATCCTCTGCCGAACTCCCTCCCTCTTCCCTTGGCACTTCCTGTAGGACCTCCCTCTTCCCTCACCTCTTCCTTGCCTCCCCCGACCTCCAGTCCTCCTGCCGACACCTGTGCTTCCCGCCTCTAGCTCTCCCCCCGACCTCTAGTCGTCCCTCCTCCTCGCAGTCGCCACCATCCCAACTCCCCTCCCTGCCCCCCCCCCCCCGCGGCCTCCCTCCAATCCTGCCGACCGACCCTCCTCCTGCGACGCTCGCCCTCCCCCGATCTGCTGTCCTTGCCGCCTCATCCCGGTCAATCCGACTTCATTTCCTCCACAAAGCAAAAACAAACACACAAACCCTAACCACTGGTGCACGGCGGGAAGCCCCTTTCATATTTATTTTATTTTATTTTTGCCAGGTCCTAGCCCTTGGTCATATCAGAGACCAGGGACCTTTTTCAAACACAAACTGCCAAACTTAACCCTAACCGCCAGAGAAGCAACTTGTAGCATGTGACCAGGTCAACACTAACCGCCAGTGGTTAGTCTTTTTTAACAGTCAGCTAGCCTTGTCTTCCCTCCACACACCGAAGGAGGCATTTTTTTTTCTTTGGATCATAACTTGGCCATACAAAGGTGGATTTTCGCAAACTTGGACTCGTTGGAAAGCTAATAGGACGAACTTCGCAGTTGTGAGGTTTTTATCAGGTGACTATACCTTTTTTCTGCCCATTTTCTCAGTCAAAGTCAAACTTACATTCAAACTTCAAATCGTCATATCTTTTGCGTTTTTGATCGAATTTTTGCAAACTTTTTTTTCAAATCGCATAGAATTTCCTGAATTTTCTGTTCATGCAATTTGTTTTCCTGTATTAGTTCATCTTTCATCAAATTTAGTCAGATTCTCAATTTTTACATCACAATCTTTTTGGCTAGTCTACTTGCTCCATTTTTGGTTTCGTGACTTGCAGGTGATCATTCGGGACTGGAGCAACATCAGGAGCATCAAACACATCAATTTGGACATCAAGTTAATCAGGGGCCTTCGTTTTCACCCTTTATCTCTCAATCATTGATTGCAAACACACTTCGGTTTGGGGCATAAAATGAACATTGTCTTCAATCACACATTGAAATCCGGTTTAAAACAAATCAGTGTCTTCAATCACATCCTGAAATTGGGCTAAAAAGAACCATTGTTTGATGTGTTTTTCATCACATTTCAATTTCTAAAGGTCAATTAATCAACTGTGAGTGTGACTCAAGTGAGTGTGTGTATGCTCTCTCCTCCTTTTACAATCAAAATGAATCCTTGTTGGAGCATGCGACATGCAATGGGATGTTTGTTGCTCTGGAAACAAGACGCAAATCCATTATTTGTTGGAGATAGATAGGTGGTGGAAGGAAGTTGTTCACCTCCTACAAGGAAGTCACCACGGATGAAAGTGCTTGTGCCAAGTGGATAAGGGGATGGATTTGGGATGGAGATAGGGGATGATTAGAGTGATTTGGGCAGAGTTTTGATGACATGAGAGGATTGAGACAAGATTTTGGCAGAGGTTTAGTAGGATGAAGAGATCTCTTGGAGAGATTTGGGCAGAGGTCTGATGCCTAGACTTGGCTCTAAAATGGCTTAGGGAGGGGTCCTATTTATAGGGTTTTGGAGCTGAGGATGGAGGGTCAGGATTCATCTGATCAGATCAAGGGCTAGGAATAAAAGTGAATCTTTTATTCCTAGTGGGTGAATTAAAAATTCCCATTTTGGGAAGAGTGGAGATGAGTGGGGCACACATGAATTTTAAATTCATGTGAGTGGAGGTGAGTGGGAGACATCTGAATATTATATTCAGTGATTGGGAGTGAGTGGGAGACATCTGAATATTATATTTAGGTTAGTGGATGAGTGGGGGACAAGGTTAATTAAGTGTCATCTTAATTAACTTAAGCATGATTAACCTAATTAACATGGATTAGGGAAAATGAATAAATCATCTAAATGAATAAATCATCTAAATGAATATTAGGAATATTCATTTAATTGACTTGGATTAGGGTTGTAAGGTTAATGAATCAATTAGGTGGATTAATTGATTATCAGGGATATGCAGATTGGGGGAATGGATTAGTGCGAGGTAGAGAAAATCGGTCTGCAGAGCAATCCAATTTTAGGTGTCTACACTGATATTAAAGCAATATCCTTTTCTACTATTCAAGAACATTATTCCAATACATAAAGGTGATGACTACATATTTCATATAGTTCAGTCAACATTTATCACCACACTAACAACAAGAAAACCACTGGAAGATTTGAGTACATTGCTTGCCACATGGAACTGTTGAAATAAGGGTGGACAACTGAGAGGGGGGGGGGGTGAATTAGTTGTCACCAAAACTTTTATCCTTTGCTGTAATTAAACTTCTTTACCATTTAATAACAGATGAATGATATAACCATGAAAGCATGAATCAACAACACATGAGCAGAAACAAAATCAACACATAACACCAAGATTTTTACATGGAAACCCGATTAAGGAAAAGACCACGGTGGGGGTTAACCGATAAGATTTATTCTTTGTTAAAAGAATAGAAAATGGGGAAGGCACATGCCTTCAGGGCGCACTGCCCAGAGCTCACTGCTCAAGGAGGCTCACTGCCTACAGAAATATTTATAAGTTTATCATAGAAATATTGAACTAGAAAACAACATCTTCTTTATGCAAGGTTTAGTTCCATTGATGCACATAACACTTCTGCTATGTCCCTCAATCACTTCTTTGCTATCTCCTCATCCTTTACTGCTCTTCCTCTTCTCTGCTCTGCCTTTCCTCCTTTCTTATGATCTTGTCATTTTTGCACAAGGATGCATTTCCACAACTCAACCACACATATTTATATGCTTCATCAACCTTGGAATAAACATCAAGGTCGGAACTGACATAATGCGAATCACTATACTATTGGCCAAACATAGCTGGGACCCAAATCTTCCTCAAACAACAGGCCACACTTCATAGAATCTCTCTTAGATCATCCGCAACATGCACAAAGCATCCGGTCGGCCAAGACTGGAAAGAACAACAACACCCAAGGACAAATCTTCAACCACGAGCTCAAACCTTAATGCAAACCACCAACACAATAGGAACTCGATCCAGAGACCACCACAAGCACAATGAAATCAACAGGAACAACTGCACCACCTCAAATCACCATAAACACTTGCACCTTCATCTAGGAACTCAAGAACACCAACTGTCATGACTGTCACATTAGAAAGATTGCTTGCGGATCTCCAAACCACGAACCACTTGAGTTGAGGACACACACCAACGTCCCAAACACACCTCTAGATCTGTAGATCATAATATTCCAATGCGGATCAATTTGGACCATATTTCGGTCACTATGTCACCTCTGAACACTAGAAAACCCGGTTCTACTCAGATGGCCATAACTTCATTAATCCTTCATGCAGACCTCTCAAATCTTGACTGGAGCAACTTCAAACTATCCTCTACACAACCCTTTGGTCCGCAGACTCTGATCTTCATCTCACTGGGAATGCGGAGCAATCTACTACTCTGTCTTCACTGTCTCTTACAGAGAGATATGTAACTTACTTGTTTCTTCTGGAGAGGCTAATTTTCTCAATATCCTCAACATACAAGTCTTCTAGAATGAGATACAATTGACACTAATGACAACACGGATATGTTGACATCAATGACAACACCAATTAGGCACATATTTGCAACAGGAACAAGGTAATCAATCATTCTGTACTCTTTCATATTTAAGTAACAAATTCAGAAAATAAGATAGCTAACATTTGCATTCTATTGCTTCCATTAGATTTAAGGCACCCTTGTTGTTGCAAATAAGTACTCCACCCCATTCCAGCCCATATGCGACAGATGTAGCCTTCTAGTTGAATGCTTTGGTTCATTGGAATCCAACATAGTGCATTGTAATAGATGCAGGGAAATTTGCACAATCAGTTACTCATGCTGGACCATCTTAATTGCACGTTGAAGACTCCAAACAACAAAGTGTTGACTTGCACTGTCAAAAAAAATATACTAGACATAATCTTCTCTGCAATTACTGAAATACAATATAAAGACTACATCAAAGGCAAAACTACAGTCATATACATGTTGAGAGAGTTTCAAATAAATGAAAATTTCACTTTGGACCAAGACAATGTAATTCAACAAGTTGATGCTCCAAACATCATCTCCACAGAAAGTAAAAACTGAAAGGTAAAATATTTTACGCATCTACAAAAATTTAAATTAATATTTTCTTTTTGAAGTCCAACTATTTCTACTCCTATCAAATTTAGCAAATAATTTATTTCCAAATTGAGTATAATTATACTAATACTAATCATAATGCAGGTGCTATAATGGAAAGCAAGAAGAAGTTGTTCATCACATTCTATAACACTTAACCATTTCCCAAAATTTACTATACCACATTCTATGACTTTGACTTTTTATAATGAAATATTTCATTCAGTCCAATAATGTGCTACTTATATAAAAAGCGCATAAAATACATACTTGGAATAAATTCACTCCTTGAACAAAAACAAACTACAACAAAATAATCAAATTTCTATTCTGCACTCTCCTAAATTTAAAATTATTCAAAGATATTTACTTCAATCTAATTACCTACATATGATCTCTAACAAACATAACATTAAATAAGATCTTTAACAAAAACAAACATCACCACAAAAACAAACATCACCACTACCTGGCTCTTGTTAGTCCTTGCCTTCGGCAGGGTAACTATTGTTTTCACCGTAATAGCATTTCTTTAGGCGTTGGACTTTGTGCAAGTTTTATAATCGAAATTAGCCTAAGTTTGTTTTCACCGTAATAGCATTTCTTTGGGAGTTGGACTTTGTGCAAGTATTATAATCGAAATTAGCCTAAGATTTTTAGTCTATCCTTATTATTATTTTCCCGTTGATATCTATGCAATGACAATAATCAAAGTTAAACCTAAGTCGCATTGGCAATTTTTTAGCCCATTGGCAATTTAGTTGAGATAGTTTTTGGATTCTTAATATTTTAGCTTGTCTTTGCATAGGTTTCCTTTCTTTTTTTGGCTCATTCTTTTTTTAGCCCATTTTCCTTTGTTTTTGCAGGGCCTCGGCGTGTGTTGCAGCTTCAACTCGTGGCAGTGTTGGAATTTGCATGTTCTGTGTGGCCCATTTTCCGTTGCAGGCAGAGAGGTAGAAACTAGATCTGGAGGTGGCTGTTGATGCATTATGCTTTCCAAAGGATTCATGGCCATCTACTCCTGTATCCGTGGTTGTGACTGCATTCCATTTCTCTGTGATTGCCATTGTGGGGTTTATATCCAATGCAACTAGATATTCAACCTCAAAGCATGTGTGATTGTGGGATCTTCTTTGGTTCTGTTGTAGCCAATATGTCTCTTGTGGATTTATATCTTGTTGAATTCAGTTGGGTTTTATCAGGCTAGTGTTTTTTAACCCTTTTTCTCAGTTCAAATTTAATTGATCTCAGCTTTCAAATTTAGAGTTTAGACACTGTAATAATTTATAAAACCACTTTGAACACCTTTTTCAATTTCATTCAAAAATATTTAGTTCCCTTTGAGATTTAGTTTTATGGGGTGAATGCAGCTTTTGATCTTTTGGCCAACGAAGTAGTGGCATTAATAGACGCAAAAACATCTGAGGCTGTGCCGTTTCTATCAGATCTTGGAGAGGCAACCAAGGTTCCAGTTCTGTCATTATTGGTCACAAGTCTTGCACTCTCCAACCAGAGGTTCCCATATTTTGTTCGCATGGCACACAGTGATCGCATTCAGATGAAAGTCGTTGCAGCCTTGGTTAAGCATTACGGCTGGAGAAGCGTTGCATTTCTTCACTCAGAGGATGATTTTGGTTTCGGAGCCATGTCCTCGTTGTGTGACACCCTTCAACATCTGGACTCTGATATTATATACACATCAATGATTTCTTCAACTGCACAGAAACAAACAATAAGGGAAGAGCTTTATAAACTCAAGACAATAGAATCAAGTGTTTTTGTTGTCCACACCCCTTGTGGTCTTGGCATGAATCTATTCATGGAGGCGCGGGATATATGAATGATGCAGTTTCAAAAGTGTCTCAGATTATTACCAACCTGAAGAATGGATCCACAGAGGGTGTCTTCCTTGCCTTTCCAAGACATGGGTTGTAGGGTAAGCAATCAAACAATCCCTTTCAATCAAGTGCTCACACATCTTTATAAAATGCCCATTCTCTAGTGTTTGTTGATGGTAGTGTTTGAAAATTATTGGTCTATGTGCTTCTAGAAGATAAAATTCAATACAATTTCTGTTTAATCTGATTTTCAATTAACAATATTTCAGAGACTTGTTTAATCTTATTGGCTGCTGGCTGGAACTAGCAACTGTAAGTCTTTCCTGGCCCTGCACCTACAATATATGATTATGTGTTAAATGCTTCTACAATGTCATCTATGCAAGGTCTCCTTGGAGTTAAAATACACATCCCAAATTCTAAAGAGCTGAACAATTTCACTGAAAGGTGGGAAGAACAATTCTGACTTGACAATCCCAAGATGAAAAACACTGAGCTCAATGCATATGGTCTATTGCCCTATGATACGGTGCTCATGATAGCTCGAGCAATTGGAAAGATAGAAAGAAACGCAAGTTTAAGTCTTTTGAAACCCTCAACTACTCTTGGAGTAATAGCAAATACCAAAGTCAAGGTATTCCAACAAGGTAGGAAGGTGTGATTGGCATTACATTCCCCACAGTCAGGGTTATTGGCATCCTTATTACAGTGGGAGGCATTTGAATCTGGGTCACACTCTTACAAGTGTCCACCTCATTTTTAGGAGAAAGCAGACAGCTTGTTACAATGTTTACAAGGAATCTTGACATGCGCCATTAAACATGGATATCACTTGAAGGAGTCTATACGAAGCACCAATGCACTCTGTAAATTGACACGTGCTAATGATCATCCACTGCAAACCAAAGTGAGTTGTAGGGAGTTTGCAAAATCTTGGCTTCATTTACTACTTTCTGCCTTTTTAGATCTGGGAATTAAGATGTCCATAATCTTTTATGGTTTCTAGATGGGAATGCATATATGATTAGTGTTATTTGCCAAGCCTCTGCTTTTGATGAATGGGAATACCACATGCTTTGGACAATATGAGTTAAGAGGGGTAAAGTGTGAGTCTGTGATATTGAACATTGGTTTATCTAGTTGGTGAGTTGCAACCTCTGTAAAATCTGTAAATGCACAATGCAATTTGCAGGTGTAAAGCCAAATTCCACAACCTTTGCCAGCATCCTCCACCTTAGGTTTTCTTGGTAACTTGCAACCTCTGTAAAACATTCAAGCAAATGCAATTTGCAGGTGTAAAGTCAAATTCCACAACCTTCGCCAGCATCCTCCCTGCCTGTGCCAAAATCGGAGCTTTGGAATAGGGCATGAACATGCATCAAAGCATAATAGAAGGCGGATTTTCATCAGATCTCATAGTTGGAAATGCTTTGGTAGACATGTATGCAAAATGTAGAAGCATAGTGAAAGCACGTGAACTGTTTGATAGAATGCCTCAAAGAAATGTGGTCTCATGGACTGCAATGATTGCAAGATATGCACAAAATGGATTTGTTGAAAAGGCTTTAGAAACATTCAAGCAAGTGCAATTGGCAGGTGTAAAGCTAGACTCAACAACCTTTGCCAACATCCTCCCTGCCTGTGCCGAAATTGGAGCTTTGGAATAGGGCGTAGACATCCATCAAAGCATAAAGGAAGGAGGATTTTTGTCAGATGTTATAGTTGCAAGTGCCCTGGTAGACATGTATGCAAAATGTGGAAGCGCAGACCAGGCACGTGAATTGTTGGAAGCACAGACCAGGCACCGTCAATTATCATGGCAGCCAAGAACTAATCACCATAAAGACAAAGATCTATTTTGCCACTGCAGTGGCCAAATGGGATGCCAGGTGTTTCATCTTTGTATTCTTTAAGATTGTTTTTATTTCTAAGATTGTTTTTATTTCAGCCAGAATTTAACCATAATTTACTTATTGCACATTTCGCCTATAATTTAGGCTATCGCATTGAGCATATGACAACATTTTGAACAGCATAGATTATATGACAACTTTTTGAAAAATATTGATCATATCATTAAATTCTTTCTGAATTGTTCTTGCATATCTGTTTCTGCATTTGTTCTTTTTATTTCTTGTACAACAAGATTAATATCAAGAGTTCTCTTGGGATATGTCTATTATTGGAGGTCTGACTATGTTCTTGAATTAATTGACAGAGAAGGCTAGCTGTTGGAGTATCTGAAAACATATATAGGGCAGCAGCAGAGCAATTAAGGGCAGATTGGTATTAGCAGAAAAACATGGAGGTTGTCCTGCTTGATTTCAATCATGCCCTTGCATTTCCTGCAGCGTTGCCATTTGCGATCCTGGGCAAGCTTGAAAAGCTGTAAATTTGATTCACTTCTTTCTGCAAGTGGCAGATTCTGGAATTCAGTGCAGTTAAGATCAGCATGCCAGGGCACCATACACCGCACACAAAACATTCTGTTATAGAAGGGGTATTCTGCATTCAATATGTCATCTGACCTTATGCCTGCAATGTCCTCCTTCACTAGCAGCTCGGAGTAGTTGGGAAAAGGGCAATAGACCTTTTCTGACTCAGGGATTTGGGCCTCCAGGATCATAGCTGACCACTCATCAAAGATTTCTGACGGCAGAAAATAACGGCATTCTTGAGGTGACAGGGCTTCCCCACAAGAGTCCTGGGGACAGTAAATGTTTTGCCTCTTCTGTTCCAACCTTGAATGTATATACTGGGTCATGCAGGAATGACAAAAGCGATGCAAACAGTGCATACCCTCAAACATGTTTGGTAAAGAATCCTCAAAATAGATCCTGCATAGCTCCATTGGCACCGACTGTTGCCTTCTGTATGAACATTGCCAAGAGCCCACTACTTTTTCTGCTCCTCCCGAATAACCCTGAAGTTTGAACATACAAAAACCCCATGGGCAAACTTACCAACACAGATATAATGAATGTATAGTTCATTGATTGTTGCAATATTTTGTGGTTTGCAGCTTTGAAAAGATCATACCCAAGTGACTGTCCATAATCCAAATGCATTGTTGTTTAAAGCTAAAATGTATTGTGTAGAAATAGATTTTTTTGTTATTCATTACTAAGGAATGGCAGGATGATCTTGAACTGATCTGTAATTGTTCAGCTTCTCCCTTGCAATAAACACACCTCTATACTCCAAAATGCAGTATCAATTTCACACTCTTCTGTAGGATCTGACCAAACACACCTCTATTATCCTCCTTGAGCAAAAATGTCTCTGCTACCTTTAGTAAAGATTGGTTACATCGACATGATGGATCTGCAGAATCATTACTTTCCTTGGCCACGACCAATTAACCAATGAAAATATGTCACACAGAATGCAGTTTTTTATCCAACAAAATTGCACAGCTTTAGGCAGGGACTGCAGCTGCAGCGCAGCCCTTGTTCTAGTTTGTTTTCATAAGGGAAGAAATTATTAGTTACCAAGTTTCATCACAACATTGGGGTTTTGTTTTCAATGGCAGAATCTGAATGATTCGGGTTCCTTTGTATTCCATAATACCATTGTCTTTGTTTATGGTTATGATGGAACTGCTTTTATTTACTGTTACGATGTGATATGTTCCATGCATCGAAACCTCATGCTAGTACGTTTAGCTAAGGCGTAATACTTCTTTATTAGCTGCATGTGATGCTATTAATTTAAAAAGTAATGCCTGCAACTTGTTGCTAGCATGGCATTGAAGAATTTATGTACTATTGGTCCTACTTCACCAATCGTTTTCCATTAATGGAAGGTCTCGCTCTCAACATGGCCCATACTCTTTGTGTATTCTAAATCACGTCCTTGGCAAGTAAGGTGTAGTGTCACTATATTAAAAATACAGTGCCTTCCTTGTGAACACACTTTGTGACTTGTGCAGTATACAAATATTCAAATTCCCACCAACTTCGTGTTAGGCTCATCACATATCTAGACCAGGCTTTCTCCAATAATTCACTAAATCTACCAAGGGTTTTACCCACATTCCAACTTGATCATTTAAAAAATGCTACATTTATTCGAATAATATTTTGTCCACTAGAAGAAAGTGGACCATTGTTGATGAAGTACACACTAAGTGTTTGGCCATGTAAAAGTACAAGAGATTTCATCATTTCATCTCTGTTTTTCCTCTAGGCAACAATCATTTGTAATCCAACCTCTAAATGTTATTAAATGATGCATCAAAATTATTTGGCCTCTTGTTTTTTGAAGGTCAAATAATTTGATGAGAGGGAAGCATCAAAATTATTTTGCACATTTTGTCTTCAAGTTTGTTTCTTTCACTGAGGTGTTAGCTCTCTTTACTTGTGCAACATATCTCTCTCTTTGTAGTGAAGCAAACTTTGACCTTGCGCTCATATATGACACAAAAGCATGGTTCATTTGATTGTAAAGAAATGTGAAACAACCAACATGTTTATGATCTCTCTCAATTTGCCAAGGAATTTTTTAGTGGTTATATATTGCCATTTGGTTATTTTTTTCATTTTTGCCCTCCAAATTTGGCTATTTTTAGGTTCTTCAAAAGTGTCTAATTTGCTCATATTTGATAGATTTTCCTTGATCTTAAAAGAAAATTGCCTCACGTTAGAAACTTTAATTTTTTAGGATAGACACATATCACACTATTGTATATAAAAATTGGGACCCTAATCTCCTCATTTTATTAGGGACTATTTTTTATTTTCTCTACTCACCCCATTTCAATATCTTTGTTTAAAATTTGTATGTTATAGAAAATTTAGTCATTGAATTATAAAAAATTTCACTATAAAAGTCATATTAATAGAAAAATTTAGTCATTTCCTTATTAAAAAATCGTATAAGGAAAAAAATTCCCATCCATTAAAAATTTGATTTCTAATATGAAAGAAAATCGCCTAGAATATTATGCTTCTACACATCGGGGATTTATAGAATTTTCAAGAGGTCATTTCTTAAAGTATACCCTGCAATTTACTATGTTAGTTGTGTAAGTAGACTCTTAGTAAGCCATTATAGTGTAGATGAAATAAAGCCATCCATTTTGCTACATCACCTCCATATCACATGGAGATATTCATCATTGCTCACATGTTCATACAACGATTCATCAATATCTATTCCATATATAACATCATAAAAATAATACCTGTCACCCTCTTGCCACTACTTGTTGGTTGGTAAATGTCATAGTGGAGTATACTCTGTGGGGCCTAGTCATAATCAACTGTGTTACTAATGTAATTTAGTGAGTTGTAAGAAATTTATTAACCCTATCAGGAAACCTCGTGATCAAAATTAGTGTTAGTACAATAGATCCTACTCACGCTCGTGAGGCGTTATGCTGTCGGATTTTCCCAGAATTTAGGGTTTAGTAGGTAGTAAGTTTAACCCTTGTAGCGACGTTAACCGCGTTGCGATGACCCCCTTGTTGGCTTTCTTGCGATTTGGTATGCGCACGTGTGCGTATTACCCTGCTGACAACTATATTGTTTACGCCTTATGCGCACGCCACCGAGCACGCTTGTGCATGCGAGGGGGTTTCTAGGGAAGCATGGGAAAATTTTTGATATTTCATGTCATGACCACATGACAAATGTGGACATGGCACGTGTGATGCGTGTTGTGATTGCATGGGAAATGTGGGCATGACACCTTCTCCCTAAGCCTCCTCTCCCTCAATTGTAGCTTGATTATTGCTACTTGGTGTGTCTTAAGGGCATCTAACACATAAAATGGAGATGGTCTCTCTACATCACACCATGCTTGATACTCATCCATAGCTCTTACATGACCATCGACCTCATCATCATCTATAGGAGCTTGATCATTGATTAGTAGCCTATCCACCTCTTCAAGCCTAAATGACCTCTGACATCTATGATACAAAATTGTTGTTGGGGGCACCACCTGTTAGATACCAAATTGTTGCAAAAAAATTACTAAATTGAAAGCTCTTCGTAATGATAGTTTTCCTCCCAATAAACCACTATGACCTTTTGATCCTATCAAGTTGAAATTAGTCATCTACATCATTGACCATCTCCCTATACAACCTCCATATAATGTCTCGTGGTCTCAATTGGTCAAAAATTTGATGTCAACAATGTGGTCCTCTCGAGCTATCAACCAATATGGCTCATATCCCAACAAAAACTAAACGCTTGTTGATATCTATGGCAATACATAATATTAGATATCGTCTAATGTGTATATATGCTCATATGCCCCCTCTTGTAAAAGGTATATTGCTTTGACCCCTACCCCTAACATCCATGAACCTATGTAAATCATCATATAAAAGAGCCAATACATGACCCCATGCAAACAATTGTTGATGCTCCTTAATCTCCTAGGCAATATGGACTAAACCATGGAAAATAATTGAACAATTGCCATTTGGAAATATCAAAATACCAATAGTCATATTAATAATGTAAGTAACCACTTGTGCCCTTAGGGTGCCTCTCCAACCACAATATCATAATATGAGATGTTGTCCAACTCCTGCGATCGCAAAAACACACTACTAATATAACTGATGATCTTGTTTTAGTGTGGTGTGGGTCATCTATACCCATCTACACCTCATAGGAAGTCTCATAATGTGCCAAACATCCCCAAGGGTAACAATAACTTTGTTGGCTGGAAGATGAAAGGTGTTAGTATTCGAGCACCACCTCTTTATGGGGTGGTACGCATGTAAGTATCATAGAATAACATTTGGGTACAACTACACCATCCTATTCGTGTCGGCTTCAGTGGTTGAGGCAAGGAAATGGAAACAAGTGTTACAGGATTAAGTTGTTTTGACTGGCTAGTGTATCAATTATGACAAAAGCTAGGTGTATTTCTTCAATACACCCTTGGAGCTTCAACAAAAGATTATGGGGATCCTTGGCTGCTCTAGTGGTGTGCTTCTCAGAACTTACTTGGGCCTCCCCTTAACGGTTAAGGATGTTACTTTTTACTATTGGAACTCCATTCTAGAAAGGATTCGAAAGAAACTGGCAGGGTGGAAAGGCAAGCTCTTAAGCCAGGTTGGCAAATATCAATTATTAAAGGCCTCTTTACAAGGTATCCCTGTGTACTTTTTGTCCCTTTTTAAAATTCCCAAGTACATTTCCAAGAAGTTTGAAAGAATTCAAAGGAATTTCCTTTGGACAGGGATGGAAAATAAAAAGAGGCTTGCTTTGGTTAGCTGGGACAAAGTGTGCATGCCAAATCTTTAGGGGGTCTGGGAATAAGGAAGATCTGCCTGATTAATAAGGCCCTTATTGCTAAGGCTCGATGGAATCTCTTAAATGGGAATAAGGAATGGGGTAGTATAATGCGTGCCAAGTACTTGGGAAATATGAACCCTGAGGATTTCTTGCATTCTTTTGGTCTCCCCAAGGGTTCGGTCGTTTGGAACAATGTGGTTGAGAGCATATCTATTCTTCTATAGGGCATTAAGTGGATATTGGGAGATGGAAGAACTATAAGATTCTAGGAAGACAGTTGGCTTAAAAGTGCACCACTAAATATACTTCAAAATGTCCAAGGTTTGGTCAATAAGGCTGTCTCTTTCTTTAGCAGGTTGGCTGGTGACTACCTCCATCCTGGTAGAAATGGGTGGAAATAGCTATCTGACTGTTGTCAGGGCCAGGAGGACCTTTTACAGAAGGCTGTTGAGGTTCAACTTTCCCTTAGAGATTGCAGAATTCCAATTTTCCCTCAGAAGGACAAAATGTTGTGGGCCAGGGATAATACTGGGTTTTTTACAATCAAATCTACCTATAACCTCTTTATGTGTTAGAAGGGGGATAATCTGTGGAGAAAAGTTTGAAATCACAATCTCATACCCAAGATCAACCATTTCTAGTGGTTGGTGGTGTAAAACAAAATTTTAACAATGGACAACCTTCAGCTAAGAGGATTTCAAATCCCCAACAGATGTGCTCTCTGCTTAAAGGATGAAGAAATAGTCCCTCATCTCCTCCTACAATGTGATTTTTCTTGGGAAGTTTGGAGTCTGGCTATGCAAAATCTAGGAACCTCATGGTACTCGGATGGTGACCTCCCTGCTTTCGTTAGGTCCTGGAATTCTCCATTCATCCACCCCATAAGCAAAGAAATCTAGGACTAAGTCCCTCCCATCCTAGTGTGGGGCCTTTGGAAAGAAAGGAATAATAGGCTATTTAGGGAAAAATTCAAAGGTCCCAAGGAGGCTTTTTGTATGATTTGCAAGCTCTTCTAGGAAAACCTCTCTAACAACACTTTGAAAGCTGCATAACTCCCTCCCATTAGCCTTGAAGCTAATATCATAAATCAGTGGAGCATTTCGGCCAGCATATGTAAAGTGGATGATGTCAGGCATAGAGCTAGAGCCAATACTAAGTGGTCCCCCCTCCCCAGCTGGTTGGTCCAAGCTCAACTTTGATGGTGCTGCTAAAGGTAATGGATGACCAGTGGGGGTCAAGTTCTCAGATCTGACAAGGGAGTCCTCATGGCGGCCTTTGTGGGGGGGCTTAGTGAGAACACTAACAATGTTGCTGAGGCCATGGCCCTCCTCTGGGGCCTTAAAGTTGCCTTGGTATCAAGTATCTTGTGATTGAAGGTGATTCCAAGTTAATCATTGAAGTTGTTAAAGACAAAGCCAGGGTTGGTTGGCAAATTGAGGATATTATTCAGGATATTAAAACCTTGCTTCTAAGCTTTGAAGGTATTGAAGTTGGCTATATTTATAGGGAAGGTAATTAGACTGTGGACCTCATGGCTAACTTTGGGATCAACCTCTACCCATTAAGATGTTGGAGAAATATTTCTAATCTTCCTTTGAACATAAGAAATAACATTCAAAAGGAGGCCTCTTCCTAATCCCTCAAGGCTAAAATCCCCCATCTCATCTATGTAGATCGTGACTTTATGCCATATCCTCATTACACGGGGTGGCATGAGAAGGATGACGTCACCTTCAGGACTATACATCACACCTGATCGAGCTGGATCAAATAGTCCCATGTGGACTATTGCCAACTCAATGACCCTCGAGAGCCACCGCTTAGCTGGCATCCCAAGTCTTTTCAGACTCTGTTGGTTGCTCTGGATGTTGTGAGATTGCACGAGATGAATTATGAAGGAAATAATATCTCGAACATGATTAGAAATTTGAAGGAAAATTTTGGGAGGTCGAGTAGCATCATTTGCAACAACTATGATGAGTATCAAGTCATTTCCAGATTGTTCAAAGGCATTATGCAATTCACTAAGTCTTGTAATTGCATTCTTCCTTGCTAGTTTGGTAAGGTCAGAATGATGGGAGGTGACAAAGTAAGAATGGAGCCAACGTCGTGTGTGGAGTTTAAAGCTGACTCCCAGCTTTGGGGTATAGCTTATGAAGGGAGGATAACTCCTTTTCTAGAGTGTTTGAATAGATTTAATGAGAGTATATCTGTTCAATTCGCCATGTCATGGGACAAAGATTGGAAGGTGCGCGTTGGTGGGGTACAGTTTGAGGTCTCTGAAGAGTCCATAGCTAAATCCACGGGCCTGGATCGTAAGGGCAAAAGATGGAACAAGCCGATGAAGGTCCGAGATCTGGAGGGGCTGAAACAATTCTTCCATGAAGGTGAGAAGCGGGTCAGATTGCTAGGCGGCTTTGAGCATGAGAGCCTGGTAAATCCTTGGGACTGTGTTTATTATCTTATTATGAAGTTTATTACTCTTGAGGGTCACTATAGATGTTTCTACCATTATCATTTCACCGTATTGAACCATTTTAGACATAAAATCCTGGTGAACTTTCTCTTTTAACTACTCTCTTCCCTTGAGTCTTCTGTCAAATTAACTAGGAAAACCTGAGAAGGTTATCCGACGATGGTGGTTGTTCCCCTGCACGAGGGTTTGATTTTCTACCTATATCACTTTCATTTGGCCCTTTGCTCTACAAAACCTCTTACGGCTAGTCTAATTGAAGAAAATGTGGATGAAGATTTGGATGACAATATCCTGTTGAGCGTTAAATATGGCAGCCCTACCAAAAATAAAGCCCTGTCTCATATTGATGTTGACCCTCCTAATCCTGTTGGGCCCCCCTAACTCTCCTACCTTCCTTGATTCTAGACCCCACAAGAAGAAGGATTCCACTTCCCCTTGGGCCCATCAAGCTGGTTGGACCCCTCTTGTTTCTGATTTTGGGGGTGTTGATGGGTCTCAGGGCCAAGCTTGCAAAGATGCTGAGATGAAGGTCTTTGTTGGATAAAGAATCACCCTTCTCCCTCTGGAGGAAAGAAACATAAAGGTCTGCATGTCCACCCTAGTTTTGGTAAAGGGGGGAAGAAGAAAAATAAAAAAGGTGAAGTGGGTACGAGGAATGTGGAACCAGAAATTGAAAAAGGCCAAGACAAACCCCCAGAGTAGAAAGACGACAAGACAACTAATGTCAAGGAGATAGATGTGGGCAAGGGGACTACAGTGAGAAGACCTAGCATTCATAGGTCAACCAGGCTCGTAGGGGGAAGCCCCTGGTGTTAAAAATTATTGATTACTCTTCTGCTTTTGACCCTGATGACCCAGAGAATGAGATTGAGATTAAATAAGTTAAGACTACCCCTATGCAGGATCAAGAGGGTGTGAGCCACTTTGTCTCTATGAACAATTCATATTATGCTACTAAACAGGATGATGTTGAGATTCTGGAGACTCCAGAAAAAGAAGTGGAAAGTGCTAGGGAGGGTGAATCTAACAAGAAGCTCATGCAAGAGCTTGGGGAGGTGAAGACTCGTCTCTCAGCTATGGAAGCGTCTCTTAGCTATGGAAGCCAAGGTCAAGGTGTTGGCAACTGTTTGTCTGAAAGTCATCCATCAGGTGGCCACTACTTTTCTAACACTGCAGGAAGATCACAATGCTGATAAGGATGAGAAGACTGAGAACAAGGAGGAGCTGCTGAAATTTCTAAATGATGATTGGAAAGATCTATTTAACTAGTTTTTACTTCTGTTCTATTATCTAGACTTTGTTTTATTTTGATACTGTTATGAACTCTTGTTGCTAGTTATCTATTTTTGTGTTGTTCATGGCCTTGGGCCTATTTCGCTACCCTTTGGGTTTTCAGGATCTGCACCCGTGTTTGTAGCTTATTAATATCAAAAACATTTGAGTACAACTAAACTAAAAGCCTAAACCTGGTGCCCTTCTATAATTCCTAATTTGTATATGTAGGTGGTAACAATCTCATACTCTCTAATGTGATGATTTTGTGGGTGCTCATGGATCTCCAACTCACTTTGCATTTATAAGACACACAAAACCATTATTATTCAATATCCAATTGATCAAAATAATTAAAAAACAATTGAAATTAACCTATGAATATACCCACAATATTTGGGGTTCAATCGTGTGTGTCAAATGGAACCCATAGGTCAAACGTACATATACTAGACATTCTTGTAGGTTAATCCAATGTCTCACTAAAACTAATGAAAAGAATGCCTATGCCATTTAAAAAAAAATCATATTTTCAAATTTTGTAAAAAAAAAAAAAATTGGGTAAAAAATGAACTTATTGCCTCTAAAAGCTTGCCCTGCTTGGTTGGGATATGTCCTCTATGGTGCACCATGATGATCATTCTAAAAAATCTTAAAATACTCTCTTACAGAGGTAATAGTAAAAATAAAATGTCTCTTTCAACTATTCACTTCACTATATATAGCTTATGTAATCCTTTTAGCTCTTCATTTCTATTAACCCTAGATTTCCCATTCTTGAGACCCAACGCTTTTACATATAAGGACACATGTTTTTGGCCATAACAGATGACATGATTATACTTTTCAAGGTATTTTTTTTTCTCTAGTGCATTTATCATCATGGTTATTTTACCAAGACAACATTTATGGAAAATATTCCTAGAAGTGATTACTATATTGAGATCCCATTGATTATTATGATATTATGAAACTGCTACTTTGGATGATTATTGATTACAGGTGCCACTTATCCAATGCTTGATTCATACATTGTGTCATTTCTACCAATGACATTTATTCCAAGACATGACTTATTGCCTTTTTATTGGGGGCATGTTCTCACCCCCTAATAGTATGTGTTTACATGATTATTATTAAATATTAATTAGTTGCTTGTCACACAATTCTTACTTATGATAGGTTATTGCATGTTATATGTTGCTATATGTGCCAACATGCTCATATCTGATTCAATAATATTACTATTGTTATCATTTTCATGATTATATATTTGATGCAGGAGCATCCCAGGTTGAAGAGCAATCTTGCATCAACCAAAAAAATATTTGCTTTCTTTTCTTTTCTTGCATTTCAGTTGCAGTTCAGTCATTTGCAGTTCATCATTTTCTACCACATTTTACTGCATCATCCTTTCAGAGCTTGCAGATTAGGATTTAGTTTCTATGCCATGTAAGATACATCATAGTTAGATTTCATGTGATTTGGATTCATCTGCAGAGAGATATCGCTATCAGAAAATTATCAGCTTTCACCTAACATAGCAATCGACATTCAGTTGGAGCATAAAACATTTGTGGAGCATTTTTGTGACTTGCGGAACCAAATGGAACATTACATAAGGCAGTTTGAGATCAGATAGACTTTCATTGAGAACCACATCATGTTTCATCCATTTGCAGAGCATTACCATGAGTTGTAGGCCAACTTACATGTTTCCTATACATTTTCACCTTACATTGGAGTTTGAGATCTCTTAAGGACGACACAGAGGATTCTTTGAGCTAGAAGATGATATACAAGCATTTCTTAAATGCACTAGGATGGAAATTAGTTTAGTAGTTGATATGTAACAATAAGGTAGGAGAATCATTCTTTTCTGGAGGCACTTCAATGCCATATCTTTCTTACATGTTGTAATCCAGAAAGAAGCTTGTAAGGTCAGATTGTAGCCTGCATGTTGCTGGCATATAAGTAGTGTAATTGTCTGAGATATTGAGTATAAAAATCTTCCATTGCATTCTATTTCTTGTGTCGTTTCTATTGTGTTTACTCTAGCTACAGGTTTGGGCAATCCATTCCTTGGACCCTCCAACCCTGATTGCACCAAGTGGTATTAGAGTGAAGTTTATGAAACCTTTGGGAGAGAAGGCATTCTGGAAGATCTTGTGGTGAACAGAGTGCCGACCTGAGGTAGTCTACTTGTGTTTGTCAACAAAGCACCAATTGTGAGGTAGTTGCAATCTTGTAGTCAAATCGTCAAATTTAGGCAGTTGCACTGGATCCTAGGAAGATATGCTGCCAAGGAGGATGCTTGATATGGCCAATGTTGCTAGAAGAATGAAAGAAATGATATAGATGATGAGAATAATGAAAGTTAGATTGGATGATGTAGAAGAGGATAGAAGAAGATGACTAAACCCTAGACATGGAGATGAAAGTGATGATGATGAATTTCAATTAGTAGACCAAAATGAAGAAACCCTAGAAGAAGAAGGATTAAATTAGGTGAAGATGTTGAAAGCTATTTCTAAGATTGGTAAGAGACCTAGAATTGAGATATCAAGCTATACCAGAAATTCAAACCATAGGGAATTGATTGATTGGATAAATGACATGGAGGAATACTTTAAATATGAGGAAATTGAAGATCCAAAAAGGATGAGATTTGCAAAAACTAGGTTGAAAGGACATGTTGCTATTTGGTGGAAAGAAGTTCAATTGGATAGGAATAGGAGAGGAAAAGAGAAAATCATAAAATGGGATAGAATGGTGACTAAATTGAAGAATCGGTTCATACCTACTGACTATGAGTTGGAATTGTTGAAGAGACTGCAAAACCTAAGGCAAAAGGAGAATGTGAAAGAGTATACCAAAGAATTTCATAAGATGGTTATCAGGGCATGACATAGTGAATCAATCAAGGAGAAAGTGGTGTAGTACATAAATGAACTGAGGATTAACATTCAAGAAGAACTAAGTTTGGTAAGGATGACAACAGTAGAAGAAGCATACTAGTTTGTGTTGAAAGTTGAAGAAAAGCTAAATAAGAGACATGAGCAAAGACAAAGAGGTAGAGGCAAATTTCAGAGAGGTAGAACATATTTCGGAAGAGAAAGACCATATGTGGATCAGAACAAGGAGAGAAGCCCATACCAAAAAGAAGAAAGAGACAACAATTCATACCGGAGAGATGATAGAAGTTTCTACCGCAATAGCAAAGGAAGTCATAATTCTTACTGCAATGAAGGATACCGGAGAGATGAAAGAGGATTTGACATGAGATCATTCAAGGGAACCTATTTCAAGTGTGGAGGAGAAGGACACAGAGCATTTGAATGTCATCAAGGGAGTACTAGCAAAAGGACAAAGAATAATGCAAGAACAACTTATGTTGAGGAAGAACCAGTTGGATCACCTAGTTCAATGGGAAAGCTAGAGAAGGGAGAGTCATTAGTCATGAGAAGAGATTTATTTCAAGTAGAAAAATCTGAGGAACCACCACAAAGGAAAAGTTTGTTCTGGACAGGATACAAATCAGAAGGTAAATGTTGTAAGGTTATCATTGATAGTGGTAGTATTGATAATTTGGTTTTAGAGGAGATGGTGACGAAGTGGAATCTAGAGAGATTGAAATATCTGAAGCTCTACAAGTTAGCATGGATTCAAGATGAGCACCAGGTACTGGTGAGTGAACAATGTTTGGTGAAATTTCATATAGGATCTTATGTTGATGAGGTATTGTGTGATATTATGCCGATGGATGTATGCCATATATTGTTGGGAAGACCATGGCAGTATGATAGAAAGACAATATATGATGGGAGGAAGAATACATATACTATAACATCAAATGGGAAGAAATATATCTTGATATCTTTGGAAGATGAGCCTAAAAGTGAAGTATGTGGGAATTCTAGAATCTGTTTAGTAGATGGAAGGAAATTTTTGGATGGATTGAGACATGAGAACATGTGTTTTGCATTGATTTTGAAGAAGTGCGGTACCTTGAGTGTAGAAACTGCCACCACAAGAGAAAAAGAACCACTGCCGGAGGAGATAATTGAACTATTGATAGAGTACCAAGATATCATATCAAAGAATGTGCATGAAGGATTGCCATCAATCCGAAGTATCATTCATCATATGGATCTTATACCTGGAGCTAGTTTGCCTAACAAAGTAGTACATAGGATGACACCAATAGAAAATACAGATCTAAATAGACAAATACAAGAGTTGTTGAGGAAAGGTTTGATTAGAGAAAGTTTAAGCCCATGTGCGGTACCTGCAGTACTAGCACCGAAGAAAGATGGAGAATGGAAGATGTGTACAAACTCTAGAGAAATCAATAAGATCATTGTCAAGTATAGATTTTTGTTATCCTATTTTTCCCTTCTAGATAAATAATCTAAGATCCATGAGATCCTGGTGTTTTAGCTTTTGAGGATGCAAGGAAAAACATAAAAAAATGGTGAAGTCCCAGAAAATTTAGAGTTTTCCTTGTGTTTTTCTACCTCGTTGGGATGTCAGATTTTGGGCTTCACCTCTTCACCGAGCCAAAGCCAAAAGTCCCGAACTCCACCCCTTTTCTCCTTGCAAAAGTACTCTAAGTGTTATATCTCCAGAGTTTGGAGTTCTCTCATTTCACCTTCCTTCCTTCGGAAGGCAGAAGGCTCGAAGGCCGAACTCCAACTCTTTCCCTTTGCAAAAATCTGGCTAAGTGTTTCATTGTCAGACTTTAGAGTTTTGCTCTTCTGCCTTCCCTTTTGGAAGGCTGAACGTTGAAGGTCCGCTTGCCGAGGTTCGCTAAGTAAGCTTATGTATTGTCGGAGGTCAGAGTTCAGTCTTCTCGCCTTCCATCTTCTTCATAAAAGGTCAAAGGTCGAAGGCCCAATGACCGACTTTTGATGGGCCACGTGGCACGTTCTGATCCATTTCTGCCATTCTGCAAAGGATTTTTATTAAGGCAAAAGGTGACCATGGAACCATAGAATGAGGACAGGTGGTGGTGATGTCATCTAGGGGAAGGGGTTGGGACCTGAGTTCCACTCCTTTTCATTACAAATGTTTCTAAGTGTTTTAGAGTTTTAAACTTCGGGGTGTTCGTCTTCCCTCTTCCTTTATTCAAAAGGAGGAAGGCCGAAGGCCCAAACTTTGAACTCTAAAATTCATCGTTCTCAAGAGTTCTCAGACTTTCTGCCATTCCGCTGGATTATTTTATTAAAGAAAAAGGTTATAATAGAATCGCGGGAAGGTGACACATGATGCCCAGAGCCAGAGGATGGAAGCTTCAAGGTCTGATCTTCACTAAGGTAAAATCTTCTAAGTATAAAAGGTGGAGCGCGGGGTTTTCACTTTCCACCTCTTTTCTTCTGCAAGCGATAGGGCAGAGGGCCAGAGTCTTGAACTCTAAAACTTTGATGACTTCTTTCTTCATAGAGGAAAAATGATTTGACTAGCCAGTGACCCTCTTGGTCGCCATTAATGCTCCGTAAGGGCCTATTTTCGTGCAGCGGATGGTCTTTCTGTCTCTCCATTTCACTTTTCCTCCTCTGCATTGAATTTCATGTACTCATGGTATGGGTGAACCTCCCATTTCAGCGGATTTCTTGGGCAGAGACATGTGGGTGCACTTCAAAAGATGCTAGTTCAAGTTAATGTAGCATGGTCAATGTCCCATCTTGTTGACTTCTCACTTCCCATGCCATGGTTGCTACAGTGTGATTGTAAAAGCTATATTGCATGTTTCAAAGATGTATCTTGGGTTTTTGGTTAGCTATTCTTCTGGGCTATCATGCTAGTTGGTTAGTTTGTTATCACAGGTCTTATAATGCATTTGCAAGAACCAGTCAGATTTGATGCATTGTGTTCGAAGCTGAGCCTTTGATGTCTCTAATAGTGGTTCACCAATGAATGTAGATGGTTATTTTGTGCCTATCTCTCTGTAACAAAGTACTTTTCTTTTGTAATGGCTATTTAGCCCTCATGATCACTATAATCACTGATATTTTGCCTCTCTTATGCTTTTGCTTTGTGTTTACTTAAAATCTGTAACTCATTCTGTGGATAAAACAGTCCCTCCATTGGTTATAGTTTTCTAATTTAAACCTCTGTTAAAGATGTAAGTCTATGTGAGTCTCTTTCAGTATTTGAGGTCATTGTTGTGTTATGTCAGTTGCATCTAAACACACTAAATCTTGGTGTATCACCCCTCTTTTTAATTTCAATTTCCCTCTCCCTTTTCCTTGGTGATCATTAGTGTAGGTTTAGTCTATTTCTCTAAGCCTTAAGCTTAGAAAGAGGAACCAACCTTCTATGGAGGTCTGATCTCAAAATTGCAATGTCCCACACCTTGAGATCATTCCCATTGTGTCATTAGAATGCTTGGAAGTCTCCAAGCAGGGTGCAATTCTAAGTGATAACAATTTTTGGCACACTCGATGGGACTAGTTTGATGAGCTTTATCATCCGTTGAAGGATGTGGTGTGTTCTTTAGTGCATCTTGCCATTTGGGGAAATCTTCGCAAACACCATGGTGACTCTACTGAATAGATCTATTGGTGCAGCCAGTCTAAGCACTTAAAGAACCCCAAGGATCAGGATTTCAGTGGTTTTCTTGGTCTATTTTACTTTCAGAAGCATCTCAAATCACCTGGTTACTCTTTCTTGGTATGTATCTAGTTTCTCTCTGGTTGCAGACCTGTTCTGCTCTAATTCTAATATTTTTATGATTATCTAGCATTTAGATGTCATAAAATGTCAAATGTTTATGGGAGTTATGGTTATTGGCCCCCATATCAACAATATCAGGCTCAAAATGCCTCTGATTTTATGCCATGCAACCATTCAACAATAGAATATCGGCATCCTCATGATGCTTACCTCCCTACCACCCTTGCCTAGTCTTCTTGGCAACCTAATAATGCATGTTATCAACCCCAAGAAAACCATTTCATCCTTAAGTAGTACGACTACCTTCCCAACCCAATTCAAGTGAACAATGAGCTTGACAAGCTGAGTGGCAAAGACCTCTTGTTGTACATCGATAGGACATTAGACGACATTGATAGGGAGTGAATGTATAACCAACAACAAGAGGAGCTTTCTTATCAGGCTTATCTTCATCAACAACAGATGGAGGCCAAGGAAATGGCTTACTAGGAGCAAATTAAAATGCATCTCGCAACCTTATCTAAGGAGCAGTTAGATCGAATGCTTGTTGACGTAAAGAGGCAGGAAGCTCAATCAATCCCGTCTATTCCTAGTTTTAGGTAGCCTCTCTCTCCTACACAAGTTTAGCCTGCTACAGAAGCAGCCCCCAAATTTAAAATCCCAAGCTTTAGGCAAGATAACCCCTCTGGGCCCCTAAAACCACTTTCCAGTTTTAAAATTCCAAGTTTTAGAGGCGCCCAACCTTCATGAGAGCCAGTTCCTTTACAAATTTAGCCTATCACTCATCAGGAACAACCCTCTCAATAAGTCCTTCCAGCCCCCATTCCATGTCAGCCTTCTTGTCCTGGTACTAGCTCACTCTATAAAAATAAGCTAGTTTTTTGGTGGGATGTTGGGTTTTATGAGCCACAAAAAGAAATATTTGATGTTGTTGTGAAGCAACCAGCTATTAGTGAACCCCCATGCACTAGTGAAACAAAAAACTCAAACCTGCTACTAGAAGAAATCAAGCCAAATCTGATGGAGCAGTAGTGTGTTGAGCATGAGATTAATGCTAATTCAAGTGCAAGGTTAAGCCCTTTAGACTTTGGCTCATTTGAGGAGTTCTCACATGCTTTGGACAGGGATAATGAAGGCAAAATACAAATGGAGCACAAGGAAAAGGTTTGATCGTAGAGGCAACTCAAGAAAAGCGTAGTAGAGCAGCAGTCAAAGGATGAGGGCATGGTGGGGGATTGCTCCAATCGCTCCAAGGGTCAATGATGCTGCCCTATTTTATGAACTGCCTAGTTACATTGAAGAAAATGATGAGGGAAGACAGAGGCTAGCAGTTCTGGAGTAGCATGGGGATATTGTGGCTGATGGCTTGTTGTTGGGATGTGAGGCCGAACAAGACAGTGAGGTCCCAAACCACAAAGAAGAGAAAGCATGTTGCTCTATGATGAAAGATATAGAGGTTGATGATGCAGACGTGTTTGAGGATCTCCCATGTTTTATTGAAGATGATGATGTGGAGATTGAGGATGGGCAAGAACAAATTAAAGATTTGTTCTTGATTATCCAGCAGTGATATCAACTTCTTGATGAAGGAGATTTCTCCATTAAGCATGTACAGTGCTCATTTTTTGAGCCTAATTTAGGGGATCATAAACATCTTGTTCATGAGGTGGAGGCAACCATACACCAAGTTGAATCATAAGAACCAGAGCATTCAAACTAGCATGGGAAGAAAGAATCAGAGCAAAGGCATGAGATCAACTCCATTGATTTGCATGTCATTTCAAGGGGATGCCCTATCAGGCATCTAGCCCAGTTGGAGACACATCAAGAAGAGTCACCACTTGTCATGTTTACCTCTAAGCATGAAGTTGAGCATCAAAATGAGTGGGATCAACCCATTTATTCACCTCTTGGCAGCAACATCAACAATTAGTTTAGATGGATAAGTGAGTTCATCCCCATTCTTGGGGGAGTGCTCCATTAATTTTTAATATTTCAACCCTTCCCCCATCTCTTGCTAAATGCCCATGAGCATGAAAAAAATTCTAAATTGTTGAGAAAGGGTAATTATTTTGAAGAACTAGTTAATGGCTTCGTTTAAGGTTAGCTCTGGTTGGTTAGTTTAGGTATAGGCTAGTTTTGTTTCTATTTTAGGTTTCCTTTCAATAAGTGCCTTTGCACTCTATTGCATTCTCATTAGGAGAATGCATGCTTGGTTTGTTTTTTTTAATTTCTGGAGGCATGCTCAGTTTATATTGACAACCCATTTTCTTATTGTTGGCCCTTTGACTCTGTGCCCAATGGATTGATAAGGCCTCTAGATCCTAGTGTTTAGGCAGGCAAACACCCTTGCAAATTCACCAAAATGTTATCCTATTTTGCCCTCCCGACCAAATAGTCTAAGATCCATGAGATCCTAGGGTTTCAGCACCTGAGAATGCAAGGAAAAACATCAAAAAATGGTTAAGTCCCAAGAAATTTAGAGTTTTCCTTGTGTTTTTCTGCCTTGTCAGGATGTCGGAGTTCGAGCTTCACCTCTTCATCGTGCCAAAGCCCAAAGTCTCGAACTCCACCCCTTTTCTCCTTGCAAAAGTGCTCTAAGTGTTTTATCACCAGAGTTCAGAGTTCTCTCCTTTTTCCTTCCTTCCTTCGGAAGGTGAAAGGCCTGAAGGCTGAACTCTGACTCTTTCCCTTTGCAGAAATCTAGCTAAGTGCTTCATTGTCAGACTTCAGAGTTTTGTTCTTCCGCCTTCCAAAAAAATGTTGAAGGTCTACTTGCCAAGGTCCACCAAGTAAGCTTATGTATTATTGGAGGTCGAAGTTTGGTCTTCTTGCCTTCTGTCTTTTTCATAAAAGGCTGAAAGTTGAAGGCCTGATGACCGACTCTCGACAGGCCACATGGTGTGTTCTAGTCTGTTTTCGCCATTCTGTGGAGAATATTTTATTAATACAAAAGGTGACCATGGAACTGCAGAATGAGAATAGGTGGCAATGATGTCATCTAGGGGAAGGGGTCGGGACTCGAGTTTCACTCCTTTTCATTACAAATGTTTCTAAGTGTTTCATATTTTCAGACTTTGGGATTTTCGTCTTCCCTCTTCCTTTCTTTGGAAGGAGGAAGGCCAAAGCCCTGAACTCTGAACTCCACCACTCTAAAAAGTTCTCAGGCTTTCCACCATTCTGCGGGATGATTTTATTAAAGAAAAAGGTTATGGCAGAATCAAGGGAAGGTGACACTGTTGATAGCTGAGAGGGGGGGTGAATCAGTTATCCTAATTATTTCTACTTTCTGAACTTTCTTAATAATCAATGCAACATTAATTCAGATAAGCAAACATAACCATGAAATGGAAATACACATGACACAATATTTTTGACGTGGAAACCCTATTAAGGGAAAAAACCACGGGGTGATTAACCCAAGATTGTATTCTCTATTAGAAGAATGGCAATACAAAATGGCACTTGCCAATTAGGGCTCACTGCTCGAGCACACTGCCCACAAGAGGCACACTGCCTACAAGAGACACACTGTCTACAATTTATAAAGAGTGTAATACAATACTTGAACTGATAAGAAGCATCAACATATGCTAGAGTTCAGTTCTGGTTAGGCTCTGTACACTGATCTGCTGCACTTCATCTTTCCTCCTTTTTGTGCTGCTCTCCTTTCACATACTGGACCTTCCTTTCTGTTTTTATTCGGCTCTACTGCTTTTCTTCGCACATCACCAATAACAAAAACAACAACAACTCTCACAACTAAATCCATCTTGTATATATATCCGCACAAGTGATTTCATCACCTTTCTAGTCGGCATTCGGAATAGTCAATCTTTTCACAAACTCTGACCTATCGGCTGAATCCTTGCTTACCAAGAAATGCGGATCAAGGATATTCTTGTAGAAGTCATCAATCATGTCAGCCAATCATAACTTATGCCTTAAGAACCTTTTCCATCATCAGTAACACATCCAAAATAATGTCTGATGTTCTGCCAGTCAATTCTTCCTTTGTTCACACTGTTACTTGGGAACCCGACACTCAAGCATTCATATTTCTTTATCCTTTCCACATCGGAGGCTCAAACCCTGGAATCTATCAGTTAAGATACTCTTCTTGACTTCCCCAAATCCGTACTTCACTAAGATACTTCTACTGAGAGATCCAGACCTGTCTGTCGAACCTTACTGACTGCTCTGTTTTTGCTTACCAGACCTTAACACTTCTTCAATCTGACTTCCGGTGAGGACCTATCATGTCTTGCAGATGTGTGGGATAACCTTTGTTGCCATCAATGACAAAATTCATGAGTCCATATAGTGTCTCTTGCCAACAATCTCCCCCTTTGGCATTGATGGCAACACTTAATGAAAATTGACTAAGTGTCACACTATACTCCCCCTTGGCTGATGCTCTGTCTCTATGTACATTTACCGAAGCTCCCCCTTAGTTGGATTCCTCATTTTTTCACTGCTCCTCACTCCCCCTTTGACATCAATGGCAAAGGGTAAGGTCCGCACACCAAAATTTTCAAAATCTTGTCCGCATAAGTATATACATATGGAATACTTACATATACTGAAGTATGTCTGCAAAAGTTATTTTCAATTGAATGAATTCTGTAGCCCAACTTTGCTTCGTTCTGTCCAAAATTGATATATGACCGCTCAACAGGAATGCAAACGCATCTGCCCTTTTTAGATCTATTGGATCATTGGTCCGGGCTGTGATTTGAGCTTCTTTTATGGCCTCATGCATGGCCTCTAACTTAGGGACAATTATCCCTCTGAGCTCACTCAACCTACTATTTATGTTTTTCTTCTCTTTTTCAAGCTTCTTAATTTCATTCAAAACTACAACCGTTTGACATTCTTGATTTATTATGGATGTAGTAAGTGGATCAAATTTGAGAAAGTTTTATCAGTTTATCCTCCTGTTCTTTCATTTTCTTCTCAATCTCCACTGTTGTTTTAGACCAGGATATACAAAATTTGTATACATCACCTCCATCCTTAAGGGCATTTTCCAAACTTTTTATCCCAATACCCATAACTCTTCTGTCATTTGATATTAACCCTTACAGCTCTGAGAATCTCTTATCCAAAAATTCTTTCCTGACCTTCTCCTCAGCTGATTTCTCTAGAGAATTAAAATGTTTGCTAACACTATTGACTAGAGTTTTAAGATTACCGGAGGAAGAGGCTGTGGGATCCTTTTGAAAAGATGGCATGATCTTTTCCAACACTCCCGATGCTACCTCTATAAGATCACAGTCTTCCATGTGAGATTTCAATAGTTTCTCTTTGGCCTTCGCATTTGCAAATGAAGCTATCTTCATTGTTTGTACCGGAGATAGAGAGTCAAAATCTAATGGCCCTTTTAGTAATTTCGGTTCATCCATCTCATTAGTTTCTTTTGTCAAGAAGTCCTTGACAGATTCTGCAGTGTCTCTTGCCAGAGACAGATTCTTCTTCTCTTCTACAGTGTCACTTATGTTCTTTTCAGCTTGACTTCCTTCTTTACTTTTCACCTCTTTTTCTTTCTCCTTTATTATTTCCTCTTCTTTAGATCCAGGGTCAACAGGGGAATCTAGAGGAGAAATGTTAGTCTGTTCATGGGCCACCTCTTCCGGAGCAGAGGATTCCAAGTCCTTAGCTGTTTCTGCACCGGTATTCATTACCTCTTCTGTCATTTTCTCAGTAGACTCTTCTGCAACACCTGTGGTCGAGGGGTCAGTACCCGAGTCCTCTATAATTGGAATGTTGAATCTTTTGAATGCATTCCGGAGGATCTCTTCTGTCTCTTTTGCAGCTTTGTTAGTCTCTCCGAGCATAAGTTGATTCATCCTTGCTTTGCTTCTAAACTCATCCTTACAATGTTTGAATACCATATTCATTTTCTTGGGATCGATTGAAGGATATAGCTGAATTGCTATCTGTTCCTGGATTTCTAGGTCTTTGGCTTGGGCATTATTCTTTCTTATTTCTAGTTCCTTCTCCAAGATTTTGGGGATCAGAGATATAATTTCAATAAATGCTTTGTTGTAGATATTTAGATACCTGACTATGGCATCTTGCAATATCTTCTGATCTGCTTCACCATAATCATCATAGAACTCGATCATTGGTTGAAGATTTCCGTCCACTGTGACTGATTTGATTATGTCATCAATGTGAAGAGTGGGTTTTTCAACATATTCCTCTGTCTTTTCTTCTTCCTCTTTCCGGTAGAGGGTTCACTGGATGTTTTCTTCTTTTTCTTCACTTTCCTGATTTCTTCATCAGATTCAGTCTCCTCTTCATCCCTTTGACTGGCATAAGCCCTTGTGGCTTTTGTCTTTGTTCTTTTCTCTCCTTTGCTGGATAATTTTGCTTTCGGTTTTGATGGCCTTGAGCTTTTGGTAGTGGTAGGTACAGATCTCTTTTATGATCTGGTCCGGGTGGAAGATTTTACCGAAACACTTTCCTCACTTTTGTTTTCTGCCTTTTTCTTCTCTTCCTCAGCCCTTTCCATCTTTTCCCTGTTGGCATCAAGTGCCTCCTTTGATATGCCAAAGCCTTTTGCAACATCTTCAACTTCTTTTCTTACCTTCCTCTTGATCTCTAGTTGTCTGAGTTCAACATGAATCTTTACACTTACCTCCTCAAAGGTTCCAAACCTTTCTGCCTTAGGATCTTTTGGCTGACTTAACATGTGTTCAATATGCAGCTCAACAATTTTCTCATCAACTTCATACCCCATCAGCATGATCCATACTAATCTTGGTTCCACTGCCTCCATAAGGCACTGATCAGTTTCTGCCATGAAGCAAACAGTATCCTTATACTTTTCAACTAGAGCTTGGGGGATTCTCTCTCTTGCTTGCATCATACTCTGAAAGTTCTTGAAATAGCCCCAGAGTGCTATATTATGTGCCTTAACATCACCAAGTCCATGCAAATAATCCCTGATTTGTATGGCAACCGGTCTGTCATTTTGCCATATCCAGCCACTAGATCCGGGTAGCTCATTCATATAATAGAAGAACAGACATAGTATCAAGCCACCGTATTTGAAGGAGTTCTTCTTGTCTTTCTTTATCTACTGCAGATTTTCCAGAAGTTGGTTCAGAAGGAGCTCACAGAGATCATAGTCAACATTCTTTCTTAACATTTCATAGGCAGTATATATTGCAGTTCCAGGTACTGAGTTTTCCTTGCTAGAGTGATATATTTTATATCCGATGATCATGGATGCAAACTTGATATCCAGATTAGTGGTATCCTCAATTGTCATTGCCCTCTTATCAAACTTTGATCCGGTAGCCTCAATCACCGTTTGATTTTTGACAGATTTTAGAACAGGTATCCCACCGGATGAGTCCAATCTGGTAACTACCCTAATGGCATCTTTTGTGAGCTTGAATGATCTATTCAACCATATGAAGTTATCATGTATTCTGCTTAATACATACCGGACCCATTCGTCTTCTGCAAAACAGGGGAAGTGAATGCACTGTGCAAAATGCTTATTCTGGATAGCTTTATACTGAGGTTTGAGCTCAAAAGAGTCATCTATTAGGTGTTTGTGATAGATATCAACTAGTTTTGATTCCCCAAATTCTTCAATGTTTGCATGAACATATGCCCTAACATCTTCTACGTGTAAAACCCTATGTGGAATGCTTGAAAATGCACCTAGGGGATCAACTTCTAGGGATTTATAGGGATGCTTTCTAAATTTAGGGCACGGCCTATCAAAGATCTTTACAACATTTGGTGTGTCCATCTTAAAAGGATTCAGAAATGGATTTCAAAAGTGGAAAATACCTCTTAAGCTTTTAGGGTTCCCAGACTGAGCTGAAAAGATCACCAATTGAGTTGAATTCCGTGATTGATCCTTGTGAGAGATGAAGGAGACTTGTTTGCGAAGCTCTTTTCCTCTTCTACTCGAATGTGAATTTGCAAATGACGAGCGAATGAGCCCTTATACTTCTGTGCAAACCCTAATTCTTCATTGCAATAAATGCACAACTTAAGTTGTTCCGGTTGCTCTGTTTTCTTTACTCTGAAATATGTATCTTTCCGGATCACAGTGATATATTTAGAGTTGTCCTTGGTGATTTCCTACAGGCTTTCTTACCTTCCTCAATCATTTGATTTATCTGTAGATCAAGATGTCTCAATTTTAGAATCATACCGGACCAAACTTGTGAAGGACCTATTTTACCGGAAGACTGTTTTACCGGATCAATTCTGGAAAGATTAGACTCTTCAAATCTTTTGCAGATGTCTCAAATATTCACCATACCTTATTTAGATGTTTCTCTAGGAATCCTTTGATCCGCAGCTTCCTATGTGCCAATTTTAGGCACAAATTGACTGGCTGGGGGAATTGGCTTATCTTTTGTTGCTCCCCTTGAGCCAGAGCTCACCTTTTAGTTTCCAGAAGGAATATTAGCACCAGATTCTGGTGCGGATCCATCCTCTACATTCTCTGTACTTCTCTTTACCCAAATCTTGTTCATTTCACTTTTAACTTCATCTGCATTCACCTTTGTTTTTTCCTTTGTCTTGATTCTGATTATGATATACTGGACCTCTTTTGTCCTAATTCTTGTTTCTACAGAATTTTGCAATATGACCTGATCTATTGCAAATTTGGAAAACAACATTTCTATGCATATTTGATTGATATCCTCTTGATCTGCATTGATTAGCCATATGACCTATTCTATTGCACGCGAAGCATCTACCATTGAATGATTTGTTCATTTGCATATTTCTGCATTCATGAGATTTGTGACCATACCTTTTGCAGTTGAAACACTGTCCGAAGAAGGATGAGTTAGTCTGATTCATTCTCTTTCTGCACTGATTAGCTTTATGACCAAAGTTATTGCAGTTGTGGCAGTATCCATTGAAGGATGGATATCTTTGAGCATTAGGCTGCCTTACTGGAGGTCTTCTAGGCCTGTTCCTTGGATTTTCTGATCCAAAATTCTTCTAACCGGATCCGGAGCTTTCTCCTTTCTCATATCCCAAACCACACTTGTCATCTACCCTCTTTTGACTTTCAAGAAGAACTTCATGTTGAGCAGAACTTATCTTGAATTTCTCTTTATATTCATTTGTTGTTTGAAGATCCCTTGTTAGAGAGACAATTTGATCCTCAAGTTTTTCTTCATTATCTTTAGCATCTTCAAGATCAGATTCAAGATGTCTGATAATTCTATCCATCTTGTGGCAATCTTCTGATTTCTCCTTGAGAGATTGTCTTAGATTATCTTCAATTTTTCTTTTCTCTTTAACCTGTTGAGTAAACTTCATAACTCCTGATTCCATTTCATGTCTCACCATAATGATTTCTTTTGATAACTTTTCACATAACTTGGTTTTCTCCTTCAGATCTTCATTTGTATCATTGGCTTCACCTTGACTTGCTAATTGCCGAAGTAGCTCCTTTCTTTTTTTCATAGAGAGACTTAATTTGTCTTTTAGTTCTCTCATGAAGTCATCAGCCTGTTTGAGTCTTTCCTTTAATTAATTGACTTCAGAGTTTGACTGCTCAAGATCATCAAGGGTAGTCTTGAGTTGCTCCCTTGAACCATATACATCCATTTGAATTCCCAGATCTTCCTCAAGCTGTTAGACTCTGTTAGGAGGAACTTGGCTTTGATACCAATTGTTGATAACTGAGAGGGGGGGTGAATCAGTTATCCTAACTATTTCTACTTTCTGAACTTTCTTAATAATCAATGCAACATTAATTCAGATAAGAAAACATAATCATGAAATGGAAATACACATGACACAATATTTTTGATTTGGAAACCTTGTTAAGGGAAAAAACCACGGGGTGATTAACCCAAGATTATATTCTCTGTTAGAAGAATGGAAATACAAAATGGCACTTGCCAATTAGGGCTCACTGCCCGAGCACACTGCTCACAAGAGGCACATTACCTACAAGAGACACACTGTCTACAATTTATAAAGAGTGTAATACAATACTTGAACTGATAAGAAGCATCAACATATGTTGGAGTTCAGTTCTGGTTAGGCCTTGTACACTGATCTGCTGCACTTCATCTTTCCTCCTTTTTGTGCTACTCTTCTTTCACATACTGGACCTTCCTTTCTACTTTTATTTGGCACTACTACTTTTCTTCGCACATCACCAACAACAACAACAACAACAACTCTCACAACTAAATCCATCTTGTATATATATTTGCACAAGTGGTTTCATCACCTTTCTAGTTGGCATTTGGAATAGTCAATCTTTTCACAAACTCTGACCTGTCGGCTGAATCCTTGCTTACCAAGAAATGCGGATCAAGGATATTCTTGTAGAAGTCATCAATCATGTCGGCCAATCATAACTTATGCCTTAAGAACCTTTTCCATCATCAGTAACACATCCGAAATAATGTCTGATGTTCTGCCAGTCAGTTCTTCCTCTGTTCACACTGTTACTTGGGAACCTGACACTCAAGCATTCATATTTCTTTATCCTTTCCACACCGGAGGCTCAAACCCTAGAATCTATCAGTTAAGATACTCTTCTTGACTTCCCCAAATCCACACTTCACTGAGATAACTCTACTGAGAGATCCAGACCTGTCTGTCAGACCTTACTGACTGCTCTGTTCTTGCTTACCGGACCTCAACACTTCTTCAATCTGACTTCCGGTGAGGACCTATCATGTCTTGTGGATGTGTGGGATAACCTTTGTTGCCATCAATGACAACATTCATGAGTCTATAGAGTGTCTCTTGCCAACAGACACGTGGCGCCCAAAGGTCGAAGGACGGAAGCTCTGAGTTCTGATCTTTGCTAAGGTAAAATATTCTAAGTATAAAAGGTGGAGTGCATGGTTTTCTCCTTCCACCTCTTTTATTCTACAAGTGATAGGGCAGAGGGTCGGAGTCCTAAATTCCAAAATTTTGATGACTTCTTTCTTCATGAAGGAAATACGATTTGATTGGCCAATGACCCTCTTAGTCACCATTAATACTTCATAAGGGCCCATTTTCATGCAGCGGATGGTCTTCTCACCTCCCTATGCCACTTTTCCTCCTCTGCATTGAATTTCATGTACTCATGGTATGGGCAAACCTCTTGTTTCAGCAGATTTCCTGGGAAGAGCCATGTGGGTATGCTTCAAAGGATGCTAGTTGGAGTTAATGCAGCATGGTCGATGTCCCATCTTGTTGACTTCTCACCTCCCATGCCATGGTTGCTACAGTATGATTGTAAAAGTTATATATGCATGTTTCAAAGATGTATCTTAGGTTGTTGATTATCTATTCTTCTAGGCTATCACACTTGTTATCATAGGCCTTGTAACGCATTTGCAAGAACCAGTCAGATCTGATGCATTATGCTCGAAGCTGATCCTTTGATGTCTTCGATAGCAATTCACCAATGAATGTAGATGGTTATTTTGTGTCTATCTCTCTGTAACAAAGTAATTTTCTTTTGTAATGGCTATTTAGCCTTCATGATCAATATAATCACTGATTTTTTTCCTCTCTTATTTTCGTTCTATGTTTACTTGAAATCTATAACTCATTTTGCGGATAAAACGGTCCCTCCATTGGTTATAGTTTTCTAATTCGAACCTCTGTTAAAGTTGTAAGTCTATGTGAGTCTCTTTCAGTATTTGAGGTCATTGTTGTGTTATGTCTGTTGCAGTTAAACACACTAAATCTTGGTGTATCACCCCCTTTTTAATTTCAGTTTCCCTCTCTCCCTTTTCCCTGGTGATCATTAGTGTAGGTTTAGTCTATTTCTCTAATCCTTAAGTTTAGAAAGAGGAACCAACCTTCTCTGGAGGTCTGATCTCAAAATGGCAAGGTCCTACACCTTGAGATCATTCCCATTGTGTCATTCGAATGCTTGGAAGTCTCCAAGAAGGGTGCAATTCTAAGTGATAACAATTTCCATTACTAAGGATGGATGATATCGTGGATTGTTTGAGTGGAGCAAGATATTTCACAAAGATTGACCTAAAGAGTGGATACCATTAGATTAGGATCAGAGAAGAAGATGAGTGGAAGATTGCATTCAAGACAAATGAGGGATTGTATGAGTGGTTAGTGATGCCTTTTGGACTAACTAATGCACCAAGTACTTTCATGAGATTGATGAATGAGGTTTTGAAGAAATTCTTGGGTAAGTTTTTTATTGTATGCTTGGATGATATTCTATTTTTTAGTAGAACAAAAGAACATTTGCAACATATTAGACAAGTACTTTAGAGGCTAAGGGAAGAGAAATTGTTGATTGACATCAAGAAATGTAGTTTCATGAAGGAAGAATTGGTATATTTGGGATTTGTAATTTTTACAGAAGAATTGAAGATGGACCCTGAGAAAGTTAGAGCAATTGTTGAGTGGCCAACACCTGTAAACATTGGAGAGGTAAGATATTTTCATGGACTAGCCAGTTTCTACCAGGAGTTCATCAAAAAATTTAGTACTATATGCACACCAATGACAGAGACAATGAGAGGTGACCAGAAGGATTTTAAGTGGACATCAGGGGCACATACAAGTTTTGAATTGTTGAAGCAAAAGGTGATAGAGTAACCAGTGTTAGCATTACCAGATTTTGACAAAGTATTTCAAGTAGATTGTGATGCCAATGGAAATGCAATAGGAGCAGTGTTAAGTTAAGAAGGGAGACCAGTAGCATATTTTAGTGAAAAATTGAATGATGCAAGGAGAAGATATTTAGTTTATGATAAGGAGTTCTATTCCATATTCAAGCTTTGAAGAAGTGGAGGCATTATTTGTTGTCAAAAGAATTTGTGTTGTACACTGACCATCAAGCTTTGTAGTATTTGAATAGTTAAGGAAAGTTGAATCAGAGACACATGAGATGGGTAGAGTTCATGCAGAGTTACACATTTGTATTGAAGTACCGAAGTGGAAAGTCAAACAAATTTGCAGATGCATTAAGCAGAAGGAGTTTGTTGACAAAGATAAGGGTAGAAGTATTAGGTTTTGAAGAACTTAAGCATATGTATGAAGATGCTCTTGATTTTACAGAAGCATGGAAAGCATGTAGAGATCCTGTTGTGATAGATAGAAGCAATTGGTTGGATTATTTCATTCAGGAGGATATGTTGTTCAAAGGAAATCAGTAGTGTATACCTAGGAGTTCAATGAGAGAGAATTTGATCAAGGAGAAGCATAGTGGTGGATTAGCAGGACATTTTGGTATTGACAAGATAGTAGCTTTGGTGAGTGAACATTAGTTTTAGCCTTAGATATATAAGGATGTAAGGAAATTTGTTCAGAGTTGTAGAGTTTGCTAGGTTGCAAAAGGGAGTAGTCAGAATATTGGATTATACAAATCTTTGATAGTACCGAAGAGACCTTGGGAGGATATAAGCATGGATTTCATATTAGGTTTACCAAGAACACATAGGGGACATGATTCTATATTTGTAGTGGTGGATAGATTTTCAAAGATGGCACATTTCATTCCTTGTAAGAAGACAAATGATGCAGTTCATGCTACTGACCTATTTTTCAAGGAGATTGTGAGATTGCATGGATTACCAAAGAGCATAGTTTCTAATAGGGATACAAGATTCATAGGATATTTTTGGAGGACATTGTGGAAGAAGATGAAGATAGACCTAAAATTCAGTTCAACATTTCACCCATAGACAGATGGAAAAATAGAAGTGGTAAATAGGAGTTTGGGTAACTTATTGAGATGTTTGGTAGGAGATAAGGGATGAAATTGGGCTATAATTCTACTGTAGGCAGAATTTGCATACAATAACTCAGTAAGAAGAAGTACAGGGAAGACACCATTTGAGATTGTGACATGAGTACAACCTAGAGTAGTTATAGAGCTGAGAGATATCAGTATGGAGAGCAAGAGAAGTGCAGAAGCAGAAGAATTTGTAGGATACAGGGAGACAGTACACAATTAGGTCAGGAAGCATTTGGAGGAGATGAACAGTAAGTATAAGGAACAAGCAGATGAGAAGAGGAGACATAAGGAATTTTCTATTGGAGATGAAGTCATGGTATATATAAGGAAGGAGAGATTTCTAGTGGGGACATACAACAAGCTAAAGATGAGGAAGTTTGGACCATGTAGGGTTCTTTAGAAGTTTGATTCAAGAAATGCATATGAAGCAGAGTTACCAGAGATATTTGGCATATCACCTACATTCAATATTGTAGATTTATATTAGTATCATGAGGGAGAATAAAGTGACAACATTGAAATTGGATTGACGGATCAGTTACCATAACAACCACTGGAGCAGATAGAGTAGATTTTGGACAACAAAATTGGACGCAACACTAGAGGCAAGCAATACAAAGAATACCTAGTCAAGTGGAAAGGAAGAGCGGAAGAAGATTCATCATGGATTTCTTAGGCTAAGGTAGACCACCTTGGTTTTCCTCTAGCCCCAACAAAGTGAGGAACTCACTTTTCAAACAACTCTAGGTGTTTGATGCAGGAGCATCCCAGGTTGAAGAGCAATCTTACATCAACCAAAAATTATTTTCTTTCTTTTCTTTTCTTGCATTTCAGTTGTAGTTTAGTCATTTGTAGTTCAACATTTTCTACCGCATTTTACCACATCATTTCAAAGCTTGTGAAGTAGGATTTAGCTTTTATGCCATGTCAGCTACATCATATTTAGATTTCATATGATTTGGATTCATCTATGGAGAGATATCTCTATTAGAAGATCATCAACTTTCATAGAACAGAGCAATCAACATTCAGTTGGAGCATACAAGGTTTGTGCAACATTCCTGTGACTTGTGGAGCCAAATGGAACATTAGACAAGGTAGTTTGGGATCAGATAGACTTTCATTGAGAACCACATCATGTTTCATCCATTTCTGGAGTGTTACATCCCCAATTTTTGTCTTGCTATACTTTTACTTTTTACTTGGACATAAGTAAATTTATTTTGATGTTTAGATTAATGACAAGGAAAATCATGGATTACATTGAATGTCATTTATTGAAATTATAGGAATGATTATGTTATTATCAATTTAATATTCGTATTATGAGATTTGATTTATTATTTATTGAATAATGATGCACTGATCATATATTTTTTGGTTACAAGATTGAAATAGGATTATAGGTTTTCAGATGACTCTCAGAGAAAAAAGAGAGAGTATCTTTCCAGGAGAGAGATATAGACCTCATCTTACGAGTGGTTTATTTGCTAAACCGAGTTATAAGTGTTTAACGAAAATGAGAACCAATGTGTCGTAAGAGGTAAGCCTTGTCTTGTCAGTTTACTTCTGAACCTAATCGACAGGTAGTCAATATTGTTTTCAAATTTTTCTATGTCGTATTAAGTCATCTTAGTCGTTAATAATGTTAACGACGTCGTTTGAGTTTGATTGTTACTATTTACGTTTAACGTAAATATTATGACATTATTGTCATAAAATGGTTATCATATTATTATTAAGTCCTTGAGGTGTTAAAAATGATTCTTAAACGTTAAGATGTTTTCGTCGAGTTAAGAATACGTGATTATGCCAACGGATTGTGATGGGGAGACAAGCTCAACCCAACCACATTATCCGTAATTCCTTGTTTAAATATTATTATTATTCTTATTGATTAAACTGTGATGTCTAATATAGTGGCGATGTTATAAGAAGTATATTTGATGTAAACAAATATATTAATGTCTTAGCATCATAAGAGGATAATACCTCTTAATGAGTTGATAGTATTGGAGTCGTAAGCTAAAATATAGCAGAGCCATCATCATTGTTAGTGGTGGATCGAACCACATGTTTTGATCATTTAAAGATCAGTTTTATATTTTTAAGAGTGTCGGCCTCATCCTTATAGGGATGACTGTCTTTATGAACTGCCCAACCGAATGAACTATATGGCGGCCTTCCATAATCGACATGTGGACTTTTACTTAAAAATCAATTTCAGTTTAAGACTAAGTCATGAAGGACTGTTAAAAGGTCATTAAGTTTGCAACCAAATTACTGTTGAGGTGCGAAATAAGGCAACTCTCTAGGAGTAGTGGCGGGGTCATAATGAGTAACGACTCAGCTGAGCCGGACGTCTAGTTATTAAAGTTAAAACTTGAGAGAATAGAGTATAGGGAAGGAGGATCGAACATATGTAGATAAGTTTAGAGAGGGAATTCGCAGTCAAGAGGCATCGATCCTGTGTCTAGTTTGCACATCTCTGCCAACTCAAGTTCGTCCATTGTTAGGTATTTCTCAGTTCATATAATTATGAGGAAATCAAACAATTCTTTTAGATTGAACATCGTTGTGTTGTGGGCAATTATAAGAGTTCTCCAGTAAGGTTAAATCTTTTGTATTTGTGGTGTAACAGTCAAAATTGTAAAGTATCAACATTAGGAAAATGCAGATAACATTGTATGTAAACTATGTTGATCTATCTCCATGATCGATGAGGACAACAAATGCAAATTGTTTGGTTGATTCTTGGTAATTCAAGTGAGTAGTATGTTATAGTATACTACATTGACCATTTGCTATTTCATTTATTATTCAATAATCATATCAATGCATTGAATAAAGGACAAGAGACCATCTTAGTAAGAGTCTGTCATAACTGTTATTAGCTTTGAAAATAGTTCTCTAATCGAATAAGTTTGTAACAAGTCAATGGAATGATTGTGAGTTAACCAAACATTAGGCTCTCAAATGAATGAACCTTGTTTTCATATTCTCAACTTGAACCGTATGGTATTGAGGTTATATCAATTTAACATATTGTCTTGTATAGGTTATATATATATATATATAACGAATAATGTTATCTACCAAGAGAACTAGATTCATATGAATTGTTAGTAAACTTTTGTATCCTATCAAATGATAGTAAGTTAGAGATATTATGGAAGATGGAATAAGGTTATTATGAGAATCCCATTTAAGACTATTTGTCTTTATTATTCATGAAGAGATCCAATACAATGGAGTAGGTTAAATATACTAGAGAATGACCTTGTAGAGATATTTATGCATAGAGTATGTTTTGTTTATAAACATTATCAAAGATATTCCATGTTCCTTTGTATAGGAGACATTATCTATTTAAGAACTATAGTATTCTTAACCTTGGTTATGTTAATCAAGGGATAATTGAGAATCTAGAACTCCTAGATAAAATATATGTTGTATTGTTATATCATATTAACAAAGGATATTAGGGTAACCCTAGAGTCGATTACCAACCAATTGAATGGTTATGTCATATAAACTTATTTTAGTCTAAAGGTATTATTATTATGACTCATGGATTAAACTAATACATGATTAAGATAGGTAAGAGTTTTAAACTGCGAGAATATGATAGTATCCAAGTCGAGTAGGGGTGGGTGAACACAACAACTACATTCATTATGAATGTTATTAATATTAAAAACTTTGGCCAAAGTAATGTATTTGTTTTCTACATGCATTGTCGGTTCACTGTATTCGGATTGTTCATCCTATCAGAAATAATACATAGCTAGAGGGTATCTAGGGTTGTATGGTTGATAGAGTTGAGTAGAATACAACACTATGTACTCAGGAAAGGCAAATTACCACTGGTCACCTAAGGTATATATTCCTCGTGAAGTGTAGGGCCACTTCCTATGTAAAAGATGTGTGGGAGACAGTCGGTCTATGGTTGGAGGTAAATCATTGGAAAGATGCTCTCTCTCCAAGTAGGAAACATGCCAAGACTTGTGATAAAGATGTCGAATATTCAGAAGCAGTATTTATTTCAAATTTGTATATGTAATGGATTTACATTTGTAAACATTGTAAATGAGAAAAACAATATGGTTTATTGTATTTTGTGAAAAGAAATCTTGTATTGATAAGTTACTTGATTATTTGTTGAATAGAAGAATTTTTTTCTCTATCTCATTTTTACCTTGTTAATTTACTCTTTGGTAAATTTTCTAGTTTTACTATGTTTTTAGAACGTGGATGTTACATGGAGCATTACCATGAGTTGTAGGCTGACCTACACGTTTCACCTTACATTGGAGTTTGAGATCTCTTAAGGCTGACATGGAGGATTCTTTGAGCTAGAAGATGATATATAAGCACTTCTTAGATGCACTAGGATGATAGTTAGTTCAGTAGTTGATGTGTAACAATAAGGTAGGAGAATAATTCTTTTTCAGAGGCACTTCAATGCCATATCTTTCTTACATGTAATCTAGAAAGAAAGCCTGTAAGGCCAAATTGTAGCCCACATGTTACTGGCATATAAGCATTGTAATTGTCTGAGCTATTGAGTATATAAATGTTCCATTGCATTCTATTTCTTGTGTTATTTCCATTGTGTTTACTCTAGTTGATGGTTTGGACAGTCCATTCCTTGGACCCTCCAACCCTGTCTGCACCAATATTGTCTTTCCTCTCCATTTCTTTGCATCCATTAGATGCAATCAATTTAAGGGGGTATATATTGTCACTAAAACTTTTCATGGTCAAGATTTTAGATAATGAAGTGTGCTAGAGAGACTCATCAACATATCCAAATGAAAGCTTTATTGCATTACATGCCCACATCACATGGAGATCAATTGTATTGCCACATTGTGGAGATTCATCACATTACACTCTCACATCACATAGAGATCTATCACACTACCACATTGTGTGGAGATTCATCGCATTACATACCTACATCATGTGAAAATCTATCACATTGATGTATCTTATAGAGATTCATTGCATTACATGTTTGCAGTGCACATAGATTTATCACATACGCCACATTGCATTGAGATTGATCATAGTGGTGCATTATGCATAATGTTGATCTCATTGCCTGCATCACACAAAACACTATTGCATTGCCACATCACATGGAGTTTTATTACATGGCTATATTGCATGGATTATTTTCGTCACTTTCTTGTATACGAAAATTTGTCTACTTTTCTCTCTTATCATTTTTTGTAGACAATAGAAGTAACTTGTAATTTGTGCTTATTTTGATTATGAGGTAGGAGATACTCATTACATATCTTTTTGTTATTTTGCAGGTTTGGATGGAGTGCTCATACCAAGGAGAATACAAGAAGAATCACAATATCATTTTTAGAGATAATATCATTTTATAAGTTTTTGACTATTTACTTTTCATGTTGATTGAGAATGCCCATATACTTTGAAATTTATGCTCATGTTAGATTCACATGCACATCAAAATGGGGGGAAAATGTAATGGTGAAATTTGCATATCCATACCATTTATCATTTAGTTTTGTGCCCACGTTGGTGGAATATCTAAAAAGTAATAACATATTGACAAGTGCTAATGTAGGGAGCAATACTCATGACCCAAAAATATTTTAATAAGTTTGTTTTGCAAATAATTCAATTCCAGTAAAAAATAATTTATTATTGCAACTTTTATTGTTACTATTTACCCGTCTGTAAAGAAAAGTTGTTGCAGCAAATACATGGAAGTTGGCACCCAATTTCAAGAATGAATATTTTATGACATTTTATGTTATAGGATAAGTCAAAAGAAAGTTACCGACTAATTTTAGCAAAAAACATCTATGACAACTTCGCCATGACAAAGCACCAAATAAAGAGATTATTTTCAAATGGCATCTTGAGGAAATATTGGCACCAAAGAATGGAGGATATTTTTATCAATTAAGGCATGAATTACAAATATTAATTGTTGGAGTTAAAGAGATTGGTGCTCATATGCTTTTTGGAAGCAATTGATTTTTGGCATCTTATAGAGAAGAGAAAGAAGGGAATAGTAGCAAGGGTTTAAACACCTAATAGGTGGATTAAGAAGCTAGAGAAGCAGAATTGGAGTTCATGTATAGGTCATGGTCATTGAAGATAAAAATTTTTAAGAAAATTTCTAGAAGATAGCTAAGAAATTGCATTTTTGGGCTCTGGGTTGAAGATTTCAAGACAGTTTTAATTTTTTTGTTGTAGCATTTAGCCTCATCTTTTTAAGACTTTTATATTTTGATTTTGCTATGGAGTGAAAAGTGGACACATGCCTTTTTACCTCCTAGTTTAGCTCCTAGGTCCCATTTGTGACATTATGTTTTATAATTAATCATCCCAAAGAGATTGCCCGGAACCAGTGCAAATTTGGGACCTTGGGCCTTTCCTAAATCTCACCCCGGACTAAAAAGGGGGCCCTAGACTTGGGCTCCAACTTCTCAAGCCTCCCCTAATTGGTCGGGGCCAATTAATGTCATGTTGGCATATGACCTTTAAAAATGCTCCTCTTTGTCAGCTTTTGTGATTTAATTCCATGAATGTTAGCGGGAAAACATATATAAGTGTGTTTTGAATTCATTTGTAACTAGAGATGGATATTGTGAACTTATGATATTGGAGAAAAGAGCATTCAAGGAATTCATTGTGTTATTGTTGCAGATTTGTGTTTGTATTGTGTGTGTTTGTTGCAGATTTGGAATCATCATCCATCTCCTTATGAGTTGAAGAATCTTCATCCTCCTAAGGACTTCACCTATGAGGTGACATCATTGCTATTTGAATCATTTCATCATTTGGATTATCTTTAGCCTCTGCCCTACAAGGGCACGCTCTCTATAACAACAGTGTTTGGAAATCTTAAATGCTAACCCAAGATTTGACTGAGGCAAATCCCTAAACAACACAACCCCCAAACCCCTCTCTTGTCATCTTGTGTTCAGGTTATAGGGAAAGTGAAGTTGTAAGAAGACAGTGTAGGAATCAAGGTTTCAAGATCTGGAAGAAGTTCTAGAATATTCCTCTGAAAAGACTTGGGAAATTGGTGCCCTAGTCTTCTGGGTTTTCAGGCTTTGGATCTGGCTTCTGAGCAATAGTTGTAGCATCTTCTCAGTTCTGACTTCTGACAGATTCTCACTTCTTGACTTAGGAGGTTACCAAATTAGTCCTCTAACTTTCCATCTTCTGTGACACAAGTTTTGATATCTCCCTAATCATCTCTGCACTTTCAGATTCTAGATTTTTAAAGAGGAGTAACATGAATATGCCATCATGAAATGTCTTGTAACAAAAATGTACCATAAGATTTATTCATGTTTATCACATACAACTAATATGAGAGACTTTTGTACACCACAACACTAGTTGAGGAAACTAGGTTTTTGAAACTTTTTACAAAGAACAAAAACACACTAGTGTTACTACAAAACGAGTGATCAAGATGTTAAAAGTACTCCAAAAAGGTAATATAGACAATTTTACAATTTCTTGGAAAGAAAGTGTGAAAGAGATGTCAAATTCCTTATGTTGAAATACACAATGTGTAATTACTATCATGTGAATTTTTTAAACCAAGGTATGAAATGATGCAAAATTTTCAAATGAACAATAAAAATATGCTATAAATTGATGTAAGATTTGAATTTAAATAGTTATGATGGAAGAAAAATATGAAATAAGATTTTGGCTACAAACCCTAGCTTTGCAAATAACTAGGTTATAGGAAAAATGCAAAATTTTAACAAGGCCCTAGCAAATGAGATCTTCAAATGCAAGATATAATATCATGAAATGATTAATTACTGTAATAGGGATCATATATGATGTAAAAATCAGAAAATCAAATGCTTCAATGCTATGCAATGAAAATAACACAAAACTATGCCTTTATGCAAGCCTAGCATGCTTAATTTTTTCACTTTTTTCAAATTTATGCAAGATTTTTCAATGTAGAATGATAAGTATGATATGAATTAATGCAATATATGATTTCAACACTTAAAAAGATGCAAATTCTTGATGCTACAGGTTCACTAAAATGTTATATATAGAAAAGAGGATGAATGATAGCAAGTGTACAAACAAGATCAAAAACCTCTTCCACAATAACATTCAAGGACAAGATTGAGCTAAATCACAACCAAGAGGAAGGTAGACTTAGCTAAATCACAACCAAGGATGTAAAATGTTGTTAGAAGAACTATCGATGATTGAATCTTTAGTGATTCCCAAGGGATTTGAACATGTAACCAAAGGAGAATTATTCATGGTTTTCACATCCTTAGCGATGTCCCAAGTGCTTGAACATTTAGCCAAAGGAGGAAGATCAAGGATCTTCACTTCCTTAGTGATATCTAGGGTGCTTGAACATTCAACTAAAGGGGGAATAGGATGACTTATAGAATCATCATCATCATATACTTTAGATAGTAGATCCAAGGCATTTTCATGATTTATAGTAGTAATAGAAGAATAAAAAAATTCACAATCATCTTTCTCATGAGTATTCATGGATATGAATTTGGTTAAATCTTTTAATATCAAAGGATACGCATCCATGAGTATTGTGAAAGCTATCAAAATCATGTATATAACAAAGTAATTTTAGTTCATGTGTAGAGCATTTAGAAACATTAATATCATTTATGGATGCTATGTGTTCTAAAGCATGAGGGTTCACATTGGTGAATTTAGAGAAATTTTCAAAATCTAGGATATACTCATGCAAAGATTTCAAAGAGGAGTAACGTGAATATGCCATCATGAAATGTCTTGTAACAACAATGTACAATAAGATTTATTCATGTTTATCACATACAACCAATATGAAAGACTTTTGTACACCACAACACTAGTTGAGGAAACCAAGTTTTTGAAACTCAATTGAAGTTCAAAATCAACATAATCCTCTTCTAATCTTTGTCACAATTAACAAAAAGTTGATAAAGCAAGTTATGATTGACAATGGATCGACTCTTAATGTTTATGGCATTGATTTGCTACAAAAAATCAAGGTTGACACATCTTTAATCAAACCAGATAAACTTAACATCCGTGGCTTTGATAATGTTGGTAGACAATCCCTGGGTACCATAACTTTATCCGTAAAGGTTGGACCCGTGACATTATCTACCCTTTTTCATGTCATGCCTAATGCACTTTCCTATAATATGATTCTCGATAAACCATGGATTCATGCCATGGGGACAATTCCATCTACCCTTCATCGATTAGTAAAGTTTATTTACAAAAATAAACTTCACATGATCGAAGTTGATTCGGAGCCAAAAATTTGTTTACAGATTGAAAAACAAAAACAAGTTATCAATCACAAGATTGTCAATAACTTAAAAGTTGATTCATCAATACCTCTTTCCACAGATAATGTTGTGCAAGATTCAACATCAAATGCACTTGGTGACGGTTGGGGTTTATTAGATTTTACTCCTACCTTTATGGGGGAATATAAACTTAATAATGCCAAAACATCAAAAGTTGCATCGATCTTATCCAAGCAATCTTTGGAACTACGTAAGAAACCTAAATCTTCTTTAGACAAAACTCTTATGTACACTACATAATATGACACCTATGAGGCTCCACCATTTTCTAAAGAGATGGACTCTCTCTATGCTCATGGATTTCAAATCCTTTACAAAAATTGTGACTATGTAGGCAATGGTTGTGGTGTAAAACAAGAAGGAATCATGCTCTCCTTAGAAGTTGTTGCACATAACTCTTTGACTAGTATTGGATACCATCCTTTGAAACCCACCAAAGCCTATTGTCGTCCTATTCTTAATGTTAATACAATATCAACAGGTTCAGAACTAAATATGATATATCTTGAGATGATAGACGTTGATTGTCTGCTAATAAATATCCCATTAAACCAAGTAAGTATTTCTCCCTCATTTACCCACACTCGATGTAGTACCTATTCTAGTTGCTCTCAAGGGTGGCCTCCTCCTAGATATGTATGTTGATAGTGTTGTGTTGTGTTCCCCTGTATTGTGTTATATGTTGTTTAGGTCTCTTTGGATGACCCTTGATACTCTTGTAAGGTCAAGGATACAAGGAGACCATCCCTTTTGTGACCATTCTTTTATTTGTTTCTCTATTCTTCTATTCCTCTCTATTTTATTGTTGTGTGTTGTGCCTTGGGGGCATAACGTTATAGATGATGTCTTGGGGGCATCTTCCCATGTTGTAAACCCGAGTCACTTTTGTTTCCTCTCTCATTTTTAATGTTTCAATTCTTTAGTGACTCTACTAGTCGGTGGATGACGAAAACAAATAAATAATGATTAGGATTGTGTGTCCCTACAACAAGAAAGCAAAAATGGACTTAGTCCATATATGAAGATGGGGTTGATATATATTATTGACGCTTGACTAGTAGAATCACTCCGTGTTTTGATTCGTATTGTGAAATTTGTGGTGACAAACCTTTGCAATACTCTAAATCTGCTTCTATGCAATTTTGATTGTTTCATATCTCACCTTCTCGCTACACTCAGTTCTGAGATACCTATAGTATATCCTTACGTCTATACTTAGTTTCGAATCCGCAAGTGTAGCCTTGGTCTATTATGTGATATGATTTCTGTGTAAACTTTCATTAATTGATTTGGATGTTATCTTAGAGTGAGATTTTCTAACCAAAGCTTATATGTTGTTGATTATGTTAGCAAATGATAATGATGTGCTTGTGGGAACATTCATTGATCGTGGCATATGTCACTTTGGGGCATGGGATTTGTGAAATCTCTTGTTCCCTTGTGTGTTTTCACTTTACCTTAAATGTGCTTGATACCAACAAGTAGGATCAACCACTTTAAGGTGGGGGCATATATCATGGTAATTGCTTGATTACTTTTTACATGAACAAAGCATGTTTGCGTACACTTCCTTTTCACTGTAAGGTGTCTCCGTGGTGCGGGTGGCGTTGTGTACTTTGATCTATTGTGTATACCTCCTTTTCATTGTAAGGCATCTCTGTGATGCGGGTGGGGTTGTATACTTTGAGCGCATGCTTCCTTTTCAATGTAAGGTGTCTCTATATGTAGGTGGGGTTGCATTTTGAAAGCCTTTTTGCAAAAGATGCGATGGTGTATCTCTTGAGCTAGTGTACATCCTTTTAAACAAAGTCCTCATCGCGAGGCACGGTTGGATCTTGAGTCATTCACCCTTAAGCGTGCCTTTGGCGGTTGTGATAGTGTAGCTCAACTGTCAGGTGTTTTTGGCAAGTTTTAGATAGTGGAGTGCAGCGATGAGCTCCTCCCTATCGCCTGTGTTTGCTGTGTATAAGACGTATAGTGTGTCTATGACATACTATACAACACTCATGTATTCCGTGTGTCTTCCATGTGTTTGTGTCTTCCTTGCTTGTCTTTTGTGCTTTTGGCGTGGTCTAAAGACATGTAGCGATTAGCTCCCCCAACGTTGTATATATTTTATGTGTTTTTACATGGTCTAAAGATGTGTAGTGATGAGCTCCCCCACGGTGTGTGTTTTTCTTAGTTAGCATTATATATATATAATTGCTTAATCATGTCTTCTCTTCATGTATACTTTGTGTATTGTGTGAATGTATTTATGTCTTCTTTGTGTATTGTGTGCTTCACTATCTTCTCCATGTTTTGCGTGCTTCCTTACTATATTCATTTTGTCTTCTGTGATTGTTAAGTGTTCTCTTATGTTTGCCTAAGCTTGGGGGCTAGAAATACTCTTTCAAACTTAGGGTGTGTCTTCACTCTTGTGCTTAATGTGTTTGATGTGCTTCGACCATACTTTAATGCATATATGGATCATAGGATCATACACAAATTAAAGTGGGGGCTAAATGTTATGGAGTAAAAAGTGCACACATCTTTTTACCTCCTAGTTTAGCTCCAACGTCCCATTTATGACATTATGTATTATAATTAATCATCTTGAAGAGATTGCTTGGAACCAATGCAAATTTAGGACCTTGGGCCCTTCCTAAATCTCACCTCAAACTAAAAAGGGGGCCCTAGACTTGTGTGCCAACTACCCAAATCTCCCTTGATTGGTTAGGGCCAATTAATGTCATGTTGGCATAGGACCTTTAAAATTGTTCCTCTTTGTCGGCTTTTGTGATTTAATTCCATGAATATTAGCGGGAAAGCATATATAAGTGTGTTTTAAATTTATTTGTAACTAGAGATGGATATTGCAAACTTATGATATTGGAGCAAAGAGCATTCAAGGCATTCATTGTGTTATTGTTGCAGATTTGTGTTTGTATTGTGTATGTTGTAGATTTGGAATCATCATTCATCTCCTTATGAGTTGAAGAATCTTCATCCTCCTAAGGACTTCACCTTCAAGGTGACATCATTGCTGTTTGAATCATTTCATCATTTGGATTATCTTTAGCCTCTACCCTGCAAGGGCATGCTCTCTCTAACAACAATGTTGGGAAAGCTTGAATGCTAACCCAGGATTTGACTGAGGCAATTCCTTAAACACCACAAACCACAAACCCCTCTCTTGTCATCTTGTGTGTAGGTTATAGGTACATGTTTTGAGGAAAGTGAAGTTATAAGAAGGTAGTATATGAATCAAGGTTTTGGGATCTGGAAGAAGTTCCAAAATATTCCTCCAAAAAGACTAGGGTGGTTGGCACCCTAGTCTTTTGGGTTTTCAAGCTCTAAATTTGGCTTCTAAGCATTAGTTGCAGCATCTTCTCAGTTTTGACTTCTGACAGATTCTCACTTTTGGACTTGGGCGGTTACCAAATTAGTCCTTTGACTTTCCAACTTCCATGACATAGGTTCTGATATCTCCCTGATCATCTCTGTACTTTCAGATTCTAGATTTCTGTTGTCGTTTATTTATTACAAGTTGATTATCTCATACTTAACCTAGGATTTGATAAAAAGCTTGGTTAAAACACATCTTTCTTTTGCAAATAGGAGCACAAGATCTGTAGCTGAGTCCACCTTCCTCTTGGTTGTGATTTAGCTCAATCTTATCCTTGAATGTTATTGTGGAAGAGGGTTTTGATCTTGTTTGTACACTTTCTATCATTCATCCTCTTTTCTATATATAACATATTTTTACATTGTATTATAATCCATGTTTTTATAACTGTTGTGTAGGAAAAGAGGGAAGATGAGATTGATTTGATTATATGCCTAAATCCTCCTTTCACTACACACATTCAAGGACATTTAACCGAGTTGAATCACAAATTTTGAAAGAGGATTCACCTACAAGTTGGTTGTCACTTGTAATGGTAGGGAAATTTGTAAATTGATAATTAATGCATTAATTTAATGCCCAATTATGCTTAAAACCCTAATTATGTAAAATCGTAAACAAACAGAGGAATTTTGACAAATGCTCACACATAAAGATAGTAGACAAAGATTAGTTACTAACCATTTTTTGAAGTTTGGGATATTGAATAGTCAGGGGCAAAGGGACTAGCACCCAAGCCCAAGGTGGCAAATTTTTTGGGGGCTTCTAGAGTCCTTCCGGTATTGACGATCCTTGTTCAGATGATTTTCAGGTATGCAACTCTGGAGGGCAAAGGGACTAGCACCCAAACCCTGACAGTGCTCTTTTCTACTTCTTTCTTTTAGATCCAGAATCCTTATCCTCTGCAACTCCACTCTTCGCGATCTGATACCTATCACCTACAATCACAAGGAGACAGGTTGGGAGTTGTGGTTCTTAGGAGCTTGCCTCAATCAAGCCCTAGAATGGCCTTCAAGCCTTCCAACACCGTTGTTTGATAAAGAGTGTGTATCCCTACAGGATAGAGACAAAAACAAATTGATAAATGATTGATTCAAACACAAATAGATATCACCTCAGAGGTATAGCTCCCATGGAGATAAAATTCCTTCATGCCATGAGGAGATGGATTGATGAAGCCAAATCTGCAACAAATAAACACAATAACAACACAAGTATGCTCTATAGCACAATAAAAGCCTTAAATATCCTTAGCATAAGATGACAAGTTTGCATTATCCATCTAGTTTACAAATGAAGTCCTAAACATGCTTATATGTGCATTCTCACTACAAATTTCGTAATTCAAACTTAAGATGTTGGCAAGGAAACCTTTTAACGGTCACAAAACCAAAATTCAAATTTGGGACCCCAACAAAAGGCAGGACAAGGGTACGAGTGCTCTTTCCCCAAGACCTATTTTGGGTCAGGGTTAAGGCTCAACAATATCTCTCAAGCCCCACTTGACATGGGTTTTAGGCCATTTTGTCTCGAGAGTTAATTCTAACATGCAAGATGAAAAACAAGGGACTCGAGAGCTAAACTTGGGAGGTAAAAGTCCTAGGGGGACATTTTACAACATAACATTTAGCCCCCACTTTAATGCATGTATGATCTTACGACCCACACATGCATTAAAGTATGGTTAAAACATATCAAACATGCCAGACACTTGAAACTAATGCATACACAAAGAATGAGGAACTATTTCTAGCCCACAGTCTCAGGTAGACATTAGAGAAAACATGCCACAGACACGCCAAACACAATGAAGAAAGTAATAGGCATGCAAAACATAGAGATGATAGTAATTGGCATGTAATACACAGAGAAGACAATATTGAAGACACGTAAAACACGATGAATACACTGATATAACATTTTCATAATATATTCCTAACATCTTCATATACATAAGCATGGAAATAAAATTGCAACACAAAACCCCAAAGGGGAAAACATACTAAATAAACCTCGAGTGTAGGTGGAGCCTGTCGCTACACACACACAAGAGGGGAAAACATGCCATACAAATCCCAAGTAGGAGTTAACCGCACAAGGGGGAAAACACATGGAAGACACATGAAAAACATGAGTGCCGTATAGCATGCTAAAAGATATAATATATGTCTAGAACATGACAAACAAGGTGATGGAAGGAGCTTATTGCTAAGTTCCCACCATCTCAAGCACACTACAGGCACACCTGACAGTTGGGCTTATGCCATAACAACCACCAAAGACACTCTTAAGGGAGGATAGTCTCAAGATCCAATTCTGCCTCCGCAAAGGACTTTTGAAATAAAAGAATGTGCACTATCTGAAGAGTACACCATCCCACCTCTGTAGAGGGCTTTTGAATAAAAGGATATGCATGATATCCCGCCTCTGCAGAGGGCTTTCTTTTATTGCAATATAGAATAAAGATGTGCACTCGCGCTGGAGATACTATTAGGGTTAGCTGACAGAAGATATCAATTAAATGTAAATAAAGATTAAACAGAGAAATAGAAATACATAGAAATAATAATAGTGAGAGACAAGTTTTAACATGGTTCACCCAAAACCAGGTTACATCCATCAACATAGAGTCCAATATTATTATCCAGTAAATCAAACCGATTACAACCAGCAATCCCTGCAGCTCAATACCACTGCAAATGCTACAATACAATATCAATGGAAACCCTAACCCTTAGCCATTATTTTTCAAGACTTATGTTGGTTACAAAAAGGGTTTTTTATGTCAGCCATAGAAAAAATAACTCCCGATGCCTTTATAAAATAATAAAAACCGTTTGAGGTTTCGGGGGTGGTGCCCCCCGACCCCGCCTTATATCGCGACAGGGAGCGCGCTAGGGGCGCTGCCCCTTGACCTCGTTAGATAATTTGGGGGGAAACCACACCGATAAAAGTGGATTAAATTTAACCTCCAAGTCTGATTAGGCTCCATATAACAACAGATACAACATCCCACCTCCACAGAGGGCTTACAAACACGCTTTGTTAGTACCAAAATCCTTAGACAACTTACAAACAACTTACCTTATATATGCCCCACCTTAAGGTGGTTGATATCATGTACCGATATCAAGAACATAAGGTAGAGAGAGAACACACAAGGGAACAAGAGATTTCACAAAGCCCATGCCCCCGAAGGTGACATGTGCTCACAATTGCCGAATGTTCCCACAAACACATCTGAATCTAAGCAAAACATGAAAGATATGCATGAAAACAAAGAAGCCAAGGCTACACAAATGGGTTTGAGTCTGAATACAGCCATTGGGCTTATACTGTAGGCATCTCAGAACTGAGTATAACAACAAGGCGAGACACCCAAAACAATCAAAGTGTACAAAGCAGATGTATTGTTATGATTTGTTAGCAAAGATAAGATAACATCAAAATATCACATGAAGTGATTCTACTAGCCAAGCGTCAGATATATAAATCAACCCCATCTTAATATATGGACTAGGTCCATTTTTTCGTTGCTTGCTGAAGGGACACGCGGTTCATATTAGTATTATGCCTCTTTTTCGTCATCTACCGACTAGATAGAATCACTAGAAGAAGGTAAACAATAAAATGAGAGAGGAGAACAAGTGTCTTAGGAACGATCACATAGGAGGATGCCCCCAGGTCATCAACCACAATGTTATGTCCCTAAGGCACAAAACACAACAATAAAATAGAGGAGAGGCAAGATAGAAGAATGATGATACAAATAGAAGAATGGTCATAATAGAGGCAGTCTCCTGGTATCCTTGACCTTACAAGAGTATCAAGGGTCATCCTAGGAGGCCTAAACAACATATATAGCACAACATGGGGTAGCACAACATGATTCTAACAACATATATATCTAGGAGGGGGCCACCCTTGAGAGCAACTAGAATAGTTGCTACAATGAGTGTGGCTTAAAGAGGGAGAAATACTTACCTGATTCAATGGGATATTTTCTGGCCGACAATTCTTGTCTATCAGCTCAGGATATCTCGTATGTCGTTTCAGTCTTGTTGATATTGTATTAACATTAAGTGTAAGATGACAAGACGCTTTGGTGGGCTTCAAAGAGTGTTATCCAATACCGGTTGTATAATTAATTCCAACTTGTAAAGGTACTCTGATTCCTTGTTGATTTACACCACAACCATTACCTACATAGTCGCAGTTGTTATAAAAGATTTTGAATCCTCGACCATAGAGGGATGTCATTTCTTTAGAAGATGGTGAAGCCTCGTAGGTCTCATAATCTATAGTATAAGTAAGGGTATTGTCTTTATTTTCTACCAGGGAGACTTTAGGGTTCTTAGGTGTTTCCAAAGTTTGCTTATATGAGATCGATGCAACTTTTGATGTGTCAGAGTTATTAAGTTTATATTCCCCTGTATAGGAAGGAGTAAAATCTAATGAACCCTAATCGTCACCAAAAAGTGCAATTGATGGTTTAGAGTCTTATCAAAGACATTATCTATGACAAGAGGTATTGGTGAATCCACTCATAAGTTGTTTAGACTTTGCTGATTGTTAACTTGTTTTTGTGTTTTAATACGTAAACAATTATCTGGTTCAGGATTGACTTCCACAATGTAGAGCTTGTTTTGATAAATGAACTTTATTGATTGATGAAGGGTAGATGGAACTGCCCCCATGGCATGGATCTACAGTCTACCAAGAATCATATTATATGAAAGCGAGCCAAGCATAACATGAAAAAGGATAGATATTGTCATAGGCCCAACCTTTACAAGTAAAGTTATTGTACCCATGGATTGTCTCCCAACATTATCAAAGCCACAAATGCTAATTCTATCCAATTTAATCAAGGAGGTATCAATCTTAATCCTATGTAATAAATTAATACCACAAACATTAAGAGCTGATCTATTATCAATCATAACTCACTCGATCAATTTCTTGTCTACCATGACAAATATTATAAGTGGATCATGTTGATTTTGATATTCAATAGAAGGCAATTCATGTTGTTGAAACAAAATATCTATTTTTGTCTCATGCATACAATCTAACAGAGCTGCTACATCATTCAGCTTAACAGCAGGTGGTACAATCACCTTTTGTAAAGCTTCTTGGAGCATCCCATGGTATGTAGGTGATGTTTGCATTAAATCCCAAAGAGAGATCTTAGCCAGAGTACCATGAAGCTGCTTGACAAGATGATATTCTTGACCTCTTTTAGGAGTAAGACAAGGTGGTGGAGGGAGCATGGGTTAATAACATGGAAGAGAGACAGGCACATCAGGTGCTTTCTTACTTTGTTTATTATTACGGGTGTTGTATGTGTGAGCAATCACATTGTGATGTGGTTGTTGCAACACATTTTGAACACCTTGATTTCTTTGAGTGATTTGTCTTGCATAGTTTAGGATGTAATCTAGGGGTCGAGGTGGTTTTCAATCACCTAGAACTGTAATCACCAATTTTAAGCAAGAAGTTGCATTAGGTGCCCCTCGCACAACCATCTTAGGAATATTGCTACACCTATCTAGTAACCCCTTGGTGGGTGGAATAACTCTATTAGTGAAGATTGAATTAACATTATTTTCCTCTTGATTATGCTCAACATCCATCCCTAAAGGATTTGATGTGAGAGACCTTTTCTAATCCACTAATGCTTCATCTTGGCCATGGAGAGCATTGGAATGAAAGAAAGGTAGGTTGTTGTTAGGAAGATTGGTGGTGATCATATCATTTACAACCAAAGTAGAGGTATCCATGGTCTTCTCATCCAAGGTTCTTGAATATTCAACTATAGGAGGAGTAGGATAACTTATGGAATCATCATTATCATCATCATCATCATCATCATCATCATCATCATCATCATCATCATCATCATCATCATCCTCATATATTTTAGCTATTAGTTCCAAAGTATTAAGAGAACTTTCACACTCATCATTCACAATGTGTTTTGTTAGATCTTGTACTACCGAAGGGTATGCATTCATGAGAGATATGAAGTTGTCAAAATTAGATACATAGCCAAGGATTTCAAATGAAGAGCATTTAAATATATCCTTATGATAAATAGCTTGTATATAAGTGAGAACATGAGGATTCATATTAAGAAATTTGTAGAAATTCTCAAAGTTTTTGGCATATGCATGTAAAGATACCAAAGAGCAATGAGATGAAGATGCCATAATGAAATGTCTTGTAACATCAATGTCCAGTAAGATCTAATAATACAAGACATGCAAGTTTTATAATACTTAACACACCCTAGATGTGTGACTATTTCACTCCTTAGCACTTGTTTGAGGGAAAGGGCTAAAAAGACACACAAAGTACACAACAAACACAATAGATAGGAGGAAGGAGTACAACACAACAAGGACCAACTGATGATTTTATGTATGAAAAAAGGGGACAAGGCTTTTATGAATGATTTGCCTAAATCCTCCTTTCACACATACCATTCAAGGACATTTAACCGAGTTGAATCGCAACTTTTGCAAGAGGATTCACCTACAGTTTGGTTGTCACTTGTAATGATAGGGAAATTTGGAAATTGATTATTAATGTATTAATTTAATGCCCAATTATGCTTAAAACCCTAATTATGCAAAATCGTAAACAAACAGACAAATTTTGACAAATGCTCACACACAAAGACAGTAGATAGAGATTAGTTACTAACCATTTTTCAAAGTTTGGGATACTGAATAGTTGGGGGTAAAGGGACAAGCGCCCAAGCCCAAGGTGGCAATTTCTTCAGGGGCTTCCGGACTCCTTCCAACACTGATGATCCTTGTTTAAATGATTTTCAGGTCTACAACTTTGAAGGGCAAAGGGACTAGCACCCAGGCCATGACAATGCTCTTTTCTGCTTCTTTCTTTATGATCCAGAATCCTTATCCTCTGCAACTCCACTCTTCATAATCCAATACCTATCACTTGCAATCACAAGGAGAGGGGTTGGGGATTGTGGTGTTTAGGAGCTTGCCTCAGTCAAGCCCCAAAATGGCCTTCAAGCCTCCCAACACCATTGTTTGATAAAGAGTGTGTATCCCTATAGGATAGAGGCAAAAACAAATTGATAAATAATTGATTCAAACACAAATAGATATCACCTCGGAGGTGTAGCTCTCATGGAGATGAAATTCCTTGATGCCATGAGGAGATGGATTGATGAAGCCAAATCTACAGCAAATAAAAACAATAACAACACAAGTTTGCTCTATAGCACAATAAAAGCCTTGAATATCCTTAGCATAAGATCACAAGTTCGCATTATCCATCTAGTTTACAAATGAAGTCCTAAACATGCTTATATGTGCATTTCCGCTACAAATTTCATAATTCAAACTTAAGATGTCGGCAAGGAAACCTTTTAATGGTCACAAAATCAACATTCAAATTTGGGACCCCGCCAAAATAGGGTAGGACAAGGGCACGATCGTCTTTTCCCCAGGACCTATTTTGGGTTAGGGTTAAGGCTCAACAATGTCCCTCAAGCCCTACTTGACATGGGTTTCAAGCCATTTTGTCTTGGGAGTTAATTCTAACATGCAAGATGAAAAATAAGGGACCCAAGAGCTAAACTTGGGAGGTAAAAGTCCTAGGGGGGCATTTTACGACATAACAGTAACAATAGGTCACATGACCCTTGAGTGATTAAATTCAAATTTCTACCCTTTTGAAGGCAATTTCCTGAAGAAATTATGAAGCAATGTTTTGTTTAAGAAATGAAATTTTCCATGAGGTTTTGTTCTCATCTGTTTAAAGTTTATAATTTTTTGTTGTGAGTGTGTTGGGTGGATATCACCCTCATCAAGTGGTATTAGAGAAAGTGTATCCTGAGTGTGCAGATAAATTGCCAAATAGTGAGACAGTTTATACCAGGACCTTGAGATATTGTGTCAAAAAGTGAAAGTAGAACCGTCGATTTGAGGCAACTTTGCACTAAGAAATTTTACATTAAGTGTAAGAGGAGAAAACAAATATAATATTAAAATGACTCCTTGAAGAAATCATGGTAGAAATTTTGGAGTGATAGAAGAAAGATTTAGAGCACTGTAGAGGTAGATTAATGCAATCCAAGAGGAATTGAGAAGAGGATTTGAACTGAGGAGAGATGAAAGTGAAGATGAAGATGATGCAGCCCAAGATGATGCATACATTGAAGAAGAAGAACCTGATCAATTCAAAATGTTGAAGGCCATAGAAAAATTTGGAAAAAGGCCAAAGATATCTCTACATATTCCCATAGTCTCAATCTAGAAGAATTAATAGATTGGATCAATGATATTGAAGAATATTTTGAATATGAAGAAATAGATCATCCTGAGAGGGTCAAACTTGCTAAGACCAAGCTCAAATGTCATGTTGGAATTTGGTGGAAAGAAGTATAGTTAGAAAGGAACATAAGAGGAAAAGAAAAGATCTCTAGATGGTATAGGATGGTGGACAAATTGAAGAGGCAATTTATTCCTATAGATTATGATTTGGAACTCTTGAAGAAGTTGCAAGATTTGAGGTAGATGAACAAAACGGTCAAAGAGTACATTGAAGAATTTCACAAAGTCATTATTAAAGTAGGTCACTTTGAAGGCAATAAAGAAAAGGTATCTAGATACATTAATGGATTGAAGCCTAAGATAAGCCTGGTAAGCTTAACTATTGTTGAAGATGCATACTAGTTTTCAGTGAAAGTTGAAAAAAAAATGAATAAGAAATTAAAAAAAAAACAAAGAGGAAGAGGTCATTATAGTATAACAAGAGGAAGATCATATAGAGGTCATGGACAATAAGATGAGAACATGAGAAATGATGATGCAAACACCAACCAACATAATAGATCTATAAATACATACTACCTTAGAGACTAAATGATGGTTATCAAAGAGGAAGAGGAAGATCCGGAAGAGGACTTGGAAGAGGAGTATTTACAGGAACATGTTTCATATGTGGTGAAGAAGGACAGATTTTATGACTGCTGATAAAATCAAGGAAGACCAAATAGAAGACTAGAAGGTGATGCTAGAGTTGCCCATGTTGATGAGGAGACTAGATTTGATCATTCATAAGAAGCTAAAAGAGGAGAGACTCTTGTCACTAGAAGAGCCTTGTTGAAGGAAGAAGGAAAAGAAGAACCAGCCCAAAGAAAGAGTTTGTTTAGAACAAAGTGTAATTCATGAGGGAAATGTTGTAATGTAATCATTAATAGTGGAAGTACATATAATCTAGTTTCTAAAAAAATGGTTATAAAATTAAATTTGAAAAGAATAGAGCATCCACATCCATATAGGATTGATTGGCTGCAAAAAGATCATCAAGCTTTGGTTAATGAACAATGTTTGGTAAAGTTTAAGATTGGAGATTATCATGATGAAGTGTTGTGTGACATTATGCCAATGGATGTATGTCACTTGTTATTAGGAAGGCCACGATAGTATAACATGTGTGCTATTCATGATGGCCTTGCTAATAGTTATTCTTTGACAAAAGATGGAATGAGACATAAGTTGAAACTTATGAGAGAAGAAGAATAAAATGTATGCAACAATGTGAGAATTTTTTTGGTAGATGGTAGAATTTTTTAGATGGAATGAAGCATGAACATATGTGGTTTGCTTTGATTCCTAAAATTAGAAAAGAAGGAGAGGATGTACCTACAGAAGTTTCAAATTTGTTGGATAAATTCTGAGATATTATTTCATAAAATGTACCTGCAGGTTTACCACCAATGAGAAGCCTAAGTCATCATATGGATTTAATACTAGGAGATGGTTTTCCAAACAAGGCAACCCATAGAATGATTATAGAAAATGAATAGTTGAAGATATAAGTTTATGAATTGTTAAGAAAGGGATTGATCTAAGAGAGTTTGAGTCCATGTGCAGCACCTACAATACTAGCACCCAAGAAAGATGGAGAATGGAGGATGTGTATCGATTCCAAGGCCATCAATAAAATCACAATCAAGTACATATTTCCTTTGCCAAGGATGGATGATATCATGGATTGTCTAAGTGAAGAAAAGTACTTCACCAAGATAGATTTGAAGAGTGGGTATCACTAGATCAAGATACATGAAGGAGATGAAGGGAAAACAACATTCAAGACAAAAGAAGGATTGTATGAGTGGTTAGTGATGCTATTCAGACTAACCAATCCACTAAACACTTTCATGAGGCTCATGAAGGTACTCAAGGAATTTTTGGGTAAATTTGTTATTGTCTAGTTAAATGATATTCTAATTTTCAACAAAAATTTGGAAGAACATTTGATGCATGTTCATAGATTTTTTGAGAGGTTGAGGGAAGAGAAATTGTTGATAAACTTGAAAAATGTAACTTTGTGAAGAAAGAGTTAGTGTACCTTGGATTTGTGTATCAGTTAAGGGTATTAGGATGGATCTAGAAAAAGTAAGGGTTATCGTAGAATGGCCTACACCAAGAAGTATCACTGAGGTAATATCATTTCATGTATTGGCTAGCTTTTACAGAAAATTCATTAAAAAATTTAGTAGCATATATGCACCATTAAATGAAACAATGAGGGGAGATAGAAAAAAAATTAAATGGACTATAGGGGCTACCAAGAGTTTTGATTTGTTGAACCAAAAAGTTGCAAAGTAACTTGTTTTAGAAATTCTAGATTTTAACAAGGTATTTCAAGTAGATTGTGATGTTAGGGCAATGCCATAAGAGCAGTATTAAGTCAAGAAAGAAGGCCCATTGCATATTTTAGTGAAAAAATCAATGATGCTAGGAAGAAGCATTCTATTTATGATCAAGAATTTTATGCTATTGTTGAAACGTTAAAAAAATGGAGACATTATCTTTTGCCTAAGGAATTTGTTTTGTATATTGATCATCAAGATTTACAATATTTGAATAGGCAGGTAAAGTTAAATCAAAGACTTTTGAAATGGGTCAAATTTTTGCAAAGCTATACATTTGTGTTGAAGCATACAAGTGAAAATTCTAACACAGTTGGAGATGCCTTGAGTAGGAGACAAAATTTATTGGTAGAGATGAAAATTGAAGTTTTTGGGATTGAAGAACACAAACATTTGTATTGAGAAGATCTAGATTTCTTAGAGGCATGGAAAGCTTTCCTATAACCTACCACCACGGATAGAACACAATGGTTGGATTATATAATCCAAGATGGTATGTTATTTAGAGAAAGTTTGTTATGCATTCAAAGAAATTTCATGAGAGAGAACTTGATAAAAGAAAAGCACAGTGAAGGATTAGCAAGACATTTTGGGAGAGACAAGATAATTGCCTTAGTAAGTGAAAATTTTATTAGCCATAGTTGTATCAGGATGTGAAAAATTTTGTATAGAGTTGCAGGGTTTGTTAGATGGCTAAGGAGAAGAGTCAAAATAATGGTTTATATCAGCCTTTACCTGTACTTTAAAGACCATGGGAAGACATTAGTATAGATTTTGTACTTGGTTTACAAAGGACTCAAAGGGCTCATGATTCCATTTTTGTGATGGTTGATAGATTTTCCAAGATGGCACATTTTATTCCTTGCCAGAAAACAAATGACGTAGTTCATATTGTAGAGATATTTTTCGGGGAAATGGTTAGACTTCATGGTCTACCCAAGAGCATAGTTTCAAATAGAGATATACAATTTGTTGAATATTTTTGGAGGATATTGTGGAAGAATATGGAAACAAATTTGAAGTTTAGTTATTCACATCATCCATAAACTGATGGTCAAATATAAGTGGTGAATATAAGTTTGGGCAACCTTTTGAGATGTTTGGTTGGAGAAAAGCCAAAGGGATGGGACTTGATTTTGTCTCAAGATGAATTTGTATACAAATCAATTTATAGGAGTACAAGAAAATCACAATTCGAGATTGTATATGGAAGTAGTCCTAGAAATATTTCAGAGTTGAGGATGATGGATAAGGAAGAGAAGAGAAGTGAAGATGCAAAAGATTTTGTAGAATACATGAAGAATATACATGAGGAAGCAAGGAAGCATCTCACCAAAATGAATAATTAGTATAAGGAGAAGGCAAATTAGAAGAGAAGATTCAAAGAATTCCAGGTTGGAGAAGAAGTTATGGTTCACCTTAGAAAGGAAAGGTTTCTTGTAGGGACATATAATAAACTAAAAATGAAGAAATTTGGACCTTGCAAGATTTTGAAGAAACATGAATTTGGGAATGTATATGAAATTGAGAAGATGCCCCCGAGAAGAAGAGTTCCCAGAATGGACGAGATGTTCAAACATTTTTGTGTTGAAATGAGGAGTGAGTTTAGAAATTTAGTTGTTGGATTAAGAAGAAACCTAGATTGTGTGGAAGATCATGCTAATGATGAGGATGGAATTATAAAGGATGAATGAGAAAGAGAAAATAAATAGCTAGTAGATGCTAGAGAAGAATGGTTCCTGAGAGCACTTGCCATAATTGGAGGAGGTAACAAAATGGAAATTTCAACTTTTTCTGAAACATTGAATCCTGAAGAATTGATAGATTGGATAGGAGAATTAGAAGAATATTTTGAATTATAAAAATATTTGTTACCCTCAGAGGGTGAGACTGGCACAAACAAAACTTAAAGGACATGTTGCCCCATGGTGGAGGGAGCTACAAAGAGAAATAGTAGCTAATGGAGACACGAGAATAACCTGGTGGAATCAAATGGTTACCCGATTGAAATCCAAATTTATTCCTGGAGATTATGAGTTGAAGATGTTCAGAAAACTTCATAATTTGAAGCAAAAGGATATGAGTGTAAATGACTATACCAAAGAGTTTTATAAAATGGTAATTAGATCTGGGCATCATCAAATGGACAGGAAGAAAGTAGCTAGATATATCAATGGGTTGAGATTTAATATACAAGATGAGATGAATATGTGGAAGATTTCTACACTAGAAGAGGCATATCAATATGCTTTGAAAGTAGAGGAAAAGATAGAAAGAGGCCAACATAATAAAGCGAGAGGAAGAGGAAAATTCTTAGTCAGGAAAGGACAAGGAAGCAGTGGCAAAGGTAAACAAGTTCAAGAAGAAATAAATTCCAAATGAAATAAGAAGCAAGTCAAGGAATGAGAGGAAGATAATATTCTATAGGAGGATATGGTAGCAACAAAGGGTTCCTTGGGAAATGTTTTCAATGTGGCGAGACTGGACATAGAACTTTTGAATGTCCACAATTACATTAGGAGAAAAATAGAAGTGTGGCCATAAATCACATGGTACAAGAAGACGAGGAGAGTGTGGCATCACCGAAAGTGGAAGAGCCTGAAGAAGGAGTCTCTTATGTTCAAGAAAGTGTTGATAACACCAGATGTGAAGAAGGACGGAACATCTCAGAGGAGAAGTCTTTTCAGAACTATATGCAAGTCTGGAGGTAAGTGTTGTAAAGTAATTATAGATAGTCGTAGTACTGATAACCTAGTCTCAGAGGAAATGGTAGAAAAGATAGGTTTAAAAAAGAAGAAACATTCTTGTCCTTATAAAGTTACCTAGTTACAAAAGGAACATAAATTAGTGGTGAATGAGCAATGCATGGTTAGTTTTCAGATTGGGTCATATAAGGATGAAGTCTTGTGTAATGTTATGTCAATGAGTGCCTGTCATGTGTTGTTGGGTAGGCCTTGGCAATTTGATAGGGGAGTGATCTATGCTGGTAGAAGGAATTTGTATACCATTGTGAAAGGTGGTAGAAGTATGTATTGAGTTTAGTAAATAAGAAGACACAACAAGTGAAGGATAGTAGTTTGATAGTTTGTTACAATTCTGACAATCAGTTGCTAAAGGTGACAAGGGAGATTGAGAGTAACTCAATGAAGGCTACCATGAAGGGGAATGTAGTTAAAAATAAAGGCAATGAAACTAGTTTTGTGCAACAACTACATAAAGTAGTAGAAAACAGAGTGAAGAATGTGGGTATTGAATAAGGACGTGGAGGTTTGGAGAGGGAACAACACAAGTCACAGTTTGGACACTTGAAATTTTCTCATGAAAGGTGTGGCCTAGGAAGTGTAAGTAGAGTTGAAGAATTTCAACAAGTAATGAAGAGAAGAGGTCAAGTAGATAAAGAGGAGGTTTGGATAAAGAATAAGCATGGGAACACCATCCCAAGCACTTTCAAATGTTCATGAGTTTCCCAACTCATGGAACATTTCACTTACTCGGCGTGTTCGATGTAGAAGCATCTGTGTCCATAGGAAATCTTTCATCAACCAAAAAGAATTTTTTCAATTTTGTTATGTTTTTGGTTTTTTGTTGTGTTGGTTTTAGGTTATTTTCTTTGGGAGACTTTTCAGATGTTTTTTTATCAAATAAAAAACATGGGTTTTGTCGAAGAGCTTAATGGATATCATCAGTTCCAATTTGGTACAATTTGGATAAAATTGGAACTTGGTGATTGACACATTGGTGATTGACACACTGGTGCTCACTGGTTGGCACTTCCTGGCACTCATTGGCACTCACTGGTTGGCAATCCTTGTCGCTCCCTAGTGCTCACTAGTACTTAGTGGTGCTCCCTAGCGCTCATTAGCACTCATTGGTTCACTAGTTGGCACTCATTGGCACTCACTGGTGCTCCCTAGTGCTCGACGACTAGCACTTGATGGATAATGTTCTATGATGACCAACACTTGATGGCTGACACTTAATGGTTGACACTTGATGATGGCTAGCACTCGACAGCTGGCGCTCCTTAGGTTGCACTCGACGGTTGGCACTCCTCAGGTTGGTGCTCCTCAGGCTAGCAATCGACAACTGGTGCTCCTTAGGTTGGTGCTCAACATGCTGGCACTCAACAAGTTGTGCTCATCCGAGTGCTATTATCCAAAGGTTTAGAGGTGCCGATGAAAGTTCACAAAAGTTGTACACTATCGAAGAATTACATATTTGGATTTCCATTGAAAGTAGTTATTATGATTATCACACAACATTCTCATTAATCCATTCTTGTAATTCGAAAGATAAAGTGGTTGTTAAAACATCTGATCTTTTAGTTCTGTAACTAACGTTGGAGTAACTTTTTACTTCTTTTTGAGAAGTATAAATAGGGTGATTATTCTTGTTTGGAGAGAGAGAGTGGGGGGAGAAATAGGGAGAAAATTTATTAATTGAAGACTCCTGGTTCGAGGGTCTGGAGAGTTGTATTCTGTTTGTAAAATTATACTCCTAGAACATTGAATTATTCTGTGAATTATTTTATTGTGTGTTTGAGTATTCGCTGATCATCCTGACTGTCTGATAAGACACTTTGGATTTGACCTGCATTAGAGTGCCATGGAATAGTTGATGACTCTTGCTCTGTCATGAAGATGGAGAAGCAATCGATGAATCTTGCTCACTAATCCATTGACTATACCTCCTCTCGTAAGTTTTTTGGAGCTCCACCTATTAATACAATTAAATAATATACATTAATATAAAAAAACATGAAATATACAATGACATAAGTAAACAATCACTTATTGCAAGCTAATGATCCATCTCAATCATCCACTGCCTCTCTTCATCCATAGGTGCATGAACTAGAGTCGTGACCTCTTGTGAGAAGCATGGAGAAGTAAATTAGAATAAAGATCAATATCATTTATTTACATCATGTGAAATGAAACAATAAATACATAATAACATTTACATGTTATTGTCTCATACCTTGGTCAAAGGCACCGATGACAAAACAACTACAACAATGCCCACCTCCATCATGTCACAATATTAGGAGTCTGAACTGATGTCATCAACTAAAAATAGAAAAAGGTTATTTGACCAAAATCTACATAACATTATTTAAATACATAACAATTAAAAATAGTAATTATCACCTTTGTGAAACTTGATATATGACTATCCCCACCAAATTCTCATAATGTTGGAGGTCCAGCATCTACTTATTCATCATCAAATTAACATTTTAAGATTACCATTTATATATGACAAAAAAATTATATTTAATATTATTTACTATTTTGTTACAAATTACATACTTGTGGACATCACAGAGATGCGTAACCTTGCATTGGATGACTATCAGATGTAGGATGAATGCTTTGACCTTAGAATTTCATAATACATACAATTCTTTGTACATTAATTTTCATTCATAATAAATTAATATAGTTAATTAAAGATTTCAAAAGGAAATACAATCAATTACAAAACCCTATTGAAAATTACATGCCTGTTAATGTGAAAGGTCCTATCCAGAAACTCATTTGTTATTACTATATTATCTAATATGGATGTATCTCGGTCCCCTATGTAGCATACTCCTAAAACTATGGAGCACCGTCTCTAATGTGTGTATCATCAGCATCTTCGAATCCATAATCACACAAATCTCCACATAAATTTCAATATGTAATGACCATTGACACCTACAAGGCTCACCCTCATCAGCCTATAAAGAGGCCTACTATGCTATAGTAAGGTTTGCATGAGGGAATTAATAAACTATAGCTTCTACACCTCAATGCTCTCCTTCACAATGGAAGGGATTGTGACATGTTGAATAGATGGCTTAGCTAGGCGTCTCACTAGGTGGTCTTGGGCATGACGTTCCCCCTCTCTATCCTATGCAAAACCTTTTCCTCTACCCTAGAAGTTGTGCATATCAAAATAATTTAAAATGTCATGGAAAAAAATCCCACAATAGAGTTCCCTCAAGAAATATTGTGGCATCTTATTATTGTTGCATGGGGATGGTAAAAAACCATCCACCACTTATCCAAAAAATTACTCACCATTCCTTGTTGTTAGCATGAATGAATAGGAAACCTTTTGCAACTTCCACGAATCAACTCATTAGTTCTTGGATCAATAAACAATGCACATAAATTGGATTTCAATATTTTATTATATTTGACTTATTTATATGACAATTTTGTAGAATAAAATTATTATGCATTCTCCTTATAATTTGACCATATGTTAATTTAGTTAGTAACAGAATCTATGTGAAAAACTATTGATTTCAAGGATGTCGCAAGGGCTCTCCAGTGTGTGATAGCTACATTGAGATTTTTTAATGCTTCAATCAATGTTTCAAGTTGTTTTTTGTTTTCTTCAATTTACCTTAATATGTTGGCTTGTGTCTCACGAGGATGTCACAAAATTGATGGAGTTTAGGGAGGGTTAGATTGTGCCCCCTCTTCAACAGAAATTTCATCATGCACTTGACTTGGTGAATCAGGGTTTGGAGGCATTGGGGGGTTCGTTTATTGAAAATTTTTAAAAAATGAACCAAAATAATTGCAAAATAAATATTTTATAATCAAATCACTAAAAACATAGAAAACTTACCTCATTGAGCTTGCCAACCTCGTGGAGTTCACGAACATTGTGGTGCAATGGGGTTCGTGTCGCGCTCACAGAAAACCCCTCTCATGTTTTGGAAGCTGTTGAAAGGAATGAAGTTGTGGCTGTATTTTTTTGCTTTTATTTTACTAAAATATGCTCATGTGTTTTATCTTAGTAGTGTCTAAGCCTTAGGCTCATCATTACCAAACCATACAATGAGCACATTATAACCTATTTGGACCCAAAAAAATTTGGCCACTTTTTAGTCCCTCATCTTTGTGCACATGTCCACTAGGGCTTATGAACACTAAAGCAAGCCCAAAACATAGCATGAAAATTGCAAGGGTATGCAATTTTTGATGTTAGGAATTAAGGTGTCTCAACCTTTGCAAATTCCTAATGTTGTATTTATTTATCTCATGTTGAGTTGGCATAGTCAGCACCTTGTGTACATACAGCAGGATAAATTTTGGTGACTTTGGCAGCTGCGGTTTCCCCCTTGAATAATTAACGGGGGTTTGGGGGTAGCACCCCCAAGATGGGGTCAAGGGGTGGATCCCCTTGCGGGGTCTAGGGGCAATGCCCCTGGCACGCTCCCTGTTGCGGTATAGGGAGGGGTCGAGGGGCAGCGCCCCCGAAACCTCAAACGACTTTTATTTAATGACAAGTGTCGGTAAGTATCTTTGCACGAGAGAAAGACATATTTGGGTGGTCAAGGGAGGTTATGACATGTAAGAGGAATAAGATATTTTTAGTCAGTGTATGACAGATTCTCTTACAGTTGTAAGTGTTGTCAGTTATGACAGATTCTATGACAGTTGTAAGGTGCGTAAGAGCATCTGTCATAGCCTATCTTGGGACAAGGCACCCACATTGGGATGGGATGTTGGACAAGTGTCCTTAGGCGTGGGTTTTGGGGCATGAGTCCAAGATGGATGCCCATCTCTAGAAGGTTCCATATTTGCCTTGTAAACTCTATAAAAATAGGTGCTTGGATGGGAGATAAGTGTGTTTTTGTACAGGTACTATTATGCTGCTGGAATATCTCCAGATTTGACATTTGAAGACTCTTGAAAGAGCATTGGCTCTGAAACTATATTGTAATCTGTTATTGTTTACTATAATACATTTGAGTTGTGTTTTGGAGTGTGGGGTTTTTCACCCGTAAGGGTTTTCCCCACGTATATCTTGTCTCCCTCTCTTCTGTCTACTTTATGTGTGAATGTGTATAGCTGCAATATCTCTGTTAGATGTTCTATGTTGCTGTAGTTGTAAGAGTTAAAATTGAATTTGCATACATCTCTCCTCATTAGATTAGTGTAGGAAGCGATTTCCACACACCTAGCTTCCTTTCATTTGATACTATAGTTGTGTAAACTCTTTTAATTAAAATCTAGTCATTAGATAATATTGATCAATTGAAAATAAACATATAAGGAAATATTAAGTGGGACTGATTGCATTGACTCAAAGTATCTAGTGTGTTGTCATCTTGAATCTTGGATTCAAAAATAATAGAAGAAAGAGAGATAAAAACTTAAGACTTAGTGAAAATGTGCCCCCCACCCCACCACACTTTATGAGAGCATGTCATACACCATTTACATCTACATAGTAGAATTTAATTATGCCCATAATAATAAAATATATTAATGCAAGTTTGAGGAAACTAGTGATAAACTTAGGGGAAGAGGCGGTAACATTAGATGGAAATCTATTGTGAGTATTGGGCTTGAGATATATGCATTTCCTACACCCATTCACCATCCAAGACAAGTAAAAAGCAACACTTGCATTAGACAAAAAAATTCAAGAGAAAGAGAAGGGAGAAGAGGAAAGCAATAGAAAAGCAACTAGTCTATGACAAAGGGCTAGGGTTGAGCGAGCAAGTGATTGAATTGGTCTTGACTAGAGATGGACTCGATCTCCCTCTAGCTCTCCATCCAAAATACCCCCAATTTAACTCGCATTATTGATGTATAATTTCCAAAGCTAAGAAGGAGATTGTGAGAGGACAAAAGGAGGGAAATTTACATCATTTACATGTACCTTGCCACACAATGCTAAATATTAGCATAAGACACATTGTGTGAATGTTGTTGGAGGAAGAATCATTTTGATGTGAACAAATAACTTTTTTTTTGTATTGAACAATGCAAATTGATACAAAATACAAGCATCAAAGAGCTGCTAAAAAAAGGGGAATATAATCATCAGTCTATACAGAATATATACAACATAAAACTCTAAACCTGAGCCAACAGAGCTGAATTATATGTTGTACATTGTCAGAAAAATCTTTGACACAGAATAAAACTAAAACATACCTTGCCAAGTGTTTAATTTTGAACCATACACGTTCCCTGGCAACTACATTGATTTAAAGATTTGAAACATATTTTCTGACATGAAATTTGCTCAACTTTAGGCCAATCTTATACCCCTTTTTATCACAGAAAACTTTTGGTAAAAATTATAAAAGTTATTTTGATTTTTGTGTTGACTAATTTATGATTAGATGTGATTTTTCCTTCTATTTACAAATGAAAATTTATAAATTCAATAAAAGAAATCCAATGCACCAATACTTGCAACTATAGTTTAGGAAGAACAATCAAACAAAATATCCTTGCCCCATACAATAACTAATAAATATTAAATTTATATACATATTTTTGGTAAAATAATTAATTAAGATATATAAATATAATAATAAACTTCCACAAGTCACCCCCTTCTTGCACATGAAGATATTTCTCCTCACAACTGCCTGCAACTCTTCTTCACACTTACTCTTTGTTGTTTCAACAACTTCATGCCTTGAAAAGGCTGCACACTCCTTGTTTTTACTCTCCTCAAACATCACTGGCTCCTTCTTGCCAAACATGATCATATTTGTTGTTCTTGACCACTCCTCTAATGGCAGTAGCACAAAAGTCTTCTCATCCTTCTTAATAGTGAAGGTATTAGCTCTCCCATCATAAACTGCAAACCTATCAAATTACCAGGGTCTTCCCAGTATCACATGACAATAATCCATAGGTAGGATGTCACATAGGACTTTGTCCTCATAGGCTCCAATCTTAAACTCAACTAATGCTTGCTTAGTCACTAAAATGGACTAATGATCACTTACCCAAGAGACTTTGTAAGGTGTGTCCCTAGATATTCTCTTCAACCTCAGTTTCTCTACCATCTCACTAGCCACCATATTATCAGTACAACTAGAATCCACTATCACTTTACATACCTTGTCCTTGCTTTTGCAATTTGTCTTAAACAATGCTCTCCTCTGAATCAGCTCCTTCTCCCTGGAGGTCTTCAATAGTGCTCTTTCTCTCAGCATCAATGTTTCTCTTGTCTCAGCATCAAACTTTGTGGAACTAGAACCACATTCTTCTTCTTGGACTAATTGAGTCCTTCTCTCACTCTTCCTTTCACCATCACTTGAAAATTTTTGTTTCTCAGGACACTTATATGCTGGGTGCCCAAACTCTTGACAATTATAACACTTACCCATAAAAGTGTTTGCACTCCTTCCACCACCAAATCTGCTTCTAGAACCTCTACCTCTGAAATCTGCACTTTGTCCCTGTTTGAAATCAACACCTTGTCCTTGTGCCTTACTTATATCTTCTTGACTTTCATTGGCTTGCTTTGTGTTAAAAGATCCTCTGCCTCTAGACGTATTGCCTTTGGCTAACTTATCTTGTCTCCTTTTCAGCTTCTCTTCCACTCTAACTGCCATCTGATAACAGTCCTCAACACTCCTTGGATTTGCCAACACCAGTTCATCCTGCATGTTAAACCTCAAACCACCAATATACCTAGCAACTTTTTGTACTTCAGTTTCATTTTGACTAGAACTTATACTTAGCTTATAAAACTCTTTAGTGTATGTCTTTACATCCATATCCTTTTGTCTTAAGCTTTGAAGCTTCCTAAACATTTGAACTTCATAATCTTTAGGCAAGAATTTACCTTTGATTTTTGCTACCATCTTGTCCCATGAGAGAATCTTTGCCTTTCCTTGCTTTCTCCTCTATGTCTGTTGATAATCCCACCATAACAAAGCATGACCTGTCAGCTTGGTCTTTGCAATCTTCACTTTCTGATCCTCAAGAACTTCTTCACACTCAAAGTGGTTGTCTAATGCTGCAATCTAATCTAGCAACTCTTCATCATTCAGGCTTCCTCCAAACTTTGGCACATCTATCTTTATCTTGTGCTTGTCTTCTTTTACTGCCCTTAGAAACTTTAGCACCCTCTAATCCTCAGGGTCCAACTCTTCTTCCACATCTTCATACTTAGCTTCTTCTTCTTCCTCAGACTCAATCTCTTCACCTAGAGCCACTCCTCTTCTCTGATTTTGTTCTAGGGTATCCATTCTTTCTTCAGCTCCCTCAACTCTCTGGCATGCTTCTCCTTCAGCTCATTCATCTCTTGATCCATGTTTCTCACTCTTGGAGGCATCTTGACAAACTACCTCTTAACACTTCTCAATCACAACCAATCTACTAACTGTGCTCTGATACCAATTTGATGCAGAGCTGACCTACACAAGACCACAAAGGGGTCACAACAACTTGGTAGGAGGAAGAGGGAAAACATGACACTAGGCCTCTATGGGCCTAACTACTCCATTGATCTTTTCACTTGACATGACTGTTCTCTCATTTCCCATGGTTTCAACACTGCAACATAACACCATTTTTGGGTTTATATACCTAGACTCATTACCAAACTTCCTAGGGACCCTAGAACTTCTAGGTTTGACTGTCCCAAGCTCACAAAACCCCCACAATGCTCAGGAGGTACCTTCCTATACTACTTCCTTCACAACTGTCCTAGCTTCCTTGTAGCCCTTAGGAAAGGACTGTCAGACAATAACTTGGTTTCAGACCTCTTATACAAACTGTCATGGGCTTTTTGGATACCCATTACCTTGTTCTTCAACATACTAAACATGCACATTAGGTTATTTTGGAACACAACACCCAAATATTGACTGTCCCCCTGCTGCAACAAGCCTAATTAGGCCTCTTCCACACACCACCAAGACTCCAAACTTGTTCTCAACCTTTGTACTCCACTCCAAAGCATTGATCATGCTAGAAAAGGTTTGTCAACACAAATTTTGGGCTTCTTGGGTCAACCCAAGCCACTGTTCTACTTGAACTCCTACTCCCCAAGCTTACAAATGCTCAAACATGGAGAAATTGGGCCTTCATGGCTACAAACATCAATTTTTTTTCACTCCCCTGCTCCTACACATCAAACCCAGTTGAAAACATTCCAAACCAAGCTCATTTCATCCATTTCATGTTTATGGTGTTTGGGGATTAACATGTCAAACTAACGATTTCATAAAACCCTCTAAAACCCTAGGTAAATGAGTAGTTTTGGAAAAATGGATAGAAAATCCTTCAAACATAATGGAATCACTCCCAAATCGATTCAAATGCAAGGTAACTCCATGAAATTCAAGTTTTTACACATTCAAGCTCATGACAGAGCAGTACGGCTAGGTACAACCAAGAGGAACAACATAAAAAATAGGGAAAATTTGAAAAAAATAGGGTAGTGACAGGAAAACATTTGACAAACCCTTCAATGACAATGAGATTCCTCCAAATTTGTTTCAACACAAAGGTAACATCATCTACTGTAACATTCCATGCATGATAATATATAACAGAACTATACGGCCATGAAAAAAATGTAAAAGAACAACAAAATACAGAAAAATAGTGTTATGGGGACAATAAATTGTGATTTTCTTCATTTCCTTTCCTCAAACTCCATCCAATCACCATACATTTGATCATCCATCATCTACAATTCCTTTTTCCCTTCTTAAAATCTTAACTCTCATTTACCAAGATTCGCAACGTGGGGAAGAAACTAAAAATAACCAAACTGACTGTTTTTTACTAAAAAGACTGCTTTTTTCTAAAATTAGACTGTCATAACTGAGAAAATTGTAGACCACTACACAAAATGACTAAAATCAACCTCCAATAACTAACTATGCCTTTTAAGGCTTTATTAAAATATTTTTCAAAACTTCATTTAATCTCTAATACTAAAATTTTCAAATATTGACTTAAAATTGTCCTAAGTGCACTGCACCACTTTGACCTTAGAATTTCATAATGCATACAATTCTTTACATTAAATTTCATTCATAATAGATTAATATAGTTATTTAAACATCTCAAAAGGAAATACAATCAATTACAGAACCCTATTGAAAATTACTTGCCTGTTAATGTGAAAGGTCCTATCCAGCAGCTCATTTGTTATTACTATATTATCTAATATGGATGTATCTTGGTCCCCTGTGGAGCATACTCCTAAAACTATGGAGCACCCTCTCTAATGTGTGTATCATTAGCATCTTCGAACCCATAATCACACAAATCTCCACATAAATTTCAATATATAGTGACCATTGACACCTACGAGGTTCACCCTCATCAGCCTATAAAGAGGCCTGCTATGCTATAGTAAGGTTTGCATGAGGGAATTGATAGACTATAGCTTCTACACCTCAATGCTCTCCTTCACAATGGAAGGGACTATGACATGTTGAATAGATGGCTTAGCTAGGGGTCTCACTAGGAGGTCTTGGGCATGACGTGCCCCCTCCCTATCCTATGCAGAACCTTTTCCTCTACCCTAGAAGTTGTGCATATCAAAATAATTTAAAATGTCATGGAAAAAAGCTCACAATAGAGTTCCCTCAAGAAATATTGTGGCATCTTATTATTATTGCATGGGGATGGTAAAAAACCATCCACCACTTTCTTTCCTACCGATGCCCGCACTGAACAGAGCTGTATTTTATAACTGATTTTATATATTAATGGCCTCGGCCTTTTACCAATCAAAAAAAAAAAAAAAACCATCCACCACTTATCCAAAAAAATACTCACCATTCCTTGGTGTCAGTATTAATGAATAGGAAACCTTTTGCAACTTCCATGAATCAACTTATTAGTTCTTGGATCAATAAACAATGCACATAAATTAGATTTCAATATTTTATTATCTTTGACTTATTTATATGACAATTTTGTAGAATAAAATTATTATGCATTCTCCTTATAATTTGTCCATATGTTAATTTTGTTAGTAACAGAATCGATGTGAAAAACTGTTGATTTCAAGGATGTCGCAAGGGCTTTCCAGTGTGTGATAACTACATTGAGATTTTTTAATGCTTCAATCAATGTTTCAAGTTGTTTTTTGTTTTCTTCACTTTACCTTGATATGTTGGCTTGTGTCTCTCGAGGATGTCACAAAATTGGAGTTTAGGGAGGGTTAGATTGTGCCCCCTCTTCAACAGAAATTTCATCAGGCACTTGACTTGGTGAATCATGGTTTGGAGGCATTAGGGGGTTCATTTATTGAAATTTTTTAAAAAATGAACCAAAATAATTACAAAATAAATATTTTATAATCAAATCACTAAAAACATAGAAAACTTACCTCGTTGAGCTTGCCAACCTCGTGGAGTTCATGAACGTTGTGGTCGCATGAGGTTGGTGTCATGCTCACAGAAAACCCCTCTCACGTTTTGGAAGTTGTAGGAAGGAATGAAGTTGTGGTTGTATTTTTTTTTCTTTTATTTTACTAATATATGCTCATGTGTTTTGGCTTAGTAGTGTCTAAGCCTTAGGCTCATCATTACCAAGCCATAAAATGAGCACATTATAACCTATTTGGAGCAACAAAAAAATTGGCCACTTTTTAATCCCTCATCTTTGTGCACATGTCCACTAGGCATTATGAACACTAAAGCAAGCCCAAAACATAGCATGAAAATTGCAAGGGTATGCAATTTTTGATACCATAGTTGTGTAAACTCTTTTAATTAAAATCTAGTCATTAGATAATATTGATCAATTGAAAATAAACATATGAGAAAATATTAAGTGAGGTTGATTGCATTGACTCTAAGTATCTAGTGTGTTGTCATCTTGAACCTTGGATTCAAAAATAATAGAAGAAAGAGAGATAAAAACTTAAGACTTAGTGAAAATGTGCCCCCCACCCCACCACACTTTATGAGAGCATGTCATACACCATTTACATCTACATAGTAGAATTTAATTATGCCCATAATAATAAAATATATTAATGCAAGTTTGAGGAAACTAGTGATAAACTTAGGGGAAGAGGGGGTGACATTAGATGGAAATCTATTGTGAGTATTGGGCTTGAGATATATGCATTTCCTACACCCATTCACCATCCAAGACAAGTAAAAAGAAACACTTGCATTAGACAAAAAATTCAAGAGAAAGAGAAGGGAGAAGACGAAAGTAATAGAAAAGCAATTAGTCTATGACAAAGGGCTAGGGTTGAGCGAGCAAGTGATTGAATTGGTCTTGACCAGAGATGGACTTGATCTCCCTCTAGCTCTCCATCCAAAGTACCCCCAATTTAACTCGCATTGTTGATGTATAATTTCCAAAGCTAAGAAGGAGATAGTGAGAGGACAAAAGGAGGGAAATTTACATCATTTACATGTACCTTGCCACACAATGCTAAATATTAGCATAAGACACATTGTGTGAATGTTATTGGAGGAAGAATCATTTTGATGTGAACAAATAACTTTTTTTTGTATTGAACAATGCAAACTGATACAAAATACAAGCAGCAAAGAGCTGCTAAAAAAAGAGGATACAATCATCAGACTATACAGAATATATACAGTAGAAAACTCTAAACCTGAGCCAACAAAGCTGAATTATACGTTGTACATTGTCAGAAAAAAAAATCTTTGACACAGAATAAAACTAAAACATACCTTGCTAAGTGTTTCCTTTTGAACCATACACATTCCCTTGCAACTACATTGATTTAAAGATTTGAAACATATTTTATGACACGAAATTTGCTTGACTTTAGGCTAATCTTATACCCCTTTTTATCACAGAAAGCTTTTGGTAAAAATTATAAAAGTTGTTTTAATTTTTGTGTTGACTAATTTATGATTAGATGTGATTTTTCCTTCTATTTACAAATGAAAATTTATAAATTCAATAAAAGAAATCCAATGCACCAATACTTGCAACTATAGTTTAGGAAGAACAATCAAACAAAATATCCTTGCCCCATACAATAACTAATAAATATTAAATTAATATACATATTTTTGGTAAAATAATTAATTAAGATATATAAATATAATAATAAACTTCCACAAGATATGCCCAATTTCATTACATACTCTTATGCCATGGTCTCATTGCACACTCTTCATAATGGAGCAGCTATATTTTAGGGATTGAAAATATACTTGTAAAAAGGGGCTAATATCATATGAAAAATATGGGATATATTTTCTTCCCTTTTTTTTTCATTTTCCTCCCAAATTTATTTCTTCAATTTTCTTTATTAATAATAACTATTAGTTAAAATTTGTTTTTTAAAAATTTATATAATAAAAAAATAATTTAAGATAACTCCTTAAAAAAATAAAATATTTAGTGGTCTTATTTATTAATAATTTGTTTTTAAAAAAATATATATAGTAAAAAAAAATTTAAGAAAACTCCTTCACAAAAATAAAATATTCATGAGACCACTAATTCCACAAATGACTTCCTAAAAAATTAAAATTAAAGAATAGATGTTACCTAGACAAACCTCATTGGACCCTTATCTCATGGCCCAATTAGAGTGTTCCCATCCTATAATTTTTAATTATAGCAAAAAGGATAATTTGGAATCATTCCCTATTAATAATTGAAAATACTCTGTAGAAAAAATGGGGCCACCTGGGTCCATAAATTTCTTTCCCTCCTTTTTAACATTTCCCTTTAATTTTTCCCTCCAAAATTTAGTTTCTATTACACAGTTAAACAAATAAAATAAAATATGATTGCTTAAATATAAATAGAAAATTAAATATTTATGAACTATTAACTCCACAAATAACTCCTTCAAATGTTGAAGAATAACTGCAACCCAAAATAAGCTAAACAAATCTTATTCGAAGGGAAAGTTGTCAAAAATATTATGGGACGGTGTACATGAACTCTGAGCTCTATGGATTGAATCTGCCCCTTTCACGTTTGGAAGTTTGGACCATGGTAAGCGCCGATAATATTATACCTCTCCGTGTAATGATTTTATTGGGACTGCCTAAGACAGATGGCAAGATGCCCTGTTAACTTCCCCTTCACGCCAAGAAAAATTTATATATATAATCCACTCCTTCCCGATTTAACATCACATCTTTCGGCTTTGGCTGTGTTTCTTGGGTTTTGGTAAATTCTCCTGGCTTTTCATGTGTTTTTCAGATTTTTTTAGGGTTTTTAAATCTGTCCTTACTCTGTTATTTGCATGCAGTATACAGCAAGTAATCATGTCTTCTTCAAAGAATAGAAACGCTTCAGGGTCAAAGGCTTTTGATTCTCAGGCAGAAAGTTCTGTAGCAGCTCCTGAGCCAGGTAAAAGCAAGGGAAAGGGAAGGCCCCCAAAGAAAGAACCTCCCAGAGAAAGACCTGTGAGCAAGTTTCATGATCTGTTAATGCATGGAGTAAAGCCATGGGACCCTGATGCCAACGAATTCTACGATGCTCTTGTAAAGGCTCGCATAGAGCTTGACAAACAGTTGGACGCCATGGATGCCCAGGATGCTGCTCGCTGAATACCTTGTTATGGTTTGCATTACCTAGTTTTCTCAAGCATTTCCATTCTAGTTTGTGTTTTTAGTACGCCTGTAAGCCCCTTTTATTTTGTCGGGTGATGTGAAATTTTAACAGTAATTACTGAAATCGCTACATCAGGGGTTTTGTTTGTCTGTGGCAGAATGTGACCGAGTCAGGTTCCTTACGCTTTATAATACCATTGTCTTTGATTACGGTTATGGTGTAATTGCTTTTGTTCGCTGTTATTCATAGTTTTACTAACCCTGTGTTATCATGGAGCTCTATAGGAGGGTCCTTCTGTTCTTTCTCTTTTCACATGCTAAACTAACTCAGTTGAAATGACTTTAATTTGGGTAGCTGAGGTCTTGAAAATTGATTCTGGTTATTTAATATTAGGCCATGCATTTTTACACAGTGAAGCAAGCATATGTTTATTGGAATTGTTCTCATTCTCAGCGAACGATTTTCTGAATTTCTGAATGATTTTTCTGATTCGTTTCGAGAGTTTTTCTCAGATATATGAGGGCAAATCTTTCCATTTCTTGTTTCAAGAGTTTTTCTGATATGAGGCAATCCTTCCATTTCTTTCAACCGTGTAAAAAGATGAAAAGAGGTGCCCTAAGATTGATAAATGTCTCTGGTTTGAGCGCCATTGGCAATTGTGCAGACGCTTTCGCCTTTACCACCGGAGGGGAACTGGCATTTGAAAGTTTTAAAATAAATTATGAGATTATTATCAATATTAATAATTTTGAAGCTAAAATTTTTTAATATTAGTTTGTCTTAATTTTTTTAATAAGAGGTTATTAAATTTGACACTCATTTACATGTTAAATCATTAATAATTAATAATAAATATATTTTTAATGATGTTTTATTACTATAGTAAAAAAAAGTTGGTAGGTGGAATAAAATGTAGCTTTTCAAAATAAATAATGTCCAAAATAAAATAGTTCTTAATAGATATTAAAATTATTGAAATAAATTATTTGTGCATAACTTAATAGATATTAAAATTATTTTTCATTTATATTTTTAATAGTTTATGATTTAGTACATTATTATTGAAAAATGAAATAGTCATTGTGTAAATTTTAATGATCAACAAAGAAGAACTCATTCAAGAGAAAAGCTCCAACAAAGAAGAACTCATTCAAGAGAAAAGCTCCAGCAATGTAAATATGACAAATGACAAATAGCTTAGAAGACCATTCAAACTTGGCTGCCTCAATTAAGATTGTCATTATGGGTGATCAAGATTTGAACGTTAACTCCTTTTTTACATGCTCCTATGCATCATAGAATTAAGTAACTCCCATCTTACACATTTCAAGATTTAGACACATGGCAAAGAGTGCCACCTCAAAGTGGAATGAACCACTCTACATGTGAGGACAAAATAATAAATAAATACAAACCATTGGTAAACACTTTTGCTCACACTTATTATTGCTTGATTATTTGAGAATTATTAAAAAGTAAATTTCATATAAATATTGAAAAAAGAAATTCCTTATATTAATCTAAGTTAATTATAGGAATGCTCACAATTATATAAATTTTAATATAGATTAATTCATAATAGCTTCAAATGATGAACTAAAAGAAAGAAGATACAAGAGTTTACATGAGCAACACTAAAAATAAAGTCCAGCCATGAGTCTACATATTGTTTTCATGAAGTAAATACAATATATGTATACATTAAATTAGCAAAGATATCTTAAATACATCCAGCAAAGATATCTTATACTAGTTTGCATCAATAAACCATAGTGTTAAAAGAGAGTGCTTTGGATTCTTAGACAAACTCTCCTAGAACTCTCACACTATTGAGGACACCTTACATAATGAATATCTTATTAATAGAAATTATCAGCTTAATGTCCAAGCTATTGTGAACCACATTATTAATATAGTAGCTATGGATATCACTTGGCAAGTGGTGGATGAATTTAAGAAGTTTTTGTTATGTTTTTATCCAAAAGTGAGTTATATTTTCCTAGTTTTGGCAGCCTACATGTATGCTACATTACTATTATAATCTAGTTTCGGTTAGCTTTGTTATTGTTATAGTTTGGGTTGCTTCATTATTGTTATAGTTTGGTATTTTCTATTCTTAACATGTATGTTGCTTCACTATTTAAACTTGTTCACCTCTTTGCAAATGTTAAAAAAATGATAAGAGGAATAAGTGGTGTTTGGAAAGACCTTTGAAAAACCTACTAAATTGTGCTGGTCATGTTCTCCTCATATAGACCCCTAGATGGATTGATTCAATGGTACATGAAATGTTGAGTATGCTCCTAAGATGATGATGCATCATTGATGTAATTATTTTATCCTTTTACAATTGAATTCTAGATGCACTCACTAGATTCCTAAATGTATACTAGATGATTCCTCTTTGAATTAGTGTTAGTCCTTAAATAGACCTCCCTAGCATGCAATTTGAAATACGTGTTCTTTAGTTGGCTCATAATAATTAATGGAAATGGATGGAATGGGATGATGCATCATTCATGTAATTATTTTATCCTTTTACAATTGAATTTTAGATGCACTCACTAGATTCCTAAATGTATACTAGATGATTCGTCTTTGAATTAGTGTTAGTCCTTAAATAGACATCCTTAGCATGCAATTTGAAATATGTGTTCTTTAGTTGGCTCATAATAATTAATGGAAATGGATGGAATGGGACACAATTTGAACTAGACAACAAATGATTTGATGACATATAAGGATTAGATAATGTTATTTGCCAACTTACATGCTAAATACCCCGTCTTACACACACTAGTCGATGCACAAAGAGCAACCTAATCCACATGGGGCCAAACATAAGGGAAAAGGGCATGGGTATGCATTTTTCACATTACATCATGTTTCAATAAGCAAGGGATCAATTTCGAAGGATGAGTGATGATGGGATTTGGATCCGATGACATTAGTTGCCAACTTCCATGTGAAATGCCCCTAGTTGCCAACTTCCATGTGAAATGCCCCATCTTACACACCTGTCAATGCACAAAGGACAACCTAGTTGTTCTAGGCTCAAAACATAAGTGAAAAGGGCATGGGTATGTGATTTTCACCATTACACCTTGTTTCATTAAGAAAATTATCACATTTAATTCCCAACCCATCTTGAATGTAAAATTTGAGTTTAAATTGAGGGCCAATTCAATAAGGATACTAAATCATGCGCATGTGATATTAGTAACTCTAACTCTAATTCATATTTCACTTTCTTGATACCTTTAATTCATATTTCACATGGTATTTGACTCACCCATTATGACACCTACATGATTTTGGGGGTCTTGATTATTGATGTGAATAGAGTATATTACCTAACTAGTTCCACATTAGGTCCTTTTCATACTCGTCTAATTAAGTTTACTTAGGGCATACTTAGGGTACACTGAGGATAGTTATCACTTTGTGTCGCAAGTCATAAGATTAAGACATTTGTCATAATCTTATGTTGTCCTATGTTTCACCTTGGCCTATATAACAAAGGGCTTCTCATTGTAATCATTCATGTATATTTTGTATTTAAATCTTTTGCTAGAATATAATCATTCTTTTATTTTGAATCTCTTTGTGCTTTCATTGAAGCTCTTAGATCTTGGGTGGATACCTTCATAACCAACTCTTACATGGTATTAAAGCTAGTAGGATTGCTTTATGTTAGTCATTTTTGAGAGATTTAGGATGAAAATTTTGGTTGATATTGAAAAGTTGAGTATGCTCTTATCTTGCATTATATGATGACCTGGAGAATTAAAAAAACTTGATAGAAATACCAAATTTGGGAGGGTTTCTTCTTTGTGTCTTTGTATTGCATGTTCATATTGGAGCATGTTGGTGCAAATTTGAGCCCACCATTGAGGTCAAGGTGTCCAAGAAAGCCATTTTAGCCTTTTGATTTGTCTAAATTAGATATTAGAGGCAAGATCTACAAGGGTTTGAAGTTGGGAGGTGGTTCCCAAACTCAGAAGGTAGCTACATTCTTGGAGCATTTTGGGTCAAATCTGACCCTACTATTGCATCTAGAAGGCCCAAAAACCTAAAGATTAACTGTCAATTTATTAGATTTGAACACTTTTGCCCCAAGCCATCAGAAAAAATTTCATCTTCCCAGTCGTACGGATCATACCATCGTAGAGAATACTACAAAATCTTTTTTCATTCTACAAACATAATCAAAATTGGTGCAGTCTTTTATCTATGGGTCGTTGAGAATTTTTACCCACAGGGTAAAAAATTATTCTTTGGTTTATATTGTTAATTTGCGGATTTTATTTTAAAATAATAAAAAAGCGCAGAGGGTATAAGTTCGCAAACCTATCCCCCATACCCTATTGATAGGGGTACTTGTGAGGCCATCAAAGGGTGCCATCTGGCCTTGTGGGCCCCCTCCATACCATCGGTGGCTACCACAAACTGCCCGATGGTAATAAAAAACTGTTGGAATCTCCTCAAACAGCCCACAAACCACTAGAAACTGATCGTGAAATAGTTTTCTACAATGCTAGACCATCTCCATAGTCCTATAAGTGGTTTAGCACTAGTACTAAGGTAGTTTCTAACATACAATGAGTGGTTTTACGTGATAAAATGATGGTTTTGCAAATCAGTCAATGGTTTCAAGTTCTTGGAGTATATTCCATCCACTTGGGGGGATATTCTATCTAGGTGTTGGTAATATGTGTTGTCATTGATCTCAATACTTAGAGTAAGGTCAGCACTCAGTTTGTAATGATGATATATCAGTGTAGTAACAAAGATGCAGTGAGATACTCTGATGTTCTTGATGTTCATGGTTGGATGTCATGCCCTGATCAGTGTCAAGTCAAGTTGTTTCAAGCATGCTTGTGGTCAGCAAAGATGATTTCATTATGAAATATTAAGATGGGTATTAGAAGCACTAAGATGAATGATGGAATATTAAGATGGGAATTAGAAGCACTGAGATGAATGATGGAATATTAAGATGGGAATTAGAAGCACTAAGATGAATAATGATACATTAAGCTATGTTGAGGATGAAAAGATGTTGCTGATGGCATGTGGCATGTTGTATGTTCCTTCCTATTGTTCCTAAGGATGTATGTGTTGTTATATGAAGGGTTCTGCTGCAGAGAATTGCCTGAAAGATTGCCTGGTAAAATGCTCTGCATTCCTCAACATTTGAAGATATGGTCATTGAGTTCAGAAGTTAAGTTAAGAATGATGTAAAGGTGCTAAATCCAAAGTTTTAGATCATTTGGCCCTCCGCAGTGAAAGTTATGAAAGACAGATTTTCGATCTGTGCTTTAGCAGGATTAAGTAATGATGAAGACTGTTTGGAATGCTCCACATTCCTTCGTAGTGATAGATATGGTTGTGCAGTTTTGAGGATATGTTCACAGTAGTGTATGAGTGCATTCGTATGAGTTTCAAGTGTTTTGGAGGTCCGCAAGTTTAGTTTTCAAATGATAGTTGTGATACAGACAGTTCTGGATGCCTAGCTATTATCAGGACATATGTTGATGATGTGCACCAACTTGTTGTGGCTTGAAATGATACATTGACTGATGTAAGTGTTGCAAGTATGTGCTTACCAGTGTTGTCACTGATGTCAACATATCTGTGTTGTCATTGATGTCAACATATCTGTGTTGTCATTGATGTCAACTGTGCTCTTGTTTTGATGCTTGCTTGTGTTGAGATAATTGGTTTGTATTGGCTTACATAAGTGTTGAAGATATTGAGAAAGTGTTCTTGGTGTAGACACTTAAAAATGTCCTCATGTCGCAAATGTGACATGACAATTTCTCCTTCAAATTCTGTAATTCAACTAATTCAATTTCATCCTTTCTAATCATTTGTCCATGTTTCTTCTATAATTAAATAATTAATTTTAATTGATTATTTAATTATTCATTCATTTTCCTAATGCCCCCTTTCATTAATTTAAATAAATAAAACATTTGTTTAAATACCCTCACCTAATTGACAAAATCCTCTTTCACATGCATCATTTCAATAAATTAAATAAATTGGACAAATTTATTTAATTTGAATTCCATTATCCATCTCATCATTTCTTCTAATTTAAAATTGTCTTTTGTCTTGTAGTGGAGGGAAACCCTAACTGATCTCAACCCTCCATTTGCCTCCAAAGTCAACAGTGAATCCTGGTCATCCACTCAAATCAGGTCTTCTGTAAAACAACTCATTCAGCTTCATTTTGATCCCTAATGTCTCTTAGGTCATCTCTCTTAGTTCACTTTTTAGCTCCTTAGATCTCTCTTAGCTTGCAACTCTCCAAAAATCTTGCTAATCACTCACAAGAGCTTCTCAAGATTGTTGCATAAACTTGCAAATCAGAGAACAATAAAGCAAGATGGAGGAGAACAATAAAGATAAGTCAATACTAGCTTAGATTTTTAGTTGTTTTTCATGCTTGTTTGATTGTTTTCTAGGCTGGATTGCACTTCATTGCAGTTAGGGTTTAGTTAGTTTGTTGTTTTTGACATTAAACTTGATTTTTTGCTAACACAAAATGGTGAACCCGACGTGAATGCATGTACAATCTAACATTTTTTGGTGTTTTTCTAAAATCAAGTTTTGCAAGTGGTTTCTTGGTCTCAAACGAACCTCACCATTGAATCCAGGAGGCCCTTTCGGTGAAAAATGACAAAATTTGTTGGCTTTTGATCATTGTGAAAATTTTGAATTTTTTTGAAATTTTTTTAGGGCACAGTTCGTACAGTACAGACCCGTCATATAGTCTGCCACAGAATTTGGCTTCACCTTTCTGCCAGTGTTGGTTTGCTTTTGCAGGTGTTACAGTATTTTGGATAGATTGAAGGTCTAGGGTTTTCTTTTGGGTTTTAGACTGATTATTAAAAACCATTATGCCTGTTAAATCTTTGATTACAGAAAGAAACCTGCTTGCCTGTGGGCTTCTATTCACCTACCTACCCGTGGTCATCCTAGTTTCCTCTGTCAAAATTGCTCCCTCAAAACCATTCATATTTCCTGCAGTCTTCCATTCACGATTTGATCGTCTCCTATAATCTAGGGTTCTAATATCCTTCACATTTCTGTTGTTGATCCCTTTGAATAACTAGAGGGAGGAGGAGGAACAATATCCTTTGCCTTGGGCTCCTTCACTTCATTTTCAATGGCATTATAATAATCCTACTTCTTGCATCGGAAAACTTCTACATACCGCCTACCCATATTCTGCGTATCCCTCTAAAGAGCAAAGTCAACTTACATTGGAGCTCCCAAAACAACATATTCCTCACCAAAACCAACAATCCTTCTGTAAATCACCAATGTCTACAGTGAATATCATTGAGCCACTGCCAATACCAGAATCACCAAGAACACATTCGGCCCTAGCTTTTTTCACATTGCTCTGTGTCTTGTGAATGAGATGAGCAGATCCTTGGTGAGCCCAACCATTCAAATGACCGAAGTGGATTTTCACTTGTTCTGAGACCCGGAAACCTTAGGTCACCACTACCATCGACGGGTTTGCTGAGTCCCTTGATCATTTTAGGCTTGGTTAACTTTGTTACATCGTTATCTTTATATCATTATGTGCTCTGTATGAATAGCAAAGCCCACATCCACAACTATATATTCCTTGTCGACGCTCCTTATCGATTGTTGGAGCTTTTTCGCCATACACCTATGTGGTCACACTTGTCGTGGTCATATTCTCTCTAGTAAGTCATTCCAAGGGCTTCCCTACCTAAACCGCTACATTCCCCTGCAAACAACCTTCTGCTATCTACTAGTTAAACCCCCAGCATGCCCCGCTTAACCTCTCTGCCAATTGTTTCTCCAACCCTGTCACCTCCCACTAACGCAGACCTCCTTTTGCATTTGGGTTGTTGTCGACCACAAAACCCTAACTTTTTCTCCGCCCTTGCCGTCGCTTTTGCAATGCTTAGTCACCATTCTCAAACACCCCATCGCCACCATTCTGCATGTAGTTACCACAACCCTAGTCTCCCAAACGTCCAGTCGACACACCTGATAGTCATCGAGCCTACTCTACATACAATACTCCCTAATCATTCAGCCTTTGATCCACTGTTCATTCTGCTTTAAGAGGTGGTGATATGATCAGAGGGTTGTTGCTTTGGGCACCCGGTCACATCTGTGACTGAGGACAGGAGGGGCTATATCCATCGACCCCCTTTCTCCTTTTTTTTTTTTGCCCTAGTTTAGCTCCTGGTCACATGGGTGACCAGGGGGCTTAAAATATCTAAACCACCAGGATAATCGCCAGAGCCTTAACCACCCATGTGACCGAGAGATTTAAACTGCTAGCGGTCAAGTTAAGACAGTCAGGGTACCCCTCTTTGCCTTTATTATTGAGCGGGACCCTCAATCCCTCCCTTCGGACCTGTGTGGTCTCTGGCTAACCTCTCCGGTGGCACCCTCACTAACAGTTCGAGCTTTTGGTGTAGTGGTAGCCGGTCTGTGTTAACAAACTGGTGACTCTGCTAGGGAGGGGTTCGATTCTTGCCGATACTCTCTACTCGCCTCGTGGTTGCCTGTGTCCAGTATGGACCTCTCGGCTCAGGGGGGCTAAGTTGTTATCACGTGGGACCCTCAATCCCTCCCTTCGGACCCGTGTGGTCTCTGGCTAACCTCTTCGGTGGCACCCTCACTAACAGTTTGAGCTTTTGGTGTAGTGGTAGCCGGTCTGTGTCAATAGCCTTCACATACTAAAATAGGCATTTTTTTTAAACTGTCATAACTTGGGCTAAACATATCAAAATTTCACAAAATTGGTGGCATTGTTTGACTCCGAGAACTTTGCAACAGTATAGGTTTCATCAGCTAACTATGCCATTTTGTCAGCTATTTTTCTTGTCAAAGTCAACATTGCACTTAAACTTCAAACGAGCATGACTTGTCCGTTTTTCATCCGATTTAAGTGCAATTTTTAAAAAAATTGCTTAGAATTTCCTGAACAATCTGATTCTGCTATTATTTTTGCTGCAACTGATCACTTTTCTCAGATTTTTTCCAGATTCAGTTTCATGGATTTTTGACTCAGTGGCTTGCAAAACAGAGCATCTACTCAATATTTCATGTTTTTTGCATTGTCATGGGGATTTTTTGCTACTGATATCTAATTTTCAGCTTGTGGCACTCATTGGGAGAAGACTTTCATCTGAAACTACTAATACATTTTGATGCAGGGTTTCCTCCTTTCATGTGCATGTGCTTTCTTATCATAGGAACATTTAGATTTGGGGCTTAAAACGAACATTATCTTATTGTTTTCACACTTGGTTTGGGCTTAAAATCGATCACTGTCTGCTTTTCTTGGTGACTTTGATTGGGTTTTTGAAGTGTGTATGCTCTTCCCTCGTGCTCTAAGCGATCTTGGGAATCAAAAACACTTGCATTTGTCACACCACACATTTAATTTCTAAGGGTGAATGAACATTTGTCTAGTGTGGCATAAGTCCAAAAATACGTATGCTCTCCCCTCGCATTGTCTTATGAACTTGGGGATCAAAACTATTTTTGGTGCTTAGCTTGCTTTTGTTTCCCTTTAGAGTGGGCCTACTCTTGAGACACATTTGCAAGGACAACGCATTTGTGACCCCAAGCGGTACTTTCATCCGATCTGCTATACAAAATAGCATAAGGCAAAAGCCAAGTCCAAACCGGTATCAACGCTTACCGTACATCACTAGTTTGAAAGGAGGCATACCTTGCATATATGAGACTCCTAGTAGGACTAGTTAAGGCTTTAAGTAGCTTGCTGGATGCTCATAACATGTCGGTCCCCCAGATATTCACTAGAAACCTTTGTTTAGTGGCCAAAATCCTTCTATTTGTTGGTGTAGGAGGTCGGACCTTTGAAGCTGTCCCACATTTTCATAGTTCAAAGTTGAGATAGCAAATTCCTTGAGATCTTCAGGCCTTTGGGAATTTGAAGTTTCGTGCGCCCGAGAAGTGTGTGCCATGTAAGGGGGATCCAGTGCCTTCAAACTTCTAAGCTATCCGCTTTGACTAAGTGCAGCTTAGATTTATCTACAGTGGGAATCCAACAAATATTGTCCTTGACTAGCCTAGGATCATGCATGTTTTCAAAGTGCTTTTCAAAACTTATCAAAATGCAAAACATCAAGAGTCACCAAAAAAAACCAATCTAATTGCCAAGTGTCTTCTATGATTGATGTGTGTGCTTGCCTAATCATCACCCCCTAAGCATTCTATCCATCCATTCATTTCAAGTCATCATATCATCATCACATTCTTATCATATCCTCATCATTCAACCTTTGTATCCTAATCACCCTCCTAAGCCAATCAATTTCATCCTAAACATTCCAATCATACCCTAATCACTCTTCCTAACCACATCATCCTTGTCATTCCATCATCCTTATCATTCACATAACCCATATCTTAATCATCCTATTGGTCTCATCCTAACCACATCCTAATTACATTATCATCATTCCACATCATCCTCTTGCTAATCCAACCAACACCATTCCAAGTCAAACCAACATCTAGTCATCCAATCTCGTCATTCCACATTATACCCTAATCATCCTAGTCATCATCCTAATCACATCTGAATCATCCTAATCCAATCCTAATCATATCCTTGTCATTCTACATCATCAAATCAACATCATTCTAATCATTACACATTATCCAATCAATCACATCCTATTTCATATCCTGACCATTCATTCCAATCCAACCAATTTCATCCCAATCACGATACGCCACAACCATAGGGAAACCTTTGAGCATCTACTCTCCCTATCAAATCCAATTGCAACTATGTCAAAACCTTATAGACCTGCATATTCAATTTCATTCACCCACTACATATCCAATTTCATTCTTTTAAGATCAAATTTCATCACAACATTTCATTAGCATTTAGCCCTTGCAATCTATAGAGGTTCCCAAACAGTCTTCCTAAGGTTGAAACATAGGGAGAAACTATCGAAGCTTGACTGTATCACAAGTACAAATTTGGACCAAGAGACCTTGACATATTTTTCAAATCAATCACAACTTGGACTTAATACTCCAAGGCTGGTTTAAGTCCATCCTTCCAAGTGAATTCTAAAACTCGTGGGTTCACTTTAATCAATCATTTCTTCTACTTGGGCTTAATACTCCAAGGCTAGTTTAAATCCACCCTTCCAAGTGAATTCTGAAACTCATGGGTTCACTTTAATCAATCATTTCTCACACACCTCAAGGTCTTGATAAATCCAATTTATACTTTGACAAGGTCATTAGTAGACGAGAGTATCCTCTTGGAGCTAGACTTTTCGAAGACTAATATCATTAGCCTCTATCATAGTCTAGGCCTCATCACCTTGCATTGGTACCCCCACACCATCTCAAAATTCACAAGTCTTGCATGGTAAAGACATGGTTGTAAAAAGAAGAGAAACAGAATAGATCCTCCTAGTCATCCCTCATTCCAAACATTCTAAACATTCCCTCCAACACATTGTCCAATCGACATCATCATAATCACATCCTACTCATATCTTCATCATTCAACCTTCACATCCTAATAACCCTTTCTAAATCTCAAATTCATCCTAATCACCTCACCCCTAATCATATCCTAATCATTTCCAAGTCATCCGATTTGATGACTCTAGTTTATGACTCAATTTTTACTAGAATTTATTACCCATTTGTTGTAGTTATCATGGACTTTGGTACTTAGATCTTGATATTTTCATGACATTTCCTCAAAACCATAAGATATTGGGCATAGGGTGTTTCCTATAATCTATAATGATGTTGACATGTTATATGAACTATCTATGTTAATTTTACATATGGTTAATGAATGTTACTCTACGATAGTTACAGATATGCAATTATTGTTAGAAATGAAAGCAACACTATTTCAATTGAAATCTGATTCGAGATAAATTTCAGCAAACTTTAATTGTGTGTTATTAATGGAGATTGTGACAAAACATCAACCCACAATACATAAATATACCAGAAGCAGAATGAAGCACATAACACAAGTGTTTAATGTGGAGAAAACCCTTCCGGGTAAAAAACTCCACCAAGAAAAGAGGCCAAGTTGTATTATCTTCACAAAAGGAGATTACAAATACATTCACTTCCTTTGTCCCTCAACCTTCATTCCGACAGAACTTGGGTACCTGTAAACTGTTATATTCCTCTCATCTACTATGGTATGGTTTTTATAGAATTTACACAACCTTAAGACATTAAATGACTTCTTACAAGCCCATAACACTTGTCAAGAGTCAACAACACAACCTTGGGCGTCCATAGCCAAGAATAGGCTCTTACGGGGTCATAAATATTGTCATACATGCATCCTACACTTGGAAAAATGTTCCCATGCAAGCTTGAATGACTTGGGGCCAAAAATAGCCACTTACAACATCTTATGACGCGTCATATGCTATTATTAGTGTCATAGATTCTTATGACAACTTACAGTTGTCATAGAATCTCTTACACCTTCTTACAACATCTATGACATGCGTCATAATGCTAAAAATAGATTATTCCTCCACATGTGCACCCCACTTTGACCAATTACCATTTACCATAGTAAATGACATCTCATAACTACTACCATTAACTCCGGGACTTACCGTGCAGTAACTCCGTAATTACTGTGGATAGTAAATAATTTTTACCACTGCCAATGAAACTTGTACATCCCTTATGGGTAATTACAAATTACAAATAATAAATGGAATAAATACAATATTGGGATTTACAAGGTTAATGTTACCTTATCCCAAGATTCTCCCACTTGACATTATACATTGTAAATCAACCCATAGGAAATCAAATGAAAAATAATCAAGCACTAGAAACAAGGCCCATGGCCTCTCTGCACCACACGAACTTCTCTGTGCTCACATGCTTGGTCAATGAATCTGCAACATTCTCTTGAGTGTCTATCTTCTTCAACTCAATCTCTCCATTTGCAACCAACTCTTGAACAAAGTGATACTGAACATCAACATGCTTAGTTCGAGCATGATACATGGGATTCTTAGCCAAACAAATAGCACTCTGGCTATCACAACTAATCTGAATATTCCTGCAATCAAAACCAATACCTATACACAGTCTCCTCAATGAAACTACCTCCTTAGAGACATGACTTGCAGCCATATACTCTGCTTCTGTGGTGGAAAAAGCAACTGTGGGCTGCCTCTTACTCATCCAATTCACTGCACCTCCAAACAGAGTAAACACATAGCCACTAGTAGACTTTCGACTGTCTAAGTCACCTGCCCAATCTGCATCAACAAAACCCTATATGTCCAAAGATTTATCAGCACTATCAGTACTAGAATAAACCAAATAATGATCAGGAGTACCTGCAAGATATTTAAACATCCTCTTCGCATAGTTCCAATGCTGTCTACCAGGGTTAGACATAAATCTCCTCAAAACTCTCACTGCTTGGGCAATATCTAGTCTAGTGCAAACCATTTCATACATCAAACTCCCTACAATACTAGCATATGGCACATTAGACATATCCTCAAGATCATCCTCAGTCTTTGGACACATATCTGATGAAAGCTTAGTACCAATGGGTAAAGGAAATCTAACTAGATTATAGTCCTACAAACTAAACCTCTGCAAAATAGTATTCACATACGTACTTTACGACAACCAAAGCTTTCTGTCAACTCTGTCCCTCCTGATCTCCATTCCCAAAATATACCTTGCAGCACCAAGGTCCTTCATCTCAAATGCACCTGAAAGTTGGGCTTTAACCTCACTGACCATACCCTTAGTATTGCTGAAAAACAACATGTCATCAACATACAAAGCAATCACTAGTATAGAATCATCAACACAATGAATGTAAACACAATGATCCTCCTCGCTTCTAACAAAACCCAATTTCAAAACAAATGAATCAAACTTTTGATACCACATTTTGGGGGACTGTTTCAGACCATAAAGAGACCTCTTTAACCTGCAAACCCAATGTTCTTTTCCTTTTACCTCAAAACCTATAGACTGTTGCATATAAATTTCTTCTTCAACATCTCCATGCAAGAACGCAGTCTTAACATCCATTTGCTCAATCTCCCAATCATAAGCTACAACAATGGATAAGAGAAATCTAATAGAAGTCAATTTAGCAACAGAAGAGAATATCTCACCAAAATCAACTCCCTCTCTCTGGGAGTAGCCCTTGGCTCCCAGTCTAGCCTTGTACTTCTCCAATGACCCATTTGCTCCAAACTTCTTCTTGAAGACCCACTTACATCCTATGGCCTTTCTTCCTTTGGGCAAACGAACAAGATCCTAGGTGTTATTAGAGTCCAAAGCCATCATCTCCTCCTGGATGGATAGTTGCCAAGACTCACTATCATTTGTAGAAATAGCTTCCCTGTAGGATCTAGGTTCATCGTTAGTACTCAATAAAGCATATACACAACAGAAATCTGGTGGGATATACCTGTCAACTAGATTCCATTGTCTTGTGGATCTCCTCAAGGGTGGAGTAAGAGACTCTACTCGTTCTTCTGCATGATCATCTGCAACAACTTCTTATGTAACTACAGACCCATCTTCATCAGAACTACTTGAATCTTCTTCTTCTTCACCCCCCAATCCATCATTCTGTTCTTCTTGAGGTGCATCTTTCTGCTCTAACTCAAAGTACACTCTCTTTACCTTTTCATCTTTTTCTTTTGGTTGCTCAGGGTCAGAAATAGCTTTAAGTTCCCTAAAAATAACATCTCTAGAAAAGATAATCTTGCGGGTTAGTGAATTCCAAAGCTTATAACCTTTCACATTATCACCATATCCAATGAATGTACATTTTTCAGCCTTTGGATCCAACTTAGATTGCTTTTCCTTAGGCACATGAACAAAAGCCTCACAATCAAAAACCCTTAAATGTGAAACATAAGGTTTCTTACCTGTCCACACTTCATAAGGTGTTGAATCAAGAGCCTTACAAGGAGATTTGTTTATCAAGTAGCAAGCAGTACACACGACCTCTACCCAAAAGCATTTATCCAACTGTGCATCACTAAGCATACTTCTAGCCCTTTCCATAATTGTTCAGTTCATCCTTTCTGCAACACCATTCTATTGTGGTGTATACAGAGTTGTCTTTTGTCTGATTATACCTGCATGCTTGCAAAACTCATCAAATTCCTTAGAGAAATATTCCCCTCCATTTTCAGATCTTAATATTTTTATCTTTAAACCTGATTGGTTCTCTACTAAGACTTTGAATTCCTTAAACTTAGTGAAAACTTCAGATTTATGCTTCATAAAATAAATCTATGTAAATCTGGATACATCATCAATGAAGGTTACAAAATAATGAGATTTTCCAATAGATTCATTATCCATAGGTCCAAACACATCCGTATGAATAATTTCTAACTTCTCTTTTGCTCTATTACTTCCTGAAGGAAATGATTTTCTGTTTTGTTTACCAAACACACAATGCTCACAGAAGTCAAAGTGCTCATCAGAATAAGAGAAACCATCCAACAAATTTTTATTCTTAATAGTTTTCAATACATTATTGCTTGTGTGGCCCAATCTACGGTGCCACAACATACATGTATTTTCAGTAGTGGCCTCAGATACATAGGAGGCATTACAAACTGTAGTGGCTTCAAGCTTAAACAAGTTCCTGAATCGCTTCCCTTTCGCTACCACCAAGTTCCCTCTCACCAATATGCAGCCATGATTGTCAAATGTCACATGCATTCCCAAATCATTCAACTTTGAAACTGAAATCAGATTTCTACCTAATCCAGGAACATGCAAAACACTAGGGATGGTTTTAATCCTCCCATCATTGAAACACAACAATACCTTTCCTTTCCCGACAATCAGATATGTAGAGTTGTCACCAAGGTAGATATTATCTCCATCATATTCTTCATATGAGGAGAAACATTCCTTATGCAGGGTCATATGAAATGAGCATCCTGAGTCAATCAACCAACAATCATTAGAAACAAGATTACATGCAGAAAGTAAAACTTCTTCACCTGCATTTGAAGACTTATCTGAAGCACTCTCCCACTGTTTCTTGGGATTTCTACACTCCTTCACATGTCCCCTTTTACCGTAGTTCCAACACTTAGCTCTGTTCTTTTTACAAAGAGTCTTAGACTAGCCCTTGGACTTGTCCTTAGCCCCTTTCTGATCTCCCTTAGGTCCTCTTTCCTTAAACCTTCCCCTAACACTGAGAGCATCCCCTGAACTATTTGAACTCTTCTTCCTCAATTCCTGTGACAGTAGCACTGAAACAAGAGCATCCAACTTCAGATCCATGAGGTTAACAGTGATAGCAAGGATAACATTCTCCCAAGACTTAGGTAAAGAACAAAGAAGTAAGATACATTTATCTTCCTCACTAACCTCAACATCTACTGAATCAAGCTGACTCACTAGAAAATTAAAAGAATTTAAATGCTTTGAAACTGATTCACCTTCTCGCATTTTCATGGAAAACAATTTTCTTTTTAAATAAAGTTTATTTACCATACTCTTGGCTTGATAGATCTCACCCAAATGTTTCCACAACTTGTATGTAGTCTCTTCCTTTGCGACATTCAACAGGACAGAGTCTGAAAGACACAACTAGATGGTTCCCCGTGCCTTCTTATCCAGTCTATCCCACTCATCTTGAGAGACATCGTTAGGTTTCTTCTCTTTTTGGACAGCCAACCATTGGTTTCTTTCTTCCAACAAATCTTCCATTTTCAGCTTCCACAACTCATACCCCGTTCCGTTGAACTTCTCAATGTCGAATTGAGAGGTTGATGCAACGGTGGATGCAGCCATAATAACAACACAAGATCTGCAAAACAAACACAAATAAATTTCTAACTGTAGCTACAGCTTCCACACTACCACCCAAGAGTCAAAGCTGGCCAGGCTCTGCTACCAAATGTTAGAAATGAAAGCAACACTACTTCAATGGAAATTTGATTTGAGATAAATTTCAGCAAACTTTAACTGTGTGTTATTAATGGAGATTGTAACAAAACATAAATATACCAGAAGCAGAATGAAGCACATAACACAAGTGTTTAACGTGGAGAAAACCCTTTTGGGTAAAAAAACTCCACCAAGAAAAGAGGCCAAGTTGTACTATCTTCACGAAAGGAGATTATAAATGCATTCACTTCCTCTGTCCTTCAACCTTCACTCCGGTAGAACTTGGGTACCTATAAACTGTTATATTCCTCTCATCTACTATGGTATGGTTTTTATAGAATTTACACAACCTCAAGAATTAAATGACTTCTTACAAGCCCATAACACCTGTCAAGAGTCAACAACACAACCTTGGGCGTCCATAGCCAAGAATAGGCTCTTACGAGGTCATAAATGCTGTCATACATGCATCCTACACTTAGAAAAATGTTCCCATGCAAGCTTGAACAACTTGGGGCCAAAAATAGCCATTTACAACATCTTATGATGCGTCATATGCTATTATTAGTGTCATAGATTCTTATGACAACTTACAGTTGTCATAGAATCTCTTACACCTTCTTACAACATCTATGACATGTGTCATAATGCTAAAAATAGATTATTCCTCCACGTGTGCACCCCACTTTGACCAATTACCATTTACCATAGTAAATGACATCTCATAACTACCGCTAGTAACTCCGGGACTTACCATGTAGTAACTCCGTAATTACCGTGGACAGTAAATAATTTTAACCACTACTGGTGAAACTTGTACATCCCTTATGGGTAATTACAAATTACAAATAATAAATGGAATAAATACAATATTGGGATTTACAAGGTTAATGGCACCTTATCCCAAGAATTATTGTGCGTACTAATATTGTTATGCAGATATAATTAGCGGCCTATAAAGTCAAGGAAGATTCTGTTAGTTGGTTACTCACCATCAAAGTCAAACAAGGTGGTTGTTCAAATGTCAAATGGAGGGAAGATAACCGCCTTGTAACTGGTCTTAATTACTTGTTGAGCAAATATAGGAGTTACTGTTGTGCTAGATCTACGTTAAAACAAACATGCTTGACCAGATTCTACGCATGCATAACCTCCTCTCCACTTTCTATGCTTTCCCTAAAGTGGCATCCTCCTATTTTGTTGGAGTTGACCACCTTGCTAGGTAGTTGGTTTGTACTTTTTCTTTCTATAAATAAGACTCATATGCTCCTTTTGAGGGGTTGATTAATTTGAGGTTGTACTCGCATTATTAAGTTTTTCAGCAATATAGTTATGTTGCTTGTTTGTAGTCATGTTTTCCAATGAATAAAATGAAGTTATAAGTTCACATCTCTAATTTTACATTTGTCTTAAGGGATACTCATCTAAGGGGGCCCACTTGGTGAGCATTCCATCCTTTACTTTAGTTGTTATTTTCTGTTAAGCAGTTAGTTAGAATCTGGCACCGTATATTCCTGCAGCCATTAGAATTCCATTCTATGTCTATTCCTACAGCCAAAATAGACAGAGTAGTTCCTATTTATTTGCACATATTTTCATTTTCTATCATGCAGTTTAGCTTAGTATAGTTTTTGGTTGATGTTCATCATTTATGTTATTTCTTTCTAAGCAGTTTACTTTTAGCATTATGTCTTTCTTAGCTTTAGAATGAATGTGGCTACTTTGGAAGTTCCTAGTGTACATACTATGCTGATCCATTTCAATTTCACGTCCTTGGGTTGACAAGTTAAATGCATCTTCATAGTGATTAAGATAGCTATTCAGGTTAGATGTCTAATCTCTGAGTCACAACTTTATGGGCTTAGTTGTTAAATCATTGTAGGAGACCAACACCAATCATAACCCTAACCATACCTTAATCATCCTTAATCACCCATCTAATCATCCAATCAATCCCACACTCTATCACATTCCTAGTCACTTCACATCATCATTCATCCTAATCAAGCACTTGTCAACATGGTCCTAATCCTTGGTGATCCTATGTCCAAACCAAAGCCCAAAATCATACTTAGAGGTGGCCCTCTTAATCTCGATGATGAGACAAAACCAAGACCTAAGCTTTTACTCCAAGGAACCCCTCCTCCTAAGCCCAAGTTCATACTTCGAGGAGGCTATCTCTTTAGTTACGAGGATGAGACAAGTCCAAAGCCCAATCCATCTACACATCAAGTCAACACCACATCAACATATCCATCCCAAACACAACAAGCACATGTGAGCCCAAGTCCACCTTGGCAACATAATCAAATGCCTTTAAATTTTCACTCTACCTTTGGGGAACATAAGTCTACCTCATCCATCCTATAAGTACATTGTACCACCACACTCTAATCCTACGTCAACCCCACGTCCTAGAATCAAACATTACAAAAGAAGCCTAAGGGGTTGTCCATATCCACCAATCCATTCAATCCCTTTGACACTCCACCTAGTCAAAGTCCAAACCCTAAGCCAACACCATCCATCCCTCTTATCCCTCCACCATGGGAACTTTCTACTCCACCTAATCCTAATCATGAGTCCACATCATCATCCCTCATTATTCACCCACTATATTGTCCTTCCACACATGCACTTGCAAAGGACGTGATCCAATGGTTACTAGCAAGGAACAACTTATTTCCATGTCATCCAACACATATGCTTGACTAGCCTACCAAAGAGGCCTCAAATAACATGTCCATCCCTTCAACCCAATCATGTGGTCCACAACATACCGACCCTATTGAGGAGCCTTCCATTTCCACTCAAAGTCAAGAGCTATGTCAAGGGTACAATCCTAAGCATGAAGAAGCATTAGTCCCTAATTCCAATCAAGACCAAACCGCTTCCACTACACCCATCCATAATACACTTGATCCCATCTATGATCAAGATCCCCTCTATGATCAAGAAGGCCATGATGATCCTCTTAGCCAACTCTGTGCATTCCATGGTTAAGAGATTATCACCCCATCCACCCAACCTCCATCTAGCCCTACTCATGATGTACACACATCCACCTCCCTTGATGAGACAATTGCCTCCCAAGAAAAAATAGAAGATCAAACAAATAACATGGATCTTAGTGGACACAATGCTAGTCAAGATCCTAATGATCCTTCCACATCCACCACCAACTCTATTTCAAATCCACTATTATATCCACTTGGTCTTACCACCTTCATCCATGAGTGTTCCTCCTTGGGACAACACCAACCTTTATCCACTTCGCCTTCTCCATCCAATAATGAACTCAAGTCTAGTTCCCAAACTACACCTAGTCCCATAGTCAATCACATCCTCTAAAAAATGAACTACCAAGGTAAAGGCTTAGGCCTTCATGAACAAGGTATTTTGGAGCCTATCCATGTCAATGTCCCCCTTCGCTCATATGGCCTTGGATACACACCCCAAGGCAAACAATCTAAAGATGTTGGTACTTCCTCCACGCTTCCTAAGTCCACCACTTTCCATCGCATATCCTATCATATACCCAAAACATATGTCGCCATTCCACCTCCCTCATCCTACAAATGTCAAAAGCATGTGACCATACACCTTCCACCATCCACTTTACCTCCATTACTTCCAACCCCTAATTTCCCTCCATCCACCTTACCACCATTGCTTCCAACACCTAATATTTCAATCATTCATAAATACCCTAAATATCTTAATCATGACCAACAAATGCACGCATCATCTAAACATAAAGCTTCCACTCATTCCACCCACCACATGGGATCCAAAAACAAACATTTGGATGCCTCCTTAAATAAAGCTAAAAATCCTAAGGGTCCTAATGCCTTAGGGTACAAATGCAAAAATTCAAAGCAAAATCCATCTAAGAAGCTATCCAAGCCTATACCATCACAAGAAAAGTCCAAAAGCAAAATGGTTTGGGTACTTAAGCAAAAAGCAATCAAGTCAAATGAGGCATCAACCTCTCAAAAATCCCAACCATCCTCTTCCATCCACTCCATTCAAAAGTTTCAAATTCATCCAATCCACATGAAAAGTAGAAGTCATAAAAATACTAAGTTGATGTGGGTCCCTAAATGCTTACGTCATCCATCCACTAAGTGAATATCACCATTGCTTCCTACACCTCGATCCAATCAAAAGCTTCCATGTTTATCATGGTGTGTGCAGCCATTGGTCATGATTCCTTCCCATATCTCCATCACCCCATCATTCAACCATTATCCTACATATCTACCTTATCACCTTCCTATGGTCCATGCTTTTGCATAAGCCTTTCATTCATCATTCCATAATTCCTACATAATCCATATCATAATCCACTATCGTTCCTATCATAATCCTCTATCTACCTAATCCATCTCACTTTCATGCAATCTCCTTACCAACATCTTGGGCATAATGACATTTGACATGGTCCATTTGCAATGACCTCTATCTCTAATGGGACATTATCAACTTTCACGAAACTAGACACTTGAGTCCCTCCTTTCATATCCACCTATCCCATTCAAAAAGTCAAAAATTCAAAAAGTAAAAAAAAGTCAAAATTCAAAAAAGTAAAAAAAATAAAAATAGTAAAGAGAAATCCCTTCGTCCAACGGTGAAAACCATCTTTGGTGGTGCCTTAGATAAGTGCCATGATGAAAACCTGGAAAATAGGTGTCATGTGTAGGTTGATCTTATATGTCACTTACACTTGGGGGCACTTTGTCTCATCCTTACCACACTATCATTTCCTATCCTATCTTATCATACCATTTCCATCCATCCACATACATATACCTATCCCATCACATCCATTCATCCTCCCTTCTTCCTTTTGATCTTGATAAATAAATGGAGGCAAAATGTTGACATATGCTTTGGTTGTCTCTTGATATACCTCATCCCATCCAAACCAAATCCATCCAATCATCCTATTGTCATAAGCTTGTCATGAAAAATCCTAAGTGTTCCACCAACAATGGGGCAAGTTATTCTTATGTGGCATAGTCCTTGGAGATCACATCCTTGCTCTCTTATGCATACATTCCTTTCATCCACTATCGCCCACCTCTTTTATCCATTCACCTAATCCCATTCATTCCCTTGCACCTCAACTTGGTCCTCCCTTGTCATTGATACCTAACATAAAGGCTATCAAATGATCATCCAATGCCAACATTCCAAAAAACACAAAAAAATTACAACATTTCAAAAATCCACAAAAATCAAAACATATTCAAAAATCCAAAAAACATCCAAATATCTTCAAAAATCCAAAAACATCACATATTTTCAAAATCCAAAAACATCGGATATCATCAAAAATCACAAAAAAACAAATAATCAACCAAAAATCCCAAGCAGTAAACCATGTCGAACCACCTGGTTGAACTACATTGCCTTTGAGCTTTCACGTAGGCAAGGCCATCTTTGATGAGCCCCCAAGGCATTAGGTTAGTCCCTTAGTGCCCATCGAGTCAAACCATCATAATAAGTCATCCTTTCGTTAAATGGACACTTTGATCAGACAAAGCAATCAGTCTTTCACACTTGAAAACAATCCCAAGCATCAAAAAAGACAAGCTATCCAATTAGTCAAATCAATCAATCACCTTGTGATAATCATATGTCACTATCAACTATCAATAATTCAGGTTCACCATTTTGTGTTAGGGAAAATCAGGTTTAATGTCAAAAACAACAAACTAACTAAACCCTAACCCCAATGGAGTGCATTCTAAGCTACGAATCAATCAAATAAACATGAAACAAACACAAATTTGAAGCTAACTAATGACTTCTCTCCATCAATGTCCTCCTTAACCTTGCATTATTATTCTCAGATTTGCAAGTTCATGCAACCATCTTGAGAAACTCATGTGTGGACAAGAAGATATTGGAGATTGTAGAGGATTGTAAACCAAGAAAAAATGTCTTCTAAGAGGTTAAGAGAGAAAAATGAAATTGGATGGGTTGTTTTATAGAGGACCTGATTCGAATGAATGGCCAGGATTCAATGTTGACTTTGGATGCAAATGGAGGGCTGAGATCAGTTAGGGTTTCCAACCACTAGAGGACAAAAATTCAAATTTTAAATTGGAAGAGATTGTGAGGTGGAGAATGATTTTTAAATTAAATAAATTAGGTTCATTTATTTAATTTATTTGAGGAGAGAAATAATGTGAGGATTAAATTAAATAGGTGAGACCTATTCAATTAGGATGAGGCCTTTTTATTTAAATAAATGTTTATTTATTTAAATTAAAGGGGGTAAGGGGTAATGAATAATTAAATAATTAATCAATTAGAATTAATTATTTAATCATAGAGGAAAATTAGGGAAAAATAGGAGAATGTGGCAGAGATTAGGGTTTTGCAACATGAGGACACTTTTAGGTGTCTACACCTGGTATTGAGTTTCCAATTGCTTTTGAGAAAATTTGCTCTCCTAGTGGAAAGAGTGTGTTGCAGAGTATCTTGGTTTGTAGAAGAATAGTAGAGTGTTTTGCTTCGCATATCTTGTAGATTGAATATCTTTGTCTGTGGTTTGGAAGTTATGTTGAAGGATGTCTATAGTTGCTATGTTTCAAGTTTGAGCCTCCGGTGTGAAGATTTGAGCAAGTTATGTTCACTAGAGTCAAAACTATTTTTCTGTGCATTTAGTGGCGACAGGGAGAATGTATTCTACTCCGCATTTCTCCGCAATTAAGTCTTACAGTCTGTGGTTCTGGAATTAAGTTTGTGATGAGGATATGTGCCTTCAGTTCAAATGGTTCATGATTTGGTGGTCCGCAAGTGATCTTTCTTTTATGACAGTGGTCGACAGTAAAGTTCAAGTGCTTCAGTTTGAAGAATCTTATGGATAAAGTGTTTAGAGGTTGTGCGGATGTTCTTGGTGATTGTAATGTGCTTGTGGATGTCTCTAGATCATTTTCCTACCTTTTGATTAGTCTGCAACGTATAATCCAGATTGTGCATGAAGCGTGTTCTTAAAGGTTTTAGTGTTAACACCAGTTTTAGCCAACTTGGTTGTTCTCACTACTTGCGGTTATACTTTGGAGGTTGTGATAGCATGTTGTAGCATAGAAGATTGTGTTTGAGTCCTAGCTAATGCATGGTTTGGTCCACATTCATTCTTTCTCTTTCAATAATCTATTTAGGTCCAGACCTATTCTTATGTATATGTGTTTGCCGACCTTGGAGATTGTTCCAATGGTTGATGATTGTAATGCCGACCTTGATGATTATTCCAAGGTTGATAAATTGTATAAATACTTGTAATTGAGTCATGAAAATGTATCCAAGTGCGAAGATGCAAAGATAAGTGTGAAGTAAAAAGCAGAGCAGAGTAGAGGATGTTTTTTGTGCTTCAATGGAACTGAACTTTGGCATAGTGTAGATGCTGCTATCTCAGTTTACCAAATTTGGCAGTGAGCCACCCAACGACAGTGCATTAGCAGTGAGCCTCTTCTTTTGCAGTGAGCAATTTGGGCAGTGAGCCTTTGATTTTCATTGTCTTTCTCTTTTCAACAATTGGTATCAGAGTGAGGGTTCCTCGGTAAATAGTCTAACAGCTCGAGGTAGATCCATAATGGTGTATAGGAAGGAATCACCATAGTTCGATGGAACAGATTATGCTCTTTGGAAGGTACAGATGAAAAGTCATCTCATTTCTCTTGGTTATGGTGTTTGGAAAATGACATAAACCAAATATACTATTCCTCAAAATGGTCCAAAATATGAAGATGAAATCAAACAGTATGAATTAAATGGAAAATCTAGAGATGCTCTGTTAAATGCCCTATCTAACACTGAGCTGGTGAAAGTTATGGATTTGGAGACTACTTATGACATCTGGGACAAGTTGAAAAATTTATATGAAGGAGATGATTCTGTAAAAAGTGCCAAATTACAAAACCTAAAGGCAAGGTATGAAGCCCTGAAGATGAGTGAAGATGAGAATATAACAATCTACATGCAGAAAGTTAATGAATTTGTCAATGGAATCAAAGATCTTGGAGGAACTATTAATGAGGATGAGGTTGTCATGAAGATTCTTAGATCATTACCTAAATCCTATGGTCACAAGGTGTCTACAATTGAAGAACTTATCGCTATGCAAAAAGTTTTAAAGGATCAGTTGCTTGGTAAGCTTACTACTTTTTAAATGAGAAAGTTTGGTGATATTCTACCGAAGACTGAGATTGCTTTCAAAGCCAACACTTCATAAAAGACTTCAAGAGCTCAGAAATATGTTGTGGAATCTGATGATGACCTTGATGAGGTTGAATCCAACTTTGTGGATAGAATGCAAAGAGGTTCTGGTAAGTTCAAAGACAAATTACCATTCAAAAGATTTTCTTGTGGTAAGATTGGTCACTATGCATCCAGATGTCCGGAGAGAATTGAAAGAGGTAAGAAGTTTGAAAGTAAATCTAGAATTGTCAAGAAATGCTATATTGTCAGAGATATTGATGATGATGGTGTAACAGATGATGAGTCCAATGATGCTAATACTAGTACAAATGAATGCTTGTTTATTGCTATTAAAGAAGAACCTGTGTCTACTAATCCTACTAGCTATGTGAAGGAAGAAAAACCAGTGGAAGATAGTGCTTTGTTTGTTCAGGTTGAGAAGGACAAGGATGAATGGATTGTTGATAGTGGATGTTCACATCTCATGACCGGTAATAAAAGTAAGTTTGTAAGTTTGGAAAAGTATGATGGATGACTGGTTAGGTTTGGAGATAATGCAGCTAGTAAGATCTGTGGAAGAGGATGTATTTCTTTTGATGTCAAGCATAATACAGATGACGTTCTATATGTCAAGGGCCTAAAACATAATCTTTTAAGTGTTGGCCAGATGTGTGATAAAGGGTATGATATAAGTTTCAAGGACAATGCATGTAAGATCATGGAAAGCTCTAAAACAGTGATTACAACTGGTAAGAAGACTAGAGGCAATATCTATTGTTTGAGAGGAACTAATGATTGTTATTTGTTGGCTCAGACAGATGAGAGTTGTCTGTGGGATAGGAGGATGTGTCATATCAATTTTGACAACTTGGTGAAGATAAGTTTAGTGCAAGTTGTGAGAGATTTGCCTAGGCTTGTGAAGCGTGCTAACACTATTTGAAGGAATTTCAAATGGGCAAACAGACAAGAGCAAATTTCAAGAGTAAGGAACAATTTTCTGCTGGATTGCTTGAGTTGGTGCATACAGATTTGTGTGGTCCTACAAGAATAAGAAGTCCTTAAGGAGATAGGTATTTTATGTTCCTTATTGATGATTATTCAAGAATGACTTGGGTTACTTTCTTAAAGGATAAATTAGAAGCCCTAGACAAGTTCAAGTTTTTTAAGGTGATGGTTGAGAATGAGTTAGATTTAAGGATCAAGTGCCTAAGGTTTGATATAGGAGGAGAGTTTACATCAAATGAATTCAATGCATTCTGTGAAGAACATGGGATAAAAAGACAATTGTTTGCTCCTAGAACTCCACAGCAGAATGGAGTTGTTGAAAGGAAGAATAGGATAGTTCAAGAGGTGCTAGGATAATGATGAAGGAGGCAAACCTACCAGAAGTGTATTGGAGAGAAGCTATACATACTGCTGTTTACATTCAAAATAGCGTTCAAGTCAAAGGTAATGGTACTAAAACTCCTTATGAATTGTGGTATGGTAGAATTACTACAATGAAATACTTCAAAGTTTTTGGAAGCAAATGTTATATCAGAAGAGATGAGGGGTTAGGCAAGTTTGATGCTAGATGTGATGAAGGAATTTTCCTTGGATACTCCACTAAGAGTAAGGCCTACGGATGCTACAATAAGAGGTTGAGAAAGATCATTGTGAGTACAAATGTGAGAGTTGATGAAGACATGGAAAGAATATCAGATCTGGGAGGCTATGAATTAGATGAACCTGATACTACAAAGAATGAAGAAAAAGTTGAACAAATGGACAATCAAGATGAAGAAGAAAAAGCTCCAGAAAAGAAGCAAAGGGGTATTGACAAGGAAAAGAGTTGCAGAGGAACAGGTGAACTACTGTCTACTTTCACAGATTGAACCTATGAATGTAAATGAGGCTTGCAAAGATGAAAGTTGGGTAAAAGCCATGGAAGAAGAGCTGATGTAGATAGAGAAAAATCAAACTTAGGAATTGGTCCCTAGACCTATTGTTAAGAATGTGATTGTCAACTAAGTGGGTGTTCAGAAACAAGATGAATGAAAATGGAGTAGTGAGAAACAAAGAAAGACTGGTATGCAAAGGATATTCTCAGGTTGAATGCATAGATTTTGAAGAGACTTTTTCTCTTGTGGCAAGGATTGAAGCAATAAGAATGTTCCTGGCATTTGCAACACAAAGACTTCAAAGTGTACCAGATGGATGTGAAGTCTACATTCTTGAATGGAGAGCTGGAAGAAGAGGTTTACATTGAACAACCGGAAAAATTTTAGTCATCAGACCAAGGTGACATGGTATGTAGATTGAAGAAAGCCTTGTATGGACTTCAGCAAACTGCTAGAGCCTGGTATGCAAGATTGGATAAGTATTTGTTGCAATTAGGGTTCAGTAAAGGTACTGTTCACAACGATCTCTATTTCAAAATCAATAATGATCAAATTCTGATTTTTCTAGTCTTTGTTGATGATATTATCTTTGGATGAAATGAAGGTATGTGTAAGAGATTTGCAGAGGAAATGCAAAAAGAATTTGAGACGTCTATGTTTGGTGAAATGAATTTCTTTTTAGGATTGCAAATTACTCAATCAGAAAAAGGAATTTTCATTTCTCAGTCCAAGTATGTGAAAGAATTGTTGAAGAAGTTTGGATTGGAGGATTCTAAGCTAGTATGTACCCCTATGGTAACTGGCTACAAGCTGAGCAAGAATGATGAATCACCTAAGACTGATAAGAAAAAGTATAGGTCTATGATTAGAGGAATGCTTTATCTAACCCATACCAGACCTAACATAATGCATGCAGTATGTCTTGTGCCAATATTTCAAGAAGATTCCAAAGAATCACATGTGATGGCAGTCAAGAGGATCATGAGGTATTTGAAAGGCACTTTAGACTATGGATTGTGGTATCCTAAAGATACTGATTTCACTCTTAGTGCTTATACAGATGCAGATTGGGTTGGAGAGTTGATGACAGAAAGAGTACAAGTGGAGGTGCTTTCCTCTTGGGTAACAAATTGGTCTCATGGCTAAGCAAGAAGCAAGAATCAGTTTCTTTGTCTAGTGCAAAAGCAGAATATATTACTGCAGCATGTTGTTGTACTCAAGTACTTTGGATGAAGCAAACATAGAAGGATATAAGAGTTGTGTATAAAGAACCAATTTCAATCTTTTGTGACAATACAAGTGCTATAAACATTTCAAAGAATCCAGTGATGCACTCAAGGATAAAGCATATATCTATAAGGTATTACTTTCTAAAAGAAAAAGTAACAGAGAATGAAGTAAAGATGGAATATGTATCTACAAAGTATCAAGTTGCAGATATTTTCACAAAGCCTCTACCTAAGGATACTTTTGCGTATCTCAGAAAAAAGTTAGGGGTTATTACCCCTCCTACTCTAAACTAAGATGCATGAGAAATACATCAGTACAGTGGTGCCTAAAGTCTTATTCTTTGCTCTAGATTGATGTTTTGAAGGCTATCTCTCAGGGGGAGCAGGTAGATGTTGCTGATATAAGTTCCTGATAAAGAGAAATAAGTATTGTAGAGTTGCTGACAGAGAAATTCTAGTTTGATCAGAGCAGTTGCTTGCAAGTATGTGCAGAGAGAGAAGAAGTGATGTCCTTTGCCATTGATGTCAAAGGGGGAGAGAAAATCATGTGAAAAACTCAGGGGGAGAAAGAATTGAGAAGTGTAAAAAGAAAGGGGGAGAAAGTAATTAGTGCAAAGTCTTGTCTTGATGGTGCTTATAGTTTTTCACATCAATGTTTCCATCAATGACAAAGGGGGAGATTGTTGCAAGTATGTGCTTACTAGTGTTGTCATTGATGTCAACATATCTGTGTTGTCATTGATGTCAACTGTGTTCTTGTTTTGATGCTTGCTTGTGTTGAGATAATTGGTTTGTATTGGCTTACATAAGTGTTGAATATAATGAGAAAGTGTTCCTGGTATTGAGTTTCCAAGTGCTTTTGAGAAAATTTGCTCTCCTAGTGGAAACAATGTGTTGCAGAGTATCTTGGTTTGTAGAAGAACAGTAAAGTATTTTTATCTGCATATCTTGTAGATTGAATATCTTTGTCTGTAGTTTGGAAGTTATGTTGAAGGTTGTCTATAGTTGCTATGTTTGAAGTTTGAGCCTTCGATGTGAAGATTTGAGCAAGTTATGTTCACCAGAGTAAAATTTGTTCTCTGTGCATTTAGTGGTGACATGGAGAATGTATTCTGCTCCGTATTTCTCCACAATTAAGTCTTACAGTCTGCGGTTCTGGAATTAAGTTTGTGATGAGGATATGTGCCTTTAGTTCAAATGGTTCATGATTTGGTGGTCCGCAAGCGATCTTTCTTTTATGACAGTGGCTGACAGTAAAGTTCAAGTGCTCCGGTTTGAAGAATTTTATGGATAAAGTGTTTAGAGGTTGTGTGGATGTTCTTGGTGATTGTAACGTGCTTGTGGATGTCTCTAGATTGTGTTCCTACCTTTTGATTAGTCCACAAAGTATAATCCAGATCATTCATGAAGCATGTTCTTAAAGGTTTTAGTGTTAACACCAGCTTTAGCTGACTTGGTTGTTCTCACTACTTGTGGTTATACTTTGGAGGTTGTGATAGCGTGTTGTAGTGTAGAAGATTGTGTTTGAGTCCTAGCTAAGGCGTGGTTTGGTATGCATTCATTCTTTCTCTTTCATTAATTTATTTAGGTCCAGACCTATTCTTATGTATATGTGTTTGCCGACCTTAGAGATTGTTCCAATGGTTGATGATTGTAATGCCGACCTTGATGATTATTCCAAGGTTGATAAATTATATAAATACGTTTAATTGAGTTGTGAAAATGTATCCAAGTGTGAAGACGTGAAGATAAGTGTGAAGTAAAAAGAAGAACAGAGTAGAGGATTATTATTGTGCTTCAATGGAACTGAACTTTGGCATAGTGTAGATGCTTCTATCTCAGTTCACCAAATCTGGTGGTGAGCCATCCAACGGTAGTGAGCCACCCCATTGGTAGTGAGCCTCTTCTTTTGCAATGAGCAATCTGGGCAGTGAGCCTTTGATTTTTTTTGTCTTGCCCTTTTCAATAGTAAAATGGTTCTAATGATATTATGTTGTCTCTAGTTGCTTTGCAAGGTAGTTTTATGCTCTCTCCGGAACTGGTTATGGTCTGGCCGATTGAAGATTGTTGAAGGTATGCGCCACAATATTATTGTTGTGTAGAGCTCAAGGAATGTTTGGAGATGTTGTATAGGTCCTGTCGACTCATCTAGAAGAAAAGCAAGCAATGTTCAATCACTCATGTGTACTTCCAAGTTGAAATTATTGTTGTGCTATAAGCTTCATGTGTTCTTGCTTAAGGGTGACCTAATTCAAATTTTTGTAGTGTGCGGATGATATTCCTTGAAGAATGATGCTATGAAGGATGTTTAGGACTAGACTAAGCATGTATTGGGATCCACAAGGCATGTGGTTCCTTCTGGAGTAGCATTTTATTCATGATAGGGCTTGCCCTATGCATGTTTCATGTTGTGATCTCTGGTCGACTTGTAAAATGTAATATTCTTATTGTATTGGCTGACTTGTAATGAAATCAATGTAATGTCATGTATATATTGTAAACCTAGCTGATCTAGATGGAGTATGATTGCGAAGATGAATAAGTGAGTATGTAAAATAGTAGAATATGAACATGTTATGCATTATGATGTATGACTGAAGGAGAAAGAGTAGAAGCAATAAAGACTATCCTAATCCATTTTGAAGACATTTTGTGACAGGAGGGAAGTGAATAGTGTACCTAATTGATCCAAGCGTCAGAAGAGGCAGAACTGCAATCATCAAAGGTGTGAGCTTCAATGTCAGTTTTTAGACAGTAGGACTGTCATACTATAATCTTTTCTAAGTTCATTCTTATTTCAGGGAGTAGTTGCTTCCTTGGCTTGTAGCCCTAAAACAAAGTCAGCAGGGAGTTGTAACTTCCTTGGGAGTGACCCTAAAACCTTTCTTTAGGGAGTAGTAGCTTCCTTGGGTTGTAGCCCTAAAACAAAGTCAACAGGGAGTAGTAGCTTCTTTGGGTTGTAGCCCTAAAACAACGTCAGTAGGGAGTTGTAGCTTCCTTGGGAGTGACTCTAAAACCCTTCTTTAGGGAGTAGTAGCTTCTTTGGGTTGTAGCCCTAAAACAAAGTTAGTAGAGAGTAGTAGCTTCCTTGGGTTGTAGCCCTAAAACAAAGTTGTAATTTTGAGCTTCATTAAATTGTGAGTTAATCCTCACCATGGTTTTTCACTTTTTTAGTTTTCCACATATATCTGGTGTTATGTGTTGATGTGCATTGTGTTGATCCTTCATGTTTATGTTAATGTTGTAATGCTTAAGTTTTAATCCGCTCTAGAGGATTTGAAGTTTGTTTAGATACTGATTCACCCCCCTCTCAATACCCTAGTGTGTTCAACAATTGGTATTAGAGCAAGTTACTCAGAAGAGCTTAACTGCTTGAGGAAGGTCTGGGATGGCTAATAATGGATCTCTAAAGGTACCTATGTTTGATGGAACAAATTATTCATTTTGGAAGCTAAGGATGGATAACTATGTATCTTCTCTAGGGTATGGCATTTGGCAATCAGTCAAGAAGGGTTATACTATTCCTGCTAATGATCCTACAGATGTAGATCAGATCAAGTTGTATGATAACAATGCCAAGGCAAAGAATGCTATAATGAGTGGGCTAGCTAATTCATAACTTGCGAAGGTAATGGGTTGTACATCTGCTTAGAATGTCTAGAATAGACTTGAAATCATTTATGAAGGAGATAGTAAAGTGAAGCAAGCCAAGATGCAAATTTTCAAGAGAAAATTTGAAACCTTGAGGATGACAAAAGATGAAGACATTGTTGGTTACATGCTGCAGGTGGATGAAATAGTCAATGGCATTAGAGGTCTTGGTGGGGTTCAGTGAAAGAAGATGAGATTGTGAAGAAGGTTTTGAGAACTCTTCCTAAATCTTAGAGTCATAAGGTGTCTGCCATTGATGAAACTTAGGATTTGAATAAATACACAATAGATCAATTGTTTGGCTCTCTCACAACCCTTGAAGTGAGAGAATTTGACAAAGGTGCCCCAAAGAAGGAAGCAACATTCAAAGCAAGTAAGAAGACAGAAGATGAAGCAACTGATCAAGATGATGACCTAGATGAGGTAGAAGCAAACTTTGCAAGAACATGGAAGAAAGGCACATAAAAATACAGAGGCAAGTTACCTTTCAAATGTTTTAATTATGGAAAGATTGGTCATTTTTCTTCTAAATGTCCCTTCAAAGAGTCAAGGGGTAGTAACAAGAGAGACAAGTTCAAAAGAAGCCTATATTCCATAGAGAGAAGTTGTTCTTTAGAAGATGAGGATCATGAAGATTCAAATGATAAAACACTCTCCATGGTCTTGAATGTCGGTGACAAAAAGGATGATATTGAAAGATGTGTAAAGACTGATATCTTACAAGCTGACCAAAATAATGATATATCAATGGTTGTATGGACTGCCTTTCATGCAAAAGAAGAAGCCAAAGCTTGGGTAATTGACAGTAGTTTCTCTAATCATATGACTGGTGACAAGGAGAAGTTTATTAGCCTTAAGAAGTGGAATGGTGGAGCTGTTAAGTTTAGTGGTGATGAATCATCACAAATCTATGGAAAGGGTGCTATAACTATTAATGGAAAGAACAGGATTGAATATGTCCTCTCTGTTAAAGGGCTAAATCACAACCTTCTCAATGCCAGTCAGATGTGCAGTAAATGATACAATCTTACCTTTCATGCCAAAGGTTGTGAAATTAGGAAGGTAGGGTCCAGAAATCTAGTTGCAGAAGGCATCAAGTCATATGGTGACATCTATCATCTAAAAGGAGTAAATGGAAGAACTTGCTTATTGGCTCAATCTAGTGAGTGTTGGTTATGGTACAAAAGAATGGGACCCATTAACTTTGATAATATGGTAAAGATTATCTCTATTCATGTGGTGAGAGATATATATGCCCAAGATAAACAAACCTAAAAACACACTATGCAAGGAATGCCAAATGGGAAAGCAAACAAATACAAATTTCAAGAGCAAGGAGTATTCTTCCTCACTGCCATTAGAGTTGATTCATACTGACCTCTGTGGCCCCACAAGAATAAAGAGTCAATAAGGTGTAAGGCATTTCATGTTGCTTATTGATGATTATTCTAGAATGACTTGGGTTACTTTCTTAAGAGAAAAATCAAAAGCCTTTGATAAGTTCAAGATTTTCAAAGATATAAGATCAAGTGCTTAAGGTCTGATAGAGGAGGTGAGATTACTTCAAATGAATTTGAAAAGTTTTGTGAAGATCATGGAATTAGGAGACATCTGTCAGCTCCCAGGACCCCTCAACAAAATGGGTTAGTGGAAAGGAAGAATAGGACTATGCAATAGATGGCTAGGCCAATGTTGAGAGATGCAGATCTGCCTAACATGTATTGGAAGGAAGCAACTCACACTGTTGTCTATCTAATTAACAGAGTGCAACTGAGGATCAATAGCACTAAGACCCCTTATGAGCTATGGTATGGAAGACCTCCTACTGTTAGATATTTTATAATCTTTGGTAGCAAATGTTATATCAGAAGAGATGAAGAAGATCTAGGAAAGTTTGATTCAAGAAGTGATGAATGTTAGGATTAAGGTACCATCAACCTTGTAAATCCTATGTAATTAATTACTTCTAATATTTTTTGTAAATCACCCATAAGGGATGAAAAGTTTCATCAGTAACGATCTCATTTCAGTTGTATGTTTATATCTGGTCCTCGACGCTAATTTGTTTAATTTGTTATTGAGTCAACTAACATTTTTAGATGTTGAGGTGAATGAGGAAGATAAATGTATATTGCTTCTCTATTCTTTGCCTGAGTCATGGGAGAATGTTATTTTGGCTCTCATTGCTAACCTCATAGATCTAAAGTTGGATGCTCTTGTTTCAGTTTTGCTATCACATGAATTGAGGAAGAAAAGTTTGGATAGTTCAAGGGATGCTCTCAGTGTTAGGGGAAGGTCTATGGAAAGAGACCAAAAGGAGATCAGAAGGGGTCTAAAGACAAGTCTTAGGGCTATTCTAAGACTCCTAGAAAGAAGAATAGAGTCAAGTGTTGGAACTACAGAATGTAATGTCCCCATTTTCATGAGCATCAGTTCGCACAGGGTTTAGCCTATTCCTAGCTCTCGTAGGCTAATGCAGTTTGATTAGAGGGTCTTCTTGGTAGTTACTCGATCAATGGTTGGCTTTCTTTCATGAATTTGGTTCTACTATGTTATTTCAAATGTTTCTAATTTGGGAAACCTCATGTTATGTTTTAACATTATGTTTTGCACTTTATATATTTTAATGTTATATTATAATATTCTAATAAAGTGCAAATATAAAGTATATCTTTTATCCCACATTGACAAGAAAGTGTGTGAGCTTCCCCAAGAAAAGAATAAAAGGATCTTATGGCCTCATTCTTGGACATGAAGAATTGGATATTTGACTTAAGTTTGTTGGTGGTGAGTCCAGCTAGGGTTCTACCATTTTTCCAACCATTGGGAATGAAAACTCCCAATTGGTTATGCAATTTTGAGGTTGTGAAATATCAGGTGAATTATTGCTTCATTGTGGGCTTCACTTCAGGGGTCCAATCTATGCTACATTGGAGGATTTACATATTTTTAATTAGAGTTTACTTTTAGTCATTGGAAGGGTTTTTTGGGGTATGCAATTTAACATCAGTCTGTTGTTATGGGGTTTGAACAGCCTATGTGAGACATGGATATTTGCTCATTGTGCACTTCTGAAGCATCAAATCATTCTAGGTATTTGAGCAATCAATTCCTTTTGCTGAGATAATCATTTCAAGGGCAAATTGGAGGAGGTTCAAGGCTGCAATTAATTAATTTTGAGGACTGATATACTATAGCAAGGGTGCCATTGGCAAGACATTTTTGTTTGTATCTCATCATTGAAGCATCCTACAGTTCTGGGCATTGTTGCATTTTGATCCTTTGGTCCTACCGATCATTTCAGGTGCCAAGAAGTGGAGTTTTATTACTTCATTTATTTATCCAAAATATTGCCAGGCAAGGGTAGGGGTGACTTCACACATAGAGGGGCTATTTCACCATTTTTAGTGGGGTTTCATCATCAACAAGTGCTACTTCAATATCTCAGGCATATCGACTATGTGTATCAGGTTCCTTAATGTTTTGTTAGAGTATTTGCATTGTTAAGTCAATTTACATTAGGTTCTACTGTAGATGAACATTTATATCAGATTGGCATTGTATTAGGATTTCATTGTAAGTCAAGACTATTTGCTAGTTATATCAGCATTGTACTAGAGATTGCATTCAATTAAGAAGGGGAAATTTGTATGCCAATTATTTGATGTAATGCTTATATTGATCGAGCTCTAGATTATCATATGAGTATGCATGCCAAATGTTTGTGAAAATGCCTATTGGCTGAAGGTGGTTGTTTGTATAGTGATTTGCATATTTCATCAAGAGCCTTTATTTGCCAAGTGTTTGCATAAATGCCTAGTGGCTATGGGTGTATATTGGCTATATTGGGATGCATGGAAAGTGTTTGTCTTAATGTCAACTAGCTTTACTAGTTAAATACAATCACTTATATGTATGCCAAAGGTCTGAAACAACTAGTATATCATTTCTATAACAACCTTGCATTGTTAGAAGCATTCAATAACATCAGTAGTAGCCTATGATCTCAAAGAAGACAATCAGAAAATTCATAACAGCAGGTTTAGACTTTGTATGCCAAGTGTTTGACAATGTTCCTTGAGCTTTATATCAGCATATTGAGTTCAAAAGTGGCAAGGGATATTAAAGTGGTATCAGAGCGGTTTCCTGCTAGCCTGATTGGGTCATTCAAAACTTGAGATTCAAATACAAGCATGGCTTTAACAAGTGAAAGAGATTTGGAAGAAAGAATTTACAGGGTAGGGAAGAAATTAGAAAATCCATCTCAGCAAAAGGAGGTTCTTCTAATTACTTTGGAGGAGACAGAGGCTTGTTTCTGCAAAGTTGAACAAGATCCATCTCAAACAATGCAACTTGCTATAAGTCCATTGGTAAGTTCTTTGGTTAAGCCACAACTTATGAGACATCATGATGAGGTGATAAAACTTGCAGCTATCTCATGCATTAGTGAAATTATGAGGATAACAGCTCCTAATGATCCTTATAACAACCATATTATGAAAGAAGTACTTCAGATCATGGTGACAAGCTTCAAAGGTTTGGATGACATCAAGAACCCTTATTTTTCTAAGAGGGTAAAACTACTTGAAATATTTGCAACGTTCAGATTTGAAAACATTATGTTATCCATGGATTGTGTAGATGTTGTTCACAAGATGTTTCATATATTTTGGAGTGTTATTGATGAGGTTCATCCTAGCACCGTGATTACTTCAATTGAATCCATCATGTCTTTAGTTTTGTATGAGGATGATGCTATGACAAATGACTTATGGGATTTTTGGAAAGGTGAGCAAGATGTGTCACCCATGGCACATGAGTTGTTAAGGAGATTGATTGAACAACATAAGGATAAAGATACTTCACATATATGCAGAAATCTGTATGATGTTAGACATGCTGATTTGACTCAAGAGGATATAAGGGCAGCCATGGGGAATGAGTTGTCTACATCATCTTTGCAAGAAGCTTCACTTGAGGCTTCTACATTGGAGGCTAGCATAGAGCATGCTAATGATATGGGTAGCAATGGTATGGACTCTTTGGATGATCATGAAAAATCAGACTATGGTAGCCAAGGATAGTTGGAACAAAAGCCCTTGGTTTGGGAAGATTTGCAAGTTCAAATGGTGGTGAAGGAAGATGGAATAATTCATGCTTTGTCAAGAATGGATAGCACTTACAAACACCTAGAAGACCTCATTTGGACAACTCAAAGAGAAGAAAGAAAAAAAGGAATGGGACATGGCATTCCTCATACACATTTGCATTCTTTCAAAGAAGCTTTGGAGTTGATAAAAGAAGACTATCTACAAATGGTTAAAGATAGGGATAGGGCTATCCAATTGGTGAAAGATCAAGATAGAGGGATTGTAGACCTTTGTCTACTTTTGAGTAGGCATAATCTCTCCTCTCATAATTTAGAAAATTAGTCCTTTATAGCAGCTACTCCTAAAAAAGAAGATGAGATAAATCAAAACTTGGTGGTGTTTGATGACTACACTGTAAAGGAAAATTCCAAAGATCTGAATTGGGATATTCTTCCTCATTCTTATGAGATTGCTACTCTTACACATGGTAGAATTTGTGAAGATGAGTCTACAAGTGTTGGTTCATAAAGTGTAAGTGATGGGCTTGAAAATTTCAATAAAAATGCACTTGTGAAGCCTGAAGAATATGACAGGTATACTGATGACAATAGCCACATTTCGTTACTCCATCATGAGAAAAAACTTCTTCAACATGAGAATGATAAGACCATGAAATTGTTTATAGACGGCACATCAGAATGGGGGGTTAAAAATGGGATTTGTGGGATGAATACAAGTCATGAGCATTCTAATTTTTTATATCAGACTTGGAAGGATGTGGAAAGGACACAAAATTTATACGATATGTGGTCACAAAGGGCCAAGGAGGCTAGATTAGTGGCTACCAATGTGAGACAACATCTTCAAAACATAAAAGGAAGGGTCAATCTCTCCAACATGGCAAGGCAAAAGGGGATAGATCACATTAGGAGACTCCTCATTCAAATGAGGGATGAATCTGAAAATACACTTGATTCCCCTAAGGTTAGTTCCATGTCAGGTGATACAAAGCAGGACTATGATGACCAACTATTGATGGAGGTTGGTACTTTTTACCATGACTACATAGTGAGGAGAGTTCATCACCTTTCTTTTAGTTCACATGTAGAGGATTGGTTGATGCATCGATGTGGATTGACGGGGGGCTTATACCATCCATTGTGCGATGAAGAGTTGCCATCTACAGAAGATGGAACTAGAGCCTGCAAGTACTCGACTCAATTGTGTATGGGGAATTACTTGTAGGGACAACAATTAGCTATCCATCATGTTGATACGAATCCACTAGGGATTGCTACTCCTATATCATAGAGATTTCATACGGATACATGGTGACAGGATGGTCATGGTGTTAGTAGGTATGATGGCTTGATTAGTTATCACATCTAGGAGGGTTGGGCGGATGGATGTGAGTACATATTGTATTGGGATCCAGGAATCATTTTTTTTGGTATATTTCTTTTCGTCATGACAGTTGTTCACAATAGTGCTGAGCATGATTCAATATCTTCCGGGCACTTTACAGAGTCATTTGGGATCCAGGTGGAGTAGAGTTTTCTTGGCAACTGAGATTGCTTAGGGACAAGCAATTTCAATGAGGGTGAACTGTAATGTCCCCATTTTCATGAGCATCAGTTTGCACAGGGTTTAGCCTATTCCTGGCTCTCATAGGCTAATACGGTTTGATTAGAGGGTCTTCTTGGCAGTTACCCAATCAGCGGTTGGCTTTCTTTCATGAATTTGGCTCTACTATGTTATTACAAATGTTTCTAATTTGGGAAACCTCATGTTATGTTTTGACATTATGTTTTGCACTTTATATATTTTAATGTTATATTATAATATTATAATAAAGTGCAAATATAAAGTATATCTTTTATCCCACATTGACAAGAAAGTGTGTGAGCTTCCCCAAGAAAAGAATAAAAGGATCTTATTGTCTCATTCTTGGACATGAAGAATTGGATATTTGACTTAAGTTTGTTGGTGGTGAGTCCAACTAGGGTTCTGCCATTTTTCCAGCCATTGGGAACGAAAACTCCCAATTGGTTATGCAATTTTGAGGTTGTGAAATATCAGCTAAATTATTGCTTCATTGTGGGCTTCACTTTAGGGGTCCAATCTGTGCTACATTGGAGGATTTACATATTTTTAATTAGAGTTTATTTTTAGTCATTGGAAGGGTTTTCTGAGGTATGCAATTTAACATCAGTCTGCTGTTATGGGGTTTGAACAAACTATGTGAGACATGGATATTTGCTCATTGTGCACTGCTGAAGCATCAAATCATTCTGGGTATTTAAATAATCAATTCCTTTTGCTGAGACAATCATTTCAAGGGAAAATTGGAGGAGGTTCAAGGCTGCAATTAAATAATTTTGAGGACTGATATACTATAGAAAGGGTGCCATTAGCAAGACATTTTTGTTCATATCTCATCATTGAAGCATCCTATAGTTCTGGGCATTGTTGCATTTTGATCCTTTGGTCCTACCGATCATTTTAGGTGCCAAGAAGTGGAGTTTTATTGCTGCATTTATTTATCTAAAATATTGCCAGGCAAGGGTAGGGGTGACTTCACACATAGAGGGGCTATTTCACCATTTTTAGTGGGGTTTCATCATCAACAAGTGTTGCTTTAATATCTCAGGCATATCGACTATGTGTATCAGGTTCCTTAATGTTTTGTTAGAGTATTTGCATTGTTAAGTCAATTTGCATTAGGTACTACTGTAGATGAACATTTATATCAGATTGTCATTGTATTGGGATTTCATTATAAGTCAAGAGTATTGGCTAGTTATATCAGCATTGTACTAGAGATTGCATTCAATTAAGAAGGGGAAATTTGTATGCCAATTATTTGATGTAATGCTTATATTGATCGAGCTCTAGATTATCATATGAGTATGCATGCCAAATGTTTGTGAAAATGCCTATTGGTTGAAGGTGGTTGTTTGTATAGTGATTTGCATATTTTGTCAAGAGTCTTTGCTTGCTGAGTGTTTGCATAAATGCCTAGTGGTTGTGGGTGTATATTGGCTATATGGGGATGCATGGAAAGTGTTTGTCTTAATGTCAACTAGCTGTACTAGTTAAATATAGTCACTTCTATGTATGGCAAAGGTCTGAAATAGCTAGTATATCATTTCTATAACAACCTTGTATTGTTAGAAGCATTCAATAACATCATTAGCTGCCTATGATCTCAAAGAAGACAATCAGAAAATTCATAACAGCAGGTTCAAACTTTGTATGCCAAGTGTTTGACAATATTCCTTGAGCTTTATATTAGCATATTGAGTTCAAAAGTGGTAAGGGATATTACACGGAAAGAGAGGACATGTGAAAAAGGAATGTAGAAATCAAAAGAAACAATGGGATTATACAACTGACAAGTCTTCGAATGCAGGTGATGAGGTTTTACTTTCCGCAGATTGGTGGGAGGAAACTTGGTGGTAGCGAAGGGGGAAAGATTGGGAACTCTATTTAGGCTAGAAGCCACTACTATTTGTAATGTCTCTTATGAATTTGAGGCTAATACTGAAAATACATGTATGCTATGGCACTGTAGATTGGGCCACATAAGTCAGTCTGGTTTACAGACTATTTTAAATAAACAATTGTTAGACGGTTTATCCTATTCTGATGAGAGTTTCAAATTTTGTGAATATTGTGTGTTTGGAAACACAATAGACCTCCTTTTCCTTCAGGCATTAATAAATCTAATGATAAATTGGAACTTATTCATTTAGATGTTTTTAGTCCAGTGGATGTTGAATCAATTAGAAAATCTAGATATTTTGTTTCCTTCATTGATGATGTCTCAAGGTTTACCTAGATTTATTTTATGTGTCACAAATATGAAGTTTTCACTTAGTTTAAGGAATTTAAAGCCTTAGTTGAAAAGTAATTAGATTATAAGATAAAGGTTTTGAGATCTCACAATGGAGGGGAATATTGTTCTAAGGAATTTGATGAATTTTGTAAGCATGTAGGTATTTTTAAACATAAAACTACTCCGTATACTCCACAACAGAATGGAGTGGCAGAAAGGATGAATAGAAAAATAATGAAAAGAGCCAGAAGTCTATTGAGTGAATCATAGTTGAATAAATGCTTTTGGGAAGAAGCTGTGTGTACTGAAAACTACTTGATTAATAGATCTCTGTGTAAGGCTCTTGTTTCAACTCCTTATGAAATGTGGACAGGTAAGAAACCTTTTGTTTCACATTTAAGGGTATTTGGTTGAGGCCTATGTTCATGTGCCTAAAGAAAAATGAACTAAGTTGGATCCAAAAGTTGAAAAGTGTACTTTTATTGGATATGGTGATAATGTAAAAGGTTATAAGCTTTGTAATCCACTAACTTGAAAGATTATCTATTCTAGAGATGTTATTTTTAGGGAACTTAATGTTATTTCAGAATCTAAACAACCAAAGGAAAAAAGAAGAAAAGGTGAAGAGAGTGCATTTTGAATTAGAGCATGAAGATGTACCTCAAGAAGAACATAATGATGGATTTGGGGGGTGAAGAAGCAGAAGAAGACTCAAGTAAAACTTCTGATGAGGAAGAATCTTCTGTGACATAATAAGTTGCTACAGATTGTTGCAAGTATGTGCCTAATCGGTGTTGTCATTGATGTCAACATATCTGTGTTGTCATTGGTGTCAACTGAAATTAGCCCCTCCATTGATAACAATGTGTTACAGTAGAAATAGTGCATTACATGCAGAAGAATAGTCCAGAAGAATGTTCCACATTTTCTGTAGAATAAGTATCTTTTCCTGTGGATTGGAAGTTATTTAGAAGCCTGCTTGAAGATGTTATATTCCAAGGTTGAGCCTTCGGTCTGAAGAATTGAGTGAGTTATGTTCACCAGAGTGAAAACAACTTTTTCTGTATGCTTGGTGGTGATAGGGAGAAAGTGTTTTGCTCCGCATTCCTCCACATTGAAGTATTTTGGTCTACAGTTCTGGAATTAAGTCAATGGTGATGTTAAGTGCCTTCAAATGCAATGGTTCATGATTTGGTGGTCCACACGCTATCTTTTACTTATGACAGTGGTTGATAGTGTTGTTCTTGTGCTCCAATTTGAAGAATCTTATTGATAGAGTGGTTAGAGATCATGTGGTTGTTCCTGGTGATTACAATGTGCTTGTGGATGTCTCCTGATCATGCTCCTACATTTAGATTGGTCCACAAGGTGTAATTCAGATTGTGAATGAAGTGTGTTCTTGAGAATACTTGTGTTAATATTAGTCTTGGCCAACCTGGTTGAATTCATCATCTGCGAAGATGCATCGAAGATTGTGATAGCATGTTATAGCGTAGAAGATTGTGTTTGAGTCCCTACTAAGGTGTGATGTGATCCGCATTTATTTATTTTCTTTGTAAATCTGTTTAGGTCCAGACCTATATGATGTAATGTATATTTGCTGACCTTGGAGTTTGTTCCAACAGTTGATGATTGTAATGCCGACCTTGATGATCATTCCAAGGTTGATGAGGTGTATAAATACTTGTAATTGAGTCGTGAAAATGTATCGAAGTGTGAAGATGCAAAGATAAAAGTGAAGTAAGGTAACAGAGCATAGTATAGGTGTTTGTGCTTCAATGGAACTGAACCTTGGCATGGAGTAGATGTTGTTATCTCAGTTCAACCTTTTGGTAGTGAGCCACCCATAGGCAGTGAGCCTTTCTTTGCAGTGAGCAATTTGGGCAGTGAGCTCTGTAGGCAGTGAGCCTCTATTTTTTCGTATTGATATAACTTATATATTTTTGTGGGCTAACACCCACCGTGGTTTTTCTCTTTTAGGGTTTTCCACATAAAAATTTGGTGTCTCCTATGTTGATTATGCTTTTGTGTTGAACTTATCATTTTATGCTTTCATGGTTATATCTGAATACAAGTAATTGATAAGTTGATAATCATAATTGGTTAAAAGTTTTAGGACAACTGATTCACCCCCCCTCTCAGTTGTCTGGTGCAATCCAACACAGATCAGCATGTAGAAGAACCTAAAGAGTCTCTTACTTCACCTCTGAGAAGATCCATAAAACAATGAAACCAAGTTGACAGATATAGCCCAATAGATTTTTGTTGTGTATTTGCTTTATTAAGTACTGATGATAAGCCTAGATCCTAAAGGGAAGCTATTCATGTAGATGATAGTGAGTCTTGGCATTTAGCCATGTAAGAGGAGATGATGGCTTTAGAATCTTGTAACACCTAGGATCTTATTCATTTGCCTAAAGGAAGAAATGCCATAGGTTGCAAGTGGGTCTTCAAGAAGAAGTTTGGAGCAGACGGTTCATTGAGAAGTACAAGGCTAGACTGGTAGCAAGGGTTACTCCTAGAGAGAGGGAGTTGATTTCGGTGAAGTTTTCTCTCTTGTTGCTAGATTAACTTCTATTAGATTTCTCTTATCCATTGTTGCAGCTCTTGATTGGGAAATAGAGCAAATGGATGTTAAGACTACATTCTTACATGGAGATCTTGAGGAAGAAATTTACATGCAACAACCTATAGGTTTTGAGATAAAAGGGAAAGAACATTGGGTTTGCAAATTGAAGATGTCTCTTTATGGCCTGAAACAGTCTCCCAGAATGTGGTACCAGAAATTTGATTCATTTGTGTTGAAATTGGGTTTTGTTAGAAGTGAGGAGGATCAATGTGTTTACATTCATTGTATTAATGATTTTATTTTGATCATTGCATTGTATGTTGATGACATGTTATTTTTCAACAACACTGAGGGTATGATCAGTGAGTTGAAAGCCCAACTTTCAAGTGCAATCGAAACGAAGGATCTTGGAGCTGCTAGGTATATTTTGGAGATGGATATCAAAAGGGATAGAGGTAGCATAAAACTTTGGTTATCTCAAAGTAAGTATGTGAATACCATTTTGTAGAGATTTAGTATGTAGGAATGTAACTCAGTTAGAGTTCCTTTTCCTATTGGTACTAAGCTTTCATTAGATATCTATCCAAAGAATGAGGATGATTTAGAGGATACATCTAATGTTCCATATGCTAGTGTTGTAGGGAGTTTGATGTATGCAATGATTTGTACTAGACCATATATTGTCCAAGTAGTGGGAGTTTTGAGCAGATTTATGTCTAACCCTGGTAGACAACATTAGAATTATACAAAGAGGGTGTTTCGATATCTAGTAGGCACTCTTGATTACTGTATGGTTTATTCTAGTACTAGAAGTGCTGACAAAACTTTGGACATACATGGATTTGTTGATGCAGATTGGACAAGTCACTTGGATAGTCAAAGGTCCACTAGTCGTTGTGTTTACTTTGTTTGGCAGAGCTGTGAGTTGGATGAGCAAAAGGCAGCCCACAGTTGCTTTGTCCACCACCAAAGCAGAGTATATGGTTGCTACCCATGTCTCTAAGGAGGTAGTTTGGTTGAGGATATTATGTACAAGTATTGGGTTTGATTGCAGGATCATTTAGATTGGTTGTGATAGCCAGAGTGCTATTTGTTTGGCCAAGAATCCTATGTATCATGCTCGGACTAAGCATGTTGATATACATTATCACTTTGTTTGAGAAATGGTTACAAGTGGATAGATTAAGATGAAGAAGGTAGACATTCAGGAGAATATTGTAGATGCTTTGACTAAGCCTACGAGAACAGAGAAATTTGTTTGGTGCAGAGAGGCCATGGGCCTTGCTTCTAGTGCTTGATTATTTTATGGTTTTCCTATGGGTATTTACAATGTATGATGTCAAGTGGGAGAATGTTAGGATTAAGGTGCCATCAATCTTGTAAATCCAATGTAATTAATTACTCCTAATAATGTTTGTAAATCACCCATAAGGGATGAAAAGTTTCACCAGCAGCGATCTTGTTTCAACCATATGTTTATATCTAATCCCCGACGCTAATTCATCTGCGATGGGGGGTTGTAGGGGGTTCCCCCCCTATGAGGGGTCCGGGGGGATCATCAAACCAATGATGGGTCTAGGGGCCGCGTGCTCTAGTGGGGGCTTGAGGGCAGCGCCCCCGAAGCCAAATTTTGTCATTGTAAATCTTGACCATTCATCATTAGATCATAGATCTGATGGTCGATATTGTGTCAGTTTTCTTGCCCTAGAAGGCAACCCCCTTTTATAAGGATATTTGTACTACATTTTTATTGGAGTTGAGAGTAACAGGTGCCATTGGATTGAAGATTAAAGAAGAAGAGGAAGTGCATGTATTGTAATATCATATTTGAAGATAATACAACTTGAGTCTCTTTTCTTGGTGGAGTTTTTTATCTGAAAGGGTTTTCTCCACGGTACATATTGTGTTATGTGTTCAGTTCTTAATGCATGTGATTTATGTGTAGTTGGTTTTATTTCTGTTGCAATCTCCATTGATTCTATATTGTTTAGAGGACATAAATAAGGTTTGAATCAGATTTCTGTTGTATGGTTTGTACCTTCATTTCTAACAATGAAGGGATCTTTCTTGGTTAGTCAACCAGAAGCAAAGCCTATAGATGCTACAACAAGAGATTAAGGAAGATGATTGAAAGCACAAATTTCAAAGTAGATGAAGATTTGTATCAGATCTCACAAGAACCAGAGGACTCCAGATTTGATATTTTTCCATACATTGAAGAAGAAGAGAAAGAAGAAAAGGAACAAGAACCAGAGCAAATACCCAAGACTCCAACAAAGTATGTTTGGGAGAACCATTCAATAGATCAGATCATTGGGGACAAGAATTAAGGTGTGTTGACCAGGAGAAGTCTTGCAAAAGCATATGAGCAAGTAAAATTGTGTTTATTATCAATGGTAGAACCCAAAACCTTTATTGATGCTAGCAAAGATGATGGATGGATAAAGGCAATGGAAGAAGAATTGAATTAGATAGAGAAGAATCAAACATGGAAATTGGTTCCTAGACCAACAAATAAGAATGTTATAAGAACTAAGTGGGTATTCTGGAACAAGCTAAATGAAGATGGTGAAGTTGTGAGGAACAAAGCAAGATTGGTGTGTAAGAGCTATTCTCAAGTTGAAGGCATTGATTTTGAGGAGACTTTTGCTCCAGTAGCCAAAATGGAGGCAATCAAAATGTTTCTTGCCCTTGACACTCACAAGAAATTCAAGTTTATCAGATGGATGTCAAGTCAACAATTTTTAATGGTGATCTAGAGGAAGAAGTCTACATTGAGCAACTAGATGGTTTCCAGCTATCAGAAGATCTGGACATGGTGTGCATACTCAAGAAAGCTTTGTATGGTCTCAAGAAAGCACCTAAAGCTTGGTATGCTAGGTTGGATAAGTACTTACTTCAGCAAGGATTCAAGAAAGATACCACATATAGTAATCTTTACATCAAGGAAGAAGGAGATATGATATTGATAGTTGCAGTATATGTTGATGACATCATCTTTGGTGGAGGTGATGGTATGTGTAAAAGGTTTGCAGAGGAGATGCAAAAAGAGTTTGAGATGTCTATTATTGGTGAGACATCTTTCTTCCTTGGACTTCAAATTGCTCAGCTAGATGCTGGTATCTTTATTTCTTAAGCTAAATATGTTAGAGAGATGTTGAAGAAGTTTGGTATGGAGGATTTAAAACTAGTGAGTACTCCTATGGTCACTAGATGTCACTTGACCAATACTGATGAGTCTCTGGAGGTTGATCAGACTTCCTATAGATCTATGATTGGAGGATTATTGTACTTGACTCTCTCTAGACCTGATATCATGCATGTAGTATGTGTGGTTGCCAAATATCAAGCTAATCCCAAGAAAACACATGAGAATGCAATGAAAATAATATTCATCTACTTGAAGGGAACTCTGGATTATGGCTTGTGGTACCCAAGAGGCAATGACTTTGATCTAAGTGCCTACACTGATGTTGATTGGGTTGGTTGTGTTGATGATAGAAGAAGTACAAGTGGTGGTGCTTTCTTTTTAGGAAGCAGATTAGTCTTATGGCAGAGCAAGAAGCAAGATTCAGTGTTATTATCAACTATAGAGGTAGATTATATTGTAGTAGCATCCTATTGTACATAAGTGTTGTGGATGAAGCAAACCTTGAAGGATATCAAAGTACTGTATGATAAGCCTATTCCTATTTTGTGTGATAATACAAGTGCTATCAATATTTCCAAGAATCCAGTGATGCATTCTAGAACCAAGCATATAGCAATCAAGTATCACTTTTTGAGAGAGAAGGTTGTAGATAAGGAAGTAAAGTTGGAATATGTTCCAATAGATGATCAAATTGCAGATATTTTCACAAAGGCTCTTGCAAAGGATACTTTTGAAGATCTTATAGAGGTTAGGGGTAATTGCCCCTCTCTCTTCTTGCTAGATGCATAGTGGTGCATCTGTCCAGGGGGGAGCTCATGCTATATCTTTTTCCTAGACTGATGGTGGCTACCTCTCAAGGGGAGTAGGTAGTTGTGGTTGCTGATAGGGGGAACCTTGAAGAAGGGGGAGAGTGATAAAATGTGCACCTTAGGAGGATAATTTGTGCCCTAAGGAGAAGAAGCATTTGCCCTTTGTCCTTGATGTTAAAGGGTGAGAGAGAGAAATGTAGATCTAAGGGGGAGTGTGTGTTGCCATCAATGACAAAGGGGGAGATTGTTGGCAATGTGTGTTCTCATTGATGTCAACACTTACACTAAGGTCAGCACTCAGTTTGTAATGGTGATATATCAGTGTAGTAATAGAGATGCAGTGAGAAGCTATGATGTTCTTGATGTTCATGGTTGGATGTCATGATTTGATCAGTATCAAGTCAAGTTGTTTTGAGCATGCTTGTAGTCAGCAAAGATAATTTCACGATGAAATATTAAGATGGGGATTAGAAGCACCAAGATAAATGATGAAATATTAAGATGGGAATTAGAAGCACTAAGATGAATGATGAAATATTAAGATGGAAATTAGAAACACTAAGATGAATAATGATACATTAAGCTATGTTGAGGATAAAAGGATGTTGCTGATGGCCTATGGAATGTTGTATGTTCCTTCCTGTTGTTCCTAAGGTTGTATGTGCTATTATATGAAGAGTTTGGCCTCTGGAAGTTGGTGAAGGGTTTTGCTACAGGAATTGCTTGAAAGATTGCTTGGTAAAATGCTCTGCATTCCTTTGCATTTGAAAATATGGTCATGTGGTTCAAAAATTAAGTTAAGAATGATGTAAATGTGCTAAATCCAAAGTTTCAAATCATTTGGCCTGCCCTCCGCAGCGAAATTTATGAAAGATAGAGTTCTGATCTGTGCTCTGGTAGAATTAAGTAATGATGAAGACTATTTGGAATGCTTCAGATTCCTTCCTAGTGATAGATATGGCTGTGCAGTTTTGAGGATATGTTCATAGCAGTGTATGAGTGCATCCATATGAGTTTCAGGTGTTTTAGAGGTCCGCAAGCTTAGTTTTTAAATGACAGTTGTGATATAGACAGTTCTGGATGCCTAGTTATTCTCAGGACATATGCTGATGATGTGCGCCAACTTGTTGTGGCTTGAAATGATACATTGATTAATGTAAGATGGTCTTGATGATCTTATGTTGTCTCCTATTGCTCTGCAAGGTAGTTTTCTACTCTCTTCAAAACTGGTTGTGGTCCAGAATGATATTATTGCCAGGCTATGCCTCTATCTTGCCAACTGAAGATTTTTGAAGGTATGCACCAAAATATTGTTGTTGTGCAGAGCTCAAGGAATGTTTGGAGATGTTGTATAAGTCCCATCAACTCATCTAGAAGAAGAGCAAGCAATGTTTAATCACTTATGTGTACTGCCAAGTTGAAATGATCGTTGTGCTACAAGCTTCATGTGTTCTTGCTTAAGGGTGACCTAATTCAAATTTGTTTAGCATGCAGATGATATTCCTTGAAGAATGATGCTATGAAGGATGTTTAGGACTGGACTAAACATGTATTGGGATCTGCAAGGCATGTGATTCCTTCTGGAGTAGTGTGTTGCTCATGATAGGGCTTGCTCTATGCATGTTTCATGTTGTGATCTCTGGCCGACTTGTAAAATGTAATATTCTTGTTGTATTGGTCGACATGTAATGAAACCAATGTAATGTCATGTATATATTGTAAACCTAGTTGATCTAGGTGGAGTATGATTGTGAAGATGAATAAGTGAATATGTAAAAGAGCAGAATATGAACATGTTATGCATTATGATGTGCAACTGAAGGAGAAAGAGAAAAAGCAATAAGGACTATCCTGATCCATTTTGAAGACATTTTTGTGACAGGAGGGAACTGAAGATTGTGTCTAATTGATCCAATCATCAGAAGAGGTAGAATTGCAATCATCAAAGGTGTGAATTTCAATGTCAGTTTTCAGACAGTAGAAGGACTATCATACTGTAATCTTTTCTAAGTTCATTCTCAGTTCAGGGAGAAGTTGCTTCCTTGGGTTGTATCCCTAAAACAATGTCAATAAGGAGTTGTAGCTTCCTTGGGAGTGACCCTAAAACCTTTCTTTAGGGAGTAGTAGCTTCTTTGGGTTGTAGCCCTAAAACAAAGTCAGCAGGGAGTAGTAGCTTCCTTGGGTTGTAGTCCTAAAACAAAGTCGGTAGGGAGTTGTAGCTTCCTTGGGAGTGACCATAAAACCTTTCTTCAAGGAGTAGTAGCTTCTTTGGGTTGTAGCCTAAAACAAAGTTGTAAGTTTGAGCTTCATATATTGTGAGTTAATCCTCACCATGGTTTTTCCCTTTTTGGGTTTTCCACATATATCTGGTGTTATGTGTTCATGTGCATTGTGTTGATCCTTCATGTGTTTATGTTAATGTTACAATGCTTACGTTTTAATCCGCTCTAGAGGATTTAAAGTTTGTTTAGATACTAATTCACCCCCCTCTCAGTATCTTGGTGTTTTCAACACTAGGTGTGCTGACATCATCATGATGTCATTGGACTCTTTTGAAAATCCCACCTCCAGTTTGCATTTGGTTTTGACAACTAAACTTTAGAGGCCTATTTCTCAATCATTTTAGCTCCTTTTTGAGAGCAATTTTTTTTATTTGGGGTAGAATTTTGTAGGCTTCATAGTGGTGCAATCAATTTTTTATTTTAGTACCTATTTTTCTAGAAATTGTAGTTTCTCACACCTATTATAGAGAAGATCTCATTTTGTGAACTTGTGGGGCTCCATTTTGACTCATATTGTAACATTTTTGGGTGATTTTTTTGAAAGCACATAATCTTTCATGTACTTATAAGATCTATAATTAGTTTGATCTAATTCTACACCAAAGTTGTACTTTATTTTTAAGGACTGATTTAACATTTCCAATGTACTAAGGTCAAAAGACCACTTTACTATTTTGGCCAGTGTCAAATGTAATCGCACTAAATATAAAGTGTCAATATCTTAATTTTCTAGGTGGATCATTCATTGAGTGAATTTTGGGGGGGGATCTTCTTGTGGCTGTTCTTGCATTCTTCTTGATTTGTGTTCCCTCTTGCTTCACAATGGAACAATCTTTGGTTCCACTTCTAACACCTTACAACTATCCTAAATGGAAATCTAAAATGAACAAATTGCTAAGAGTTAAGAGGTTGTATAGGATAGTTCATGGGCCTGATGGTGAACCAATTGGTGATGAAATTAAAATGAATAAGTGGTTGAATAGTTGTGAAGAAGCTATTGGATACTTGTGCTTGTATGTCTCTCTTGAGTTGTTTCATATTGAGCACCTAGATACACCTATGGCTATGTGGACTACATTGTAAAAATTGTTTGGGAAAACAAATGAAATCCAAGGACATATGTTGGAAAATTAACTAATAAGTCTCAATCCATGTGATTTTGACAACATATAGGACATTATCACTAAATTCAAGTCACTAAGAGCATAATTAAAAAATTGTAAAATTGAAAAACCAGATACGCAATTGATAATAATTGGTTGAGGTGTTAACAATCCAATATGAAAGTAATTAAGCTACAAAGTACTTCAAAAAGCTAGCCAAGCTTTGTTAATCATAAAATAATGACAATAGAGGTTGTCAATCAATGTTTGCGACATACTTATGATCAGTCTGTTTATGAAACTTTGCATTAGGGGTTTAAGTGAAGTGATCCAAGATGAAACTAAGATTTATCATTTTCAAAAAGCATATTGATTTTAATACAAATAGCAAACCAAAATGAGATGAATATATTTTTATTTGTCAAATCCTTCCAAATACTCAATAAGCTTCAGAGATAAGGGCACATTAATTACCACTATTTCATCTTGTTGATTAAATTATATGAATTGATTAAAGGTGTAATGAGCAAGCTTCTCTTGCAATATACTTTTATCTTCATATTCATGTGGATTTTATACAACTTCTTGATCATAGAATATGGGTAGTAAATCTTCTCTAATTTTATTATTTATATATCTACGTGGCCTTTGTATTTCAAAGAATGAGCTTGGGGCCTCTAATCTAATCGCTGGATACCAAGCTCTAAATTGAAAATGCACTAAATTTTTAAACTCGTTAATAATAACTATCTTCCACATAATGCTCACGCATAGGTATATGCTCTTACACTTTGGTTTGTTTTAGTTAGAGTTTACCAACTAAATAACAATCTTTAATAAGAGGATGCGACCCTTGAAAATGGCTTGGTTGAATTGTGACCTATATGGTATAGGTGGGCATGAATCAATAGGAAAACGAATAAGAGAACACATTTTTTAATGACAAAAGTTCATGGGGTAACAAAGATAGCAAGAGAGAAGGAGGCATAAATTAATTTGAGAATGATCAACATATTTTATTTTAATCTATTACAAATCCTACAAGATGTCATTGAGTATTTATATGGTTATAAGATAATCCAAGGGAACAGTCAAAGGGAGGGTGTCTTATGTAGGCATAAAATTCATATTAGTCGTAATCAAATAGAACTTTTGTGCTCTTATCATGACATGCCATGACCATTTCTTATCCAAGAATTATATTAATTACAATAAATACTAGCTCACATGGATTACAATCATAGAGTCTAGTTCAAATACAAATGTTTAAAGTGTTGTCCCTATAGACATTATTATTTATTTTTTAACTACTATCATTAAGAATGTAAGGGAAAGGAGTTAAAAATGAACATTTCTTTTCTTGCACATTCTAATGGTTGATTGTTTCTTTGGCCTACAATCTTTTTTTAAAAAAAATCTTATTTTGTCTATTATATTTTTTAATCTAAATTCAAATTGTGGCTGGTTATGAAAATGTTAAATCAAACACCATTAATAGATGTTTACTATAGTTAAACACACCAATCTCTAGCTTAATCATAGATATTCATTTGTAATGGCAAGCCTTACATTTGGGAAGCAGTAATTTTGTACATGGCCCTAGATGTTTGAAGAGGCTTGAGAATTTTTAGCCATTTATTTGTTGTTTTCTTATATTCAATCTATGTGCTATCTTCACAATATTTTTTAAACAACCAATTAATTCAAATTATAGCCAATTATCATATGTGTGGCTTGTTAGATGAGCTTGAGCATTAATTCATCTTTATATTGTCAAATTTAGTTGGCTTTATAGGTATAAAAAATAGCCTTAATAGAACACACATTTATTTTCAAGATATTTTTAGTAAAGATTCTTTGTTGTTTTCTACTCTATCAATAATAGTGTGGAAGATGAGTTGAAATCCTAGTAATCATTAAATTTGATGTCAAGTCTAATTTGGCTCTGATACCAAATGTAACGCTACTTTCCGCCTATGAATTTAATTAATTGCAGCAGATTTGTTATGGTTAATATTTAGAGTTAAGAGAGAATAATATATTCAATGATGTTAAAATAGATATAATAACAAATGTAAATTACAATAGTTGATAATTTAATAAGAACTATTAAGTAAATTGTTAACAAAACAAATTAGATAACATAATCACATAATCATATTAACATCAAAACCCATCAATATCTTTTATTAACAATAAGTTCGGTGCTTCATTAATTTCCATCATAGAAAGGAATAAATACGTATCTTTTGGATCCTAGAAGTTCTTCCAAATGTTACTTTGGAGAATGGATTACAGATTCAACCCCTTTTCAGCAAGTGATAACCTCTAGGAGGAATCCAGTTCTTATTTAGAACCAACCATGTGTTTCCCAAGCATTCAGCTCTTTTTTAGAAAACACACACACACAAGTGCTCTGGAGCCATGTTCAACAAAACATGCTTAACACAAGTGCACACACAAGCCCTGACCAAGACAATCCCAGATGTACGTTGTACCCTGAGTTGGACACACGTTGTGTGCCCCTTCTCCAATGCTCACTACCTGTCAAATCTATAATCCTTCTCCTTCGTGATTTCTTGTCTTTCTTTCCATATCTTACTGAGTGTTTTCCATCTTCTTCTTTCTTTGAGTGATGCTTCATGCCCATTCCAAGTCTCACACAAATATCTTATATATGTAGGAATACACACAACACTGAGAGGGGGGGTGAATCAGTGTTGTTAACAATTTTAACACTTTTTAAAACTTTTGATTAATCTAATTTCACAATTTAGAATTCTTCAGAAGGAATAAAGTAAATATGCAGAGTATCAACACACAGATTTGACACAAGAAATTTCCCGAGTGGAAAACCCTCCTGGGGTATAAAAACCACTCAACTGCCTCACTGGCTTAACACAAAATTCAGATTACAAATGTCTCACTGACATTATAATTCTGCCTCACTGGCAAATTTTATCTCTCTCTGCATGTCTCACTGACATCATCAACATTCAATGAAAAATTATAACTCAGGGGATTTCCCTGTTTCAATAAAACCAAAACCTTATTTCTCTCTTTTAAGATAAACAAAATAAATTTCTCAATCAACCTTTAACTGTCTTCAACTCCTACAGTCAATCAATTTTGATCTTCAATATATTTCATACCTCTGCAACACCATTTCAAACTAATTCACCATTTTGAGCTTTCTCACTCTGCAAACTAAACAATTTATCTTCTCTGAAAAATTATAGTCTTTAATCACCTTCACTTTCTCTGACACCTTCACTTTCACTGAACAAACATTACTCCATCATGATCATTGAAGAATCTCAACATAAATCCCTGAAGAATGATTCTCCATTCCTGCAAAAATTACACAACAATTCCATTCTACAAAAGAACTTCTTCAAAAATTCTCATTAATAATCTCTCCTCTGCAACTCATCTTATATCTTCCATTCAAAACAAAATCACTATATACAAAAAGAATTTTAATCAAAAAACCAAAAACCCCAAAAACCTGTTCAACTTCAACATAACATTTCTTCTTAAACTTCTCATCTTCTCTCTTACCAAAAACAAAAAACATAAAACAAAAAAATGACATCTCTTCGTAGAATTCTGCCTTTTCATCTTCTTAACATTTAGAAACCTTCTAAAAAAACTTACTCTTTCCTTTACACAACTTTCTAAATTCACACTCTCTTGAAATTCGGTGAGGGAAGACTAAAATGGCATGTTTTAGCTTTAAAGCAATAAAACAACCGTCAAATTAACACCCAAAGGTCGACCGTTGGAAGCAACTCACAGTTTAAACCTTATCCCTCCGATTCGCGCGGCCCGCCATCCATCGTTTAAACCTTAGCCGTTGATCGGCTTTTTCCCGCCCGCTAATGAGTCTTCCACCGGCGCTCACCCGAGGCCTAGCACAAGGGGCCGGTAACATCAACGACGTTGATACCCTTTCTTTATAACTTAAAGCCCCGATGACTTCTTTAACCGGTCAACTTAAGTTTATAACATAAAGTGCATAGAGTTATGACGGCCAAAGTTAAACAATGTATAAACAATGTAAAAGACTTAATCAATGTTGAGACAACCACACTTACCATATCAACCACTATAAACCTTGTCAAAAATCACATACTCCAAATACTAAAACACTGAAATAAAACACCATGCTTCATCAGACTGCCACTGTAATGAACTCAATGTAGATGGAGTTATTAACATTTGTCAAATGATGCAAGCCCTTGCCTTAAACCAAAAATTGATAATATGGAATGAATGTCATCCACTGAAATGACTAAGTCACAGAACAACTTCACACAAGATCAACATTGATGTCATTACCGTGAAGGACCACTGAAAGATCAAAACTGAGAGATCTAACAACCATTGTCACTGATGCAGACCATATCACTGAACTGAAAAACCATTGCCATTGATGAAGACCATGTCACAGATCTAACAACCATTGTCACTGATGCAGACCATATCACTGAACTGAAAACCATTGCCATTGATGAAGACCATGTCAGATCTCTGATTGCAACTTTACAACACTGATTGCATACTTCTCAACACTGATTTCATAACCTGTCAAATGCATCTTGTGAAAACTGTGAAATGCAACATCCTGATATCCTGATATTTTGACATCAATGAAAAGACAACATCCTGAACTGTGAAATGTGCTACAAAACTCCCCCTTTGTCTTTGACATTGATGGCAAAACCATAACTGATTTCTCCCCCTTTTTGACATAAAAATGTCAAAGGCAAAAAAAATAACACCACAATCAATAGATTCCTGTTCTTGTGAATACAATCCTCTGAAAAATTTGTCAAAACCAACACTTTACTTCAAACTGATCAAATGTACAATACAATAACACTACCAACCACAAAAATATGTACAAAAACTATATACAGGCTATGTACAAATGAGATTCAGGACATTAAAATAATCTAGAAAACAACTCCCCCTGAATCTGATATCTCTGTAACTTACTGAAGAGAGGCAAGAGACAGAACTCCCAGTCTCTGTCTCAGAGTTTCAAATGTCTCCTTTGGCAAAGGCTTTGTGAAGATGTCAGCCAACTGATCACTAGTATGCACATATTCCAAAGCAACTTCATTTTCAATCACCTTTTCCCTTAGAAAATGATATCTGATAGCAATGTGCTTAGTTCTTGAATGCATTATAGGATTCTTTGACATATTGATTGAACTTGTGTTATCACAAAGAATAGACACAGGCTTTTTAACCTCAACCTTAATATCAAGAAGTGATTGTACCATCCAAAGTACCTGTGTACAACATGATGAAGCAGCAATGTACTCAGCTTCAGCTGTAGATAGAGAAACACAATCTTGTTTCTTACTCTGCCATGCAACCAATCTGCCACCCAGAAAGAAAGCTGCCCCACTTGTGCTTTTTCTGTCATCAGGACACCCTGCCCAATCTGCATCTGTATAGGCAAGAAGTGTAAAATCATTGTGTCTAGGATACCATAAACCAAAATCAATTGTACCCTTAATATATCTAAAGATTCTCTTAACAGCATTCAAATGTGATTGTTTAGGACAAGCTTGAAATCTAGCAACCAAACAAACAGCCTGCATAATATCAGGCCTAGAAGCAGTGAGATATAAAAGACTCCCAATCATAGATCTATACAGAGATTGTTCTACTTCAGGTGATTCATCATTTTTACTTAGCTTATGCCCTGTCTCCATAGGAGTACCCAAAGGTTTGCAATCATCCATTTGAAACCTTTTTAACATCTCTTTGGCATATTTATTTTGTGAGATGAATATTCCCTTTTCAAGCTGAGATACCTGAAGACCAAGAAAGAAGGACAATTCTCCCAACATAGACATTTCAAATTCTGATTTCATGATGTTAGGAAATGAATGACTCATATCATCATTGTTACTACCAAAAATGATATCATCTACATAAATTTCAACAACCAGAATATCCTCACCTTTGATTAAATAGTATAAATTACTATCCACACCTCCTTTTGTGAACCCCTGTTCCTGCAAAAACTTATCCAGTCTATAATACCAAGCCCTTGGAGCTTGCTTTAAACCATATAAAGCCTTTTTCAACCTGTAAACATGATCTGAATTATCTTTATTCACAAAACCTTCTGGTTGTTCCATGTAGACTTCTTCTTCAAGATCTCCATTTAGAAATGCTGATTTTACATCCATTTGGAAAACTTTGAAATTTTTATAAACTGAAAAAGCTAAAAACATTCTTATAGCTTCTAATCTAGCAACAGGAGCAAATGTTTCTTCAAAGTCAATACCTTCAATTTGTGAATACCCTTTGCAAACCAGTCTGGCTTTGTTTCTAACAACTTTACCTTTATCATCAAGCTTATTCCTAAACACCCATTTTGATCCAATGACATTCTTACCTTCTGGTCTTGGAACAAGTTCCCATGTTTTGTTCTTTTCTATTTGACTTAACTCCTCTTCCATGGCATTAACCCATCCTTCATCTTTGCTGGCCTCAACATAATTCTTTGGTTCCATTTCAGATATCAAACACACATGTGCTTGATTATGTGCAGCAGCTTGCTTTCCTCTTCTTGTTAAAACACCACTGTCCTTATCCCCAATGATCAACTCATGAGGATGATCTCTTTGAAATGCCTTTGAAAGAGTCTTTGTCTTGACATCAACAGATTTTTCAGGATCTTCTTCCTCTTCTTGAATTTCTTCTTCCTTTTGTGAATGATGATCAACTTCAATGTCATGAATTAACTGCATACAGGGCTGCAAATCCTCATCCACTTTAACATTAGTACTTTCAATTATTCTTTTGAGCCTATTGTTAAAACATTTATATGCCTTGCTATGTGTAGAATAACCAAGAAAAATGCCTTCATCACATCTAGACTCAAAACCACATAAGCTATCATTATCTTTCTTGATGTAACACTTACTTCCAAAAATTTTGAAATACCCAACATTAGCTGACTTACCATACCATAGTTCATAAGGAGTATAATTTGACTTTACCCTTAATTGAACTCTGTTCAGAGTATATACAGCTGTATGAACAGCTTCTCTCCAATAGACATTAGGCAGATTTGCATCATGTAGTAAAGTTCTTGCCATTTCTTTTACAGTCCTGTTTTTCCTTTCAGCTACTCCATTTTGCTGTGGAGTTCTAGGAGTGGAGAATTGCCTTCTTATCCCATGTTTTTCACAATACTCCTCAAATTCCTTTGAAGTGTACTCTCCTCCATTGTCTGACCTTAGACATTTTAGCTTGAAATCAGATTCCTTTTCAACCATCTTCTTGAAGATTTTGAATCTATCAAATGCCTCTGATTTATGCCTTAAGAATGTTACCCATGTCATTCTTGAAAAATCATCAATGAAAAGCATAAAATACTTTTCTCCTCCCAGAGCTTTAGTCCTTGTAGGACCACACAAATCTGAATGTACCAGCTGCAGAGGTTTTGAAGAAAAATACTCCTTAGGCTTGAAACTAACTTTAGTTTGCTTACCCAGCTGACACTCTTTGCATATAGTATTACCTGGTTTTGAAATATGAGGCATATTTCTGACATTGTGATTCTTGCTAATTCTCACAAGATTGTCAAAATTCACATGACCAAGTCTTCTGTGCCATAACCAGCTTTCCTCAATTTGACCCATGAAACAGATATGACTATCAACACTTTTAGTTTCTGAGTTATGAAGATTGTAGATGTTACCACTAGTCCTTAGACCTGCTGCAATAACTTTACCTGATTTCTTTTTAATCTCACATCCATGTGCATCAAAAACCACATTAAAACCATTGTCACATATTTGACTGACACTTAACAAGTTGTGCTTCAGTCCTTCTACAAAATACACATCATGTAGTGGTGTTTCTTCATCAAGAAGAATTGTACCTTTACCTTTGATCATAATGCAATCATTATTTCCAAACATAACAGAACCTTCATTAATGTCTTCAAACTTAACAAATTTTTCTTTGTCTCCTGTCATGTGATTGGAACAGCCACTGTCAATCACCCACTGTTCCTTCTTTCTGGCATGAAAAGCAGCTTGTGCAATCATAACATTAATGCCCTTATTGATTACCTTAGGTCTCCAAACTAACAACTTCTTTTCAGAACTTGAAGAAGACAAACCTGTAACAGTATTCCTTATAGTTTGCTGAATTTGCAAAGAAGGTCTACAAAATTTGGCAATATGCCCAAAATTTTTACAATTGTGACACTTCAAACTTCTTAAAAACATGAATGGATTCCTTGGAAATAAATGCATTTCTCTTCTGACTCCAAATCTGCATTCACTGGCTTTATGTCCAAACCTGTTGCAACAAAAACAATATCCAGTAAAGTGAGCATTATACCTGAAAGTATCACTTCTGTTGTAGTTTGTTGTCCTTATGATTGATTTGTCATTTGTACCAGCCTTTTGTGAACATTGTCCCTCTTCAAATCCAAGACCTGATTTATCCTTGAATCCTTTTTGTTTATCAAGAAGATCATCTAGTTTATCACTGCTTCTGCACATATCAAGTCTTCTTCTCAGATCAACAATTTCAGCTTCAAGTGTATGACATTCCTTTTCCTTGTTATTTAACTCTTTATCTTTATCAACAATAATTTTCTTACTTTCTTCAAGAGAAAGAATTAGATCAGTAATTTGTTTCTCATAACAAGTTAACTTGTTATTCATGATCTCATTTTCTTTTTGAAACTGACTTCTTTGTGCAATGATTTCCTTCTTAAGTTTCTTGACTTGACTTAATGCACACATCAATTCTCCTTCAAAATCAACAACAGCTTCACAACTGTTTGATTGTTCCTCACACTTTTCATTTTGAACTTCATTTAGAATAGCCATAAATAAAGTCTGTGCATTTTCATCAAGAAAATCATCTGAATCACTTTCAGACATATCAACATTTTTTGTGAACAAGCTTCTCTTCTTTCTGAAATTATTTTTTCTTCTAGAAACAAACTGTTTCTTTTTAAATTGCTTCTTATTTTCATCTTCATCACTGTCTATGTCTTTGTAAGGACACTGAGCTGCATAGTGTCCAATCTTTCCACATTCAAAACATTTGAATGGAAGCTTACCTTTGTACTTACCAACAGATCCCTTCTTTAACTTGCTTGCAAGAGATATTTCTTGTTCATCATCCAATTCATCTGAATCAGAAATCTCCTTTTCTTTTCTGACTGATTTGAAAGCAGCTTCTTTGCTTGAAGGTATGTCATTGCTAATCCTCATCTCATAAGCTGTGAAAGTGCCATGAAGTTCATCAAAGGTAACTTTGCTTAAATCTCTTTCTTCAACAGCAGACACTTTGGATTCATATTTTGGATTTAAGGTCCTTAAGATTTTTGTAACAACTGTCTTCTCTTCCAGTGTATCACCAAGTCCTCTGATAGCATTTACAATTTCTTGGACCCTTAAAAGATATTCTGCCACTTTCTCATCATCACTCATTCTGAGACTTTCAAATTTTGCTCTGTAGGATTGCAGTTTTGCTTCTTTGATTTTATCATCTCCTTGATAGATATTTGACAAGTTGTCCCATATTTCCTTGACTGTTTTACACTCCATGATTTTTACAAGTATGTCATTGGTAAGACCACAACATAATGCATTTTTAGCCTTAGCATTATTTTCATATGCCCTTTTCTCATCAGCTGTGCTAGGAGGATTTGTAGCAGTATATCCAGTAACAATAGCATCATACACATCATACCCCAGAGATGACAAATATGACTCCATCCTGAATTTCCAAAAAGCATAGTTAGAGCCATCAAACATAGGTGCCTTATAATTTGAGTAACCTTCTTGACTTGCCATGATAAGTATTCCAGAAATATGATCTACCCAAGCTGATTAAGCTTTGACAGGGTACCAGGCTCTGATACCAATTGTAGGAATACACACAACACTGAGAGGGGGGGTGAATCAGTGTTGTTAACAATTTTAACACTTTTTAAAACTTTTGATTAATCTAATTTCACAATTTAGAATTCTTCAGAAGGAATAAAGTAAATATGCAGAGTATCAACACACAGATTTGACACAAGAAATTTCCCGAGTGGAAAACCCTCCTGGGGTATAAAAACCACTCAACTGCCTCACTGGCTTAACACAAAATTTAGATTACAAATGTCTCACTGACATTATAATTCTGCCTCACTGGCAAATTTTATCTCTCTCTGCATGTCTCACTGACATCATCAACATTCAATGAAAAATTATAACTCAGGGGATTTCCCTGTTTCAATAAAACCAAAACCTTATTTCTCTCTTTTAAGATAAACAAAATAAATTTCTCAATCAACCTTTAACTGTCTTCAACTCCTACAGTCAATCAATTTTGATCTTCAATATATTTCATACCTCTGCAACACCATTTCAAACTAATTCACCATTTTGAGCTTTCTCACTCTGCAAACTAAACAATTTATCTTCTCTGAAAAATTATAGTCTTTAATCACCTTCACTTTCTCTGACACCTTCACTTTCACTGAACAAACATTACTCCATCATGATCATTGAAGAATCTCAACATAAATCCCTGAAGAATGATTCTCCATTCCTGCAAAAATTACACAACAATTCCATTCTACAAAAGAACTTCTTCAAAAATTCTCATTAATAATCTCTCCTCTGCAACTCATCTTATATCTTCCATTCAAAACAAAATCACTATATACAAAAAGAATTTTAATCAAAAAACCAAAAACCCCAAAAACCTGTTCAACTTCAACATAACATTTCTTCTTAAACTTCTCATCTTCTCTCTTACCAAAAACAAAAAACATAAAACAAAAAAATGACATCTCTTCGTAGAATTCTGCCTTTTCATCTTCTTAACATTTAGAAACCTTCTAAAAAAACTTACTCTTTCCTTTACACAACTTTCTAAATTCACACTCTCTTGAAATTCGGTGAGGGAAGACTAAAATGGCATGTTTTAGCTTTAAAGCAATAAAACAACCGTCAAATTAACACCCAAAGGTCGACCGTTGGAAGCAACTCACAGTTTAAACCTTATCCCTCCGATTCGCGCGGCCCGCCATCCATCGTTTAAACCTTAGCCGTTGATCGGCTTTTTCCCGCCCGCTAATGAGTCTTCCACCGGCGCTCACCCGAGGCCTAGCACAAGGGGCCGGTAACATCAACGACGTTGATACCCTTTCTTTATAACTTAAAGCCCCGATGACTTCTTTAACCGGTCAACTTAAGTTTATAACATAAAGTGCATAGAGTTATGACGGCCAAAGTTAAACAATGTATAAACAATGTAAAAGACTTAATCAATGTTGAGACAACCACACTTACCATATCAACCACTATAAACCTTGTCAAAAATCACATACTCCAAATACTAAAACACTGAAATAAAACACCATGCTTCATCAGACTGCCACTGTAATGAACTCAATGTAGATGGAGTTATTAACATTTGTCAAATGATGCAAGCCCTTGCCTTAAACCAAAAATTGATAATATGGAATGAATGTCATCCACTGAAATGACTAAGTCACAGAACAACTTCACACAAGATCAACATTGATGTCATTACCGTGAAGGACCACTGAAAGATCAAAACTGAGAGATCTAACAACCATTGTCACTGATGCAGACCATATCACTGAACTGAAAAACCATTGCCATTGATGAAGACCATGTCACAGATCTAACAACCATTGTCACTGATGCAGACCATATCACTGAACTGAAAACCATTGCCATTGATGAAGACCATGTCAGATCTCTGATTGCAACTTTACAACACTGATTGCATACTTCTCAACACTGATTTCATAACCTGTCAAATGCATCTTGTGAAAACTGTGAAATGCAACATCCTGATATCCTGATATTTTGACATCAATGAAAAGACAACATCCTGAACTATGAAATGTGCTACAATATAAACTTTTAAGGGGTGGTTTCTAAACCATCACACCCTTTCACAAAGGTTGTCATTAACAATTAGTTAATAAACTTAATAATTCCTCCCTTTTAAAGGGTTTTTTCATAATTATTCTTTATTTATCTCTATTTTAACTAAAGGATCATAATATCCTTTATTTTTCCATCTCCATTTTAATTATAAAGGGTAAGTACACTTTAACATCTTATAATTTCAAAGTCTTATTCATAAAATAGCCTTCTTTTCCATTTTGGGGGAAAGTCTCATAATAGGTGGCACGTGTTTGGTGTCACGCTCACAGAAAACCCCTCTCATGTTTTGGAAGTTGTGGGAAGGATGAAGTTGTGACTGTATTTTTTTGCTTTTATTTTACTAAAATATGCTCATGCATTTTGGCTTAGTACTGACTGAGCCTTAGGCTCATCATTACCAAGGCATAAAATGAGCACATTATAACCTATTTGGACCAAAAAATGTTTTTTGGCCACTTTTTAGTCCCTCATCTTTGTGCACATGTCCACTAAGGGTTATGAACACTAAAGCAAGCCCAAAACATAGCTTGAAAATTGCAAGGGTATGCGATTTTTGATACTATAGTTGTGTAAGCTCTTTTAATTAAAATCTAGTCATAGATAATATTAATCAATTGAAAGTAAACATATGAGAAAATATTAAGTGGGATTGATTGCATTGACTCAAAGTATCTAGTGTGTTGGCATCTTAAATCTTGGATTCAATAATAATGGAAGAAAGAAAGATAAAAACCTAAAGACTTAGTGAAAGTGTGCCCCCCACCCCACCCCACCCCACTTTATGAGAGCATGCCATACACCATTTACATCTTACATCTACATAGCATAATTTAATTATGCCCATAATAATAAAACATATTAATGCAAGTTTGAGAAAACTAGTGATAAACTTAGGCGAAGAGGGGTAACATTAGATGGAAAACTATTGTGAGTTTTGGGCTTGAGATATATGCATTTCCTACACCCATTCACTATCCAAGACAAGTAAAAAGCAACACTTGCATTAGACAAAAAAATTCAAGAGAAAGAGGAGAAGAGAGAAGAGGAAAGTAATAGAAAAGCAACTAGTCTATGACAAAGGGCTAGGGTTGAGCGAGCAAGGGATTGATTTGGTCTTGGCCTTGACCAAAGATGGACTCGAATTGGCCCTCTAGCTCTCCATCTAAAATACACCCAATTTGACTCACATTGTTGATGTATAATTTCTAAAGCCAAGAAGGAGATCATGAGAGGGCAAAAGGAGGGAAACTTAGATCATTTACATGTACCTTGCCACACAATTGTAAATATTAGCATAAGACACATTGGGTGAATGTTATTGGAGGAAGAATCATTTTGATGTGAACAAATAACTTTTGGTAAAAACTACTAAAGTTGCTTTAATTTCTTGTGTTTACTAATTTTTATTGGATGTGGTTTTTTCTTCTATTTACAAATGAAAATTTATAAATTCAATAAAAAATCCAATGCACCAATAATTGCAACTATAGTTTAGCAAGAAAAATAGAACAATACACAAACAGTGAAATTTTTTTTTTAATTTTCCTTCACACAAATATAATAGAAACTAATATACTATCATGACTACATTATTAATTCTATATACATATTTTTGGTAAAATAATTAATTAAGATATATAAATATAATAATAAACTTCCACAAATGTGAAAGGGTTTGTATTTAAATGGCAAGGGCATAAGGTTCTCACGATGGAGCAGCTATATTTTAGAGATTGAAAATATACTTGAAAAAGGGAGTAGTTGCTACCTAAACAAACCTCATTGGACCCTTATCCCATGGCCCAATTAGAGTGTTTCCATCCTATAATTAAAAATTATAGGAAAACGGATAATTTGGAATAATTGAAAATACGCTGTAGAGAAAAAGGGGACCACGTGGCTCCATAAATTTCTTTCTAATTTTTCCCTCCAGATTTTAGTTTTTATTATACAATTAAAAAATAAAATTTAATATGATTGTGTAAATATAGATGGAAACATTAAATATTTATGAGCCTACTAGCTCCACAAAAACTGCTAAAAATGTTGAAGAATGGCGGCTAGCCAAAATAAGTTGTCAAAAATATTAGGGGACGGTGTACATGCACTCCGAACTCTATGGATTGAATCTGCCCCTTTCACGTTTGGAAATTTTCACGCGGATCATATTATCCCTCCCCGTGTAATGATTTTATTGTGACATCTGGCAAGAAAAAATTATATATATAACCCCTCCTCCCCGCTTCAATATCACATCTTTCGTCTTTGGCTGTGTTTCTTGAGTTTTGGTGAATTCTCTTGGCTTTTCATTTGTGTAAGAAGAATTTTTTGGGTTTTTATATCTGTCCTTACTCTGTTATTTGCATGCAGTATACAGCAAGTAAAGTAATCATGTCTTCTTCAAAGAACAGAAACGCTTCAGGTGCAAAGGCTTTTGATTCCGTAGCAGCTCCTGCTCCTGCGCCAGATAAAAGCAACGGCAAGGCAAAGGCTTCAACGCGAGAACGCCCGAGAGAAAGGCCTGTAAGCAAGTTTGATGATCTGATAATGCACGGAGTAAAGCCATGGGATTCCGGTGCCGACGAGTTCTATGACGGTCTTGTAAAGGCTCGCATTGAGCTTGACAAACAGATGGACGCCATGGATGCCAAAGATGCTCGCTGAATAGCTTGTTATCGCTTGCATTACCTAGTTTTCTCAAGCATTTCCATTCTAGTTTGTGTTTCTAGTACGCCTGTAAACCCCTTCTATTTTGTGGTGTGATGTGAAATTTTAACAGTAATTACTACTGAAATAGCGACATCGAGGGTTTTGTTTTCTGTGGCAGAATGTGACTGAGTCAGGTTCCTTGCACTTTATAATATCATTGTCTTTGATTACGGTTATGGTGTAATTGCTTTTGTTCACTGTTATTCATAGTTTTACCAACCCTGTGTTATCATGGAGCTCTATTCTTTCTGTTCTTTCCTCTTTTCACATACTAAACTTACTCAGTTGAAATGACTTTGATTTGGGTAGCTGAGGTCTTGAAAATTGATTTGGTTATTTATTATTGCGCCATGTTTTTAAATGCAGTGAAGCGAGCATATGTTTATTGGAATTGTTCTCATTTTTGGCGAATGATTTTCTGAATTTCTAAATGGTTTTCTGGTTTATTTCAAGGTTTTTTTCTCATACATGAGGCCAAATCTTTCCATTTCTTTCAACTGTGTATCTGGTGTGAGCTCCATTGGTAATTGTGTAGGCGCTTTCCCCTTTACCACTGGTATTTGTAGGTGGTGTTCTTAGATGGTGGTATTCATGTGTAGTGACAAGAATCTTTAGGACGCGGTCCCATGCAGGGGGACTTCACTCATATGGTATTCGAAAACGTTGTAATCTTTCCCACTCGCTTAAGGGTTCTTAATCTACTTGGTCTTATTAGAAGACAGGATTTTGGGTTATTTTAATGTTTTTATGGAAATTTCTATCACTATGTTTTCCTCTTTAACTTTGCCTTGTTAGAAGAGGATTTTGACTTCAATTTTTAATTATTGAGTGAAGTATTTCAGTTTTAAAATAAGTTATGGGATTATTATCAATATTAATAATTTTAAAGCTAAAAATTATAGTATTTCTTTCTCTTATTTTTTAAGAGATTATTATATTTGACACCTATTTACATGTTAAATTATTGATAATTAATAATAAATTTATTATAACCATGTTTTCTTATTATAGTAAAAATAATTGATAAGTGGAACACAATGTAACTCTTCAAAGTAAATAATGTATAAAATAATTTAGTTCTTAATTAAATATTTCTTAAAACTTGAGCATAGTTATAATTACAAAGAGAAAAATACATCCAAGAGAAAACCCACATCCTCCAAAGGAGTCTAATGTATTATTCAATAGTCTTAACAAGGAGTTCATATCTCAACAAGGAGTCACATAAAGTACTTGCAAAATCACTATAAAATTTATACACATTCAACTCCAAGCACTAATAATAAATAGATGAAGCACAAACTAGAAACCATCACATGGGTTTGGAAAACCATTTGCAAACCTAAAGGAAATATCTATTCAAACTTTACTATAAACAAAAATTATATATAAACTAAATACATATTATATGTGAAATCTACCTTTTCATGTAATACAATCTTCTTAAAATTTTGATTGTATTTTATGGTAAAAACAACTAAACCATACAACCATAAAATTTAATCCGTGCTTTTGTCATTTGTCATATTTGACCACTTAAACTTTGGGTGCCTCATTTTTTTTTCATTCTCCATTAGAGATGCTCTATGAAATGTGTCATAAGATTCTCATTATTCTTGCTCAAGATTCTAATATAACTCCCCTTTTACATGCTCTTATGTGTCATAGAATCAAGATGGTGACACATGTGATGACAAAATAATAAATAAATATAGTTAATAAATACAAAACATTGGGAATGCAACGTTGACATTTTTTTTCCACACTTATTATTGCTTGATTGTTTATGTGTGTAGTTTAGATAGATATTAAAAATAATATTCATATAAATATTGTAAAGAAAAATACTTTCTTTATATTAATCCAAGTTAATTATAGAAATGCCCACGATTATACAAATTTTAATTTATATTAATATAGATTAATTCATAATAGCTTCAAATGATGAAGTAATATATTATTTTTGTATTGAATAAAAATGGAAATTACAAGAAAGAAGGTAGTTGTAGAGTAGCAAGCCAAACCATATTTACATGAACACTAAGAATAAGGTCCAACCATGAGTATACATATTATTTTGATGAAGTAAATATAATATATGTATACTTTAAACTAGCATTGACGCCTTAAATAGAGTTAACTAAAAAATGTTGAGATAGATGTGATGTATTTAAGACTTAATGAACTCTTTTCTTGATAACAAAGGGAAGGTTTTATGTTTCCTTGAAAAGCCACACTAAAAATGCTATTATTAGTTCATCCTTCTTAATATGATGGAAGGAAAGGCAAGGTGTAATGTTTCATAAGGTGACACATTTGCAGACAAAACAATAAATAAATATAGTTAATTAATAAATACAAAAACATTGGGAATGCAAGGTTGACATTTTTTTCACACTTATAATTGCTTGATTATTTATGTTTGTGTGTATCTATATAGTAGTTTAGATAAATTAAAAATAATATTCTTTAAATATTGTAAAGAAAAATACATCTTTATGTTAAACTAAGTTAATTATAGGAATGCCCACAATTATACAAATTTTAATTTAGATTAATTATTTTTGTATTGAACAAAAATGGAAATTACAAGAAGGTAGTTGTAGAGTAGCAAGACAAACCATATTTACATGAACACTACTAATAAGGTCCAACCATGAGTATACATATTGTTTTGATGAAGTAAATATGATATATGTATACTTTGCCTTAAAATACAGTTAACTAAAGAATGTTGACTTAAAATACAGTTAACTAAAGAATGTTGAGATAGATGTGATGTATTTAAGACTTAAGGAATTTTTTTCTTGATAACAAACGTAAGGTTTTATGTTTCCTTGAAAAGCCACACTAAAAATACTAATTCTCCTAGAAAAATTATGAGCTCAATGTCCATGCTATTGTGAATCTTACTAAGCTCAATGTTCATGCTATTGTGAATCTTATTAAATATGGATATCACCTAACACATGGTGGATGAATTTAAGCTCTAAGTTTTTGTTGTTTTTACTCACATAGAAGTGAGTTATTTTCCTAGTTTTGGCAGCCTACATGTATGTTACTTTACCATTGTAATCTAGTTTCAGTTATGGTGATTGGTGATTATATGTATGTTGCTTCACTATTGTTATAGTTTGGAATTTGTTATTCTTAACATGTATGTTGCATCCTTATTTGAAACTTGTAGAGTAGCAAGCCAAACCTTTGAGAAATCTACTAAATTTTGATGGTCATGTTCTTAGATAAACACCTAGATGGACTCATCCAATGGTAGTGAACCAAGGTCGAGAGAAACATGCAAGTGTGGATGCACTCACTAGATTCTTAACTGCATGCTAGATGATTCCTTTTTGAAATAGTGGTAGTGCTTAAATAGACCTCCCTAGCATACAATTTGAAATATGTGTGCTTTTGTTGGCTCATAACAACTAATGGAAATGGATGGAATGGGACCTAATTTAAAACTTTAAATTTAAATGTTCATGGTTTAGATCCAAAGGTGTAGAAATGATTAGAATCAATTATGCACTCTGTCATGTCCCCATACTAAGGCATTTGTTTAAATTAAAGATTTGAACATTATGATAGAGACAGTGTAGTTACCTTCGTAAAATATCAATTCAAATGATAGAAATAATTACATATATTATTAATATATATTATTTAATAAATAATATTAAAAGAATATCATTATATGAATATTTTAATATAATTAAAATATAATATAATTATATTATCATATTTATAACAAATATAAATATAAGATGCAATATTATTATATTATATAAAAATGGACAAATATAAGTATTGTCAATTATAAGATATATAATAATAAATAATATATAATATTAATAATAATAAATAATATTTGATATAAATGATATATTAAAACTCTAAACAGAGGACAACTTCTATATACAAAGAGCGCTTCATTTAATTAAGAAAAAAACTTGTCTTATTTCATACACTAAAGGAGCAACAATTCACAATTGGTAATAAAGTTTTAAAAACAAACCTATTTGCTTAATACGGGATTTTATAAAGGAGAGTTTATGATTTATAAAAAGTGGTGATTGTTAAGGAAAGGTGTGTCCCATGTAAAGTGACGCCTCCTTTCGAAAGAATGGAGAGATATGAATAGAAGTTATAAAAGGAGTCATTCGATGGGGGAATAGGGGACAGTTCAGCAGCAGCAAATAAAATTAAAGATATAAAATTAAATCAGATCTACAGCAGGGACGATTATGATTAACTTAGCAAGATCATATAAAAATATATGGACAACAAATAAGAAGCCTATCTCACCATTGAACCATTAGATAAGACGAGAGATTAATATTCTTATACATATAAATCGGCATTTCAAATATCATTTGAAGGAATATTATGATGTCATCAACAAGCATCATATTTACAGCCAAGGAAAAGAGAGCCACCATCAGAAATTTAGGTAAGTATAATTAATATGTTTATTCCTATAATAGTTAAATGTAAGTATGTGTATTTCAATTGCCCAAGTTTATATCTAGTATAAAGATATTGTTATGGATGGAATGTGAATAGGAATAAGCAAATTCTAGCATAGAATAAGAATGTTATAAGGTAAATTTGCATATCATAAAATAAATGATCATTACTGAATAAGAATGTGATCATAAAGATGGCATACGATGCAAGATATGATGCATGTTAGTGTTAATAAAAAAGGTAGTAAAAATGCCTTAACAAGAGCAATATTAAACCATGAAAGGAATGAATATTCTCTCAATAATGATATAATGTTAATAAATATATGAAAAGATATATTATTATAGAATCATGGTAGCAAATAGAATAATAGAATTAATTCATTAACTCTATCTGAGAGGGTGATGCATGGGAATGTTCAATTAGCCAACATGGGTGTGTTTTATCCCTTGTCTCAGTTGGTACAAAAGCTACCCCTTGGACAAGTGGAAGTGGCCCTTGTCTCAGTAGGTATGAAAGGTACCCCTTAGACAAGCGGATATGGCCCTTGTCTCAGTTGGTACAAAAGGTACCCCTTGGACAAGTGGAAGTGGCCCTTGTCTCAGTTGGTACAAAAGGTATCCCTTGGACAAGTGGAAGTGGCCCTTGTCTCAGTAGGTACGAAAGGTACCCCTTGGACAAGCAGATATGGCCCTTGTCTCAGTTTGTACAAAAGGTACCCCTTGGACAAGTGGAAGTGGCCCTTATCTCAGTAGGTGCAATGGCACCCCTTGGACAAGTGGATTTGGCCTTTAGCTAAAGGAGGTGAGTTATTCACCCCTCGAGCCAAAGGATTGTAATCATTGGCCTTTGGCTAAAGTTGGTGAGTTATTCACCCCTCAAGCCAAAGGATTATCATAATTGACCTTTGACTAAAGTTGGTGAGTATTCACCCCTCGAGTCAAAGGATTAATAGTGGACCCATGATTGGCCAAAGGGCATCCTATCACCGCACCTCATATGAAGTTAAGGGTTAATGAATGGATACTGATAGAAAAATGAGAAATATATCTTGCTAGAGATCATGACATTAATAATAGAGAATATGAAATATCATGATAGAAAGATATATTGATAGTGAACTTAAGGAACATGTGAAATATAAGTGATAGAAAATGTGTATTGAAAATAATCACAAGATTATGGATAAAAGATATGAAATGATAATTGATGTTGATCATAGAAAATCTGAAGGTAATGTTCTTATGTGAATTGAATATATCATATATTTATTGCTATAAATAAAATTAAGAAAGTTTAGTGTACTAATGTTCTCTTTTTGAGAGTTGAAATCGTGTGTGAGGTTGCAAAAAATTTGGCTTGTGAGAAGGGGACATTACACACTCATTGACCCAAACCATGCAATGAATGATAAATGTGGGGTTCATAATCAACTTTTGGGGATGATTGATGATGGGCAAGTATTAGATAATGTTATTTACCAACTACCCCATCTTACACACTAGTTGATGTACAAAGGGAAACCTAATCACTATGGGGCCAAAACATAAGGGAAAAGGGCATGAATATGCATTTTTAACATTACACCATGTTTCAATAAGCAAGGGATCAACTCCTAAGGATGAGTGATGATGGGATTTGGATTGGATAACATTAGTTGCCAGCTTCCATTTGAAATGCCCCATCTTACACATCAATCAATGCACAAGGGACAACCTAGTTGTTGTGGGCTCAAAACATAAGGGAAAAGGGCACGGGTATGTGATTTTCACCATTACACCTTGTTTCATTAAGCAATTGTTCACATTGATTTCCTAGCCAATCTTGAATATAAAATTTGATTTCAAATTGAGGACCAATTTATGCAATCATGTAGATGCTAAATCACATGCATGTGATATTAGTATTCCTTCAGGGGTTAGTATTCCTATGTAGTTTCTTTAATGTCATGTTTAACATTATTGTAGAATGGAAAGCATTGTGAATGTGCAGACTTAGAAAATGAAATACTTTTTTTTTCTTTCTTCATGTATATGAAGTGTAAAGAGCAGTAGATCTGTGTTTTTTTATTTTCCTTTGCCTTTTCCTTCATCTAGTATCAGAGCTAAGGTCATCACAACCAACAATGGCAACTTTAAGCACAAGATTGACAAATCCTCAAAATTCCCTTGTTCAATGGAAAAAATTATGATTATTGGTCAATCACAATGAAGGATTTATTATGTTCTCAAGACATATAGGAGCTTTTAGAGAATGGTTTTCTTGAACCAACTAATGCAATAACATACAATGCTCTATCTCAAGTAGAGAAGGATTTACTAGGGGATTATAGAAAGGACTCTAAAGCTCTCTTCTACATATTCCAAGCAATGCATGAGAGTATTTTTCCAAGGGTTGTAGTAGCAACAAAATCAAAACAAACTTGGGATATCCTCCAAATAGCATGTCAAGGAATGGGCAAGGTAAAATTTGCTAAGTTGCAAATGTTAAGAAGAGATTTTGAAACCATGTATATGAAAGACTCTGAATCAGTAGATTCATTTTTCACTCAAGTTATTGGATTAGTTAATCAAATTAGGTCTCATGGTGAGACCGTTCAAGATAGGAGAATAGTTGAAAAGATTCTAAGGAATCTACCCATAATGTTTGAATCCATTGTTGTGGCCATAGAAGAGATAAAAAATCTCTCACAATTCTTTATGGATGAGTTTCATGTATCTCTCATTCTTGATAAGCATAGACTAAGTCAGCCATTAATCTCATCCATGGAGCATGCCTTCAAATCACAAGTTTCAGTTAGTCCTGGTAGCTCAATAGAGGAAGATCCAACTTCATAGGTAGAGGAATAAATTCCTATAGAGGTGGAAGAGTCAGCCTAATAAATTTAAGTGGAAGAGGTAGTAGCCAAAACCCAAGTCAAAACCAATCTCACGGCCAAAGGTATGACAAATCTCAAGTTCAATGTCATTATTGTAAAAAGTATGTCTATTATTCAAATGAACCTAGGAAAAACAATTTGATTTCAGTAGACAAAATGTAAACCTTACAAGAGAAAACCAAAACCAAAGTAGTATGTTTCTAGCATTCAATATTGCACAAGAAAATCAAAAGGATGTATGGTTTTCAAGATGTAGTAACTACATGACAGGAAATCAAGAAATGTTTTATAGTTTGGATGAAATAGAAAAACTAGATGTTACATTGGGAAATGACAACAAAGTATCAGTTATGGGAAAAGGAAACATTAATATTCTAACTAAGTAGGGGGAGAAAAAGTTTTTCTCAAATGTTTATTTTGTTTTTGGTCTAAAACACAATTTGATGAGCATTGGGTAGCTTGTTCAAAAGGTGTACAGAGTGTTTTTCAAAAATAAAGAATGTTTAATTGGATTGGATAACATTAGTTGCCAGCTTCCATTTGAAATGCCCCATCTTACACATCAGTCAATGCATAAGGGACAACCTAGTTGTTGTGGGCTCAAAACATAAGGGAAAAGGGCATGGGTATGTGATTTTCACCATTACACCTTGTTTCATTAAGCAATTGTTCACATTGATTTCCCAGCCAATCTTGAATATAAAATTTGATTTCAAATTGAGGACCAATTTATGCAATCATGTAGATGCTAAATCACATGCATGTGATATTAGTAACTCTAAATCATATTTCAATTTCTTGATACCTCTAATTCATATTTCACATGATGTTGGACTAGTCCATTATGACACCTACATGATTTTGGAGATCCTAATCATAGGGATGAGACTCATTATAGATGACCCTTACAACATGAGAAACAAAGACCTGGACAACTTATTTTGGAGGCACTTGGGATGATGTGGCCACAAGGCCCAAGATGGAGCTAAGGTTATTAGAGTATTGGCCATTTTGACTATTTGGAAGGCCTTGATTGAGATCATTGCCACTAGGTTAGTTCATCTCAAGGGATCTTGTTGGAGTTTGTACAGTTGGGATCCTATTATGATGAATATTGAGAGACATGGGAGGAGGTATGCCTAGGGAGTGGATATTTTGTGCATACCCACTGTGATCTCTACTAGATTGTAAAATTGGTGGCCTAGATAATTATCCACCCTTCATTGATCATGGGCTAGATTTTGGAGCAATTCATCCCCTTGCTATAGGGGAATGCCCATTTAGACCCTAGAACATCTTGAGCATCAATGTCACATCCCATTTATTTCCTCTAATTAAAATATATTCAGTTATTAACAAAAAAATTAGGAAGAATACTGAGAGGGGGGTGAATCAGTATTCTGTAAAACCTTTGTTTCACATATTTTTTAATCCATTTACCAAATTTAATAAAATGAAAGTAGAGAAAACATAAGAAGAGAAACCACAAAGTCATAACACATAGACACCATGATTTTTACGTGGAAAACCCAAAAAGGGAAAAACTAGGGTGAGTGTTAGCTCACAATATTGTTGCGAGTATGGGCCTAACTAGTGTTGTCATTGATGTCAAGGATTGGATAAGTTGTATGATGAGGATATTGAGAAAATTAGTCCTATCAGGAACAGAGAAGAACAGTGAGGATAGTGAGGTAAAGATCCCAGCTAAGATGAAGGTCAGAGGATGCGCATCAAAGGTTTTGTAGATATGTGACTTAAGATGATCCAGTAAAGTTTTGAGAGGTCTACATGAAGATCTGAAGAAGTTATGACCACTTGAGTAAAACCAGTTCTGGAAGTTGCCCAGAGGTGACAGAGTGACACAAATAGGTTCGGTGAGCTCCAGAAATGAAATATCTTGTTCTACGGATTTGGTGGAGTGTTTAGGAAGTCAATGTGAATTGACAACTCAATTGGTTCATGGTCTGAAGGTCCGCAAGCATCTATTCCAGTATGACAGTGATGACAGACTATGTTTTTGAGGGTCTGAATGAAGGAGAGAATGATTTCAGTAAGCAAAAGTAGTGTGGATGTTCTTGGTGATTCAGGCAAGCTTGTGGAGGTCTTTGGATTGTGTCCATTTTGTGTTGGTGGTCCGCATTGAAGATTGAGCTCGTAATTGAAGAATTACTTCTGGATGATGATGTTCTTCCTAAGTTTGGCTGACCGGATGAGTTACACATCTTGCGGATGATCTTCTGTGATGCATGGCGTGTTCCTCAAAGAAGATTGAAGTCCCAGATCTGTGTGTCCAATAGTGTGATGATTTGTATGAAGTCTTTTGTAATTAGTCTAGTTGTATTTGTGTATTTGCTCTGTAAAATATGCCAACTTGGATGATTATCCCAAAGTCAAATGTCTTGTATAAATAAGAGGTGTGAAGTCATTTCAAAGAATCTTGGTGGAGATGAGAGTGTGGTAGAGAGACGTGCGAAAAGCAGAGAAGAAGTATTGGGCTTAAATGGAACTGACTCAAGCATGGTGAAGATGCTATTCTTCAGTTCAAGTATGTAATATTTATTATTCTATAGACAGTGTGTCTCCTGTAGGCAGTGGGCCTCTTGTGAGTAGTGTGCTCAGGTAGTGAGCCCTAATTGGCATGTGCCATTTTGTTCCTTCTATTGTTTTAACAGATAATACAATCTTGGGTTAGTCACCCCATGGTTTTTCCCTTAACCAGGTTTTCCTCGTCAAAATCTTGGTGTCATATGTGTTAATGTGTTTCTACTCTTGAATGATTGCATTATGTTTCCATGATTAATTTATGATTATGCTGCTGAATTACAAGAAGGATTTAAGTGATTAATAAGAGGAAGTTTTGGGACAACTGATTCACCCCCCCTCTCAGTTGTCTGTCTTGATTTTAACAATTGGTATCAGAGCTAAGTTCCTCTAAAAGAGATTAACCACTTAAGGAGATCCAGGATGTCTTCCTATAAGAAGGATAGCCTGAGGTTTAATGGAACCAATTTCACTCTTTAGAAAAGCCGCATGGAATGTCACTTGCAATGTATGGGAATGAAATATTGGATCATGGCTTCAAAGAAGTATGTTCCTCCTCATAATGGTCTGAGAACTGTAGATGAAATCAGAGATGTTGAAAACAATCTTCGGGCTAAAGAAGCTCTACTAAGTGCCTTATCTAATACAGAGCTGACAAATGTTATAGATCTAAAAATTGCATATGAGATTTGGGAAAAATTGGAACTTCTGAAAGGAAAATTTGAAAACCTGAAGATGAGTGAAGATGAGAATATCACTTCTTACATGACAAAAGTAAATGAGCTTGTTTGTGACATCAGATGTGCTAGTGGAATTCTGGATGAAGATGAAATTGTTGTTAAGGTTCTCAGATCATTACCTTCTACTTATAAACACAAAGTTGTTGCTATTGAGGAAATCAGATCCTTAACAACTATCACAAGGGATCAATTGGTTGGTAAGATATCTGCATTCAAGTTAGCTGAGTTTGGTGATGCACTTCCCAAGATTGAATCAACATTCAAAGCTAGTGCCTCTACAAAAGGTAAACAAAGATATGATCCAGGAGAAAGTTCCTCAAGAAAATCTTCTTGGTATGAAAAAGCAAGAAAAGATCTAGAAGAGGATGAATTAGAAGCTAAACAACTTGAGGCTCTCATTGCAAAAAGACTGCCAAGAGGATCTGGTAAGTATGAAGGAAAATTGCCTTTCAAATGTTTTAACTGCAATAAGATTGGTCATTTTGCCTCAAGGTGTCCGGAAAGATTTTCTAGGTCAAACCCTAATAGATCAAGATTTCAAAAGAAGTGTTACTATGTTTATGAAGATGATGATGAAGGAGTAACATATGATGAATCAGAGATAGGAAACAAATCCGGAAGTGACTGGGTGTTTATTGCCATCAAGGAAGAAGATCCAATGCCCTATGAATCTGTCAATCATAAAATGGTAGAAAGAGCTCTGGCTGCCCAAGTTGAAGAAAAGGATGATTGGGTCATTGATAGTGGGTGCTCCCACCATATGACAGGTGACAAAAATAAGTTTATAGATTTGGAAAGATATGAAGGTGGAGTTGTAAAATTTGGTGATAATTCTGCTGGCAAGATCAGAGGTAGAGGAACTATTTCTTTTGATGGAAATAACAAAACCAGTAATGTACTATATGTTGAAGGTCTGAAGCACAATCTTCTCAGTGTTGGACAGTTGGTGGACAAAGTCTATGATCTTTGATTCAAAAATGGAAAATGTAAGATATTTGAAAGTTCTGGAACAAACATTGCATCTAGTACTCAAACAAAAGGTAATATCTTCCACTTGGTTGGTACTGGTAAAAGTTGCTTATTTGTTCAAATTGATCAGAGTTGGTTGTGGCATAGGAGAATGCGTCATGTGAATTTTGATAATATTATCAAGATAAGCAACACTCAGGTTGTAAGAGATCTTCCAAGACTGGTGAAACCTACTAATAGTTTGTGCAAACAAATGTCAATTGGGTAAGCAAAGCAGAGTCACATTCAAAAGTAAGGAACAGTCTTTTACCAGATTATTGGACTTAGTTCATATTGATCTATGTGGTCTGGCAAGAATCAAGAGTTTGCAAGGTAATAGATACTTCATGTTATTAATTGATGACCACTCCCAGATAATGTGGGTGACTTTTCTAAAAGAGAAATCTGAGGCTCTTGAGAAATTGAAAATATTGAAAGCTATGGTAGAGAATGAAACTAGATTAAACATAAAATGTCTGAGGTCTGATAGAGGTGGAGAATTCACATCCGGTGAGTTCATAGAATTCTGTGAGAAACATGGGATAAAAAGATAGTGGTCTACTCCAAGTGCTCCACAGTAGAATGGAGTAGTGGAAAGAAAGAACCGAACCATCCAAGAAACATCTAGAACCATGATAATGGAAGCAAATGTTCCTCAGATCTACTGGAGAGAAGTTGTAAGCACTACTGTCTATACTCTTAATCGAGTACAAATCAGAAGCAATACTGGTAAGACCCCTTATGAACTCTGGTTTGGCATCACTCCCACTGTGAAGTATTTCAGAGTCTTTGGTAGCAAATGTTATATTAAAAGAGATGAAGACCTTGGCAAATTTGATGCTAGAAGTGATGAAGGAATATTCTTATTCTACTCAAAGCAAAGCATACCAGTGTTATAACAAGAGATTGAGAAAGATTATAGAAAGTACAAATGTGAAGGTTGATGAAGGTGTTGAAAAACTGTCAAGGTTTTATGAATATGATGAAGATGATTAGAATGATGTTTTGGTCCAAGCCCCTTCTGAAATTCAGATCCAGACTGATCTAGAGAATCAGGAAAAAGAGATAAGTTTGAATGAACTGGTTCAAGAAATAGCAGTGCAAGAAACTCCCAAAATTCCCAGGCATGTAAGACTGAATCACTTCTAAGATTAGATCTTAGGTGATAAAAGCAAAGTTGTTCAAACAAGAAGAAAGATTGTTCAAGACTTAGAAAATTATTATCTGATTTCAAAGATTGAACCAAAGACAGTGAATGAAGCATGCAATGATGAAAGCTGGACTAAAGCAATGAAGGAAGACCTAATGCAAATTGAGAAAAATCACACTGGGGATCTTGTTCCTAGACCTAGAAACAAAAATGTGATTGGAACCAAATGGGTCTTCTGAAATAAAATGAATGAAGATGGTGAAGTAGTCAGAAACAAAGCCAGATTGGTCTATAAGGGTTATTCCCAAGTAGAAGGAGTTGATTTTGAAGAAACTTTTGCTCCGGTGGCAAGAATTGAAGTAGTCAGATTATTTCTTGCCTTTGTTACCTTCAAGGATTTCAAAGTATATCAAATGGATGTCAAGTCAACCTTCTTGAATGGTGACTTGGAAGAAGTATACATTGAGAAACCAGATGGATTTCAATTGTCTGATCATGGTGATATGGTCTGCAAGTTGAAGAAAGCACTGTATGGACTCAAACAAGCCCCAAGAGCTTGGTATGAAAGATTGGATAAGCATCTTTTGAAGATTGGTTTCAACAAAGGTACTGCTGATAGTAACTTGTACTTCAAAATTGAACATGAAAATATCTTGATTGTTGAAGTATTTGTTGATGATATCATTTTTAGAGGAAGAGATAGTACAAATGAAAAGTGAATTTGAGATGTCTATGTTTGGGGAAATGAATTTCTCTTTGGGTCTGCAAATCACTCAAACAAAGAAAGGAATATTCATATCTCATACCAAATATGTGAAAGAATTGTTGAAGAAATTTGGGATGGAAGACTCAAAACCAATGAGTACTTCCATGGCAATCGGATGTAAATTGAGCAAAGATGATGACTCTCCTAAGGTTGATCAAAAAAAGTATAGATCAATGATTGGAGGACTATTGTATCTTACTCAAACTAGACCTGACATTATGAATGTTGTTGGTCTTGTTGCTAGATTCCAAGTTGATCCTAGAGAATCTCATGTCATGGCAATCAAGAGGATTCTCAGATATATAAAAGGGGTAGTTGAGTATGGTTTATGGTAGCCTAAAAATCATGATTTCTCACTTCATGCATATACAGATGCGGATTGGGTAGGAGATGTGGATGACCAGAAGAGTACCAGTGGTGGAGCATTCTTTTTAGGGAAAAGATTGGTTTCTTGGTTGAGCAAGAAACAAGAGGCAATATCTCTGTCCACTGCAGAAGTAGAATATATTGCAGCAACAGGTAGTTGCACTCAAGTATTGTGGATGAAGCAAATGCTAAGGGACATTAGAGTGGAGTATGAGGAACCTATCACAATCTTCTGTGACAACTCCAGTGCAATAAACATTTCAAAGAATCCGGTGTTACATGCAAAGACAAAACATATATCCATCAAGTTTCATTTTTTGAGAGAGCAGGTGAACAAAAATGAAGTCAGATTGGAGTTTATGCCCTCTAAGGATCAGATTGTAGACATCTTTACCAAACCTCTACCTAAGGACTCTTTTGAGTATCTCAGGGAGAAGTTAGGGGTTATTACCCCTCTGGTTGAATTAAGGTGCACTGATGTGTATCAGTCTAGTGGATCTCATAGTCATATCTTGTGGCCCAGATTGATGATGGGAAGTTGCTACTCAGGGGGAGCAGTTGGTATTGATGCAAGTATGTGCCCTTTGCCATTGATGTCAAAGGGGGAGAGAAGACATGTGAAAAACAAAAAGTGATTGTTGATCAAAGGGGGAGCAATAAAGGAAGAGAAGACATATGAATGGTTGTTGTTGATAGGGGGAGTTATGCCAGTCAATAAGAAGAAATTCTTGTGTTGATGGTTAAAACAATTTTTCACATCATATGTTGCCATCAATGACAAAGGGGGAGATTGTTGCAAGTATGGGCCTAACCAGTGTTGTCATTGATGTCAACATACTCCTGTTGCATTGATGTCAAGGATTGGATGAGTTGTATGCTGAGGATATTGAAAAAATTAGTCCTATCAAGAATAGAGAAGAACAGTGAGGACAGTGAGGTAAAGATCCCAGCTAAGATGAAGGTCAGAGGATGTGCATCAAAGGGTTTGTAGATATGTGACTTAAGATGATCCTGTAAAGTTTTGAGAGGTCCGCATGAAGATTTGAAGAAGTTATGGCCACTTGAGTAAAACTGGTTCTGGCAGTTGTTTAGAGGTGACAGAGTGACACAAATAGGTCCGGTGAGCTTCAGAAATGAAATATCTTGTTCTGTGGATTTGGTGGAGTGTTTAGGAAGTTAATGTGAATTGACAACTCAATTGGTTCATGGTCTGAAGGTCTGCAAGCATCTATTCTAGTATGACAGTGATGACAGACTATGTTCTTGAGGTTCCGGATGAAGGAGAGAATGATTTTAGTAAGCAGAAGTAGTGTGGATGTTCTTGGTGATTTAGGCAAGCTTGTGGAGGTCTTTAGATTGTGTCCAGTTTGTGTTGGTGATCCGCATTGAAGATAGAGCTCGTAATTGAAGAATTACTTCTGGATGATGATGTTCTTCCTAAGTTTGGCCGACTGGATGAGTTACACATCTTGCAGATGATCTTCTACAATGCATGGTGTGTTCCTCAATGAAGATTGAAGTCCCAGATCTGATTATCCGCATGAAGTCTTTTGTAATTAGTCTAGTTGTATTGAAGTCTTTTGTAATTAGTATAGTTGTATTTGTGTATTTGCTCTATAAAATATGCCGACTTGGATGATTATCCCAAAGTCAAATGTCTTGTATAAATAAGAGGTGTGAAGTCATTTCAAAAGAATCTTGGTGGAGATGAGAGTGTGGTAGAGAGGAGAAGTGCGAAAAGCAGAGCAGAAGTATTGGGCTTAAATGAAACTGACTCAAGCATGGTGAAGATGCTATTCTTCAGTTCAAGTATGTAATATTTATTATTTTGTAGATAGTGTGTCTCCTATAGGTAGTGGGCCTCTTGTGAGTAGTGTGCTCAGGCAGTGAGCCCTAATTGGCATGTGCCATTTTGTTCCTTCTATTCTTTTAACAGAGAATACAATCTTGGGTTAGTCACCCCGTGGTTTTTCCCTTAACCGAGTTTTCCACATCAAAATCTTGGTGTCATATGTGTTAATGTGTTTCTACTCTTGAATGATTGCATTATGTTTCCATGATTAATTTATGATTATGCTACTGAATTACAAGAAGGATTTAAGTGATTAATAAGAGGAAGTTTTAGGACAACTGATTCACCCCCCCTCTCAGTTGTTTGTCTTGATTCTAACAAATATATTATAATATTAAAACCAAATTACATGAATGCTCAATACCTTAGGGCTCACTGCCCAAGGACTCACTGTCCAAAGAAGTGCTTACTGCAATAGGCTCACTGCCAAGAAAATAGAAGAGAAGATAGAAGAAGGATTGGCTCACTACCAAGAGATGATTGCTACAAATGCATCTACAAAATGCTGAAGTGCAGTTCCATTAATAGCTCAATACACAGATTTAAAAGTCTTCATTATATCTGCCCTACTTTTCTGCTCTGCTTTACATATACTCTATTCTTCTGCCCTTACTGCTTCTTTCTTATCACAAAATTGCCTTAGATCGCATACTCATCGAATTCGTATTATATTTGCATTACCACGTACCTCCAATACCAAAATCTATTGAGTATATATATTCGCAACAAGATTAATCTCACAACTAGGTCGGCAAGCCTAATATGAAACGTATACAGAAATATTGTACTTTATCGGCTTGATCTTAGGCACAAACAGTAATGTGGACCCAAACAAGTATTCAGGAATCTTCATATAGGTTAGGACCTATAGTAGAGCCACTTAGAATGACAATTCAAACATTATGTCTTCACCGCATATTGATTTCACATGAGTTTCAGCTTTGTCCTTAAGTGCATACTCAACGCATTGAACTATCATACCATAACTTTCAATGCGGACCATATGAGACTCTAAGATTCATTATTGACTTCTTATCATACCTTCAGAACTACAAGAAATAATAATCTTCTTCAGCAAAATGTGGATCTCAGAACTGTTGTTCTGTCACTGTGAGATATTGTCAAACTGGAAGCCGATACTGAAGAACTTGTAGAATGTGATCTGGTGAACTTTAATCTCTACAAACCTGGAATTAAATTTTCATGACATGTATCTTCAATGCCTCAAAATAGCAAATCAAAATATTCATCAGCGGAGGAATGTGGACCAAATTACTTGGGTACCTAGCACTGTTTTTGATTTAACTCTATTCTCCCGGACTTAGTCAAATCATAGTATGGCTTCCAGAGGAAGTCAAAACTTGAACACTGGAACATGTCATCACTAGGTAGCTATGAATAATCATACCAAAACTACATGCAATGATCTTCAACTGTAGAGGCATACCATCCTGATCTCTATTACTCTGTATCATGTCCATAGTCATTCTGACTAAGTTATTCTTCCGGGCCAAAAGTCCCTTCACCTATCTTGACTCAAGAGAAGACTTAACAGATTCCATAACATCCCTATCTATTATCAATCCTTGTTGCCATCAATGACAACATTCTACCTTAACCATCAGAGCAGTGTCTCTTGCCAATAATCTCCCCCTTTGGCATTAATGGAAACACTTAGAGAGAAATGATTGTGTTGCTCCCCTTACTCTGATTTTCTTTTTCTCTTTATATGTTTGGTCATTTTTCACTAGTTATTCTTCTCCCCCTTTGACATCAATGGCTAAGGTGTATGTACAAGAGTCGAAATTGTGTCAAAACTACAAAAACTACCATACTCTGTCGCTTATGTACAAATACAATCTTTCAAGTTAGTTAGTTGTGGGAGAAAGGATATGGCTATGCATAATCTTTATTTGTGCTAACTCTCCATCCCACCTATTCTTGGCACTATCCAAAATTTGAATGTTACCATTTATTAGAAAGACTAAGTCTTCTGCCTTCTGCACATTAGTAGGTATGTCAGTTATTGCCTTGACTCTTGAGGCTTCAACAACTAGACTTGTCATTGAATTAATTTTAGGGCTTATCAATCCTCTCAACTGGCATATTCTTCTTTTCATTTCTTCCTTTTCATTTCCTGACTGCTCATGGAATCAACCGTTGGATCATAAGACTTAGAAATATTCATTAGTTGAAGTTCCATAGCTTTGATCTTATCATCCATTTCCTTAATAGTCTTAGAGGCCATGATAAGCAGAATTTGTATATATCACAAGATTCCTTAATAGCACTCTCTATATTCTTAATACTATTATCTAGCAAAATTATGTGATTGTCTAGCTTGTTCTTCAATTCAGTCAACTTTTTATCATTAAATTCTTTTTTGACCTTAGCATCTGTAGATTTCTCAAAAGATTCAAAATGTGTACTAATTGATTTTATCATACCTTTAAGCTGATTAGTTGATGATAATGATGTATGCTTCTGGTATGCACAGGCATAAACTTCTCCAAAATGTCAGATGCCTCACTAATGAGTTCACTATTTTGTATATGTGACTTTAGAATCTCTTCCTGAGCTTTTGCTCAAACAATCGATACCAGTTTAAATTTCTACAAAGGAGACATTGAAGCCAAATTTATTGGTCCTTGCAGAAATGCAAGTGCATCCAACACATGTGTTTCTTGTTGCTTTTCTAAAAATTCCTTAATAGAATTTACTAGATCTTGTAAGGCAGTAGTGTCTTTTGCCATAGCAAACACTTCTTTTTCTTGATTCTACTCTAGTGGATCAAGATCCATAACCTCTTGTTCATCCTCTTGATCATTAGCTTTATTTTGCTCTGTAGTCTTCTCCTTGTTTTCTTGATCATCAATTTGTTGATCAGGAGGAAGACTTGTCCCTGTTTGGTCCTTGTCAGCTTTGTCTTGATCATCAGTGATAGTGGCTTGATCAGATTCTTTCTTTTCTAGGGCTACTTCCTTAAGATCTTCCTCAATTTTCTCAGGACTTTTCTCTTCCTCTTGTTCTTCCATTTCTTTGTCTTTTCTAGGGCTCACCGAAGGATTTGCCTCAGTTTGCTCCAAGCCTTGATCCATGTGGACTTCAGGTACAGAAGTGCCATCACCAACAATTGTACATCTTCTTTATCATCTATAGTTGGGATGTTAAGATCTTTTAGGATCTCAAGAATTGTTTGCTCTATGTCCTTTATAAATTTCTCTATGTTTCCTACCATTAGAGTGTTGACTCTCCTTTTTATTTTAATTTTATTTCTAAGGATCTTGAATACCTTGGTTCTTTCCTCTAGAGTCACATCTGGACAAAATTTCAGCAATGAATTTTCTCTTACCTCCACATCTTTGGCCATGGTTGCTTCCTTCTTGGCAAACATAATGCCTGCCAAGTTGTCTGGGAGGTCACTGGATACCTTAATGAGAGATCTATTATATATCTCCAAGTATTGAATGACAACAATCTCAATGATGCTTTTGTCTGCATCATCATACTCATCATACAGTTGGGCTATAGGTTTTAAATTTCTATTAATTGTTATAGCCTTCAGTACATCTCCAAGACTTATTGTAGCCTCTGCTTCTTTGGGCTCTAATTTCTTCTCCCTCTTCCTTCCTTTACCCTTTCTAGAGGGCTTGTCTTTCTTGGTACTAGAGGCTACAGTAGATTTTGCTTTCATCTTTTTAACCTCTTCATCTGATTTTGTTTCTTCATCATCAACACTCATACTCACATTCATCCTTTTGGCTTTGGTTTTCATTCTTTTGTGCCCTTTTTCAGCAGGTTTCTTAGCATGTGCTTCCACAAAGGGTGTGGGATCAGAGGATGCAAATGCAGTTTATGAAGTAGATTCTCTTGTTCTTTTCTTTATTACTACAAACTCTTTTTCTTTCCTCGCAAACTCCTCTGGAGTCTTTTCAGGCTCACTTTCCTTCACTCTTTCAGCTGCCCTAGCTACTTCAGCCTTTGCTCTTGTTTTGAAAATCTCCTCTTTAGTAAGTCCTATGCTCTGGGCATACTCTACCAATTTCTTCATCTTTCTCTGAGTTTCTAGTTTTCTCAATTCAACATGCACTTTCACAGTTAACTCCTCATAAGTGCCAAATCTTGGCTCATTGGGGTCCCTGGGTTTCTTCAACATAAAGTCAGTATAACCATCCAATATGTTTCCTACCACTTCATACCCCATTGGGAGGACCCAGACTATCCTGGGTTCAATAGCCTCCATCATACATTGGTCTTTGTTAACAATAAAACATATATCATTTTTGTATTTTTCCACAATTGACCTAGGAATCCTTTGCTTGGACTACATGACCTTATGAATTTTTTTGAAATAGCCCCATAGGGTTGTATTCTGTGCATCATGGCTTCCTATTCTATTTAAGTGATTCCTAATTTGTGTGGCAATAGGTTTGTTGTCAAACCAGAATAAGTTCTTCATCCCTGGCAATTCTTGCATAAAATAGAAGATTAAGCAGATAATCAATGTACCATACTTGAATGGATATTTGGATTCCTTTGTCTTCTTTAGGTTTTCCATTAACTGTTGCTAGAGCAACTCATAGAGGTCGTAATCAAAATTTTTCTTCACCATCTCATATGATGTGTATATGGCAGTACTGGAGACAGAGTTCTCTCGATTTGTGAAGTAAATTTTGTAGCCGATCACCATGGATGCAAACCTAACTGCATGGTCTTCAATGTCATTGATTGTCAATGCCCTTTTATCAAATTTGGCTCCGGTGGCTTCTGTCACTGTGTTATTTTTCACTACCTTCAATATAGGCACTGTACCGGTAGAATTCAACCATGTGACCGCCCTTATTGCATCTTGTGTGATCATGAATGGAGTGTTAAGCCACATAAACTCATCATGGATTCTTCTTAGCACATACCGGACCCATTCGTCCTCTACAAATGTCAGGAAATCTATATACTGAATGAATTTCTTCTCTTCCAATGCCTTATATTCTTCCTTCAGATCAAAATCATCACCAGTTAGATGTTTTAGATACAAGTCTGTAATTTGGCTATCGACAATTTCTTCTAGGGAAACATGGATGTAAGCCCTAATATCCTCTGCATGCATCACTCCATGGGGTACTTTAAAAAATGCATCATTTGGATCAACTTCTGTTGATTTGAAAGGGTGTTTCTTGAATTTTGGTCATGCCCTCTCAGTGATATCAATAACTTGTGGTGTCGCCATTTCAACAAGAATTCAAACAAGTTCACGGTAGGGTTTTGAACTATAAATATCTCTTTTACCGAATTAGGGTTTTCTTCACTTGAAATCGCTTTGAGTGCTTTGGATTACTAGAAATCAATGAGGTCACTTAGAATTTTGGTTCAATTCTCCTCGGACACTTGATAACTTGTATGCAAAGTGATTAGTCTTTAGAACTCGACCCTTTTTAACCTTTGTTATGCAAAAACCTAATTGTCATAAATGTTGCTCTCAAAAAGCTATTGAACACCTCACTGTTGAACACAGTCAATTAAGATTGCTTTGCAATGTACCACATCATCTCTTTTTTTGCCAGCTTCTTCTCTAAATGATCCATACAATACTGCTCTAGCTTATACCTTAGTGCTATATCTTAGCACCAATTATCTTGCTAGGGGATCAAGATTTTCAATAAGAGCTCCCCTTGAGCCAGAGCACCCAATTCACTTTCTAGAGGAAGTATCTGTACTAGAAGCTGGTGCGGATCAGTCCTTGACCTCATTTACATCCTTCTTAATCCAGACCTTGTTCATTTCCTTCTTGATTTCTACTAGATCAACCTTGTTCTTACCTTTATCTTCTCTTTGCTTTGTTTTCTTCTTTTCTATGGGATAGTCTCTTTTCTCATTCTTGCTTTTGCAGAATCTTGCAACATGTCCAATCCTATTACAATTGTAGCATACCACATTCCTCTGTCCTTGATTCCTTCCATTTGTTTGATTTATTCTTGATCTAAATTGGTTAGCCATGTGCCCAAATCTATTTCAAGCAAAGTACTTTCCATTGAAAGATTGAGTATTTCTTGCATTGGGACCATTCCTTATCATACTTCTACACTCATTTGCTTTATGACCAATTTTCTTGCAATTAAAACACTAGCCAGAAAAAGATGAAACATTTTGATTCATTCTACTCCTACACTGAGTAGCCCTATGATCATACTTATAGCATTTAAAATAATAGCCATTGAAAGATGGATACCTTTGAGCATTTGCCTGCCTGACTGGAGGTCTTCTAGGCCCGCTTCTCTGATTCTAGAACTAGTTGCCTTTGTTTTTCCTAATCTCAATGTTTTCTTGACCTAATTTAGAACTTTCTCCTCTTTCAAATCCCAAACCTTTCTTGTCATCTAGATTTTTCTGACTGCCAAGCAACTCATCAAGCTTTGCAGAGCTTATTTTGAACTTTTCTTTGCAATTGTTTGTCACCTCCAAATCAAACTTTAGAAGTACAACAACTTTATCCAACTTTTCACATTCTTTAGACTTGTCTTTCAAAATTTGATTCAAATGTTCCCCAGCTTTTTCTTTCTCTTCACCCAACCTTGATAAATCATTTAGGGTTTCATTTACTGCAATCAACTGTTCACTTAGCTCTCTACTCCTATCCTTTGATCTCTTAACTTGCTCTCTTAGCTTCAGGATGCATTCATCAGCTTCTTTGACATTGTACTTATCTGCTTCATACTTATCAAGATCTTCAAGAGCAGTTTTTAATTCTTGATCAATTGTGACACTGCTTGGAGTAGGATACCTTTTGGCTGCCATGAGTACTCTTTCCTAGATCTTTCTTAAGTTATTAAACTTCTTCCAAGAAACCTTGCTCTGATACCAATTGTTGATCACAAAGAATACTAAGAGGGGGGTGAATCAGTATTCTGTAAAACCTTTGTTTCACATATTTATTAATCCATTTACCAAATTCAATAACATGAAAGCAAAACAAACATAAGAAGAGTAGGCACAAAGTCATAACACATAGACACCAGGATTTTTACATGGAAAACCCAAAAAGGGAAAAATTATGGTGAATGTTAGCTCACAATATATTATGATATCAAAACTGAATTACATGAAGGCTCACTATCCAAAGAAGTGCTTACTGCAATAGGCTCACTGCCAAGAAAATAGAAGAGAAGATAGAAGAAGGATTGGCTCACTACCAAGAGATGACTACTACAAATGTATCTACAGAATGCTGAAGTGCAGTTCCATTAATAGCTCAATACATAGATTCAAAAGTCTTCATTATATCTACCCTGCTTTTCTGCTCTACTTTACATATACTCTGTTCTTCTGCCCTTACTGCTTCTTTCTTATCACAAAATTACCTTAGATTGCATACACATCGAATTCATATTATATTCACATTTCCATGCACCCCTAATACCAAAATCCATTGAGTGTATATATTTGCAAAAAGATTAATCTTACAACTAGGTTGGCAAGCCTAATATGAAACATATACACAAATATTGTACTTTGTTGGCTTGATCTTAGGCACAAACAATAATGCAGACCCAAAAAAACATTCAAGAATCTTCATATAGGTCAGGACCTATAGTAGAGCCACTTAGAATGACAATTCAAACATTATGTCTTCACCGCATATTGATTTCACATGAGTGTCAGCTTTGTCCTTAAGTGCATACTCAACTCACTCAGCTATCATGCCATAACTTTCAATGTGGACCATATGAGACCCTAAGATTCATACTTGACATTCATTATTGACTTCTTATCATACCTTCAGAACCATAGGAAATAATAATCTTCTTCAACAAAATGCGGATCTCAGAACTGTTGTTCTGTCACTGTGAGATATTGTCAAACTGGAAGCTGATACTGAAGAACTTGTAGAATGTGATCTGGTGAACTTTAAGCTCTACAGACCTAGAATTAGATGCTCATGACATGTATCTTCAATGCCTCAAAACTGCAGATCAAAATATTCATTAGTGAAGGAATGTGGACGAAATTACTTGGGTATTCTGCACTATTTTTTATTTAACTTTGTTCTCCCGAACTTAGTCAAATCATAGTATGGATTTTGGAGGAAGTCAGAACTTGAACAATGGAACATGTCATCACTAGGTAGCTATGAATAATCATACCAAAACTACATGCAATGATCTCTAACTGTGGAGGCATACCATCCCAATCTCTATTACTCTATATCTTGTCCATACTTAGTCATTCTGATTAAGTTATTCTTCCAGGCCAAAAGTCCCTTTACCTGTCTTGAATCAAGAGCAGACTTAATAGCTTCCATAACATCCCTGTCTATTATCAATCCTTGTTGCCATCAATGACAATATTCTACCTTAACCATCAGAGTAGTGTCTCTTCCCAACATGTTCTATTCTTTCTTTCTATTACACCATTATGCTGAGGTGTGTACCTAATAGTAAATTGCTTGTGAATTCCATGATCCTTGCAAAACCTTAGAAAGTCATTTGAGATGTATTCACTACCTCTATTTGTTCTTAATGATTTTATGTAATGTTAGCTTTACTTCTCAACAAGAGCTTTGAATTGACAAAAAAACTCAAATACTTCATTCTTATGTTTTAGAAATTTAACCCATGTTTTTTGGTGTAGTCATCAATGAATGTTAGGAAATAGAAATATCCACCAATTGAATGTGTCTACATTGGTCCACACAAATCTAAATGGACAATCTCTAATGGTGCCTTTTCTATGATTTACTTGCTTGTTGGTAATGATTCTCTATGTTTCTTTCCAAAAATGCACCCTTCACATACTCTATTTGGTCTTTCTATTAGTGGAAACCCTTTTACCATGTTTTTCATGTGTAGTAAGTTTAGACCTCCAAAATTAAGGTGTCCAAATCGTAGGTTCCAAAGCCAATTCTCATTTTTTATTTCAGCCAGAAAGATTATTTGAGTGGCTTCTGTAGTTTTTTCTTGATCCATTTTTGGATTGACTAAGGGGTGTGCTTGAGAAAATTCCACACTCAAATCTAGTTTCAACCTTAGGGGAAACATTCTGTTGTTGGTCATTTGGACTTTTTCTATGAGCTGATTTCTTGGAAATTTGTCCAAAATTACACATTCTTTAGTTTTGAAAAACACTCTGTACACCTTTTCAACAAGCTACCCAATGCTCATCAAATTGTGTTTTAGACCAAAAACAAAATAAATATTTGAGAAAAACTTTTTCTCCCCCTACTTAGTTAGAATATTAATGTTTCCTTTTCCCATAACTGATACTTTGTTGTCATTTCCCAATGTAACATCTAGTTTTACTGTTTCATCCAAACTATAAAACATTTCTTGATTTCCTGTCATGTAGTTACTACATCTTGAAAACCATACATCCTTTTGATTTTCTTGTGCAACATTGAATGCTAGAAACATACTACTTTGGTTTTGGTTTTCTCTTGTAAGGTTTACATTTTGTCTACTGAAATCAAATTATTTTTCCTACATTCATTGGAATAATAGACATACTTTTTACAATAATGACATTGAACTTGAGATTTGTCATACCTTTGGCTGTGAGATTGGTTTTGACTTGGGTTTTGGCTACTACCTCTTCCACTTAAATTTATTAGGCTGACTCTTCCACCTCTATAGGAATTTATTCCTCTACCTATGAAATTGGATCTTCCTCTATTGAGCTACTAGGACTAACTGAAACTTGTGATTTGAAAGCATGCTCCATGGATGAGATTAATGGCTAACTTAGTCTATGCTCATCAAGAATGAGAGATACATGAAACTCATCCATAAAGAATTGTGAGAGATTTTTTATCTCTTCTATGGCCACAACAATGGATTCAAACATTATGGGTAGATTCCTTAGAATCTTTTCAACTATTCTCCTATCTTGAACGGTCTCACCATGAGACCTAATTTGATTAACTAATCCAATAACTTGAGTGAAAAATGAATCTACTGATTCAGAGTCTTTCATATACATGGTTTCAAAATCTCTTCTTAACATTTGCAACTTAGCAAATTTTACCTTGCCCATTCCTTGACATGCTGTTTGGAGGATATCCCAAGTTTGTTTTGACTTTGTTGCTACTACAACCCTTGGAAAAATACTCTCATGCATTGCTTGGAATATGTAGAAGAGAGCTTTAGAGTCCTTTCTATAATCCCCTAGTAAATCCTTCTCTACTTGAGATAGAGCATTGTATGTTATTGCATTAGTTGGTTCAAGAAAACCATTCTCTAAAAGCTCCTATATGTCTTGAGAACATAATAAATCCTTCATTGTGATTGACCAATAATCATAATTTTTTCCATTGAACAAGGGAATTTTGAGGATTTGTCAATCTTGTGCTTAAAGTTGCCATTGTTGGTTGTGATGACCTTAGCTCTGATACTAGATGAAGGAAAAGGCAAAGGAAAATAAAAAAACACAGATCTACTGCTCTTTACACTTCATATACATGAAGAAAGAAAAAAAAACATTTCATTTTCTAAGTCTACACATTCACAATGCTTTCCATTCTACAATAATGTTAAACATGACATTAAAGAAACTACATAGGAATACTAACCCTTGAAGGAATACTAATATCACATGTATGTGATTTAGCATCTACATGATTGCATAAATTGGTGCTCAATTTGAAATCAAATTTTATATTCAAGATTGGCTAGGAAATCAATGTGAACAATTGCTTAATGAAACAAGGTGTAATGGTGAAAATCACATACCCATGCCCTTTTCCCTTATGTTTTGAGCCCACAACAACTAGGTTGTCCCTTGTGCATTGACTGATGTGTAAGATGGGGCATTTCAAGTGGAAGCTGGCAACTAATGTTATCCAATCCAAATCCCATCATCACTCATCCTTAGGAGTTGATCCCTTGCTTATTGAAACATGGTGTAATGTTAAAAATGCATATTCATGCCCTTTTCCCTTATGTTTTGGCCCCATAGTGATTAGGTTGCCCTTTGTACATCAACTAGTGTGTAAGATGGGGTAGTTGGTAAATAACATTATCTAATACTTGCCCATCATCAATCATCCCCAAAAGTTGATTATGAACCCCACATTTAACATTCATTGCATGGTTTGGGTCAATGAGTGCATAATTGATTCTAATCATTTCTACACCTTTGGATCTAAACCATGAACATTTAAATTTAAAGTTTTAAATTAGGTCCCATTCCATCCATTTCCATTAGTTGTTATGAGCCAACAAAAGCACACATATTTCAAATTGTATGCTAGGGAGGTCTATTTAAGGACTACCACTAATTCAAAAGGGAATCAGCTAGCATGTAGTTAAGAATCTAGTGAGTGCATCCACACTTGCATGTTTCTCTCGACCTTGGTTCACTACCATTGGATGAGTCCATCTAGGCATCTATCTAAGAACATGACCATCAAAATTTAGTAGATTTCTCAAAGGTTTGGCTTGCTACTCTACAAGTTTCAAATAAGGATGCGACATACATGTTAAGAATAACAAATTCCAAACTATAACAATAGTGAAGCAACATACATATAATCACCAATCACCATAACTGAAACTAGATTACAATGGTAAAGTAACATACATGTAGGCTGCCAAAACTAGGAAAATAACTCACTTCTATGTGAGTAAAAACAACAAAAACTTAGAGCTTAAATTCATCCACCATGTGTTAGGTGATATCCATATTTAATAAGATTCACAATAGCATGAACATTGAGCTTAATAAGATTCACAATAGCATGGACATTGAGCTCATAATTTTTCTAGGAGAATTAGTATTTTTAGTGTGGCTTTTCAAGGAAACATAAAACCTTACGTTTGTTATCAAGAAAAAAATTCCTTAAGTCTTAAATACATCACATCTATCTCAACATTCTTTAGTTAACTGTATTTTAAGTCAACATTCTTTAGTTAACTGTATTTTAAGGCAAAGTATACATATATCATATTTACTTCATCAAAACAATATGTATACTCATGGTTGGACCTTATTAGTAGTGTTCATGTAAATATGGTTTGTCTTGCTACTCTACAACTACCTTCTTGTAATTTCCATTTTTGTTCAATACAAAAATAATTAATCTAAATTAAAATTTGTATAATTGTGGGCATTCCTATAATTAACTTAGTTTAACATAAAGATGTATTTTTCTTTACAATATTTAAAGAATATTATTTTTAATTTATCTAAACTACTATATAGATACACACAAACATAAATAATCAAGCAATTATAAGTGTGAAAAAAATGTCAACCTTGCATTCCCAATGTTTTTGTATTTATTAATTAACTATATTTATTTATTGTTTTGTCTGCAAATGTGTCACCTTATGAAACATTACACCTTGCCTTTCCTTCCATCATATTAAGAAGGATGAACTAATAATAGCATTTTTAGTGTGGCTTTTCAAGGAAACATAAAACCTTCCCTTTGTTATCAAGAAAAGAGTTCATTAAGTCTTAAATACATCACATCTATCTCAACATTTTTTAGTTAACTCTATTTAAGGCGTCAATGCTAGTTTAAAGTATACATATATTATATTTACTTCATCAAAATAATATGTATACTCATGGTTGGACCTTATTCTTAGTGTTCATGTAAATATGGTTTGGCTTGCTACTCTACAACTACCTTCTTTCTTGTAATTTCCATTTTTATTCAATACAAAAATAATATATTACTTCATCATTTGAAGCTATTATGAATTAATCTATATTAATATAAATTAAAATTTGTATAATCGTGGGCATTTCTATAATTAACTTGGATTAATATAAAGAAAGTATTTTTCTTTACAATATTTATATGAATATTATTTTTAATATCTATCTAAACTACACACATAAACAATCAAGCAATAATAAGTGTGGAAAAAAAATGTCAACGTTGCATTCCCAATGTTTTGTATTTATTAACTATATTTATTTATTATTTTGTCATCACATGTGTCACCATCTTGATTCTATGACACATAAGAGCATGTAAAAGGGGAGTTATATTAGAATCTTGAGCAAGAATAATGAGAATCTTATGACACATTTCATAGAGCATCTCTAATGGAGAATGAAAAAAAAATGAGGCACCCAAAGTTTAAGTGGTCAAATATGACAAATGACAAAAGCACGGATTAAATTTTATGGTTGTATGGTTTAGTTGTTTTTACCATAAAATACAATCAAAATTTTAAGAAGATTGTATTACATGAAAAGGTAGATTTCACATATAATATGTATTTAGTTTATATATAATTTTTGTTTATAGTAAAGTTTGAATAGATATTTCCTTTAGGTTTGCAAATGGTTTTCCAAACCCATGTGATGGTTTCTAGTTTGTGCTTCATCTATTTATTATTAGTGCTTGGAGTTGAATGTGTATAAATTTTATAGTGATTTTGCAAGTACTTTATGTGACTCCTTGTTGAGATATGAACTCCTTGTTAAGACTATTGAATAATACATTAGACTCCTTTGGAGGATGTGGGTTTTCTCTTGGATGTATTTTTCTCTTTGTAATTATAACTATGCTCAAGTTTTAAGAAATATTTAATTAAGAACTAAATTATTTTATACATTATTTACTTTGAAGAGTTACATTGTGTTCCACTTATCAATTATTTTTACTATAATAAGAAAACATGGTTATAATAAATTTATTATTAATTATCAATAATTTAACATGTAAATAGGTGTCAAATATAATAATCTCTTAAAAAATAAGAGAAAGAAATACTATAATTTTTAGCTTTAAAATTATTAATATTGATAATAATCCCATAACTTATTTTAAAACTGAAATACTTCACTCAATAATTAAAAATTGAAGTCAAAATCCTCTTCTAACAAGGCAAAGTTAAAGAGGAAAACATAGTGATAGAAATTTCCATAAAAACATTAAAATAACCCAAAATCCTGTCTTCTAATAAGACCAAGTAGATTAAGAACCCTTAAGCGAGTGGGAAAGATTACAACGTTTTCGAATACCATATGAGTGAAGTCCCCCTGCATGGGACCGCGTCCTAAAGATTCTTGTCACTACACATGAATACCACCATCTAAGAACACCACCTACAAATACCAGTGGTAAAGGGGAAAGCGCCTACACAATTACCAATGGAGCTCACACCAGATACACAGTTGAAAGAAATGGAAAGATTTGGCCTCATGTATGAGAAAAAAACCTTGAAATAAACCAGAAAACCATTTAGAAATTCAGAAAATCATTCGCCAAAAATGAGAACAATTCCAATAAACATATGCTCGCTTCACTGCATTTAAAAACATGGCGCAATAATAAATAACCAAATCAATTTTCAAGACCTCAGCTACCCAAATCAAAGTCATTTCAACTGAGTAAGTTTAGTATGTGAAAAGAGGAAAGAACAGAAAGAATAGAGCTCCATGATAACACAGGGTTGGTAAAACTATGAATAACAGTGAACAAAAGCAATTACACCATAACCGTAATCAAAGACAATGATATTATAAAGTGCAAGGAACCTGACTCAGTCACATTCTGCCACAGAAAACAAAACCCTCGATGTCGCTATTTCAGTAGTAATTACTGTTAAAATTTCACATCACACCACAAAATAGAAGGGGTTTACAGGCGTACTAGAAACACAAACTAGAATGGAAATGCTTGAGAAAACTAGGTAATGCAAGCGATAACAAGCTATTCAGCGAGCATCTTTGGCATCCATGGCGTCCATCTGTTTGTCAAGCTCAATGCGAGCCTTTACAAGACCGTCATAGAACTCGTCGGCACCGGAATCCCATGGCTTTACTCCGTGCATTATCAGATCATCAAACTTGCTTACAGGCCTTTCTCTCGGGCGTTCTCGCGTTGAAGCCTTTGCCTTGCCGTTGCTTTTATCTGGCGCAGGAGCAGGAGCTGCTACGGAATCAAAAGCCTTTGCACCTGAAGCGTTTCTGTTCTTTGAAGAAGACATGATTACTTTACTTGCTGTATACTGCATGCAAATAACAGAGTAAGGACAGATATAAAAACCCAAAAAATTCTTCTTACACAAATGAAAAGCCAAGAGAATTCACCAAAACTCAAGAAACACAGCCAAAGACGAAAGATGTGATATTGAAGCGGGGAGGAGGGGTTATATATATAATTTTTTCTTGCCAGATGTCACAATAAAATCATTACACGGGGAGGGATAATATGATCCGCGTGAAAATTTCCAAACGTGAAAGGGGCAGATTCAATCCATAGAGTTCGGAGTGCATGTACACCGTCCCCTAATATTTTTGACAACTTATTTTGGCTAGCCGCCATTCTTCAACATTTTTAGCAGTTTTTGTGGAGCTAGTAGGCTCATAAATATTTAATGTTTCCATCTATATTTACACAATCATATTAAATTTTATTTTTTAATTGTATAATAAAAACTAAAATCTGGAGGGAAAAATTAGAAAGAAATTTATGGAGCCACGTGGTCCCCTTTTTCTCTACAGCGTATTTTCAATTATTCCAAATTATCCGTTTTCCTAATTATAGGATGGAAACACTCTAATTGGGCCATGGGATAAGGGTCCAATGAGGTTTGTTTAGGTAGCAACTACTCCCTTTTTCAAGTATATTTTCAGTCTCTAAAATATAGCTGCTCCATGGTGAGAACCTTATGCCCTTCCCATTTGAATACAAACCCTTTCACATTTGTGGAAGTTTATTATTATATTTATATATCTTAATTAATTATTTTACCAAAAATATGTATATAGAATTAATAATGTAGTCATGATAGTATATTAGTTTCTATTATATTTGTGTGAAGGAAAATAAAAAATAAAAAATATTTTTATTTTTTTTTCACTATTTGTGTATTGTTCTATTTTTCTTGCTAAACTATAGTTGCAATTATTGGTGCATTGGATTTTTTATTGAATTTATAAATTTTCATTTGTAAATAGAAGAAAAAACCACATCCAATAAAAATTAGTAAACACAAGAAATTAAAGCAACTTTAGTAGTTTTTACCAAAAGTTATTTGTTCACATCAAAATGATTCTTCCTCCAATAACATTCACCCAATGTGTCTTATGCTAATATTTACAATTGAGTGGCAAGGTACATGTAAATGATGTAAGTTTCCCTCCTTTTGCCCTCTCATGATCTCCTTCTTGGCTTTGGAAATTATACATCAACAATGTGAGTCAAATTGGGGGTATTTTAGATGGAGAGCTAGAGGGCCAGTTCGAGTCCATCTTTGGTCAAGGCCAAGACCAAATCAATCACTTGCTCGCTCAACCCTAGCCCTTTGTCATAGACTAGTTGCTTTTCTATTACTTTCCTCTTCTCTCTTCTCCTCTTTCTCTTGAATTTTTTTGTCTAATGCAAGTGTTGCTTTTTACTTGTCTTGGACGGTGAATGGGTGTAGGAAATGCATATATCTCAAGCCCAAAATTCACAATAGTTTTCCATCTAATGTTACCCCTCTTCCCCTAAGTTTATCACTAGTTTTCTCAAACTTGCATTAATATGTTTTATTATTATGGGCATAATTAAAGTTTGCTATGTAGATCTAAGATGTAAATGGTGTATGACATGCTCTCATAAAGTGGGGTGGGGTGGGGTGGGGTGGGGCGCACACTTTCACTAAGTCTTTAGGTTTTTATCTTTCTTTCTTCCATTATTGTTGAATCCAAGATTTAATATGCCAACACACTAGATACTTTGAGTCAATGCAATCAATCCCACTTAATATTTTCTCATATGTTTACTTTCAATGATTAATATTATCTATGACTAGATTTTAATTAAAAGAGCTTACACAACTATAGTATCAAAAATTGAATACCCTTGCAATTTTCAAGCTATGTTTTGGGCTTGCTTTAGTGTTCATAACCCTTAGTGGACATGTGCACAAAGATGAGGGACTAAAAAGTGGCCAAAAAACATTTTTTGGTCCAAATAGGTTATAATGTGCTCATTTTATGCCTTGGTAATGATGAGCCTAAGGCTCAGTCACTACTAAGCCAAAATGCATGAGCATATTTTAGTAAAATAAAAGCAAAAAAATACAGCCACAACTTCATTCCTTCCCACAACCTCCAAAACGTGAGAGGGGTTTTCTATGAGCGTGACACCAACCTCGTACCACCTGTTATGAGACTTTTCCCCAAAATGGAAAAGAAGGCTATTTTATGAATAAGACTTTGAAATTATAAGAGGTTAAAGTGTATTTACCCTTTATAATTAAAATAGAGATTGAAAAATAAAGGATATTATGATCCTTTAGTTAAAATAGAGATAAATAAAGAATAATTATGAAAAACTCCTTTAAAAGGGAGGAATTATTAAGTTTATTAACTAATTGTTAATGACAACCTTTGTGAAAGGGTGTGATGGTTTAGAAACCACCCCTTAAAAGTTTATATAAGATATTTGTGTGAGACTTGGAATGGGCATGAAGCATCACTCAAAGAAAGAAGAAGATGGAAAACACTCAAGGAAGATATGGAAAGAAAGACAAGAAATCACGAAGGAGAAGGATTATAGATTTGACAGGCAGTGAGCATTGGAGAAGGGGCACACAACGTGTGTCCAACTCAGGGTACAACGTACATCTGGGATTGTCTTGGTCAGGGCTTGTGTGTGCACTTGTGTTAAGCATGTTTTGTTGAACATGGCTCCAGAGCACTTGTGTGTGTGTGTTTTCTAGAAAAGAGCTGAATGCTTGGGAAACACATGGTTGGTTCTAAATAAGAACTAGATTCCTCCTAGAAGTTATCACTTGCTGAAAAGGGGTTGAATCTGTAATCCATTCTCTAGAGTGACATTTGGAAGAACTTCTAGGATCCAAAAGATATGTATTTATTCCTTTCTATGATGGAAATTAATGAAGCACCGAACTTATTGTTAATAAAAGATATTGATGGGTTTTGATGTTAATATGATTATGTGATTATGTTATCTAATTTGTTTTGTTAACGATTTACTTAATAGTTCTTATTAAATTATCAACTATTGTAATTTACATTTGTTATTATATCCATTTTAACATCATTGAATATATTATTCTATCTTAACTCTAAATATTAACCATAACAAATCCGCTGCAATTAATTAAATTCATAGGGGGAAAGTAGTGTTACATTTGGTATCAGAGCCAAACTAGACTTGACATCAAATTTAATGATTACTAGGATTTCAACTCATCTTCCACACTATTATTGATAGAGTAGAAAACAACAAAGAATCTTTACTAAAAATATCTTGAAAATAAATGTGTGTTCTATTAAGGCTATTTTTTATACCTATAAAGCCAACTAAATTTGACAATATAAAGATGAATTAATGCTCAAGCTTATCTAACAAGCCACACATATGATAATTGGCTATAATTTGAATTAATTGGTTGTTTAAAAAATATTGTGAAGATAGCACATAGATTGAATATAAGAAAACAACAAATAAATGGCTAAAAATTCTCAAGCCTCTTCAAACATCTAGGGCCATGTACAAAATTATTGCTTCCCAAATGTAAGGCTTGCCATTACAAATGAATATCTATGATTAAGCTAGAGATTGGTGTGTTTAACTATTGTAAACATCTATTAATGGTGTTTGATTTAACATTTTCATAACCAGCCACAATTTAAATTTAGATTAAAAAATATGATAAGACAAAATAAGATTTTTTAAAAAAAAAGCGGTTGTAGGCCAAAGAAAGAATCAACCATTAGAATGTGCAAGAAAAGAAATGTTCATTTTTAACTCCTTTCCCTTACATTCTTAATGATAGTAGTTAAAAAATAAATAATAATGTCTATAGGGACAACACTTTAAACATTTGTATTTGAACTAGAGTCTATGATTGTAATCCATGTGAGTTCGTATTTGTTGTAATTAATATAATTCCTGGATAAGAAATGGTCATGGGATGTCATGATAAGAGCACAAAAGTTCTATTTGATTACGACTAATATGAATTTTATGCCTACATAAGACACCCTCCCTTTGACTGTTCCCTTGGATTATCTTATAACCATATAAATACTCAATGACATCTTGTAGGATTTATAATAGATTAAAATAAAATATGTTGATCATTCTCAAATTAATTTATGCCTCTTTCTCTCTTGCTATGTTTGTTACCCCATGAACTTTTGTCATTAAAAAATGTGTTCTCTTATTCATTTTCCTATTGATTCATGCCCACCTATACCATATAGGCCACAATTCAACCAAGCCATTTTCAAGGGTCGCATCCTCTTATTAAAGGATGTTATTTAGTTGGTAAACTCTAACTAAAACAAACCAAAGTGTAAGAGCATATACCTATGCATGAGCATTATGTGGAAGATAGTTATTATTAAAGAGTTTAAAACTTTAGTGCATTTTCAATTTAGAGCTTGGTATCAACGATTAGATTAGAGGCCCCAAGCTCATCCTTTGAAATACAAAGGCCGTGTAGATATATAAATAATAAAATTAGAGAAGCTTTACTACCCATATTCAATGATCAAGAAGTTGTATAAAATCCACAAGAATATGAAGATAAAAGTATATTGCAAGACGAGCTTGCTCATTACACCTTTAATCAATTCATATAATTTAATCAACAAGATGAAGTAGTGGTAATTAATGTGCCCTTGTCTTTGAAGCTTATTGAGTATTTCAAATGATTTGACAAATAAAAATATATTCATCTCATTGTGGTTTGCTATTTGTATTAAAATTGCTACGCTTTTTGAAAATGACAAATCTTAGTTTCATCTTGGATCACTTCACTTAAACCCCTAATGCAAAGTTTTATAAACTGATCATAAGTATGTCACAAACATTGATTGACAACCTCTAGTGTCATTAATTATGATTAACAAAGCTTGGCTAGTTTTTTGAAGTACTTTGTAGCTTAATTACTTTCATATTGGATTGTTAACACCTCAACCAATTATTATCAATTGCATGTCTGGTTTTTCAATTTTACAATCCTTCAATCATGCTCTTAGTGACTTGAATTTAGTGATGAAGTCTTGTATGTTGTCAAAATTGCATGGATTGAGACTTATTATTTCATTTTCCAACATATGTCCTTGGATTTCATCTGTTTGCCCAAACAATTTTGACAATGTAGTCCACATAGCCATAGGTGTATCCAGGTGCTCAATATGAAACAACTCAAGAGAGACATACAAGCACAAGTATCCAATAGCTTCTTCACAACTATTCAACCACTTATTCATTTTAACTTCATCACCAGTTGGTTCACCATCAAGCCCATGAACTATCCTATACCTCTTAACTCTTAGCAATTTGTTCATTTTAGATTTTCATTTAGGATAGTTGCAAGGTGTTAGAAGTGGAACCAAAGATTTCTCCATTGCGAAGCAAGAGGGAACACAAATCAAGAAGAATGCAAGCACAACCACAAGAAGATCCCCCCCCCCCCCCCCCCCAAATTCACTCAATGAATGATCCCCCTAGAAAATTAAGATATTGACACTTTATATTTAGTGCGATTACATTTGTGGAAGTTTATTATTATATTTATATATCTTAATTAATTATTTTACCAAAAATATGTATATAGATCTAATAATGTAGTCATGATAGTATATTAGTTTCTATTATACTTGTGTGAAGAAAAATAAAAAATAATATATATATATATATATATATATATATATATATATATATATATATATATATATATATATATATATATATATATATATATATATATATATAGTGTTTGTGTATTGTTCTATTTTTCTTGCTAAACTATAGTTGCAATTATTGGTACATTGGATTTTTTATTGAATTTATAAATTTTCATTTGTAAATAGAAGAAAAAACCACATCCAATAAAAATTAGTAAACACAAGAAATTAAAGCAACTTTATTAGTTTTTACCGAAAGTTATTTGTTCACATCAAAATGATTCTTCCTCCAATAACATTCACCCAATGTGTCTTATGCTAATATTTACAATTGTGTGGCAAGGTACATGTAAAAGATGTAATTTTCCCTCCTTTTTCCCTCTCATGATCTCCTTCTTGGTTTTGGAAATTATACATCAACAATGTGAGTCAAATTGGGGGTATTTTAGATGGAGAGCTAGAGGGCCAGTTCAAGTCCATCTTTGGTCAAGGCCAAGACCAAATCAATCACTTGCTCGCTCAACCCTAGCCCTTTGTCATAGACTAGTTGCTTTTCTATTACTTTCCTCTTCTCTCTTCTCCTCTTTCTCTTGAATTTTTTGTCTAATGCAAGTGTTGCTTTTTACTTGTCTTGGATGGTGAATGGGTGTAGGGAATGCATATATCTCAAGCCCAAAACTCACAATAGATTTCCATCTAATGTTATCCCTCTTCCACTAAGTTTATCACTAGTTTTCTCAAACTTGCATTAATATGTTTTATTATTATGGGCATAATTAAATTCTGCTATGTAGATGTAAGATGTAAATGGTGTATGGCATGCTCTCATAAAGTGGGGTGGGGTGGGGTGGGTTGGGGTGGGGGGCACACTTTCACTAAGTCTTTAGGTTTTTATCTCTCTTTCTTCCATTATCGTTGAATCCAAGATTTAAGATGCCAGCACACTAGATACTTTGAGTCAATGCAATCAATCCCACTTTAATATTTTCTCATATGTTTACTTTCAATTGATTAATATTATCTATGACTAGATTTTAATTAAAAGAGCTTACACAACTATAGTATCAAAAATCGTATATCCTTGCAATTTTCAAGCTATGTTTTGGGCTTGCTTTATTGTTCATAACCCTTAGTGTACATGTGCAAAAAGATGAGGGACTAAAAAGTCACCAAAAAATGTTTTTTGGTCCAAATAGGTTATAATGTGCTCATTTTATGCCTTGGTAATGATGAGCCTAAGGTTCAGTCACTACTAAGCCAAAACGCATGAGCATATTTTAGTAAAATAAAAGCAAAAAAATACAGCCACAACTTCATTCCTTCCCACAACTTCCAAAATGTGAGAGGGGTTTTCTATGAGCGTGACACCAACCCCATGCCACCTATTATGAGACTTTTCCCCAAAATGGAAAAGAAGGCTATTTTATGAATAAGACTTTGAAATTATAAGAGGTTAAAGTGTATTTACCCTTTATAATTAAAATGGAGATGGAAAAATAAAGGATATTATGATCCTTTGGTCAAAATAGAGATAAATAAAGAATAATTATGAAAACCCCTTTAAAAGGGAGGAATTATTAAGTTTATTAACTAATTGTTAATGACAACCTTTGTGAAAGGGTGTGATGGTTTAGAAAACACCCCTTAAAAGGTTATATAAGATATTTGTGTGAGACTTGGAATGGGCATGAAGCATCACTCAAAGAAAGAAGAAGATGGAAAACACTCAAGGAAGATAAGGAAAGAAAGATAAGAAATCACGAAAGAGAAGGATTATAGATTTGACAAGCAGTGAGCATTGGAGAAGGGGCACACAACGTGTGTCCAACTCAGGGTACAACGTACATCTGGGATTGTCTTGGTCAGGGCTTGTGTGTGCACTTGTGTTAAGCATGTTTTGTTGAACATGGCTCTGGAGCACTTGTGTGTGTGTGTTTTCTGGAAAAGAGTTGAATGCTTGGGAAACACATGGTTGGTTCTGAATAAGAACTGGATTCCTCCTAGAAGTTCTCACTTGCTGAAAGGGGGTTGAATATGTAATCCATTCTCTGGAGTGACAATTGGAAGAACTTCTAGGATCCAAAAGATATGTATTTATTCCTTTCTATGATGGAAATTAATGAAGTACTGAACTTATTGTTAATAAAAGATATTGATGGGTTTTGATGTTAATATGATTATGTGATTATGTTATCTAATTTGTTTTGTTAACGATTTACTTAATAGTTCTTATTAAATTATCAACTATTGTAATTTACATTTGTTATTATATCTATTTTAACATCATTGAATATATTATTCTATCTTAACTCTAAATATTAACCATAACAAATCCGCTGCAATTAATTAAATTCATAGGGGGAAAGTAGCGTTACATTTGGTATCAGAGCCAAATTAGACTTGACATCAAAATTAATGATTACTAGGATTTCAACTCATCTTCCACACTATTATTGATATAGTAGAAAACAACAAAGAATCTTTACTAAAAATATCTTGAAAATAAATGTGTTCTATTAAGGCTATTTTTTATACCTATAAAGCCAACTAAATTTGACAATATAAAGATGAATTAATGCTCAAGCTTATCTAACAAGCCACACATATGATAACTGGCTATAATTTGAATTAATTGGTTGTTTAACAAATATTGTGAAGATAGCACATAGATTGAATATAAGAAAACAACAAATAAATGGCTAAAAATTCTCAAGCCTCTTCAAACATCTAGGGCCATGTACAAAAATACTACTTCCCAAATGTAAGGCTTGCCATTACAAATGAATATCTATGATTAAGCTAGACATTGGTGTGTTTAACTATAGTAAACATCTATTAATGGTGTTTGATTTAACATTTTCATAACCAGCCACAATTTGAATTTAGATTAAAAAATATGATAAGACAAAATAAGATTTAAAAAAAAAGAGGTTGTAGGCCAAAGAAACAATCAACCATTAGAATGTGCAAGAAAAGAAATGTTCTTTTTTAACTCCTTTCCCTTACATTATTAATGATAATAGTTACAAAATAAATAATAATGTCTATAAGGACAACACTTTAAACATTTGTAGTTGAACTAGACTCTATGATTGTAATCCATGTGAGCTAGTATTTATTGTAATTAATATAATTCCTGGATAAGAAATGGTCATGGCATGTCATGATAAGACCACAAAAGTTCTATTTGATTACGACTAATATGAATTTTATGCCTACATAAGACACCCTCCCTTTGATTGTTCCCTTGGATTATCTTATAACCATATAAATACTCAATGACATCTTGTAGGATTTGTAATAGATTAAAATAAAATATGTTGATCATTCTCAAATTAATTTATGCCTCTTTCTCTCTTGCTATCTTTGTTACCCCATGAACTTTTGTCATTAAAAAATGTGTTCTCTTATTCGTTTTCCTATTGATTCATGCCCACCTATACCATATAGGTCACAATTCAACCAAGCCATTTTCAAAGGTCACATCCTCTTATTAAAGCATGTTATTTAGTTGGTAAACTCTGACTAAAACAAACCAAAGTGTAAGAGCATATACCTATGCGTGAGCATTATGTGGAAGATAGTTATTATTAACGAGTTTAAAGATTTAGTGCATTTTCAATTTAGAGCTTGGTATCCAGCGATTAGATTAGAGGCCCCAAGCTCATTCTTTGAAATACAAAGGCCACGTAGATATATAAATAATAAAATTAGAGAAGATTTACTACCCATATTCTATGATCAAGAAGTTGTATAAAATCCACATGAATATGAAGATAAAGTATCTTGCAAGAGGAGCTTGCTCATTACACCTTTAATCAATTCATATAATTTAATCAACAAGATGAAATAGTGGTAATTAATGTGCCCTTATCTCTGAAGCTTATTGAGTATTTGGACGGATTTGACAAATAAAAATATATTCATCTCATTTTGGTTTGCTATTTGTATTAAAATCGATATGCTTTTTGAAAATGATAAATCTTAGTTTCATCTTGGATCACTTCACTTAAACCCCTAATGCAAAGTTTCATAAACAGGTTGATCATAAGTATGTCACAAACATTGATTGACAACCTCTATTGTCATTATTTTATGATTAACAAAGCTTGGCTAGTTTTTTGAAGTACTTTGTAGCTTAATTACTATTGTATTGGATTGTTAACACCTCAACCAATTATTATCAATTGCGTATCTGGTTTTTCAATTTTACAAATTTTCAATTATGCTCTTAGTGACTTGAATTTAGTGATAACATCCTATATGTTGTCAAAATCGCATGGATTGAGACTTATTAGTTAATTTTCCAACATATGTCCTTGGATTTCATTTGTTTTCCCAAACAATTTTTACAATGTAATCCACATAGCCATAGGTGTATCTAGGTGCTCAATATGAAACAACTCAAGAGAGACATACAAGCACAAGTATCCAATAGCTTCTTCACAACTATTCAACCACTTATTCATTTTAATTTCATCACCAATTGGTTCACCATCAAGCCCATGAACTATCCTATACCTCTTAACTCTTAGCAATTTGTTCATTTTAGATTTTCATTTAGGATAGTTGTAAGGTGTTAGAAGTGGAACCAAAGATTTCTCCATTGCGAAGCAAGAGGGAACACAAATCAAGAAGAATGCAAGCGCAACCACAAGAAGATCCCCACCCAAAATTCACTCAATGAATGATCCCCCTAGAAAATTAAAATATTGACACTTTATATTTAGTGCGATTACATTTGACACTGGCCAAAATAGTAAAGTGATCTTTTGATCTTAGTACATTGCAAATGTCAAATCAGTCCTTAAACTAAAAGTACGACTGATGAAGGGGGTAAATCATAAAACACACAACAACAGAAATTGCACACAGAAAATAGAACCTTGTTTTATTGATTTAGACAAATTATTACATTACAGAAGCTTGAATACAATCAGAGGAATCAACCCTCCACATGTTGCAACACATTATAGCTTCCTATCACAAGACTCTAGAATCATCTGCCTTATGTAACCCCAAATCAGCTAGGGTTTCTGTTTTCCCGCCTATTCTTGACTCTACACTTTCCCCCTTAACTCCACTACTACCCAGGGTTCCCAAAAAGGTTATTAATATCCTTTTTGGTGGCCAACAACCTAATTTCAAAATTTGCATCTCCCTCCAAAAATAGGTCAACTTTTGGGAGCCATAACTTTTGATCTGGGTGTCCGATTGACGAACTGTTTTATGTGTTAGAAAGATCGCGGAGTGCTCTATGCGCTAAGAACTCACTCTACTGGTTCTAGCCATTTTCAGGCTCGTACGGGGCTGTTTAGTGCCTCAAACCTGAGTTTGAATAATTTTCAAGCATTTTTTGGGAAACAAAAATTTTAATATCTTTCATCTCGCAAATGATCTTTGCGTGATTCCTTCACCAAAGGTCTTATTTTTCAGTTATGAAGCTTCCTGTAAATTTTCACTTCAATCCATGCCCAAATGCAAACTTTCTAAAAATAGCAGGTTGCTATTTTTAGTAGTTTGGAAAAACTAAAAGTTGTACATCATTATTTAAGCGATTATGGAACTAGAACCACAAATTTTGAAAAGAAATAGAAAGAACATCAACAATTTTGAAACACATCTTTTTTTGGGTGATGCAAGATTGCCCTTACACCACTGGATGCTCCTGCATCAGACACCTAGGGTAATTTGAGAAGTGACCTTGTCACGTCTCAGGTGTTTGTGTGAGGAAAATCCAAACGATCAACCTCTGCCTTAGACAACCAAGAAGAATCTTCAACATGCCTTCCTTTCCATTTCACCAGGTATTCTTCATATTGCTTGTTCTAAGTACTTCTTCCCACATGGCTATCCAAGATCTCTTTTATCTCCTCTGTTGAAGTAGATGCTAGAATACTCCACTGTTCTTCTGTTAGTCCATCCTCTATTCCATCTTCATGATATTCTGATAAATCAGCAATGTTGAAAATAGGGGAAATGTTGATCTCACTCGACAGCTCCAACTCATATGTTTTTCCTGAATCACGTTTCTTCAAAATTTTGCATGGTCCAAATTTCTTCATTTTCAGCTTATTGTATGTTCCAATTGGGAACCTTTCTTTTCTCAAGTGAACCATGACTTCATCTCCTACCTGGAATTCCTTATATCTCCTCTTCTAATCTACCTTAGCCTTGTACTAAATATTCATCTTATTAATGTGCTTTTTCACCTCTTCATGCAAATTATTCATGTGTTCTGCAAAGTCTTTAGCCTCGGCACTTATCTTTTCACCTTTGTCTAGATTCTTTAACTCTGAAGCATTTCTTGGACTATTCCCATATACAATCTAGAATGGTGATTTACCAGTACTCCTGTTGACAAAATTGTTGTAAGCAAATTATGCCTGTGGTAAAATCAAATCCCATCCCTTGGGCTTATCTCCTACTAAGCATCATAGCAAGTTACCCAAACTCCTATTCACCACTTCGGTCTATCCATCGGTCTATGGATGGTGTGCAGAACTGAACTTCAAATCTGTCTTCAACTTCTTCCACAATGCCCTCCAGAAATAACCAACAAACTTGGTATCTTGATATGAAACTATGCTCTTTGGTAGACCATGTAATCTCACGACCTCCCTGAAAAATAACTCTACAATATGAACAACATTATTAGTCTTCTTGCACAGAATAAAATGTGCTATCTTTGATAATCTGTCCACCACCACAAAAATGGAATCATGTCCTCTCTGTGTCCTTGGTAAACTAAGAACAAAATCCATACTAATATCATCCCATGGCTTCTCTAGTACAGGTAATAGTTGATATAGCCCTGTATTCTGACTTGTTCCTTTTACCATTTGACACACTCTACAACTCTGTAAAAATTTCCTCACATCCTACTGTAACTGTGGCCAATAATAATTTTTACCAACAATAGCAATGGTCTTATCTCAACCAAAGTGTCCAGCCAATCCCCCACTATGCTTCTCCTTAATCAGGTTCTCTCTCATGGAACTCCTTGGAATGCACAACTGGTTTCCTCTAAACAACATACCATCTTGGATTATGAAATCCAAACATTTTGTCATGTCCAAAGTAATAGGTTCCAAACAAGCTTTCCAAGCCTCTACAAAATCTGGATCTTCAGGATACAAACTTTTGAGCTCATCAAACCCAACAAACTCTATCTTCATTTCTATCAACAAATTCTGCCTTTTGCTCAAGGCATCTGCAACTCTGTTGGACTTCCCACTCCTATGCTTCAAAACAAAAGTATAACTCTGTAAAAACTCAACCCATTTTAAATGCCTTTGGTTGAACTTTCCTTGACTATTAAGATACTACAAAGCTTGATGATCAGTATATAAAACAAACTCTTTTGACAACAAATAATGTCTCTATTTCTTCAAAGCCTGAACTATTGCATAAAACTCCTGATCATAAACAAAATATTTTTTCTTGGCATCATTAAGCTTCTCACTAAAATAGGTAATGGGCTTACCTTCTTGACTCAAAATAGCTCCTATAGCACTACCACTAGCATCACAATCTACCTAAAATACCTTATTGAAATCTGGAAGTGCCAAAACAGGTTGCTCTGTGACTTTTTGCTTCAATGTATCAAATCTTTTGTCTACTCCTTTAGTCCATTTAAACTCTTTTCTATCCCCTCTCATTGTCTCAGTTAGGGGTGCACAAATGCTACTAAAATTCCTGATAAACTTTCTGTAAAAACTTGCCAAACCATGAAAAGATCGTACCTCTGTGGCACTCCTTCGCGTAGGCCATTCAAGGATAGCTCTCACCTTCTCTGGGTCCATCTTAAGACCTTCCTCTGAGACAAGAAATCCCAGGTATACCAACTCCTTCTTTGCAAAACTACATTTCTTCAGATTAATTAGCAACTTTTTCCTCCCCCAGCTTCTCTAAAACTCTTCTGATATGCATCAAATGCTCATCCCAAGTCTTACTAAAAATCAAAATATCATCCAAATAAACAATAACAAAACTTCCCAAAAATTCTTTTCGTACCTCGTTCATGAGCCACATGAATGTGCTTGGTGCATTAGTTAGCCCAAATGGCATGACTAACCACTCATACAAGCCCTCCTTTATCTTGAAGCTTGTCTTCCATTCATCTCCTTCTCTAATTCAGATCTGGTGATATCCCCTCTTTAGGTCAATCTTCGTGAAGTACTTGGCTCCACTCAAACAATCCATTATGTCATCCATTCTTAGCAATGGAAATCTGTACTTGATCATGATCTTATTGATGGCCTAAGAATCTGTACACATTCTCCACTCTCCATCTTTCTTCGGTGCTAGTATTGCAGGTACCGCACATGGACTTAGGCTCTCCCTTATCAATCCCTTCCTCAACAACTCATGAACTTGTCTGTTTAGCTCTTCATTTTCTACAGGGGTCATTCTATGGGCTGCTTTGTTTGGCAAAATGGCTCTTGGTATCAAATCCATTTGATGACTTATCTTCATTACTGGTGGTAAAACTTCTGGTACATTATCAGAGATAATGTCCTAAAATTCTTCCAACATATCTGAAACTTCTACTGGTACATCTTCACATTTCTCTTGACTAATCTTAGGAATCAATGCAAAGTAATGATGCTCATGCTTCATACCCTCCAAAATTTTTCTACCTTCTACCAAGCAAATTTTGACAGTACTACATACCTTTTCTTCCACCTCCTTCAGGGGCTTCAACTTGTGACGAAATCCATCCTTTGTTAGGGAATATGTGTTTGCACAGCCATCATGGACAATGCTCCTATCATACTGCCACTGCCTCCCCAACAACATATGACATGCATCAATCGGTATGATATCACACAACACCTCATCATGGTAGTTGCCAATCTTGAACTTCACTAAACACTGCTCATTGACCAAAGCTCTATGGTCCTTCTACAACCATGCAATCTAATATGGATGCGGATGCTTTCTTCTTGTCAACTTCAACTTGTCAACCATCTCCTCTAAAACAAGATTGGCAGTGCTTCCACTGTCAATAATGATATCACAACACATACCTTCACATTTGCACTTTGTGTGGAATAAACTCTTCCTCTGATTTGGTTCTTTCTCCTCGTTCAACAAGGTTCTTCTGACAACTAGGGTTTCTCCCCTTTCAGCATCTTTAGAATTCTCAAAATGTGCATCTTCATCTACATGTGCAACTCGTGCATTACCTTCAGGTCTTCTATTTGTCCTTCCTTGATGTTGCGGACACTCGTATGCTCGATGCTCTTCTTCTCCATATTAGAAACAGGTTCCTCTAAAACCTCCTCTTTCAGGCCCTTTCTCAGGTCGGCCCCTTCCTCTTCCTCTTTACTCACCATTGTTTTGGTCACGAGGGTGGTAGGCATTATCCCCTCTCTGATTTTGACTAGTGCCAGCTTCTTCACTTTTCTTTTGATCTTCATTATGACCTCCATAGGGTCTTCCACCAGTCCTTCTACCTTGACCTCTTCTCCTTTGCTTTCTATCGAATCTTTTATTTAGCTTCAGGGAAAACTGGTACGCATCTTTTATGGTGGTCATTCTGACCAGGCTCAACTCCTCTTGAATACTTGGCCGCAACCCATTAATGTAATGGGCTACCTTCTCCTTGTTGGCCTCTGCATGGCCTGTCCTAATAGTAATCTTATAAAACTCTTCTATATACTCCTTAACAAACTTGTTACCTTACTTCAGTCCTTGTAGCTTCTTCAGCAATTCCATCTCATAGTCCACAAGAATGAACTGCTTCTTCAGTTTCTCCACCATCCAATCCCATCTAGTGATCTTTCCTTTTCCTCTTATGTTCCTCTCTAATTGGACCTCCTTCCACCAAATAATGGCGTGGCCCTTCAACTTTGTTTTCGCAAACTTGATTTGATCTAGGTCCTCCACATCTTCATACTTGAAATACTCCTCCATGTCATTGATCCAATCAATAAGCTATTCTGGATTCAAATCTCTAGAATAGGTAGAAACTTCGATCCTGGGCCTCTTTTCGATCTTCAAAATGGCCCCCAACAACCTAAATTCTGCAGGATCTCCTGTAGCTTCTTGTTCTTCCTTGAATAGCTCTTCTTCAACTTCATCCTCACTTTCTTCTCTTGTTCTCAGATCAAACCCCCTTCACAGCTCCTCTTGCAATGCATCGATTTGTCTTTTCAGGGCTCTAAAACCCTCTTCCATCAAAGCATTCCTCCCAATACAATTTCTTCATGGAGGCATCTTGATCTCCGCAACAAACCCACAACCTCAGGTCTTGGTACAAACTACCTCACGGTCGGTGATCTGTCTACACACTCAGGAACCCTTGCTCTGATACCACTTGATGAAGGGGGTAAATCATAAAACACACAACAATAGAAATTGCACACAGAAAATAGAACCTTCTTTTATTAATTTGGACAACTTATTACATTATAGAAGCTCGAATACAATTAGAGGAATCAACTCTCCATAGGCTGCAACACATTATAGCTTCCTATCACAAGACTTTGGAATCATCTACCTTCTATAACCCCAAATCAGCTAGGGTTTTTGTTTTCCCACCTATTCTTGACTCTACACTTTCCCCCTTAACTCCACTACTACCTAGGGTTCCCAAAAATGGTTATTAATAGCCTTTTTGGCGGCGGACAACCTAATTTCAAAATTTGCATCTCCCTCCAAAAATAGGTCAACTTCTGGGAGCCATAATTTTTGATCCGGGTGTCCGATTGATGAATCGTTTTATGTGTCGAAAAGCTCATGGAGTGCTCTAAGTGCTAAGAACCAAATTTGCTAGTTCCAACCATATTTTTGCCCATACGGGACCGTTTAATACCTCAAACTTGAGTTTGAATAATTTTCAGGCATTTTTCAAGAAATAGAAACTTAAATATCTTTTAGCTCGCAAATGATCTTTGTGTGATTCCTTTTCCCAAGGTTTTATTTTTTAGTTATGAAGTTTCCTGTAAATTTTCACTTCAATCCGTGCCCAAATGTAAACTTTCTAAAAATAGTAGGTTGCTATTTTTAGTAGTTTAGAAAAATTGAATGTTCTACATCATTATTCAAGCGATTATGGAACCAGAACCACAAAGTTTGAAAAGAAATGGAAAGAACATCAACAATTTTGAAACACATTTTTTTTTGGGTGATGCAAGATTGCCCTTACACCACTAGATGCTCCTGCATCAACAACTTTGGTGTAGAATTAGATCAAACTAATTATAGATCTTAGAAGTACATGAAAAATTATGTACTTTCAAAAAGATCACCTAAAAATGTTACCATATGAGTCAAAATGGTGCAATAAAAATAGGTAGTGAAATAAAAAATTCATTGCACCACTATGAAACCTACAAAATTCTACCCCAAATAAAAAAATTGCTCGCAAAAAGGAGCTAAAATGATTGAGAAATAGGCCTCTAAAGTTTAGTTGTCAAAACCAAAATGCAAAGTGGAGGGGGGTTTTTCAAAAGAGTCCAATGACATCATGATGATGCCAGCGCACCTAGTGTTGAACACACCAAGATACTGAGAGGGGGGGTGAATCAGTATCTAAATAAACTTCAAATCCTCTAGAGAAGATTAAAACTTAAGCATTACAACATTAACATAAACATGAAGGATCAACACAATGCACATCAACACATAACACCAGATATACATGGAAAACCCAAAAAGGGAAAAACTATGGTGAGGATTAACTCACAATATATAAAGCTCAAAATTACAACTTCGTTTTAGGGCTATAACCTAATGAAGCTACTACTCCCTGCTGACTTTGTTTTAGGGCTACAACCCAAGGAAGCTACTACTCCCCGCTGACATTGTTTTAGGGCTACAACCCAAGGAAGCTACTACTCCCTAAAGAAAGGTTTTATGGTCACTCCCAAGGAAGCTACAACTCCCTACCAACTTTGTTTTAGGACTACAACCAAGGATCCCTACTAACTTTGTTTTAGGGCTACAATCCAAGGAAGCTACTACTCCTTGAAGAAAGGTTTTAGGGTCACTCCCAAGGAAGCTACAACTCCCTGCTGACTTTGTTCTAGGGATACAACTAAAGGAAACAACCTCTTCCTGAACTGAAAATGAACACAGAAAAGATTATAGTATGACAATCCTTCAATTGTCTTAAAACTAACATTGAAGCTCACACCTTTGATGATTGCAATTCTACCTCTTCTGATGATTGGATCAATTAGACACACTCTTCACTTCCCTCCTGTTACAAAAATGTCTTCAAAATGGATCAGGACAATCCTTATTGGTTTTGCTCTTTCTCCTTTAGTTGCACATCATAATGCATAACATGTTCATATTCTACTCTTTTACATACTCACTTATTCATCTTCACAATCATAGTCCACCTAGATCAACTAGGTTTACAATATATACATGACATTACATTGATTTCATTACAAGTTGACCAATACAACAAGAATATTACATTTTACAAGTCAGCCAGAGATCACAACATGAAACATGCATAGAGCAAGCCCTATTGTGAACAACAGGCTACTCTAGAAGGAATCACATGCCTTGAAGATCCCAATACATGCTTAGTCTAGTCCTAAACATCCTTCACAGCATCATTCTTCAAGGAATATCATCCGCGTGCTACACAAATTTGAATTAAGTCACTCTTAAGCAAGAACACATGAAGCTTGTAGCACAACGATCATTTCAACTTGGTGGTACACATGAGTGATTAAACATTGCTTTCTCTTCTTCCAAATGAGTCAGAAGGACCTATATAACATCTCCAAACATTCCTTGAGCTCCGCACAACAACAATATTGTGGCGCATACCTTTAACAATCTTCAGTTGGCCAGACAGAGGCATAGCCTGGCAATAATATCATTCTGGACCACAACTAGTTTTAGAGAGAGTAGAAAACTACCTTGCAGAGCAACAAGAGACAACATAAGATCATCAGGACCATCTTACATTAGTCAATGTATCATTTGAAGCCACAACAAGTTGGCGCACATCATTAGCATATGTCCTGAGAACAGCTAGGCATCCAGAACTATCTATATCACAACTATCATTTGAAAACTAAGCTTGCGGACCTCCAACCTGAAACTCATATGGATGTACTCATACACTGCTGTGAACATATCCTCAAAACTACACATCTAGAGCATTCCAAACAATCTTTATCATTACTTAATTCTGCCAGAGCACAGACTGAAACTCTGTCTTTCATAACTTTCACTGTGGAGGGCCAAATGATCTGAAACTTTGGATTTAGCACTTTTACATCATTCTTAACTTAAATTTTGAACCGCATGACCATATCTTCAAATGTGGACGAATGCGGAGCATTTTAGCATGCAGTCTTTCAAGCAATTCTTTGCAACAAAACTCTTCACCAACTTCCAGAGGCCAAACCCTTCATATTTTAGCACATACATCCTTAGGAACAATAGGAAGGAAAATACAACATGCCACAGGCCATCAACAACATCTTTTCATCCTCAGTATAGCTTAATGTATCATTATTCATCTTAGTGCTTCTAATTTCCATCTTAATATTTCATCATTCATGTCAGTGCTTCTATTTCCCATCTTAATATTTCATCAGTCATCTTAGTGCTTCTAATTCCCATCTTAATATTTCATTATTCATGTCAGTGCTTCTATTTCCCATCTTAAAATTTCATCAGTCATCTTAGTGCTTCTAATTCCCATCTTAATATTTCATCATGAAATCATCTTTGCTAACCACAAGCATGCTCAAAATAATTTGACTTGACACTGATCAGGGCATGACATCAAACCATGAACATTAGGAACATCATAGTATCTCACTACATCTCTATTACTACACTGATATATCATCATTACAAACTGAGTGCGAACCTTACTCTAGGTGTTGACATCAATGACAACACATATTGCCAACAATCTCCCCCTTTGTCATTGATGGCAACACCCACACCCCCTTAGGTGTACATTTCTCTCTCACCCTTTGACATCAAGGACAAAGGGAAACTTCTTCTTCTCCTTAGGGCACAAATTCTCCTCCTAAGGTGCACATTTTCTCTCTCTTCCCCTTCTTCAATGTTCCCCCTACCAGCAACCACAACTACCTACTCCCCCTGAGAGGTAGCCACCACTAGTCCAGGAAAAAGATATAGCATGAGCTCCCCTTGGATAGATGCACCACTATGCATCTAGCAAGAAGAGGGAGGGGTAATTACCCCTAATCTCTACTGGAGATCTTGAAAAGTATCCTTTGCAAGAGCCTTTGTGAAAATATATGCAATCTGATCCTTTGTTGGAACATATTCCAACTTTAATTCCTTATCTGCAACCTTGTCTATCAAAAAGTGATACTTGATTGCTATATACTTGGTTCTAGAATGCATCACTAGATTCTTGGAAATATTGATAGTACTTATATTATCACACAAAATAGGAATAGGCTTATAATATAGTACCTTGATATCCTTCAGGGTTTGCTTCATCCACAACACTTGTGTATAGTAGGATGCTGCTACAATATACTCTGCCTCTGTAGTTGATAATGACACTGAATCTTTCTTCTTGCTCTGCCATGAGACTAATATACATCCTAAAAAAAATGCACCACCACTTGTACTTCTATCATCAACACAACTAACCCAATCAGCATCAGTGTAGGCACTTAGATCAAAGTCATTGCCTCTTGGGTACCATAAGCTACAATCTAGAATTCCCTTCAAGTATCTGAATATTCTTTTCACTGCCTTCTCATATGTTTACTTGGGATTAGCTTGATATCTAGAAACCACACATACTACATGCATGATATCAAGTCTAGAGGTAGTCAAGTACAATAATCCTCCAATTATAGATCTATAGGAAGTTTGATTAATTACCTTCAGAGACTCATCATCCCTGCTCAAGTGAGATCTAGTGAGGTCCCATAGGAGTACTCACTGGTTTTGAATCCTCCATACCAAATTTCTTCAACATCTCTCTAACATATTTAGCCTAAGAAATAAAGATACCAACATCTAGCTAAGCAATTTGAAGACCATGGAAGAAAGACATCTCACCAATCATAGACATCTCAAACTCTTTTTGCATCTCCTCTGCAAACCTTTTACACATATCATCATCTCCACTAAAGATGATGTCATCAAGAACACTAGCATATGGAACATTAGACATATCCTCTAAATCATCCTCATTCTTTGGACACATATCTAACGAAAGCTTAGTACCAATGGGCAAAGGAACTCTAACTGGGTTACAGTCCTGCATACCAAATCTCTGCAAAATGGTATTCACATACTTATTTTAAGATAACCAAAGTTTTTTATTACCTATATCCCTTTTGATCTCCATCCCCAAAATATACCTGGCAGCTCCAAGATCCTTCATTTCAAATGCACCTGAAAGTTGGGCTTTCAACTCACTGATCATACCCTCAGTGTTGCTAAAAAAATAACATGTCATCAACATATAATGTAATGATCAGAATAAAATCATTAATACAATTAATGTAAGCACAATGATCCTCCTCACTTCTAACAAAACCCAATATCAACACAAATGAATCAAATTCTTGGCACCACATTCTGGGGGATTGTTTCAAACCATACAGAGACCTCTTAAATCTGTAAACCCAATGTTCTTTCCCTTTTATCTCAAAACCTATAGGTTGTTGCATGTAAATTTCTTCCTCAAGATCTCCATGCAAGAATGCAGTCTTAACATCCATTTGCTCTATTTCCAAATCAAGAGTTGTAGCAATGGATAAGAGAAATCTAATAGAAGTTAATTTAGTAACAGGAGAGAAAATTTCATCAAAATCAACTCCCTCTCTCTGGGAGTAGCCCTTGGCTACTAGTGTAGCCTTGTACTTCTCCAATGAACCATCTTCTCCAAACTTATTCTTGAAGACCCACTTGCAACCTATGGCCTTTCTTCCTTGGAAAAATGAACAAGATCCCAAGTGTTGCAAGATTCTAAAGCCATCATCTCCTCTTGCATGGCTAACTACCAAGACTCACTATCATCTACATGAATAGCTTCCCTATAGGATCTAGACTCATCGTCAATACTTAATGAAGCAAATACACAACGAAAATCTGGTGGGTTATACCTGTCAACTGGGTTTTGTTGTCTTGTGGATCTTTTCAGAGGTGGAGTAAGAGACTCTTCAAGTTCTTCTACATGTTGATCTGTACCAATTTATTTTATCACAATAGATTCTTCCTCATCAGAATTTTCACTCGAGTCATCTTCTACTTCTTCACCCCTAATCCATCATTATGTTCTTCTTGAGGTACATCTTCATGCTCTAATTCAAAATGCACTCTTTTCACCTTTTCTTCTTTTTCCTTTGGTTGTTTAGATTCTGAAATAACACTAAGTTCCCTAAAAATAACATCTCTAGAATAGATAATCTTTCGGGATAGTGGATTACAAAGCTTATAACCTTTTACATTATCACCATATCAAATGAAAGTACACTTTTCAACTTTGGATCCAACTTAGTTCATTTTTCTTTAGGCACATGAACATAAGCCTCAACCAAATACCCTTAAATTTAAATAGAAGGTTTCTTACCTATCCACATTTCATAAGGAGTTAAAACAAGAGCCTTACATAGAGATCTATTAATCAAGTAGTTTGCAGTACACACAACTTCTTCCCAAAAGCATTTATTCAACTATGATTCACTCAACATACTTCTAGCTCTTTCCGTTATTGTTCGATTCATCCTTTTTGCCACTCCATTATGTTGTGGAGTATATAGAGTAGTTTTCTGTCTAACAATACCTACATGCTTACAAAATTCATCAAATTCCTTAGAATAGTATTCCCCTGCATTGTGACATCTCAAAACCTTTATCTTATAATCTAATTGCTTTTCAATTAAGGCTTTAAATTCCTTAAACTTAGTGAAAACTTCAGATTTGTGACGCATAAAATAAATCCAAGTAAACCTTGATACATCATCAATGAAGGAAACAAAATATCTAGATTTTCCAATTGATTCAACATCCACTAGACCAAAAACATACGAATGAATAAGTTCCAATTTATCATTAGATTTATACTGCCTGAAGGAAAAGGAGATCTATTCTATTTTCCAAACACACAATGTTCACAAAATTTGAACTCTCATCAGAATAGGATAAACTGTCTAACAATTTTTTATTTAAAATAGTCTTTAAACCAAACTAACTTATGTGGCCCAATCTATGGTGCCACAACATACATGTATTTTTAGTACTCAGATGCATAAGAGATATTACAAATAGTAGTGGCTTATAGCCTAAATAGAGTTCCCAATCTTTTCCCCTTTGCTACCACCAAGTTTCCTCCCACCAATCTACAACCATGTTTATCAAATGTCACATGCATTCCCAATTCATTCAACTTTGAAATAGAAATAAAATTTCTAGACAATCTAAGAACATGAAAAACACCATGGAAGATTTTAATTCTCCCATCATTGAAACACAACATTAACTTCCCTAGTCCAACAATAGGATATGTAGACTTGACCTTGAGGTACACATTTCCTCCATCATACTCTTCGTATGTGGAAAACTATTCTTTATGCGGGGTCATGTGGTATGAGCATCTTGAGTCAACCAACCAATGATCATGAGAAATAACATTACATGCAGAAAGTAAAACTTCATCACCTACATTCGAAGACTTGTCAGTAGTGGAATCCATTGTTTCTTTGGGTTTCTACATTCCTTTTTCACATGTCCTCTCTTTCTGCAGTTCCAATACTTGACTCTATTCTTCTTTCCAGGGGTCTTAGAATGGCCCTTAGACTTGTCTTTAGACCCTTTCTAATCTCCTTTTGGTCTTCTTTCCATAGACCTTCCCCTGACACTGAGAGCATCCCCTGAACTATCTAAACTTTTCTTCCTCAATTCATGTGATAGCAGAACTGAAACAAGAGCATCCAACTTCAGATATGTGAGGTTAGTAGTGATAGCCAAAATAACATTCTCCCATGACTCAGGCAAAGAATAGAGAAGCAATATACATTTATCTTCCTCATTCACCTTAACATCTACAAATGCTAGTTGACTCAATAACAAATTAAACAAATTAGTGTCATGGACAGGATATAAACATACGATTGAAACAAGATTGTTGCTGGTGAAACTTTTCATCCCTTATGGGTGATAGGAGTAATTAATTACATAGGATTTACAAGGTTGATGGCACCTTAATCCTAACATTCATCACTTCTTGAATCAAACTTTCCTAGATCTTCTTCATCTCTTTTGATATAACATTTGCTGCCAAATATTCTGAAATATCTGACAGTAGGAGGTCTTCCAAACCATAGCTCATAAGGGGTCTTAGTGCTATTGACCCTTAGTTGCACTCTATTAATTAGATAGATAATAGTATGAGTTGCTTCCTTCTAGTACATGTTAGGTAGATTTGCATCTTTCAACATTTCCCTAGCCATCTCTTGCACAGTCCTATTCTTCCTTTCCACTACCCCATTTTGCTGAGGGGTCTTGGGAGCTGACACATGTCTCCTAATGCCATGATCTTCACAAAACTTTTAAAATTAATTTGAATTAAACTCACTCCTCTATTAGACCTCAAGCACTTGATCTTAGCATCCATTTTATTCTCAACTATAGCTTTGAAAATCTTGAACTTATCAAAGGCTTCTAATTTTTCTCTTAAAAAAGTAACCCAAGTCATTCTAGAATAATCATCAATAAGCAACATGAAATACCTTTCAACTTATTGACTCTTTATTCTTGTGGGGCCACAAAGGTCAGTATGAATCAACTCTACTGGCATTGAGGAAGAATACTCCTTGCTCTTGAAATTTGTCTTTGTTTGCTTTCCCATTTGGCATTACTTGCATAGTGTGTTTGTAGGCTTGGTTATCTTGGGCATATCTCTCACCGCATGAATAGAGATAATCTTTACCATATTATCAAAGTTAATGTGTCCCATTCTTTTGTGCCATAACCAACACTCACTGGATTGAGCCAATAAGCATGCTCTTCCATTTTCACCTTTTAGATGATATATGCCACCATATGAGTTGATGCCTTCTACAAATAGCTTTCTGGACCCTACCTTCCTAATTTCACAACCTTTGGCATGAAAGGTAAGATTGTATCCTTTACTGCACATTTGATTGACATTGAGAAGGTTGTGCTTTATCCTTTTGCTAGAGAGGACATCCTCAATCTTATTCTTTCCATCAATAGTTATAGCACCCTTTCCACAAATTTGTGTTGACTCATCACCACCAAACTTAACAGCTCCACCATTCCACTTCTTAAGGTTGATAAACTTCTCCTTGTCACCAGTCATATGATTAGAGCAACCACTGTTAATTACCCAATCTTTAGCTTCTTCTTTTGCATGAAAGGTAGTCCATACAACCATTGATCTATCATTGTTTTGGTCATCTTGCAAGATATCAATCTTTACACATCTTTCAATATCATCCTTTTTATCACCAATATTCAAGGCCATGAAGAGTGTTTTATCATTTGAATCATCATGATCCTCATCTTCTAAAGAACAATTGCTCTCTATGGTATACATGCTTCTTTTGAACTTGTCTCTCTTGTTACTACCCCTTGACTATTTAAAGGGACATTTAGAAGAAAAATGACCAATCTTTCCACAATTAAAACATTTGAAAGGTAACTTACCTCTATATTTGCTTGTGCCTTTCTTTAGTGTTCTTACAAAGTTTGCTTCTAGCTCATCCAAGTCATCATCTTGATCAGCTGCTTCATCTTCTATCTTCTTACTTGCTTTGAATGTTGCTTCCTTCTTTGGAGCACCTTTGTTAAATTCTCTCATTTCTTGGGTTGTGAGAGAGCCAAACAATTGATCTATTGTGTATTTATTCAAATCCCAAGTTTCCTTAATGGCAGACACCTTATGACTCTAAGATTTAGGAAGAGTTCTCAAAACCTTCTTCATAATCTCATCTTCTTTCACTTCCACACCAAGACCTCTAATGTCATTGACTATTTCATCCACCCGTAACATGTACCCAACAATGTATTCATCTTTTGTCATCCTCAAGGTTTCAAATTTGCTCTTGAAAATTTGCATCTTGGCTTGCTTCACTTTACTATCTCCTTCATAAATGATTTCAAGTTCATTCCAGACATCCTGAACAGATGTACAACCCATTACCTTCACAAGTTCTGAATTAGCTAGCCCATTCATGATAGCATTCTTTGCCTTGGCATTGTTATCATACAACTTGATCTCATTTGCATCTGTAGGATCATTAGCAGGAATAGTGTAACCCTTCTTGACTGATTGCCAAATGCCATACCCTAGAGAAGATAGATAGTTTTCCATCCTTAGTTTCCAAAAGGAATAATTTGTTCTTGACAAGGGGTCATTGTACCTCATTATTTAATCATATTTCAGAAGTCAAAATCCAGGGCTGTGTCCTTGGCTATCTGCAAATAGGGATTCTATAGTTACCAATTTTCTCTAGCTAATTCTAATCACTTTTACTAATTTAAAGAGATTGATCTATCCGCTTATGAAATGAGTTCAAAGAATGCTGAAAACAGAATTGAATAGTAAATTACTCAAAGCAAATCTATAAACTGCAACATGCATCTATCTATCAAAATTAGTAAGTATTCAATAAAGCAAAATTTGGAACAACAAAACAATGATACTAGCCTTCTGCCTTGGTGGTGAGAGTGGGCCCTTGCTCCACACCCTTAGGGCCGAAGGCTATAGTAAGGAATCAACACAAAAGAATAAGATCACAACTAATTTTGGTCCAATTCCATTCGCTTTGCATTCATAGAAATATTGATCTCCCAATTGAGATTACAAAAAATTAGAATAATAATAGTCTCCCTTTTCTACTGCTTCTATAAGTATATATAAAATGAGTGATGACATATCACTTATCTTATCTACCAGTTCTTCTATGAGATGACATCCATCTCTTTATTATACTAGCTGTCTAACTATGAAAAATAAACATGCAATAAAAATAGATTGAGTGGAACAGAAGTCCACTCTGAATTCTAAGTTTGAGTCTTAATACATTTGGGTAATGAGGCCCTAAAAATATGGATATTAAATCAATTTCATCAGTAACTCATGCTAAAACTTAAAAAGAGATAAAAACTCCTAGCAGTTAACTAAAGATGGCCCTTAATCACTTAGGTGATGATTTGAGTAATATGAGGGGTATCACGATCACCGCTAAAAGTGCTTGACCAATAGTTGTGATGGAAATATGTCCTATTCTAAAGAGGTGCCAGAATGTATGTCTCTGTCTGCAGCTCCAGAGATATGTTTGTAGCTTCAGAGATATAATTGTGGCCTTCTTGCTCAGCTTTGAAGATGCTCCAGACTTCAATCTAGCTCCGGGAAGGCTCTTCCTTTACTTCAAAACTTTTGATGTGGTAGTATTCTGGTATTTTCTCTAGAGATATTTAGGACTACCTCCAGAGATGCACAAAATTGCCATCTTGAACATCTACACCTGTTGATTCAAAAAGAGAAGTTTTTCTGCATATTTCCATCAATTCCATGCACATTAGCCCTTTAATCAGAAATCATGATCTTAAGTAATTTATCTTTAATTAATCATTATTTAGAACAATCTTGCTACCCTATTCGAGTGTAGACATCAAGAAGTTGGGATCAGAAAGGAGAAAAAGAGAGGTAAAAAGATGTATTTTATGAGTGTTGTTTGGCACTTATCATCCCCCCATACCTAAGGTTTAGCAGGTCCTCCTGCTTCTCACAATCTGGATTTATTCTAGCAGAGTAGCCTGTCAGTCAAGCTGTAGTCTTGTGCATAGGTAGACCAAGTGGTATGGTTGGTATTACCATTTCCCCTATACTGATCAACCTACTTTAACTAGTCCTGCAATTTCTCATCTTCCATCTGCTCGTCCCAAACAAGGAGTGGTTCAATTATGAGAGGGGGCTTGAAACGCCCACCTATCCACTCCTGTTTATGCTTATCCATCATTTTGGATATTAACCTTGCCTTCCTCATAAATAACCTTAAGTTTGCAGGGGTGACCACCTCTCTCATCTTCTGCTCCGAGGTCAGAATATTCCACCTTTTCTTTGCTATTGCAAGCACTGGATTAGCTAAATTGTTCATAAAAGACCAAAATCAATGGAACACTCTTGCAAATTTTTTAGGTATAATGGCAAAATTTTGTTCTGATTTTCAAGGTGATAACATATGCCCTAAATTGGGTCTCAAAAGATTGAGGGTTAGGACAATCTTTTCTGATGAAAAGATTTGTTTTTGTATCCTTCTTGAGGTGAGCCTCCATTCGCTCATTCCAAATCTGATGATTCCTCATCATTGACATGAATTCTTTGAGCTGGCAATCTCCTATAAAATAATTAAGGAAGGTCATATCGTCAACACAGAATCCATGCAGATATAATTCACACAGAAATTTTTTGTCTTCATTAGAGCTCCTTATATAGGCTTCCATGAATCCCTCTGTTGTTTCTGTGTTCTCAAGCAGATCAGACAGAACTGAAGACAACTTTCTTTATAGGACCCTTTCTTGTAAAAACATTGCATAACTAGCACTTGGAGGTCTACAAGATAAAATCTCAGAAGAAATGGAGGCCATCTGAATAACTCTTTCCTCTAGGGTTTCCACTCTTTTTGTCATGGTAGTAACTGCCCTTTGTAGTTGTAGCATAGGCTTAGAAGCCTCATATTCTCTACATCTCCTTTCCAAATAAAATAGGGCCTTAGGAATATCAATGGGGATTGGACCCACACATGGATTTGTTTGTACCTCCTATTCACTGGTTGCCCTTGGGCCAGCCAACTCTTGAATATACTCTTCTTGATCATCTATTTTTTTGTTGGCCCAAGTTAATTGTTTATCTTGTCTCTGTACTCTCTCAATTAATGCTGCAATTACTATGAGACCATTGTCTCTAGCTTTGGTAAGATCAGAGATACTTTGTACTGCCTCTATCTCCTTTTCCTTCATGATTTTAGCTGTCTTTGTCTTTTGGGCTTCCAGTTCTGCTTCCCTCTCTTGAATTATTTGGTCTTTACTCTGGAGCTCTGTTTGTAGTTTTTCAATTATTTGTTTTTCCTCCATCTCTATTTCCATTCTGACCTTCTTGAGGTCAGTGATAATCTAATTTTTCCCCCAAAGTAATCTTTTTAGATTATCAATTTCTTCCAAGAGTTGTTGATCTTTTGAAATCTCAATATACTCTTGATCAGAGGGATGAGAGAATGTTCTTGTTTCTTCTTCTATTTGCTGCACATCAGGGTCTTCCATAACCATCTATCCTGCACTGTCAGCTGCACCCAGCTCTGTTTCATCTTTTCCTATAGCCTCCATGTCCTAAGGTTCTTCTAGGGTTTCCTCTGTTTGTGCTGGAGCTGATGAAGGCCCAACTTTCTCCTTAGAAGTTCTGAAACCCAGAAGCACTTCAGCTAGGAGAGCAGTATCTTTCTCAGTTTGGGAGAGCTAACTTTTTCTTTTGTTTCTCTGTAGCATAGGTGGGGCAGGTGCCTTCGGAGTAGGTGTCTCATCCTCAGAATATGAGGAAATAGTAAAAGTTTGCCTGTGTTCTATCTCTGGAGTAGGAGATTGTTCTAAAGTTGGACTTGAACCCAGATGGATAGATGGTTCTGGGGAAACTTCTCTCAGTCTTTTCTTTCTCACTAGAGGGATCTCATTGGAATCATGGGATGCTTCTTCAACCCAATAGTGTTCTCTAGAGTCAACTTTCTTTAGGGTTTTCTTTTCTTTGTGCCTTGACCTCTTCCCTATTAGTTCCTTAGGGAAAGATCCCTTAGCTAGAGTCATCTTCCTTTGGGCTAAGTGAGTCATGTATGGAGTTTTCTCAAGAGCAAGTTCTTTAATTTCTTTGCCTTTCTTCTTTTTATCAAAAATAGGGGCTACAGATGAAGTTTCCTCTAGTGAGAACTTCTTTCCTTTTTGAACAGCTGTAGAGGAGGTTGAAGGTTCAATCTCTTCTTCTTGCTAGGTAGAGGAACCCTCATCCTCTGATTGTGCCCTCTCTGGCTCTCTGCCCTGGGGATTTTGTTCAAGAAATGTTTGCCATAATTCTTCCCCATTAGATTGAGATAGAAAATGGTGTTTCACTATCAGAAAAATGAGGCCATGATGTTTCATAGGACCCTTGTTTCATTGATATTTTTTTGTCGTTTCCCTAATGGCAAAGTACAGGAAGTTGGGAATGTTTATGCTGAATTTAGGGTGTCCATTCCCATGCCTCAGAAAAATCAACATTTTCATTATTGGTCCTCAAACTAAGGAAAATTGACCATCACATGTGAAATATTTCATCAGCCATATAGCTACAGATTGCCAAGGGTTTGGAAGTGAAGACCTAAGAATTCTTTTAACCTCATTTTTATTTAAATGCAATTGTATTGCAGTTTCACCTTCAATAGAGAAATTCCTAATCAAATTAGCATATAAGGTTTTTAGATGATAGAACCTCTCACCTTGTTCAGGCAACCCATAAATATGACTAATAGTGGTAGCAGAGAGATTGATTTGGACTCCCATTATAGTTGTCTGATTGTCCCTCAGGTTTCTTAGGAACTCATCAACAATATCTTCTTGAAACCCCTCAAGTTTTTCTAGAAACTCCAACCATCCTTCATTCCTCAGAATGTCTATTGCAGCTTCATCCTGCAAAAGGCTTGTAGCATTTTCTGGTTCTGATTTCTTCTTAACCCCCATACCTAAACTCTTTGCCTATTCTCTGTACTTACAATCCTTTCTCACTCTGCAGGTTCTGGAGAACTGTTTCAGCTGACTCTGTTCTTTAGGGTATGTTATAGTTTAAAGGAGGATTATTTTGTTAATTCGCTTAATGGCTTAGGTTGATGGAGAAAGAACTAAAAATTAGTTAGAGTATTTATGTGATCATAAATGAAGTAGAGTGATGGGACACTCTGTAGGCATGGTGATAGTAAAACAAAGATGGCAGCATGCATGAATTTGGAAAGGAAAATGATGGCAAGAGGATGTGTCATAATGATGGCATCCAAAAATAGAAAGACAATACAGTTGCTATTTAATGCTTAATTAAGATAAAATTATCTGAACCATTTTTAATAATGAGGCACGATGTACTTGGCTGAGATGCTGCAGCGTTGATGAGACTAGACGCGATGTGGCACCTGAGCAACTTTGTGTGTCTTGAAATGATGTCAATCACCTTCATTGTCACGCAACCTGTAATCATTCCCGCTCCCACTGAGTGGTTCAAGAATCCATGTATTCTAAGTGACATCAGCGCAGTCTTTGCAAATACATGTGCAAACGAGAGTAATGATTTATCGTGAGATGCGTGTTGGTTTGATTTTATTTCTACCATAAAGTAGAGGATGAGTCATGATGACCTCATCAAATGACGTTTCTACTTTATTGCCTGGAGAGGTGGGCCCCCTCCCACTTATTATGGTTGTAAATAACCCTTTATTGGTGGAGCGCCGGAGGTGCTCCTAAACTGTGAAGCATCAGAGGTGTGTTTGAGTAACTCCCGGCACCTGATCACCTCTGTAGCTTGATTATTCTCAACTGGTATGAAGAAGGGAACCACTATTTGCTAGTTTTTAGTTCCCTTGGTCGAGAAAGACAACCATTTACTGGTTTTCCATCTTCCTCTTTTTTTTTTAGAAGGCCACCATTTGCTAGTTTTCAACCTTCTTTTTAAATTTTTTTTTCAGAAGGATGCTATTTGCTGGTTTTCAACCCTCTTTTTTTAATTTTTTTTTTAACTAATCCAAAACTGTGACAGAGGAGGTATCCCCTGTATCAAAGCACAAATCATTGAGGAACTCTTCTTTAGTGGATGGCCTTTTATAGAGTTTGATTCAGTGGCCATTCACTAACAATGTGTCTGTGCTTCCATCAATAGGTTCTAACAGTACTATTCCATTTCAAAAACTTCCTTTATCTGATAAGGACCTATCCAATGAGTTTGTAATTTCTCTTTGAACTCCTTGAATTTAGAATCATAAAGAAGAACCCAATCACCTTGTTGAAATGTCCTCCTCTTGATGTGTTGATAATGCCACTGCTTCTTTTGATACTGAACCAGTTCTGTTTGCTGAATGGCCTCTGTCTAGATTTCATCCAACTCATTGAGCTGAAGAATTTTGTTCAATTGGGCTATGGACAATGGTAGACCAATATCCAATGTAGTTTTAAGTATCTGAAGTTCAAATTCTATAGACAGAATAGGCTTTTTCCCATAAACTAATTCATATGGTGAGAACTTTGTTGTGGATTTCCAAGTGGTATTGTAAGCCCAAACTACTTCAGGTAATCTGTTAGCCCAATCTTTTTTGTTCATTGTTACTATCTTTGTTAGAATATTTTCAAGTTCCCTATTAGTTACCTCTACCTGCCCATTCGCTTGAGGATGGCAAGGTGAAGATTTTCTGTGCTTGACCTGATATAAATATGTGAATGCTCTGATTACCTATGAAGTAAACTGAGGTCCTCTGTCTGAAACTATGGATCTTGGGGCTCCAAACCTCAAGAAAATCTTATTATAAAGGAAATCAGCAACTTTTTATTCTCATGCAAATTACAATGCTTGAACTTCTGCCCATTTAGTAACATAGTCTATGCATACTAGAATATACTCATTGCCTAATGATGGTGGAGAAATTGGTCCCACAAAGTCTAAACCCCACTACTCAAACAGTTCCATCATGACTTGAGGATGTAGTAACATTTCTTGGGTGAAGGTTGGTTGTCCCATCCTTTGGCACTGGTCACACTACTACACATACTTCTTAGTATCCTTATGAAGAGAGGGCCAATAGTAACCAGCTCCTAGGATCTTGTGGATAGTTTTGTGGGAAGAGTAATGCCCACCAGATGGTTCATCACGACATGCTCTTAATAGATCAAAAATTTCATCAGTTTTCAAACACCTGTGCAAAATGAAATCAAAACCACATTTAAACAACAATCCATTTAACCATTTGTAAGATAAGCTTTTCTTAACTAAACGTTTTTTCTATTTTGAAGTAAAATGGGATGGATACAAGCCTGTAGATAAAAGATTAGCTATTTCACCGAACCAAGGTACAGTAGAGGAGATAGCCAAAAGATGTTCATCTAGGAACCTGTCCTCCACTAGTTAGTTTTCTCCTCCTGTATGCAATCTTGACAGAAAATCATAAACTAAATTAAACTTGTCTGGATTATCAACTATGGTAATATCAAATTTTTGCAATAGCAATAACCACCTAATGATCCTTGCACCTACTACTGGCTTATTCATTAGGTACTTGATGGCTGCATAATCAGTGTGCACAAATATTTTATATCCAGTGATAGAATGCCTAAATTTATTTATAGCATAAATGATTGCCAAGAATTCTTTTTCAGTTGTGGTGTAATTTCTTTCTGCAGATGTAAGGTTTTTGCTGATGTAATAAATGGCATGCATACTCTCTCATTCCTCCTTTTGTCCTAAAACTGCCCCAATGGACTCATTTGAAGCATCAGTTTGTATGTGAAATGGTAAAGTCCAATTAGGTCCTCTCAAAACTGGTGTGACAGTAAGCTTCTCTTTCAAGGTTTCAAATGCTGATTGACAGTCTTCTGTCCATAGAAATTATATGTCTTTGTTAAGTAGGGTAAACAGGGGGCAACTATTCTGCTGAAATTTTCTATGAATCTCCTATAGTAGCCTGCATGACCTAGAAAACTTCTAACATCTGTCTGATTTTTGGGTCAAGGCAACTGTGTGATCAATTCTATCTTGTTTTGATCCACTTTGATCCCATTTGCTGAAATGTGGTGTCCCAATACAATTCCTTCTTCTACCATCATGAAGCACTTTTCATGGCTAAGGGATAATTGATTTTTCTCACAACATTTCAGTACTTTCTCAAGGTTTGTGAGAGTTTCTTCAAAATTATCCCCATACACAATAAATTCATCCATATAGACCTCCATGCATTCATTAGCTAGTTCAACGAAAATGGCTAAAACAAGTCTCTGAAATGTAGCTGGGGCATTACATAGTCCAAATGGAAGAACTTTGTAAGCAAAAGTTCCCCAAGAGTAGGTGAAGGTGGTTTTGTTTGGTCTTCAGGTGCTACTTGAATTTGGTTATACCCACTGAACCCATCTAGAAAAGAAAAATACTTTCTCCCAGCAAGGTTGTCCAGTACTTGGTCAATGAATGGTAGGGGAAAGTAGTCCTTTTTTGTAGCTTTGTTTAGTTCCCTATAGTCAATACACACCTTCCATTTCCCATTATTTTTAGGCACTATGACAAGGGGTGAGACCCATTGACTATCTGAGATTGGATATATAAACCCTACTTGCAGTAATTTTTCTATTTTAGTTTTAACAATGTCCTTTAAAGCAGGTTTCAATCTTCTCTGGGGTTGTCTGACAGGTTTAATATCCTCAGTGTAAATATGATGGGTACAGATCTCAGGAGGTATGCCCTTCATATCTTGGTATTCCCAAGCAAAAGCTGCTGAGTGGGAAATCAGAAGTTGGATAAGTTTTTCTTCTTGATCTGTTGTTAACTGAGTATTGATATTAAGTGTTTTCCCTAGTAAAATCATGACATATTTTGTGATTTGATCCATAGATGTAGTTAATCCATACACTGGAGTCATGGTATTGAGGGGGCAAGAATGTGGAAGCAACATGTGGAACGTGGCTAAGTCTCTGTAAAAGGTTTCCCCACAAGGAATGATATTTGCGAGGGTACAATGAGAAGAAGTAAGAAGTTCTCTCCTAGAATCCTGGACAAGCTCCACATCCTCATTGATTAGGATGTGGGTAATGTCTTTTGTTGTATCAGAGTAGATTTCTTCTTCCAACTCTCTTAGATCTTCCCTGATGGTTACCATAGTTACTAAGGCACTGTTGTCATTGTTCTCTGGTTCATCCAGCCATACTCTTCCTGTATAATGTATTGATGGTTTAGTTGGAAGATACAGAGATATTTTCTTCAAATCTATCCCATTAGAAATGACCATATCCCAAGTTTGACAATCAATAGATGCTACTGCTGTAGCCATCCATGGTCTTCCTAAAATTAGTGGATAATCATTTCTCTGGTTTCTCGATTCTAATATCAGGAAGTCTACTGGAAATTCCCATGATTCTATCACAACTGGTACATCAGTGATTACTCCTTTCGGAACAACTACTAACTGGTCAGCAAGTTGAAGGATTGTAGTTGTGGATTGGATACCTGATAGAGCTAATTTGTCCATTGTATGAACCATCATCACATTAATTGCTACTCCCAAATTAACCAAAACATTTGAAATTTCTACCCCTGAGATGAAAACAGTTATGACAGGATTTCCAGGGTCTCCATATTTTAGGAGGAGCATTTCTCCCATCAATAGATCTACTACTTTCCCTTCCACCTGTATTGTAGAAGGAAAATTTTTCTTCTTGCCCCGTGTTTTGACACAATGTTGTTTAATGAATTGTGGTACATCTCTGATTGCTTGGAGCAGAGGAATTTCAATGTTCAGTTGCCTGATTTCTTGTAAAAGTTCTGATTCCAGGTTGGGTCAGACTTGTTTTTGTAAGATCTTTTTCTGGGGGACATGTTGTTTGAGTCGTTCTGGGTATGGTGCTAGTTTTTCCATCTCTGGAGCATCTCCAGAGCATTTATCAGAATTGTGTCTAGGAATGTTCTATGGAGTCAGTCTTTTAGGAGCAACTTTGGAGTTATCCAAGGATGATTCTTTTAGCACTTTTTTAGTAGTAATCTCCTTTGGGAGTTGAGTGGATGAATTTTCAGGTTCCTCATCATTGGTTACTTCAACTATAGTTGGAGGAGATGGTCTTGGGAATGCTTTCCCAGAATGCAATTGGAGATTATTTGAATATATAGCATTAATACCAGCCATGTTTTCTTGCTTTGTCATGTAAACAACTACTCCCTATTTATTTCGTGGGTTTGGTATAGGCTGAGCTGGTAAGGGTGGTTGGCTAACCGGCTCATTTTGTGATTGACCTTGTGTATTGGAGGGTCCATTTAGTAAAGCTTGTTGTTGAGGTTGGAAATGTCTAGGTTGTCCCTGGTATTGTTGATTATATCCCTGTTGAGGACCCCATTGAGGTTGCATGTTTTGAGATCCAAACTGTGGTGGCCACTGTTGATTTCCCCAGTGCTGATTTTGCCAATGTTGATTTGGCCAATCCTGTTGTCCCCAAGGAGGATTATTTTGAGGCCCATGCCAAGTTGGATTCCATTGATTATTTCCCCAATTAGTAGGACCCCTATAAGAAGGTTGGTTTGGATACTGATTATAAGGGAAATTCCTAGCTTGTTTTTGTCCCACATAGTTCAATTCTTCTTCTATTATGGCATTCTTCTTACTCAACCTTTTCAAGGCTGGGAGTTGACTACATTGACTGGTAGGATGTTCCCTATCATAGATCTAACAAATCTCTGATTTGTCTAAAGGGAATTCTCTCAACAGATGCTTGTTTCTACACCTAGGACAATAGATGGAGAGTGGTTCAGTTATTCTATTTTGATTAGCTGTTCTAGTTTTTGCTTGAATCCCATCTAATGTGGTATTTAATTGAACCAAAATATTTATTTTTAGATTTGCAATCTCTTCCATTAACTGTCTTATTTCATTCTTCACTTTGAAAGTTTTGGATGATCTCACTCCATCTTGGGTTCTAGAATAGTTCCTGTAGAGCTCTTCTATAGCAGGTGTAATAAGTGAGATCGAAATGAAGATAATAACTAATCTGAATCAAACTAGAATGATTATACCGTCATTGAGACCCCACGAATCCATGCGGGAAGGAGATGCACCCAAGAGAGCTCCTCAAGATTGTTCCCGTGATCAGTGTGACTAATGTGGATTGCTCAAGTCAACACAATGGAGATGAGAGACAAGTTGATTCAGATGGAGATAGGGGATTGAGACAAGATTTTGGCAGAGGTTTGATAAGATTAGGAGATTGGGGAATGATTTTGACAGAGGTTTGATGCATGAAGGGGCCTCTTGGAGAGATTTGGGCAGAGGTCTGATGCCTAGACTTGGCTTCCTAAATGGCTTAGAGAGGGGTCCTATTTATAGGATTTTGGAGCTGAGGATGGAGGGTCAGGATTCATCTGATCAGATCAAGGGCTAGGAATAAAAGTGAATCTTTTATTCCTAGTGGGTGAATTAAAAATTCCCATTTTGGGAAGAGTGGAGGTGAGTGGGAGATATCTGAATTTTATATTCAGTGATTGGGAATGAGTGGGAGACATCTGAATATTAAATTCAATTTAGTGGATGAGTGGGAGACAAGGTTAATTAAGTGTTTTCTTAATTAACTTAAGCCTAGGTTAATCAGATAAATAGGATTTATCTCATTAACAGGGATTAGGGAAAATCATCTAAATGAATATTAGGAATATTCATTTAATTGATAGGATAGGGTTGTAAGGTTAAATGGACTAATTAGGTGAATTAGTTGATCACCAGGGATATGCAGATTGGGGGAATGGATTAGTGTGAGATACAGAAAATTGGTTTCCAGAAGCAGTCCAATTTTAGGTGTCCACAACAGGTATATCCATTTTGTTGATATTTCCTTTTCCCATTAGATCCAGTGCCTATTTTGATTCTTTATCCAATCCTTTTACAAACATGGTTCTAGCCAAAGAGTGATTTACTGGGTTGCCATACCTTCTCAAGGTGAAGTTAAACCTGTCCACATAGTCCTCTAAGGTCTCTTCCTCTCCTTGTCTAATTTTAAATAATTCCTCATTTTTATTACTGACTCTACAATAATCTTGGTACTTTCCTAAAAACTCTATTTCCATCTGATCCCAAGAATGAATAGAGTTCTAGGATAAACCCATAAACCATCTTATTGCAAAATCTTTTAGGGTTGAAGGGAACATATTGAGTTTTTGGTTATCTGATCCATAATCATAAGTTTGGCATACTACTTTGAATTCAAACAGAAACTGATCTGGATCCTCAAAAGAAAGACCTCTAAAATTTGGCAAGTGTGCTGGTGAGATATTTTTCATAGGAGCATTGTCTCCAGTAGCCAGAACAATGGGATATGAGAAGGTTCTTGGAGCCTGATTTTCCTCTTCTTCATGATTATCATTATTATCATCCATGTTTAGTACTGGTTCTTCTCCTTGAGGTTCTAGGAAATTAGGTTCTATCAAAGGATCTACCTGAAACTTTTGTTGTAATTCTTGGATATAATCAGCGAGTGGAAGATTTGGAGGATCTAAGGGATTATTGATTTGAGGTGCAACTTTCAAGGTAGGTTCTAGGTGTCTTTCTTCAACAAGATCTTGTGCCACCCCACTGCTCTCTCCTATAGCTTGTTGATAGGGTGTCTGTTTTATGTATCTTCCTTTTGAATCTCTAGCTCTAACCATATAGATCTAACCTAAAAATTGTTTAGCTAAGTTTCCCTAATTAACACAATTATCCTTGGTAATGGTGCCAAAAATGACAAGGGGTCATTGTACCTCATCATTTAATCATATTTTAGATGTCAAAATCCACGGTTGTGTCCTCAGCTATTTGCATATAGGGATTCTACAGTTACCAGTTTTCTCTAGCTAATTCTAATGGATTTTACTAATTTAAAGAGATTGATCTATCCGCTTACAAAATGAATTCAAAGAATGCTAAAAATAGAATTGAACAGTAAATTACTCAAAGCAAATCTATAAACTACAACATGCATCTATCTATCAAAATCAGTAAGTATTCGATAAAGCAAAATTCAGAACAACAAAATAGTGGTACTAGCCTTCTTCCTTGGTGCTGAGAGTGGGCCCTTGCTCCACACCCTTAGGGCCGAAGGCTACAGTAAGGAATCAACACAAAAGAATAAGATCACAACTAAATTCAGTCCAATTCCATTCGCTTTGCATTCATAGAAATATTGATCCCCGAATTGAGATTACAGAAAATCAGAATAATAATAGTCTCCCTTTTCTGCTGCTTCTGTAAGTATATATAAAATGAGTGATGACATATCACTTATCTTATCTACCAATTCTTCTATGAGATGACATCCATCTCTTTATTATACTAGCTTTCTAACTACAAAAAATAACCATGCAATAAAAATAGATTAAGTGGAATAGAAGTCCACTCTGAATTCTAAGTTTGAGTCTTAATACATTTGGGCAGCGAGGCCCTAAAAAATATGGATATTAAATTAGTTTCATCAGTAACTCATGCAAAAACTTAAAAAGAGATAAAAAATCCCAGCAGTTAACTAAAGATGGCCCTTAATCACTCAGGTGATGATTTAAGTAATATGAGGGGTATCACGATCACTACTGAAAGTGCCTGCCCGACAGCTATGCTGGAAATCTGCCCTTTTCTAAAGAGGTGCCAGAATGTATATCTCTGTCTGCAGCTCTAGAGATATGTCTGTAGCTCCGAAGATATAATTGTGGCCTTCTTGCTCAGCTCCGGAGATGCTCTAGACTTCAATCCAACTTTGGGAAGGCTCTTCCTCTTCAAAACTTCTGATGTCATAGTATTCTGGTATTGTCTCTAGAGATATTTAGGACTACCTCTGGAGATGCACAAAATTGCCATCTTGAACATTTACACCTGTTGATTTAAAAAGAGAAGTTTTTCTGCATATTTCCATCAATTCCATGCATATTAGCCCTTTAATCAGAAATCATGATCTTAAGTAATTTATCTTTAATTAATCATTATTTAGAACAATCTTGCTAGCCTATTCAGGTGCAGACATCAAGAAGTTGGGATCAGAAAGGAGAAAAAGAGAGGTAAAAGGGTGTATTTTATGGGTGCTACTTGGCACTCATCAGTTCCATCAAACATAGGTACCTTGAGAGATCCATTATTAGCCATCTTGGATCTTCCTCAAGCGGTTAAGCTTCTTATGAGTAACTTGGCTCTGATACCAATTGTTGAACACACTAGGATACTGAGAGGGCGGTGAATCAGTATCTAAACAAACTTTAAATCCTCCAGAGCAGATTAAAACTTAAGCATTACAACATTAACATAAACATGAAGGATCAACATAATGCACATTAACACATAACACCAGATATATATGGAAAACCTAAAAAGGGAAAAACCATGGTGAGGATTAACTCACAATATACGAAGCTTAAAATTACAACTTTGTTTTAGGGCTACAACCCAAAGAAGCTACTACTCCCTCAAGAAAAGTTTTAGGGTCACTCCCAAGGAAGCTACAACTCCCTGCTAACATTGTTTTAGGGCTATAACCCAAGGAAGCTACTACTCCCTGCTGACTTTGTTTTAGGGCTACAACCCAAGGAAGCTACTACTCCATAAAGAAATCTTTTAGGGTCACTCCCAAGGAAGCTACAACCCAAGGAAGCAACTACTCTTTGAAGTGAGAATGAACTTAGAAAAGATTATAGTATAATAGTCCTACTGTCTGAAAACTGACATTGAAGCTCACACCTTTGATGATTGCAATTCTTCCTCTTCTAATGATTGGATCAATTAGGCACACTCTTCACTTCCCTCCTATAACAAAAATGTCTTCAAAATGGATCAGTACAGTCTTTATTGCTTCTGTTCTTTCTCCTTCAGTCACATATCATAATGCATATCATGTTCATATTCTGCTCTTTTATATACTCACTTATTCATCTTTGCAATCATACTCCATCTAGATCATCTAGGGTTACAATATATACATGACATTACTTCAATTTCATTACAAGTCAGCCAATACAACAAGAATATTACATTTTACAAGTCGACCAAAGATCACAACATGAAACATGCATAGGGCAAGCCCTATCATGAACAATACGCTACTCCAGAAGGAACCACACACCTTGCAGATCCCAATACATGCTTAGTCTAGTCCTAAACATCCTTCATAGCATCATTCTTCAAGGAATATCATTTGCACACTACACAAATTTGAATTAGGTCACCCTTAAGCAAGAACACATGAAGCTTGTAGCACAACGATCATTTCAACTTGGCGGTACACATGAGTGATTAAATATTGCTTTCTCTTCTTCTAGATGAGTTGGCAGGACCTATACAACATCTCCAAACATTCCTTGAGCTCTGTACAACAACAATATTGTGCAGCATACCTTCAACAATCTTTAGTCGTCCAGATAGAGGCATAGAGTGGCAATAATATCATTCTAGACCACAACCAATTCTAGAGAGAGTATAAAACTACCTTGCGGGGAAACAAGACACAATATAAGATCATTAGAACAATCTTACATAAGTCAATGTATCATTTCAAGCCACAACAAGTTGGCACACATCATCAGCATATGTCCTGAGAACAGCTAGGCATCCAGAATTGTCTGTATCACAACTATCATTTGAAAACTAAACTTGTGGACCTTCAAAACACCTGAAACTCATATGGATGCACTCATACACTGCTATGAACATATCCTCAAAACTGCACAACCATATCTATCATTGTGGAGGAATGTGGAGCATTCCAAACAGTATTCATCATTACTTAATTATGCCAAAGCACAGACCAGAACTCTGTCTTTCATAACTTTCACTGTGGAGGGCCAAATGATTTGAAACTTTGGATTTAGCACCTTTACATCATTCTTAAATTAACTTCTAAACCACATACCATATGTTCAAATTCAGAGGAATATAGAGCATTTTACCAGGCAGTCTTTCAGGGAATTCTCTATAGCAGAACCCTTCACTAACTTCTAGAGGCCAAACCCTTCATATAACAACACATACATTCGTAGGAACAATAGGAAGGAACATACAACATACCACAAGCCATCAACAACATCTTTTCATCCTCAACATAGCTTAATGTATCATTATTCATCTTAGTGCTTCTAATTCCTATCTTAATATTTCATCATTCATCTCAATGCTTCGAATTCCCATCTTAATATTTCATCATTCATATTGGTACTTCTAATACCCATCTTAATATTTCATCATGAAATCATCTTTGTTGAGCACAAGCATGCTCAAAACAACTTGACTTGACACTGATCAGGACATGACATCCAACCATGAACATTAGGAACATCACAGTATCTCACTGCATCTCTATTACTACATTGATATATTATCATTACAAATCGAGTGCTGACCTTACTCTAAGTGTTGATATCAATGACAACACATATTGACAACACCTAGATAGAATATTCCCCCAAGTGGATGGAATATACTCTAGAAACTTGAAACCATTGACTGATTTGCAAAATCATCATTTTATCGCGTAAAACCACTCATTGTATGTTAGAAACTACCTTAGTACTAGTTCTAAACCACTTATAGGACTATGGAGATGGTCTGGCATTGTAGAAAAACTATTTCATGATCAGTTTCTGGTGGTTTGTGGGTTGTTTGAGGAGATTCTGACAATTTTTATAACCATCGGGCAATTTGTGGTAGCCACTGATGGTATGGAGGGGGCCACCAAGGGGGCCCACAAGGCCAGATGGCACCCTTTGATGGGTTCACAGGTACCCCTATCAATAGGGTATGGGGGATAGGTCTGCGAACTTATACCCTCTACTCTTTTTTATTATTTTAAAATAAAATCCGTAAATTAACAATATAAACCAAAGAATAATTTTTTACCCTGTGGGTAAAAATTCTTAACGACCCATAGATAAAAGACTACACCAATTTTGATTATGTTTGTAGAATGAAAAAAGATTTTGTAGTATTCTCTATGATGGTATGATCCGTATGACAGGGAAGATGAATTTTGTTTTGGTGCCTTGGGGCAAAAGTGTTCAAATTTGATAAATTGATAGTTGATCTTGAGGTTTTTAGGCCTTCTAGATGCAATAGTAGGGTCAGATTTGATCCAAAATGCTCCAAGAATGTAGCTACCTTCTGAGTCTGGGAACCACCTCCCAACTTCAAACCTTTGTAGATCTTGCCTCCAATGTCCAATTTGGACAAATCAAAAGGTTAAAATGACTTTCTTGGACACCTTCAACTCAATGGTGGGCTCAGATTTGCACCAACATGCTCCAATATGAACTTGTAATACAAAGCCACAAAGAAGAAACCCCCCCAAATTTGGTATTTCTATCAAGTTTTTCTAATTTTCCAAGTCATCATATAATGCAAGATAAGAGCATACTCAACTTTTCAATATCAACCAAAATTTTCATCCTAAATCTCTCAAAAATGACTAACATAAAGCAATCCTACTAGCTCTAATACCATGTAAGAGTTGGTTATGAAGGTATCCACCCAAGATTTAGGAGCTTCAATGAAAGCACAAAGAGATCCAAAATAAAAGAATGATTATATTGTATCAAAATATTTAAATACAAAATATACATGAATGAGATTACAATGAGAAGCCCTTCATTATATAGGCCAAGGTGAAACATAGGACAACATAAGATTATAACAAATGTCTTAATCTTATGACTTGCAACACAAAGTGATAAATATCCTTAGTGTACCCTAAGTATGCCCTAAGTAAACTTAATTAGACAAGTATGAAAAGGACCTAACGTGGAACTAGTTAGGTAATATACTCTATTCACATCAATAATCAAGACCCCCAAAATCATGTAGGTGTCATAATGGGTGAGTCAAATACCATGTGAAATATGAATTAGAGGTATCAAGAAAGTGAAATATGAATTAGAGTTACTAATATCACATGTGCATGATTTAGTATCCTCATTGAATTGGCCCTCAATTTAAACTCAAAATTTGCATTCAAGATGGGTTGGGAATTAAATGTGATAATTTTCTTAATGAAACAAGGTGTAATGGTGAAAATCACATACCCATGCCCTTTTCACTTATGTTTTGAGCCTAGAACAACTAGGTTGTCCTTCATGCATTGACTAGTGTGTAAGATGGGGCATTTCACATGGAAGTTGGCAACTAATGTCATCGGATCCAAATCCCATCATTACTCATCCTTGGAAGTTGATCCCTTGCTTATTGAAACATGATGTAATGTGAAAAATGCATACCCATGCCCTTTTCCCTTATGTTTTGGTCCCATGGTGATTAGGTTGCTCTTTTTCCATCGACTAGTGTGTGTAAGATTGGGTATTTAGCATGTAAGTTGGTAAATAACATTATCTAATCCTTATATGTCATCAAACATCCCCAAAAGTTGATTATGATCCCCACATTTATCATTTGTTGTCTGGTTTGGTTCAACAAATGCATAATTGATCCTAATCATTTCTATATCTATGGATCTAAACCCTGAACATTTAAATTCAATTTTTTAAATTGGGTCCCATTCCATCCATTTCCATTGAGACATTGAGACATTGAGGATGAGATTGCTATAGAAACACTAACATCCAAAATTTTCCATATACTAGGAGGTGTGACAATTGAATTCATCAACTAAGCAAACAATAATAGATTTAACTCATAAACTCAAATACACATAAACAATAAAATTAAATTTTACAAAATAAAAATTTAAAATGTGCTACAACGTACCTTAGTGAATCCAATGTCACAATTAATTCTATGAACAAGCATGCTAGATGGTGATGTAATGCCCACCTATTCAACAAAAAATTATATTTTCAAATACTCAACATTATTCTGAATATAAACTACTAATTTATTTTGATATATTAGAATTTTACCTTTGAAATAGATGCAACTGTAAAACTCATTGGTGGGATGGTCGATACATTCATATCGCCCTATGACATTACACCCTAAAATGTATAATATATGCATAATTTTAATTCATTTCTATAATTAAAAATCAATTTACATGTAAAAATTTTAAGTATAAAATATAAAATGTTATAAATTCATATACAAATACATGTATGTGATCAACAAACAAATCATGTAATTGCTCATCATTCATCACCATATTATCTTCAATTGACCACCTCATACCATTGGATCACCCTTTGTGTTCCCAATACATCTAAAATGACAATGAGTGCACTTGTGGGAGGTGACACCCTTTGCACACTCTAGATCACAGTCTTTTCCAAAACATAAATTATAGCAGTTAAAGCATAGGTGAGAGCTAGGAGCTCTAGAATTGGATGATCCTACTTCTTGATCATCTGTTGAAGCAAAAGACTAGGATATCTATGTGCCATGTTCTATAAGTGTGTCTGTGAGGCTAGCAATCACATGGAGAGTTTGCACCTCCATAGTCTCTTTGATGACTAATGGAATCGTCACATGATGCATGGTTTTTTATGCTAGTGGTCTTTGTTGACGGTTTTCTACCTGATGAGCTCCTAGTCTATCTTGGGAAAAGCCTCCACCTCTACCTTAAAACTCCCTCATATCAAAATAATTAGGAATTTCATGAAGAATAAACTCATAGTAAAGTTTTCTAAGAAAATATAGTGGCACCTCATGGTTATTACATGGAGGTTGGTCAAATACCATCCACCACCTATCTCAAAAATTATTTTTTATTTTATTGTGATTGTACCAATGTATTGGAAATGTTATTTAAGTCACAGGAAGGGGTGCATTGGTTCTAGGATCGATAAAAAGAGCACAAATTTATCCTTTTGTTATCTCTTATTTTTCACTTCATTGTAGGATAATTTTGTCACATAAAATTGATGTTATGAATCTTTATAACTTTTCCATTGATCTATTTGGCTCATCACTAAGTCAACATTATTCATCATTGCTTCCAATGATGAAGCAAGTGATGTATGTTTGGGGTTTGATATTGTTGCCTTCAGTTTTGAAACTAATTTTGTAAGTTGAATTTTATTTTATTCCAAATGCCCTAACAAATCCTCTTGGATTTGTCTAGGGTTTGTCAGAAGTGTTGAAGGAGATTGGGGTGTTGCAGGGTTCTCTTCGGGCATTTCTTCATTCAAATTAGGTTTCAGGTTAGGGTTTATAGGATCTGATATAAAAAATTAAAAAATTCATCCAAAATAGTCTAATTTATTGAAATGTAAACACAATTTGATTAAAAACACTAAAATATTGGACTTATCTCTTCTGTTATGTGGCATTGTAAAAATCCTTGTGGTGGAGTTTGTAATATGGTGAGATTTGTAAAAACATTAGAGGATTTTAGGGGAGAAAACATGCCTCTAAATTAGGAATAATCCCAATAAACATATCCTAAACTCCCCATAAATCAACTCATATGCACAAGGAGATAACCATGCTAACATCCCTTAATTGAACCCTCTAGAACTAACAACAATATCTCAAGATACATATCCATGAGAAGATAAATAAAAAAAAACAAAATGCATCTAAAAATAGGATGGGCAATACCTATTAGAAGATAATCTACTGAGTAGACCAAGAGTAGGGAATGAGAATGCTCGTCCAGGATATACCAAGTCACAATGACTCTCTCCAAGAACAATCTCCTCTCAGGTCCATGAACTCATGTCAATATCTAGGTTAAAATATCTTCAATATTTCTAATAAAACCTCCAATGAGTAAAATTGTCTCAACAAATGTGTCTAATCTCAAGAGAAGTCCAACCTCACCCAAGTCTGCAAATATCCATGAGCACCTATAATAGATCAATCTATGCTAAGATTCAAATGCAACACCACACTATCATGAAACTCCCAAGCACATGACCAATGTACTCAATACCAACTAGACCATTATCAAAGCTCCAACTGTAGAATCAAGAACCCAACATGACATCATGATCTAACATCTCCTCCTAGGAGATCACATGCTCCAATGAACATATTGTGATCTCAAGAGAACCTGTATCATGCCAAAACTCAAGCTAGTATCAAAATGAATGAAGACACAATACCAACCATACTCTAAACCAAGGATCAACATCTCCAATCACATGAAAATAACCATCTCCTAACAATAGAACTTAGGATGTCAAAGCACTTTCACTGCAATAAGAATCATGATCCAAGAGTTTGTCCATGACACCCAACCAATGTAGAAGATCATCCATCACTGGGTGATTTATACACATCACTACCAAAGATCCCACTGAACCATGATACAAGCTATCCATGGTATCATGATAACCATTTCTTAATTGAAGATCACCCATGGTCCACACAAATAATTGTAATACTAGTAAATCCAAAATAGAACCAAGATCTCCAAGCAAAGAATATAAACCATCACTGTCAAAAGATCACACTAAATCATGTAACCAAGCTATCTATGACATCATGATAAACATGCTACAAGTCCCAATAATTGACTATGTAGGCACTCTAGTCATCCATCATCTCACCCCAATGCAACATACCAATGCACAAATGACCACAAACAAGACCAACTAACAAAGTCTACATCAACACTGAAACGATCTCATGGATATAGACAGTCCACGTCTGACTCATCCCACTGCAACCAATGTGTGGCCAACCCACAAAATTACATAACTTGAAGATCCCAAATAAAAGAAACATGAAAACGCATCATCGCATTACTAACTTGCAAGCTGAGATATCAAAGAATATAACTTGTATACTTCAAGATGCAAACATCAAATCGACCCCAAATTTGATTTGCCAAACAAATCCACAATTGAGTAACCATAGTCAAGGAACCAATCAAACATCTAGGAGATAAGAACAACCTCCTAAAACTAAACCAAACCACCACCTTTAATCATGAATCAAACATCATAACCCATACCTGTCAACTACATACATGATCATGTCATTCCAATGCTCAAATGTACCTACATATCTATGACATCATAATCATAATCATTGTTGTAACTGTATTCAACTCTCATTGAATCAAGACTCCTAGTCTCACATATGTATCAATCATGTCCTCAAACCATAAGACTACCAGTGTACCTATCTTTGTCAAAGTCTAAACTCTGAAAACACCTGTAAACCTATATCTGGAAGCACCAAATCTAAAGACCTGCTATACCATGATGTTGGTATCACAACAACATGCACTCCCACAAGTTTGTACTAAAAAATTCATCTAAATGCTCTTACAGTAATACTCCAAATCTTAGGCCCTCACAAATGCTCAAACAAGTACAAAACTCTCTTTGCAAACCAAATTGAAAATCTACATGATCCATTGTGTAGTACACTCAAATTCTCTACAACACCTATTCGAAATAAAAAATTTGATTCCGTATGTGAAAGTTATGACTAATTAACTATCTTAGAGAAATGCCTGGATTTAGGCACCAAATTCTAACACAAACAACAAAACCTAATGACCAAACCTATACCATTATGTAGCACTTGGAGAGATCTTTTTAACATCTATAAGAAGTCAAAAACTGTTATCATGGGTAAAAGTTATGTTTGTGGAATAAAATACCCTCCGAGAGTTAAAAAGGGCCCTTAGGTGGGGACATGTCTGTACCGCTGATGTCATCATCCATACGGATGATGTCAGGACTAGGATGAGGTGATGCCTGGGTGGCACACTAGCGACAACTGGGTGAAGGCAGTGCTTTGGTTGGCTGATGGTAGCAGACTCCAAATCATATTTAAAATTGTTTAAATTTTTGAGTTTCCAAATTTCAAACATCAGAGCCAAAAAGGTTTTAAGCAATGTTTAATAAAGTTTGAAGTCTAGTTTTGAAAGCTCGTAGAGGGGCCACTAGGATAATTGGCCTGATCGGGGGCCGAGAGCCCTGCCAAACCGATTATCGTCGGTCAGGGCCTGGCTAGGACAGACATTTCCTATGACCCACTTGTCACTGATATGAGGGACATGGTACATTGGTTTGTAGACCCTATACCCTTCCTTTAATTTTCTTTGATTGATTTCTCTACAGTTTAAAACAATCATTTTTAAATTAAAAAATTTCAATAAATATTTTTCTTCAAACTATAGAGCATAGGAAATTTTTTGTTTAATAAAAGTTTTAAACTCTGCACATTGCAACTGCATGATTGAATGGGCAAGGGGGCATTTTTTTCTCTTTGGGTCATGGTGACTAAAATATATCAAATTTTATGATAATTTTCATGTCTTGGGCCTCCTAGATCCAATGGTGAGGTTAGTATTGTCCCATGAGGTCATTTCTACAACCTGCACTATAAAACCCTCACGTGTAGCACAACCAAGAAAACTCATTTTGTCATATATTTTTTAAATTCCAAATCTGCAATAAACATAACAAATCTACAAACTCCAAAACCTCAAATTTACAAAACAACAACCTAAACAAAACTCTCATATCTTGAGATGTCTCAAATCTTTCCTGCATAGCCATGGATTCAACTTTACACCAGATCTACTCAAACAAGGGTTATACAAAACCAGGGAGCTCACACCCCCTCAACCATAGATATAGCTCTGATACCACTTGTTAGTAAATTATCAAGTTGATCAAACCATTTACTATATAATCATATGAGAGTTAATGATGCATACAAGCTTACAAAATAATCATAATGCAAAGATCAATAGACAAGCCACAAGATAACAAAGGATATACCTTGGGAAAATGATGTAGGAGCATCCTTGGTTCAAAAGAAATCTTGCATCAACCAAAATATTTGCATTCATTTTGTTTTCTTTCATTTTCCATTTTAGTACAGTTAGTTCAGTCATGAGCAGTTTTAGTAGACTGGTCAGCATTCTACCGTAGTTTCATTTCAGACCTTGCGGAGTAGGATTTAGCATCTAGACATCATCATGTACGTCATATCCAAAATTTAGATCATTTGGATTAGTTTCCGAAAAGATATTGCTATCAGAAGATTAACTATTTTCTTAGAACATAGCATTCAAATAGTCTCAGACAATTAGCTGAAGGAGAAGACTTGCGGAGCACTTCCATGATTTGTAGAGCTAAATGACACATCATTCAAGATAGTTTGGGACATGGCTAACCTTCCCTAAGATCCACACCTTGTTTCTTTCACTTGCGGATGATTACAAGTTGCTTAAGGCGAACCTATCCATGTACACATGTTACATCTCTTTCATTGGAGTTTGTAATATTCCTTGGCCAATGTGAAGGATTCTTGTGATTCAAAGATGATATATATTCATGTAATAGATGTATAGGAAAGTAGTTAGTAGTAGATAATCAAGGATAGATAGTTCATAAGTTATATTTTCTTCTGTAAGGTGCTTCAAAGCTATATCTTGCGCATGTGTTGTAATTAGAGAATCAGGCCTGTGAGGCCTAATCTGTAATGCCATAGGTTGAAAGCAAGTTAGTAATTTGAATCTATGATATATTGAACATCAAATATGCATTTGCATTCTACAATTGAGTTGCTTCCATTGTGTTTACTCTTGCTACACGGTCTGGACTATTCACTCCATGGACCCTTCTAACCGTGACTGCACTAAGTGGTATCAGAGCGAAGTTTGAATCCATTAGGAGTGAAGTTTGTGAAAGCATTCCATAAGATCTTCTTGTGAATAGATCATTGAACCCGATACAAACTACTTGTGTTGTCAACCGATCATCGATTGTGAGGCAGTTGTCACCTTGTAGCCCGATCACCGAATTTGAGGCAGTTACACTTGATCCTAGGAAGAGATGCCGCTGAGGAGAATACCTGATGTTGGTACTATGGTTGGAAGAATGGATGAGATGATGGAAATGATGAAAATAATGTGAGTTTGATTGGATGCTGTTGAAGAAGATAGGAGAAGAGGACTAACACCTCAACCTAATGTTGAAAGTGATGATGAAGAATTTCAATTTGCTGATCAAAATGAAGAAACCCTAGAAGAAGAAGAAGAATCAGATCAAGTGAAGATGTTGTGAGCTCTTTCAAAGATTGGGAAAAGACCTAGGGTGGATGTACCGAACTATACTGGCAATTTGAATCCAAAGGAACTAATTGATTAGATAAATGACCTAGAAGAATACTTTGAATATGAGGAAATTGAAGATCTTGAGAAGGTGAGATTTACAAAGACAAAGTTGAAAGGACATGTTGCTATTTGGTGGAAAGAATTTTAGTTGGATAGAAATAGAAGAGGAAAAGAAAAGATCATAAAATGGGATAGAATGGTGACAAATTTGAAGAATCAGTTTATATCTACTGACTATGAGTTGGAACTATTGAAGAGATTGCAAAACCTAAGACTAAAGGAGAAATCTGTGAAGGAGTATACTGAAGAATTTCATAAGATGATTATAATGACAAGACATAGTGAAGAAAGCAAGGAGAAAGTGGCAAGATACATCAATGGACTGAGATTGAATATTCAAGAAGAACTGAGTTTGGTGAGGATGACAACATTGGAAGAAGCATATCAGTTTGCCCTGAAAGTTCAAGAAAAGTTGAACAAGAAACATGAGCAGAGACAAAGAGGTAGAGGAGGTAAATTTCAGAGAGGTAGAACATTTTCCAGAGGAGAAAGATCATATGTGGAACAAAATAGACAAGATAGCACATTCAAGAAGGAGGATAGAGATAGCAATTCATACCAGAGAGATGATAGAACTTTCTACTGCAGAGGAAACCCTAATTCTTACCGGAGTGAAAGATACATAAGAGATGAAAGAGGAATTGATAAGAGAGCATTTAGAGGAACCTATTTTAAGTGTGGAGGTGAAGGACATAGAGCATTTGAATGTCATCAGAGAAGTACAAGAAAGAAGACAGAGAACAACGGAAGAACAACTTATGTAGAAGAAGAAACTGTTGGATCACCTAGTTCAGTTGGTAAACTTGAGAAAGGAGAATCACTTGTCATGAGGAGAGCACTATTTCAAGCAGAGACAAATGAAGAACCACCACAGAGGAAAATTTTGTTTCAGACTAGATGCAAATTAGGAGGTAAATGTTGTAAGGTTGTAATTGATAGTGATAGTTCTGATAATTTAGTTTCAGAGAAGATGGTGATTAAGCTAAACCTAGAGAGATTGAAACACCCTAAGCCCTATTAGATAGCATGGATTCAGGATGATCATAAGGTACTAGTGAGTGAACAATGTTTGGTGAAATTTCATAATGGATCTTATCATGATGAAGTATTGTGTGATATTATGCCTATGGATGTATGTCATATATTGTTGGGTAGACCATGGCAGTATGATAGAAATGATATACATGATGGGAGAAAGAATACTTGTACTATAACATCAAATGGAAAGATAATTACTTTGATTCCTTTGGAAGATGAACCTAAGAGTGAAGTATGTGGGAATGCTAGAATCTATTTGGTTGATGGAAGGAAATTTCTGGATGGTTTGAGACATGAGAATATGTGTTATGCTTTGATTCCTAAGAAGCTTGGAAACCTAAAGACAGAGACTGAAGAATCACAACTGGAGGAGATAACTGAACTGTTGACATAGTATGAAGACATCATATCAGATAATGTACCTAAAGGATTTCCACTAATCAGAAGTATCAGTCATCACATGGATCTTATACCTAGATCTAGTTTGCCTAATAAAGCAGCACATAGAATGACACCAACAGAGAATGAAGAATTGGATAGACAGATACAAGAATTGTTGAGGAAAGGTTTGATCAGAGAAAACTTGAGCCCTTGTGCAGTACCTGCACTGTAAGCACCAAAGAAAGATGGAGAATGGAGAATGTGTACAGACTCTAGAGTAATCAACAAGATCACAGTGAAGTATAGATTTTCATTGCCTAGGATCTAGATGACATTATGGATTGTTTGAGTGGAGTAAAATATTGTACAAAGATAGACTTGAAGAGTGGATACCATTAGATCAAAATTAGAGAAGGAGATGAATGGAAGACTACTTTCAAGACAAATGAAGGATTGTATGAATGGTTAGTGATGCCTTTTGGACTGACTAATGCACCAAGTACTTTCATGAGATTGATGAATGAAGTTTTGAAGAAATTCTTGGGTAAGTTTGCTATTATATATTTGGATGATATTTTGATTTTCAGTAAGACAAAAGAACATTTGTGGCACCTGAGACAAGTATTGCAGAGGTTGAAAGAAAAGAAATTGTTGATAAACATCAAGAAGTGTAGTTTCATGAAGGAAGAATTGGTATACTTGGGATTTGTGATTTCTCCGGAAGGATTAAAGATGGACCCTAAGAAAGTTAGAGCAATTGTTGAGTCGCCAACACCTAAGAGTATTGGAGAAGTCAGATCATTTCATGGATTAGCTAGTTTCTACCGAAAGTTCATTAGAAATTTTAGTTCAGTATGTAACCCTATGATAGAGACAATGAGAGGTGACAAAAAGGACTTTAAATGGACACCAGGAGAAAATAAAAGTTTTGAATTATTGAAGTAGAAAGTGACAGAGCAACCAGTGTTAGCATTACCAGATTTCAACAAGGTATTTCAAGTAGATTGTGATGCAAGTGGGAATGCAATAGGAGCAGTGTTAAGTCAAAAACGTAGACCTATAGCATATTTCAGTGAGAAGTTGAATGATGCAAGGAGAAGATATTCAGTTTATTATTAGGAGTTTTATGCCATAATTCAAGCCTTGAAGAAGTGGAGACATTATTTGTTGCCTAAGGAATTTGTGTTGTATACAAATCATCAAGCTTTGTAGTATTTGAACAGTCAAGGAAAGTTGAATCAAAGACATATGAGATGGGTAGAGTTCATTCAGAGTTATACATTTGTACTGAAGCATAGAAGTCAGAAATCAAACAAAGTTGCAAATGCATTGAGTAGAAGGAATTTGTTGACAGAGATGAGAGTAGAAGTATTAGGTTTTGAATAATTGAAGAACATGTATGAAGAAGACTTTGATTTTGCGGAACCTTGGAAAGCATGTAAGGAACTTGTTGTGACAGATAGGAGTAAGTGGTTGGATTATTTCATTTAAAAGGATATGTTGTCCAAAGGAAATTAGTTGTGTATACCTAGGAGTTCAATGGGAAACAATTTGATAAAAGAGAAACATAGTGGTGGATTAGCAAGACATTTTGGAATTGATAAGATAGTGGCTTTGATAAGTGAAAATTACTTTTGGCATCAGATATATAAGGATGTTAGGAAGTTTGTGTAGACTTGTAGAGTATGTCAAGTTGCAAAAGGAAGTAGTTAGAATACTAGATTGTACAAATCTTTTATAGTACCAAAAAGACCTTAGGAAGACATAAGCATAGATTTCATATTGGGATTGCCAAAGACACAGAAAGGACATGATTCTATATTTGTAGTAGTGGACAGATTTTCAAAGATGACACATTTAATACCTTACAAGAAGACAAATGATATAGTTCATGTGGCTGACCTATTTTTCAAGGAGATTGTGAGATTGCATGGATTACCTAAGAGCATAATTTCAGACAGAGATACAAGATTCCTTGGATACTTTTGGAGGACACTTTGGAAGAAGATGAAGATAGATTTGAAATTTAGTTCAACATTTCATCCATAAACTGATGGATGAACAGAAGTGGTGAATAGGAGTTTGGGAAACTTGTTGAGATGTTTGGTTGGAGATAAGGCAGAAAATTGGGATCTCATTCTATCACAAGGCAGAGTTTTCATACAATAATTTAGTGAATAGGAGCATAGGAAGAACACCATTTGAGATTGTGATAGGAACTAACCCTAGAGGAGTAGTAGAGTTGAGAGATATCAGCATGGAGAACAAAAGGAGTGCAAAGGTAGAATAATTTCTAGGACACATGGAGATAATGCATAATCAAGTTAAAAAACATTTGGAGGAGATGAACAGTAAGTATAAGGAGCAAGCAGATGAGAAGAGAAGACACAAAGAATTTTTTAGTGGGAGAAGAGATAATGGTATATCTAAAAAAAGAAAGATTTCTAGTAGGGGCATATAACAAGTTGAAGATGAAGAAGTTCAGACCATGTAGGATACTTAGAAAGTTTGATTCAGGAAACACATATGAAGTGGAGTTACCAAAGACATTAGGTATATCACATATTTTCAACATTGTAGACCTATACCAGTATCATGAAGGAGAGTTCAGTGACATCATTAAAGATCATTTGAAGAAGCAGTTACCACACCAAACACTGGAGCAGATTGAAGACATATTGGACAACAAAATTGGACGCAACACTAGAGCAAATAAATACAAAACATATTTGGTGAAATTGTGGAAAGGCAGACCAAAAGAAGATTCATCTTGGATTTCTCAAGCTGAGGTGGACCATCTTGGTTTTCCTCTAGCCCCAGCAAAGTGAGGGACTCACTTTTTTCAATAACCCTAGATGTCTGATGCAAGAGCATCCTTGGTTCAAGAGCAATCTTGCATCGACCAAAAATATTTGCATTCATTTTTTTCTTTCATTTTCCAGTTCAGTACAGTCAGTTCAGCCAAGAGAAGTTATAGTAGATTGGTCTGCATTTTGTCATAGTTTCATTTCAGACCTTGTAGAGCAAGACTTAGCATCTAGACATCATCATGCCCATCATATCCAAAATTTAGATCATTTGGATTAGTTTCCAGAAAGATATCACTATTAGAAGATCAACTATTTTCTCTGAATAGAGGATTCAGACAATCTCAGACAGTTAGCTGAAGGAGAAGACTTGTGGATCACTTCCACAACTTCTGGAGCTAAATGACACATTATTCAAGATAGTGTTGATTTAAGACAGACAATTGAGAGGGGGGGTGAGTCAGTTGTCACAAAACTTTCTTTTCTTTAAACACTTACATCCTTCTTGTATTTCAATAGTGTAATAATAGTTCAATCATGGAATCACAATGCAATAATTCAAGAGTAGAAACACATTAACACATATAACACCAAGATTTTAATGTGGAAAACCCAGTTAAGGGAAAAACCACGGGGTGAATAATCCAAGATTGTATTCTCTATTAAAAGAATAAGAAGAAAAAAATGGCACATGCCAATTAGGGATCACTGCTTGAGCACACTGCTCACAAGAGGCCCACTGTCTACAACAGACACACTATCTACAGAATAATAAATATTACATACTTGAACTAGAGATTAGCATCTTCACCATGCTTGAGTTAGTTCCATTTAAACTCAACACTTTTGCTCTACTTTTCGCTCTTCTCCTCTGTATCACTTTCTCATCTCCATGGATACTTTGAAATGACTTCACAACTCTTATTTATACAAGACATCAACTTTGGGATAATCATCAAAGTTGGCACAATACATACTTTATTTTATTATAGAGCAAATACACAAATACATCTTGACTTATTACAAAATACTTCATGTGAATCACCACACTATTGGCCACACATATATTGGACTTCAATCTTCTTTGAGGAACACACCATGCTTCACAGAACATCTTCAAGATCATCTGCAAGATGTGTAACACATTTGGTCAGCCATGATTAGGAAGAACATCATCACCCAGAAGTAAATCTTCAATTACGAGCTCAATCTTTAATGTGGACCGCTAACACGAACTGGACACAATCTAGAGACCTCCACAAGCTTGCCTGAATCACCAAGAACATCCACACCACTTCTGCTTATTGAAATTATTTGCATCTTCATCCAAAACCTCATGAACATAGTCTGTCATTACTGTCACATTAGAATAAATGTTTGCGGACCTCCAGACCACGAACCAATTGAGTTGTCAATTCACATTGGCTTCCTAAACATTCCTCCAAATTCGTAGAACAAGATATTTCATTTCAAGATCTCACCGGACCTATTTGTGTCACTCTCTCACCTCAGAACGAGTTTTACTCATATGGTAATAATGTAAATTCAAATTGAACTTATAATCTCTGATTTCAAAATTTTCTGAAAGTTGGATATTTGTATTGCAGAGTTTAATTTATTACTGTCTTTTGTTTTCCCAGATGCAATTTCTACTTCTCATACACTTCTGATTTTTGTGTCGATGCATAGTATTGTTGGGCAAAGACATTGATATATATATGTTAGTGACTGTAGGAGTCACATCTGTGATAGACGTGACTCCTCAAGGAGTCACGCCTATCACAGGTGTGACTTCGTCACCATGTCTAATGAAGTCAGTTTCACCAATGTTAACAATTACTAATCGTTGTTTAGAATGCAGACTATGTTTATACTTTGGTAATGTATCATTCGATCATGCTATTGATATTTATTTTAACACACCTTAATAAGTACGTTATCTGATCGAAGCTACAAACAACTCAACACTCCCTCTTAGCTCGGGAAGATAACAATATCACAATAATCTTTGTGAATATCAATTATCTGATCTGCAATGAATTACTCAAAGTAATTTAATATCACATAACTCATGATATATAGTATCACCTATATCATGATACGTAGCATCACCTACCTTGTGATACTAAAAGATATACTATACTCGAGAACATTACATTCTCCTTATATATCCCAGTTATGGTATGTGCACTGACATTAAGTCACATAATGTCTACCATAACTTAATCATGATAACTCCATGATTCATACCAATATCAAGTCACATGATATCAGTCTAATGAACATTATAAGATCGTCACCTTATAATGTTAGGTACAAGTGTAGATTATCCAAAAGATCATCACCTTTTAGAAATAAACACAGAATGGGTAGGCCCATAATGTCATAGAGTCACACATATGACACAAGATGTTTACATATTAAACATCTTTAATATATTAGTACAAATCAATTAGAATTTTACATTTCAATCATACCAAGATTTTCCTGAAGTATTCAACTTTCACCTTGAGGAGGAGTGGTTTCATAAGAATATCTGCAGTTTGATCTCCTGTACTGATATACTCCAACTGAATCACATTCCTTTCCACCATATCATGCACATAGTGATGAGGAATCTCAATGTGTTTAGATCTATCATGGAATACTGGATTCATGGATAGCTTAATACAACTTTGATTGTCGCAGTAGATGATAGTTGGTTTCAGAGGTTTACCAAATAATCCCACAAGTAGTTTTCTAAGCCATACTGCCTCTCTAGCAGCCATAGAAGCTGCAATATATTCAGCTTCTGTAGAACTCTGAGCAACTGATGATTGTTTTTTACTGATCCATGATATCATTGTTGACCCTAAACTAAAACAACATCCGGAGATGCTCTTCCAGTCAGTTACACTTCCAGCCCAATCTGAATATGTGAATCCATGTAGATCTAAGTCAACCTTTTCATATTTTAAGCCATAATTTAGAGTACCTTAAAGGTATCTCATTATATCCTTCACAGCCACAAGATGTATCTCCTTGGGCTCACACATAAACTAACTTAAGGCATTTACAACATAGCAGATATCAAGTCTGGTATTGACTAAATACATCAAGGATCCAATTATCTGTCTGTAAAGAGTGGGATCTACCAACGGAGAATCTGTTGCTGTTTCCCTCAATTTATGAAGATTTGTTTCCATGGGGGAAGACATAGGTCTACATTCCATCATACCAAACCTTTTTAATATATTAATTATGTACTTCCCTTGGTTTAGAATAATACAGTCTGATTTCTGCCATACTTCCAATCCAAGGAAGTAGTGTAATAGACCTAAGTCCTTCATGTCAAATTCTAAAGCTAGATCTTTCTTACACTAATCAATAAGGTGATCTTCTCCTGTAATCAATTGATCATCAACATATAATATCAATATTAACATATCACCTTTGCTTTGTTTGAAGTAGAGATTTGGATCTGCATCATTCTTTGAGAAGCCTAATCTCAAGAGGTAACTGTCAATTCTTTCATACCATGCTCTGGGGGCCTGTATAAGTCTATACAGAGCTTTCTTTAATTTACATACATGGGATCTTGCATTGTGAATCTCAAATCCTTCGGGTTGCTCTAAGTAAACCTCTTCTTCAATGGTTCCATTTAAGAAAGCAGTTTTTACATCCATTTGATGGACTTTCCACCCTTTGCCTGCTGCAATAGCTAGAACTGCCCTGACTGATGTATATCGAGCAACTGGAGCGAAGGTTTCATTGTAATCAATTCCTTCCTTTTGTGAAAATCCTTTGGCTACAAATCTTTCTTTGTATTTCCATATACTACCATCTACAACATGTTTGATTTTAAATAGCTATTTTGAAGAAACAACAGATTTCCCTTTTGGTCTAGGTACTATACCCCACACATCATTCTTCAAGATGGATTGATACTCCTCTGTCATGTCATCCTTCCATACTTGGTGCTTAAGAGCTTCTATAGCACTAGAAGGTTCTGATTTAATGAATTCACTCATTAAAGCTATGTAACTAGAGAATCTCTTAGGTCTTGTGCTTTCCCTAAAAGTCCCTGATGGAGCGGCATAATTTTTAGCTTCTTCCATTGTTTTGGTGGCCCAGAGTGGTCTTTTCTTGGGATTTTCTAGTGATGTGATTTGTTCATGGTTTATATCTTCCTCAGGATACTCCCTTTGAAACTCAGGTGTAGGATCCTCTTCTATACCTGAGTTGGAAGTTTGAATTTCTGACTCAATATACTTTCTGGCTCTTTTGAAAGCTATGTCTTCCTCAAAAATCACATCTCTACTTAGTTCAATCTGTCTTTGACCAGGTATATATATTCTATAAGCTTTTGATGTTTCACTATAGCCTACAACGATGCCTTTTCTCCCAGAAGGTTCTAGCTTAGTTCTTTTCTCTTTGGGCACATGAATGTAAACATGACAACCAAATATCCTTAAATGACTAATGTCTGGTTTTGTGCCAGTGAAAGCTTCTTCAGGAGTTTTGTTATCAATATGAGAGTGAGGACATCTATTCTGTATATAGACAACAGTACTAGATGCTTCTACCCAAAGAGAAGTGTCTATATTCTGATCAAGTAGCATAGCCCTAGCACCTTCTACAATGGTTCTATTTTTTCTTTCTACAACTCCATTTTGTTGAGGATTATAAGGTACAGTGAACTCCCTCTTAATCCCAGTGTTTTTACAAAAGTCTTTAAAAATGTCTGAAGTGTATTCACTCCCATTATCTGTTCTTAAGGTTTTTATTTTTCTCCTGGAAGAGTTTTCAGTAATAGATTTGAATTCCTTAAATATTTTAAGGATTTCTTGTGATTCTTTACATTTAAGAAAATAGATCCATGTCTTTTTGGAGAAGTCATCAACGAAGATTACATAGTATAGAAACCCACCTAAGGAGGATATAGACATGGGTCCACATAAATCTGAGTGGACTAGTTCTAATACTTTATTTGTTTTGCTAGAACTATTTTGAAAGGACCCCTTTGTATTTTTCCCTAAGGCACACCCCTTACATACCCCTAAATTACATTGTGTGAGTTTGGGTAACCCTATAACTAGTCTTTCCATGGAAGATAGGGCACAGAAATTTAGGTGTCCTAGTCTTCTATGCCATATTTCATTAGAGTCTGCAATTTCATGAATTAGGGCTAGATTTGGTTCCGTACATAACTCGTACAAGTACCCTTGTCTATGACCTATGGTTTTGGCTTTCTTAATAGTAGAATTCTTTGGCCATGCCAATACTTTTCTATCCATAAAGGTCACCCTATATCCATTATCTTCAAGTGCAGATATGGAGACTAGGTTTCTTTTGATGCCTGGGACCAACAATACTCCAGTAAGTTGGATGGAGATACCAGTCTTTAATTTGAGAGTGCATGTGCCAACACCCTTGACTGGATGCACAGAGTTATCTCCAATTGTTACTTCTTCATCAGTCTCTTCTACCATGGTGTCTAGTAGTTCCCTGAACCCTGTGATGTGTCTTGATGAACCACTATCTATAACCCAAGTGTTGGATTTATTTGATACTTGGTTTGAAAGTGCAGAGTAGAATACATATTTCTCGGATTCATGCTCCTTTATTTTGGCATAAGATGCTTGTTGTTTGTTTCTGTTAGGACATCTGATTGCATAGTGTCCATATTGGTCACATCTGAAACATTGGATGCAAGAAATGTCTTTCTTGAATGAACCTTTCCCGTGATAATTTTTCCTCTTCTTGAAGTGTTTCTTCTTCTCTTTCTTTTGAGAGTTTGTATTTAGAACATGAAGGTCTTCATCTATATTTTTCTGTTTTGACCATTTCTTTGTCTGTCTAGATTCTTCTTGAAGACAGTCTGATCTTAGGCGGTCAAATTTTGGAAATTTAGACCTTGCACTAATGCCTTGAACAAATGCCTCCCAGGAATTTGGGAGACCATCTAGAGAAATAAGTGTTAGTTCCTTGCTTTCAATTTGGTACCCAAGTGTTGATAGTTGATCCCTTAGTGCAGATATTCTCATAAAGTATGCATTGATAGATTCTCCTTTGTTCATACTTATATGATTTATTTCTCTCTTTAGGGCTAAGGTTCTTCTGGAGTTATTAATTTCATAATTGCCTTCAAGTGACTTAAACATATGATATGCAGTCTCATGTTTTGTCAGAATTGGCACGATATGATCTCTAACTCCATCAACTATGATTTTCATGGCTTTGTCATTTCCTTCAATCCATGTCATTTTATCAGGATCATTCTCTGGTTCTGTTTTGTTTTCTCTCACAAATGAATCAACTTTCTTTTCTTTTAGTATCATCATAATTCTGAATTTCCATGATGAGAAGTTATTTCCTCCTTCCAATCTGTCTTCGAATCGGATTGCTGCTGTCATTTTAGAAATGAGATGTATTAACTCTAAATTTCTCAAGTTCAATTTTCTGCCCGGATTCTGCTTAACATGGCTCTGATACCAAGCAAATTCAAATCAAACTTATAATCTCTGATTTGGATATTTTCTGAAAGTTGGATATTTGTATTGCAGAGTTTAATTTATTACTGTCTTTTGTTTTCCCAGATGCAATTTCTACTTCTCATACACTTCTGATTTTTGTGTCGATGTATAGTATTGCTAGGCAAAGACATTGATATATATATGTTAGTGACTATAGGAGTCACATCTGTGATAGACGTGACTCCTCAAGGAGTCACACCTATCATAGGTGTGACTTCGTCACCATGTCTAATGAAGTTGGTTTCACCGATGTTAACAATTACTAATCACTGTTTAGAATGCAGACTATGTTTATACTTTGGTAATGTATCATTTAATCATGCTATTGATATTTATTTTAACACACCTTATTAAGTACGTTATCTGATCGAAGCTACAAACAACTCAACAAATAAATTCTCCAAAACTTCATGCAGACCTCTCAAATCTTGACTGGATCATCTTTAGACACATATCTACAAACCCTTTGATGCGTGTTGGTTCTTTCTCTCCGAATCAATAGAGGGTTTGCCAGTTCCAATGCCTAGCCTGATTCGGCCAACAAATACAGGAGGTTGCGTGAGCTACCTCCCCTTCACTTCTGGTTCTGCCGCACCAAGGGGGTATCCCTATAGCTAAAGATTTGACTTTGACTTGTCCAATTTCAAATTTCACCTTTTTCACCTTTTCCGCCTTCAAATTTCTTTGTATATACAAATGCATATACATACAACTGCTTTTGGACATGTGGCATCTGTTGATTGGTTCTCCATCACTGTGTATTTACATCTCCATCAGCGAGCCAATGTATCTCCATTCGCTTTATGGTTTTATGTGATTGTATTTACATACAATCACCTGCATACAAGGCGGACCCCAAATTTTTATGAATCAAATTGCAATCACATTCGGGTCCGGCTTGAATCTTTCTTCTTGTATGTCAGCCTTGTACATTGCAAATATACAATGCACCATATACAACCAACTACGGACCCCAACCTGAAATCTGCCAAAATACATTCTTATTTCATGTCCGGGTTGTATGTTTCCTTCTTTGTATATCTAAACATACAATGCACTTAATATACAAACTGCGGACTCAACGCTAAATATGCCAAATTTGATTTTCCAGTTAAGTCCACCTTGTATATCCTCCCTTGTATCTTTGCATTGTATATCGCATACATACAACTGCGAATATTTAAGCAAAACATACATGCCATCAGACTTCTACCTTTATCAACTAGAATGTATAATCATTTCAGGTCCAAGCCTTGTATCTCCTTTGCACATTGACTTTGCATATTTCCTTTGTATGTGTGCCTTGTACATCACCTTTGTATGTCTGCTCTTGTATGTTGCCACCGATGTATCATTTGCTTGCATGTGGCGAATGTATAAGACCCTTGCATCTTTTCCCTTTGCATGTGCACTTGTGTCTTTGCAATGTACATTCTGCCAATGTATCTACCCGTTGTATATGCGAATATACAATAATAACATACAAACCTTAACATACAAGCACAGAATCTAACCTGGAATATTCGATGCACATACAAACCCGATATGCATACAAAAATGCATACAACCAATTTCTTGCACTTTTTGAAGCCGATTGACTTCTCCCTTGGGCCCGCCAATGTACATTCACGCTTGCACATTCAAATGTACATACAAACAATAATGCATATACAAAGACATATGCATGAAAAAGTGGGGGCCTACAGACTTAGGAATTTCTTGGATTTTCTTGAAAAGTGCTTGCAAATGAATACTTGAAATCTGAATTTTATGCAGGCACCAACATTGGCTCTGTCTGGGGACGCATGCCTCTTGTAGGCATGGTGAGAACCATAGATCTCTGGGATGTAGACCAGTCCCTATCCATTGGGCACATAGAATTGAACACTACATCAACTTGCATCACAAATCACACTTTTTAAAATTTACTTGGTGGCTCGGGTCCACCAAAAAGGAAAACCAGAATTTTCCTCTATCAAATATCTGATTTTCTTTTGATTTCTTCAAATGAGGCCTAAAAGCATTTAACCATCTGCAGCACCCAGCATTGCAATTGATTGTGTTGCTACCCATTTCTCTTTCTTCAAATCTACAGCAAGATTCATAAGCATCTACCATTCTCAGCAGTAGACTATCATGATCATATGAGTCACTGATGTTGCTTGGAAAAATAACAGACTCACATGAAACAAATGAATCCACATCAAAAAATTTCCCTTCTTCAAAAAATAAGAGCTCCTCTGTATCAAAAATGTAATATTCAGGAACAAGCAACATCTCATAATCATATTCATTTTTATAAACATTCAGATATCCATCATCATTGTGCTCAACAATTTTATCATTAATGTCCACCTGGAATGTCTTAAGAGAAGGCATAAATAGCTTAGAGTGTAGCCCTTCACTGAAAGCCTCATAGTCACCCCTACAACCAACACTATCCCCATTTGTATCAGCATGAACATCTGCAACTCGTCCATTCAGATTTGAATAGTGACCCTGTCTTTCCTCTTCACCAATGCACTGATAATTGAATGCAAATTTTTCAACCTCTACATTGTAGAGATGGTCATAATTTTCAAGGAAGCACTCATACTTAGCATCCATATATATTTCATCATCTGAAAGGCTCACATATGAGTCTGAATGCTGACAATCACTAGCATATTCATTGTCGTCCCTTGAATCTGCATCTTCTATATTTAGAGTGAAGCTCTGCATATCCACCTCATATAAATATTCAAGAATAACTGGGATATGCCTATTTCTGCAGGACACAACCTCATGTATATCTTTCAATTGATCATCTGAATGGCATTTTGTGTCTGCAGATCTTTCTTCTAGAGGTTGACAACAATCTTTGTCTTCACCATTATAGGATGTGCCTACATTTTCTACAACATCTTCTTCATGTTTATGCATTACATCATGACTGCACCCATTGTTCTAAAAACTATTTGGAAAGCTTGCAGTCATGAAACCTACTGACATTCCATATTTCTGATTATTTTCAATATCCATAGCAAATTTGTAGGCCTGGTGAAGTGTGGTTGGTTCTTTATCTCTCAATCTATAACTCATTTTCTTATAAAATGTAGCCAAATAAATTGTCAAGCACAATGCATCATTGGGTCTCATATATTCAGGGATCTACTTGAGCAACTTAATAAATCTTAGATTAAAGGCTGGAACTAGTTCCTCATTTTCCTTTTGGATATTCATGAAATGTATGATCAATGAGGCCACATCAAATCTTTCACCAAATTGCTCTAGGAATGCAACTTCTAAATCTACCCATGAAGAAACTGAACATACAGGCAGGTCTGAAAACCAGACCTTAGCAACATCCTCTAATGACTAAACAAAGAGTCTCATTACTACATCTTCATCCTCTACTTCATAATCTTCTATCAAATTACAAAAAATTTGCAGATGTTTGTTTGTAGACTCAGAATTTGATCCACTATATTTAGGCAAACATTGTCTAATCTTATTGGGAATAACATTTGGGTAACCACATATTCCTTTGAAATTTAGGGATTTATATCTTTTAATAAAAAATGGTCTTCTTTGAGAGCACAACTAGGACTATTGTTCTATTTGAATCATTTCGAGTGAAAAGATGGAATACCTGGAAATATATTGCAGCTTTGGATAGGCTCAATCAACAGAGTCGCCACCTCTCATAGAGAGGACATAATATCAACGAGGCATTTTCAATTTCTGGATTCATCATGCCAGCAGAGCACCACACAGTCATTCTTTGGTCTTGCTGCAACAACTTTCATTGGAAACTAGATTTTCCAGCCTTGACTCCCTAGTAGAGTCGCCACTTTGTTGGATCTTTCTCTCCAAATCGACAGAGCATTTGCCAATTCCAATGCACAGGCAGATTTGGCCAACAAATACAAGAGGTTGTGTGAGCTGCCTCCCCTTCACTTCTGGTTCTGTGGCACCAAGGGGGTATCCCTATAACTAAAGATTTGACTTTGACTCACCCAATGATAGAAAGGTTTATCTTTACAATAACAGGCATATTACTCTCATGTTTGGACCAAGATTTGTGTGATAAATCACAAGGTTGGCAATGTTCTCAGACATATCTAACTGGTTAAGGATGAGAGTATGTCGGGGTCCTATTTCTACTCCTACAAACTAACAGGTTGGAAATTTTAAAGGATGTGTTTTATATTTTGGATGCAAGACAAGGGGTTTTGGGTCATAGCTACTACACAAGGGCAGACTGGTGCTTATCTTAGGGCAAGGAGTCAACTAGACGTATACAAGAGAATGATTTGCACTGGCATTCAAGTTTCAAGAGGTTAGAACTGGTATTTGCCTTACAAACACCACCCAAGACTAAGTATTTAGCTACCTCTACTTACACATATCCCAGCTGACATACATTCTTCTTCATACTTAACCTAAAACAATTTAATCCACTCCTTAAATGGAAGTCACAGATCAAGCATGCAATACAAAAAGTCTATATTCTAGAATTTGAGGAACCCTCAGCAACCAGATTCAGAAAAAGTTATGCATACAACAAATGGAGACAAACAACTAAACGCATGCAAAGAATGTATTTTTTATATAAAACAACAATGAAACTGAACATATGTGCAAGGTGCGTTTAGATGCAACTCATAAACTCACAAAAGAGATAGAACAACCAAAAAATGCTCTGATCTTCGTTATTTTCCCAAAAATATTTTGCCCAAGTCTTCAACAACTAAAAAATGAGTAACACCATTCGCTATATTGCAAGAACGTGTACTCAGCAATTAATTACAGGGTCAACTCAAAATTTTTCCAGAAGCTACCAGATACAATGCACCGTGAGAAATGGTGCCATAAACATTCAATGCAGCCGTGAAAAGAAGAGGAAAGGGCAGGTGAGCTCAGGAGATGCACCGCCACCTGGAGATTTTCACCTTTGAATATGGTAGCTGATCTGTCATTTCGGTCCATACCTCTTGCAAAGCTACCATTAATGGCCAACCTACCCATTTTCTGGAAATGCAGTGGTTCGCATGTTCTTGAAGTTCCTCCCCGCTCAAAATGATGCAGCAAATACAAAGAAATTCCTTCCTTCATCAGGCATTCAAAACAGGGCCATCGATTCCACCCTTCACCAAGATCAACGGCCTCAAAACATGCTGAAAAGTCGTCGGCCAATCAAATCGCACCACGTAGGCGCCCTTTTTCCATCGCTGACTTTCCCTACATAAAAACATACATTTTTGCCTTTTCACCCTTTTGCACATTCAAACCTTTGTATATGCAAAAGCATATACATACAACTGCCTTTTTCACCTTTTCCGCCTTCAAATTTCTTTGTATATACAAATGCATATACATACAACTATTTTTGGACACGTGGCAGTCATTGATTGGTTCTCCATCACTGTGTATTTGCATCTCCATCAGCGAGCTAATGTATCTACATTCGCTTTGTGGTTTTATATGTGATTGTATATACATACAATCACCTGCATAAAAGGCAGACCCCAAATTTTTTTGAATCAAATTGCAATCGTATTCGGGTCCGGCTTGTATCTTTCTTCTTGTATGTCAGCCTTGTACATTGCAAATATACAATGCACCATATAAAACCAACTACAGACCCCAACCTAAAATCTGCCAAAATACATTCTTATTTCACGTCTGGGTTGTATGTTTCCTTCTTTGTATATCTAAACATACAATGCACTTAATATACAAACTGCAGACTCAATGCTGAATATGCCAAATTTGATTTTCCAGTCAAGTCCGCCTTGTATATCCTCCCTTGTATCTTTGCCTTGTATATCACATACATGCCATCGGACTTCTGCCTTTATCAACCAAAATGTATAATCATTTCGAGTCCGAGCCTTGTATCTCCTTTGCACATTGACTTTGCATATTTCCTTTGTATGTGCGCCTTGTACATTACCTTTGTATGTCTTCTCTTGTATGCTACCGTCGATGTATCATTTGCTTGCATGTGGCCAATGTATAAGACCCTTGCATCTTTTCCCTTTGCATGTGCACTTTTATATTTGTGATGTACATTCTGCCTTTGTATCTTGCCAATGTATCTACCCGTTGTGTATGTGAATATACAACAATAATGTACAAACCTTTACATACAAGCACATAATCTAACTTGGAATATTTGATGTACATACAAGCCTGATATGCATACAAAAATGCATACAACCAATTTTTTGCACTTTTTGAAGCCGATTGACTTCTCCCTTGGGCCCGCTAATGTACATTCGCGCTTGCACATTCAAATGTATATACAAACAATAATGCATATACAAAGACATATGCATGAAAAAGTGGGGGCCTACAGACTTAGGAATTTCTTAGATTTTCTTGAAAAGTGCCTGCGAATGAATACTTGAAATCTAAATTTTATGCAGGCACCAACAATGTGCATTCTCTAATCTTCATCTTAGCTGGGATCTTCACTTCATAGAGCTTCACTATCTTCACTGTTCTTCTCTGTTTCTGATAGGCCAAATTTTCTCAATATCCTCAGCACACAGCTCATCCAATCCTTGACATCAATGCAATAGGAGTATGTTGACATCAATGACAACACTGGTTAGGCCCATACTTGCAACAATCTCCCCCTTTGTCATTGATGGCAACATATGATGTGAAAAACTGTTTTAACCATCAAGATAAGAATGTTTCCTTACTAACTAACATATCATAGCTCCCCCTATCAACAGCAACCAGTTTTTCACGTGTCTTCTCTCCCCCTTTGACATCAATGGCAAAGGGCACATACTTGCATCAATCAGAATCATACAGACTGCTCCCCCTAAGTAACATCTTCCTATCATCAATCTGGATCACAAGATATGACTATGAGATCCATCAGACTGATGCACATTAGTGCACCTTAATTCAGAACTGGAGACGTAATAACCCCTAACTTCTCTTTGAGATACTCAAAAGAGTCCTTAGGTAGAGGTTTAGTAAATATGTCTGCAATCTAATCCTTAGAGGGCACAAACTCTAATCTGACTTCACTCTTGTTCACTTGCTCTCTCAAAAATTGAAACTTGATGGATATATGTTTTGTCTTTGAATGCAGCACTGAATTTTTTGATATATTTATTGCACTTGAGTTATCACAGAAGATTGTGATAGGTTCTTCATACTTCACTCTGATGTCTCTTAGCATTTGCTTCATCCACAATACTTGAGTGCAACTACCTGTTGCTGCAATATATTCTGCTTCTACAGTGGATAGAGACATTGCCTCTTGTTTCTTGCTCAGCCAAGAAACCAATCTTTTCCCCAAAAAGAATGCACCACACTGGTACTCTTCTAGTCATCCATGTCTCCTGTCCAATCCGCATCTGTATATGCATGAAGAGAGAAATCATGATCCCTAGGATACCATAAGCCATATTCAACTATTCCCTTTAGATATCTGAGAATTCTCTTGATTGCCATGACATGAGATTCTCTAGGATCAGCTTGGAATCTAGCGACAAGACCAACAACATTCATAATGTCAGGTCTAGTTTGAGTAAGATATAGTAGTCCTCCAATCATTGACCTATACTTTTTCTGATCAGCCTTAGGAGATTCATCATCTTTGCTCAATTTACATCTGGTTGCCATGGGAGTATTCATTGGTTTTGAATCTTCCATCCCAATTTTTTTCAACAATTCTTTCACATATTTGGTCTGTGATATGAAGATTCCTTTCTTTGTTTGAGTGATTTGCAGACCCAAGAAGAAATTCATTTCCCCAAACATGGACATCTCAAATTCACTTTTCATTTGGTTTGCAAAAGTTTTGCACATACTATCTCTTCCTCCAAAAATGATATCATCAACAAATACTTTAACAATCAAGATATTTTCATGATCAATTTTGAAGTACAAGTTACTGTCAGCAAAACCTTTGTTGAAACCAATCTTCAAAAGATGTTTGTCCAGTCTTTCATACCAGGCTCTTGGGGCTTGTTTGAGTCCATACAGTGCTTTCTTCAACTTGCAGACCATATCACCATGATCAGACAATTGAAATCCATCTGGTTGCTCAATGTATACTTCTTCTTCCAAGTCACCATTCAGGAAGGTAGACTTGACATTCATTTGATATACTTTAAAATCCTTAAAGGCAGTAAAGGCAAGAAATAATCTGACTGCTTCAATTCTTGCCACCGGAGCAAAAGTTTCTTCAAAATCAACTCCTTCTACTTGAGAATAACCCTTGCAGACCAATCTGGCCTTGTTTCTGACTACTTCACCATCTTCATTCAGTTTATTCCGGAAGACCCATTTGGTCCCAATCACATTTTTGTTTCTAGGTCTAGGAACAAGATCCCAAGTGTGATTTTTCTCAATCTGCATCAACTCTTCCTTCATTGCTTTAGTCCAACTTTCATCATTGCATGCTTCACTTACTATTTTTGGTTAAATTTTTGAAATCAGACAATACTTTTCTGAGTCTTGAGCAATCTTTCTTCTTGTTTAAACACCTTTGCTTTTATCACCTATGATTTGGTCTTCAGAATAATTTAGTCTTACATATCTGGGAGTTTTGGTAATTTCTTGCACTTCTATTTCTTGGATAGGTTCATTCAAACTTATCTCTTCTTCCTGTATTTCAAGATTCCCCAGATCAGTCTGGATCTAAATTTCAGAAGGGGCTTGAACTTCTTGAACCAAAACATCATTCTGATCATCTTCTTCATATTCATAAAACCTTGAGAGTTTTTCAATGCCTTCATCAACCTTCATATTTGTACTTTCTATAATCTTTCTCAATCTCTTGTTATAACACCGGTATGCTTTGCTTTGAGTAGAATAATCCTAGAATATTCCTTCATCACTTCTAGCATCAAATTTACCAAGGTCTTCATTTCTTTTAATGTAACATTTACTACCAAAGGTTCTAAAATACTTTACAGTGGGAGTGATGCCAAACTAGAGTTCATAAGGGGTCTTACCAGTATTGCTTCTGATTTATACTTGATTAAGAGTATAGATAGCAGTGCTTATAACTTCTCTCCAGCAGATCTGAGGAACATTTGTTTCCATCATCATGGTTCTAGATGCTTCCTGGATGGTCCGGTTCCTTCTCTCCACTACTCCATTCTACTATGAAGTCCTTGGAGCAGATAACTGTCTTTTTATCCCATGTTTCTCATAGAATTCTATGAACTCTCCATATGTGAATTCTCCACCTCTATCAAACCTAAGACACTTTATGTTTAACCTAGTTTCATTTTCTACCATAGCCATGAATATTTTGAATTTCTCAAGAGCTTCAGATTTATTTTTTAGGAAAGTCACCCACATCATCCGGGAATGATCATCAATTAATAACATGAAATATCTATCACCTTGCAAATTCCTGATTCTTGCCGGTCCACATAGATCAGTATGTACTAAGTCCAACAATCTGGTAGAAGATTGTTCCTTACTTTTGAATGTGACTCTACTCTGCTTACCCAACTGACATTCTGTGCACAAACTGTTAGTAGGTTTCACCAATCTTGGAAGATCTCTTACAACCTGAGTGTTGCTTATCTTGATGATATTATCAAAATTCACATGACACATTCTCCTATGCCACAACCAACTCTGATCAATTTGAACAAATAAACAACTTTTGCCAGTACCAACCAAGTGGAAGATGTTACCTTTTGTTTGAGTACCAGATGCAACCTCTGTTCCAGAACTTTCAAAGATCTTACATTTTCCATTTTTGAATCGAAGATCATAGCCTTTGTCCACCAACTACCCAACACTGAGAAGATTGTGCTTCAGACCTTCAACATTTAGTACATCACTGGTTTTCTTCTTTCCATCAAAAGAAATAGTTCCTCTACCTCTGATTCTGCCAGCATAAGTATCACCAAATTTTACAACTCCTCCTTCATATCTTTCCAGATCTATGAATTTATTTTTGTCACCAGTCATATGGTGGGAGCATCCACTATCAATGACCCAATCATCCTTTTCTTCAACTTGGGCAACCAGAGCTCTTTCTACCATTTTATGATTGACAGATTCAATGGGCATTGGATCTTCTTCCTTGATGGCAATAAACACCCAGTCACTTCCGGATTTGTTTCCTGTCTCTGATTCATCATTTGTTACTCCTTCATCATCATCATCTTCATGAACATAGTAATATTTCTTTTGAAATCTTGATCTATTAGGATTAGTCCTTGAAAATCTTTCCGGACACCTTGAGGCAAAATGACCAATCTTGTTGCAGTTGAAACATTTGAAGAGCAATTTTCTTTCATACTTACGAGATCCTATTGGCAGTCTTTCTGCAATAAGGGCTTCAAGTTGAGCAACTTATGCTTCATCTTCTTCTAGATCTTTTCTTTCTTTTCATACCATGATAGTTTCTTTGAGGAGTTCTCTCCTGGATCATACCTTTGTTTGCGTTTTACAGAGGCACTAGCTTTGAATGCCGATTCAGTCTTGGGGGGTGCATCTCCAAACTCAGCCAATTCAAATGCAGCTAATTTTCCAACCAATTGATCTCTTGTGATATTTCATAAAGATATGAATTCTTCAATAGAAGCAACCTTGTGTTTGTAAGTAGGAGGTAGGGATCTGAGAACTTTGGCAACAATCTCATCTTCATCCAAGATTCTAGGTCAGCACACCTAATTCCACAAACAAGCTCATTTACTATTGGCATAAATGTAGTAATATTCTCATCTTCATTCATCTTCAAGTTTTCAAATTTTTGTTTCAAACTCTGTAGTTTGGCACATTTAACATATTTGTCTCCTTCATGCAAAAGTTCTAGTTTTTCCCAAATCTCATATAAAGTTTTTAAATCTATAACATTTGTTAGCTCTAAATCAGATAAGGCACTTAGTAAGGCTTCTTTAGCTCGAAGATTATCTTCAGCATCTCTGATTTCATCTATAGTTATCGGACCATTCTTTGGAGGAACATACTTCTTTGAAGTTATGGTCCAATATTTCATTCCCATACATTGCAAGTGACATTCCATGTGGCTTTCCAAAGAGTGTAATTAGTTCCATCAAACCTCAGACTATCCTTCTTGTAGGAAGACATCATAGATCTCCTCAAGCGATTAATCTCTTTTAGAGGAACTTAGCTCTGATACCAATTGTTGATTTAAGGTAGACAACTGAGAGGGGGGGTGAATCAGTTGTCACAAAACTTTCTTTTCTTTAAACACTTAAATCCTTCTTGTATTTCAACAGTGTAATAATAGTTCAATCGCACAATGCACTAATTCAAGAGCAGAAACACATTAACACATATGACACCAAGATTTTAACATGGAAAACCAGGTTAAGGGAAAAACCATGGGGTGACTAACCCAAGATTGTATTCTCTGTTAAAAGAATAAGAAGAACAAAATGGCATAGCCAATTAGGGCTCACTACCTAAGCACACTTCTCACAAGAGGCCCACTGCCTACAGGAGACACACTGTCTACAGAATAATAAATATTACATACTTGAACTGGAGATTAGCATCTTCACCATGCTTGAGTCAGTTCCATCTAAGCTCAACACTTCTGCTCTGCTTTTCGCTCTTCTCCTCTCTATCACTTTCTCATCTCCACGGATGCTTTGAAATGACTTCACAACTCTTATTTATACAAAACATTGACTTTGGGATAATCATCAAAGTCAGCACAATACATACTTTATTTTATTATAGAGAAAATACACAAATACATCTTGACTTATTACAAAAGACTTCATGTGAATCACCACACTGTTGGCCACACATATCCAGGACTTCAATCTTCTTTGAGGAACACGCCATGCTTCGCAGAACATCTTCAAGATCATCTGCAAGATGTGTAACACATTCGGTCAGCCATGATTAGGAAGAACATCATCACCCAGAAGTAAATCTTCAATTACGAGCTCAATCTTCAATGCAGACCACCAACATGAACTGGACACAATCTAGAGACCCCCACAAGCTTTCCTAAATCACCAAGAACATCCACACCACTTCTGCTTATTGAAATCATTCGCATCTTCATCCGGAACCTCACCAACTCAGTCTGTCATCACTGTCACATTATAATAAATGCTTGCGGACCTCCAGACCACGAACCGATTGAGTTGTCAATTCACATTGGCTTCCTAAACATTCCTCTAAATCTGCAGAACAAGATATTGTATTTACGGATCTCACTGGATCTATTTGTGTCACTCTGTCACCTCAGAACTAGTTTTACTCCTATGGTGATAACTTCTCCAAAACTTTATGCGGACCTCTTAAATCTTGATTGGATCATCTTTAGACACATATCTACAAACCCTTTGATGCGCATTCTCTGATCTGCATCTTAGCTAAGATCTTCATTTCATAGAGCGTCATTGTCTTCACTGTTCTTCTCTGTTTCTAATAGGACTAATTTTCTCAATATCCTCAGCACACAGCTCATCCAATCCTTGACATCAATGCAACAGGAGTATGTTGACATCAATGACAACACTGGTTAGGCCCATACTTGTAATAGATAGTTTGGGACATGGCTGACCTTCCCTGAGATCGACACCTTGTTTCTTTCACTTGTGGAGGAGTACAAGTTGCTTAAGGCTGACCTATCCATGTACACATGTTACATCTCTTTCATTGAAGTTTGTAATCTTCCTTGGCCGATGCGGAGGATTCTTGTGATCTGGAGATGATATATATTCATGTAATAGATGCATAGGAAAGTATTTAGTAGTAGCTAATCAGAGATAGATAGTTCATAAGTTAGATTTTCTTCTGTAAGACACTTCAAAGCTATATCTTGTGCATGTGTTGTAACTAGATAATCAGGCCTATGAGCCCTAATTTGTAAGCCTGCATGTTTCTGACAAGTTAGTATTTTAAATCTATGATATATTGAACATTAGAATCTACATTTGCATTCTACAATTGAGTTGCTTCCATTGTGTTTACTCTTGTTGCACGGTTTGGACTGTTTACTCCATGGACCCTCCTAACCGTGACTGCACTAGAAAACCCTCAAGAGAGAAAAACTCAGCATCCAAAAGCATCTATACTCTATATATTATTCAACAATAAAATATTACAATACACTTACAAAGTCTCGTGAATACATTTGAAACATGAAGCTTGTCCAATGCATCCTCCATGTGTCCAAACATGTAACCACACATCCCATGCCATACTTCACATATGCATTCACAAGAGAAACTGAATACAATAATAGCCTACTCATCCAGCCAACCCAAACCACTAACTATGTGATTGCTTTTATAAACTCAAGTTCACACAAATACAACTTGTAGTATTGAGAAAACCATGTGTCTCAAATCCATGAGTATACAAAACCATTGGCACCTCATTTAATTCTTGATACTAAGTTTTCACTTTATGGTACTAAATTTTCCAAATATTAATTAATTATTTTATGTCTCCCACATATAAAATAACTAGTCAAAAGTTATATACAACTTTACAAGTGGACCCAAATAAATATTTAATGTGGTTAAACACATCAGCCACAAATAAATATTTATTTACATAATTAAAATATTTCATTATGTACAACACCGCTCTACTTAAACATCATCCACTTCATTGGTCAAATAGTCAATAGTAATTTTACACCTCATCCATGTAGCAAAACGTGCTAAATATTTGTCTTATTTTTATTGGCCAAAATTGATTTTTGACTATTAAAGTGGATGATGTTTCAAAACAACTATACAACACAAGCTTTTCCTAAGCCATGGATGGTGTACATGCACTCCAAGCTCTATGGATTGCGCTCCAAGCTCTATGAATGCCGATAATATTATCCTTCTCTGTCTAATGATTGATCTTGACAAACAAATGGATGCCATGGATGCCCAAGATACTCGCTGAATAGCTTCTTATCACTTACATTAGCTAGTTTCCTCAAGCATTTCCAATCTAGTTTGTGTTTTTAGTCGGGTCAAGTCGTATGCCTGTAAACCCCTTTATTTTGTAGGGTAATGTGAAATTTTAGCACTATTTACTGGAATCGCAATATCGGGGGTTTTATTTTCTATGGAAGAATGCGACTTATTTAGGTTCCTTGCACTTTATAATATCATTGTCTTTGATTGCGGTTATGATGTAATTGCTTTTGTTCACTATTATTCATAGTTTTACCAACCCTGTGTTATCATGGAGCTCTATAGGAGGTTCATTTTGTTCCTTCCCCTTTTCACATGCCAAACTAACTTAGTTGAAATGACTTTGGTTTGGGTAGTTGAGGTTTTGAAAATTGATTTGGTTATATATTATTATGCCATGTATTTTTATGCAGTGAAGCAAGCATATGTTTATTGGAATTGTTCTCATTCTCAGAGAATGATTTTCTAAATTTCTAAATGGTTTTCTGATTCATTTCGAGGGTTTTTCTTGAAAGGAAGCTAGGTGTACGGAAATCGCTTCCTACACTAATCTAATGAGGAGAGATGTATGCAAATTCAATTTTAATTATTACAACTACAGCAACATAGAACATCTAATAGAGATATTGCAGCAATACACATACACACAGAAAGTAGACAGAAGAGAGAGAGACAAGATATACGTGGGGAAAACCCTTACGGGTGAAAAACCCCACACTCCAAAACACAGCTCAAATGTATTACAGTAAACAATAACATATTACAATATAGTTTCAGAGTAATGCTCTTTCAGGAGTCTTCGAATGTCGAATCTGGAGATATTCCAACAACATAACAGTACCTATAAAAACACACTACTTATCTCCCATCCAAGCACCTGTTTTTATAGAGTTTACAAGGCAAATATAGAACCTTCTAGAGATGGGTGTCTATCTTGGACTCATGCCCCAAAACCCATGCCTAAGGACACTTGTCCAATGTCCCATCCCAATGTGGGCACCTTGTCCCAAGATAGGCTATGACATATGCTCTTACGCACCTTACAACTATCATAGAATCCGTCATAACTGACAACACTTACAGCTGTAAGAGAATCTGTCATACACTGACTAAAAAAATCTTATTCCTCCTGCCCTTGGACCTCGCAAGGGGCTCCGCCCCTTGACCCCGTCTTGGGGACGCTGCCCCCAAATCCCTATTAATTATTCAATGGGGAAACCTCAACTGCCAAAGTCACCAAAATTTATCCTGCTGCATGTACACAAGGTGCTGACTATGCCAACTCAACATGGGATAAATAAATACAACATTAGGAATTTGCAAAGGTTGAGACACCTTAATTCCCAACATTTCTCATATATGAGGCCAAAACTTTCCATTTCTTTCAACCGTGTAAAAAGATGAAGAGAGGTTTTTAATCTATTTGGTCTTAGGTTGCGGTCCAGTGGTGTTGCAGTCTCACCAATTTTGTAGTTGGCTAGGCTTAAAACTTAGCATAGATTTTTAAGGAAATACAAATAAAAATACTAAAAATAATTAAATAATATTTTTTCCTTCCAAAATATTTTTTTATAGTGGGGAAAATTTTAGCCCCACCCACAAATGCACCTACTCAAAATCAACAAACTAAAAAGTGGAGTTCCTATTTTGGAGGAAAAGATTATAATTTTTTTAGTTTCATAGTACCCCTTGCTCTAAAAAAATAGATTCTAGCAGTCTCATAGGACGGGGTTTTGAGTTCTTTTTAAATGTTTATTGTGGAAATTTTTATGTTTTTCTTCAACTTAGCCTTGGTAGAAGAGGATTTTGACTTAAATTCTTTTTGGAAATTTTTAATTTAGTTTTTTATATTTATTAAGTAAAGTATTTCAGTTTTTAAATAAATTATGAGATTATTATCAAAATTTATAGTATTAGTTTCTCTTATTTTTGTAAGAGATTATTAAATTTGACACCCAATTACATGTTAAATCATTATTTAATAATAAATATACTATTAATAATGCTTTATTATTATAGTAAAAATAATTGGTAAGTGGAACAAAATGTAACTCTTCAAAGTAAATAGTTTAGTTCTTAACTAAATATTAAAACAAATTATGTCTGCATCAATTTAATATATATTAAAACTACTTTTTCATTTATCTTTTTAATAGTTTTATGATTTAGTGCATTATTATTGAAAAATAAAATAGTGAATGTGTAACTTTTTAATGATCTTTACAATTACAATTACAACAAAGAAAAACCCATCCAAGAGAAAAACTCCTAGTAAGCTCAAAATTAGAAACCATTACATGGGTTAGGAAAACCATTTACAAACCTAAAGGAGATCATGGTCAAGGCACAAATATGACAATAGTGTAAAGAATAAACTAAAAATAGCTTAGAAGACCACTCAAACTTGGGTGCCTCAATTAAGATTGTCATTATTGGTGGTTAGAATTTCAATGTAACTCCCTTTTTACATGCTCTTGTGTCATAGAATATGTCATAAGTAACTCTCATCTTACACACTTAAAGATATCACACATAGCAAAAGAGTGCCACCTCAAAGTGGGAAACCTCACTCTACGTGTGAGACAAAATAATAAATATATACAATTAATTAAAAATATTAAACATTGGGAAACACTTTTTCCCACACTTATTATTGCTTGATTATTTAATAGATATTAAAAAATAATATTCATAAAAATGTTGTAAAGAAAAAATACTTTCCTTATATCAATCTAAGTTAATTATAGAGATGCCCACAATTATACAAATTTTAATATAGATTAATTGCTGATAGCTTCAAATGATGAAGTAATATATTTTTTTTTGTATTGAACAAAGCAAGAAAAAAGATACAAGAGTTTACATGAACAACACTACAAATAAGATCCAACCATGAGTCTACATATTATTTTGATGAAGTAAATATAATATATGTATACTAAAAAATATTGAGTAGATGTATTTAAGATATCTATACTAGTTTTTATACTTTGCAATTTTTCTTTAAAGTACCTTTCTTCATAAGATCATAGTGTTAAAAGGAAATGTGAGGTTATTTATCAAAGAGTGGGCCGGGACATTTTTTATGTATATTAATTTTTAATTAACTTCTAATTTTTTAAGGTGGCTCTCTCAATGAGACCATAGAGTTAAAAGAGAGTGTCAAGCTATCTTGCAAATTGGGGAACATTTTTCATGAATGTTTATACTTAACGAATTCTTTTCTTGATAGGGAAGGTTTGGTTTTATGTATCCTTGAAAAGTGACACTGAAAATGCTATCATTAGTGCATCCTTCCTATATGATGGAAGGAAAGGCAAGGTGTCATGTTTCATAAGGTTGTTGACTTAACAATCAACTCAAAGCTTTGGATTCTGATTAATACTTGAACAAACTCTCCCAAACTCTTCCATTCTTGGAGACACCTTAATAATGAATGCCTTATTAATATAAATTATTGGTTCAATGTCCAAGCTATTGTGAACCACATTATTAACAAAGTAGATATGGATATCACCTAGCACATGGTAGATGAATTTAAGCTCTAGGTTTTTGTTCTGTTTTTACTCACTTAGAAGTGAGTTTTATTTTCCTGGTTTTGGCAACCTACATGTATGCTACTTTATTATTATAATCTAGTTTTAGTTATGGTGATTATATGTATGTTGTATGCTACTTTATTATTATAATCTAGTTTTAGTTATGGTGATTATATGTATTTTGTATGCTACTTTATTATTATAATCTATTTTTAGTTATGGTGATTATATGTATGTTGCTTCACTATTGTTGTATTTTGGTATTTTCTATTCTTAACATGCATGTTTCTTCACTATTTGAAACTTGTTCACCTCTCTACAAATGCTAAAAAATGATAAGAGGAATGAGTGGTGTTTAGATACACCTTTGAGAAATCTACTAAATTTTGATGGTCATGTTCTTCCAAGATAGACCCCTAGAGGGACTAATTCAATGGTAGTGAACTAAGTTCAAGGACAACATGCAAGTGTTGAGTATGGTCCTAAGATGATGATACATCGTTGATGTAATTATTTTATCCTTTTACAATTGAATTTTGGATGCACTCACTAGATTCCTAAATGTATGCTAGATAATTCCTTTTTGAATTGGTGTTAGTCCTTAAATAGACCTCCCTAGCATGCAATTTGAAATATGTGTGCTTTAGTTGGCTCATAACAATTAATGGAAATGGATGTAATGGGACCCAATTTAAAAATTTGAATTTAAATGTTTAGGGTTTAGATCCACAGATTTAGAAATAATTAGGATCAATTATGCACCTGTTGACCCAAACCAAACAACAAATGATAAATATGGGGATCATAACCAATTTTTGGTAATGATTGATGATAGATAAGGATTAGATAATGTTATTTTTCAACTTCCATGCTAAATACCCCATCTTACACAGTAGTTGATGCACAAAGGGCAACCTAATCACCATGGGGCCAAAACATAAGGGAAAAGTGCTAGGGTATGCATTTTTCACATTACATCATGTTTCAATAAGCAAGGGATCAACTTCGCAGGATAAGTGATGATGGCATTTGGATTAGATAACATTAGTTGCCAACTTCCATGCGAAATGCCCCATCTTACACACTAGTCAATGTACAAAGAACAACCTAGTTGTTGTGGGCTCAAAACATAAGGGAAAAGGGCATGGTTATGTGATTTTCACCATCACACCTTGTTTCATTAAGCAAATGGTCACATTTAATTTCCAACCAATCTTGAATGTAAAATTTGAGTTCAAATTGAGGGCCAATTTATGCAGTCATGTAGATGCTAAATCATGTGCATGCGATATTAGTAACTCTAATTCATATTTCACTTTCTTGATACCTCTAATTCATATTTCACATGCTATTTAACTCACCCATTATGACACCTACATGATTTTGGGGGTCCTGATCATAGGGACGAGACTCACTCTAGAGGACCCTTCAAACATGAGAGATAAAGACATGGAGAACCTATTTTGGAGGCACTTGGGATGATGTGGCCATAAGGCCCAATATGGAGCTAAGGTTAGTGGTGGATTGGGCATTATAACTATTTGGAAAGCCTTGATTGAGATCATTACCACTAGGTTAGTTGGTGTCAAGAGATCCTATTGGAGCTTGTATAGTTGGGATCCTATTATGATGATTATTGAGAGACATGGGAGGAGGTATGCCTAGGGAGTGGATATTTAGTGCATACCTATCATGATCTCTACTAGATTGCAAAATTGGGGGCCTAGACCATTAGCTACCCTTCATTGATCATGGGCTAGATTTTGGAACAATTCATCCCTTTACTAGAGGGGAATGCCCATTTAGACCCTAGAGCATCTTGAGCGTAAAGGTGGGATACACTACCCAATTTATTGGCATACTTAGGGGCATTAGCAATTACTATATAAAATTTGATCATAGACCTATGTATTGGCATGAGAGCATATGTGATGGGGATGATGAGGTACAAGATGCATGTTTAGTCATCACATCTCTCACTAATAAGAGAGGACAACATAATATACGTCCTATGGACAAGGTTGTACAATAGTTTGGGCAAGTGGTACCTAAAATTTTCCCCTTATAGTAACAATGTATGTGGGGATGAGAGAGACTAGATTGGGATCCATGAGCCAAGAAAATTGGGCCCCATTAAAACCAAGGGTTTAGCCATGCAAAAGTATGATATATCCGACAATTTTGTAATTTAGCTCATCTAAACATTCTTCTATGATTGGGACCATTATGTGAAAGGTCAAATGACTCATCAAAATTATTTGAGCCACTTCTATAAAATCTTATCAAATCTTTATATGATTCTTTAATGTCTACACTCAAGTGAATCCATTATTAATTGTAATGGAGGTATTTCAATGTCTCTTATTGTGCATCATATACATTCCCTTATTCACACCCTCATCCATGGGCTCTTTGTCTAGGTGGAGCTTTGACCTAATATCATTATTGTAGATGTTTCCTTTCTTTGTCCAAGTTGACTCTAACTTTCTACAATCTTATAAATTTTCTTAACTTTCTTTCTTTGTCTTCAAATATTATGATACTTGCAACAATAATCCACCTTTGTGAATGCATAGTAATAATCTTACTTTTTTATTTGGTTGCTTGATTTTTATAATCTCTATGTACATAAATGAGGGTAGGTCCTTATTTCAAAAATAAAATGATAGAATTTAATTCCTAACCACTCTTGAATGTAAAATTTGACTTCAACTTGTGGGCCAATGTATTTAATCATGTAGATGCTAGATCACATGCACATTGTATTGGTAACTCTAATTCATATTTCACTTTCTTGATAGCTATCTCATGCCACCAATTTTTAACCTTTCCTTTATATGCATTTTTGGGCAAGTGTCACCACACTTCATTTGTAAGTACCACACATCCTAACTATTTTAAGCATTGTAATATTCATAGACTCATAGTATAGTTATTTAGTCAATAGTACATTGTGTTCCAGATTTGTCCATTTGTTGTACATTGGAACTCACTCTTTATAAGGACCATATAATGATGTTGTAATAGAGAAAATATCATCTTGGAATTATATTTTGTAATAGAGCCTTTCTCTTAAGGAAGTTTTTCCCTTGAACTGGCAAGAACACTTGCAATCTGTGTTATCAATATAACCATATTTGTAGCTATTTTCTAAGCATTGTGTCTTTTTGCATGTTATTGTTCTTTTTGTTGATATTTTGAAGGTGAAGATCAAATCTCTTTTCATGGTTGCATTTTATAGTACTAGCAACATTTTAGTGGCTTACTACAACTACCCATTATATGATCTCATTCACCCTTATTGGATCTTGGTGACCAAAAAATGGTGAATGTAATGGGGTACTAACCATTTTCTCCCATTTTCTTTTTCTTTAGTATATTCTATAGGTTAGAAACCTTGTGCTAGGGGTTTTAGAATATTACAGAAATATGTCATTTTTGGCTAAGCTAGATCCCTTATAAACGGTCTAGTGAAGTGAGGGTTGCTAAGACTCTAATATCTAGGCCTTAACATCTCCAAATGAATTTTGGCTTCCATGTACCTTTTGGTATATTAAAAGACCCTTTAGGGTTATGATATGCCTCACCATAGGATGTTGTAGACACCCTAAATCCCAAAAAAGTAAAAAATTATCAAAAAAAAAAAAAATCCAAAAATCCAAAAATCCAAAAAAATAAAAAATAAAAATAGTAAAGAGAAAAATTTATATAACAATGAAAACCATCCCTATGACACCTTGGAGAAGTACCATGATGAAAATCCATTTTTGGGCATCATGCATAATCCACTATCTATGAGCACCCTACACTTGGAGGCAAGCCTCGCCTATCTTATCACTCCCATCCATCCCATCCATTATATCTATCTATTTAGACCATTGTCTTCCAATCCATTTAACCCTCCTACTATTGATCCTGACAAGAACATGAGCATCACTGTTGAAACAAGATTTGGACACCTCTTGGCATATACCCATCATCCCTATCATGTATCCTCACAAGCATCCCAAACACACTATCTAGAGTGGGTCATCTTATTCCTATGTAATGTAGTCCTTGGAGATGAGATCTAAACCCACACATCCATCTATCCTAAACCCTCTACATCATGAACCCCTATCCCAATCCCCATCCTTCCCCCTCCCCTACCAAACTTATAGACTATATAAGTGGTCTTAACATCCATGTATATGATCTAAGTACTACATTCCCCCATCCATAACCAAATCACAAAATCACCTCATCCCATCATCCCATAATCCCTTGCCCAAACTCTATTTTCAATAGGCTACCAAAACACAACCCAATGCACTCCCTCCCAAAAATCCAGATTCCCCAAGCAATCCAAATATGCAAGCCATTCTCATCCACCCATATCTTGTCAACCACTCTAAGAAAATCATCCAATCACATCCTTTAGTCTTGTTCCCATCCTCATTACAAGCCTTGATCCACTTTTAATCATGATCATAATTAAGATATATCATTCCCAATCCTTGTGTTATTTTTGGGATATATTGTTCCCACATCAACAACACTATCTATCCATCATCATCAAACAATCCATCTTTGTATTTTCCACTTGAACAGAGACAACATCATGTTTGTCTTTGAATCATTGTGTGCATTCTTGATTTCTTGCTTGTGTGCTTTATCATTTTGTCTTTCATCTGCATTGGTCCCTACAACCTATTTTCCACAACGGTATCATGGTCTTCAATATCATGATGCTATATGACATAGGGTTGCTTGTGACCTTCTCAACTACCATCTTCCCAATACCCACCAAGGTCATCCAATGCCTTGTGATGTGCTGGGAATCCTTTTGGTTGCTAAGCACATGACACATCGTCACCCTATTTCTTTTTACCTTGGTGCATAACATCTCATGCTATATGAAATAAGATTGCTCAATCCAACATAACATGATGCATTGCTCCATCACATCCATTTACATCTCCCTCTTCATCCTTCTCCATGAACCCCTCCATTACTTTCATCATCTCTCTTCTATTCATCCAAATCTATTTTCTAATATTTCTAGATCTTCATCCATGTCGAGAGCACAACTATTTTCTTTAAACCTATTTTCCCTCTCAAGGGGGCATCATCCCTACCAACATTCCTCCTTGTCACTCCTGCTTCAAGTGGCTAGGGCATCATCATACTTAATCCAATCATCTTCTCATCTAATCAAGTGCTATGTCTTATCTTTCTTTGAAATGAGCACTACTTCATAACACCATCTCAAAGAGGGGCAAAATGTAGACACCTAAAATCATCTCATTGCCATTCTAGTCTTAATTAGGACACCACTTGACCATTTCCTCTATAATTAGTTAGATAAATTCCTATTTAGAAAATTATTATCTAATTTTCATCCCATCATTGATTAAATAATATATATTATTTAATTAATAAAACTACTATTCATCACTATTAGTGTGAACAGGTTTTTACCCTTACACGGTTTCTTAAGTTTAACTTAGGTTTAGCATTATAGGTAGTTGCCAATATTTAATATTGGTTACCCATATTTTTGGTTATCGAGTAGTTTCACCCATTATGTTTTTTTTACCTTTAAATAGTCGTTTGTACATTGCGTAATATATCTCATTTTTCTCAATATCAATTCATTGATATTTGGTGGAAGTGCACTTCACTTCTCTCATGTATCTGTGAGGGTGTTGTTTTGTAGACTAAGGATCCTAGGAATGAGTTGATCACTCCTACATGGTATCAAAGCTCCTCTTCCTGTTCACCTTCTTAGAGAGTTTCTACCATGTTGAGGAGATCCAGACATTCTAATCTTGCCTGCATTTGCTGGAGATTATTGGCATTTGAAATTTTTTGCAAATTCCAAATTCGCCAGCTGATATTTATTTTTCACTGGTATGTGTTGAAGTGTTTGCTGGGTATTTATATTCCTATGCATTTGGTGTTTGGCATACACTATCACCAACCTGCATTTTTGGTGCATCCCATCCATTTTAATCAGCATTGTTGTTCGGCGTCTGATTGGTAGTTCTTATCTAGGGTTTGTGTGAACATCGGCATCAAACTTCATATTAGGGTTTTCCCAGATAGTTCACAGGTTATTTTGCAATTTTCCTTTGGGATATATATCCCACATGTAGAGTGAAATGTGTTTTGTTGGCCTTTATAAGCCTATGCTCACCTCTCTTGCATTGTGAGTGCCTCACACCCACGCGATGCCTTGTGAAGGCTTGGTTTGGCTTATTGATGGTGGTTTGTTGGCTCAACCTATGTTGACATATGGTGACCTATTGACTTGAATGTTGATGTAGACTGGTGACTAGGCTTGCATGCCTGTGGTGGCATGAGATTTGACCTGTGTTGAACTGCCTTGATTGAACTTGGTTTGCCTTGGTGGAGGCTTGTGGCATGGGAACCCGCCACCAATCACCCCTCAAGGGCTTAATTTTCATCTCCAACTCTACAGGAGGTCACATGGAAAGGTGATGTAGATCTCTTTAGTTATGTTCATGTGCTTTTTCTAGATTCTTCCTCAGGTACATGTTATTCACCTTTTTGCATTATTACTTCCTAAGTGATATCTTGAGCTTTTTTGGATCTTGGAAAGGTGAAATTAATTTTGAAAGGCTTCATTTGCTATTGTCTTTGATATCTTGGAGGTTTCAGACCTGATTGTATCAGTTTGGTGTCTATTTTGCTTATTTTTGGTGTATTTGTTGTCATGGCTACTCCTGATTCATTTGATCTTTTAACTCCTCATAAATATCACACCTAGAAGATTAAAATGCATAGGTTTCTCCAATCTAAGGGTTTTTGGTCCACATTGCATGATCAAAAACCCACTCTTACTAGGGAGTATGAGATATTTGCTCACAGGAACAAGTGTGATGAAGCTATGGGTTTGATATCTTTACATGCTTCTGACAATTTGTTTTTCCACATTGAGGAGTGTAATACACCCAAGGAGGTATGGGATAAGTTCATTAACTTGTTTGGTTAGATTAGTGAGTTTTGTGCCTTGCAATTAGAGGCAGAATTGACTTCTCTTTCCCCAAATGCATTTCCTTCCATTGATGATTATCTAGTTAAGTTCAAATCTGTGAGGTCACAATTGACAGGATTTGGGAAGGATAAAACTGATAAGGAGTCTATTTTCTTGATTATGTCTAAGCTAAGAGGTCCATTTGTTGTTTTTTCTTCTACTTTTACTCCACCATGGATGCTTTGGGTGATGCTTTCAATATGCCTTCTTTTGAGACATTTTGTGATCGTTTGACTAGGGAGCAAGCCAAACTTGCTTAGTTAGATGGGTCCTCTAAGAATCATGCATTAGTTGCACAAGCATCTCAGAGCAAAGGGAAGAAGAAACCTAAGGCTAAGACAAGGTCTAATGAGTCTTCTACCTCTTCCAAAGAAGATAAACCTAATAAGGAGAAGTTTAGTTGTGTGTATTGCAAGAAGAAAGGTCACGATGAACACCATTGTTATACTAAGAAGATTGATGAGCTTTCACACCTTATTTAGAAGAACAACATTCATCTTCCCTCATTTGTAACTCCTTCTATAGCTTCTCCATCAGTAGCATCTTCATCTAAACCTACATAGTCAGGGAATGTAGGATTTGCAAATGGGATGAAAGGTGAAGCACTATTGGCTTCCACATACAAGCTCAAAGGATATGCACTGGTTACTTCTACAGTTCACTCTGGTCGTGATAGATGGTTTTTGGATTTAGGAGCATCACATCACATGGGTTTTTCTCCATATCCTTTTTTGGGTCTTTATCCTATAGATACTTCTAAGATCTTGTTGGGGAATAGTAAGTTTTTGGATGTTGCAAGGATAGGCAATGTTGAGATTGGTGATGGTTGTTTCAGAGATGTAAGTTTGTATTCTTGATTTGTACGCAAATCTTCTTTCTATCTATCAGATTACTCATGGTGAGGTACCTAAGACTATAGAGTTCACTACATATTCTATTTTCATTAGAGAGGTTGATATTGGCAAAGTCATTGTAGTTGGTGAAGCTGATCATGAGTCTCGTCTCTATGCTTTTTCTCATTTTGTTGAGGATAATGATTATGAGCCTTGCACTCCACTTGCTAGTGTTGGTAGCAATTCCTCGGGAGAGATTGGTCATTTGGACTCAAGTTTTGGAGTTCTTTAGACCTGTGTTGATTCTTCACCTACTTAAGATTCTATTGCTTTAGAGGTTGGTTCTTTGGCACAACAGGATGTTCTTGATCCTTCAGATCTTTCTTTGTGGGATAGTCACTTGACAGGTCTTTCAGAGTTGTTTTGTGAATCTCACATTTCTAATTTGGATGATGTATTTGAGGCTATATCCCTTCTTTTTTATGACAATACCAGCACTGTTGTCACACCAACTTTATCCTTAGAGATTGTTACTTTAGAGTTTCCACATGGTCTTATTGATCCACCTTCTTTAGTTGAGGTTGCACCTAATCATGATGTGACATTTGGTTATGTGGAGGAACTGAGACAGTTTTCAGAGGCATCTTTCATGTTGATTTTTCCTCTCCCTTCTCTTGTTTCAGATTTGGAGTTTCTTTTGCATCAGTGGTTGGACTTTTTTCTCCCTACAGGGAGGCATGTTGTTTGCAGACATTGGATATTCTTTTGTCTTCAGGCTTCCAGGATCAGCACAAGAGTTTCTTCATGATGGGGGGATCTTCAGTGTTTCTATTCTTTACTATAGGGGGCTACATAGTCTCTATCCTTTTGTATTTTGATGAGATCATTGATATCAGTGTCAGAAGTTGTCCTTGGGGGTCTTGTGGAGTGTAACATCCCGCTACGTAACCCCCGAAGGGTAAGAGCCAGGAGTGGAAAAGATATTTTTTTTTTGACATAAGTAGATAACATAAACATGATGCAGTTGTCGATTCGATAGATCGACAACATTCATGGCCAAGTATGGCCGAATGCGCAACCCACGGGAGAGAACTAAATCACTCTCCAGAGGAAACATAGATAATACTACATTCATTTTAAACACCAAATAAAATGTTCGTAAAACCCATATCCAAATATAAACATGAATCCATAATCATCATAGAACAAGCAGATTTGATACCCACATCGAAATCCGTAAACCAAATAGGAAACATCTCATTTCTTTTCATTAACTTGCATGATTACATCTTCTCTCTTAAGAGAATACAATTACATAAAAGAATATACAAGTACAATGATATAGTCCAGAATATGATACAATGACTAAATGAGTACAATAACTTAATGAAGTAATGGAGAGAGAGAACATCTCCAACTAGTGCTCCAAAATCTGTTTGCCAGTCCCCAATGGCGGTGGAAACGCCTTCCAACCATGTGGACTCAAAAGTGACCACCCCACCATGCTCGGAGGTAGTCACAAGGCCCAAACAGAAGTACAACAACAAGGGGATACAAGATGGCCAACACTCACATCAATCACGGAGTAGACACGGAGAACAATGCATACAACCAAAGTCATAACATAGAAGTACTCATCCAAGTCATAGGTCGGGTACTACTCACGACTACTAAGGTGCTAGATACTAGAGTGTAATCATATGGAGTGTCATCATGTGTGCTCGAAGGGATGGCACCACACAGAACCAAGTACTCCTCTCATCTAGACAAGGAGACTCAATCATGCCCGAATCAATGCCCTGCAGATGGATAGGCCTTCCCATTGCATCCTTAGCCTTTACAAGTGCTCAAGGCCATGCACGAGGACTAATTATCTTATTAATGTTTTTACCCCAATCTTTTCATTTAGTTATCACTTATTAATGTAACTCTGCTACTAGTTCCCTTGGCAACCACTTGCGGGCCCTGGGTGTTGCAAGTATGGGCCTAACTGGTGTTGTCATTGATGTCAACATACTCTTATTGCATTTATGTCAAGGATTGGATGAGCTGTGTGCTGAGGATATTGAGAAAATTAGTCTGATCAGAAGTAGAGAAGAACAGTGAAGCTCTATGAAGTGAAGATCCCAGCTAGATGAAGATCAGAGAATGCGCATCAAAGGGTTTGTAGATATGTGTCTAAAGATGATCCAGTCAAGATTTGAGAGGTCCGCATGATGATTTGGAGAAGTTATGGCCATATGAGTAAAACTAGTTTTGACAGCTATTCAGAGGTGATAGAGTGACACAAATAGGTCTGATGAGATCTGGAAATGCAATATCTTGTTCTACGGATTTGGTGGAATGTTTAGGAAGCCAATGTGAATTGACAACTCAATTGGTTCATGGTCTGAAGGTCCGCAAGCATTTATTCTAATGTGACAGTGATGACAGACTGTGTTCTTAAGGTTCTAGATGAAGATGCGAATGATTTTAGTAAGCAAAAGTGGTTTGGATGTTCTTGGTGGTTTAGGAAAGCTTGTGGGGGGTCTCTAGATTGTGTCCAGTTTGTGTTGGTGGTCTGCATTGAAGACTGAGCTCGTAATTGAAGATTTACTCTCGGGTGATGGTGTTCCTCCTAATCATGGTTGATCGGATGTTCTACACATCTTGCGAATGATCTTGAAGATGTTCTGCGAAGCATGGCATGTTCCTCAAAGAAGATTGAAGTCCCAGATATGTGTGGCTGACAGTGTGGTGATACACATGAAGTTCTTGTAACAAATCAAGTTGTATTTTTGTGATTGCTCTATAATAGAATATGTTGTGCCAACTTTGATGATCATTCCAAAGTTGATGCCATGTATAAATAAGAATTGCAAAGTCATTTCAAAGTATCCTGGTGAAGATGAGAGAGTGGTAGTGAGGAGAAGAGCGAAAAGTAGAGCATAAGTGTTGAGCTTAAATGGAACTGTCTCAAGCATGGTGAAGATGCTAATCTCCAGTTCAAGTATGTAATATTTATATTACTCTGTAGACAGTGTGTCTCCTGTAAGCAGTGGGCCTCTTGTGAGCAGCGTGCTCGAGCAGTGAGCCCTAATTGGCATGTGCCATTTTGTTCTTATTATTTTAACAGAGAATACAATCTTGGGTTAGTCACCCCATGGTTTTTCCCTTAACTGGGTTTTCCACATTAAAATCTTAGAGTCATATGTGTTAATGTGTTTCTGCTCTTGAGTGATTGCATTGTGATTCCATGATTGAATCATTATTATGCTATTGAAATATAAGAAGGATTTAAGTGTTTAAAGGAAAGTAAGTTTTTTTGACAACTGATTCACCCCCCCTCTCAGTTGTCTGTCCTAAAACCAACACCGAGCCCGTAGAGAGCCACTCCAAAAGACAACTCTAATTACCTAGAGCATTGTCATATCGTTTAACCAAACGAGGTATCCAAAATAGACTGTAACACTGAAGTAAAAATTAGAAATAGAAAAATGTGATCTACAAGCCAAAAGCTTTCGTGGATAGTGTAATTTGTTGAAAACAACCTTTTGCCAGTTAGATCAATTTTGTAATAACTCCCATGATGACTCTTCACACAGAAATGCACAGACATAATAAGAAAAGTATAGCAAATGGCATTGCAAGTCTTCTCACAGCCAAAGTTTTGTATATTGGCTACCATATTTAGCATAACAGAAAAGAAAATGTAAAAAGACTAACACAATGGAGATATTAATTTTCCCTCCTCCAGAGATTTCCTTTTTATGTAATAGAAAATCTTAATTAGAAATTATGTAACCAAATTTCAATGCACAACACAGGTTGATGCATCTAAGGTATTTTAATGCCATAACATTCTTAAACTCAAGGTCGATGGTTTCCACAAGGTTGGCACTTAGCAGAAAATGATAATAATGCACAAAACAAGAGGCCACCCCAGTTTATTACGAAGAGTTGAATGAATATTAAATCAGAGGAGTCATCATAAAACAAAAGGGTTACATGGGACTTAGATATCTGCAATCTCTATGGTGGCATCCCAGCGTTATTTGTATGACTGCACTCATAGATATTCTCTAAAGATCGAACCTACATTTTACCCAAAATTTAAAAATCAAAACCCCTTGTTTTCACTACAAAAGATAAATCAGAAACCACGTGACCTGGTTTTTCTTTCTAAAATTATAAATCAGAAGACACATGAACTTTCTATGCAAACCCCTTAATCTAAAGAATAAGGGAATTCGATCTGCATAAGGAAAATAATTTCAAGGACAAAGGAAATGTAAATATCTTGCAATGAAATAAATGTTTTTGGCATAAGTTTTCCTAAGGCAGTAATGGATTTCAATTTTTCTATGCTTAATGAAATAGCAGAAAACTTTTTTAGTTTTTATTAAAAGGCAGTAATGGGTTTCAGGTTTTCTATGCTAAATGAAATAGCAACGAACATAGTTTAGTTTTTGTGCTAAAAGAACAGAGATAAGAGGTAAATACCTCTACACCAAATTGCACTTCCCATATTGACTGGTCGCACTCCCCTCCAATGCACCTCAATCTTGCCAAAAGATCTCCTCCTCAATGCTCTGCTTTTCCTCCGTTCTCTCTGTCTTTTGTTCTCTGCTTTTTCCTTTTGTTTTAAACGCCTCTCCCTTATCTCTCAGGCATTGACTCTCCAACTTCAGTTGTCTCCTCCCAACCTCAACTTCACTCTCCCTCAGATATTTTCCTCCCTCAAATCATCAATTCGCACCTAATGCTCATATATTTTCTACAACATTAAACTCCTCCACCAACTATTCTATCTAGCTCTCGTACAGGCATGGGAAGAAAGATTAAAAGAATGCCAACTCACTTTCTCAAAACCCCTACATTTTTACCAAAATGGGTGACCTGCCTTTTCTTCATTAAACCACTCACCTACTCTCCCCAAGAGCCATCATATGGCAGGGGGAAGAAAATTGAAATAAAATAATCATAAAATCTGACTTAGCTTGACACCTACACCCTCTCCCAACTCTCATCGCCAACAGGGAGGGTTGTTACATCCTACCCCTCTAGGACTAGGCTTACTCTTGGAAGCCTGCAAACACTAAGATGCAACCAAAGCACACACTAGCCCATGAAACTTGATATGATTAAAAAAATTAGGTTATCACATACATAATTACATGCAATCAGTCCTAGTACGTGGGTAATGAATAGGCAAGGCACTCATTTACTACAAAATATACATTAGAATAAAATAATTTTGTCCAATCAAAATAAAGAATGATGCCAAGGAAGTCACATCGAACAATCAACAGAAACCAAGGAGAAAAGCCTCAACCACCACACTGGCAAACTACACATGACCATAAGGGGCAATTTGAACATTACCGTTAGGTAACCAGATGATAAGACAACAACATGGGAACACTACACTAGTAGGGTATAGTGGCTAGGGTAGGGAACAGGGCCTATGACTATCTCCAGTAACCACCATCAGGGATAATAAGAGTACGCTCAGGCCTGTGAATCCAGGTGGAGTCGATACTCAATACCTACAACACTCCAAGCACATGTCAAGGTACCTATACATATACATATATCATACAGCCGAAGCAACATTAACCATGTAAGCATGAAATCTAGCATAAACAATAATCATGTCAACAGCATAATAGTATCGAGATTGCACATCACCGGTGCCAACACAAAATAATAACAGGATGCATAATCCAATACAAAACATATAGTCATCGAAGTCCATCAAGATAAGAGAAAGCATAATATGAACACAGGGGTCGTTACATCCCCTAGGACTAGGCTTACTCCTGGAAGCCTACAAAAAGATATGGATAAAGGTCCCTCATCCTCGCCGCATCTTCCCAAGATGCTGAGGACTCACCATTAGGATCCCACTGGACCCTTACCTGCTCTATGTCTCGACCCCTGAGGGTCAACCTCCGATGCTGAAGGATGTGTACGGGCTCCAAAGAAAGCTTCCCATCTGCCTCGACCTGTAAAGTAGTCCAATCAAGAACATGGGTCACATCAGGAATATACTGTTTAAGAACTGAAACATGGAAAACATCGTGAATGCGCGATAGACTCAGTGGTAATGCAAGGAGATAGGAAATAGGACCAGTTGTCTCAAGGATCTCAAAAGGTTCTACAAAATGAGGTGCTAACTTTGAGCCTTTCCCATAACAGACGGGGCTCTTCCATGGATGAACTCTCAGAAACACACGGTCACCCACTGAGAAGTGGCGATCCAACCTACAGGCATCAGCATACTTCCTCTGCTGATCCTGAGCTGTAGCCAACTACTCTCTAATCTGTACTACCTGCTGCTCCATATCCTGAAGCATCTCCAGACCCAAAAGAACTCGGTCCTCTAAGAGATCCCAACTTAACGAAGTGCAACAGGGCCTACCATACAAGGCCTGGAAAGGAGACATATCGAGAGAACTATGATACCCATTATTATAAGCAAACTCAACCAGGTACAAGTAGCCCTCCCAATAAGACTGTTGATCCATAATGTACATCCAAAGCATATCCTCTAAGACTTGATTAACCTGCTCCATCTGTCCATCAGTCTCGGGATGGTATGCAGAGCTGAAATTAAGCTAAGCTCCCAAAGCATGCTGAAGAGAAGTCCACAAAGCTAAAGTGAACACTAGATCATGATCGGAAATGATCCTATGAGGAATACCATGTAGACGCACAATATCCTCCATAAACACTCAATCTACGGACATTATAGTGTAGGAAGATCTCATGGGTGAGAAGTGTGCCACCTTGGACAACTTGTCCACAGTAACCATAATAGCATCATGACGACACAAAGACATAGGTAGCCCCACTATGAAATCAAGAGATATTGTATCCCACTTCCATACAGGGATGGAATGAGGATGCAACAATCTTGCTAGGTGCTGATGCTCTACCTTCACTCGCTGGCATTCAAGACACTGAGCCACAAAATCAGCAATATCTCACTGCAAACTTGCTCAATGATACAACTGTCAAAGATAGGCATGCATCTTCATGACACCTGAATGAGCTGAATAGGGTGCGTGATGAGCCTCTGACAAAACTAAGGAATGAAGATCACCATAATCCGGAACATAAATATGACCAAGATGTCACAAAAGTCCATCAGACTCAAGAGAGAAACCTGTGAACCTGCCCTCAAGGACTCTCCCAGACTCAATTTCTACTCTCACCTCCTGATACCAAGTATCACCATGAAGTGACTCCAAAATATCACTCCACAAATCCACTCCAAGAGACAAAATTGAAATCTCATGTCTCCTTGTACTCAAGGCATCTGCAACAACATTCTCCTTACCCTAAATGTAGTGAACCTTGAAGTCGTACTCATAGAGGAACTCCATCCAACTTCATTGTTGAGCATTCAAATTCATGTAAGTGAAGATATACTACAAACTCTGATGATCACTATGCAACTGAAACCGATGCCCCAAGAGGAAATGTCTCCAACGCATAAGTGCATGGATGACAACATCTAACTCCAAATCATGGGTGGGGTAGTTTAGCTCATGATCCTTGAGCTTACGGGACTCATATGCAATCACTCATCCCTCCTACATAAGAATTGCCGCTAGACCCTCCAACAAAGCATCAGTGCACACTACAAAATCACTTGTAGGATCTAGCACTACCAGGATAGGTGCACTAGTTAGCTATTCCTTAAAAGCCTAAAAAGTTGACTCACACTGATCTGACCACACAAACTTCTTCCCTTTTCGTTGAAGAGAAGTGATGGGATGGGCTACCCAAAAGAAATCTCTCACAAATTAGTGATAGTAACCCTCCAATCCCATGAAACTGTGAACCTCATCAACTTTTGTTGGCACTGGGCAATCCACAATGGCCTGAATCTTAGAAGGATCCACTGAGATACCCTCTCCTATGATGATATGGCCCAAATATCTCACCTCAGTCTGGAAGAACTCACACTTAGCCAAATTGTCAAACAACTGATTATCTCCCAAGCACTGCAACACTTTCCGCAAATGGCCTTCATGCTCCTCCATAGTCCTTGAATAAATCAAAATATCATCAAGGAACACAAGAACAAACTGATCAAGATAGGTGCGAAACACCCCATTCATCAAACTCATGAAAAATGATGGAGCATTGGTCAACCCGAAAGGGACAACCATGAACTCATAATGCCCATAACATGTACGAAATGCCGTCTGATGAATGTCTATCTCATGAATATCAAGCTGATGGTATCTTGACTTTAGATCTATCTTGGAGAACACCTTGGCTTCCCTCATCTGATCGAACAAATCATCTATCTGAGGCAACAGGTAACGATTCTTCATCGTCACTTTGTTCAACTAGCGGTAATCAATGCACAAGCGAAGAGATTAGTCCTTCTTCTTCACAAAGATGACAAGTGCTCCCCAAGGGGATACACTAGGACAAATGAAACCCTTCTCCAGTAACTCCTCTAACTGCAACCACAACTCACTCAACTCCTGAGTAGTCATGCGATACAGTGCCCGAGAAATAGGCTCCGCACCAGGAATGAGATCAATACGGAAGTTTATGTCATGCTTAGGTGGCATACCTAGAATATCACTTGGAAAGACATTTGCAAACTCCTGAAGAATAGGATGATCATCAAGACATACCTCTTGAATCCCACCCTCAACAAGATCACTAACTGAAATAGCAAACATCTGACAACCTTGCTGCATGGCACGCTTCAGCTGCATAGCCAAAATCACATGGAGATAAATGAGTCTCTGAACCCCAACTAACTTAACACACTCTCCAACATCATCTACACACTGAACTGACTTATGCCGACAATCTATACTGGCTAGGTGGGTCTCCAACCAATCCATGCCTAAAACAATCCCATAGGACCCCAAAGGCAACACACAGAGATCCACTGTGGTAGTGAAGGTGCCCAAATCTAACACACAACCACAAACAAGGGAGTCTACAACCACCTTGGAACCAGTAGCTAACTCCACCTGCCAACCAATGTCTTTCCTTACCACCATGAGTCCACAATGCTCCACAAGAGAAGGAGAAATGAAAGAATCTGAAGCTCCTGAATCAAACAAGATAGATGTGGTAATCCCACATAATGCACCTAAATACTCGACCATGGTGCCCTGATGTTCAGCCTGATGGTTATCAATCACCGCAAACACTTTATGTGATCTTCTAGCATCATCTATTGTAGGCTCTGAAGTAGCCTATCTCTGACTACCTCCAGCCACTGATCTCTAAGGACAGTGAGCAGCTATATGACCATGCTGCCCACAAGCATAACAATGACCCCTGCCAAAACTTCAGCCCAAAAATGGTGTACATGACTGCTAGGATCCACCACCCCTAGAACTCTATTGTGCACTCTGATAACTCTGTGTCAGACCACTCTACTACCTACTCTGAGAATGATGATGCAGATGATCTCTAGAAAATGGAGTACTAGGACTCTACCCACTCTATTGAGACTGAGCAGACCTATGCCTCTGTCGCTGACCGGATCTAGAAGGTGCAGACTGAGATCTAGACACTCCAGCTCCCTGAGACTATGTACCCCGAGCAATTGATCTTGAAGGAGGGGAACTACCAATCTGAACACCTACCTGATCACCAAATCCTCTAGCCAAATTCTCCTTTATCATTCTCACCTTCTCCACAGTGATTTCTAAGGTCTTCAGCTCAAACACACGAACACCACCACTGATACGGGCATTCAATCTCCTAAGGAAATGTTGCATTAACATCGACTCATCATAAAAAATTCTAGCATACTTCTTAAGCTCAAAGAAATAGTGCTCATACTGATCTACTGTCATAGTCAACTGACGAAGCTCATGGAACTCATCAGCACATCTCTGTCAGTAGCAGTCTAAAAGAAATCATGTATGAAACCTCTCTAAGAATAGTCCCCATGACATGGAAGCAATGTCCAGATGAAGCTTCTGCTCCTCTACTCTCCACCATGTAGACGCAAAACCTTTGAGACGCATAATGGCACATCAAGCTCTAGTATTGCTACTATAAAGATGCATAGCAAAGCATTGATCGAGATCGATCAACCAAGTCTCTACCTCAGAACCTGTACTAAAACCATCAAAAGTAGGGGGATGAGCTCTAAGAAGATCCCTCATGTGACCTACATCAACACTATTTCCATCCACCCTATCCCTCACAACAACTGCTCTCGACTGATCCGGACTACGAGAATGCTCACTCTCAGCTCTAGCATCCTAACCATCCTGACGAGAAGGGTGTGACTCCTCCTCATGAGATACCTCTTGACGAGGTCCTAATCGGTCCATAATCTGCTATTAAAGAGCTAAAACCTGAGCACCCCCGAGTCCTTCGACTAGATTCTCAGCACACGGTTCCTCCTGACACTCACCCCAATTACCCTAATTACCCTAATTACACAGATCGGCATTACGCTGGGTGCTACGTCAAAGAACAGTGGCTATACCTCTAACTCTACCTTTGGCTCTACCCCTAAGAGGCATCCTAAAGGAAATAAAGAACACACCAAAATAGAACATCACAAATACGACCTATGCACCATACTAAGGCATGAAAGCATAACAAAAAGACTATGAAACAATATAACAAGCTCATGCCACACATGCCAAACACAACAAAACATAGAAGGCTCAAGTACGCTAGAGCTCCCAGTGTGTGAACATGGGCTCTAATACTAGATGTAACATTCTGCTACGTAACCCCCGAAGGGTAAGAGCCAAGAGAGGACAAGATTATTTTTTTTACATAAGTAGATAACATACACGTGATGCAGTTGTCGATTTGATAGATCGAGAACATTCATGGCCAAGTATGGTCAAATGTGCAACCCATGGGAGAGGACTAAATCACTCTCCAGAGGAAACATAGATAATACTACATTCGATTTAAACACCAAATCAAATGTTCCTAAAACCTATATCCAATTATAAACATGAATCCATAATCATCATAGAACAAACGGATCTGATACCCACACCGGAATCCATAAACCAAATAGGAAACATCTCATTTCTTCTCATTAACTTGCATGATTACATCTTCTCTCTTAAGAGAGTATAATTACATAAAAGAATATACCAGTACAATGATATAGTCCAAAATATGATACAATGACTAAATGAGTACAATAACTGAATGAAGTAACGAAGAGAGAGAACATCTCCAACTGGTGCTCCAAAATCTGTTCGCCGGTCCCCAATGGTGGTGGTAATGCCTCCCAACCATGTGGACTCAAAAGAGACCACTCCACCATGCTCAAAGTTAGTCACAAGGCCCAAATAGAAGTACAACAACAAGGGGATACAAGATGGCTAACACTCACATCAATCACGGAGCAGACACGGAGAATAATGCATACAGCCAAAGTCATAACATAGAAGTACTCATCCAAGTCATAGGTCAAGTACTACTCATGACTGCTAAGGTGCTAGATACTAGAGTGTAATTAGATGGAGTGTCATCATGCGTGCTTGAAGGGATGGCACAACATAGAACCAAGTACTCCTCTCATGCAGATGAGGAGAGTCAATCATGCTCGAATCAACGCCCCGCAGACAGATAGGCCTTCCCATTGTATCCTTAGCCTTTACAAGCGCTCAAGGCCATGCCCGAGGACTAATTATCTTATTAATGTTTTTACCCCAATTTTTTCATTTAGTTATCACTTATTAATGTAACTTTGCTACTAGTTCCCTTGGTAGCCACTTGCGGGCCTCGGGCCCATAGAGAGCCACTCCAAAAGACAAATCTAATTATCTCTAGACCATTGTCATCTCGTTTAACCAAATGAGGTATCCAAAATAGACTATAACACTGAAGTAAAAATTAGAAATACAAAAATGTGATCTACAAGCCAAAATCTTCCGTGGACAGTGTAATTTGTTGAAAACAACCTTTTGCCAGTTAGATTAGTTTTGTAATAACTCCCATGACCCCAATTTGATCACTCTTCACACAGAAATGCACAGACATAATAAGAAAAGTACGACAAATGGCATTGCGAGTCTTCTCACAGCCAAAGTTTTGCATATTGGCTACCATATATAGCATAACAAAAAAGAAAATGTAAAAAGACTAACAAAATGGAGATCTTAATTTTCCCTCCTCCAAAGATTTCCTTTTTACGTGATAGAAAATCTTAATTAGAAATTATGTAACCAAATTTCAATGCACAACACAGGTCGATGCATCTAAGGTATTTCAGTGCCATAACATTCTTAAACTCAAGGTCGATGGTTCCCACAAGGTTAGCACTTGGTAGAAAATGACAGTAATGTACAAAACAAGAGGCCGCCCCAGTTTATTATGAAGAGATGAATGAATATTAAACTAGAGGAGTCATCGTAAAAAAAAAGGGTTACATGGGACTTAGATCTCTACAATCTCTATGGTGGCGTCCTAGCTTTATTTCTATGGTTGCACTCATAGATATTCTCTAAAGATCAAACCTACATTTTACCCAAAACTTAAAAATCAAAACCCCTTGTTTTCACTACAAAATATAAGTCAGAAACCACATGACCTGGCTTTTCTTTCTAAAATTATAAATCAGAAGACACATGAACTTTCTAAGCAAACCCCTTAATCTAAAGAACAAGGGAGTTCGATCTGCAGAAGGAAAATAATTTCAAGGACAAAGGAAATGTAAATGTCTTGCAATGAAATAAATATTTCTGGCATAAGTTTTCCTAAGGCAGTAATGGGTTTCAGTTTTTCTATACTTAATGAAACAACAGCAAACTTTTGTAGTTTTTATGAAAAGGTGATAACGGGTTTCGGTTTTTCTGTGCTAAATGAAATAGTAGTGAACATAGTTTAGTTTTTGTGCTGAAAGAACAGAGATCAGAGGTAAATACCTCTACACCAAATCGCACTTCCCTTATTGACTGGTCACGCTTCCCTCCAACTCACCTCAATCTTGCCAAAAGATCTCCTCCTTAGTGCATTGCTTTTCCTCCGTTCTTTCTATCTTTTGTTCTTTGATTTTTCCTTTTGTTTTAAATGCCTCTCCCTTATCTCTTAGGTGTTGACTCTCCAACTCTAGCTGTCTCCTCCCAGTCTCGACTTCACTCTCCCTCAGATATTTTCCTCCTTCAAATCATCAATTAGCACCTAGTGCTCAGATATTTTCTGCAGCATTAAACTCCACCAACTATTCTATCCAGCTCTTGTATAGGCATGGGAAGAAAGATTAAAAGAATGCCAACTCACTTTCTCAAAACCCCTACATTTTTAACAAAATGGGCGACCTCCCTTTTCTTCATTAAACCACTCACCTACTCTCCCCAAGACCCATCGTATGGCATGGGGAAGAAAATTAAAATAAAATAATCATAGAATCTGACTTAGCTTGACACCTACACCCTCTCCCAACTCTCATCGTCAACAGGGAGGGTTGTTACATGGAGTCCTCCTTCCTTTCACCTTTTTTAGATTTTTTCTCTCTTTTGGAGAGGAGTTTTCTCCCACAGGGTTTTTCTCCTTTTCTGTAGCTGTGAGAGACTGCATTGCATTGCATAGTAGTTGTGCATGGTTACCTAACATGGCCTTGTAGCCGGGACCCATCTTGCATCTCATCTTGCATAATAATCTCCCTAAGTTTGCACTTAGGGGGGGTGTTAGTGTGAACAATATTTTACCCTTACACGGTTTCTTAAGTTTAACTTAGGTTTAGTATTATAGGTAGTTGCCAATATTTAATATTGGTTACCCGTATTTTTGGTTATCGGGTAGTTTCACCTGTTATGTTTTTTTGCCTTTAAATAGGCGCTTGTACATTTTGTAATATATCTCATTTTTCTCAATATCAATTCATTGATATTTGGTGGAAGAGCACTGCGCTTCTCTCATGTATCTATGAGGGTGTTGTTTTGTAGACCAAGGATCCTGGGAAGGAGTTGATCACTCCTACAATCACGATTCATCCGCACCTCTTCCTAGAATTAATTAAATAAATTCAATCATTTATTTAATTAATCAATCATTTTCTATAGTCTAACCTTTGATAAAGAAATCAAATTATTTATTTATCTAACTCCCTCATCCTTATCCTAAGAATTAAATAAATATCTTATTTATATAATTCCCTGTTTTGTCCACTTTTCATTAAAAGTTGGCTAAAAGACAAACTAGTCATACACTTGCATATTCCAAATCCATGATAAAATCATTCAAACCTCTCGCATCCCCCAAAGTGTAGAAAAGAATGGGTCTTTATACAAACCACATGGGTCCTCTTACATGAGGTATGGTCAAGTACATTGCCCATCCCTCTAAGGTACCCTTGGTACCCTTTTGATCTCATCCATCCACTTCTTCCAAGGAGATCCTCCACCACTGATCTTTCCTCAATCTAGGAACTCCACTTGTGCACCAACTAAATGAATCCACTTAGAATCTTCTCATCAACCTAATCCTCTTAGTCAATCTCAACCATTGATCCTTTGAATCAATCCTAGCCATCTAATCCCTGAACAAAAAATCTATAAATTCAACCTCATGCAAGCCATTTAGGAGTCTCCATACAATGCAATGTTATGTTGTTGGTTTAAGGAGAAATCATACATCAAATATCAAGGTTTTATTTTGAGGTTGCTTAGTTAAGTAATCATGTCTTCTTCAAAGAACAGAAACGCTTCAGGTGCAAAGGCTTCAAGGCGAGAACGCCCAAGAGAAAGGCTTGTCAGCATGTTTGATGATCTGATAATGCATGGAGTAAAGCCATGGGATTATGATGCCGATGAGTTCTATGATGCTCTTGTAGAGGCTCGCAGAGAGCTTGACAAAGAGTTGAACGCCATGGATGCCCAAGATGCTCGCTAAATAGCTTCTTATCGCTTGCATTAGCTAGTTTTCTCAAGCATTTCCATTCTAGTTTGTGTTTTTGGTTGGGTTGAGTGGTACGCCTGTAAGCCCCTTGAATTTTGTGGGGTAATGTGAAATTTTAGCACTAATTACTAAAATCACAATAACAGGGGTTTTGTTTTCTGTGGTAGAATGCGACTGATTCAGGTTCCTTGCACTTTATAATATAATCATCTTTGATTACGGTTATGGTGTAATTGCTTTTGTTCACTGTTATTCATAGTTTTACCAACCTTGTGTTATCATGTGTAAATTCAAAAAACCTGAATAACTGAACCAAAAAAAGAATAGCTATATCAAAACAAAAACTCAAAATGAAAGAGACATAAGACAACGCACACAGAATAATAAGACCATTTAATGTGGTTCGCCAATGTTGGCTACATCCACAATGAAGGGGAATCTATTATATCAATTCTTCTCTCTTTCTATATTACATTCACCACAGTCTCTCACTATGGAACAACAATAATATATTTTCACTCTGTATTTCATACATGACAGTATGACTGTCGAACCCTTGCACAAATCAAAATATCTTTAGGCTTAAAAGACTACACACCAAACCACTTTACATCTTGTATCAATCATAGAGAGCAGTGGTTACATGCCAAGATAGGCTATGTGCAGAAAGAATAGTTAGAAAGAATCAGAGACAGAGAGTTGCCATTTCATATGGGCTTCAACGGCCACGTGCCTAACAATCTCCCACTTGAAGACCAATGGGATCGGTAATGAAGCTGCTTGGAGAGAGATCCCCTTCGTGAAATTCAGTGTCACAGAGGAACAAGACTGAGAGAAGATCTACAGAATTTGAACTTCTCTCGAGGAACAATCTTTGTTAATGCATCTGCCAGATTAACCTTTGTGTCAATATTTGTGACCTACAACTTGTCTTCGTCAATAAGATGGCGGATAAAATGGTATCGAAGATCAATATGCTTTGTTCGGCTATGGAAAGCTGAATTTCTTGACAAGTGTATAGCACTTTGGCTATCACAAAATAATGGAAAGACTGATTTCAGACAACCTAGTTCTGTCAACAAATGCTCAAGCCATATCATTTCTTTGGCTCCTTTTGAGAGTGCTATGTATTCAGCCTCTGTTGATGACAGAGCTACAGTTTGTTGCAACCAAGAGACCCAAGTAATGGCTGCCCCAGAAAATGTGAAGACATAACCAGTGGTAGATCGGCGTTTTTCTAAATCTCCGGCCATATCTGAATCTACATAACCACGGAGCTGAAAGTCAGTACCTCCAAAACATAAATAGAAATGTGAAGTACCTTCTAAGTACTATAGAATCCACTGAACTGCCTGCCAGTGTAGTTTGCCCAGATTACTCATGAATCTGATCACAACAACAACTGCTTGTGCTATGTCCAGACGAGTACACACCATTGCATACATGATACTGCCAACTGCAGATGTATATGGAACAGACCTCATATGTTCTTCTTCTTCCTGATTTTTTGGACACATAGCTGAAGATAGGCAAAAATGATCAGCCAAAGGTGTAGATATCGGTTTAGCATGAGACAGATTAAATCTGTCCAGCACTTTGGCAATGTAGCTTGCTTGGGACAACCTGAGTTCTCTTTTATTTCTATTTCTGAATATGTACATCCCAAGTATTCTTTTGGCTGGTCCTAGATCTTCATGGCAAAATGAAGAGCCAACTATTGCTTCAGCTGAGCAATAATCTAAACACTAGTACCAGCTACTAACATATCATCAACATAGAGCAATAGTATGACAAAATCACCAGTATTGAGCCTCTTGTGGTAAACACAAGGATCTGATTCACACCGAATAAAGTTGTTATCAGTCATGAAGCGGTCAAATTTTAAATACCATTGTCTTAGAGCTTGCTTCAGCCCATACAAACTCTGCTTCAACTTGGAAAATAAATGCTCCTTACCTAGTTGAGAAAAGCCTTCAGGCTGCTCCATGTATAAGTCCTCATCAATGTCTCCATGTAAAAATGCTATTTTCACATCAAGTTGCTCAAGTTCTAAATCCCAAATGGCTACCAAACCCAAGACAGCATGGATTGTGTCTATTCTGACAACTGGAGAAAAGATTTCAGAAAAATCAATACCTTTTTGTTGATCAAATCCCTTGACGACTAATCTGGCCCTGTATCTTTTACTTCCTCCATCTTCGTCTTTCAAACAATAAATCCATTTGTTCTTGAGAGGCTTTCGATTTGGCGGAAGAGGAACCAAATCCCAAGTTTGATTAATGCTTAACGACTCCATTTCTTCATTCATGGCGGCCATTCAATTGTTTGCATTTTCATGCTTGCAGGCTTGTTTATATGTTGTCGGCTCTGCATAATCAGAGAGCAATAACTCGTAGTCATCAAATTTTGCAGGCTTCTTCTTCTCATGAGTAGACCTCCTCAATGTCGGACCTTGCTCAGGCTATATGTTTGAGTCCAGATTTAGTCTCTAGAGTAAGTTTTGAACATCATCAACCTCTGATTATAGAGGCCCCTGAGGAAAACTCCCCTGTCTCTGTATTTGTGTACCCAAAGTGCTCTATCCTGTAACTGGTAGTGATTGCTTAGCTAATCAAAAGATATTTGAATGTATATGTATTGACATCTCTTCCTGAGGCAATGTTCTTTGTAGTTGCTGTGGCATTTGAGAATGAGGCTGCGTAGGACTTAACACAGGCAGCGAAATGCATTGGGAAGGCAGCAAAGACTGTTGTGTAAGTTGCATTGAATGGATGACAGGCAGCATTGAAAGATATAAAGGCTGCGGTAAAGTGTGAGGTAGCGAAGTGCATTTGGTAGGCAGCGATGAAACAATTTGAGGCTGCATTGGACTATTTAATGAAGGGACTGGCTGCATTGGCTGTGCAAAAAGCAGTGTAGACTGTAGGGAAGGCAGTGTTTGGTCAATTAAAGGTTGTGTGGCCCCTAATGAAGTCAGTGTAACACTAGATGAGGGAAGTGAAACACTAATGGGAGGCTGCATTGGAGTATATGTAGGCAGCGAATGACCACTTGAAAGCTGCGTAGCAACAATAGAAGGCATACTAATTGACTGGGTGGGAATAGTGCATCCAACCGAAGGCATGGTAGTAGATGAAATAGGAGCTCCTGTAATGTAAGAATGTATAGATGTAACAAGTGGGTGAGAAAATGTAATGGTAGGTTGCTTGGACTTACCATTATCAAACAAATCCACATCAACATATTCTGGCACAGGTGAATTACAAGGTTGCAAACCTGGAAAGTCCTTCTCGTTAAACACTACATCGCGACTACGGATTATAGTCTTTGCAACAGGATCCCAAAGACGAAAGCCAAACTGATCTTCACCATAGCTGAGAAAAACACATCTTTTTGACTTGAAATCTAACTTAGTTCTCTGCTCTTTTGGAATGTGAACAAAAGCGGCACAGCCAAACACCCACAAATACTGATAGGAAATTCACTTTCCAAGCCATGTCTCCTCAGGTATGTCAAAATCTAGCCTGGACGATGGACCTTGATTGATTAAATATACAGCAGTATTACATGCCTCTGCCCAAAACTCTTTGCCCAATCCGGCATTGGAGAGCATGCATCTAGCTCTCTCAAGTATCGTGCGATTTAGCCTTTTAGCCCCACCATTCTCCTGAGGTGTGTAAGGAACGGTCTTGATCCGTCAAATACCATGGTCTGCACAGAAAGAATCAAACTACAAAGAGCAATATTCTCCACCATTGTTTGTTAGTAGGCATTTAATTTTATGCCCAATCTGGTTTTCAACATAAGCCTTAAAAATTTTAAATTTGGAAAATACCTCAGAATTTCTGTTCAACATATAAATCTAGATTTTTCGAGTGCAATCATCTAGAAAGGTTACAAAATAATTTGCTCCACCGAAAGAAGTTACCTAAGTTGGACCAAATACATCAGAATGAACAAGTTCCAACGGAGTAGTTTTCTTGTCATGCCCCGTTCTCATGAAACTGCTCCGGCACTGTTTTCCATAAAGGCAATGTTCATAGAATTCTAAATCGATGGAGTTGAGGCCTGGAAGCTGATTGTGCTGAAGCATGACTTGAAGACCTTTTTGGCTCATATGACCGAGCCTTTTGTGCCATATTTCAGACCCACTGTCCATGGTCGGCAAGGCAGCTCCCACTTCACCAAAACAATCTAGAATGTAGAGATTACCTTGCTTCTTTCCTCTTGCCATTACTAAAAGTCCCTTTGTAATTTTCCATGAATCAAGAGAAAATTTAACATTGCAACCATTGCCTATAAGCTGACTGACATAAATTAAATTTCTTTTTAACATAGGTACATATCTAACATCCGTCAAAGTTAGTTTGTCTCCATTTTTCTGATTCAATATTATATCTCCTTTTCCTAAGATGTCACATTCTTTATTGTCACCAAGAAACACCTTACCGAATGTGCCTTCTTGAAAATTTGTGAAAGCTTGATGGCATGAAGTGGCATGAAATGAGGTGCCAGAATCAAGGACCCACGAATCTGCATTTGTATCACTTGCTGATAGGACCAAAACACCATCACTTGCAGTGTTTGCTTGATTATTTGTGCTCACGTTGCCTTGAGCTTTCTTATAGTTCCATCAATTTTTCTTATTGTGTCCGGGTTTTCCACAAAACCAACACGAACCAGTTCTGCTCCTAGACTTCGATCGCGGATCAGATTGTGACCTTCTCTGGTTGTATCTACCTCTGTCATAGTTTCTTCCCCTATTGTTTATACTTACAGCTGTTAGAGCATCGCCGGATGAGGGTTCCTGATGTTTCCTTCTCATGTCTTTGCTGAGAAGAGTAGCTGCAACTTCATCAAAAACCATTGTAGTCTTGGCTGCTACAGAAGTGCTCACAGCCATGACAACACCTTCCCAGCTATTTGGTAAGGAACACAACAACAGAATTGCTTTAATCTTAGAATCTAACTTGATACTCACCGAAGCTAATTGAGAGACTAAGGTGTTAAATTCATTCAGATGATTGGACATAACCCCACCTTCTCTCATTTTCAGGTTATATAATTTCTTCATAATAAATACCTTATTTGACGCCGAAGCAATCACATACATGTTGGAGAGCTTGTCCCAAAGCTCTTTCATAGTACTCTCATTTGAGACATTAAATAATACATTGCTGGACAATGAGAGAAATATAGTTGCCTTCGCTTTCAAATCTAGTTTTTCCAGTCTTCATCCTTCATAGAACCTTGTCCTTTCGCTTTCCCCAGTAAGGCGATTGACAAGTCCTGTTTGATGAGAAGAGACTCCATATGCACTTTCCAAAGACCAAAGTTTTGGCCTGTAAATTTCTCTATTTTCCATTTCTCAAAGTCATCCATTTTTTTGATTGCTGTACAGGTTCCCAAATAGCTTCACAAGCTATCTCTTGGACTGAGCTACACACAGAGCTCTGATACCAATTGTAAATTCAAAAAACCTGAATAACTGAACCAGAAAAAGAATAGCAATATCAAAACAAAAACTCAGAATGAAAGAGACATAAGACAGCGCACATAGAACAATAAGACCATTTAACATGGTTCGCCAATGTTGGCTACATCCACAACGAAGGGGAATCTATTATATCAATTCTTCTCTCTTTCTGTATTACATTCACCACAGTCTCTCACTGTGGAACAACAGCAATATATTTTCACTCTGTATTTCATACATGACAGTATGACTGTTGAACCCCCACACAAACCAAAATGTCTTCAGGCTTAAAAGACTACACACCAAACCACTTTACATCTCGTATCAATCATAGAGAGCAACGGTTACATGCCAAGATAGGCTATGTGCAGAAAGAGTGGTTAGAAAGAATCAGAGACAGAGAGTTGCTGTTTCATATGGGCTTTAGCAGCCACGTGCCTAACATCATGGAGCTCTATAGGAGGTATCTTCTGTTTCTTCCTCTTTTCACATGCTAAAGTAACTCAGTTGAAATGACTTTGATTTGGGTAGCTGAGGTTTTGAAAATTGATTTGGTTATGTATTATTATGCTATGAAGTTTTATGCAGTGAAGCAAGCATATGTTTATTAGAATTGTTCTCATTCTCAGTGAATGATTTTTTGAATTTCTAAATGGTTTTCTAATTTGTTTCAAGCATTTTTCTCATATATGAGGGCAAATCTTTCCGTTTCTTTCAACCGAGTAAAGAGAGATGCCCTAAGAAATGATGACATGAATGTCTCTAGTTTGAGCTCCATTGGCAATTGTGCAGGTGCTTTCCCCTTTACCACTCGTATTTGTAGGTGGTGTTCTTAGATGATGGTATTCTTGATGTGTGGTGATAAGAATCCTTGAGATCTACTTCACCATCTAAAAATATGGAGGGACGGGTCATATGATATTAGGAAACGTTGTAATCTTTCCCACTCGCTTAGGGGTTCTTAATCTACCTCGTCTTATTAGAAGTCAAGATTTTGGGTTTTTTTTTTAATGTTTTTATTTTCAGTTTATTCTTTACACTCTTGTCATTTGTCATAACCACTTAAACTTAGGGTGCCTCATTTTTTTTCATTCTCTATTCAAAGATGTTCTATGAAATGTCAAGATTCTTATGTAACTCATCTTTTATATGTTCTTATGTGTCATAGAATCAAGATGATAATAAATAAGTATATTTAATTAATAAATATAAACATATGTAAGGACAAAATAATAAATAAATATAGTTAATTAATAAATATAGAACATTGGGAATGCAAGGTTGACATTTCTTTGCACACTTATTATTATTTGATTATTTGTGTCTGTGTATATATAGTAGTTTAGATAGATATTAAAAACTAATATTCATATAAATATTGTAAAGAAAAATACTTTCTTTAAGTTAATTATAGGAATGCCCACAATTACAAATTTTAATATAGATTAACTCATAATAGCTTCAAACAATGAAGTAATATATTATTTTTATATTGAATTAAGTTGGAAATTGCAAGAAAAAAAATAGTTGTAGAGTAGCAAGCCAAACTATATACAAGTGTTTACATGAACAACACTACAAATAAGGTCCAATGCCTGAAATACTAGTTTTTATACTTCACAATTTAAGGTAGCTTTCTTCAAAAGATCATAGTGTTAAAAGGAAGTGTGAGGTTATCTATCAAAGAGGAGGGTGGAGGGACATTTTTCTAAATATTAATTTTTAATGAACTTCTAATTTTTTTAAAGGTAGCTCTCTCAATGAGATCATAGTGTTAAAATGGAACATGAAGCTATCTTAGAAAGAGTGGGGAGCATTTTTCATGAATGTTCAAGACTTAATGAGTTCTTTTCTTGATAGCAAAGGTAAGGTTTTATGTTTCCTTGAAAAGCAACACTAAAAATGCTATCATTAGTTCATCCTTCCTATGTGATGGAAGTAAAGGCAAGGTGTTATGTTTCATAAGGTTGTTGACTTAATAATCAACTCAAATCTTTGGACAAAAATATCAACAATCTTTTTTAATGTCTCAAAAACTCTCCCAAAACTCTTCCACTCTTGGAGACACCTTATTAATATAAATTATCAGCTCAATGTCCAAGCTATTGGGGACCACATTATTATTGCATACCACATGTTTGTTACTTTACTATTGTAATATGGTTTCAGTTATAGTGACCCCCTAGATGGATTGATTCAATGGTAGTGAACTAAGGTCGAGAACAACATGCAAGTGTTTGAGTATGCTCCTACAATGATGCATGGTTGATGTAATTATTTTATCCTTTTACAATTGAATTTTGGATGCACTCACTAGATTCCTAAATGTGTGCTAGATGATTCCTTTTTGAATTAGTGTTAGTCCTTAAATAAACATCCTTAGCATGTAATTTGAAATATGTGTGCTTTAGTTGGCTCATAACATAAACCTCCTTAGCATGTAATTTGAAATATGTGTGCTTTAGTTGGCTCATAACAATTAATGGAAATGGATGGAATGGGACCCAATTTAAAATTTGAATTTAAATGTTCAGGGTTTAGATCCATAGATATAGTTTACCCAAACCAGACAACAAATTATAAATGTGGGGATCATAATCAACTTTTGGGGATGATTGATGAGGGATAAGGATTAGATAATGTTATTTTCGAACTTCAATGTTAAATACCCCATCCTAGATAATGTTACTTTCTAACTTCAACGTTAAATACCCCATCCTACACACACTAGTCAATGCACAAAGGGCAACCTAATCACCATGGGGCCAAAACATAAGAGAAAAGAGCATGGGTATGCATTTTTCACATTACATCATGTTTCAATAAACAATGGATCAACTTCTGAGGATGAGTGATGATGGGATTTGGATTAGATAACATTAGTTGCCAACTTCCATGTGAAATGCCCCATCTTACACACCAGTCAATGTGCAAAGGACAACCTAGTTGTTCTAGGCTCAAAACATAAGGGAAATGGCCATGGGTCACCATTACACCTTGTTTCATTAAAAAAATGATTAGATTTAATTCCCAACCAATCTTGAATGTAAAATTTGAGTTTAAATTGAGGGCCAATTTAATGTAGATGCTAATCATGTGCATGTGATATTAGTAACTCTAATTCATATTTCACTTTCTTGATACCTCTAATTCATATTTCACATGGTATTTGACTCACCCATTATGACACCTACATGATTTTGGGGGTCCTGATCATAGGGATGAGACTCACTTTAGAGGACCCTTGAAACATGAGAGATAAAGACATGGTCAAACTATTTTGGAGGCAATTAGAATGATGTGGCCACAATGCCTAGATGGAGCTAAGGTTATTGGAGGATTGACCATTCTAACTATTTGGAAAGCCTTGATAGAGATCATTGCCACTAGGTTAGTTGATGTCAATGGATTTTGTTGGAGTTTGTATAGTTGGGATCCTATTATGATGAATATTGAGAGACATGGGAGGAGGTATGCCTAGGGAGTGGATATTTTGTGCATACCTACCATGATCTCTACGAGATTGTAAAATTGGGGGCCTAGACCATTATCTACCCTTCATGGGTTCAATTTTGGAGCAATTCATTCCCCTACTAGAGGGGAATGCCCATTTAGACCTTAGAGCATCTTGAGCATCAAGGTGGGATACACTACCCAATTTATTGGCATGCTTCATAGCACTAGCAATTACTATACCAAATTTGATCATAGACCTATACATTGGCATGGGAGCATATGTGATGGGGATGATGAGGTACAAGATGCATGTCTAGTCATCACATCCCTCACTAACAAGAGAGGACAACATAAGATACATCCTATGGACAAGGTTGTACAATAGTTTGGATAAGTGGTACCTAAAATTTGCCCTTTGCATTAACAATGTACATGGGGATGAGAGAGACTAGATTGGGATCAATGAGCCAAGAAAATTGGGACCCATTAATACCAAAGGTTTAGCCACGCAAAAGTATGAGATATCCCACAATTTTGTAATTTAGCTCATCTAAATATTCTTCTATGATTGTGACCATTGATTGAAAGGTCAAATGACTCGTCAAAATTATTTGAGCCACTTCTATTAAATCTCATCAAATTTTTAAATGTTTCTTCAATGCCTACACTTAGGTGAAGCCATTATTAATTGTAACAGAGGCATTTTTAATGTCTCTTATTGTGCATCATATAAATTCCCTTGTTCACACCCTCATCCACGAGCTCTTTGTCTAGGTGGAATTTCGACCTAATCTCATTGTTGTAGACCTTTCCTTTCTTTGTCCAAGTTGACTCTAACCTTCTACAATCTTACAACTTTGCTTAACTTTCTTTCTTTGTCTTCAAATATTACGATACTTGCAACAATAATCCATCTTTGTGAATGCATAGTAATAATCTTACCTTTTTGTTTGGTTGATTGATTTTTATATTCTCTATGTACATAAATGAGTGTAGGTCCTTACTTCAAAAAGAAAATGATAGAATTTAATTCCCAACTACTCTTGAATGTAGATTTTGACTTCAACTTGTGGGCCAATGTATTTAATCATGTAGATGCTAGATCATATGCACATGGTATTGGTAACTCTAATTTATATTTCACTTTCTTGATAGCTATTTCATGATTTTTAACCTTTATTTTATATACATTTTTGGGCAAGTGCCACCACACTTCATTTGTTAGGACCACACATCGTAACTATTTTAAGCATTGTAATATTCATACTCACAATATAGTTATTTAGTCAATGTTTTCTAGATTTGTCCATTTGTTGTACATTGTAACTCACTCTTTGTGAGGACAATATATTGATGTTATAATAGAGCAAATATCATCTTGGAATCATGTTTTATAATGGAGCCTTGCTCTTAAGGAGGTTGCCCCTTGAAGTGACTTGCAACCTGTGTTATCAATACAACCATATTTCTAGCTATTTTATGAACATTGTGCCTTTCTGCATGTTATTGTTCTTTTTGGTGATTTTTATAAGGTGAAGATCAAAGCTCTTTCCATGGTTGCATTATGTAGTAGTAGCAACATTTTAGTGGCGTACTACAACTACCCACTATATGTTCTCATTCACCCTTATGGAATCTTGGTGATAAAAAAATAGTGAATATGGTGGGGTACTAAACATTTTCTCCCTTTTTCTTTTTTTGTAGTAGATTCTCTAGGTTAGAAATATTATGCTAGGGGTTTTATAATATTATATAAATATGTTATTTTTGACTAAGCTAGATCAGCTATAAAGGGTCTAGTGAAGTGAGGGTTGTTAAGGCTCTAATTAGGCCTTAGACAACATCTACAGATGAATTTGAGCTTCCATGTACCTTTTGGTATATTAAAAGACCATTGAAGTTTATGAGATGCCTCACCATAGGAAGTTGTAGACACTCTAAATCCACCACCCTAGTTTTATTATCAATTCTACATGTTAATCCATCTTAGCTACCTCGCTCTAACATCACCATGTCGATTAATTATCTAAGCAATCATTATTAATTATTTAATTAAATTTCTAATTAAATCCATGGATATATAATTAATTAAAAATAAATAAATAAATAAATGTTAATTATCTTCACCTATATTCCACTCCATGTCATCACATGTCATTACTTAGTCAACTCATTGCCAAAAATCAACCATGTCCACTCATCAAACCATGTAAGTAGTTAACTTGATTTATGCTTGCACATCTGAAAATCAAATAAATCAAGTAAATCAAAATCAGTTTTAGAATAAAATAAATCAAATTAGTTTTAGAATAAAATAAAAAAACATGCAAGATTTAAATCAAGTGAATTAATCTCATCCATCCAAATTCAAGTTTCCAAAATAAGTTAGATTTAATCTCAATCGTTCATTCTCCCATCCAAAATATTTAAATTCACCCTTCCTCCATTCAAAATCATTAGAATCAAGGGACAAAGATAATCATGACCATAAATATATGCTACAGAAATATTGCACGAATCTTGAGCAACCACAATCTGTCACATGAGAAAATCCACTCGACAAAAGAGATCTTCACTTGACAAGTGAAGGTAATTTTGTTCCCTCGTTTATTCATCAATTTGATGTTTATGTTTTGATTTATAAAAAGAAATTTAATATTATTATTGGTTCTTTCATAGCTCTATATTTTAGTATTTACATTCGAACACGCATGGTGGGACTTACCCCTTCATCTAGACTTTTTTTGAATAGGATTGTATGCTTGATTTTATTGTTGGAAAATCTAATCTAGAGTAGGAATTAATTGCACCTAGCTATCAGAGATCTTCTCAGGATCTCATTTCTGGCACCCCTGACCAAATGATCAAATTGAGTTAATGCTATTCAGTTTCATTGATTGTTGGTTGGTGAGTTTGAAATTGGGCGGCAGATTTTTGAGGATAGGGAAAAGGCAAAAGGAATGAATGTGAAGATAGAACAGTTAGCTGAGAAGAGAAGAAGACAAATATTGCAAATAGTAGCAGCACAACAATGTAGAACAACAGTGCAGATCAACAAAGAAGATTTGTTGCAGCAGCAACAAGAAGAATATTGCAGGGACAGTGCAAAGAATAGAGCTCCAGGCAGCTCCAAACACACACAACAAATAGTTAGTGGAAAGAGCAATGAGCAGCTCCAAACAGAAAGGGACAATAGAGATGTCCAACAAGCTCCATAATGAGTAGTATTTGTAGAGAGCGTAACACTTCCAACAAGTGGTATCACAACTAAGGTTAGCAGATTCAGAGCCAAGGTTTGGCAGAGCAAGAGTTTTAGCTTTTTGGGTATTGAGTAAAAGCCCTAAGTTTTCTAGGTATTAACAGTCTCCCCTGATTTAGAAGAATGGCTAGAGGAGACATCAAGAGTTGGTAGCAGCCACCCATGTTTGATGGGAAAAACTATGATGTCTGGTCAAAGAAGATGAAGACCATCTTGGTTGAAAATGATTTGTGGCAACTTGTGGTCAATGGGTTCACAGATGTGACTGACCCAAATGCCTTTGTAACCTTAACAAATGTCCAGAAGAACCAGCTAAAGGAAACAAGGAGGAATGATGCAAAATCCCTCAATTTGATTGAGGCAGCCTTGATAGAGGCTATTTTTCCAAGAATAGCAACAACTAACTATACAAAGGAGGCCTGGCAGATTCTTGAAAATAGTTATAAAGGTACTAACAAGGTGAAGTTGGTGAAACCCCAGTTGCTACGAAGAGATTTTGAGATCATGCAGATGAAGGACGGAGAGTCTATTTAATGCAGTCAAGGTAGGAGGATCCGGTGAGGGATTGTCCAACCTTGCAGCCTTAAACAACTAACAACATGATCAATCAGAGATGGAATAGAAGTAAATAGTTAACAACAAAAATATAGAGACATTCATACACTCATGACACAAGATATATCTTGGGGAAACCCTAAAAGGGAAAAAACCCAGCCTTCAAAGTTCATTCTTCTTATATTATAATCACAAAACACTTTACACATGCTACTCGGTCTTTTTACAGATGCTAAGCCACAACCCAAGGTTACAAAAGATTCATATAAAAATATTCTTTTGTGATTTCTTCCTCTTGCTTATCAATTATCTGCTCTGTAACTTCTTCTTCTCACTACTCTGCTCTCTATTTCACTTCTGCTTCTTCTTCAGATCAAAACACTTATGATCTTGCTATTAGACTTAGGGCACACAACTAAGAGGGGGGGTGAATCAATTATTCAAAACTTTCTCCAATTAAACACTTAAGTCTTCTTAGTGATTAGTGTTGATAACTGAGAGGGGGGGTGAATCAGTTATCTTAATTATTTCAGCTTTCTGAACTTTCTTAATAATTAGTGCAACATCAATTCAAACAAGCAAACATAACCATGAAATGGAAATACTCATGACACAATATTTTTGACGTGGAAACCCTGTTAAGGGAGAAAACCACGGGGTGATTAACCCAAGATTGTATTCTCTGTTAGAAGAATAGAATTACAGAATGGCACTTGCCAATAAGGGCTCATTGCCCGAGCACACTACTCACAAGAGGCGCACTGCCTACAAGAGACTCACTGTCTACAATTTATAAAGAGTGTAATACAATACTTGAACTGACAAGGAGCATCTACATATGCTGAATTTCAGTTCTGGTTAAGCTCAGTACACTGATCTGCTGCACTTCATCCTTTCTCTTCCTTAGTACTGCTGTCCCTTCACATACCAGACCTGCCTTAATGCTTTCTCTTTGCTCTTCTGCTTTTCTTCACACCTTTTTAAAAACCATGACACCTCTCACAACTAAATCCATCTTGTATATATATCCGCATCAGTGATTTCATCACCTTTCTAGTCGGCACCCAGAATAGTCAATATTTTCCACAAACTCTAATTTGTCGACTGAATCCCTACTTACCAAGTAATGCGGATCAAGGATATACTTTTGGAAGTCATCAATCATGTCGGCCAATCATAACTTATGCCTTAAGAATCTTTACCATCATCAGTAACGCATTCGGAATAATGTCTGATGTTCTGCTAGTCAGTTCTTCCTCTATCCACACTGTCAATCAGGAACCCGACACTCAAGTATTCATATCTTTTTCTTCATCTATCACCGGAGGCTAAATCCTTGGAATCTATCAGTCAAGGTAGTCCTCTTGACTTCCCCAAATCCACACTTCACCAAGATACTTCTTCTGAGAGATCCAGAGCTGACTGTCGGACCTCGCCACATGCTCTATTCTTGCTTACTGGATCACAATACTCTGCAATCTGCCTTCCGGTAGGGACTCATCATGTCCTGTGGATGTGTGGATTAACCTTTTTTGCCATCAATGACAACAATCATGAAGCTCCAATGTGTCTCTTGCTAACAATTAGCTGTATATTAATCATAAACCATAATGCATTCAAATCAAGAGCAGAAAACATATCAACACATAAGACACCAAGAGTTTGATGTGGAAAACCTGGTTAAGGGAAAAACCACGGGGTGATTAACCCAAGATTGTATTCTCTGTTAGAAGAACAGAAAGAACAAAATGGCACATGCCAATTAGGGCTCACTGCCCGAGCACACTGCTCACAAGAGGCTCACTGCCTACAAGAGACACATTGTCTACAAAGAAATAAGTATCACATACATGAACTGGAGAATAGCATCTTCACCATGCTTGAATCAGTTCCATTTAAGCCCAATACTTTTGCTCTACCTTTTGCTATCCTCCTCGCTACCACACACTCATCACCACAAGACACACTTTGGAAAGACTTCACAATCCCTTATTTATACAAGGCATCGACTTAGGAAGAATCATCTAAGTCAGAAAACATCTACAAGAACATCTGCAAGACGTGTAATACATCCGGTCGGCTAGTCTCAGGAAGAACACCATCATCCAGTGGTTATTCTTCAAATACGCACTCTAACTTCAATGTGGACCACCAACATGAACTGAACACAATCCAAAGATCACCACAACTTTTCCAGAATCACCAAGAGCATCCCTACTTCATCTGCTTGTTGGAATTCTTCTCTCCTTCATCCAGAGCTTTAAGAACATGGTCTGTCATTACTGTCATAAAGGAATAGGCACTTCCAGACCTTCAAACCACTAACCAATAGATTTGACACTTCACACGGATGTCCTCAACACTCCCTCAAATCTGTAGAATGGGATAATGCATTTTCATATCTCACCAGACCTATCTGTGTCACTCTGTCACCTCTGAACACCTGCCGGAGCCGGTTCTACTTGAGCGGCCATAACTTCTTCAGATCTTCATGCGGACCTCTGAAAACTTGACTGGATCATCTCAAGACTCATATCTACAAACCCTTTGAACCGCAACCTCTGACCTGCACCTTAGCTGGGATCTCCACTTCACTGTCTCCATTGCTCCTCTCTGCTCATCCAATCCTTCTCATCAATGCAACATGAGTATGTTGACATCAATGACAACACCGGTTAGGCCCATACTTGCAACAATCTCCCCCTTTGTCATTGATGGCAACATATGATGTGAAAAACCATCAAGACAAGAACTTTTCCTTACTATCACAACTCCCCCTATTAGCAACAACCATTCACATGTCTTCTCTTCCTTTACTGCTCCCCCTTTGATCATCAACCACTTGTTTTTCACAGTCTTCTCTCCCCCTTTGACATCAATGGCAAAGGGCTCGTACTTGCAATTTCAACACTATAGAATCATACCTGTTGCTCCCCCTGAGTAGCAACTCCCATCAATCCGGATCACAAGATATGACTGTGATATCCATCGAACTGATGCACCTCAGTGCACCTTAGTTCATCACCGGAGGGGCAATAACTCCTAACTTCTCCCTGAGATACTCAAAAGAGTCCTTAGGTAGAGGTTTAGTAAAGATATCTGTAATCTGATCCTTGGAGGGCACAAACTCCAATCTAACTTCATTCTTGTTCACTTGCTCTCTCAAAAAATTAAACTTGATAGATATATGCTTAGTCTTAGAATGCAACACCGAATTCTTAGATATATTTATTGCACTTGAATTATCACTGAAGATTGTGATAGGCTCCTCATACTCTACTTTAATATCTCTTAGCATCTACTTCATCAACAAAACTTGAGTGCAACTACCTATTGTTGCTATGTATTCTGCTTCAGTTGTAGACAGGGATATTGTCTCTTGTTTCTTGCTTAGCCAAGAAACCAATCTCTTTCCCAAAAAGAATGCTCCACCACTGGTACTCTTCCAGTCATCCACATCTCCTACCCAATCTGCATCTGTATATGCATGAAGAGAGAAATCTTGATCTCTAGGATACCACAAACCATAGTCAACTGTTCCTTTTAGATATCTAAAAATCCTCTTGATTGCCATGACATGAGATTCTCTGGGATTAGTCTAGAATCTAGCAACAAGACCAATAGCCTACATTATATCTGGTCTAGTTTGAGTGAGATGCAACAGTCCTCCAATCATTGATCTGTACTTTGTCTAGTCTGCCTTAGGAGAGTCATCATCTTTGCTCAACTTACATCCAGTTGCCATGGGAGTATTCATTGGCTTTGAATCTTCCATCCCAAATTTCCTCAACAATTCTTTCACATATTTGGTATGAGAAATGAGGATTCCTTTCTTTGTTTGAGTAATTTGCAGACCCAATAAGAAATTCATTTCACCAAGCATAGACATCTCAAATTCACTTTTCATTTGATTTGCAAAAGTTTTACACATACTATCTCTTCCTCCAAAGATGATATCATCAACAAATACTTCAACAATCAAGATGTTTTCATGATCAATTTTGAAATATAAGTTACTGTCAGCAGCACCTTTGTTGAACCAATCTTCAAAAGATGCTTATCCAATCTTTCATACCAAGCTCTTGGGGCTTACTTTAATCCATACAGTGCCTTCTTCAACTTGCAGACCATATCACCATGATCAAACAACTAAAATCCATCTGGTTGCTCTATATACACTTCTTCTTCCAAGTCACTATTTAGAAAGGCAGACTTGACATCCATCTGATATACCTTGAAATCCTTGAAAGCAACAAAGGCAAGAAATAATCTGACTGCTTCAATTCTTGCCACTGGAACAAAAGTTTCTTCAAAATCAATTCCTTCTATTTGAAAGTAGCCCTTGTAGACCAATCTGGCTTTATTTTTGATTACTTCACCAACTTCATTTAGTTTGTTCCAGAAGACCCATTTGGTTCCAATCACATTCTTGTTTCTAGGTCTAGGAATAAGATCCCAAGTGTGATTTTTCTCTATTTGCACTAGCTCTTCCTCCATTACTTTAGTCCAGTTTTCATCATTGCAAGCTTCATTCACTGTCTTAGGTTTAGTCTTTGAAATCAAACAATACTCTTCTGAATCTTGAGCAATTCTCCTTCTTGTTAGTACTCCTTTGCTTTTATCACCTATGATCTAATCTTCAGAGTGGTTCAGTCTTACATACCTGGGAACTTTAGGAATTTCTTGCACTTCTGATTCTTGATCAGGGTCATTGAGACTCATTTCTTCTTCCTGGTTTATCAGATTAGCTTGAATCTGACTGACAGATGAGGCTTGGGTTCCTTGAGTCAGAACACCATTTTGATCATCTTCATCATATTCATAAAACCTTGAGGGTTTCTCAATTCCCTCATCAACCTTCACAATTGTACTTTCTATCATCTTTCTCAGTCTTTTGTTATAACACCGGTATGCTTTGCTTTGAGTAGAGTAACCCAAGAATATTCCTTCATCACTTCTAGCATCAAACTTTCCTAGATCTTCATCTCTTTTAATGTAACATTTGCTACCAAAAACTCTAAAATACCTTACAGTAGGAGTGATGCCAAACCAGAGTTCATAAGGAGTCTTACCAGTATTGCTTTTGATTTGAACTCGATTGAGAGTATAGACTACAGTGCTGACAACTTCTCCCCAATAGATACGAGGAACATTTGCTTCCATCGTCATGGTCCTAGAATCTTCTTGTATGATCTGGTTCTTTCTCTCCACTACTCCATTCTACTGTGGAGTCCTAGGAGCAGACAACTGTCTCTTTATTCCATGTTTCTCACAGAATTCTATGAACTCACCGGATGTGAATTCTCCACCTCAATCAGACATCAGACATTTCAATTTCAATCCGGTTTCATTCTCTACCATAGCCTTGAATATTTTGAATTTCTCAAAAGCTTCTGATTTCTCTTTCAGAAAAGTTACCCACATCATCCGGGAATAGTCATCAATTAGTAACATGAAGTATCTATCACCTTGCATACTCCTAATTCTTGACGGGCCACAAAGGTCAGTATGAACTAAGTCCAATAATACGGTAGAAGATAGTTCCTTACTCTTGAATGTGATTTTGCTCAGCTTACCCAACTGACATTCTTTGCACAAGCTATTGGTAGGTTTCACCAATTTTGGAAGATCTCTTACAACCTGAGTATTGCTTATCTTGATGATAATATCAAAATTCACATGACAAATTCTCCTATGCCATAACCAACTCTGATCAACTTGAACAAATAAGCAACTTTTACCAGTGCCAACCAAGTGGAAGATATTACCTTTAGTTTGGGTACTAGAAGCCATCTCTGTTCCAGAGCTTTTAAAGATCTTGCATTTTCCATTCTTGAACCAGAGATCATAGCCTTTGTCCACCAACTGTCCAACACTGAGAAGATTGTGCTTCAAGCCTTCAACATATAGAACATTACTGGTTTTGTTCCTTCCATCAAAATAAATAGTTCCTCTTCCTCTAATTCTACCAGCAGTATTATCACCAAACTTCACCACTCCTCCTTCATACCTTTCCAAATCTATGAACTTATTTTTGTCATTTGTCATATGGTGAGAGCAACCACTATCAATGACCCAATCATCCTTTTCTTCAACTTGGGCAGCCAGGGCTCTTTCTACAACTTTATGATTGATAGATACAGAGGATATTGGTTCTTCTTCCTTGATGGCAATAAACACCCATTCACTTCTGGATTTCTTTCCAGTCTCTAATTCATCATCTGTTACTCCTTCATTATCATCTTGTTCATGAACATAGTAACAATTCTTTTGGAACCTTGATCTGTTAGGATTTGGCCTTGAAAATCTTTCTGAACATTTTGAGGCAAAATGACCAATCTTATTGCAGTTAAAACACTTAAAAGGCAATTTTCCTTCATACTTACCAGATCCTCTTGGCAGTCTCTTTGCAATAAGGGCTTCAATTTGAACAGTTTCTACTTCTTCTTCTTCCAGGTCTTTTCTTGCTTTTTCATACCATGACAGTTTCCTTGATGAGTTCTCTCCCGGATCAAACCTTTGTTTACCTTTTACAGAGGCACTGGCTTTAAATGTAGATTCAGTCTTGGGCGGATCATCTCCAAACTTGGTCATTTCAAATGGAGCCAATTTGCCAGCTGATTGGTCTCTTGTGACAGTTGTATGGGCTCTGAATTCATCAATGGTAGCAACCTTGATTTTGTAAGAGGCAGGAAGGGATCTGAGAATTTTTCCAACAATCTCATTTTCATCCAAGACTCCACCAGCATTTCTAATTTCACAAACAAGATCATTTACTCTTTGCATAAAAGTAGTAATATTTTCATCATCTCTCATCTTCAGTTTTTCAAATTTCCCTTTCAGACTCTGTAACCTTGCACATTTAATGTACTAGTCTCCTTCATGCAAAAGTTCCAATTTTTTTCCAAATATCAAAAGCAGTTGGAAGGTCAATAACATTTGAGAGCTCTGAATTAGATAATGCGCTTAGAAGAGCTTCTCTAGTCTGCAGATTGTTTTCAGCATCTGTGATTTCATTTGGAGCTTTTGGACCACCCTGTGGACATACATATTGTATTGTAACCATGGTCCAGTATGCCATTCCCATGCATTGCAAGTGACACTTCATGCGACCTTTCCATAGATTAAAATTTGTTCCATCAAACTTCGGACTATCCTTCTTGTAGGACAACATCCTGGATCTCATCAAGCGGTTGAGCTCTTTTAGAGGAACTTAGCTCTGATACCAATTGTTAGACTTAGGGCACACAACTGAGAGGGGGGTGAATCAGTTGTTCAAAACTTTCTCCAATTAAACACTTAAGTCTTCTTAGTGATTAGTTGTATATTAATCATAAACCATAATGCATTCAAATCAAGAGCAGGAAACATATCAACACATAAGACACCAAGATTTTGACATGGAAAACCCGGTTAAGGGAAAAACCACAGGGTGATTAACCCAAGATTGTATTCTCTATTAGAAGAATAGAAAGAACAAAATGACACATGCTAATTAGGGCTCACTGCCTGAGCACACTACTCACAAGAGGCTCACTGCCTACAAGAGACACACTGTCTACAAAGAAATAAGTATCACATACATGAACTAGAGAATAGCATCTTCACCATGCTTGAATCAGTTCCATTTAAGCCCAATACTTCTGCTCTGCCTTTCTCTCTCCTCATCACTACCACACACTCATCGCCACAAGACACACTTTGGAAAGACTTCACAATCCCTTATTTATACAAGGCATCGACTTAGGAATAATCATCTAAGTCGGCAAACATCTACAAGAACATCCGCAAGACGTGTAATACATCTGGTCAGCCAGTCTCAAGAAGAACACCATCATCCAGTGGTTATTCTTCAAATGCGCACTCTAACTTCAATGCGGACCACCAACATAAACTGAACATGATCCAAAGATCACCACAACTTTTCCAGAATCACCAAGAGCATCCCTACTTCATCTGCTTGCTGGAATTCTTCTCTCCTTCATCCAGAGCTTTAAGAACATAGTCTATCATTACTATCATAAAGGAATAGGCACTTCTAGACCTTCAAACCACTAACCAATAGATTTGACACTTCACACGGATGTTCTCAACACTCCTTCAAATCCATGGAATGGGATAATGCATTTCTGGATCTCACCAGACCTATCTGTGCCACTTTGTCACCTCTGAACACCTGCCAGAGCCAGTTCTACTTGAGTGGCCATAACTTTTTTAGATCTTCATGCAGACCTTTGAAAACTTGACTGGATCATCTCAAGACTCATATCTACAAACCCTTTGAACCGCAACCTCTGATCTGCATCTTAGCTAGGATCTCCACTTCACTGTCTCCATTGCTCCTCTCTGCTCATCCAATCCTTCTCATCAATGCAACATGAGTATGTTGACATCAATTGCAACACCGGTTAGGCCCATACTTGCAACACTTTCTTCATATTTTCATATACTTAATTACTTTGTCATTGGTGCCTTGTAACAAATCATTATCCTTCATTTATATCCTCCACAAGCCTTCAAATCATTATTAATTCAGCCTAATTGCAACAGCTAGTATGAAACGTGTGTACACAGATAGGTCAGGCCTAAACATAAGGTATTGCTCCACTGGTGCATAAAACTTCTTGTGGATCTCCATGAAGGTCTTCCAGGTCCTAAAATTCATTAAATAATATTTCTTTAAGCTCTGCAAGTCATAGAATCACTCTACAAGTTGATTAGACTTTACTGAACACTGTCGGCTATGCTCTGTGAAAATAGGTAAAAGCAGGTAATCTTCTGATAGCAATATATTTCAGAATCAAACCTAAATGATCTGAATTTTGGATATGTTGTAGATGACTATGTCTAGATGCTAAGTCCAATTCCACAACCTCTGATATACAAATGCGGTAAAATGTGGTATTCTCCAAGGTCACTCTCTTGGTACTTTGCAACTTACTGTTAACTATCCCAATTATTTTGAGTGCTTCTGGATGCTCCTGCATCAAACTCTCAGGGCTAATTGAATAGTGAGACTCTTCACTTTGGTCTGTATTATGTCAAAATCAATGTTGTTACTTTGAATAGGTTCAGCGATTTGTTCACAGGTCCCTTCATCTGCCTCAAGGTCAGTGGTCTATTCAAGTCCACCCTACAAAACTACCTCAAGCTCTTCTCAAAGCTCATTCCTCTTATATTATGATCTCAAAACACATTACATTTACCACTTGGGCTTTTATAGAAGCTAGGCCACAACCCAGGGTTACAAAAGATTCATATAACAATAATCTTTCAGGATTTACTTTGCCAGCTTCTCAATCCTCTACTCTGCAACTTCCACTGTTCTCTGCTCTGCTCTTTGCTTTACTTCTGCTTTTTCTTTGGATCAAAACACTTATGAATTTGCTTCATATCTTCATATACTTAATTACTTTGTCACTGGCACCTTGTAACAAATCATTATCCTTCATTTATATCCTCTGCAAGCCTTCAAATCATTATTAAGTCGACCTAATTGCAATGACTAGTATGAAACATGTGTACACAGATAGGTCGGACCTAAACATAAGGTGTTGCTCTGTTGGTGCATAAAACTTTGTGTGGATCTCCATGAAGATCGGCCAGGTCCTAAACTTCATTGAATAATATTTCTTTAAGCTCTGTAAGTCACAGAATCACTCTGCAAGTTGATTAGACTTTACTGAATATTGTCAGCTATGCTCTGTGAAATAGGTAAAAGTAGGTAATCTTTTGATAGAAATATCTTTCTGGAATCGAACCCAAATGATGTAAATTTTGGATATGTTCTATATGACTATATTTAGATGCTAAGTCCAGCTCCATGACCTCTAATATGCAAATGTAGTATTCTCTAAGGTTGCTCTATCGGTACTCTGCAACTTACTGTTAATTGTCCCAATTGTTTTGAATGCTTCTGGATGCTCCTGCATCAAACTCTTGGAGTTAATTGAAAAGTGAGACTCTTCACTTTGGTTTGTATTATATCAAAATCAATGTTGTTAATTTGAATAGGTTCGACGATCTGTTCATAGTTACTTGCAACTCCCTCAAGGTCGGTGGTCTGTTCAAGTCCACCATGCAAAACTACCTCAAGCTCTTCTAAGTTTGGCATTCTACTTGCAAGCCTTGCATTGCCTCAACGATCGGTGGTCTGAGAAAGTCTTCTCTGCAAGTTGCCTCAAGATCAAAGTCTACTTCAATTATTTAAGACTCAATCAATACATACTTGCATCCTTCAGAATAATCAGTAACTTCCTTGATTCTGTCAATGCACTTTCTACAATACTATCTAATCTCTAATCCCAAATACTAATTCCTCTGCACTCATGAAGATCTTACAGTTTCTTTTCTACATACACTTCTCCTATACTCTTCCTTGTTTCTTTGTCCATATTTACTTCACTTCGGTACATAAACTTTCTCTTCCGGTAGAATATTTTGTCATTCCTTTTTCTCTGCAACATGAATTTCCTTTCCTTGCTATGCTTCACACTTGTTCACACAAACCTTCTCTTGGACTTCTTTCTCAGATGATTTTACACAAACTTGCTCTAGTTTCTTAGATGTTCAATCTATAACACAATTCTCATTAAGATCAATGCTTCACCTTCTTCTGGTTTCTCTATCAAATCTGATGTCTCAAAAGTTTCCTCTTCCTCTGCATAAACTATCTCTGTATCAACAGGCTCTTCTCCTTCTGCATAAATTGTCTCTGTATTATTGACTGCTTCTCCTTCATTAGCTTCTTTGGTAATAGGTTATTGATGACTTTCATTACTTGATTCTTTTCTCCTCCAAACTTGAAAACAAGTTCCTCTTCTAGCAAATCCTCTTTCATTCTTCTGGTATCCTGCACTGTGATAAGAGTTATGACTCCTGTCATTTTTCCCTTTGTAGTTTGAATTATTGTCCTTGGTTTGTTTTGCATAAGGTCTGTATCCTAATTTATATCTTCTTTTCTCTCCAACACATGAATACTTCCATCTATACAACCTTCTAAACATACATGCAAAATGTTTCCATTTTGCTCCATCAATCCATCCATAATCCATCTGCATACAATCTGTCATAGGCTTTCTTCTTCTCATTTTATTCCAACACATCTTTTCATAATGATTCCTCTATCCACAAAACTTACAAGGATGTAGATCCCAACACAATTCCTTTTCATGTCCATGTCTATTACAATGTGAACAATACATACCTCTTCTTCCCTGATTTGACTTGTTTGAATTTGCAATAACATCTTTACCTCTGTCATACCCAAGGCCTTCACTTCTTGATCTTATCACTGGTTCAATAGGTTCTGTAATTCCTTGCTGATGCTTTCCCAATCCATGTCCTTCATATCCCATTCTCTGCATGATTTTGAAACCAATACCATCACTAACAACTGCAGGTTCAGTTACACTATCATCTTCAATCTCACTGTCTAAAGAAACTTCTGCAGCATCACACAAATCATTAGTATCACAAGAAACATAAAAAAATTCAGGTTTAGATCTCAGACTTTCATTCTCTTTTTTGCATACTACAAGTGACTACTCCAACTATTTAACTTGTTCTTTCAATCCTGATATTTCATTCTTCTGTAGACTGTTTCCTTTTTCAATTCTTCCAAACTTCCTTCTAGATCTTTGTTCCACTTTTCCACCTTCCCAAACAACTTGAATCCTTCTTCCATTTCTTCAAATCTCTTTTCAACATCCTCAAACAACTTCATCTCTGTCTCTAAATCTTCATTCCTCCTCTTTACATTTTTCAGCTCTTCTTCAAGGGCATCATACTTGTCTTCTCCTATTTCTTTCATCCTCTCCAACAATTCTGAATTACACTTCTTGATTTCACATAATTCTTCTTCCAAAATATCCCTTTCACATATCAAGTTTTCATTTACTTTCTTCATCATTTTTCCAATCTTCCCCATTGAAACAAATCAGATAAACAATCGAATGTGAAAAGCTTACCCAAATATTTCTTGTATTGATCTTTCTTCTGCGGTGATTCTTGTTACACTCTAGGGTTTCGCACTTTCTTTCAACACTTCCATCCTTCCAACAGATTCGCCACCTCCCAGCATATTTGCAACCAGCCCAACAAATTTGAAACCAACTTTGATACCACTTGATGCAGTCAAGGTAGGAGGATTTGGTGAGGGATTGCCCAACCTTGCAGCCTTAAACAACTAACAACATGAATAATCAGAGATGCAACATAAGTAAATAAATAAAAGACATTCACTAGCACTTGACATAAGATATATCCTGGGAAAACCCTAACAGGGAAAAAACCTAGCCTTCAAAGTTCATTCCTCTTATATTATGATCTCAAAACACATTACATTTGCCACTCGGGCTTTTACAGATGCTAGGCCATAGCCTAGGGTTATAGAAGATTCATATAACAATAATCTTTTAGGATTTCCTTCGCCAACATCTCAATCCTCTGCTCTACAACTTCCACTGTTCTCTGCTCTGCTCTCTGCTTCACTTCTGCTTCTTCTTCAGATCAAAACACATGAATTTGCTTCCTGTCTTCATATATTTGTTCATTCATCACTGGTCCTTTGTAACAAATCATTATCCTTCATTTATATCCTCCACAAGCCTTTAAATCATTATTAAGTTGGCCTAATTGCAACGGCTAGCATGAAACGTGTGTACATGAATAGGTCAGATCTAAACATAAGGTATTGCTCTGTTGGTGCATAAAACTTCACACGGATCTCCATGAAGGTCGGCTAGGTCCTAAACTTTATTGAAAAATGTTTCTTTAGGCTCTGCAAGTCACAGAATCACTCCGCAAGCTGATTAGACTTTACTGAACACTATCGACTCTGCTCTGTGAAAACAAGTAAAAGTAGGTAATCTTCTGATAGCAATATCTTTTCAAAATCAAACCCAAATGATCTAAATTTTGGATATGTTGTAGATCACTATGTCTAGATGCTAAGCCCAGCTCCATAGCCTCGAATATGCAAATGCAGTAAAATGCGTTATTCTCCAAGGTCGCTCTCTCAGTACTCTGTAACTTACTGTTAACTGTCCCAATTGTTTTGAATGCTTCTGGATGCTCCTACATCACTATTTCAGACTTCCATACAAGGGTCTCCACCTTGATAAATTAGTTGAGGATCAATGGGGGAACAATGGAAGAGCAAAGGATTATTGAGAAAATCCTTAGGAGTCTGCCGTTGAGATTTGACCCTATTGTCATAGCAATAGAAGAGGCCAAGGACCTCTCAAAGATGATAGTGGATGAGTTGATGGGTTCCCTTCAAACCCATGAGTAGCAGTTGGACAGATCTACTCCTTCCCTAGAGCAAGACTTCAAATCTCAAAGTATGAGAGGCAGGGGAAGAGGAAGAAACAATGAAGGTAAAGGCAGAGGAAGAAGCAACTCTGGGAGAGGAGGATCAAACAACCAAGAAGATGGACCAAACACCTCATAGTAGGACTCCCAAAACAAAAAGAGCAGCAGCTCCAACTAGAGGTATGATAAGTCAAATGTGTAGTGTTATTACTGTCACAAGTTTGATTATTATGCAAATTAGTGTAGGAAGAAACAATGTGACCAAGGGAGTCAAAATGCTCAAGTAGCAAATGAGGATAAGACTAAAAATGAAAAATAGTCTAAGGTCTTTATTGTATGCAACCTTGCTGAGCAAAGTAATGTTGAAGTATGGTACTTGGATAACAGGTGTAGCAACCGCATGAGTGGTAATGCAAATTTGTTTGCCTCCATTGACAAGAATGTCAAGTTTGAGATCATGATGGGGAACAGTCAAAATGTTCCTGTCATGGGAAGAGGCATCATCATAGTCCTAACCAAGCAAGGTGAGAAAAGACAGATCCAAGATGTCTATTATGCCCCAGGCATAAAACATAACCTATTGAGCATTGGACAGATTGTCCAAAATGGTTATAGAATGCTGATGGACAAAGGAGAATGCATCATCTATGACAAGAATGGTAGCAAGAAGGTCATTGTAGAACTGTAGATGATGAGGAATAGAATGTTCCCCCTTAGATTATAGTCTCTGGCATTATCTGGAGCTGCATACCAAATGTCTCTAGATAGATCTAGAGTCAACCAGATCACGTCTACAATAGTGGCTCAATAGTCTGCCTTCAAAACAGTGATCAAAGACCCATCCAAGCTTTGGCATTTAAGGTATGGACACTTAAGTTTTTCTAGTTTAAGTCTTTTGTCCAAAAAAGGCATGGTTAGAGGGCTTCCAACAATTGTTGACCCTGATAGGAAATGTGAAGCCTGCATTTTAGGAAAGCAGTACAAGCAACCCTTTCAATTAGGGTGTTTTGATGAGGTTGAAGTAGTGTTTGTTAATGCATGATCATTTAATTTTATCAATCTGAAGGTGTCTAGAGTGATCTGCGATAAGACTTTTTGGTATGGGGGGGTTTGGTTGAATGGTTTGTGGATGAAACTTGGTTCATCGATCTTGCTGAAATGAAAGTTCATATAGAAATGGAAAGCTATCTCTTTGCTTGGAAATAAACACACTTTCTTTGAAAGAAACTATTTTAAATTGCTAGAAAATAAACACACTTTGCAATGAAAGAAATTACTTGAACTTGTTGGAAGATAAACACACTTGCAATGAAAGAAGCTACTTTAACTTGCTGGAAAAAGTAAATAAAGATAAGTTGCATCCAATGTTAAGCTACAACAATGAAACACTTTGAATATGATAGTACTGCTAAATAATAGGTCTATTTTTGGTGTTTTTAGAATTTATAGAACGATCCTGTAGGTAACAATTAACTAATAATCACATAGAAGCAAAACACACATCATACATGCAACATACAAATTTAATGAAACAAAAGGCATAACAGAATTGCACAAATATAAAAATACTAAGAGATCTCCTCCAAGATAGGGAAGCGGGCCCTACTTTCCCAGCTCAAGATGATCCTCTTAAATTCTCAACTAACTCTTTCAGAAGAATTCCCCCTTCATTTGCATTCAATCATAGTCCAAAGAATGGATGAAAATACATTCTTGAAAACAAGGATTTTTCCTCCTGCTGGAAATACAAATTGGCGAACATCTATCTATGAAAAACTTTGAACTCTCTAGAGAGATGATTTGCTCCTACTTATACATTCAATCTTTGTTGAAAGGAAATAACTAACAACAATTCTAACTACAGTGAACTGGGACTAAAACTAGTTGCATGATTTATTACATTAATGATTCCAATGCGGTAACTACAAATCATAGATTTGCATCAGTTTTATCATTTGGCGAACTGGATGAATTTCCTAGAATGGTGTGATGCTTGGTGGAAGCAGCTTCAGTTGGAACTGAAGTCAGCTAACAGCTACTTCAGTTAGTCACTAAGAAAATGTAGTGACGTGGTGGTGTGACTCTTCACAATTGTTTTGATTTAGGTGTGAGTCATGTTTGCATTGCTGGACTTCTAAATAGCCCTAGGATTGGCTTGTGGCAGTCATCGACTTGAGGGGAGGATGATTCTTGGAAGTTAATTAGCATCTGGAGTTGTTTGGAGTTCAGGTTCTATCTAGGGCAAAGGGCTCCGGAGGTATTTGGAGACCACTGGTAGTTCTACTGCTGCAATCCTTATACAAACATTCACTACTTGTAGCACAATTCATAAGATATGCACATTAAAAATATAATTCAAGTAAATAAGTTAAGATATTTCATCAAAGGAAATGAAAACCAAACATGTGCATAATCCATCTGAAAGACAAACATAATTATAATAATATGTAAATATATATGCCATAGTGTTTTGTTAAAGTCTCATAGAACACAAAATATAATTAAATAGATGAGTCATATATTTGACTCATCATCCCCCCAACTCAGTGTATGCCATGTCCTCATGGTTGTGCCCCATCTGCTTCATCTAGTATATTCTTGCCTTCAATGATTGTACTGTAGTTGTAGTACTCATCTTTGTATTGGAACAACTACCTCCCTTTTGGTTCGAACCCATCATTCTCCTGTACCCTGTTGAACCATGTATTGAATTTTCCTTCTCTCATTGGTTGTCCTTGAGGGTTACTTAGGTGAGGGGTTGGCATCATAATTAGTGATGGTTTGAACCTCATTCCAATCTAGTTTTGTTGCCTCTGCTGAATCAGGGGTATTATTTTTCTTACCTTGTCTGTCATCCACCTGATGTTTGCTGGAGTCACAGGTTCCCTTCTTTTGAATATATGAGGCAATTCCTCAAATTTGGATTTGTAGCTTGAGACTACTGCATTGGGGAGATAATCTGCAATTGTAAAGAAATCAGAAATACATGAATTTAAATTTCTCACATATTGGTCTGCAATGCCCTACATGTAAGCATTTTCTTTGAAAGTGTTGGAAAACCATGTAGTTTTAGGGCATTCATCCCTCATTAATAGCCCTATGGATCCTGTTGCAACATCATATTCTTCCATCCTTTCTTCCCATAATTTGTTATTCTGGAGCAAAGATAGATAGCTCTAGATTGGGAGTTCCCCCACATATAGATTTAGTATTGAGGTATTGACATGCCCCATAATGTGGCCATGTTGGAAGAATTCACACAAGAGGTTTTGTTGGTCTTTTAGATTTTGCATATAACATTCAACAAAATATTTATCATTGCAAAATCAAATGGGAGATTGCAGCTTATCCTGAGTAATTTCCATCTTAAAAATTGTTCTCAGAGGAACAGGGCATACACACCTAATGGTGGGTGCTATACTAATATGGTTTCTCCTATTTCACAGGCTAAATATAGGTTGTTCTTTCTCCTATTTTAGGGTCTCAAGATCTTTTTGGAGTTGTATAATCTCTCCTCAAAGCTATCTATTATCCAGTGTAAGATGTAGATTCTGAGCATAGATATTCAATGAGATGGGTGCAGGGGCTTGCTAAGTAGCTTGTTGCCTGAGTCGAGTTATATGAATGTCTCTTTGGGCCACCATGGCCTTGTGGTTATCTACCTCTTACTTGAAAACATAAATTTCCTTTTATTTTTCTTCCTTCTCCTTTTCAGCTTTTGCTTTTGCTTTCCCAGCTCCTCATATTTGGCCTTCAATTGTTGAGCCATGGCCTCCAATTGTGCCCTGCATTGCTTCAATTCAAATTCAACTCTGGATAGAGCTAGGGCATGCTGAGTTTCTTGTTCTATGGTGTCCTCAGAGCTTTCCTCAAGGGTATATTTTCCTTTCCTGTGACTGTGTTGCAATATATCCCCCCCTTGTTTCTTCTGGGGTGCTCTCCTCACATACTTCCTCAGGAATCTTACTACCTCCAACTTCCTCAGCTCCCCTCTCCTCAAGAGTCTCTTCTCCAGGATGTGCAGCAGGGGATGAGTGTTTGCTTGAGAGGGCGGTAGGGTTTTGTCCTACTTCTCCTCTATCTTCTTCATCCGAAGAGATGACTAACTGGTGGTGGCATATTTTGGCAGAGGTGTATGCTATGGCTTCACCTGCTTTACTGCTTTGCTCTGTTCTTCTCTAGAGTCATCAGAATCAGACTTCAGGGGATGTAGAGGAAAATGTAATAGGGTCTCCTGAAATAGAGACAGTGGAAGTATGATGTTTCACCTTTTTTCTTCTAGGTTGTAGGGCGAGAAAGTCCTCCCATTTCTGCTGACCATCCTCCTGTTGTAGGAAGTGGTGCTTACTAATCAAATGTATCAAACCTAGGTGGCTAATATATCCTTCTTTGTTCTTTCTTTTGGTCATCATGGTGACAAGATTTGTATGTAGAAAAGTAGGAACTTTTATCAAATATTGGGGGTTATTGGCCCCATGCCTTAGGTGGGTAATTACCTGCACCCCGGGGCCCAAAACTATACCAAATTGGCCATCACATGTGAAGAACTTCATGATCCATAGGACCATAGTCTTCCATGGGTCTAGAAAACTAGTCCTTTTAATACTTTTAGTTGCTCCCTTACAATATATCAAGGCAAGGGCTCCGAAGCAACATGAAAATTCTAAACTAATTCTTCATATGATGGTTTATTTGCAAACAAATCAACACCTACTGTAGGTATACCAGAAAGTTGACTAATTATGGTAGGGTTGATTTGTATTCTTACCCCTTTTACAGTGGTGAAGGTCCTGTGGAATTTTGCAATGAACTCCTTGACCAAGTCAGCTTCAAATCCTTCAAATTTCTACAAAAATGCCAACCATCCGGCCTGCTGGAAAATTTACGCATTGGCATCATCAAAAATTGCATTCTCAGGTTCAACTTTTCTTTTGTTACCCATTTGATCAGTTGATTTTGTATGAGTCTACAACAAAATGTTAAAATGGAGCTCTATTTTTTTCTCTACCTTCTATCTTTGGTTTTAAACAAGAAGGAACTATGAACTTTGAGTTGTCAATTGCAGGTTTGTGCGAAGGAATAATTGCATGCGAGATGGACAAGATGGCAGTTACCCTACCTGTCTTTTCAGCAATCATGGTGTGTACTTCAGAGTGTCAAACTAGAGTGGCCACATGCAAAGTGTAATTTGTTAGTGGCCACCTTAATTGCTTTTCTATATGCATCCGGAGCTGACGCCAGCAATTGTAGCCCTGATGTCTTTTCAAATGTACTTTCCTTAAATGGTCATAAATACCAGTCATTATATTTCTTAATCCAGCTCTTATTTCTATTTATCGTATTTATTAGAAATGTTGTTGTTATGATGACTAAGTACTTATATTTCATTGCGAGGTATGCAAGATCTACGAACAAACCTGTGGCTGCCACCCATCAGACAACAATCATTTATGCAACTACCATGGCATGTAAAAAGATGAGGACTACATGTGGGCCATTTTGGGGAATATGTGGCATACATAAACATATTAAAATAATTATATAAGTGTTAAGGAAGGAATATACCTTGTGAAGTACTCATCCCTTTGATTATTTTGTCTTAACATTTTTACCGAATCAATTTTTGTGATACACACAACATAGCGCCCCATGGTACTTGGAAAGATACTAGCCGCTGGTATTCATCTGGAGCTATCCATAGATGTCTGGAGCTATCAAGATCTATCTAGAGCTCTTAAAAAAAATTCAACACAAAAGACCTGCAGAACTACAAAAAGGAATTTTATTGAAGGAAATGGGGAATTCAAAGGAAAGATTGCCATTGCTAGTTTTCAATCTTCCCTCTAGGAAAAGCTTCCATTTCTAGTTTTCAACTTTTGCCTAATTTTTTTTGTTTTGTTTTATGACAGAAAAGGCCACCATTTCTAGTTTTCAACCTTGTCTGCTTTATTTATTCAAGAATCATCATTTAGAGCATAAATCCTATGGAAGAAAGATCTTCCACGAAAAAATGTTCTATCCGAGACTAAATTTCTGCAGAGAATTCTTCTTTAGATGTTGGTTTGTGATACAGCTTCAACCTATGTCCATTAACCAGAAGAACTCTACAATCTCCATCAATGGGAACTAACTGAACAACTCCATTATTGAAGGTTTCTTGTATTTCATAGGGCCCCAACCATCTAGTGTGTAGTTTCCCTTTTAGATCTTGATATTTGGAGTCGTACAACAGGGCCCAATCTCCTTGCTTGAATTGCTTACTGATAATGTGCTTTTCATGCCATTCTTTCCACTACTATTGGATCAACTCTATGTGCTGAAGTGCCTCCATCCACATCTCTTCTAACTTGTTTAGCTGCAGTATCCTATGTAGTTGTACTTCGGTCAAATCAATACCAACTTCAAGTGTTGTTTTCAATGTCTCTACCTCATATTCTATAGGTAGCACTGAGTGCTTCCCATAAACTAACTCATATGGTGTGAAGTTAGTTGTGGTCCTCCAGGTAGTATTATAAGCCCAAACAACTTCTGTCATTCTGTCAGCCCAATCTGTCTTTTTACTTGAGATGGTTTTTGTAAGGATATTCTCCAGTTCTCTATTTGTTAGCTCTACTTGACCATTGCTCTGAGGGTGATATGGTGAAGATTTCTTGTGATAGATCTGATATCTCTCCAAGAATGCTTTGATGATAGTAGACATAAATTGTGGTCCTTGATCAGAGACAAGGACTCTAGGGGCTCCAAACCTCTGCAAGATATGCTTATACAAAAAATATGCAACTTTCTCCTCCTTTGCTGCTGGTAGTGCTTTTGCTTTGATCCATTTAGTGGCATAGTCTATACATACCAAGATGTAGTGATTCCCTCTAGATGGTGGATCAATTGGTCCTACAAAATCAATTCCCCATTTCTCAAATGGTTTTAAGACCACTTGAGGATGGAGCGGCATCTCTGTGGTGGGAGTTGGACATCCAATTCTTTGGCACTAATCACATTGTTTAACATATTGGTGAATATATTTGGTCATTGTTGGCCAGAAATATCCAGCTCCTAGGATTTTGTACCCCGTTCTGATGGCTGAAAAATGTCCACCAAAAGGCTCATCATGACATGCTCAGATTATTTCATACACCTTTGTTTCTTGCACACACCGATACAATACATGGTCAGGACAATTTTTAAATAAGAGACCATTTACCCACTTGTATCTGGAGCTCTCTCGAACCAACTGTCTGGTTTCTTTTGAATTGGAATATTGTGGGCATTTTTTCTAAAACTAAATAGTTAGCTAAATCTGCAAACCACAGAGATTGGATAGAAATGAGAAACAAATGTTCATCTGGGAATGCATCATCCACTAGTTTGAGATTTCCCTGCACAATCAATCTAGATAAGAAGTCAGTTATCTTTCCCTGGTTTATCAACAATGGTTATTGTAGACACCGAAAATTGGATGGCTCTGTAAACCAATTTCCTGTACCTCTACACTAATCCACTCTCCCCATCTGCATATCCCTGGTGATTAATTAATTCACCTAACTAATCCATTTAATCTTACAACCCTATCCTATTAATTCAATGAATATTCCTAATATTTATTTAGTTGATTTATCCATTTCCCTAATCCCTATTAATTAGATAAATCATGCTTATCTGATTAACCTAGGCTTAAGTTAATTAAGATAATACTTAATTAATCTTGGTTACCTCATCCTCCACAATCCTCCACTAAACTAAATTTAAAATTCAGTTGTCCCCCACAATCCTCCACTCACTAAATTTAAAATTCAGTTGTCCCCCACTATCCTCCACTCACTAAATTTAAAATTCAGTTGTCCCCCACTATCCTCCACTCTTCCCAAAAATGAATTATTAATTCATCCACTATCCTCCACTCTTCCCAAAATGTGAATTATTAATTCATCCACTAGGAATAAAAGATTCACTTTTATTCCTAGCCCTTAATCTCATCAATTGAATCCTCACCCTCCATCCTCATCTCCAAAATTCTATAAATTGGACCCCTCTCTAGGCCATTAAGAGAGACTTTTGGATGCATCAGACCTCTGCCCAAATCACTCCACAATCTCCTCATCTCATCAAACCTCTGCCAAAATCACTCTAATCATTCCCCATCTCCATCCAAATCAGGCATCAAACCACTTGTCTCTCATCTTACATTGTGTTGAGCACTTGAGCAATCCACATCTTGCATCATTTGGGTAACATCTGAGGAGCTACGTAGGCGCAAATTCCTTCCCTCCTGGATCTGTGAGTTCATTTATGAAGGTATAATCATGTATTTTTGCATTAGATTTACATTATAACCTTCATTTTGATTTCATTGATTACAGTTATATCAAATTCCTGCAATAATAATAGCCATATGATAATTCTAACTCCTACTATAGCTTTCATTAGGTATCTTATAGCTGCATGATCAGTATGTATGAAAATTTTGTAGCCTGTAATGTAGTGGCAAAATTTTTTGATAGCATAAACTACTACCAGAAATTCTTTTTCAATTGTGGTATAATTTTTCTCTGTAGAGTTTAAGTTTTTGCTAATGTAATATATTGCATGCATACCTCCAAATTCATTTAGTTGTCCTAATACTGCTCCAATGGCTTGATTGGAAGCATCTATGTGAATGTGGAATGGCTCATTCCAGTTTGGTCCTTTGATCACCAGAGCTGTTATGAGGGCACTTTTGATGGCTTCGAATGACTATTGGCATTGTGGTGTCCATTTGAATTCAGAATCTTTTTTAAGCAAGGTGAGCAAAGGGTTAGCTTTTTGACTGAAATTTTCAATGAACATTTGATAATATCCAGCATGTCCTAGAAAGATTCTTACTTCTGTTTGAGTTTGAGGAGGGGGAATTTGAACTATAATTTCAATCTTTTTGGGATCTACTTTCATTCCTTCCTATGAGATGTGGTGACCAAGTACAATTCCCTTAGTCATCATAAGAAAGCATTTCTCATGATTTAGGGATAGCTAATATTCTTTGTACCTTTTAAATACTTTGTTCAGACTATTCAAGGCTTCATCAAAAAAATTTCCATGCACTATAAAATTGTCCATATAAACCTCCATGCATGTGTTTGCTAGGTCTACAAAAATTACCAACACAACACATTGAAATATGGCTGGTGCATTGCATAATCTGAATGGAAAAACTCTATAGGTAAATGTCCCCCATGGGAAGGTCAAAGTAGTCTTATCCTGATCCTCTGGAGCTACCTGGATCTAGTTGGAGTTGCTAAATCCATCCAGAAAGGAAAAATAGCGACTACCAACTAGATTATCTAGCACTTGGTTGATAAAGGGAAGTGGGAAATAGTCCTTCTTTGTAGCTTTGTTCAATTCTCTATAGTCAATGCAGACTCACCACTTTCCATTTTTCTTTGGTACTATAACCAATGGCAATACCCACTAACTGTCAGAAATGGGGTAGATGAATCCTACTTGCAATAGTTTCTCTATTTCTTCCTTCATTATGTCTCTCAAGGCTGGATTGATTCTTCGTTGTGATTGCCTAATAGGATAGACATCTTTTGTGTAAATATGGTGTGTACATACACTGGGGTGGATTCCTTTCATGTCTTTTTACTCCCATGCAAAAGCCTGGGTATGATTTTGTAACAGTTTTGTCAAGTGAACTTCTTCTACCTCTATTAACCAACTGCTAATAGAGTGTTGTTTGTTGGTTTGGACAGTGATTTGCTTTGTACCATTATGAACAGAAAGAAGACCTTTATAAGGACTTATTAGAGTATTTAAAGGACAAAGGTGAGGCACAATTTGGTGGAGGGTTTTTGCTTGTTGATAACTTAAGTGTGAAGCAATCTTTTTAGAATACGGATAGTTAAATGCCTTAAAGGCTCCCTTTGGATCTCTCCAGAGCCATTCAGAGACCTCTTGCTGGGAAACACTGTATAAGGAGGTTTCACCATTTGATTCCAATTCTTTATACTCCTCATTACACTCTTCAAAGTGTTTTGCGATTGTTACCATTGCCAATGAGGAGATATATTCTTCTTTAGAATCCATCAGGTCATCTATCCATGGTTTATTTTCACATTGTAGGAACGGTTTGGAAGAGGGATAAATGGAAAGTTCTTTAAGTCTTTTCCCATTTGAAATAGTCATGTTTCCAGACGTACATTTGGTAAGAGCTACTGTGGTAGCCAACCAAGGTCTACCTAGTATTATTGGGTACCCTGAATGCTTCTTTCTGGTCTATAGGATGAGAAAATCAACTGCGTAGTCCCAAGTATCAATAGTGACTATAATATCCTCCAGAATTCCCTCTGGTTTGGTAATAGATAGGTCTCCCAATTGTAACATAGTGGATGGTTGCTGAACATGCGTTAATGCCAACGCCTCTAAAGTTTCTGATGTCATTACATTAATGGTAGCTCCTAGATCGATTAGAACATCTGAAATTGATATCCCTTTTATGTCACTGTAATGACAGGGTTCCCAGGATCCCCATACTTTTGAGGAGTTAACTTGCCTGATAGGACATCGGCAAGTCTTTCATCTACTTGGATAGTGTTGGGTAATTTTCATTTTCTGCCTGGAAGTTTCAAACACAAACTCTTAATGGTCTGGTTTATCTCGAGAATATATTTTATTGCCTATAATAAAGGGACTTCATTGTGTATCTTTCTAAGTTCCTTAATTAATTGGGAGTCATCATGTGAGGGCTAGCTTTCTTTAAATTTTGGAGGGACCTATTTTAATCATTCTGGGAATGGAACAGAGGTTTCTGTCAGAATTTCTTCTGCATCCCTTACTTCAGCCTTCTCATTTTGTTGTTGTGTATCAACTTTGGGGATCACTTCTTCTTCTTCAGTGACCTCCTCAGTAGGAATGGTTATAGGAATGTTCCTAGATTGAAGTTGAATGCCATTATTCTCCACTACATTCAAGGTGGCTTTAATTGGGTTAGTGTTGTACACCTGTTGTTGCAGCCTATTGTTCTTAGGATTTGGAACTGGCTGAGTGGGCATTGATGGTTGGTTTACCTATTTATTAGAGTTTGAATTTGTGGGTTGTGAAGGTCTATGGAGTAAGGCTTGAGTTTGATTTCCAAATCTCCTCATTCCTTTGTTATATTAAGGTGCCCACTGCTACTAATATTGTTGTTGATTTGACCATTGAGGAGTTGTTTAAGATTGATTTGTCCAATCTTGTTGAGGCCATGCTAGTTCCCATTGCATTGGCATTCCCCAAGGTCCATTATAAGAGTTTGTACCCCAACTTGATGGGCCTCTTGGAGTATATTAGTTTTGAAACTGATTAAATCCGTAATTAGGTTGTTTCTGACCAATAAAATTTAGCTCTTCCTCATCTGTTGGAACATTTTTCAATCTATTTTTAATTTTGGGGAGCATGACACACTCATTTGTAGGGTGATTTTTCTCACAAATCTCAGATAACTCAGTTTGATTTAAGGGACATTCCCTAAGTGGATGTTTTTCTCTACAACAAGGGCAGTAAATAGCCAAGGATTTCGTGTTCTTTTTACTAGCTTGCATGCCATCCAAAGTGCTATTCAAATGAAGTAGGATGTCAGTTTTTAGGTTTGCTAGTTCTTCCATTACTTGCATAACATCATTGGTACTACCCCTTTTTAGTATTCTTTTACCCGCTCTAGTGCGAGAATAGTTTCTGCAGACTTCTACAATTCTGCAAAAGTTTGTTTGTTGATATCCCCTTTACCCATCAGGTTTAAGGCTTCCCTAATCTCATCATCAATTCCTCTAAGGAAAATGGTTTTACTCAATTCCTCATCTAAATTGTTTTTACACCTACTATGGACAAATAAGAATTGATCTACATAATCCTCCAAATTTTCATCTTCCATTTGTTTCATCTGAAAGATTTCATCCTTCCTATCCCTGACTCTATAGTAATCCTGATATTTATCAAGGAAAACAATTTCCATTTCATCCCAAGTAGTGATAGAGTTTTCTATCAAACCCATGAACCATCCTAACACTGACTCCTTAAGAGTGGAAGGAAACAGTTTCAATTTTTGGTTGTTTGTGGCGTAATCATAAGTTTGGCAGAGGATCTTAAATTCAAACAGGAACTAGTCTAGATCTTCAAAAGTTTTTCCCCTAAAGGTAGGTAGAAAGGTAGGAGATAAATTTTTCATAGGAGGTTCATTCCTTTCAGGGGTGATGGAAATTGGATAGGAGAATGTTCTGGTTGGTTCCTCACAATCGCCACCATTATCATCCATTGTTGAAAGTGTAGCTGATAGAACAGGAGATTCTGATGGTGTAAGTGATCCTAGATTGATCAGATGAGCTAGAATTTCTTCTAAACGAGATTCCAGAGATGTACTAGCTATGGTTTGTTTGATGAATCGACCTAAGGCGTCCCTAGGTCTTCTCATAAACTAATAGATCGAAAGTCTTATCAACACCTTAAACCTACAATGGTTTGTAGATTATCCCCAGCATCAGGGCCAAAAATGATGAGGTCAAATTAGTGTTTGTTAATGCATCATCATTTAATTTTATCAATCCGGAGGTGTCTGGAGCGATCTGCAATGAAAGTTTTTGGTATGGGGGGGTTTGGTTGAATGGTTCGTGGATGGAACTTGGTTTGTCGATCTTGATGAAATGAAAGTTTGTACAGAAATGGAATCTATCTAATTGCTTGGAAATAAATACACTTTCTTTGAAAGAAACTATTTTAACTTGATAGAAAATAAACACACTTTGCAATGAAAGAAACTACTTTAACTTGCTAGAAGATAAACACACTTGCAATGAAAGAAACTACTTTAACTTGCTAGAAAAAGTAAATAAAGATAAGCTGCATCCAATGTTAAGCTACAACAATGAAACACTCTAAATATGACAGTGCTACTAAATAACAGATCTATTTTTGGTTTTTTTAGAATTTATAGAACTATCCTATAGGTAACAATTAACTAATAATCACACAGAAGCAAAACACACATCATACATGCAACATACAAATTTCATGAAATAGAAGACGTAAGATAATTGCACAAATATAAAAATACCGAGAGATCTCCTCCAAGATGGGGAAGTAGGCCCTACTTTCCCAGCTCGAGACGATCCTCTTAAATTCTCAACTAACTCTTTCAGAAGAATTCCCCCTTCATTTGTATTCAATCATAGTCCAAAGAATGGATGAAAATACATGCTTGAAAACAAGGATTTTTCCTCCTACTAGAAATGCAAACTGGTGAACAACTATCTATGAAAAACTTTGAACTCTCTAAAGAGATGATTTTCTCCTACTTATACATTTGAGCTTTATTGAAAGGAAATAACTAACAACAATTCTAACTACAGCGAATTGGGACCAAAACTAGCTGCATGATTTATTACATTAATGATTCCAATGTGATAACTACAGATCAGAGATTTGCATCAGTCTGATCGTTTGGCGAACTGGATGAATTTCCTAGAGTGGTGAGGCACTTGGTGGTAGCGGCTTTAGTTGGAATTGAAGTCATCTAATGGCTACTTCAATTAGTCATTAAGAAAATGTAGTGACGTGGTGGTGTGACTCTTCATAGCTGTTTTGATTTAGGTGTGAGTCACGTTTGCATTGCTGGACTTCTAAATAGTCCTAGGATTGGCTTGTGGCAGTCATCGACTTGAGGGGAGGATGATTCTTGGAAGGTAATCGGCATCTGGAGCTATCTAAATTTTAGGTTCTATCTAGGGCAGAGGGCTTCGGAGGGATCCGGAGACCACTGGTAGTTCTACTGTTGCAATCCTTGTACAAACATTTACAACTTGTACCACAATTCATAAGATATGCACATTGAAAATATAATTCAAGTAAATAAGTTAAGAGATTTCATCAAAAGAAATGAAAACCAAACATGTGCATAATACAATTGAAAGACAAACATAATTATAATAATATGTAAATATATATGCCATAGTGTTTTGTTAAAGTCTCACAGAACATGAAATATAATGAAATAGATGGGTCATATATTTGGCTCATCACATTCTAGAAGAGAAAGTGCACCATTAGAGATGGTGCATTCAGATTTGTGTGGTCCCATTAAGACCCACACCCTAGGTGGGAATGTATATTTCATGACCTTCATAGATGACTATAGTAGAAAAACTTGGGTTTATTTCTTGAAGAATAAATCTGAAGAATTTGAGAAGTTCAAAGAGTTTAAGGCTTGGATGAGAAGCAAAGCAGCTGGTACATCAAGGTCCTCAGAATGAATAGAGGGGGAGAGTACATCTCTAAGGAATTTATGAATTTCTACAAGTATGAGGGCATTTTGAAACAGTTCACAACACGGTACACTCCATAGAAAAATGGAGTTGCTGAGAGGAAAACTAGAACCATCACAGAGATGGTAGCAAGCATGCTAAAATCTAAGGGACTGCCAAGTGATTATTGAGGTGAGGCAATAGTAACAACAATATACCTACTAAATAGAAGTCCCACTATGGCTGTAAGGGATAAAATTCCACAAGAAGCATGGACAAATGACAAATGGAGTACGGAGCACCTATGAATTTTTGGGTGCATGGCATATGCATTAGTGCCAAAAGAGAAGAGGCCAAAATTTGATGACAAAGGAGAAAAGTGCATCTTCATTGGGTACAACAAAGAATCCAAAGGCTACAAACTGTACAACCCTATTACCAAGAAGGTTATAATTAGCAGGATGTAGAATTCATTGACAATGAATCATGGGATGGCACAGTTGACACTACCACATGTATCTCAACAATGATACCCATAGATGAATAAGAAGGTGGAAATGAAGTAGGAACTTCCAGTAGTGAAGTAGAACCGGCCCCAGAGCACTCTGGATCCAACTCTAGAGCTCTCTGGAGACATCCCCAGAATAGTTTAGAGTTAGTCAATTCAAGACTACAATAGTAGAATCTGCTCTGAAACACTCCTGAGTCAAGCATTAGTAACTCCAAAAGAAGTTCAAATTCTACACTCGCTTCTCTAATGCCGAGAAAGACAAGGAGCATGAGGGAAATTTATGAAGATACAAGGTATGATGAATTTGATGAAAGTCTAGACTTTACTTTGTTCTCTCATGGTGATCCAATAGATTTTGAAGAGGCTATCAAAGAAAAAAAATGGTGTAAGGCCATGGATGAAGAGTTGGATGAAATAGAAAGGAATGAGACATGAGAGTTAACCACTTTACCCAAGGGTAAACTGTTAGATCTAGGGCACACAACTGAGAGGGGGAGGGTGAATCAGTTGTACAAAAACTTGCTTCTATTTCAAACACTTCAATCTTCTTTGTTATTTAATAGCATATCAATTAACCATTCATGAAAGCATAAAGCATAAACACCAGAGCAGATATACATCAACACATTAGACACCAAGATTTTGACGTGGAAAACCCGATCAAGGGAAAAACGACGGGGTGATTAACCCAAGGATTATTCTCTGTTAGAAGAATAAGAAAAATAGATGGCACATGCCAATTAGGGCTCACTGCCTGAGCACACTGCTCACTAGAGGTACACTACCTACAAGAGACACACTGTCTACAAGATAACAAGTATTACAAACTTGAACTAGAGATTGACATCTTTACCATGCCTAGATCAGTTCCATTTAAGCCCGAAAACTCCTTCTCTGCCTTTCGCACTTCTCTTCGCTATATAACTCTCATCACTGCAAGACACACTGCAAAATGAATTCACACACCCTTATTTATACAAGGCATCGACTTAGGAACAATCATCTAAGTCAGCAAACACCTACAAGATCATTCGCAAGACGTGTAATACATCTGATTGGCCAGTCTCAAGAAGAACACCAATATCCATGGTTATTCTTCAAATGCAAACTCTAACTTCAATGCAGATCACCAATAATAATTGTACATGATCCAAAGATCACCAAAACCTTTCCTGAGTCATCAAGAACATCCGCACTTTATTAGCTTACTGGAATTCTTCTGTTCTTCATCTGGAACTTCAAGAACATAGTCTGTCATCACTGTCATAATGAAAAAGGTGCTTCTAGACCTCCAAACTATGAACAAATCTAGTTGTCACTTCACACAAACTTCTTCAACACTCTCTTCAATCCGCAGAATGAGATAATGCAATTCTGGAGCTCACCAGACCAATCTGTGACACTCTGTCACCACTGAACACTTACCGGAACCGGTTCTACTTGAGCGATCATAACTTCTTTAGATTTTCATGTGGACCTCTGAAATCTTGACTGGAACATCTCAAGACTCATATCTACAAACCCTTTAAACCGCATCCTCTGATCCTCAACCTATTTAGGACTTTTGCCTTCTTCTCATCACTGTTCTTCATTGTTCATGATTGAGACTAATTTCCTCAATAACTTCAGCACACAGCTCATCCAATCCTTCTCATTAATTCAATATGAGTATGTTGACATCAATGACAACACTGGTTAATCTCATACTTGCAACAATCTCCCCCTTTGTCATTGATGGCAACATATGATGTGAAAAACCATCAAGACAAGAACTTCTCCTTTCTGTCACAGCTCCCCCTATCAGCAACAACTCTTCACATGTCTTCTCTTCCTTTACAGCTCCCCCTTTGATCATCAACCACTTGTTTTTCACATGTCTTCTCTCCCCCTTTGACATCAATGGCAAAGGGCTCATACTTGCAATTCTAACACATCAGAATCAGACTAGCTGCTCCCCCTTAGTAGCAGCTCCCCATCATCAGTCTAGATCACAAGATATGACTGTGATATCCACCGGACTGATGCACATCAGTGCATCCTAGTTCACCACTGGAGGGGCCACCTAACTTCTCCCTAAGATACTCAAAAGAGTCCTTGGGAAGAGGTTTAGTAAAAATATCTGCAAGCTGATCCTTGGAGGGCACATACTCCAATCTAACTTCACCTTTGTTCACTTGCTCTCTCAAAAAGTAAAATTTGATAGATATATGCTTGCTCTTAGAATGCAACACCGGATTCTTAGAAATATTTATTGCACTTGAATTATCACAGAAAATTGTGATAGGCTCCTCATATTCTACTTGAATGTCTCTTAGCATTTGCTTCATCCACAAAAGTTGAGTGCAACTTCCTATTGCTGCAATGTATTCAGCTTCAATTGTAGACAGGGATATTGCCTCTTGTTTCTTGCTTAGCCAAGAAACCAGCCTTTTCCCCAAAAAGAATGCTCCTCCACTTGTACTCTTCCTATCATCCACATCTCCTGCCCAATCTGCATCTGTATATGCATGAAGAGAAAAATTATGATCTCTAGGATACCATAGACCATAATCAATTGTTCCTTTTAAGTACCTAAAAATTCTTTTGATTGCCATGACATGAGATTCTCCGGGATTAGCCTGGAATCTCACCACAAGACCAACAGCCTGCATTATATCTGGTCTAGTTTGAGTGAGATATAATAATCCTCCAATCATTGATCTGTACTTTGTCTGATCTGTCTTAGGAGAGTCATCATCTTTGCTCAACTTACATCCAGTAGCCATGGGAGTGTTCATAGGCTTTGAATCTTCCATTCCAAATTTCTTCAATAGTTCTTTCACATATTTAGTCTGAGAGATAAAGATTCCTTTCTCTATCTGAGTAATTTACAGACCCAAGAAGAAATTCATTTCACTGAACATTGACATTTCAAACTTGATTTTCATTTGGTTTGCAAAGATTTTGCACATACTGTCTCTTCCTCCAAAGATGATATCATCAACAAATACTTCAACAATCAAGATGTTTTCATGATCAATTTTGAAATATAGGTTACTATCAGCAGTACCTTTGTTGAAACCAATCTTCAAAAGATGTTTGTCCAGCCTTTCATACCATGCTCTTGGTGCTTGCTTTAGACCATACAGTGCCTTCTTTAATTTGCAGACCATATCACCATGCTCAGATAACTGAAATCCATCCGGTTGTTCAATGTACACCTCTTCTTCTAAATCACCATTCAAAAAGGTAGATTTGACATCCATCTGATACATTTTGAAATCTTTGAAGGAAACAAATGCAAGAAATAGTCTGACTGCTTCAATTCTTGCCACCGGAGCAAAGGTTTCCTCAAAATCAATCCCTTCTATTTGAGAGTAGCCTTTGCAGACTAATCTGGCTTTATTTCTAATTACTTCACCAACTTCATTTAGTTTGTTCCGGAAGACCCATTTGGTTCCAATCACATTCTTGTTACTAGATCTAGAAATAAGATCCCAAGTGTGATTTTTCTCAATTTGCATCAACTCTTCCTCCATTGCTTTGGTCCAATTTTCATCATTTTAGGCTTCATTTATTGTCTTAGGTTCAATCTTTGAAATCAGACAACATTCATCTGAATTTTGAGCAATTTTCCTTCTAGTTTGCACACCTTTACTTTTGTCACCTATGATCTGATCTTCAGAGTGGTTTAGTCTTATATACCTTAGAACTTTGGGAGTTTCTTGTACTTCTATTTCTTGATCAGGCTCATTTAGACCAATTTCTTCTTCCTGATTTACCGGATCAGTCTGAATCTGACTTTCAGGAGAGGATTGAGCTCCTTGAACCAAAACACCATCTTGATCATCTTCATCATACTCATAAAACCTTGAGGGCTTCTCAATTCCTTCATCAACCTTCACATTTGTACTTTCTATCATCTTTCTCAGTCTCTTATTGTAACACCGGTATGCTTTGCTTTGAGTGGAGTAACCCAAGAAAATTCCTTCATCACTTCTAGCATCAAATTTTCCTAGATCTTCATCTCTTTTAATGTAACATTTGCTACCAAATACTCTGAAATATCTCACAGTAGGAGTGATGCCAAACCAAAGTTCATAAGGAGTCTTACTGGTATTGCTTCTAATTTGAACTCAATTGAGAGTATAGACTGCAGTGCTGACAGCTTCTCTCCAAAACATCTAGGGGACATTTGCTTCCATCATCATTGTCCTAGATACTTCCTGGATGGTCTGGTTCTTTCTATCAACTACTCCATTCTGCTGTGGAGTCCTAGGAGTAGACAACTGTCTCTTTATACCATGCTTCTCACAAAAGTCTATGAATTCACCGGATGTGAATTCACCACCTCTATCAGACCTCAGACATTTCAATTTTAATCCGGTTTGATTCTCTACCATAGCCTTGAATATTTTGAACTTCTCAAAAACTTCTGATTTCTCTTTCAGAAAGGTAACCCATATCATCCCGGAATGGTCATCAATCAGTAACATGAAATATCTATCACCTTGCATACTCTTGACTCTTGTCGGACCACATAGATCAGTATGAACTAATTCTAATAATCTGGTAGAGGACTGATCCTTGCTTTTGAATGAGACTATGCTCTATTTACCTAGCTGACATTCTTTGCACAAACTATTTGTAGGTTTTACCAACTTTGGAAGATCTCTTACAGCCTGAGTATTGCTTATCTTGATGATGTTATCAAAATTTACATGACACATCCTTCTATGCCATAACCAACACTGATCAACTTGAACAAGCAGACAACTTTTATTAGTACCAACTAGATGGAAAATATTACCTTTTGTTTGAGTACCAGATGCAATCTTAGTTTCAGAGCTTTCAAAGATCCTGCATCGTCCATTCTTGAACTGGAGATCATAGCCTTTGTCCACCAACTGACCAACACTGAGAAGATTGTGCTTCAATCCTTCAACATATAGTACATTACCAGTTTTGTTCTTTCCATCAAAAGAGATAGTTTCCCTACCTCTGATTCTACCAGCAGAATTATCACCAAACTTTACCATTCCTCCTTCATACCTTTCCAAATTTAAGAACTTGTTCTTGTCACCTGTCATATGGTGAGAGCATCCACTGTCAATAACCCAATCATCCTTTTCTTCAACTTGGGCAGCCAAAGCTCTTTCTACAACCTTATGATTTATAGATTCAGAGGATATTGGATCTTCTTCCTTCATGGCAATGAACACCCATTCATTTCCGGATTTGTCTCCTATCTCTGATTCATCATCTGTTACTCCTTCATTATCAACCTCTTCATGAACATAATAACAATTCTTTTGGAACCTTTGTCTGTTAGAATTTGATCTTGTGGATCTTTTCAGACATCTTGAGGCAAAGTGACCAATCTTATTGCAGTTGAAGCACTTAAAGGGTAATTTTCCTTCATACTTACCGGATCCTCTTGGTAGTCTTTTTGCAATGAGGGCTTCAAGTTGAGCTGTTTCTGCTTCTTCCTCTTCCATGTCTTTTCTTGCTTGATCATACCATGACAGCTTCCTTGAAGAGTTTTCTCCCGGATCAAATCTTTGTTTGCCTTTCACATAGGCACTCGCTTTGAATGCAGATTTGGTCTTGGGGGGATCATCTCCAAACTCGGTCATTTCAAATCCAGCCAGTTTGCCAGCTAATTGGTCTCTTATGACAGTTGTATGGGCTGTGAATTCATCAATGGCAGCAACCTTGATTTTGTAGGCAGCAGGAAGGGATCTGAGAATTTTGCAAACAATCTCATTTTCATCCAAAACTCCACCAGTATTCCTAATTCCACACACCAGCTCATTTACTCTTGGCATAAAGGTAGTGATATTTTCATCATCTCTCATCTTCAATCTTTCAAATTTCCTTTTGAGACTCTGCAACCTTGCACTCTTAACATAGTCATCTCCTTCATGTAGAAGTTCCAATTTAATCCAGATCTCATAGGCAGTTGGTAGGTCAATAACATTTGAGAGCTCTGAGTCAGTTAGTGCACTTAGAAGAGCCTCTTTAGTCTGCAGATTGTTTTCAGCATCTGTGATTTCATTTAGAGTTGTCGGACCACCCTGTGGAGGTACATATGCTTTTGTGACCATGGACAAGTATGCTTTTCCCATACACTCCAAGTGACAGTTCATGTGACCTTTCCAAAGAGAAAAATTGGTTCCATCAAACTTTGGACTATCCTTCTTGTATGGCGACATCCTAGATCTCCTCAAGCAGTTAAGCTCCTTTTAGAGGAACTTGGCTCTGATACCAATTGTTAGATCTAGGGCACACAACTGCGAGGGGGGTTGAATCAGTTGTACAAAAACTTGCTTCTATTTCAAACACTTGAATCTTCTTTGTTATTTAATAGCATATCAATTAACCATTCATGAAAGCATAAAGCATAAACACCAGAACAGATATACATCAACACATTAGACACCAAGATTTTGACGTGGAAAACCCGGTCAAGGGAAAAACCATAGGGTGATTAACCCAAGGATTATTCTCTATTAGAATAATAAGAAAAATAGATGGCACATGCCAATTAGGGCTCACTGCCTAAGCACACTGCTCACTAGAGGCACACTGCCTACAAGAGACACACTGTCTACAAGATAACAAGTATTACAAACTTGAACTAGAGATTAACATCTTTACCATGCCTGGATCAGTTCCATTTAAGCTTGAAAACTCCTGCTCTACCTTTCGCACTTCTCTTTGCTATATAACTCTCATCACCGCAAGACACACTGCAAAATGAATTCACACACCCTTATTTATACAAGGCATCGACTTAGGAACAATCATCTAAGTCAGCAAACACCTACAAGATCATTCACAAGACATGTAATACATCTGGTTGGCCAGTCTCAAGAAGAACACCAATATCCATGGTTATTCTTCAAATGCAAACTCTAACTTCAATGCGGATCACCAATAAGAATTGTACACAATCCAAAGATCACCAAAACCTTTCTTGAGTCATCAAGAACATTCGCACTTTATCAGCTTACTAGAATTATTCTGTTCTTCATCCGTAACTTCAAGAACAGAGTCTGTCATCATTGTCATAATGAAAAAGGTGCTTCTGGACCTCCAAACCATGAACAAATCTAGTTGTCACTTCACACAAACTTCTTCAACACTCTGTTCAATCCACAAAATGAGATAATGCAATTCTAGAGCTCATCGGACCAATTTGTGACACTCTGTCACCACTGAACACTTGCCGGAACCGGTTCTACTTGAGCGATCATAACTTCTTTAGATCTTCATGCGGACCTCTGAAATCTTGACTGGAACATCTCAAGACTCATATCTACAAACCCTTTAAACCGCATCCTATGATCCTCAACCTATTGAGGACTTTTGCCTTCTTCTCATCATTGTTCTTCATTATTCCTAATTGAGACTAATTTCCTCAATAACTTCAGCACACAGCTCATCCAATCCTTCTCATTAATGCAATATGAGTATGTTGACATCAATGACAACACTGGTTAACCTCATACTTGCAACATAAACAAGTGATTGGAGTTAAGTGGGTCTATAAGACCAAGAGTACTACTAAAGGAAAGATAGAAAGGCATAAAGAAAGGTTGGTTGTTAAAGGATATAAACAACAACCTGGAAGAGACTATGATGAGACCTATGCACTAGTTGCAAGGCTGGAAGCCGTGTGGGCAGTCAGCAATTGCATCCCAACACAAGTGGAAGGTATATCAAATGGATGTGAAGTCAACCTTCCTGAATGGAGTATTGAAAGAGGAGGTGTATGTGGAGCAACCACCTAGCTATGAAGTCCTAGGGCATGAAGACAAGGTATACATGCTCCAGAAATCTCTCTATGGGCTTAATCAAGCACCTTAGGCATGGTATAGTAGGATATATTTCTATCTATTGAGTAATGGCTTTAGGAAAAGCAGCAGTGAGCCCACACTCTACATCAAAGCAGCCAATGGTGAGATTTTAATTATTGTATTGTATGCAGATGATTTGATTTTCACAGGGAATAGTGACCTCTTCATTGTTGATTTCAAATAGGTGATGAAGAAAGAGTTTGAGATGACTGATTTAGGTCTACTAGGATATTTTATTGGTATTGAGGTCCAAAAAAATGAGCATGACATATTCATCTCGCAAAATAACTATGCCAGATAGATCTTGAAGAGATTTAAAATACAGAATAGTAAGCTTGCACCAACACCAATAGCTACATGTCTAAAACTAAGCAAGGAGGATAACAACAATGAAGTGAACCCAACTCTCTACAAGAGCATGGTTGGAAGTTTGATGTATTTAACTGCTACAAGGTTTGATTTAATGTACATGGTAAGCTTGATATCTAGGTTCATGAAGGAACCTAAGGACACACACTGGCAAGCAGGAAAGATAATCTTAAGATATGTCAATGGCACACAAGGCTATGGCATATTGTACAGTGTATCTAGTGAGTTTGAATTGGTTGGTTAGACAAACAGTGATTGGGCAGGAAGTGTAGATGACAGGAAGAGCACATCTGGATATGTGTTCCACATGGGTTTAGGACCCATTTTATGGGCATCAAAGAAGCAACCCATAGTTTCTCTCTCTGCAGTAGAAGTTGAGTATATAGAAGGAAATGCAACATGTCAGGCTATTTGGTTGAGAAGAATCCTTGCATATTTGAATGAACAACAAGAAGATGGTACAACCATATTTTGTGACAATGTTTCTTCCATAGCTTTGACCAAGAATCCAGTCTTCCATGGGTGAAGCAAACATATAGAGATTCATTATCATTTCATAAGAGAGCTAGTGGAACATGGAGAAATTGAACTATAGTTTTGTAGGTCTGAGTAGTAGCTTGCAGATATTTTTACTAAGGCACTGTCTAAGGAGAGATTTGAGTGCCTAAGAGAAAACTTGGGCATTGTGGATGGATCCAAATTTTAGTTTTGGAAAGAAAGTTCCAGACAGCTCTAAAGAACTATAGACAACTCCAGAGATACAAAATGAAAGAGGTATGTGGCTCCAGATTAAGGGGGAGTGTTGTAAAATCTAATCTAGAGTAGGAATTAATTACACCTACCCATCAAAGATCTTCTCAGGATCTCATTTTTGCTGCCCATGACCAAATAGTCAAACTGAGTTGATGCTAGTTAGTTTCATTGATTTTTGGTTGGTGAGTTTGACATTCGGTGGTAGATTTTTGAGGATAGGGAAAAGACAAAGGAATGAATGTGAAGACAAAACAATTCGCTGAGCAGAGAAGAAGAAGAATATTGCAAGAAAAAACAACACAACAGTGCAAAACAACATAGAAGATTTGTTATAGTAGTAACAAGAAGAATATTGCAGGGAGAGTGTAGAGAATAGAGCTCTAGGCAACTCCAGACACGTACAACAAACAGTTAGTGGAAAGAGCAATGAACAAATTCAAATAGAAAGGGACAATAGAGAAGTCTAGCAATCTCTAGAGTGAGCAGTATTTGTAGAGAGCGTAACTCTTCCAACATTTATTCTAGTGGGACAAGTATGACTTCTTACATGCTTAGAGGATCTAACTCTATTTGTAGAAAATTCCATGGTTTCAAATAAAATAAATTTCCAGCATATGTCCAAAGTTCCAACCATAACTATGAAATACATCTCTCTTAGCCATAAAAAATTCTAGCCACAAAGAGATGTATGGAGAATAAATAGTAAAAGTCTGGAGCATAGAGAAGCCATCTTCCTTGCCTATGACTATGGGTTCATTAGCTTTAGAGAAAAAAATGACAGAAACATCTTGGGTGTTGTATGAGATAAGATTGCAAAATATATGATATAATGTGACTTATGAGTGCATGAATCCAAATGATCAACCATTTTATCTTGTTCATTTTACATTTTTGTCTTAATTACTTCTAATCTTTTGATTCTAAATGTAAATTTCTACTAATCTTATGACTTTAAATGTAAAATTCTATTGTCTTAATTTCTTATTTTAACAACATATTTTTCAATGTTACAGCCTACATAGTCTTCTCTATCTACAACAATAAATGTGTGTTTTATATTTTAATTCATGCAAATAATGTCAGGTTTACAAAGGTGTAGATTCATTTTGAAGAGCTTGTAGTGCATGGAAATGGAAATGGATTCTTTTATCATCCACTACAATAGTTATTTAAACATCTTTTGGTAGTTCCTACCAAAAATAATGCAACACTAGGATTTTTATCGTAAGTGCTTGATATTGCTAATGTTAGGTCAAATTGAATTTATCTTTATAATCTAGATTTTAATTGTTCCTAGTTTAATTGAAAAAGTTTTTTTGCATCCAAGAGTTTATCACATGCTTTTCATTTCTTATCTACTTTTTCTTTCCTGTTATACTTTTGGAATCAATTTGAAGATAAAATCATGGTTATTTATTTATTGCATTTAGGTAAGATCTTGCAACATTGGTAAACAACTATAAAAAAATTCTCTCAATTTTCCTAGTGGTGAATTTTTTGTAAGTGGGTGAAGATGTTGTGATTAGTGATCCGAGTTCTAACTTTGTAGGGACTTTGTTTTATTGCTACTAATTCCCTTTGAGTGTAGCAAGCGTCATGTGATGAAGCTCTTGATTTTAAGACTACTAACACTTATTATGTAACTACATTGAAAGAAGACTTGAAATCAGATAAGGACATTCTATTTTTTCTTGAAATCACTTATTTTGTTAGAAAAAATAATGATTTAAGCCTAGAGGTGTTCCATCAAAGGGATTTTGATTGAAGGGGGTTAGATTAAGCCCTCTTATATCAAACCCCCTAGGATATAACCCCTCAGGCTCAAATCAAACCCTTGAAATAGTATCCTCTACACCTATCAAAATACTGACAAAAAAATAGTTTTGCTTCATCTTTTAGGGGATCAAATTAAGTCATTTGGAAATGCCATTTTGTAGGTATGTAGCTCTTAGTATTAGCTTTAAAGCATATATAATGTATTATTTTTTCTTTAATATTATATTTTAAAGATTTTTTTATAATGAATGTAGGTCCATTATGAGAAAACAATAACCTTTATTCAAGATATTAGGAAAAATAACATTGTTAGAAAAATCTCAAAAAAACACGACACTCCACTTAGATGTCTTTTTTTAAATGAAAAAAGAAAAAATAATTTTGACATATATTCTAAGAAAAATGAATTAATAATAAATAATATATCTAATTAATAATTAGTAAAAAATCCCCATTAATGGGGTTAGTGGAGTTCAATCCCGGAAGAGGAGAGAAGAAGCTAAATGGGAGCCTTCAGAAGAAGGGTGGTACAAGATGAATTTCAATGGTGCCTCTAGGGGTAACCCGAGAGAGTTGGGTGCACGATGTATTGTTAGAGATTGGAATGGTAAGGTGATGGGTAAGGCATCAAAGAAGCTTGTTAATGAAGAGGAAATAAAACCATTGGTCTTGGGAGTTCAAATGTCTCATGCTCTTAATCTAAAGAGAGTTAAAATAGAAGGAGACTCATAGGTTATATAGTTAATGCAGTTAGGAAAAAATCCATGCATAATTGGAAGCTAAAGACACTTATTGAAGAATACTTGTTATCCTTAGATAAGTTTGAAGGTTATATGATAAATCATATTTATCGAGAGGCTAATGGTGAAGTGGATACCTTGGAAAATTTGGCCATTGATTCATCGGGTTAGTTTGGTTTGGGAGATGTCGGAGGAATGATGAGTTTAATTTGACAAGTTGTTGCTTCATCCTAGTGTCATGAGGTGGTGAAGCGTGTGAGTGTTAATGACTAAGGATAACAATTCATTGTAACTGTCATTGGAGATGGAATTTTGCAATCAAACTACACCTCTACCAAAGAACTAGATAATGGACACATCGATATGCCTTACCTCTGCAAAGTGATAAATGGCATTTTTTGGTGCTATAACAACAAAGATACTACAATGGGTGTTTAAATCTCAAAGCAGGTTAGTGTTGTTTACAATTGAATAGATTTTATGTGAAGATTTCATGGGTGGTGGTAATAGATAATGAGTAAATTCAGACATTTTGTCTATCTTTTTAGCTTCTCTTTTGGATTTGGGAGACAACAAGAATGTGGTGAAATAAATTATGGAGGCAATGGTAGAGGAAAAGTTTACAGACAGTTGGGAAGAGGTGCTTGGGGTGGCAAGAATTGGTTTTGGGGTTCCTTTACCAAATGATTTTCATAGGATCGACGAGGCAGGGGATTTGGTTGAGTGGCTTCCCTTCACATAGAAGCTTGATCGGGGAAAATGGTGGCTCGAAAAAGGAAGGTAGAAATAGCTATAAGTTTCTTGAAGAAGGTTCTGGGCCTGGAGTGGGAATTTGAGTGGATGCAAGAATTCATAAACTTCTACTATGAGGTCGATACGAATGCATAATATGTTTTCACAATATTTTTTGTTTTACAGTTTAGTGTAAATTCATGGATTTTGTGTATACCTTGATATTACGGCAAGTGCACCAAGTTGGTATACAAAAAAGTGGCCAAATGAGTAATTTTCATAATAACGCACTCATGTTATGTTTAAATGTCCATAACATTCTCGTGTTATTGGTTCGTGAATACCAACCATAATGCAAGCATGTTTTGTGGTCCACAAAATGTGAGCTTGTTTTGTGGTCCACAAATTGCAAGCTTGTTTTGTGGTCCACAAAATGCGAGCTTATTTTGTGGTCCATAAAACATGAGTGCGTTTTGTGGAACACAAAACATGAGCGCGTTTTGTGGAACACAAAACATGAGAACATTTTGTGGAACACAAAACATGAGCACGTTTTGTGGAACACAAAACATGAGCGCGTTTTGTGGTCCACAAAACATGAGCATGTTTTGTGGTCCACAAAAAATGAGTGTGTTTTGTGGACCAAAAAACATGAGTGCATTTTTTGGTCCACAAAACATGAGCACACCTGCCCATTGCATTTGGTTGAAAGTTTCTAAAGACTTTATGTGTTTTGTTGAACACAAAATGTGATCATACTCCTACCCATTGCATTTGGTTGAAAGTTTCTAAAGGCTTTTCAACAAACCCATTTTGTTTGTATCCTACAATTAGGGCATTCCATGAGAACACATTTCTTTGAGGAATTCTATCAAATAGTTCACATGACTTGTTTATGTTTCCACATTTTGCATCTCTATCTCTACCTCTCCCTCTCACTATATCTATCTCTCATTGTCACTCTTCCACTCTCTATATATCCCTCTATCCCTCCCCCCCTCTCTCTCTCCCTCTCTATCCACATCCCTAAATCCCCCCTCTCTCCCACTCTCTATCTATATCCCTCAATCTCCCCCTTTCTCTCAATGTCTCTATCCTCCATCTCTTTTTACTCTCTCTTTATCTCCCCTCTCTATCCATATCCCTCAATCTCCCTCATCTCTCCCACTCTCTATCTATATCCCTCAATCTCCACCTATATATCCCCTCTCTATCTATATCTCTCTATCTCCCCCATCTCTCTCTCTTAATGTCTCTATCTTCCATCTCTCTATATTAGTCCCTCTCCCTCCATCCCTCTCTCCATCTCTCCCTCCCTCCCTCCCTCCCTCTAGTTATCTATATATCCTAATCTACCACCTCTCTCTCCCCTTCTCTCCCCCTCTCTATCTCTATCTATGTTTCCCCCTCTATCTCCCCACCTCTCTCTTCAAGGATCCTAGCTTCAAGGATCTTGATCTATTGGATCGTGGTGGCTACGAGAACTTCTGAGATAGCATCTCCTATGTTTTGTATTTCTCCATCATGAGGTGGGTTTTGCTTAGTAAGAGAGGGTTGAGTAGTCATGTTGGTTCTTTCAACAAGGAATCTTTCTAGTACCCCTTGGCATGTTTCATCTCTTTCATGTTGATAAGCTACATGGGGAGCCTCTCATGCTATACATGATTCTTCTAGGTCTTTCTATAAGAGTCTCACCTCATTGTCGATTCAAGTCGTAGTGTCTTTGTAGTTTGTGATGGGATGACCCTAATGATGGATGTTTTATCAAATGAGCACTTGAGTGCTCTAATTTGATCTAGGTTTGGTTGAATCATAGTATCTTGGTTCCAAACTAGGTTATAAAAAGTGATGAAGTTATGCAGTCATTGTTGTCCACCATTCAAGTTAACATATTTATAATCATACCTATTTGAGATAGGTGCTAATAGATTGGAAGGATGTACCAGTTGAATGAAGGAGAGCTAGCTAGGTCTAAGGGACCTTGTCCATATTGTGTTATTGGTCTAGACATATTCAAGGGTACCATAAGTACCACAAAAAAATGGGAAGACAAGGTGGGTGAAAGGTGGAAGAAAGAAAATGAGAGGGCTTGTCTAGAAGGATTTTACTTTCATGTTAGTTTCACCAAAATATGTGATATTCTAAATATTCTCATCACAAAAAGTGAATAAGGTGTACTCAAAACAAAACATACAATATGTGCTACACCCATATTGATGGTATGGATTGAATTACCTTAGCTCTTCCAAAATAATATATCTAAATAAAGGAGAATTTGGCTAATAACTCTCATCTCATGGAAATGGGATCTCATAGATGGTAGTGATATGGTTGTGTGGAATGGGAGTCATGTCGCCAAGTCCACTCACTTCACGAGGAAGGAGTTCCTAGTGGTAGACTATGCTGTTGATTTGAGGTGTGGAATGTGGAGTGGTTGTCACTTGAACTGTTGGAGAGAGAGAGAGAGAGAGAGAGAGAGAGAGAGAGAGAGAGAGAGAGAGAGAGAGAGAGAGAGAGAGAGAGAGAGAGAGAGAGAGAGAGAGAGAGAGAGAGAGAGAGAGAGACTCATTCTTATTCTAGTCTATCCATTTGAGGGTTTTCCAACTTTCCTATTCCTAGACTCATAAGTGGAGTGTACCTAAGTAATCACCTCATTAAAAATTATGAGACCTTCTGGACTAGGTTTAGCACTGGGATTTTTGTGTAGTCCGTATTTTTTTTGAAGATAGATAAGCCTTGAACTAGGCTAGATCAATTCAAATAACTCTATAAATATATGGGAAGTTCCTCTTTTTAATCCATAGCATAAACCTAAGTGTCATCATCCCAATGATTATACCATAGTTGGCTAGGTCACCTTTTTCATCATCTTCCTAAATAGAATCTCCACTCTCATCTGCTTCATCATGGAATTGGACCCCTTTAGAAAAATGAGAAGGGTCATGAGCTTGGATACAAGTACACCATGAGTATACTTCCATAAAATTTGTGTATTGCAAAGTATTTGGAACATTTCTCCTTTTGTCCATTGTTGTACTCATCTTGGTCTCCTATCTCATTGGCGATGACTATGTGAATGAGAAGATGGTGAGGCTAGTAACTTTGACACTTTGGATATCCTTCTTGACATTTGAGAGAATGGTTTTATCATTTTCTTTAAGTTTTTGACCAAGGCGTAATCAATGCCCCTACCTCTATATTGCCCCCTACTATAGATAGGTGGATTCTTTACTCTCCCTATGTTCTTTGGAATCTCTATCCCCTTTAGGTATCTTTAACTCTAAGGGTAAGTGCACAAAGATGAGGGACCAAAAGGGGATCTTAAGATGCCACTTTTTTCTGAAATCAGGAAACATTGATGTTGGATGAGAAATTGAAGATAGTTACACTCAAAATTTGAAGATACAACAAAAACAAGAGTAGTAGTGCTCTGAATCTAGTTTCTAAACTACTATTTTTTTTCAAAAAATGGTTGAGATTAAGGAGTTCAAAAAGGGGGAGCACACAAATTGGTCTTGTTTTTCTCAAAAAAAACATAACATAGCGTCTGGTGTGCTCCCCTAAAATGTTAACTTTTTTTTAGTATTTCAAAAATCGCTTCAGTGAGAAATTAGCTAACACCATGTAGTTTATCCCTAATTTTCCTGATAATTTTTTCATTAATAATTGATTTTTTAGTAATTTTCAAAGTGGACACATCCTGAAAAAATAGAAAATTGAGTGTGCTCCCCCCTAATTTTTTTGAAAACTAATCTAAAATCATTTTTTTTAATATGTGTAGAATGGATTTTAGTTTCTAAAATGTAACTTATTTGAAATTTTGATGAACGGTTAAAAAAAGTCAAAAATACTAGACACTGGTTTTTGAATAAAAATGGATACACTAACAAAAGAAATTAAATATGAAACCCTTAATGTACTCAAAATGTGTTCAAAAAACTTATATGGTTAGAGAGCTAATAGAGAGCTTAATATTATGATGGTAATTTTTTCAACTTTTCATTCAAAAAAATGTAATCCTGATGGCGAGCACGCTCAAGATTATCTAAATTTTGTTAGAAATTAGAAAAACATGTCCTTGGATGACCTAAACATATTCCAAGCCTTTCGGTTGCAAGCCCAAGGCAAATCCAAGATTTAGGCTCCGTAATTACCAATCCTAAGAATAACGCAAGCGCGTTATAATGCGCTCGCATTATGCTGAGCTAAATCACTCCCTTCCCTCCTCTCTCTTTCTCACCTCTACTTCCCTCCTCTCTCTCTCTCTCACTCTCTACTTCCCTCCCCTCTCTACCTCCTACCCTCTCTCTAAGCCTCTACTTCCCTCCCCTCTCTACCTTCTACCTTCTCTCTCACTCTCTTCTTCCCTCCCCTCTCTCTCTCACTCTCTACTTCCCTCCCCTCTCTACCTCCTACTCTCTTTCTGACTCTCTGCTTCCCTCATCTCTCTACCTCCTACCTTCTCTCTCACTCTCTTCTCCCCCCTCTCTACCTCCTACCCTCTCTCTCACTCTCTATTTCCCTCCCCTCTCTACCTCCTACCCTATCCCACTCTCTACTTCCCTCCCCTCTCTACCTCCTACCCTCTCTCTCACTATCTTCTTCCCTCCCCTCTCTACCTCCTACTCTCTCTCGCACTCTCTACTTCCCTCCCCTCTCTACCTCCTACCCTCTCTCTCACTTTCTCCTTCCCTCCACTCTCTACCTCCTACTCTCTCTCTCACTCTCTACATCCCTCCCCTCTCTACCTCCTACCCTCTCTCTCACTCTCTTCTTCCTTCCCCTCTCAACCTCCTACCCTCTCTTTGATTCTCTACTTCCCTCCTGTCTCTATCTCATACCTTCTCTCTCATTCTCTACTTCCCTTCCCTCTCTACTTCCTACCCTCTCTCTCACTCTCTACTTCTCCCCCCTCTCTACCTCCTACCCTCTCTCTCTCTCTACTTCCCTCCCCTCTCTACCTCCTACCCTCTCTCTCACTCTCTTCTTCCCTCCCCTCTCTATCTCCTACCCTCTTTCACTCTCTACTTCCCTTCCCTCTCTACCTCCTACCCTCTCTCCCACTCTCTACTTCCCCTCCCTCTCTACCTCCTACCCTCTCTCTCACTCTCTTATTCCCTCCCCTCTCTACCTCCTACCTTCACTCTCACTCTCTTCTTCCCTCCCCTCTACCTCCTATGCTCTCTCTCACTCTATACTTCCCTCCCCTCTCTACCTCCTACCCTCTCTCACTCTCTACTTCCCTCCCCTCTCTACCTCCTACCCTCTCTACCTCCTACCATCTTTCTCACTCTCTTCTTCCCTCCCCTCTCTATAGGTCCTACCCTCTCTCCCACTGTCTACTTCCCTCCCCTCTTTGCCTTGTACCCTTTCTCACTCTCTACTTCCCTCCCCTATCTACCTCCTACCCTCTCTCTCACTCTCTTCTTCCTTCCTCTATCTACCTACTACTCTCTCTCACTCTCTAGTTCCCTCTCCTCTCTACCTCCCCTCATCATTCTTCCCATCCAATGAAATTTCATAAATTGTCCTGTTTCCATTTCATCATCCCAATTTATATCCTCATCCCTCTTTGCATGTCCTAGTTTTCTTGTTTCCATGTTCTTTGTCGATAAGGGAGAGGGAGAGGGAGGAAGAGGGAGAGAGGATGGAGATGGAGGGGAGAGAGAGGGGAGAGAGAGGGGAGAGATAGGGTGATAAGGAGAGAGAGAGTCTGAGTTTTCTTATTTTGGAAAGAGAGAAAGAGAGGGTTTGTCAGGTTTATGAGTTTAGGGTTGCTTAAGTTTAGGGTTTAGGGGTTTAGGGTTGCTCGGGTTTATGGTTTATGGTTTAGGGGTTAGGATTTAGGGGCATTATTTAGGGTTTAGGGGTTTTGGGAGAGAGAGAGGTTTAAGGTTGCTCAGGTTTAGGGGTATTATTTAGGGTTTATGAGTTTAGGGTTGCTCAGACCTTTAGGGACATTATTTAGGGTTTATGAGTTTAGGTTTTCTCAAGTTTACGGTTTGGGGGTTAGTGTTAAAGGGGAATTATTTATGGTTTAGGAGTTTAGCCCGATTGCTCAAGTTTAGGGTTTAGGGGTCAGGGGCATTATTTGAGGTTTATGAGTTTAGGGTTGCTCAAGTTTAGGGTTTAGGGCTTAGGGGAATTATTTAGGGTTTAGGGGTTTAAGGTTGCTCAAGTTTAGGGTTTAGGGTTTAGAGGTTAGGGTTTAGGGTTACTTGGGTTTAGGGTTTAGAGTTTAGGGGTTAGGGGTTAGGGGTTAGGGGTTTAGGGTTGCTCAGGTTTATGGTTTATGGTTTAGAGAGAGATAGAGCGAGGGGACCGATAGAGATTGGGAGAGATAGGGAGATAGAGGTTTAGGGTTGCTTCTAGGGTTTATGGTTTAGGGGTTTACTGTTGCTCAGTTTTAGGGTTTAGGGGTTAGGGGTTAAGGTTTAGAGGTTTAGGTTAGGTTTTCGAGAGAGAGGAATGATAGGGAGATATAGAGGATACTGAGGGGAGAGATAGGGAGATAGAGGGTGAGGGACTGTTGGTAAATGGTCATACTCCCTGTGGGATTCGTGACATGGACTAACCACCTCCCGTGGATTCATTAACTCTGTCTCTTGTATCAGAAATTGAAAGGTCAACCTTTTGGTTTAACAACAATCGTGGGCCAACAATTGGTATCAGAGCGAAAGGTCATGGGTTTGAATCCCCTCGGGTAACACTAGGGGGGAGTTTGTTGGCAAATGGTCAGTGCTCCCCATGGGATTCATGACATGGACTAACTGCCTCCCATGGATTCATTAACTCTAGCACTTGTATCATAAATAGAAAGGTTGACCTTTTGGTTTAATGGCAATCGTGGGCCAATAGGGACATGGCCAAAGACATAAGCAAAGAGATTGAGAGGTAGAGTGATGATAGAGACAAGTTGTTAGGGGTTTAGGGTTGATTGAGTTTAGTGTTTAGGGGTTAGTAGTTTAGAGAGGGAGAGATAGGGAGATAAAGGTTCAGAGGAATTATTTAGGGTTTAGGGGTTTAGAGAGAGAGAGGGAGATAGAGAGATAGATAAATACTTCTACATAAAGGTTTGCATAGATGTACATCTTACAGATATGTACTTATAGATATATACTTATAAATATATACATATACATAGAGAGAAAACACTAAATTTACTTGTTTGCATGTATGAAAGCTTAATTTTTTCATGCTTCCCAAAATACGCTCATGTTATAATGCGAGTGCATTATGGGAAGCAAAAAAATGGGAAAAAACCATGTAGGATCCGTGATTCAGACCCCACATGTTTGTTATTCCCTGCTTTTCATGCATGCTATCAGATAAGAAAACACTTTTTCATGTTGTTTGACATATTAAGAATCATTTTTTGATCAATCCACCACATTTTTTATTTTTTCAATGTAGAAGAATTGATTTTGCATGTTTTTGGACAAAATTTAATTACTTAAACTGAAAGTTTCATGTTTCATATTGTTCAAAGCTAATTACCATTGATATAGATTGAATTTGATGATATATGTTTGTTTTTTCCATAAATTTCACTAATCCTATTCTAGATTTATATAGAATTCATAATCAAACTTGCGAAAAAGATTGGCCAACTCGAATATTAAATTCTATGGTATGCTCTTTATGTCTAATTTAATTTACTTTATGTTATTTAGAACACTCACAATCACTAAATGTGGAACTATCTAAGTTAAAAAAGTCATCATGTTATGTGTATTAATAAAATTAGAATCATTAAAATATGATATATACATGATTTTGTTGTATCTTGAATCATTAATAGAATTTGTTGTATCTTGAATTTGAACTATGTCATCGATACCTCCCTATAACAAAGTATTATCATCATTCTCTTTAATGTAACCAGTTGTATTAACATCTAAAATATAGTGCTATTGATACTGCAAATCTGATATATATTTGGTTCTCATATAGTAATGAGTTGTCACTATCATCCTCTTAGCCATTCAACTCATGCTCATCATTGGGACTAGGTGTGCCATCATACTCAATATCTTCTTTACTGCTAATTGACTAATTTGTATTGATTGATTGTGATAATTCAACACTTTCAGTTCTTACAAGGGTACACTAGATACTTATCTTGTTTTTCATACTTGTCTTCATACTTAGTCAAAATTTGTTGACCAAAACACATGAACCGTGTGTGTATGTCTTCCTACACTGCAACCAAAATCAAACTATCACTTGCGATAACAAAGACAAACACTCTGGTGCAGATCCTAGGCAGCAGAGCGGTGAAAACAATTCAAATTTATAGAACTGTCATTGTTGTGAACCTTTGAACCACATGAAACCTCCAAGTTCAGTGAACCCGTGGACCCATCGAACCAAATGAACCTTGGTATCTTGTTGAACCCGCTGAACTCTTTGAACAATTGAACCATTGAATCATTGAACTGGTTCAATATACTCCTGTCACATAAACTTTCCCCATTGAACCTCTGAGTCCATTGAACCATTGAATCAGATGCTCCTTTGTTGAATTGATGAACCAAATGAATCGTTGAACCATTGAACCGGTTCACCCATCGGTTCACCTATCGGTGACACTTGCTACGATGAACTGGCGAACCACATGAATCTGTTGTAGCCGTTGAACCATTGAACCTATGAATTGGTTCAACCACCTACAACCATCTACTATCGGTTTCCCCGATATGCTTCAACCTGATACATAGATGTAGGATACACACGAAATGTATATTCGCATACAAATGCGATATACACATGAAATGTACTCAGGTACATTAGCGATATACACACTACTCATATGTTCAGCGAACAACACTAACTTAACCTAAATGGACTCTTATACATACATTTCTTCACAGAATATACACAAGATGATACTCACATACAAATGCGATATACTCACAAACTATTCCTGGTATGAAATTGACATATATACATAACTATGTATCTGAATCACACACCGATAACCTCCTTTGTAACAAATCTCACTATTTCTAATCTGCCATGACCATGAACAAAAGGAAAACAAAAACATAAAACTATTTTACAAGTCCATTCCACTGATTTCACAGAAACCCACCAGTGGAATGGCTTTAATCGTACATCTCGACCATAGAAAGACTAAATTAAATACAAAATGATTCTATACAGATAATGTACACAGGACAATTTAATACACAAGGAATTTACACAGAATCCAGAATTTGTAAAACACAACTGACAGAATTTCTATTTCTTCATTCTTACAGAGATTCATACATTTGATAATTCCAGAGGATGGAAAAACCAACAACCTCCTCCTCTCTCCCCCTCTGCCTAGTTTTTTTTTTCTGTGTATAACTCTCCTGTTCTGATTTTGCTTAAACCAAGATTATAATAAAAAACCCTAACTAATCACTCGACACCTGTTTGGCTTAACACAACAAAACACCTAATCATGCGACACATTGATTTAATCCTCCACATACCCCAAATGTCTAATGATGTCCAAATTGGCTTATTGGGATGCCAAAATTGGGACTTCGGTTCTCATGATGGGGTCGGTTCTTACAAACATGAAATGTCATCATAAATACTACATGATAACATAAAATGCATAAAACATATTAAACCTTAGTCTTCTCCCTCAAATGTATATTTAGCTTGTTGAAGGGGTGCTCCTGCACCATACTCCCCGAGAGAAGAGATCTCAAGCCCACTTGAGATCAGAGTTTGAAGGTCTGCACCATATTTTGTAATCTGATCTTCAATCATCCAAACTGCCTCTGAATCAGGTTTCCCGTGCCAAGCCACCAAGTACTCTATGTACTCTTTATTCCTTGTCTTCTTTGTCACTCTTGAGTCTAATATCTTCTTCAATTTTGGTGGATCATGCTTAGGAATATCATCATCTGCTACATCCTACAATGGTTCATGTTCTACATCTGCATTCAGCTTGTATGGAGTCAAATCACATACATTGAAAATGGGTGACAATCCAAGATCAGGAGGAAGTTAGATCTCATAACCATTCTGCCCACACTTCTTCAAAATCTAACATGGTCTAATCTTCCTTTGCATTAGCTTGGTATATTTACCTTTTGGGAGCCTCTCCTTCTTCAAATTAACCGATACCAAATCTCCAACATCAAATTGTACATCTCTCTTCTTCTTATCAGCATATGCTTTATACTTCAATGTAGTTTATTGGAGTTGTGTCTTGACTTGATCATGCACCTCTTTGATGGCTGATGCAAAAGCTTCTCCATCTGCACTAACAGACTCTATAGTAGGTAATTCTCTCAACTCTAAAATACCCCTAGGATGAATACCATATACCACCTGAAAAGGTGACTTCCCTATACTCCTATTGATAGTGTCATTATAGGAAAATTCTGCTTGTGAGAGAATGTTATCCCACTTCTCTCCATGTTGCCTTGTCAAACACCTTAACAAATTTCCCAATGAACGGTTAACTAATTCAGTCTGACCATCTGTCTGAGGATGGTAGGCTGATGAGAAGGATAAATTTGTTCCAAGCTTCTTCCAAAGAGTCCTCCAAAAGTAGCCAATAAACTTCACATCTCTATCTGACACTATGCTCAATGGCAATCCATGTATCCTCACTATCTCTTTGAAAAATAGATCAGCAACATATGAAGCATCACAAGTAGTTTTGCATGGCAAGAGATGTGACATTTTACTAAATCTGTCTACTACAACAAAAACACTATCATATCCCTTCCTTGTCCTAGGCAAACCCAATACAAAGTCCATGCTTATGCTCTCCCATGGTCTAGAAGGAATGAGTAGTGGCTGATACAAACCTGCATTAGTGGATCTCCCTTTTGCCTTCTGACATATCACACATGCCTCCACAAATTTCCGCACATCAGACTGTAATTTGGGCCAATAGTAATGCCTCTTTACAAGATCAAGAGTCTTATCCAGACCAAAATGTCCTACCATGGCCCCACAATGTTTCTCCCTAATGATATTCAGCCTCATAGAACACCGTGGAATGCACAATTGTCCACCCTTGAAAAGTAATCCATCTTGGATCATAAATTCAGAGAATTCAGCATGATATTTGTCCCCAAAGGAAGTACATACCTTGTATATCTTCCCAAAGTCTTCATCAGCATCATACATGGTCTTCAAAGAGTCAATGCCAACACTCTCCAACTGGATCTAATTTATGGTTAGAACTCTTCTGCTCAAAGCATCTGCTACTTTGTTCTTGATCCCTTTCTTGTGCTTGAGTGTGAAGGTGAAAGCTTGCAAAGTCTCCACCCACTTCATGTGCCTATGGTTTAGCTTCTCTTGGCTATTTATTAAACTAAGGGCTTGATTATCTGTGAACACTATGAATTCTTTTGGCATCAAGTAATGCCTCCACTTTTTGAGTGATTGTACTAGAGCGTACATCTCTAAATCATATGATGAGTATCTCTTCTTTGCATCATTTAGTTTCTCACTAAAAAATGCAATAGGCCTACCTTCTTGACTGATTACTGCTCCAATTGCCATGTGACTTGCATCGCATTCTACTTGAAAAATCTTGTTGAAGTCAGGAAGTGCAAGGACTGGCTACTCTACCACCTTCTTCTTCAATGTTTCAAATGAATCATCTACCTCCTTTGTCCAAGTGAATCTGCACTTCTATCCTCCCTTTATGGTGTCAAGCATGGGTGCACAAACATGACTAAATCCCTTTATAAACTTCCTATAAAAGGTTTCTAACCCATGGAAACTTCTAACATCACTTAAGGTTTTAGGACTTGGCCAAGACAATATGGCACTTACCTTCTTTTGATCCATTTTTAGTTTGTTATGTGAGATGACAAATCCCAAGTAGATGATCTCTTCTTGCATGAATAAACACTTTCCTAAGTTGATCATTATATGCTCTTCATGTAACCTTTTGAGGACCAAGTCTATATGGTTGAGGTGCTCTTCCCTTATATTATTGAAAATTAGGATGTCATCTAGATACACTATGACAAATTTTCCCATGAATTCCCTCAAGACCTCATTCATCAACCTCATAAAGGTACTAGGGGCATTGGACAAACCAAAAGGCATGACCTTCCACTCATATAACCCCTCATTGGTCTTAAATATAGTTTTCCATTCATCTCCTAGTCTAATCCTAATATGATGATAGCCACTCTTTAAATCTATTTTTATGAAGTATTTAGCACCCCCAAGCAATTGAGAAAATCTTCTATCCTAGGAATTGGGAACCTATATCTGATTTTTATCTTGTTGATAGCTCTTGAATCAGTACAAAGTCTCCAAGTGCCTTCTGTATTTGGTGCTAGTACAGCTGGTACCACACATGGGCTTAAACTCTTACCAATTAGGTCTATCTCCAACAACTCAATCTGCCTTGCTAACTCTACATTCTGTTCTGGGATAAGCTTGTATGCTGCTTTGTTTGGAAGTGTAGATCCTAGGATTAGATCTATGCAATGACTGATGTCCCTCATAGGTAGTAGGGACCTTGGCATTCCATTAGAGATGATGCCTTTGTATTTGTCCAATAGCTCTTGGACAGCTGGATCTATGACCATTTGCCTCTTCTCTCCCTTGACTTCTTGCTGCTGCTCCTTGTTCACCTTTAGGCATGGAATTAGAGCATATGCAACTGCTCCTTCTTCTACTATCTCTTTCATGAATTGTTTTCCTTCTACCATCATCGCCTTGACTTCTTTCCCTTTTGATTTCACCTCATTCTCCATCAATGGTAGCAACTCTATCACCTTACCATCCTTGGTGATTGAATAGGTGTTTCTAACTCCATCATGGTGTGCTTTCAAGTCATACTACCATGGTCTTCCAAATAGGAGATGGCAAGCATCCATCTTGGCAATATCAAACAATAACCTATCCTTGTATGGTCCAATTTGAAACTCCACCCAAGCCTGTTCTTCCATAACTGTTTGTTGTCCTTGGGTGAGCCATGAGATCTTGTACGGGCAAGGATGTGGCAGTCTTCTAAGCTTAATCTTTTCTACCATTTCAAATGACACAAAATTTTCAGTGGATCCGGAATCAATCAGAACTTTACATACCTTTCCTCCTGCCTTGCAAGTAGTTCTAAAGAGAGACTTCCTTTGTGGGGGTTCTTTGTCAAGCACCTTCATGGTAGTCATTTCTCTCCTAATCATCAAAGATTCTCCTTTCTTAGGATATCCATAACTGTCAGGAGCATTCACACTTTGAAAAGTGCTGGAGCTTGTCACACTTTGACAATCAGGTTCTTGGATCAGATTTATTCTCCTTTCTCCCATTGAAGTTGTTGCCTTTCCTGGACATCTTCTGGCTATATGGCCTTCTTGATTGCAATTGTAACATCTGATAGGTCCTCTGCCCTAAGATCTCCCTCTAAATAGTGGTCTTTTGTCCCTAAAGTTTCCTCTTTGATTGTAACTTCCCCCTTGGGTTTGATTGTTGTCTCCTTTGCTGCTCTCTTGGTTTGATTCACCTTGGTATCCAAATCCATTTGCTCTGCCTATGAAAGGACTTCTTCCTCCCCTTTGCTACTTTCCTCTTCCTCTACTATTTTGCTCTTGTCTTCTCTTGAAGTTCTCTTCCACTTGGTAGCACTTCTGGACTGTCTCTAGGTTATGCAGATTTATGTCTTCTTGGATGGCAAACCTCAATCCATTGAGGTATCTTGCCACCTTCTCTTCTTCATTCTCCTTTACCTTTATCTTGACACATAGTTTCATGAACTCTTCTATGTATGAGCTGACATCTAACTCCTTGTCCTTCAAGTTTTGTTTCCTCTTATGTAATTGGATGTTGTAATCCAATGGAACATAGGCCTCCTTCACTAAAGCCATCATCCTCTTCCAAGTAGCAACTCTATTCTTTCCTTCTTTCACCCTATCATCTTGGATGAAATTCCACCAATTTAGTGCAGCCCCTTTCATTTTGGATTGAGCTATCTTCACCCTTTAGTGGTCTGGGATTTCCTCGGTCTCGAAGAAATTATTTAAGGAGTCTATCCACTCCATCACTGAATTAGGTTCCATTTTCCTGCAAACACTGGCAGGTCTACTTTCATATCCATCCTCCTTCTCTCCATGGATTTGAGGGCATTAAGTAAGGGTCTCTAGTCTGTAGGAACCTCTATCTCTTCCTATTTAGGGATCTCCTCTTCATCCCTGTCTTCTCGCTTACCAGAATCTTCTTCTCCCTTTTCTACTCTATTCCTCAACTTCTCTACTTCTTTCAAAGCCTGATTCTGAGCCCAAGCTGCTCTGCTCTCTACCATTTTCTTTCGCACTAAGGCCACCAACTCAGCGTTGGTCATCTTTGTTGGGTACTCTTGTGACCCCTCTTCTTTTGACATCTTGTCTTCTTCTTCTACCCAAAGGATACTCCTTTGCTCTGATACCACTATGGTGCAGAGCCTAGGTAGCGGAGCGGTGAAAACAGTTCAAATTTACAGAACTGTCACTATGGTTGAACCTTTGAACCACATGAAACCTCCAAGTTCAGTGAACCTGGGGACCCATCGAACCAAATGAACCTTGGTATCTCGTTGAACCCACCGAACTCTTTGAATCGTTGAACCATTGAACTGTTGAACTGGTTCAACCTACGCCACCGGTTTAATATACTCCCATCACATAAACTTTACTGATTGAACCTCCAAGTCCATTGAATCATTGAATCCGATGCTCCTTTGTTGAACCGACGAACCAAATGAACCGTTGAACCATTGAACTGGTTCACCCATCGATTCACCCATCGGTTCACCTGTCGGTGACACTTGCTACGATGAACCAGCAAACCACATGAATCTGTTGTAGCCATTGAACCATTGAACCTATGAATTGGTTCAACCACCTGCGACCATCTACTATCAGTTTCCCCGATATGCTTCAACCTGATACATAGATGAAGGATATGTACACGAAATGTATATTTGCATACAAATGCGATATACACATGAAATGTACTCAGGTGCATTAGCAATATACACACTACTCATATGTTCAGCGAACAACACTAACTTAATCCAAATGGACTCTTACACATACATTTCTTCACAAAATATACACAGGATGATACTTGCATACAAATGTGATATACTCACAAACTGTTCCCAGTATGAAATTGACATATATACATAACTATGTATCTGAATCACACATCGATAACCTCCTTTGTAACAAATCTCGCAATTTCTAATCTGCCATGACCATGAACAAAAGGAAAACAAAACATAAAACTATTTTACAAGTCCATTCCACTGATTTCACAGAAACCCACCAGTGGAATCGCTTTAATCGTATATCTCAACCATAGAAAGACTAAATTAAATACAAAATGATTCTATACAGATAATGTACATAGGACAATTTAATACATAGGGAATTTACACATAATCCAGAATTTGTAAAACACAATTGACAGAATTTCTATTTCTTCATTCTTACAGAGATTCATACATTTGATATTTCCAGAGGATGGAAAAACCAACAACCTCCTCCTCTCTCCCCCTCTGCCTGGTTTTTTTCTGTGTATAACTCTCCTGTTCTGATTTTGCTTAAACCAAGATTATAATAAAAAACCCTAACTAATCACTTGACACCTATTTGGCTTAAGAAAACAAAACACCTAATCATGCGACACATTGATTTAATCCTCCACATACCCCAAATGTCTAATGATGTCCAAATTGGCTTATTGGGATGCCAAAATTGGGACTTCGGTTCTCATGGTGGGGTCGGTTCTTACAAACATGAAATTCATCACAAATACTACATGATAACATAAAATGCATAAAACATATTAAACCTTAGTCTTCTCCCTCAAATGTATATTTAGCTTGTTGAAGGGGTGCTCCTGTACCACAATCAATTGCTTCTTATCACTTGGTTTACCTCAAAACGTTCTCTAGAACATATACATGTTCTCAATTATCACTACATGCACTCCAACATTGCCACACGTGCCCTTGCACTACCATACATGCTCTAGCAACCCACTTAGCTCATGATGCAATCGCGAGTTCTTCACTAAGAGTCTTGCAATTGCTACCATAGCAACACTTGGTTGCAATAAATCTCCATGCCATAGCACAATGTCCAACTCTCAATGCATGGTTACCACATAGGCTTCTATCACAATCCTATCAATTTATGATCAAACTCTTCAACAAGATCTTGAACAATCCACAAATCTTAGTATGTAACAAGTTCAAGTCCTTAAATGTCAATTGACCATACTGACCACATGACATAACCGATTTGTATCCTCAAGAGTTGCCTTTAGAGCAGATCTATTTTAAATAATCACATTTATAATATAAACATTCTATTTTTTGTCATGATAACTTCTTCCTTAGATATTCTATTTGTTGTCATGAGAACGTCTTCCTTAGATATTCATTAGATCTTCTTCCTTCTCATCTTCTCATCATTATATTCTTCTTTAATACCCTATCTCACCATTTATCCTTCAATGATCTTGTGATTGCCCTTATAATGCACCAATTTACTTATGAAAGTCCTAGGGTTTGATCATTCTTATTTTGGACTACTATTCGTACAATGTCATGTGATATTCCTAAGGTTACAATGACTGTCCTACACATTTATGATTCCTAGAAAACCCCTCATTTACACCTTGACAAGATATCAAATTATCTTCATAGGGTTTGATGTTCCTATTGATTGTCATGATAGTCCTAGTTGTGTTGATAGTCCATTTAAGGTGCTTGACAATTCTAATATGTATATAATCAGTCCTTTTCATTATTGTCATCTCTTACCTTGTAATCCTAAGGAGTACCATACGATATAGGTGATCATGCATTGATATCATCATAATCATCCAAAATTAGTAGAAAAATAACTATCCATAAACTTTGGCATGATAGACTAGCAAGTAGTTTTTTCTAGGTGTTCTTAGGTCACTAGTTATTTTGCATATAATTGGTAATGTTCTTAGGATTTGATACAATATATCAGGGATTTATTCTTAGAGTTATCTTTTCATGATACATAACAAACAATATGAAATTAGGAGAACTCAACATGACTTTCATTGATAGTGTGCATTTGTTCAACTTACATACTATGATTGTCTTCTCCCAAAGTGCCAATACCTTTGCATTTGATGTAGTAATCTTTCATGTGAATAGGATAGTGAGAGCCTATTGTATATTTTGAATATCTGACCTTAATAGTGATCTAGAGTTTCATGATAGTCTTCTATGTTATGATGTGACAGTCTATGTGGTTGTTTGTAATAGTCATAGCGCAATTTGATAGCCTTTTCCCTCAACATCACCTCCATAATCAATTTGTCTATCATTGTATTTGATAATGTTCACATATGGCATATACTCAAAATATGGTTTAGGATAACTTGTTTTACATGAAATGATGATCTTCAGTCAAGTATATCATGATAATCCTAAATACCTCCAATAATTTTTATGATAGTGGTAGCTATCTTTTCATCATGGGACAATACCTTTGCATCTTTGGGTGATGGTTATGTATTAATTGTGATAATTTATCTTGGAAACCTTGCACTAATGATCTACCTTCACCTTATTGATACCTATGGAAAAATATCAAAGATATTTGGACAAGGCATTACAAACAACCTCATGATAGTCATGGTTGATAGGATAGTGCTAAAACTCACAAAAGATCCTCCTTTACAAGTAGGTCATCATGAAACAAAACTCGGCCCTGAATTTTTGTACCCTATTATTCTTCCCTAACCCTACCATACCAAGACAATTGATAAAGGATAGGCTCTACTATTATGAATTAGCTATTATGAATCTACTGTTATGAATCTGCTGTTATGAATCAGCTGTTATGAATCAACTGTTATGAATCAAGATCTGCTATTATGAACCAAATTACATATATAAGGATATGTTGTTATGAATCAATACATGTGTACATACCAAATTATGCAAGGATAGGATCCAATGAGGGTTGATAAAGGAAGAATAAGTATACTATTACAATATGCCCAAACTCCTCTATTATAAAAGAATTGTTTACCATTTTCATTATTGGGAATTGTCAAGAGTTGTTGTTTCCTTCTCCAATTTTGGCTTTTGTTACAAAAGCCCCCTCAAAGTTCTAATTAGCATTGTCTTATTCATCATGCTTATAGAAATCATCATCATGTCGAGGAAATAAGCAAAGACTCTAACACCAGAAGAGAATGAAGTTAAGAATGAGAGGAAAAGAGAAATAATGAGGTGAATTCACAAAAGTAGAAAATTGTCAACCATACAAGAAGACATTCCACCATTGCCAACTAAAGAGGAACATGACACATCTAATGAAGCTAAGAGAGAGATGAAATTGGCAGCATAAAGGGAATGAATATAAAAGCTCTGTTCAATGAGGAAACTGAATCTCCAAGTTGGAGGCACTCCATTGTCCACAGGTCAAGTTGAAGGAACACCATCATTATCTTCTCGAATTGGAGACACTCCATCTTTCACAGGTGAATTTGAAGGTACATCTTCATTTTCTTCTCAAGTTGGTGGCACACCATCATTCACACGTCAAGTTGAAGGTACACCATCTTCTCCATCTCAACTTTAAGCCTTTTCATCTTTTTCATCTCCAATTGAAGGTACGTCATCTATCCCATCTCAAGTAAATATTGAAGAAATTCCTAATGTTGAGTCAACTTTACCAATGAAAATGCCTCCTAGAATTTTGCATAGGAAGCCTAAGTTTCTACTCGATATCGATAAGAATGTGTTGAAGCCCATGCAAGATAAGATTCCCAAGTGCACTTGCCAAAGATATGTGAATAAGATATGGAAATTACTCTTTGAGAATTTAAATGAAACCGAAAGATGTCAACTATTTGTTGAATTGATAAGAAATCTAAACTTTAGGCTCACTATGAAGATTCTTGGCCTAAGAATATCAGATGCCTCAAGTGAAAAATCAATTGTCAAGAATCTAATGAGTGCATATGAGAGTGTGGGTTCCACCTCATGCACCAAGGATAGTAATGTCACATGACGTGTCATTACATCAACAATAGTAAGCCAACAAACAAAGAAAGCTCGCCTCATTAGAAGAACAAGTCAAGCATTGAAAATAAGTAGAAAAACTCTAATGAGAGTCGTTGGAAGACGTGAAAGAGTTGAGGACCCAAACACCAATGAGTTGTGGGCATTCTCTAGGAGACTCCCATGGAAAGACAAAGTTGTTGTTGAAGCCTTGAGATCCCTCATCAAATAATTTTGAAAAAATAACACAAGGGTATCTCCTAATGAAAGAGATGTTGTGAGAAGGAGAATTGGTTGTCGAAACCATCAGCCACATCCAAAGCATTTTTTCAATGTGACTTAAACACAAATTTTCAAGAAATTTCAAGAGATGTATCCTCAAATTAAAAATTTTCAAAGATATTTTGAAATGTTAAAAACTTTCTATGTGAAAATAAATCACACGCACTACTTGTTGTTGTAGATTACATATTGAATTTTCTAACTATTTTGATGTTTATTGGTCTATATGTTTAGATTTGTATACTAACAATGTTTTGCAAGATTGTGGCATACATGCCCCACCAACATCTTCAAGAGACTTCATATCAACAATTTTACATGAAAGAGAGGAAGGTCAAATATTCTACAGGAAATTATGCTTGGATGGCACATGTCAGCATTGCAGTGGCTTGCAACGTATGTCAATTTGTGAACATATGGAAAGCACACATGTGGTTGGAATTGAACTCGTAGAGTTTGACAAGTATAAAATAGTGGCCTACAATACAAAAGATGGTAAAGAAGCAAAGAGGTGTGATTTGGTTATTCAAAAGATTCTAGTGTATCAGTTTATGTCTACATTTCTTGACAGTATAGTGTACGAGTATGCAAGGCATACCCATAAAGCTTGATGGTTGGACTTGTAATTCAAGTTATCTAAGGAAATATTTTCACTTGGTACCATCATTTCAGTTGTTGAATTTGCAGAGAACTACACACTATAGCCACAGAATGAGGTGCAATCACAGTATTACAACTCTACGCAAGTTGCTATATTTGTACAAATAGCATTCATTCATGCAGAAGATAGTATAGACGACGACAAGAAGATCTTGAGGGAATATCATTTTTATATTAGTGATGATCGTACACATTCTATGGAGTTCATGCAAGGTTCCTTTCAAATGTTCTACCATGATTTGTGATGAGGAGCACACAGTGAAAATGGACAATTGATCAAAAATTAAACTTTTGAACTCTTGAACCTTTGAACCATTTCTAGTCTCGGCGAATAGATCTTTGAACCTTTGAACTCTTGAACCTTTTGAACTCTTGAACCTTTGAACCTTTGAACCTTTGGGAACCATTTCTAGGCTCGACGAACAGATCTTCAACTGAGAATAGAAACAACGTTTAAATAAAGATATCAATACATGTATACTCATGTGCATTTCGCAGGCCTTTCAACAACTGATACATAGATTATATTGCACATAACCAACAATTAAGGAACATTAATACTCAAAAACAAAGCACTGCACATAACCATCGATTTAGAATATTGATACTTGAAAATAAAACATGTATGTCTTAGCATCATTCTCCACAAATAGATCTACAGCAAATAAGGGCTCTTGGTTTTCAACGCAATACAAAAGTTAGTTAGTGAATAAATTAACTACCATCAATTGAACCCAAACAAGCTTGAATCCATCACAAAACAACAATTTGGAGTCTACAGATACTTAGAAATTAGATTCAATATAATAAAGAAATCTATTGTTCTTTCTAACGGTGGATACAACGCATTTCAATGCTGGAATACCCTCCTCAAGGGCTCCCCTTCTCCTCACCTTCACAAGGCCTTAAGTAGATGTTTACATTGGTTACAATAATTGTCCCTTCACCTTCATCATTCTGGTATCATGACTCTTCATCTTTTTGCTTTTCTTGCTTTTTGTATTTGACAACAACTTGACCCCTAAACCTAATCAAATGATTCAAATACATTAAAATGACCTCATCATGACCTTTTTATATGCTTTTACATTTGAAAACTCAAACTTTACAATTCTTCCTTTTAAAGGCATACAGTGAACAAGGTGCTCCTGCACCAATTTGGCTAGTAGGAACATATCATTTCGTCGACATATCATATGGTCAGATAATTGTTCATTACAATTGAAGAATGCACGAATGTTCTATTGGTTGAGCAAGATGCATATGATGAATGGTATTCAACATATGTGGAATTTTTGTGAGTCCGGGCATGGAAAGGGGGAGCATGATAGTGCAAGAGCATGTATCAAAAGAGCATTGGCACGAGAAGAGTTGAAGTACAAAGACAATGTAAAGTTGACAAATGTGAGATCTATTGTCGAATGGTGTAATGCTACAATGGGTCTAGGTAATGAAGGTAAGTCTATAGTTCATAGATATTTTTGGTTGGTTGATGATATTAACATTGCAAAATATGAGGACTGTTGTACATTGATAGGATCGAGTGAGCTACACTGTTTTAGAAGCTCTAATGCATGTTCATGGAGTATTCGAATGTGGTGGATGGCATACTTTTATTCTTCATGTACATATGAATCTTGGTATGATTGTGAGTCAAAAGAGTGGGTTAATGATTGGTGTACAAGAGGCCTAAGCTCGATTGACATGTATCGACTACCGACAACACTACAAATGACATAGATTGAATCATTAGTTGATTTTGACCACGTTTCAGATCTAGTTCAACCAGGTATTATCAACATTCAAATTTAATAAAATTCAATATGTCATTTTATTTTGTAGTTTTTCTTGTATTGTTGACTATATTCATCAAACTAAATGCACGTATCAATGCAGGGCATGTTTATGCAGTTATTGCAGTTGAAGACAATGAAGAAGGAATGGATTATTATTTGTGTCACTATGTTGAGGCAAAAAATAAATTAGATTCCCCTGTTATAGATGGAGAAAACATCAAGTACCGTATAGGATTAGTGGTTGTTACTGGAACATGGCTTAGGAGGTACCCAATGAAGAAGTTTGATGTGTGGTTGTTTGAGGACTTTGACACACATAGGAAGATTCTTCATTATTCTAACCTTGTTGTGGCATCACATGTTCATTTGATCAAGTATGGGAGTAGACCATTGAACAAGACCTTGTGGAAGGTTCGTGAGTCTGATCACAAGGTAATACTCGACACAATAAAGAGTAGAGAAGACCTTGATGGTTCATTGGATTCAACACAATACTTCACCAATGCATTAGGGTGGGTGGATAAATGTTAGGGGAGGTCTCATTTCATGTGCCAAGTCCCCCAATCATTTGCGACAACAGGCTACCGGTAAAGTCCCTTAAGATCCCTAAGACAAAAAAACTACCAAACTATGATGGAACAGTTCTCAAAATTCATAGCAGCTGAGAACATTCCTTTTAGACCTACAGGTGCATGTGGGGTCTGTCCACAATAATCTCTCTCAGTTTTGGTCAACTCCAATCCATTTGACCGTGCCGAAATCAAATGCATTCTTGCAAAATGCTTTAGTTTCATGCAGTGGAAAGGTACTAGGAGTGACATTTTGTATTCCATATCTCATGGGGTCAAACTGACTATGCCAACACGTCTGGGTGAGCGGGTAAATGTTAGAGGAGGTCTCGTTTCGTGCGCCAAGTGTCTCATCATTCAGGACTGCAAGCTATCGACAAAGTCAAAAGGTTCTAGGCATGACATTTTGCATTCCATAGCTCATGGGGCTGAATGGACTTCTCCAATGCATCGGGGTGGGCCAAGCATCCTAGTCATTTGGGGCAGCAAGCTACCAGTAAAGTCCCTTAAGATCCCTAAGACCAAAAAACTACCAAACTTTGACAAAGTAGTTTTTAGAATTCACAATAGCTGGGAATGTTCTATTTGGACCTACAGGTGTATGTGGGGTCCTTTCACAATAACCTCTCTCAGTTTTGGTCAACTCAAATCTATTTGACCGTGCCGAAATCAAATGCATTCTTGCAAAATGCTTCACTTTCATGCTGTGGAAAGGTGCTAAGAGTGACATTTTGCATTCCATAGTTCATGGGGCTAGACAAACTTCACCAATGTGTCGGGGTGGGTGGGTAAATGCTAGGGGAGGTCTCATTTCATGTGCCAAGGGTCCCAATCATTCAGGGCAACAGGCTACAAGAAAAGTCACTTAAGATCCTAAGAGCAAAAATTGCTAAACTTTGACGAAGTAGTTCTCAGAATTCGTGGTAGCTAGGAACATTCTGTTTAGACCTACAGGTGCACATGGGGTCCATCCACAATAACCACTCTTAGTTTTGGTCAACTCTAGTCTGGTTGACTGTGCCAAAATCAAATGCATTCTTGCAAAATGCTTCAGTTTCATGCAGCACAACCTTGCCAGGTGCCATTTTTTTGTTCTTCTCATCGTGGGAACAACCCAACTACTCCAACATGTCCAAGTGGGTGGGTAAATGCTAGGGGAGGTCTTGTTTCATGTGCCAAGCATCCCAGTTGTTCCGAGCTTCAAGCTATCAACAAAGTAGAAAGTTGCTAAGACTGAAATTTTACATTCCACAAGTTGTGGGGTCGAACCAACTATGCCAACATGTCTGAGTGGGAGGGTAAATTCTAGGAGAGGTCTCAATTCATGTACCAAGTGTCTCAGTCATTCCGGGCTGCAAGCTACCGACAAAGTCAAAAGGTGCTAGGAGTGACATTTTGCATTCCATAGCTCGTGGGGCTGAATGGACTTCACCAATGCATCGGTGTGGGTGGGAAAATGCCAGGGGTGGTCTTGTTTTATGTACCAAGTGTCCCAGTCATTCAGGGTAGTAGGCTACTAACAAAGTCCCTTAAGATCCTTGTTGTCTCTTAAAGTTGCACCCTTACCAAGTTGCAGAACTTGGTACTTTAGAGGAACATGGAAACACTCCTATGGCTATGGGTCACCTAGAAATTAGAGTGAATCTTCGGAGAAGGCAGGCTTCCTAGTTGGTTATCACCTAAACTAATGAATTTTGCAAAGAAAAGGGAAGGAAAAAACTCAAAAAAATAAATTGAAAATGAAAGGGTGATACAACAAAACTGACAAGGACAATGAAAATCCAGATTTACATACACTGGGTTCAAACTGACAGAAACTAAGTTTGCACAACTTGTTATAGTATGCTTCTGCATAAATATTTCACTAAATGGTCAAGAACACAAAAACTTGTAAAAGGAAGAGGGACTTCACAATTAACAAGTGATATGCATTCTTATCAACACAATTAACAAACTGCATTAGCTTACTATTTGCAGCAAAGGTATAACATATGAGACAAAGTTACAAGGAGATTAAGAAAACTTCACAAGTAACTTGATCAATCATTCAAACCTACACAAAAAATTGCAAGAACAAGAAGGTAAGAGTTTCATCACCAGAAATAACTAAGGTATCCACTGTATTCCATGTCCAAAAATGAATGAGTTACAAACTATCAAAATCTGAGCAAGGATTGTAGAAATCACAAGTCTCCAAAAATTGCATAATTAGAACTAGTTAAAAATGAGTCAACAAAGTGACTATATCCATCTCCAAGGCAGTCGCATCAAAGTAGGGTCTCTAACTATTTTTGGGTCGGATCCCCTCAAAAAGCCTAAAATATAGCACCTAAATCTCCTCCAAAAGATCTCACAATGAGAGAAAAAGTCCATCATGACTTGGTCTAACATGATGACACATGAAAACCACTCCTAAAAGACTCCAAAACATTCAACTCAACTACTAAATGCCTCCATGACTTAGTCAAACACTCAGGTCAAGGGCCAAACAAAAGGCTATATATTTGGCTTGTGTTTGCCAAATCCTCCACTCTCCTATATGGTCTGCATAACAAGGTCACTTCATGTCATAAATATCCTTTACCATTCTCTCTACATCTAATGATAACAATAAACTTAAATGATTTATAATGACATCATTCAAGCTTAATTGTTTTACATTTTGTATCTTATGCAAAGAAAATAAAAGCAAAGGAAATAAAAGCACCAAAGTGCTGACCCTAGCAAGAGGGAACAAAATTAATACAAAAGTCTTAAAAGACTTATCTACCACATCGTGGCATATCATAAGGCATAGCATGTTGCCAAAGCCTAAGACCCAAGTCTAGGACCATGAGCTTTCTTATAAAAAAGATGAAAAAGTTAAAAACGAATGCAAAAAAAACCCATCGGGCTCCTAGGGCAACAAACCCTAAAAGACAAAAGTTGAGCAAAATTGCAACTTTTCATTTTGCAAGTTTTGGTCTCCTACGTTGGTCGAGCTCTGTCTTGACTTCTGTAGAGGCTTCTTGCTGGGTTTCTAAGGCATTTTAGCTACAGATCTTGATGAAAAGGCTTCAACAACCATAGGCAAGTAAAAATCTTGACTTCTTTAATGCCAAAACTATGAATCAATTTTATTTTTGCTCTCATTTATGCACAGTCTATGATAAATATCTCATTTCCTATCATTATGCGACCATAGCAACTGTATTTCATGCTCAAACAAGCTATATTTTCTTTGAAAAAACTACAAAAATAGAAAAAAAGTTTGTTATTTATAAGATGTTTCAGTGTATGTATAGATTCTATTGGCTTTCCATTTGATACTGTAGCAGCAAGCTTGTTACTATCATGAAAGTTTTGTACCTTAGGGTTTTATGCAAACAAACCCTCACTGTATGCATACTTTCTCTACTACTTGAATGGTTCTGAGAACAAATCTCTATTCCCCTATAGCAGCAAGTGGAGGATATTCATTTTTCTTGAGATGATATACTATTGTATACAATAATGACTTTCCTTATACTATGAATACACTTTCTTTCTTGTGTACTATGCATACAATGTATAAATGTTGAACTACACTAAGGTTTTGTAAACCAAACCTTTCCCTGTAACGGCATATGGAAGTTAAGTTTATTTTGTACACTTGTAGCAACATATAAACAAGCATTAGCTATAGATATACTTATCTTGCTTCTGTACATGTGTATCTGTACATACATCATTTAAAACCTTTTCTTGTAAATAGCTTGCATGATTTTCACATTGCTCTTGTAAAGAAATCTGTATAATCTCAAACTTTTCATTGTCATATCTCCTTATTTCAATAGGACTAGCTTGAAGTATGTTTGATATCCTATCACTGCTCTTTCCATTGATGTATCCTTCCATATGGTTAACCTGTGACAACAATATAACTTCATTTTATCTCTATGACAGCAGCATGATATTAGACAGTCTCTTTGACAACAACATGATATTAGAAAGTCTTTTAAACCCACAAATGCATCTTGTCTAGTTCCATAAAGGTCTCTAAACAATGCTCTTCATACCTCTTTTATTGACTGTATTATGAATATTTCCACTGTCAAACTGTTATTGTACTATTTAGAACTCATAGGTAGTGACTGATTCTTCAATCTTCAAGACTGTTTTGACATATTCATGGTTTACTGTTCCTTTTTACCTTACTACTTCCTTTGACTGGTCCTCTATACTCTATCCACTATGCTGCACATTTTTTATTGTCATAAAGAAACTACTCCTTCTTGATAGATGTATCACCATGACTGTATATTTGTCCTCTCCTTTGCAGTGACTTCTCCTATACCTCTAAAGATCTTTTTGACTGCCTTTTTTGGTAATGTATGGAGCTCCTTTAATGTCTCTACTGACCTTTACTAGGATGGAGAAGTCCTTCAAGTTTTGCATTCCATATTCCTTGTTTGAATCTTTATGAACATGTTAGACTTGTGAATATCTCTGAGCTTCATTTAGGGTCACTGTGTTTCCTCACTGTCAAGCTCTTCATTACATAACTTAATTGTTCACTGTCACCTTGCACTTTAGTTTGTCCTATACTGATGACTATTTGTTCACTATTCATTAACAAGATCATTTCTAACATGACTATCATTCATTGTCCTTGCTCTGTACAGAGAAGCTTGTTATATTGTTATCTATGACTGTCCCTCTCCATACTTGGACTGTACAACTTGACTATCCTTGTGACTATCCGTTGATTCTACTGAGGATCTGCTTTGTCTTTATGTCGACTGAACCCTGAAAAGTCACATGATTGCTCATCTCTATATTAAGCTTCAATTGAGTAGGTATTTCACCATTTATGACAATGACATCAGTCAAATCATTCTTATAGGTGATGAAAGATATACTCAAAATTGATAAAGAGAATGCCTTTACACTCTCATCCCTCTTAAAACACAAGAGGGAAGCATGTTGGGCTCAACCCTTATGGGAGCCCATTTCATTCCACATGCTGAAATTAGATAACAGAAAACCCTACTCTACCTAGCAGAAACTCAGGTCAAACTGACTAACTTTGCATACAACACTTGGAGGAAGAAACCTATGCAGTTAGTAACCCTACTCTACATTAACCAAGAAAGACATCAACTCAAATGAAACCATTCATTGGTTGGGTGAAGTAGCTACCATTTCTACATAGTTCACAATTTTTTCCGTACTTGAGGATAGCTAGAAAGAGATGAAACATGAATACAAATTCAACAAAAGGTTACAATACCTCTTGAAAAACATAGACAAGTTCACTAACCTTTTCATATGGGATACAAACATTCATGTTCTGAGGTAGAAAAGTGACTTGAATATGCTCTTCCCTAGATGTATCTTCATGCTTGGGTACAAGCAAGATAGGAATATTCTTGTTTGTCTCCATTCTGGCTAGATGCCTAATTGGGCATCCTCTAGAAAGAGTGAATTCAGAACTCTCCATGCTAATTTCTTGTTGTTCCAAATCATATTTTTTATCCTCATCTTGTTTTTGATCTTCTGCTTCAAATGGTGCTGGTTCAATATCCAAAGTTGGGCAAAAAGAAGCTTCCTCTAGAGTCAAAATAGACTTTAGATCATCCCAAAATGAAACTACCTCATAAGCCAAAGCTTTATTCTTATGTTGACTTTCACGAACCAGCAACTCATTACACTCCTTAACATCTTGTAGTTGTCCCAAATCTTGTGTTATCAGAGTCATATCCTCTTCATTTTGTTCAACAAATGAAGGTAGCTCATCATACCAAAACATATCAGCCTCTTTTCCCCTAAGTTCCTCATGTTCATTTATCTCCTCTACAGGTTGTTCCTACTCCTGTTCAAACTTGTGAATTCATTGCATAACTTAATTGTTCACTATCACCTTGCACTTTAGTTTGTCCTATACTGATGACTGTTCCTTCACTATTCATTAACAAGATCATTTCTGACATGACTATCATTCATTGTCCTTTCTCTGTAAAGAGAAGCTTGTTATATTGTTATCTATGACTATCCCTCTCCATACTTGGACTATACAACTTGACTATCCTTGTGACTGTCTGTTGATTCTACTAAGGCTCTCCTTTGTCTTTCTTTTGATTGAAACCTGAAAAGTCACACGATTGCTCATCTCTATATTAAGCTTCAATTGAGTAGGTATTTCACCATTTATGACAATGACATCAGTCAAATCATTCTTATAGTTGATGAAAGATACACTCAAAACTGATAAAGAGAATGCCTTTATACTCTCATCCCTCTTAAAACACAAGACAGAAGCATGTTGGGCTCGACCCTTATGGGAGGCCATTTCACTCCACATGCTAAAATAAGATAAACAAGTTAGTAACATAACTTACTCTATTCCTGCACAGGAAACAAACATGTTAGGAAAAGATGTGCATGTGATTGATGTTCTTGGTTATCCTGTTGCTTTCTATGGAGGTCCATGTGATACTGACTAGTTTATTGCATTTGAAAATTAGATTGTATGTTTGTAGATATATGTCATATGTTATATGATGACTCATCATTTCTCTAACATCATTTTTTACCCTCCAATGCAGATAACTAGAGGCAGAAAGGAGATAACAGCTGGGTGCAGGACACGTGGACAACACAGGATGACGCAAGACAAAACAAACAAGACCATGACTTGTTATTCAGGCAATGATGAGTCACCCTATACCATTTACACATTTATTTTTTTAATTTTCTATAAATGTATAGTCTTTATTTTCATTTGCAATGAATCAGTTAGTCTCATGGCTTGTGTGAGATCTCATACATTTATTTTTCCAATAAAGATTAGTTTTCCTCTAAAAGATTTGTACAATCTTTCAAATAATTTATGCATCTAAAATGCAAATTGGCACTGTAATCTTAGTTTGTTTTATTTATGCACATGGATACAATACAACAGAAATAAAATGTACCTTCTCTTCTTTAAAACTTCAAAAGCTCTACCTGATTGAGCTAGTAGTGAAATTAGGTAACATTTTTGGCAACATCTTCTATATGTTTGCCTGCTAAACATCAGACTAGTTTCCTAGACCTTTTCCATTGGGCATGGAGTCACTCAGAGACTTCTAAAACACCTGGACAAATAGATTTCTGACTTCTACAACTTAGCAGAACAAAACATGATACCTTGAAAACCCTACTCTACCTAACAGAAACTCAGGTCAAACTGACTAACTGTGCAAACAACACTTGGAGGAAAAAACCTACTTAGTTATTAACCCTACTCTACATTAACCAAGAAAGACATCAACTCAAATGAAACCATTCACTGGTTGGGTGAAGTAGCTACCTTTCTACCTACATAATTCACAATGTTTGTCGTACTTGAGGACAACTAGAAAGAGATGAAACATGAATAGAAATTCAACAAAAAGTTGCAATACCTCTTGAAAAACATACATAAGTTCAGTAACCTTTTCATATGGAATACAAACATTCCTATTCTGAGGTAGAAAAGTGACTTGAATATGCTGTTCCTTAGCTATACCTTCATGCTTGGGTGCAAGCAAGATAGGAATATTCTTGTTGGCCTCCATTCTAGCTAGATGCCTAATTGGGCATCCTCTAGAAAGAGTGAATTCAGAACTCTCCATGCTGATTTCTTGTTGTTCCAAATCATATTGTTGCTCCTCATCTTGTTTTTTATCTTTTGCTTCAAAAGGTGCTAGTTCAATATCCAAAGTTGGGCAAAAAGAAGCTTCCTCTAGAGTCAAAACAAACTTTAGATCATTGCAAAATGAAACTACCTCATGAGCCAACACTTCATTCTCATATTGACTTTCACGAACCAGCAACTCATTACACTCCTTAACATCTTGTAGCTGTGCCAAATCTTGTGTTATCACAGTCATATTCTCTTCATTTTGTTCAACAAATGAAGGTAGCTCATCATACCAAAACATATCAGCCTCTTTTCCCCCAAGTTCCTCATGTTCATTTATCTCCTCTACATGTTGTTCCTGCTCTTGTTCAAACTTGTGAACTTGCTGTCCTAATTTAGCATGATTTGTAACTTCTTCTAGTAGGTTTTGTTGGGAATTAAGGTGTCTCAACCTTGGTAATTCCTTGCATTATTTATGTTTGTATATATTAATTCATTGTCTATGTTGTAAATAAATTGTAAATTCCATATTGTCATATTGTGGGATGTGGAACGGTGATGTGTCATCCTACATGGAAGATGACAACTTGTAATTTTGTCCTCACATGAGGAGATATGCATCCCACTTTGTGGTAGGAGCATTTTGTCATGTGTCAGCATCTTTCATGTTGTGTAAGGGAATGTTTGACCGAAACGATTATGACGGATTCCTATGATGAAGTTATGACATGTAAGAGTTAGAAATAGAACCATGTAAGATAGGTGAAGACATGTGTCATAAAGCATCTTTGAAAAAGGCATATTTGGGTACCCAAAGGTGGACTATGACATGTTGTAAGAGAATATGCTATTTATAGCCTGTGTATGACAGATTCTCTTACAGCTGAAAGTTGTAACTGCTATGACAGATTCTATGACAGTCATAAGTGTCGTAAGAGCATCTGTCATAGCCCATTTTGGAAATAGGAAACCTCTTTGGGATGGGAGTTGTAGACAAGTGTCAGGCACATTCTACAATGTTGACCAAGTGTCCTTAGGCATGGGTTTTGGGCCATGAGACCAAGTTGGATACCCATCCCAAGATAGGTCCAATATTACCTTGTATATTCTATATAAACAGGTGCTTGGAGGTGGAGAAGTATCAAAGGTTTACAAGTACTGTTATGCTACCGGATTGACTTTGAAAGGAAGCTAGGTGTGTAAAAAATGCTCCCTACACTAATCTAATGAGGAGAGGGCTATGTAAATTCAAATTATTCCTTACAACTACAGCAACATAGAACATCTAAATGAGATATTGCAGTAACACACATGAACTAGAAAGAAGATAGAAGAAGAGAGACAAAGATATACGGTGGGGAAAACCCTTATCAGGTGAAAAACCCGACACTCAGAAACCTGCACAATGTATTAACAAATCCGAAAGAATGTTTACAATACACTTGCAATGCAAGCTTCAATGGTCTTCAACACTCATATCTGGAGTCAATCCAACAGCATAATAGTACCTGTAAACCTGTAATACTAAACTCCATCTCCAAGCACCAATTTATATAGAAAATACAAGCCAAAATAGGTCCTATCTTGGGATGGGCGTCCAACTTGGCCTCATTGCCCAAAACCCACACCTAGGGACACTTCATCAATAATGTAGAATGTGCCTGACACTTGTCCACAGCTCCCATCCTAAAGAGGTTGCCTATTTCCAAAATGGGCTATGACAGATGCTCTTTGACACTTACGACCGCCATAGAATTTGTCATAGCAGTTACAACTTACAGTTATAAGAGAATCTATTATACACATGCTATAAATAGCATATTCTCTTACAACATGTCATAGTCCACCTTAGGGTGCCCAAATATGCCTTTTTCAAAGATGCTTCATGACACATGTCCTCACCTGTCTAAAAAACTTCTATTTCTGACTCTTACATGTCATAGATTCTATCATAGGAATCCGTCATAACCGTTTTGGTCAATATTCCCTTACACAACATGGAAGATGCCAACACATGGCAAAATGCTCCTACCACAAAGTGAGACACCTATCTCCTCATGTGAGGACAAAATTACAAGTTCTCATATTCCATGTAGGATTGACACATCACCGTGCCACATCCCACAATATGACAATATGGAATTTACAAATATTTACAACACAGGCAATTAAATAATAAATACAAACATTAATAATGTAAGGAATTACTAAGGTTGAGACACCTTAATTGCCAACATTCTCCCACTTTTTGAACAACTTGTAAGAGCCAATAGAAAAATAGGATTTAACTGCTATAGGCCGAGAGGCCCATAGACTCCGAACACCATTTGAACTTCTATGTGCCCACTGGCTTCATCAATGTATCTACAACATTCTTCAAAGTATCTACCTTCTCCAAATTTACCTTTCCATCCTCAACCATGTCTCGCACAAAGTGAAACTGAACATCAATGTGCTTTGTTCTAGCATGGAAAGTTGGATTCTTCGCAAGGGGTAAGTGCAAGAAGATGGGGGGCCAAAAAGTGGCCAAAAAATTTTCAAAAAAATTTAAGTCATAACGCGAGTGCGTTATAACGCGCTTGCATTATGGCTTGGTAATGACAAGCCTCAGGCTCATCATTACCGAGCCGTAACGCGAGCGCGTTATAACGCGCTCGCGTTATAACCTATTATAAATTAAAAAAAGCAATTTCATTTCATTTCATTCTGATTTTCTCCTCTGCCCGCGGCTTCAAAACCCTCAAAAATGCGCTCTCATTCTACAAAATGCCAATCAACATAAAAAGCTTGTCGATTCATCGTTAAAATGCCGCCGTGACATCGAGCACGCCAAAGGGGTGAGTTATCTTTATTTTTTTGTTTGAATTTCTTCCTAAATAGGTAGGTTTTTGTTGATTTTTGATGTATATTTCGTTAATTGTAGGAAATGTTAATGCACCTCCTCCTCGTCCTCCTCCTCCTCAAAATCCATAAAATCCTGAGGAGGAAATACCTGTAGAACAACAACCTCCTCCATTCATTCCTCGACATGCCCCTGGAACACAAGATAATATAATGGGGGAAATTGAAAACAACAAAAAACAAATTGAAGATATAATTGCAAGGTTGAAAGATCCTTCCACTTCAACCTTGCATAGGTCCATGCTTGCCGAATCTCTTGAGTCTATGTTATCAAATGTAAATTCAATTAGCAAGCAAATAACTAGTTGGACCGATAAAAAGAGAGAGTTTAAAGATTACTAAGCAGATAAATTATCATACCAAGATGTCAAAAAATTACAAATTACAAAATTAGACTTGTGTTCAATTTTCACAAACCCACAAACAAATTAACCTCCACCCATTACATGCAAGAGGTTCCCTATCCATTGGTGCAACAACCAAGCGATAAGGGACAATTTCGGGTAGAGGTGGTGGATGGTTTTTGACCATCCTCCATGCAATAATAATGAGGTCCCGCAATACTTTTTGAGGAAACTCTACTGCGAGTTTGTCCTCAATAAAGTGCCAAACTATTTTAATATGTGGGACTTCTAGGGTAGAGGTGGGGGATTAACACAAGATAGACCAGGGGCATGTCTTGACCCATAGTGGGTAGTGAGATGAGTAATCAGTAGACCAGCCCACGAGCATGTTTCTATCCCTTCCATTGTGAAGGAGAGTGTTGAGGTCGATACACTGAGGTCGATTAGTGCCTTAACCCAGAGCATCATAGAGCATGCCGATCCTGCAACACAGAGTGGGTTGGGAGATAGTGCGAGGAGTAGGGTCCCACCGCATACTTGCCAAGCTTGCGGGTCAGCCTGTGGTTATGACCCCATGGACAGTCAGGACGCAGGTGCACAGGCTACATCTGCAGCTGAGCAGATGGTGATGACAGATACCCTCCTGAGTGAGACTTTCGGCCTTGATACTCAGGTAAATATTAGCAAGTTTATTGAATTTAATTTATTAAATTTCATTTTTGAAATACAAGATTAACTAATTTAAATTGATGATTTTAATAAAATTTCAGGGTCATAGCGTCGATGTAGTTTTTAGTGGTTCTCCACCTACATTTTTCACTATATCATCTACTGTCGAGGTATGTAACTAGTAAACAATTATAAATATTACATGTGAATAGCATCGTTATATGAATGGTATTCTAATTTCTGATTTTGGATGTTGAATAGGTTAACACTGTAGATTTCATGGCAACACCTGCCAGCAGTGGTGGACTTCAAGGCTTTACAGAGGTAATAAAATAAATAGTTTAATGAATGAATTGTACTTACTAAATTTTGTATGTGATTTGTGTGTTTTATTGTGTGTACTTCCATGTTTAGATGAATGTGTGTGTATGTTAGGAGCCATGATTTGCATCACTATTATAGTTTTTGTAATTGAATAATGTTGTTTTATTTCCAGATGATGCAGGCTGCAGATACACCTCCCCATGTTCATAGGGCAATGGAGCAGGGTGTGGCCTCTGCAATTCATAGCTCTATGGCATTGACAAGGGTATGAGGCAGATTAGTAAATTTCAATTTACATTCATTGTTATAGTTGTCTATTTTTGAAAAATTAAAAGATTATTGATTTGAAGTTTAATTTCTATCTAGATGGTTTCTATAGGACATGACATCACCAGGGCCTATTCCTGCTACTGAGGCAAGCGAGGAGACAGATTATATGTTAGCGGTAAGTGATTATTTTGTTAAATGTTTCATTTTTTTATAACATGTAATTTCTATATATTAATGTCTATACTTTTTTTTGTAACAGGTAAAGGTGCAGGAAGAACTAAATAGGAGGAGTAGCCCTCGGGTTCATAGTAGACCACCCACATGCATGTCTCCATCCCCTAGAAGATCAAAGGCTGCTCGTGATTTATTCTCTTCACCAGCCAGAGGGGAATGACTTTTTATTGTGTTCCTCTGTTGTATGCCTTTATGGCATTTGTGGACATATATTTTGTATTGAACATAGTTGACATTGTATGCCTATATGGCATTCTTGTAAGCCTATATGGCTATTTTGTATATATGTTATACTTATATTGACAGATATTGATGTATGCCTATATGGATATTTGGTTAATCCAAATCTTTTTTATTGATGGCGTCCATACTTGCATTATAAATCCACTTTTGAATGGATATTTGTAGATGGCTACTTCAAATATTTAAAGTCCGATTAATTACATAGGATGTTTGCATTTTCTTTGATAGGCTTGATAGGCCATGGATTACATGATGGTGTTTGATGGAAAAGTATGGTACTAGAAGACTCTAGTTCATTCTTAATAGGCTTGTGATTGATAATATCTTTGCATGATTGCACTTGATCTTGGATCATGGGCATGTTGTTAGGATTTTGATTGGATTGTGATGTTTGATGGATAGGCATGGTGTAAGATACCCAACTAGTTCTACGAAAATTTTTCCTTACTTAAACAATTTTACTTGCTATCAATTCATCAACTACTTCAACAACACAAAGATATACATCAAAGATAACTACTTGAATGAATCAACCTTAGAGTTGGGTACTTGTCTTGTTATTTGACTCAATCAACTTGCAATGTCTTATTACATGGATAATGCTTTCAATAGCATGAAGTTACAACTTATTCAATGGAGATACAAAAGAAAGGTCTTGAAGCCTTGATGTTTACAATGGCGTCTACACTTGATCAACTCAATCAAACTCAATGATGTCAACTGAATGTCAACACCTCACAATATCACAAGGGAGCATCACCTTGCTTGTTGCATGGATGAACGTCATAGTTGCAAGACTCTTAGGGTTAGGCGCCAACTGAAGGTAGTAGAGACCAGACTAGGCGCCATCCTAAGCTGGGTGTTTCCTTGAGGTGGTAGAGACATGGATGAACGTCTGGTGGGGTTTGATGACTCTATATTGACACTCAAATTCACTTAGGTGCAATATTAGTGTTCTTCTAACTAGGCACCAGATAGGAGGATTCTCAGGGGTTTTGGCACCTAGGTTACAACTTGTCAATTTCTCAAAGAATCTTTGAAACACTTGACTTCCAAGGATTATCATCTTACCCTCTGATGGAGCGCCTTGTTCCAAAATTGGTCTTGGGGACTTGCATCTCTCTTAGGCGCATGTTTGGAGTAATGTCAACTAGTATCAGCGCTTATCATCTCAATTCACACTTGACATCAAACTTTTGAAGATCTTTTACCCTAGCGCGTTTATCTTCTATCAAGCGCCTAACATTCTAGAGGTGAATTCTATCTTAATCCAAGTCTTCAAGGTACTTCCAAGTTTAGGTGCCAAAACAGGGTTATGGAGGAGCAGAACCACACCTTAGGAGGATGACTGAACCCTACGCGCCAATTTGAGGTTGCAAGAGCATAGATATGCGCCAAGTAGAGTTTGATGCTCAAAACATTAACATTATTCAGTGAAATCCTTTTTTGACTCTAGGCGCCATTTGGAGGCTAGAAAGAGGGAAGTTGACACCAACTGCATTAGGCGCATTTTTGAGGTGATGGAGACCAATAAGTGTGCCTTGTCCTCTGGCTCTTTTCCTTGTTAACTTTACAACTTAGATTATCTGAACAACACTGAGAATGCTTCCCTTCTTCCTGATACAAGTTGAAAGATCCACTAGGCGCCATTTTAGGTGTCTGGAGAGATCATCAACCAAGGGCACTAATAGAGCCTTTGGCAAATGGAAAGAGTGCCTTACTTAGATTTGATTTCTAGATGCCAGAATTGAGGAATTTTGTACCTTGGCTAGGAGTTTCTCATTTCAATCTTGATTATTCATCTAAGTGACTTTCCTTAGCTCCCAAGCCTTCAATCTATCCATTACCCCCTACTAGGCACTCAAAATAGAGTGTTAACGCCTTATGAAGGTTAGGCACATTCTGATGGTGGGGTAGGCAAGTGAGGGTGCTAGACCAGGCCTTGAGACTTCTCTCCTCATCAAAGGCTTTCAATCCTAGGTGCTAGATCCAAGGAGTTCCAACCAACACATGTGCCTAGTGCTGTGAGTTCACCCAAATGACATCTTTAACTTGAAAACTTTCAATCTTCATCCATCTATGCTAGGTGCTCAATTGGAGGATCCCTAGAAACATGTATAGGCGCCTTGAGGTTCTTAGGCGCTTAGTAAGGAAAACTGGAGTGAAATGGGCGCCTAGGCTCCCAAGCTTCCATACTTAGTCAAATTTTAGGGTTCTGACCTTGTTCCTACAAAACAAACAAATAGAGTTAGTCTGAAACCAATTCATTCCCTCATCATTTGGAATTAGCCTCCGGGAATGAGGAATAGGCTAATCCATTATACACTTGATGATCAAGCCGGGAACAGGGACGTGACACATGGTACTAGGCTAATCATTTTAGGTTTTGCATGAGCCTCGAACAAGGTAGTGGGATGACTTGAATGCATATTGCCTATATCCACGGGATGACTTTGTTATTTTTACTTGTCTATGCTCATTTACGCATTGGTATGTTGCATTGGGATGAGAGGATGGATGTTGCTTTGATACTGATGTGTATTCGTCACCTAGTGATGGATGATCTTATATAGTGGTTGGGTGTAATGGTTATCTTCATGTGGTTGTAGATGTTGATCCTTGGTTTAGAGGTGTTTGGTAGTGTGTCTCGGTGGACTCTTGATTCTAGATTAGAGTATTAGCATGATACAAGTTCTCTTGAGACTAGGATGTCTGTATTGGTGCATGTGATCTTCTAGGAGGAGATGTTAGATCATGATGTCATGTTTGGATACCTAATTTTGTAGTTATATTTTTGACAGTGGTCTTGTTGGTTCTCTTGGTATTGAGTACATTGGTCATGTGCTTGGGAGCTTCATGATAATGTGGTGTTGCATTTGGAGCTTAACATGGATTGATTGGTTGTAGGTTCTCATACATACTTCAAGACTTGGGTGAGGCTAGAGTTCTCTTGGGATTAGAGACACTTGTTGAGATGGTTACCCTTTAGAGGTTTTAGCAGGAAGACCAAGGAGACTTTCACTTGGATATGGGTGTGAGTTAATTATGGACCTAGAGAAGATTCTTATTGGTTCTAGAGGGTTCATTCGAGGGGTGTCTCTAAACATGTTTTTTCTCAGGCGCTAAACTGGAGTTGTCTAGATGCACAAGTGCACCTCCCTTAATGAAGTTCCTTTTGTTAACTTAGTTCATCCTAGTGACTAAGGGGTTGTTATATTCTTTAGGCGCAATCTTTCATAGACTAAAACATTCACTCCATGTTAAGGCGCTCAAAGGAGGCTCTGGAGATGGAAAATGGTGCCTTAACTCACTTATGTAAATTTTGGACTTTTAGGCAATTGCAAGATGTCTTGGAAGGCTCAATTCTTCAAGGTGCCCATTTTGTTCACCACTTGTAGCATCACTTGTTCAAGGCACATGTGTGATTTGGTCAAAAATAGGCACCTAGAGTGAATAGGCTTTCATCTTGACTTAATACACTGCCTCCTTCTGACGATTTTTGGGGCAGCAGAAAACCTTTCACCACGGGTAAATGCCTCAGAGCTATAAAAAATTGAGAGAGGTTATTGTAGAGGCACTCTACGTGATCATGTTGCCTTAGAAGGAATGTTTCTAAGTGACACATTTTTTGAGTAACATCTCGTCAAAGATTGCTGCCTTTTTGCACTTTGGACTCTTCAGGGATATCGTCGGTACAATGTAGCTCTGACTGTTTTGACATGTTTGGGTGAAAAATAGGACCACACCTAGCATAAATGTACCCATTCGAACACGTTGGAATAGTTAGTTTAGTCGCATCAGGAGCAGGATGAAAGTTACACCCCTTTGCAACTTTACACTGCCTCCTGACAATTTTTGGGGCAGTAGAAAACCTTTCACCACGGGCAAATGCCTCAGAGCTAATAAAAACTGAGAGAGGTTATTGTAGAGGCACTCTACGTGATCGCGTTACCTTAGACAGAATGTTTCTAAGTGACACAGTTTTCAAGTAACATCTTGTCAAAGATTTCTACCTTTTTGCACTTTGGACTCTTCAGGGATATCGTCGGTACAATGTAGCTCCAACTGTTTTGACATGTTTGGGTGAAAAATAGGACCATGCCTAGCGTAAATGTACCCACTCAGATGCGTTGGAATAGTCAGTTTGGTCGCATCAGGAGCAGGATGAAAGTTACACCCCTTTGTAACTTTACACTACCTCCTTCTGACGATTTTTGGGGCAGCAGAAAACCTTTCACCACGGGCAAATGCCTCAGAGCTATAAAAAATTGAGAGAGGTTATTGTAGAGGCACTCTACATGATTGCGTTGCCTTAGACAGAATATTTCTAAGTGACACAGTTTTTGAGTAACATCTCGTCAAAGATTGCTGCCTTTTTGCACTTTGGACTCTTCAGGGATATCGTCGGTACAATGTAGCTCCGACTGTTTCGACATGTTTGGGTGCAAAATAGGACCATGCCTAGCGTAAATGTACCCATTCAGATGCGTTGGAATAGTCAGTTTGGTCGCATCAAGAGCAAGACGAAAGTTACACCCCTTTGCAACTTTACACTGCCTCCTTCTGACGATTTTTGGGGCAGCAGAAAACCTTTCACCACGGGCAAATGCCTCAGAGCTATAAAAAACTGAGAGAGGTTATTGTAGAAGCACTCTACATGATAGCATTTCCTTAGACAGAATGTTTCTAAGTGACATGGTTTTTGAGCAACATCTCGTCAAAGATTGCAGCCTTTTTGCACTTTGGACTCTTCAGGGATATTGTCGGTACAATGTAGCTCCGACTGTTTCGACATGTTTGGGTGAAAAATAAGACCATGCCTAGCATAAATGTACCCATTCAGATGCGTTGGAACAATCAGTTTGGTCGCATCAGGAGCAAGACGAAAGTTACACCCCTTTGCAACTTTACACTGCCTCCTTCTGACGATTTTTGGGGCAGCAAAAAACTTTTCACCACGGGCAAATGCCTCAGAGCTATAAAAAACTGAGAGAGGTTATTGTAGAGCCACTCTACATGATAGCGTTGCCTTAGATAGAATATTTCTAAGTGACATGGTTTTTGAGCAACATCTCGTCAAAGATTGCAGCCTTTTTGCACTTTGGACTCTTCAGGAATATCGTCGGTACAATGTAGCTCCGACTGTTTCAACATGTTTGGGTGAAAAATAGGAGCATGCCTAGTGTAAATGTACCCATTTGGATGTGTTGGAATAGTCAGTTTGGTCACATCAGGAGCAGGACGAAAGTTACACCCCTTTGCAACTTTACACTGCCTCCTTCTGACAATTTTTGGGGCAGCAGAAAACCTTTCACCACGGGAAAATGCCTTAGAGCTATAAAAAACCAAGAGAGGTTATTGTAGAGGCACTCTACATGATAGCGTTTCCTTAGACGGAATGTTTCTAAGTGACACGATTTTCAAGTAACATCTCATCAAAGATTACAGCCTTTTTACACTTTAGACTCTTCAGGGATATCATTGGTACAATGTAGCTCAGACTGTTTCAACATGTTTGGGTGAAAAACAGGACCATGCCTAGCGTAAATGTACCCATCCGGATGCGTTGGAATAGTTAGTTTGGTCACATCACGAGCAGGACACCAAAAATGCAAAAGTTTCTTTGTGCAACTTGACAACATTGACACTTTTTTGCAACATGACTCAAAGACTCAAACTGACCCCAAATGACTCAAAGTGACTTAAAATCACCTTGATTTGGTGCCCAATGTACATTATAGAGGTCAAGGCGCTTCTTATCATTTAAACATCTTAGATGAGTGCATAAGAAAGGAAAAAGCTCTAAGTTTCATCATCATGAGCACCTAATATCAAGAGACTTTAATGGCTCAAACCTTAGCATGGAGTCCTAAGGCGCATATCATGTCTCCTTTCATCCAGTTTGGCACCCTTATGTAGATTTTTCAACTTGATTTGGCACCCTATATGTGAAGGAAGATCTAAAAGCATGAAAGTCATATTGCAAGAGTTTGGATCATCAAAAGTGAAAGAAATAAGTCTATTAAGCTTGGGCGCCCTTGGTCTTCTTTTCATTCATTATGAGCGCCTTGGGAGAATGGTATATAGGTCATCATCATGATTGGGTGCCCTAGATCCAGAGTGTTGGAGAGATCATCAAATGATGTCTAGTAGGGTGAGTTATGAGTTTGGTCGCATCAGGAGCAGGACACCAAAAATGCATAACATGATGATGTAAAAATGTGTACATATGTGTAAAAATGCAGGAGGAAATAAAAAAAGACAAACCTTACAAATTAATGTGCATACTTACAACTCAATGTAACATAACTTTACAAAATCAATGTGAATACTTACAAATTAATCCAATGAACCATCCAGGTCTGCTCTACTCTTTATTGTGTCAAGTATTGCTTCATGGTCAGACTCATGCACCTTCCACAATATTTTGTTCAAAGGTCTACCCCGATACTTTATCAAATGAACATTGGATGCCACGACAAGGTTCAAGTAATGAAGAATCTTTCGATGCATGTCAAAGTCCTGAAATAGCCAAATATTAACACTCTTATGTGGGTACCTTCTAAGCCATGTTCCAGTAATAACCACTGATCTTGTAGGGTATTCGATGTTTTCTCCATCTGTAACAGGGGCCTCCAATTTCTTTTTGCCTCAACACAATGACATAAGTAATAATCTGTTCCCTCTTCATTATCTTCATCTGCAATAACTGCATATACGTGCCCTACATTGATATGTGTAGCAAATTAGATGAAATTAGTCAACATTACAAAAACACTACAAAGTAAGATGACATTACCTGGTTGAACTAGATGAAATTAGATGCATATACGTGCCCTATATTACCTGGTTGAACTAAATCTGATATGTGGTCAAAGTCAACTGACGATTCCATCTGTGTTAGTTTCAGTGCCATCGGGGGTCGATACGTGTCAAGTGGGCTAAGATAACTTAACTGCCATTCGTCAACCCACTCCTTTGACTCGCACTCATCCCAGACTTGAATTGTACAGGAAGAACAAAAGCATGACATCTTTCGTGTATGGATACTCCATGAACCTGCAATTGAGCTTCTGAAAGAGTGCGTCTCATTTGATCCTGTCAGTGTACAACAATCCTCATATGGTGCAATGTTAGTATCATCTATCAACCAAAAAAATCTACGAACTAAAGACTTACCTTCATTACTTGGACCCATGGAAGCATTACACCACTTGACAATCAATTTTGCATCTGTCAACTTTGCATTGTCTTTATACTTTAACTCTTCTCGTGCTATGGCTCTTTTGATACATGCTTCTGCACCATCATGCTCCCCATTTCCATGCCCGGCCTCACAAAAGTTCCACATATGTTGAATACCTGTAAAATTATGCCTCCTACTCAGCCAATAGAAATTTCACGAGTTCTTGAATTGTGACGCATAATTATCCGACCATATGATATGCTGACTGAACGATATGCCCCTTCTAGCCAAATCATTGTAGAACACCTGAAAGCAACCTTGCACGAACTCCGTAGAATGCGTGCGATCATCACTAATATAGAAATTATACTCCCTTATGATCTTTCTGTCATCCTCTGTACTATCATTCGCATGAATGAATGCGATGTGCACAAATATAGAAACCTGTGTGGAGTTGTAATATTGTGATTGCACCTCACGCTGTGGCTATAGACTGTAGTTCTCTGCAAAGTCGACAATTGAAACAATGCTACCAACTGGAAATGTGTCCTTGCATAACTTGAATTGCAAGTCCAACCATCGAGCTCTATGGGCATGTCTTGCATACTCATACACTATGCTGTCATGAAATATAGGCATAAACTGATACACTGGAATCTTTTCAATAACTAATTCACACCTCTTTGCTTCTTTACCATCTTTTGTATTGTATGCCACTATTTTATACTTGCCAAACTCTACTAGTTCGTTTCCAACCGCATGTGTTATTTCCATATGTTCACATATTGGCAAATGTTGCAAGCCACCGTAACGATGACATGTGCCATCCAAGCATAATTTCTTGTAGAATATTTGACCTTCCTCTCTTTCACATAAAATTCTTGATATGAAGTCTCTTGAAGATGTTGGTGGGGCACATATGGCACAACCCTGCAAATCATTGTTAGTATGCATATCTTAACATATAGACCTATAAGCATCAAAATAGTTAGAAAATTCAATATGTAATCTACAACAACAAGTAGTGCGTGTGTGATTTATCTTAACATAAAAAGGTTTTAGCATTTCAAAATATCTTTGACAAATTTTAATTTGAGGATACTTCTCTAGAAATTTACCATAAAACTGTGTTTGAGTCTCATCCAAAAAATGCTTTGGATGTGGCTCGCGGTTCTAACTACTGATTCTCCTTCTTACCACATCCCTTTGATTCAGAGATACCCTTGTGTAATTCTTTCAAAAGTCTTCAATTAGTGATCTCAATGCTTCAACAATTGGTTTATCTTTTTGTGGTAGTCTCCCCAAGAATGCCCATAATTCATTGGCATTAGTGTCCTCAATTCTTTGGCATCTTCCAATGGCTCTTGATAAAGTTTTCCTATTAATTCTCAATTCTTGACTTGTCTTTCTAATGAGACGAGCTTTCCTCGTTTGACTACTTACTATAGTCGATGTAATCACACGCCATGTTGCATTACTATCTTTTGTGCGTGAGGTGTTACCCACACTCTCATACGCACTCATTAGATTCTTGACAATAGATTTTTTACTTGAAGCCTCTGATGTTCTCAACCCAAGAATCTTCATGATAGACCTATACTTTATACTTCGCATCATTTCAACGAATAGTTGACATCTTGCAGTCTCATTTAACTTTTCAAAGAACAATCTCCAAATCTTATTAGCATATCTTCTACAAGTGCGTTTTAGAATCTTACCTTCCATTGGATGCAAAATATTCTCATCAATATCAATCAAATACTTTGGCTTTCTATGCAAAATTCTAGGTGGTGTCAAGTTAGGTAAATTCATCTCAACATTAGGAATTTCATCAATATTTAAATGAGATGGGTTAGATGGCATACCTTCAATCGAAGATGGAATAGATGACATACCTTGAAGTTGAGGTGGGAACGATGGTGTACCTCCTTCATCACATGTGAGTGATGATGTACTCTCAACTTGAGATGTGGTAGATGGTGTCCCTACATGTTGACTTGCGGTAAAGGACGTGTCTCCAACTATGGTATTCAAATCTCTCGTACCACGAAGTTTTTGCATTCATTCTCTTTGTGCTGCCAATATCATATCTCTTTGTGATGGTTGTGGTTCCTCTTCAATTGGTATGTCTTCATTTATCATGTCTAATTTCCTCTTCTCACGAAGTTCCCTCATAGCCATTGCTTTCTTTGCATTCTTAGCTTCTATCTCTTCCTGTGTTGGTTTAATTCTTGATCGTTTCCTCGGCATGACAGAGAATTTGTCTGTAGCATGATAAAGAGACCAATATTAGTTCCTAAGAAATGAATACATGATAATAGTGGGATTGTATTTTTTTTATGTTGTAAGGATTTATTCTTGTATAGTTTGACATCATGGTATGAACTAAGGTTTGTTTATTACACATAATTATTAAAGAGCCCAAGTGTAGAAAATATACATGGCATCATGTGAGATTGTAGGTTGCTTTCTTGATTGGGAATGTGTCTATTTTAAACATGTATGATAAAGCATGATAAAGTAATTCAATCCAAAATAAGGAAAATATAAAGAACATGCATGTAAAGACTTGACATACCTAAAAAATGAAGATTTGAATGGAGAGAGTACCCAATTATGTAGTGTTTTTATCTTCTTGCATCAAACTCCTCAACAATTTGAGTTTTTCACCACTTGCTTCCTTTTCAATGTTAAATTCTTAAAATTGAATCACAATTAACATTGCAACACTACAAAAATTGAAAATTGAATAGATATATATCAAACTTGGTGTGAAAACTATGTTATTTCCTCCTTCTCAAGTTGGCAAAGCAGAAAAGGTGGTGGAAAGATCATGCAAAGGTGGTACAATGTGTCAAATGTGCATGTGAACTTCCCAATAGCATGAAAGCACTTCTTTTTTGTCGGAGCACGCGCAGAATCAGTAAGAAAATAGAGCATGTGGGCCTGGATCACGGGGGTAACTACTTTTTTACCATTTCAATAGAAATACAAAACGCGAGCGCGTTATAACGCACTCGCATTTTATCGTGCTATAGATTCATCACATCCTTTGCATTGATCACATCTTTTTCTTGTAAGGGCTTACCAGATGCTCCGCCATATGATAGGCATAACAATGAAGGGGCAAGCCCTCATAATCAAGTTCATGATAGAAAATACTCTCAACCCTCAACGTCAAACCCTAATCCCTAAACCCTCAACTCTGATCCCTTGACCCTCAACCCTCAATGTCAAATCCTAATCCCTCAACCCTATCCCTAAATCCTTAACCCTCAACGTCAAATCCTAATCCCTCAACCCTCAATGTCAAATCCTAATCCCTAAACCCTCAACCCTATCCCTAAACCCTCAACACTATACCTTAAACCCTAATCCCTCAACCCTAACCCTAAACCTTGTCCCTAAACCTTAATCCCTCAACCCTCAACCCTAATCTGTCATCCATCATCCCTCAACTCTAATCCCTCATTCCTAAACCCTAAATGCTATCCCTATTCCTAGACCCTCAACAGGCTCGATACTATACCTTAAACCCTAATCCCTCTACCCTCGACACTCTTATTTAACCCTAATCCCTTGACCATTAACCCTATCCCTCAACCTCAACCCTCAACCCTCAACCCTCAACTCTCAACATTAAACCCTAATTCATCAACCCTAAACCCTAATCCCTCAAACCTAAACCCTATCCCTAAACCATCAACCCTCAACACTATACCTTAAACCCTAATCCCTCAACCCTCAACCCTCAACCCTAAACCTTATCCCTAAACCCTAATCCGTCAACCCTCAACCCTAATCCATCATTCCTCAACTCTAATCCCTCATCCCTAAACCCTAAATGCTATCCCTATTCCTAAACCCTCAACAGACTCGATACTATACCTTAAACTCTAATCCCTTACCCTAAACCCTCCAACCCTATCCCTAATCCTTATACCCTCCACACTCAACTTTAACCCTAATTCCTGGACCCTCAACCCTATCCCTAAACCCTTGATCCTCAAACCTCAACCCTCAACCCTCAACATCAAACCCTAATCCCTCAACCCTTAACTCTGATCCCTTGACCTTCAACCCTAACCCTAAACCCTAAACCCTCAACGTCAAATTCTAATCCCTCAACCCTTCACTCTAATCCCTCAACCCTAAACCCTATCCCTAAACCCTCAACACTATACCTTAAACCCTAATCCCTCAACCCTAACCCTAAACCTTGTCCCTAAACCCTAATACCTTAACCCTCAACCCTAATCTGTCATCCGTCATCCCTCAACTCTAATCCCTCATTCCTAAATCCTAAATGCTATCCCTATTCCTAGACCCTCAATAGGCTTGATACTATACCTTAAACCGTAATCCTTCTACCCTCGACACTCTTATTTAACCCTAATCCCTTGACCATTAACCCTATCCCTCAACCTCAACCCTCAACCCTCAACCCTCAACTCTCAACATTAAACCCTAATTCATCAACCCTAAACCCTAATCCCTCAAACCTAAACCCTATCCCTAAACCATCAACCCTCAACACTATACCTTAAACCCTAATCCCTCAACCCTCAACCCTAAACCTTATCCCTAAACCCTAATCCTTCAACCCTCAACCCTAATCCCTCATCCCTTAACTCTAATCCCTCATCCCTAAACCCTAAATGCTATCCCTATTCCTAAACCCTCAACAGACTCGATACTATACCTTAAACTCTAATTCCTTATCCCTAAACCCTCCAACCTTATCCCTAATCCTTATACCCTCCACACTCTACTTTAACCCTAATTCCTCGACCCTTAACCCTATCTCTAAACCCTTGACCCTTGAACCTCAACCCTCAACCCTCAACATCAAACCCTAATCCCTCAACCCTTAACTCTGATCCCTCGACCTTCAACCCTAATCCTAAACCCTAAACCCTCAACGTCAAATTCTAATCCCTCAACCCTTCACTCTAATCCCTCAACCCTAAACCCTATCCCTAAACCCTCAACACTATACCTTAAACCCTAATCCCTCAACCCTAACCCTAAACCTTGTCCCTAAACCCTAATCCCTCAACCCTCAACCCTAATCTGTCATCTGTCATCCCTCAACTCTAATCCCTCATTCCTAAACCCTAAACGCTATCCCTATTCCTAGACCCTCAACAGGCTCGATACTATACCTTAAACCCTAATCCCTCTACCCTCGACACTCTTATTTAACCCTAATCCCTTGACCATTAACCCTATCCCTCAACCTTAACCCTCAACTCTTAACATTAAACCCTAATTCATCAACCCTAAACCCTAATCCCTCAAACCTAAACCCTATCCCTAAACCATCAACCCTCAACACTATACCTTAAACCCTAATCCCTCAACCCTCAACCCTAAACCTTATCCCTAAACCCTAATCCCTCAACCCTCAACCCTAAACCTTATCCCTAAACCCTAATCCCTCAACCCTCAACCCTAATCCATCATCCCTCAACTCTAATCCCTCATCCCTAAACCCTAAATGCTATCCCTATTCCTAAACCCTCAACAGACTCAATACTATACCTTAAACTCTAATGCCTTATCCCTAAACCCTCCAACCCTATCCCTAATCCTTATACCCTCCACACGCAACTTTAACCCTAATTCCTCGACCCTCAACCCTATCCCTAAACCCTTGACCCTCGAACCTCAACACTCAACCCTCAACATCAAACCCTAATCCCTCAACCCTTAACTCTGATCCCTCGACCTTCAACCCTAACCCTAAACCCTAAACCCTCAACATCAAATTCTAATCCCTCAACCCTTCACTCTAATCCCTCAACCCTAAACCCTATCCCTAAACCCTCAACACTATACCTTAAACCCTAATCCCTCAACCCTAACCCTAAACCTTGTCCCTAAACGCTAATGCCTCAACCCTCAACCCTAATCTGTCATCCGTCATCCCTCAACTCTAATCCCTCATTCCTAAATCTTAAACGCTATCCCTATTCCTAGACCCTCAACAGGCTCGATACTATACCTTAAACCCTAATCCCTCTACCCTCGACACTCTTATTTAACCCTAATCCCTTGACCATTAACCCTATCCCTCAACCTCAACCCTCAACCCTTAACCCTCAACTCTCAACATTAAACCCTAATTCATCAACCCTAAACCCTAACCCCTCAAACCTAAACCCTATCCCTAAACCATCAACCCTCAACACTATACCTTAAACCCTAATCCCTCAACCCTCAACCCTAAACCTTATCCCTAAACCCTCAACCCTAATCCCTCATCCCTCAACTGTAATCCCTCATCCCTAAACCCTAAATGCTATCCCTATTCCTAAACCCTCAACAAACTCGATACTATACCTTGAACTCCAATCCCTTATCCCTAAACCCTCCAACCCTATCCCTAATCCTTACACCCTCCACACTCTACTTTAACCCTAATCCCTTCAACCTCAACCCTATCCCTAAACCCTTGACCCTCGAACCTCAACCCTCAACCCTCGACGTCAAACCCTATTCCCTCAACCCTTAACTCTGATCCCTCATCTCTCAACCCTAAACCCTAAACCCTCAACCCTCAATGTCAAATCCTAATCCCTCAACCCTAAACAATATCCCTAAACCCTCAACACTATACCTTAAACCCTAATCCCTTATCCCTCAACCCTAAACTTTATCCCTAAACCCTAATCCCTCAACCCTCAACCCTAATCCGTCATCCCTCAACTCTAATCCCTCATCCCTAAACCCTAAATGCTATCCCTATTCCTACACCCTCAACAGAATCGATACTATACCTTAAACCCTAATCCCTTATCCCTAAACCCTCAAACCCTATCCCTAATCCTTATACCCTCCACACTCTACTTTAACCCTAATTCCTCGACCCTCAACCCTATCCCTAAACCCTTGACCCTCGAACCTCAACCCTCAACCCTCAACCCTCAACGTCAAACCCTAATCCCTCAACCCTTAACTCTGATCCCTCGACCCTCAACACTATACCTTAAACCCTAATCCCTATCCCTCAACCCTTAACCCTTAAAACTTAAACCCTATCCCTACACCCTCAACACTTGACACTATATCTTAAGCCTTAAACCCTCATCCCTAAAGCCTCAACCCTCAATCCTTAAACCTTCAACCCTAAACCCTATCCCTAATCCCTCTACCCTCGACACTCTAACCCTAACCTCGACATTAAATGCTAATCCTAAACCCTCAACCCTCAACGCTCAACACTATACCTTAAACCCTAATCCCTCAACCCTCAACCCTAAACCTTATCCCTAAACCCTAATCCCTCAACCCTCAACCCTAATCCATCATCCCTCAACTATAATCCCTCATCCCTAATCCCTAAATGCTATCCCTATTCCTAAACCTTCAACAGACTCAATAATATACCTTAAACCCTAATCCCTTATCCCTAAACCCTCCAACCCTATCCCTAATCCTTACACCCTCCACACTCTACTTTAACCCTAATCCCTCGACCCTAAACCCTATCCCTAAACCCTTGACCCTTGAACCTCAACCCTCAACCCTCAATGTCAAACCCTAATCCCTCAACCCTTAACTTTGATCCCTCAACCCTCAACCCTAAACTGTAATCTGTCATCCCTCATCCCTAAACCTTAAACGCTATCCCTATTCCTAGACCCTCAACGGGCTCGATACTATACCTTAAACGCTAATCCCTTATCCCTAAACCCTCCAACTCTATCCCTTATCCCTTAACCCTCATGATTAATAGCCTTGAACGTAAAAAAATTTGAGTGGGACATAACGTGAGCACGTTATAATGTGCTCACGTTATCTCAAACATGACAAAAGACAGACATGCGGGAAAGAAAAATGCAAGGCAAAACATGACGCAAGCGCATTATAATGTGCTCGCATTATTTCTTGCTTTGGGAATCCCAAGCCTTGGGCTTGGGATTTGCTTTGGATTTCCAACCCAAAGGCTTGGAGTGCCTTATGAACAGTCACAGACGTGTTTTTCTATATTCTTCAAAATTTCACATAATTTCATTCGTGCTAACCCTCATATTTGTACATGTTTCAAGGTTGAACAAATCGAACACATGGGTAATGTTAGGCTTTCTCTTAGCTATTTGACGATGTGATTTTTTTCACATTTTAATAATGTTAAGCCTTTCATCTTTAATTTTTTTTGTTTGTGTGTCCGTTTTTAGGCAAAAACCACTGTTTGGTCTTTTTTTCATTGTAAAATAACTATTCATTCAAATTTCAAAAAAATTACATATTTAGAAACTAGACTCCATTCTACAAATATTAAAAAAAAAAAATTTCAATTAGTTTTCAAAATTTATAGGGGTAGCACGGCCAAAATTCTATTTTTTAGGATGTGTCCACTTTAAAAATTAGTAAAAAATCAAATATTCATCAAAAAATTATTAGAAAAATCAGGCATATACTACATGCTATTAGCTAATTTCTCACTGAAGTGATTTTAAAAATACCAAAAAAAAGTTGACCTTTTGAGGGAGCCACAAAACATGCTATGTTATGTTTTTTTGACAGAAACAACACCAATTTCTATGGCTCCCTCTTTTGAACCCCTTAATCTATGCCATTTTCAAAACAAAATAGTAGTTTAGAAAGTAGACTCAGAGCACTATGAACATTGTTTTGGTTGCATCTCCAAATTTTGAGTGTAACTATGCTCAATTTCTCATCCAAGGCCAGTATTTCCTGATTTCAGAAAAAAAGTGGCCACTTAAGACCCCTTTTTGGCCCCCCATCTTCTTGCACTTACCCCAAGGCAACTTGCACTTTGACTGTCACAACTGATCGTGATCTGACCTACCTTAACACCAATATCGGAACACAATCTCTTAAGCCAAATGGCTACCTTACAAGCATGAGTTGCTGCCATATACTCAACTTCTATTGTGGATAAAGCAACAATAGGTTGTCACTTACTCATCCAACTAATAGCACCACCAAACAGTGTAAACACATAAGCATTGGTGGATCTCTTGCTATCAATGTCACCTGTCCAATCTAAATCCACAAATCCATGAATATCAACAGAATGCGGAGGTCTAGAAACATTACCATGATAGCAAATGGAATACTCGGAAGTACCCCTCAAATATCTAAACACTCGCTTAACTGCATCCCAATGAACTCGTCTAGGATTAGCCATAAATCGACTAAGGACTCCCACTGCTTGGGCAATTTCTAGTCTTGTGCAGACCATAGCATACATCAAACTGCCAACAACACTAGCATAAGGTACTCTGTTCATGCCCTCCACCTTGGTAGGAGATTTTGGACAATCCTCAATAGACAACTTTATCCCCAAAGAAATGGGAACACACAATGGTCTACAATCTGCCATGCTGAACCTATCCAACACAGTCTTCACATACTTACTCTGGCTTAACCAAAGTTTTCTGTTGGTTCTGTCTCTTCTGATTTCTGTAGACACCCTAAAATGACCGTGTCGTCAAATCACTTGCATTCCGTTATCTGTCTAATCACTTGCATTGCAAAAATTAATTAAATAATCTGATTTAGAAGAATTTGATGATAATTAATTAAATAATCTAATTATTTAATTAATTATCATCAAATTCTTCTAAATCTCCTAAATTCAACATTAATTAAATAAATCCTCTTTATTTAATTAATTAAATTAAATTCCTCTTTATTCTTCCACAATTAAATAATTTTAATTATTTAATTTGATCATTATCCTCCTTCCAAAATTCACATCCACATTAATTAAATATATCCCATTATTTAATTAATTCATCACAATTCTATCTTATCTACAATTAAATAATTTACATTATTTAATTAAATCAATTGTTCTTCTAAATTTAAATAAATCAAATCAAATTTATTTAAATTATCTCAATCCTCTAAAAATAAATAAAATCAAATATTTTATTTATAATCTTCTATTCTTCCAAAATCATGCACAACAATGAAATAAATTTATTTATTTAATTTGCTTTTAAATCTTCTAAATTAAATAATTCTAATTATTTAATTATTTCTTCCAAAATATCTTCTCTAAATTTAAATAAATCAATTATTTATTTAAATTACTTTTTCTTCTAAATTTGAGTTATCTCTAATATAACTCAAGCTTTCTATATTTAATAAAGCAAAATATCTTCTTATTCTCATGCAAATCCCTTCTTCTTGTTTTAAATCACTTAACTGATCATTACATTCTGTTAATTGCTTTAACTCATTCTTCTATTCTTGATAACTCCTCTCATGCAAAAGAAAGCAAGACACATGTCTTCTTCTCATTCGTTGCACATTCCTCAACTATTCTCCTCCATTGATTCTTCTGAATTATCTGGACCGTTGATCGATCTTATTTGAAACCTATATAAACCCCCCATCATCTCCTTCATTTAGCCTCTCTCTTCGATCGTATTCTCAGGCACACTTAACAGAGCTTTGAGCATACAAAACGCGTCGATTGAGCACTCTTACGATCTCTTAACATTGATCTTTGAGCATATTGAGCACACTACTTGCTTGTTGCAGCTATGGCTTCGCAACTTCATTGAGCAATCCACATTCAATCCAAAGGAAACAATACAGATTTTGGTAAAAGTCTTTATTTCATTGATTATTTGTCATGGCTTTTATTTAAATTCATTTTCTTTATGTTATTGGGTTCTTTGATTTTATTTAAGTTTAGATTTAATCAATTTTTCCTCATACACAATTTCCATTCCTAGAATGTACCTGGCTGCCCCTAAATCTTTCATTTCAAACTGTGTTGACAACTGAGATTTGAAATTAGAAATCATATTCTTACCCTTCCCAATGAGCAACATATTATCAACATACAATGCAACAATGAGAATACTATCACCATCAAACTTATAATACACACAGTGATCTAATTTTGATCTCACAAATCCAATTGACAACACAAAGGCATCAAACTTCAAGTACCATCTCTTAGGGGATTGCTTCAAACTATACAAAGACTTCTTAAGTTTGCAAACCAAATTTTCTTTACCTTTCACCATGTAATGCTTTGGCTGTGACATGTAGATTTCTTCCTCCAAATCACCATGAAGGAAAGTTGTCTTCACATCCATTTGTTCTACCTCCAAGTCATAAGCTGCTGTGAGAGATAATAGGAATCTAATGGATGTTAGATTTGCAATGGGAGAGAAGATCTCACCATAATCTATACCCTCCACTTGTGAATACCCCTTCACAACTAATTTGGCCTTATACTTCTCAACACTACCATCTACACCAAATTTCTTCTTGAACACCCATTTGCATCCAACGGGTTTCCGTCTAGGAGGCAAAGGCACCAAGTCCCAAGTTTGATTCTTTTCCAAAGAAGCCATTTCATCCTCCATGGCCTCCTTCCAGGAACCTACATCTTTCATGTCCATAGCCTCTGATACAGTTCTAGGTTCATCACTATTAGTAAGCAAAGCAAAAGCACAACTAGAATCAAGCAATGTAAAACCAAACCTTTCAAGTTGCTTTCTTATCCGTGTAGACCTCCTCAAGAGCTAAGATTAAGGTTCAACTTCTTCATCTTAGCTTTTAGATCTGCTAGAGCTCTCCTCATCATCAGGTCCAATATTGTCTTTTTGTTCAATCTTCTCAGGGGTGAGAGAAAACTAAACAACATCCTCTTTCTTTTCTTTTTCTTCTGGCTGTAAAATAATGGAAGAGGGTGTAAGTTCTCTGAAGATGACACTTCTTCTATACAACACTTTTTCAGCCACAGGGTCCCAAACCTTGTATACTTTCACACTGACACCATAGCCAATGAAGATACACTTAACAACCTTGTTCTCCAATTTTGACCACTTCTCCCTAGGCACATGTGCATATGCCTCACAACCAAAGACACGAAGATGCCTTATTGAAGGCTTTCTACCGGACCACACCTCCATGGGTGTCTTTCCAACAAGAGCTAATGTAGGAGATCTGTTAATAAGATAGCAAGTAGTGGCAACAGTTTCAGCCCAAAACTTTTGTTCTAGGCCAGCTCCACTAAGCATACTCCTAGCCTTCTCCATCAGTGACCTGTTCATCCTTTCTACAACTCCATTTTTCTCAAAGTGTATGGAGTTGTCTTATGTCTTTTAATCCCAAGTTCCTTGCAATATTTATCAAATTCTGTAGAACATAACTCACCACTGTTGTCAGTTCTCAAACACTTAATCTTCTTACTAGTCTGATTTTTAGCAAAGGCCTTAAACTCCTTAAACTTACTATAGACTTCAAATTTGCTTCTGAGAAAATAAATCCATGTCCTTCTATTGTAGTCATCTATAAAAGATACAAATATACAAATTTTGATAATGAAGGAACATTAACAAGACCAAATACATTAGAATGAACAAGGTCCAATACACCAGAAGACTTGTGAGAGCTTGAATAAAATTAAACACAGTTTTGCTTTCCATAAATGCAATGTTCACAAAAGTCAAACTCAAGATTACAATCATCTACCCCTCAGCAATGTTTTTATTTTTTAGGGTACGCAAACCCTTCTCACCAATGTGGCCAAATATTTTATGCCATAGCATTGTCTTTTCAGTAGGAAGTTTAACTTCCAAGGCATGATTACAAACATTAGAACTAGAAACAACAGATCTGTTGACTACTCATTCAGATGGTGGGGATGAAGTGACTACTGCCCTCTTCTTTGAATCAGAAGAACTATTGCATTGTGAAATGCATGTCTCCAACTGAAATAGAGTACCTCTCCTAGTACCCTTAGCAAGCACCATAGCTCCTCTGGTCATCTTGATCCTTCTTTTGAAAAGACAACCTGTACACCTGCATCATTCAAACTACTTACAAAAAGTAGGTTCCGTGCTAAGCCTGGGATATGCATAACCCTAGAGATCCCCTTCACTCAACCATTAGGGAATCGAATAGACACTCTTCCACAACCAACAATCTTCAGATGAGAGTTATCACCCAAGTACACCTTTCCACCATCGAACTCCTCATACTTAGTGACCAGTCTCGATGCAAGGTCATGTGGAATGATGCACCAGAGTCAATCAGTCACAGATCATCAGATGCATGGGTTCCCAGGGCTGCGATGAAAGCATCACCATCATCTTGTGATTTCTCAGAATCTGAATTAGGAGCTTTCTTCTTCTTCTTCTTCTTCTCCTCTTTGCATTCCTTTCAGAAATGCCCAGATTTACCATAGTTCCAACATATAGCCTTGGACTTTCGAGGAGATTTGGATCTCCCACGGGATTTGGATCTACCTTTCTCAGGTTTCTTGTCCTTCTTTTTCCCTTTCTCCTTGGGTCTTCCATGAACTGTAAGAGCCTCTTTGGCTACATCAGAAGACTTCCTCCGCATCTCTTTAGATAACAACGTAGATACCACATCTTCCATCTTGAATGTGGATGTGGTGCTTCCAATAGCCATGACAAGGTGATCCCAGAAGTTCGGCAAAGAACAAAGCAGGGTCATACACTGATCCTCCTCCTCCATCTTGACACTAATAGATGTCAACTGTGCAACCAACATGTTAAAATCATTCATATGTTCAGAAACAAATCCTCCATCCTCCATTCAAAGAGAATATAACTTCTTTCTCAAAAAAAGTTTATTAACCAGGGATTTGGCTTGATACACATCTCCCAACTTCTTCCAAAGCAAGGCTGCAGTCTTCTCCTCATGGACATTTAACAACATAGAATCAACAAGACTAAGTCTTATGAGACCCTTAGCCTTCTAATCCTTGAGATCCCAATCATCTTGTTGCATTGTAGCTGGTTTAGTTATGGTAATGGTTTCCCAAAGGTCTCAGTCAACAAGCATGTCTTGTATCTTGAGCTTCCACAACTCAAAACTAGTGCCATTGAACTTCTCCACTTCCATTCTTCTAGATGTGCTTGCCATCTCCTTGCTGTAATAGAAAATAGAATACTCTGTATAGACTCCCACTCAACTTAAGATCATCTCAAAAAACCCCTACCCAACAACTAGGACCAAAGGTGATCAAGCTCTTATACCAACTGAAAGGAAGCTAGGTGTGCGGAAAATGCTTCCTACACTAATCTAATGAGGAGAGGGCTATGCAAATTCAAATTATTCCTTACAACTACAACAACATAGAACATCTAAATGAGATATTGTAGCAACACACATGAACCAGAAAGAAGACAGAAGAAGAGAGACAAAGATATATGGTGGGGAAAACCCTTATTAGGTGGAAAACCCCACACTTAGAAACCTGCACAATGTATTAACAAATCTGAAAGAATGTTTACAATACACTTGCAATGCAAACTTCAATAGTCTTAGACACTTGTATCTAGAATCAATCCGATAGCATAACAGTACCTGTAAACCTGTAATACTAAACTCCATCTCCAAGCACCAGTTTATATAGAAAATACAAGGCAAAATAGATCCTATCTTGGGATGGGCGTCCAACTTGGCCTCATGGCCCAAAACCATGCCTAGGGACACTTGGTCAACATTGTAGAATGTGCCTGACACTTGTCCACAACTCCCATCCCAAAGAGGTCACCTATTTCCAAAATGGGTTATGACAGATGCTCTTACAACACTTATGACCGTCATAGAATCTGTCATAGCAATTACAACTTACAATTGTAAGAGAATCTGTCATACACATGCTATAAATAGCATATTATTTTACAACATGTCATAGTCCACTTTGGGGCGCCCAAATATGCCTTTTTCAAAGATGCTTCATGACACATGTCCTCACCTGTCTTACAAACTTCTATTTCTGACTCTTACATGTCATAGATTCTGTCATAGGAATCCGTCATAACCATTTCGGTCAATATTCCCTTACACAACATGGAAGATGCCGACACATGGCAAAATGCTCCTACCACAAAGTGGGATGCCTATCTCCTCATGTGAGGACAAAATTACAAGTTGTCATATTCCATGTAGGATTGACACATCACCGTGCTACATCCCACAATATGACAATATGAAATTTACAAATATTTACAACATAGGCAATTAAATAATAAATACAAACATTAATAATGTAAGGAATTACCAAGGTTGAGACACCTTAATTCCCAACAAACTCTAGACACGAGTGTCAAAGACCATTGAAGATTGCATTGCAAGTGTATTGTAAACAACATTCAGTTTTGTTAATACATTGTGCAGGTTTCTAAGTGTGGGGTTTTTCACCCGATAAGGGTTTTCCCCACCGTAAATCTTTGTCTCTCTTCTTCTGTCTTCTTTTTGGTTCATGTGTATTGTTGCAATATCTCTTTTAGATGTTCTATGTTGCTATATTTGTAAGGATTAATTTTAATTTTCATAGACCTCTCCTCATTAGATTAGTTTAGGAAGCATTTTCCGCACACCTAGCTTCCTTTCAGTGGGTATCAGAGCTTAGCCAGTTTTGGTCTTAGCTGTTGGGTAGGGGTTTTTTGAGTTGATCTTAAGTTGAGTGGGAGTCTATGTAGAGTATTCTGAATTCTATTGCAGCAAGGAGATGGCAAGCACATCCGGAAGATTTGAAGTGGAGAAATTCATTGGCACTAATTTTGAGCTGTGGAAGCTCAAGATGGAAGACATGCTTGTAGATCGAGACCTTTGGGAAAGTGTTAATGGAACTAAACTAGCTACAATGTCACAAGATGATTGGGATCTCAAGGATTGGAAGGCTAAGGGTCTCATAAGACTTAGTCTTATTGATTCTGTCTTGTTAAATGTCCATGAGGAGAAAACTGCAAACTTGCTTTGGAAGAAGTTGGGAGATGTGTATCAAGCCAAATCCCTGGTTAATAAACTTTTTCTAAGAAATAAGTTGTATTCCCTTCGAATGGAGAATGGAGGATCCGTTGCTGAACATATGAATACTTTTAACATGTTGGTTGCACAATTGAGATCTATTGGTGTGAAGATGGAGGAGGAGGATCGGTGTATGACCTTGCTTTGTTCTTTGCCGGACTCGTGGGATCACCTTGTCATGGGTATTGGAAGCACCACATCTACATTCAAAATGGATGAAGTGGTTTCTTCACTATTATCTAAAGAGATATGAAGAAGGCCTTCTAATGCAGGTCAGATCACGATTAGTTGTGACAGTCAGAGTGTAATTTACCTTGCGAAGAATCCAACTTTCCATGCTAGAACAAAGCACATTGATGTTTAGTTTCACTTCATGTGAAACATGGTTGAGGATGGAAAGGTAAATTTGGAGAAGGTAGATACTTTGAAGAATGTCGCAGATGCATTGACAAAACCAGTGGGCACAGAGAAGTTCATATGTAGTTTGGAGTCTATGGGCCTCTTAGCCTATAGTAGTTAAATCATGTTATTCTATTGGCTCTTACAAGGTGTTCAACAAGTGGGAGAATGTTGGGAATTAAGGTGTCTCAACCTTGGTAATTCCTTGCATTATTTATGTTTGTATATATTAATTCATTGCCTATGTTGTAAATAAATTGTAAATTCCATATTGTCATATTGTGGGATGTGGCACGGTGATGTGTCATCCTACATGGAAGATGACAACTTGTAATTTTGTCCTCACACAAGGAGATAGGCATCCCACGTTGTGGTAGGAGTATTTTTCCATGTGTCGGCATCTTTCATGTTGTGTAAGGGAAGGTTTGACCGAAACGGTTATGACAGATTCCTATGATGAAGTTATGACATGTAAGACGCAGAAATAGAAGCATATAAGATAGGTGAAGACATGTGTGATGAAGCATCTTTGAAAAAGGAATATTTGGGTGCCCCAAGGTGGACTATAACATGTAAGAGAATATGCTATTTATAGCCTGTGTATGATAGATTCTCTTACAGCTGTAAGTTGTAACCACTATGATAGATTCTATGACAGTCGTAACTGTCGTAAGAGCATCTGTCATAGCCCATTTTGGAAATAGGTGACCTCTTTGGGATGAGAGTTGTGGACAAGTGTTAGGCACATTCTACAATGTTGACCAAGTGTCCTTAGGCATGGGTTTTGGGCCATGACTCTAAGTTGGACACCCATCCCAAGATAGGTCCAATATTGCCTTGTATATTCTATATAAACAGGTGCCTGGAGGTGGAGAAGTATCACAGGTTTATAGGTACTGTTATGCTACCAGATTGACTCTAGAAATGAGTGTCAAAGATCATTGAAGATTGCATTGCAAGTGTATTGTAAACAACATTCAGTTTTGTTAATACATTGTGCAGGTTTCTGAGTGTGGGGTTTTTCACTCGATAAGGGTTTTTCCCACCGTAAATCTTTGTCTCTCTTCTTTTGTCTTCTTTCTGGTTCATGTGTATTGCTACAATATCTCTTTTAGATGTTCTATGTTTCTGTAGTTGTAAGGAATAATTTGAATTTGCATAGCCCTCTCCTCATTAGATTAGTGTAGGAAGTGTTTTCCGCACACCTAGCTTCCTTTCAGGTTTAATCCTTTGTCATCCAGTTTAGAGACAAAAACTTCAAGCTCATCCCAAAATGAATCTTCCTCACTCTTCATGAGATTCTGATGGAGGAGGACTATTTTCTGCTTCATAACAGCTCTCAACTAGCTGTGTAGGTTCCAAGAAAAGTTTACTTTCACACTCTTTTACTTGATCTGAGACCCCATTGTCAGACTACTTAGTTTTAATTAGCAACTTCTCATATTGTTGAGCATCTTCTTGCTGGTCTAAAATTGCTGGTAATTTGGGTACCTAAATGCTTTCCTCATCTTGTTCAACAAAAAAGGTAGTTGATCAAACAAAAAGACCAATTCTTCCTCTTCATGTGGTGCCTTCTCTAATGAAACTTGGGCATTCTGTCATTGCAACTGAAGACCTTTACCTTGCAACCTCTATATGCTACTTTCATTCATTTTATAAACAACATTAGAAAACCCTTCAAATGAATGAAAATGTAAGGGATTCAGTGACAGGCCTGATCCTACATCCTCTTCACACGCCTTATGCTCAAATTTAGCCAGGGGCATGGTACAAACATCAGCAACCGATTGCTTCTCTTGCCATAGAGTTTCATGTTTATACTTACCTCCTGGTAAGAAATTTGATTCCTCATCTTCCTGATCTTGGACTGGGATGGAAGGGGTAGCCTTAACAAGATTTGGCATTTTATAATCAGGACACCTAGTCCAAGAAGGCTTCCATGGTTTTTCAGTACTTTGATGGCTTGGTTCAAGTTCTTGATATGACTGAAACTGAGGATTAATGGACTAGTTTGACTGATTTTGTTCATTCATAGGCTCCTGTTGTAAAGCATATTCTTGCTGCCTCTTTATGTCATTCAACTGCTTGGTTGAGTCAAGCAATATGTTGTTGATATTTGCAATCTCCAGTCTCTCATCATTTTGAAGCTGATTATGAAAGTAGTATTGTTGGTTTGGCATAAAATGGGATTCTTGAGGCTGGTCATTGGCATACACTAGCTGCCATGGAGTTTGTGCATGGGTGGGAGGGTGGTAAGTGAAAGGAAGATAGGTGTGCGGAAATCACTTCCTACACTAATCTAATGAGGGGAGGAGAGTGTAAATTCAAATTTATCCTAACTATTACAGCAACATTAAACCATTAACATGAGATATTACAGAAAACACATAACAGAGAAGGTGAGACAGAAGAAGAGAGACACAAGATATACATGGGGAAAACCCTTATCGGGTGAAAAACCTCACACTCCAAAACTTGCACAATGTATTATCAAAACAAAGAATGTTTACAACACACTTGTAATGCAAGCTCTCAGGAGTCTTTGACACTTGTATCTAGAGACAAACTGGCAGCATAACAGTACCTGCCAAACCTATAATATGTCTCCTCATCCAAGCATCTGTTTATATAGAATATACAAGGCAATATTGGTCCAAACTTGGAATGGGCATCCAACTTGGCCTCATGGCCGAAAATTCATGCCTAAGGACACTTGGTCAACATTATAGAATGTGCCTGACACTTGTCCACAACTCCCATCCCAAAGAGGTCACCTATTTCCAAAATGGTCTATGACAGATGCTCTTATGACACTTACGACTGTCATAGCGGTTACAACTTACCGTTGTACGAGAATCTGTCATACACAGGATTTAAATAGCATATTCTTTTACATGTCATAGTCCACCTTGGGGTGCCCAAATATGTCTTTTTCAAATATGCTTCATGACACATGTCTTCACCTATCTTATAAGATTCTATTTCTGACTCTTATAGGTCATAACTTGTCATAGGAATCTGTCATAACCATTTCAGTCAAACATTCCCTTACATAACATCCAAGATGCCGACACATGGGAAAATGCTCCAACCACAAAGTGGGATGCCTATCTCCTCATGTGAGGACAAAATTACAAGTTTTCATCTTCCATGTAGAATGACACATCACTGTGCCACATCCTACAATATGACAATATGGAATTTGCAATTAATTTACAACATAGGCAATGAATTAATAAATACAAACATAAATAATGTAAGGAATTACCAAGGTTGAGACACCTTAATTCCTAACATTCTCCCACTTGTCGAACACCTTGTAAGAGCCAATAGACTAACAAGATTTAACTGTTATAGGCTGAGAAGCGCATAGACTCTGAACACGATCTGAACTTCTCTGTGCCCACCGGCTTCGTCAATGCATCTACAACATTCTTCAAAGTATCTACCTTCTCCAAATTTACCTTTCCATCCTCAACCATGTCTCGCATGAAGTGAAACTGAACATGAATGTGCTTTGTTCTTGCATGGAAAGTTGGATTCTTCGCAAGGCAAATTGCACTTTGATTGTCACAACTGATCATAATTTGACCTGCATCAACACCAATATTAGAACACAATCTCTTAAGCCAAATGGCTTCCTTACAAGCATGAGTTGCAGCCATATACTCAGCTTCTATAGTGGACAAAGCAACCATAGGTTGTCACTTACTCATCCAACTAATCACACCTCCAAATAGTGTAAACACATAAGCACTGGTGGATCTCTTGCTGTCAATGTTACCTGCCCAATCAGAATCCACAAATCCACGAATACAAATTGAACGTAGAGGTCCTGTAGCCTTGCCATGATAGAAAATGGAATACTTGGAAGTACCCCTCAAATATCTAAACACTCGCTTAACTGCATCCCAATGTACCTGTCCAGAATTAGCCATAAACTAACTAAGGACTCCCACTACTTGGGCAATGCTTGGTCTTGTGTAGACCATAGCATACATCAAACTGCCAACAACACTAGCATAAGGTACTCTTCTCATGTCCTCCACCTTACTAGGAGATTTCAGACAATCATTAATAGACAACTTTGTCCCCAATGAAACAGGAACACTCAATGGTCTACAATCTGTCATGCTAAACCTGTCCAACACAGTCTTCACATACTCACTTTGGCTTAACCAAAGTTTTCTGTTCATTCTCTCTTTTGATTTTCATTCCAAGAATATACCTGGCTGCCCCTAAATCTTTCATTTGAAATTGTGCTGCCAACTAAGACTTAAAATCAGAAATCATATTCTTACCCTTACCAATGAGCAAGATATCATCAACATATAATGCAACAATGAGAATATGATCACCATCAAACTTATAGTACACACAGTGATCCGATTTCGATCTCAAATAACCAATTGACAACACAAAGGCATCAAACTTCAAGTACCACATTCTAGGAGACTGCTTCAAACCATACAAAGACTTCTTAAGCTTGCAAACCAAATTTTCTTTACCTTTCTCTATGTAATGCTCTGGCTGTGACATGTAGATTTATTCCTCCAAATCACCATGAAGGAAAGTTGTCTTCACATCCATCTGTTCTATCTCTAAATCATAAGCAGTTACAAGAGATAACATAAATCTAATGTATGTCAGCTTTGCAACGGGAGAGAAAATTTCACCATAATCAATTCCCTCCACTTGTGAGTACCCCTTCGCAACTAATCTAGCCTTGTACTTTTCAACACTGCCATCTACACTGAATTTATTCTTGAACACCCATTTCCAACCAACGGGTTTCTGTCCATCAGGAAAAGGCACCAAGTCCCATGTTTTGTTCTTTTCCAAAGAATCCATCTCATCTTCCATGGCCTCCTTCCAGGAACCTGCATCTTTCATGCCCATAGCCTCTTTCATAGTTCTAGGCTCATCAGTGTTAGAAAGTAAAGCAAAAACACAACTAGAATCAAGTAATGAATAACCAAACCTATCAGGTTGCTTTCTTGTTCATGTAGACCTCCTCAATGGCTGAGGTTGAGGTTCTACTTCTTCTTCGCTTCCAGAGCTGCTAGAGCTCTCCTCATCATCAGGCCTCACAGGGTCTATCGGTTCAGTCTTCTCAAGGGTAGAAGGAAACTGAACCACATCTTCTTTCTTTTCTGACTGTTCTGGTTGTAGAACAATGGAAGATGGTGTTAGCTCTTTGAAGATAATACTTCTTCTATACAACACTTTCTCAGTCACGGGACCCCAAAGCTTGTATCCTTTCACACTGACACCATAGCCAATGAAGATACTTAGACCGTTTCTCCCTAGGCAGATGTGCATATGCTTCACAACCAAAAAAATAAAGATGCCTTACCGAAGGCTTCTTACCATACCACACCTCCATAGGTGTTTTGCCAACAAGAGCTGATGTAGGAGATCTATTTACCAGATAGAAAGCAGTGGCAATAGCTTTAGCCCAAAACTTTTGTTCAAGGCTTGCTCCACTAAGCATACTCATAGCCTTTTCCATCAGTGTCCTGTTCATCCTCTCTGCAACTCCATTTTGCTGCAGGTTGTATGGAGTTGTCTTATGTCTTTCAATCCCTTGCTCTTTGCAGAACTTATCAAACTCTGCCAAACAAAACTCACCACCGTTGTCAGTTCTCAAACACTTAATCTTTTTACAAGTCTAATTTTTAGCAAAGACTTTAAACTCCTTAAATTGACTTCAGACTTCAGTCTTGCTTCTGATAAAATAAACCCATGTCCTTCTACTGTAATCATTTATGAAAAATACAAAATATATAGATTTTGATAACAAAGGAACATTAATAGGACCAAACACATCAGAATGAATAAGATCCAATACACCAGAAGACTTGTGAGAACTAGAGTAAAATTGAACACATTTTCTTTCCATAAATGCAATGTTCGCAAAAGTTGAACTCAAGATTACAATCATTTAACCCCTCAATGAGGTTTTTATTTTTCAAGGTACGTAGACCCTTCTCACCAATGTGGCCATATCTCAAATGCCATAACATAGTCTTTTTAGTAGGAAGCCTAGCTTCCAAAGCATGTGCACAACCATCGAAACTGGTTACAGAAAATTTCTTCACTGCATGTTCAGATGGTGGGGATGAAGTGACAATAGCTCATTTCCTTGAGTCAGAAGAACTATTGCACTGTGAAGTGCATGCCTCCAGCTGAAATAGAGTACCCCTCTGAGTACCCTTCACAAGCACCATAGATCCTCTTGTCATCTTGCATCTGTCCTTCGAAAAGACAACTTGCACACCTGCATCATTCAACATACTTATAGAAAGCAGGTTTTGTGCAAGGCCTGGAATGTGCATAACTCTAGTGATCCCCTTCACTCGTCCATTAGAGAATTGGATTGAGACTCTTCCATGACCAACAATCTTTAGATGAGAGTCATCACCAAGGTATAGCCTTCCACCATCGAACTCTTCATATTTGGTAAACCAGTCTCGATGCAAGGTCATGTTGAATGATGCACCAGAATCAATCAACCACACATCATTAGATGCATGGGTGGCTAGGGCTGCGATGAAGGCATCACCATCATCTTGTGACTTGTCAAAATATGAATCAAGAGCTTTCTTCTTCTTTTTCTTCTCCTCTTTGCATTCCTTTAGGAAATGCCCAGTTTTACCATAGTTCCAACAAATAGCCTTCGACTTTCTAGGAGATTTGGATCTCCCACAGGATTTGGATCTACCCTTCTCAACTTTCTTGTCTTTCTTCTTCCCTTTCTCCTTGGGTCTTCCATGAACTGAAAGAGCCTCTTTGGCTGATTCAGTTGTCTTCCTCCGCATTTCTTCATATAACAGTAAGGACACCACATCTTCCATCTTGAAGGTGGTAGTGGTGCTTCTGATAGCCATTACAAGATGATCCCACAAATCTGGCACAGAACAAAGCAGGGTCATGCAACGATCCTCCTCCTCCATTTTAACACCCATAGGTGTCAACTATGCAATGATCATGTTGAAAGAATTCATGTGATCTGCAATAGATCCTTCGTCTTCCATATTTAGAGCAAACAACTTCTTTTTCAGGAAGAGTTTGTTCACCAAGGACTTGGCCTGATAAACATAACCCAACTTCTTCCAAAGATCCTTCGTTTTCTTCTCCTCATGGATGTTCAAAAGAACAGAGTCAGCTAAATAGATTCTAATGAGACCCTTATCCTTTTGATCTTTGAGGTCCCAATTAGCTTGTTGCATTGCGTGGGTTTTACACAAGATACCGTTTCCTAGAGGTCACGATCAACAAGTAGGTCCTCCATCTTCAATTTCCACAACTTGAAATTAGTGCCATTGAATTTCTCAACCTCTAACCTTCCGGATGTGGTTGCCATCTCCTTGCTGCAATAAGATACAAAATACTCTGCACAAGACTCCCACTCAACCTAAGATTAGCTCAAAAATCCCCTACCTAGCAGCTAGAACCAAAAACTGGCTAGGCTCTGATACCAACTGAAAGGAAGCTAGGTGTGCAGAAATCACTTCCTACACTAATCTAATGAGGGGAGGATAGTGCAAATTCAAATTTATCCTAACTATTACAGCAACATTAAACCATTAACATGAGATATTGCAGTAAACACATAACAGGGAAGGTGAGGCAGAAGAAGAGAGACACAAGATATACATGGGGAAAACCCTTATCGAGTGAAAAACCCCACACTCCAAAACCTGCACAATGTATTATCAAAACAAAGAATGTTTACAACACTCTTGCAATGCAAGCTCTCAGGAGTCTTTGACACTCATATTTGGAGACAAACGGGTAACATAACAGTACCTGTCAAACTTGTAATACATCTCCTCATCCAAGAACCTATTTATATAGAATATACAAGGCAATATTGGTCCAAACTTGGAATGGGCGTCCAACTTGGCCTCATGGCCCAAAACCCATGCCTAAGGACACTTGGTCAACATTGTAGAATGTGCCTGACACTTGTCCATAGCTCCCATCCCAAAGAGGTCACCTATTTCCAAAATGGGCTGTGACAGATGGTCTTTCGACACTTACGACTATCATAGAATCTGTCATAGCAGTTACAACTTATAGTTGTAAGAGAATCTCTCATACATAGGCTATAAATAGCATATTCTCTTACAACATGTCATAGTCCACCTTGGGGCACCCAAATATGTCTTTTTTAAAGATGCTATGACACATGTCTTCACCTATCTTACATGCTTCTATTTCTAACTCTTACATGTCATAACTTTGTCATAGGAATCTATCATAACCATTTCGGTCAAACATTCCCTTATACAACATCTAAGATGCTGACACATGGAAAAATGCTCCTACCACAAAGTGGGACGCCTATCTCCTCATGTGAGCACAAAATTACAAGTTGTCATCTTCATGTAGGATGACACATCACCGTGCCACATCCCACAATATGACAATATGGAATTTACAATTAATTTACAACATAGGCAATGAATTAATAAATACAAACATAAATAATGTAAGGAATTACCAAGGTTAAGACACATTAATTCCCAACATTAAGCATGATAGACTTGTTGGTTTGGACTAAAACTAGGTATGTGGCCACTGTGATATGGCTCATAAGATGGTGTATGAACAGGATTTTCATGAAATGGTGGAAAGTAAGACATATTTCTTCGAAATGAAGACATATTGCAACATTTATATGAGCTAAAAACTCATTGAAAACTTCACAATAAAAATCAAGTCTGATTTTTTAGTAATATAAGTACATACCAACACTTGTCTTCTCTAAACCAGTAGATATTTCTTTCTAGAGTCACCAGGTGTGTGTTTTCCTTACCTCCCAAGGCAGGTTTTGCTGACATACACACCAATATTAGCAATGCATGAAGTGTTCTACACTGGTTTTCACTAAACCAAAACTTCAAAGTCGCCAGGTATGTATTTAAAATACCTCAAAAGGCATATATCAGCTGCTATACACACCAAACAACAGTAACAAAAGTATAAAATGGACTGAGAATCAGTTCACAGTCCCACCAGGCATGCCAAAAAAAGTTGTCTCTTAAAGTTGCACCATTACCAAGTTGTAGAACTTGGTACTTTAGAGGAACATGGAAACACTCCTATGGCTGTGGGTCACCTAGAAATTGGAGTGAATCTCTGGAGAAGGCCGGCTTCCTAGCTGGTTATCACCTAAACTAATGAATTTTGCAGAGAAAAGGGAAGGAAGAAACTCAGAAAAATAAACTGAAAATGAAAGGGTGATACACCAAAAATGACAAGGACAATGAAAATCCAGATTTACATACACTGGGTTCAAACTGACAAACTAAGTTTGCACAACCTATTACAGTATGCTTCTGCATAAATATTTCACTAAATGGTCAAGAAGACAAAAACTTGTCAAAGGAAGAGGGCTTCACAAATAACAAGTGATATGCACTCTTATCAACACAATCAGCAACCTACATTAGCTTACTATTTACAACAAAGGTATAACATATGAGACAAAGCTATAAGGAGATTAAGAAAACTTCACAAGTAACTTGATCAATCATTCAAACATACACAAAAAACTACAAGAACAAGAAGGCAAGAGTTTCATCACCAGGAATAACCAAGGTATCCACTATATTCCATGTCCAAAAATGAATGAGTTACAAACTATCAAAATCTGAGCAAGGATTGTAGAAATCACGAGTCTCCAAAAATTGCATAATCAGAACTAGTTACAAATGAGTCAACAAAGTGACTATATCCATCTCCAAGGTAGTTGCATCAAAATAGGGTCTCTAACTATTTTTGGGTCGGATGCCCTCAAAAAGCCTAAAATATAGCACCTAAATCTCCTCCAAAAGAGCTCACAGTGCGAGAAAAAGTCCATCATGACTTGGTCTAACATGATGACACATGAAAACCACTCCTAAAAGACTCCAAAAGTAGTAAAACACCTCCTAGAAGCTCTCAAAACATTCACCTCAACTAGTAAATGCCTCCATGACTTAGTCAAACACTCAACTCAAGGGCAAAACAAAAGGCTATATATTTGGCATTTGTTTGCCAAATCTTGCACTCTCCTATATGGTCCTGCATAACAAGGTCACTTCATGCCGTAAATATGCTTTACCATTCTCTCTACATCTAATGATAACAATAAACTTAAATGATTTATAATGGCATCATTCAAGCTTAATTGTTTTACATTTTGTATCTAATGCAAAGAAAATAAAAGCATCGAAGTGCTAACCATAGCAAGAGGGAACAAAATTAATACAAAAGTTAAGACTTATCTACCACATTGTGGCATATCATAAGGCATAGCATGTTGCCAAAACCTAAGACCCAAGTCTTGGATCATGGGCTTTCTTATGAAAAAGATGCAAAAGTTAAAAAAGAATGCAAAAAAAACCCATTGGGCTCCTAGGGCAACAAACCCTAAAAGACAAACATTGAGCAAAATTGCAACTTTTCATTTTGCAAGTTTTGGTCTCCTGCGTACACTGCCATGGTCAAGCTGTGTCTTGACTTCTGTAGAGGCTTCTTACTGGGTTTTGAAGGCATTTCAGCTACAGATCTTCATGAAAAGGCTTCAACAGCCACAAGCAAGTAAAAAGCTTGACTTCTTTGATGCCAAAACTGTAAATCAGTGTTATTTCTACTCTCATTTATGCACAATCTATGATAAACAACTCATTTCTTGTCATTATGCGACCATACCAACTATATTTCATGCTCAAACAAGCTGTATTTTCTTTGAAAAAACTACAGAAATAGAAAAAGGTTTGTTATTTATAAGATGTTTCAGTGTACGTATAGCTTCTGTTGGCTTTCCATTTGATACTGTAGCAGCAAGCTTGTTACTATCATGAAAGTTTTGTACCTTAGGGTTTTATGCAAACAAACCCTCACTATATGCATACTTTCTCTGCTACTTGAATGGGTCTAAGCACAAATCTTTGTTCCCCTATAGCAGCAAGCAGATGATATTCATTTTACTTGAGATAATATACTATTGTATACAATACCAACTTTCCTTATACTGTGAATACACTTTCTTTCTTGTGTACTATGCATACAATGTATAAATGTTGAACTACACTAAGGTTTTGTAAACCAAACCCTTCCCTGTAATGACATATGCAAGTTACCTTTATCTTGTACACCTGTAGCAACATATAAACAAGCATTGGCTATAGATATACTTATGTTGCTTCTATACCTGGGTATCCGTACATACATCATTTAAAACCTTTTCTTGTAAATAGCTTGCATGATTTTTACATTGCTCTTGTGAAGGAATCTGTATAATCTCAAACTCTTCATTGTCATATCTCCTTATTTCCATAGGACTGGCTTGAAGTATGTTTGATAGCCTATCACTACTCTTTCCATTGATGTATCCTTCCATATGGTTAACATGTGACAACAATATAACTTCATTTTATCTCTGTGACAACAACATGATATTAGACAGCTTCTTTGACAATAGCATGATATTAGACAGTCTCTTAAACCCACAAATGCATCTTGTCTGGTTCCATAAGGGTCTCTAAACAATGCTCTTCATACAACCTCTTTTATTGACTGTAGTTATGACTATTTCCACTGTCAGACTATTATCGCACTGTTTAGAACTCATAGGTGGTGATTGATTCTGCAATCTTCAAGACTGTTTTGACTGATTCATGGTTTACTATTCCTTTTTACCTTACTACTTCCTTTGACTGGTCCTCTATACTTTGTTAAGGACATGATAAAGGCTATGTTCTTTTTCCCATGGTGACTGCTTCTATCCACTATGTTGTACATTTTTTACTGTCATAAAGAAACTACTCCTTCCTGACAGATGTATCACCATGATTATATATTTGTCCTCTCCTTTGCAGTGACTTCTCTTATACCTCTAAATATATTTTTGACTACCTTTTTTGGTAATGTATTGAGCTCCTTTAATGTCTCTATTGACCTTTACTAGGATGGAGCAGTCCTTCAAGTTTTGCAGTCCATATTCCTTGTTTGAATCCTTATGAACATGTTAGACTTGTTACTATATCTTAGCTTTAATTAGGGTCACTGTGTTTCCTCATTGTCAAGCTCTTCATTGCATAACTTAATTGTTCACTGTCACCTTGCACTTTACCCTATACTGATGACTGTTCCTTCACTATTCGTTAAGAAGATCATTTCTAACATGACTATCATTCATTGTCCTTGCTCTGTACAGAGAAGCTTGTTATATTGTTATCTATGACTGTCCCTCTCCATACTTGGACTATACAACTTGACTATCCTTGTGACTATCCGTTGATTCTACTGAGGCTCTCCTTTGTCTTTCTGTTGACTAAAACCTGAAAAGTCACATGATTGCTCATCTCTATATTAAGCTTCAATTGAGTAGGTATTTCACCATTTATGACAATGACATCAGTCAAATCATTCTTATAGGTGATGAAAGATATACTCAAAACTGATAAAGAGAATGCCTTTACACTCTCATCCCTCTTAAATCATAAGAAGGAAGCATGTTGGACTTGACCCTTATGGGAGCCCATTTCACTCCACATGTTGAAATCAGATAAACAAGTTAGTAACATAACTTTCTCTATACCTACACAGGAAACAAACATGTTAGGAAAATATGTGCATGTGATTGATGTTCTTATTTATCCTATTGCTTTCTATGGAGGTCCATGTGATACTGACTGGTTTATTGCATCTGAAAATCAGATTGTATGTTTGTAGATATATGTCATATGTTATATGATGACTCGTCATTTCTCTAACATCATTTTTTACCCTCCAATGCATATAACTAGAGGCAGCAAGGAGATAACAGTTGGGTGTAGGACACGTGGACAACACGGGATGACACAAGACAAAAAAATAGGACCAAGACTTGTCATTTAGGCAATGATGAGTCACCCTATACCATTTGCACATTTCTTTCTTTAATTTTCTATAAATGTATAGTCTTTATTTTCATTTGCAATGAATCAGTTAGTCTCATGGCTTGTGTGAGACCTCATACATTTATTTTTCCAATAAAGATTACTTTTCCTCTAAAAGATTTGTACAATCTTTCAAATAAGTTATGCATCTAAAATGCAAATTGGCACTGTAATCTTAATTTGTTTTATTTGTGCACATGGATATTATACAGTAGAAATAAAATGTACCTTTCTCTTCTTTAAAACTTCAAAATCTCTACCTGATTGAGCTAGTAGTAAAATTAGGACTAGCTCAATCAGGTAACATTTTTGGTGACATCTACTATATGTTTGCCTACGAAATATCAGACCAGTTGCCTAGACCTTATCCATTGGGCATGGAGTCACTCAAAGACTTCTAAAACACTTGGATAAATAGATTTCTGACTTCTGCAACTCAGCAGAACAAAACATGATACCTTGAAAACCCTAATCTTCCTAACAGAAACTCAGGTCAAACTGACTAACTATGCAAACAACACTTGGAGGAAAAAACCTACTCAGTTACTAACTCTACTCTACATTAACCAAGAAAGACATCAACTCAACAAAACCATTCACTGGTTGGGTGAAGTAGTTGCCATTTCTACATAATTCACAATGTTTATCTTTCTTGAAGACAGCTAGAAAGAGATGAAACATGAATAGAAATTCAACAAAAAGTTGCAATACCTCTTGCAAAACATACACAAGTTCACTAACCTTTTCATATGGAATACAAACATTCTTGTTCTGAGGTAGAAAAGTGACTTGAATATGCTCTTCCTTAGCTATACCTTCATGCTTGGGTGCAAGCAAGATAGGAATATTCTTGTTGGCCTCCATTCTGGCTAGATGCCTAACTGAGCATCCTCTAGAAAGAGTGAATTCAGAACTCTCCATGCTGATTTCTTGTTGTTCCAAATCATATTGTTGCTCCTCATCTTGTTTTTGATCTTCTACTTCAAATGGTGCTGGTTCAATATCCAAAGTTGGGCAAAAAGAAGCTTCCTCTAGAGTCAAAACAAACTTTAGATCATCCCAAAATGAAACTACCTCATTAGCCAAAGCTTCATTCTCATATTGACTTTCACGAACCAGCAACTCATTACACTCCTTAACATCTTGTCGTTGTCCCAAATCTTGTGTTATCACAGTCATATCCTCTTCATTTTGTTCAATAAATGAAGGTAGCTCTTCATACCAAAACATATCAGCCTCTTTTCCCCCAAGTTCCTCATGTTCATTTATCTCCTCTACATGTTGTTCCCGCTCTTGTTCAAACTTGTGAACTTGCTATCCTAATTTAGCATGATTTGCAACTTCTTCTAGCAGGTTTAATCCTCTGTCATCCATTTTAGAGACAAAACCTTCAAGGTCATCCCAAAATGAATCTCCCTCACACTCTTCATGAGATTCTAATGGAGGAGGACTATTTTCTACTTCATAACAACTCTTAGCCAGCTATGTAGGTTCTAAGAAAGGTTTACTTTCACACTATTTTACTTGATTTGAGACCCCATTGTCAGACTACTTAGTTTTAATCAGCAACTTCTCATATTTTTGAGCATCTTCTTGTTGGTCTGAAACTTCTAGTAAGTTGGGTACCTGAATGCTTTCCTCATCTTATTCAACAAAAACAGGTAGTTGATAAAACAAAAAGACAAATTCGTCCTCTTCATGTGGTGCCTTCTCCAATGAAACTTGGGCATTCTATCATTGCAACTGAAGACCTTTACCTTACAACATCTATACGCTACTTTCATTCATTTTATAAACAACATTAGAAAACTCTTCAAATGAATGAAATTGTAAGGGATTTAGTAACATGCCTGATCCTACATCCTCTTCACATGCGTTATGCTCATATTTAGTCAGGGACATGGTAGAAATATTAGCAATCGACTGCTTCTCTTGCCATAGAGTTTCATGTTCATACTTACCTCCTAGTAAGAAATTTGATTCCTCATCTTCTTGATCTTGGACTAGTATGGAAGGGGTAGCCTTAAAAAGATTTGGTATTTTATAATCAGGATACCTAGTCCAAGAAGGCTGCCATGGTTTTTCAGTACTTTGATGGCTTGGTTCAAGTTCTTGATATGACCGAAACTGAGGATTAATGGACTAGTTTGACTAATTTTATTCATTCATGGGCTCCTATTGTAAAGCATATTCTTGCTGCCTCTTTATGTCATTCAACTACTTGGTCGAGTTAAGCAATATGTTGTTGATATTTGCAATCTCCAGTCTCTCATCATTTTGAAGTTGATTGGGAAATTAGTATTGCTGGTTTGGCATAAAATGGGATTCTTGAGGCTGGTCATGGGCATACACTGGCTACCATGGAGTTTGTACATGGGTGGGGGGGTGGTAAGCATGATAGACTTGTTGGTTTGGACTAAAACCAGCTATGTGACCACTGTGATATGGCTCATAAGATGGTGTATGAACAAGATTTTCATGAAATGGTGGAAAGTAAGAAATATTTATTTTAAATGAAGACATATTGCAACATTTATATGAGCTGAAAACTCATTGAAAACTTCACAATAAAAATCAAGTCTAATTTTTTAGTAAAATAATTACATACTGGCACTTGTCTTCTTGAAACCAATAGATATTTCTTTCCAGAGTTGCCAGGTGTGTGTTTACCTTGCCTCCCAAGGTAGGTTTTGCTGACATACACATTGATACCAGCAATGCATGAACTGTTCTACACTGGTTTTCAATAAAACAAAGCTTCGAAGTCGCTAGGTATGTATTTAAAATACCTCAAAAGGCATAAATCAGCTGATGTACACACCAAATAGTAGTAACAAAAGTATAAAATGGACTGAGAATCAATTCACAGTCCCACCGGGCATGCCAAAAACTATTGTCTCTTAAAGTTGCACCATTACCAAGTTGCAGAACTTGGTACTTTAGAGGAACATGGAAACACTCCTATGGCTGTGGACCACCTAGAAATTGGAGTGAATCTCTGGAGAAGGCCGGCTTCCTAGCTGGTTATCACCTAAACTAATGAATTTTGCAAAGAAAAGGGAAGGAAGAAACTTAGAAAAATAAAATGAAAATGAAAGGGTGATACACCAAAAATGACAAGGACAATGTAAATCCAGATTTACATACATTGGGTTCAAACTGACAAAAACTAAGTTTGCACAACCTGTTACAGTATGCTTCTGCATAAATATTTCACTAAATGGTCAAGAACACAAAAACTTGTCAAAGGAAGAGGGACTTCACATTTAACAAGTGATATGCACTCTTATCAACACAATCAACAACCTGCATTAGCTTACTATTTGCAGCAAAGGTATAACATATGAGACAAAGTTATAATGAGATTAAGAAAAATTCACAAGTAACTTGATCGATCATTCAAACATACACAAAAAACTACAAGAACAAGAAGGCAAGAGTTTCATCACCAAAAATAACTAAGGTATCCACTGTATTCCATGTCCAAAAATGAATGAGTTACAAACTGTCAAAATCTGAGCAAGGATTGTAGAAATCACAAGTCTCCAAAAATTGCATAATCAGAACTAGTTACAAATGAGTCAACAAAGTGACTATATCCATCTCGAAGGTAGTTGCATCAAAATAGGGTCTCTAACTATTTTTGGGTCGGATGCCCTCAAAAAGCCTAAAATATAGCACATAAATCTCCTCCAAAAGAGCTCACAATGAGAGAAAAAGTCCATCATGACTTGGTCTAACATGATGACACATGAAAACTACTCCTAAAAGACTCCAAAAGTAGTAAAACACCTCCTAGATGCTCTTAAAACATTCAACTCAACTACTAAATGCATCCATGACTTAGTCAAACACTCAGGACAAGGGCAAAACAAAAGGTTATATATTTGGCATGTGTTTGCCAAATCCTCCACTCTCCTATATGGTCTGCATAACAAGGTCACTTCATGCCATAAATATGCTCTACTATTCTCTCTACATCTAATGATAATAGTAAACTTAAATGATTTATAATGACATCATTCAAGCTTAATTGTTTTACATTTTGTATCTTATACAAATAAAATCAAAGCAAAGGAAATAAAAGCACCAAAGTGCTAACCCTAGAAAGAGGGAACAAAATTAATATAAAAGTCTTAAAAGACTTATCTACCACATCGTGGCATATCATAAGGCATAGCATGTTGCCAAAGCCTAAGACCCAAGTCTTGGACCATGGGCTTTCTTATGAAAAAGATGCAAAAGTTAAAAAAGAATGCAAAAAAAAACCCATCGGGCTCCTAGGGCAACAAACCCTAAAAGACAAAAGTTGAGCAAAATTGTAAATTTTCATTTTGCAAGTTTTGGTCTCCTACGTTGGTCGAGCTCTGTCTTGACTTCTGTAGAGGTTCTTGTTGGGTTTCGAAGGCATTTCAGTTACAGATCTTGATGAAAAGGCTTCAACAGCCATAGGCAAGTAAAAAGATTGACTTCTTTGACACCAAAACTATAAATCAGTGCTATTTCTTCTTTCATTTATGCACATCTTTGATAAATATCTCATTTCCTCTCATTATGTGACCATACCAACTGTATTTCATGCTCAAACAAGTTGTATTTTCTTTGAAAAAACTATAGAAATAGCAAAAAGATTTATTATTTATAAGATGTTTTAGTGTATGTATAGCTTCTGCTGGCTTTCCATTTGATACTGTAGCAACAAGCTTGTTACTCTCACGAAAGTTTTGTACCTTAGGGTTTTATGCAAACAAACCCTCACTGTATGCATACTTTCTCTGCTACTTGAATGGTTCTAAGAACAAATCTCTATTCCCCTGTAGCAGCAAGCGGAGGATATTCATTTTGCTTGAGATAATATACTATTGTATAAAATAACTTTCCTTATACTGTGAATACACTTTCTTTCTTGTGTACTATGCATATAAGGTATAAATATTGAACTACACTAAGGTTTTGTAAACCAAACCCTTCCCTGTAACAGCATATGCAAGTTACCTTTATCTTGTACACCTGTAGCAACATATAAACAAGCATTGGTTGTAGATATACTTATCTTGCTTCTATACCTATGTATCTATACATACATCATTTAAAACCTTTTCTTGTAAATAACTTGCATGATTTTCACATTGCTCTTGTAAAGGAATCTGTATAATCTCAAACTCTTCATTGTCATATCTCCTTATTTCCATAGGACTGGCCTAAAGTATGTTTGATATCCTATCACTACTCTTTCCATTGATGTATCCTTCCATATGGTTAACCTATGACATCAATATAACTTCATTTTATCTCTGTGACAACAACATGATATTAGACAGTCTCTTTGATAGTAGCATGATATTAGACAATCTCTTAAACCCACAAATGCATCTTGTCTGGTTCCATAAGGGTCTCTGAACAATGCTCTTCGTACAACCTCTTTTATTGACTGTAGTTATGACTATTTCCACTGTCAAACTGTTATTGCACTATTTAGAACTCATAGGTAGTGACTGATTCTTCAATCTTCAAGACTGTTTTGACTAATTCATGGTTTACTATTCCTTTTTACCTTACTACTTCCTTTGACTAGTCCTCTATACTTTGTCAAGGATATGATGAAGGCTATGATCTTTTTCCCATGGTGACTGCTTCTATCCACTATGCTGCACATTTTTTACTGTCATAAAGAAACTGCTCCTTCTTGACAGATGTATCACCATGACTGTATATTTGTCCTCTCCTTTGCAGTGACTTCTCCTATACCTCTAAAGATCTTTTTGACTACCTTTTTTGGTAATGTATTGATCTCCTTTAATGTCTTTGTTGACCTTTACTAGGATGGAGCAGTCCTTCAAGTTTTGCAGTTCATATTCCTTGGTTGAATCCTTATGAACATGTTAGACTTGTGACTATCTCTGAGCTTCAATTAGGGTCTGAGCTTCATTTAGGGTCACTATGTTTCCTCATTGTCAATCTATGATTGCATAACTTAACTGTTCACTGTCACCTTGCACTTTAGTTTGTACTATACTGATGACTGTTCCTTCACTATTCATTAACAAGATCATTTCTGACATGACTATCATTCATTGTCCTTGCTCTGTACAGAGAAGCTTATTATATTGTTATCTATGACTGTCCCTCTCAATACTTGGACTGTACAACTTGACTATTCTTGTGACTATCCATTGATTCTACTGAGGCTCTCCTTTGTCTTTCTATTGACTGAAACCTGAAAAAGTCACATGATTGCTCATCTCTATATTAAGCTTCAATTAAGTAGGTATTTCACCATTTATGACAATGACATCAGTCAAATCATTCTTATAGGTGATGAAAGATATACTCAAAATTGATAAAAAGAATGCCTTTACACTCTCATCCCTCTTAAAACACAAGAGGGAAGCATGTTGGGCTCGACCCTTATGGGAGCCCATTTCATTCCACATGCTGAAATCAGATAAACAAATTAGTAACATAACTTGCTCTATACTGTACATGAAACAAACATGTTAGGAAAATATGTGCATGTGATTGATGTTCTTGGTTATCCTATTGCTTTCTATGGAGGTCCATGTGATACTGACTGGTTTATTGCATCTAAAAATTAGATTGTATGTTTGTAGATATATTTCATTGTTATATGATGACTCGTCATTGCTCTAACATCATTTTTTACCCTCCAATACATATAACTAGAGGCAGCAACGAGATAACAGCTAGGTACAGGACACACGGACAACACGGGAAGACGCAAGACAAAACAAACAGGACCAAGACTTGTCATTCAGGTAATGACGAGTCACCCTATACCATTTGCACATTTATTTCTTTAATTTCCTATAAATGTATAGTCTTTATTTTCATTTGCAATGAATTAGTTAGTCTCATGGCTTGTGTGAGACCTCATACATTTATTTTTCTAATAAAGATTACTTTTCCTCTAAAAGATTTGTACAATCTTTCAAATAAGTTATGCATCTAAAATGCAAATTGGCACTGTAATCTTAATTTTTTTAATTTGTGCACATGGATACAATATAGTAGAAATAAAATGTACCTTTCTCTTCTTTAAAACTTCAAAATCTCTACCTGATTGAGCTAGTCGTGAAATTAGGTAACAATCCCTAAGACCAAAAAATTGCCAAAGTTTGATGGACCAGTTCTCAGAATTTGTGGTAGCTGGGAACATTCTATTTGGACCTACAAGTGTATGTGGGGTCCTTCCACAATAACCTCTCTCGGTTTTGGTCAACTCAAATCCATTTGACCGTGCTAAAATCAAATGTATTCTTGCAAAATGCTTCATTTTCATGCAACGCAACCTTGCCAGGTGCTATATTTTTTGATCTGTTCATTGTGGGGCCGAACCAACTGCACCAACATGTCTAGGTGGGCATGTAAATGCTAGGGGAGGTCTCGTTTCATGCACCAAGTGTCTTAGTCGTTCCGGGTGCAAGCTACCGGTAAAGTGACTTTGTAAGTAGCTTACAACTCAGAATGACTGGGACCCTTGGCACACAAAACAAGACCTTCCCTGGCATTTACCCACCCACCCCAATGTGTTGGCGTAGTTAGTTCATTCCCACAAGCTGTGGAATACAAAATCTCACTCTTAGTACCTTTCAACTTTGTTGGTAACTTACATTCAGAATGACTAGGACACTTGGCACACGAAACGAGACCTCGCCTAGCATTTACCTACCCATTCTGACATGTTGGTGTAGTTGGTTTGGTCCCATGATGACTAGAGAAAAAAATATGGCACCTGTTGCAAGTATGAGGTGAACTAGTGTTGTCATTGATGTCAACATACTCATATTACATTGACAAGAAGGATTGGATGGGCTGTGTGTTGAGGATATTGAGAAAATTAGCCTCAGTCAGGAACAGTGAAGAACAGTGATGAGAAGAAGGCAAATATATTGGATAGGTTGAGAACCGGAGGATGCGGATTAAAGGGTTTGCAGATATGAGTCTTGAGATACTTTAGTCAAGTTTTCAGAGGTCCTCATGAAGACCTGAAGAAGTTATGGCTGTCTGTGTGGAACCGGTTCCGGCAAGTGCTTAGAGGTGACAGAGGATCACAGAAAGGTCCGGTGAGGTCCGGAATTGTACAATCCTAATCTGTGGATTGGAAAGAGTGTTTGGGATGTCCTTGTGATGTGCCATCTCGAGTTGTGTATGATTTGGAGGTCCGGAAGTACCTCTTGCATTATGACAGTGGCGACAGACTGTGTTCTTGAAGTTCCGGATAAGGAGGATAAGAGATTTCAGTAAGTAAAGGAAATGCGGATGTACCTGGTCATTCAGACAGGCTTGTGAAGGTTCTTGGATCATGTTGAGGTTGTGTTGTTGGTCCGCATTGATAATGTATGATTTGAAGGTCCAGAAGTACCTTCTACAGTGGCGACAGACTGTGTTCTTGAAGTTCCGGATGAGGAAGACAAGAGATTCCAGCAAGTAAAGGAAGTGTGGATGTATCCGGTCATTCAGGCAGGCTTGTGAAGTTTCCTGGATCGTGTTGAGGTTGTGTTGTTGATCCGCATTGATAGTAGAGCCCAGAATTGAAGTTATTCTTCCGGATGAAGTTCTTGCTCTGTTTAGCCGACCGGATGAATTGTTCATCCTGTGAATGTTCTTGTGGTGGCCGACCGGATGTGTTATTCATCTTGTGGATACTCTTATGATTGTTTGCCAACTTAGATGTTTGTTCCTAAGTCGATGTCTTGTATAAATAACGGTCTGTGAGTTCATTTCGAGGTGTGGTTTTTTTTGTGGATAAGTGTGGCATAGCGAAGAGAAGTGCGAAAGGCAGAGCAGAGGTTTTGGGCTTAAATGGAACTGATCTGGACATGGTAGAGATGTCATTCTCCAGTTCAAGATTGTGATTCTTATCACTTTGTAGACAGTGTGTCTCCTTGTAGGCAGTGGGCCTCTTTGTGAGCAGTGTGCTCGGGCAGTGAGCCCTAATTGGCATGTGCCATTCATTCTTCTTTATTCTTCTAACAGAGAATAATTCTTGGGTTAATCACCCCGTGGTTTTTCCCTTAACCAGGTTTTCCACGTCAAAATCTTGGTGTTTAATGTGTTGATGTTTATCTGCTCTTGTGCTTATGTATTATGCTTCCATGGATGATTAATTGATATGCTGCTAACTAATAACGAAGAATCAAGTGTTTAAAAATACAAGAAGTTTTATACAACTGATTCACCCCCCCCTCTCAGTTGTAAGCCCTAGATCCAACAATTGGTATCAGAGCCAAGTTCCTCTGAAAGGAGCTTAACCGCTTGAGGAGATCCAAAATGTCGTCATACAAGAAGGATAGTCCGAAGTTCGATGGAACCAACTTCACTCTCTGGAAAGGTCGCATGAAGTGCCACTTGGAATGTATGGGAAAAGCATACTTGGCTATGGTTTCAAAACCACATGTACCTCCACAAGGTGGCCCGACAACTCTGAATGAAATCACAGAAGCAGAAAACAATCTGCGGACCAAGGAAGCTCTTCTAAGCGCATTGAATGACTCAGATCTCTCAAATGTTATTGACCTACCAACTGCATATGAGATCCTGACTAAACTGGAACTTCTGTATGAAGGAGATGAGTTTGTCAAAAGTGCAAGGTTGCAAAGTCTGAAAGGGAAATTTGAAAGATTGAAGATGAGAGATGATGAAAACATCACTACCTTTATGCCAAGAGTGAATGAGCTGGTTTGTGGAATCAGAAATGCTGGTGGAACTCTAGATGAAAATGAGATTGTCTGCAAAATCCTAAGATCCCTTCCTGCTGCCTACAAAATCAAGGTTGCTGCCATTGATGAATTCAGAGCCCACACAACTGTCACAAGAGAACAACTGGCTGGCAAACTAGCTGCATTTGAAATGACCGAGTTTGGAGATGATCCTCCCAAGACTGAATCTGCTTTCAAAGCCAGTGCCTATGTGAAAGGCAAACAGAGATTTGATCCGGGAGAAAACTCATCAAGGAAAATGTCATGGTATGATCAAGCAAGAAGAGACATGGAAGAAGAAGAAGCAGAAACAGCTCAACTTGAAGCCCTCATTGCAAAGAGACTGCCAAGAGGATCCGGTAAGTATGAAGGAAAACTACCCTTTAAGTGTTTCAACTGCAATAAGATTGGTCATTTTGCTTCAAGATGTCCGGAAAGATCTACAAGGTCTAATACTAACAGACAAAGGTTTCAAAAGAATTGCTATTATGTTCATGAAGAAGATGACAATGAAGGAGTAACAGATGATGAATCAGAACTAGGAAGCAAATCCAGAAATGAGTGGGTGTTTATTGCCATCAAGGAAGAAGATTCAATACTCTCTGAATCTGTCAATCACAAAGTTGTTGAAAAAGCTTTGGCTGCTCAAGTGGAAGAAAAGGATGATTGGGTTATTGACAGTGGATGTTCTCACCATATGACTGGTGACAAGAATAAGTTCTTGAATTTGGAAAGGTATGAAGGAGGAAAGGTAAAGTTTGGTGACAATTCTGCTGGCAGAATCAGAGGCAGGGGAACTATTTCCTTTGATGGAAAGAGCAAAACAGGTAACGTACTATATGTTGAAGGATTGAAGCACAATCTTCTCAGTGTTGGTCAGTTAGTGGACAAAGGCTATGATCTCCGGTTCAAGAATGGAAAATGCAGAATCTTTTCAAGCTCCGGAACTGAAATTGCATCCGGTACTCAGACAAAAGGTAATATCTTTCATCTGGTTGGTTCAAATAAAGGTTGTTTGTTTGCTCAAATTGATCAGAGTTGGTTATGGCATAGAAGAATGTGTCATGTAAATTTTGATAACATCATCAAGATAAGCAATACTCAGGCCGTAAGAGATCTTCCAAAATTGATGAAACCTACAAATAGTTTGTGCAAAGAATGTCAGCTAGGTAAACAAAGCAGAGTCTCTTTCAAAAGCAAAGATCAGTCTTCTACCGGATTGTTGGAATTAGTACATACTGATCTCTGTGGTCCGACAAGAATCAAGAGTCTGCAAGGTGATAGATATTTCATGTTGTTAATTGATGATCATTCCTGGATGATGTGGGTTACCTTTCTAAAAGAAAAATCAGAAGCATTTGAGAAGTTCAAAATCCTCAAAGCTATGGTAGAGAATCAAACCGGATTGAAACTAAAATGTCTAAGGTCTAATAGAGGTGGTGAATTTACATCTGGTGAGTTCATTGACTTCTGTGAGAAGCAGGGTATAAGGAGACAGTTGTCTGCTCCTAGGACTCCACAGCAGAATGGAGTAGTTGAGAGAAAGAACCGGACCATCCAGGAAGCTGCCAGGACAATGATGTTGGAAGCAAATGTTCCTCAAATGTTTTGGAAGGAAGCTATCAGCACTGCTGTCTACACTCTCAATCGAGTTCAAATCAGAAACAACACCGGTAAGACCCCCTATGAACTCTGGTTTGGCATCACTCCTACTGTGAAATATTTCAGAGTATTTGGTAGCAAGTGTTATATTAAAAGAGATGAAGATCTAGGAAAGTTTGATGCTAGAAGTGATGAAGGAATGTTCTTGGGTTACTCCACTCAAAGCAAAGCATACCGGTGTTACAATAAGAGATTGAGGAAGATGATAGAAAGCACCAATGTGAAAGTTGATGAAGGAATTGAGAAGCCTTCAAGATTTTATGAGTTTGATGAAGATGACCAAGACAGTGTTCAAGGACCTCAATCCTCTCCGGTGAGACAGAGTCAGCCCGATCCGGTAAATCAGGAAGAAGAGATAGGTTTGAATGAGCCTGATCAAGAAGCAGCAGTGCAGGATACTCCCAAAATTCCAAGGTATGTAAGACTGAACCACTCTGAAGATCAAATCATAGGTGACAGAAGCAAAGGTGTACAAACTAGAAGGAATGTTGCTCAAAATTAGGATGAATGTTGTCTGATTTCAAAGATTGAACCTAAAACAATAAATGAAGCCTGCAATGATGAAAACTGGACCAAAGCAATGGAAGATGAATTGATGCAAATTGAGAAAAATCATACTTGGGATCTTGTTCCCAGACCTAGAGACAGGAATGTAATTGGAACCAAGTGGGTCTTCTGGAACAAACTAAATGAAGCTGGTGAAGTAATCAGAAACAAAGCTAGATTGGTCTGCAAAGGCTACTCTCAAATAGAAGGAATTGACTTTGAAGAGACTTTTGCTCCGGTGGCAAGAATTGAAGCAGTCAGATTACTTCTTGCATTTGCTGCCTTCAAAGACTTCAAGGTATATCAGATGGATGTCAAGTCTGCCTTCCTAAATGGTGATCTGGAAGAAGAAGTCTACATTGAACAACCGGATGGATTTCAATTGTCTGATAATGATGATATGGTCTGCAAGTTGAAGAAAGTTTTGTATGGATTGAAGCAAGCCCCAAGAGCATGGTATGAAAGGTTGGATAAGCATCTTGTGCAGATTGGATTCAACAAAGGTACTGCTGACAGTAACTTATATTTCAAAATTGATCATGAAAACATTTTAATTGTTGAAGTGTTTGTGGATGATATCATTTTTGGAGGAAGAGATAGTATGTACAAAACTTTTGCAAATCAGATGAAAAGTGAGTTTGAAATGTCTATGCTTGGTGAAATGAATTTCTTCTTGGGTCTGCAAATTACTCAAACAAAAGAAGGGATCTTCATTTCTCAGATCAAATATGTGAAAGAATTGTTAAGGAAATTTGGTATGGAAGACTCAAAGCCTGTGAACACTCCTATGGCAACCGGATGTAAGTTAAGCAAAGATGATGATTCTCCAAAGGCAGATCAGACAAAGTATAGATCAATGATTGGTGGATTGTTGTATCTCACTCAAACTAGACCAGATATAATGCAGGCTGTTGGTCTTGTGGAAAGATTCCAGGCTGATCCTAGAGAATCTCATGTTATGGCAATCAAAAGAATTTTTAGGTAGTTGAAAGGAACAGTTGAGTATGGCTATGGTACCCTAGAGATCCAGATTTCTCTCTTCATGCTTACATAGATGCAGATTGGGCAGGAGATGTGGATGACCGGAAGAGCACTAGTGGTGGAGCATTCTTTTTGGGGAAGAGATTGGTTTCTTGGTTAAGCAAGAAACAAGATGCAATATCTCTGTCTACAACTGAAGCAGAATACATTGCAGCAGCAGGTAGTTGCACTCAAATCTTATGGATGAAGCAGATGCTAAGAGACATTAAAGTTGAATATGAGGAGCCTATCACAATTTTCTATGATAATTCAAGTGCAATTAATATTTCTAAGAATCCGGTATTGCATTCTAAGACTAAGCACATATCTATCAAGTTTCACTTTTTGAGAGAACAAGTAAACAAGGAAGAAGTCAGATTGGAGTATGTTCCCTCCAAGGATCAGATTGCAGATATCTTTACAAAACCTCTTCCCAAGGACTCTTTTGAATATCTCCGGGAGAAGTTAGGGGTCATGGCCCCTCCGGTGATGAACTAGGATGCACTGATGTGCATCAGTCCGGTGGATATCACAGTCATATCTTGTGATCCGGATTGATGATGGGGAGCTGCTACTAAGGAGGAGCAGCTGGTATGATTCTGATGTATTAGAATTGCAAGTATGAGCCCTTTGCCATTGATGTCAAAGGGGGAGAGAAGACATGTGAAAAACAAGTGGTTAATGATCAAAGGGGGAGCAGTAAAGGAAGAGAAGACATGTGAAAAGTTGTTGTTGATAGGGGGAGCTGTGACAGAAAGGAGAAGTTCTTGTCTTGATGGTTTTTCACATCATATGTTGCCATCAATGACAAAGGGGGAGATTGTTGCAAGTATGAGGTGAACTAGTGTTGTCATTGATGTCAACATACTCATATTACATTGACAAGAAGGATTGGATGGGCTGTGTGTTGAGGATATTAAGAAAATTAGCATCAGTCAGGAACAGTGAAGAACAGTGATGAGAAGAAAGCAAATATATTGGATAGGTTGAGAACCAGAGGATGCGGATTAAAGGGTTTGCAGATATGAGTCTTGAGATACTTCAGTCAAGTTTTCAGAGGTCCGCATGAAGACCTGAAGAAGTTATGGCTGTCTGTGTGGAACCGGTTCCGGCAAGTGCTTAGAGGTGACAGAGGATCACAGAAAGGTCCAGTGAGGTCCGGAATTGTACAATCCTAATCTACAGATTGGAAAGAGTGTTTGGGATGTCCTTGTGATGTGCCATCTCGAGTTGTGTATGATTTGGAGGTCCAGAAGTACCTCTTGCATTATGACAGTGGCGACAGACTGTGTTCTTGAAGTTTCGGATAAGGAGGATAAGAGATTTTAGTAAGTAAAGGAAATGCGGACATACCTGGTCATTCAGACAGGCTTGTGAAGGTTCTTGGATCATGTTGAGGTTGTGTTGTTGGTCCGCATTGATAATGTATGATTTGAAGGTCCGGAAGTACCTTCTATAGTGGCGACAGACTGTGTTCTTGAAGTTCCGGATGAGGAAGACAAGAGATTCCAGCAAGTAAAGGAAGTGCGGATGTATCCGGTCATTCAGGCAGGCTTGTGAAGTTTCCTGGATCGTGTTGAGGTTGTGTTGTTGATCCGCATTGATAGTAGAGCCCGGAATTGAAGTTATTCTTCCGGATGAAGTTCTTGCTCTGTTTAGCTGACTGGATGAATTGTTCATCCTGCGAATGTTCTTGTGGTGGCCGACCAGATGTGTTATTCATCTTGCGGATACTCTTATGATTGTTTGCCGACTTAGATGTTTGTTCCTAAGTCGATGTCTTGTATAAATAACGGTCTGTGAGTTCATTTCGAGGTGTGGTTTTTTTTGTGGATAAGTGTGGCATAGCGAAGAGAAGTGCGAAAGGCAGAGCAGAGGTTTTGGGCTTAAATGGAACTGATCCGGACATGGTAGAGATGTCATTCTCCAGTTCAAGACTGTGATTCTTATCACTTTGTAGACAGTGTGTCTCCTTGTAGGCAGTGGGCCTCTTTGGGAGCAGTGTGCTCGGGTAGTGAGCCCTAATTGGCATGTGCCATTCATTCTTCTTTATTCTTCTAACAGAGAATAATTCTTGGGTTAATCACCCCGTGGTTTTTCCCTTAACCAGGTTTTCCACGTCAAAATCTTGGTGTTCAATGTGTTGATGTTTATCTGCTCTTATGCTTATGTATTATGCTTCCATGGATGATTAATTGATATGCTGCTAACTAATAACAAAGAATCAAGTGTTTAAAAATACAAGAAGTTTTATACAACTGATTCACCCCCCCCTCTCAGTTGTAAGCCCTAGATCCAACAGCACCTGGCAAGGTTGTGCTGCATGAAACTGAGGCATTTTGTAAGAATGCATTTGATTTCCGCACGGTCAAACAGATTAGAGTTGACAAAAAATGAGAGAGGTTATTGTGGATGGACCCCACGTGCACTTGTAGGTCCAAACATAATGTTCCCAGCTACCATGAAATCTGAGAACTGCTTCATCAAAGTTTGGTGATTTTTTGGTCTTAGGGATCTTAAGGGACTTTACTGGTAGTCTGCTGCCTAGAACGACTGGGACCCTTGACACATGAAACGAGACCTCCCTTGGCATTTACCCACCCACCCCAATGCATTGGCAGAGTCCGTTCAGCCACACAAGATGTGGGACACAAAATGTCACTCTTAGCACTTTTCCATTGCATGAAATTGAAGCATTTTGCAAGAATGCATTTGATTTCGACATAGTCAAACATACTAGAGTTGACCAAAATTGAGAGAGGTTGTTGTGGAAGGACCCTATGTGCACCTCTAGGTCCAAACAAAATGTTCCCATCTGCGACAAATTCTGAGAACTACTCCGTCAAAGTTTATTAGTTTTTTGGTCTTAGGGATCTTAAGTGACTTTGTCGATAGCCTACTGCTCGGAACGACCGAGACCCTTGGTGCATGAAACAAGACCTCCCTTGGAATTACCTACCCACCCTGATGCATTGGCATAGTTAGTTTAGCCCCACGATGAGCATAACAAAAGATATGGCACCTGGCAAGGTTGTGTTGCATGAAACTAAAGCATTTTGCAAGAATGCATTTGATTTCAGCATGGTCAAACAAACTGGAGTTGACCAAAATCAAGAGAGGTTATTATGGATAGACCCCATGTACACCTATAGGTCCAAATGGAATGTTCCCATCTGCCATGAATTCTGAGAACTGCTTCGTCAAAGTTTTTTAGTTTTTGCTCTTAGGATCTTAAGTGACTTTGTCGGTAACCTGCTGCCCCGAATGATTGAGACCCTTGGCACATGCAACAAGACCTCTCTTGACATTTACTTGTCCACCCTGATGCATTGGTGAAGTCTATTTGGCACCATGAGCTATGGAATGCAAAATATCACTCCTAGAACCTTTCCACTGCATGAAACTGAAGCATTTTGCAAGAATGCATTTGATTTCAGCACGGTCAAATGGATTGGAGTTGACCAAAACTAAGAGAGGTTATTGTGTATGGACCCCACATACACCTGTAGGTCCAAATAGAATATTCCTAGCTGCCATGACTTCTGAGAACTACTCCGTCAAAGTTTGGTAGTTTTTTGGTCTTAGGGATTTTAAGGGACTTTGTCGGTAGCTTGCTGCCCCAAATGACTGGGACTCTTGGCACACAAAATGAGACCTAACTTAGAATTTACCCACCCACCCTGATGTGTTGGTGTAGTTTTTTCAACCCCACGATAAGTAGAACAAAAAATATGGCACATGGCCAAGTTGTGCTGCATGAAACTGAAGCATTTTGCAAAAATGCATTTGATTTCAACACAGTCAAACAGATTGGAGTTGACCAAAAATAAGAGAGGTTACTATGGATGGACCCATGTGCACCTATAGGTCTAAACGAAATGTTCCCAGCTGCCATAAATTTTGAGAACTGCTCCATCAAATTTTGACAATTTTTACTCTTAGCATCTTAAGTGACTTTGCTGGTAGCTTGCTGGCTTGAATGATTGGGACCCTTGGCACATGAAATGAGACCTCCCTTGGCATTTACCCACCCAACCCAATGTATTGGTGAAGTCCATTTGGCCCCACGAGCTATGGAATACAAAATGTTACTCCTAGCGCCTTTCCACTGCATGAAACTAAAGCATTTTGCAAGAATGCATTTGATTTTGGCATAGTCAAACGTATTAGAGTTGACTAGAACTGAAAGAGGTTATTGTGGATGGACCCCACATGCACCTATAGGTCCAAATAGAATGTTCCCAGCTGCCATGAATTCTAAGAACTGCTCTGTCAAAGTTTGGCAGTTTTTTAGTCTTAGGGATCTTAAGGGACTTTACCGGTAGCCTGCTGCCCAAAACGACTGGGACGCTTGACACACAAAATGAGACATCCCTTGGAATTTACCCACCCACCCTGATGTGTTGGAAAATGAGAACATGATATGACCATTCTATCAATCAAGTAGTCCTTAGGTTGATATGACCATTCTAAGCTTGACACCGTGATTGAAGTAGAGGGTAGCTGATCAAAGAATTGAAACTAATACCCAACACACAAATCCTTGTAGAGAAGCCCCACTCCTGGCATTGAGATTCAAAATTATTTTTGAAAAAATTAACACTAACTGATTAAGAAATATAACAGACCCATTGCACAACGGCATCGAAAAACTTTATTTCCTCATCGTTGGAATAAGAAGCGCAAATGCTCATGCATTCCTTCACTTTCCCACAATAGTGATCTTGAAGCTACTTCAATGAGAATCAAAACTTTGATCTCAAATCTTGTATGCTTTTAAATTGTTCCACAACTAGCTCATGGTCCTCTTCTTTTGGAAATTTAAGGTAATGCTTAGTCAGTCGTGCATTCTTTAATTCCAGAGACACATTGTACCATGCATCGTCGGAAGATCTGAACTCTAATTGTACTGATTCCTTATTTTCCATCACCATTGCTCATGTGAATCTTTCTATAGATATTAGACCATTTAATGAAGCCTTAGAAGTGTTATGGCTTAGACATTTTGCCAGATAACTAAAACCATAATGGAACAACATAATTATATATGGTGTTCTCATTGCCCTCAAGATTTAATCAAGTAGTCCTTATGTCATGCCCACATTTCCCATATAGTAACGACACACATCACACATGTCATTTCCACATTTGTCATGTGGTCATGACACGAAATATCAAAAATTTTACCGCGCTTCCCTAGAAACCCCCTCGCATGCATAAGCATGCTCGGTGGTGCTACGCGTAAGGCGTAAACATGATAGTTGAAGACAAGGAAATGTGTTCACTTGCGCATACCTTTTTCACAATGAAAGTCAACTAGGGGGTCGATATGACATGGTTAACGTTGCCAATAGGGTTAGGATCCACGGTCGAAACCCTAGGTTAACCTAAGTGAATGATGGGATTTTAATGTAAGTCAAAATCAAAAGCCAAACTCTAGTGCATGAGAAAATATAATTTATTAGTAAAACCTAATGTCGTTAACCGGCAAAAGCAATAATTTAATCCTAAGCAAGGTTAAATTTCACTAATCTAGCTAAACCCTAAATTCTAGAAAAATCTAACAGCATAACGCCTCACGGGCGTGATTAGGGTTTATTATAATAAAACTAATTTTGATCAAAATTTTATTGGGTTGGTTTTTAAATTACCTAGGTTACACTGGTTAAATTGGTAGATCAGTTAAATAGATTAATGAAAACACTTTTTCAACAAAGGTCGATCAATTTGTTCTCCTTCACGTTTTCTATCCATCAGAGTTATCACTGCATCCTTTACATTACTCCTAATTTCTTGGTAGATTAGTTAAATAGATTAATTGAACATTTTTTAACAAAGCTCGATCAATTTGTTCTCCTTCACGTTTTCTATCAATCAGAGTTATCATTGCATCCTTTATATTATCCCTAATTTCTTGGTAGACAGATCACGGAAACATGTTATACTTTGTTTAAATAGTTTACTAGGTTTCCAAGTTGGATTAAAACGTCTTTATTAAACTAATAGAATCACTCTAGATTAATTAAGTTAATTACTAAACTAATAGCAACTGAATTTCCACTACCCTTGTTGATAAAGGTTTGCAAGCCATTGAGTAATCCTGTTGTTTTAATATTAAAAACATCTCAATAATTATTTGGAGGGACAAGAATAAATAAATTAATTATATTCCTTTCCAAATAATTAAATTAAAGACAATAGTCTATAGTCTCCCTCTAGTCTAAAACACTATATTTAAATAATTACCTTACCACTAAACAACAATAATAAATAAAACATTCCCAAAAGAAATGAAAATTGCCCATTCATTATTTATCTCAAAACCCCATTTTAAGAATAAATTTAAAACAATGAAAGAAAAATAATAAAAAGAGTGGGAATTAAAATTAAGGGAAATTTTAAATGCAAAGCCCTAAAATCCACTCAATTAAAAAAAAAACAATTTCCTTAAGGGCAAAAAGCCCTAACCCTACCTTGCCTCCACATTCTCTTCTTCCTCCATCTCACAAATCCTCCATCTTCTCTCTTTCTTTGTTTTGTTTTTGTTGTAGGTTTAATGGAGGGGCCATTCATGGAAGTGCATATATATATATATATATATATATATATATGTTAAATGTGTATTTTTTTTGAAGCTGAGGTGTGGAGCTTACTGCCCATAGAGGGGCCAAAAAGGAGAGTGGTGGAGCTGAGTGGAGAGTGGCGCTGCTGGGGCAGCAGCGGAGCTGTGGTGGCAAGGAAGCTGCGGAGGGGACGGTGAGGGTTTCGCAGTGGAGAGGGTGTTGTGGGATTTGTAGCTGCGGAGGGTGTTGGGTGTGGGAGGTGGAGCGCGGTGAGAAGTGGTAATGGGGGGTGTGGGGAGGGGGCAAAGCCCCCACCCACATCCCACCATGGTGGGGTGTGGGTGGGGGCTTCACCCCCTCCCCACACCCATATACAAATACAATCAACGGCAGTGGGGGGGAGGGGTTCAAACCCCCCTCCCCCCCCACCAACACATTTTTTTTTATTCTGTTTAAAAACTATGAATCATATGCAATGAAAAACACAGTCAATAATATTTTACACAACATAAAATATGATATATATATATATACATAAGTAATCTCTGATTTATTTGGTGTATACTCAGCTCCTAAGTAATATGACAGTAGTTAATATATATATATCCATTGTGGTATACACATACATTGCCCCTTTATATTTTTTTATTAAAAGACTAATAAAAGGATGCCAATATTTAAGTATTTATAAATTTATACATTCCATCATATATATGTATAACTTTCTTTTTTTAAATATAATTGTCATTCTAATTCTCACAGTTTCTTTTTTTTTCTATAATAGATCTAATTTGAGCAAATGAACACTTTTTTTTTTATAAAGACTTATATTTTAATAAATATGGAAACTCATTTCTTTCACAAAGAAAATATTGATATTGACATTATACAGTCAACATGAATCAACTCTTAAAATTTATTTATTTTTCTTCTAATTAAAGGCATTTAGTTCATTCTTTCAAGTAAACATAATAACTAATAATAAATTTGAACATTCCCTTGCCTAACCATATTCACCTTATTTTTTTTTTCTCATTCACATATCAACTAAAATCAGCAATAAAGCTTTTATTTCCAAGTGCAATAAGTTTAAATACAAATCAAAACTAAAATATAGGACTTTACATTCCAAGAGAGGAAAATTTCTTCTTTCTTCTAACTAAAACACTTACATAAGGCCAAACTTGGCCATATCCTCTCAAGAGATCAAAATGACAACACAAGAAGGAAGCTTCATTTTCTCCTACACTTCATAGCTCAAAGAACCTGCAATAACACAAGGAGTGGGAAGAAGCCACAACAAACTGCTCTCCTCCCTACCATTGACTCACTCATGAGTCACCCCCGAGCTAGGAGGTCATCCTCACACTAGGAAGACTCAAACCACAACACAACAATGCATTCAACACCCAAAAATTTTTTTTACTCCCATGGCTATCACAACACAAAACTCACTCAAGGTGAGTTTGATGGGGTAGGGGAGTGGACATCACTCACTCAAGAGTGCCACTCCAAAAAATTCCCAAAACATGAATCCCTCAAGGCCTCAAGCCCACACATATAAAATTGATTTCTCAACTTTCTCTTGGCTCTCAAGCCATATCCCAAATTTCTCATATACACATATTGTTCAAAATTCCCAATTTGCCCTCAAGGCTAAAACTCCATGAAAACAAGGATGTGACCCCGATGAGGTTCACTCCTCCCCCACCCCACACTTTTTGAGCATATTCTCCCAAGTAGGAGAGGCTCTCACAAACTCCCATACCCAAATTTTCACAACACAAAGTAAAAACAAACACAATGGAACTCACACACACAACATACAAGTATAGAAAATGCATAGGAAAAGGCATTTGCCTTGAGACCAACCTTATATAGCCCAATTAGAAGATAGTTGAGAAGAGCTCCTCTAAGTCCTTCTCCAAGTGAGCCACCAATTTTCCTCCAAATTTTTCTCCAAAATAATTAAAATAAAAAATTTACCAAAAATTCAACAACCCCATCCCTCCCTTCAAGAGGGATTAAAATAGGCTCTTCTCATGAGCCTTGAGGAATGGGAGGTAACACATGTCACCTCCTCACTCCTCCTCCCAACTACAAGCAAGACTCTTGAAATGGGGTGGTGACACATGTCATTCACCCACCCCACCAAGTCTCTCTCCCCTCCACTTGTCCTCTCTTAAACATGTGGGAGAGAAAGGTGGAGCTTAAGAAGGAGTGGGTGCCACATGTGCCCCAATCCTCTCCTCCTAAGAAGGACCACACAACCCCAAGGTACCCTCACCAATTGTGGGAGAGACTTGGAGTAAAGTCCTCCACAATTAAGGGGTCTTGAAGACTCCCCCAACCTAGGGAAGAGGAAAGGAAGAGGTTGAGTGTTTGACCCACTCATCCTCTCCCTCCCAAGCTTCCATTTTCGTCACTTTAGTTCAGGGTGAAGTTAGAGTGACCAAATGAGAGTTTACCTAAGGTTACACAAGCCCAAATGACCCCTAGACCCTAGGGGCACAACCCAGGGTCAAGTTTAACCCATTTTGAGCACTAAAGGTTGAGTAAAAACACATAAAAAGGGGTCATAAAAAATTATAACTCAAAAATGAAATTCAAATGACACTACAACTTACAACACCAATTAGAAATCAATTAAAGAAGGGTAGACCTAACCCAACTAACACCATGCATCAACATTACAAAAATTCATCATGCAAATGTAGTTGATCTTGGTTCCTCTTGGAACTAGATCAGCTTCACATGGGAAAACAACACAGTGTGTGGGATGATCTCTGAATTTCTGTGGCTTCGTTAGAAACTCCTGCGCACTCCAATGAAATGTTAATTTAACATGTATATGATAGCCAAAGCAAAGTGAAACAAGCACATACAACCTCACATGTTCATATAAGCATCAAGGAAGTCACATTACAATTAAATTCTAAATTCTGCATTTCAAACATCCATTCCCAGGATAAAATCACATAATAGATTTCTAACTAACATCACATGAATAGTATCCCAATAACATCATAATATAAACCATATATCCAACATCGTCAGTAAATCAATATCAAGTTCTAATCACATCATTATCATGCTAAACATAATAAATCCACATACAACATAAAGTCTAATAGTCATGAAATTCGGGATCAACAGTCCCACAAGTCTAGTAAGTATCACCAATAGTAAAATAAAGTAGTCAAATATAAGGGAATGAAAAGGTAGGCCTCACACCTTAGGTTGATATGACCAGTCTAAGCTTGAGAGGAATCTCCTGCAACAATATAATGAAAAATGCATGAAATAATAGAAATATATAAATAGCAGAAAAATAGAAGGAATTTATTGATCGTAGGCCACTTTGAGGGGGCAACCTCCTTTGAGCAAGCTCAATAAAATAAATTAATGGATGCCTTCATTGGGCTCAACACTTACTTATATACTAAGTCTAATCTAAACAACTATTACTTCCCATGAATGTGGGATAATACAATATGCTCATGGGACGACTTACAAAGCATATGCCTCCAAATGTAATATACTAACAAAGTAAAGAGAAGGGTTAAACACGGGTTCCTAACATCCCCTCCCTCTTAAAAAAGATTTGTCCTCAAAGCTTAAGATGTGGAAATTGTTGCTAAATCTGAAGGAGTGGTTCCCATGTAGCATCCTCTGGTTGCATTCTATGCCACTAAATTAAGACCTCTGTGATGGATTGATAGTGAAGATGACGAGTGTGTCTATCGAGGATTGCCTTTGGCTCCAAAATGATGGTCCTTCATTATCTAGTTCTGGTAAAATAGTTTGTGCTCTGACATTGGTGCCAAAAATGTTCTTTAGACAAGAGACATGAAATATTGGATGAACGTGGGAAGGAGGAAGCTCCAATTTATAAGCAACCAACCCAATCTTCTAAAGAACCTTATATGGCCCATAGAACTTCAGAGCTAGCTTATGATGCCCTTTGAGTTTTAGGGATGATTGCTTGTATGGCTATAGATGAAGAAAAACCATATCACCTACTTGAAAAGTACGCTCAGAATGGTGCTAATCAACTTGTTGTTTCATTCGATTTCTTGCCATGTGAAGATTGTCCTGCAGGATGCGAAGAATCTGATCCCGGGTCTGGAGAACTGTGTTGACTTCCTGAACTGGTGAACTATTGGGGGTGTATGGAAGGAGCATTGGCAGTGCCTGACCATAGACTACTTCATATGGAGTCATTTTAGATGCAGTGTGGTAGGAGATATTGTACCACCATTCAGCGAGAGGGAGCCACTTTGCCCATTGATGTTGTTGTTCTGAGGTGAAGCAATGAAGATAAGTATCCAAACATTTGTTGATAATTTCAGTCTGACCATCTATTTGTGGGTGATACCCAGAACTCATCTTCAGTTTGGTACTAGAGTGTCAAATAGTTCTATTCAAAAATGATTGGTGAAAGTTGCATCATGATTTGAGACAATGGAAGAAGGGATGCCATGAAGACGGAAGATCTGGTCCATGAAAATTTGTGCAACTAAGGAGGCTGTATAGGGATGGCCGAGGGCACAAAAATGACTATATTTGGAGAGGCGATCAATCACAACCAAGATCACTATCTTTCCTCTAGATTTAGGGAGCCCCTTAATGAAACTCATAGAAATATTTGTCCAAATCCGTGTAGGGATGGGCAAGGGTTTGAGCAATCCAGGAAGGAGTGTCATTTCACCCTTGTTGCATTGGAAGGTATCACATTCAACCACCATCTATTGAATTTCCCTTTTCATTCCCTTCCAAAAGAAGTTACGATGTGCCCGCTCATAAGTTTTGAGGAACCCAGAGTGCCTTGCCGATGGAGAAGCATGGAGTTCATAGAAGACAACCTGATGAAGATATGTGATCTGGGGAAGCACTAGATGACCCTTGTATCGTAGAGAAGCACCATCCCAAGACTAATGTGGTACAATAGAGGGGTTAGTGACCAATTGTTGAATGATTTGAGATAATGAAGAGTCATTGACATAGCCCTGCTGGATAGATTCCAACCAATTTGGAACAGGCATAGAAATAGCTGAAAGGGAAGCTTGGTCATCAAATGTGTGAGAAAAAGAATCCACCAAAATATTTTCCTTAGCCTTCTTGTAAGTGATCTCATAGTCATAACCCATGAGTTTGCTGACCCATTTCTGTTGTATTGGGGAGGAGATCCGTTGTTCTAGGAAATATTTCAGAGTTTGGTGATCAGTCTTGATGCAAAAATGATTCCCTAGTAGGTATGGCTTGTAATGCCCCGTCATGTAACCCTAGAGAGTTAGGCTAACAAAAGCAAAATTCCAGGAATAATTTTTTTTTTTGAAGCAAGATAGTGCAAAACAGAAACCAAATATACCTTAATACACAACATAAAGGAAATTGCTCTTCTAACAACTCTAGGGAAACACAACTGCATTAGTGAATAGAAAATTAGAACCACACAAGTGAAATACATTATACTTTTTCCACAGATAAGATCAACTTTTACATTAGCAAGATAGATAATATACAAAGTTACGATACAAGATTACAAGACCGATCACGTCGGTTTACAAAAGAATGCATAAGAAAGTATACAACACCACCGAATGTAGGAAGCAAACTGGAACTGGATCACCTCTACGCAGACCTCGGACCGCATCTCCAAAAAGACCAATGGATAGCTCTGCCACCCAACCATGTGGAACCCTGAGGTCCACCCCTCTGAGCTAGGAGATAATGACGAGGATTCCACTAAGCCAAGAAACAACATCCAAAAATAAAAGAACGACAACTGACTTGACACAACCGACCATACTAACAAAGCTGCAGAAGACAAGACATCACTCCAAAGGCACCACCAAGAAATAACAGAACTGCATAAGGAGAGTGTCATTGCATGGTCCTAGCATGGGTTCCCCAGGCTATCTATCACCAGAAGCCGGCCCCCATCTATGGTTACCCCGGCAGCCTCTCTCTAGGCACCGACCCCATAGGGTGACACATGCGGAGCTGACAGGTCCTCTCATGGAGACAAGGAGGTCGACCTTGCCAACCAGGCCTTCTCATCCCATCCTTAGCCTATGAGAGCACTCAAGGCATGGGTGAGGTCTCTTACTTATCTTGTTAACTGTTTTAATACCCCAACCCTCTTGATTAAGTTATTAAGTTTTCCACATGCTACAACTTCCATGGGGTTACCCAGGCGACCTCTCACTAGGCACCAGCCCCACCATGAAAGCCACTCCCTTAGCATTCTCTAATCAATCATACATACCACAACATACAGGTATAAAAGTCACCAATCAATTATGACCCATAACTTACGCCATTCACTAGGCCACAACAATAAGTCCTTAGATTCCCTTCAAATTTTGAAGCAATACAATCTAGAAACCAAGTATAATATCCAAAAGTCCATTTCCCCATTCATAACAAGACACGAGAATCCAGTGAATCTATTACAATGACATGCCATAATTTGAACCAACCCAAGAACTACTCCTCTGGAGTTAGGTACACAGACACTAAATCGCATAAGAGTCCCTCATCCAAAATGGAAGCCAAGGTTTAACAACTTGACACTAGATTAGCAACATGTGACTCAAAAACTAAGAAATGAAATAGACCAATTGCATCACTCTTCCATGTATATACAACCAGGACCCCCCCCCCCTTCATAGACAAGAGACAGAAAATATGACATTAACTAAATTAAAACCATAATCATCATAGGCCTTGGAAAAAAAATCAACTTGACTACTTGCCCAAATCCCATTATGACAAAATATTGACTTCACAAGGATATCCCAAATTGTAACTTAAAATCTCAAGGAAATAATGAAACCGAAGACAGAGAACCATAATATGAACATCACAATCACTTCCAAAAGCACATCATAACCCAAGATCAATGACTCAATAACAAAACCACAAATTCAACATATGATCTGATGCACTAATAATTGCCTTAAAGAATGTAACATTAAATCCAACCATAGTCAACATAAAGTAAATCTATCTCAACAATGCAGAGCAATAATATTCTAACTACCAATGGCAGTTACAAATATGACAAAATGATATAAATGTCACAAGTAACAAAATTATGTCCAAAAGATTTCAAGACTTATTCAGTTGATCTAATTAAGGTGATTGAAACAGCATGCAATTAACCCTAAGGACATGCTTACTATAACACATCAATCTAAAAAAAAATGTAATTATTACCATCAGCCAAATTTATAACTGATTTATGTTTGACAATACAATTTTACATAATTACTAATCCCAAAATGAGTCAATGATCGTTAAACGTTTTGCAATCAAAATCTAAATACATAGACTCACTCTATACACACTACAAAACCTAAGCATTAATCAATAACCAAGTTTTTACTAGACGCTTGACTTTCTCTTCTGTATCAAGAAGGTAACATCACCAGATGACTTCACGCCCATTTTAATGATTGCATTAAGCACTATTCAGTAGTAGAGAATTCAAGAGACAAGTAAAACTGACCCTATTTCTTAACTTCCTAATAATAAAATTACTAACCTTAATTTTCATATTTTTACTCTAAATGATTTAAATTACACCTAATATCTAGTTTTTACTATATTCAAACGAATTGACTAACTCAGCAATTTGCACTAATGAAATTATCCTAACTAAATTAGAGAATGATACTTTTTAAGAATAATACTGCATTAGCATTTTTAAAAGGGAAAATTCCCTTATTTATTACCATTTTAAGAAAATTTCCTTCTCAAAAATTATAAAAAAGAAAATAAATTTTATTCTCTTACTTTCTTTAAATCTAAAAATTCAAAAGAGAAGTTATACTTAATATGATTATAAGAAGGAAATAATTTCTATTTAAGGAAGATTTTACTTTCTAATTAAAAGCTTTTAAGGAGAGGATACGTGAGTTCCTCCTTATTTCTAACTAATACAAGCTTGTGATTTTAAAAAAAAATAGAAACTCTTATGAAGAAAACGGAATATCCTATGAATTGCATAAGGTAATAAAAATCATTACTAATCAATGCACTCCTTTAGAAGGAAGGATTTCACAGAAATTCTATCCGTAGAGGTAAATCATAATGAAAGGAACACGGAAAGGAATTACAAAATTCAACCGGTGGTAATCTTCAACAAAGGAATACTAACTGAGACAAGCAGATAGAAGTATGCTATCTGAGAGCTTAATAAAAAAAAATTTAAAGGAGGTGATAGACAAGGTAAGCTCTAACAAATCTATGCTGGAGATGCCTGCAACAGTGGAGGTAATGTTAGGTAATCAAAAGGTTCAAACATGTATAGGCATGGAGGCTAGTACAACTCCATTCACACTTTAGCCACACTTGCAAACATTGCACTTAAAATTACCATACAGGAAACTTTCTAATATGATACCACCGAAAAGGACACTTTCTAATTGACATTAGTAACAGAGATATTTACCTGATTTTCTCAGATCGACTACAGCTCAGCATAATACAATTTGCAGGATTCCATCAACGAATTTGGAAAAAGGAAACTTAAGATGTTTCTGCAACATTCAGCAATGGGTCTACCTATTCCTAGAGATGTCTAAATCATGAGGAAGAATGCAATGATTGTAGGTGATATGGATTTGATAGAAAGGCTAAAGATATTAATAATAATAATAAAAACAGCAACATACTTGACGGCTCGCCTTAAGGAAAAAAGACCAGAAATGATTACAGATTGATGGAAAGGCTTCGATGGATGACTCCCTCTAATCTCTGGAGATCTACCTTGGTTTAACAATACAGTGAGTTTAAAAGCATTATCGATACGCTCCATAATCACAAATTCCCTGAAAAGGAAATGGTTTACATCATTGTTGCAGCTAGTTGCATTGAGCTCACACTAATTTTTTAATTAGAATGTCAATGCACTCGAGGTAAGCAGATTGGTTTTCTGGGCACCAGTATTTCACACATGAACATTGGCTTAAGATACTGACCGGGGCGCTGCCATTAAACTCGATTAAAGAGTGATTCCAGTGATGCTTCTTTCCCATTTGGATCCTAACGCATAAGCAGGTCTTACATTCATCTCCCGAATCATCTATGCAGAAGTGGGGCGGGTGCATGGAAGTTTTAGAGGGTAATGGGAGGTGGAGCAAACAGAGACAACAAGTGGGTTTTGGACTAGGGTAGATATTTGTATCACCAGGGTTTATATTCAAAGGACTCAGGGTCACAACCATAAGGTCCTTCGGCGCATTCAAATCTATAGTAGGAACCACAATATCGGCGCTCCAGAGAGAAGGTAAGGTCCACAATGCAATAGTAAGTTGAATTGATGATAAGCATATGAAATTACTAACTAGGTTATGATAGGAGAGAAGAACACTAGAGTGATTTCAATCAAAAAGATTGTAATGTGTTTGGGAACACCAAAATCCTATATAGTTGTCAACTGCCCTAGGAGAGACTGAATAGTTGTGCTTGGCTTTGGTGAAACAAGCGAATCCGCTACAAGGAGTCGATGTCCCCTAGATACACAGATAGCATGGTCAACCATTAATTCTACCTTTCAAGGGAAGGCATCCCAAAATCAATCTTAGCAGGCAAAAACCAGAATAAGTAGTTGATGAAATGGCTTCAGAACCCACCACAGATTACTAAGGTATTGTCACATATTCTGCCGAGCGCCATACGATGAAAGAAGCTAATGCTAGAAGGAACAACCATCTAGTTTGATAAATTAGGTAAGCAAATTATCGGTGGTTACCAAGCTCAGTACGCATTCAGCCTTTTCTAAAATAAATTTGAGACACATGGTTTATACAGACGACCCAGCTCGACGGATATAAATATCCTTCTTCTATAGGAAGATAGTAAATTGATTACAAGAATTGCAGTGGGAGAGAAAATAGGTTGAAGTGACATAGGGCACGATCTGATAGCCTAGCGACCCCAACAAGGAGGGCGTCAATTCAGACATCGCAGTTTGAAAGGGCGCCTAGGCGACTTACTATCAATCTAATAGGAACTCGATTGGCATAAGAGTAATCACAGAAAAGGTCAAATATGGTGAGGTTAAAATGCTCAGGGAATCATCTCAGATTAAAAGATTATATATATAACACTTTGAAAACAATTGGCGACAGGGGTTTCGAACGTGATGAAAATAAATTTAAGGAGAATCCTGAAGCTATCATGCATGCAAGAATTGGATTCCAGACAAACAACAAGTTCACTCTCAGAGACAAAAAGATCTTAACAATATTCATTCTTCTTTTCATAATTTCAGAGGTCATGGATGAAGCAATGCAACGCAATAGAGAACTTGACATTCCTAATGAGAGGTCGTATCAAGATTAGGAGGATTCAAGGTACCATGGCTGAGACATTTGATTAGGTAAACTAGTGCTTGAATAAACAGAAATGGATAGAGAATAGATCATACAGAACTTGGTAACATAATCGGATATTGATAATTCTATATTACAGATTTGTGCTACGGGGATAATAAATTTCAATTAACAGAAGCATGCAAGTTTCAACGCACAGGACATGCTAGATCCATACATAGATCATGCTGAAAGAAACATAACTTACAAGCTACAACAATTGCAAATTCTCAGAGAGGGACATCCACATACCCGGAATTCAAATCCACCTCCAAATTTTCTCAAACTCCTGCAACCAATTTTCCTGTTCTTCTTCTTTCTAACTCCCTCCGAACAAGATTTTTTTCCTCCCCTACAAAAATGATTCCACTCCTAAAATAGATGCAAACATGCATCCATTACCCTACAACCCACTCCTCTGGAAATTCAAAAAAATTTACTATAACAAGAGATTCCAAATCTAATTTCCAGAGTGACCACTCAAAGCATTTATTTCACAAATCCAAATTATTCTATACAAAAATATACACTAATAATTATCCACGATATGACATAAATACTCTTGAGTAGCAGACAAATACTGCTAGATTATTATAAAATCTAACCAAGGTACAATCCAAGTTCTAAGTCCAACAAACATTATAAAATAACATAATAGGAGCAATTCTAAAAAAGAAGTCAATACATTATTAACCAACCACGCAAGAGCATATTAACACAACTCGACTATTCTCCAAAACATAGGTTACCCAACACATAGGGAAAGGACCAAGCAACACCACATGACCAAGAACACGAAATGACTCGAGACCACAATTGAAGACAAGGACCGACCTAGTGGAACAGACCTCACGTTATCTCCCATCACTGATACCCATTGGTGTAAGAACCCGCTCGAACCTGCTATATCAGGTGGAGTCGAGGTTCGGTACCTGCAGCCTGCCATCAAACAATTGGTTGTATATGAACAAGTACATATATGCCTATACACAAAGAGTCAGAGAATCGCGGCACAGCAGGGTACTCGAAACAAGTAATGCTACACCGTCCCTGCTCTTAAAACAGTACCATAACCTACTAATCAATTGTCTCAGAACTGAATCAATGCAATGAACAACTAACAACTACCTTCGATTGACAGAGAGCAATGCAGAACCACTGCTATCACAAGCCAACGACGAGGGGGCACTACATGGCTGGCACTTTGTACTGCATACAATGGGATGTTCTTCTTGAAGGAGAATAACACCAATTCCCTTGCTACAAGCATCATTCTCAATGGTGAAGGTCTTGGAAAAATCTGGTATATAGCTAGAATCGGTGTAGTACACATAGCTTGTTTCAATTTTTCATATGCACACTTAGCAACATGTGTCTAGATAAAAACATCCTTTTTTAATATAGATGTTAATAGAGCTGCAATCTTCCCATAATCCTTGACAAACTTGCAATAGTAGCCAGTCAGCCCCAAAAAACTACAAAGGCTCTTAAGTGTTTAAGGATGCGGCCAAATTTTCATGGCATCTATTTTTGCAGGATCCACTCGAACCCCTTGGGATGAAATAATATGTCTGAGATACTCCAATTCCTCCTGGCCAAAAACACATTTAGACTGTTTTGCACAGAGATGATGATTAGAGAGAAGTTGCAGTACGAGATCTAGATGTTGGAGATGCTCAGCCCATGTTTTACTATAGATGAGAATATCATCAAAGAAGACCAGCATGAATTTTTGCAGGTAGGGCCGGAATATTTTATTCATCAATGCCTGGAATGTTGAAGGAGCATTAGTGAGGCCAAAGGGCATGACCAAAAACTCATAGTGGCCTTCATGCATGTGGAAAGCTATTTTAGGGATATCATCCTCAGGAACCTAAATTTGGTGATACCCAGAATGAAGATCCAACTTGCAGAAAAAATGAACGCCATGAAGCTCATCAACAATAGGAATCAGAAACTTATCCTTGGTGGTGATGTGATTAAGTGCTCAGAAGTCAATGCAGAGGCACCATGACTCATCTTTTTTCTGGACAAGAAGGTTTGCTGAAGAAAAGGAATTGGTACTAGGGCAAATAATACCTTGCTTCAGTAAGTCTCGAGCGAGCATCTCAATCTCTATCTTTTGGTGAAATGGGTAGCAGTAGGGCCTAATGTTGGGAAGAATGCTTCTAGGAAGGAGCTGAATATGGTGTGGTCCTTTGGTCATGAAGGTGACAATCCCACTGGTTCAGAAAAGACACATGTATACCTATCCAAAATTCATTGTAGATCTGAAGGAGTAGTGGAGATCACTGATGGTTGCATCTGAATGGAATGGAGCTAAGCGATGACACAATGTGAACTCTTCTTAAGAAGTTTTTCCATGCGATGTGAACTTATGATGCTAAGAGACCCCGGTTGTAAGCCCTTCAATGTGTGTTTTTTCCCATTGTCTAAAAACTACATCCAAAGTTTAGCAAAATCCCATAAGATGGGTCCCATTGTGCATAACCATTGGGCGCCCAAAACCACATCACATCCGACTAAGGGCAAGGCAAACATGTCAGAGCACAAGTTATAATCTCCCATAGAGATACACACATTGTGACACTTCCCTTTGCAAGGTAATGTGCCCCCATTGGCAATAATGACTTCAAAGCTGGAGCAAGGATGGACAAAACAATCAGCTTGTTTGGTGATCTGAGGGTCAATGAAGTTATGAGTGCTACCAGAATCAATGAGTATTGTAAGAGGAATCTTTTTGAAGTAACCCTTGACCTACATGGTTTGGGGTGGTGACTCTTGCTAAAGCATGGAGAGAGATCTCTGGGTGGTCTTCCTAAGAAGTAGGGTCAACAAGCAGCTACTGAGTGTTGACCTGATCATCCACTGTATCCTAAGCATCCACATAAACTTTAGTTTCAGGAAGAGAATCCACATCCAAGAGATAGAGCTTTTGCTTAACACATCTATGTCCTCGAGTGAATTTCTCATCACAATTATAACAAAGCCCTTTTTCTCTACGTGCTTGCATCTCTGCTTCAGTCAAATGCTTGATAATAGTTGTTCTAGGAGCTAGTGTTATTTGAGGTCATTGGGAAACCATATTTTTGAATGGAACAAAATTGGATTTGGATCACTATTGAGCTGTGATCTTGTCCTCCGCCAACTTAGCCAACCCTAGGTCTTCCATCATTGTGCTAGGATGGAACATTTTAACCTCAAAGCGAATTGCATCCTTTAGACCACTAACAAAACAACTCTTGAAGAATTCATCAGACAATCCCTCTGTGTGATTGGCTAGTTTTTCAAATTATGTCTGCTATTCTCTCACAATGCCTATTTTTGTTGCAGTTTAGTGAGTGCCTCTGTGAAGTCATCAAAAGCACTAGGCCAAATCATTGCAAAATGAGTTTGCAAAAATCTGTTCATTTTCATTCTTCATGAGCCTTGATGTACCAACAGAACCATTGAAGGGCTTCATGTTCCAAATGAAAGGATGCAAGTGGGACTTTGTTGACATCAAAAGTATTATGTAGACTAAAATATTGTTTTGCCCAGTACATCCATCCAGTCGGATCATCACCATTGAAGCGACAAAAATCAAGCTTCGGTCCATGAAAATTGCTGGAAGAAGAAAACCCAGTGTCTACAGAAGAACCTGGCTGCCATCTATTATTCATGGCTGAATGCTGAAGATTGAGGCCGAAAATTTTTTCATCCAGATCTTGGAGTTTGGTCTTGAGGGTTGCAAATTCATCCTCCATGTTTTTTGCTCCTGCGCGGGTGACAACCATAACCTGGAGATTTTTTTTTTTTTAGGAATGGGTAGAAAAACAAAAACGGAAACTTTTTTAGTAAAGGAAAATTTGGATTTGGGAAAAACTTTGATGGGTAATTGGGGTTTGACTAGGTTTTGGACACTTTCTGAGAGAAAGGGGAGAAGAAAATGGGGATTTCAAAAGTGGGGTGAAAGAATGGGAAAATTTGTCCAAGAGGGATAAAGGAGCAGAAATATGAAATGAACACTATGGCAAAATTTGAAGGTTGTTGGGTGAGAGTCGAAGAAGTTATGGCAAACCCTAAAAATAGACAAATGTGGGATTTCTGGCTTCGATAAGTGGAATTTGGGATAGGGTCCTCAAGGAAGGAAATATGCAGAATGAAATTTCAGGGGTTCTAGTGAATTTTGAGAGGAAACGGAGCTAAAGCAAGAAAGATATGGCAAAAAAATGGAAATTTTTTTTACTTTTTTTTCTTTTCTTTTCTGGAAACAATCTGCAAACTACTCTAGATGGATTCAATCTGCGATTTGCTGGCTGTCAATAGATCTGGGCCCCAAGTATGTTTGGCTTCCTAAAGGTTCAGGGGAGTCACTCGGCCACCAATAATGTCTAACGACTTGTGTATTGGGGCAGTACCCCTCACTCCACGGCTCAAGTAAAACTGATAACCACTTTGCCACAAATGACAGCTCTTGGTTTACCTCATGGATGGGAAATAGTCAATCAAGTAGGGGCCATTACCCTTTTTGCTGGCAGGTCCTCTCAACGAGCCAGCTACTTCAGGGTTCCTGTGGCACCCCTCATAATGAGTTTTAGGGCTATATGCCCAATTACTTCCCACAATTAAGTGCATAGGGATATTCCCTTAGCTAAACCTGCAATTGAAATGAATAATACAAATGTGAAAAAGAAAGAACTACTGCAATAATCATAGCATCTGGAGGCCACTGCGGAAAAAAAATCAGTAGAAATTCCACCCAGTGAGCCCAAGAAAGCACTCTGGTACTAGATGAGAGGAACCTCCTGCAACAATATAATGAAAAATGCACGAAATAACAGAAATATATAGAAATAGCAAAAACAAAGAAGAAATTTATTGATTGCAGGCCACTTCGAGGGGGCAACCTCCTTTGAGCAAGCTCAATACAATAAATTTGTGGATGCTTTCATTGGCCTCAAAACGTACTTATATACTAAGTATGATCTAAACAACTATTACTTCCCATGAATGTGCAATAATACAATATGCTCACGGGACGACTTACAAAGCATATGTGTCTAAATGTAATATACTGACAAAGTAAAGAGAAGGCTTAAACACGGGTTCCTAACAAAGTTTGACATATGATTTCTACCATTTGCATATAACTGTACATTTATATGATGAGTGTTCTAAGATCTTTATAACATCCTTCTCTGTTTTGCTAGGACAACACTATCCTAGCAATCATATGACTAGTTTTTTAATTTCTAGATCCCCCCCAAATGGAAGCTTTTCTTGTCATATTGTTAGGAACTCGTGTTTAACCCTTCTCATTACTTTGTTAGTATGTTACTTTTGGACACATATGCTTTGTAAGTCATCCCGTGAGTATATTGTATTATCCCACATTCATGGGAAGTAATAGTTGTTTAGATTAGACTTAGTATATAAGTACGTGTTGAGGCCAATGAAGGCATCCACAAATTTATTGTATTGAGCTTGGTCAAAGGAGGTTGCCCCCTCGAAGTGGCCTGCAATCAATAAATTCCTTCTGTGTTTCTGCTATTTCTATTATTTTGTGCATTTTTCATTATATTGTTGCAAGAGGTTCCTCTCATCTGGTATCAAAGTGCTTTCTTGAGCTTGTTGGGTGGAATTTCTGTCGAATTATTTTTCTGTAGTGGCCTCCAGGCACTGTGATTATTGCAATAGTTCTTTCTTTTTTGCATCTATATTGTTCATTTCAATTGCAGGTTCGGATCAAGGAATATCCCTATCTGCTTAACTATGGGAAGTGCTTGGGCATATAACCCTAAAAATCATTGTGAGGAGTACCACAGGAACCCTGAAGTAGGCCCATTGAGAGGACCTGCTAGTGAAAAGGGCGACAGCCCCTACCTGATTGACTAGTTCCCATCCGTGAGGTAAACCAAGAGCTATCGTTTGTGGCAGAGTGGTTATCAGTTTTACCTGAGCCATGGAGTGAGGGGTACTGACCCAATACACAAGCCGTTAGACAACATTGGTGGTCGAGTGACTCCCTTGAACCTTTAGGAAGCCGAACATACTTGGGGCCCATATCTTTTGACAGCTAGCAAATCGTAGATTGAATCTATCCAGAGTAGTTGCCAAATCATTTTTTTGCCATATCTTCCTTGCTTTACCTCCATTTCCTCTCAAAATTCACTAGAACCCCTGAAATTTCCTTCTGCATATTTCCTTCCTTGAGGACCCTATCCCAAATTCCACTTATTGAAGCCAGAAATCCCACATTTGTCTATTTTTAGGGTTTGCCATAACTTCTTCGATTCCCACCCAATCGCCTTCAAATTTTACCATAGTGTTCATTTCATATTTCTACTCCTTTGTCCCTCTTGGACAAATTTTCCCATTCTTTCACCTCACTTCTGAAATCCCCATTTTCTACTTCCCTTTCCCTCAGAAAGTGTCCAAAACCTAGTCAAACCCCAATTACCCATCAAAGTTTTTCCCAAATCCAATTTTCCTTTACTAAAATAGTTTCCGTTTTTGTTTTTCTACCCTTCCAAAAAAAAAATCTCCTAGTTATAGTTGTCACCCGCACAGGAGAAAAAACATGGAGGATGAACTTGCAGTCCTCAAGACCAAACTCTAGGATCTGGATGAAAAAAATTCTCGGCCTCAATCTTCAGCATTCAGCCATGAACAATAGACGGTAGCCAAAGTCTTCTACAGACACTGGGTTCTCTTCTTCCAGCAATTTTTGTGGGCCGAAGCTTGATTTTCCTCTCTTCCATGGTGATGATCTGACTGGATGGATATACCGGGTATAACAATATTTTAGTCTGCATAATACTTTTGATGTCAACAAAGTCCTACTTGCATCCTTTCATTTGGAACATGAAGCCCTTCAATGGTTCTGTTGTACATCAAGGCTCATGAAGAGCCAAAATGGAAAGATTTTTGCAAACTCATTTTGCAACAATTTGGCCTTAGTGCTTTTGATGACTTCACATGAGCACTCACTAAACTTTGCCAAACAGGTACTGTGAGAGAATATTAGACAGAATTTGAAAAACTAGCCAATCACATAGAAGGATTGTCTGATGGATTCTTCAGGAGTTGTTTTGTCAATGGCTTGAAGGATGCAATCCGATCTTAGGTTAAAATGTTCCGTCCCAGTACAATGATGGAAGCCCTAGGGTTGGCTAAGTTGGTGGAGGACAAGATCACAACTCAACAATGATCCAAATCCAATTTTGTTTCTGTATACGCCTAAAAATGACACAAATCATCCTAAATAAACATTCTAAATATTTATTCCATTCTTCTATTAATTAAATAAATATTCTAAATTTATTTAATCAATTCACTATCTCACAATTAAATAAATTCTATTTATTTAATTATAATTCTTCTAAAGTCCTTCACAATTAAATAATCATAAATTATTTAATTAATCCTATTTCCTCTATCCTAAAGTTCTAAATTCAAAATTCCACATCACCTTTACACCTCACCTTTTCCACCTCACCTTGTCCACCTCATCAGGTTGCACATGTAATTAAATATATTTAATATTTAATTACCTTATTTTCCCTCACCCACATGGCCTATTTCTTCTCCAATCAGAGGTCAGTTAACCAATCAATCAAATCTGTTAACTAACCTGTCAGTTGAGTCAAATCCTCAATCAATCCAGTCAGTTCCACAATCCACTCTTCTAACTGATCAATCAATTCTGTTAACAGATCAGTCAAGTCTGTTAACTCTCCAATCAGTTTTGTCACATCCCACCTTTCATGAGAGAGCTGGGACACTTGGCACGTTTCCACTGGTTGCACATTCCTCAACCATCTTCAGCCATTGATCTTCATATCTTCTCTCAACCCTTGATTCCTATTCCTCCGAGTCTATAAATAAAGCTTCATCCCTCCATTCTAATCATCCAGGCTTTTGACATTGTTACTCTGCAGAAATATCACCAGCGCGCCTCTGGCACCCATTTGTCATCCTCAAGCTTGAGATCACCATTGTTGCATTGGTGCTCACCTTCATTGCATATCACACCATAGCCGTTCACCATCGACTTCCTCAAACAGCTTTAAAAGATTGCACTCTCTGAGGGCTCATCTCATCTGCGAAAGGACGATTCATGATAGGCGAACAACAGAAGTTTCGAAACGGAAGAGGTTTGCTGTGTTCGTTCATTGCTTTGTTTAATCTTCTTTGTTTCTCTATTCTGTTGATGTTTGGGTCATCTATTATTCATTTGATTGATGCACTATTTTATCCTCACATTTTTGGCGCCCACCGTGGGGCTGTTGCCCCTTTATTTTACCGTTTTTGAGCTTTTTTGAAGACAGGTTCCGTACAGGTCCCGCAGAGTCATGCACAGGTTCTTTCGGCGCATCTGTTCATTTTTACGGCGCTTTTGAAGACTGTTACGGTGCTTTTGTAAAACTACGCATTTGTTGACTGTAACTGCGCTTTTATAGACTGTTGCTGCGCTTTTGTTGAAACTGCGCATTTGTTGATTTTTGCTGCGCTTTCATATAATATTGTTGCGCATACGTTGAAACGGCGCATCTGTTGTCTGTTACGGCGCTTCTGGCGACTGTTGCTGTGCATACATTAAAACTACGCATATGTTCATTTTAACGGCGCATATGTTCATTTTTACGGCGCATTCGTTAATGCTGCGCTTCTGTTGATCACTTCTGCGCATCTGATCACTGAAGCTGCGCATTTGTAACTGGCTCAGGTTTTGGTACTTTTCTAGAGTATTTTGCTAACGCTAACCCTTTTGCAGGTGTTTGCTGGAGCGGTTTTGCAGGTTAGGCTCGGGTTCAGTTACATGTAGTTGCATCTAACTAGCTCACATTTCATTTTCGGGGAAAGAGTAAAATGGTTGTTCATTACAAATCTTCATCTAGTCTTAATTAGGGAGGAAGTAACTGGTTTATTTCATGCTTGCATTGCAAACAAACTTCCAAGTTATTGCTATCTAAGATTTAAAATTGAACTCACAACTGCTTTCTGAAGTTAAAATGAACCATTGCTATATTGTGAGACCTGAATTTCAAAGTTAACAATCTCGCGCAACGTGGATTTAAAATTGAACTCACAACTGCTTTCTGGGACTTAAAATTGAACCACTGCAATATTGTTGAAATCACTTCAAAGTTTTGTTTGACTAGCTTAGCCCATTTAGTTTTTATCTTTTTAACTAGGGTGGATTAATCAGTGTATTCTGTGCTTACGAATGACAATAGGCTTATTCTCTCCCCTCTTCTGGGTGATCAGAGTGCCAGACTTGTCATTCTACTTGTTTAACCTTTAGGAGGGGCCTGCCCTTGGATGCACGCTTGTCCAAGCGGGAACGACCCTGAGTGGTAACAGGCTAACGCCAAGCCCTACCAAGCCACTTAAAATAAATTGTGCTTGAGGTGAAAACCTCCTGCAACGAGTGCTGTTATGTTACACCGACGGCCAACCTCCCCCAAAACCCTCTCAGGCGCAACCCTGTGAGGCTGGGAGACTCCATAACGGAGAGTAGCGCCGCCGCACGTGTAACCACTTGAACGGTTGCCCGAATTACAAACCTCTTGTTTTAGTGGCCCAAATCCCTTATAATCCATTTCTCGCCTAGGATTTTGTACTTGCTTTTGTCCAAAATAGAGTCGAAAAACTACAAAAACAATGAAAAACTACAAAACATTCTTTGTGCTTGCTGTGTTTTCTTGCTAAAATTTATAATATCAGATCAGGAAGACCTTTTCCAGCCAAGGAATACCAAAAAATAGAGAAAAATCCCAAAAATTTGCAAAAAAATACTAGAACTGCGCATATATCCATTTCTGCGGCACATTTACAGAGACTTGCTGCGCTTTTGTACCGACTTGCGGCGCTTTTATACCTTTCTGCTGCGCATATACACTGTTCTGCTGCGCTTTTACAGCGACTTGCTGCACATATACGCCGACCTGCTGCGCATATATTTTTTTGCTGCGCATTTGCGCACTGTTACTGCGCATACATACCTCACCAGAGCGGCGCATATACAACGACTTACTGTGCATTTACCCATTCTTGCTGCGCATCTGTTTCTGCGCATGTGTGACAGTGAGCATCTGCCCTATTTTTGAGAAATTTTCGTCAGCTGTTCAGAGTACCCATTTCAGCCTAGTTTCACTTTCCGAGGTCAGAATCAACCTTGCAATCAATTTTCATCCATTTCACCCATTTCTCTCTCTTTCGTCGGTCGTCCCAGTCACCTTCTGTCCAACGTCATTCTGTCACATACCGATTCGACATAGGTCCTTCTTTAGTGAATTCACGTAAGCCTAGTAGGTCACAGTACCTTTTGCTAGTAGTCTTGTTGACTGACTAAGCCCTACACAGTGAGACTGGTATCGACTACCCTTGCTAGTGGCTAGAGTCTTGTGTCAACCATCTTACCTGAAGTCATTGAGCGAGAGAACCCTTTGTCCAAGTCTTGTCCTAGATATCCCATTCATTACAGTCTTAGTCGGCACCTTGCCAAAATTTCCCATCCTAGTCCATTTCATCCCACCCCACCTTGCATGGTTCTTACTCGATCCCAATACAACAAGCTAACTGAAATGGCTGACTCTTCCGATCGCATCGCCCCACCACGCGATGATGATGAAGAAATTTCTCGTGAAGAATTAGTGGCACACATGCAAGATAGCAAATTCCAACGCCTAGTGGAGAAAGTGCTCCTTGAGGACCCCACCAAATATTTCCATCATCTTGCTAGTCTCGGAATCAAACTCCCCGCAGACTTTGACATTAGCTCCATCATGGAAAATGCGGACAATGAATGTGAGAGGGACACAAATGACACAGTCCCAAATGCGCATGAGAGAGGCACAAATGACATGGTCCCCCAGGCCAATGAGAGAGGAAAACAACACGTAGATCAAAATGCTCCTATGGCGGATGTGAGACAACAAATTGAGAGTCTAAAGCTAGAAATCTCCAACCTTAAGATCGGCACCAGTTCCAAGAACTACTCCTTGGAAGATATAGCACCGTACCCCTTTGACAGAAGTCTGGTCATGAAACCATTCCCCTTTCAGTTCGGCATCCCGAAATTCGACAAATACAAAGGGAAGGGGGACCCTAGAGATCATATCAGGGAATTCACTGCAGCATGTTTAGAAGTAGCTCACAACAAGACCTACTTAATGAGACTATTCCCAAGATCTTTAGGAGGTCAAGCTATGGAGTGGTTCTCGCGTCTTCCACCAGGAATCAAAACTTTTGATGAACTTGTCAATAAATTCATAACGCACTTCTCTTACAACATAGAACACGAAGTATCTATGCTAGACCTATGCAACACCAAACAAAAAGGTGGTGAGTCTTTCGCCACCTTCTTACAACGATGGAGACAGCTAGCTAGTAAGTGTTCTTACGACATGCCTGAGAAACAACTATTGGAAATGTTTGTCCACAATTTGAATCCCGATCTTAGCTATCAGATTCAGATACAATGCCCTACCTCATTCACCAAAGTTATCGAAATGGGGCTATTCATTGAGAAAGCTATGATCGCTAAAGGAACTCTCAAGCTCTACAAGGGCACACCTCCTTCCAATTACACAACTGACAAGTCAAAGTTTTGGACCAAGAACAAGAATGTGGTCAATGATGGAGTAGTGGATGCCAAGGAGGCAGCCCCTAAACAACAACCCATCTTCACTCTTAAGGAAGAAGCAAATAACGGTGCACTCAACAAGCCACCCCCTCGAGAATCTAGACCTTGGTTCAATTCAAATCCAAGGAGAAAATTCACGCCGTTAGGAGAATCTCAAGAGTCTGCTCTCAGGAAGTTGTTGGCTAACAATGAAATTTCTCTACCACCAACAAGTGACTATGAGCCTATAGTCAAACCTCCCTATTGGAAGGACACAGACTATTGCGAGTATCATTGAGGAAGGGGGCACACAACCAATAATTGCATCCGTCTTAAGAACGTCATACAGGATATACTGGATCAGAATCAGGGAGGGACACAACCGCATACCTCCAATGAATCTCATGTGGCCTACCGGGATCCTCTCCTAAACCACAACCGGCCGTATAACAACAATCACAACAGCGGTCACAATAACAACAATGGTTACAACCACAACAATGGTCACAATGGCAACAACTCCAATAGCCATAACAATAATGACAACAATCGCAACAGGCCAAACCAGAACAGTGGGTCGAGTAATGCTAACTATGCAAGCGTTCCCTTTGAGTACACCATTAACTGCATTTCTGAGCACGTTCCGCAAGTCAACGTCATATCCCCCAACCAACAACCAGGACCTAACGGAACTGGTTGTAGTATAATTACCTGCAGTGGTAGAGTCACGATCAACACCACTCCTCCACGGTCGTCGCCATCTCCGTCTAACCCCCGCCCATATAATGTCATCGACCAATTGCAAAAGACTCCGGCCCACATTTCTATATTGGAGCTCCTACGTCTATCTCCTTCTCATAAGGAGATTCTTGAGAAAGCCTTAGTGGAGACTACTGTCCCCACTAACCTAGCCCAAGAAAAGTTTCAAACCATGGTGGGTAATTTGACATCCTCCCCTTCCATATCATTCACGGAACAAGATGACCTTTCCATGTCTCAACCCCACAACACTCCTCTACACATTGTCGCATTCGTACACAGGCACCACATCAAGAGGGTTCTCATTGATGGGGGTGCCGGTTTGAATATTTGCACTTTGAAGCTAGTCCTTGCATTGGGGTTCTCTGAACAGGCGGTGGATCCGCGGAGGAAGATTACCATAAAGGCCTATGACGAGGAGGAACGCACCACAAAGGGCACGGTTGTCCTACCTATTCAAGTTGGGCCGGTAATTAAAGATGTGGTGTGCCAAGTCCTTGATCAGGAGCTTGCTTACAATATTCTGCTAGGGAGACCATGGATCCAAGCCATGAAGGCTGTCCCCTCCACCTACCATCAATGCATAAAGTTCCCACACGATGGCAAACAGGTCACCATACATGGCGACCCCGATCCCTACCAACACTGCAACTCTTTCCAAGCTAAACCTGAATGCGTCATTCCCAACAATAGAGCCCATATCTCCCCTACTCTGCCACAAGACCATACTGCCGAAGCTTCCTCTTCACAGCCCAAACCTATGAAAATCACCATAAAAGAAAATGGCGTGGGGGAATATCAGATTGAGCACAGCCTCAACCTTGCAAAAATGCCCTTGTCTCCTCGCTCCTTTGGCCAGCCCAAGCATCAACCCAGGCATTTTCCAAAGCCCTCTGCTCCTCCTACAACTCCCGCAAACCCCTTTGTAAAATGGGGGACCTTATCCGATGAATCAGAGGAGCGAGATCTCTTGCAATGGCTCTATGCCGAAGACGAAAACACATCCCAAGATCCACCCAGACTCCCTACAGAGCTCTATGGGCGAGGTGAAACCATCCTGCATAGGATGGGATATGAAGGACAAGGCCCTATCGGCCTCAGAAAAGAGGGGATCATCGAACCTATACAACCCTCTTCCTCCTCTTCCGCTAGAAACACGACTGGCCTAGGCTACAAAGGTAAAGGTAAAGCCAAAGAAAATGCCTGCCTAGTGGAGACAATTCAAACACTCCACGTGGACAGTGACGCAGATTCAGATGATTCCAATCAATATGAATGGGACGAGCTGACAGAGCACTCCTACGATGACAAGGAGATTGACACCATCCAAACCCTTAGCCCATATCATGAGAGACAAACGCAACAGGACAGACCACTGGAGTCTGATTTGCCCCTCCCTGAAGTTATGGCTTTCGAGGAAAGTTTCAATTCCATTGCGATAAACAACCTGGAAGAAAGTACCACCCAGAACACTACCCCCACCTATGCTCCTAATATTTCCATCCACACTATCAACGAATCAGGTCTTTCATCCGACTCCCTTCCCCTCTTACACCCTGAGCTTATTGACTGGGACCCGCAAGGGACCCCCCAATTAGATATGTTCCAGAACAATGATGCCTACATTGACTATATGGGACTTAGAGATCATTTACCAAAAGGAGATCATAAAGCCGGTTTCGCTATCGAACTCAATACTGTAGCTTACTTTGGGGAGGGTGCCAAGCCTTCTAGTCGCAAAAATGTAAAGATCAAAAAAGGATCTGACGATGAAAACTGCCATGCGGCAGTGTCAGATCATAAAATAGTAAAAAGAAAGGACGTATCTGAAGGTGAAAACCCAACTGTGGCACCTGACGATGGATTGCTTGACACCCTCCCAAGTGACATGTATCAAGAAAGGTCACAGATCGTGGTAGAGCCAACAGAGCCAGTGAACATTGGAACCGAAGAGCAGCCTAAGATAATCCACTTTGCAAAATCTCTCACGCCGCCTGAGAAAACCAAGTTTGTACCATTCTTTAAAAAGAAGAGAGGCAGCTTTGCTTGGTCATATGCCGACATGCCAGGTTTGGACCCAAACCTGATTCTACATCACTTGCCATTGGATCCAGGGGTGAAACCCGTAAAGCAAAAAACTGAGAAAAATGCATCCCCATATTGCCCTCCTGGTCAAGGAAGAACTCAAGAAATTGTTAGACGTGGGGTTCATCAGGGCCATTGATTACCCCGAATGGATATCAAACATCGTGCCAGTGTCTAAACCAGATGGCAGGGTTCGACTATGCAACGATTTTAGAGACTTAAACAAAGCATGCCGCAAGGATGACTTTCCCTTGCCTAACATCGATATCATAGTCGACCTCACGGCAGGACATACAATGCTGTCACTAATGGATGGATTCTCAGGGTACAACCAGATCAAAATAGCACCAGAGGATCAGCACAAAACTGCTTTCACTTGTCCTTGGGGTACCTTTTGCTGGAATGTCATGCCATTTGGGCTGAAAAATGCAGGTGCTACATATCAGCGGGCCATGACAACTATATTTCACGACATGATGCATGTGACCTTGGAAGATTATGTTGACGACATCTTGGCAAAATCACTCACCAGGGACTCACACCTGGACACATTAGAGAAAATCTTCCAACGGTTGGATCAATTCCAGGTAAAACTGAACCCTAAGAAATGTGTGTTTGGGGTCACATCAGGCAAGCTGCTAGGCTTCATCGTGTCAGCAAACGGCATAGAGGTAGACCCGGCCAAGGTCAAAGCAATCATGGACATGCCTCCGCCCAAAACTCTAACACAGTTGAGATCCTTACAGGGCAAGCTACAGGCCATCCGCAGGTTCATCTCACAGTTGGCCGACAAGTGCCATCCTTTCAGCCATCTCCTACATAAGAACGTTCCATTTAAATGGGACGAGCAGTGCGAAGAGGCATTCAACAAGCTCAAGGAGTACCTCATGAATCCTCCTATACTCATGCCTCCGATCCAAGGAAAACCTTTGATTCTCTACATATCTACTACACCGACTGCTCTTGGGGCTCTCCTAGCGCAGCAAGACTATGAGAACAAGGAAAGAGCTGTGTACTACATCAGTCGAACCTTAGTGGGCTACGAGTTGCAGTACTCACAGGTGGAACGTTCATGCCTTGTGGTGGTTTTTGCCTCACAAAAACTCTGACACTACATGTTGGCACATCCTGTCAAACTCATTGCCAAGATCGACCCACTAAAATATCTTCTCAGCAAAGCGGCTCTCACAGGTCGACTAGCCAAATGGGTTATGCTTCTTAGCAAATATGATATAGAGTATGTGGATAGAAAAGCCATCAAGGGGCAAATCATCGCGGACCAACTCGCTGAGGCACCATTGCAGGACACTTCACCAATGCAGTTTGAGTTCCCCGATGAGTCTTTATTCACTCTGTCCGCATCTCCTTGGAAACTCTACTTCGACGGGTCTTACACCAACCATGGATCGGGGGCAGGTATCTTGTTTATCACTGCCCAAGGCGACACAATTCCAAAGTCCTACAGGCTGCTATTCCCATGCACTAACAATATAGCAGAGTATGAGGCTTTGGTCATTGGTCTCAAGATGGCCACTGAGTGGAAAATCCAAGCACTATGTGTTTATGGTGATTCTTAGCTTGTCATAAACCAGGTCAACGATGAGTATCAGACCAAAGATGAGAAGCTCATCCCATACAAGCGAATGGTCGACGACCTCAAAGAACATTTTGGGACCATCTCGTTTGAGCAAATACCCAGGATAGAGAACAAAGTAGCCGATGCAATGGTGACCATAGCCTCTCTTCTTGAGATACCTGAACATGAGTCACGGTATGAGTTCTTAGTAGAAACAATTCGACAGCCAGCTTATGATCTCCTCGAAACCCATTCCATTTGCCACCTAGTAGGATCTGATTCACCTTGGTACGGTAAGACCTACACTTACCTCAAGGACAATATCCTTCCTTTGGACCTCTCTTCCAACCAAAAACGAACCTTCATCCGACAAGCCTCCCATTACACCATTATCGCCAATACCCTTTACCGACGTGGTCTGGATGGTACTTTACTCCGTTGTCTAGAACAAGAAGAATCTATAACTGCCTTGCGAGACGTGCACGAAGGGATCTGCGGAACACACTCCAGCGGTCCTTCCTTAGCTAAGAAACTCATGCGTTTGGGTTATTACTGGCCCAATATGGAAATGGATTCATATCAGTTCGTCAAAAAGTGCAAACAGTGCCAGATACATGGGAACCTGATTCATGCACCTCCTCAGGAGTTGAGACCTCTAACGACACCCTGGCCCTTTTGCCAGTGGGGACTAGACCTTGTGGGAAAGATTCATCCGCCTTCTTCCAATGGCCATAAATTCATCATAACCGCCACTGAGTACTTTACAAAGTGGATTGAAGCCGTTCCCTTATCAACCGTCACAGGAAAGCAAATTTCCTCTTTTATTCTGAATTACATTATCTGCCGATATGGCATCCCTTCATCCATCATAACGGATAATGGGAGACCCTTCAAAAATTAGGATGTCCAGGAACTTTGTGAACGTTTCAAGATCCAACATCGCTTCTCCACCCCATATTACCCCCAAGGTAACGGCCAAGCTGAGGCATCAAACAAAACCATTCTGAAAATCCTAAAGAAGACTGTCAATGAAGCTGGTCGCGATTGGCACGTCCAACTCAATCCCGCTCTGTGGGCCTATCGAACCAGCATACGCACTCCCATAGGTGCTACACCCTACACCCTCGTCTATGGTTCCGAAGCCATCCTTCCTATTGAGGTCGAACTCCCATCCCTTCGGGTGTCGTTGAAAGGTCTCATATCAGACGAAGAGTACAGAGTCTCCAGACTGCAAGAGCTAGAACTGCTAGAGGAACGGCGCCAGAAAGCTTTTGACCATCTCAAAGCCTATCAACAGATGATGTCAAGAATCTACAACCACAAGGTTAGACCAAGATGCTTCAAGGTTGGGGACCTCGTCCTAAAAGAGAACCCTCGCAACCAGCAGGACAGAGAAAAGAAAGGTAAGTTCGAGCCTAACTGGCTTGGCCCCTATGTAATTGTAGCGGCTTACGGATCGGGGGCATATCAGTTGGCCACATCAGAAGGTGAGTTGTTTGATGATCCAATCAACAGCATGCACCTTCGCAGGTTCTATACCTAAGAGAACCCCAATGCAAGGGGACACAATAAAATCAAAAAAAAAAAATCAAAAAAGCTACAAAGAGAAAATACAAAAAAATTGAAAAAAATAGAAAGCATGCAAAAAAAATCGTCCTTAGGTGAAAACCTGGCAAACAGGCGCCTTGGATAGGTATCATGAGGAAAACCTGGGAATCAGGCGTCATGTTACTTTCTAGCTTCTCGTGTAAATAAAAGCAAGTGATGAAAACCTGGTAAACAGGCGTTACTTGTGACAAACCGCATTCTCCATCTTTGAGAATCAAATCACCTTGAGCCCATTCTCCCTCTATTTTCCCCATTCGACCCATATCCATCCCACAATAAACACTTGACAGTTACCTATCATGGCTTGATACTCACCTTGTGGCCTTGTCAACCAAGGTTTTGTCCCATACCGTCTCCTCGAAGTGAGCCTAGCGTAGTGTCTCTCGTCAGTATCTGTGGTCCGAATCCGTGAACTACGTCGCCTCTGCGCCGTCACGTAGGCAAGGCCATTATTCTAATGCGCCCCCGAGGCTTCCATATCTCCCAAGGTCCCATTCATCTCCTCTCTTGTCTTCATTCTGGTCGTCTTTCTTCTAGTCCATCCATGGTCCATTAGGGTTTACCCCGAACTACGTTGCCTCTGCGTCATCACGTAGGCAAGGCCATTTAGCAATGAGCCCCCGAGGCACTAGGTCAGTCCCTTAGGGTCCGTCTTCTCACTAAGGATTGTGCCATCTTCTCACCAAGCAAGCAAATGCAAGCAAACACCCGCGCTTCAAGCAGAAATCTTGACTATGAGCATCTTAACCTATCCAATGCAAGGCAAATACCCAAGGTCTTCTAAATGATTTTATGCAAATTAAGGCAAGAAATAAACACATATCAAAGCAAATATGCTTTTGTAGATTGGCACCTAGGGTTAAGTTACAGAGTCTTGATTTTTGCTATCATACCTTCCTATGCTACTCAAGGATGCCAAAAGCTAGAGATGCTATGCTGGGGGCATGATCACTTTCTTTGTTTGTTGTTTGTGGATTAAACTTTAGTAATGCGACGCCTTGTCTAAAGACATGATCAACAAAAGATCATCGAGGACATCAAAGGTCTTACATGAACGGGGGCAATCCTTGCTTGTTGAAACGCAAGAAGTACTCAGGTCATCTAGATTCAATTTTGACTAGATGCTTGTATTAACTTGCTCAATTACACTCCATGTAAGCGATACTCAGGTCATCTCGGTTCAATTATACCTCGATGCTTGTATTCACTTACAACATGTCAGAAAAGTACCAAAAACAAAATGCCCAATGATGAAATAAAGCAATCTAAAAGCAAAACATCCGTCCTATATCCATACACCCATCCATACAAATCCTCATTATTCAAAGTATGCAGAGTAACGATATCAAGTAACGTTCCTAAGTCATCCTTTCGCAACCATTCCTCTATCCATCATGTCATTCTTCTGTCGATAGAGTACATTTGGACATCACAAAAACAAGGCATATAGGAACATATCATATCATTTGTAGAAACTAGTCATGCACATGATTAGGTTAGTAGAATGCACCATCCAATGCATTAGGTCACCAATACATTTGCATCACATCTTAATCTTAAAAGCCCAGAAAATCAAACAACATAGCTAAGTGCATCACATATATAGTTACATCACCACATAGTACTCATGTTACAAATGCATACATTCAAAGCATTACATCATATAAATATCCAGTAGCATCTCACATATCTATACAGCATCATAACATAGAAATCATGTTCCATACACACATCTGCATTAGCTCATTTACACACCACATATACAGCGTCATAACATAGAAATCATGTTTCATATACATACATTTGCATCATCACATAGACATCATATTAACTTTGCATTCATTTGTCACATTAAATCATATAGACATCATATAGCAGCATATCAAAGTATTTCTCATATAGCATCATATGGACCATCTAACTATGCAATAGAATCACATCAGGCAATAGAAGTAATCATCTCATAAACGCATGCAATAGATACACAAAGCTGCATCATCATCCATACTATCATATACAAAGATGTCCAAATGTACAATATCACCATCTCTCTCAAAATCAAAGTGTCATATACAATGTACGTCTAAATAGACGGTGATACATGTCCCAAAATGTACAAAATCTTGCCTCTGACTACCCCTGCTGCTGTGGGCCACCACTGCCAGCTCCTGACTGCTGAGGTCCCATGACAGATGCCCCTGACTGGGATGGACCTGCTCTGTGAGCCACCCCAGACTGAGTCCTGAAACTCCCTGCCCTCTGGCTCGACGCCACGGCACCATGATACAAGCCTCGGTAGTACTGTGCCTGCTGCTGCACTCTGGCTAAGTCTGTCTGCGCCTGTGCCAACTGCGTCTGCAACTGGCCTACCTGTGCCTGTGCCTGCTGCACCTGCCCAACTAGAAACGAGCTCGCTACGTCTGTACCCATGGCAGCCACTGCTGTGTCCCTCTCTACTCGGATAAGGCGTACCCGGGCATCGGCCATGTCTCGCTCGCGAGTCAAACCAGTGATCACCGCTGCGTCTGTATCTCGCCTCCTCTCCACTCTCCTCAGCTGTGCCTGCAGCTCTCGCACCTGTCCCCTCAGACTGGCTATAGTCCTGTCATGTGCCTCACCCTGCACTGGCCCCTGTGCTGCCTCTGCCTATCCTAGCCCCTGCTGCTAGGGCACCTGCTGCTGTGGCACCTGCTGCTGTGGTACCTGCTGGGGTGGTGGCATCTGTGCCTACTGCTGCACCTGCTGCGGTACCTCTTCCTGTCCTGGCACTGCCTGCCCAGCCTGATCAATCCTCCTCCTCTGCCTCGGCCTCTCTGCAACCCGGCCACCCCGTCCTCGTCCTCCTCTAGCGGCCCTCCGCCCTGGGCCAGCCTCTCCCTCCTCCTCTGAGTCCGCCTCGTCAATACGAGGCACCAGCATGCCAGGTCCTGAATATCTCAGGAATGGATGTGCAGTAATCCAGTCCTCATACTCCTGTGTAATCCCCGCATCCGCTATCTCTCACCTCATGTCCCATGCCACATAAGGCAACTGCTGGAACTCTGCCAGAGCCTCCTCATAAGAAGCCATCGGCCCCCATCGGACCCTCTCTGCATGTGTCCGTGCAAACATGGCCTGTCCCTGCGGCATGCCCTGTCTCCTGCCGAACTGTCTCAGTACTCGGCCCACCGTCTGCCTCTCCAAGATGTGCCGTGTCCGGCCTATCAACCACCTGGTCTGAAAGCAGAAAGGCAACTCATCTCCCTCATCATCCCAAGGCTCGCAGTCCAGATATGGTCGCTAGACGACCACATCTATCCCATCCAACGTATGCCGCCAATACTCTAGCTTCCCCAGCCTGTGTTGGGAAATCACTCCTGCGTAGCCATAGCTGTACGGCTCTCCCCTCTGCCTAGCAAAGACGCATATCGGCCTGGTCACCGCTATGTGCTCCCACAGCCAAAACTGTAACAGCAACACCCCAGCCGATAGACTCGTGCTGCGGTGGTACACCACCTGATGCATGTCATGATATAAGTGGGCTAGCACGCAAGGTCCCCACGCATATCGGGTGCCCTCAGTCAGCATCCGCTCCATGATCCTGCCCCATCCAATAGGGAACCCGTGCGATCTCCTGTCCGGGCATACAACGCCCGCAATCAGTCCAGCCACAATCCCAGGGAAGTAGTCGTAGCAGTCATAGATATCCTGCCAGGGGATGACCTGTCCCACCAGCTCGGGATCGTCAAATACTCGCTGACACTCAGCGAGTCCCGCGTCCTGCTGTGCGTCGTACTCCACCAACTCGCCTACCACGGGCAAGTGCAGTATCCTATAGACGTCCTCCAACGTCACCGTCATCTCTCCAGTGGGGAAGTGGAAGGTCCCGTCCTCGCTGTGGAATCTCTCCACGGCAGCTGTCAACAGTCCTCGGTTCGCCCGCACCTCAGGCATAAAGCAAATGTAATCTAAGCCCATGGCACCAAGCGCCACTCTATCAGCCTCCGTCAGCATATGTCTCTACAATAGAGGCATAGGGAACGTCTCCCTCGACTGCAACGTCTCTCGTATCTCCTCCTGCAAGCACGCAAAGCAAGGCGTCAGTCTCAAGCCGCATATACCATACTCAACATATCTATTGCACTATATCAACTAAACTTAGCATTTCAAATTGCTCAAAACAGCACACTACATCTCTTGACTAGATTCCTGCAATCTCGGAGATAGCTCATCGATTCCTGCGTCAAACAGGATGCTAATCGAATCAATTTGGCTAAGTAATTTGCCATCCCAAGCAAATGCGCCACTACAGGTGGTAAATGCGCCATTTCTGGTATATGCACCGCAAAAATCAACATATGCGCCGCAAAAATGCATATGCGCCGCTACAGCGCACACATGCGCCCTTATAACGCATGCGCCGCAGAAATCCACGTATGCGCCGCTAAATTACGGATGCGCCGTAGTAAGTCACGTATACGCAACTTTAACAAATGCGCTGCTACATTTCACGCATGTGCGGCGAAAATACAAAAGCGCCGCCCAATTATGAAAGCGCTGCCAAATTGCACAAAAGCGCAGCTTTCACTCATGCGCTGCCGAAACCGGCATATGCGCCGCAAAATTACAAAAGCGCAGCTCCGCGAGGCATATGCGCCATTCTGCGTTTCGGCGCATTCATTTCACCTATTTTCTACGAGCATTTATGACACCTAAACTCGACCCTAGGAGAAATTTTTCGAAGCACATACCGGGGGTCCTGCCTCTGCTGGCCGCCCGAATCGTCGGACTCGCTCGAATCGGTGCTCCTCGCGTGGAATGTCTGCTGCTCTGGCCGCCATGCTGCTCTAAGTTTGCTCTGAGCTCTCTTTCTCCAATCCAGATCAACCAAGTGTGCAAATGACTATTCTTGTGCACCCAGCTCCTATTTATAGCCTCCAAACCCTAATTCTGGCTAGGTGATGACTGTGACTACTTCCCGTGTCCGTTTTTCCTCCCGTTTTCTTCCCGCATCCCTGACCGCTTCCCTATTCCTCCAACTTATCCTTACCCCTTCCTCGTCGTGAGATTGTCCGTCTCCAAATCTTTCGCCGTTTTTTCCCGTCCAATCTCCCGAGGGGGCATCCTATCGTCATTTAACCTGTACCAGGGGCAAACTGGGGCATGTATCATCATTCAGACTATCAATTTCTTTGAAGCAACGCTGTAAACTGCATTACATCAAAGAGGGGCAAAATGTATACGCCTAAAAATGACACAAATCATCCTAAATAAACATTCTAAATATTTATTCCATTCTTCTATTAATTAAATAAATATTCTAAATTTATTTAATCAATTCACTATCTCACAATTAAATAAATTCTATTTATTTAATTATAATTCTTCTAAAGTCCTTCACAATTAAATAATCATAAATTATTTAATTAATCCTATTTCCTCTATCCTAAAGTTCTAAATTCAAAATTCCACATCACCTTTACACCTCACCTTTTCCACCTCACCTTGTCCACCTCATCAGGTTGCACATGTAATTAAATATATTTAATATTTAATTACCTTATTTTCCCTCACCCACATGGCCTATTTCTTCTCCAATCAGAGGTCAGTTAACCAATCAATCAAATCTGTTAACTAACCTGTCAATTGAGTCAAATCCTCAATCAATCCAGTCAGTTCCACAATCCACTCTTCTAACTGATCAATCAATTCTGTTAACAGATCAGTCAAGTCTGTTAACTCTCCAATCAGTTTTGTCACATCCCACCTTTCATGAGAGAGCTGGGACACTTGGCACGTTTCCACTAGTTGCACATTCCTCAACCATCTTCAGCCGTTGATCTTCATATCTTCTCTCAACCGTTGATTCCTATTCCTCCGAGTCTATAAATAAAGCTTCATCCCTCCATTCTAATCATCCAGGCTTTTGACATCGTTACTCTGCAGAAATATCACCAGTGCGCCTCTGGCACCCATTTGTCATCCTCAAGCTTGAGATCACCATTGTTGCATTGGAGCTCACCTTCATTGCATATCACACCATAGCCGTTCACCATCGACTTCCTCAAACAGCTTTAAAAGATTGCACTCTCTGAGGGCTCATCTCATCTGCGAAAGGACGATTCGTGATAGGCGAACAACAGAAGTTTCGAAACGGAAGAGGTTTGCTGTGTTCGTTCATTGCTTTGTTTAATCTTCTTTGTTTCTCTATTTTGTTGATGTTTGGGTCATCTATTATTCATTTGATTGATGCACTATTTTACCCTCACAGTTTCCTTTAGGAATATGGTTTCCCAAAGACCTCAAATAACACCAGCTCCTAGAATAGCTCCTATCAAGCATTTGACTGAAGCAGAGATGCGGGCACATAGGGAAAAAGGGCTTTGTTATAATTGTGATGAGAAATTCACTCAGGGACATAGATGTGTTGAGCAAAATCTCTATCTCTTGGATGTGGATTCTTCACCTAAAAATGAAGTTTATGCAGATGCTCAGGATACAGTAGATGATCAGGTTGACACTTAGCAGTTGCTTGTTGACCCTGCTTCTCAGGAAGACCACCCAAAGATATGTCTCCATGCTTTAGCAGGAGTCACCACCCCACAAACCATGCGGGTCAAGGGTTACTTCAAGAAGCTCCCTCTTATAATACTCATTGATTTTGGTAGCACTCATAATTTCATTGACCCTTGGATCGCCAATAAGGATGATTGTTTTGTCCATCCTTGCTCTAGCTTTGAAGTCATGATTGCCAATGGGGGCACATTACCTTGCAAAGGGAAGTGTTGCAATGTGCGTATCTTGATTGGAGATTATAACCTGCGCTTCGACATGTTTACCTTGCCCTTAGGTGGATGTGATGTGGTTTTGGGCACCCAATGCTTACACACACTTGGACCCATCTTATGGGATTTTGCTGAACATTGGATGCAGTTTTCAGACAATGGGCAAAAACACACATTGAAGGGCTTACAACTGGGGTCTCTCAGCGTCATAAGTTCACATTGCATGGAAAAACTTCTTAAGGAGAATTCACATGGTGTCATCGCTCAGCTCCATTCCATTCAGATGCAACCATCAACGGTCTCCACTACTCCTTCTGATCTACAACCAATTTTGAATAGGTATGCATGTGTCTTTGCCGTACTAGTGGGATTGCCACCTTCACGACCAGAGGACCACCATATTCAGCTCCCTCCTAGAGTTGTTCCTCCCAACATCAGGCCCTACCGCTACCTATTTCACCAAAAGATAGAGATTGAGATGCTCATTCAAGACTTATTGAAGCAAGGTATTATTTGCCCTAGTACCAGTTCCTTTTCTTCACCAGTTATTGTTGTGCAGAAAAAAGATGGGTCATGGTGCCTCTGCATTGACATCTAAGCACTTAATCACATCATAATCAAGGATAAGTTTCTGATTCCTGTTGTTGATGAGCTTCTGGATGAGCTTCATGGTGCTCATTTTTTCTCCTAGTTGGATCTTCGTTCTGGGTATCAACAAATTCGCGTTCATGAGGATGATATCCCTAAAATGGCTTTTTGCACACATGATGGCCACTATGAGTTTTTGGTCATGCCCTTTGGCCTTACTAATGCTCCTTCAACATTCCAAGCATTGATGAATAAAATATTCTGGCCCTACCTGCGGAAATTCATTCTAGTTTTCTTCGATGATATCCTCATCTATAGTAAAACATGGGCTGAGCATCTCCAACATCTAGATCTCGTACTGCAAGTTCTCTCTAATCATCATCTCTATGCAAAATAGTCTAAATGTGTTTTTGGCCAAGAGGAAGTGGAGTATCTCAGGCATATTGTTTCAGCCCAAGGGGTTCGAGTGGATCTTGCAAAAATAGACACCATAAAAAATTGGTTGCATCCTCAGATGCTCAAGAGCCTCTGTGGTTTTTTGGGGCTGACTGGCTACTATCACAAGTTTGTCAAGGATTACGGGAAGATTGTAGCTCCATTAACAGCTATGTTAAAAAAGAATGCTTTTACTTGGACACATGTTGCTCAATGTACATTTGAAAAACTGAAACAAGCTATGTGTACTACACCTGTTCTAGCTATGCCAGATTTTTCCAAGCCCTTCACTATTGAGAGTGATGCTTGCGGCAATGGACTTGGTGCTATTCTCCTTCAAGATAAACATCCCATTGCGTTCACCAGCAAAGCCCTTTCTGGCATGAATTTAGTACTTTCTACATATGAGAAGAAAATGATGGCTATTTTGTATGCAGTATAGAAGTGGTGGCCATACCTACTAGGGAATCATTTTTGCATCAAGACTGATCACCAGAGTCTGAAATATTTCCTGGAATAATGGGTCTCCTCCCAAACACAACAGAAATGGGTCAGCAAACTCATGGGTTATGACTATGAGATCACTTACAAGAAGAGTAAGGACAATATTGTGGCGGATGCTCTTTCTCACACATTTGATGACCAAGCTTCTCTTTCAACTATTTCTATGCCTATTCCAAATTGGTTGGAATCTATCCAGCAGGGCTATGTCAATGACTCTTCATTATCTCAAATCATTTAACAGTTGGCCATTAACCCTTCTAATCTACCGCATTACTCTTGGGATGGTGCTTCTCTATGATACAAGGGTCGTCTGGTGATTCCCTAGAGCACAGATCTTCAGCAGGCTATCTTCTATGAACTCCATGCTTCTCCTTCGACAGGGCACTCTAGGTTCCTCAAAACTTATGAGCGGGTACGATGTAACTTCTTTTGGAAGGGAATGAAAAGGTCAATTCAATAGATGGTGGCTGAATGTGATACCTGCCAATGCAACAAGGGTGAAACGACACTCCTTCCTGGATTGCTTGAATCCTTGCCCATCCTTACACGGATTTGGATAGATATTTCTATAGATTTCATTAAGGGGCTCCCTAAATCTAGAGAGAAGACAGTGATCTTGGTTGTGGTTGATCACCTCTCCAAATATAGTCATTTTTGTGCCCTCAACCATCCCTATACTGCCTCCTTAGTCACACAAATTTTCATGGCATCCCTTCTTCCATTGTCTCAGATCGTGATGCAACTTTCACCAATAATTTTGGACAGAATTATTTCAGCACACTGGTACCAAACTGAAGATGAGTTCCAGGTATCACCCACAAATAGATGGTCAGACTAAAATTATCAATAAATGTTTGGAATCTTATCTTCGTTGCTTCACCTGAGAACAACAACATTAGTGGGCAAAGTGGCTCCCTCCTGCTAAATGGTGGTACAATACCTCCTACCACACTACATCTAAAATGACTCCATATGAAGCAGTCTATGGTCAGGCACTGCCAGTGCTCCTTCCACACACCCCCAGTAGTTCACCAGTTTAGGTAGTCGACACGGTCCTCTAAACCCGGGATCAGATTCTTCACATCTTGCAGGATAATCTTCACATGGCCATAAATCAAATGAAACAACAAGCTGATCAACACCGTTCTAAGCGTACATTTCAAGTAGGTGATATGGTTTTTCTTTGTCTATAGTTGTACAAGCAATCGTCCCTAAAACTCAAAGGACATCATAAGCTAGCTCCAAAGTTCTATGGCCCATATAAGGTTCTTTAGAAGATTGGGTTAGCTGCTTATAAATTGGAGCTTCCTCCTTCCCGCGTTCATGCAGTATTTCATGTCTCTTGTCTAAAGAAAGTTCTTGGCACCAACATTAGAGCACAAATTGTTTTACCAGAACTGGATAACAAAGGATCCATCATTTTGGAGCCAGAGGCAACCCTCGACATGTGCACTTGTCAACTTTGCTCCTGATCCATCACAGAGGTATTAATTCAGTGGCACAGAATGCAAACAGAGGATACTACATGGGAACCACTCCTTCAGATTCAGCAACAATTTCCACATCTTAAGCTTTGAGGACAAAGCTTTTCTAAGAGGGAGGGGATGTTAGGAACCCGTGTTTAACCCTTCTCTTTACTTTGTTAGTATGTTACTTTTGGACACATATGCTTTGTAAGTCATCCCATGAGTATATTGTATTATCACACATTCATAGGAAGTAATAGTTGTTTAGATTAGACTTAGTATATAAGTACATGTTGAGGCCAATGAAGGCATCCATGAATTTATTGTATTGAGCTTGCTCAAAGAGGTTGCCCCCTTGAAGTGGCCTGCGATCAATAAATTCCTTCTATGTTTCTGCTATTTCTGTTATTTTGTGCATTTTTCATTATATTGTTGCAAGAGGTTCCTCTCACATATAACAATCTCACCCTCATATTAGACCGTCGTAGTAATAGGGTGTCGTGGCATTTGACTATCCCATTATGTTAATGAAGTCACTTGAATGCATTACTAATGTAAACTTGCAGTATTCCTTTGTACCTGCCCTTGGTCTGAGATACAAAACAATAATCTTTTCTATAAGGACGGTTTTCTATACCTAGGACTAAATTGACATGTGATTTGGCTCCCCATTACAGTCCACACCGTTCTATGGCTATTGCCTTAGATGATATGTGAGTGAGTTCTGATTATCATGAATATTCATTTTTTGATGAACAAGTGACTAGGTTTGGGAGAAGACTTTAATGTCGTGATAATAGTCCCAAAGCTAAGTGATTAACTTCTTGCTGATGAGTGTCACATTCTTGACTTTAAGACTAATTCATGATTGGATGCTTGTCCATAAGTGTACTGTGTCATAATTGGTCTGTTGCCCTTTCTAGGGTTGTCTTTATGTGGGAATGACATGCTTGACTTGATGGGACTGTCTTCCCTTCTTAATTTAGGATTTCTACTCTCTGATTACCAACACAACTGTCTCTTCATTATGACAGTCCTCTTCTTTGTCTCTTCTACACTCCTTACTTGTAGACTTCGCATTCGTAACGTCAGGGTATAAGTATCCTCTAGCAAGTCAATAATGCCTTTGATACATGATAGTCAACCTAGGGTTGTCTTTGATCTTTGTATGACAAACACCTAATTAATTCTAGCTACTTGTAGTACCTCTAAGCATCTCCTATAATATCACCATGTTCATGGTCATTACCATGTGTCCTCCAATGACAATTCAAGTGTACCTACACTATAATAAATACTAAGAATGACATACCTACAATTATACAGTTGTGAGTTCTTCAAAATGGCTTGAGGTTGGAAAATAGCGGCATTAGATTTATGTAAGTTTCCATACTAAAATGCAACACTTAAAACTCATTGCTACCTTCTATAGCTCACTACAATTTTTTTCTATTCTACCAAATAACTATCAACATAAACCTAGAACAAAGTTGATCAACTTCTTTCATGAGAAACCTTACTAGCAACTTTATGTAGGTGAATAATGCACCAAAGTTCTGATAGTAAAATTAAAAGTTTTAAAATATTGAATTGCTTAGAATTAGAAGATGAAGTTTTCTAGGAATTCAGAAGGTCATGTAAGTTGATTTGTTTGATTTTGGACAAAGGGGCAGCCTTAGTCCTTATCTAACACATATGCTAGTAGCCTAGTCCACTAGGGAGCAACCTTGTCTAGAGAATTTCTATAGGTATAAAAATTTATAAGAGGTCAAGAATAGTGTGTACAAGATTCTATTAGATGTAAAATTGTCAACATGTAGTGGAAGATGTGAAACCAACTAAAAAATGGAAGCAAGTCAAAAGCTTTTATAAGAAATAATGAAAAAGACTTGGTTTTCAAGGCCTTAAATAGTGGATTCAGAAAGTGGCCATATAAAAATAAATATTAGAGATTTTTGGATGTTAAAAGGTGTAAGGACAAGGATGTCATTTATAGGGGTGCCCTGTATGAAGATCATGAAGATCAAACCCATTGTTGTCCTAGCAATGCTCCTAATTGAAAAGATGTATGTTGTCATGATTCCTTCAAGTATCCACTCAGATTTATCATGAAACTTTCAAGAAAATGCAATTGGCACATGTAAGGCCAATTTCCACAACCTTTACTAGCATCCTCCCTATTTATACCAACATAAGATCTTTGGAACAATGTATGGACAACCATCAAAGCATAAAGGATATAGGATTTTTGTCACATGTTGTAATTGTAGCTTCCCTTGTAGACATGTATGCAATGTGTGGAAGCATAGACAAGGCACATGGAATTTTTGATAGAACACCACAAAGAGATGTCCTCTCATGGGATGCAATGATTGCAAGATATGCAAAAAATGGATTTGTTGAAAAGACTTTAGAAACTTCCAAGCAAATGCAATTAGCACGTGTAAAGACAAATTCCACAACCTTTGTCAGTATCCTCCCTATCTGTACCAAAATAGGATCTTTGGAACAACGTATGGACAACCATCAAAGCATAAAGAATATAGGAATTTTGTCACATGTTGTAATTGCAACTGCCCTTGTAGACATGTATGCAAAGTGTGGAAGCATAGACAATGCATGTGGACAATTTGATACAACACCACAAAGAGATGTCCTCTCATAGAATGCAATGATTGCAAGATATGCAAAAGATGAATTTGTTAAAAAGACTTTAGAAACTTTCAAGAAAATGCAATTGGCACGTGTAAAGCCAAATTCCACAACCTTTTCTAGCATCCTCCCTATCTCTACCAAAATGTAGCTGCCCTTATAGACATGTATGCAAAGTGTGGAAGCATAAACAAGGTACGTGAACTGTTTGACATGATGCCTTGAAATGAAATGCCATTTCATGGAATGCAATGATTGCAAGATATGCAAAAAATGGATTTTTTTGATAAGGCTTTATAAACTTTCAAGAAAATACAATTGGCGGGTGTAAAGCCAAATTCCACAACCTTAGGTAGTATCCTCCTTGCCTATGCCAAAATGGACATCCATCAAAGGATAAAAGATATGGGAATTTTGTTAGATGTTGTAGTTGCAACTGCCCTCAAAGACATGTATGCAAAGTGTGGAAGCATAGACAAGGCACGTGAACTGTTTGGCATGATACCTCAAAGAAATGTTGCCTCATGGAATGCAATGATTGCAAGGTATGAACAAAATGGATTTTTTGATAAGGCTTTAGAAACTTTCAAGAAAATGCAATTGGTGGGTGTAAAGCCAAACTCCAAAACCTTAGAAATGGTATCTTTGGAACACAATATAGCCATTCATCAAAGCATAAAGGATAGAGGAATTTTGTCAAATGTTGTAGTTGCAACTACCCCGCGAGACATGTATGCAAAGTGTGGAAGCATAGACAAGGTACGTGAACTTCTTGACATGATGCCTTGAAATGAAATGCCATTTCATGGAATGCAATGATTGCAAGATATGCAAAAAAATGGATTTTTTTGATAAGGTTTTATAAACTTTCAAGAAAATACAATTGGCGGGTGTAAAGCCAAATTCCACAACCTTAGCTAGTATCCTTTTTGACTATGCCAAAATGGACATCCATCAAAGGATAAAAGATATGGGAATTTTGTTAGATGTTGTAGTTGTAACTGCCCTCGAAGACATGTATGCAAAGTGTGGAATCAGAGACAAGGCACGTGAACTGTTTAGCATGATGCCTCAATGAAATGTCACCTCATGGAATGCAATGATTACAAGATATGAACAAAATGGATTTTTTGATAAGGCTTTAGAAAATTTCAAACAAATGCAATTGGTGGGTGTAAAGCCAAACTCTAAAACCTTAGAAATGGTATCTTTGAAACACGGTATAGACATCCATCAAAGCATAAAGGATATAGGAATTTTGTCAAATGTTGTAATTGCAACTACCTTGCAAGACATGTAAGTAAAGTGTGGAAGCATAGACAAGGTACATGAATTGTTTGACATGGTGCCTTGAAATGAAATGCCATTTCATGGAATGCAATGATTGCAAGATATGCAAAAAATGGATTTTTTTGATAAGGCTTTATAAACTTTCAAAAAAATACAATTGGCAGGTGTAAAGCCAAATTCCACAACCTTAGCCAGTATCCTCCTTGCCTATGCCAAAATGGACATCCATCAAAGGATAAAAGATATGGGAATTTTGTTAGATGTTGTAGTTGCAACTGCCCTCGAAGAGATGTATGCAAAGTGTGGAAGCATAGACAAGGCATGTGAACTGTTTGGCATGATGCCTCAAAGAAATGTCACCTCATGGAATACAATGATTGCAAGAAATGAATTAAAATGGATTTTTTGATAAGGCTTTAGAAACTTTCAAGCAAATGTAATTGGCAGGTGTAAATCCAAACTCCAAAACCTTAGAAATGGTATCTTTGGAACACGGTATAGACATCCATCAAAGCATAAAGGATATAGGAATTTTGTCAAATGTTGTAGTTGCAATGTCATGTCCCCTTTATAGTAAAATTAAATTGGTGAAATTATTAGTCCATTCCTATTTTCCCATGGGCTAATGTAAATCAAAAGGGAAAATATTTTATTTAATATTTTAATTGTAATCCCGCAAATTAAAGATTTATTATTTTCGGGAGCGATTAAATATTAAATATTTTTATTTAATTGCACAAGTGGGGGAATGGCCTTTAATGAGGTGTAATTATAAGTCCCAAGAGAGAGTTTAGAAGATTTTATGATAGTTATGATAAGATTCTATGACAACATCTATGACAGGTTGTCATAGTGGGAGTTATTTTCTATTTTTAGAGAAGAATTTTGCATGGGCTATTTTGGTGAGCATCTTTGGAGGGAATTTGTTGGAAATTAAATTATTTTAATTTATTTTCCAAGAGAGGGACGTTTGGATTTGGATCCATTATAAATATGCAAGTATTTTATTTCAGGAGGGCTTTTTGATCATTTTACAACCCAAATTTCTGAATTTGAGCACTTGTGCTTGGATTTTCTTTAGTGGACGAAAATCCATTGGAGTTGGAGGCTTGTGGATAAAAACCCATCAGTCTCAAGTGATAAAAGGATGAAAACCCTTTGGTTAAAGAGAGTAATTCCATCCAGGGATTGCATTGGGATTCAAAGGATTGCGCAGTTTCCACAATTTTACAGTATTGTGTTTCCAGGTTGTTTTGTTGCCGTTTTGGTGATTTCCAGTGTGTTGTGCAGTGTTGCTATTGTGTTGTAGAGTGCGTTTCTATTCCATGGTCATTTGTAATCTATTCCAAGCATCCAGGAGTTGTTATTATCAGTTGGGGTTTGATTTGGTGTTATTTTTCGGTAATTTTCAGCAGTGTAGTTTGCATAGTTTGTGTAGTTTGTAGTGGATTTTTGGAGATTTGTGTTGCAGATGTTTTTGCTGTTGTAATTAGTGTTTCAAAACTAATCATATGTTATTTACATTAGAAAAATCAATAAAAATTAGTTTGTGGTGTTTCTAGGATATTTGGTGTAATTTCTTGTTTGACTAGTTAGCAGTCTTGATGTTTTTGTTGCAATTTTTAGTGGAGCTTATCAAAATTTATTTTCAGATCTGATTTTTTGTTAAAATCTCAGTATGGAACATTACAGTGGTGCCAGAGCTAAGATCTTGCCACCTGAAGGGTATAAAGCTAATTTTTATACAAAAAGATGAAGACATTTCAGGAATCCATGATGGAAATGATGCAAGAATTTCAAAAATCTCAGAAGAATCTAGTAGATTTGATGAAGGATCCAGAAATAAAGAAAATATTTTTGAAGAAAAACCAGCGAATGTTGAAAAAAAAATAGAAGAGCTAGGAAAGAAGTCCATAGAACCAGAAGAGGTGATTGATACATCAGAACTAGAAAAGGTTAAGGAAGAAATGGTGAAGGTGGAGTATAAAGAAAAATCAGATTTGCAAGAAATTGAAATGAAGCAAAACTTGGAGAAATCCACCATAGATTTTGAAGGTAAAAATTGTTTAGAAAAAGAAGATGTTTATTTGACTTCTAATGATTGTACTTGTTAGGAAAATATTGATGAAGTTGAGAAGGAAAAGACACCTCTTTTTATTTCTAAAGATCCCAAGATGGAGGGTCATGCACCAATTCATGCACTATCTTCTAAGCTTCCAAATGGTGAGCCATGGTTTGATTTGCAAAGTAGCACTGTGGATGGGTATGCATTTCAAAAAAATATTTTAGTCATCCATAATTCAAGGGTTTTGAGTCACAAAAATGGAGTTGTTGAGGATATCTCAATGAACTCTCTTTCAGCAAATGAGGATGAGCATTTTATTCGCAGCCCAAGGTATGAAAATATTTCAGATTTATTTCCTTCTATGTCACTACAAAATTTTGTCATCATGAAAAGCATCAAAGGAATGGCATAAAGAGGAAGGACACAACTTGTAGCAAAGTGCACATAGAATATTTTTCTAAAATTCAGAGTTGTTTGTACATAAGAATATGGGATCCAGGTAATAAGCTAAGAAACATGAAGGCTGAAATTTTTGATGGGATGAATCTCATATTTGTAAAAGTGTTTTCTAGTTCAGAATCCTCAACATCCAATTGTATCAGAGGAGTGCAGCAAAATCATGATGGAGAATACATTTTTATTTTGATACAACCACTAAGAAGATTAAAAATTACAATACCAAAATATGAGGTATGTAATGCATTCTACTCTTTGAGTACTCAAATGGTTATGTGTGTGCAATGGTTGCATTCCATGAGTGACTTTCTACAAAATCATTATTTTAGAAAAATAAAGAATACATGTGAAGGGAAAGATATGGTGTTTGGAGGTGTATCTAAAGGAACAATGGAAGTAGGCATAGATATGAACACTTCTTGCAAGGGAAAGTTTTCATGGAAAAGATGTTTGGTGATGGAGGATATGCATGCTATCTCATTTTATGGTAAGAATCATAGTTTTCATTTTGTTATTCAAGTGTTTCTAAATCAGCATAGTATAGTGTTCGGTAACATGTTCCCAGGATCACCCTTGGATAAAGGATTCCAACATGTCATAGAGTTGGAAACTAACTTGCATCAGAAAATTTTGAGGAAGAATGATGTCACATACTTGGGCCAAGTCACTAGTGTTCATGGCATACATGAGGATGCAAGACAAGAAGCATTGGAAGGGATTGAAAAGGTAACTAGTTCTCTACATGAAGGTAATATTTCATATTTCTCACATGGATCTACTATAGTTTGTGGTGCTATAGAAAAGAGAATTATTTGGTTTTCATTACAAAGATTAGAAATCAAGAAACTTGATAACATGAAGTTCAAAGTTTTAGAGCAAAGCCTTGAAAGGTGTGATAAGATGTTTAAAACTAGTATTACTTTGAAAATATTCAAATTTCAGTATGCTCATGATAGCCATGTGATGGATTACATTGAATGGAGAATCTATTGGGTTTGGTACTATGGGAGTTTGGGGCCACAAAGAGGGGTATTTCAAGTGATCTGGGTAGATAACCTTTTCAGGATGTTTTCTTCTTGGTATCTCCTTACCATCCATGAAAGTCAAAGTTTTTCCCTCATGATATATTTTGTTGATGATGCATTTGTCTCTAACATTTTAAATGGGTTTGTGAAGAAATTCAAGTATATGCTAATGAATGGTTCTAGGGAATACAACATCTTCAAACAAAATAAGTTGCTGATTTTCTTTGTGGAGCTCAAAGTGCCATGGAATAAATGTTGCTACTGTATGATCACCCTATTACTATATTTTGGATCCAATAGACCAATTCAAGAGGCTGAAAGTGACTACTCACAAGATGAGGTAATGAATGGGTCTAAAGTTATGCATTTCCTTGATATGTATCTCAGCACTGAAGGGGTGAATGGAAGATATTTTTGCAAAAGATGTAATGGATGTGGTAGAGGATATAATGTCTGCTATAACAGTCCTAATAGCAGAAAAAATCAGACCTATAACATCACCAAATGTATCAGAAATCTCAGGTACAAGTTGCCCAATGATAGTGCTTTCCTAGCTACAGATCCAATACTCTATTTAACTTGTTGTGGTGGATTGTCTTCTAAGTTTTTCAAGGTGGAAAGTATCAAACACATTAGTAAGTCACCTAATATAGTAGAGGATGCAATAAACTTATTTTCTACTTTCATTTTGAAATTACCTTTGGGTGATCAATTTGTGCTAGTTGAACTTAGGAAGTGCATAGATTACCACCAGAAGGGCTTGTGGTTTGCAAAATCAATAACCAGAGTTTGGCAGAATTTGTTATGCTAGTATATGATAAAATTTCCTATTCTTCATATGTTCCATTACTATTCCACATCAGATCCTAAATTTGCATCAAGCATCCTTCAAATAGAGGCAAAGTTTGTAGCAGTTTGTAATATATCCTGTAGGGAGTGTCTCCACAAATTCAAGGTAAAGAAGGTATTGGTTTCAAAGATTGGTATTCACTACTATGAAGGATGTGTTTTCTATTGTAACCATTCTTTAGGCTGCATAAATCAGATTTATATTGTTGATAATGGTTGCAAGAGCTTTTGGTTTAGTTTTCTTGGTGACAGTGCATATACACAACTAGAAAGGCAAGTTGTGAAAGTAAGGCTATTGATACAAAATAAATGGAGACATACTACATACAATTGATAGCATGGATAAGTTGTTTATACCTTGGTTATTTCTGCATAAATGTCACTCAGCTCAAGTTCACTACTCTGAGATTTTCCAGGATGCTAGGATGGAAGATGGACAAAACTGCATTTGGTGAGTTTACCAAATCTTTGTGGGAGGATGTAGTCCAGTTTGAGTATTGGAAAGAATGCATCAAAGTCTTGCTGATCCAAGAACTCAGATTATATGGATATTCTTGTTGGGTACATGGTAGTGGCATAAAGGAATTTGAGTCTTCATGTTTTCATAGTGTTCTATGGCAGGAATTGCAACATCTTATAGGTACAAGATCAAGGCTTTCTATGCAATATAACATAATTCTGAAGCATCATGGTTTTAATTGCTTGAGGACAAGCAATTTTGAGGAGGGGAGATTTGTCATGTTCCCTTTATAGTAAAATTAAATTGGTGAAATTATTAGTCCATTCCTATTTTCCCATGGGCTAATGTAAATCAAAAGGGAAAATATTTTATTTAATATTTTAATTGTAATCCCACAAATTAAGGATTTATTATTTTCGGGAGCAATGAAATATTAAATATTTTTATTTAATTGCACAAGTGGGGGAATGGGGTTTAATGAGGTGTAATTATAACTCCCAAGAGAGAATTTAGAAGATTTTATGACAGTTATGACAAGATTCTATGACAACATCTATGACAAGTTCTCATTGTGGGAGTTATTTTCTATTTTTAGAGAAGAATCTTGCATGGGCTATTTTGGTGAGCATATTTGGAGGGAATTTGTTGGAAATTAAATTATTTTAATTTATTTTCCAAGAGAGGGATGTTTGGATTTGGATCCATTATAAATATGTAAGTATTTTCTTTCAGGAGGACTTTTTGATCATTTTACAACCCAAATTTCTGAATTTGAGCATTTGTGCTTAGATTTTCTTCAGTGGACAAAAACCCATTAGAGTTAGAGGCTTGTGGATGAAAAACCATCAGTCTCAAGTGATTAGAAGATGAAAACCCTTTGGTTATAGAGATTAATTCCGTACAAGGATTGCATTGGGCTTCAAAGGATTGTGCAGTTTTGGCAGTTTTGCAGTATTATGTTTGGAGGTTGTTTTGTTACAATTTTGGTGATTTCCAGTGTGTTGTGCAGTGTTTCTATTGTGTTGTAGAGTGTGTTTCTATCCTACGGTCATTTGGAATCTATTCCAAGCATCCAGGAGTTGTTATTATCAGTTGGGGTTTGATTTGGTGTTATTTTCAGCAATTTTCAGCAAAGTAGTTTGCATAGTTTGTGTAGTTTGCAGTGGATTTTCAGAGATTTGTGTTGCAGGTGTTTTTGCTGTTGTAATCAATGTTTTATACCTGATCATATGTTATTTGCATTATAAAAATCAATAAAAATTTGTTTGTGGTGATTCTAGCATATTTGGTATAATTTCTTGTTTGACTAGTTAGCTAGTCTTGATGTTTTGGTTGCAATTTTTAGTGGAGCTTATCAAAATTTATTTTCAGATCTGATTTTTTGTTAAAATCTCAGTTTGGAACATTACATGCAACTACCATGTGAGACATGTATGCAAAGTGTGGAAGCATAGACAAGGTACGTGAACTGTTTGACATGATTCCTTGAAATGAAATGTCATTTCATGGAATGCAATGATTGCAAGATGTGCAAAAAATGGATTTTTTTTATAAGGATTTATAAACTTTCAAGAAAATTTACAATTGGTGGGTGTAAAGCCAAATTCCACAACCTTAGCCAGTATCATCCTCGCCTATGCCAAAATGGACATCCATCAAAGGATAAAGGATATGGGAATTTTGTTATATGTTGTAGTTGCAACTACCCTCAGAGACATGTATGCAAAGTGTGGAAGCTTATATAAGGCACGTGAACTATCTGGCATGATGCCTCAAAGAAATTTTTCCTCATGGAATGCAATGATTACAAGATATGAACAAAACAGATTTTTTGATAAGGCTTTAGAAACTTTCAAGCAAATGAAATTGGCAGGTGTAGAGCCAAATTCCAAAACCTTAGAAATGGTATCTTTGGAACACAGTATAGACATCCATCAAAGCATAAAGGATATAAGAATTTTGTCAAATGTTGTAGTTGTAACTACCCTATGAGACATGTATGCAAAGTGTGGAAGCATATACAAGGAACGTGAATTGTTTGACACGATGCCTCAAAGAAATGTTGTCTCATGGAATGCGATGATTGCAAGATATGCACGAAATGGAGTTTTCATAAGGCTTTAAAAACTTTCACAAATGCACAAAATAAAATTTCAACCAAATGCAATTGGCAAGTCTAAAACCAAATTGCACAACCTTATCCAACATCCTCCTTGCCTATGCCAAAATGGGATCTGGGGAACATGGTGTGGACAACCATCAAAGCATAAAGGATATAGGAATTTTGTTACATATTGTATTTGCAGCTACCCTTGTAGACATGTATGGAAAGTGTGGAAGCATAGACAAGGCATGTGAACTATTTGACATGATGCCTCAAAGAAATGCACAATCTCATGGAATGCAATGATTGCAAGATATGCACAAAATAGATTATTTGAAAACAATTTATAAACTTTCAAGCAAATGCAATTGGCAAGTGTAAAACCAAATTCCTATAACGATAATTGATCATCATATTAAATACTTAATATAAACTGTCATATACATAATGTCATGAACATAACATCTGGTCTATATACAAAGTCATATAGGCATGTCCAAACAAAGCCATACAGGCATTTATAAAAATATACATTGGTAACATACAAAAGTATGTATACAAAGCCATCTAGGCATACAAAAAATGTCCCAAAAACTAGTTTCCTATGGACTTTCATCAAATAATCAGTGGCCCTTGCTTGAATGTGAAGATGGAGAGCCAATCAGTGACTCATCCTCTCTCTGTCATTGAGTAGAACTCCTCAACAGATGTTCTTGCAGCTCCATGTGTTAATACAATCAAACAATATGCACATTAATATAGAAAACATAAAATATATAACATCACATATGTAATCGATCACTTACCACTATCCAATGATCACTCTTGATCATCTTTTCTCTCTCTTCATTCGTAGTTGGATGGGCTGGAGTTGTGACCTCCTATGAGAAGCATCAAGAAGTAAAATTGACTAAACATAAATATCATTTATGTACATCAAATGACATGAGATAAAACAAGAAATACAAAATTATGACATTTTCATGTTATTAGCTCATACCTCGGTCAAAGGATTTGAAGACATCATAGCTGCAGCAATGCCTACCTGCATTGACTCACGAAGATGGGGAGGAGTCTCCATATTTAGCATCTAAAAATAGAGTTCAAGATTATTCGACCAAAATAAATACATAACATTATTTAAATACATAATGATTAGAAATGGTTAAATTTACCTCCATATAAGTGGTTTTGCATCCAGGGGACCAAGGAAACCATGGAGGTGCTGGTGAAGCTCCCTATTGAAATCATCAAATTGTTACAAAATAATATTACCATTGATATATGTACAATAATTACGATCATGTGATAAATTACATACCTAATGACTTGACCTCCTTTCATAACTCGCTAATGAATGGCTAACAGAGGCAGGATGAAGACTTTGACCCTATAATTTTATTGCGCAGACAATTGCATACATTATTTTTGACTTATAATATAGATGGTCATATAAAATTAATTACAAATTTCAAATAAGAATATATTAAATCAAGATGAAACTTGTAAAAAATTACCTGAGAGTCAATACCAAATGTACACTATAAGACATCATCTGTGAGAACAATCTCATCCAATATGAATGTCATGTCCCCTTTATATTAAAATTGAATTGGTGAGATTATTAGTCCATTCCTATTTTCCCGTGGACTAATATATTTAATGAGGGAAGATATTTGATTTAATATTTTATTGTGCATCCGGAAATTATGAACATAATATTAATGGAAAATAATAAAATATTAAATATTATCATTTATTTGCACAAGTGGGGGCATGGAATATGGATAAGATGTTGTTGTAACAACCAAAATCCATTTTTAGAAGATTTTATGATAGTTATGACAAGATTCTATGACAGCATCTATGACAAGTTGTCATAGTGGGAGTTATTTTCTATTTTTAGACAAGAATCTTGCATAGGCTATTTTAGTGAGCATCTTTGGAAGGAATTTGTTGGAAATTAAACTATTTTAATTTATTTTCCAAGAGGGGGGGGGTTTGGATTTGGAGATATTATAAATATGCAAGTATTTTCTTTTAGGAGGACTTTTGGATCATTTTTACAACTCAATTTTCTGAATTTGAGCACTTGTGCTTGGATTTTCTTCAGTGGACAAAAACCCATTGGAGAGGGAAGCTTGTGGATGAAAACCCATGAGTTTCAGATGATCAGAGGATGAAAACCCTTTGATTCTAGGGAGCTTTCTCATCTAGGGATGACATCAAAGCTTCAAGGAAATAAGCAGATTAGTTAGTTTCAGTGATATGTGTGTTTTGTAGGTTTAGAGTTGCAGATTGTGGTTTCTAGTGTGTTTTGGGTATTTCTGCTGTATGTGGTGTGTCTTTTCTATTATTTTTAATGTTATTACACATTTCCAGAGGCTGCAGTATTCATTCTTTAGTTTGCTTAAGTTTGGTGGTGCAATCTACAATGTGTATTTCAACATCTTTGTGAAGATTTTGTAATATTTGTTCCAGATTTTCTGTAGCTATTGCAGAAGGTGTAACTGATGTGTAAACCTGATAATATTAATTAAGATCAGCCTTGGGAGTTTCTGGTTTATTTTTGTGTTGTTGGTGGAATTGTGGGGTTTCCTAAAGACATAATTTTCATTTCTTATGGTCGCTGTTGGTGCTGCTATTATTATTGTTCATTTTTCTATTGTAGCAGCATATTTTATGAGTTTATATGAGTTTATATCAATAAGAGAAGTTTTGGATATTTTGTGTACAAACTATGTCAAATCGGGTGCCAGAACAATGAAGGAATTGAAGGTTTTTTATGGGTATTTCAAATTATGGTTGAAAGTAATTTCTTGAGGGTTGAATATCATAATTTTTTGTTTTTCATGTTATTTTAGTCATTTTGGAAAAATAATCCATTGGGATTATTACAATGGATGTGTCCATCATTGGAATGGACCACTGCATTGCACAATCCTACCGAGAGTCATGTCGTGAGTCCTACGTCCCATAATCACACAGGTTCCCACATGAACTACACAAATGTGGGGACAAATGACACCTACTACTCTCATCCTCATCATCCTGGGTAAGATCATTGGCATGTTGTGCTAGAGACTGTGTGAGAGTAGTCAATGAATGTAATGTCTCCACCTCAACACTCTCCTTCAAATTCGAAGGGAGTGACACACATTCTGGCCTCAACAGGGGTCTAGGTACACGGTTTTCATCTTAATGAGTCCCCTCTCTATTTTGGGCAAAGCCACCACCTCTGCCCTAGAACTCTTGAATGTCAAAATAATTGGGAATCTTCTTGAGGACGGACTCACAATGGAGTTTCCTCAAGAAATATTATGGCACCTCATTGTTGTTGCATGGACACTCATCAAAGACCATGTACCATCTATCCCAAAAGTTTTGGGACATATCTTGATTCCTACACCAGTGAATAGGGAACTGTTTGCAAGTTTCTTCTAATCTTTGGCTAGTTTTAGGATTAATAAATTGTGCACATAATTGAGATTTTGTAATTTTTTCATTCTTCACTTGTTCATAAGACAATTTGTTGGCATAGTATTGCTGACACCTCTCCCTATAGTCTTGAAATTTGGTGATTTGTTTTGTCACCGATTCGGTGTGGGAAACAATCTCCTTTAATGACTTCGCAAGCGCTCTCCCACGATCGGTTCTTGCACTTGGATTGTTTAACATTTTAATAAGAGTTTGAAGATGTCTTTTATTTTCTTCTATTTGCCCTAGGTAGTTTTCTTGAGTATCCCTTATATTGTGAGCATGTGAAGGTGAGTTTTGAGGGTTTTGGGGGTTGTTTTGACCCTCCTCAGTTGGATTTGTGTTTTCTCTTGCCTCATTAATTGTAAATGCAATATAAAATTTACTAATCAAACATTGTAAAAGTTAAAAATTCTTTTCAAACTAACAAAAATTAAACAAACCCTACCATCTTTGGCTACTAGACCCTTGACATTTGCTTCATGACATCTTCCAGAGCGGGTTCGGCGAGGTGGCATCGTGAAAACATTGATTTCTCTCTTGCACTTGCTTGGTTTCACCTTCCTTGAACGTGCTCACGCTATATTGTTTGTTTTATTTGCAAACTAACTCTTTTGGCCGTGGGTAATGAGAGAAATGGTTGTTTTTTTGCACTTTTTAGGCAAAAAATAATGTGAGTGCATTATAATGTGCTCACATTTTAGGCTCGGTATTGATCTAAAATGCGAGTATGTTATAACGTGCTCATGTTTTGATTTGTATGGGACCAAAAAGTTGCCTTGGTGACCTTTTGGTCCCTCATCTTTATGCATATACCCCTAAATTGAGCATTACTCTATCTATAGTAGTTGATGGAGCACAACATTCTTGATTCACATTCCTCTCTCTAGCATTCTTTACTATGGGTCAAGATTTCTATTGCTTTATTAAAGTTTTTTACCCCTTTGTGAACTTCTCTTATTATAAAGAGGGGATATCTACACCCTTATAGATATTAGGGCTTCTGTAGTCAAGGGAGATCTTGTCCCTATTATGATTTCAATTCCACTATTTCTTGTGCCCTTCTAAGAGGATTTTAGGTCCTTTTCAAAAACATGAGGCCACGATCGTAAACCATAGATGCTTGACCACCTCCTCATAGAAAACCATAGGTGCTTGACCACCTCCTATCCTTGCACTGATCACATCCTTGCACCTCCTAGTCAGTGTCTCTACTCTAGTTCCTTCTAGATATTTATCTAAATCCTGATTCATTGTAAGCGGTGGAGAAGTTGGGGTCACCAATTAGCTCTACTAGATCTACTATGGTTGGGTATGGGTAAATATCAATTGAGATGAGGTCACCTAATGCTCAACCTTAAATATGATACTTAGTCCTCTTTCAATCCTAAACAAAAAGCATGTGTTACATTCAAACACAAACGTGATCACATTTTATGTTTGACAAAAAGCACTCATGTTTTGTAGAACCTAAAACATGAGCTTGTTTTAGGTTCCACAAAACACGCTCCTTCTAGATATTTATCTAAATCTTGATTCATTGCAAGTGGTGGAGAAGTTGGGGTCACCAATTAGCTCTACTAGGTCTATTATGGTTGGGTATGGGTAAAGATCAATTGAGATGAGGTCACCTCATGCTCAACCTTAAATATGATACTTAGTCCTCTTTCAATCCTAAACAAAAAGCATGTGTTACATGAACACAAATGTGATCACATTTTATGTTTGACAAAAAGCGCTCATGTTTTGTAGAACATAAAACATGCTCATGTTTTAGGTTCTACAAAACATGAGTGCTTTTTGTCAAACATAAAATGTGATCATGTTTGTGTTCATGTAAAACATCACATTTTATGTTTGACAAAAAGTGCTCATGTTTTGTAGAACCTAAAACATGAGCATGTTTTATGTTCTACAAAACATGAGCGCTTTTTGTCAAACATAAAATGTGATCACATTTGTGTTCATGTAACACATGCTTTTTGTTTAGGATTGAAAGAGGACTAAGTATCATATTTAAGGTTGAGCATGAGGTGACCTCATCTCAATTGATCTTTACCCATACCCAACCATAATAGACCTAGTAGAGCTAATTGGTGACCCCAACTTCTCCACCACTTACAATGAATCAAGATTTAGATAAATATCTAGAAGGAGCGTGTTTTGTGGAACCTAAAACAAGCTCATGTTTTAGGTTCTACAAAACATGAGTGCTTTTTGTCAAACATAAAATGTGATCACGTTTGTGTTTGAATGTAACACATGCTTTTTGTTTAGGATTGAAAGAGGACTAAGTATCATATTTAAGGTTGAGCATTAGGTGACCTCATCTCAATTGATATTTACCCATACCCAACCATAGTAGATCTAGTAGAGCTAATTGGTGACCCCAACTTCTCCACCGCTTACAATGAATCAGGATTTAGATAAATATCTAGAAGGAACTAGAGTAGAGACACTGACTAGGAGGTGCAAGGATGTGATCAGTGCAAGGATAGGAGGTGGTCAAGCACCTATGGTTTTCTATGAGGAGGTGGTCAAGCATCTATGGTTTACGACTAAAACACGAGCATGTTTTAGGTTCCACAAAACGTGCTCGTGTTTTGTGGAACCTAAAACATGAGCATGTTTTAGGTTCCACAAAATGCGCTCGTGTTTGTGGAACGTTTAGTATTTTTCAAAATTTAAGCCCACCTTATTAGGCTTGGTATTAGCTTGGGAAACCAAACCTAAGGATTGGACCTCTATGATACCTCCTACAGATGTGTTTTTCATTGTCATGAATATTTTTGAACTTCAACATTGTTAGATTTACTCATTTTATAACAAAATTTGATGAAACCAACACCAAAATGATGAGCTAGTTCTTAGCTTTCTAACCATTTTTTTTAAATTTTGAATTTAAGTTAAAGATATTTATTTTCATTTTCTTTGAACAACGTCCTCATATTCTTCAATCATATATGTATTGATTTTTCTTTATAACTTTTGATCCACTTATCAAAATTAAAAAAATTATATATGATTGTTCTATGCTTCATTCTTTATACATTAAAAATTTATATTTAAATTATTTTTGTGCAAGTTATGTGATGTGCACGCTTAGTGATGCAGTTTTCAGGATGCATCCACTTTGAAAAATCACAAAAAAATATTTAATAAAAAATTACAAAAAAATACACAACTTCTAGTACTCACTCTTAACTACATTTCTGCCAACCGGTTTTTAAAAATACTAAATGCAAAAAAGAAAATAGGGGGGTGCACACTAGACGTTATGTTATATTTTAGTGAGAAAAATAGGAACACTTTTGTGTGCGCGCAACATTTCACCCTCTTAATCTTAACTATTTTTTTAAAACTTTAGTAGTTTAGAAACTAGATTCAGAGCACTACAATTCTTATTCTTTCCATATCTTCAAATTTTGAGTGCATGCATCTCAAATTACTCATCAAAGTTTAGATTTAGTTGATTTCAAGATAAAAGTGGCCACTTTTAACCCCCTTTTTGTATACCATTTCCATGCACTTACCCATCAATTTAGATAGACTGTAATGTAGGGATTTTGGCTATACCATGATATCATTGTAGCTCATGCATATAGGCTGAGTAAATATTGTTGAAAACTTTGTTTAAATTTGTTTAATATATAATAGAATGGGAGCAATCCCCATGACTGTAGTTTGCCAATAAAAAAAATTACTAAAAAATATTTGTGCACTAGACATTAGAGTCAATGATCTAATTTCAATAAATCATATAAATTTTTTATTGTAGTGAAAGTTATGCATGACAGAATAATGTCACTAAATAAAAAATAATCCAGAAAAGTAAAAAATGATTAAAGAATAAAAAATGATAGAAATAATTATTTAAAAAAATAAAAAATAATAGCTTAAATCTACATAAAAAATTCCACAACTCATTAGTTTACATAATCCTTAAATTCTTGACCATTTGTTCCTTATAATTGACACAAAATGAAAAATACTAAAAAATGTTGATTTTGAGCATTCCACTTAGGCCAAAAAGTGGGACACACTATTGTCGGATCATCACAAGCTAAATCAAGAAATAAAATTTGTATTGTTATTTTGTTGATTATGTGTGTGTCGCCTAACCCATGTATGCTCCTCTAGTGTTCTAGAGTAATCTTGAGAATTAGAAATAGTTTAGATCACTTGTGTATCTATAGTTTAAGCTACATATGCTCTTTCCTCACACCATAAGGTGATCTTGGAAATTAGAAACCATTTGGATTCTTATTTTCTTTTTCTTAGGGTTTGTTGACTTGGATTTCATCACCAAGCACTAGCCAAAGTCTATGTTCTTGTGGAATATAAATATTTTTTGGAAGAGTTGTCATTAATAGCTAAGTGAAATTTAGTTTTACTTGGTTTCTATAAAGTGAGGTGGTTAACCACCAATATCCAAGCCTCAAACGACACCCTTGTATCATATATTTGGGCCTCATGTACCACAAGGTATATGAAGGACTCCCTTAGAGATCTTGTATAGCCTAGCTTAAGAGTCATTTAACCACAATTGTGTATTGGTGCCAAGAAAATAATAATTCCCTAAGATTGCTCACTTGTACCCTTGAGTTACTTTTGTGGGCCTCTATGTAATTGTACATTAACTTGACTAGCTTGGATTGTTACTACACGTGTGTTATTATTTTCCCCCGTGTGTGAAACTAGTCTAAAAGAAAACCCAAACAAAATATTATGGCACCTAAAACGAGGCATCAATCTCGTTAGAATTAAGACCCTAATATGAAAAACCCTTTCAATTAAAATCCATTACATTTTGATGAACCTCTTAATCAAGATCAACTTGAAAACCCCTTTAATAATGATGATAATGATAGCCTTGCAAATCAAAGTGAGTATGATGATAACCACAATGACTTGTTTAAAACTAAACATGGTTGTGCCCAAATAGGCCAATTCCTATTTGAAAATAAAGATGGAATTCTTATGCAACTTATAGAAATAGGATCCAAGCCTCCCTTAGATTACAATACTAAAAACTTGAATAACATAATAATAAATCTTTTACACTCAAAACATGCTACTTTTAGCAATCCTATCAGCCAAAATAAAACAAATCTAGAGCCGATTGATGTAAACCCTAGCAAAGGGAAATCAATTCTAGCACAATGAGATGTGCTCAAGACCAAAATAAGGTTATGTTTAATCAACTTCAACAATTAGTCAACAATTGGCAAACTTAGCCTCCCACATACAACATCTAACCAGGTTCATAATAGAACCAACAATCCCACAATCAATAGTCCAATCCCTAGCCACAATAATCTAACTTTATCTTACCCCTATCATCACCACTCAAAGGTACACCATTTGCCAAAGAATGGAAAGCTATGAAGGATTCTCTCCAAGGATTATAGGAAGGAAGCCAAAATCAAAACAAGAAATACAAATGTGAGGAGTTATGCCCCCATCTCTTTGATAGAGAAATGCTACAAATACCTTTTCCCTCATACTTTGAAACTCCTAAGTTTGAAAAATACAAGGGAAAGCGTGACCTAAGAGAACAAGTCAAAGAATTCTTCATGTCTTGCTAAGAGGTTGCATGCAATGATAATTACTTAATTAGATTATTTCCTTGGAGTCAAGAAGGCCAAGATTTGGAATGGTTTTTACATCTTTCTAAGAAATCAATTAAAACCTTTGTAGATCTATCTGAAAGATTTGTCAAACGCTACAACTTTGAACAGGAACATACAATGGTTGACTTATGTAACTCCAAATAAAATAATAGAGAAATCTTCTTGTTAGGTAGCCATTCTTCCATGTCAATTCTTGTAAGGTAACAATATTAACACATAACTATTATATCAATGCACTCTACTCTTCAACATCCATATGGAACACCCCTAATATAAAAACTTAAACTTTAATTAAATCTATCCACTTCACTTCTTGATATAAATCAATATAACACCTTAGTGTTTTAGTGATTACTAAGTCCCCTTTATGAATGGATGTGGTATAATCATTAGATAGTGAATCCCCATGGAAGCATTGAAAAACATAGGAGCTAAATATGACACATAAGAAAATATAAAAAGTAATATAAGTTAGATTCCCCCACATTTGGAAATAAAGCATAAATCATAATATATAAGATGAAATGACAAGAAAAGATCCACAACAAACATAGCATAAACAAGAGGCTAAAGTGTGAAGAGACACAAGGAAAATGGATGAATAATTAAGGAGGATCACAACATACATGGTATAAGCACAAATAGAAAGTAGAAATGATACAAAGTATATATAATAAGTGACACATGAACAACAAAACAAATGCTCAAATATACTTGTGTCATACCCACCACTAAAGGTGTATTTGCATAATCCACATGCTAACTTGTCCAACATGAACACATCGCAACATGAACATAAAACTACGTGAAAATAAGATCACAAAATACGGAAAGTAATAAGAGAGATTTAAGTGAGCATATATAAGTAATGAAGTCATCCCCATAGAGAAATTCTATCTCAATGTGCACTGAAAATGTATTACTGTAATTCCCAGTAAAATAATTACACAAAAGAAATTAACCAATGCCCTAAAAGGAATCATATTATCATAAATTGAATCCCCTATTATTTTGTATGAATGAGTGAACAAGTTGAATGACTAAAACTCAAATTAGTAGAAACCATAGTTACTACATGTTGTTTTCGTTTTCTTTTTCCTTCTTGTAACTGTTTTTTCACATCATCAAGTTGATAACTAATAGCATGATGTTCTTTGTTTCTAATAGATTCACTCAATGAAGTCACAAGTTGTGGAGGATTTTTAAATTCAAATGGATCTTTTAAAAATATTTTTGTATAATCTACTTATACAATGGTGAAGTGTATAATAGATCCTAAGGAGATATCTTAGCTTGTGTATTCTTGAGTTGATCAATGATATCATATTCCATTATATGCTTGTCTATAATTGTGGGCTTAAGAAGAAGATGGGGTAAATTATATGGAAAAGCAATTTGTTTAAGAGTGTTAACATATTAACCTCTTCTTAGCCATTGATGTGTATGCCCAATCTTATAATAATTATGTGAAACCTCCTTAGCTTGAAATGTGGGTATATCCCTAGGAGAAGATGGTTGTGCTTGAAAGACATGTCTAGTAGGTACATAAGCCATATGGATAGTGTTACTAAATTATGTTTGTAGCCTAATTTAGTAAGGCCTAACAACGGTTGTTGAAAAGGGGGGTAAGAAAAATTTTTATACACAGGATCATCCAGTCAATGTTTGATTTCTTAGTAAAGGAGTTGTTTCATGATCATTCATCAAGATCATGTAACATCTCAAACTAGGCTGTTACACCATCCTGGTAAGTGAAAATGAGAAAACATAAGAAAATAGACATTCAAAAGATGATAGGTATTTATTTGAGATCATATTTCAGTTATGATATTGTTGTTCATTTAGTACATTTCAGTGCATTTTCAAGGAGGTATTTATAAACTGTCAATTCATCATATTTAAATATGTGTTTTAAAAGAAGTTTAGTTGTTTTCATGCTATGTAATTGATTCATAAAGAAAAGTGCACAGAAGTCATTACATAATATGAAATAACTAATTGTATTCAAAAGAAATGTTTAAATATGTCCCACACAAGCCGTGGGCATGAATGATTTGATATAGTATAAAGGAAAGCTATACAACTGAAGGTAAAAGTAGAAAAAAAACATGAGTAGAAGGTATATCCATCATTGCCCGTGGGCAGTCTTGTGTTGATTTTCTTTGATCTCAGCTCCTCCTTATTGCTAATCTTTAGATGAACCTGCATGATAATGAAAGAATTGGATTAGAGCTCTGGATATAAACTTTGATCATATGTCTTACCAACATAAATATAACCTTCATTCAGGATGCATTAAATCAACTCATCAAATGGAAGTCAAATCAGTAGGAAGAGCACCAAGTTTCATTATTTTTTATAACTTGTTTGCTCATTTTGCAGGTATAGGTGAAATCTATCAAGATCAATCATTGTAATAGTATGTGGAGAAAATGTGGCTCCCACAAGGGTTGAGCCCAGCATACTACTCTCTTTATGTTTATTGAGAGGATTAAAGAGGCAATATTTTTCATTTCCAGAACAATGTATACATTAACATAAGAAAAGACAAGCACAAGCATGCAAAGGATTCATTAGCATCTGAAGCATTTGGTGAAAGTATGAAAACGTATAATGCCATCAAGCCATGGGACAGTCACTTTAAGGATAGATCATTCATCATATGATCACCATATACCTCTGTAATATGAAGAAAAATCATAAGCTATAGGTATAGCCACTTCATTGAGGATCAACCATGGAGTATAAAGGAATTTGTTGTTGCCATCAATGTTATTCTAAAACCAAGCAACATTGTTCCATGAAAACAATACAGGGAATACAAGTTGGCTCATGACTAGATTGCAAGGAATGATGACATCATTCACACATAGTGCATTAAAAAGACTAAGTTTGAGCATTCTTGTAGACCTATCATCAGGAGATAAGCTTTGACAAATAAATAAGAGCCTACAATATACATATGAGTATAGGTGCAACCACTAGAATAAAGAGCAGTCTATAGTCATGGTAATATGTGCTAGCTCTATTCTCATATCCTCCATTACTTTAGAGCTATGGTCACTTGCATCCTCTATGACTGTCCCACAATTTGGAGAGTGGGGGTTTTATGAAGTTTGAAATGTATCTTATATGAAGCCACTATCATGAGAGTATCATCATTCTAGATAGCATATAGAAGCTAGACATACACAAGAGGGACAGTCATGTACTATTACAGCCATGAATGCTACTAGATAGTCATCCATGGGAAATGCAAGGCCATTTGCATGACAACCTCTCAAACCATTTTCAAGCATAAGAAAAGGACACAAACCATGTGTTGAAAGCAGTTATAAGGTGAAAGGTGCCTCATTGTGAACATAGTCAAAGGTGGGATATAGTAGACATGGAACTAATGCAAAATGACAAGGCATAATCATTGTCCACTACACAATGCTAAAGGTGCATCAAGAAAAGCCATAATTACAAGCATAGAGACAAGGACTGTCTTACCAGGGAGCAACAGTCTTACAAGATAAGAGAATAGTCATTTTTTAGATGACTGTCACCACAGACAATGCACAACATAGCTTGAAGAGTGTAAGTGTAGGTGAAGCCCTAGTAGGGTTTGTGATAAATAAGAGAAAAACTTCTTTCATCACTTCATTCCAATGAAAGCCTGAGCAAAGATAGTGCAGAGAAGAGTAAACAATATGCTAAAAATAGTGATATCTTTTTTGTGATAGAAAAAGGCAAGAATAGAGAGTGTTGCTCATCAAACCCTATTAGGGTTTACCTATACTAAGAAATAGAGCCTTCTTTTATCATTCTTTCCAACAGCCAAGCAAATACAGAGAGAAAAGCACATAAGGAGACTTGAGCTGCAAGTCCTCATTTCCAAGAAATTTTCAAAGTCTCAACAGTAACAATGAAAGTCGAGCAAGGAGAGGAAATATATATAGAGATAGATACCCAGAAAGATATAGAAAACCAATATAAAAATGTTCTTTCTTCCCTTGTTTGGTAGCAAAACAGTGAAAAAAAGGAGTATGTACATGTAGCAGCAAATAATGTGGTTTTACCACCATTTCATCTTGTAGGAATACAAAGATATACAGAAAGGAAGCTTACTTGAACGAGAATGGTGATGAAGATAGCTCAAAAATGAAAGTTAAAGCCTTTAGAAAGCCTCCAAGAGCTCGAACGAACCCTAGTTCATGGTGGCAGCATCCTCTCAATGAAATAAAAAATGCATAATGAGCCCAATTAGGGAAAAAACTTTTGCTTTTTTGATGTGCATGCATGAGTTCCAATGGTGGTTTGACGCCCTTGTGGTGTTTTTCCACATTTTTATCAAAAAATCAAACTCTAAGCTAATGCTGACCATGGTCAAATCTCTATATCATTAAGCCTAATGGTGCAAGGAGAGCCCGTGAGGGCTATGATTTTTCTTTTGATTTTCTTAAGGTTTTGAAATGTTAAGTCAATGAAGATAATAATGCAAAGGTGACTTATGCATGGAAATGTCATGATGGCATGGGAGATATAAGGGATTAATCCATGATTTTATTGATCATATCTCACATATGATAATGTGTTTTGACTTGTGCATGTGAGGAGAGTATGTTTTTATTGGCATCATCGTAGGATGCATGAGGAGATTATGCAAGTCAAAGGGGAGTTATAAGGAGAGATATTATTTTTGACTGTTGAACTAAAGGAGAATTAAGGAAATGGAAAATAATTAGATTCTCCTCAGTTTATCATGATTTGGAAACCAATGTGCAAATGTAAACAAATAATAAAGTAATAAATTATAAATTACTTTATTATTTGTCATAAAATTGTAAAAATCAAGAATAGACAAATTCATAACAAATAGTAAAGTAAATCATGACGATTACTTTATTATTTATTCACATTGTTTTCTTCATATCCAAAATCATGCAAAATCAGGATGTGGAGTTAAGTGAGGTATTTTGGAGCCTTTGTACTTGATTTTTGGTCAAACTAGGAGGGGTTTGGAGTTCTACATGGTCAAACAGGATGTGAGAGGTAGATTGGAGCTATTTTTGCTCAATTTGGATTAATTATGAGGCCTCATTTCTAGGCTTTTCTCTTTTTCTCGTGAATCAACTGGGAGGAGATATTTTTAGAGTGCAATTGAACTGCAGTGATTTTTCCATGCACTTGAGAGTTCATTTGGTATATGGGAGAGAAATCTTAGGATTTTTTCCAAGTTCTTGCCTTCTTTTCTCTCTCACACATTGTAGAGAATAGGAGTTTTTTGTAACTCATTATTTTTCATATCTATATAGTACAACAGGTTACAGGTTCATATTTTTCTTATGCAGTTCTTTTTTCCTTCTATCTCTATTTAGAATACATCAAATTCACCCTTTTTAGATTAATGCAAGTGCCTTTATGAATGATTTGATGAAATTATTGTGTTTTAACCATTAAAGCCTTTAAGTTTGTCTCACTCATTATTGTGCATCCATCACAGGTCTCGAGTTGTGCTTGTTTTCATTTTGGTCTTAAAACTATGAAAATTTATTTTCCTCTTGAAAGAACAAACTGTTTAGCCTGCTTTAGAAACACTTTTGTGATTAAGTCATCATTTCTAAACTGTGTAAACAGTTTTCTTAGAGATAGTTGTGAATCATTCTGCAAGTTTTACCATCATATAGGTGCGTCACCACAATTTCAAATTTAGTTTATTGTTCCATTACAATTATTTCTATCTTTTTTCCTACAAATTCAATTTACTATTAGATCAATCATAAGGGAACCAACCCACAATCTAGAGGTCTACCTTCGTCATAGGATACCCACAACCTGACGGTATTCCAATGTTACACAGGATTGCTGAGCTTCCCAACTTTGCATCACGGGTGCAATCCTAGTTGATAATAGATAGTAGGTGTTGATGTAATATAATAATGTACCTTATATTAATATTACTTTGGTAATCAATATTATTTACTTGGGTAAATTAAGAAATAAGAGCACATGCCAACTCTTGTCAACTCCCTTGATTGATAGGATTGTTTGAAACCTCTACCTCATTCATCTCCTTGATTTACGAGGTGCCACATCTCCCCCATCAAGATGAGTTCACTTGAAACCTCTACTCCTATAGTTGAGTTAGTCCTCTAGTTCACTACTCTCCTATAGGACACTTCTCATCCTAACTTGTGCATGTCCAAAGTTTATATATTAAATTCCTTTTCCTTGTTTTACATACTCTTGAATATAGCTATTGGAATGTTTTTATTCTCATTTTCTTTACATATCAAGTTAGTGTCATCTTACCATTTTGATCTCAGGGTGATTTAATATTGCATAATATTTATTATATCTAACATGGTATTAGAGTAAGGTAGTATAGCTTACAATTAGTTTGATTTGGAGTATTGTCTTAACTTTATTTCACCTAGGATTAATAGCCTTGGAAATTGAGTGTTCTAATATCACTCATTGCATAACTCCAAGGAAGAAATTAACTATTCCATTGCATTCAGAAGGGTAAAATTAGCTAGGATAGGATTTTGTTTTATCTTCATCAGACATTGTGAAGTTAATCTAGAAGAGATTTATTTGTAGGGTTTGATTGACCATTTTTTAGGCTGCATGCTTTTCAACAAAGTTTAGGGAAGAATGAACCACACCATTGTGTTTGAAGCAGCCAAAAACTACAAATGAATTATCCATTTTCCAAAATTAGAGTAATTGATCAAAAGGCAAATTATTTTTAGTAGGTTGAGGTTGTACAACCTGCCTACATATGTCTAATTTAGTTTTTAAAAATATTATTTTATGATGCTTTGTGCTAAACCTTTAATTAAAATTTAAAAGGAAAAGAAAAACAAATGAAAAAGTTTTGAAGTACTTAAAGCATTGTCCGAAGGGGGGCATCTCATACCCTACTAAGGTAGGGTATTGCCCCTATTCAATGTAGGGCTATGGGCCCCCAAGCCTCCACATTCTTAATAACTAGTGGATCATGTTCATTTTACTAGTGGTTTTCAAATACTATGGCACCATAAAACTAAGTGCTCTTCTCTACCCAGCAAAATGCCACAACAATGCCACTCATCTCTACACCTCTCCCTAGAAAACCTTCCACCAAGTTCCACCAATCCACTTCCCCACTGAAGCACTACTCAAGCATTGCTTAGTAGCCACTAGTGGCAACATAGGCCTACTACTAGTGTGCCGCATGGGTGCCACCAAGACACCACCAAAAATAGTTCCCTCTCATTTGTAATTTTAGATTTAGAGGTCAACTTTAGGAGGCCTTTTCTTGGCCACACAAAGGACTTCTTGTGAGATTTTTTTGAAATGGACATAATTTTATGCTCTTCAAATTGATGTGATTGGATTTTTCTCATGATGCCTAGTTTTTCTAGAAATCAAGTTTTCTCAGACTTTTTGCTACACAATTCCCATTTTAAGACCTTTGGAGGGTCATAACCTAGCCAAACGAACTCCTTTTTGGATCGTCCCTTTTTGAAAGTGCATATTTTTCCATGTACTTTATAGTGATAATATTTAATTTCTCTCATTCTATTCTAGAATTGTACTTCAACATTTTGTCCTTTTCTTGGACACTTTGAAAACTTGGAAAATATAACAAGTATTGTAAGATTTCACATTGAATTATAAAGTGCCAAAAATTCTACTTTAATAAGGGTATCCACATTAATTTATTTGGGGGGAGTGTTAATGAAAATGCACTCAACTTATAAAGTGTCATAACATATGTACTTGTCTTTGGGAGTCTAATAAACTAACATTTTGTAATCATGAACTAAAATAAAGTTCCATCATGGGGGCTTAATCGACAAGATTTCAATGATTCTATATAGTAGGACATATTGTGGGATGAGAAATGTAGTCACATGACATGCATGTGATTCCGCCCCCATTTATTGATGAAAGAACACATCAAGTTGCATTAATTATTCTAGATCTCCCTATTTTCTCTCCACCACATCATGCTTATGACCTGACAATCCTAATTCACATTGGTTTACATCTCAAATTTGGAGCTATTCATATATGGAAAGGAATTTTTTAATGGCTATATGTCACCATTTGACTAGTTTTTTCATTTCTACCCCTCAAATTTGGCTATTTCTAGGCTCTTTAGAAGTGTTCAATTCACCCATATTTGATAGTTTTCCCCTAATCTTGAAATGAAATTGCCTCGAGTTAGAAACTTTAATTCTTTAATATGGACATGTATCACACTATTGTATATAAAAATTTGGGCTTTAATCTCCCCAATTTATTAGGAACTATTTTTTATTTTTTATACTTGCCTCATTTCAACATCTTTATTTAACAATTATATATTGATAAAAAATCTAGACATAGAACTACCATAAAAGTTAAATATTAATAAAAGAAATTTAGTCACTAAATTGTAAAAAAAATTGGTACAAGGATACAATATTTCCATAGACCCTAAAATTTGATTTTCAATATGAAAAAAATTGCCTAGGATATGATGCTTTTTTGTAGTGGTTTCACAAAGGTTTTTATAAAATTTTCAAGTGGTTATTTCTTTAAGTATACCCTAATATTTAGAAAATTCTTCTTAATCTTGCATCTAATTTACATTAGTTCACATCTCAAATTGAGATCCATTCATTATGGTCAATGTTTTTTGAATCTTGTATGGTACTTGATCCCATTAATCAGTCTCAGTCAAAGTTTAGCATCAACATCAAGGTACAAGAGGAACTTCCAACTTCATTCATTCACCTTCCTCTCCTTAGGATAGAGTTTTCTCCTATGGGTTGTCTCTCTCTTATTTCAGAGGGTACACTATCTTTGTACATTGGGGTTCTTTTAGATTGCACATGGTTACCTAATATGACTTGTCTTTTCAAGACCCATTTCTTTATTACCTCAATTGCACTTAAAAGGGGGGTTGTTGGTGAATACTATATTGCACCTTATATTAATTTTACTTAGGTAACTAATATTATTTACTTGGATAAATTAGGAAATAAGAGCACATGTCAACTCTTGTCAACTCTCTTGATTGATGGAATTCTTTGTCACCTCTACCCCATTCATCTCCTTCATTGGTGGTAGTTAGGTGCCACATCTTCCCCCCTTATGATGAGTTCACTTGACACCTCTACTCCTACAGTCAAGAGTTAGTCCTCTAGTTCACTTCCCTCCTCTGGGACAATTGTCATGTTGACTTGTGCATGTCTAGAGTCTATATATACTAAAGTTATTTTCCTTGTTTTATATGCTTTTGAATATAAATATTATAATGTTGTTATTCTCATATTATTTGCATACTAATTTAGTGTCATCTTGTAATTTTGATCTTAGGGTTATTTAGAATTATGTAATATTTATTAAATCTGATAGCAAGTGACCAAACATCAAAAGATAAATTGTGAGAATGTATCACTAAGTCAATGCTATCCTCAAGGGTTTGCTAAATTTTTAAAAATAAACAATAAAAGCATGTGCCAAATCCATAAAAAGAGAACCAAACCATTGTAATACCATACCATTAAAATGGGGGCTAAACTCACTAATCAATAAGATATCATCATCCAACTATTCATAATTATCAAGTAAGAAATATTTAACATGTAGAGAAGCATTTATAGCACCATCATAATCATCATGTAACAAGTCCTCACTAAGATTGACAATGTCATCATGTAATGAATAAGGAAGCGATAAAGTGTCACTAACATCAACATGAAGAGATAAGGAACTATCATCATAATGTTTACTAACATAATGGCAAATAGCATTAAGAAAAATAATATCATGGATATCCATAGGCCCTACATGAGATGCAAAAGAATGATCATCATAAGGCAAATCAACATGTATAAGACAAGGTAAAACCATAGGGGTAGACATAAGGCTATCATGACAAGTAGGAGAGAGATCATGAGAAGGTTAAATAATGTCATTGGAAGATATGAATCATCAATATCAATCATACAAAGTGAAGCTACTATAAAAGATAAAATAACACTAGGTGCATGCTTATTACTATCACAAGCCATAGGATACATTTAAGATCAACATGAAGCTCATGGACAAGTGAAATAAGTGTATCTAAGAAAAGAATGAGTGCACACCAAACCTATGAAAGCAAGATAAGAAAGTACAATATAATAACACCATTATACAAAATCCATCCTTATCCATAACACAAAAAAACATAAGTACATGAAGGATAATAGGACCATAACCCACAAAAGATAGCATAGAATGTATGCATGTAAATTAGTAAAAGAACATGACCTATATGGATCCATGATGGATAAGCCAAGGGTGGGTGGGTAGTATCAAATAGTTATCCCATTATGTATGCTCAAACCCTAATCAAGGTATGATAACTGACACAGGCAAGGGTGGATCCAAACCCTAATCAAATCTCTTATGAATGTTATGCGATAAAAAATATTGGATCTAAAAACTCTAATAGAAGAAGGATAAACCCTAGAGCGAAACCCTAGGTCATGTAAGAATGTCAAGTTCTCTAAAAGTGTAAAAGTAAAAATAGACCTTTACATAAAATTATCTAGGATAATTAGATACGAGCTACCAATTAAGTATAAATTAACCTAGATGATAGAACTTGAGTAGATAATTGAACTAAATAAATGCAATAAATTGAATAAGACAATAGAGGCACATGATGATGTTTTTTCATTTTGTCATTGTTAGAAAATTAATAGCCACAGTTTGATGAATCTCTTTAATCTAAACTATAATAGAAAATGATGCAGATGGATCCTAATCCAATGAGTTCAATCTTGACTATTGTGAACTTGATTTGATGAATAGAATTGATTTGTGTCACATATAAATTATCTAATAAAAAGAGTGCATAAATATATGCTCACCTTTGCCTTCTAGGTATTTGAATTTGTCAAGGTGGTGTTTATAAACACTATTAAGGAGCTTGCCAACTCGATAGGTGAACAAGTTATTCTAGGTCAAACCCCTTGGTAGATTGAATTAATAGTGATGGGAAAGATCAAAGACAACATTCATAGACATATAGATGATGTGTATGGTGATTATGTAGATTTGATTCGTTTATTTCCCTTTAGAAATTGAAGTGTGCTCTAATCACTCTTTTTCTCTTCTTTGATCATTGACGAGTTTAAATGCATAAATGATTTTTTTAAATACCATGACATAGCAACATGTTGCATGAAATGTGTGCTAGATCATCTCATAATGGCTAGCCAAAGAAGGCCAAAAAGTTTGAATTTGAATTTGAATTTGAAGCTTTGAATTTCGGGGGTCATTTATGAGTTGCTTGGGATTGATTTGGGTCAATTCTATGCCCCTTGGAAATGAACGTAAGGACTAAAATGTTGATTTTAAAGTAGGGAATGAATGCACATGGAAATCAATACCAATGAAGGTTTAAATAAAGATGGAGATATAAGAATGTATAGGAATTAGCACAGAACAAGAATGAAACATAGACGAATATAAACCCAACCATTAGCTAAACCTAACACGAGTATTACCACTTATTGATATGTTATTGTATTAAGACATTTTAAAACAAAATGGAAAATGACATTGTATACTAATTTCAGCATTACAAGCATTTGCTTTTAATAAAAATTGCTCAATAACTTTCACTATATTCAATAAGTTGATCCTTTTAGACTTTGTGGGTGTGCCCTTTTACCATCCTACCCCCTTTTTGTGAATATTGTACTATTTCTCTTTTATTAATATAATGTTAAATAGGAGTATTCATCAAAAAAAACTTTCACTATATTCCATGATTTCGATTATAAATCAGAACATTTCACCTTCCTCAAGCAAGGATTTTGAGTTTCATCAACCAAGAGAATCTAAGACATTGTCATAACCAATAGAGTAAGGCCATCGAATATAATAACAACTAGATATATTATGAAAGTAGAGAAGATTCTTCAATCCATAACATTTCACCTTCCTCAAGCAGGGACTTTGAGTTTCACTTACCAAGAGAATCCAAGACATTGTCATAACCACTAGAGTAAGGCCATCAAATATAATAACAAATAGATATATTATGAAAGTAGAGAATGATTCTTCAATAAATAGAGTTAGTGCCCTTCTATATTGCTGCATATATTGCTCTGGTGCTGATGTTTGTAAGAGAGAACATAATAAAATGTCTACTGCTCCAAGAATTTTAGGACTAGAGGATAGGCATCAACATGAGCAGAAGTTCCAAATACCATGTCCATATGAGAATAGTTTGCCATTAAGTGCATCTCAACATTGCCTGGCAATTCACTAGCCACATGTTTAACATCTATCTCGTCGGCCAAATAATCATTTCCCCCATATAATATTAAAAATGGTAAATTGACTGGAATCTTTGATACATCATACGATGGAGGAATAGGGCTTCCGTATTTTTCAATATTTCCAGTGACATCGTAATCGTATTTGCAAAATCTGCCCGATCTCATTACTGTTAAGAGAAATAGATAGAAAAGGTCAGAATAGTTTAAAACGCAAATACAATATAACCCACCATGGTGACAGAATTTAAGGTCTTCTTACATTGAGCCAATTGACCCATATTCCTTGCTGATGTAGACTGTGAGCTGTATGTGTTGTAGTATTCTAACTTAGATTGGTCCAGACAGCAACTTGGTCCTGTTATCATGAACAAGTATATTATAAAGTGTTCAAGTTCAAACTGATTTCACTTAATTATACAAAACACATGTATAACATACTATAGAGTCTAGATAATGGTAAGAACTAACCCATTGCTAGTGAGAGGATATTACTGTAGCAACTCTCAATACTTATATTGATCATTTTGCATGCCTCATCCAGAATATGGTTCTCTCTTTCTCTGTTTAATTTATGTTTTTGTTAGCATTCTGTTTTAAGGTTTTATGCAAAAATGACTATTCTTAAACATCATCCACTTCAACAGTCAAATGTCAATTGTCCAATAAATTTTGAACAAATATTTACCACTTTTTGGTATAGATGAGGTGTAAAATTGTTATTGATTATTTGACCATTGAAATGGATGATGTTCAAGTAGAATGTGTAAGAATATCTGAATGTTTTAAGACCTGTAGATGATGCAGCAACTTACGTTGTGAAATTGTATTGGTAGATGCCTAGTGCCGCGTCCAACTGTCAGCATAAATGATAAGCAAAGAAAGTTGGCAGAGAAACAGATGGGTGAAAGTATAACAATGTGGTTAAAAAATAGTTTAATAGCAACTATAAAATATAGGCAATAAAAATTTGAATATATATTGATTAGAATGGAATTTTAAATTGATTAAATGATTAAAATCAAAAAATTAAAACTATTAAAATATATCCACTGCAAGATAAAATTCTATATTACTGAAAAACTATTTTTATGTATAAAAATTTACCTATAATAGCTGGTGTCACTTTTGCTTGGAAATCTAAAATGTGTCATAGGCTTCACATGGAACTAGAAATGGATCCTTTTATAGTCTATAATGTGGGCGACCTGATTTTGGGTCTACATATGGCTTATAACATATGAGACTGCCTCATATTGCCAATATGCTGAGAAAAATAATAATTATATAAAATACCTTATCAACGAAGAGTGCTGTTGCAGTTCTTGATAGGGGAGAAATAACATGATCTAGATAAGCAACAGGACTAAGCATGACAGCTTTCTTCACAAGGCTTGCAAGGTTGCTATCTATAAATCCAGCAAATCCTATTTGAGTTCCCTGCATTAAGGAAATTCATCTAGATATCAGATACAAAATGCAGTTAGATGAATTCTTCTTCTGTATAGATAGATAGATAGATAGATAGATAAAGAGATAAAGATCATTGTCATGACCTGAGAATAACCAACGTAGAGAATTGGTTTTGCAGTCATCGAATTGACAAAATACAACATTGCAGGGAGGTCATAGGCTACAAGATCATCAAAAGTCCAGTTCCAGAAAGCCTGTGGTTACAATATTTACATGGATGAATGCTTTGAACACATATTAATAAGTTTATAAAGTTATGAATGTTTACAAATAAGTAGGCATTGCAGATAATTGTACGTTGTTAGATCTGTTGTAGGTTGTATGGCCGAAGGTGTAATAAGTTGTACGAGTATTTGCAATCCATACATCATAACCCGAGTCTGCAAGTATAAATGACAATGATTCATAGGGCTCATTCAAAACCCATCCTTCTCCACCCTGCCATTGAAAAAAAGTCATACAGGTAAAGCATTCTGAACCTTCAAAATATCAATCTTGCAGAGATTTAGCAAATTAGTTTGAACAATGTGAAGATTTATAATAAATTCAAATCGAAGAATATTTATAAAAAAATAATTAGGAATATGTCCTACTTGTTTCTATAAAATCAGAGATATATCTCATAACAAACAAATAAATAAACATAAAAAACGTAATCTAAAAAAATTAGAGAAAAAATATTGTTTAACAACTTTAAAATTCCCCATAAATTTAAGTTGTAAGTAATTAGTTTTTTATTAAGATATGTTTATACTGTTAAATCTATAAATATAGAATGTTCTTCATGTAGGAAAATTTAATTATTTATTATTTTGGTTGTCTCTAATTTGTTTATTTTTTCTTATTAATTGAGAAGAACATAAAATTGGTAAAACATTTAAGTTAGAATATGACAACATTTAATATATATTTATTGAATTGATGAAGAATAATAAATATATTAATTTTGACAATGACAATATATCTAATTCTACTACACACGTATATATACTTGACATCAAAATTATAACGTACCGACAACTTAAAATGTACTGAACTTGAACTTGACTTTAAGTTACACGCTTATGGACTGTCAAAAGTGCAAGTCACTAATTTTTTCAACAGCTGAACACTGATCATATTAGCTGTCTCAAATAACTAAACTGATATTTACTTTAAGCATCAATAATAATTCTACATAACAAGAATGCACCTTTCTAAAAATATAAAATAGAAAGATTATGTGTAACAAATTTTAGGTATATGCTTGCTGAAGAGCTTAACCAGCAAGTACGTTGTAAAATGGCGGCTGGTGGAAATGACAGGATAATTTTCAACTGATGGATTGACAAAGAACAGAGTTGAAGATGTGGTGATAAATCGATTGAAGGATGTGGTGATAAGTCGACTGAATTTGTCAATAACAGAAGTCTAAAAATTAGAAAGTCCAAAATTTTGTAAATAGTGGAAACAAAATAACTCAAAAATGTATACAAAGAAGATAAAACTGTGCAATAAAAATAAAGACCTGCATGACGCCATGGTATAGAAAAACAGGCTCTTTATCAGTTGAGAGAACGTTGGCTTTTGACACCCTTTGCATTGACAGTAAAAACCCATCTCCTGTAGGAACCTGCACGCATTGCCTCAATTCAATAATATGAATACCCTAAAACCAGTTTCTATAAAACACAAGTGGGTTTCTTGAAGCTCTTTAAAGAATCACACAAAACAGAAATCAAATCACCATGAACTCCTGGCAGTCGTACCCTTTGCCCCACACAAAGAGTGCGCAGATTCCTTGGGGATTATCAACAGGGTGAGCTGTTTGAGTGGAGCCAACATCCACGCCATGAACGGAATTCACAATCAAGAAAGACAAGACAAGTGAAGCCCACATATTCAACCCCATTCCTTAATAGCTTCTACACACTCTTGAGAGTTTCTTCTTGCTCAACACCATATTAATATAAAGCCCTCAATGTAAGCTTCAACTGTGCTACCAAACTGAAAACCTGTCGCATTTACTGAGAACAGTTAAAGGCATTCAAAGTGATGTTTCTAGACATCCATCTACTCCATTACTTCAGTTGTTTTCAAGGTCAAGGAGAGGCGTCACTTAAAATGACTGATAGATGATTTTACTAAATAGAAAAGTTGGGAAGATCTTGGTTTCACACTCACTGACGGTGCTTTAATGATCTGCCAACAACTTCAATAATTTGTGGCTCTGGTCATTCCTCCTTCCCAACGATCCAGACTAGTCACATGGATTTTCATGCTTGTGAGTTTAGTGCATTTTATGAGATACCAACGTCCAACCACCTGGACGGCTTGTCAAAGCCGCCCAAAGAACATACGCAGTGTAAAAACGGACAAGATATTTTGACTTATTAACAAGGAATGACGAAGAAAAAACAGGTTTTTTAAGGAGATGGACATTAATACCAAACAGGAAAGTAAAAGAAAAGGTTTTTAAATAGTCTACATCCATTTAATTGGCTTTTAATATAAGATGTATATATGCTATCGGATTTTAATTGGGACTTCTCTTTCAAAAATATAAATATTCACCAACAATTCAATAAAGAAATACAAACAACTCTTCAAACCAATAAAGAAATACAAACAACTATTCAAAATTGTAAAATGATATATTAGAGAGCATAAAATATGCATCCTATAAATTAGGAAAACAAAACCAATTTTAGAGAGCCAAGAAAAAAAGCCTTAGAAAATAATGGGTTTCACTCAGAGTTAAGTGTTGCGGGAATTAAAGGTTTAGTTCAACTCCATATAAAAGATATAAGAGCCTTTGTAATTTATTTACATGAATACATTGTTTAAATTCGAAGTTGATAATAAATAGTACATTTAAATTTATATTTTCTATGGAATGTTGTTATCAAATTGTTTAGTTGAAAAATAGGGAAACAAGATAGAAGACTTCAAGTCCCACACTTTCACACACTAAAGCATTAGGGAAGCAAGGGATAAGTTTAGGGATAAACTACTAATTTTCAATGTTCCCTTTTCATGTTAATTAGGTCTATGTGATTGTTTTTATCAGGTTTTTACAGGCTAGTTGTTGGGAATTAAGATGTCTCAACCTTGGTAATTCCTTGCATTATTTATGATTGTATTTATTTATTCATTGCCTATGATGTAAATTAATTGTAAATTCCATATTGTCATTTTGTGGGATGTGGCACGGTTATGTGTTATCCTACATGGAAGATGACAACTTGTAATTTTGTCCTCACATGAGGAGATAAGCGTCCCACTTTGTGGTAGGAGTATTTTGCCATGTGTCGGCATCTTGGATGTTGTGTAAGGGAATATTGACTGAAACGGTTATGACAAATTCCTATGATGAAGTTATGACATGTAAGAGTCAGAAATAGAAGCTTGTAAGACAGGTGAAGACATGTGTCGAAGAGCATTTTTGAAAAAGGCATCTTTGGGCGCCCCAAGGTGGACTATGACATGTTGTAAGAGAATATGGTATTTATAACATGTATATGATAGATTCTCTTATAGCTGTAAGTTGTAACTGCTATGATAGATTCTATGACGGTCGTAAGAGTCGTAAGAGCATCTGTCATAGCCCATTTTAGAAATAGGCAACCTCTTTGGGATGGGATCTGCGGACAAATGTCAGATACATCTTACAATGTTGACCAAGTGTCCATAGGCATGGGTTTTGGGCCATGAGGCCAAGTTGGACGCCCATTCCAAGATAGAGCCAATTTTGCCTTGTATATTCTATATAAACAAGTGCTTGGAGGAGGAGATGTAGTATGTGATTGACAAGTACTGTTATGCTGCCGAATTGACTCCACACATGAGTGTTGAAGACTATTGAAGCTTATATTGCAAGTGTATTGTAAACCATATTTAGTTTTGATAATACATTGTGTAGGTTTCTGAGTGTAGAGTTTTTCACCCGATAAGGGTTTTCCCCATATTATATCGTGTCTCTCTTCTTCAGTCTTCTTTCTAGTTCTATGTGTATTGTTGCAATATCTTTGTTACATGTTTCATGTTGCTGTAATTGTAAATATTAAATTAAATTTGTATAGCTCTCCCCTCATTAGATTAGTGTAGGCAATGATTTCTGTACACCTAGCTTCCTTTCAGTTGGTATCAGAGCTTGATCACCTTTGGTCCTAGTTGTTAGGTAGGGGTTTTTTGAGCTGATCTTAAGTTGAGTGGGAGTCTGTGCAGAGTATTCTGAATCTTATTGCAGCAAGGAGATGGAAAGCACATCCAGAAGGATAGAGGTGGAGAAATTCACTGGCACTAATTTTGAGCTGTGGAAGTTCAAGATGGAAGACATGCTTGTTGATCAAGACCTCTGGGAAACTATCAGTGGAACAAAACCAGCTGCAATGTCACAAGCTGATTGGAATCTCAAGGATCGGAATGCTAAGGGTCTCATAAGACTCAATCTTGTTGATTTTGTCCTGTTAAATGTCCATGAGGAGGCTACTGCAAACTTGCTTTGGAAGAAGTTAGGTGATGTGTATCAAGCCAAATCCCTGGTTAACAAACTTTTTCTGAGAAAGAAGTTGTATTCTCTTCGAATGGAGGACGAAGGATCTGTTGCAGAACATATGAATGCTTTCAACATGTTGGTTGCACAATTGACATCTGTTGGTGTGAAGATGGAAGAGGAGGATCACTATGACCTTGCTTTGTTGTTTGCCAGACTTGTGGGATCATCTTGTTATGGCTATTGGAAGCACCACATCCACATTCAAAATAGATGAAGTGGTTTCTTACTGTTGTCTGAAGAGATGCGGAGAAAGTCTTCCAAGGCAGCTAAAGAGGCTCTTGCATTTCATGGAAGACCCAAGGAGAAAGGGAAAAAGAAGCACAAGAAAGCTAAGAAGGGTAGATCCAAATCCCATGGGAGATCTAAATCTCCTGGAAAGTCCAAGGCTCTTTGTTGGAACTATGGAAAATCTGAGCATTTCTGAAAGGAATGCAAAGAGAAAAAGAAAAAGAAGAAGAAGAACCCAGATTCAGATTCTGACAAGTCACAAGATGATGGTGATGCCTTCATCGTAGTCCTAGCAACCCATGCATTTGATGATGTGTGGCTGATTGATTCTGGTCCATCATTCCACATGACCTCGCATCGAGACTGGTTTACTAAGTATGAGGAGTTTGATGGTGGAAAGGTGTACCTGGGTGATGACTCTCATTTGAAGATTGTTGGTCGTGGAAGAGTCTCTATCCAATTCCCTGATGGACGAGTGAAGGGGATCTCTGAGGTTTGTTGATAACTGAGAGGGGGGGTGAATCAGTTATCCTAATTGGTTCTTCTTTTGAACCTTCTTATCAATCAAAGCAGTATTGAATCAAACGAACAAACATTATCATGAAATGAGAAACACATGACACAGTATTTTGACGTGGAAACCCGGTTGAGGGAGAAAACCACGGGGTGATTAACCCAAAGATTATTCTCTGTAAGAAGAATAAGGAATTACAAAATGGCACTTGCCAATTAGGGCTCACTGCCTGAGCACACTGCTCACAAGGAGGCCCACTGCCTACAAGGAGACACACTATCTACAAAGTGATAAGAATCACAGTCTTGAACTAGAGAATGACATCTTTACCATGTCTGGATCAGTTCCATTAAGCCCAGAAACATCTGCTCTGCCTTCTACACTTCTCTTCGCTACTCCACCTTTATCCACACAAGTCACTTCAAAATGAACTCACAAACCTTTATTTATACAAGACATCGACTTAGGAACAATCATCTAAGTTAGCAATCAACCATAAGAATATCCGCAGGATATATAACACATCCGGTCGGCCACCATAAGAACATTCGCAGGATGAACAACTCATCCGGTCGGCTAAATAGAGCAAAAACTTCATCCGGAAGAATATCTTCAATTCCGGGCTCTACTGTCAATGCGGACCAACAACACAACCTCAACATGATCCAAGAACCTTCACAAGCCTGCCTAAATGACCAAGTACATCCGCATTTCCTTTACTTACTGAAATCTCTTATCCTCCTTATCCAGAACTTCAAGAACACTGTTTGTCGCCACTATCATAGTGCAAGAGGTACTTCCAGACCTCCAAATCATACACAACTCAAGATGGCACATCACAAGGACATCCCAAAGACTCCTTCCAATCCGCAGATTAGGATTATACAGTTTCGGACCTCACCGGACCTTTTTGTGATCCTCTGTCACCTCTGAATATTTGCCGGAACGATTCTACACCGATAGCCACAACTCCTTCAGATCTTCATGCGGACCTCAGAAATCTTAACTGAAGCATTTGAAGACTCATATCTACAAACCCTTTAATCTGCATCCTCCGGTTCGCATCCTATACAGTACATTTGCCTTCTTCTCATCACTGTTCTTTACTGTTCTGACTGAGGCTAATTTTCTCAATATCCTCAGCACACTGCTCATTGAATCCTTCTTGTCAAAACAATATGAGTATGTTGACATCAATGACAACACTGGTTTACCTCATACTTGCAACAATCTCTCCCTTTGTCATTGATGGCAACATATGATGTGAAAAACCATCAAGACAAGAAACTTCTCCTTTCTGTCACTTCTCCCCCTATCAGCAACATGTCTTCTCCTCATTTACTACTCCCCTTTTGATCATCAGCTACTTTTTTTTCACATGTCTTCTCTCCCCCTTTGACATCAATGGCAAAGGGCTCATACTTGCAATTTTAACACATCAGAATCATACCAGCTACTCCCCCTTAGTAGCAGCTCCCCATCATCAATCCGGATCACAAGATATGACTGTGATATCCACCAGACTGATGCACATCAGTGCATCCTAGTTTATCACCGGAGGGGCCATGACCCCTAACTTCTCTCAGAGATATTCAAAAGAGTCCTTGGGAAGAGGTTTAGTAAAGATATCTGCAATATGATCCTTGGAGGGAACATACTCCAACCTGACTTCTTCCTTGTTCACTTGTTCTCTCAAGAAATGAAACTTGATAGATATGTGCTTAGTCTTGGAGTGTAATATCAGATTCTTGGAAATATTAATTGCACTTGAATTATCACATAAAATTGTGATAGGCTCCGCATATTCAATTTTAATATCTCTTAGCATCTGCTTCATCCATAGAATTTGAGTGCAACTACTTGCTGCTGCAATGTATTCTGCTTCAGTTGTGGACAGAGATATTGCATCTTGTTTCTTGCTTAGCCAAGGAACCAATCTCTTCCCCAAAAAGAATGCTCCACCACTGGTGCTCTTTCGATCATCTACATCTCCTGCCCAATCTGCATCTGTGTAAGCATGAAGAGAGAAATTCGGATCTCTAGGGTACCATAGACCATACTCAACTATTCCTTTCAAGTACCTAAAAATTCTTTTGATTGCCATAACATGAGATTCTCTAGGATCAGCCTGGAATCTTGCCACAAGACCAACAGCCTGCATTATATCTGGTCTGGTCTAAGTGAGATACAACAATCCACCAATCATTGATCTATACATTGTCTGATCTGCCTTTGGGGAGTCATCATCTTTGCTCAACTTACATCCGGTTGCCATGGGAGTGTTCATTGGTTTTGAATCTTCCATACCAAATTTCCTTAACAATTCTTTCACATATTTGGTCTGAGAAATGAAGATTCCTTTCTTTGTTTGAGTAATTTGCAGACCCAAGAAGAAATTCATTTCACCAAGCATAGACATTTCAAACTCACATTTCATCTGATTTGCAAAAGTTTTGCACATACTATCTCTTCCTCCAAAAATGATATCATCCACAAACACTTCAACAATCAAAATGTTTTCATGATCAATTTTGAAATATAAGTTACTGTCAGCAGTACCTTTGCTAAATCCAATCTATACAAGATGCTTATCCAACCTTTCATACCATGCTCTTGGAGCTTGTTTTAATCCATACAATGCTTTCTTTAACTTACACACCATATCATCATTGTCAGATAATTGAAATCCATCCGGTTGTTCAATGTAAACTTCTTCTTCCAGATCACCATTTAGGAAGGCAGACTTGACATCCATCTGATATACCTTGAAGTCTTTGAAGGCAGCAAATGCAAGAAATAATCTGACTGCTTCAATTCTTTCCACGGGAGCAAAGGTCTCTTCATAATCAATTCCTTCTATTTGGGAGTAGCCTTTGCAGACCAATCTAGCTTTGTTTCTGATTACTTTACCAGCTTCATTTAATTTGTTCCGGAAGACCCATTTGGTTCCAATCACATTCCTGTCTCTAGGTCTGGGAACAAGATCCCAAGTATGATTTTTCTCAATTTGCATTAATTCATCTTTCATTGCTTTAGTCCAGTTTTCATCATTGCAGGCTTCATTTACTATTTTAGGTTCAATCTTTGAAATTAGACAACATTCATCCTGATTTTGAGCAACACTCCTTCTAGTTTGCACACCTTTGCTTCTGTCACCTATGATCTGATCTTCAGAGTGGTTTAGTGTTACATACCTTGGAATTTTGGGAGTATCCTGCACTGCTGCTTCTTGATCAGGCTCATTCAAACCTATCTCTTCTTCCTGATTTACCGGATCAAGCTGACTCTGTCTTACCGGAGAGGATTGAGTTCCTTGAACACTGTCTTGGTCATCTTTATCAAATTCATAAAATCTTGAGGGCTTCTCAATTCCTTCATCAACTTTCACATTAGTGCTTTCTATCATCTTCCTCAGTCTCTTATTGTAACACCAATATGCTTTGCTTTGAGTGGAGTAACCCAAGAAAATTCCTTCATCACTTCTAGCATCAAACTTTTCTAGATCTTCATCTCTTTTGATATAACACTTGCTACCAAATACTCTGAAATATTTCACAGTGGGAGTGATGCCAAACCAGAGTTCGTAGGGGGTCTTACCGGTATTGTTTCTGATTTGAACTCGATTTAGAGTGTAGACTGCAGTGCTGATAGCTTCTTTCCAGAACATCTGAGGAACATTTGCTTCCAACATCATTGTCCTGGCAGCTTCCTGGATGGTCCGGTTCTTTCTTTCAACTACTCCATTCTGCTGTGGAGTCCTAGGAGCAGACAATTGTCTCCTTATACCCTGCTTCTCACAATAGTCAATGAACTCTCCAGATGTAAATTCACCACCTCTATCAGACCTTAGACACTTTAGTTTCAATCCAGTTTGATTCTCTACCAAAGCTTTGAAGATTTTGAACTTCTCAAATGCTTCTGATTTTTCTTTTAGAAAGGTAACCCACATCATCCGGGAATGGTCATCAATTAACAACATGAAATATCTATCACCTTGCAGACTCTTGATTCTTGTCGGACCACAGAGATCAGTATGTACTAATTCCAACAATCTGGTAGAGGACTCATCTTTGCTTTTGAAAGAGACTCTGCTCTGTTTACCTAGCTGACATTCTTTGCACAAACTATTTGTAGGTTTCATCAAATTTGGAAGATCTCTTACAGCCTGAGTATTGCTTATCTTGATGATGTTATCAAAATTTACATGACACATTCTTCTATGCCATAACCAACTCTGATCAATTTGAACAAACAAACAACTTTTATTTGAACCAACCAGATGAAAGATATTACCTTTTGTCTGAGTACCAGATGCAATTTCAGTTCCGGAGCTTGTAAAGATTCTGCATTTTCCATTCTTAAACTGAAGATCATAGCCTTTGTCTACTAACTGACCAACACTGAGAAGATTGTGCTTCAATCCTTCAACATATAGTACATTACCTATTTTGCTCTTTCCATCAAAGGAAATAGTTCCCCTACCTCTGATTCTGCCAGCAGAATTGTCACCAAACTTTACCATTCCTCCTTCATACCTTTCCAAATTCAAGAACTTATTCTTGTCACCAGTCATATGGTGAGAACATCCACTGTCAATAACCCAATCATCCTTTTCTTCCACTTGAGCAGCCAAAGCTTTTTCCACAACTTTGTGATTGACAGATTCAGAGAGTATTGAATCTTCTTCCTTGATGGCAATAAACACCCACTCATTTCCAGATTTGCTTCCTAGTTCTGATTCATCATCTGTTACTCCTTCATTGTCATCTTCTTCATGAATATAATAGCAATTCTTTTGAAACCTTTGTCTGTTAGTATTAGACCTTGCAGATCTTTCCGGACATCTTGAAGCAAAATGACCAATCTTATTGCAGTTGAAGCACTTAAAGGGTAGTTTTCCTTCATACTTACCGGATCCTCTTGGTAGTCTTTTTGCAATGAGGGCTTCAAGTTGAGCTATTTCTGCTTCTTCTTCTTCCATGTCTCTTCTTGCTTGATCATACCATGTCATCTTCCTTGAAGAGTTTTCTCCTGGATCAACTCTCTGTTTGCCTTTCACATAGGCACTGGCTTTGAAAGCAGATTCAGTCTTGGGAAGATCATCTCCAAACTCGGTCATTTCAAATGTAGCTAGCTTGCCAGCCAATTGTTCTCTTGTGACAGTTGTGTGGGCTCTGAATTCATCAATTGCAGCAACCTTGATTTTGTAGGCAGCAGGAAGGGATCTAAGGATTTTGCAAACGATTTCATTTTCATCCAGAGTTCCACCAGCATTTCTAATTCCACACACTAGTTCATTCACTCTTGGCATAAAAGTAATGATGTTTTCATCATCTCTCATTTTTAATCTTTCGAATTTCCCTTTCAGACTTTGCAACCTTGCACTCTTGACAAACTCATCTCCTTCATCCAGAAGTTCCAGTTTAGTCAGGATCTCATATGTAGTTGGTAGGTCAATAACATTTGAGAGATCTGAGTCATTCAATGCGCTTAGAAGAGCTTCCTTGGTCCGCAGATTGTTTTCAGCTTCTGTGATTTCATTCAGAGTTGTTGGACCACCTTGTGGAGGTACATATGGTTTTGAAACCATGGCCAAGTATGCTTTTCCCATACATTCCAGGTGACATTTTATGCGACCCTTCCAGAGAGTAAAATTGGTTCCATCAAACTTTGGACTATCCTTTTTGTATGACGACATCCTAGATCTCCTCAAGCGGTTAAGCTTCTTTCAGAGGAACCTGGCTCTGATACCAATTGTTGATAACTGAGAGGGGGGGTGAATCAGTTATCCTAATTGGTTCTTCTTTTGAACCTTCTTATCAATCAAAGCAGTATTGAATCAAATGAACAAACATTATCATGAAATGAGAAACACATGACACAGTATTTTGACGTGGAAACCCGGTTGAGGGAGAAAACCACGGGGTGATTAACCCAAAGATTATTCTCTGTAAGAAGAATAAGGAATTACAAAATGGCACTTGCCAATTAGGGCTCACTGCCCGAGCACACTACTCACAAGGAGGCCCACTGTCTACAAGGAGACACACTATCTACAAAGTGATAAGAATCACAATCTTGAATTGGAGAATGACATCTTTACCATGTCCGGATCAGTTCCATTAAGCCCAGAAACATCTGCTCTGCCTTCTGCACTTCTCTTCGCTACTCCACCTTTATCCACACAAGTCACACTTCAAAATGAACTCACAAACCTTTATTTATACAAGACATCGACTTAGGAATAATCATCTAAGTCGGTAATCAACCATAAGAATATCCGCAGGATGTATAACACATCTGGTCGGCCACCATAAGAACATTCGCAGGATGAACAACTCATCCAGTCGGCTAAACAGAGCAAAAACTTCATCCGGAAGAATATCTTCAATTCTGAGCTCTACTGTCAATGCGGACCAACAACACAACCTCAACATGATCCAAGAACCTTCACAAGCCTGCCTAAATGACCAGGTACGTCTGCATTTCCTTTACTTACTGAAATCTCTTATCCTCCTTATCTGGAACTTCAAGGACACTGTCTGTCGCCACTGTCATAGTGCAAGAGGTACTTCCAGACCTCCAAATCATACATAACTTGAGATGGCACATCACAAGGACATCCCAAAGACTCCTTCCAATCCGCAGATTAGGATTATACAGTTTCAGACCTCACCGGACCTTTTTGTGATCCTCTGTCACCTCTGAATATTTGCCGGAACAATTCTACACTGATAGCCACAACTCCTTCAGATCTTCATGCGGACCTCGGAAATCTTAACTGAAGCATCTCAAGACTCATATCTACAAACCCTTTAATCCGCATCCTCCGGTTTGCATCCTATACAGTACATTTGCCTTCTTCTCATCACTGTTCTTTACTATTCTGACTGAGGCTGATTTTCTCAATATCCTCAGCACACTGCTCATTGAATCTTTCTTGTCAAAACAATATGAGTATGTTGACATCAATGACAACACTGGTTTACCTCATACTTGCAACAGGGTTATGCACATCCCAGGCTTAGCACGAAACCTGCTTTATGTAAGTATGTTGAATGATGCAGGTGTGCAAGTTGTCTTTTCGAAAGAAGGATGCAAGATGACTAGAGGAGCTATGGTGCTTGCTAAGGTACTAGGAGAGGTACTCCATTTCAGCTAGAGACATGCATTTCACAATGCAATAGTTCTTTTGACTCAAGGAAGAGGGCAGCAATCACTTCATCCCCACCATTTAAACAAGCAATGAAGAAATCTATTGTATCTAGCCCTGATGGTTGTATTCATGCCTTGGAAGTTAAGCTTCCTATTGAAAAGACAATGTTATGGCATAATATATTTGGCCACATTGGTGAGAAGGGTCTTAGAACCCTAAAAAATAAAAACCTCGTTGAGGGGTTAGATGATTGTAATCTTGAGTTAGACTTTTACGAATATTGCATATATAGAAAACAAAACCGTGTTCAGTTTTATTCAAATTCTCATAAGTCTTCTGGTGTGTTGGACCTTGTTCATTTTGATGTATTTGGTCCTGTTAATATTCCTTTGTTATCAAAATCTGTATATTTTGTATCTTTCATAGATGACTACAGTAGAAGGACATGGATTTATTTTCTCAGAAGGAAATCTAAAGTCTATAGTAAGTTTAAGGAGTTTAAGGCCTTTGCTGAAAATCACACTGGTAAAAAGATTAAATGTTTGAGAACTGACAATGGTGGTGAGTTCTATTCTACAGAATTTGATAAATATTGCGAGGAACTTGGGATTGAAAGACATAAGACAACTCCATACACCCCGCAACAAAATGCAGGTACAGAGAGGATGAATAGGACACTGACAAAGAAGGCTAGGAGTATCTTTAGTGGAGCTAACCTAGAACAAAAGTTTTGGGCTGAAGCTGTTGCCACTGCTTGCTATCTTGTAAATAGATCTCCTACATCATCTCTTGTTGGAAAGACACCCATGGAGGTGTGTTCTGGTAGAAATCCTTCAATAAGGCATCTTCGTATTTTTAGTTGTGAGGCATATGCACATGTGCCTAGGGAGAAGTGGTCAAAATTGGAGAACAAGGCTGTTAAGTGTATCTTCATTGGCTATGGTGTCGGTGTGAAAGGATACAAGCTTTGGGACACTATGGCTAAAAAAGTGTTGTATAACAGAAGTGTCATCTTCAGAGAGCTAACACCTTCTTCCACTGTTTTACAACCAGAAGAAAAAAAAAAGAAAGAGGATGTTGTTCAGTTTCTTGCTACCCCTGAGAAGACTGAACAGAAAGACAATGTTGGACCTGATGATGAGGAGAGCTCTTGTAGCTCTAAAAGCTCAGATGAAGAAGCTGAACCTCAACCTTAGCTCTTGAGGAGGTCTACACAAATAAGAAAGCAACCTGAGAGGTTTGGTTAGACATTGTTTGATTCTAGTTGTGCTTTTAATTTGCTTACTAACAGTGATGAACCTAGAACTGTATCAGAAGCTATGGATATGAAAGATGCATGTTCCTGGAAGGAGGCCATGGAGGATGAGATGGTTTCTTTGGAAAATAATCAAACTTGGGACTTGGTACCTTTGCCTCCTGGACGGAAACCTGTTGGATGCAAATGGGTGTTCAAGAAGAAATTTGGTGCAAATGGCAATGTTGAGAAGTATAAGGCCAGATTGGTTGCAAAGGGGTATTCACAAGTGGAGGGTATATATTATGGTGAGATCTTTTCTCCCATTGCAAAGCTGACATCCATTTGATTCCTGTTATCTCTTGTAGCAGCTTATGACTTAGAGTTAGAATAGATGGATTTGAAGATAGCTTTCCTTCATGGTGATTTGGAGGAAGAAATCTACATGTCACAGCTAGAGCATTACATGGTGAAAGGTAAAGAAAATTTGCTTTGCAAGTTAAAGAAGTCTTTGTATGGTTTGAAGTAGTCTCCTAGGAGGTGGTACTTAAAGTTTGATACCTTTGTGTTGTCAATTAGATTTGTGAGATCAAAATCGGATCACTGTGTGTATTATAAGTTTGATGGTTATCGTATTCTGTATGTTGATGATATGTTTCTCATTAGGAAGGGTAAAAATATGATTTCTAATTTTAAATCTCAGTTGTCAGCATAGTTTGAAATGAAAGATTTAGGGGCAGCCAGGTACATTCTAGGAATGGAAATCAGAAGAGACATAACTAACAGAAAACTTTGGTTAAGCCAGAATAAGTATGTGAAGACCATGTTGGATAGGTTCAACATGGCAGATTGTAGACCATTGTGTGTTCCTATTTCTTTGGGGACAAAGTTGTCTGTTGAAGATAGTCCAAAATCTCCTAGTGAGGTGGAGGACATGAGCAAAGTACCTTATGCTAGTGTTGTTGGTAGTTTGTGTTGCAAGTATGGGCCTAATTGATGTTGTCATTGATGTCAACATACTCATGTTGCATTAATGAGAAGGATTAGATGAGCTGTGTGCTAAGGATATTGAGAAAATAAGTCTCAATCAGGAACAATGAAGAACAGTGATGACAAGAAGGTAAAAGTCCTCAATAGGTTGAGGATCAGAGGATAAAGGGTTTGTAGATATAAGTCTTGAGATGCTCCAGTCAAGATTTTAGAGGTCCACATGAAGATCTGAAGAAGTTATGGTCACTCAAGTAGAACCGGTTCCGTTAGGTGTTCAGAGGTGACAGAGGGCCACAGATAGGTCTGGTGAGATCCGATATTTCATTATCCTATTTTGTGGATCTGAGGGAGTGTTGAGGATGTCCCTGTGAAGTATCAACTAGATTAGTTCGTGGGTTGAAGGTCCGGAAGAGCCTATTCATTTGTGACAGTGATGACAAACTGTGTTCTTGTAGCTCCGGATGAAGGAGAGAAGAATTCTAGTAGGATGATGAAGTGTGGATGTTTTTGGTGATTCAGGGAAGGTTATGATGATCATTGGATCATGTCCAATTAATGTTGGTGGTCCGCATTGAAGTTAGAGTTTGCATTTGAAGAATAACCATGGATATTGGTGTTCTTCTTGAGACTGGTTGACCAGATGTATTACACATCTTGCGGATGTTCTTGTAGGTGTTTGCCAACTTAGATGATTGTTCCTAAGTCGATGCCTTGTATAAATAAGGGATTGTGAATTCATTTTGAAGAGTGTCTTGCGGTGATGAGTGTGTGGTAGCAAAGATAAGTGTGAAAGGCAGAGCAGAAGTATTGGGCTTAAATGGAACTGATTCAAGCATGCTGAAGATGCTATTCTCCAGTTCATAAAGGTGATACTTATTCCTTTGTAGATAGTGTGTCTCTTGTAGGCAGTGAGCCTCTTGTGAGCAGTGTGCTCAGGCAGTGAGCCCTAATTGGCATGTGCCATTTTGTTATTTCTATTCTTCTAATAGAGAATACATTCTTAGGTTAATCACCCTGTGGTTTTTCCCTTAACTAGGTTTTCCACATAAAAATCTTGGTGTCATGTGTGTTGATATATTTCTGCTTTTGATTTGAATGCATTATGGTTCATGATTAATATTATGCTAATCACTAAAGAAGATTCAAGTGTTTAAAAAGAGAAAGTTTTGCACAACTGATTCACCCTCCCTCTTAGTTGTATGCCCTAAGTCTAACAATTGGTATCAGAGCTAAGTTCCTCTAAAAGGAGCTTAACTGCTTGAGGAGATCCAAGATGTCATCATATAAGAAGGATAGTCTGAAGTTTGATGGAACCAACTTTTCTCTTTGGAAAGGTCGCATGAAATGTCACTTGCAGTGTATGGGAAAGGCATACTGGTCCATGGTCACAAAAGCGTATGTACCTCCACAGGGTGGTCCGACAACCCTAAATGAAATCACAGATGCTGAAAATAATCTGCGGACCAAAGAGGCTCTTCTAAGCACATTAACTGACTCAGAGCTCTCAAATGTTATTGACCTACCAACTGCCTATGAGATCTAGATTAAAATGGAACTTCTACATGAAGGAGATGAGTATGTTAAATGTGCAAGGTTACAGAGTCTAAAAGGGAAATTTGAAAAACTAAAGATGAGAGATGATGAAAATATTACCACTTTTATGCCAAGAGTGAATGAGCTGGTTTGTGGAATTAGAAATTCTGGTGGAGTCTTGGATGAAAATGGGGTAAGTGCAAGAAGATGGGGGGCCAAAAAGTGGCCAAATCAATTTAAAAAAAAAAAAAGTCATAACGCGAGCGCGTTATAATGCGCTCGCGTTATGACCCACTATAAATAAAAAAAAGGCAGTCCAATTTCATTTCTTGTTGTTTTCTCCTCTGCCCGCGGCTTCCAAACCCTCAAAAGCGCACTCACATTTTGCAAAACACCAATAAACACAAAAAAGTTATCAATTCATCGCCAAAATGCCGCCGTAACGTTGAGCATGCCAAAGGGGTGAGTTATCTTTGTTTTTTTGTTTGAATTTGTTTCTAAATAGGTAGGTTTTTGTTGATTTTTGATATATATTTCATTATTTGTCAGGAAATCCACCACCACCTCCTCCTCCTCCTCCTCAAAATGCACAAAATCTTGAGGAGGAAATACCTGCAGAACAACAACCTCCTCCATTCATTCCTCGACATGCCCCTGGAACACAAGATAATATACTGGGGCAAATTGAAAACAACAAAAAAGAAATTGAAGATATAATTGCAAGGTTGAAAGATCCTTCCACTTCAACCTTGCATAGGTCCACACTTGCCGAATCTCTTGAGTCTATGTTATCAAATATAGATTCAATTAGCAAGCAAATAACTAGTTGGACGGATAAAAAGAGAGAGTTTAGAGATTACTATGCAGACAAGTTGTCATACCAAGATGTCAAAAAATTACAAATTACAAAATTAGACTTGTGTTCAATTTTCACAAACCCACAAACAAATCAACCTCCACCCATTACATGCAAGAGGTTCCCTATCCATTGGTGCAACAACCAAGCGATAAGGGACAATTTCGGGTAGAGGTGGTGGATGGTTTTTGACCATCCTCCATGCAATAACTATGAGGTCTTGCAATACTTTTTGAGGAAACTCTACTGCGAGTTTCTCCTCAATAAAGTGCCAAACTATTTTGATATGCAAGACTTCCAGGGTAGAGGTGGGGGGTCAGCACAAGATAGACCAGGGGCACATCTTGACCCACAGTGGGTAGTGAGATGAGTAATCAGCAGACCAGCCCACGAGCATGTTTCTATCCCTTCCATTGTGAAGGAGAGTGTTGAGGTCGATACACTTCAGTCGATTAGTGCCTTGACCCAGAGCATCATAGAGCATGCCGGTCTTGTACACAGAGTGGGTTGGGAGATAGTGCGAGGAGTAGGGTCCCACCGCATACTTGCCACGCTTGCGGGTCAGCCTGTGGTTATGACCCCATGGACAGTCAGGACGCAGGTGCACAGGCTACATCTGCAGCTGAGCAGATGGTGATGACAGATACCCTCCTGAGTGAGACTTTCGGCCTTGATACTCAGGTAAATATTAGCAAGTTTATTGAATTTAATTTATTAAATTTTATTTTTGAAATACAAGATTAACTAATTTAAATTGATGATTTTAATAAAATTTCAGGGTCATAGCGTCGATGTAGTTTTCAGTGGTTCTCCACCTGCATTTTTCACTAGATCATCTACTGTTGAGGTATGTAACTAGTAAACAATTATAAATATTACATGTGAATAGCATCGTTATATGAATGGTCTTCTAATTTCTGATTTTGGATGTTGAATAGGTTAATACTGTAGATTTCATGGCAACACCTGCCAGTGGTGGTGGACTTCAAAGCTTTACGGAGGTAATAAAATAAATAGTTTAATGAATGAATTGTACTTACTAAATTTTTGTATGTGATTTGTGTGCTTTATTGTGTGTACATCCATGTTTAGATGAACGTGTGTGTATGTTAGGAGCCATGATTTGCATCACTATTATAGTTTTCGTAATTGAATAATGTTGTTTTATTTCCAGATGATGCAGGCTGCGGAGACACCTCCCCATGTTCATAGGGCAATGGAGCAGGGTGTGGCCTCTGCGATTCATAGCTCCATGGCATTGACAGGGGTATGAGGCAGATTAGTAAATTTTAATTTACATTCATTGTTATAGTTGTCTATTTTTGAAAAATCAAAAGATTATTGATTTGAAGTTTAATTTCTATCTAAATGGTTTCTATAGGACATGACATCACCAGGGCCTATTCCTGCTACTAAGGCAAGCGAGGAGACAGATTATATGTTAGTGGTAAGTGATTATTTTGTTAAATATTTCATTTTTTATAACATGTAATTTCTATATATTAATGTCTATACTTTTTATTGTAACAGGTAAAGATGTAGGAAGACCTAAATAGGAGGAGTAGCCCTCGGGTTCGTAGTAGACCACCCACATGCGCATCTCCATCCCCTAGAAGATCAAAGGCTGCTCGTGATTTATTCTCTTCACCAGCCAGAGGGGAATGACTTTTTATTGTGTTCCTTTGTTGTATGCCTATATGGCATTTGTGGACATATATTTTGTATTGTACATAGTTGACATTGTATGCCTATATGGCATTCTTGTAAGCCTATATGGCTATTTTGTATATATGTTATACTTATATCGACAGATATTGATGTATGCCTATATGGATATTTGGTTAATACAAATCTTTTTTATTGATGGCGTCCATACTTGCATTATAAATCCATGTTTGAATGGATATTTGTAGATGGCTACTTCAAATATTTAAAATCTGATTGTATTACATAGGATGTTTGCATTTTCTTTGATAGGCTTGATAGGCCATGGATTAAATGATGGTGTTTGATGGAAAAGTATGGTACTAAAAGACTCTAGTTCATTCTTAATAGGCTTGTGATTGATAATATCTTTGCATGATTGCACTTGATCTTGGATCATGGGCATGTTGTTAGGATTTTGATGGCATTGTGGTGTTTGATGGATAGGCATGGTACTATGTGACTTTTGGATAGGCTTGGGAGAGGTACACTAATTGAATTTGTGATTTCTAGTTTGAGATTTTTCCTCCACTAGAAGTCCTTGGAGGAAATCTAAAAAGGATATTCTAAAAAAGACAAATTTACCTTCAACAAATTCATCATCTTCTTCTCATTCAAAGTTAGAGAAATAAAAGGGGAAAGCACTTGTTGTAATTGCAAATTCTACATCAAAATGATGGATCCTTGATTTTGGAGCCTCACATCATATGGCTTCATTATAGAGTATGTTTTCTTCATTTGAGACTTGTTTAACACCACATATCTTGATGGTTAATAACACATATATGCATTTTCATGGGTGAGGGTCTATTGACATGACTAAGAGATCCTTCAATGATGTCCTTTTCATACCTTCATTGTCAACTAATCTCTTTTTTATCTATCAAATCACACATAGTGGGACAAGGAAGAGTGTTGAGTTCACACTAGATGTTGTGCTCATTCAAGATTTGCAAAGTGGAGATATTATTGTTGCAGCTGGGGAGGTAAATGATTGATCTAGATTGTACACCTTCTCACATTTTTCTATTGATGTTCCTTTGGTCGATGTTCACACTCAAGCATCTAGTGTGGACACCTTTGAGGAGATACAGCATAGTCATTTGAATCTTGGTATTATTTTATCAAATGGGGTTCTAGATACATGTGTTGACATTCCATCTCCTCCATATCCTATTGCTTCTTCAGAGTTTAGTGTTGTTTTGAATGGAGCTTCTAGTGATTCAGTGTAGTAAGACCTTCATCATCTTCTAGATACAGCTACTTGGGATGAGTACTTGATAGACATTGCATGTTTGTTTTGTGAGTCCCATCTTTTATACTTGGAGGATGTCATTGAGGACATCATATCCTCTTTTATGATAGTTCCATCACTATTGTTGTATCATCTTTGTCTTTGGATCATGTTCTACATCCATTTCCCCTAGGTTTTGGATAGTCACATTCTTCAGTTAGGCCTAAGACTCTTGATTTGATTGTGGCATATCTCAGCATCAACATGGCCTAGTAGCCAAAACCCATTTATCATTTCTCATTTCTCCTAAGTTGCACTTATGGGGGGTGATGGTGTAATATTTTATTCACCTTGGATATATTATATATCCTAAGTGTGATATTACACCTATTTAATAAGTTTACTTAGGATAGTATGAAATTTTAATTATTCTCACCTAAGTAGATAATAAATGCATGGGTACACTTTGACTTGAGGTAAACAAGTGCCACCACTACCTCATCAACTCTTGATTGATGATATTTAGGTGCCACCTATATTCAGTCAAGGCCACTTCTTTCTTAGTCAAGTTGAGTGAACTAATCCATTGATTAGCAGTTCAAATCTTAACTTCTCAGTTAGGTTGAGTTAACTCACCTCTTGATTGACAGTGATTGAGAGTTAACCCATACCTCTTGTGCATGTCATCTCCTTGATTCATGCATCCAAGAGGCCTATATATATGTATGTTTCTGATTGTAACTTTGCCTCATAATATTGAAAATAGAATAACAATTATTCTGTTCATTTGGTTTTGTGATTAGCTTGTAGGCATTTGGTCTTGGGTAGGTTTGTTGATCATAAAAAATCGTAACGATTATTACATCTTTAATTCATTGTAGTCTTAGCATATAAAAGGGATTGTAATTCCATGGCAAGTGTGGTGCTAAACAAAAGATTTAAATTTATGTAGTCTTAGCATTTAGGAGTTCCAATTTTGCAGCATGGTAATTTTTCAATTGATGTCTCTATCCTTAGCATATTGAAGGAAATTTAAATTTTCAACAAGTGTGGTGGTATTTTATAGTTTTTACAAATATTGTTATTTTCCCTTTACACCTAGAATCCTCCAACAAGTGTGGTGGTATATTACAATTTTAAGTTTATGTAGTCCTATTATATAGAAAGGCTTATAGTTCAACAGCAAGTTTGGTGGTAAATAACGATTTTAAATATTTGTAGTCTTATCATATAGAAGGGGTTACAATTTTACAATGTGATGGCTATGTGATAAAAAGTGTAGTAGAAGCTACTAGAGAAGTTAATGAGGTTGTTAAAGTTGCTCACAAGGCCTTCGATCATAACCTTGTCCTCCCACACTTTGCTCTATAGTTTCCCATCCTTTTCTTTTTCTACACTAATGGAAAAGATTTAGGGAATTTGCTAGAAGAAGATTGTGTAGGAGAGGGGCTATTTTTAACATGTAGATCTATTGGAGCAATATTTGGAGGACTTGGAACCCCTAGAGACCCTAGACAATGGAAATCTGTTGGAAATGTGTCATGTAATTGATATTTTGTAATGTCTTAAGGCTTTCTACTACTATGTTAATAAAATTAAAATATCCTCCAAAAAATCTGTGTTTGTGTTTATGATGACATGATTGTGATTGAGGGATACCCATATAAGTTTCATGGATTAATAATAAATATGAGTGTAAAATATCAATGATACACATTGCATGAACCCATCAATGTTTTTGGTCAGATAATACCCTAGAATTCTCTGTATTGGTGCATGTGCAAGAGTTTGGATCATCAAAATTGAAAGAAATAAGTCTATTAAGCTTGGGTGCCCTTGGTCTTCTTTTCATTCATTATGAGCGCCTTGGGAGAATGGTATATAGGTCATCATCATGATTGGGCGCCCTGGATCCAGAGTGTTGGAAAGATCGTCAAATGGTGTCTAGAGGAAGTAGGGTGAGTTATGAGTTTGGTCGCATCAGGAGTAGGACACCAAAAATGCATAACATGATGATGTAAAAATGTGTACATATGTGTAAAAATGCAAGAGGAAATAAAAAAAGACAAACCTTACAAATTAATGTGCATACTTACAACTCAATGTAACATAACTTTACAAAATCAATGTGAATATTTACAAATTAATCCAATGAACCATCCAGGTCTGCTCTACTCTTTATTGTGTCAAGTATTGCTTCATGGTCAGACTCATGCACCTTCCACAATATTTTGTTCAAAGGTCTACCCCGATACTTTATCAAATGAACATTGGATGCCATGACAAGGTTCAGGTAATGAAGAATCTTCTAATGCATGTCAAAGTCCTGAAATAGCCAAATATTAACACTCTTATGTGGGTACCTTCTAAGCCATGTTCCAGTAATAACCACTAATCTTGTAGGGTATTCGATGTTTTCTCTATCTGTAACAGGGGCCTCCAATTTCTTTTTGGCCTCAACACAACGACATAAGTAATAATCTGTTCCCTCTTCATTATCTTCATCTGCAATAACTGCATATACGTGCCCTACATTGATGTGTGTAGAAAATTAGATGAAATTAGTCAACATTACCAAAACACTACAAAGTAAGATGACATTACTTGGTTGAACTAGATGAAATTAGATGCATATACGTGCCCTATATTACCTGGTTGAACTAAATCTGATATGTGGTCAAAGTCAACTGATGATTCCATCTGTGTTAGTTCCAGTGCCGTCGGGGGTCGATACGTGTCAAGTGGGCTAAGATAACTTAACTACCATTCGTCAACCCACTCCTTTGACTCGCACTCATCCCAGACTTGAATTGTACAGGAAGAACAAAAGCATGACATCTTTCGTGTATGGATACTCCATGAACCTGCAATTGAGCTTCTGAAAGAGTGCATCTCATTTGATCCTGTTAGTGTACAACAATCCTCATATGGTGCAATGTTAGTATCATCTATCAACCAAAAAAATCTACGAACTAAAGACTTACCTTCATTACCTGGACCCATGGAAGCATTACAGCACTCGACAATCGATTTTGCATCTGTCAACTTTGCATTATCTTTATACTTTAACTCTTCTTATGCTATGGCTCTTTTGATACATGCTCCTACACCATCATGCTCCCCCTTTCCATGCCCGGCCTCACAAAAGTTCCACATATGTTGAATACCTATAAAATTATGCCTCCTACTCAGCCAATAGAAATTCTGTGAGTTCTTGAATTGTGACGCACAGTTATCTGACCATATGATATGCTGACTAAATGATATGCCCCTTCTAGCCAAATCATTGTAGAACACCTGAAAGCAACCTTGCACGAACTTCGTAGAATGCATGCGATCATCACTAATATAGAAATTATACTCCCTTATGATCTTTCTGTCATCCTCTGTAGTATCATTCGCATGAATGAATGAGATGTGCACAAATATAGAAACCTGTGTGGAGTTGTAATAATGTGATTGCACCTCATGCTGTGGCTGTAGACTGTAGTTCTCTGCAAAGTTGATGACTGAAACAATGCTACCAACTAGAAATGTGTCCTTGCATAACTTGAATTGCAAGTCCAACGATTGAGCTCTATGGGCATGTCTTGCATACTCATACACTATGCTGTCACGAAATATAGGCATAAACTGATACACTGGAATTTTTTCAATAACTAATTCACACCTCTTTGCTTCTTTACCATCTTTTGTATTGTATGCCATTATTTTATACTTGCCAAACTCTACTAGTTCATTTCCAACCGCATGTGTTATTTCCATATGTTCACATATTGGCAAATGTTGCAAGCCACCGCAATGATGACATGTGCCATCCAAGCATATTTTCTTGTAGAATATTTGACCTTCCTCTCTTTCACATAAAATTCTTGATATGAAGTCTCTTGAAGATGTTGTTGGGGCACATATGGCACAACCCTGCAAATCATTGTTAGTATGCATATCTAAACATATAGACCTATAAGCATCAAAATGGTTAGAAAATTCAATATGTAATCTACAACAACAAGTAGTGTGTGTGTGATTTATCTTAACATAGAAAGGTTTTAGCAATTCAAAATATCTTTCACAAATTTTAATTTGAGGATACTTCTCTAGAAATTTACCATAAAACTGTGTTTGAGTCTCATCCAAAAAATGCTTTGGATGTGGCTCGCGGTTCTGACTATCGATTCTCCTTCTTACCACATCCCTTTGATTTGGAGATACCCTTGTGTAATTCTTCCAAAAGTCTTCAATTAGTGATATCAATGCTTCAACAATTGGTTTATCTTTTCATGGTAGTCTCCCCGAGAACACCTATAATTCATTGGCATTAGTGTCCTCAATTCTTTGGCATCTTCCAATGGCTCTTGTTAAAGTTTTCCTATTAATTCTCAATTCTTGACTTGTCTTTCTAATGAGATGAGCTTTCCTCGTTTGACTACTTACTATAGTCAATGTAATCACACACCGTGTTGCATTACTATCTTTTGTGCGTGAGGTGTTACCCACACTCTCATACGCACTCATTAGATTCTTGACAATAGATTTTTCACTTGAAGCCTCTGATGTCTCAACCCAAGAATCTTCATGATAAACCTATACTTTATACTTCGCATCATTTCAACGAATAGTTGACATCTTGCAGTCTCATTTAACTTTTCAAAGAACAATCTCCAAATCTTATTAGCATATCTTCTACAAGTGCATTTTGGAATCTTACCTTCCATTGGCTACAAAATATTCTCATCAATATCAATCAAATACTTTGGCTTTCTATGCAAAATTCTAGGTGGTGTCAAGTTAGGTAAATTCATCTCAACATTAGGAATTTCATCAATATTTAAATGAGATGGGTTAGATGGCATACCTTCGATCGAAGATGGAATAGATGACATACCTTGAGGTTGAGGTGGGAACGATGGCGTACCTCCTTCATCAAATGTGAGTGATGATGTACTCTCAACTTGAGATGTGGTAGATGGTGTCCCTACATGTTGACTTGCGGTAAAGGACGTGTCTCCAACTATGGTATTCAAATCTCTCATACCACGAAGTTTTTGCATTCATTCTCTTTGTGCCGCCAATACCATATCTCTTTGTGATGGTTGTGGTTCCTCTTCAATTGGTATGTCTCCATTTATCGTGTCCAATTTCCTCTTCTCACGAAGTTCCCTCATAGCCACTACTTTCTTTGCATTCTTAGCTTCTATCTCTTCCTGTGTTGGTTTAATTCTTGATCATTTCCTCAGCATGACAGAGAATTTGTCTGTAGCATGATAAAGAGACCAATATTAGTTCCTAAGAAATGAATACAAGATAATAGTGGGATTGTATTTTTTTATGTTGTAAGGATTTATTCTTGTATAGTTTGACATCATGGCATGTTAAGGTTTGTTTATTACACATAATTATTAAAGAGCCCAAGTGTAGAAAATATACATGGCATCATGTGAGATTGTAGGCTACTTTCTTGATTGGGAATGTGTCTATTTTAAACATGTATGATAAAGCATGATAAAGTAATTCAATCCGAAATAAGAAAAATGTAAAGAACATGCATGTAAAGACTTGACATACCTAAAAAATGAAGATTTGAATAGAGAGAGTACCCAATTATGTAGTGTTTTCATCTTCTTGCATCAAACTCCTCAACAATTTGAGTTTTTCACCACTTGCTTCCTTTTCAATGTTAAATTCCTAAAATTGAATCACAATTAACATTGCAACACTACAAAAATTGAAACTTGAATAGATATATATCAAACTTGGTGTGAAAACTATGTTATTTCCTCCTTCTCAAGTTGGCAAAGCAGAAAAGGTGGTGGAAAGATCATGCAAAGGTGGTACAATGTGTCAAATGTGCATGTGAATTTCCCAATAGCATGAAAGCACTTCTTTTTTATCGGAGCACGTGCAGAATCAGTAAGAAAATAGAGCATGTGGGCCTGGATCATGGGGGTAACCACTTTTTTACCATTTCAATAGAAATACAAAATGCAAGCGCGTTATAACGTGCTCGCGCTATAACGTGCTCACATTTTGTCCTGCTATAAATTCATCACATCCTTTGCATTGATCACATCTTTTTCCTACAAGGGCTTGCCAGATGCTCCGCCATATGATAGGCATAACAATGAAGGGGCAAGCCCTCATAATCAAGTTCTTGATAGAAAATGCCCTCAACCCTCAATGTCAAACCCTAATCCCTCAACCCTCGACCCTCAACCCTCAATGCCAAATCCTAATCCCTCAACCCTCAACCCTATCCCTAAACCCTCAACCCTCAATGTCAAATCCTAATCCCTCAACCCTAATCCATCATCCCTCAACTCTATTCCCTCATCCCTAAACCCTAAATACTATCCCTAATCCTACACCCTCAACAGACTCAATACTATACCTTAAACTCTAATCCCTTATCCCTAAACCCTCCAACCCTATCCCTAATCCTTACACCCTCCACACTCTACTTTAACCCTAATCCCTTGAACCTCAACCCTATCCCTAAACCCTTGACCCTCAAACCTTAACCCTCAACCCTCAATGTCAAACCCTAATCCCTCAACCCTTAACTCTGATCCATCAACACTCAACACTATACCTTAAACCCTAATCCATTCAACCTCAACCCTATCCCTAAACCCTTAACCCTTGAACCTCAACCCTCAACCCTCGACGTCAAACCCTAATCCCTCAACCCTTAACTCTGATCCCTCATCTCTCAACCCTAATCTTAAACCATAAACCCTAAACCCTCAACCCTCAACATCAAATCCTAATCCCTCAACCCTTCACTCTAATCCCTCAACCCTAAACCCTATCCCTAAACCCTCAACACTATACCTTAAACCCTAATCCCTCAGCCCTCAACCCTAAACCCTATCCCTAAACCCTAATCCCTCAACCCTCAACCCTAATCCATCATCCATCAACTCTAATCCCTCATCCCTAAACCCTAAATGCTATCCCTATTCCTACACCCTCAACAGAATCGATACTATACCTTAAACCCTAATCCCTTATCCCTAAACCCTCCAACCCTATCCCTAATCCTTATACACTCCACACTCTACTTTAACCCTAATTCCTCGACCCTCATCCCTATCCCTAAACCCTTGACCCTCGAACCTCAACCCTCGACCCTCAACGTCAAACCCTAATCCCTCAACCCTTAACTCTGATCCCTCGACCCTCAACACTATACCTTAAACCCTAATCCTTATCCCTCAACCCTTAACCCTTAAAACTTAAACCCTATCCCTACACCCTCAACACTTGACACTATATCTTAAGCCTTAAACCCTCATCCCTAAAGCCTCAACCCTCAATCCTTAAACCTTCAACCCTAAACCCTATCCCTAATCCCTCTACCCTTGACACTCTAACCCTAACCTTGACATTAAATGCTAATCCGTCAACCCTAAACCCTAATCCTAAACCCTCAACCCTCGACACTATAACTTAAACCCTAATCCCTCAACCCTCAACCCTAGACCTTATCCCTAAACCCTAATCCCTCAACCCTCAACCCTAATCCATCATCCCTCAACTCTAATCCCTCATCCCTAAACCCTAAATGCTATCCCTATTCCTAAACCCTCAACAGACTCGATACTATACCTTAAACTCTAATCCCTTATCCCTAAACCCTCCAACCCTATCCCTAATCCTTATACCCTCCACACTCTACTTTAACCCTAATTCCTCGACCCTCAACCCTATCCCTAAACCCTTGACCCTCGAACCTCAACCCTCAACCCTCAATGTCAAACCCTAATCCCTCAACCCTTAACTCTGATCCATCAACCCTCAACACCATACCTTAAACCCTAATCCCTATCCCTTAACCCTTATAATTTAAACCCTATCCCTACACCCTCAACACTTGACACTATATCTTAAGCCTTAAACCCTCATCCCTAAAGCCTCAACCCTCAATACTATACCTTAAACCCTAATCCCTCAACCCTCAACCCTAAACCTTATCCCTAAACCCTAATCCCTCAACCCTCAACCCTAATCCATCATCCCTCAACTCTAATCCCTCATCCCTAAATCCTAAATGCTATCCCTATTCCTAAACCCTCAACAGACTCGATACTATACCTTAAACTCTAATCCCTTATCCCTAAACCCTCCAACCCTATCCCTAATCCTTATACCCTCCACACTCTACTTTAACCCTAATTCCTCGACCCTCAACCCTATCCCTAAACCCTTGACCCTCGAACCTCAACCCTCCACTCTCAACGTCAAACCCTAATCCCTCAACCCTTAACTCTGATCCCTCGACCCTCAAACCTATCCCTAAACCCTCAACCCTAAACCCTCAATGTCAAATTCTAATCCCTCAACCCTTCACTCTAATCCCTCAACCCTAAACCCTATCCTTAAACCCTCAATACTATACCTTAAACCCTAATCCTTCAACCCTAACCCTTAACCTTGTCCCTAAACCCTAATCCCTCAACCCTCAACCCTAATCTATCATCTGTTGCACTATCCCTATTCCTAGACCCTCAACATGCTCGATACTATACCTTAAACCCTAATCCCTCTACCCTCGACACTCTTATTTAACCCTAATCCCTTGACCATTAACCCTATCCCTCAACCTCAACCCTCAACCCTCAACCCTCAACCCTCAACCCTCAACATTAAACCCTAATTCATCAACCCTAAACCCTAATCCCTCAAACCTAAACCCTATCCCTAAACCATCAACCCTCAACACTATACCTTAAACCCTAATCCCTATCCCTCAACCATTAACCCTTAAAATTTAAACCCTATCCCTACACCCTCAACACTTGACACTATATCTTAAGCCTTAAACCCTCATCCCTAAAGCCTCAACCCTCAATCCTTAAACCTTCAACCCTAAACCCTATCCCTAATCCCTCTACCCTTGACACTCTAACCCTAACCTCAACATTAAATGCTAATCTGTCAACCCTAAACCCTAATCCTAAACCCTCGACACTATACCTTAAACCCTAATCCCTCAACCCTCAACCCTAAACCTTATGCCTAAACCCTAATCCCTCAACCCTCAACCCTAATCCATCATCCCTCAACTCTAATCCCTCATCCCTAAACCCTAAATGCTATCCCTATTCCTAAACCCTCAACAGACTTGATACTATACCTTAAACTCTAATCCCTTATCCCTAAACCCTCCAACCCTATCCCTAATCCTTATACCCTCCACACTCTACTTTAACCCTAATTCCTCGACCCTCAACCCTATCCCTAAACCCTTGACCCTCAAACCTCAACCCTCAACCCTCAACATCAAACCCTAATCCCTCAACCCTTAACTCTGATCCCTCGACCTTCAACCCTATCCCTAAACCCTCAACCCTCAACGTCAAATTCTAATCCCTCAACCCTTCACTCTAATCCCTCAACCCTAAACCCTATCCCTAAACCCTCAACACTATACCTTAAACCCTAATCCCTCAACCCTAACCCTAAACCTTGTCCTTAAACCCTAATCCCTCAACCCTCAACCCTAATCTGTCATCTGTCATCCCTCAACTCTAATCTCTCATTTCTAAACCCTAAACGCTATCCCTATTCCTAGACCCTCAACAGGCTCGATACTATACCTTAAACCCTAATCCCTCTACCCTTGACACTCTTATTTAACCCTAATCCCTTGACCATTAACCCTATCCCTCAACCTCAACCCTCAACCCTCAACCCTAAACCTTATCCCTAAACCCTAATCCCTCAACCCTCAACCCTAATCCCTCATCCCTCAACTTTAATCCCTCAACCCTCAACTCTAAATGCTATCCCTATTCCTAAACCCTCAAAAGACTTGATACTATACCTTAAACTCTAATTCCTTATCCCTAAACCCTCCAACCCTATCCCTAATCCTTACACCCTCCACACTCTACTTTTACCCTAATCCCTTCAACCTCAACCCTATCCCTAAACCCTTGACCCTCAAACCTCAACCCTCAACCCTCGATGTCAAACCCTAATCCCTCAACCCTTAACTCTGATCCCTCATCTCTCAACCCTAACCTTAAACCCTAAACCCTAAACCCTCAACCCTCAATGTCAAATCCTAATCCCTCAACCCTTCACTCTAATCCCTCAACCCTAAACCCTATCCCTAAACCCTCAACACTATACCTTAAACCCTAATCCCTCAACCCTCAACCCTAAACCTTATCCCTAAACCCTAATCCGTCAACCCTCAACCCTAATCCATCATCCCTTAACTCTAATCCCTCATCCCCAAACCCTAAATGCTATCCCTATTCCTACACCCTCAACAGAATCGATACTATACCTTAAACCCTAATCCCTTATCCCTAAACCCTCCAACCCTATCCCTAATCCTTATACCCTTCACACTCTACTTTAACCCTAATTCCTCGACCCTCGACCCTATCCCTAAACCCTTGACCCTCAAACCTCAACCCTCAACCCTCAACCTTCAACACTATACCTTAAACCCTAATCCCTCAACCCTCAACCCTCAACCTTATCCCTAAAACCTAATCCCTCAACCCTCAACCCTAATCCATCATCCCTTAACTCTAATCCCTCATCCCTAAACCCTAAATGCTATCCCTATTCCTAAACCCTTAATAGACTCGATACTATACCTTAATCCCTAATCCCTTATCCCTAAACCCTCCAACCCTATCCCTAATCCTTACACTCTCCACACTCTACTTTAACCCTAATCCCTCGACCCTAAACCCTATCCCTAAACCCTTGACCCTTGAACCTCAACCCTCAACCCTCAACCCTCAATGTCAAACCCTAATCCCTCAACCCTTAACTCTGATCCCTCGACCCTCAACCCTATCCCTAAACCCTAAACCATCAACCCTAATCTGTCATCCCTCATCCCTAAACCCTAAATGCTATCCCTATTCCTAGACCCTCAACGGGCTCGATACTATACCTTAAATGCTAATCCTTTATCCCTAAAACCTCCAACTCTATCCCTTATCCCTTAACCCTCATGATTAATAGCCTTAAACGTAAAAAAATTTGAGGGGAACATAACGTGAGCACGTTATAACGCGCTCGCGTTATGTCAAACATGACAAACAATAGACTTGCGGGAAAGAAAAATGCAAGGCAAAACATAATGCGAGCGCGTTATAACGCGCTCGCGTTATTTCTTGCCTTGGGCTTGGGATTTGCTTTGGATTTCCAACCCAAAGGCTTGGAGTGCCTTATGAATAGTCACAAGTGTGTTTTTCTATATTCTTCAAAATTTCACATAATTTCGTTCGTGCTAACCCTCAGATTTGCACGTGTTTCAAGGTCGAACAAATCAAACACATGGGTAATGTTAGGCTTTCTCTTAGCTATTTGACGATGTGATTTTTTTCACATTTTAACAATGTTAAGCCTTTCATCTTTAATTTCTTTTGTTTGTGTGTCCGTTTTTAGGCAAAAACCACTGTTTGGTCTTTTTTTCATTGTAAAATAACTATTCATTCAAATTTTAAAAAAAATACATATTTAGAAACTAGACTCCATTCTACAAATATTTAAAAAATAAAAAAATGATTTTCAATTAGTTTTCAAAATTTATAGGGGTAGCACGGCCAAAATTCTATTTTTTAGGATGTGTCCACTTTGAAAATTAGTAAAAAATCAAATATTCATCAAAAAATTATTAGAAAAATTGGGCATAAACTACATGCTATTAGCTAATTTCTCACTGAAGCGATTTTAAAAATACCAAAAAAATGTTGACCTTTTGAGGGAGCCACAAAACATGCTATGTTATGTTTTTTTGACAGAAACAACACCAATTTCTGTGACTCCCTCTTTTGAACCCCTTAATTTATGCCATTTTCAAAACAAAATAGTAGTTTAAAAAGTAGACTCGGAGCACTACGAACATTGTTTTGGTTGCATCTCTAAATTTTGAGTGTAACTATGCTCAATTTCTCATCCAAGGCTAGTATTTCCTGATTTCAGAAAAAAAGTGGCCACTTAATACCCCTTTTTGGCCCCCCATCTTCCTGCACTTACCCAATGAGATTGTTGGTAAAATTCTCAGATCCCTTCTCACCTCTTACAAAATCAAGGTTGCTGCCATTGATGAATTCAGAGCCCATACAACTGTCACAAGAGACCAATTGGCTGGCAAACTGCTGCTTTTGAAATGACCAAATTTGGAGATGATCTCCCCAAAACTGAATCTGCATTCAAAGCCAGTGCCTCTGTGAAAGGTAAACAAGGATTTGATCTAGGAGAGAACTCATCAAGGAAATTGTCATGGTATGAAAAAGCAAGAAAAGACCTGGAAGAAGAAGAAGTAGAAACTGCTCAACTTGAAGCCCTCATTGCAAAGAGACTGCCAAGAGGATCAGGTAAGTATGAAGGAAAATTGCCTTTTAAGTGTTTTAACTGCAATAAGATTGGTCATTTTGCCTCAAAATGTTTGGAAAGATTTTCAAAGCCAAATCCTAACAGATCAAGGTTCCAAAAGAATTATTACTATGTTCATGAAGAAGATGATAATGAAGGAGTAACAGATGATGAATCAGAGACAGGAAACAAATCTGGAAGTGAATGGGTATTTATTTCCATCAAGGAAGAAGAACCAATATCCTCTGTATCTATCAACCATAAAGTTGTAGAAAGAGCTTTGGCTGCCCAAGTTGAAGAAAAGAATGATTGGGTCATTGACAGTGGTTGCTCTCACCACATGACAGGTGACAAGAATAAGTTCATAGATTTGGAAAGGTATGAAGGAGGAGTGGTGAAGTTTGGTGATAATTCTGCTGGTAGAATCAGAGGAAGAGGAACTATCTCTTTTAATGGAAGAAACAAAACTGGTAATGTACTGTATGTTGAAGGTTTGAAGCACAATCTTCTTAGTGTTGGACAGTTGGTGGACAAAGGCTATGATCTTTGATTCAAGGAGGGAAAATGCAAAATCTTTGAAAGATCTAGAACAGAGATTGCATCCGGTACTCAAACTAAAGGTAATATCTTCCACTTGGTTGGTACTAATAAAAGCTGTTTATTTGTTCAAGTTGATCAGAGTTGGTTATGGCATAGAAGGATGTGTCATGTGAATTTTGATAATATCATCAAGATAAGCAATACTCAGGCTATAAGAGATCTTCCAAAATTGGTGAAACCTACTAATAGATTATGCAAGGAATGTCAGTTGGGTAAGATGAGCAGAGTCACATTCAAAAGCAAGGAATTGTCTTCTACCGGACTATTGGACTTAGTTCACACTGATCTTTGTGGTCCAGCAAGAACCAGAAGTATTCAAGGTGATAGATACTTCATGCTGCTAATAGATGACTATTCCCAGATAATGTGGGTAACCTTTCTAAAGGAGAAATTAGAAGCTCTTGAGAAATTCAAAATATTCAAGGCTATGGTAGAGAATGAAACAGGAATAATGTTGAAATGTCTGAGGTCTGGTAGAGGTGGAGAATTCACATCCGGTGAGTTCATAGAATTTTGTGAGAAACATGGAATTAAGAGATAGTTGTTTGCTCTGAGGACTCCACAACAGAATGGAGTAGTGGAGAGAAAGAACCGGACCATCCAAGAAGCATCTAGGACTATGATGATGGAAGCAAATGTTCCTCAGATCTATTGGAGAGAAGCTGTCAGCACTGCAGTCTATACTCTTAATCGAGTTCAAATCAGAAGCAATACCGGTAAGACTCCTTATGAACTCTGGTTTGGCATTACTCCTACTGTAAGATATTTCAGAGTCTTTGGTAGCAAGTGTTACATCAAAAGAGATGAATATTTAGGCAAGTTTGATGCTAGAAGTGATGAAGGAATATTCTTGGGTTACTCTACTCAAAGCAAAGCATACTGGTGTTATAACAAGAGACTAAGAAAGATGATAGAAAGTACAAATGTGAAGGTTGATGAGGGAATAGAGAAACCCTCAAGGTTTTATGAGTATGATGAAGATGATCAGAATGGTGTTCTAGTTCAAGGAGCTCAATCCTCTCCTGAAAGTCAGATTCAGACTGATCCGGTAAATCAGGAAGAAGAGATAGGTCTAAATGAGCCTGATCAAGAAGTAGAAGTGCAAGAAACTCCCAAAGTTCCAAGGTATGTAAGACTGAACCACTCTGAAGATCAGATCATAGGTGACAAAAGCAAAGGTGTGCAAACTAGAAGGAAAATTGCTCAAAATTTAGATGAATATTGTCTGATTTCAAAGATTGAACCTAAGACAATAAATGAAGCATGCAATGATGAAAATTGGACCAAAGCAATGGAGGAAGAGTTGATGCAAATTGAGAAAAATCACACTTGGGATCTTGTTCCCAGACCTAGAAACAAGAATGTGATTGGAACCAAATGGGTCTTCCGGAACAAACTAAATGAAGTTGGTGAAGTAATCAGAAATAAAGCCAGATTGGTCTACAAAGGCTACTCTCAAATAGAAGGAATTGATTTTGAAGAAACCTTTGCTCCAGTGGCAAGAAATGAAGCAGTCAGATTATTTCTTGCATTTGCTGCCTTCAAGGATTTCAAGGTGTATCAGATGGATGTCAAATCTACTTTCCTGAATGGTGACTTAGAAGAAGAAGTGTACATTGAACAACCGGATGGATTTCAGTTATCTGAGCATGGTGATATGGTCTGCAAATTAAAGAAGGAACTATATGGTCTAAAGCAAGCCCCAAGAGCATGGTATGAAAGACTCGACAAACATCTTTTGAAGATTGGTTTCAACAAAGGTACTGCTGATAGTAATCTATATTTCAAAATTGATCATGAAAACATCTTGATTGTTGAAGTATTTGTTGATGATATCATCTTTGGAGGAAGAGACAGATGTGTAAAACCTTTGAAAATCAAATGAAAACTGAATTTGAAATGTCAATGCTCAGTGAAATAAATTTCTTCTTCAGTCTACAAATTACTCAGACAAAGAAAAGAATCTTTATCTCTCAAACCAAATATGTGAAAGAATTGTTGAGGAAATTTGGAATAGAAGATTCAAAGCCAATGAACACTCCCATGGCAACTGGATGTAAGTTGAGAAAAGATGATGACTCTCCTAATACAGATTAGACAAAGTACAAATCAATGATTGGAGAATTATTGTATCTCACTCAAACTAGACCAGATATAATGCAGGTTGTTGGTCTTGTGGCGAGATTCCAGGCTGATCCCAAAGAATCTCATGTCATGGCAATCAAAAGAAATTTTAGGTACTTAAAAGGAATAGTTGAGTATGGTTTGTGGTATCCTAGAGATCAAAATTTTTCTCTTCATGCATATACAGATGCAGATTGGGTAGGAGATGTGGATGATAGGAAGAGTATAAGTGGAGGAGCATTTCTTTTGGAAAAATGGTTGGTTTCTTAGCTAAGCAAGAAATAAGAGGCAATATCCCTGTCTACAACTAAAGCAGAATACATTGCAGCAGCAGGAAGTTGCACTCAAGTTTTGTGGATGAAGCAGATGCTAAGAGATATTCAAGTAGAATATGAGGAGCCTATCACAATTTTCTGTGATAATTCAAGTGCGATAAATATTTCTAAGAATCCGGTGTTACATTCTAAGACTAACCATATATCTATCAAGTTTCACTTTCTGAGAGAGCAAGTGAACAAGGGTGAAGTCAGATTGGAGTATGTGCCCTCCAAGGATCAGCTTGTAGATATTTTTACTAAACCTCTTCCCAAGGACTCTTTTGAGTATCTTAGGGAGAAGTTAGGGGTTATTGCCCCTTCGATGATGAACTAGGATGCACTTATGTGCATCAATCCGGTGGATATCACAGTCATATCTTGTGATCCGGATTGATGATAAGGGAGCTGCTACTCAGGGGGAGCAGTTGGTATGTTATGAAGTAGTGAAGTTACAAGTATGAGCCTTTTTGCCATTGATGTCAAAGGGGGAGAAAAGACATGTGAAATACAAGTGGTTGCTGATCAAAGGGGGAGCAATAAAGGAAGAGAAAACATGTGAATAGTTGTTGCTGTTAGGGGGAGTTGTAACAGTAAGGAGAAGTTCTTGTCTTGATGGTTTTTCACATCATATGTTGCCATCAATGACAAAGGGGGAGATTGTTACAAGTATGGGCCTAACCAGTGTTGTCATTGATGTCAACATACTCATGTTGCATTAATGAGAAGGATTAGATGAGCTGTGTGTTAAGGATATTGAGAAAATAAGTCTCAATCAGGAACAGTGAAGAACAGTGATGACAAGAAGGTAAAAGTTCTCAATAGGTTGAGGATTAGAGGATGCGGTTTAAAGGGTTTGTAGATATAAGTCTTGAGATGCTCCAGTCAAGATTTTAGAGGTCCGCATGAAGATCTGAAGAAGTTATAGTCACTCAAGTAAAACCAGTTCCGGCTTGTATTCAGAGGTGACAGAGGGCCACAGATAGGTCTGGTGAGATCCGGTATTTCATTATCCTGTTCTACAGATCTAAGGGAGTGTTGAGGACGTCCCTGTGAAGTATCAACTAGATTAGTTCATGGGTTGAATGTCCAAAAGAGCCTATTCATTTGTGATAGTGATGAGAAACTGTGTTCTTGTAGCTCCGGATGAAGGAGAGAAGAATTCCAGTAGGATGATGAAGTGCAGATGTTTTTGGTGATTCAGGGAAGGTTATGATGATCGTTGGATCATGTCTAGTTAATGTTGGTGGTCCACATTGAAGTTAGAGTTTGCTTTTGAAGAATAACCATGGATATTGGTGTTCTTCTTGAGACTGGCCGACCGAATGTATTACACATCTTGCGAATGTTCTTGTAGGTGTTTGCCGACTTAGATGATTGTTCCTAAGTCGATGCCTTGTATAAATAAGGGATTGTGAATTCATTTTGAAGAGTGTCTTGCGGTGATGAGTGTGTGGTAGCGAAGAGAAGTGCAAAAGGCAGAGCAAAAGTATTGGGCTTAAATGGAACTGATTCAAGCATGCTGAAGATGCTATTCTCCAGTTCATAAAGGTGATACTTATTCCTTCATAGATAGTGTGTCTCTTATAGGTAGTGAGCCTCTTGTGAACAGTGTACTCAGGTAGTGAGCCCTAATTGGCATGTGCCATTTTGTTATTTCTATTCTTCTAATAGAGAATACATTCTTGGGTTAATCACCTCGTGGTTTTTCCCTTAACTAGGTTTTCCACATCAAAATCTTGGTGTCATGTGTGTTGATATGTTTCTGCTTTTGATTTGAATGCATTATGGTTCATGATTAATATTATGCTAGTCACTAAAAAAGATTCAAGTGTTTAAAAAGAGAAAGTTTCACACAACTGATTCACCCCCCCTCTTAGTTGTATGCCCTAAGTCTAACAGTTTGATGTATGCTATGGTCTGCACAAGACTAGACATTGCCCAAGTAGTGGGAGTCCTTAGTTGATTTATGGCTAATCCTGGATGGGTACATTGGGATGCAATTAAGCGAGTGTTCAGATATTTGAGGGGTACTTCCGAGTATTCCATATGCTATCATGGTAATGTTATAGGACCTCCGCATTCTGTTGATATTCATGGATTTGTGGATTCAGATTGGGCAGGTGACATTGACAGCAAGAGATCCACCAGTGCTTATGTGTTTACACTATTGGTGGTGCTATTAGTTGGATGAGTAAGTGATAACCTATGGTTGCTTTGTAAGTGATAACCTATTATTTGGCTTAAGAGATTGTGTTTAGATATTGGTATTGATGCAAGTTAGATTATGATCAGTTGTGACAGTCAGAGTGTGATTTACCTTGTGAAGAATCCAACTTTCCATGCCAGAACAAAGCATATTGATGTTCAGTTTCACTTCGTGTGAGACATGGTAGAGGATGGGAAGGTAAATTTGGAGAAGGTAGATACTTTGAAGAATGTTGCAGATGCATTAATGAAGTCAGTGGGTATAGAGAAGTTCAGATGGTGTTCGGAGTCTATCAGCCTCTCGGCCTATAGCAATTAAATCTTGTTATTCTATTGGCTCTTACAAGGTGTTCGACAAGTGGGAGAATGTTGGGAATTAAGGTGTCTCAACCTTGGTGATTCCTTGCATTATTTATGATTGTATTTATTTATTCATTGCCTATGATGTAAATTAATTGTAAATTCCATATTGTCATTTGTGGGATGTGGCACGGTTATGTGTTATCCTACATGGAAGATGACAACTTGTAATTTTGTCCTCACATGAGGAGATAGGTGTCCCACTTTGTGGTAGGAGTATTTTACCATGTGTCAGCATCTTGGATGTTGTGTAAGGGAATATTGACCGAAACAGTTATGATGGATTCCTATGATGAAGTTATGACATGTAAGAGTCAGAAATAGAATCTTGTAAGACAGGTGAAGACATGTGTCGAAGAGCATTTTTGAAAAAGGCATCTTTGGGCACCCCAAGGTGGAATATGACATGTTGTAAGAGAATATGCTATTTATAGCCTACGTATGATAGACTCTCTTACATATGTAAGTTGCAACTGCTATGATAGATTCCATGACGGTCGTAAGAATCGTAAGAGCATATGTCATATCCCATTTTGGAAATAGGCGACCTCTTTGGGATAGGAGCTATGGACAAGTGTTAGATACATCTTACAATATTGACCAAGTGTCCATAGGCATGGATTTTGGGCCATGAGGCCAAGTTGGATGCCCAATCCAAGATAGAGCCAATTTTGCCTTGTATATTCTATATAAACAGGTGCTTAGAGGAGGAGATGTAGTATGTGATTGACAGGTACTGTTATGCTGCCAGAGTGACTCCAAACATGAGGGTCAAAGACTATTGAAGCTTGCATTGCAAGTGTATTGTAAACCATATTCAATTTTGATAATACATTGTGCAGGTTTCTGAGTGTGGGGTTTTTCACCCGATAAGGGTTTTCCCCACGTTATATCTTGTCTCTCTTCTTCTATCTTCTTTCTAGTTCTATGTGTATTGCTGCAATATCTTTGTTACATGTTTCATGTTGCTGTAATTGTAAAGATCAAATTGAATTTGTATAGCTTTCCCCTCATTAGATTAGTGTAGGAAGCAATTTTCGTACACCTAGCTTCCTTTCACTAGTATCTCTCATTAAGCATGAAACCCTAAATTGCAAATCAAACTGTAATAACTTAATTTATGACACAAATATGAATGAGATGATCACAAAAATGCAGAGGAAATAGTTTAGAGACAATGTACCTGGAAACAAAGGACCAGTTGGACTAGGTCGCCAATGCCAGTGTCCTGAAAGTTTTTGAATGTCAGGGTTTTCTGCAATAGACATCTTTTAATCTCCAGAGACTTCTAGACCCTGAAGAAATCACCTAGTTGGACTAGGGCGTTAGTACCAGTGTCCTAAAAGTCTTAAAATCTTGAAATCTAAACTCTTTTGATGAATGTGTCTATAATATCCATCTTCCTATCGCTCCTTTCCGCCATCTATCTCAACAAATTCAACCTGTACATGCAAAATGAGGAGAAAGATGGTTGTGGCTATATAGGAGCTTACCTTAGTCAAGCCCCATTTTTAGTATTCCTACCTCAATAATAGACCAAGATAACGATCTACAAATGTGTGTGTTCATCTAACAAATGTGCATGCATAAACATAAAACCCTAGATGACTCAAGCATCAAGGAAAGATCAACAATTTGCTTCAACTCAATGAACAAACACAACTTCACCTCAAGGAGATGAAAGCAATGAAGACTTGCATGAACAAGAAGGTGAGGTAGCCATGTCCGTGAAAGATTCCAAGCTCGATGTTGGAGGCTTCAACCCTTCTCCTGATCATGCAAAAGGTGTACAAACACTAGGAAGAACAAGATAGTCCCAAGATCTTGATTCTTAATCTTCATCCATTGTCTCCATGATAGAAAATTCAAATAACTTCAAAGAGCTTTAATAAGTCACTGATCTTCAATGGCAATTTTGGCAGAGTTTTGGCATAAAGCTTGTATATGGATTGTGTGTAATAAAATGATTCTCAAATGTCTTTAAATATCTAACCTTAGGAATTTCAAATTTTGAAATAAGATGTTGACATTTTGGTGAAAAAATAAAATTTGAAAACGAAATCCCAGAACGCATGGCAGGGGCTGACATCCCTCTAAAATTCAAAACTCTTGAAAATAGGGTAGGACAAGCATGCTAACACCCAAGTCCAAGCCCTGATTTCCCAATCAGGTTTGCCTCAAGAAGGTTAGGGGATCCCAAATCCAAGTTTTCTTTTCACCTTTAGTCTTCAGTTATTCCAAAATATGACATTTCTTCAATTGGATATAGGTCAGTTAGGGTTTAGGAAGGTCTAAAATAAACTAGGTTGGAAGGTCACCAGAGGAGAGGAGCTAAACTATGAGAAATTGTACTATTCCATGTAGGAGGACAATTTTTGACATAACATTTAGCCCCCACTTTAGTGGCCATATGACACCACGTGCATATGTAACTAAAGGAAAGTAAATACATCAATCATGGAAAGGATACCCAAAAGGATATTGTACAGGATGCTGAAGTGTTGTCGCAAAAGAGGAAGAAGCCCCCAAGTCTGTAATCCTGCAAGACCACAAAGTTAGCAACCACAACTTGCAAAGGAACAGTTGTCAGAAAATCAAAAATCAAATCAACCTACAACCACCACCAATAAGTCAGTCCGTAAACAGTAAGGGGATTAATTGATGAGACATGATGAGGGAGGAAATCGAGGGAGATATATGCCCCCCTTATTTCTACTTGCTTAGTTCAAAAAGTAGAAACAAGGAGATATCTACATGCATCAATTTCAAGGAACCTTGATGAGAAATGTATTGTGAGGGTTGTTTGGACAAACAATGTTCAAGCATAACACATTGGGTAGGATAGAGAGCAGAACTAAGATTTAAGTGCAACAGACAACATGGAAATCTAAGTTTGACAGTTCAAAATAGAGGCTTAAGAGTAAAACTGTTTAATTTTGCAATTAGGTAGTGATAGGAATTCTCATCCACTTACTATATGTAAAAGGGAGTTTTCACTTTTCTCTATTCATTCTTACTTGTCATTGTGTAGGGGAGAGAAGGAGAAGGAGGAAGAGATCGATGATGCTAACCTGATGTCTATACCAGCTTTCGCGATTAGAGATGCTCTGAGCTTGAGTGTCAGAGAGACATTTCAAGGCTAAGGTAGAGTCCTAATCCTTGCTTGTGCTATCATTCTTTCTATATTCTGTAATTTTTTGTCTTTTTTTGTGCCACTTAAGACATTCTGGACAACGGTCCCAAATAGGGGTGCCCAAGTCCACTCAGGGCACCCATTGTTGAAATAAGAGTAGACAACTGACAAGGGGGTGAATCAGTTGTCTCAAAAACTTTTATCACTTGTAGTAATTTACCTTCTTTATCACTTATTAACAAATTAATGATATAAGAATGAAAGCATAAAATCAACAACACATGAGCAGAAACATAATCAACACACATAACACCTATATTTTTACGTGGAAACCCGGTTAAGGGAAAAACCATAGTGGGGGTTAACCCACAAGAAATTATACTCTGTTAAAAGTATTACAAATGGGGAAGGCACATGCCTTCAGGGCGCACTGCCCAGAGCTCACTGCCTACAGAGATGATTACAAGAAGATTACAAATTGTTTGAACTAATGAATAGCATCTACCAATGCCAAAGTTCAGTTCTGGTTAAGCACATAATACTAATCTTACACACTTCATCCTTATTATGCCCTATTTCACTCTTAGGCCATAATCCGAGCTTAGATCATTATCTTCACACTTCTTTCTTCCTTTTTCACACTTACACCATCACACACACACTTCAAAATACTCGAATCCATCGGCTATATATATCTGCATCAAGAAATTCAATCAACTATAGTCAGCTTCAAGAAAACTTAGAACATTTGTTAAGAACTCTACTTTGTCAACTGAATCCATGCACAATCAACAACATGGACCAAAAACTTGTGTTCTCAAATCATCAATCATGTTGGCCAATACCACTAGTTATCACAAATTACTTAATCAATAGCTTTTCTTCATTCGGACCAAGATCAAATACTAGGTCAGCCTGTTCTTCTTCTGACTGTACTGACTAACTAGAACCCAATACTCAGATGCTTATAACTTTTGAATCCTTCATCACTGGAGGCTAAATTCCTAGATTTAGATAGTCTTGACAATCCTTATTACTCCCTTAGATCTGAAGCATACTATGATTTACCACCGGAGAGATCCGGACCCAGATAGTGAACCTTGTCACATGCTCTATTTCTGACTACTAGGCAGACTTGGACAAATCTTCACTTTGACTTCTGGTATGAACAAATTATGTAATATGGGTATGTAAGATGGACTTAGTTGCCATCAATAACAATACATGTCATGCATAGCAGTGTCTCTTGCCAACAATCTCTCCCTTTGCCATTGATGGCAACACTTAGTGAAAAATGACTAAGTGTCAGAACAACTCCCCCTTACCATGTACACTTATGCTTTTCACTATTCTCCAATGCTCCCCCTTTCCTAGATTCCTCATTTTTCACTGCTCTTCACTCCCCCTTTGACATCAATGGCAAAGGTTGGACTTGTTGGGAATTAAGGTGTCTAAACCTTGGTAATTCCTTGCATTTATTATGTTTGTATTTATTAATTAATTGCCTATGTTGTAAATATGTGTAAATTCCATATTGTCATATTGTGGGATGTGGCACGATGATGTGTCGATCCTACATGGAATATGACAACTTGTAATTTTGTCCTCACATGAGAAGATAGGCGTCCCACTTTGTGGTAGGAGAATTTTGCCATGTGTTGGCATCTTCCATGTTGTGTAAGCAAATATTGACCAAAACGATTATGATGGATTCCTATGACAGAATCTATGACATGTAAGAGTCAGAAATAGAAGTTTGTAAGATAGGTAAGGACATGTGTCATGAAGCATCTTTGAATAAGGCATATTTGGATGCCCCAAGGTGGACTATGACATGTTGTTAAAGAATATGCTATTTATAGCATGTGTATGACAGATTCTCTTACAACTATAAGTTGTAACCATTATGACAGATTCTATGACGGTCGTAAGTGTCATAAGAGCATCTGTCATAGCCCATTTTGGAAATAGGTGACCTCTTTGGGATGGGAGCTATGGACAAGTGTCAGGCACATTCTACAATGTTGATCAAGTGTCCTTAGGCATGGTTTTTGGTCCATGAAGCCATGTTGGTGCCCATCCCAAGATAGGTCTAATATTGCCTTGTATTTTCTATATAAACAGGTGCTTGGAGATGGAGTTAGTATCACAGGTTTATAGGTATTGTTATGCTACTGGATTGACTCTAGACATGAGTGTCGAAGACCATTGAAGCTTGTATTGCAAGTGTATTGTAAACAACTTTCAGATTTGTTAATACATTGTGCAGGTTTCTGAGTGTGGGGTTTTTCACCCGATAAGGGTTTTTCCCACCGTATATCTTTGTCTCTCTTCTTCTATCTTCTTTTTGGTTCTTGTGTATTACTGTAATAACTTTGTTAGATGTTTTATGTTTCTATAGTGATAAGGATTAAATTGAATTTGTATAGCTCTCCCCTCATTAGATTAGTGTAGGAGGCGATTTCTGCACACCTAGCTTCCTTTCAGTTGGTATCAGAGCCTGGCCAGTTTTGGTCTTAGCTGTTGGGTAGGGGTTTTTTGAGCTGATCTTAAGTTGAGTGGGAGTTTGTGTAGAGTATTCTAATTTCTATTGTAGCAAGGAGATGGCAAGCACATCAGGAAGGTTTGAAGTGGAGAAGTTCAATGGTAGTAATTTCAAGCTGTGGAAGCTCAAGATGGAAGACATGCTTGTTGACTAAGACCTTTGGGAAAGTGTTAATGGAACTAAACCAGCTGCAATGTCACAAGATGACTCAGATCTCAAGGATTAGAAGTCTAAGGGTCTCATAAGACTTAGTCTTGTTGATTCTGTGTTGTTAAATGTCCATGAGGAGACTACTGCAAAACTACTTTGGAAGAAGTTGGGAGATGTGTATCAAGCAAAATCCCTGGTTAATAAACTTTTTCTAAGAAAGAAGTTGTATTCTCTTTGAATGGAGGACGGAGGATCCGTTGCTAAACATATGAATGCTTTTAACATGCTGGTTGCACAATTGACATCTATTGGTGTAAAGATGGAGGAGGAGGATCGATGTATGACCTTGCTTTGTTCTTTGCCAAACTCATGGGATCATCCTGTCATGGCTATTGGAAGCACCACATCCACATTCAAAATGGAAGAAGTGGTTTATTTTCTGTTGTCTGAAGAGATGTGGAGAAAGTCTTCCGAGGCAGCCAAAGAGGCCCTTACAATTCATGGAAGACCCAAGGAGAAAGGGAAGAAGAACGATAAGAAAGCTGAGAAGGGTAGATCCAAATCTCCTGGAAAGTCCAAGACTCTCTGTTAGAACTGTGGCAAAACTGAGCATTTCCAAAAGGAATGCAAAGAGGAGAAGAAGAAGAAGAAGAAAGCTCCTGATTCAAATTCTAATAAGTCACAAGATGACGGTGATGCTTTCATCGCAGCCCTGGCAACCCATGCATCTAATGATGTGTGACTAATCGACTCTGGTGCATCATTCCACATGACCTCACATTGAGACTGGTTCACTAAGTATGAGGAGTTCAATGGTGGAAAGGTGTATCTGGGTGATGACTCTCATCTAAAGATTGTTGGTCATGGAAGAGTCTCTATCCAATTCCCTAATGGTTGAGTGAAGGAGATCTCTGTGGTTATACACATCCCAGGCTTAGCACGAAACCTGCTTTCTGTAAGTAGTTTGAATGATGCAGGTGTGCAGGTTGTCTTTTCGAAAGAAGGATGCAAGATTACTAGAGGAGCTATAGTGCTTGCTAAGGGTATTAAGAGAGGTACTCTATTTCAGCTGGAGGCATGCATTTCACAATGCAATAGTTCTTCTAACTCAAGGAAGAGGGCAGCAGTCACTTCATCCCCACCATCTGAACAAGCAGTGAAGAAATTTGTTGTTTCTAGTCTTGATGGTTGTAATCGTGCATTGGAAGTTAAACTTCCCGTTGAAAAGACAATGTTATGGCATAAGAGATTTGGCCACATTGGTGAGAAGGGTTTGTGTACCCTAAAAAATAAGAACCTCATTAAGGGGTTAGATGATTGTAATCTTGAGTTCAACTTTTGCAAGCATTGCATTTATGGAAAACAAAACCATGTTCAATTTTACTTGAGTTCTCATAAGTCTTCTGGTGTGTTGGACCTTATTCATTCTGATGTGTTTGGTCCTGTTAATGTTCCTTCATTATCAAAGTCTATATATTTTGTATCTTTTATAGATGATTACAGTAGAAGGACATGGTTTTACTTTCTCATAAGCAAATCTGAAATCTATAGCAAGTTTAAGGAGTTTAGGGCCTTTGCTAAAAATTAGACTGGTAAAAAGATTAAATGTTTGAGAACTGACAATGGTGGTGAGTTATGTTCTACAGAATTCAATAAATATTGCAAGGAGCTTGGGATTGAAAGACATAAGACAACTTCGTACACCCTGCAGCAAAATGGATTTGTAGAGAGGATGGACATGACACTGATGGAGAAGGCTATGAGTATGCTTAGTGGAGCTGGCCTAGAATAAAAGTTTTGGACTGTAGCTATTGCCACTGCTTTCTATCTAGTAAATAGATCTCCTACACCAGCTCTTGTTGGAACGACACCCATGGAGGTGTGGTCTCGTAGAAAGCCTTCAATAAGGCATCTTCATGTTTTTGGTTGTGAGGCATATGCACATGTACCTAGGGAGAAGCGGTCAAAGTTGGAGAACAAGGCTATTAAGTGTATCTTCATTGGCTATGGTGTCGGTGTGAAAGGATACAAGCTTTGGGACCCCATGGCTGAAAAAGTGTTATATAGCAGAAGTGTCATCTTCAGAGAGCTTACACCTTCTTCCACCGTTTTGTAGCTAGAAGAAATAGTAAAGAAAGAGGATATTGTTTAGTTTCCTACTACCCCTAAGAAGACTGAACAGAAAGACAATGTTGAACTTGATGATGAGGAGAGCTTTGGCAGCTCTGAAAGCTTAGATGAAGAAGCTAAACCTCAACCTCAGCTCTTAAGGAGGTCTACACGGATAAGAAAGCAACTTGAAAGGTTTAGTTTTACATTGCTTGATTCTAGTTGTGCTTATGCTTTGGTTACTAGCAGTGATGAACCTAGAACTGTATTAGAGGCTATGGACATGAAAGATGTAGGTTCCTAGAAGGAGGCCATGGAGGATGAAATGCCTTCTTTAGAAAAGAATCAAACTTGGGACTTGGTGCCTTTTCCTCCTGGATGAAAACCTGTTGGATGTAAATGGGTGTTCAAGAAGAAATTTAGTGTAGATGGCAGTGTTGAGAAGTATAAGGCCAGATTGGTTACGAAGGGGTATTCACAAGTACAGGGTATAGATTATGGTGAGATCTTCTCTCCCATTGCAAAGATGACATCCATTCCATTCCTGTTGTCTCTTGCAACAACTTATGACTTGGAGGTAGAACAAATGGATGTGAAGACAACTTTCCCTCATGGTGACTTGGAGGAAGAAATCTACATGTCACAGCTAGAGCATTACATGGTGAAAGGTAAAGAAAATTTGGTTTGTAAAATTAAAAATTCTTTGTATGGTTTAAAGCAATCCCCTAGGAGATGGTACTTGAAGTTTGACACCTTTGTGTTGTCAATTGAATTTGTGAGATCGAAATCAGATCACTGTGTGTATTATAAATTTGATGGTGATCGTATTCTCATTGTTGCACTGTATGTTGATGATATGTTGCTCATTAGGAAGGGTAAAAATATGATTTCTGATTTTAAATCTCAGTTGTTAGCACAGTTTGAAATGAAAGATTTAGGGGCAGCCAGGTACATTCTAGGAATGAAAATTAGAAGAGACAGAACCAACATAAAACTTTGGTTAAGCAAGAGTAAGTATGTGAAGACCATGTTGGACAAGTTCAACATGGTAGATTGTAGACCATTGTGTGTTCCTATTTCTTTGGGGACAAAGTTGTCTATTGAGGATTGTCCAAAATCTCCTAGTGAGGTGGAGGACATGAGTAGAGTACCTTATGCTAGTGTTGTTGGCAATTTGATGTATGCTATGGTCTGCACAAGACCAGACATTGCCCAAGCAGTGGGAATCTTTAGTTGATTTATGGCTAATCCTGGACAAGTTCATTGGGATGAAGTTAAGAGAGTGTTCAGATATCTGAGGGGTACTTCTGAGTATTCCATTTTCTATCATGGTAATGTTTCAAGACCTCCACATTCTTTTGATATTCATGGATTTGTGGATTTAGATTGGGTAGGTGACATTGACAGCAGGAGATCCACTAGTGCTTATGTGTTTACACTGTTTGGTGGTGCTATTAGTTGGATGAGTAAGAGACAACCTGTTGTTTCTTTGTCTGTGATAGAAGCTTTGTATATGGCAGAAACTCATGCTTGTAGGGAAGCCATTTGGCTTAAGAGATTATGTTTAGATATGGATGTTGATGTAGGTCAGATCACGATCAGTTGTGACAGTTAGAGTGCAATTTGCCTTGCGAAGAATCCAACTTTCCATGCTAGAACAAAGCACATTGATGTTCAGTTTCACTTCATGCGAGACATGGTTGAGGATGGAAAGGTAAATCTGGATAAGGTAGATACTTTGAAGAATGTTGCAAATGCATTAATGAAACTAGTGGGCATAGAGAAGTTCAGATGGTGTTTGAAGTCTATGGGCCTCTCAGCCTATAGTAGTTAAATCATGTTTTTCTATTGGCTCTTACAAGGTGTTCGACAAGTGGGAGAATGTTGGGAATTAAGGTGTCTCAAACTTGGTAATTCCTTGTATTTATTAATTAATTGCCTATGTTGTAAATATTTGTAAATTCCATATTATCATATTGTGGGATGTGGCACGGTGATGTGTCGATCCTACATGGAATATGACAACTTGTAATTTTGTCCTCACATGAGGAGATAGGCATCCCACTTTTTGGTAGGAGCATTTTTCCATGTGTCGGCATCTTCCATGTTGTGTAAGGGAATATTGACCGAAACGGTTATGACGGATTACTATGACAAAATCTATGACATGTAAGAGTCAAAAATAGAAGTTTGTAAGACAAGTAAGGACATGTGTCATGAAGCATATTTGAATAAGGCATATTTGGGTGCCCCAAGGTGGACTATGACATGTTGTAAGAGAATATGCTATTTATAGCATGTGTATGATAGATTCTCTTACAGCTGTAAGTTGTAACCATTATGACAGATTCTATGACAGTCGTAAGTGTCGTAAGAGCATCTGTCATAGCCCATTTTGGAAATAGGTGACCTCTTTGGGATGGGAGCTATGGACAAGTGTCAGGCACATTCTACAATGTTGACCAAGTGTCCTTAGACATGGGTTTTGGTCCATGAAGCCATGTTGGATGCCCATCCCAAGATAGGTCCAATATTGCCTTGTATTTTCTATATAAACAGGTGCTTGGAGATGGAGTTAGTATCACAGGTTTATAGCTACTGTTATGCTGCTGGATTGACTCCAAACATGAGTGTCAAAGACCATTGAAGCTTGCATTGCAAGTGTATTGTAAACAACTTTCAGATTTGTTAATACATTGTGCAGATTTCTGAGTGTGGGGTTTTTCACCCGATAAGGGTTTTCCCCACCATATATCTTTGTCTCTCTTCTTCTGTCTTCTTTCTAGTTCTTGTGTGTTGCTGTAATAACTCTATTAGATGTTGTATGTTGATGTAGTGATAAGGATTAAATTGAATTTTTATAACTCTCCCCTCATTAGATTAGTGTAGGAAACGATTTCTGCACACCTAGCTTCCTTTCAGGACTTGATGTAACAATTCCATAATCTCACATTCTTCCACAATGGAGTGTATATGCAATACAACTTTATAGCCAGGAGTGAATATTGCCTTATGGTCCAGTAGTTTCAATTTCTGTAATTGAGCATCAAACTCAACAAAATCCACATACCAAAATTCACCAAAATTTTATGTACATGGGCATATATAAAAACAACCCTATGACTTGTTTACATAAGTTTGAACACATCACCAAAAACATTCCTCAATAGCACCAACTCATTGTCCCAACTCTTCTTCATGCTATTCAAAACTGAGATGTGACCACTAAATAAGAATGCTTGAGGCTTTGCTTTCCGCAAGTCAGTAGGATCACTTGACTTAGCAGCAACTTGGGCTTCGATCAAAGGATTGAACATTGCTTTTAATTTGGGGGAAATTAGTCCCCATAGCTCATTCATCCTTGCCTTAATGCTCTACTTGTATTTTGTCAATTTCTTTATTTCTTCAATCAAGCTGATTGCCTAACACTCCTTGCTTGCCACAGATTTTGTCACAGGATCAAAAGATTTGGATACACTTGATAGTCTTTTCTTAGACTCCTTTATTTTATCTTCAATATCCTCTATTACTTTAGGACAAGATAAGAAAAACTTATATGCAATATTTCCTCCTTCTGTAAGAGCATTTTGAATACTCTTTATACTGGTATCCAGCACAATTCTATCTACTCCAATCATCCCTTTTAAAGCATCAAATCTTTTATCACTGAATTCATTTTGAACCTTGACCTCTGCAGACTTCTCTAGAGATTCAAAATGAGAACTTACTGAGTTTATTAGACTTTTGAATTGGCCGGAGGGAAATGTAGATGAGTCCTTCTAGAATGTTGGCATCATTTTCTCCAGAATCCCAGATGCAAGACCAAGTAGCTCATTGTCTTCTATGTGAGACTTCAGAATATCTTCTTTGGTCTTGGCTTGAGCAATGGGGGCCAATTTTATCTTCTGCACCAAAGATAAGGTATCAAAATTTATTGGACCTTGTATTATGTCCTGATCTTCTTCAATTTGTTTATCTTTTTCCAAAATTTTCTTCATTGCTTCTGCAGTGTCTCTTGCCCAAGATGCAGATGTATCTATTTGATCCTTATTGGTACTGTCAACTGGATTGACATGCTTTAGCTCTTCATCAACCTTTGCAATCTCTTCTTCTTTTTCATTTTCTTCCTTAGCCTTTTCTACTTCTAGTTCCTTAGCTTCTCTATTTCATGCTCTTTATTCTTCAATGAATCATCTTCAGTTTGAGCATCTGGCTCAACATTCTTCTCTATATCTTCTTTGTCAGATTGATCTGGAGGAGTTTGAATACCTCCTACATCATTAGTTATATCTGACATCTTTTCATCTTCTTTATTTATTGCTTCCTCTTCTGAAATAGAGTCATCTATCTCAGTTTGTTGCTCATCTCTTTGGTACTCTTCATCATTCAGAATTGATGCATCCTCGGTATCAACCGGTTCTTCTGTAACCACATAGAACTTGTTCTTTTCCAGTGCTTTCTTCAAAATTTATTTTGTTTCTTTAACAACTTCATCAATATGTCCAATCATCAGCTTATTCATCCTTGTTTTGCTTCTGAATTCATTCTTGACCTCTTTACAAATTTTATCAGCTTCTTTGTTGGAGATCACAGGACACAAACTAGATAACACATGTTCCCTCAACTCCAAATCTTTAGCTTTAGTAGCCTCTTTCCTCATTTCCAAAATGTTACTTAGACTCTTAGGAATTTTAGATAAAATTTCCACAAGAGCTCTATTGAATGTATTCAAGTATCTTATAGTGGCATCCTCCAAAATTCTCTTGTTTGCATCATCAAAAGTGTCATAGTATTTTACTATGGGTTTCAGATTCCCATGAACTGTCACAGTATTCACAATTTCTTCTATAGACAAAGTGGATTTGCTAGTTTGGGTTTCAGTCTTTTGTCTTTTACTTACCTTCATACTTCTAGAAGGCTTATCTTTTGCAGTCTTTAAAGCTTCTACTTTCTTTGTCTTTATTTCCTTTACTACTTCATCTGATTTTGTTTCCTCATCATCTTTAATGCTCTCATAGGTTCTGGATGCTTTAGTCTTCATTCTTTTACTTTCTTTACCGCATGGTTTGTCTTTCAGTTTCTCTGTTCTGACAGGTTTTGTGTGAACAGATGTAGCATCAGAGCTTCTTATTTTTCTAGGTTGGCTGGTGGAGACTTCTGGATCACTTCCTTGTTTCTTATCCTACATCTCCTTCTCATATTTTTCTATCCTTTCTTTGTTCTATTTCACAACTTCCTTGGTTATGCCAATGCTTTCAGCATACATTTCTACTTGCTTTTGAACTTTCCTCTTGGTTTCAGGTTTTCTGAGCTCAACATGCAGTTTCAAACTGAGCTCCTTACATGTCCCAAATCTCTCCACATAATCATCCTTGGGTTTGCCTAAGAGATGTTGAGTATACATATCCAAAATTTTCTCATCTACCTCATACCCCATGGGCATGATCTAAATAGTTCTACGTTCTACTACTTCCATTAAGCACTTATCAGTATCCACCATGAAGCAGATCTCATTCTGGTATTTCTCAACAACCGATTTAGGAATTCTTTCCCTAGAATGCATCATATTCTAAAAATTCTTGAAGTAACCCCAAATTGCAGTTTTTTGTGCTTTATAGTCACCAATGTTGTTCAAGTGCTCTCTTATTTGTATAGCAACAGGTTTATCATCTGTCCAACACATGTTTTTCTTTCTAGGTAACTCATTCATGAAATAGAAGAACAAACATAAGACTAGTTTAGAATATTTGAAGGTGTTCTTCTTATCCTTCTTTACCTTATTCAAATTTTCTATTAGCTAGTTCTGCAACAACTCACACAAGTCATAATTAACATTCTCTCTTAACATTTTGTATGCAGCATATATGGCCATTCCAAAAACAGAGTTCTCCTTGCTGGAGTGATAAATTTTGTAAACAATTACCATTGAAGCAAACTTAACATCCGGATCAATAATGTCATTGATTGTCATTGCCCTTGTGTCAAACTTTAAACTGGTAGCATCAGTTACTATTTGATTCTTTACTACTTTCAACATTGGCAGTCCATTGGATGAGTTTAACCCTGTCACAACCTTGATGGTGTCCTTGGTGATCTTGAAGGGTTTCATTAGCCATATAAATTCATCATGCATTCAGCTCAGCACATATATGACCCACTCATCTTCATCGAAGGATGGAAACCCTATAATCTGAATGAAATGTTTATCATGCAGTGCCTTATATGTAGGTTTAAGACCATGAATTTCATCCCTTAGATGATTCTTGAACAAATCAACAAGCCTTGAGTCCCCAAATTCATCTATGCTCGCATGAATATAGACCCTAATATCTTCAACATGCAATACACCATACGGAGCACTTGAAAATGCACCTAACGGGCTGACTTCTATTGATTTATGTGGATGCTTTTTGAATTTGGGTCGGGGACTTTCAATGGTATCAACAATCAAAGGTGTAGCCATTACAAAAGATTACAAGTTTAAAGCTTCGCAGAAAAATACCTCTTTCACAGAATTAGGGTTAGCTAATGAATTCACCGATTGCACTTCAAATCCTTGAAATCTTAGCTCAAGTGCTCTCCTGCTTGCTCTCTTCAAATGCAAAGTGATCCAAATGATGAAAGGATGACCTTTTATGCTCCACAAAACCTAATTCTCCATTGTAATAAATGTGTTGCCTTAACTTCATCTGGTTACTCTGTTTCTTGATGTAGTTTCTCATGAAACTGTTAGCAAGAGACACTATATGGAATCATGAATGTTGTCATTGATGGCAACAAAGTTCATCCCACACATTCATAGGATATGGTGTGTCTATACCAGAAGTCAGAGTGAAGAATGTTGTGGTCCGGTAAACAAGAACAGAGCATGTGGCGAGGTCTGACAGACAGGTCTGGATCTCTCAGAAGAAGTATCTTGGTGAAGTATGGATTTGGGGAAGTCAAGAGGACTATCTTGACTGATAGATTCCAGGGTTTGAGCCTCCGGTGTGGAAAGGACCAAGAGATATGAATGCTTGAGTGTCGGGTTCCCAAGTGACAGTATGAACAGAGGAAGAACTGTCTAGCAGAACATCAGACATCATTCCAGATGTGGTTCTGATGTTGGAAAAGGTTATTAAGGCATAAGTTATGATTGGTTGACATGTTTGATGACTTCTACAAGTATATGCTTGATCCGCATTACTTGATGTGCAAGGATTCAGCCGACAGATCAGAATTTGTAAAAAGCTTGACTATTCCGAGTGCCGACTAGAAAGGTGATGAAATCACTTGTGCGGATATATATACAAGATGGATTTAGTTGTGAGTTGCGTTGTGGTTGTTGGTGATGTGCGAATAAAAGTAGAAGAGCAGAACGAAAGCAGTAAGGAAGGTCTGATATGTGAAAGGAAAGCAGCATAAAAGAAGAGGAAAGATGAAGTGCAATAGATCAGTGTACTGAGCCTAACGATAACTTAACTCCAGCATATGTAGATGCTCCCAATCAGTTCAAGTATTGTATAACACTCTATTTGTAGACAGTGAGTCTCTTGTAGGCAGTGTGCCTCTTTGTGAGTAGTGTGCTCGGGTAGTGAGCCCTAATTGGCAAGTGCCATTTTGTATTTCCATTCTTCTAATAGAGAATACAATCTTGGGTTAATCACCCCATGGTTTTTCCCTCAATAGGGTTTCCACGTCAAAAAGATTGGGTCATGTGTATTTGCATTTCATAATTATGTTTGCTTACGTGAATTAATGTTGCATCGATTATTAAGAAAGTTTAGAAAGCATAAATAATTAGGATATCTGATTCACCCCCCTCTTAGTTATCAACAATTGGTATTAGAGCCAAGTTCCTCTTAATAGAGTCTAATAGCTTGAGGAAGATCTAGGAATCCAAATGGATGCATATGGTTTAAGGGAGCAACTCAAGACTGCCCTTGATGATCTTGAATAGTCAAACTTTGAAGTTAATGAATTAAAGGAAAGACTCAAATGGGCTGATGATTTCATGAGAGAACTAAAAGACAAATTAAGTCTCTCTATGAAAAAGAGAAAGGAGCTGCTTCAACAACTGGCAAGACAAGGTGAAGCAAATGATGCAAATGAAAAGCTAAATGAGAAAACCAAGTTATGTGAAAAGTTATCAAAAGAAGCCATTATGGTAAGACATGAAATGGAATCAGGAGTTATGAAGTTTACCCAAGAAGTTGAAGAGAAAAGAAAAACTAAAGATAATCTAAGACAATCCCTCCAAGAGAATCAGAAGATTGCCACAAGATGGATAGAATTATCAGACATCTTGAATCTGATCTTGAAGATGCTAAAGATAATGAAGAAAAACTTAAGGATCAAAATGTCTCTCTCAAAAGGGATCTTCAAACAACAAATGAATATAAAGAGAAATTCAAGATAAGTTCTGCTCAACTTGAAGTTCTTCTTAGAAGTCAAAAGAGGGTAGATGACAAGTGTGGTTTGGGATATGAGAAAGGAGAAAGCTCTGGATCCGGTCAGAAGAATTTTGGATCAGAAAATCCAAGGAACAGGCCTAGAAGACCTCCGGTAAGACAGCCTAATGCTCAAAGATATCCATCCTTCAATGGATACTGCCACAACTGCAATATCTTTGGTCATAAAGCTAATCAGTGCAGAAAGAGAATGAATTAGACTAATTCATCCTTCTCCAGACAGTGTTTTAACTACAAAAGGTATGGTCACAAATCTCATAAATGCAGAAATATGCAAATGAACAAATCATTCAATGGTAGATGCTTCACATGCAATAGAATAGGTCATATGGCTAATCAATGTAGATCAAGAGGATATCAATCAAATATGCAAAGAAACGTTGTTTGCCAAATTTGCAATAGATCTGGTCATTATACAAAATTCTGTAGAAGCAAGAATCGGGACAAAAGAAGTCCGGTATATCATAATCAGAATCAAGATAAGGGAAAACAAAAAGTGAATGCGGATGAAGTTCAAAGTCAGATGAACAAGATTTGGGTGAAGAAAAGTACAGAGAATGTAGAGGATGGATCCGCACCAGACTCTGGTGCTGATATTCCTTCCGAAAACTAAAAAGTGAGCTCTGTCTCAGGAGGAGACACAAAGAAAACCTTGTTCCCCTAGCCAGTCAAGTGGTTCCGGATCTGGCACAAGAAGAGTTGCGGATTGAAGGGTTCATAAGGGAAACATCCAAACAAACTATGGTTAAGATTTGGCAAATCCGTAAGATGTTTAAAGATTAGGATTGATCCAATTTTTCAAGTCATTCAAATAAGGCAAACCAAAATAACTTAGGTCGAGCATTTATTGCAACCTGACATTAGGGTTTGCGGAGCAATACAAGGGTTTTTCTCATTAATCACTTGTTCATTCTGCATTCAAGAAGAAACGAAAAGTTAAGCTCTGCAACAAAATTCCTCAAGTTCATCAGAGATCATTTGCTGAAATCAATTCGTCTAGAGATCGATCCGGCCAACTCCGTGAAACTAAAAGGCGCAAAAGGTATTCTCCGTTACCAAATATCTCTCTCTAAATCCTTGAATGATGGGTACTCTGAATATAGTAAAGATTTCTGATAGACCTCGCCCCATATTCAAGAAGCATCCATACAAATCCTTGGAGGTAGATCCCCTAGGAGCCTTCTCTAGTGTTCCGCATGGTGTTCTGCACATCGAAGATATTAGGGTTTACATACACGCAAATGTTGAGGAGTTCGGGGAATTCAAACTAAGAGATATCTATCACAAACAACTGTTAGATGATTCATTTGAGCTCAAACCCCAATACAAGGGCCTCCGGAATAAGCACTTTGCACAATACATACACTTCCCCTGTTTTATTGAGGATGAATGGGTCAGGTACATTTTGAGTAGAATACATGACAACTTCATGTGGTTAAATGGACCATTCAAAATCACAAAAGATGCCATCAGGGTAGTTACCGGATTACACTCATCTGGTGGGATTCCTGTTCTTAAATCTGTGAAGAATCAAACTATGATTGAGGCTACTGAATCTAAGTTTGACAAAAGAGCAATGACAGTAGATGACATCTCTAATCTGGATGTCAAGTTTGCCTCCATGATCATTGGATATAAAATATATCATTCTAGTAGGGACAATTCAGTACCTAGAACTGCAATCTACACTGCTTATGAAATGCTAAGAAAGGATGCAGACTACGATCTTTGTCAGCTTCTCTTGAACCAACTCTTGGAGAATCTACAGAAAATAAAGAAAGATAAAAAGAATTCATTCAAGTATGGTGGATTAATATTGTGCTTATTCTTCTACTTTATGAATGAGCTTCCCGGATCTAGTGGCTGGGTGTGGGAGAATGATAGACCAATAGCTATCCAAATCAGAGATTATTTGCATGGACATGGTGATGACAAAGCACAAAATATAGCTCTGTGGGATATTTCAAGAATTTTTAGAACATGATGCAAGTAAGAGAAAGGATTCCCCAGTCTCTTGTTGAGAAATACAAGGACAGTTTGTTTTATGGTAGAGACTGATCAGTACCTAATGGAGGCAGTAGAACCAAGAACTGTATGGATCATGCCCATGGGGTATGAAGTTGATGAGACCATTGTGGAGTTGCATGTTCAACACATGCTAAGCCAGCCAAAGGATCCAAAGGTAGAAAGGTTTGGAACCTTTGAAGAGATAAGTGTACAGATTCATGTGGATCTCAAACAACTAGAGATCAAGAGGAAGGTGAGAAAAGAAGTTGAAGATGTTGCCAAAGGATTTGGCATCTCAAAGGAGGCACTTGATGCCAACAGGGAAAAGAGACAAAGGGCTGAGGAAGAGAAGAAAGAAAAGGAAAGAAAGAAAAGTGCTCTGGTAGAAACCTCCACCTGGACTAGATCATCAAAGAAACCTGCACCTGCCACTGCCAAAAGCTCAAGGGCATCTAAACCGTAAGCAAGATCATCTGATAAAACAGAGAAAAGAACCAAGACTAAGGCCACAAGGTCTTATGCAATTCAAAAGGATGAAGAAGAGATTGAATTTGATGAGGGGATAAAGGAAATAAAGAAGTAGAAGAAGAAAGGATCTGATGAACCTTCCACAGGTCAAGACAAGGAAGAAATGGTAGAGGAATTTATTGAAAAACCCACTCTATCCTTAGATGTTGTAGTGAAAGCAGTCACTGTGGATGGGAACCTGCAACCCTTAACAAAATTCTATGATGCATATAATGAAGCAGATAAAAAGATTCTGGAGGAAGCCACTGTTCAGTTTTTAAACACTTACAATAAAGCTTTTATTGAAATTATCTCTCTAATTCCCAAAAGCTTAGAGAAAAGGCATGAAATGAGGAAGAACAATGCTCAAGCAAAAGATCTAGAAATCTGGGATCAGATAGCAATTCAGCTATATCCTTCAATCGATCCTAAGACAATGAATATGGTATTCAAAGATTGCAAGGATGAGTTCCAGAGCAAAGCTAGGATGAATCAGCTAATGCTCAGTGAAACTGACAAAGTGGCAAGAGAGACTGAAGAGATCCTCTGAAATGCCTTTAAGAAATTCAACATTCCAATTATAGAGGACTTGGGTACTGACCCCTTGACCACAAGTGTTGCAGAAGAGTCTACTGAGAAAATGGCAGAAGAAGTAATGGACACCGGTACAGAAAAGTATAAGGATTTAGAATCCTCTGTTCTGGAAAAGGAAGAGGTGGCCCATGAACAGACTAACATCACTCCTCTGGTTTCCCCTGCTGACTCCAGATCCAAAGGAGAAGAAAGAGTAAAGGAGAAAGAAGCAGAGGTGAAGGGAAAAGAAGATATCAGTGCAAAGGTTGTGGAAGGGGAGAAAGCTCCAAAAGACAGTTCTGTGACTACAGAAGAAAAGAAAAATCTGTCTCCAACAAGAGACACTACAGAATCAGTCAAGGACTTTTTGACAAAAGCAACTATGGAGATTGATGAACCAGATCTATTAAAAGGGCCACTAGACTTTGACTCTCTATCTTCGGTGCAATCAATGAAGATAGCTTCATTTGCAAATGCGAAGGCCAAAGAGAAACTACTGAAATCTCACATGGAAGACTGTGAGCTTATAGAGGTAGCATTCGGAGTTTTGGAAAAGATCATGCCATCTTTTCAGAAGGATCCCACAGCCTCCTCTTCTGGTAACCTCAAAACTCTAGTCAGCAGTGTTAGTACACATTTTGATTCTCTAGAGAAGTCAGCTGAAGAAAAGGTCCAGAAGGAGTTTTTGGATAAAAGATTCTCTGAAGTACAGAGTCTGATAATTAATAATAGAAGAAATATGAATATTGGGATAAAGAGCTTGGAAAATGCTCTTAAAGATGGCAGAAATATGTACAAATTTTGCTTATCTTGGCCCACAGTGACCAAAGATATTCAGAAGAAAGTAAAAGAGCAAGAGGATAAACTACTAAGTTTGTCTCGAAGTTTTGATCCTCTCTCATCCTCCATAGTAAATCAAGAGTGTCAGACTATTGCAATCACAAATGCAATAAAGAATTTTGAGAAGGAAAGGAAGAACATAATTAGCCGGATGGGTGAACTTAGAAGGATCATTATCCCTAAGTTAGAGGCCATGCATGAGGCCATAAGTGATGCTCAGACTATCGCCTGGACCAATGATCCAACAGATCTTAAGAGGGTAGAAGCTTTTGCATTCCTGTTGAGTGGTCACATCTCAATTTTGGATAGAATGAAGCAAAGTTGGGCTGTAGAACTCGTCCAATTGAAGACATCTTTTGCAGACATTCTTTAGTTTATGTGAGTATGTAATATGCAGCTAAGTATAGTTAAATTTTTGAAAATTTTGGTATGCGAACCCTACCCTTTGCCATTGATGTCAAAGGGGGAGTGAGGAGTAGTGAAAAATGAGGAATCCAACTAAGGGGGAGTTCCAGAAAATGTATATAAAAATAGAGCATCAGCCAAGGGGGAGCATAGTGTAAACACTTAGTCATTTTTCACTAAGTGTTGCCATCAATGCCAAAGGGGGAGATTGTTGGCAAGAGACACTATATGGATTTATGAATGTTGTCATTGATGGCAACAAAGTTCATCCCACACATCCACAGGACATGGTGTGTCTATACCGGAAGTCAGAGTGAAGAATGTTGTGGTCCGATAAACAAGAACAGAGCATGTGGCAAGGTCTGACAGATAGGTCCGAATCTCTCAGAGAAAGTATCTTGGTGAAGTGTGGATTTGGGGAAGTCAAGAGGACTATCTTGACTAATAGATTCCAGGGTTTGAGCCTCCGGTGTGGAAAGGACCAAGAGATATGAATGCTTGAGTGTCAAGTTCCCAAGTGACAGTATGAACAGAGGAAGAACTGTCTGGCAGAACATCAGACATCATTCCAGATGTGGTTTTGATGTTGGAAAAGGTTATTAAGGCATAAGTTATGATTGGCCAACATGTTTGATGACTTCTAGAAGTATATGCTTGATCTGCATTACTTGATGTGCAAGGATTCAGCCGACATATCAGAATTTGTAAAAAGATTGACTATTCTGGGTGTTGACTAGAAAGGTGATGAAATCACTTATACGGATATATATACAAGATGGATTTAGTTGTGAGTTGCATTGTGGTTGTTGGTGATGTGCGAATAAAAGCAGAAGAGCAGAACAAAAGTAGTAAGGAAGGTCCGGTATGTGAAAGGAAAGCAACATAAAAGAAGAGGAAAGATGAAGTGCAACAGATCAGTGTACTGAGCCTAACTGGAACTGAACTCCAGCATATGTAGATGCTCCCAATCAGTTCAAGTATTGTATAACACTCTATTTGTAGACAGTGATTCTCTTGTAGGCAGTGTGCCTCTTTGTGAGCAATGTGCTCAGGCAGTGAGCCCTAATTGGCAAGTGCCATTTTGTATTTCCATTCTTCTAACAGAGAATACAATCTTAGGTTAGTCACCCCATGGTTTTTCCCTCAACAGGGTTTCCATGTCAAAAATATTGTGTCATGTGTATTTGCATTTCATAATTATGTTTGCTTACTTGAATTAATGCTGCATTGATTATTAAGAAAGTTCAAAAAGCAGAAATAATTAGGATAACTGATTCACCCCCCCTCTCAGTTATCAACAGAAATGCTCCACAAATCACCATATCCACTTCTTTTCTTCTGGAAATCCTTTAAAATGATCTGTAATAACCCAAATTGTCTTGGTTCATCATGTCATATTCAGGCACCCACTTACTAGATGGGGAAATTTGATTTTCAATGCAGCTCCCCCTGAGCCAAAGTTCTCATTTTAGTTTCCTGGGGAATTCTTAGCACCAGATTCTGGTGCAGACCCATCACAATCCTTTCTTACACTTTTCTTCACCCAAGTCTTGTCCATTTCATTCTGGATCTTATTTACATCAACTTTTCCCTTACATTTGTCTTGTCTCTGCTCATCTGGTTTTCTATTTACCGAACCTCTTCTTTCATTATTCTTGCTTCTGCAGAATCTTGCACTATGACCAGATCTATTACAATTAAAGCACACAACATTTCTTTGCTTATTTACTTGATTTCTTCTTGATCTGCACTAATTAGCCATGTGTCCAAATCCGTTGCATGCAAAACAATAGCCATTGAAAGAATTGATATTTCTTCTGTTGTTAGAGTGGTTTATCATCATACTTTTGCAATCATTAGATCTATGACCATACCTTTTACAATTGAAGCATTGACCAGAGAAGAATGGACCACTTTGATTCATTTTACTTTTGCATTGAGTACCTCGATGACCAAATTTATGACAATTGAAACAATTTCCATTGAAATATGGATACCTTTGAGCATTAGGTTGTCTTACCGGAGGTCTTCTAGGTTTGTTTCTCCCATTCCTTGATTGAAAATTTCTTTGTCTGGATCTAGAGCCTTAACCTTTCTCATACCCAAGACCATGCTTATCATCAGCCTTCTTCTAACTCTCAAGCAACACTTCAAGTTTAGCTGAGCTTATTTTGAACTTCTCCTTGTATTCATTTGCAACTTCTAGGTCATGTTTGAGGATGACAATTTGCCTTTCAAGTTCCTCTTGATTATATATGCATTCTTGTAGATCAGATTTTAGGTGACCAATTGCTCTGTCCATTCTGCAGCATTCTTCTATTCTTTCCTTCAAAGTTTGATTTAGGTTTTCTTCAGTCTTCTTCCTTTCCTCAATTTCTTTGGTTAGTCTCATCACCCTAGATTCCATCTCATGTTTTAGAATAGAAACTTCTTTTGTCATCTTCTCACATTCATTTGTCTTTTCTTCCAAAGCCTCATTCATGCCATTTTCTTCACTAAGATTAGCTAGCTGCTGAAGTAGTCCTTCCTCTTTTCCATACATTTTTTTTAGTTTTTCTTTTAACATCTCAATACAATCATCATCTTTAAGGTTTGCTTTTAGTTCATTTACTTCTGCTTTGGACTCATCAAGATCTTCTAAAGCCAATTGAAGTTGTTCTCTAAGTGAACTCATTGAAACTCCTTCCCAGATCTTCCTCAAGCTGTTAGGCTTCTTCCAAGGAACCTTTCTCTGATACCAATTGTTGAAATAAGAGCAGATAACTGAGAGGGGGGGTGAATTAGTTGTCTCAAAAACTTTTATCACTTGTATCAATTTACCTTCTTTATCACTTATTAACAAATTAATGATATAAGCATGAAAGCATAAATCAACAACACATGAGCAGAAACATAATCAACACACATAACACCAAGATTTTTACGTGGAAACCCGGTTAAGGGAAAAACCACGGTGGGGATTTAACCCACAATAAATTATACTTTGTTAAAAGTATTACAAATGGGGAAGGCACATGCCTTCAGGGCGCACTTCCCAAAGCTCACTCATCCAAGAAGCTCACTACCTATAGAGATGATTACAAGAAGATTACAGATTGTTTAAACTAATAAATATCATCTACCAATGTAAAAGTTCAGTTCCAGTTAAGCACATAATACTGATCTTACACACTTCATCCTTATTCTGTCCTATTTCACTCTTAGGCCATAATCCGAGCTTAGATCTTTATCTTCTCACTTCTTTATACCTTTTTTACAATTACACCATCACACACACACACACACTTCAAAACACTCAAATCCATTGGCTATATATATATCCACATCAAGAAATTCAATCAACTATAGTCGGCTTCAAGAAAACTTAGAACATTTGTTAAGAACTCTGCTCTATCGGCTGAATCAATGCACAATCAACAACGCGGACCAAAAACTTGTGTTCTTAAATCATCAATCATGTCGGCCAATACCATTGGTTATCAAAAATTACTTAATCAATATCTTTTCTTCATCCGGACCAAGATCAAATACTAGGTCGACCTATTCTTCTGATTGTACTGACTAACTGGAACCCGATACTCAGATGCTTATAACTTTTGAATCCTTCATCACTAGAGGCTAAATTCTTGGATTTAGATAGTCCTGACAATCCTTATTACTCCCTCAGATCCATAACATACTGTAATTTACCACCGGAGAGATCTGGACCTAGATACTGGACCTTGTCACATGCTCTGTTTCTGACTACCTGAACTTGGACAAATCCTCACTCTGACTTCCAGTATGAACAAATTATGTAATGTGGATATGTAAGATGGACTTAGTTGCCATCAATGACAACACCTTTCATGCATAGTAGTGTCTCTTGCCAACACCTAGGTCCTCCTAGGGTACCCTAGTCCACTTGGGGCACGTAAGTTTGACTAGGGCTCCCAAGTCCTCCTAGGGTGCCCAAGTCCAGAAAGGACAAGGACCCTAGGGACAGGGCACTAATTGTTGTTATAGATACTAATTGATGATCTTATGCTCATATACTGATTAAACTTCTCACTGTTTGTCATGTAGGTTGTTCTCAAGATGCGGGAGCATACAGGTAGTTTCCTAATTTTGCTTCTTCGAGATCACATCAGTACCATGACCAATGCAGAGAGAGGCCACTTACAGTCAGTAGGGCTCTAGTGGGTGTTTGATATGCCCATAATTAGATTTCATTGCAGTATGTTGATGGCACTAATGGAGAGGTGGAATGCAGATACTTCTACATTCCATTTGCCCATAGGGGAGATGACTATCACGTTAGAGGATGTCTACAGGATCCTACACCTGCCTATATGTGGGGAGATAGTGAGGGTTATAGAGCGTCACTTAGTGAAGTACACATGAGAGAGTTAGTTATACTATCTAGGTCACACAATTGCTCAGGTAGAGCGTGGGCATATTCATCTTTAGTTACTAGAGCAGGGATGTTCTGACATCCCTCTGATTTAAAGGATTATGATTGTGATAGTGGCATTAGCAATCGCACTAGATGGATGATGCACTCACCTTCACGGGGGCCTTGTTCACACTATCAGGGCAATGGAGGAGCACAGGGCAATTTATACATGGGGGCGCAGTATGCTTGTACACCTATATCATGAGTTGGGATGATATGTCCATTTTGAGGCACACAACTTGATGTGTTGCACATTACTACAAGTCTGGGACTTTGAGCCTATTAGCTGCACGTGGCCTATAGGTTTTCCCATAGAGCCAGCATTTACCTATCCACGAGTCCATGCCTATCCTCTTGTCAGATGCTGGAGACAATGATCTACTGTACTAGAGAGTTGTATTTGATAGACTACAGCCTAGTGATATTATCTGGAAACCGCGTTGTGGCTATATAGCATGGTTAGGTCAGCAGAGATAGTTATCAAGGATGTAGAGGGATTGGCTAATGGCTGGTCTCCTTGATCATATTATTGTCTAGTTTTACTTTGATAGGGTAGAACAATAGTTTGGATGCTAATAGGATGTACCTATGATGCGTCTGAGCTATGCATGCTCTGTGCGTAGCACACATAGTCAGGGTGAACAACACCTGACAACCGACAGTAGTAGATGTAGTGGTCAGTGACAATGATGGTATAGAAGATGTAGACCCAATATCTGATGCAGATGACATTAGACTTACCTGAGCATATCAGGTCTGGTGGCAGATAGTGCGACCTACTCCTATCTATCCTCCTGGTCACCCTATAGACAATCCTCAACCTTGGGTCGGTCACATGAGTGACACAAGGGTAGAGGATGATATTAGTGAGTTTACCAGATATTATGATCTAGACAATGATGAGGATGAGGACAATGATGAGGAGGAGGTCCCATCATGGTACGTCTTCAAGGCGAGACCAAGGCGAGATTAGCATGAGACAGATAGCGACGAGGAGGCTGAGCCTCAATCACAGTCGAGAGCTCATGGTCCAGCCTCTATAGATATGAGGAGATCAAACCAACATGAGTGAGGGGAGACCAATAGTCCTATACCCCCAGCTACAAAGTCAGTTGCAGAGATAGAAACACCATCAACTATCTGAGATTCATCTTGGTGAGATGGAGATCTAGGTAGGATGCTTTTTATATATAGATGCAATTATTTGTGATTATTTATTTGTGATGTCTATATGAGATATTGATATCTATTTTTTTTTCTTTTTGCAGCTGGGATAGACACATGGCATGACTTGGTGAGTCATGTCATAGCAGAGATAGTTCCTATTGATGTGACTGAGCAGCAAGTGTAGATGGGATGCTTGCCACAACCATCTGTAGAGCAGTATGCAGAGATTTTTATGCCTTTCGTGAGATAAAGGTTATCAGTGGAGTCTATTCTAGATCACGTTACCTGGGAGAGAGAGGATTTACTTCAGCGAGCTGAGCATGTAGAGAACGAGCTCTGGGCATGGCAGGATCAGTTTATAATAGTGTCTGTACCTGAGAGAGATCCTATCGTGAGTGAGATCTTACTTCCTGAGCTATGCGAGACAAGAGATGAAAGGGAGAGGCTCTGGGCAAAGCTAGAGAGAGCCATATCTGAGAGAGATCGATATTAGTAGATGTACTGAGAGTCACATGACGAGGCGCTAGGACTGAGAGGAGAGATCAGGGGGTTACGATCGCAAAGTGTCTCTAGGAGTCATTCACGATCTGTAGCCACACATGGTTAGGCCTTCATCACACACACACCATGAGGTATTGAGGGCACAGGTGACTACAGTTCAACTATGTGATGTATATTATGTACTACGACATCCCATTTTGATGTATGGGATAGTCGACTCTAATGTATATGTAAACTGATGATATATATATATATAATATTTTTATATGGTTGTTTGTAATATTGTCTAATCTATCACATGTTATTTATGTAAAATACAACTAGTGATAAATGTTAAATGCTCATGTTGAAATGTGAAATCTTAATACTAATGTGATACTTAAACAATTCTTTGCAGAAAAGTAAAAAGCATAATGATCAATGAATTTCACACATAACTATTATTCTATGCTTAACTCAGTTAATACAAAGGTGATCTCCAATAAAACATGTTTAAACAAGATACAACAATGATTAACTAAAGAAGATGCTATGTTAAATGAATTAAGACAAAATAATCATATCTTGTTGAAATTGAAGTTAAACTAACTAAATAAGTTTTGCTTCTTAAAGTAACATCTAACATATAATTTATAGCATAAAATTTCTTAATGTGCACACCATTAATAGGTTCTTTAAGTGGCCTACCTTGTTTGTCAACTAGCTTATATGCTCCTAATCCAAAGGCTTCAGTAATAATGTACTATCCGAGCCAATTAGGGTTGAACTTTCCTTTTTCTCCAAGAGGTGCGTTCACATTGAGTTGATTCTCCTAAAGTACCAAGTCTCCAACATCAAATGAATGATGTATAACACATTCATTATATGATCGTTGTATACTCTTTTGATGGGCCTTAAGATGCTCAAGAGCGTTAATACGTTGTTCATCCAACATCTCAAGTTGTTGTATTCTCTTTTCTCTCTCCATGTCATCATCAATAACATATCTCAAGGAGATCTTAATGAAGTAATTTCGAGTTCCAAGAGCATTACCGCGTCAACGCCATAAACAAGATTATACGGGGTAGTTCCAGTAGCCATACGAATGCTTGTTCTATAAGCCCATAACGTGTAGGATAATTAAGTATGCCAATCTTTCTAATGCATGTTAACAATTTTTCATAGAATTTGTCCAATAACCTTGTTTGAATCTTCTACTTGGCCATTCGATTGAGGATAATAAGGCATAGAGAAGTGTTGTTGATGTGTTCAAGTCATTGATGTCAAAAGGTGTTTGATTGGTTGCTTTATGGTCCAGGAGTTCTAGGAATTCAATAGAGTTCACATGAGGTTGAGGATGCTTCATGATATGTCTCCATTCATGTTCATCATGTTTCAAGATGTTCAGGAGCTTGGTTTGGTGCTTCATGTTCACCTTATGATGCTCAATGTTGTGAGTTGGAGTTTGTTCTCATGTTGTGAGTTGGATTTTGTTGATGATGTCAAAAGGTCATTTGGTGTTCTTGTATGATGTTCATGATCAAGATCATGACAAGGAGTCAGGTGAGTTGGCAGATTGATTCCATAATATGACAAGGTAGTATGTGTTGGATTGAGTTGTGGATTACATTGATATTACTCATTGTTATCAAAATAGTGTTCATATTTTAATGATCAGAGGTTCATATGGGGTGACTGATCTAAAACCCTAGTGATCTGCATTTCTAATTTAATCCTCTGTCATAGGATATGCATTATAGTTGTTGAATGATTAGGGTTTGCTATATCCTAAGCTCTAATGGTTTAAACCCTAAGCAAAAGACTTTTTAAATAATGAAAACTGTCATTACAAAAATTGCTATTTGTTATATTTTTGAAGTGACTTGATATTAAAGGTGATAAGTCAATTAAGTTATAAATTGAAGGGGTTTTAAATCATGGGATGACCGACCCCTTACCTGGGGTAATCAGATCCATCCGGTGAGTCTTAAGCAATTGAGCACCATTTTTTATTTCAATGGCTTATATTCAATTGATCATGGGCACGATTTTCTTGATCGATGGCCAGAATTCAAACCATCAACAGACATCTCCAGAAGTTTAAATTTGATGTGCAATTCTTTGTAACTGTTGTTCTAGTCAGTTTTATAACTATTCAAGGGTTCGATGATGTATGAAGTTGTTTTGGAGAGTTAATGTTGAATTCTTCCAGAGTTTGTGTGGTTTTCTCTATAGAGAGATAACTCATACAAGATATTTTTTTCTTGAATGTTTTGAGGGTTTTTAAGAATCAAAACATCTATCGTGAACATTCAATGACAAGTTACATTCAGTAGATGGTTTTCAAAACTAAGAGAATGTGAAGTAGATCTAATTGTGTGAGACAAAGTTATTTGTGCTTTAGAATATGTGTTTTTATGTGATGATGGTGTTTACATGTGTATGGTTACTTCATCTTATTTGCAGAGGTAGATCATTTGTAGATGAAGTTTATTATGCTAAACAAGTTGAGTGAATTTTAATTGTAGAGGAAAGGTGAGTCTTTTGTAGATATGATCATGGATTATTGAAAAGGATAGAGAAATGATATGCAGTGTGAGCAGAATATAAAGATGACAAAGAATGTGAAGTGAATGTGATGTATAAGAAAAGTGGAATATCAAACCTAACAAATGATTGAAAGATATGGAGAATAATGTTGTTGTCTGATTAGAAGGTTCTGTATAAAGATTTTGAATGTGCAATGATGCAGAGTGGATGTGAGAATTAGAGTCAAACATGTGATGGTCATGAATGATATTATAAGTGTTGGAGCTAGACAACTGAGAGGGGGGGTGAATCAGTTGTCCCTTAAAACTTTTTATTCCTTTAGCCTTTATTATCTTACTATCAAATTAGTAATGCAAGCAATTAAGCATGAATCAACAACATAAGAGTAGAAATATAATCAACACATTTGACACCAAGATTTTGATGTGGAAACCTAGTTAAGGCAAAAACCACGGTGAGGGTTAACCCACAAAATGTGTACCTTATTAAAAGTACTTAGAAAAATATAAGGCACATGCCTTCGAGTGCACTACCCAGAGCTCATTGCTCAAAAGGAGAGGCTCACTGCCTACAAAATTTATTTAGAAAGAATTAACTGAGAATTAGCATCTATTTCATGCCTGATTCAGTTTCAATGAATGCTCAAGAAATTTTTCTTTGCCTCAAACTCTTCTTCACACTCTACACTGCTCTTGCTCCTTACCTTCTCTACTCTGCTCCTAATCCTTCCATCAGATTTTATCTGTTTTGCACAAGGATAATTTTGATACTTCTTCAACAAGTATTTATATACTTCATCAACCTTGGAATGATCAACAATGTCGGCTAAACTTGATGCGGACCATCACATTGTCAGCCAAATACAACTAAGATTTGAATCTGCTTCTACAGCCACTCCATGCTTCATAGAAATGTGTTTAAGGCATCCGCAACAAGCTAGGAACATCTGGTCAGCCAAAACTGGGAAGAACATTAACCTCAAAAAGAAATATTCAATCAACAAACTCAAACTTCAATGCAGACCTCCAACATAGTAGCTACACGATCTAGAGACCTCCACAAGCACATTGGAATCATCAATAACATTCACTCTAAACCATATTGTCAAAAACATTTGAATCTTCCTTTGAAATCTCAAGAACACACTTTGCCAAGACTATCAGACTGGAAGGATAGCTTGCGGACCTCCATACCACAAACCACTAGAGTTGATGATACACACTGACTTCCCAAACATGCCTTTAGATCTATAGATTATAATCTTATATTACTGGAGCAATCTGGGCCCCTTTCCTGTCACTCTGTCTTTCTTGATTATTGCAGGAACCTGTTCTACTTAGATGGTCATAACTCCTTCAAATCTTCATGCGGACTTCTCAAATCTTAATTGGAGAAACCTCTGACAATCCTCTACATGTCCACATGATCCGCATGCATTGATTGTTATTAATTTTCTCAATATCCTCAACAATCTGGTCTTCTACACAGATAACAAAATGGGATACAATTGACACTAATGGCAACAAGAATATGTTGACATCAATGACAACACCACTTAGGCACATATTTGCAAAAATAAGGGTGGAGAGGACTAATTGCAAAGAAAAGAGTTCTTGATTCAGGAGTGTATGCCTTTTTGGACTTAGGTAATCATGTATTTGCTCATCATGCTTTTGTAATCAAGACAATGTGCTTTTGTATTGAGTCAGTGCTAGCAAGATAGTGTGATAGAAATAGTTCATCATGCTAAGAAGAAGGTGTTTGATGTAAGTGTGATTAACCTTTGGATTCATATGATTTTGCATTACTTCATGATGCCAAAGCAATGTATTTTTGTAATGAATATATTGTAGTCCTGAAGAGTTGTTCTTTTATGCTATATTGGGAGAGATAAGGAGTTTTGTATCTAAGTTATAGAAGTCATCTATAACCAGTGTTTTCAATGTAAACAGAGTAGTACTTTGTCTCTATCTTCTTATATTTAGATTGGAGTTGTGTGCTAGTGAGGCTTGTGAGATTGCCAGTGAGGCTTGTGATTGCTAGTGAGGCTTGTGATTGCTAGTGAGGCTTGTTTGTACTCAGTGAGAGTGTGGTCAGTGAGACCTAATAAAGTTGGTGAGGTTTGGACAATGGTTTTTCCCTGGATAGGGTTTTCCACTTTACATCTTGTGTTATGGCTTCATGTGTGATATTCATTCATTTGTTGATGTCTTTGATATGATGATATTAGAAATTGCTTCTATAAGATTGATGAATAAACAAGTTTTATTGGATCACTGATTCACCCCCCCTCTCAATGATCCTTAGTATTCCTACAAGAACTGATGTTAAATGTGATACTTTTCTAGAAATTGCTTCACATCCTTTTTCTTGAATGGCGTACCATTGTTAGAGACCAAGGAGGAAGGGATACCAAATCGAGAGATTATGTTATCTTGTATAAAATGACAAATTACTTTAGAAGTCATGGATCGTAAAGGAACAACTTCAACCTACTTCGTGAAGTAATCAGTAGCATTAATTATAAAGGTATGTCCTTAAGAAGAAGGTGGAGAAATTTTACCGATTAGATCCAAGCCTGGAATAGAAAATGGCCAACGTGCAACTTGGGCATGAAGTTCCTGGGCAGGTACTCAGATTAGATGTTGATGTTGTTGACATTGCAGGTACTTCTTGACATAGGTGAAAGAATCTTGTTCCATACATTGCCAATAATACCCCATATGTATTAATTTTTGTACCAATGATTTTCCTCCAAAGTGTCCTCCACAAGCACTAGAGTGAGCTTCTTCTAAAGCTATCAGAATCTCTGAATTACTAAGACATCAAAGAAGAACACCATTATAGCTTCGTCTATATAAGACATTAGATAGAATAATATAGCATGCTGTAAGTTTACGTAGGTGAACTCGAGCATTTTTAGATGTTAAATTAGGGATGGTTCCATTGCACAGATAATTGAATATATGGGAGAATGATTCATCAGAGTTTACATCACAACAGAGATCAGTACTTGCAACTATAGGAGGGTGCTGCTACAATAATGGGTTACACTCTCTGGTACATCTATTTTTTTCTAAAATCACATAGTTTTAGAAAATATAAGATTTAAGCCTTGAAAGGTTCCATTTAAAGGATTTTAATTGAAGAGGGTTTGATCAAACCCCCTTAGATAGAACCTCACTAATTTTAAACCATGCCTATAATGGAGTCTCCTCTACACCTATCAAAATGCTGATAAAAAACCACTTTTGATTTACCTTTTGCGGGATCAAATGAATTCATTTAAAATTTATGTTTTGTAAGTATGTAGTCCTTATTATAAGCTTCCCCAAAAGTATAATTTTAAATATATTTAATTTGATTATTATATTTATTTTTTATTTCTTGTGAATGTAGGTTTTTCATCGAACATCAAGTTCTCTGTTCTACACACATGGAAAATTAGTAAATTAGTCAATTTTTTTTTTTTAAATATCTATGCCCTAGGTATTGATGTCCTTGTTTCAACAAAAAAAATTGAATTTCGATACATACAGAAAAAGTTATGTTTTACGGAATACGCCTATGTCTAAATTATAATTGGTTTGACTTCAAAACTTAATTAAAAAAATATTCAACAAAACATTATAAAACCAAATACATGCCCTATATATTGGTGTTACCAATCTAAATTCAAAAGAATTAGAATTTTATCCTTTGTAGAAAAAAGTTATGTGCTACAGAAAACACATCACTTTAAAAAAATATTGTTTACTATTAAAAACTCGTTATCAAAGGAGAGGCAAAAAAATTTAAAATTTAACTCCAATTTTTTTAAAAAATATATATTTAGAATCTACAAATAAAATCTCACAAATCACTAGTTCACATCATCTTCAAATTCCTAACGGTTTAGCGGCTATAGGTGTCAGAAAGTGAAGATTTAGTTCAAAATGTTGATTTCAATGTCAAGTTTGGCCAAAAAGTGTAACCCACTATTGTGGGATGACCCAGGATCTTCTACGATAGGTGCTTTAAGATTCTGAATAATAAAAGTAAATTTTTTAGGAGAATCATCAGGGGATATAAGGGAAGTTGTGCTTGCCATTGCATCCGCATGTTGATTGTCTTTCCTTGGAATAGTATCAATTGAAAAGGATGTAAATCGCTTTAATAGGGATAAAGCGAAGTCACAATATTGAGATAATTTGTCTTGTTTAGCTTGATATGATCTCCATTTACTTGTCTTACAATTAGTTGTGAATCACCATATATAACTTGAAGTTTTTGATGTTTAAAGCCAAAGTGGCACAAAGTCCTCAATAAGAGCTTCGTACTTAGCAATGTTGTTTGTGCATGAGAAGTTTAGGTGGTAAGGCATAGGAATCGGCTTACCTATAGGGGGTACCAATATGACACCAGCCCTAGAGCCAGTTCAACATCTTGATCCATCAAAATACAATTCCCATTTATCTTCCTTAGCAATAGCTAAGATTTGATCATCAGGAAATGTCTCCTTATTTCATATAGTGAATGGGGAGGGTGCTTCAACTAAATGGTCAGTTAATGTCTGTCCTTTAATCACGTTTTGAAATATAAATTTGAGATCGAATTTAGTTAATAGCATAACCCATTTAGCAAGGCAACTAGAAAGATTTGTTTTAGCAAATAAATGTTTTAAAGGATCAAATTTTACCATTACACATATCTCAGCATTTAGGAGATAATGCCTAAGCTTTTGTGTTACAAAGACAAGAGCTAAGCATTGTTTCTCAATGACAGTATACCTCACTTCATAATCGAGCAATGTTCAGTTAATATAATATACAACACATTCCTTGCCTTCTGGTGGTCCCCTTAGGGTTTAGGGTTTTAGGTTCATGAAGTTATAAGTCTTTTCCTTTTAAGAAAATCCATTAAACCTATGTCCCTAAGCTCATGCACTTTAATCTTATTTCCTTGTTAACTGCCTGTGATAGGTTTCTGGTCCCTTAAGTTGCGACTTTAATCCTTTATACCCATTAGGTGACTGGCCTCGTGTCTTAGGTTTTACCTTCTGTAGCCCGTGAAAAATCAAATTCATGTCCTAAGTCTTCTCGTAAGTTATAAGGTTTAAAAAATGTGAAACTCCCAGCATCACAATGCATCATCAATGACGTCACCACCCCACTGCGTGACCATGACATGGTGACACATGTCACAAGAATCTATGCTTACGTCCCATTACATTAGGAAACCTATGCTTGCCAACCATATGTTGCCAGATGTCAGTATAAAAGTGGTCCAAGGGAAAGTCTTGATCCAACGGTTGCGCATCGTCACAAGGGTATCTTTCCCAAAAGGAATCTTTGTCATGCAGTCGCGAGATGGCGACACAAGGTCCTATTTTACGAAGGAGTTCAGAAGTGAATAAAAGAGGGACGCATGGGACTTTATCGCACCCGCACAAGGTAGGTAAAGTAGTGGCCCAGTGACAGCTGTGACATTGTGAGGTGATGCCACGTGTCCAGGATGAACAAAGGTCATGCGGTCAGCAATGGATGTACATCCTATGTGGCTCATCCTGATTGGTTGAAAACTTTTCAAACATGATGATCAAGATTTTCAAATCTCATGGGTGAATGATGGCCGTGGATCTTACAGGAATGAATTCAAATCAACAGCATAGGTTTAAACTTTTGTGATGAACGTTGAAGGTGCCCTGTGACACGAACAAAAGGTAATGGTTGAGGCTACCTCCATTAATGTAGTAGAAGCTAGGCTATGAAGCTTAAAAGGAAGAAGAGTTAGGGTTTTGTGCATCATTTCTTTGAGCACATACAATTTTTAGCCACACAAAGAATTCTCAAGCAGATGAAGAGTGAAAATTTAGGACTTTGCAAGTTCAAACTAGTAAGTTCATTCTGTCTTCTTATGCCTGGCATATTTTTAAGTTGACTTCTTGATTAAGTAGGTAGATAGTTGCCTATGTAAGAAACCCTAGCTTGCTACGATAAGTTTGAAAAAATGAGTCAAGCTAGCCAACCCTCCACTTCTAAGTGTAGCTTAGATGAGGATCTTATGATCCATCTTCCAGGTTCTGCTAGAAGGGCTTTGAATCTTCATGGTCCAGGTAGGCCCAATGATAAATTTCTTGATTATTACTACAACTATAGAGATGCTATACTGCCTATTCCTGGTTGGGTCTTGTTTGAACACTGGCATAGAAGAATGGATTATAAGGCCCCCATCTGTCATGCTTGGCAATTTGATCTGGCCAAGCTTATTTGCTCCAATGTTTTCCCTAACCCTGACCTAATTAGGGAAATAGCAATGAGATATGATCCGAACACAAGGACAAGGGTTGTGTAAGGATCTTCTCCCTTGCATACAACTTCTATTTTACTAGCTGGGAGATTTATTTGGAGAATTACTGAGAAAGATGTATAGAAGAAAGGGAACTGCTCAACCCAGTCATGAAGGCTCACCAATCCCTAGGAATAATGATGATCACCAAGATAATCCTAGGTCTTCTAGGCAACAACCACCATATTTCTCAAACACAGAAGCTAAAATTTAGGAGATGTATGAAAGACAACAAGGTGACGAGTTGAGGTTAAGATCAGAAGTGTTTCAAGAACACCCTTTTTTAGATCCCCTTGATAGATTTGAAGACACTAAATCCCCAAGGGATATTGATAATCCCAATGGAAAAGGACCATCCTCTTCTATGCCAAGAGATGATGAGTTGGCAAAAGAAATTAGGAATCTCAGGGTAGAACTTGATTATTTGCAGGCCCTAAGAATCAGAGATGATATAAAACAAAAAGTGTAAGCTTTGAAAATGGCTCAGCAAGATTCAATTCCCACCCTTAACAATGTAAATATGCTAAGAAACTAGCAGACAAATGGGGTTTAGAACCAGCAAAACGATCAAAACATCCTTGGAGATGATCAAGGACTTAATCAGCATGTGAACCAAAATCCACAAAATAATCAGAGACAAAATGTGAATAACAATAGGGTACCATTGAATAATGTGAGAAATCAGAATAATAATGTTAATTCCAATAGGAATGCAAATGCCAACCAGTTTGGTAGAAGACCTATGCAGTTAGACAAGTTTAGACAGCTAGACTTCACTGATATTTCTGGATACCCTAACCCCATTGACAAGCATGTCAGGGATGAAATACCTAAATTCTCTGGTAACAATGTTGTGTCAGGTGAAGATCATTTAAAGGTTTTCCTCAATATAATGGATAACTTTGAAGTGGAACATGAAGATGTATTTATGAAGTTATTTATGCAATCTCTGATGGATGAAGCTAGAGAATGGTATAGGGGTTTGCCTGATCAAAGTATTACATCATGGGATGACTTTAGAAGGATTTTCAGAGAGCAATATGGAGACAAGACTGACCCTAGTTTTATCATTAATGAATTCACTGGTATTGCTAAGGGGTCAAACGAACCTATTGCTGATTTTAATGCTAGGTTTACTAAGGTGTTGAATAAATTGCCACCTCATATGAGGCCAAATGAACCAATGTGTATGGTGTTATATATAAATGCCTTTAATGCCAAAACATCATATGAATTAAGGGATAAAAGCCCAACTAGTCTTAGGGATGCTTTCAGAATTGCAACAAATATTGAAAATAATAGGAAGGCATCTAGGAAGACAAATAGAAGAGATGATGTAAGGATTCTACAGAACCCAAATAATAGGTCTCAGAATATTTAAGGTAACACTTCCACTTCTGAGGATAAACTGGATAAGTTGACATATGTTGTTAAGGACTTAAGCTATAAGCTTGCTAAGAATGAGAAAGGGCTTGGTCCTGAGAAGCAAGTTTATCAGAGGTAAGAAAAGAGACCTCAGTTGCATGATATGCCTTATAATACAAAGTGGTACAATGGTAAACCCATTCCCAACAACAAAACTGAACAAAGGTCTCTAATTGTTAAAGAAACTCCTGAATTATCAATTTTGTGGAAGATACCCCATGGTGTATAATTTTTCAAATGCCTCATTCACAGTCACAATGTATGATTGCCCAGTCTTTTTATAATGACGTCGTTTCCAGTGATGAGTGTAATGAACCTCACTATGTAGAAAATGACAGTGTTAATATGCTCTCTGCAAGTGGAGATTACTCCTCCTCTAATGAGGTTGATATGGAGACAAATGTGAATGATGGTAAGTGCTATATTGGTGAAATCCATCAACAGGATTTTTGTAATGATGAAGATCAGGATCATTAGGTTTATGCTTAGGATTCACATGTCCCTTTAGTTAATTTGAGGAGGCCTTCTGATGAAGAAATTAGAGCTCTTACAGCTGCTACAGTAGCCCAAGTTAAGAGTAATTATAATCTCAAAAGTAAGGTTCAGGCAGGAGATCCAGGCCAGTCAGGAGGCATCCTTGCAAAACAACCTCAGTAGAAGCATAAAGACCCTGAAACACAGAAGAAATAAGGTAATCACAATAAGAAAGATTCAAAGGAAAAGTTGGATCAAAATACTAGGAGTCCAGAAAATAGGGTTTCTCAGAATGTAGAAAAAACTGAAGGTTCACCAGTCATAGATGACAGTCAGAAAACCACAAAGGCAAGGGTGGAAAAAGCTCAAGATAAGAGTAAAATCCAAGCTCAAGCTACAACTTTTATTCAAAATTATGCCCCCTTTGACATAACTCAAGCTTTATCTCAGATGAAAGTCTCTATCCCATTAATGGAAATGAGGAATATAGAAATAAGGCATTGTCTTTAATTTCAGGGGTAGCTCATTAGGCATAACAAAGTGTTGAAGATCATAGTAAAAACAAGAGTTGTGTGCTGATGAGGAGGAGGTTCCAGAGGTTTATCTAGTAATGACAATGAAAAAATGTCCTTCACAAGTGGAACCATTTTATGTATCCCTTGTCATTAATGGAAAGATAGTCAAAAACTGTATGCTTGACTCAAGTGCATCAACAAATATTATGCCTTTGGCTATTATGCAACAAATTGGGTTGAAAATAGATAAAGCCCTTAGAAAATGCTATGCAATGGATGCCAAAGAAGTGCCAGTCATACGAATTATGAAGGATGTGAATTTTATGCTTGCATCCTATCTAGAAAAGAACTACAAAATCAATGTGACAATAGTTGATATAAAACCACAATATGGCATGTTATTGTCTAGAAGGTGGGCAACATTAATTGGAGGAAATATGCAACTGGATCTATCATATGCCATGATTCCTATGAATGGTAAAGATGTCAAACTAATTAGAGAAGAAAGATCACCATAAACAGTTGAAAATCAAGAACCAGAGGATAAGATTTGCTTCGTGGATACAAATTATGAGAATTTCAAGGTTGTGTCCTATGATCAAGGAAATGAAAACAAGAAGGATCCTAGCATTAAGGATCCTGACTAACATAGTCTTTGGAATATGTACTTTGATGGTGCTTGCTCAAAGGAGGGCTCTGGTGTAGGAGTGGTGTTTCTATCTCCCACTAGTAAAATTCTCACATTATCTTTCCTTATGAAGTTTGCTCGCACTAATGATATTGCAAAATATGAAGCTTTGTTGTTAAGATTGAATGTTGCCCTCAAGCATGGCATTAAAATGTTAAGAGTATTTGGAGATTCAAAGTTAATAGTTTCCTAGGTAAGAGATAGATATGCTTCAAAGAATAAAAGGTTAAAACAATATAAGCATGTTGTTTGAGATACTATTGAGTTGTTTGATGCATTCTCAATAAATTGGATAGAAAGATTAAAAAATGTTATGGCTGATTTCTTGGCTAATGTAGCAATTAGGCCAAATGATGTCACATTATCTGATATTACAAATGTTGAAGTAAAAATTAGACCTGTAGTGCCAGACAACATACATAGTTGGCAAGTGTTTGATGATGATAAGGACTTATTGAGATTCCTGCATTGCATAGATGAATATGAAAATTGGGAGATTGATTTCCAAAATTTTGTAGAAGTTATAGATGGGAAAGAGACTCTTTTGGGGAAGGAAGTAATACATCTCAAAACAAATAAAATCCCCAAAGGGTTAGTATCCATAGAAAGAGCATTTGATAGTAGATATCAGCTTGTTACAAAGGCATCTCCTACAAACAAGGATGATCTGGAAGAGGTGAATTTGGGGACGCATCATACCCCAAAAAAGGTGTACATTGGTAAGCAACTTAAGCCACATATTAGGACAATGTTGATAGCATTATTGAGGAAATACAAACATGTCTTTGCTTGTTCATATGAAGATCTAAAGGCCTATAGAGAAGGTTTATTTCAGCATGAGATCCCTTTGAAGCCTGGAGCTAAGCCATTCAGACAGACGAAAAGTCCCATTAGAACTTATGAAGCTTAGAGATGCTGGAATAATTAAGCCCATAAGGCACTCAACTTGGGTGTCAAATCTTGTCCCAGTAAGAAAAAAGAATGGAGATATAAGACTTTGTGTGGATTTCAGGAATTTGAATGTATCTTCTTTGAAAGATAATTACCCACTCCCCAATATGGAAGCTATGTTGCAGAGGGTAATAGGGTGTGAACTTTTGTCCATGATGGATGGATTTTCAGGATACAATCAAGTGAAGGTAAAAGAATCAGAGCAATACAAAACTACTTTCACAACTCCATGGGGAACCTATGTTTATGTAAGAATGCCATTTGGGATGACAAATGCAGGTGCTACATTCCAATGAGAAATGGATGTTGCTTTTGCAGGATTGATTGACTTAATCTTGATTGTGTATTAGGATGATTTAACTACTTTTTCAAAGAAGGAAGAGCAACATTGTTTGCATCTAGAGTATATTTTTATTAGAGCATTAGAGTATGGAATTTCACTTAATCCTAAGAAGTTTGCTTTTTGGGTAGTTGAAGGAAAACTATTAGGGCACATAGTTTCTAAGGATGGAGTCAGAATTGATCCCGAAAGGGTTGCAGCGACTGATAAAATCCAAATACCCAAGATAGTGAAAGGTATTTAGTCTTTCTTTGGGTAGATTAACTTTGTTAGGAGATTTATTCCCAACTTTGTAGAAATCACTAAGGACCTATCCAAGATTTTAAAGAAGGGTGAATCTATAACTTGGGGAAGTGAAGCAACCCAATCATTTCAGAACATCAAAGAAGCTATTGAGATGGCTCCTATGTTAAAGTCTCCTAATTTTTCTAATTCATTCTAGTTGTTCTCATTTGCTTCCTTTCACACAATTGTTGCACGCCTATTATAGAAAAATGAGGATGGTTTTGAGCAGCCTATTGCTTTCTTTAGCAAATCATTGCAAGAATCATAACTAAAATATGACATTATGGAGAAATAAGCTTATGCTTTGGTCAGAGAAATTAAGAGCTTTAGACATTATCTGGTAGGATCTCAGATTATTGCATATGTACCCCATACAGCTGTCAAAGACATATTCACTCAACAGGAGGTGACGGGAAGAAGATGCAGATGGATAAATAAACTACAAGAGTTTAATATTGAAATATAGATTACCAAGTTGGTAAGGGGACAAGGTCTAGCTAAGTTAATGGCATAGTCAAATTTAGAGGCATGCCAAGTCAATATGACCCAGGATGGGACTATAAACATGTTAGATTCAGAATGGTATAAGGATGTTGTGTATTTTTTGCAAAATTTAAATTGTCCAGCTCATTTGAATGATAGTCAAAAGAGAACATTGAAGTTGTGTGCTATCAAATATGTTATTATCCAAGGAGATTTATATTGGAAGAATCTTGATGGTGTGCTACTCAAATGTGTGGATAAACATCAAGCTAAGAATATTTTGAATGACATGCATAAGGGAGTGTGTGGTGGACACTATACTACCAACACAACAACTCACAAAATCCTTAGGACAGGATATTGGTGGCCTACACTCTTCTCTGATATGCATAAGATGGTAAGAAAGTGTTATCCCTGTCAAATTTTTTTAGGAAAGCTCAAATATGAAGGTGCATTACCCCTTAAAACTGTAATGGTGGAGGCTCCATTTCAGCAATGGGGAATTGAATTTATAGGGGAGATCACAGAGAAATCAAGTGGAGGACATAGTTGGATTTTGGTTTCTACTGATTATTTCACTAAATGGATTGAAGCCATCCCAACTAAGAAGGCTACTAGAAAAGTGGTGCTTGATTTCATTTTAGAGCACATTATTATCAGATTTGGAGTGCCAACAAAATTAGTCACAGACAATGCTATGTGCTTCAGGTTTGGTGAGTTTATTGACTTCTGCAACAATTATGGAATTAATCTATCCCATGCATCACCATATCATCCACAGGGAAATGATCAAGCATAATCAAGCAATAAGAGTCTCATGAAAATCAGTAAAAAGGATAATTGACAAGAATAAGAGGGCATGAGATTCAAAGTTGAAACTAGCACTATGGGCTGATAGGGTGACAGTAAAGAAGGCAATTGGGAAATCACCTTTTGAGTTAGTATATGGTATAGACGCCAAGTTGCTGATGAATAATCTCGTACCAGTGTATAAATTCATACATGAGAATGATGAAAAAATAGAAGATCCAATGAATGAAAGAATAAATCAGTTGGTTGTACTAGATGAGATGAGAAGAGAAGCACAAAAGACTAATCTCAAGAAACAACAAAAGGTAAAATATTTGTTTGACAAAAGGACTACAGAGAGAAAGTTTCAGATAAATGACTTAGTCCTTGTATGGAACACAAGAGGTCAGGACAAGGGAAAACATGGCAAGTTTGAATCCTTATGGATGGGCCCGTGTTTGATAAGTAATACTGAAGGAGAGGATTCTTATTTTCTCCAAGCCCTGAATGGTGAATTGTAGGAACTAACAGTGCACGATGAATTCCTTAATCCCTATTTCTCATGAATAAATTATCTATCTTTGTGCACAATGTAAAATAGGTGTATATATTTTGTAAGTATTGTATATTCCTGTATAGTCAGTTTTGTCTATGTTTTGGTCTAGTCTGCCCTAGAGCCATGTGGTTCTCACTGCAATCTCACGCTTGCACGTCCCCAGTGGGAGCCAATGGTGGTCCCCTTAGGGTTTAGGGTTTTAGGTTCATGAAGTTATAACTCTTTGCCTTTTAAGAAAATCCATTAAACCTATGTCCCTAAGCTCATGCACTTTAATCCTATTTCCTTGTCAACCGCCTGTGATAGGTTTCTGGTCCCTTAAGTTGTGACTTTAAGCCTTTATACCCATTAGGTGACCAGCCCCATGTCTTAGGTTTTACCTTCTGTGGCCTGTGAAAAATCAAATTCATGTCCTAAGTCTTCTTGTAAGTTAGAAGGTTTAAAAAAAGTGAAAATCACAGTGTCGCATCGCATCATCAATGATGTCACCACCTCGCTGCACGGCTGTGACATGGTGACACCTGTCACAAGAATCTATGCTTACGTCCCATTACATTAGGAATCATGCACTTGCCAACCATATGTTGCCAGATGTCAGTATAAAAGTGGTCCGAGGGAAATTCTTGATCCAATGGTTGCACATCATCACAAGGGCATCTTGCCCAGAAGGAATCTTCACCGCATGGTTGCAAGATGGCAACACGTGGCCCTATTTTATGAAGGAGCTCATAAGTGAATAAAAGAGGGATCCGTGACACTTTATCACACCTGTGCAAGCTAGGTAAAGTAGTGGCCCACTGATGATTGTGATGCCACGAGGCGATGCCACGTGTCCAGGATGAACAAAGGTCATGCGGTCAGCAATGGATGTACATCCTATGTGGCTCGTCCTAATTGGTTGAAGACTTTTCAAACATGATGATCAAAATTTTTAAATCTCGTGGGTGAATGATGGTCATGGATCTTACAGGAATGAATTCAAATCAACGACGCAAGTTTAAACTTTTGTGATGAACATTGAAGGTACCTTGTGACACGAATGAAAGGTAATGGCTAAGGCTACCTCCATTAATGCAGTAGAAGCTAAGCTACAAAGCTTAAAAGGAAGAAGAGTTAGGGCTTTGTGTACCATTTCTTTGAGCACATACAATTTTTAGGCACACGGAGAATTCTCAAGCAGGCAAATAGCATAAATTCAAGACTCTGCAAGTTCAAACCAGTAAGTTCATTCTATCTTCTTGTGCCTAACATATTTTTAAGTTGACTGCTTGATTAAGGAGGTAGATAGTTGCCTATGTAAGAAAATATAGCTTACTATGATAAGTTTGAAAAAATGAGTCAAGCTAGCTAGCCTTCCACTTCTAAGCACAGCTTAGAAGAGGATCTTATGATCCAGCTTCTAGGTTCTTCTAGAAGGGCTTTGAATCTGCATGGTCCAGGCGGCCCCGATGATAAATTTCTTGATTTCTGCTACAACTGTAGAAATGCTATACTACTTGTTCCTGGTTGGGTCCTGTTTGAACACTGACATAGAAGAATGGATTATAAGACCCCCGTCTATCATGCCTGGCAATTTGATCTGGCCAATCTTATTTGCTCTAATGTTTTCCCTAACCCTGACCTAGTTATGGAAATAGCAATGAGATATGATCCTAACACAAGGATAGTCATAGCAAGAAATGGTTCAAAATAATCAAATTCACTAAAGGATACATTGCCACTGTATTCAACTTGGACCCTGCAGCTAAAAAGCCAATTGACCTAGCTGCTTTGAAGAAATATCAGACTGTTAAACATGTTTATAGGGATTACAACCTGGCCAAGCATAGGCTGAAAGGTGTAGATGGAAAACTGGTGAAGATTTTAGCCAGTGAACAGGAGCCTTTTCACTGCAACATGTTCATGGATTACTTTATCAGGACTTATCACAGTTTGTGCTAGGTATTAGGTAGGGATGCCTTAGATAATATGCCCATTTCTCTAATGATGATGGCAGTTGACATTCAAAGTTAGGATCCCAAAGAGCCATATGATTATGCCACTTATATTGCTGACAAGATGCACAAAAAGATAACAAAAATCAAGAACATTCTATCTAATCCAGATGTCCATGTTGAATTCACATGGTACTCCATGCTATGCCACATGCTTCTATTTGCTTTATCTGGGATGTGGCACCATAATTTGCATGTCAAAATGACAGATGCTCAGGGAAACATGCTTCTAGTGCAGGTATGGACTTGCATGCTGGATATGCATTGCATTACTACAGATTATATAATTTTTGAAGAGTATTTTGTGAGAAGGATACTTGGTTTCCTAAAGCTAGAGGGTGAGAGGTTGCACCTAGGTGTATTGGATTTCCTAAGGCCTTTGGATAGGACCCCTCATTTGGGGATTGACCACAATTGGGGTGATAGGTTCTTTCATGAGCACACTACTTGCATCAAGTTCTATGGATGTGAGACCCCACCCCATATCTTGCCTAAATATGTGCCTAAGAGAGTGGCATTCTTAGAAATCATTACGCAATTGAATGATTCAGACAAGGAGCACCTCAGGTGACACAAGAAGGGTTCATTATTTCCTTCTTCCCTCAGATTTAATAATTTTTTAATAACTGACAAGAGTGGGCTTGATCAGATTACTTCAGTAATGCAGTGTTTTGGGATGTATTTTGAGCATCCAAGAATTGTTGACCCTGAGGGCTTCATCAACAGAATTGTTGACCTATTTTCCTATGTCCACAATTAAATAGTTCACCTTGTTTATTCCTTGACTATTCTTTAGAAAATGACCCTACAAAGCTTAAATCATTCAATTCACCCATGCTCTATCTTACAAAAATCCCAAAATCTCGCCTAGAGAGTCCTTGAAGAAAACTTAGAAAAACCCAGAAATCTTGTCTTCAAGTGCCTTCCATTGCAGATAAGTCTTAGTTTTATACTTAATCATTTTTGTATGTACCTTTGTATGTATTGTTGTATGTATATATGTTGTATGCATATACAGTCGCATATACAATTGTATATACAAAGGAAGATGCAAAGTCATATACAAAGGGGAGATACAAAAGTTGGGGTCCACCTATGTAGGTATATGCGATTGCATCTTTGTACATACAATCTTATATACAATGGTATATACAATCCTGAGATACAATCCCAGACCTGAAAGAGTATGCAATTTGGTTTAGAAAGGCAGATGCGGTTGTATGAATCTTTGTATGTATGTTCACATTATATATTTGCAAATATAAGGGGTAGATACAAGGTCATATACAAGGTCACATGCAAAGATTAGATGCAATGTTTGTATGTACAAGTGATTGTATGCAATTTTGTTTGTATATTTGCATTGTATATGCGATATAGAAAAGGTGATGCAGAAGCGAATACATACAATCTGGACGCAAATGAAGAATCAAATGTGGCAGATTTCGAGTTGGGGTCCACCTATTGTATGTATATGCGATTGTATCATCCCATATACAATCCTATATACAATTGCATATACAAAGGTGAGATACAACAGGGATATACAATGCGGACCCGACTGGGAAATTAAATTTGGCAGACTTCAGTTGGGGTTCGCAGTTGTATGATTGAAGTGCATGTATGTGCTAATATGCAAAAAGGCAAGGATACAAGGCCGGACCTATTTTAAAATTGCATTCTGGTTGATAATCCATTGAGTTCCATAGTTGTATGTACATGCGATTGTATCTCCTATATACAATTGCATATACAAAGTCACATACAAAGGATTTTTGGCGAGACAGACCTTATCAGTGACTCAGTTTGAGGTCTCTCCGATGGCTGATAAAGATGCAGATGTTCAGCGATGGGTCCCAGGTTCAGCTCAGCAGCCAATCAGATAGTGCCATGTGTCAAGGCCAGTTCAAAGGCAGGTGCAAAAGGTGATGCAAAAGTTAAGGCCCGCTTTTATATGTTGGCCATTGTATTGTATAGACAATTGTACATACAAAAGGCATATACAAAGGGAGATACAAAGACATATGCAAAGCAATTTGATATGCAAAATGCAAAAAGTGAAGAAATCACATAAGTGCAAAATCGAAGGATTTGAAGGACCCGAGAGCATGATGACATCATCCATAACTGTTCTTTGCCCAAGTTCCATATGATGCTGACGTCATCATGGTTTTTTATAGTGTATCCATTTTTGTATGTCTGTATGCATACAAACAATGGTTCTCCTTGCAGCAAAGATAAAATTGACGGTCACCGACTCAAAAGCCAAAAATGCGAGTTTGGTCAAATAGGGAAAATTCAAAGGCTAATTATACGGATACAAAGCCTGATTGTGCAGATGATCTCAGCGAGTGAGGATGCAAAAAATTCAAAGGATCAGAGATTTAAAATGTTGTAAAAGCTTTGTCAAGGGGCGATATGTCCCATCTGCCATCAATACAAATCCAATCTCTCAACTGCCATGCTTCAGATATTTTATGTATTTATTGTTGAAGATTGATGATTGAGCTGCTCACATTCAAAGCCCAAAATATCTTCCACCTGCCCTATTCTAGATGTTTTATTCCGTAACTTCTTGTAGGTAGACGTCCCTTCTGGCGATGATATTTTCTGACAGAGCCCATGGGGAAAATTGATTGTAACTAGCTTAGGTCAAAATGCAAAATACTATATATGCATAAACATGAGATGTAAAAAAAGGGTTGGAAGATTTAGTAATCTAGGCTTTCTGATTTCAAACAGAGCATTCCTCTACTGTAACCTTGCCTTCTGATTAAATACATACTAGTTATTTTACCTCTTCATGCTATTTTGACTTTGTGTGATCTAAGAATGATGTATTTGTGAATGTTTAATTCCTTCTAATCATCTCTTTCTCCTTGTCTCTGTTAAAATTAGCTTGATCTGTGTATGTTTATTGGTTGTATCTAGTCATTTTGTGCATTTTCTCAGTTTTGTGAGGGTTCTTTTATTCAACCTAGTGTATCACCTATTTTCTATTTATGTTTCCTTCTACCTCTTTTCCCCTGCAGCATTAGCACTAGGTTTAGATATATTCCTCTAAGCATTAGGCTTAGAATGAGGAAGTTGGCCTTCTTTGGAGGTCTGATCTCAATTTGCAAGGTCCCACACTTCGAGATCATTCCCATTGTATTAGAATGCTTGGACTCCCTCTAAGCAGGGTGCAATTCTATGTGAGAATAGTTTTTGGCACGCCCGATGGGACTAGTTTGATGAAATTCTCATCAAAGTACTAAGAGATTTGCTATTTCTCCTAGTATTACCAGCCTTTGGAAGTAATACAAACAACACCATGACGACTCTAATCACATATCACTGGTTTTAGCAGTCCAGATTACGTGCAGCTAATGAGGTTGGTGCTACTTGTTAGTTTTCTATCATTTGAAAGTATTTTTTTTAGCACCTGGTGACTCTATTTGGTGTTCTAACTTACATCCTAGTGTTTCAAGACCTTGTTGTCCATATTCATTCCTAATTTGTTATCGAGACTTGCCTATGCTTCATGCTTTACCCTTGAAATGTCTAGTTATCAACACCACAATGGTTTTTCTCCTCCATTTCGTGAAAATTCAGACTTTGGGCCTCCAAATAGCTCTTTGCCTCATTATAATCAGCATTACTGGCATGAGCATTTTCAAACCACTCTTGCTTATCCTTATTTGCAGCCTGTTCATTCCTATAGTCAGCCTTGTGAAACCCATTCTACTCTAAATCAAATGTGCAACCTCCCTAGTCAGTCCCAAATGTTGGCAAGAGACACATTGGAGCTTCATGATTGTTGTCATTGATGGCAACAAAGTTCATCCCACACATCCGCAAGACATAGTGTGCCTATACCGGAAGTCAGATTGAAGAGTGTTGTGGTCCGGTAAGCAAGAACAGAGTGTTGTGGCAAGGTCTGACAGTTAGGTCTGAATCTCTCAGAGGAAGTATCTTTGGAAAGTGCAGACTTGGGGAAGTCAAGAGGAGTACCTTGACTGATAGATTCTAGGAATTGAGCCTCTGGTGATGAAGGAGTGAAGAGATATGAGCATTCAGGTATTGGGGTCCTGTTTGGCAGAATAGACAAAGGAAGAACTGACCGGTAGAGCATCAGACATTATTCTAGATAAGATATTGATGATGATCAAGGTTCCTAAGGTATCATTCATGATTGGCCGACATGTTAGATGACTTCTATAAGTATCTTTTTGATCCGCATCACTTGGGAAGTGAGGATTCAGCTGATAGACTAAAGTTTAGGAAATACTGACTATTTCGAATGCTGACTAGAAAGAGGATAAAATCTTTTGTGCAGATATATATACCAAATGGATTTCAATGAGAGTGTGTGTTGTTGTTGTTGTGTTGTGTTGTGCGAAGAGCAGCAGGAGAGCAGGAGGAAAGCACTAAGGAAGGTCCAATATGTGAAAGGACATCAACATAAAAGAAGAGAAAGGATGAAGTGTAATAGATCAGTATACTGAACCTAATCGGAACTAAACTCTAGCATGTGTGGATGCTTCTCATCAGTTCAAGGATCTTGTTATTCTTCTTACAACTTGTAGACAGTGAGTCTCTTGTAGGCAATGAGCCTCTTGTGAGTAGTGTGCTTGGGGCAGTGAGCCCTAATTGGCAAGTGCCATTTTGTAATTCTATTCTTCTAATAGAGAATACAATCTTGGGTTAATCACCCTGTGGTTTTCTCCCTTAACAGGGTTTCCACGTCAAAAATATTGTGTCGTGTATTTCCATTTCATGGTTATGTTTGCTTATTTGAATTGATGCTGCATTAATTATTAAGAAAGTTTAGAAAGCTAAAATAATTAAGATAACTGATTCACCCCCCCTCTCAGTTATCAACAATTGGTATCAGAGCCAACTTCCTCCAAACAGAGCCTAACAACTTGAGGAAGATCTAGGAATTAAAATGGATGTGTATGGTATGAGGGAGCAACTTCAGTCTACCCTAGATGATCTTGGGCAATCTAATTCTGAAGTCAATGAATTGAAGGAAAGACTCAAACAGGCTGATGATTTCATAAATGAACTAAAAGGGAAACTAAGTCTCTCTATGAAAAAGAGAAAGGATCTACTTTAGCAATTGACAAGTCAAAGTGAAGCAAATGATACAAATGGAGATCTGAAGGAGAAAACCAAGTTATGTGAAAAGTTATCAAAAGAGATCATTATGGTAAGACATGAAATCGAATCAGGAGTTATGAAATTTACTCAAGAAATTGAAGAGAAAAGAAAAACTGAAGATGATCTAAGACATACTCTCAAGGATAAATCAGAAGACTGCCACAAGATGGATAGAATAATCAGACATCTTCAATTTGATCTTGAAGATGCTAAAGATAATGAAGAAAAACTTGAGGATCAAATTATCTCTCTTAAAAGGGATCTTCAAACAGCAAATGAATATAAAGAGAAATTCAAGATAAGTTCTGCTCAACTTGAAGTTCTTCTTGAAAGCCAAAAGAGGGTAGATGACAAGTGTGGTTTGGGATATAAGAAAGGTGAAAGCTCTGGATCTGGTCAGAAGAAGTTTGGATCAGAAAATTCAAGGAATAGGCCTAGAAGACCTCTGGTAAGGCAACCTAATGCTCAAAGATATCCACCCTTCAATGGATATTGCCACAGCTGCAATAACTTTGGTCACAAAGCTAATCAGTGCAGAAGGAGAATGAATCAGATTAACACATCCTTCTCCAGATAGTGTTTTAACTACAAAAGGTATGGTCACAAATCTCATGAATGCAGAAATATGCAAATGAACAATTCATTCAATGGTAGATGCTTTGCATGCAATAGAATGGGTCATATGGCTAATCAATGTAGATCAAGAGGACATCAATCAAATATGCAAAGAAATGTTGTTTGCCACAATTGCAATAGATCCAATCATATTGCCAAATTCTGTAGAAGCAAGAATCAAGACAAAAGAGGTCCAGTACATCATAATTGGAATCAAGACAAGGGAAAAGGAAAAGTGAATGTGGATGAAGTCAAAAATGAGATGAACAAGATTTGGGTGAAAAGAAGTATAGAAAATGTAGGGGATGGATCCGCACCAGAATCTGGTGCTGATATTCCTTCCAAAAATTAAAAGGTGAGCTCTAGCTCAGGGGGAGACATAAAGAAAAACATTTTCCCCCAGCCAGTTAATTGGTGCCGGAACTGGCACAAGGAGAGTTGTGGATTAAAGGGTTCATAAAGGGACATCCAAATAAGGTTTGGTTAAGAGATTAAAGATCCGCAATAAGTTTTGAATAGGTTGAAGACTAATCCGATTCATCAGTCATCCGGTGAGTAGTAGGTTTATCACAGTTAAAACTGACATGATTCAAACTATGGAATCTTGATCTACGGATAGATCAAATGATTAGGGAAAGGAAGATCAATTATCACTATTCTCCAAGATTAACTCTAAGTGTATCTCAGTGATCTAGAAAAGATCTGTCTTAGAATAAAATGAACAAGGCAACCGGAATGACTTAGGTTGCGCATTTATTGCAGTATGAAATTAGGGCTTTCCTAGAAATAAAAGAGTTCATTCATTCGTCATTTGCACATTTGAACTCAAGAAGAAAAGAAAAGGAGCTCTGCAACAAATTGTCTCAAATTCTCAAAAGTTGATTCATCCAGCAAATTAATCTGGCTCATTCAGCGAACCCTAGAAGCGTAAAAGGTATTTTCCATTGCTGAATATCTCTCTGTAAATCTTTTGAAAATGGCTATTCTGAATGTGGTGAAGATTTCTGATAGACCACGCCCTAAATTTAAGAAGCACCCATACAAATCTCTGGAAGTGGATCCCTCAGGTGCTTTTTCCAGCATTCCGCATGGTATTTTGCATGTAGAAGATTTTAGGGTTTACATTCATGCAAACATTGAAGATTTTGGGGAATCCAAGCTGGCACATATCTATCACAATCATTTAATAGATGATACTTTTGAACTCAAACCACAGTACCAGGCCATCTGGGACAAACATTATGGTTAGTGCATTCATTTCCCCTATTTTGAGGAGGATGAATGGGTCCGGTATGTGTTGAGCAGAGTACATGATAACTTCTTATGGTTGAATAGACCATTTAAAATCACTAAGGATGCAATTAGGGCAGTAATCGACTTGCACTCATCTGGAGGGATACCAGTTCTCAAATCTGTCAAAAACCAAATTGTGAGTGAAGCTACCAGATCAAAATTTGATAAGAGAGAAATGACCATAGAAGATATCTCTGATCCGGATATCAAGTTTGCATCTATGATAATTGGTTATAAGATATATCACTCTAGTAGGGAGAATTTAGTACCTAGAACTACTGTGTATACTACTTATGAGATGTTGAGAAAGAATGCAAATTATGACCTCTGTGAACTCCTTCTAAGCCAACTGATGGAAAACTTACAGAAGATTAAGAAGGACAAGAAGAACTCTTTTAAGTATGGTGGACTAATATTGTGTTTGTTTTTCTATTTTATGAATGAGCTGCCCAAATCCAGTGGTTGGGTATGGCAAAATGACAGACCTGTTGCCATTCAAATCAGAGACTATCTGCATGGGCTTGCGAATGATAAGGCAAGAAATACAACTCTGTGGGGTTATTTCAAGAACTTTCAGAGTATGATGCAAGCAAGGGAGAGAGAATTCCAAAATCTCTAGTTGAAAAGTATAAGGATACAGTTCGCTTTATGGTAGAAACTGATCAGTGCCTAATGGAGGCTGTGGAACCAAGGATAGTCTGGATCATGCCCATGGGGTATGAAGTAGATGAGAAAATTATTGAGCTACATGTTCAACACATGCTTAGTCAACCCAAAGATCCCAAGGCAGAAAGATTTAGAACCTTTGAAGAGTTGAGTGTAAAGATCCATGTGGAGCTCAGACAACCAGAGATGAAGAGAAAAGTGAGAAAAGAGGTAGAAGAATTGGCCAAGAGGCATGGAATCTCAAAAGAGGCACTTAATGCCAACAGAGAGAAAATGGAAAGAATGGAGAAAGAAAAGCAAGAAACTAGAAAAGAAAGTGCTCCGGTGCAAGCCCCCTCCTAGACCAGATCAACCAAAAGCTCTACACCTACCACTTCCAAGGGTCAAAAGGCTTCAAAACTGGAAGCTCAGACATCCAGAAAAGGAGAGAAGAGAACCAAGAAAAAGGCAACAAGGTCTCACACAAGCCAAAAGGATGAAGAAGAGACTGAGTCAGATGAGGAGGTAAAGAAGATGATGAAGATGAAGAAAGTATCTGGTGAAGATAAGGAGGCAGAGGCAGAAGAGTTTGTTGAAAAACCCACTCTGTCCTTAGATGATGTAGTTAAAGCAGTCACTATGTATGGGAACCTACAACCAATAATAGAATTCTATGATGCATACAATGATGCAGATAAAAGATTCTAGAGGAAGCCACAGTTAAGTATTTGAACATATACAATAAAGCATTTATTGAAATCATTTCTCTAATTCCTAAAAGTTTAGAAAAGGAACTTGAAATGAGAAAAGAAAATGCCAAGGCTAAGGACTTAGAGATTAGAGAATAGATAGCCATTTAGCTCTATCCTTCAATTACTCCAAAATAAATGGATGTGATCTTCAAAGATTGCAAGGATGAGTTCCGGAGTAAGGCCAGAATGAATCAGCTCATGCTTGGAGAAATTGATAAAGTGGCAAAAGAAATAGAAGAAATCCTCCAGAATGCCTATAAAAGATTCAATATTCCTGTTATAGAGGATTTAGGTAATGATCCCTCAGAAATGGATAACAAAGAAGAATCTATTGAGACAGTAGTAGAAGAGGTAAAGGAGACAAGTGAAGAAAAAGGTAAGGACTTTGATTCCTCTGCTCCAGAAGAGAAAGTCCAAGGAGAAATAAATCCAGACTCTCTAGCAGTCTCCAGATCTAAAGGAGAAGAAAGTATAAAAGAAAAATCCAGTCAAGAAGAACAAGGAAAGGGAAGAGAAGAAGAGTCAAGGACAGAAAAAGCTACAGATGACAGTGGTAAGACTGTAGAAGGAGAGAAAATTCTGTCTCCGGCAAGAGACATAGTAGAAGCAGTCAAGGATTTCTTGACCAAAGAGATGATGGAATTTGATGAACCAGAGTTACTTCAAGGTCCATTCAATTTTGATTCCCTCTCTCCGGTGCAAACCATGAAGCTAGCATCCTTCACTCAAGCAAAGGCAAAAGAAAAAATGTTGAAGTCTCACATGGAAGACTGTGAACTCATAGAAACTGCATCCGGTGTACTAGAAAAGATCATGTCATCCTTCCAAAAGGATCCTACAGCATCCACATCTGGTAATCTAAAGTCTCTTGTAAATTCTGTTTGTACACATTTTGATTCTTTAGAGAAAGCAGCAGAAGAGAAAGTCTGGAAAGAGTTTTTGGATAAGAGATTCTCGAAGTTACAAGGGCTTATAACCAATGATAGGAGAAATATAGACATTAGGATGAAGAGCTTAGAAAATGCTCTTAAGGATGGAGGAGAAGTATATAAATTTTGTATATCCTGGACTAAAGAAACAAAGGATATTGAGAAGAAAGTAAAAGAACAAGAGGATAAACTATCAAACCTCTCTCAGAATTTTGATCCTCTCACTGTATCCATAATATGCCAAGAATGTCAAACTATTGCAATCATGAAAGAAATTAAGAAGCTTGAGAAGGAAAGGAAGAACATATTAAGCAGAATGGGTGAACTTAGAGGGATGATTATCCCTAAGTTAGAGGCCATGCATGAAGTCCTAACTGATGCTCAGACCACAGCCCAGACTAGTGATCCGACAGATCTCAAGAGGGCAGAAGCTTTTGCATTCCTATTGAGTGGTCACATCTCAATTTTGGACAGGATGAAGCTGAGTTGGGCAACAGAATTTGCCTAGTTGAAGACATCTTTTGCAGATATACTTCAGTTTATGTAAGTATAAGCATGTATATATACTTATGTGGCTAAGTATAGATTGTTTTGGAAATTTTGGTATGCGGACCCTACCCTTTGCCATTGATGTCAAAGGGGGAGTGAGAAATAGTGAAAAATGTGGAATCCAGCTAAGGGGGAGCTCTGAAAAAGTGTACATTAGAAGAGAGCATCAACCAAGGGAGAGTATAGTATAACACTTAAGTCAATTTTCACTAAGTGTTGCCATCAATGCCAAAGGGGGAGATTGTTGGCAAGAGACACATTGGAGCTTCATGATTGTTGTCATTGATGGCAACAAAGTTCATCTCACACATCCATAGGACATAGTGTGCCTATACCAGAAGTCAGATTGAAGAGTGTTGTGGTCCGGTAAGCAAGAACAGAGTGTTGTGGCAAGGTCCAACAGTCAGGTCCGGATCTCTTAGAGGAAGTATCTTTGGAAAGTGTGGACTTGGGGAAGTCAAGAGGAGTACCTTGAATGATAAATTCTAGGAATTGAGCCTCCGGTGATGGAGTGAAGAGATATGAGAATTCAAGTATTGGGGTCCTGTTTGGCAGAACAGACAGAGGAAGAACTGGCTGGCAGAGCATCAGACATTATTCCGAATAAGATATTGATGATGATCAAGGTTCCTAAGGTATCATTCATGATTGGCCGACATGTTAGATGACTTCTATAAGTATCTTTTTGATTCGCATCACTTGGGAAGCGAGGATTCAACCAACATACTAAAGTTTGGGAAATACTGACTATTCCAGATGCCGACTAGAAAGAGGATAAAATCTTTTGTGTGGATATATATACCAAATGGATTTCGATGAGAGTGTGTGTTGTTGTTGTGGTGTTGTGTTGTACGAAGAACAGCAGGAGAGCAAAAGGAAAGCAGTAAGGAAGGTCTGGTATGTGAAAGGGCATCAGCATAAAAGAAGAGAAAGGATGAAGTGCAGTAGATCAGTATACTGAACCTAACGGGAACTAAACTCTAGCATGTGTGGATGCTTCTCATCAGTTCAAGGATCTTGTTATTCTTCTTACAACTTGTAGACAATGAGTCTCTTGTAGGCAGTGAGCCTCTTGTGAGCAGTGTGCTCAGGCAGTGAGCCCTAATTGGCAAGTGCTATTTTGTAATTCTATTCTTCTAATAGAGAATAAAATCTTAGGTTAATCACCCCGTGGTTTTCTCCCTTAACAGGGTTTCTACGTCAAAAATATTGTGTCATGTGTATTTCCATTTCATGGTTATGTTTGCTTATTTGAATTGATGCTGTATTAATTATTAAGAAAGTTTAGAAAGTTGAAATAATTAAGATAACTGATTCACCCCCCCTCTCAGTTATCAACACCAGAATGATGCTGATTTGGGTAGCATTAAGAGTTTGTTACTGGATTTCCAAAGGCAAATTTCAGAAATAGATAGAGAAGCACAATATAACATGCAGCAAGAGGAGTTATCCTATCAGATTTCTTGTTATCAGCAGGAGGCAGAAAATAGAAGGGTGTATGAGGAGGAATGCTTGAACATGCAACTTGCAGCCAAGGAGAAACAAATAAAACAATTGCTTGCTCAAGTGCAAGAGCTCAAAGTAAAACATTTCTCTCCTTTTCCTAGCTTCAAACAAATCCTTCCTTCAAACCAAAGTGAAGCTATGAAAGAGCCTCAAACTTCTCTATAATGGCAACCTTCTTGGACAAAGCATCCTGGTTACAAAATACCAAACCTTGTAAAGGCCAATCCTCTCATACCAATTCAAAATCAAGAAGAGGAGTCCATTCTCTCAAGTCAAGAAACCTTTCATGAAGCTGATTTGTACAATCTCAGCTGGTTGGAGGAACTTCCTTTCTGTTTTACAGAAGAGTTTGAGAGATTCCAAACCATAAAGAAGGGCAAGCATGTTGCCCTATGCTAGATGATGCAGAGGCTAATGATGCTGATATGCTTGAGGAGCTTCCATGCTTTATTGAAAATAATGAGGAGACTGAACATGGGAAAGAGCAAATGGAAGATTTGTTCTTTATTATCCAATAGGGATATTAGCTTCTTGGTGGGGAGGTCTTCTCTTTTGAGCATGTGCATGGCTCATTTTCTAAGCCTAAGTTAGAAAATCATGAGCCTCTTGTTCATGAGGTGGAGACAACCATATCTCTAATTGAGATACAAGAGCTAGAGTATTCAGACCAGCAAGAAGAGAAAGAATCAGAACAGAGACATGAGATCAACCATGATGATTTGCATGTCACTTCAAGGGGATGCCCAATCAAGCATATAGATCAGCTGGAGACACATCAAGAGGAGTCACCACTTGTCATGCTTACCTCTAAGCATGAAGTTGAGCATCAAAATTGGTGGGATCAGCCTATTTATTCACCACAAGTTAGCAGCATCAGAAATCAGTCCAGGTGGATAGGTGAGTTTATCTCCATTTTGTGGGGGATGTTTTATCAATTTGTCATATGCCCATCCCTCCCTCGCCATTTTTTAACTGCCCACATGCACGAGAAACATTGTAAATTGTTAAGGGCAGTTACTTTCAAGAACCAGTTAATGGCTTTGTTTAAGGTCACCTCTGACTGGTTAGTTTAGGATTAGAGTAGGTTTTATTTTAGTTTTAGGTTTTCCTTTCAATAAGTACCCTTGCACTTTGTTGTATTCTCATTAGGAGATACATGCTTGCTTGTTGTTTTTTTGTTTTGGCTTGGTAGCTTGCTCAGTGTTCTAGCTCCTCTATTCTTGTTGCAGTCTCTTTTGACTCCATGCCCAATGGATGTATAAGGTCACTAATCCATTTTTTCAGCAGGCAAACATCCCTGAGAGGTCGCCAAATTGTTGACCTATTTTCCTATGTCCAGAGTTAAATAGTTCACCTTGTTTATTCCTTGACTATTCTTTAGAAAATGACCCTACAAAGCTTAAATCCTTCAATTGACCCGTGCTCTATCTTACAAAAATCCCAAAATCTTACCTAGAGAGTCCTTGAAGAAAACCCAGCAAAACCCAAAAATCTTTTGTCTTCAAGTGCCTTCCATTGCAGATAAGTCTTAGTTTCATACTTAATCATTTTTGTATGTACCTTTGTATGTATCATTCTATGTATATCTGTTGTATGCATATACAGTCGCATATACAATTGTATATACAAGGAAGATGCAAAGTCATATATAAAGGGGAGATACAAAAGTTGGGGTCCACCTATTGTATGTATATGTGATTGTATCTTTATACATACAATCTTATATACAATGGCATATACAATCCTGAGATACAATCTCGGACCCGAAAGAGTATACAATTTGGTTTAGAAAGGTAGATGTGGTTGTATACATCTTTGTATGTATGTTCGCATTGTATATTTGTAGATACAAGGGGCAGATACAAGGTCACATGCAAAGGTCAGATGCAATGTTTGTGTACAAGCGATTGTATGCAGTTTTGTTTGTATATTTGCATTGTATATGCGATATACAAAAGGTGATGCAGAAGGGAATACATACAATATGGACACGAATAAAGAATCAAATGTGGTAGATTTCAAGTTGGGGTCCACCTATTGTATGTATATGTGATTGTATCATCCCATATACAATCCTATATACAATTGCATATACAAAGGTTAGATACAACAGGGATATACAATGCAGACCCGACTAGGAAATTAAATTTGGCGGACTTCAGTTGGGGTCCACAGTTGTATGATTGAAGTGCATGTATGTACCAATATGCAAAAACGACAAGGATACAAGGTCGGACCTATTTTAAAGTTCCATTCCAGTTGATAATCCATTGAGTTCCACAGTTGTATGTACATGCGATTGTATCTTCTATATACAATCGCATATACAAAGTCACATACAAAGGATTTTCAGTGAGACAGACCTTATCGGCAGCTCAGTTTGAGGTCTCTCCGATGGCTGATAAAGATGCAAATGTTTAGCGATGGGTCCCAGGTTCAGCTCAACGGCCAATCAAATAATGCCACGTGTCAAGGCCAATTCAAAGGCAGGTGCAAAAGGTGATGCAAAAGTTAAGGCCCGCTTTTGTATGTTGTCCATTATATTGTATAGACAATTGCACATACAAAAGGCATATACAAAGGGAGATACAAAGACATATGCAAAGCGATTTGATATGCAAAATGCAAAAAGTGAAGAAATCACATAAGTGCAAAATCGAAGGATTTGAAGGACCCGATAGCATGATGACATCATCTAGGCCTGTTCTTTGCCCAAGTTCTATATGATACTAACGTCATCATGGTTTTTTACAGTGTATCCATTTTTGTATGTCTATATGCATACAAACAATGGTTCTCCTTGCAGTGAAGATAAAATTGACAGTTGCTGACTCAGAAGCCAAAAATGTGAGTTTGGTCAAACAGGGAAAATTCAAAGGCCAATTATACGGATATAGAGCCCGATTGTGCAGATGATCTCAACGAGTGAGGATGCAAAAAAATCAAAGGGTTGGAGATTTAAAGTGTTGTAAAATCTTTGTCAAGGGGCGATATGTCCCATCCGCCATCAATACAAATCCAATCTCTCAACTACCATGCTTCAAATATTTTATGTATTTATTGTTGAAGATTGATGATTGAGTTGCTCACATTCAAAGCCCAAAGTATGTTCCACCTGCCATGTTTGAGATATTTTATTCCATAACTTCTTGCAGGTGGACGTCCCTTCTAGCGGTGATATTTTCTGAGAGAGTCCATGGGGAAAATTGATTGTAACTGACTTAGGTCAAAATGCAAAATGCTATATATGCATAAAAATGAGATGTAAAAAAGGGGTTGGAAGATTTAGTAATCTAGGCTTTCTGATTCCAAATAGAGCATTCCTCTACTATAACCTTGCCTTCCGATTAAATACATACTAGTTATTTTACCTCTTCATGCTGTTTTGACTCTGTGTGATCTAAGAATGATGTATTTGTGAATGTTTAATTCCTTCTAATCATCTCTTGCTCCTTGCCTCTGTTAAAATCAGCTTGATCTGTGTATGTTTATTGGTTGTATCTAGTCATTTTGTGCATTTTCTCAGTTCTGTGAGGGTTCTTTTATTCAACCTAGTGTATCACCTATTTTCTATTTATGTTTCCTTCTACCCCTTTTCCCCTGCAGCATTGCACTAGGTTTAGATATATTCCTCTAAGCATTAGGCTTAGAATGAGGAAGCTGGCCTTCTCTAGAGGTCTGATCTTAGTTCGCAAGGTCCCACACTTCGAGATCATTCCCATTGTGTCATTAGAATGCTTGGACTCCCTCCAAGCAGGGTGCAATTATATGTGACAACAAGAATAAGGGCTAATAAGGGAAGGCCAAGATATATCCATCAAGTTGACCTGAATGAGGATCCTATCAGGAACTGCTTCACAATGGATGAGGTCCATCACTTGAGAATCAAGTGGGACACAATAATGGCAAGTGAGAGAATGAGGAAAAGTGTAAATGTAGCATATCAGGGTGCCTTCATAGAAGTGCAAGACCCTATTCAGAGAATTGAAAAGATGCTACAAAATGTAGAGCAATTGATTGCTACTGCCCCTACAAGAGAAGAGAGACCCACATATTAGCTTGGTAGCTCAAGCAGAGGATATGCTACTAAGAGGGAATCAATTGACCCCTCCCCTGCCAAGAAAGCAAAAATTATTGATTTAGAAAATCCTGAATAAATTGAAGTAGTAGATTTAGAAGGGGAGGTAGAAGATAATGTACAAGAAGTTGCCCATCAGGTGAATTCACCTGATAGTATAAGGCCCTATTCATCCCCTAAAAATAGGGTAGTGAGAACAATGAGAAGCCAAGCTATGGACATTGAAGATGTTAGAGTAATGGCTTGTAACAAATTTTTAGAAGATGATGAATTTATAAATACTCCTAAATTCAGGAGTTATGTGCTAAAAGTTAGAAGTGAAGTGTTTCAGAAAAGGATTGAAGATGCTAAAAGTGGAGTAGACCCTACTGAATATGAGGCCATAAATCAAAGGGTCTTAAAAGAAGTTAATCAATCCATTAGTTCAATGACTCCAAAGGAGGGGAGGGCACTAGTTGTAAAGAGTATTATCTTGCTTCTTCCTCACTGGACCTTGACAGATGCAATTGCATTTGACACAATTACCAAAGAAGACTCTGATATAGCAGGTGAACAAATAAAGAAAGCTCTCTCTCATGCAGCCTTCAATCATAGGTTTGAAACATTGGCTATATGGGCTCTAGCCCCAAATAATAATAAGCCTAGGGTTGAATTGGGGGAATTGGTAGGAGATGTGATAATAAAGCTGGTATTTGACATCCCTACCCCCCACACTGCCAACTTGAATGTCCAAACTACCCAATTTATTGAAGTTGTCACAATTAAATTGCAGAAAGATCATAATTAGCTACAACTCAATTATGCCCAAGTATTTGCAAAAATAAATAGATTGAAGTAGCAATTGTCATTAGGGGCTATCCCTTTAGCTTCCCCACTAGTGATTCCAACAGTAGATTCCTCTATTGATACAGAGCCTCTATTGACTGAAATCAGGGAGCTAAAGGAAGAGGTGAATAAATTGGAGGAGAAAAAGAATACAATGAAGGACATGGTCACCAATTTGACAAATAACAGGGTGACCAAACTCTTGGCAAGGGTAGATGAGACCTGGAGGTCTTATTCACAATTGAGGATTGCCTATAAGAAGCATGAATCAGACAAAGAGAGGCTTTTAGCTGTGAAAACAAGATGGTTGCTAAGAACATGAGAGGTAAGGGATCTCCTTAGGTGTTCTAGGTTTGATCCAAATGCACCTCCTGAGCTAAAATTGGTAGTGGATATGTTGACACATTTTGAGGGAGTTGCCAATTTCCAGTCGAGGTTGGATAAAGTTTTGGTAGAGAAGCAGGCTATAGAAAAAATGGACACAAAGTGGCTGCCAAATATTTTGGAAGCTGATGGGAAAACTAAAGACTTAGACAAGTGGAAAACAAAAATAAAATAAAATTTCTACCAGCTAGTTCCTACTTGTTGTACTGATGGCAATCTAACTATGAAGATGTTGAGCCTAGCACTTGATAAGTTGCACATAGTTGAAATAAATTTTGAAATATTCTACAAGGGAGTGAAGATTTTGTTGGATGACTGGTACATCAGTCATAATGACAAAATTGTAGAGATAATCTTGTTCCAGTGGCCATCTGAAAAGATATACAACAAATGGACATAAAAGTATGGGCTTGCATGATTGAAAGGAAAGGCCAACCACCACCTACCCTACATTGATGAGGCAGATCTCCTTCAAGCGGTTGCACATCTTCCAAGTCTATCTACTTTCTCTCTTCTTCTCTCCATTGTAGTAAATGTTCTCAATGCCAAAATGGGCGGTGCATTGTATCAAATATTCTCTAAAGTGACATTGTAATTAATGTTGAGTACACATTCTTAGTCTATAAAAGAACTCTATTACTCATTTTGTGGTGGAAGATTTTGGAAACTTTTGAAGAGAAAATAAAATACAAGTTTTGCTGGGTTGTCTTATCTCTTGTCTTGTAAGTCAATGAGTTATGTGGTAAATGTATTTTTGCATTAGTTTTATCAATTTCATGTTGATTATAAATGAAAAATGCTATATGAATGTGTTCTATTGATTGTCTCCATGGTTGTATATGTTCTTCTTTTGAATCTAATAACTAAGTGTTGTATGAGATTCTAGAATATAGGTTTTCTATATTACATGCTTAAAATTTTACTTTTATTCAAGGGATAGATTAAATGTTCTAGGTTAAGTATGGGCAAGAATATATTGTAGTAGTGATATATGTAAGTAGAGTTAAGAGGATACTCTATTTTGGGTGGTGTCTATAAGGCATATCCTAACTAAACCCATTGAAACTTGATTGTTAGTATTAGTTTATGTAAATATTTCACACATATATGTCAATGTGACTCCATGCCCTAAGATAAGCACTGGTCAAATCTGGTATTGAGTTTATGATTCAAAACCCAAGTCTTACAGCCAAGCACAAAAATAAAAAATTGAACAACATTTATAAACATTTAGAATTTTAGGAGTAGTTTAGGTTCAAAATCCTTTCATGCACAATTGGAGTAGGGTCCAAAGTTATCCCCTTTGCATTTATCTTACAGTTTTGGCCTTCATAAAAAAGGATTCATCTACTTTATGTCAATATCTGATCACCATCAAAAATTTATCCCATAGGTATTGAGTAGGGAATCTTCCCTAGGTTTTGCAGAGCCTGAAGAAGGAGAGGATACATTTAGAGTCTGTCTCCTGTACTGTTGGCCTCTGACCTAGGAACCCTATTGATAAGAGATGGCTACCTTGTAGGGGAACTTAGGACTGATCAGTGGGAAAAAACCCAACACCTTCAATATCATGTTGTTCTAATAAGGCTACAAGAGCATTATTAGATGCTAAGGTGTAAAGGATAAAAGGTTTATCAGAAACAACAGGTTGTAGAATAGGAGGTTTCACGAGATAACTTTTGTAAGTCCTCAAAAGACTTCTGACATTCCAAATTCCATTGAAATTTTGATTCCTTCTTTAGTAGTTGAGTAAAAGGGTGATTCCTATTTGCAAGTTGTGAGACAAATCATTGAATGACCTGTATCTTCCCTTGTAAACTACGAAGTTGAGATATGTTTTTAGGTGCTGGCATGTTAACAATCACATCAATCTTTTTCGTATCTACTTCAATACCACGATTTGAAACTATGAATCCCAACAATTTCCCACTGTTGACACCAAATATGTACTTACGGGGATTTAATCGCATGTTGTATTTCTTTATTCGCTCAAAGATCTGTCAGAGAGACATAATATGATCTTGGCGATTAATAGACTTTGCCAAGATGTCATCAACATAGTCTTCTAAAATATTGTGCATGTAATCATGAAATATAAGAGACATAGCATGTTGGTATGTTGCTCCAGCATTCTTAAGTCCAAACAGCGTGACTACCCAACAAAATGTTCCCCATGGTGTTATAAAAGTTGTTTTATATTGATCATGAGGGTTTATGAAAATTTGATTATATCCTAAAAATCCATCCATGAAGGAAAGTAGTTCATGGTCGGCTATTGAATCAACAATCATATCAATGTTTAGAAGTGGTAAATCATCTTTCAAAGATGTATGATTCAAATCTCTAAAATCAATACACATTTGAATACAACCATCATGTTTAGCGATAGCCACTATATTCAAAATCCAAGGTGAATAGTCAATAGGGTGGATAAAGCCAACTTGTAAAAGCTTTTCTATCTCGACCTTAACAAGTAACGCAATCTTAGGATTAATTTTATGAATCTTTTGTTTAAACGGCTTAGCATCTAGTTTCAATACAATATTATGTGTTACAATTTGAGGATCAATACCAAGCATATCCGAATAATTCCAAGCAAACAATTCAAAAAATTCATGTAACAATTTTGTCATATGTTCTTTTCCTTCTACATTTAACCAATCACCTATAGGGATAACTTTTTAGTGTTATCTTTCTCCATGAAAACATCAACAATCTTTCCATTAAGTAGAATACTGTGGTCTTGGAGATCAGATGATTGTGGTAACTCTTTAGATTCTTCTTTAGATTTTAGAGTAGTATTTATCATGCTAGTGGACTTTCCAAAATATGTAGTACTATTCAAACAATAAGGCAATCCATGTTTATGATGGTAATGGGGAATGTTCTCATAAGCACCCAAGAATTAAATTATCGCTTCATCTATTGAAAAATATCTAAGGGGATCTCTCCTGGAGGAAAATTAGTGTCAATCATCTCGAGAAAGATCAAGTTAAACATAGATATTGTATTCACATTAAGAGTAGAACTTCTATGGGATTTAGATTCTCTAAAAGGGTTATATCCAATGCCACTTGAGTAATGTCATGAAGCGGATTCTATAGGCACACGAATCCCTTGTTGATTAATACCGCAACCATTACCTACATAGTCACAATTCTTATAAAGGATTTGAAATCATCGACTATAGAGAAAAGCCATTTCTTTGGAAAAAGGTGGTGCTTCATAAGTCTCATAACTTGCAGTGTAAGTAAAAGTATTATCTATATTTGTTAGCAAAGAGACTTTAGTATTTGAGCATTTAGATGAGATCGATGCAACAATTGATGTTTCAGGAGGAGAGTTGTTACTTTTATATTCACTTGTAGAGGGAGATGTAAAATCTAACAAACCCCAATCATTACTAAGAAATGTATTCGATTGTTTGGACTCTTGCACAATATTATCTGTGGCAAGAGAAGCTAACGAATCAAATTTCAGATTGTTTAAGATCTTATGATGAACAACTTGATTTTTTTATTCAATTTGTAAACAAATATCTAGTTCAGGATCAACATGAATAGTATGAAGTTTATCTTTATGAACAAACTTGATTGAATGATGAAGGGTAGAAGGAACTACCCCCAGTGCATGAATCCATGGTCTACTGAGAATCATGTTGTAAGATAAAGAATAAGGCATGACATGAATCAAGATGTGTAAAGTTATAGGCCCAACTTGTACAAGTAAATTTATACTACCTACATATTATCTTCCAACATTATCAAAGCCACGGATACTTATCCTATCCAGCTTAATCAAAGATGTATCAACTTTAATCTTATGTAGTAAATTGATGCCACAAACATTAAGAGCTGGTCCATTATCAATCATAACTCGTTTAATCAATTTCTTGTTTATTGTAATGAAAATCATCAAAGGATCACACTAATTTTGAACTTCAAGAGATGGCAACTGCAACACCCAATTTTGATTTCACCCTAAAAACTAAGTTTTAACCAAAGGTAATAATTTTTTTTTTTTGAAAGTTAAAAATAGAAAAGTAATTTGTTTCCAATTCATATAACCAAGGAGAACATCCATCGACTAACAATATTCATGAATTTATAACTTATACAAAAGGAAATAATCATCCATAACATTTAAACAATATATTGTTAAAAGTTTCTTAGAACAAATCCAAAATAGAAACTTACCAAAGTCACTGCATCTCGATTGACGACCATCCAAACTCAAGTCTAGGCAATCCTCAAGAATTAAGAAGAGAAAGTATCTTCAAGGAGCTTAACCTCCAACCACAGACCGTCAGTCTCCCACACTCCTTCCTAACTGGAAGTGGCCCTACCCTACTCAAGAGGATAGACTTAGGATAACCAATGGTGTTTTCCATCTAAGTACTGGTGTTGTGACCTACGTAACTTGTTATCATGCAATCCCCTAGATACCCTCTAGTCAAGCATGACCACTCCACAAGCTACGCCATCCAGTCACAGTGAACTATCAATGCACTTGAGACTCATGCATTACCTTGGCCAAAGGATTTGAATTTAATTAGCGTTGTACCAACGCAAGTAATACGTTCACCCACCCCAACTCAACTTGAATTGATCGCAATCCTATACATTCCTATGAATAAATTCAATACAATGACCTTGATAACCTCAAGATGTTTGAAATTCATCATGCATTTATGCATGGCAATAAGGTTTACTCTTTATCAACTTAGCTCATGGAAACATTCCTGTCTACATGATATAAGAATGGTTTCCTAGCTTATCATTTATTCGGATAATGCTAAAAGTTATTTCATTGTTCTCTAAGTTAGCCCACTGCTTAATTTTTCCACTCAAGAGTGGACACTAAACTCAACGTTGTTACTTCAAAAGGGATATACTATAACCCATTTATAGAATACAAATGTTCAAAGACCCTACGTTAAAAACAAATTAAGTACTCAAAAGATTCTACTTCAACCTGTCGAAATCTTTGACATAGCTTAATCTTTGTCTAACTAAGCATTTAGAAAACCCTATCTTGTTTTTACTAGCAATAGGATTGCATGCAAGTCTATTCCAAATACTTGACAAAATACTCATTACATTGCTCTAAATCTTCATTCTATTAACTTGTTTGACTGTAAGTCTCCTCTTGGGAACACAATGGTTAAATATTTCAATAACAAAAGAATTATTTACTAAGGCAAATAGACTAAAGTTGGTTATTATTCGTAGCTGGGTTAGTAATTTCACCATGGTTGACCCATTCTAAACTTAGCAAAATAAGAACAATTGTGAAGTCTTGCAGGATTTGGCATACACATCGTACCATTGTTACTCCTATGTTGACAGATACCACAAAATAGTTCTTTCACTTTTAAACTATCTGACTATTATACTTTGACAAAACCATACCATGGCTTTCGACTATCCTAAAGGGCACTCGGTCTAAGTCGTCAAAGGCTTTACCACCGTGGACTGTGATAACAATGAGCTAGTTCTTGACCAACAACACTCAATCTTCTATGCACTATATATTAATATCTCTTAGGGTAAACATACAATAGTACAGTAAAACTCAACCTTCGATGATGCATCTAGGCACGATGAAATTACATTGTAAGCATTTCAACTATAGTGTGGTGCAAAAGACAAGTATCATTTCCGGTTGAAAGGTGAGGGAAACAAACAGGGTTACAATGGGTAACAATACATACTTCACATCTTGAATTAAATAATAAGTCCCATCATATTATAAGCAGAATCATTACTAATATAATCATGATCGCACGGAGAAAGGATGAAGGAAACCTGATGATATTCTTAGTGACTATTGAAGACTGACCAATGAGATCATTCTTTCTTAATCATTCACTATCACTCCAAACTTGGTCTCCTTCCACTTCTTCTTTGCATTTTTTTTTTCCTTCCAAAAACTAACTCCAGCTACCTCCTCCCATCCGTCTTACTACCAAGGATAACCATCTCTCCCACTCACAAAACCATGCCTATCAATAAGGATCACTGCCCACGTGCATAACATCCTCCTCATATCATGACCATTACTAGAAAAATGGTTTCACCTTCCACTTAGTCTATGATTATTCTCCATAATGGAGTTCCATGCTTGGCGAGGTGGCAGTTACCAGACATAACAACCCATCCCATTACTCATAACTATTATCAGTATAAACAAAAGCAAACATTATAATAAAGGTTAGACCGATGACTAACTTGAGGTCTTAAGCTTGAAGGCAAAAAGACTATTCAAAATAAAAGACATTTTAAAAAGAGCTTAAGTGTGTCCCTCTCGAGATTCTGCCCAATTATCGACATCACTAAAGAATAAAGGAATTTATCTCATAACGACACTTTAAATGCAACTAACAATAATATTACATGTTCCAATATCATACGACCAAGGGTACTACACACCATGGTCTCTAGATTTCAAACATTATTTAAACCCTTTAATATTCGATAGTAGCCTAATAAAGAACATTCAACATCCGTCGAATTTCGTAAGGAGATGTTTACGTCATACGCTCGTAGCACTTTACGATGATAACAATGAATTGAGTGCAAATGCATAACAAGACTTGAGATCGACTTACGCATAACTTTTGACTTTTACGCTGAACCAATAACAAGACACGACTTATAACTCGACCACAAGTATATACATATATACATATAAACAATATATCAGTCATTCATATTTGATGACAGGATTCAGAGTATTACGACACTGATGTCGATTTCCCATACTCTATATGATGACTTACGTAAGGAGAAAGACCTATTCTAACAAATGTTGATATCTTGACTAAAATTGACTTAGCCCGAACTCAAAGCATCTAGGTTTGTCTACCCAATTTTCATTTTCAGTGGCAAGCGCCCATGGGTTATTCCAGAGTCTGTTCTCTCTTTCTCAAAGATACTTTCTCTTCTTCTTTCTTCCTGGCGAATATGTTCCATCTATTCCTATCTTTGACAATCTCACATACAATTTGTGGTCAAAGTACCAATGTTATAATAAAAACATATTTATATCAAATCATTTCATTTTCATATCGAAAAACATTTTAATTCATAACATCAAATTGATCATAATCAAGTAGATTCCATAATTTCATAAAATTAACCTTTTCTATTCATATCATCAGTTCCTATGATGTTAAAACATATCCACATAACTGTACTATTTTAAGAAAAAGTAAATAGTAATATTGAATCCAAAAGGGGGATGTAACATATCTTTCCCCTATAGAATCATCGTCCCCGATGATTGAGTTTACCAAGCAAAATTTTAGCATAAAACAAAATTTTATAGTTTAACAATAATGTTTTTGAAAAGATAAGGAAATCTTTGGTAGATGTCATTATAGTCTTCCCATGTGGTGCTATCCTCACCATATTGGACCCACTGAATTTTGCATTGCAAAACCTCTCAATTACGTAAATGAAGTTTACGCATTTCGAGCACCTTGAGTGGCTTGATCACAACCACTCCTAGTTCTTGTATCTGTAAAGAATCCCATTTAAGAATGTGGTCATTATCTACAAAATATTTCTTTAGGTATGAAACATGAAAGACATTATGCATTTTGGACAAGACTGGAGGTAGAGCAATTTTGTAGGCCACTGGATTGATAATCTCAAGGACTTCAAAAGGTTTGACATATCGAGGAGCCAACTTTGATGATTTACCAAATTTGATTGAGCTTTTATGGGGTTTCACTTGCAAAAGAACTTTCTCACCAACAGAGAAATGTCTAGGCACCCGTTTGCGATCTGCATAACTTTTTTGCCTGTCGTTGGCTTCTGCCAACCTCTTCCTAATCAATTTCACTTTTGCTTCCATATCTGCAAGCATTTCAGGTCCAATGCTTATCCTATCTTCTAGCTTATCCTAGCTTATAGGAGTTCTGCATTTCCTTCCATATAATGCTACAAACGGTGCCATCTTAATGGCAGAATGATAGGAATTATTATAGGCAAATTCAACAAGAGGTAAATATTCCTCCCATTTGTATTGCTGATCCATGCAATACATTCTTAAAAGATCTTCTAAGACCTAATTAACCCTTTCCATTTGTCCATCAGTTTCAAGATGGTAAGCGGTGCTCACATTGAGTTTAGTCCCTAATGTTGAAAATAAAGTTTGCCAAAACCAAGAGGTTATTCTAGCATCTCTATCAGATATAATCTTTTCAGGTACCCCATGCAATCTAAATATTTCTTGCACAAATTTCTGAGCCAAAATATGAGCTCCATCTGTCAAATTTCCTAGTATCAAATGTGCTACCTTGGTTAGTTTATCTACAACAACCAATATTGCATCATGCCTATTCTTAGACATTGGTAACCCTTGAACAAAATCCATACTAACAACCTGCCATTTCCATTTCAGAATATCATGTGGGTATAACAATCCAGCAGGATGTTGGTGTTCTACCTTCACTTTCTAACATTCCAAGCAACTTGCTACAAACCTTGCAGCTTCGCTTTTCATTCCCTTCCAGAAATACAGCAATATCATCAATGAAAACTAGGACAAATTTATCAAGGCAATCTCTGAAAACACTATTCATGAGATTCATGAAAGCGGCTGGTGCATTAGTTAATCCAAATGGCAACATAGTAAACTCATAATGACCATATCTTGTTCTAAATGCAGTCTTGTGAATATCTTCATCTTTCAACCTCAACTAATGGTATCCAGATCTCAAATCTATCTTAGAAAAGACTGATGCACCATGCATTTGGTCAAATAAATCATCAATACGTGGTAGTGGATACTTATTCTTTATTGTTGCCTTATTTAGCATCCGATAATCTATACACAATCTAAGGGTTCCGTCCTTCTTCTTGACAAAAATAATCGGAGCTCCCCATGATGATACACTTGGCCTAATTAAATCTTTAGACAAAAGCTCCTACAATTGAGCCTTCAATTCTAAAAGTTCAATAGTGGTCATTCGATATAGAGCTTTAGATACTGGCTCAGATCCTGGTTTAATTTCTATGGCAAAATCAAAGGTTCTTTTTGGAGGCAAGCCTGCCAGTTCCTCAGGAAATACATCACTGAAATTGCAAAGATATGGATATTTTTCCTCAAATGTTTGCTTCTCTAAGGCTTCCTCTACTAGGTCCATTTTGACTGCAAAAAGTTGACATCCCTTACGCCTAGCCCGCTTTAATTGTTTTGAAGAAATAGTTCTGATCCTTATTTCCCTTTAAATACCTTGAAAATTTACTGTATTTCCTTTATCATCCAGACACTCAATTGTTTTATGAAAACAATCTACCTTGGCCCTATGTCTCCACAACCAGTTCATTCCTAAGATGACATCGTAGGACCCTAAAGGTGCTACATATAAATTTGCCTCAGTGGAGAAGTTTGAAATTTCAATCTTAGCTTTGAACAAACATTGCTCTACCTGAGCCTTTGAGTGATTTGCATACTCAACTATCCACAGTTTTGACATAAAACCAGCTCTTCTAGGAAATTTACTTAAGACTCTAGATGACACAAAATTTTCAGTTGCACCAGTATCAAACAGAATAGAAACAAGAACTCCAAATAGTGTACCTGTCATCTCAATGGGAGTAATCTGATACTCAGCTTGTCGATTGTCAAGGATGGCATGAATCCTTTGTTGAAATGCTTCTTGCTGCAAAGGAAGTACTGTACTCCTAAGCTGCCCATTCTTCTTTTAATTAGGACAATGGTTAGCATAATGATCTCCACCACAAGAAAAACATCCTCCAATTGGTCCTCTCTTCTCGGATGGTCTACTCATAGCATCATCATTCTTCTTAAAATTTTTATTTTTCTTATAGTCTTCATTTCTTCGTTCATTACCAAATCCCCCTTTGTTTTTTAGATTTCCTTTATCGAACCTCCTGTTTCCATATCCTTTATCATTCTTCCTTTTATACATCTGATCATTGAAGTTCTTATCAAATCTCTTACGTTTCTTTTCATGGTAAGCAGAAATGGATTTGATCTTCTGTTCCTACTTAATTGCTTTCTCATATACCTGGTCCATTGTATTTGGACCATGCAACTCCACCTCACTGCCAATCTAAGGATTGAGTCTCATAATAAATTTTCTTATCCGAAATCTTTCATCCTTTTGATATTGAGGAACATACTTCAACAATCTAGTAAATTTTTCTACATATTCAATCACAGATAGATCACTTTGCCTGAGGTTTTGAAAATCTGTTAGATTTTGATCAAAATATAACTGTGGTAACCACCTCTTTCGAAAAAGTTCCACAAATTCATTCCATGTCACCTTTAAGGGGCTTAATTCCAGTTCCATTTTCTTATTCATCCACCAAGTGGATGTTTCTCCAGATAACTAATATGCTCCCCACACTACCTTTGTAATCTCAGAGTAATTTCTGATTTCAAAGTATTTCTCCATTTCCGTTAACCATGCTTCTGCTGCATCACCGGTTTTTGTTCCATCAAATTTGGGAGGGATAATCTTTTTCATATCCTTAGATAGTTCCAGTGCAAGTTTGTCTTTTGTCTCCCTCTGAGTTTCACTATCATCTTGGTTTTCACTTGACGTGCCATGATCTCATTGTTTACTTTAACTTGCATTATTAGAATACTCATTTTCACCCTCCGTATTCTCGGTTTCATTCACTTTCTTTTCCAATATGCCTAACCTTTCCTTAGTTTTAGTAAGCATATTAAGAATTCTATCCAATTTATAGGTGGAGTTTTCCTAAGAGTTGTGACCTTCCTGATCTTCTCTCTCATTAAACTCTGATTGGTCCATGATTGTTTGTTTTCTCACCTGCTTAAGCAAGTACTAATTAGTTCTATGATTTATCATTTTTTATATTATCAAAACATAACAATTGCTCATATCATAGTTATTCTCAAACTAAAATTTGTCTTTATTATACTTTGCAAAACTATATATACATTCTTTAAAGATAGACATATCTCATGTTTCACTCAGTATTTACAAGTGGGGTGTAACCTTTAGATTCATTGTCTGACACATATTCACAAGGTGTATAACCCTCAGACTCGCTATCAGATGATAGTACAATGATTTCAGCTCTAGGTGGTATACGGGGATCCCTAGTGATCATTGGCACACTAATAGGTACACTAATAGGGCAGCAATTGACCATGATTCTAGCTGCCATCCTAGCTGTCTCTAGGAGTTCTTTTTTCATTCGTTTGAGTCATGATAGAACATTGGCAAAAGTTTCCATATCATCTAGCCAAATGTCATTTTCATCATTCATTTTCTCAATTGTCTTGATCATTGCAAGTTGTTTTTGCTTAGCTTGCAGATAACGCTCCTTACCAACGAAGAACTTCCTTGCGGTTTTCTTGATTCGTACCATCCTGGCACAGTAAATCAAATCATTAGCTACCCACATAATGTTGATTCCTAATCAGGTTAGTGGACTCATCAGCCCTAGTGCTGAACCTAGTTAGCTCTGATACCATATGTAACACCCAATTTTGATTTCACCCTAAAAACTAAGTTTTAACCAAAGGTAATAATTTTTTTTTAAAGTTAAAAATAGAAAAGTAATTTGTTTCCAATTCATATAACCAAGGAGAACATCCATAGACTAACAATATTCATGAATTTATAACTTATACAAAAGTAAATAATCATCCATAACATTTAAACAATATATTGTTAAAAGTTTCTTAGAACAAATCCAAAATAGAAACTTACCAAAGTCACTGCATCTCGATTTAAAACCATTCAAACTCAAGTCTCGGCAATCCTCAAGAATTAAGAAGAGAAAGTATCTTCAAGGAGCTTAACCTCCAACCATAGACCGTCGGTCTCTCGTACTCCTTCCTAACCGGAAGTGGCCCTACCCTACTCAAGAGGATAGACTTAGGATAACCAATGGTGTTTGCCATCTAAGTACTAGTGTTGTGACCTACGTAACTTGTTATCATGCAATCCCCTAGATACCCTCTCATCAAGCATGACCACTCCACAAGCTACGCCATACATACACAGTGAACTATCAATGCACTTGAGGCTCATGCATTACCTTGGCCAAAGGATTTGAATTTAATTAGCATTGTACCAATGCAAGTAATACGTTCACCCACCCCAACTCGACTCGAATTGATCACAATCCTACAGATTCCTATGAATAGATTCAATACAATGACCTTAATAACCTCAAGTTGTTTGAAATTCATCATGCATTTATGCATGGCAATAAGGTTTACTCTTTATCAACTTAGCTCATGGAAACATTCCCGTCTACATGATATAAGAATGGTTTCCTAGCTTATCGTTTATTCAGATAATGCTAAAAGTTATTTCATTGTTCTCTAAGTTAGCCCACTACTTAATTTTTCCACTCAAGAGTGGATACTAAACTCAATGTTGTTACTTTGGAAGGGATATACTATAACCCATTTATAGAATACAAATGTTCGAAGACCCTACGTTAAAAACAAATTAAGTACTCAAAAGATTCTACTTCAACCTGTCAAAATCTTCGACATAGCTTAATCTTTGTCTAACTAAGCATTTAGAAAACCCTATCTTGTTGTTTCTACTAGCAATAGGATTGCATGCAAGTCTATTCCAGATACTTGACAAAATACTCATTACATTGCTCTAAATCTTCATTCTATTAGCTTGTTTGATTGTAAGTCTCCTCTCGAGAACACAATGGTTAAATACTTCAATAGCAAAAGAATTATTTACTAAGGCAAATAGACTAAAGTTGGTTATTATTCGCAGCTAGGTTAGTAATTTCACCATGGTCGACCCATTCTAAACTCAGCAAAATAAGAACGACTGTGAAGTCTTGCAGGATTTGGCATACACATCGCACCATTGTTACTCCTATGTCAACGGATACCACAAAATAGTTCTTTCACTTTTAAACTATCTGACTATTATACTTTGACAGAACCATACAATGGCTTTCAACTGTCCTAAAGGGCACTCGGTCTAAGTTGTCGAAGGCTTTACCACCGTAGACTGTGATAACAATGAGCTAGTTCTTGACCAACAACACTCAGTCTTCTATGCACTAAACACTTATCTTAATATCTCTTAGGGTAAACATACAATAGTACAGTAAAACTCAACCTTCGAGGATGCATCTAGGCACGATGAAATTACATTGCAAGCATTTCAACTACGGTGTGGTGCAGAAGACAAGTATCATTTCTAGTTGAAAGGTGACAGAAACAAACATGGTTACAATGGGTAACAATACATACTTCACATCTTGAATCAAATAATAAGTCCCATCATATTATAAGCAGAATCATTACTAATATAATCATGATTGCACAAAGAAAGGATGAAGGAAACTTGATGATATTCTCAGCGACTATTGAAGACTGACCAATGAGATCATTCTTTCTTAGCCGTTCACTATCACTCCAAACTTGGTCTCCTTCCAATTCTTCTCTGCATTTTTTTTTCCTTCCAAAAACTAACTCTAGCTACCTCCTCCCATCCATCTTAATGTCAAGGATAACCATCTCTCCCACTCACAAAACCATGCCTATCGATAAGGATCACTGCCCACATGCATAACATCCTCCTCCTATCACAACCACTACTAGAAAAATGGTTTCGCCTTCCACTTAGTCCGTGATTATTCTCCATAATGGAGTTCCATGCTTGGCGAGGTGGCAGTTACCAGACATAACAACCCATCCCACTATTCATAACTATTATCAGTATAAACAAAAGCAAACATTATAATAAAGGTTAGACCGATGACTAACTTGAGGTCTTAAGCTTGAAGAAAAAAAGACTATTCAAAATAAAATACATTTTAAAAAGAGCTTAAGTGTGTCCCTCTCGAGCTTCTGCTTGATTATCGACATCACTAAAGAATAAAGGAATTTATCTCATAATGACACTTTAAATACAACTAACAATAATATTACATGTTCCAATATCATACGACCAAGGGTACTACACACCATGGTCTTTAGATTTCAAACATTATTTAAACCCTTTAATATTCGATAGTAGCCTAATAAAGAACAATTCAACATCCATCGAATTTTGTAAGGAGACGTTTACGTCATACGCTCGTAGCACTTTATGATGATAACAATGAATTGAGCGCAAACATAGAACAAGACTCGAGATCGACTTACGCACAACTTTCAACTTTTGTGCCGAACCAATAACAAGACACGACTTACAACTCAACCACAAGTATATACATATAAACACTATATCAGTCATTCATATTTGACGACAGGATTCAGAGTATTATGACACTGATGTCAATTTCCCATACTTTATATGATGACTTACGTAAGGAGAAAGACCTATTCTAAGAAACGTCGATATCTCGACTAAAATTAACTTAGCCCGAACTCAAAGCATCTAGGTTTGTCTACCCAATTTTCATTTTTAGTGGCAAGCACCCATGGGTTATTCTAGAGTCTATTCTCTCTTTCTCAAAGATACTTTCTCTTCTTCTTTCTTCTTGGTGAATATGTTCCATCTATTCCTGTCTTTGACAATCTCACATACAATTTGTGGTTAGAGTACCAATGTTCTAATCAAAACATATTTATATCAAATCATTTCATTTTCATATTGAAATTTTTTTTAATTCATAACATCAAATTGATCATAATCAAGTAGATTCCATAATTTCATAAAATTAACCTTTTCTATTCATATCGTCAGTTCCTATGATGTTAAAACATATCCACATAACTGTACTATTTTAAGAAAAAGTAAATAGTAATATTGAATCGAAAAAGGGGATTGTCTTCCAACATTATCAAAGCCGCGAATACTTATCCTATCTGGCTTAATCAAAGATGTATCAACTTTAATCTTATGTAGTAAATTGATGCCACAAACATTAAGAGCTGATCCATTATCAATCATAACTCGTTTAATCAATTTCTTGTTTATTGTAATGAAAATAATCAAAGGATCACACTAATTTTGAACTTCAAGAGATGGCAACTCATGTTGTTGAAACAAAATGTCTATTTTTGTTGCATGCATACAATCTAAAAGAGCTGCTACATCATTAGGTTTGACAGTGGGTGGTACAATCACCTTTTGTAAAGCTTCTTGGAGCATTCCATGGAATGTAGGTGAAGTTTTTATAAGTTCCCAAAGAGATATCTTAGTAGGAGTAGCATGAAACTGCTCAACAAGATCATAGTCTTGACCAACTCTTTGTGTTAAATGAGGTGCTTGAGGAAGCATCGATTGAGAAGATAGTAAAGATATCAGAATGCTCGGTTATTGTTTACTTTGTTTGTTATTTCAAGTATTGTATGTATGAGTAACCACAATATGACTAGGTTGTTGTGAATTTTGATGTGTTATTTGTTTAGCATAGTTATACATGTAATTAGCAGGTTGAGAAGAAGGTGAAAGACCTATAATAGTGAGCATCAGTTTAGAAGGAGGTTGTATCATATCTAAACACAAAGTGACCACTATTTTTTATTTCATAGGATCTTCTTGAGTTTTAGGAACATAGATTGCATTTACTAATCTTTGAAACAACGATTATTTAGGAGTCATAGTGGAATGTTCAATTGAAATAAAGTCCTCTAGGGATTCATCTAACATATTGAAGTCATCACAACTAAATGGCTCATCATACACATGAAAGTTTTGCAAAAAGTAATCTGACATTATAAGATGCTCAAATTAACTCAAGACTTAAATACAAAATGATTAAGCACAAACTTTGTGAAAATATAATAGAATAACATTGTGCAACACACAAAATTGTAATTTCAAACTCTTTTAATGAAAGGATAAAGGAAATCACTCAAGTTTCAATATACATGCTTTCATGAAAGAGAATTTATAATCTAAATATGTTTTAGGACAACAAACTAACTCAGATCTGATGTTTAAAAGGATGCTAATTCTTTAGAGTATGGGTTCACCAAAATGTTTAGTCAAAAAATGGGGAAACAATATAGAAGACTTCAAGTCCCACACTTTCACACACTATAGCATTAGGGAAGCAAGGGATGCATTTAGGGATAAACTATTGATTTCCAATGTTCCCTTCTCCTACTAATTAGGTCTATGTGACTATTTTGATCAGGTTTTTATAGGCTAGTATCTCTCACTAAGCATGAAACCCTAAATTGCAAGTCAAACTATAATAACTTAATTTTTGACATAGATATGAATGAGATTATCACAAAAATGTAGAGGAAACTATTCAGAGATAGTGTACTCAGAAATAGAGGACCAGTTGGACTCAGGTGCCAATGCTAGTGTCCCAAAAGTGTTTGAATGTTAGTATTTTATGCAAAAAATATCTTTCAATCTCCAGAGACTTCCAAATCCTGAAGAAATCACCCAATTGGACTAGGGCATTAGTGCCAATGTCTCAAAAGTCTTGGAATCTCAAAATCTAAAGTCTGTGAGGACTGTTCCTGCAATATCTATCTTCATGTCACTCCTTTCCACTAGATCTCAACAAATTCAACTTGTACATGCAAAAGGGGGAGAAAGATGGTTGCGGCTATATAAGAGCTTGCTCAATCAAGCCCCATTTTCAGTATTCCTACATCAATAATAGCCCAAGATAAAGATCTGCAAATGTGTGTGTTCATCTAACAAATATGCATGCATAAACATAAAACCCTAGATGACTCAAGAATCAAGGAAAGATCAACAATTTGCTTCAACTCAATGAACAAACACAACTTCACCTCAAGGAGATGAAAGCAATGAAGACTTGCATGAACAAGAAGGCGAGGCAGCTATGTCCGCAGAGGATTTCAAGCTTGATGTTGGAGGCTTCAGCCCTTCTCTCGATCATGCAAAAGGTGTACAAATCCTAGGAAGAGCAAGATAGTCTCAAGATCTTGATTCCTAATCTCCATCCATTGTCTCCATGATAGCAAATTCAAATAACTTCAAAGAGCTTCAAAAAGTCACTGATCTTCAATGGCGATTTTGGTAGAGTTTTGGCATAAAGCTTGCATATCGATTATGTGTAATAAAATGATTCTCAAATGTCTTTAAATATCTAACCTTAGGAATTTAAAATTTCAAAATAAGATGTCAACATTGCGCAAAAAATGAAATTTGAAAACAGAATCTCAGAATGCATGGTGGGGGCCGACATCCCTCCAAAATTCAAAACCCTTGGAAATAGGGTAAGACAAGGGCACTAGTGCCTAAGTCCAAGCCTTGGTTTCCCAATCAGGTCTGCCTCAAGGAGGTTAGGGGATCCCAAATCCAAGTTTGCTTTTCGCCTTCAGTCTTCAATTATTCTAAAATATGACATTTCTTTTGTTGGATATAGGTCAATCAGGGTTTAGGAAGGTCTGAAATAAACTAGGTTGGAAGGTCACGAAAGGAGAGGAGCTAAACTATGAGAAATTGTACCGTTCCATGCAGGAGGACAATTTCTAACATAACAATCATATATCAATTAAGATATGAATTTCAAAAGTATATAGATGTGTAATGGAGAAATTTGCTTATTCAAGTTATTTTTGTTAATTTTTGGGTTTATTTTGAGGGAATAGTTTAATAAAATTATAATGTATCCATAAATGCTATACTTTTGTATAAAATTGGATTCATTTCATGATTTGTTATCTCTTTCTATTTACACTTTGTTTTTAAACAGATTTGTCACTACAATTCTTTACTTGACTTGTCCAACAAGTAGTGACAAAGTCTACCACAATTAGAAAGATTGTTATTAATTTAACAATCTTCCTCTGTGTTCGAGAGGGGTAGCTCCTTAGTATGATTGAATTTGAGGTTTTTAGGGTATGCGTTTAACCAAAAAGCAAGAAAAGCACACCTACTAAACTAAAAGATGGAAGAAGACTTAAGGGTATGAGCACAAAATCTTGTATCAAACATACTTTATAAGAGAAACAACTGAAATTATCTAGATTTGAAAAATATTATCTAGATATTGCATACACATAAAAAAAAGAATACTTAGATGAAAGATTAAGCTCAAGATCTACAAATGACTATTCATAATCCACACAAAGTTTGCAAAAGAAACCCACAATATGATGTTGCAAACTTAACATAAGAAAAATTCACAACAATTCAGAACCAATGACTCAAAGTTTATTTGTATTTTTGGCATTCAAAACTTGAGAGCTCAAAGTCTCTTGTTAGATTTTTGTAGTAATATCTGTGCAAAATCTTTTCCAACAATGGAAAGATAAAAATGGATACCCCTTAAAAGAAAAGTCTATAATAGTAGAAGAAAAATGTCAAACAGAAAGAAGATCATTTTTCCTTTCCCTAGCCCTCCTTTATAGATTTATAAATGAAATAGTTTCTTGATTTGTAATTGCTTCTTGAAAAAGGAAAATAAATAAAACAAACTTTATTAGATTTTCTTTTCTTTCATTATAAGAATAAAGTTGATTTTACATCTATTACAATATGACTTATAAAATTCATTTTACAAACAAAAGATAAAAGAAAATCTAAATATATTAATCTTGAATTTCCTTATTTTTTTTCTAAACTTTAACCACTAACTAAATCATCTACATGGGACTTTGATTGAGAAGAAACCATAATCACCTTATAGTTCCTAAAATTGGTGACTGTTGGAGCTATAGCCCTTCCACCTGGTATGCTCATGGTATAGAGACATATCTTCCATGTAGATAATGCTTCACCAATTCTTTTGTGAAAATAAAAAATTTCTTTTTGGAAGGATATTAGAGAGGTAGACATATTACTCAACTTCTCCATAGTATTACCATATTCAATGTCCTTAAACAATTCCTTCGAAACTAAATCCTTGAACCTCTTCCTCACGACATCAATTTTCATAGATTGATCTCATCCTCTTTCAAGATGTCAGCATCTATTGAAAGGAAATTTGCTTGAACATCCATTAAGATTGAGTCATAGGTCTTAATGAAATTATTGTATTCAATTAAAAATTGTTTGATTACCAAAGTTTTTCATTCAATCCCCCTTGACCATTTGAAGGTTTCATTTTCTTCAACCTTGTTAAAGACCTTCTTGACAACCAAAATACTTACATCAACTTTGACCATTTCTTGCATATCTCTGACAATGACTTGCAACACATACTCTTCCCTTTTGGCTATTTGGCGCAATCGGTTCGGCTCCATGAGCTATGGAATGCAAAATCTCACTCCTCGCATCTTTCCACTACATGAAACTAAATCATTTTGGAACAATGAGTTCCTTGCCACCATAGGCAAACAAAATTGATTTAAAAAAAAAACTAAGGTAGGTATTTATAAGTGGACCTGACATCCACCTATACATTCAAAGATGATGTTCCTAGGTGTCACAATTTGATGGATCAGTCAGTCCAATGTTTGACAACTTTTTTGTCTACATTTGATGTAGCTGATAATGACCAAGAGGCTTTTCCACTAAAAAGACACCTCCCCTAGCATTCACCCACCCACCCTAATACATTGGCATAGTCAATTCCACCCTATGAGGTATGGAATTTATTCTAGTTACATCCATCAAAGCATAAAGGATATGGGAATTTTGTCAGATGTTGTAGTTGTAATTGCCTTGATAGACATGTATGCAAAGTGGTAGGTGTAAAGCAAATGTAGAAAGGTGAAATGAGGATATGCAAAGCATAGAAACCATATAGAAGGTGAAATGAGGACATTCAAATCATGCCAAACCTCTCTCTCTCTCTCTCTTCCTCATTTTGCAAGAGAAAGACAAATGCACATTCAATGTAGGTAATGAGAAATTTGCATAAGATCTATAAGAGATTTGTTATTGGATGTATTTACATAATTTCTATTTTGAATTGTATCTAACTTCACTCATTGACTGGTGAGTTTGAGGAAACAAGTCTACTTGAAGGTAATGAAAAACAAGAAGGTAAAGTTTATGAGGCAATGTAACTTCAGCCCTCACATTTATTGAAAATTGTACAAAGAACACATACATTATCCATTATAATATGAAAACATAGTTTATCCATTTGCATGAGAAAGTAAGGGATATATAAACTTTCAATAATATGGGATTGGCACGTATAAAATGAAATTCCATAACCTTAGCCAACATCCTCCTTGTCTATGCCCATATGGGATCTTCGGAATAGGGTATGGACATCCATAGAAGCATAAAAGATAAAGGAATATTGACAGATGATGTAGTTGCAACTTCACTAAGAGACATGAATGTAAAGTGTGGAAGCATAGACAAGTGATGCCATCCTAGCTCAGCCATACATCAACTTGGCTCTTTACCTTGAACACTTGATTGTAACCTATCATGCCTTGTCTATTCACACCACTCCTAAAATTCATGACATAGATCTTGTCTAGAGATCTTCACTAGATCATATGACACCAACTTGATATGTTCATGCAACGAACTAAGCAATTCACGTTCTCACTAGCTCACACTAGCTTCACTCTAGGCTTAAAATAAGACCAAATCTTGATTGGAAGACTTACAAAGATTCACATGGTATGAAAACACTCAAGTATTCTTAAATTCACTATACCAACCTTTTCCATGCATGGGCAGAGCTTTGTGATTAGTATAACATGTACTTGCCTTGTAGGTGGTCTAGGAGTTTGTAGCCCTTCTTAGAGACCTTTCATGTCATAACTTCCTTCATACACCTGATAATGGAGATTTGAGACCTGATTTGGATACCCTTTTGGTCCTTGTAAAATTTATTTGAAAATGAGATAGGGTTGTTTTGTACGAAATAGGAAAAAAATGGGTTGTTACAATCAAATTAGGCCTATTTTGGGGACTGTAACGTAACAACAGAGATTTACACATGGATTTAAACCCTAAGATTGATAAGGAAGGTGTAAATAGGCATATATAACATGTCTAAACATGTCCCTTGCAGAAATCATTGACCCAACACAAGAACTCTCAAAAATACACTAAAACAAGGTCTCTTTAAGCCAAATAGAGTAGGGCTTATTCAAAATGGTGCTTACACATGTGAGAAACCTCTGAAATATTTCCTTTAGCTCTGTACATACCTGCATATGGTGGAATTGGGAGAAAATCAAAATTTACTAAAACTACACCCTCAATGGCTGAGAGTACTTAGTTTTCTATAATTTCAAAATAAGTTGCTTCAAGGGGTCTAACTCATTAGATTAGGTCTGTTCACGTATATTACACCTCATGGAATCATCACAGTGCTCAAGTTAAAGGGTCTAAGGGTCTGTATTAAAGTTTAGATACCAAAAATACAAGATAAACAAAAAGAAAACATGCAACAAAGTATACACAACTATAATCACTTGCTTATTCCTTCAGTAAACTCTAAATACAATGCCTTCACACCTTCTTCACACCTGCTATACACCTGCATACTTCTTCTATTTCCTTCTTCAATGGATTATATACAAAAACTAGTCTTTGCTATATTCTTTGGCAACCTCTAAAGTTGCTCCTAAACAAATTCAACCTCTCCTAAAGTTATTCAACTGCTTCCTTGAATAGGAAACATGGTTATCTCCTTAATACCACACAGATTTCATCCCTATAACTTTGTATTTGAAACTTATAAGCTTTATCCACTCATCCCTATCCACCTAGACCTAGTCAACTTACCCTTTTTACTTCCCACTACACTCATTCACCTCTTGACAACATGTCAAGGTGGTTTTACAATATGAAAGAATATAAATATGTTCTATGAGACCTTCAAGGTCATTTTAACCTCTTAAATCCTTTCATTTTCATGTTTGAGGCCTCCAAAAGTCCTTATACAACTTGAATTTTCAAATAGTCCATTTTGGCAGGAAAATGGGAAACCCTTATCTAAATGACTTAAATGGATGTCTTGACCTACAAAACCACTTGGAAACATGAAAATGTCCTCCTTGCCATCTCCTAAAGTCACTTCATTGGTTTTGAGACTATGCTCCTACAACAACAAGGAAGGTGAATTGTTTGACATGATGCCTCAAAGAAATGCAGTCTCATGGAATGCAATGATTGAAAGATATATGCACAAAATGGATGTTTTCAAAAAGGATTTAGAAGATTTCAAGAAAATGAAATTGGTAGGTGTAAAGACAAATTGCACAACCTTAGCCAGCATCCTCCTTGTCTATGCCCATATGGGATCTCCAGAATAGGGTATGGACATCCATCAAAGCATAAAGGATATGGAAATTTGGACAGATGTTGTAGTTCTAGATGCCCTAGGATACATGTATGCAAAGTGTGGAAGCATGGACAAGGCACATAAACTTTTTGACATTGTTTAAGGTGGAAAATGAAGAGGATTTGTTTAGGGTTGATTTTCATGGTTTGTGTTAATCCTCCTTTCACCACTAAACATTCAAGGACTTTTAGCTGAGTAGGAAGTCTACCATAGGCCTTCTATCACTTGGAACATAGGGGAAGACTGGAATTGTATGATTTTGTTATTTAATTAAGTCCAATTATGCTCAAAACCCTAATTATGCAAATTCAGAAGCAAACCGACAAATTACAGAAAATGATCAAACACAGATCAAATGACAATCAAATGTGTACTAGATTTCAAAGTTTAGAAAATGGAAAAGTCAGGGACTAATGAGCAGATGCCCTAGTCTAGTGCCACCATTTTTTTTGAGATCTGGGAATCTTGTCTGCAACCTCTTCCTACCATTCTGAAGATTTTCCTATTGCGGGATCTGGAGCACTAATGAGTGGGCGCCCAAGTCTAAGTCCCTATTTTCTTCTCTGATATGCAATTTCAACAGTTTACACTACTCTCCTGCAACTCCACTTTTTCTTCTTTCACAACTTGTAACCTGTAATCACAAAAAAATAGGTTGGGGGTTGTGGTGTTTAGAGGCTTGCCTCAGTCAAGCCCCAGAGAGACATTCAAGTCTTTCAAACACTGTTGTCAGATAAAGAGTCTGTATCCCTATGGGATAGAGGCAAAACCCAAATGATAAATGATAGAAAACACAATTGATATCACCTTGTAGTGAAGATCTCATGGAAGGAAGATGCTCTTCTTGCCATGAGGAGATGGATGCTCAATCTGCAAATACAAACACAAAAATTATGCTATGCTCTGCCACACAATGAATATTTTGAATGCTCAAATCACAAGAATGCATAAAGTTGTCCAATTTCCATCTAGTTTACAAATGAATCACTAATCATGCTTATATATGCAACTACAAACATTCCCACTAAGAATTTCATAATTCAAACTTACCATGTCGGCATAGGACCTAAATAACAGTCATAAACTGACACTTCAAAATTGGGCCTAACCTAAAATAGGGTAGGACTAGGGCATGGGCGCCCAAGTCCTCCCCCTATTTCAAGTAGGATTTATCATAAATGTACCCCCTAGGTCCCATTTGCCATGAAACTTCAAGGTTTTCTCATTGGGATGTCAAATTAACATGAAAGATGTCCTAAATGCATCCTAAAGGACCCAGAAGCTAAACCTTGATAGGAAAAGCCCCAAAGATTACTTTTTCTGACATAACATTTAGCCCCCACTTTAATGTATGTATAAATGCAAGGCCAATACATGCATCAAAGTACGGTCAACAAGCACATCAAACACGCCAAGCACAGAGAAGACACACCAATCACAGAGAAGATAGTTACAGGCATGCAAAACTTGGAGAAGACAATTACTGTCATGCAAAACACAAAGAAGATAGTATTGAAGATATGTAAAACATAGTGAATGCAGTGAAGACAGTGATGATTTTTCTTTTCTTTTTCTTTTTCTCATATATATGAAATGTAGATGCAAGTATAAGGAAAGTAAACACACCACCCATAATGTAGGAGGGACTCATTGCCACCAGTCTTTAAGACTGCATATGGGGCAACAAACACACAATACAAATCAAGCACACCATACAAATCAAGCATGCCATACAAATCCCAAAGCATAGGAGGGACTCATCGCCACCAGTCTTTAAGACTATGCTTGGGAACAAACACACAATACACACACACTTGGAAGAGATGGAGAAAACATGACAGACAAGCAATGGAGTGTTCCTATTTCTAGGTTCATCACCATCTCAGGCACATTACGGGCACACACCGACAATTGGGCTTCACCACAACTGATGCAAAGCTGCCACGGGAAAGCCTTCAATCAAACAGTGAAATGCTCATAAATCGCATTCACAATCTACATACAACACTTGACTCATTACCACCGGTTTGCTATAGTGTTTTGCGTACCGGTTTACCACCACGGCCAGTCATAAAATGTATCGGGCGCTTGTATTCCCACCAATGTACATTCTTCAACATGCAAGACTTAACCTCTTATCGTCGGTGAGTTTGATGCCCTTACCTGTTTCTGCCGGTCACTATTTGTATTTGTAGAAAATGTATGTCTCAACATACAATTGCTAAGTGTAATCAGAACATACAAAAGATAACCCCCAATTGCTGGTTCCCTCTACCTCCGTGGCTGGTAACCTTATGTATCTTAACCTAATGTATCTGTGAATGTATATTTCGATATACATTCAAACATACAACTCAAAATATACATTCACTGAATCCTCTAGAATATGCTTTTCAAGAAAGGTTGACCGCTGACTTCTTTGTATCAATCCGATGTACATTCATAATGTACATTCAACACATGCAACCCAAAAAGTGCTTCGACGGGATACACACAAACAAACAATTGCGGGATACACAGAATATGATCCGATACTCCTTGCGATATACACAGAACTTGTATATCAACAATGTATATCTTCAATGTACATTTAGAATGTACATTCTAAAAAATGCATTCAAAACATGCAAGCAAAAGGTGCATTCTTCCACATACTTTGCTGATTGTATATTTGACTTAGCTGTTGACTGCCTTGTATGTCGAAACCCTTGTATATTTGCAATGTATGTTTAATACATACAACCAAGACATACAAACTTCTAATCAACCCGATATGCTTGCGACATGCAAGTTTCAATAGATGAAAGTGATATACTCACAGAATGAGTATCCGGCATACAATTACTGTATATATCCCAAATGCATCTTTAAGGAAAACCCGTGAATCTTCACTGTTTGAACACAACAAAACCCACAATTTTTTCGATCTGTTTCTTCGACAAACTAACATAGATCTCAAGCTTTCAAAACCTAGCACATGAGGATGCTAGGGTAAATCAGTGCATGCTACAAATTGATCCCATAGACATGAAATGAACAAACAAACAAACAGAATGAAAACCTAAACTAATGTACATGACCATTCCACTAATTACAAAGTAATTAACCAGTGGAATGGATTAAAAATCCATCTCGACTGCAAAATCAGAAAACCAGGTTACATAATGGAATCGGACACTATAGGATCTTCTTTATTATGCCTTCAAAGATGAATACAACTGAATAATTTCAAATGCACAATCTCTGCTCTAATCTCTCTACATATTCCCTCAAATCAATCTAAGCTAGGGTATTTAACTACTCACAGTTAGTAGTATTGACATGATTCCCAACAGCTGGGAGACAATTCCAGGCAGCTGGGAGATCATAACTACCTAACAAACTCAACAAACTTGTAAATGCACTCAACAGGTGTCCCTTGGGACTTACAAATAGAAACAACCAAATTCAAACTACAAAGATAATTGGTCAAACAGACCTTATTACATTAAAAGCATAAAACATAACAACCTAGTGAGACTTTTATGCTTGTTTAAGGAGTGCCCCTGCACCATACTCCCTGGGAGAAGAAATCTCAAGTCCACTTGAGATGAGAGTTGGTAAGTTTGCTCCATGTTTCTTGAACTATTCTTCTATCATCCAAACTACTTCTGAATTTGGTTTCCCTTGCCAAGCCACCAAATATTCCATATACTTTGTGTTCCTGGTCGTCTTTGCCATTCTTGAGTCTAAAATTTTCTGCAATTGTAGTGGATCGTGCTTAGGAATGTCATCAGCTATTGTATCCTGTATTGATTCCTGTTCTTCATCTGGATTAGATCTGTATGGAGTTAAATCACATACATTGAAGATAGGAGATAAGCCAAGATCAGAAGGAAGTTGGATTTCATAAGCATTCTATCCATACTTTTTCAAAATCTAACATGGTCCAATCTTCCGCTGCATTAGTTTGGTATGTTTACCTTTTGGAAGTCTTTCCTTCTTCAAATTAACCCACACCAAATCTCCAACATCAAACTGTACATCTCTCTTCTTCTTGTTAGCATATTCTTTATACTTCAATGTAGTTTGCTAGAGTTGAGTCTTGACTTGATCATGCACCTCTTTGATTGATGCTGCAAAAGCTTCTCCATGTGCACTAATAGACTCTCTTGTAGGTAAATCTCTTAACTCCAAAATACCTCTTGGATGAATACCATACACCACTTGGAAAGGTGATATCCCTGTACTTCTATGGATAGTGTCATTATAGGAAAATTCATCCTATGATAGGATGTTATCCCACTTCTCTCCATGTTGCCTTGTCAAACACCTTAGCAAATTTCCCAACGAATGGTTAACTACTTCAGTCTGTCCATCAGTTTGAGGATGATAAGCTGATGAGAAGGACAAATTGGTACCAAGCTTCTTCCAAAGAGTCCTCCAAAAATGGCCAATAAATTTCACATCTCTATCTGATACTATGCTCAATGGTAATCCATGAATCCTCACTATCTCATTGAAAAATAGGTCTGCGACATATGAAGCATCACAAGTAGTTTTGCATGGCAAGAAATGTACCATTTTACTGAATCTGTCTACTACCACAAAAACACTATCATATCCTTTCCTTGTTCTAGGTAAACCCAACACAAAATCCATACTTATGCTCTCCCATGGCCTAGAAGGAATGGGCAATGGCTGATATAAACTTGCATTAGTAGATCTCCCTTTTGCTTTCTGACATATCACACACGATTCCACAAATTTCCTCACATCTAACTGTAACTTAGGCCAATAGTAATGTCTCTTTACAAGATCCAAAGTCTTATCCAGACCAAAATGTCCCACCATGGCTCCACAATGCTTCTCCTTAATGACGTTCAGCCTCATAGAACATCGTGGGATACACAACTGTCCTCCTTTGAACAGTAATCCATCCTATATTAGAAATTTAGAATACTCAACATGATATTTATCTCCAAAAGAAGTACACATGTTGTAGATCTCTCCAAAGTCTTCATCAGCACCATACATAGTCTTTAAGGAATTAATTCCAACACTTTCCAATTGAATTTGATTTAGGGTGAGAGCCCTCCTGCTCAAAGCATCTACTACCTTATTCTTGACCCCTTTCTTGTGCTTGAGTGTGAAAGTGAAAGCTTGCAAAGTTTCCACCCACTTCATGTGTCTATGGTTTAGTTTCTCTTGGCTGTTTATGAAACTAAGGGCCTGATTATCTGTAAACACTATGAATTCTTTTGGCATCAAGTAATGCCTCCACTTTTTGAGTGACTGGACTAGAGCATACATCTCCAAATCATAGGATGAGTATCTCTTCTTAGCATCATTGAGTTTCTCACTGAAAAATGCAATAGGCCTCCCTTCTTGACTGAGTACTACTCCAATTGCCATGTGACTTGCATCACATTCTACCTGAAAATTTTTATTAAAATTAGGAAGTGCAAGGACTGGCTGCTGTGCCACCTTCTTCAATGTTTCAAATGAATCATCTGCCTCCTTTGTCCAAGTAAATCTGCACTTTTGTCCTCCTTTTATGGTGTCAAGCATGGGTGCACAAACATGACTAAACCCTCTTATAAACTTCCTATAGAAGGTTGCTAACCCATGGAAACTTCTGACATCATTTATGGTTCTAGGAGTTGACCAAGACAATATGGCACTTACCTTCTCTTGATCCATTTGTAGTTTTCCATGTGAGATGACAAAACCCAAGTAGATGATCTCCTCTTGCATGAACAAACACTTGTCCAAGTTGATCATTAACTGCTCTTCATGTAACCTTTTGAGGACTAGGTCTATATGTTTGAGGTGTTCTTCCCTTGTATTACTGAAAATTAGAATGTCATCTAGATATACTATGACAAATTTGCCTATAAATTCTCTCAAGACCTCATTCATCAACCTCATAAAGGTACTAGGGGCCTTGGGCAAACCAAAAGGCATGACTTTCCACTCATATAACCCCTCATTGGTCTTAAATGAAGTTTTCCATTCATCTCCTGGCCTAATCCTGATCTGATGATAGCCACTTTTCAAATCTATTTTTGTGAAATATTTGGCACCTCCCAAGAAATCAAACAAACCTTCTATCCTAGGGATTGGGAACCTATACCTGATTGTTATCTTGTTGATAGCTCTTGAATCAGTGTAAAGTCTCCAAGTGCCTTCCTTGTTTGGTGCTAGTACTGTTGGTACTGCACATGGGATTAAACTTTTGCCAATTAGGCCTATTTCCAACAATTCCTTAATCTGCCTTGCTACCTCTGCATTCTATTCTGGTGTAAGCTTGCATGCTGCCTTGTTTGGTAGTGTAAATCTAGGGATTAGATCTATGTAATGACTAATGTCCCTCACAGGTGGTAGGGACCTTGGCATTCCATCAGAGATGATGCCTTTGTATTTGTCCAATAGTTCTTGGACAGCAGGGTCTATGAACCTTTGCTTCTTCTCCCCCTTGACTTCTTGTTGCTACTCCTTGTTCACCTTTAGGCATGGAATGAGGGCATATGCAACTGCTCCTTCATCTACTATCTCCTTCATGAATTGTTTGCCTTCTACCATCATCACCTTGACTTCTTTCCCTTTTGATTCTACCTCCTTCTCCATTAATGGTAGTGACTCTGTCTTCTCACCATCCTTGGTGATTGAATAGGTGTTTCTAACTCCATCATGTTGGGCTTTCAAATTGTATTGCCATGGTCTTCCAAGTAGGAGATGGCAAGCATCCATCTGAGCTATGTCAAACAATAATTTGTCTTGGTATGGTCCAACTTGAAACTCTACCCAAGCCTGTTCTTCCACAACTATTTGCTGACCTTGAGTGAGCCATGAGACCTTGTACGAGCAGGGATGTGGTAGCCTTCTAAGCTTAAGCTTTTCTATCATTTCAACAGACACAAAATTTTCAGTAGATCCAGAGTCAATCAGAACTTTACATACCTGTCCTCCTGCCTTGCAAGTAGTTTTGAAAAGAGACTTTCTTTGTGGGGGTTCTCTGTCAGGCACCTTCATAGTGGCCATTGCTCTCCTGATCATCAAAGCTTCTCCTATCTTAGGATACCCATATCTGATAGTATCATTCACACTCTGATAAGTGTTGGAGCTTGTCGCACTTTGACAATCAGATTCTTGGATCAGATTTGTCCTCCTTTCTCCCCCTAAACTTGTTTCTTTTTCTAGACATCTACTGGCTATGTGGCCTTCCCAATTGCAATTGTAACATCTAATAGCTCCTCTGCCCTGAGATCTCCCTCTGAATGGTGGTCGTCTACCCCTGAAATTTCCTTTTTGATCATAACTTCCCTTTTGAGTTTGACTGTTGTCTCCTTTGCTACTCTCTTGATTGGTTTCACCTTGGTGTCCAAATCCATTTCCTCTGCCTCTGAATGGACTTCTTCCCCCTCTTTGCTATCTTCCTCTTCCTCTATTGTTCTGCTCTTGTCTTCTCTTTAGTTTCTCTTCCACCTTGAGTGCTAATTGGTAGCACTTCTGAATTGTATCTGGATTATGCATATTTAGGTCTTCTTGGATGGTAAATCTCAACCCATTGAGATACCTAGCTACCGTCTCTTCCTCATTCTCCTTCACCTTTGTCTTGAGACATAGTTTCATGAACTCTTCAGTGTATGCACTGACATCTAACTCCTTCTGCTTTAGATTTTGTCTCCTCTTATGTAATTGGATGTTGTAATCCAATGGAACATAGGCTTCCTTTACTAAAGCCATCATATTCTTCCACGTAGCAACTCTGTTCTTTCCTTCTTTCACCCTATCATCTTGGATGAAATTCCACCAGGTTAGTGCAGCTCCTTTCATTTTGGATTGAGCTATCTTCACTCTTTGGTGGTCTGGTATTTCCTCTGTTTCAAAGAAATTGTTCAAGGAGTCTATCCACTCCATCACTGAATCAAGTTCCATTTTTCCTACAAACACTGGTAGGTCTATTTTCATATCCATGGTCCTTCACTCCATGGATTTGAGGGCATTAAGTAAGGGTCTCTAGTTTCCAGGAACCTCTATCTCTTCATGCCTAGGGATCTCCTCTTCATCCCTATCTTCTTTTTCACCAGAATCTTTTTCCGTTCTGACTTTGTCCCTCAATTTTTCCAACTCATCTTTCAATGCCTGATTCTGAGCACTAATTGCTTTGCTCTCTAAAATCTGCTTCTTTACCAGGATAGCCAATTCAGCATTGGTTATCCTTGCTGGGTACTCTTTTGACCCTTCTCCTTCTGACATTTTGTTGTCTTCTCCTTCCCAAAAGATACAACCTTCACTCTGATACCACTATGATGCAGAGCTGCCACAGGAAAGCCTTCAATCGAACAATGAAATGCTCATAAATTGCATTCACAATCTACATACAACACTTGACTCATTACCACCGGTTTGCTACAGTGTTTTGCATACTGGTTTACCACCACAGCCAGTCATAAAATGTATTGGGCGCTTGTATTCCCACCAATGTACATTAAAATGTACATTCTTCAACATGCAAGACTTAACCTCTTATCATCGGTGAGTTTGATGCCCTTACCTGTTTCTGCCGGTCACTATTTGTATCTGCAGAAAATGTATGTCTCAACATACAATTGCTAAGTGTAATCGGAACATACAAAAGACAACCCTCGATTGCCGGTTCCCTCTACCTCCGTGGCCGGTAACCTTATGTATCTTAACCCAATGTATCTGCAAATGTATATTTTGATATACATTCAAACATACAACTCAAAATATACATTCACCGAATATTCCTCCAGAATATGCTTTTCAGGAAAGGTTGACTGCTAACTTCTTTGTATCAACCCGATGTACATTCAACACATGCAACCCAAAAAGTGCTTCGGTGGGATACACATAAACAAACAATTGCGGATACACAGAATATGATCTGATACTCCTTGCGATATACACAGAACTTGTATATCGACAATGAATATCTTCAATGTACATTCTAAAAAATGCATTCAAAACATGCAAGTGAAAGGGCATTCTTCCGCATACTTTGTTGATTGTATATTTGACTTAGCCGTTGACCGCCTTGTATGTCGAAACCCTTGTATATTTGCAATGTATGTTTAATACATACAACAAGACATACAAACTTCTAATCAACCTGATATGCTTGCAACATGCAAGTTTCAATAGACGAAAGTGATATACTTATAGAATGAGTATTCGGCATACAATTACTATATATATCCCAAATGCATCTTTAATGAAAACCCACGAATCTTCATTGTTTGAACACAGCAAAACCTACAATTTTTCTAATCTGTTTCTTCGACAAACTAACATAGATCTCAAGCTTTCAAAACCTAGCACATGAGGATGCTAGGGTAAATCAGTGCATGCTACAAATCGATCCCATAGACATGAAATGAACAAATGGACAGACATAATGAAAACCTAAACTAATGTACATGACCATTCCACCGATTACAAAGTAATTAACCGATGGAATGGATTAAAAATCCATCTTGACTGCAAAATCAGAAAATTAGGTTACAGAATGGAATCGAACACTACATGATCTTCTTTATTACACCTTCAAAGATGAATACAACTGAATAATTTTAAATGCACAATCTCTACTCTGATCTCTCTACATATTCCCTCAAATCAATCTAAGCTAGGGTATTTAACTACTCAGTCAGTAGTACTGACATGATTCCCAGCGGCTGGGAGACAATTCCAGGTGGCTGGGAGATCATAACTAACTAACAAACTCAACAACCTTATAAATGCACTCAACAGGTGTCCCTTGGGACTTACAAATAGAAACAACCGAATTTAAACTACAAAGATAATTGGTCAAACAGACCTTATTACATTAAAAGCATAAAACATAACAACCTAGTGAGACTTTTAGGATTGTTTAAGGAGTGCCCCTACACCAACAACAATCATCGAAGACATGCTTAAGGGTTGAGTTAGTCATAGAACTGTCCCCCACCTCTGCAGAGGACTTTTTGAAAATGATAGGATGTGCACTCTCCACAAGAAATACACCATCCATGCCTCTGCAGAGGGCTTAAGATAAAAAAAGGATATACGCGATATCCCGCCTCCACAGAGGGATTAAATGATTGGAATAGATTTCAAACAAACCTCAAAGTGCAGGAGGAACTCATTGCCACCAGTCTTTAAGACTGCACCTAAGAACAAACATACTTTTCTAACATCTAAAACAAACATCTTACCTTATATATGCCCCCACCTTAAGGTGGTTGATATCGTATACCGATATCAAGCACATTAAGGTAGGAAAAAAACACACAAGGGAACACAAGCTCTCGCAAGGCCCATGCCCCCCGGAGGTGACATGTACCTTACGATCGCCAAATGTTCCCACAAACACATTCCTACAAGAAAAGTGTTAGCATCCATATAATCATGATAAACAACAATGCATGATGCAAGATTCCATATAGACAAAGTGCACATAGCAGCAGTATTGTTATGTTTTGTAAGTGCGATAAGACAACATCAAGATCACACGGAGTGTTTCTACTAGCCAAGCATCAGATAATATATAAAAACCCCATTGTCATGTAGAAACTAAGTCCAATTTTTGATTTATCACTAAAGGGACACTAGGTCCGCATCAGTATAAAATGTTTTTCGTCATCCACCCACTAGATAGAAACACTAGAGGAAGGGAAATAGTAAATCGAGAGAGAAGAAATAAGTTCCTTAGGGACAATCATGTAGGAGGGTTCCCCCAAGTCACCAACCACAACACTATGTCCATAAGACACAACACACAACAATGAAAAATAGAGGAGAAGTGATATAGAAGAATGATTATACAAATAGAAGGTCACAATAGAAGTGGTCTCCTGGTATCCTTGATCTTACAAGAGAATCAAGGGTCATCTGAGGAGGCCTAAACAACACACAACACATCATGGGGGAAACACATCATGAGAGATAAAGGGTTAGAAATACTTACCTGTAGAGAGATTCATGCTAGTGGTTGTCAACAATCATATCATCCTCTTCCCAATCTTGAATGCTAAAGGAAAAAGGCATAGGTTGTTCCATTTGTCTTTCTAATGTATTTTGATTATCTCCCGATCCTTGAAAGGATAATGGAGGAGCAACCTTAGCATAAATATCATCTCTCCATGGATAGGGTAATACTTCAATACTTTCCTTATCCACTTCTATAATAGTGATTATATTATCGAAGTCTAGATAGTCATCTTGATAATAATCATAATAAGTTTATTGTTCTGTGGGATCTCTTTCCACATTCACTAATGCTTCTTCTTGGCCAGGGAGAGCATTGGAATGAAAGAAAGGTAAAGTGTTACTAAGAAGTGTAGATGTCGTATCATTATCATCTTCATCATCATAAGTTTTAGCTAATGATTCCATTTCATTAAGATAATTTTCATACTCATCATTCTCAATGTGTTTTGTTAAATCTTCCACTACCCGAGGGTGTGTATTCATGAGAGATATGTAATTATCTAGATCATATTGAGGCATGACATTATGATACACTATATGCATTAAGCCTCAGATTACATTAACACCGTCTTGTTTGTCTTTTATCAACTCTCTTATGTTATGAATAGTAGGTATAGCTTGGTCAGCGATCCTTTCAATTTCCATAAATGCTTGAAAATCGGCTAAGTCATTATCAAGTTTGTTTATTTGCTCATCAGATACATATGTTATCACATCAATAGGGTCCTCAACATCATGAGATATTTGTTCTATTGTAGTTGTAGGAGGCATGATGTCTTGCAAAAGTTGTGTTTCTTCTGTTGTTGGAAAGGTATTAGTGATTTCATTATCTTGTACTAGTATATCCTCATGGGAAGAATCATTTTTGAAAGAATGACTAGAGGACAAGTTTATGTCATCATCACATGTAGTAGATATAGGAGAAGTGCTATCACAATTATCGTTTTCATTTCTACTCATGGAGATGAACTCAGTTAAGCTTTCTAATATCGTAGGATGTTCACTCATGAGGGTTAAAAATTGGTCAAAATCAAGATCTTTGATAAATGCATGAAAAGATACCATTGAAAAATGACATGAAGGTGCCATGTGTATGTTTTCAAATCATTGTAATATCATATTTTAAAAACTTTTGAAAATTTATGCAAAAGACAAGTGCAAAACTATGTGTAAAAATGACCTAAAATGCTTGATTTTTTCAACTTTTCCAAATGCCAATAAGTGAAAGAAAAGGTGTTGTAAGGAAAATGATGAAGTGAATAAAAAATATGTCTGAGATCAGTCCAATAAATAAATAATATCCTTCACAACATACTTTTTATGCAAACTTAGAGTGATGCCAAGTCAAAACCTAGTGAAAATAAACTAAAATATGCAATTTTTCACAAATTTTCAATGTAAAGACCCAATAAAAGGGGTGTTGTAAAGAGTTTTAGGAGGTACAAAAGATTATAACAGTAATATCAGTCACCTAAAGCCATAAAATCCATCACAACATGCTTGGAGTGCAAATCTAGGTCAAACCCTAGTGAAAATATAGCCAAAATATGCAAATTTTCACCAAATTTTCAATGTAAGAGCCCAATAAAAAGGTGGTGTAAAGAATTTTAGGAGGTGCAGTAGATTATAATAGTAATATCAGTCATCTAAAGCCATAAAATATGTCACAACATGCTTGGAGTGCAAATCTTGAAAGGAAGCTAGGTGTGCGGAAATCGCTTCCTACACTAATCTAATGAGAAGAGGGCTATGCAAATTCAAATTAATTCTTACAACTACAGAAACATAGAACATCTAATAGAGATATTGCAGCAATACACATGAACCAAAAAGAAGACAGAAGAAGAGACAAAGATATAACGTGGGGAAAACCCTTATCGGGTGAAAAACCCCACACTCAGAAACCTGCACAATGTATTATCAAACAGAAAGTTGTTTACGATACACTTGCAATGCAAGCTTCAATGGTCTTTGACACTCGCATCTGGAGTCAATTCGGTAGAGTAAGAGTACCTGTAAAACATGTGATACATCTCCTCCTCCAAGCACCTATTTATATAGAATATATAAGGCAAAATTGGTCCTATCTTGGAATGGGTGTCCAACTTGGCCTCATGGCCCAAAACCCATGCCTAAGGACACTTGGTCAACATTGTAGAATGTATCTGACACTTGTCCATAGTTCCCATCCCAAAGAGGTCACCTATTTCCAAAATGGGCTATGACAGATGCTCTTACAACACTTACGACCATCATAGAATCTGTTATAGCGGTTACAACTTACAACTGTAAGAGAATCTATCATACACAGGCTAAAAATAGGATATTCTCTTACAACATGTCATAGTCCACCTTAGGGCACCCAAATAAGCCTTTTTCAAAGATGCTTCATGACACATGTCTTCACCTATCTTACAAGCTTCTATTTCTGACTCTTACATGTCATAACTTCGTCATAGGAATCCGTCATAACCGTTTTGGTCAAACATTCCCTTACACAACATGAAAGATGTCGACACATGGCAAAATACTCCTACCACAAAGTGGGATGCCTATCTCCTCATGTGAGGACAAAATTACAAGTTGTCATCTTCCATGTAGGATGACACATCACCGTGCCACATCCCACAAAATGACAATATGGAATTTACAATTAATTTACAACATAGACAATGAATTAATAAATACAAACATAAATAATGTAAGGAATTACCAAGGTTGACACACCTTAATTCCCAACATTCTCCCACTTGTCGAACACCTTGTAAGAGCTAATAGAATAACATAATTTAACTGCTATAGGCTAAGAGGTCCATAGACTCTGAACACCATCTGAATTTCTCTGTGCCCACTAGTTTCGCCAATGCATCTGCAACATTCTTCAAAGTATCTACCTTCTCCAAATTTACCTTTCCATCCTCAACCATGTCTCACACGAAGTGAAATTGAACATTAATGTGCTTTGTTCTAGCATGGAAAGTTGGATTCTTCGCAAGGCAAATTGCACTCTGACTGTCACAACTGATCATGATCTGACCTACATCAACACCAATATCTAAACACAATCTCTTAAGCGAAATGGCTTCCTTACAAGCATGAGTTGCAGCCATATACTCAGCTTTTGTCATGGACAAAGAAACAACAGGTTGTCGCTTACTCATCCAACTAATAGCACCACCAAACAGTGTAAACACATAAGCACTGGTGGATCTCCTGCTGTCAATGTCACCTGCCCAATCTGAATCCACAAATCCATGAATATCAACAGAATGCGGATGTCCTGAAACATTACCATGATAGCATATGGAATACTTGGAAGTACCCCTCAAATATCTGAACACTCGCTTAACTGCATCCCAATGAACCCATCCAGGATTAGCCATAAATCGACTGAGGACTCCCACTGCTTGGGCAATGTCTAGTCTTGTGTAGACCATAGCATACATCAAACTGCCAATAACACTAGCATAAGGTACTCTGCTCATGCCCTCCACCTCACTAGGAGATTTTGGACAATCCTCAACAGACAACTTTGTCCCCAAAGAAACATGAACACACAATGGTCTACAATCTGCCATGCTAAACCTGTCCAACATGGTCTTCACATACTTACTCTGGCTTAACCAAAGTTTTCTGTTGGTTCTGTCTCTTCTAATTTCCATTCCTAGAATGTACCTAGCTGCCCCTAAATCTTTCATTTCAAAATGTGCTGACAACTGAGATTTGAAATCAGAAATCATGTTCTTACCCTTCCTAATGAGCAACATATCATCAACATATAGTGCAACAATGAGAATATGATCACCATCAAACTTATAATACACACAATGATCCAATTTTGATCTCACAGATCCAATAGACAACACAAAGGCTTCAAACTTCAAGTACCATCTCCTAGGGGACTGTTCCAAACCATACAAAGATTTCTTAAGCTTGCAAACCAAATTTTCTTTACCTTTTACCATGTAATGCTCTGGCTGTGACATGTAGATTTCTTCCTCCAAATCACCATGAAGGAAAGTTGTCTTCATATCCATCTGTTCTACCTCTAAGTCATAAGCTACTGCAAGAGATAATAGGAATCAAATGGATGTCATCTTTGCAATGGGAGAGAAGATCTCACCATAATCTATACCCTCCACTTGTGAATACCCCTTCACAACCAATCTGGCCTTATACTTCGTAACACTGCCATCTGCACCAAATTTCTTCTTGAACACCTATTTACATCCAACGGGTTTTTGTCCAGGAGGCAAATGCACCAAGTCCCAAGTTTGATTCTTTTCCAAAGAAGCCATTTCATCCTCCATGGCCTCCTTCCAAGAACCTACATCTTTCATGTCCGTAGCCTCTGATATAGTTCTAGGTTCATCACTGTTAGTAAGCAAAGCAAAAGCACAACTAGAATCAAGCAATGTAAAAACAAACCTTTCAGGCTACTTTCTTATTCGTGTAGACCTCCTCAAGAGCTAAGGTTGAGGTTCAGCTTCTTCATCTAAGCTTTCAGAGCTGCAAGAGCTCTCCTCATCATCAAGTCCAACATTGTCTTTCTGTTCAGTCTTCTCAGGGGTAGCAGGAAACTGAACAACATCCTCTTTCTTTTCTTTTTCTTCTGGCTGTAAAATAGTGGAAGAAGGTATAAGCTCTCTGAAGATGACACTTCTTATATACAACACTTTTTCAGCCACAGGGTCCCAAATCTTGTATCCTTTCACACCGACACCATAGCCAATGAAGATACACTTAAAAACCTTGTTCTCCAATTTTGACCGCTTCTCCCTAGGCACATGTGCATATGCCTCAACCAAAAACATGAAGATGCCTTATTGAAGGATTTCTACCAGACCATACCTCCATGGGTGTCTTTCAAACAAGACCTGATGTAGGAGATCTATTTACAAGATAGCAAGCAGTGGCAACAACTTCAGCCCAAAACGTTTGTTCTAGGCCAGCTCCACTAAGCATACTCCTAGCCTTCTCCATCAATGTCCTATTCATCCTCTCTGCAACTCCATTTTGCTGTGGGGTGTATGGAGTTGTCTTATGTCTTTAAATCTCAAGTTCCTTGCAATATTTATCGAATTCTATAGAGCAGAACTCAACACCGTTGTCAGTTCTCAAACACTTAACCTTTTTACCAATCTGATTTTTAGCAAAGGCATTAAACTCCTTAAACTTACTATAGACTTCATATTTGCTTCTGAGAAAATAAATCCATGTCCTTCTACTATAGTCATCTATGAAAGATACAAAATATACAGATTTTGATAATGAAGGAACATTAATAGGACCAAATACATCAGAATGAACAAGGTCCAACACACCAGAAGACTTGTGAGAACTTGAATAAAACTGAACAGGGTTTTGTTTCCCATATATGCAATGTTCGCAAAAGTTGAACTCAAGATTACAATCATCTAATCCCTCAATGAGGTTTTTATTTTTCAGCGTACGCAGACCCTTCTCACCAATGTGGCCAAATCTTTTATGCCATAACATTGTCTTTTCAGCAGGAAGCTTAACTTCCAAGGCATGATTACAACCATCAGAATTAGAAACAACAAATTTCTTCATTGCTCGTTCAGATGGTGGGGATGAAGTGACTGCTGCCCTCTTTCTTGAGTTAGAAGAACTATTGCATTGTGAAATGCATGCCTCTAGCTAAAATAGATTACCTCTCATAGTACCCTTAGCAAGCACCATAGCTCCTCTAGTCATCTTGCATCCTTCTTTCGAAAAGACAACCTGCACACCTACATCATTCAACATACTTACAGAAAGTAGGTTCTATGCTAAGCTTGGGATGTGCATAACCCCAGAGATCCCCTTCATTCATCCATCAAGGAATCAGATAGAGACTCTTCCATGACCAACAATCTTCAAATGAGAGTCGTCACCCAAGTACACCTTTCCACCATCAAACTCCTCATACTTAGTGAACCAGTCTCGATGCGAGGTCATGTGGAATGATGCACCAGAGTCAATCTTCTTCTTTTTCTTTTCTTCTTTACATTCCTTTCAGAAATGCCTAGATTTACCACAGTTCCAACAGATAGCCTTGGACTTTCCAAGAGATTTGGATCTCCCACGGGATTTAGATCTACCCTTCTCATCTTTCTTGTCCTTCTTTTTCCCTTTCTCCTTGGGTCTTCCATGAATTGCAAGAGCCTCTTTTGTTGCATCAGAAGACTTTCTCTGCATCTCTTTGGATAACAACGAAGAAACCACTTCATCTATTTTGAATGTGGATGTGGTGCTTCCAATAGCCATGACAAGGTGATCCCATGAGTTCGGCAAAGAACAAAGTAAGGTCATACACCGATCCTCCTCCTCCATCTTCACACCAATAGATGTCAATTATGCAACCAACATGTTAAAAGCATTCATATGTTCAGCAATAGATCCTCTGTCCTCCATTCGAAGGGAATACAACTTCTTTCTCAGAAAAAATTTGTTAACCAGGGATTTGGCTTGATACACATCTCCCAACTTCCAAAGCAAGTTTGCAGTTTTCTCATGGACATTTAACAACACAGAATCAGCAAGACTAAGTCTTATGAGACCCTTAGACTTCTAATCCTTGAGATCCCAATCATCTTGTAACATTTTAGATAGTTTAGTTCCATTAACACTTTCCCAAAGGTCTCGGTCAACAAGCATGGCCTCCATCTTGAGCTTCCACAACTCAAAATTAGTGCCATTGAATTTCTCCACTTCAAACCTTCTGGATGTGCTTGCCATCTCCTTACTGCAGTAGAGTTCAGAATACTCTACACAGACTCCCACTTAACTTAAGATCAACTCAAAAAACCCCTACCCAACAGCTAAGACCAAAACTGGCCAGGCTCTGATACCAACTGAAAGGAAGCTAGGTGTGTGGAAATCACTTCCTACACTAATCTAATGAGGAGAGGGCTATGCAAATTCAAATTAATCCTTACAACTATAGCAACATAGAACATCTAACAAAGATATTGCAGCAATACATGTGAACCAGAAAGAAGACAGAAGAAGAGAGACAAAGATATAACATGGGGAAAACCCTTATCAGGTGAAAAACCCCACACTCAGAAACCTGCACAATGCATTATCAAAATAGAAAGTTGTTTACAATACACTTGCAATGCAAGCTTCAATGGTCTTTGACACTCATATTTGGAGTCAATCTGGCAGAGTAACAGTACCTGTAAAACCTATGATACATCTCCTCCTCTAAGCACCTGTTTATATAGAATATATAAGGAAAAATTGGTCCTATCTTGGAATGGGCATCCAACTTGGCCTCATGGCCCAAAACCCATGCCTAAGGACACTTGGTCAACATTGTAGAATGTATCTGACATTTGTCTACAGCTCCCATCCCAAAGAGGTCGCCTATTTCCAAAATGGGCTATGAGAGATGCTCTTACGACACTTACGACCGTCATAAAATTTGTCATAGCGGTTACAACTTACAGCTATAAGAGAATCTATCATACACAAGATAAAAATAGTATATTCGCTTACATGTCATAGTCCACCTAGGGGCACCCAAATAGGCCTTTTTCAAAGATGCTTCATGACACATGTCTTCACCTATCTTACAAGCTTCTATTTCTGACTCTTAATGTCATAACTTCGTCATAGGAATCCATCATAACCATTTCAGTCAAAAATTCCCTTACACAACATGAAAGATGCCAACACATGGCAAAATATTCCTACCACAAAGTGGGATGCCTATCTCTTCATGTGAGGACAAAATTACAAGTTGTCATCTTCCATGGAGGATAACACATCACTGTGCCACATCCCACAAAATGACAATATGGAATTTACAATTAATTTACAACATAGGCAATGAATTAATAAATACAAACATAAATAATTCAAGGAATTTCCAAGGTTGAGACACCTTAATTCCCAACAAATCTAAGTCAAACCCTAGGGAAAATATAGTCAAAATATGTAATTTTCACCAAATTTTCAATGTAAGAGCCCAATAAAAAGGTGTTGTAAAGAATGTTAGGAGGGGAAGAAGATAATAACCCTTGTAAAATCCAATTAGTGTAGAAAAATCCTTTACAACATGCCTATGGTGCAAATCTAAAGAGACGATAAGGCCAAAATCTAGTGAAAAATCAAGGTTTTCAAACCCTAGGCATGAAATTTTGCAAGAAAACCACTTTGATGCAACACTACAGTTATAAATAAGTCTTAATGAGTGTTTTAAAAGGGTAGTAAAATCTAAAACAATATTTTGACTACAAACCCTAGCTAATGCAAAACTAGGTTATATGAAAAAATGCACAATTTCAAGCAATTTTTATCAAATTAAGCATGCAAATGCAATCTAAATGAATGATGAATGAAAATTTTCTATAATTTAAATCAGATATAATGATAATAACATAAATTTATTGAAATTCAATGCAAATTAATCTAAATTACTTGAGAATGCAAGATAAAAATGCCAATTTTTTTAAATTTTTCAATTATTTTTGTAATTTTTTAAATGCAATAAGATGAAAAATGATATGACTGAATGAAATGAATGTAATTATAAAGTACAAAACTCAGAAAAGTGCCAAAAATTCCAAAAACATAGGTTCACCAAAATGTTTATGATGAAAAATTAAGAGGATTTGTTTAGGGTTGATTTTGATGGTTTGTGTTAATCCTCCTTTCACCACTAAACATTCAAGGACTTTTAGCTAAGTAGGAAGTCTACTACAGGCCTTCTATCACTTGGAACATAGGGAAAGATTGGAATTATATAATTTTGTCATTTAATTAAGTCCAATTATGCTCAAAACCCTAATTATGCAAATTCGGAAGCAAACAGACAAATTACAGAAAATGATCGCACACAGAGATATCAAATGACAATCAAATGCGTACCAAGTTTCAAAGTTTAGAAAATGAAACAGTTGGGGACTAATGAGTGGGTGCCCTAGTCTAGTGCCACCATGTTTGTCGAGATCTAGGAATCTTGTCTATAACCTATTCCTGTTGTTCTGGAGATTTTCCTATTGCGGGATCCAAAGGACTAATGGGTGAGTACCCGAGTCTAGGTCCCTATTTATGCAAATTCGGAAGCAAACAGAAAAATTACCAAAAATGATCGCACACAAAGATATCAAATGACAATCAAATGCGTACCAAGTTTCAAAGTTTAGAAAATGAAACAGTTGGGGACTAATGAGTGGGCGCCCTAGTCTAGTGCCACCATGTTTGTCAAGATCTAGGAATCTTGTCTGTAACCTATTCCTGTTGTTCTCAAGATTTTCCTATTGCGGGATCCGAAGGACTAATGAGCGAATACCTGAGTCTAGGTCCCTATTTTCTTCTCTGATCTGTAATTTGACAGTCTGCACTACTCTCCTAAAACTCCACTTTTTCTACTTTCGCAACCTGTAACCTACAATCACGAAAAAATGGGTTGGGGGTTGTGGTGTTTAGAGGCTTGCCTCAGTCAAGCCCCAAAGAGACATTCAAGTATTCCGAACACCGTTGTTAGATAAAGAGTGCATATCCCTACAGGATAGAGGCAAAATCCAAATGATAATGATAGAAAACACAATTGATATCACCTTGTAGTGAAGATCTCATGGAAGGAAGATGCTCTTCATGCCATGAGATGGACGCCCAATCTGCAAATACAAACACAAAAATAATGCTCTGCTCTGCCACACAATGAATATTTTGAATGCTCAAATCACAAGAATGCATAAAGTTGTCCAATTTCCATCTAGTTTACAAATTAATCACTAATCATGCTTATCTATGCAACTACAAATATTCCCACTAAGAATTTCGTAATTCAAACTTACCGTGTTGACATAGAACTAAATAACAATCATAAATCGACACTTTAAAATTAGGCCTAACCTAAAATAGGGCAGGACTAGGGTGCGGGTGCCCAAGTCCTCTCCTCCTATTCTAGGTAGGATTTATCATAAATGTACCCCATAGGTCTCATTTGCCATGAAACTTCAAGGTTTTCTCATCAAGATGTCCTAAATGCATCCTAAAGGACTCGGGAGCTAAGCCTTAATAGGAAAAAGCCCCCAAGGTTACTTTTTTTGACATAATAGGCATGATGCCTCAAAGAAATGTTGTCTCATGGAATGCAATGATTGCAAGATATGCACAAAATGGATTTTTTCAAAAAGGCTTTAGAAACTTTCAAGAAAATGCACAAAGCAAACTTTCAAGCAAATGTAATTGGTGGACGTAAATCTAAATTCCACAACCTTATCAACCATCCCCTTTGCCTATGCCAAAATGAGATCTTCAGAATAGGGTATAGACAAGCATCAAAGCATAAAGAATATAGGAATTTTGTCACATGTATTTGCAGCTGCCCTTGTAGACATGTATGCAAACTATGGAAGCATAGACAAGGCATGTGAATAGTTTGGCATGACACCTCAAAGAGATGCCATCTCATGGAATGCAATGATTGCACGATATGCAGAAAATGGATTTTTGAAAAGGCTTTATAAACTTTCAAGCAAATGCAATTGGCATGTGTAAAAACAAATTCCATAACCTTTGCAAGCATCCTCCCTACTCGTGCCAAATTAGGATCTTTAGAATAGGGTATGGACCATAGAAACATATATCTTTAAAATATCCTGATATATTCTAATATTGTTATTGTGATTAGTGATAATCATTGTTGCCTTTGACAACAACAAACACTTATGTCATTATTTATGATTTATGGGCATAGTCATTACTAGACAAAACTGACAAATGATTATTATATCCTTTGGCTTGTCATTATTATTGCATCACAGATGTTAGTGTTGTCATTTGTACTTATCAATGGATATTGTTGTCATTGTTATCACCCAGATTTGTACCCTTGCATACAGTCATAAAACCTTATGCAACCTGGGGTAACATTGGAATGATCTCAAAGTGTGGGACCCTGCGATTTGAGATCAGACCTCCACAGAAGGCTGGTTCCTTGCTCTAAGCCTATTACTGAGAGCGATGATACTAAACCTAGTGCTAAAGCTTGCAAAGAAAAGACTTAGAAGGAAAATTGAAGGGGAAAAGAGGTGATACACCAGATTTAGTGAGTGATGGTGTTCATGGTGTGGGCACAACAATGATTATTTCAATACTGAGGGAGATTCACACAGATTTAAGACTGGTTGAGGTTTTGGTATGAAGATGAAACCCGCAAAGGGGCCGTTTTACCCATAGAATAGATTACAACTTTCAATTAAAACACAGAAATCCAGAAATAAAAGAGGCAAGAGTTCAACATCTATTAATCATGAAGGCCTAGAAAACCATTACAATGCAGAGATATTTCATAGCAGAGGTATACCAACATAGCTAATTACATTCATTGGTGGGTGAAAGGAAGACAACAGAGGCTAGATTCGGGCATAGTGAGTCACATTCCCATACCCTTGCAATTACACTAAGAGGTCTGACTACAAGAAAATCGGCAACATAACAACCCCAAAAATGCCATCCCCTTAAAAGAGGTTTACAAGCCTTTTATAAGTTAGACTCCTGGCAGAAGGGCAACGAGTCGCTGAATCACAGAACTGAGGCCATAAATGTCAGAAGCAGGAAAGTATGGGCAGAGGCATGGTGAAGGGACAGGGACCATGCTGTCACCAAGAGAAAACGTAGAAAACGACAGCCATGACACGAGACAGGATAGGGGATGGAGAAGCAACCTCCAAAGTTGCCGTCCAACACATAGAAATTTGGTCCTATAAGACAAAGAGCCCATACACCATGAATGCACCTGTAGAACTTCACCAACTCAAGCCACTGCAGGGAGAAAAACCTCCTCAAAACTTCAAGGCAGCCGTTGAAGCATCCAATCGACCCAAACATGCAAAGCCAAATCTGAAAAAATGGAAATTGGAAAATCCTCCCAAAAACTTGCTCAAATGAAAGAGGAGGCAAAAATATGCACTTTTGCCTCTTATAGCATGTTGAAATTCACTGAAATGGGGAAGATATAGGCGGTCAAAGATCTGGTCGACTACCTGTATATATCGCTTCTGCATTAGTGTATATATCGGCCTCTGAAAATACCTCTGAGTCGGCCTTTGCATGTACAAAACACCTTGTATGTATCTCTGCTCTTTGGTGCCAAAAGACCTCTGTAATCACCTTCAAAAATGCATTTGTAACTGCCTTGTATATGCAAGAGCCTTCAAATATGCATCCACCACTGCCATGTGGCACCTGCTGATTCGCTGCTACACTAAAGTTGGGACCCACCGCTGAGGAACTACACCCTCCATCGGCCTTCGAAAAGACCCAAAAATAAGTTGTCGATGCATCATGTCTGGCTGAAAACTTCCTTGCATATCGGCTTGTATATGCAAAGATACAAGCAAATATACAAACAACTAGCACATGCAAATGTGCATCTTGCCCTTTGTAATCGAGACTTCTATATGCATACAATCACCCTTGTATATACAAGTCACGGACTTCAAACTCTTACAAAGCAAATGGGAAATATTTTTGAAATCCAAGTTGTATCTAACCTCCGTTGTATCTGCAAACATACAAGTCGTGGACCCCAAACTAACCATTAACTGTATTTGACTGCTCTATCGAGTCTGGCTTGCATCTCCTTTCTTTGTATATCTCTGACTTGTATCTCGCAATATACAATCACCCATATACAAGGAGGACCCCAAAATTTTAATAAAACAAGTTAAAAATGCAATCGGGTCCGGCTTGTATATAAACCTTTGTATATCAGCTTTGTATGTGAAAACATACAAAGAAAAATATACAAGCCACTGTAGAAAAATGTATCTCTTCTTGTATCTCAGGCGAAGGTCCCTTGTATCTCTGATATACAATCGGCTTGCATGTGCGCGGGCCCCACCTCTTGTACATTCGGCCTTTGTATGTTTCTCTGTATGTTTCACTTGTATGTTTAAAACATACAAGCAAAAATATACAAAGAAACATACAAGGCCAAATGTACATTCCACTATAGCGGATGCACCTGCATGTCAAACTTTGTACCTTTTCATTGCATGTGCCAACATACAACACAATATGCATTTGAAACCCGATATACATGAGGGAATATTCCTGTAATGTATCTCCTACTTTGTATATTTCTTTCCTTGTATATTTCCATTGTATGAGCCAAATATACATGCAGACCTGATATACATGAGGTGAATATTCTAGGGATCTGCGATGTATATTCCTTCCTTGTATCTGCCCTTGCATCCTTGCTTGTATATCGCCGATATACAAATCGGGAATATTCTTGAGGATCTGCGAAAGATTTTCGAAATGTACATGCATCTCCTTGGCCTGATATACTTTTAGAAAATGTACCTAACTCATTTTTCTCAACATTTTCTGAGGCCGATGGAGATTTTCAAGCCCGCCAAATGTACATTTGAACTGTATGTTGACCAAAACTTTGACCATGAATAACTTCTTTGTTTGGTCGAATTTCAGGGTGATATAAAAAGCAAACCTACCTATTTTTTCAAGCTCTTTTCAATGGTAAGGTTTCTTAGGCAAGGTTCCATAGGAAATTTGGCATTTTTTCCTTATAGGGACTTTTCAAAGGATTTTCAAGGAAAATACCAAGTTAACTATTTTGGCTCTGGGCAGAGGAAAAAGGGATAACATTTTTGGTGACCTCTATGGGGTGTTTGCCTACTAAATAGATGGTTAGTGGCCTGGTATCGTTGGGCATGGAGTCAAAAGAAACAAAATATATACCTTGACAAAGAACTCTGACCTCAGAAACTTGGCATGACAGCAATGAAGGACATAGGAAAACAAGGGGTCAAACAAAATGCTGACAGCAACCCACCAATTGTGCTAGACAGCACTTAGGAAAAACAAAGAGGCATCTAAACTATTGTGCAACAGCACTTATTGAAAGCATAGAGACCTAATCTACTAATTTACAAAGTACTCATACCTCGAAACACCTCTTAAGGTGTATCCCATTGACTAGGATAGGCAAATTTTGTCCGTCCATATTTGACAACTGAAATGCATTGTGCTCCTTACATTTAGTGATGAGAAATGGGCCACTCCATATGCAATCAAATTTGGAGTGTTTCCCTAGCTTGCTCTTCAGTTCATCCCACTTGAGCACTAAATCCCCTTCCTTAAAGATTCTGGGAGTGGCCTTCTGATCAAAATTTCTTTTGGTCTGAAGCTGATGATAATCCATAGCCTTCTTAGCCTTATCTCTTATCTCTTCAAGTTCCATGAGTTGAGCATATCTGACCACCATGGGATCCTCCTCCTCAAACATTTCTAGTTGGTTCACAATATCCAGAGTCAGCAGCTCTACAGATACAGGAACTCTTGCCTCTTTTATTTCTGGATTTCTGTGTTTTAATTGAAAGTTGTAATCTATTCTGTGGGTAAAACGGCCCCTCTGCGGGTTTCATCTTCATACCAAAACCTCAACTAGTCTTAAATCTATGTGAATCTCCCTCAGTATTAAAATAATCATTGTTGCACCCACACCATGAACACCATCACTCACTAAATCTGGTGTATCACCTCTTTTCCCCTTCAGTTTTCCTTCTAACTCTTTTCTCTGCAAGCTTTAGCACTAGGTTTAGTATCATCACTCTCAGTAATAGGCTTAGCACAAGGAACCAGCCTTCTGTGGAGGTCTGATCTCAAATCGCAAGGTCCCACACTTTGAGATCATTCCAATGTTACCCCAGGTTGCATAAGGTTTTACGACTGTATGCAAGGGTGCAAATCTGGGTGATAACAATTCTAACACTTTGAGATCATTCCAATGTTACCCCAGGTTGCATAAGGTTTTACGACTATATGCAAGGGTGCAAATCTGGGTGATAACAATCATTATTTCATTTGTAAAATAGTTGTTGTAGATTAGGAAAACAAAATGAAGTGAAAACATAAAATAAATGCATAAAACACAAAATTATACCTCACATGAAGACCCAATCTCATCAAGGGAGGAGGAAGCTTGCACCCAAGAGCTCCTAAGACATGATATTCCCTATTTGATTGAAATGTGGATTGCTCTTGCTTTCAACACAAATGTAGATGAAGGATTAGAGGATAGATAGATTAGAGATTTGAGAGAAATTTGGGCATGGTTTTGCTACAAGAAGAAGTTGTTTGAATGGCTTGGGTGAGGGTTTCATTTATAGATTTTTGAAAAAGGAATGGAGGGTGAGGATCAAGAGTTGAGATCAAGGGCTAGGAATAAAAGTAAATCTTCTATTCATAGTGGATGAATTAAAAATTCATTTTTGGGAAGAGTGGAGGATAATTGAATTTTAAATTCAGTTAGTGGAGGATAGTGGGGGACAACTGAATTTTAAATTCAGTTAGTGGAGGATAGTGGGGGACAATTGAATTAAAAATTCAATTAGTGGATGATAGTGGGGGACAATTGAATTTTAAATTCAATAGTGGATGATAGTGGGGGACAATTGAATTTTAAATTCAATAGTAGATGATAGTGGGGGACAAATGAACTTTAAATTTATTTTTGGATAATGGAGGATATTAGCTAATTAAATATTAAGAATATTTAATTATATGTGCCACATGGTGAGGTGGAAGAGATGGGGTGGATTGATGAGGTGGATTTAGGACTTAGGATAGAGGGAAATTGAAATAATAAATATTGCATATTTATTAAATCAATTGGCTAAGGTTTTAGACTATTGAATTAATGAAATTAATTCAATTTTAGGGATAATATGATAGAAAATAGGGTAATGAGGGGATAATTAATTAAATAAAAATTTAATTTATTGGTTAGGAGGGAAATTGACATGTTTAGGGATGTCAAGAGTCAGTTCGATGGTAGAAGACATTTTTAGGTGTCTACAGTTGTATTATTGAGGCAATTGTTTGGCAATTTTCATAATTACATAGCAGTTTTTAATAATGTTGTACCAGTTGAGATTGTTGTCGTCATCATTGTCTTTGGACATAGCTATCCTTTTGTGATTAGTAATCTTCTTATGATCGCTAATCAATAACATTTTGTCATTATTGTGACCTATACATTCTTGATCATTATGGTGTTTAGTAGCATCCTTATTAGTATCGTGGTTAATTAATATGGGCATCAATACTACAGTCAACATTATAGGAAATATTAATGATAAAAATGATTAATATGAAATATTGTTGAGACAAGACATTGTTGTCCTGATATGCTTGCCATTGCTATAAAATTAAGAGGCATTTCAAGAGGTTAGGGAGACTGTTGTTGTGAACTATACTTACTATTTGCTTCTATGGTATGGACAACCATGAAAGAATAAAGGATAAAGGAATTTTGACAAAAGTTGTAATTGCAACTACCCTAGGAGACGTGTATGCAAAGTGTGGAAGCATAGACAAGGCACATTAACTCTTTGACATGTGATGCCTCAAAGAAATGTTGTCTCATGGAATGCAATGATTGCAAGATATGCACAAAATGGATTTTTTCAAAAAGGCTTTAGAAAATTTCAAGAAAATGCAATTGACAGGTGTAAAGCCAAATTCCACAACCTTAGCTAGCATCCTCCTTGTCTATGCCCATATTAGATCTTTGGAATAGGCTATGGACATCCATCAAAGCATAAAGGATATGGGAATTTCATCAGATGTTGTAGTTGCAACTGCCCTATGAGACATGTATGCAAAGTGATGACACATAGACAAGGCAGGTGAACTATTTGACATTATACCTCAAAGAAATGTTGTCTCATGGAATGCAATGATTGCAAGATATATGCACAAAATGGATTTTTTCAAAAAGGGTTTAGAAACTTTCAAGAAAATGCAATTGCCAGGTGTAAAGACAAATTCCACAACCTTAGCCAACATCCTTGTCTATGCCCAAAAAGGATCTTTGGAACAGGGTATGGACATCCATCAAAGCATAAAGGATATGGGAATTTTGACATATGTTGTAGTTGCAACTACCCTAGGAGACATGTATCCAAAGTGTGGAAGCATAGACAAGGTACATGAACTATTTGACATGATGCCTCAAAGAAATGTTGTCTCATGGAATGCAATGATTGCAAGATATGCACAAAATGGATATTTTCAAAAAGGATTTAGAAACTTTCAAGCAAATTAACAAAAGAAACTTTCAAGAAAATGCGATTGGCATGTCTAAAACTAAATTCCACAACCTTATCCAACATCCTCCTTGCCTATGCCAAAATGGGATCTACGAAACAAGGTGTGGACAACCATCAAAGCATAAAGGATATAGGAATTTTGTCACATGTTGTATTTGCAACTGCCCTTGTAGACATGTATGCAAAGTGTGGAAGCATAGACAAGGCGTGTGAATTGTTTGATATGATACCTCAAAGAAATGCACAGTCTCATGGAATACAATGATTGCAAGATATGTACAAAATGGATTTTTTGAAAAGGATTTATAAACTTTCAAGCAAATGCAATTGGCACGTGTAAAACCAAATTCCTGTAATGATAATTGATCATCATATTATATTTAATGTAAATTTTCATATACATAATGTCATGAACATAACATCTAGTTTATATATAAAGCCATATAGGCATGTACAAATAAAGCCATATAGGCATATACAAAGATATACATTGATAACATACAAAAGTATGTATACAAAGCCATCTAGGCATACAAAAAATATCCCAAAATCTAGTTTACTATGAACTTCTATCAAATAATCGGTAGCCCTTGCTTGGTTGTGAAGATGGAGAGTCAATCAGTGACTCATCCTCTCTCTCCCGTCGACTAGACCTCCTTGACAAAGATTTTTGTAGCTTCACTTGTTAATACAATCAAACAATATGCACATTAATATAGAAAACATGAAATATATAACATCGAATATGTAATCGATCACTTACCGCTAGATAATGATCCCTCTCAATCATTTTTTCTCTCTCTTCATCTATAGATGGACAGGTTGGAGTTGTGACCTCCTGTGAGAAGCATCAAGAAGCAAAATTGACTAAACATAAATATCATTTATGTACATCAAATTATATGAGATAAATCAAGAAATACAAAAGGACATTTACATGTTACTGGCTCATACCTCGGTCAAAGGATTTATAGACAACACAACTGTAATAATGCCCACCTTCGCTGACTGATGAACATGAGGAGGAGTCTCCATGTTCAACATCTAAAAATAGAGATTAAGGTTATTTGACCTAAATAGATACATTAAATTATTTAAATGCATAATGATTACAAATGGTTACATTTACCTCTGTGAAAGTGGTTCTACGTCCAGGAGACCAAGGAAATCATGGAGGTGTTGGTGAAGCTCCTTATTGATTATCAAATTGTCACTAAATAATATTACCATTGATATACATGTACTATATTTATGATCATGTGATAAATTACATACCCACTGACTCGACCTCCTTTTGTAACCCTGCATTGGATGGCTAACAAATGCAAGATGAAGACTCTAACCCTGGAATTTCATAGTGTAGACAATTACATTGATTAATTTTGACTTATAATATAGATAGTCATATAAAATTAATTACAAATTTCAAATACAAATATATTAAATCAAGATGAACCTTGTAAAAAATTACTTGGGAGCCAATACCAAACGTATGTTGTAAGAGGCCATCCATGAGAACAATCTCATATAATGTGGATGTGTCCATCATTGGCTGCTACCCCTACATCGCAGCATCTTACCAAGAGTCTTGCATCCCATAATTGCACAAGTTCCCACATGAACTGCAAAGATGTGGAGACAAACGATGCGTGCTACTCTCACCCTCATCAGCCTGGGTGAGATCATCATCGTGCTATATGCTAGAGACTGGGTGAGAGAACTCAATGAATGTAGTGTCTCCACCTCAACACTCTCATTCAAAGTCTAAGGGAGTGAGACATGTGCTAGCCTAATGAGAGGTCTAGGTATGCGGTTTTGGTCTCGATGTAGCCCCTCTCTATCTTGGGCAAAGCCACCACCTCTGCCCTAGAACTCTCGAATGTCAAAGTAATTAGGAATCTCCTTGAGGACAAACTCACAATAGAGTTTCATCAAGAAATATTGTAGCACCTCATTATTATTACATGGACGCTCATCAAAGACCATGTACCATCTATCCCAAAAGTTTTGGGATATATCTTGGTTCACACACCAATGAATAGGGAAGCGTTTGCAAGTCTCTTCTAGTGTTTGGTCAGTTTTAGGATTGATAATTTGTGTACATAATATAGATTTTGTAATTTTTTTGTCCTTCACTTGTTTGTAAGATAATTTGTCAACATGGTATTGCTAACTCCTCTCCCTATAGTCATTCCATTTGGTGATTTGGTTTGTCACCGATTCAATGTGAGAAACAATTACCTCCAATAACTTAGCAAGGGCTCTCCTACGATTGGTGCTTGCAATTAGACTATATAACATTTCAATTAGGGTTTCAAGATGTTTTTTATTTTCTTCAATTTTCCCTAAATAGTTTTCTTTTGTGTCTCTTTCATGGTGAGGACATGAAGGTGGGGGGTTTTGAGGATTTTTGGGGTTGTTTTGAGCCTCCTCTGTTGGATTAGTGTTTTGTGGTGCCTCATTGACTGTAAATTCAACATAGAAAACTAATCAAACATTGCAAAAGTAAAAATTTCTTTTCAAATTCTCAAAAATCAATCAAACCCTACCTTGTTCAGCTACTCCATCCTTTACACTTCGTTCACGATGCCTCAGGAGCAAGATTGGTGAGGTGGCATGGTGAAAATGTCGATTCCACTTAAAAATTGCTTGAATCCTTCTTCTAACGCGCTCACACTCTAAAACCTTTTTTTTGCTTTCCAAATGATGAAATGAGCTCGCATTTTGCCTTGCATGGGACCAAAAAGTCATGTGGTGACTTTTTGGTCCCACAACTCTATGCACTTATCCAACATAGATGAATAAAACCCAACCATAAGCTAAACTTAACACAAATATTGTACCACTTATTGAAATGTTATTGTATTAAGACATTTTTAAAACAAAATGGAAAATAGCATTGTATACTAATATCAGCATTACAAGCATTTATTTTTAATAAAAATTGCTCAATAATTTTCACTACATTCCATGATTTCAGTTTTAAATCAGAACATTTCACCTTCCTCAAACACGGACTTTAAGTTTCACCAACCAAGAGAATCCAAGATATTGTCATAACCACTAGAGTAAGGCCATCGTATATAATAACAAATAAATATCTTATGAAAGGAGAGGAGATTCTTCAATAAATAGAGTTATTTAGTGCCCTTCTATATTGCTGCATATATTGCTCTGGTGCTGATGTTTATAAGAGAGAACATAATAAAATGTCTATTGCTCCAAGAATTTTAGGACTAGAGGATAGGCATCAACATGAGCAGAAGTTCCAATTAACATGTCCAAATGAGAATAGTTTGGCATTAAGTGCATCTCAACATTGCCTGGCAATTCACTAGCCACATGTTTAACATCTATCTCGTCGGCCAAATAATCATTTTCCCCATATATTATTAAAAATGGTAAACTGACTGGAATCCCTGATACATCATACGATGGAGGAATAGCGCTTCCGTATTTTTCAATATTTCCAGTGACATCGTAATCGTATTTGCAAAATCTGCCCGACCTCATTACTGTTAAGAGAAATAGATAGAAAAAGGTCAAAATAGTTTAAAACGCAAATACAATATAACCCACCATGGTGACAGATTTTAAGGTTTTCTTACATTGAGCCAATTGACCCACATTCCTTGTTGACGTAGACTGTGAGGTGTATGTCAAGTAGTATTCTATCTTAGATTGGTTCAGACAGCAACTTGGTCCTGTTATCATGGACGAGTATATTATAGTGTTAAAGTTCAAACTGATTTCACTTAATTATATAAAACACATGTATAACATACTATAGAGTCAAGATAATGGTAAGAACTAACCCATTACTAGTGAGAGCATATCATCGTAGCAACTCTCAATACTTATATTGAGAGTTTTGCATGCCGTGTCCAGAATATGGTTCTCTCTTTCTCTGTTTAGTTTATGTTTTTGTTAGTATTCTGTTTTAAGGTTTTATGTAAAAACAACTATTCTTAAACATCATCCACTCCAACAGTCAAATGTCAATTTTGGCGAATAAAATTTGGACAAATGCTTACCACTTTTTGGTATAGATGAGGTGTAAAATTGTTATTGATTATTTGACCATTGAAATTAAAGATGCTCAAGTAAAGTGTGTAAGAACATCTGAACGTTTTAAAACCTGTAAATGATGCAGCAACTTACGTTGTGAAATTGTATTGGTAGATGCCTAGTGCCAAGTCCAACTGTCAACATAAATGATAAGCAAGGAAAGTTGGCAGAGAAACAGATGGATGAAAATATAGCAATATGGTTAAAAAATAGTTTAATAGCAACTATAATATATAGGCAATAAAAACTTGAATATATATTAATTAGAATGGAATTTTAAAATTGATTAAATGATTAAAATCAAAAAATTAAAACCATTAAAATATATCCACTGCAAAAAAAAATTCTATATTAATGAAAAACTATTTTCATGTATAAAAGTTTACCTATAATAGATGGTGTCACTTTTGCTTGGAAATCTAAAATGTGTCATAAACTTCATATGGAAATGGAAATGGAAATGGATCCTTTTATAGCCGACCTGATTTTGGGTCTGTAGGTAGCTTATAACATATGAGACTACCTCATACTCCCAATATACTGAAAAAAATAATAATTATATAAAATACCTTATCAACATAGAGTGCTGTTAAAGTTCTTGATAGGGGAGAAATAACATGGTCTAGATAAGCAATAGGACTAAGCATGGCAGCTTTCTTCACGAGGCTTGCAAGGTTGCTATCTATAAATCCAGCAAATCCTATCTGTGTTCCCTGCATTAAGGAAATTCATCTAGATATCAGATACAAAATGCAGTTAGATGAATTCTTCTTCTGTATAACTATAGATAGATAAATAAAGATCATTGTTATGACCTGAGAATAACCAACGTAGAGAATTGGTTTTGCAGTCATTGAATTGACAAAATACAACATTGCAGGGAGGTCATAGGCTACAAGATCATCAAAAGTCCAGTTCCAGAAATCCTGTGGTTACAACATTTACATGGATGAATGCTTTGAACACATATTAATAAGTTTATAAAGTTATGAATGTTTACAAATAAGTAGGCATTGTAGATAATTGTACGTTGTCAGATCTGTTGTAGGTTGTATGGCCGAAGGTGTAATAAGTTGTGCGGGTATTTGCAATCCATACATCATAACCCGAGTTTGCAAGTATAAATGACAATGATTCATAGGGCTCATTCCAAACCCATCCTTCTCCACCCTGCCATTGCAATAAAGTCATACAGGTAAACCATTATGAACCTTCAAAATATCCATCTTTGCAAGATGGTTATCCTTTTAAGAGATTTAGCAAATTAGTTTGAACAATGTGAAGATTTATAATAAATTCAAATCTAAGAAAATTTATTAAAAAAAATATGTCCTGCTTGTTTCTATAAACTCAGAGATATATCTCATAACAAACAAATAAATAAACATAAAAAATGTAGTCTAAAAAATTAGAGAAAAAATATTATTTAACTTGAATTTAAGTTGTAAGTTTTTTAATAGATATGTTTATATTGTTAAATGTTTATATTGGTTGTTTTAGTACAAATGTTTTTATAAATATGTTTATATTGATTGTTTCTAATTTGTTTATTTTTTCTTATTAATTGAGAAGAACATAAATTTGCTAAAACATTTAAATTAAAATATGACAACATTTAATGTATATGTAATTGAATTGATGAAGAATAATAAATATATTAATCTAGCTAATTCTACCATACGTATATATACATGACATCAAAAATATAACACACCGACAACTTAAAATGTACTGAACTTGACTTTAAATTAATTACAAGCTTATGGACTGTCAAAAGTGCAAGTCACTAATTTTTTCAACAGCTGGACACTGATCATATCAGCCGTCTCAAAAAACTAAACTGATATTTACTTTAAGCATCAATAATAATTCTACATAACAAGAAAGCACTTTTCTAAAAATATAAAATAGAAAGATTATGTGTAACAAATTCTACGTATATGCTTGCGGAAGAGTTTCCAGTCAGTACGTTGTAAAACGGTTGGTTGGTCGAAATTGAATCACAGGATGATTTTCGACTGATGGATCGACAAACAACAGAGTCTAGGATGTGGTGATAGGTCGATTGAATTCGTGAGAGACAGAAGTAAAAAAAACAGGAGGTCAAAAATTTTGTAAACAATCAGGCACAACAATGTGCCGTGGGCGTATGCTTAATATTTTGACGCATGTCACCACATTAAAAAGCATAAAGATGAAACAAAATAGCTCAAAAATGTATACAAAGAAGATAAAACTGTGCAATACAAATAAAGACCTGCATGATGCCATGGTATAGTAAAACAGGCTCTTTATCAGTTGAGAGAACGTTGGCTTTTGACACCCTTTGCATTGACAGTAAAAACCCATCTACTGTTGGAACCTGCACGCATTGCCTCAATAATATGAATACCCTAAAACCAGTTTCTATAAAACACAAGTGGTTTTCTTGAAGCTCTTTAAAGAATCACACAAAACAGAAATCAAATCACCATGAATTCCTGGCAGTCGTACCCTTTACCCCACACAAAGAGTGCGCAGATTCCTTGGGGATTTTCAACAGGGTGAGCTGTTTCAGTGGAGCCAACATCAATGCCATGAACGGAATTCACAATCAAGAAAGACAAGACAAGTGAAACCCACATATTCAACCCCATTCCTTAATAGCTTCTACACACTCTTGAGAGTTTCTTCTTGCTCAACACCATATTAATATAATGCTCTCAATGTAAGCTTCAACTGTGCTACCATTCTGAAAAGCTGTAGCATTTACTGAGAACAGTTAAAGGCATTCAAAGTGATGTTTGTAGACATCCATCTACTCCATTAGTTCAGTTGTTTTCAAGGTCAAGAAGAGGGCTGGCTTGACAATGATGTTACAAGAGTTTGGAAAATCTTGGTTTCACACTCACTGACGGTGCTTTAATGGTCTTCCAAGAACTTCAATAATTTGTGGCTCTGGTCATTCCTCCTTCCCAACGAACCAGGGTTGTCGCATGGATTTTCAAGCTTGTCAAAGCCGCAGCAAAGAACATATGCAGTATAAAAAGGACAAGATATTTTGACTTATTAAAAAGGAATGACGAAGAAAAAAGTTTTTTTTTAAAGGAGATGGACATTTATACCAAACAGGAAGAAGAGATTTTTTTATAGTCTGCATACATTTAATTGGCTTTTAATATAAGATGTATATATTCTATTGGATCTGAATTGTGACTTCTCTTTCAAAAATATAAATTTTCACCAACAAATCAATAAAGAAATACAAACAATTCTTCAAACCAATAAAGAAATACAAAAGGGGGGTGGTTGAGTGGTTGGGTGGTTGGGTGGGAGCCTTGCCACCTCATCATGGGTGGGAACCTTGCCACCTCATCATAGGTGGCAAGGCCAGGGCTTTTAATTCGAGTGAGGAAGATCTCGACGACTTCATAATGATGGCGGGCAAGCAGGCGGAGCTGGCAAGTAATCATGAATCGACAGTAAAGGACTGCGCTTCGGGAAACTTCCCCTCTTGTAGCATCCTTAAGAAGGCTTGCTTTCTGAAGTTGGGCAGCATTATCTTAAGCCAGTTTCGATGCCTTCTAGGTTCGTAGTCATCTTCTCTGCAGAGGCTATTCGTTGTGGAGGAATGGAAACGCCTGTTAGGTTAGTTAGCTCCAAAAGACAAATGGCTTTTCTTGGCCAAGTAACTACTCTTAGGTTGCAGAGGATGCTCCGCCGTCCGGATGAGTTGATGACAGGAGCGGTCAAAATGATCCTTGGGAGACATTTTATGCAGAATGATGAGTGGTATCGAGTTGATACAGATATCTCCTCAAGGGTGTTGGCCATGCTGTTAGAGTTAGAAATTCCAAAGGCAGAAGCTTCAACGATAATGAAAGGTCTTTTCTTCCCTAAGCATTTGGGCAACGTGGATTCCATTCTCCAAGCAGCGTGTTTGGGAGTGGGAGCCCCAAGACTGAAAGATTTGGCTCTCCTTAGGGATCTGGAGGAGATGGTGAAGCTGTATCCATTCATTCTAGATATCAAGGGTTTTGAACTTTTGGTCGCCAAGGAGCAGGCTCAATTTGCTGTCAACTTCATGAAAAAAGTCCTGGGGATGATGCCAGTGGAAGGGTTCAAGTGGGTGGCGGATTTCAATTTACAGTTGTTAGATTATGACAAGGCATGAATGGTGCTTCGATCCTCTATTTTCCTTTCTTCTATGTTTTGGCTCTCTGCTTTTGGCTTCATTTTGGCATGGAAGCCCTAACCGACATAGGTGGTAAATGTATAGTTTCTTCTTCATAGTTTCAGTTAGACCCTGCGTGGTCCTGTTTAGACCGCAAGATGACCCTGCGCGATCAAGTTTTGATTTTCCTAGGCAGTCTATTAGCTTATAGGCAGGATTAGTCTGGAACAGATAGCCAAGCCATGGCTTTCCATATTGTAAATTTTTCTCCAGTTTAATATAAATCTATCATTACGAATATAAAAAAAAAAAGAGAAATACAAACAACTCTTCAAACTAATTAAGAAACACTAACAACTTTTCAAAATTGTAAAAAAATATATGAGAGGATAAATTATGCATCTAATAAATTAGGAAAACAGGGCTAATTTTAGAGAGCCCAAAAAAGCCTTAGAAAATAATGGCTTTCACTCAATGTAAAGTGTTGTAGGAATTAAAGGTTTAGTTCAACTCCATATCAAAGATATAAGAGCCCTTGTAATTTATTTATATGAATACATGGTTTAAATTCAAAGTTGATAAGAAATAGTACATTTAAATTTATGTTTTCTATGGAATGTTGTTATCCTATATCAATTAAGATATGAGTTTCAAAAGTATAAATTTTCACCAATTAATCAATAAAGAAATACAAACAACTTTTGAAACCAATAAAGAAATACAAACAACTCTTCAAACCAATTAAGAAACACTAACAACTTCAAAATTAAAAAATACATATGAGAGGATAAAATATGCATCTAATAAATTATGAAAACATGACCAATTTAAGAGAGCCCAAAAAAGCTTTAGAAAATAATGGCTTTCACTCAATGTAAAGTGTTGTAGGAATTAAAGGTTTAGTTCAACTCCATATCAAAGATATAAGAGTGTTCATAATTTATTTGCATGAATACATGATTTAAATTCGAAGTTGATAATAAGTAGTACATTTAAATTTATATTTTCTATGGAATGTTGTTATCCTATATCAATTAAGATATGAGTTTCAAAAGTATATAGATGTGTAATGGAGAAATTTGCATATTCAAGTTATTTTTTGTTTATTTTTTGGGTTTATTTTGAGGGAATAGTTTAATAAAATTATAATGTATCCACATATGGTATACTTTTGTATAAAATTGGAATCATTTCATGATTTGTTATCTCTTTCTATTTACACTCTGGTGGTAAACAGATTTGTCACTACAATTGTTTACTTGACTCGCCCAACAAGTAGTGACAAAGTATACCACAATTGGAGAGATTGTTATTAATTTAACAATCTTCATCTGTGTTTGAGAGGGGTAGCTCCCTCGTATGACTGAATTTGGAGTTTTTAGGATATGCTTTTAACCAAAAAGCGGGAAAAATACACCAACTAAACTAAAAGATGAAAGAAGACTTAAGGGTATGAGCACAAAATCTCGTATCAAACATACTTTATAAGAGAAACAACTAAAATTATCTACATTTGAAATATGTTCTCTAGATATTGCATAAACATAAGAAAAAGAATACTTAGATGAAAGATTAAACTATGATCTATAAATGATTGTTCGTATTCCACACAGAGTTTGCGAAAGAAACCCACAATATGATGTTGCAAACGTAACATAAGAAAAATTCACAATAATTTAGAACCAATGAGTCAATGTCTATTTGTATTTTTTACATTAAAAACTTGAGATCTCAAAGTCTCTTGTCAGATTTCTGTACAATATCTGTTCAAAATATTTTCTAACAATGGAAAGATAAAATTGGATAACCCTTAGAAGAAAAGTCTATAATAGTAGACGAAAAATGTTCAACAGAAAGAAGATCTTTTTTCCTTTCCCTAGCCCTCTTTTTATAGAACAAATGAAACCATTTCTTGATTTGTAACCACTTCTTGAAAAAGGAAAATAAATAAAACACACTTTATTCTTTTATTTTCTTTTATTATAAAAATAAAGTTGATTTTACATTTATTACAATATGACTTATAAAAGTCAATTTACAAACAAAAGATAAGAGAAAATCTAAATATATTGATCTTGAATTTCCTTTTTTTATAAACTTTATCCACTAACTAAATCCTATACTAGGGACTTTGATTGAGAAGAAACCATCTTTGCCTTATAGTTTTTGAAATTGGTGATTGTTGGAGCTATAGCCTTTCCATTTGGGATGCTTATGGCACAGAGGCATATCTTTCATGTAGATAATGCTTCACCAACCTCTCTAATTATTTTGTGAAAATAAAGAATTTCTTTTCAGAAGGATATCAGAGAGGTGAGCATATTACTCAACTTCTCCATAGTATTACCATCTACAATGTCATTAAACAATTCCTTCAAAATTAAATCCTTGAACCTCTTCCTCACAACATCAACCTCAATAGATTGATTTCATCCTCTTTCAAGATGTCAGCATCTATTGAAAGGCAATGTACTCAAACATCCATTAAGATTGAGTCATAAGTATTAATGAAATTCTCGTATTCAATTAAAAAATGTTTGATTACCAAAAATTTTCATTCATTCAAGGTCTACTCTAGTGATATTGGTGATATTTAGTTTTCATTTTCTTTAGCCTTGTTAAAGGCCTTCTTGACAACCAAAATACATACATCAACTTTGATCATTTCTTGCAAACCTCTAACAATGACCTACAACACATACTCTTCCTTTTTGTGTATTTGAACATCAACATTAATATCCTTCTTCTTATCTAAAACTTGTTTATATAGCTTCATGGTTTCTTCAATATAAAGAAGACCATTAATGGTTATCTTCTCTACCCAAGTTTCAATTGCCCTTCTATAAGGTTGGTACTTACCAATTTTATCTATAACTTCAGAGCTTATTCCTTTGGGTGGGACCTTGGTTAGAGTTGTTGTAGATTCATAAGGGGTTAAGTGGAAGTATTAATGATAGATTTGATATAAGTGGTCAAAGTTTCCACTTGCTCCTCTAGTTGTTCCCTTGTCTTCTTCTCTTTTTTTAACTCTTTCAATAAATATCCCAATAGATATTTTGGCATTATGTATATCACCTTCATGTGTAGATGGGTCAAGGTCTACTCTGGTAATATTGTAGACTACTTTATTTGCCTCATCTTCATTCTTATCTGCTATGGGCTTTACAATTTCCACATATTGATCACCTATGGAAGAATCTATCATCATTCTAAAAGTTGTGTGAATTTTCACTGGTTGATGGGTAGCTTGTAACAATTTTTCCACTACATCAAATCCAAGATCCACCATTTGGGACCACTTCATTTTATTTTCTACCACTTCTTTCAACCAAGGAGAAGGTGATGACATTGTTTGAGACTTAAGTATCAAAGGGGGAAGAGTTACTTTTGGAGTGGAATCAATAACAATATTGTCTATTATTTGTATTGGAGGAGGAGTTAGAACATGTGGAGGAGGAAGAGGAGATAAAATTGGATTTATGTTGCTACTTACTAATATAATTTTGTACATCACTATATTTCTATGCTGGAGGTGGTTTATTTATCTTTGTTTCTTCCTTGGCTTTTGATCCTCTCCTTCACACTGACTTTTTAAGTCAACTCTTTTATCTAGATCTTCATCATCATCATCCCTTCTTGGGGTAGACCTAGACCTAGTTGAATATGTGATGATGGGAGTTTGGGATGAGGAGAAACCACAAGTTTCTTTTGCTTCTTGGATATATTGTCCTTTAATGGTGGCTTAGTAGCTATGCGTTCTACAATTCTATCCTTTAGCCATTTTTGGCCACTCTTCCTGAGTGCAAATAAGGACCTCTCCCTTATATCAATAATTTCTTTATTAGCCCAATTAATTGGGGATAGTGGTTGTGATTGAATAATAAGATAGGCTTCATCAACTAACTCAATTCCATCATCCACCATATCAAGAATATCCCATCCTAGTTTCAAGGCTTTCATTGATCAACTATTAGTCTCATCCAATCCCTCTTTCTGACTTCATAATCATTTGTATAGTCTTCCCAATAGTCCTCTAAGTGGAAATCATGGTTGTATACTTTTCCCACATACAAGTTGTCTTTAACATATTTTTTATTGTCATAAGACAACCATGTTGTGAAAGGGTGGAAGTTAAATTTTGATAGAATCATATCCACATTATATGCATCTGTAGCAGATTTGCAAGTATAGTAACTTAGACTCACAAGAAAAGGATATCCTGTCTTTTTCTTTGCACTGTATTTCTTACTTACTTCTCCCATTTTCCTGTAGATTTTAAGAAAAATGAGGTAATCGCTTACATAACATGGTAATTTTTAAGGAGTGCCTTTAAATGTACCTAATCTCAAATATGTGAACCTATTATATTGAAAGAAGAAAATGCCAAACTACACAACTAATAGAGCTACTTTAGGAGAAATTATCAATCCTAGTTATCCTTCTAATATTCTTACATTCAACATACTAAAAGCATCATTTACTCTCCTATAATATTTATTCCCCACTTCCATTTGAAGTTGTGGGTAGAAGTCATAAATCTATGTTGCATTGTCAAATACTCCAACAATTTGTAAACCAGACTACACATTCATACTGACAATAGCATAAAATAGATAAGAGGAGATATAGAAATATTGATTGGTCTTAAAATTCACCAATTGATCATGCATATGATCACTTATCATTTTAGCCCAATCTACAAATTGGGAAGCATACCCAATTGTGATGATAATCATACTCATCCAATGTTCAAATGTGTTGGTGTCCTTACTTCCCACTACCTTATGCAACAAGGTAATTATGTCTAAAATGTCTTCTTCAAAATGAGCCCTCTGTAGATTCTTTGGAAGTTGGGGTTTACCCTTCTTAGGATTCTTTAGCCAATGTTTAGAAATATTATTGAGACATGTATCCTTCTTATCTTGGAAATAGTCCCACCCATTCTGAACATCCATATTTTCATACTCATTTCTTACTGGAAATCTTATCGTGATTAAAAGGAAAAATTACAACAATAAATCATATTTCCACGTAACCCCATGAGAGATAAAAATGCAAACAAATCATAGCCATGAAAACCAAAATCCAACATATAAAAGAATAGGAAAAACATACCACAAGGTGACACAAGATATACCCTGGAAAAATCCTCAAGAGGGAAAAACCCAGCCTCCAAAAGCATCCACACTCAATGTATTATTTATCAATGAAACATTACAATAAACTTACAAAGTCTTCATGAACACTTTTGAAACATCAAGCTCCTCCAATGCATCATCCATGTGTCTAAGCATGAATCCACATATCCCATACCATGCTTTACATATGCACTCACAAGAGAAACTCAATACAATGACAACCCACTCAACTAGCCAACCCAAGCCACTAATCATGTGCTTTCTTTTATAGACTCAAGCTCACACAACTACAACATGTGGTATTGGGAAAACCATGTGTCTCAAAACCACGAGTACACAAAAATATTGACCCCTCATTTAATTCTTGTATCTAATTTTTCACTTTAATATGCTCCAATTAATTAATTAATTATTCTATGTCTCCCACACATAAAATCACTAACCCAATGTTACATACAACTTTTACAAGTGGCCCCAAATAAATATTTAATGTGGCTAAACACATCTCCTAGATGCACCACAAATAATTATTTATTTTACATAACTAAAATATTTTGTTCTATTCAAGGTGTACAACACACATTTTCCTAACATTCTCCCACTTGTTGTATATATTGCATAAGGGTCAATCAATGAAATACATCATCATAGCCATACATGAAACCACATGAATCTCCAACATGATCTCATGCTCCATCAAGATAACTACAATAAAACCAAGGTGACCACCATCTCAAGAAAGAACTCCTCTCATCCTCTAACATGCCACGTATGGAAGAAAAGGAACATGCCAAGGGGAAAATGCACCAACCCAAAAAACACAAGCATCAAATCCAAGTGATAAAAAAGGCTCCAAGCTACTGCCAAAGGTAAAAACCCACATGACTGGAAATAGAACCCAAAATAAATGCTAATACATCCAACCATCTATACCTCTTAGGTATCAACAACATCAATAAACTCATTCCAACAACATATCCAACCCATTTACGATAATCACAAGCTCCCTATATAAAACTTGTCAATGAATACCATACATATCTAGGGACTCCCACTACATGGGTAATGTCAAATCTAAAAATAGATCAAGGCATACTAAGACAACCAATCAACACTAAACCAAGGTGTGGCTAATAAAAACCATGTAGTACCAAGAATAGTCACAATGATCCACACATGCAACACAAATAGCTACATACTCCCTCACAACATGTCTCCATAAGTCTCCCAAATCATATGAACGTGAACCTCTAGGAAGTGTGATTGAATCACTGATTGACTCAAGCCACCAGGATCACCTGCAAAACCTAGGATTTACCTTCTACAAGAGAAAAAAGAAAAGGAGAGTAATTTACTCAATAAGGATGCAATTAATGAATTACATGTGAGAACATGCTTTTATATTTTCAAGTTAGAGAAACCCTAATATGACTTAAGAATAACTTAAGACTAAAATTAGCCCTAAGTCAACTTAATAAAGTGTAATTAAATATTTAATTACACCAACACCCCCCTTAAGTGCAACTTAGGGAGAAATGAAAAACATGCAACTAATGCAAGAATGGGTCTTGGCTACAAGGCCATGTTAGGTATCCATGAATAACAAGAATCTCTTATTAAGTGAAGAGAAAGGAGAAAAACCTAGTGGGAGAAAACTCCTCTCTAAAAGATAGAAAAAACAAGTACATGAACATGTGATGGAAGAAGGACTAACACTAAGACCCCCCAAGAACTGAATCCATCACAAAAGTACAATCATGAATACCCCCCATAAGAGATGAAGAAGAGAGAAGGTCCAGTGACCTCCCCAAAAGTGAGAAGGATGAAACCCCATGTGAGGATATGCTCCCTCCAAAAATAGAGATGAGAAGAGAGACCATGTAGCTGCTCCTCAAGATGACTCCTACAATGCTAGAAGATGTTTGACATAGAATAAAGATGAAAACCCATGAACGTCAAATGACATTCCTCCCCTTGGGAAGAAATAGAACTACAAATGTGTGCATAATGTCTTCCGATTCCAGATAGGAATATGGAGAAAGAAGTATAAATATCTCTGAACTCTACACATGATCCAAAGGCAAGAATGATACTTCTGAAAACTGCTCAAATGTCTCCAATCCACTGCAAAATTGTGATGGAATATGAGGGTGAAGAACAATCTTTGAAGAAGATGATGGTGATGAAACTCCATCGAAGATGACATCAAATAGAAGACAAATGTCCTCAATGTGGTCCTCCAAATCTGCAAGGTGGGACACTACAAACAACAATGATATATCTAGTAGATATGTGTCCCAATGAGCTATCTCTGGAAGACTAATAATGTCTTGTTGCAAAGAATATTATATAGCAACAGGTAATAAAGATGTGATCTCGATTAGAGTAGAAAGAGAAGCAAGAGAAATCTCAGTGTCATCTGAACTAGCAAGACCTTCCAAATATGCAAGCTCCTCAACTATATCATCATCAAAAGGTATGCAATCTGCATCATCAAGGGGTATGTGGCAATCCATAGCAAGATCATCAGGGAATGGAGAGATATGTGGGTCTCCATAGATCTTCCAAATGCTAGTTCATAAAGATATGTGGGTGTCTGGTTCAGGTATGAGTCCATAAAGATAAGGTAAAAGACAAAGAGAGAAAACTTGTAAATCATATCATGTCCTTATCAACACCTCAAAGTGCTAAGCTATGTCAAATATGATCTCCTTTACAACCCCAAATGAAAAGCCTTAACAACATTCAACCATTCAATCTCATAGATCAAATGAAACATATGCATAATTTAAAACCAACATGGATGTAAGCCTCTCTAACCAAGGAAGATCAAAATCAAATATTCATTTCCAAAAACTAGGAATAAGCGCAATCACATCTCCTAAATCCTCATAAATGTCATCATAAATCAACTCATATGAACAAGGAGATAACCAAGCTAACACCCCTCAAATGAATCCTCCAAAACTAACCACTATAGCTCACGATCCATATCTATGAGAATACAAAGCATAAAGAAAAATGCATCTAAAGGATTGGAAATACCTCTTAGATGATAATTCACCGAGTAGACCAAGAGTGGTGAATGAAAATGCTCCTATGGGATACACCAAGCCACAATGACTCTCTCCAAGAATAATCTCCTCTAAGGTCCATTTTTCTCACGTCCATATCCAAGTGTATTCTCCTCGATCTTCCTATTGAAACTTCCAAAGAGTAACCATCTCAATAAATGCCTCTAATCCCAAGAGAACTCCAACCTCACCTAAGTCTCCAAGTATCCATGAGCACCTCCAACCAATCAATCCATGCTAAGCTCCAAAATAAACATTGCACTATCATGAAGATCTCAATCACATGACCAATGTACTCAATAAAAAGAGAACCAAAAATATCATTATCAAAGTTCCAAATGCATAATTAGGATCCCAAACATGACATCGTGATCTAATATCTCCTCCTAGGAGATCATGTGCACCAATGCACACATCTTGGTCTCAAGAGAACCTGTATCATACCAAAACTCAAATAAAAAATCAAGAGTAAACCATGACACAACACAAACACCTCTAAACCAAGGATCAACATCTCTAATCACGTGAAGATAACCATCTCCTAAAAATAGTACCTAAGATGTCAAAGCACTCATACTGCATAAGAATCATAATCCAAGAGTTTTTCCATGACACCTAATCATTGTAGAAGATCATCCATCACTAGGTGATGAATACACATCACTACCAAAGCTCCCAAAGAAACATGTGATACGATCTATCCAAGGCATTGTGATAACCATCTCTCAAATGAAGATCATCCATGGTCCACACAGACTCAATTGTAATAGCAACAACTTCAAGTAGAACCAAGATCTCCAAGCCAAGAGGATAAACCATCATCACTGTCAAAAGATCACACTAAACCATGTAACCAATATATCCATGAAATCATGATAAACATGCTACAAGTCCCAATAACTAACTATCCATGCACTCTAATCATCCATCCTCTCATCTGAATGCAACATACTAATGCACAAATGACCACATACAAGGACAACTAACAAATTCTATATTAAACACTGAAAAGACCTCGTGGATATAGACAGTCCACATCCAAGTTGTCAAACTCCATTATAACCATTACATTGATGCAAAAAGGGCATGCACACTACTCAATGGACCAATGGATCCTATATCAAGCAACCTACTTGCTATATAATGTGTTACATTTACATTGTCAAACCAGGGAATCGTAATCTTCTTGGCTGATGCCTATACTATGTGTACAGTTAAGAATTCCTGAGTTTTAGTCTAGAGGTTGTGTAAGGGAACTAAATAAAGGAAACACAATTCTAATTGCAAGGATTGACAATACTCCAAGTAAACAGGAATGATAGAAAATAACTAAGCTTATTCAACATAATAGTAATTAAATGGTCCTATGTAACTTCTAGATGAAAGAGCATCTAACAGTTGGTTCGGTGATCACCTTGACTCAATAAGACTTGACAACATAGATTATCAAAGCTTGACTAATTCTCATAACATAACTCATTACAACATATATCAATCACACACATATAAACAAAGTGGAGAGACACATTACCTCAAGTGGCCTGTTTGAGTAACTGTGATTCTACAAAATCTAGCTAAATCTTTATTGTATCTTTGTAATCATTGATAGAACTCAAAACATATATTCCTTTATTGAATTCTTGAAGTGAATGATATAACAATGAAATCTAATACTATATCTCTGTCTAACTTGTATGAAGCAAAATCTAATCTCCCATAGACGAGATCAGCATTATCTATTTGGATAAAACTACTAAACAATAAATGCTATAATTGTCCATTATCCAACAACGTAGGAAAAGGACTTTATTACAAAGAAAACTAGAAATAGGAAACTAAACTAACATGAAGGTGGCATAGACAGTACAATCCTACTATAACTCTCTCTCTAGTATCCATGAAGAACAATCAAGACCAGAAATAGAACATAAAGCATGATCTAAGATTCCTCCATTATTTAAGACTGCATCATCTATCGAAGGATAACCATCACAGAGTGGGGAGTCATGGATGACTTATCCCATATCAATTTGGGGTCTTCTTCATTTGGCTATAGAAATCTGTATCATCTACTATGGATATCAGCATCTCCTTCAATTGTAGGTTGTCTGGTGATATTCATGACATGAAGCCACGTTCTTGTTGCATGAGGAGTTAGTACATCACATGGTATCTATACATCACTATCACTCAAATTAGCATAAAGTAGTAACATATTTCATAAGCAATCAACCATTCACACATAACTAATTAACAACATATTATATACCCATCTTCATGCCTTTAATGTCTTAAGGATAATCATAGACATTTAATTAGTGTATATAAAAGTCTGGAAATGTCTTAAGAAATAGGTACTTAAAGAAAGAAAAACAAGACAAAACATGGCCTCATCACACCCCCCCAACTAATCATGTTGATGGTCCTCCAACAACCAAGGTCTCAGATTTGTACTGAAGAGCCATCTCTCTGTAGTCTGTAGGTTCTTCTACTCCTCTATCCTGTTTGAGGTAGAAGCCCTTCTATTCTGCCAACCTATTCCACCTAGCTCGTTCTGCTGCCTAATCCATCCTCTACCCCATCCAATGTGGAATAGGATAAAGAAGTAGGGGAGGATGGAATACTAATGGTAACCAGGTTATTCCATATTCATTGGTTGATCTTATATATCTTTGTGTCCTTTTGATTACTACTGAGAAGTTAAATATTGAATGAGGCTCTTTCCTTTGCAGTGTTGGTGTCAATTCTTTCCATCTACCTTGTGAGAAACCCAAAGCTTCCTTACCAATTCATTTAGTCAATTCCCTAAATTTCTTGTAATCCATGGCTCTACATTCTAGAAGTTTATTTTCTACCTCTTGATGTTCAATCAGGTCCACCCATTCCTCTACTATCTTTTGGGGAGTTGGAGATTCTACCCTTAATTTGAGAGGAAGTGACTTCTCTCTTTCATTATACTGTTGCAATAGCTCTCCCCTCCTATGCTCATTTTGAATGAATGAGGCTAAGGCCTTCAATTGCACATCCCCGATTACAACCAGGGGATTCCAGTGAGTTAAATATCAAATGACAAGTTCATGCAGGTAGAATTCACATAGTTGGTTTTGCATTTCAGGGGAAGCTCTTTGGTAAGCTGTTAGAAATAAGGTAGGTGTAAAAAGGGAGATGGGGGCATCACTATAAAGTTGGCTAAATTGAAATCTTAGATACTGCTCCTTTAGATAGAGGGCATAAAACCTTACAGGTGGCTAACACCTCATCAATTGAACAAACATGTCTACCATTCTATAGATATTTTGAATTTCAACCTTTTTTTATTTTTGTGTTTTTCACCTCTATCTCCTTGCTATGTTTCTCCTCCAATTCACCTTGTTCTTTTACTAATTTATGTATCTCATTCCATAGTTGCAGGGTAACTATAAATACGGTGGGTGGAGTAGGTTCCTTAGACTACTCTTCTGGTTGCACAGGCTCTAGATTCCTTCTATTGGCCTCTATGATGGCCAATTGGGCTAAATGTTCTAGTCCTGACCCTTGTTTCAGGAAGACGTGTTGTTGATCCTCCAACTTCTTAACCTGTCCATTTAACCATATCTCTTTTTGTTGATAATCCCTCAATTGCTTCTCCAATTATGCAATTTTCTATAGGGCTAGCTATAGCTCATCCTTCTCATCCTCTACTGTGCCTTTAGAATCCAACAACAATTCTTCTTCCTGTGTTTCATCTTGAGAGGTTGAGAGATGTAGTTTTTTAGTTTCAGGGGAGGTTGATGCTTTTTCCTAGCTGTATATAAATCTTCCTCCTCATACTCTACATCAGACTCCGGGACAAGTGTGTAACCCACATTTTTCTACTCTCTATCAACAAACAGGTGCTCCCTTTCAGAGTCTATATTAGAGTAAATATCAACTGCATTCTTCTTTTCATGTTCCCCTAAAAGTTCTTTTTCCTTTAGGTGACCTGAATGCCTACATGATTGAGCATGGATTCAGAAGGGGTTTCATAGGAAGTTTCAGATGATGCGGGCAATGAGCTAGAAGCTACAGGTTGTAGTTTTCATTTTGACTTTTTCTTTTTGTGGCTAGAAGTCTATGAGGATACATGTTCTAGCACGAGAGTTGAAACTGGTGAAACTGTAGGTGTAGAAGAAATAGTAGGTTTTTCAATAGGATTATCATATTTCAGAGTTGGATGCTCCTCAGCAATTGCATGGGAATGGGTAGGTGAAGCTTTTGGGTGAGAAGAGGTTGCAAACACTTCCTCTTCTTCCACTGTTTATAAATTTTCTACTTGTGCCTCATCTTCTCTCTCCAACACTCACAGACCCCTCATTAACATATTAACTTCAAGAAATCATTCCCAAGAAAATTTAGGGCACTAGATAGATAAGCTCATCTTTACTAATAGCACAATCAAACCATGATGAGACAATGAAGACTGGCAATTTTTCTTTCTCTATTCAGCAAACATCCTTTTTAACAAATTAAACAAAAAATTCAAAACATTCACTACCCTTCCATGACAGAGATGGCTCAAAAGTTTGAAATGCACAGTATAGAGAAAAGATTACCTCCCATCACAGGTAAGATATTTAATAATATAGGCAGCTACAGAGGCCCATAACTAGGGTAAAGAGAGTCATTTGGTACCTTGATATGTAGATTCCATCCTTTCACCTGGTTGTCTGAACTCAGCCCTTGTAGAAATGGCGTCTGCTCTTACAAGGAATTCTTCTCGAGCCGCCCATAACCCTGTAACTTCAAGTATAGCAACTACAATCGCGTCAACCTATAAGCTTTTCACTATAGCTTCCTCATTCTGAAATATCTCTACAAACTATTGGGTAATGTCTTCATTATACTCTATTATCCTTAGAAAATATTGCAACCATCCTGCCTTCTGAAAATCGGCAAGCACTCCCTGTCAACTAATAGTGTTGAGTGAATAGTAGGCTCTCTCCTAATTCCACCACCCCTTGTTATATCTCATGAAAACTCTCAATCCCCTACTTTTTGTTCAATTCTACTCACTAGAACCTTATTACCAGTTTGCTTCTGCCAATTGCTAGTCCGTTGGCTTATATGTTATGTGACAGATGGTAATAATTATGGAGTAAGGGATTAAGAAGTTTGAATGTACATAAAATAATTTAGTATCCCCTCCCAACTATAAGTTCATTTGTCCTCAAATGAGAAGACATGCCAATGGTACAGAGGAACAGGTTCAAAGCATGTCGAAGTGATATAATATGTAAAATTAATGATGTGTAAATTATGAAAGTCATAAAATAAGAAGTAATAAGTGTTAATTAAAGAAAATAGCGAGATAAATACCATTGAGGTGATGTCAAAATTGGAATTATTGCATAGAAAAATGATTGCATGGCAGATTGAGTTAATGCTCGATGAATGAGCCGGAGTGAATCACAATGATGTGATAGTGAAAATGTGTGTTGATAGAATGTGCAATAGATGTGTGAAATGTAGCAAGAAAGTACAAGCCAATGGAAGATGTCGGCATGCGAATGCCATGAGAAAAGGTGTTGTAGGTAGTAGTGGCTGCATGCACACAATCAGAATGTGAAATGAATAGGTCCCATGTGCATTGGCTACAGGTGCAACTTTTATAGGTTCCAAGTGAATGACAACCCTTGGCTATAGGTGCAGCAAAAAAGAGGTCCCATGGAACAATAGATTTCCTTTGGCTACAAGTCCCTTTAGTGAAGTGGTTAAATGCCAAAGGAAAGCTCTAGTGTATAATGGTAACTAAACTGATGGAGTCTAAACTCTGATTGGAAGATCACCTTGTTTTATTGTTATTGCTATGTGATGTGTGTGCTTTGTGTTTTTTATTTATGTACAAAGTTTGTAGAACTCAAACTTACTGTGGAACTTTAGTCAAGCTAACAGCTTGATCTATTGTTGAAATAGTGTGATCAGTTGCTACTTGGTTGGAAGCCTCACCTGAGGCAGCGGGATGTGGAACTTCAGTCAAGATGGCAACTTGATCTGTTGTTGGAATGTTATTTTCAACTACTACCTGGCTGGAGACCTCGCCTAACGCAGGATGTTGTTGAACTTCATTATCCATATCTACCTTTAATTGCTAGAGAAATGCAACTTTACTCAAAGGCTTCTTATACAATTTCAATTGATCACCATTAACCATTAGTGAGAATCTAACTTGGTCAATCATGGTTAATTGGATTGCACCATTTGGGAAAACTTCCCTGATATCATAAGGGCCTAACCACCTGGTCTACAAGTTGCCCTTATGACCTTTATACCTGGAGTCATAGAGAAGTTGTTGGATTCCGGATAAACAACTAAGAGGGGGGGTGAATCAGTTGTCCAAAACTTGCTTCTAATTTAAACACTTATATCCTCTTCGTTATGCAATAGCATATCAATTAATCATTCATGAAAGCATAAAGCATAAACACTAGAGCAGATAGACATCAACACATGAGACACCAAGATTTTGACATGGAAAACCCAGTCAAGGGAAAAACCACGGGGTGATTAACCCAAGGATTATTCTCTGTTAGAAGAATAAGAAAAAATAGATGGCACATGCCAATTAGGGCTCACTACCCGAGCACACTACTCACAAGAGGCACACTGCCTACAAGAGACACACTGTCTACAAAGTAACAAGTATTACAAACTTGAACTGGATATTGACATCTTTACCATGCCTGGATCAGTTCCATTTAAGCCCAGAAACTCCTGGTCTACCTTTCGCACTTCTCTTCGCTACACCACGCTTATCCGCTACTAGACACACTACAAAATGAATTCACAAACCTTTATTTATACAAGGCATTGACTTAGGAACAATCATCTCAGTCAGCAAACACCTACAAGATCATTCGCAAGACGTGTAACACATCCGGTCAGCCAGTCTCAAGAAGAACACCAGTACCTGGTGGTAATTCTTCAAATGCAAACTCCAACTTCAATGCAGACCGCCAATAAGAATTGTACACGATCCAAAGATCACCAAAACCTTTCCTGAGTCACCAAGAACATCCGCACTTTATCAACTTACTGGAATTCTTCTCTTCTTCATCTAGAACTTCAAGAACATAGTCTATCGCCACTGTCACACTAAAAAAGGTGCTTTTGGACCTCCAAACTATGAACAAATCTAGTTGTCACTTCACACTACTTTCAAAAACACTCCCTCCAATCTGCAGAATGAGATAATGCAATTCCAGAGCTCACCGGACCAATCTGTGACACTCTATCACCATTAAACATCTGTCGGAACCGGTTCTACTAGAGCGACCATAACTTCTTCATATCTTCATGCGGACCTCTAAAATCTTGACTAGAGCATCTCAAGACTCATATCTAAAAACCCTTTAAACCACATCCTCTGATCTTCATCCTATCTTGGACTTTTGCCTTAATGTCATCACTGTTCTTCATTGTTCTTGATTGAGGCTAATTTTCTCAATATCCTCAGTACACAGCTCATCTAATCCTTCTCATTAATGCAATATGAGTATGTTGACATCAATGACAACACTATTTATCCTCATACTTGCAACAATCTCCCCCTTTGTCATTGATGGCAACATATGATCTGAAAAACCATCAAGACAAGAACTTCTCCTTTCTGTCATAGCTCCCCCTAATAGCAACAACTCTTCACCTGTCTTCTCTTTCCTTACTACTCCCCTTTGATCAACCACTTGTTTTTCACATGTCTTCTCTCCCCCTTTGACATCAATGGCAAAGGGCTCATACTTGCAATTTTAACACATCAGAATCATACCAGCTACGCCCCCTGAGTAGCAGCTCCCCACCACCAATCCGGATCACAAGATATGACTATGATATCCACCGGACTGATGCACATCAGTGCATCCTAGTTTATCACCGGAGGGGAAATGACCCCTAACTTCTCCCTAAGATACTCAAAAGAGTCCTTGGGAAGAGGTTTAGTAAAAATATCTACAATTTGATCCTTGGAGGGTACATACTCCAATCTGACTTCATCCTTGTTCACTTGCTCTCTCAAAAAGTGAAACTTGATAGATATGTGCTTGGTCTTAGAATACAACACCAAATTCTTAGAAATATTTATTATACTTGGATTATCACAGAAAATTGTGATAGGCTTCTCATATTCTACGTTAATGTCTCTTAACTTCTGCTTCATCCATAAGATTTGAGTGCAACTACCTGCTGCTGCAATGTATTCTGCTTCAGTTGTAGATAGAGATATTGCCTCTTGTTTCTTGCTTAGCCAAGAAACCAATCTTTTTCCCAAAAAGAAAGCTCCACCACTGGTGCTCTTCTGGTCATCCACATCTCCTACCCAATCTGCATCTGTATATGCATGAAGAGAGAAATCATGATCTCTAGGGTACCATAGACCATACTCAATTGTCCCCTTTAGATATCTAAAAATCCTCTTGATTGCCATAACATGAGATTCTCTAGGATCAGCTTGGAATCTAGCAACAAGACCAACAGCCTGCATAATATCTAGTCTATTTTGAGTGAGATACAACAGTCCTCCAATCATTGACCTATATTTTGTCTGATCCACCTTGGGAGAGTCATCATCTTTGCTCAACTTGCATCCGGTTGCCATGGGAGTATTCATTGGCTTTGAATCTTCCATCCCAAATTTCCTCAACAATTCTTTCACATATTTGGTCTGAGAAATGAAGATCCCTTTCTTTGTTTGAGTAATTTGCAGACCCAAGAAGAAATTCATTTCACCAAGCATGGACATCTCAAACTCACTTTTCATTTGATTTAAAAAAGTTTTACACATGCTATCTTTTCCTCCAAAGATGATATCATCAACAAATACTTCAACAATCAAGATGTTTTCATGATTAATTTTAAAATATAAGTTACTGTCAACAGTACCTTTGTTGAAACCAATCTACACAAGATGCTTATCCAACCTTTCATACCAAGCCCTTGGGGCTTGCTTCAATCCATACAATGCTTTCTTCAACTTGCAGACCATATCACTATGATCAAACAATTGAAATCCATCCGGTTGCTCAATGTATACTTCTTCCAAATCACCAGTTAGGAAGGTAGACTTGACATCCATCTGATCTACCTTGAAGTCTTTGAAGGTAGCAAATGCAAGAAATAATCTGACTGCTTCAATTCTTGCCACCAGAGCAAAGGTTTCTTCAAAATCAATTCCTTCTATTGAGAGTAGCCTTTGCAGACCAATTTGGCTTTGTTTCTGATTACTTCACCAACTTCATTTAGTTTGTTCCAGAAGACCCATTTGGTTCCAATCACATTCTTGTTTCTAGGTATGGGAACAAGATCCCAAGTGTGATTTTTCTCAATTTGCATCAACTCTTCCTCCATTGCTTTGGTCCAGTTTTCATCATTGTAGGCTTCATTTATTGTCTTAGGTTCAATCTTTGAAATCAGACAGTATTTATTTGAATTTTGAGCAATTCTCCTCCTTGTTTGTACCCCTTTGCTTTTGTCACCTATGATCTGATCTTCATAGTGGTTTAGAGTTACATACCTTGGAACTTTGAGAGTTTCTTGCACTACTATTTCTAGATCAGGCTCATTTAGGCAAACCTCTTCTTCCTGATTTACCGGATCAGTCTGAATCTGACTTTTAGAGGAGGATTGAGCTCCTTGAACCAGAGAACAATTCTGATCATCTTCCTCATATTCATAAAACCTTGAGGGCTTCTCAATTCCTTCATCAACCTTCACATTTGTACTTTCTATTATCTTTCTCAGTCTCTTATTGTAACATCAGTATGCTTTGCTTTAAGTGGAGTAACCCAAGAAAATTCCTTCATCACTTCTAGCATCAAACTTTCCTAGATCTTCATCTCTTTTAATGTAACATTTGCTACCAAATACTTTGAAATATCTCACAGTAGGAGTGATACCAAACCAAAGTTCATAAGGAGTCTTACCGGTATTGCTTCTGATTTGAACTCGATTGAGAGTATAGACTGCAATGCTGACAGCTTCTCTCCAAAACATCTAGGGAACATTTTCTTCCATCATCATTGTCCTAGATGCTTCCTGGATGGTCCGGTTCTTTCTCTCTACTACTCCATTCTGCTATGGAGTCCTAGGAGAAGATAACTGTCTCATTATACCATGCTTCTCACAAAAATCTATGAATTCACTGGATGTGAATTCACCACCTCTATCAGACCTCAGACATTTCAATTTTAGTCCGGTTTGATTTTCTACCATAGCCTTGAAGATTTTGAACTTCTCAAAAGCTTCTGATTTCTCTTTCAGAAAGGTAACCCACATCATCCGGGAATGGTCATCAATCAGTAACATGAAATATCTATCACCTTGCATACTCTTGATTCTTGTCGGACCACATAGATCAGTATGAATTAATTCCAATAATCCGATAGAGGACTAATCCTTTCTTTTGAATGGAACTCTGCTCTGTTTACCTAGCTGACATTCTTTGCACAAGCTATTTGTAGGTTTCACCAATTTTGGAAGATCTCTTACAGCCTTAGTATTGCTTATCTTGATGATGTTATCAAAATTTACATGACACATCCTTCTATACCATAACCAACTCTGATCAACTTGAACAAACAAACAACTTTTATTAGAACCAACTAGATGGAAGATATTACCTTTTGTTTGAGTACCAGATGCAATCTCAGTTCCGGAGCTCTCAAAGATCCTACATCTTCCATTCTTGAACCGGAGATCATAACCTTTGTCCACTAACTATCCAACACTGAGAAGATTGCACTTCAATCCTTCAACATACAGTACATTACCAGTTTTGTTTTTTCTATCAAAAGAAATAGTTCCCCTTCCTCTGATTCTACCAGCAGAATTATCACCAAACTTTACCATTCCTCCTTCATACCTTTCCAAGTCTAAGAACTTATTTTTGTCACCTGTCATATGGTGAGAGCATCCACTCTCAATAACCCAATCATCCTTTTCTTCAACTTGGGCAGCCAAAGCTCTTTCTACAACCTTATGATTGACAGATTCAGAGGATATTGGATCTTCTTCCTTGATGGCAATAAACACCCATTCATTTCTGGATTTGTTTCCTATTTCTGATTCATCATCTGTTACTCCTTCTTTATCATCATCTTCATGAACATAATAACAATTGTTTTGGAACCTTTATCTGTTAGAATTTGACCTTGTAGATCTTTCCAGACATCTTGAGGCAAAATGACCAATCTTATTGCAGTTGAAGCACTTAAAGGGTAATTTTCCTTCATACTTACCTGATCCTCTTGGCACTCTCTTTGCAATGAGGGCTTCAAGTTGAGCTATTTCTGCTTCTTCCTCTTCCAAGTCTCTTCTTGCTTGATCATACCATGACATCTTCCTTGAAGAGTTTTCTCCTGGATCAAATCTTTGTTTACCTTTCACAAAGGCACTGGCTTTGAATGCAGATTCAATTTTGGGGGGATCATCTCCAAACTTGGTCATTTCAAATGCAGCCAGTTTGCCAGCCAATAGTTCTCTTGTGACAGTTGTATGGGCTCTAAAGTCATCAATGGCAGCAACCTTGATTTTGTAGACAGCACGAAGGGATCTGAGAATTTTGCCAACAATCTCATTTTCATCCAAAACTCCACCAGCATTCCTAATTCCACACACCAGCTCGTTTACTCTTGGCATAAAGGTAGTAATATTTTCATCATCTCTCATCTTCAGTCTTTCAAATTTCCCTTTGAGACTCTGCAGCCTTGCACTCTTAACATACTCATCTCCTTCATGCAAAAGTTCTAGTTTAACCTAGATCTCATAGGCAGTTGGTAGGTCAATAACATTTGAGAGTTCTGAGTCAGTCGATGCACTTAGAAGAGCCTCTTTGGTCCGCAGATTGTTTTCAGCATCTGTAATTTCATTTAGAGTTGTCAGACCACCCTGTGGAGGTACATATGCTTTTGTGACCATGGATAAGTATGCCTTTCCCATACACTCCAAGTGACATTTCATGCGACCTTTCCAAAGAGAGAAGTTGGTTCCATAAAACCTTGGACTATCCTTCTTGTAAGATGACATCCTAGATCTCCTCAAGTGGTTAAGCTCCTTTTAGAGGAACTTGGCTCTGATACCAATTGTTGGATTCTGGACAGACAATTGAGAGGGAGGGGTGAATCAATTGTCCAAAACTTGCTTCTAATTTAAACACTTAAATCCTCTTCGTTATGTATAGCATATCAATTAATCATTCATGAAAGCATAAAGCATAAACATCAGAGCAGATAGACATCAACACATGAGACACCAAGATTTTGACGTGGAAAACCCGGTCAAGGGAAAAACCACGGGGTGATTAATGCAAGGATTACTCTCTGTTAGAAGAATAAGAAAAAATAGATGGCACATGCCAATTAGGGCTCACTGCCTGAGCACACTGCTCACAAGAGGCACACTGCCTACAAGAGACACACTGTCTACAAAGTAACAAGTATTACAAACTTGAACTGGAGATTGACATCTTTACCATGCCTGGATCAGTTCCATTTAAGCCCAGAAACTCTTGCTCTGCCTTTCACACTTCTCTTCGCTACACCACGCTTATCTGCTACCAGACACACTACAAAATGAATTCACAAACCTTTATTTATACAAGGCATCAACTTAGGAACAATCATCTAAGTCGGCAAATACCAACAAGATCATTCGCAAGATGTGTAACACATCCGGTTAGCCAGTCTCAAGAAGAACACCAATACCCCATGGTAATTCTTCAAATGCAAACTCCAATTTCAATGTGAACCACCAATAAGAATTGTACATGATCTAAAGATCACCAAAACCTTTCCTGAGTCACCAAGAACATCCGCACTTTATCAGCTTACTGGAATTCTTCTCTTCTTCATATGGAACTTCAATAACATAGTCTATCACCACTATCACACTGAAAAAGGTGCTTCCGGACCTCCAAACTATGAACAAATCTAGTTGTCACTTCACACTGCTTTCAGCAACACTCCCTCCAATCCGCAGAATGAGATAATGCAATTCTGGAGCTCACCGGACCAATCTGTGACACTCTGTCACCATTGAACATCTGTCGAAACTAGTTCTACTAGAGCAACCATAACTTCTTCATATCTTCATGCAGACCTCTGAAATCTTGATTGGAGCATCTCAAGACTCATATCTAAAAACCCTTTAAACCGCATCCTCTGATCTTCATCTTATGTTGGACTTTTGCCTTAATGTCATCATTGTTCTTCACTATTCCTGATTGAGGCTAATTTTCTCAATATCTTCAGCACACAGCTCATCCAATCCTTCTCATTAATGAAATATGAGTATGTTGACATCAATGACAACACTGGTTATCCTCATACTTTCAACAGAAGTGTCCAATCACCTGCCTAAAAGTCCTTTGTTTTGATATACTGATCATGCCATTTGATTCTCTAATTTTGCACTAATTCAGTGTGATGAACTGCTTCCATCCTTAACTCCTCCAAGGCATTAAGCTGATGTAGTCTTTCCTTTTGAACTATTGATAAGGCCATACCAAGTTGGATAGCTATTCTTAGTGTTTTGTATTCAAAGGACATCTTTCTTTCCATAAACTAACTCATAAGGTGTGTACCTTGTTGTTGTCTTCCATGTAGTTCTATTTACCCAAACTTCTTCAAAGAGTCTTGCTGCCCAATCTTTCTTATGTAATGAAACTATCTTTGTCAATATTGCCTCAATCTCTTTGTTGGGGACCTCAACTTGACAATTTAACTGTGGATGATAGGGAGTGGACTTTTATGTCTAATTTCATACTCCTGAATAAGGCTAGTAATCAGTGCTGATGTAAACTACGGTCCTTGATCTATGAGTATTTCCCTTGGGATGCCATACCTTGTAAATATTTCTTCATAGAGGAATGTAGCAACCTTACTATCTCTAGCTATAGTCAAATCTTTCACTTCTACCCATTTTGTGAGCTAATCAGTGCAAATAAGTATATATTCCTTGTGGTTAGAAGGTGGATCTATGGGTCCAATAAAATCAATGCCCCATTTGTCAAATGTTGTGACCACCAGTTGGGGTTGTAGAGGCATTTCATCACTTCTTGTAGGTCTGTCCATTCTTTGACAATGGTCACATCTTCTTGTATAGAAAGTTGTATATTTATGCAATGTTGGCCAATAATATTACCTAGTATTCAGGATTTTGACTGATGTCCTCTTAGTTGCACAATGTCCACCACAAGGTTCATCATGACATGCTTTGAGAATGTCATATACTTCATCTTCTCTAATACACCATCTCATAATATGATCAGGTCCTGTATATAAGAGGTAAATAGATACCCAAGAATAAGGAAAGTTGTGCTCCACAAGATGGTGCCTCTCTCTTAGTGAGAGGTGTGGAGGTGTTTTCCCTGTGACTAGATAATTTTCTATATCTGCATACCAAGAAGTTTGTATAGTTAATGCAAATAAGTGTTCATCTAGAAAAGAATCATCAATGAATGGGTCCTCATTACAATTAGCGAGCCTGGAGAGGAAACCAGCAACAACATTGGCCTTCCCTGGCTTGTCTATAATGGTGATATCAAATTCCTAAAGGAGCAATAACCATCTAACCAATCTACCACTTACCACTAGTTTATTCATAAGATATCTTATTGTTGTATGGTTAGTGTGAATTAAAACATGATACTCAGTGATATAATGTTTGAACTTATTATTGCATAAATAACAACTAACATTTCTTTCTCAAGAACATTATAGTTAAGTTCAACACCTTGAAGATTCTTGTTGATGTAGTAAATTCCATTTTCCACATTCCCTTCTTTCTGTCCTAACATAGCTCCCACAAAAACAATAGAAGCATCTGTATGTATATGGAAAGGTATTGCCCAATTAGGTCCTTTGAGTACAGGTGACTTTTTTAATGACTCTTTGAGATTATCAAAGGATAACTGACAATCAACTATCCAATTAAATTATGCATCCTTAGAGAGTAAGACAAACAAAGGAGCAACAATTTTACTGAAGTCCTTTATAAAACTTCTATAATAGCCTGCATGACCTAGAAAGCTTTTGACATCTTTTTGTTTTTGAGGAACAAGTAAGGTTGAAATAATTTCAATTTTGTGTGGATCCACTTGAATGCCTGCTTTGGACACAAAGTGACCAAGCACTACTCCTTGCATCATCATGAAACATTTTTCATGACTAAGGGACATGTTATGATCTTGACAACTTTGTAGTACTTTTTCAAAGTTTTTCAAGGCCTCCTCATAAGACTCCCCATAAGTGGTGAAATCATCCATATATACTTCCATAGAGTCATGGGCAAGATCAGCAAAGATGCTCAAAACAACTCTCTAAAATGTGGCAGGTGTATTACAAAGTCCAAATGAAAGGATGAAATAGGAACATGTCCCTTATGGGCATGTGAATGTGGTCTTATCCTGGTCCTCAGGGTCTATCTTGATCTGGTTATATCCACTAAATCCATCAAGGAAAGAAAAATATTTTTTACTAGCCAAGGAGTCTAGGACCTCATCAATGAAAGGAAGAGGGAAATGATATTTCCTAGTGGAAATATTTTAATTCCTTATAGTCTACACAGACTTGCCACTTACCTCCTTTCTTTGGCACTATTACCAGTGGAGATACCCATTGACTATCTGATATTGGGTATATGAATCTTGCATCTAGCAATTTCTACAATTCATTCTTCACTATGTCTCTTACTACAAGGTTCATCCTTCTTTGAGGCTACCTAACTAGTCTGTACCCTTCATTAATGTATATCCTATGCATGCAAAGGTTAGGGTCAATTTCCTTCATATCATGATAGTCCCATGCAAATGTTGTCTTATGGGTTTGCAGCATTTTGATCAGTTCAGTCTTCTAGATAAATGTCAATTCATTGTTGATGTTAAGTGTCATGCCTAGTGTAATGTCAACTGGTGTTGTCATGGCCATTACAGAGGCAATATCCAACCCTGATAAGTTGATACTACAACTATGAGGCAGCAACTAATGAAACATATTGTTGGTGGAAGCATAGGCCGAAGTATTGATTGTAGGCAAAATAATGTGAAGGGAGCAGGCCAACATATTAGACATGGGTCTTGTTGTATGTTTGTTCCATAATTGTTTTGTATGACACTGTAAAGCACTTCATTTTCATCTTAGATAGCCAGTAGTGGATCTCGTCCAATTGTAATTAATGTCTGAAGAGAATATTGGTCAGTATCCCCTAGGTCTGGCTAGATAGTTTTCTCCATATTAGCAAAATGTTGAACAAGTGGATAAAGGGCTAATTTTTTTGTTATATTCCCATTGGAAATTATCATATTCCCAGACCGACATCCTATGAATGCATCTACTATTGCCAGCCAGGGTCTCCCTAGGATGAGTGGATATCCCCCTAGGCTAGCCTTGGGCTACAAGACCATAAAGTCTACAGGATATTCCCATGAATCCAATGTGATTACAAGATATTCAATGACCCCTTCTAGCTTGATTGTGGACCTATCTGCCAACTAGAGTACTGTGGGAGTAGGTCTGAGGTTATCTAGCTAAAGGGTACAAATTGTTTCCTTTGTCATTACATTGATGGCTACACCTACGTCAATCAAGGTGTTTTTGACAAGGGTACCATTAATGTTTACATCAACCACAGGGCTTCCAAGGTCTGCATACTTTGGAACAACCAAGTTACCAAACATGATGTTAGCAAGTTGTCCTATAACATGTACTGTCTGAGGATCTTTCCTCTTCCTTCCTGGTTTCTTAATGCATAAATCCCCTACAGCCTTGGTACATATGGGCACATCCTTGATGTCTTGGATGAGGGGAATTTTAACACAAACATTTTTTAGTTGCCCCATGAAATCAAAATCAGGCTCAGATGGTGTTGGTGGAAGATGCATTTATAATCTCTCCTGAAATGGAGGGCTCCTGGTAATGGTTTCTTCATGTGGAGAGATTTGCTTAGAAGGCTTCTACTGGTTATTCATATGGTTGTCAATGACGGAGGGTTGTTCCTCATCAGGAAGTTTTCTGATGAGCAGTGATGGAGGTCCAGCAAGCATTTTTCCTGAGCGCAGGTGAACATCACTAACTTCAACCGTATAGGTTGGGTATTGGATGGCCTCGATAGTAATAGGCTTGTTGTTAGGGTTAGGTGTAGGTTGTGCCAGTAATTGAGTGGCTCTAGGTGGGGCAGGAGTAGGTGAGGCTGCATTTGGCATAAGGGCAAGTTGTTGAGGTAGGGCTTGATGTGATTGTGGGTAGTTCATATTTGGATTTTGCCAAGGTTGGTTCCCATGTCAATGTTGTGGCCATGGATTTTGATTCGCCTGCCATTGTGGATTATAATTTGAGGATTGGGATGGTTGTTGCGGCCATGCCCCCTACCATTGGGTCCAGCTAGGTGGCATGGTTGCCCATTGTTGATGTGGCCAGTTATACCAAGTGGCATTGTTCCAATTATGAGGATTTGAAACAGGTGGTGCAAATGACATGGAATTGGTCAAGGGGTCCTAAGGCATACCTTGTTTTTGTTTCCATGGCCTTCATTGTACAATGTAGAACACTTGACCTTCTTCATATTCTATAGCTTGGAAATCTACTTTCTCATTCTTTTGCTTAGAAATACTAGCAAGTCCCTTGCATCAACAATTGGCCTTCTTCTGTCGACAACATGGACAATATTCACTCAAAGTTGCCTCTGATGCCTCTTGTTTCTTCTTTATGTGCAAGGTGTCTATCTATGTTGTCAACTGGCTTATGATATCCTCTTTCATGTTTGGCAGGAGATTGCTAAGCTCTACCCTAGAGACTCCAATGGATGATTTACTCAAATTCAAAGTTCTAAAACCTCTATTTTTATTTAAAGTAGAGCATGAATAGTTTTGACGAATTTGACAAATTTCATCAAATCCAAGTTGAGAGATATCCCTTTCTCCAATTAGATTAAGTGCATCCATACATTCTTCGCTCACACCTCTTAGGAAGACCAACTTAAGTGACTCTGGTGAGAGCCTATTCTATCTTGACTTCTTGAGGCAAAACTAAAATCTCTCAACATAGTCTTCCAAGGGCTCATCTTCTTTTTGTGACATCCTAAAGATATCATCCCCCTTCATATCTCTACCATGACAATAATCCTGATATTTCTACAGAAACTTCTCCTTCATGGTGGCCCAAGTGGTTACAAAATTCACCTAGACCAATAAACCATCATAATGCAACATCCTTGAGGGTGGCTGGGAAGAGCTTGAGTCTATATGCATCTGTAGTGTAATCATAACTCCTACAGAGTATATCAAACTCAAAGAGAAATGTATCAGGGTCGTCAGTGATTAGCCCATGAAAGTTTGGTAGAGTTAAAGGAGGAATATTATTCAAGGTGTCATCTCTCTCTTGGTTTGAAATAGGAAAGGCAAAGGTAATTGGTTCAGCTAGGTTCTCTACTGCATCTTCTTCCATGATGCCTTAGTTCCAACTTGAAATATCCTCAAAATCCTCAGTGTTCTCCAAACTAAGGGATAATTCAATGTTTTCTTCTTCTTCTTCTGTTGAACTGGTTGGAAGAAACCTTCCTCTATGGTCTCTTGGCCGCCACATACAATAATGTATAAGCTAATGGCTTTGTTCCTACACCGTGTTAGTGAATAGCTTGGAAATGGAGTGAATATCTATGTGATTCTATACGCTAAAAAATATTATTTCCTAGGAAAGAAAATATAAACATAACTCAAAAAGAACTCAGAAATTCTAAACCTTAGCACCATCCCCAACAACGGTGCCAAAAATGTCGAACTCCATTATTAACCAATACATTGATGTAGAAAGGGCATGCACACTACTCAATGAACCAATGGATCCTATATCAAGAAACCTACTGGCTATATAATGTGTTACATTTACATTGTTAAACTAGGGAATCATAATCTTCTTGGATGATGCATGTACTGTGTGTACAGTTAATGATTCTTGAGTTTTAGTCTAGAGGTTGTGTAAGGGAACTAAATAAAGGAAACACAATTCCAATTACAAGGATTGACAATACTCTAAGTAAATAGGAATGATAGAAAATAACTAAGATTATTCAACACAACAGTAATTAAATGGTCCTATATAACTTCTAGATGAAAGAGCAGCTAACAGTTGGTTTGGTGATCAACTTGACTCAATAAGACTTAACAACATAGATTATCAAAGACTAACTAATTCTCATAACATAACTCATTAAAACATACATCAATCACACACATATAAACATGCAATCATGAATTAAACATATAAACAAAATGGAGAGACACAGTACCTTAAGTGGTCTGCTTGAGTAACTGTGATCCCATGAAATCTAGCTAAATATTTACTGTATCTTTGTAATCATTGATAGAACTCAAAACATATATTCCTTTATTGAATGCTTGAAGAGAAAGATACAACAATGAAATCTGATACTATATCTTTGTCTAACCTGTATGAAGCAAAATCTAATCTCCCATAGACAAGATCACCATTGTCTATTTGTATAAAACTACTGAACAATAAATGCTATAACTGTCCAAAGGACTTTATTACAAATCAAACTAGAAATAGGAAACTAAACTGACATGAAGGTGGCATAGACGATACGGTCCTACTATAATTCTCTCTCTAGTATCCATGAAGATCAATCAAGACCAAAAATATAACATAGAGCATGATCTAAGATTCCTCCATTATTTAAGACTGCATCGTCTATTGAAGGATAACCATCATAGAGTGGGGAGTTATGGATGACTCATCCCAAATCAATTCGGGGTCTTCTTCATTTGGATACAAGTACCTATATCATTTACTATGGATATCAGCATCTCATTTGGCTACAGATTGTCTAGTGATCTTCATGACATGAAGTCACATTCTTGTTGGATGAGGAGTTAGTAAATCACATGGTATCTATACATCACTATCAGTAAAAGTAACATAAAGTACTAACATATTTCATGAACAATCAACCATTCACAGATAATTAATTAACAACATATTAAATACCCATCTTCATGCCTCTAATGTCTTAAGGATAATCATAGACTTACTTAGTGTGTGTATAGAAGTCTATAAATGGCTTAGGAAATAGGCACTTAAATTAAGAAAAACAAGACAAAACATGGCCTCATCACAAGTCATGAACCAATGGGTGATCAACCCACAAACCATAACTCATAGATTCCAAAAAAATGAATCATGCAAACTCATTATCACATCAGTAACCTACAAACTGAGATAACAAGAAGATAACCCTATAGACCTCAAGACTCAAACACCAAATAAACCCTAGATCAGATTTTCCAAATAAGTCCACAAACGAGTAACCATATTCAAGGAACCAATCAAGCATCCAGGAGATAGGAACAACCTCCTAAAACTAAACCACACCACCACCTATAATCATGAATAAATCATCATAACCCAAACGACGTGCCAATGCTCAAATGTACCTACATATCATTGACACCATAATTATCATCATATTTGTACCTATACTCAACTCCCACTAAATCAAGACTCCTAGTCTCACACGTGTATCAAACCATGTCCTCAAACTAGAAGACAACCTACGTACATATCTTCATCAAAATCCAAACTCTAAAAACACTTGTAAACTTGTATCAGGAAGTACCATATTTGAGATCTTGTACCATCATACTGGTCTAATAAAAACATGTACTTCCCCATGTTTGTGCCCAACGAATCATCTGAATGCTCATGTAATCACACCCCTAATCTTAGACTCCCATAAGTGCTCAAACAAGTACAAACCTCTCTTTGCATACCAAACTAGAAATATACCTAATCCACTATGTAGTACACTACAAGATCTCTCCAACACCTATTCGAAATCCAAAATCTGATATTGTATCCAGAAGTTATGATTGTTTTACCATTTCAGAGCAATGCAATCTTTAGGTACCAAATTCTGACACAAACAAAAAAATATGATCACCAAACCTATATCATAATGTAGCTCTCAGAGAGACCTTTCCAATATCTATAAGAAGTCAAAAATATAATATTGTGGGCATAAGTTATGCCCCTAGAATAAAATGCCCTCTAAGGGCTAGAAAGGTCCCCATAGGGACTTGTCTGTACAGCGCTAATACAAGCATGACATCATCATCCTATCTTTTAATGTCATCAGTTGTGCATGGGTGGTGTAAGGGCAATGGGTTAGCAGTGGTGGCGCTTTGGGCAGTGCTCAAACTGGTGGGCAATGGTGGACTTCAAACAATTTTTAGTGTCAATTTAGTTTTCAAAATTCCAACTTCAAAAGATCCAAACCTGAAAAGATTTTACAAATGGTTTAAATGTTTTAGAGATTTCAAGGTTTGATCACCCACAAGGGTTGGACCTAAACATCACCTGACTAGGACAATGGGCTAGGATTGAGGGCCAAAGGCCTACCAGACTCTATCTTCGTCAGCTAGCCACCATTTAAAAACTTTGGCATGTCTTCATTGTACTACTAGTACAATGACCATCATTGCAAACTATCCATGGTACTTGAAATACCTGCCAACAATCCAAATGGGGGGCCAACACTAATGTATTGTCCCCCATTTAGCCTAGACAGATGATTGTTGGAGATTAGCCTATCATTGGACTCCTGTAGGTTAATGGCAGTGTTTAGGGGGTCAATTTGTCAACTTACTATTTACAATAAGTCGAGACAGGGCACCTTGGTATTTATAGTAGGGTAGAGGTGGAAGTCAATTGCACAAGATAATTAGTTTCAATACCTCCAGAGCATTTTTTGATAAAGTATAAGTTAAATTAAAGATTTAACTTATATTACTTATTGATGCAGGGGCATCCATGGCAAATTGGCAATCAGCATCACCAAAATATTTTAATTTTTGTTTGTTTGTTTTCAATAAGGTTTATGGGCTTGGGAAATAATATTTTAATTTGCAACAAATATAATTTTCCTTGGGCATATTGGTAAATTTAATTTTTGTGGAAAAATGCCCCAGTAATTTATAAATACCTCAAATAGTGGAAAATATCTTTCCTAGGCAAAGGCATTAAATTCTATTTTCAAAATTTAATGCCTTTGCCTAGGAAAGATATTTTCCACTATTTGAGGCATTTATAAATTATCGGGGCATTTTTCCACAAAAATTACATTTACCAATATGCCCAAGGAAAATTATATTTGTTGTAAATTAAAATATTATTTCCCAAGCCCATAAACCTTATTGAAACAAACAAACAAAAATTAAAATATTTTGGTGATGTTGATTGCCAAATTGCCATGGATGCTCCTGCATCACTTATGGGGGTTAAGTGACTTTTATTTTAAAAGGTAACTTTATGTTATAAAGTTAAGTTGTAACTTAAAGTTGTTACACTAGGAGTTGGGTGCCCATATGGGGACTTGGAGACATAAGGTGTTAATAAAAAATATAAAATAACTCCTCATTCTTGGGTGTTGGGGAAGTGAGAAGGATAAAAGAAAAAAGTGAAGTTCATTTCTCCATATGCTTGGATTATTGATTTCTCGTATGTTTTCATTCTCGTGTATTTCTTGAGCATTGGAGCTTGAGGGTTTGATATTGGCTTTGTTGGGATGAAAACCCCTACATAGTCTTCTTCATGTGTGAGAGACCACATCAGGAAGAGACTCTTGGAGGCTTCATTTAGGAGCTTCAGTTGGGCATTTGAATGATAGATTTTGATGAAGTTTTGAGCCAGAAATGAATATTTTGATGGTATTTTAGTATATAGTTGATAACAGGGATTTAATGGACAGATTCATGTAATTTTGAAGTGGTTTTAATGTTGCACAGACTTCTAGTTGCTAGTCATACATTCCCAGCATAGGGTCGTACCATCTATTTTTGATATTGAGGAGTTTTTGAGTGACTTGTTAGAGTATTCTCATCTCTTCCAGGCCACCCAGCATTTGCAACTCATAGCAACTCATAATCGAGGGTTTTGATGGATATTTTAATGTATTTTGTTCCTAATATGATTCAACAGTGAAGTTGTATAGCTACAGCCAGTCATGGGTTTCTAAAAAGGGTTCGTGAGGCTTATTTGTGGCTCTTTTTGGTTGAGACTTGGTCACCTTAAGACCCTTGTTCGATTGCAGATCTTTGTATGACATTTCCTCATCCCATTTAGGTGATTGGAGTGATTTTCTAAGACTTGGGTTGCTGGTCCTCCATCAGCACAATTATGAAGTTGAAGATTTCCATCTAGGTATGTCATTGTAATTCATATTATGCCATAATACAAACTGGGTCTTCAATATTTTATTGTTATTTATTTTAGTTTTTTTGGGTTTGTTTATATGCTCTATATTTCATACATGCAATGCAAAAACATACATGCAAAAACATGCAATGAAACCCTAAACCCTAAACCATCAGAAAAGAAAAAAATTGGAATAGAACAAACATATATTCAAGGGTGTATGTTACAGTGGTATCAGAGTAGTAGCATCTTGCCATCCTGTGTGGTTAGGTCAAACATGCAGACATGATTTTAAGGCATGCAGCTAGGTACCAACAGGTATTATCTCAGATGGAATAGTTCAAGACCAGATTTACAAGTTCCTCAGATAGATCCTTCTGATACAGATATAGAGGTAGTAATTGTAGAGGAACAACCAATAGTCTTTTATAGTTAAGAAGATCTTGAAGTACCACGGACAGATCCTTTTTCCAAAGTGATTGGAGTACAGGGTGTGGAAATGGGTGACAGAGACCGTGATGAACCCAACACCATAGATATTCTGAATGATTTAGCTAGGGAACAACAAGAGTTAGAGAGTACTTTTCAAGAATCACAAGCTAAATTGACTCATGTCCTTGCCCAGTTGATACCCCGAGATGATAGGAACAAGGACAACAATAATAACAGGAACAAAAATAATTTTGGGGTAGGAACAGGATGAACAATGTAGGTGGCAGGCACATGGGTGATAGGCATATAATGAGGACAGGAACAATGGAAACAAAAATAATGGTGATAGGCAGAGAGACAGAGAGGATGAGGGAGAAGCCTTGGTCACTAACAGGAGAGCCACCCAATTGATAGCTAGTGATAGACCTGGCATACCCATATTTGCACCCAGGAATAATGTTCCTGAACAAGAGGCCACATGGCTTGAGTTCCAAGAGGAGATTCTAAGAGATTGTAGAGCATCCAATGAGGAGTTCAAAGCTAAAATGACATTTGGTGAGTAGTCAAATCTGAGGATGAAACATAGACCCCGCAGAGGAAACATACAACAAAACCAAGAACTTCAAAAGAAAGTACTAAGTAAAATGACTTTACCTTACTTTGATGGGTCAAGCAAACCCTCTACTAGAGCTTGGGTCCAAAAGTTGGACAACTATCTCTAGATCAACCCCATGCCAGAGACCGATGCCATTACATATGCATCCTTACATTTAGAGGGCAATGCACATAATGGTGGAGCAATGGTAAGGTTACCTTGGGACACGACCAGATCACCTCCTACGTTGAGTTCACTACCAAGTTAGTAGAACAATTTGATAAGAAGGATCCTGAGATGTAGTTTAAGGAGTTGGCCCAATTGAGATAGGTGGGCTCAGTGGATTCATACATGTCAGAGTTCCAGGACCTATAAGTTATGGTCTTAGACATTTCAGAGTGCAGATTGATCATGCTCTTCATTGATGTGTTAACAGATCCTTTACATGGTTGGGTTAAGGGTTTGGACCCTTCATCATTACAGGAGGCCATGAAAAAGGCCCGTGATATGGAGTCTTCTATTTGGAGAAGTAAATTTCAAACAAAGAGTTTCTATAGGAGGGATAAGGAGAAAGATAGGAAGCCCTTCTAGAAGGACACCAGCGACTAGAAAGAGAAAACAAACAAGCTAAATGATGATCAACTGAATGAATATAGGAGGAAAAAAATCTTTCATTGTAAGGAACCATAGGACCCTTCACATAGATGTGCTAGCAAAGCTAAAGCAAAGTTAATTGAGTATTATTCAGCAAAGGAGTCACAGTCAGAGGCATTGGACCAGTCTTCAGATAGAGAGGACAGTGGAGATGAGAAGGCCTCTCAGCATAGCAGTGACAATGATGGGACTTTGGCACAACTTTTGAGCTTCCAAAAAGTTGGGTCATTCAGAGTGAGAGGAGTCCTTGGAGGTCAATGCATCATCACCTTGATAGATATTGGAGCTACACACAATTTTATTGATGAGGGGTTGGTGACTAGATGAGGACTGAAGGTAGAGGAGTTTGAAGGCTTCAAGGTAATGGTAGTTGATGGCTTCAAACTCACATGCACTAGAAATATTATTAGACTGACTATATAGATGGGAGACTATGAGCTTAAGGATGACTTCTATGTAGTTGGCATTGGAGACACAGATGTAGTTTTGGGGATGCATTGGATGATGCAGCTTGGTGAGTTTACTATGAATCTGAATAAGATGGAGATGAAATTTGAGTGCAATGGAAAGAAAATAGTTCTCAGGGGACTATCAAAAGGTGGACCATGAGTTGTCTCTTCTAAGAGGATGGAGAGAATGTTGCAACATAATCAGTTTGAGTGGGCAGTAGAATGTCTCATCATGCTAGAGTCTCCACAGCAGCCAAAGAGTGCTTACCATCCTGATATACAAAAGCTATTGACCAAGCACAGTAAGGTGTTTGGTAGTATACCTCTAGGAGTACCACCAGATAGAGGTATAGAGCATGTCATCGAGCTTGAGGATGGGACTAAGCCCATTATGATCACACCCTATCACATCCTAAGAGGCTCAAGGATGAGATAGAGAAAACAATCAAGGAGTTGTTGGAAATGGGACACATCCGACCCAGAAAGAGTCCCTTTGCTTTTGCAGTTGTTGTTGATAACTGAGAGGGGGGGGTGAATCAGTTATCCTAATTATTTCCCTTATTGAACTTTCTTTTTAATTGATGCAACATTGAATCAAACACAAAAACATTATCATGAAATAAGAAACACATGACACAGTATTTTTGACGTGGAAACCCTGTTAAGGGAGAAAACCACGGGGTGATTAACCCAAAATTATTCTCTGTTAGAAGAATAGGAAATTACAAAATGGCACTTGCCAATTAGGGCTCACTGCCCGAGCACACTGCTCACAAGAGGCCCACTGCCTACAATAAGACACACTGTCTACAAAGTGATAAAAATCACAGTCTTGAACTGATTGGAAGCATCTGCATATGCTGGAGGTCAGTTCCGGTTAGGCTTAGTACACTGATCTGCTGCACTTCATCTTTTCTCTGTTCTTTATTCTGCTATCCTTTCACATTCCGGATCTGTCTTGGTACTTCTGCTCTGTTCTGCACTTCTTCGCATATATCATAACATCATACATACTTCACAACTAAATCCATCCTCTATATATATATCCGCACAAGTAATTTCATCATCTTTCTAGTCGGCATCCGGAACAGTCTAGTTTCTTACAAACTCTGTTCTGTCGGCTGAATCCTTCCTCACCAAGCAATGCGGATCAAGCATATACTTGTAGATATCATTAATCATGTCGGCCAAACATGATTCATGCCTTCACAACCTTTATCATCAACAGTAACACATCCGGAAAGTAGTCTGATACTCTGTCAGTCAGTTCTTCCTCTGTTTTCACTGTCTCTCAGGAATCCGAAACTCAACTATTCATATCTTTTTTCTTGTCCATCACCGGAGGCTAAATCCTTGGAATATACCACTCAAGGTAGTCCTCTTGACTTCCCCAAATCTGCACTGTACCAAGACACTTCCTCTGAGAGATCCGGACCAATCTGTCGGACCTTGCCACATGCTCTGTTCTTGTTTACCGGACCACAACAATCTTTATTCTAACTTCCGGTAGAGACACATCATGACTTGCGGATATGTGGGATGACCTTTGTTGCCATCAATGACAACAACCATGAATCCATATAGTGTCTCTTGCCAACAATCTCCCCCTTTGGCATTGATAGCAACACTTAGTGAAAAATGACTAAGTGTTTACACTATGCTCCCCCTTTGCTGATGCTCTATCTTTATATACAATTTCTGGAACTCCCCCTTAATTGGATTCCTCATTTTTCACTGCTCCTCACTCCCCCTTTGACATCAATGGCAAAGGGTAGGGTCCGCACATCAAAATTTTCAAAAATTTTCTATACACAGCCGCATATTTACATACTCACATATACTGAAGAATGTCTGCAAAGGATGTCTGCAATTGGATCATTTCTGTAGCCCAACTTTGCTTCATTCTATCCAAAATTGAAATGTGACCACTCAACAAAAATGCAAAAGCTTCTGCCCGCTTGAGATCTGTCGGATCATTTGTTTGGGCGGTGGTCTGAGCATCACTGATGGCCTCATGCATAGTTTCCAACTTAGGGATTATAATCCGTCTAAGTTCTCCCATCCGGTTAGTGATGTTCTTCCTTTCCTTCTCAAGATTCTTTATTTCATTCAAGACTGCAATAGTCTGACATTCTTGATTTATTATGGAGGAAGAGAGAGGATCAAAACTTTGAGATAAGCTTTGTAGCTTGTCCTGTTCCTCTTTTATTTTCTTATCAATTGCTGCTATTGCCTTTGACCAGGATATACAAAATTTGTAAATGTCACCGCCATCCTTAAGAGCATTCTCTAAGCTCTTTATTCCAATACTCACAATCTTCTTATCTTTAGAGATTAATTCTAATACTTCTGAAAATCTTTTATCCAAAAATTCCTTCCAGACCTTTTCTTCAGCAGATTTTTCTAGAGATTGAAAATGTGTACTAACACTGCTGACTAAGGTTTTGAGATTACCGGAAGAGGAGGCTGTGGGATCCTTTTGAAAGGATGGCATGATCTTTTCTAGCACTCCAGATGCTACCTCCATAAGCTCACAGTCTTCCATGTGAGATTTCAGCAGCTTCTCTTTGACTTTCTCATTTGCAAATGAGGCTATTTTCATTGTTTGCACCGGTGACAAAGAGTCAAAATCTAAGGGTCCTTTTAGCAGGTCCGGTTCATCAATTTCTATAGTGGCTTTGCTCAAAAATTGTTGAACAGTTTGTGCAGTGTCTCTTGCCAGAGACAGATGTTTCTTTTCTTCTGCAGTCTTGGAACTGTCAACCTCTTTGTCTTCCACCCCTGCTTCCTTCTCCTGTAATTTCTCTTCTTCTTTGGATCTGGAGACTGTAGGGGAAACCGGAGGAGAGATGCTTGTTTGTTCAGGGCCCACTTCTTCCGGAACAGATGATTCCAAATCCACAGCTGTTTCTGCACCTAAGTCCTCTACAACAGGAAGATTGAACCTTTTGAAGGCCTTCCGGAGGATCTCTTCTGTCTCTTGGGCCACTTTGTCAGTCTCACCAAGCATGAGTTGATTCATCCTGGCTTTACTTCTGAACTCATCTTTGCAGTCCTTGAAGATTATGTTCATTGTCTTGGGATCAATTTGAGGATATAGCTAAATAGCTATCTGCTCCCGGATCTCAAGATCTTTTGCATGAGCATTGTTCTTTCTTACTTCTAATTCCTTTTCTAGGCTTTTAGGAATAAGAGATATGATCTCAATGAAAGCCTTATTGTATATGTTCAGATATTTGACTGTGGCTTCCTGCAGAGTCTTTTGGTCAGCCTCACTGAAGTCATCATAAGATTCAGTCATTGGTTGAAGGTTTCCATCCACCGTGACCGACTTGATTACATTCTCTAGAGACAGAGTGGGCTTTTCAACAGATACCTCTGCCATTTCATCCTTGTCTTGTCCTGTGGAGGGTTTACCGGATCCTTTCTTCTTCTGCTTCTTTATTTCTTTTACTCCCTCATCTGACTCTGTTTCCTCTTCATCCTTTTGGCTTTCATAAGCCCTTGTGGCTTTTGTCTTGGATCTTTTACCGGATGCCTGGACTTCCGGTTTTGAACTTTTGGTTGAGGGAGGTGCAGATCTTTTTGATGATCTGGTCCGGGTGGGAGTTTCAACCGGAACACTTTCTTTACTCTTCTCTTCTTCCTCAGCCTTCCTCCTCTTTTCCCGGCTGGCATCAAGTGCCTCTTTTGAGATGCCTAGGCCTTGAGCAATATGCTCAACTTCTTTTCTTACCTTCCTCTTTATCTCCGGTTCCCTGAGTTCTACATGTATCTTTACACTCAGTTCCTCAAAGGTTCCAAACCTTTCTGCCTTAGGATCTTTGGGCTGGCTTAGCATGTGTTGAACATGCAGCTCTACTATATGTTCATCCACTTCATACCCCATGGGCATGATCCAAACAGTCCTTGGCTCCACTGCCTCCATTAGACACTGATCTGTTTCTACCATGAAGCATACTGTGTCTTTGTACTTTTCAACAAGGGATTGGGGTATTCTTTCTCTTGCATGCATCATGCTTTGGAAGTTCTTGAAGTATCCCCATAGAGCTGTATTTCTTGCTTTGGCATCCCCAAGTCCATGCAAATAGTCTCTGATTTGGATGGCAACCGGTCTGTCATTCTGCCATACCCATCCACTGGATCCGGGAAGCTCATTCATGTAGTAAAAGAAGAGACAAAGGATCAGATTGCCATACTTGAAGGAGTTTTTCTTGTCCTTCTTGATCTTCTGCAGATTTTCAAAGAGTTGGTTCACAAGAAGCTCACACAAGTCATAGTCTGCATTCTCCTTTAACATTTGATAAGCTGTGTAGATTGCAGTTCCCGGTACTAAATTTTCCCTACTGGAATGATAGATTTTGTAACCAATTATCATAGCTGCAAATTTGACATCCGGTTCAGTGATGTCATCAACTGTCATAGCTCTCTTGTCAAACTTGGATCCGGTTGCATCACTAACTGTCTGATTTTTGACAGACTTGAGAACAGGTAATCCACTGGATGAGTGCAGACCGGTTACAGCCCTAATTGCATCTTTGGTGATCTTGAAGGGCTGGTTCAACCATAGGAAATTGTCATGTACTCTACTTAGTACATACCGGACCCATTCATCTTCTTCAAAACAGGGGAAATGAATGCACTGTGCAAAGTGTTTGTCCCGGATGGCTTTGTACTAAGGTTTGATCTCAAAGGAGTCATCTATCAATTGTTTGTGATAGATATCCATCAGCTTTGATTCTCCAAAGTCTTCAAGATTCGCATGGATGTAAACCCTAATATCTTCCGTATGCAATACACCATGAGGAACACTAGAGAAGGCTCCTAGTGGATCTACCTCCAATGATTTGTAAGGATGTTTCTTGAATGTGGGGCGAGGTCTATCAGAGATCTTAACTATATTTGGAGTAGCCATTCTTCAAAGATTTGCAGTGAGATAATGAAAAACGGAGAATACCTTATGCGCCTTCGGTTTGCACGGAGTGGTGGGATTGATTTCTTTATGCAATGACTTCGGCAGGAGATCTTAAGTGTGCTTGATGAATCTTGTTGCAGAGCTCCACTTTTTGCTTCTTCTTGAGTGCAGAATGAGCAAATGATTTTTGAGAAATCCCTTATATTGCTCCGTAAACCCTAATATCTGTTTGCAATAAATGCTTCACCTATATTATTCTGGTTTGCCTTGTCCGGATAGCTTGGAGTATCCCGGATCAGTCCTGATCTGTGAACATCATCCGGATCTTTTAATCATGAATAAATTGAGGTGACACATTACAAGAACATTCCAAACACTCTGTCCAATCCGCAGAATAAGATAGTGCACTTCCGGATCTCTCCGGACCTGTTTGTAATCCTCTGTCATACCGGAGCATCTCCCGGAACAGGTCTTACTTGATCGATTACAGCTTCTTCATAACTCCATGCGGACCTCTGAAAACTTATCTGGATCATCTCAGGACTTATATATTTAAACCCTTTACTCCGCATCTTGTGCCACATCCGGCACCACTTGATTGGCTGGGGGAACAGGATTTTCTTTGAGTCTCCTCCTGAGCCAGAGCTCACTTTTTAATTTCCGGAAGAAATATCAGCACCAGAGTCTGGTGCGGATCCAACCTCTACATTCTCTAAACTTTTCTTCACCCAAATCTTGCTCATCTGATTCCTAACTTCATCCACATTCATCTTTTGTTTACCCTTGTCTTGATTCTGATTATACACCGGACCTCTTTTGTCCTGATTCTTGCTTCTACAGACTTTAGCATTATGACCGGACCTATTACAGATTTGGCAAATAACATTTCTTTGCATATTTGACTGATATCCTCTTGATCTGCATTGATTAGCCATATGACCTACTCTATTGCATGTAAAGCATCTACCTTTGAATGATTTGTTTACTTGCATATTTCTGCATTCATGGGATTTGTGTCCATACCTTTTGCAGTTGAAGCACTGTCCGGAGAAGGATGAATTAATCTAATTAATTCTCTTTCTGCACTGATTAGCTTTGTGACCAAAATGGTTGCAGCTGTGGCAGTATCCATTGAAAGATGGATATCTTTGGGCATTGGGCTGTCTTACCGAAGGTCTTCTAGGCCTGCTCCTTGGATTTTCTGATCCAAAATTCTTTTGACCGGATCCGGAGCTTTCTCCTTTCTCATATCCCAAACCATACCTGTCATCTGTCCTCTTTTGACTTCCAAGAAGAACTTCAAGTTGAGCAGAACTTATCTTGAATTTCTCTTTATATTCATTTGCTGTTTGAAGGTCTCTTTTGAGAGAGGCAATTTGATCCTCAAGTTTTTCTTCATTATCTTTGGCATCTTCAAGATCAGATTCAAGATGTCTGATAATCCTGTCCATCTGGTGGCATTCTTCTGATTTTTCTTTGAGAGATTGTTTTAGATTGTCTTCAGCCTTTCTTTTTTCTTCAATCTCTTGAGTAAACTTTATAGTTCCTGATTCCATTTCATGTCTTAACATAATGACTTCTTTTGATAACTTTTCACATAACTTGGTTTGCTCAGTCAATTCTTCATTTGTATTGCTTTCATCACTTTGTCTTGCCAATTGTTGGAGCAGCTCCTTTCTCTTTTTCATAGAGAGACTTAATTTGTCTTTTAATTCTCTCATGAATTCATCAGCCTGTTTGAGTCTTTCCTTTAATTCATTGACTTCAGAATTTGACTGTTCAAGATCCTCAAGGGCAGTCTTGAGTTGCTCTCTTAAACCATATGCATCCATTTGAACTCCTAGATCTTCCTCAAGCTGTTAGGCTCTATTAGGAGGAACTTAGCTCTGATACCAATTGTTGATAACTGAGAGGGGGGGGGTGAATCAGTTATCCTAATTATTTCCCTTATTGAACTTTCTTTTTAATTGATGCAGCATTGAATCAAACACAAAAACATTATCATGAAATAAGAAACACATGACACAGTATTTTTGACGTGGAAACCCTGTTAAGGGAGAAAACCACGGGGTGATTAACCCAAAATTATTCTCTGTTAGAAGAATAGGAAATTACAAAATGGCACTTGCCAAGTAGGGCTCACTGCCCGAGCACACTGCTCACAAGAGGCCCACTGCCTACAATAAGACACACTGTCTACAAAATGATAAAAATCACAGTCTTGAACTGATTGGAAGCATCTGCATATGCTGGAGTTCAGTTCCGGTTAGGCTTAGTACACTGATCTGCTGCACTTCATCTTTTCTCTGTTCTTTATTCTGCTATCCTTTCACATTCCGGATCTGTCTTGGTACTTCTGCTCTGTTCTGCACTTCTTCGCATATATCATAACATCATACATACTTCACAACTAAATCCATCCTCTATATATATATCCGCACAAGTAATTTCATCATCTTTCTAGTCGGCATCCGGAACAGTCTAGTTTCTTACAAACTCTGTTCTGTCGGCTGAATCCTTCCTCACCAAGCAATGCGGATCAAGCATATACTTGTAGATATCATTAATCATGTCGGCCAAACATGATTCATGCCTTCACAACCTTTATCATCAACAGTAACACATCCAGAAAGTAGTCTGATACTCTGTCAGTCAGTTCTTCCTCTGTTTTCACTGTCTCTCAGGAATCTGAAACTCAACTATTCATATCTTTTTCCTTGTCCATCACCGGAGGCTAAATCCTTGGAATATACCACTCAAGGTAGTCCTCTTGACTTCCCCAAATCCGCACTGTACCAAGACACTTCCTCTGAGAGATCCGGACCAATCTGTCAGACCTTGCCACATGCTCTGTTCTTGTTTACCGGACCACAACAATCTTTATTCTGACTTCCGGTAGAGACACATCATGACTTGCGGATATGTGGGATGACCTTTGTTGCCATCAATGACAACAACCATGAATCCATATAGTGTCTCTTGCCAACAGTTGTTTTGGTCAAAAAGAAAGTTGGGACTATTAGGATGTGTATTGATTACAGAGCCTTAAACAAAAAGACAACTAAGAACAGGTATCCTATTCCTATAATTGATGAGTTGCATGGTGCGTGTTATTTTTTGAAGATTGATTTGAGATCAGGATATCATCAGAGTTGAATGAGGGAGGACATAGAGAAAACAACCTTCAGATGTCACTACGGCCACTTCAAGTTTTTGGTGATGCCATTTGGGTTAACTAATGCCCCTTCTACCTTCCATAGTTGCATGAATTAGATCTTTAGACAACATCTTAGAAAGTTTGTGTTAATTTTCTTTGATGATATATTGATTTTCAATAGGAGTTGGGATGAGTACATGAGACATTTGGAGCAGGTACTAAGCATTTTGGAGAGTGAATCCCTCTATGCCAAAGAGTCAAATGTGACTTTGGTATGATAGAGCTTCTTTATCTGGGTCACATTATTAGTGTCGATGGTGTTAGAGTGGATCCAGAAAAGATTAAGGCAATAGTTGATTGGCCACCACCAACAAACCTCACACAGATTAAGGGCTTCTTTGGGTTATGTAGTTTTTACAGGAGGTTTGTGAAAGGTTTCTCACATAAAGCTACACCTTTGACAGATTTGACCAAGAAGGGAGCATTTGTGTGGACCAATTCAGCTCAGCATTGCTTCGATCACTTCAAGCACTTGATGTCTACCTTCCCTGTATTGACAATCCTTGATTTCTTTAAGCCATTTGTACTAGAGTGTGATGCTTTAGGAGAGGGGATAGAGGTAGTATTAATGTAGGAGAAACACCCTATTGCATTTGAGAGTAGGAAACTGAGGGGTGTAGAGAAGAGTTACTTGGTATATGATCAAGAAATGTTGGCCATCATGCATGCATTGGCCAAGTTCAGGCCATATCTAGTTGGAGGGAATTTCCTAATTAAAACATATCACAATAGCATCAAATACTTCATGAACCAAAAGGACTTGAATGATAGGCAATAGAAGTGGGTAAGTAGACTCCAAGCTTATGACTTTGACTTAAGTATGTCGAGGGAAAAAGAAACATTGTTGCAAATGCTTTCTCAAGGAGACCCCACTTATGTTTATTTGGAGAGATATTTGCTGATTGGAAAGAGATGATCACAACAGAGTATGCTAAGGACTCTTGAACAACAAGAGTCATTGAGGGAACTATCAAGGATGACAGGTATTCTATGGTGAGTGATTTGACTATGTACAAAGATAGAATATTTTTGGTGCCAAATTCCTAGTTCAAGCATAAGATCATAAGGACTTTTCATGACACACCAATGGTTGGCCACCTCAAATTCTTCAAAACTTTTAGGCAGATTTAGGAGAGATTCACATGGAAAGGACTTAAGGAGGAAGTCCTTAAGTATGTTCATGAATGTCCTATTTGCCAACAAAACAAGCATAAGCATACTTACCCTGCAGGTTTGTTACAGCCATTGCCTATTCCCAATCAAAAGTGGGAATATATCTCCATGGACTTCATCATAAGGTTGCCGAAGGTTTAGGGGAAGAACTATATCTATGTGGTAGTCAATAGACTTACCAAATTTGCACACTTCTTCACCATTTCAGCAACTTACACAGCTGCTCAGGTGGCTGATTTATTTTTCAGGGAGATATTCAAACTACATGAGATACCCAGGGGAATAGTAAGTGACAGGGACAAGATCATGAGTTTATTTTGGCAGGAGTTATTTAGATTGTGTGGCACTGAACTAACTCCCAATACTAGTTACCACCCACAGATCGATGGTCAGACATAAATAGTTAATAAATGGGTGGAAGGGTATCTTCGTAATTATGTATCGGGGCAACAGAAATCTTGGATCATATAGTTGCACCTAGGGGAGTGCATCTATAACACAACATATCATATGTCAATCAGGATGACTCCATTCAGGGCATTGTATGGCTATGATGCCCCATGCTTCATAGATCTTTTACTTGGTGACAGTCGAGTTCCGAAGGCAAAAGATTTATTGTAGGAGAGCCAGAACATAGTAAAAGAGCTCAAGGAGAACATGCATCAGGCACAAAATTAGCAAAAGCTTTATGCTAATCAACACCGAGTAGAGAGGAGTTTCAAGGTTGGAGACATGGTGTACTTGAGGCTCCAATCCTACAGACAGTCGACTCTGAAAAAGAGTGGAGCAGAGAAGTTAAAACCTAGGTTCTATTGTCCATTCAAAGTAGGCAGAAGAGTGGGAGAAGTGGCCTATGAGATTGAGTTGCTAGCAGAATTTCAAGTGCATAATGTATTCCATGTTTCCAGACTTAAGAAAGCACTTAGCCACAATGTGATTCCCTCAGCCAAGATTCCACCATTGGATGAGGAGCGGAAGCTAATTTTTGTTCCAGAGGCTATCTTGGATACATGGGAATCTAAGGAGACAAATCATCAGGGAGTACCTGGTGAAGTGGAAGAACCTTCTAGTTGAGGATTCAACATGGGAGAGCAAATAGATACTATAACATCCCGAGCTGAGATTGCTTGAGGACAAGCAATCTTGGGGAGGGTGAATTGTAATGTCCCCCATTTAGCCCAGTCAGGCGATTGTTGGAGATTAGCCTATCATTGGACTCCCATAGGCTAATGACAGTGTTTAGGGGGTCAATTTGGTGACTTACTATTTATAGTAAGTCAAGATAGGGCACCTTGTTATTTATAACAGGTCAAAGGTGGAGGTCCATTGCACGAGATAATTGGTTTTGATACCTCCAGAGCATTATTCAATAAAGTATAAGTTAAATTAAAGATTTAACTTATAGTATTTTATGGGGGTTAAGTGACTTTTATTTTAAAAGGTAACTTTATGTTATAAAGTTAAGTTGTAACTTAGAGTTGTTACACTAGGAGTTGGGCGCCCATATGGGGACTTGGAGACATAAGGTGTTAATAAAAAGTATAAAATAACTCCTCATTCTTGGGCATTGGGGAAGTGAGAAGGATAAAAGGAAAAAGTGAAGTTCATTTCTCCATATGCTTAGATTATTGATTTCTCTTATGTTTGCATTCTCGTGTATATCTTGAGCACTGGACCTTGAGGGTTTGATATTGGCTTTGTTGGGACGAAAATGAGACTCTTGGAGGCTTCATTTAGGAGATTCAGTTGGGCATTTGAATGACAGATTTTGATGAAGTTTTGAGATGGAAATGAACATTTTGATGGTATTTCAGTATGTAGTTGATAATAGAGATTTAATGGACATATTCATGCAATTTTGAAGTGGTTTTAATGCTACACAAACTTCTACTTGATGGTCGTACATTCCCAACATAGGGTCGTACCATCTATTGATGATATTGAGGAGTTTTTGAGTGACTTGACAGAGTATTGTCATCTCTTCCAGGCTTCCCAGCATCTGCAACTCATAATAGCTCATAATCGAGGGTTTTGATGGAGATTTTAATTTATTTTGTTTCTGATATGATTCCATAGTGAGGTCATACAGGGTTCGTGAGGCTTATTTGTGGCCCTTTTTGGTTGAGACTTGGTTGCTTTAGTACCCTTCTTCCATTGCAGATCTTTGTATGACATTTCCTCATCCCATTTAGGTAATTGGAGTAATTTTCTAAGACTTGGATTGATAATTCTTCGTCAGCATAATTACGAAGTTGAAGATTTTCATCTAGGTATGTCATTGTAATTTATATTATGCCATAATACAAATTGGGTCTTCAATATTTTGTTATTATCTGTTTTAATTTTCCTGGGTTTGTTTATATGCTCTATATTTCATACATGCAATGCAAAAAACATACATGCAAAAACATGCAATGAAACCCTAAACCATAAAAAAGCAAAAAAATTGGCACAGAACAAACATATATCTGAGGGTGTATGTTACAACTAATGGGTGCCCCCAACTAGTTCAATTTTAATTTAAAAAAAAATTAATTTGCAGACTTGCATCACCCATGACAGTGACCAAGGAATATTCTATTGATGATGAATGTACTATTTTTTTCGACTGTGTCGTATGACCGTACGGAAAGATTCCTTCTACATATTCCTCTAGGGTAAAAAGGGGTGAATTTTTTTTGTCACCAAATATAGTCAAGTTTTATATAAAAATATAGGTTCCTAGGCCTTTTGGACTCAATGGTGAGGTCTATTTTTTTCCTCGGAGGCATCTTGCAAAAGCTCACCTCCAAAACCCCCACACGAAGAGCCCTAACTAAAAACTCGTCAACCAAAACTCCATGAAGCCCCACATCTGCAACAACCCAAGTATGCAAACACACTTGTGACCTTGAAAATGCCTTAATTCTCAACCTTCAAGTCCATGGATTCACTATGTACAACAATATACTCATTGCAAGGGTTATAAAACCTAGAATATCTCCTTCCAAAACCTAGGAACCAAGCTCTGATACCACTTAAAAGGAAAAATTACAGCAATAAAGAACATTTCCACATAACCCCATGAGAGATAAAATGCAAACTAATCATAGCCATGACAACAAGAATCCAACATACAAAAGAATAGGTAAAACATACCACAAGGTGACACAAGATATATTGTGGGAAAACCCTTAATAGGGAAAAACCCAGCCTCTAAAAGCATCCACACTCAATGTATTATTTAGCAATGAAACAATACAATACACTTATAGAGTCCGCATGAACACTTCTAAAACATCAAGCTCCTTCAATGCATCCTTTACGTGTCCAAGAATGTAACCACACATCCCATGCCATGCTTCACATATGCACTCACAAGATAAACTTAATACAATGATAGCCCACTCAACCACCCAACCTAAACCACTAACCATGTCCTTGCTTTTATAGACTCAATCTCACACAAATACAACTTGTGGTATTGGGAAAACCATATGTCTCAAAACCATGAGTACACAAAACCATTGACCCCTCATTTAATTCTTGCAATTAAGTTTTCACTTTATGATCCAATTAATTAATTATTCTATGTCTCCCACACATAAAATAACTAACCCAATGTTACATACAACTTTTATAAGTGGCCCCAAATAAATATTTAATGTGGCTAAACACATCTCCTAGATGCACCAAAAATAAATATTTATTTTACATAATTAAAATATTTCATTCTATGCAAAGTGTACAACACACCTTTTCCTAATAGTGATGCCAAGAGATGGGCCATCCAATCTTGCTATTACTCTACCATTAGGAGTCCTTACTTGATGGGATTCTAGATGATAATTTTTCACACATGCTAGGACTAAATTAGGGAATTGCATTACAACTAGAAATCTATTATTATGTGGTGACTGATCATGCTCCAGAGGCTACGAGTACTCGCAACAAGGTGAATTTTGTGACTTTATCAGTCATGGTTTCCCCCCAGAATATTTAACGGGGGAGTGAAGGGGGTAGATCTGGGGGCTTGAGGGTAGCGCCCCTGAAGCAAAAATTGCCTATTATTTAATAAAGGCATCGGCAATTAGTTTGTTATTGGATGACATGTAAAAACCCACTTTAGTTAACCACCAAAGAGACTTCAGAAATAGTGGCTAGAGAAGGCGAAAAGCCATGAGTCACAATTGAGATTGTAATGTAGCATAGCAACGGTATTGAGCTGCAAGATTGTTGGTTGTAATTAGTTTGATTTGTTGGATAATAATATTAGATGGTTGTGTTTGTGGATGTAGCCCACATTGGATGAACCATGTTAAATCTCTATGTTGAATTTATGTTATTCTTCATTATTTATTTCCATGTATTAAATCTACATATAATTATTAATTGTATTGCTTCGATCTACCATTAAAATCCTAACAAAATCCTTCTACAGGAGCTAGGTTGCTATCAAAGGTTACTTCTATCATGGGGATCCTAAGGTTTTCCTTCATTCTCTTCCAAAACTTATCCAAATTAACATGCCCTAGATCACTGCCCCTAACTTCTGCTAGAAAATTTTGAATAATGGAGGCATGATTGTAGCCCTAGTATTTATACTTCATTTTGTTTTGTTTTGACAATAACCAAATCAAACTAGATAGGGCTTCAAGAAAGTTTTGATATGCAGCAAGAAGCATAATTTTATGTATGAGAATACAATGGCTAGGATGCATGCAGTTCATGAAAATGTGAATAGGAGAAATAAAAATTCAACAACTCGATTGCAATTATGAGCTAGGAATAAGCAGCAAGGATATATCAGGATCCTAATTTAAAATGCAAGTGATCTTACCTTTCTTTGCAGAGCAGAAGACTTGGAAAGTTTACAGGAGGACACTTGAAGCAATGGGCTACAACAAAGCTCTCATTTGAAAATGCAAGTGATAACACAAATAAGCCCTTAAAGTCATTTAAATAACTTAAATAGGTTATTTATAACTTTTTGAAAAGTTAGAAAGTTTTTGAACTCCCTACAATGTCAAAGCTTTAAAGAGTTTGAAGATATTTTCAGCAATTCAGTGCTTTTTAGAACTTTTGAACTCATTTTTGACACTTCAAAAAGTTTTCTAACTTTAAAACTACACTAGCTTCAAGATTCTTTGAAAAATCTTGAATCTCTTTCAACATTTTAGGGAATCAGCAAACCTGTAAACTTTGAAACTATTTTGGCTTTTTTGGAAGTGTGCAAACTTGTGAAGTTACTAAAACTTAAAAAGCCTCTCTACTTTGCTGAATCACTTTGAGAAAATAACCAATTCTTTTAGCTCTTCTAAAGCTTACAAAACCTTCAAAACTCTTGACACCCAAAGTCTTTTGGTCTTTTAGTATGTTTGGAAACTTTCAAACTTATTGAAAACAAATGAAAACAATTTCAATCAGCTACATGAAAGGTTTGAGAACTTATAGACATTCTAAAAGACTTACAAAACAATGTAATAGATCAAGTTTTTAAGAGTTTCATGAACTTGCTCACCTTAGGTATGAATTTAATATTATATTTATTTATAATAACACTTAGGGAACTTGTTGCAAAACAGGGAAAATTTTAGTAGCAATTTATCGCCAAATGGTGATTTTCTGACTTTTAGGGGGTTGAAAATGGTAAATATTACTAGCTTTGGCAGTGTATGGTTTCGTCCAAATTTGATTGTATTTTTAGGCCCATAGCATTGTTGGCCCCCATTTTCCCCCTGTCCAAAGCTAAACAGTTCACCTGGTACTTTTCCTTGAAAATCCTTTGGAAAATATTCCTATAAAGCTTAAAGTGCCAAATTTCCTAAAAAGCCTTGCCTAAAAAAAAAATTAAAAAAAAACCTTACCATTGGAAAGAGCTTGATAAAATAGGCAGGTTTTCTTTTTACATCACCCTAAAATTCGGCCAAATAAAGAATTTATTCATGGTCAAAGTTTTGGTCAACATACAGTTCAAATGTACATTTGGTGGGCTTACAAATCTCTATCGGCCTTAGAAAATGATGAAAAAGGTGAGTTTTATGCATTTTTGAATGTATATCAAGCTTAGGAAGGTGCATGTACAAGGAGGAATCTTTCACAGATTCTCGAGATATTCCCAGTTTGTATATCTAGTTGTAAGGAGAAACATACAAGGAAAATTATACAAAGCAAGAGATACATTACATGAATATTCCCTCAATGCATATCGGGTTTCAAATGCATATTATGTTGTATGTTTGCAAATACAAGCAAAACATACAAATAAACATGCAAGGCTGAACGTACAAGAGGTGGGGCCTGCGCACATACAAGACCGATTATATGTTAGAAGATACAAGTGAGCATGAACAGTAGAATATATATTTTGCTTGTATGTTTGCACATAGAAAGCCGATATACAAAGGTTTACATACAAGCCAGACCTGATTGCATTTTTAACTTGTTTTATAAAGTCTTGGGGTCCGCCTTATATATGGGTGATTCTATATTGCGATATACAAGTCAGAGATACAAGGGTTGTATGCAAGGCAAACTTGAATAGAAGATTAAATTCAGCATTTTAGGTCTCAGGTCCGCCTTGTATATGTATAAGTGTTTTGTATATTGGAACATGCAGGCAAATATAGAAAGAAAGTGATACAAGCCGGATCCGACCCAGCAGTCAAAGTAGTTGATAAATTTTTGGGGTCCGTGGCTTGTATATTTGGTGCTTGTATATTGTAATATTCAAGCAAACAGACAAAGGAAGCATACAAGCCAGATTTCAAAGTCTTTTCAGGCTATTTCATAAAATTTGAAGTCCGCGGCTTGCATGTACAATTGTGCTTGTATATTGCAATATGCAAAGGGCAGATACAGTTTTCAATGATGCTCCTTGAACCAGATCAGCAACGAATCAGGCGGTGCCACGTGGCGGTAGACATACACGCAAGTTAACATACAAATGGTGGGGCCCGCATATACAAAGGGAAATTGTATGCATATACAATTTCAAAATTTAAAGGGCAAATTCAAGTCTGATATACAAGGCTCCACGCATATACAAAGGAGTTGCAAAGAAGGTTTTGGATGCCGATTTAGGCAACAAATTCAAGTGATATATACACAGATGCAAAGTGATATATACAGGCAGTTGACCATAACTTTGACCGCCTATATCTCCTTTATCCTAGTGAATTTTGACATGCTGTAAGAGACAAAGATGCATATTTTTGTCCCATCTTTCATTTGGCAAGGTTTTCAGGAGTTTTTATCACTTTTCAATTTCAAATCTAGAGTCGTATGTTTTCAGCGGTGGACGTTTCAACGACTTTTTGGGGCAGGATGCAGATATTTTTCGTATTTATTTCTGTAGGTAATGGAAGCTTCTCGCATTGATGGTAAAAGATATTTTTCCACCATCCTGTTTAAATATTTTAAGGTATGCATTGCTGAGGATCGATGATGCAGCAGCTTGCATTGAAGACTTAAAATATCTTTTTTCTGCCCAGTGCCAAATATTTGGCGCCATAATTCCTGCAGCTGGACAGTCACTAAATGTAGATATTTTCTGAGACAGCTCTTAGAGCACATTTTTGTAACCGACCTAGGTTAGTTTGGAATGCTATATATATGCATTCATATGATGTAAATAGGGTTGGAAAATTTTTAGCATTCAGATTTCTATTTCCAAACAGAGCCTTCTATACTGTAACTGTGCCTTCCCACTGAATATACTCAAGTTATTTTGCCTCTTTGGACTGATTTCTAGTCCTGTGTGAATCTGCATATGGTTGTTTTTGAATGTCTCTGTTCCTCTCAATCATTTGGTTTCTCACCTTTGCTAGGATCAATTGAATCTGTGTATGTTTGCTTGTTATATTTGGTTATGATGTGCATTTCCTTAGTATTGTGAGGGTTCTTTTATTAAACTTGGTGAATCACCCTTTGTTTTCCAGATTTTGTTTCATCCTTCACGTTAAAGCATTCCTTCTCTCTTTTCCACTTAAGATTCAGTAGTTTTAGGTGATAACTAGTTAAGGAAGCCGGCCTTCTCTGGAGGTCTGATCTCATTTAGCAAAGTCCCACACTTAGAGATCATTCCCATGTTACTCGAAATTGCTGAGGTTTCACAACTATACGCAAGGGTGCAAATCTCGGTGATAACAACTTTGGCATGCTTGGTGGGACCAGAGTCATAACATAATCAAGATAACAATCACTATTGCTAGTTTTGATGTGCAACTAGTGATTACAGACCTTTAGAGGTTAAAGTTTGCATATCTGGTGACTCACACTAAGGAAGAACAAGTAGGCCAGTCCTGTTGATACATGTTTTATGAGAAAGATTCAAACCAGGAGTTCAAGCTCATTTGAATATTTGTAGCTGTCTTCACCTAGAAGGCAGAGCAAAGATGTAGTAAGAACCTCAGCTTCTAAAAAGATATAGTCAACTCTTCCAAGTTTTAGGCCGGTTGCACCTGTAGTCCTTGCTACAGTCCAAACTATCCTACCTCTAGCCATCCCAATGGCAAGAAATTAGCCATTCGCGGCTTTTGATGGGGGCAGCCCTTTAAATTTAACAATACATGATGTGATACCCATGGCAGCTTTAAAGAGTTTGCCCTATTTCACAGGGGAAAATCAAACTACCCCTATTGAGCACATCAGAGATGTGGCTTCTCTATGTGGAGTGCATCACATCACCCAAGAAAATGTAACCATCAAGCTGTTGGCTGCTTCTTTCAAGGGAAAAGCATTACAATGGTTTAGGAGCCTACTAGTGTAGACCATTACAACCTGCGATGATCTAGGTGATAAGTTAAATAAGCAATTTTAGGATAAATCAGACAACTTGTCACTGGTTGAACAGATGACCACCATAAAGAGAGCTCCTCAGGAGCAAATGGTGGACTTTAACTTCAAATTCTAGAAGACATGGGACAGAATTCCTGCCATGGTAAGGCCTCCAGCTGAATATGCATTCTTGTATTTTTTGAAAGCCCTGAACAGTTATATTTCAGTAATGATTCAATCATTAGGAGGTACTAGTTTGCCTGCTGCATATGAAATGGCTATTAGGGCAGAGAATAATCTGATTCAGGCCAGAAAAATAGCACCTAGGCCACCCATGCCCATCTTCCCTGAAATTCAAGCTTCCATCCCTTTACCAATTCCATATTTCACCCCTTTACCTGTTACTGTAGCACTACCAAGTACTGCCAACTCTGAAGCCGCTACTTCTAGCTCATCACAAGAATTAAAGGATATTAAAAATGGCCAACAAAAAATAGAAAATATTTTGCAAACTTTGGGCAATGAGCTAGTGAGCATTAAAAAACAGCAATCCCAAAGCAGGCAATCTTACCAGTCACAACCTCAAGGGCAAAATTAGCAGCCATATCAAGGCCAAAATCAGCCTTATCAAGCTAATAGGCCTCCATATCAAAGTAACTACCAAGGTGCTAGACAGAATGTAAATCAAAGGCTTTTTCAGCCTTATAATCTAGCACCTATTAACCCAGTAAGGGACCTTGTCCCTACTCAGAACAATCTTGCATCTGAGTACGAATGGTGCTATCCATGTAATCAGCCACATAGTCAAGCAGCCTGTTCAAATGGAGTCATAAATTAGGCTTTAATGGTGCAAAATGTTGCAGTCCCATAGTTAAATACACCTAATGATGGAGCCGTGCAATAGCAAGAACAACCTCAGGGAGATTCTACTTTCATAAATTGGCAAGAAGGTGAATTCTGTGGCATAAACAGTGATAACACCTCAGTTGCAGCAAATACAAGAGCAAAGAAGAGGGGTTATGAGGTAGACCAAGTAGCAAATAAAGAGAAAGGACATGTTGGTGCTTCTACATCACATATTCCCCATATTCTACAAAGAATTAACCCAACAGCAGCAAGGGAGATGCCTCTTTTGCAAGCAGAGGTTGCTGCTACAAAATCAAATCAGAAGGTAAGTGTCATTCCACCCTTCAATATTATTGAAAATATGAAGAAGATGAATGTAACAATGTCCATGTGGGATTCCTTAGCCATGCCAGGCCAAAAGGACATATTGCAATCTGCCTTATCTGATCTGAAAGTGTCCAAAGATACAACTATTGACCCAAATAGGGTTGTCCTTACTAATTCATCTGAGGATAACAACAAACAGCCCAATAAAAGTGCTAAACCTCTCCCATTTTATGTATCTTTGATAATTGGAGACAAATTAGTACACAACTATATGGTGGACAGTGGTGCAAGCAATTATGTGATGCCTAAACAGATTACGGACCAATTAGAACTCAAATACCAGCCTTTTGAGAAGGGTGTACTCCAATTAGATGGCATAGTTGTTAATACTGTGGGTGTAATAAAAGACCTAGGTCTCACTCTACATACCTATCCCAATGTTTCTATTTCACAGGAGGTGTTCATCATAGATTTGCCTCCTTATTTTGCCATGTGCTTATCAAGAGAATTTATAGCTAAGATAGGAGGATATTTATCCTCAGACTGGTCCCACATGTTTTTCAGGACCAGAAATGGCACCAAAGTAACTTTAAAATCTGAGTTACTTTCAAATCATCACATAGAGCCCTACACACCAAGTGTTGTTAATGCAAATTGTATTATTTCTGATGACCCTGAATTAGTTGCTACTCAAGAACTACAAGCTGAAAGCATACCAGAGGTACTCTTAAGGGAGTGGTCCTCAGAAAATGTTGTAGATGATCCTGAGGGACACAACCAAGAAACTGGTATGGGGGTCTATATACTTCATGAGTTTGAAACAGTGATTCCAAATCTTGTGAAAGGTTCAGAACAACAGACAGAGCAATAAGATGGCGAGTGGAAAATGTATTTTGATGGCTCTAGGAACAAGAATGGATCTTATGGTGGTGCAATGCTAGTATCACCACAAGGTGAAAAATATTTTTCTTCTTTCTGTTTTGCTTTTACATGCACAAACAACACTGCTGAATATGAAAGATTAATCCAAGGCTTGCAGTGGGCAAGAAAGAGGAAAATAGGATGTTTACAAGTGTATGGGGACAGTGAACTCAGTGTCAATTAGGTGAGAGGATTGCACCTTACAAAAAATGATGTTCTGAAATGCTACAAACATAGGGTGTGGGACATGATTGAAGAATTTGATGCTTTCAACCTGATCTCTATTCCAAGGAACCAGAACTCTCATGCTGACAAGTTAGCTACAATTAGAGCTCAGTTTGATATCCCTAGTGATATTCAACGAGAAAAGGTGTAGCCTCATGTCAAAATAGTTGATAGGCCTTCTATCCCTGACAATAATATTTATTGGCAAGTTTTTGAAAGTGATGAACAGATCCTGCGTTTCTTGTTAGAAGAAGATGAATTTTCTGTGATAAATCAGGATAAACTCAAACAGTAGTATGGCAATGATCATTTTGTTTAGTTGAGAACAAACAAGTTGCCCAAGGGATTGGTAACCTTGGAATCTATTTTTAGTACAAATGATCAACTAAAGAAAACAAAGATTAGCATGCAGGTTAAAGAAGAGCATTACGAGGACTTAGAAATTTTTAATGGTAAGCTTCTTAAAATTGGTAAAATCTGCTCAGCTGAGGACAGAAGAGCTTTTATTGCTCTCTGTCAAGAATTTGAGGATGTGTTTGCTTGGGATTATTCAGACCTGAAAGGGTTCAACCCTCAGATTGCCTAGCACACTATTGAATTAGAACCAGTTACTAAACCTGTAAGGCAGAAGCAAACGCCTCTAAATCCCAAGTTATAGCCCCTCATGATTAAAGAACTGACTAAATTAATTGAAGGGAAAATCATTTTTCCAATCAAGCATACTTCTTGGGTCTCCAACCTTGTCCCCGTGAGAAAAAAGAATGGAGAGATTAGTCTATGTGTCAACTTCAGAGACCTCAATAGAGCCTCCTTAAAAGACCACTACCCATTGCCTTCAATGGAGCAAATTCTGTAGGTAGTGGCTGGCTCTGAAAGATTCTCCTTGCTTGATGGTTTTTTCTGGTTACAATCAGGTGTTAGTCAAGGAGGGGGATCAGTTCAAGATAGCTTTCACCACCAAGTGGGGCACCATGGCCTACAAAAGGATGCCTTTCGGCCTCTCAAATGCTGGCTCTACTTTTTAGAGAGCCATGGATATGGCCTTTAAGGGTTTGATGTATAAATTAGTGCTAGTGTACCTAGATGACATCATGGTTTTTTCTAAGAATGCAGTGGAGCATTTGTCCCATCTGAGGTTAGTATTTGAAAGATGCAAGGAATTCAGGATCTCTCTCAATCCCAGGAAGTGCATATTCGATGTGCATGAAGGCAAGCTTTTAGGGCACGTTGTATCGAAGGAAGGCATTACAATTGATCCTAAAAGGGTAAGGGCTATTCTGGAGCTACCTTTACCCAGCCACAAAAGGGGACTGCAAAGTTTTATTGGTAGAATTATTTTTCTGCGAAAATTCATCCCTGATATTGTGAATCTTTTGAAGCCTTTAACGTCCATGTTAAATAAGAATACAGTTGGATGAAAGAGGCTAAACTTAGCTTTGAATCCATAAAAGAAGCATTAGTAGCCATGCTGACTTTGGTAAACCCTAATTTCTCCAAAGATTTTATTTTATATGCTTATGGAAGTCTGGATACCATCTCTGCGGTTTTGGTACAGCAGCAAAATGAGGGTTTTGAGCAACCAATCGCTTTCTTCAGTCAAGGGCTGGAGGAGTATGAGCAATGGTATAGCTTTATCAAAAAACATGTCCTTGCAGTGATAAGGAGCCTTAAGAAATTTTGGTATCTTGTTTCAAATAATAAGATACATCCAATGGTCGCTCATCCCAGTGTGAAGGAGTTCCTGTTGAGTAAATATGTTAGTGAGAAAAGGGTTGGTTGGGTAACCAAAGTCATGGAATATGACGTGGAGATCAAGATAACCAAGCTTGTCAGAGGCAAAGGACTCAGTGAACAACTTGCTACCAGTTTAGAGAATGAAATAGCAAAAGAATAAGAGGTGCTTTCGACTATTGAAGAAGAGCATCAGAATGATACAGTAACAGTAGGCACCAGTTGGGTCAATGACATGACTAAATTTTTGCAAACTGGTGAATGTCCAGTAGGTCTAAATAGGACCAAAAGAAGATATTTCAGACTATAGTCTATCCCATACGTTCTAATCAATGGCATCCTTTTCTGGAAATATTTTAATGGTGTATTGCTAAGATGCATTGATTATGATCAGACTGATAAAGTGCTTCATGAGTTTCATGATGGAACCGCAGGGGGTCATTTTGCCCCAAGGACTACTGCTTGGAAAGTAATGAGAGCTAGCTATTATTGGCCTAACTTATTTAAGGATGCCCATGCATGGGCCAGAAAATGTATAAAGTGTGTTGTTTTTGCAGGCAAAGAAAGGTTTCTAGATTTACCTCTGCAGCCAATTCAGGTAGAGCAGCCCTTTATGAGATGGGGCATTGATTTTATAGGTCCTAATATCCCACCATCAAGTGTAGGCCATAGGTGGATTCTTATAGCTACAGACTATTTCACAAGGTGGACTGAAGTAGTGGCTCTGAAGGAATCTAATGAGAATGTTGTTTTAAATTTTTATCATGATTTGGTTTCTAGATTTGGAGTGCCCGAGTCTATCATCTCAGACAATGCTTTGGCCTTTGTAGGATTGAAAATAATTGACTGGGCTATTAAGAATGGGATCTATCTGAGTACTTCATCAAATTATTACCCACAGGGTAATGGTTTGGCTGAATCTACAAATAAAAATCTCATAAGGATTATTAAAAGATCAATGGAAGATAACCAGAGGACCTGGCACACTAACCTAAAATTTGCCCTAGGGGCAGATAGAATAACTCCTAAAAGGTCTATTGGGAACTCTCCATATCTTCTAGTGTATGGAAAAGAGGCAAGATTGCCTATATCTATGGAGCTGCCAGCACTAGACATTATGAATCAGCTAGAAATGTTTGAAGCAGGAGATCCCATGGTTGTCAGATATGCTCAACTGATGGAGCTTGAAGAGAGCAAAGATGAAGCCATGAAGACCATGGAGTATCATCAGCTTCAAAAAAAAAGAATTTTTGATAGAAAGGCCGACCCCAGAAATATTAGAATGAGTGATATGGTGCTCAAATGGGATGAATTCAAAAGCAGACCAGGAAAGCATTCCAAGTTTGATAGCATGTGGAGTGGCCCATTTCTCATTGTTGAATGCAAGGAGTACAATGCATTTCAGTTATCAAGCATGAATGGACAAAATTTGCCTATCTCGGTCAATCAAATACACCTGAAGAGGTGTTTTGAGGTATGAGTGCTTTGTAAATCAGTAGATTAGGTCTCTATGCTTTCAATAAGTGCTGTTGCACCTTAGTTTAGATTTTTGTTTTCCCTAAGTGCTTCTGCACAGGCTACATTGTCATTAGGAGAATGTAGGCCTCTCCCCTTTTTGTGTTTTGGGGGTAGGTTTCAACTTTCCAGCATATTTTTGACTTGACCTCATGCCCAATGGATACTTAAGGCCACTGGTCCCATTTGTTTAGTAGGCAAGCATCCCATAGAAGTCACCAAATTGTTGACCCATTTTCCCCTCGTCCAAAGCTAAACAATTCACCTAGTACTTTTCCTTGAAAATCCTTTAGAAAATGTTCCTATAAAGCTTAAAGTGCCAAATTTCCTAAAAAGCCTTGCCTAAAATAAAATTAAAAAAAAAAAAAAACCTTACCATTGGAAAGAGCTTGAAAAAATAGGCAGGTTTTCTTTTCACATCACCCTGAAATTCGGCCAAATAAAGAAATTATTCATGGTCAAAGTTTTGGTCAACATACAATTCAAATGTACATTTGGCAGGCTTGCAAATCTCTCTCGGCCTTAGAAAATGATGAAAAAGGTGAGTTTTATGCATTTTTGAATGTATATTGGGCTTAGGAAGGTGTATGTACAAGGAGGAATCTTTCACAAATTCCTGGGATATTCCTAGTTTGTATATCTGGTTGTAAGGAGAAACATACAAGGAAAATTATACAAAGGAGGAGATACATTACAGGAATATTCCCTCAATGCATATCGGGTTTCAAATGCATATTATGTTGTATGTTTGCACATACAAGCGAAACATACAAAGAAACATACAAGGCCGAATGTACAAGAGGTGGGGCCTGCACACATTCAAGGCCGATTGTATGTTAGAAGATACAAGTGAGCATGAACAGGAGAATATATATTTTGCTTGTATGTTTGCACATACAAAGCCGATATACAAACGTTTATATACAAGTCGGACCCGATTGCATTTTTAACTTGTTTTATAAAGTCTTGGGGTCCACCTTGTATATGGGCGATTGTATATTGTGATATACAAGTCAGAGATACAAGGGTTGTATGCAAGGCAGACTTGAATCGAAGATCAAATTCAACATTTCAAGTCTCGGGTCCGCCTTGTATATGTACAAGTGTTTTGTATATTTGAACATGCAAGGAAATATACAAAGAAAGTGATACAAGCCGGATCCGACCTAGCAGTCAAAGCAGTTGATAAATTTTTGGGGTCCGTGGCTTGTATATTTGGCACTTGTATATTGCAATATACAAGCAAACAGACAAAGGAAGTATACAAGCCAGATTTCAACATCTTTTTAGGCTATTTCATAAAATTTGAAGTTCGTGGCTTGCATGTACAAGTGTGCTTGTATATTGCAATATACAAAGGGTAGATACAGTTTTCAGCGATGCTCCTTGAACCAGCTTAGCAATGAATCAGGCGGTGCCACGTGGTGGCAGACATACATGCAAGTTAACATACAAATGGTGGGGCCTGCATATACAAAGGGAAATTGTATGCATATACAATTTCAAAATTCAAAGGGCAAATTCAAGTCCGATATACAAGGCACCACGCATATACAAAGGAGTTGCAGAGAAGGTTTTGGATGCTAATTCAAGCTGCAAATTCAAGTGATATATACACAGACACAAAGCGATATATACAGGCGGTTGACCAAAACTTTGACCACCTGTATCTCCTTCATCCTGGTGAATTTTGACATGTTGTAAGAGACAAAGATGCATATTTTTGTCCCCTCTTTCATTTGGCAAGGTTTTCAAGAGTTTTTATCACTTTTCAATTTCAGATCTGGAGTCGCATCTTTTGAGCGATGGACGTTTCAGCGACTTTTTGGGACACGATGCAGATATTTTTCGCATTTATTTCTACAAGTAATGGAAGCTGCTTGCATTGATGGTAAAAGATATTTTTCCACTATCCTGTTTTAGATATTTTAAGGTATGCATTGCTAAGGATAGATGATGCAACAGCTTGCATTGAAGACTTAAAATATCTTTTATCTGCCCAGTGCCAGATATTTGGCGCCATAATTCCTGTGGCTGGACAGTCACTAAATGTAGATATTTTCTGAGACAGCTCTTAGAGCACATTTTTGTAACCGACCTAGGTTAGTTTGGAATGCTATATATATGCATTCATATGATGTAAATAGGGTTGGAAATATTTTAGCATTCAAGCTTTCTATTTCCAAACAGAGCCTTCTATACTGTAACTGTGCCTTCCCACTGAATATACTCAAGTTATTTTGCCTCTTTGGACTGATTTCTAGTCCTATGTGAATCTGCATATGGTTGCTTGTGAATGTCTCTGTTCCTCTCAATCATCTGGTTTCTCACCTTTGCTAGGATCAATTGAATCTGTGTATGTTTGCTTGTTATATTTGGTTATGCTATGCATTTCCTCAGTATTGTGAGGGTTCTTTTATTAAACTTGGTGAATCACCCTTTGTTTTCAAGCTTTTGTTTCATCCTTCACTTTAAAGCATTCCTTCTCTCTTTTTCTCTTAAGATTCAGTAGTTTTAGGTGATAACCAGTTAAGGAAGCCGGCCTTCTCCGGAGGTCTGATCTCATTTAGCAAAGTCCCACACTTAGAGATCATTCCCATGTTACTCCAGATTGCTGAGGTTTCACAACTGTACGCAAGGGTGCAAATCTGGGTGATAGCAAGCATCAGATCACCTGCAAATTTATATTTTAAAATCCTAAAATAGCATTAGATAGCCATACAATTTATTGTAGTTTGGTCTTGATCGCCGACATATTATAGAGGCAACTTTTAATTAGGTTTCAATCAGCAAAATTTTTACATAAATTATGGGCATAAGGTGGTGCGACCACTAATGAAATTAGATGGAATTAGGGGAAAAGGGGCATCATTTCAAGTCAAATTATAATAAATTAAGATCAAACGGTGGTGCATTCGTCAATGATATTATAGTGAATTTTGGGAAAACGTGTAATATTGCCATGCAATGATAGGTATATTTGGGAAAACATTTATTATAGCCATTGAATTATAGGTGGTTCTTATAAAGCATAGCCCATTGCCTCAGAATGATAGGTCTTTTAGGGTTAATGTGTTTAATCACCCATTGTAAAATGTAGTATGATTATATAGTATCGAGTGGTATTTATGCAAATTTAACAATACTCCATTCACTCTTTCAGCATTCAATTTTGGATTCACCCATTTCATCATACATTGCAAATTTGCAATTTCTAGTCCTCTAGAGTGGCATTTGAGCAATCCGTTGTGAGCCGCTGAAAAGTTGGGGAACAAACAGCTTGCAACTCAACTTCATTCTTCCATTCTAGGTGAGAAACAAAAACATATTTTTCAATTTGCATCTCATTTTGTATTGTATATTGTATGATTAATCTCTATAACAGTAGTTCTACTTCTCATGTGCATCTGCGGTCTTGCATATTTGTCATGTGTTGATATTGATTTAAATATTTTTACAATTAGTTTTATATTTCTTTTTCACATAAACTATATGAATGGTCCCTATTGTATTTCCTTCCAAATAAATATATGTCAATGGCTTTTCCTTTGTGCCCCTTACCTCCTTTCTGCCAAAAAAAAAAAAAATGCACATATTTTAGTTAACCCGCACCATCATATCAAACCAAATCAATGGTTTGCGAGGTTGCATGGAGAAAATAAAGGTCCAAAGATAAGGAGGCACTGCCATTGGTCAAAAAAGATTACGTGTCCACTATCACTTGGGGGTACACAGTCATTTTATTTTAAATGTCCATAGACTTCAATGCACTAGTGGGTCCACATGTATAAATTTATTAAAACCCTATAGTACTAAACGCACATGTTTTATTTATCTCGGGTCATCCAATCAAACTACATCAACAGTTGCTGGGGCTCAAAGGTGCAAATGTAGGTTATCCAAGTAAAAGACAATGCCATTGGCTAGAAAAGGTGATGTGTTAGTACTTAGCCCCAAAGTATTAGGTGTATAGGTCATAGCTACAAGTGTATAGATTGTAGCTATAGGTGTATGGGTCTTAGTTGTTGTGGCCTTCTTGTATAAATTTATTAACTTCTCGTAGTACTAGGTTAAACACATACATCTTTATTTTGTCTTGGACCATCAGATCAAAGTGCATCAACACTTCGTGGGTTTAAATGAGGAAACTAAGATTATACAAGCCGTAGACAACGCCATTGGCTAGAAACGATGATGTGTCAATTGTCGGGCCCGCAATATTATAGGTATTGATCATTGCTACTGTATACTCAAAATTGCGACTCTGGTTGCCTAGGACTGTTGGGTCAGATTTTGGCATGCACACGGACCCTTTCCTCCTTGCGACGGGGTGATCCACTATTGAAATAAGGACAGACAATTAAGAGGGGGGGTGAATCAGTTGTCACAAAAACTTTTAACCTTTGCTACAATTAAACTTCTTTACCACTTATTAACATATGAATGATATAACCATGAAAGCATGAATCAGCAACACATGAGCATAAACAAAATCAGCACACATAACACCAAGATTTTTACATGGAAACCTGGTTAAGGGAAAAACCACAGTGGGGGTTAACCCACAAGAATTTATACTCTATTAAAAGTATTACAAATGGGGAAGGCACATGCCTTCAGGGCACACTACCCAGAGCTCACTGCTCAAGGAGGCTCACTACCTACAAAAACAATTACAAGAGTTCACTAGAATGATTGAACTAAAGAATAGCATCTAACAATGCAAGATTACAGTTCCAGTTGAGCTCAATACACTTACTTTACACACTTCATCCTTTTTTGCCCTGCTTCATTGTTCCGCCATAATCAAAGGATTATATCTTTGCTTTGCACTTGATACTACCACCCTTTGCACCTCTTACTTCATATTCACACAACTACTTCATCAAATGCTCGAATCCATCGATCATATATATCCACTTCATGAGCTAACATCAACTGCAGTCAGCCTTGAGAAAAACTTAAGGTCTTTTTAAGAAAACTATTCTATCTGTTGAATCCATGCCCAAATACCAATTTTGATCAAAACCTATACATCCAAGTCATCACACATGTTGGCCAATACCATTGGATCTCACAAATTACTTAACCAACAACTTTTCCTAATCCGCAAAATGATCAAACACTAAGTTGATATGTTCTTCACTGGACTGAACTGTTTAACTAGAACCCGATACTCAGATGCTTGTAACTTACAATCCGTTCATCACTGAAGGCTAAAATCTTGGATTCAGGTTATCCTGACATCCCTTATCATTCCCTCAGATCTGTAACACAACATGATTACCGGAGGAGAAATGCGGACTAATATTCTGAACCCTATCAAATGCTATATTCCTGTCTATCCAGACTTAGATAAATCTGCACTCTGACTTCCAGTATGATTAAATTATGAAATTTGGATGTGTAAGATAGATTTAGTTGCCATTAATGACAACACCTAACATGCCTAGCAATGTCTCTTGCCAACAATCTCCCCCTTTGGCATTGATGGCAACACTTAGTGAAAAATGACTAAGTGTTAGAACAACTCCCCCTTACTTATACACTTATGATTTTCAATGCTCCCCCTTAGATTAATTCTTCATTTTTCACTGCTTTTCCTCTCCCCCTTTGACATCAATGGCAAAGGTTGGGATTTGTAAACCAAAATTCATGCAAAAATTTATGTACAAGGGTCAAAACTCTACATACTTCTACATATGAACATACAGTTCTTAGGTTTTATTCATCAGCAAAAAGATATCACCAAAAATGTTTTTCAAATTTGTCAATTCATTGTCCCAGTTCTTTTAATACTACCCAAGATAGATATGTGCCCAATGAACAAAAATACCAGTGATTCTGCCTTTTGAAGGTCAATACAATCACTAGTAGTAGCTGCTGCTTGGGACTCTACCAAAATATCATACATAGTTTCTAACTTAGGGGAGATCAGTCCCCGGAGCTCATCTAATCTACCTACAATTTTGGCCTTCTCCTTCTCCAAATCACTCAATTCATTCCGCAGACTCACTACTTGGCATTGTTTGGTAATTACAAACTCAGTTAAAGGACTATATGACTGAGAAATATTAGATAGTTTGAGCTCTATGTCCTTAATCTTTTTCTCAATATCTTCAACAACTTTAGATCTATTTAGACAAAACTTATAGATCACTGCATCTTCAGATAGGGCATTTTAAATACTCTTTACACTGATATCAAGCCCAGATCTATCATAGCTAATTATTTTCTTTATTTTAGCAAACCTCTTCTCATTAAATTCATTTTTGACTTTAACTTCTACTAACTTCTCTAAGGTTTCAAAATGAGAACTTACAGAGTTTATCAGGCTTTTCAACTAACTGGAGGGAGATGCTGAAGAATCCTTCTGATATGTTGGCATGATTTTCTCCAAAATCCCAGATGCAGAATATAGCAGCTCACTATCTTCTAAATGGAACTTCAAAATTTCCTCTCTAACCTTAGCTTGTGCAATAGAGGCAAACTTTATCTTCTGCACCAGTGATAAAGTATCAAAATTGATTGGTCCTTGTATTATGTCCTGATCTTCTACAATCTGTTTATCTCTTTCCAGAATTTTGTTCACTGCATCTATAGTGTCTCTTGCCCAAAATGATGTTTTAGACTTGTGCTCTTTAGGGCCTCCATCTTCTCCCTTTTCAGAGTCAACCACAATGTTCTTCTCATCACTTTCATTCTTTTTCTCTGCATCATCATCAGAGGCATCCTTGCTTTTATTTATATCAGAAATATCTTCTACATTCTCTTCGAGAGGATTTAGTGTATCCTCAATGTCAGCATTATCATCAAATTTGTCAAGTTCCTCAATATCCAGAATGGAGGGATCAACTTCAACACTAGTTTCTTCTTGAACATTGGGAAGATTATTCTTTTTCAATGCATTCAAAAGAATCTCCTTAGTATCTCCAACTACCTTCTCAATATCTTCTAGCATGAGCATATTCATTCTGATCTTACTCCTGAAGTCCTCTTTCACTTCTTTGAATATCAGGTTCTTTTGATCCGGAGTAATTTGAGGACACAGTTTTATTAACACATGCTCTTAGAGCTCAAAATATTTAGCTTTTGCATTTTATTTTCTTAATTCTAGAATTTTTTCAAGGCTTTCCAGAATTTCAAAAGTTATTTCAAATAGAGTCTTATTATAGATTTTCCAATATTTGACTATTGCTTCCTCCAAAACTCTCTTATCAACATCACTGTAATGATAATAAAATTCAGTCATTGGCTTCAAGTTTCCATCTATAGTGACTAACTTAATGATGTCATCCATAGAGAGAGTAGGCGTCTCAACATAAGCCTCTAATTTATGCCTTTTACTTGTCTTTTTGCTTCCAGAGGGCTTCTCCTTAGACACTTTAGCAGCTTTAGTGCCTGATGCCTTCAACCCTTTGACTTCATCATCTGAGCCAGTTTCTTCTTCATCCACTTTCTCCAAACTGACATATGTTCTTTTGCCCTTTACCTTTTTCCTTTTTCCTTCCTTACTGGTAGGTTTTTCTGTAGTAAGAGAAGGTGACACACCAAAGGTTGAACTAGAACTCTTGGTAGACCTTCTTTTAGGAGTGGATTCCACCAGAACACTTTTTTGTTCTCTGTCTTGTTTCTCCTTCTCAACTTTCTCTATCCTTTCCCTGTTTTGTCCCACAACTTCCTTAGTAAGGCCTAGATTCTCAGCCAATTGCTCAACCTCTTTCCTTACTTTCCTTTTGATTTCAGGAGCCTTGAATTCAAGATGTAGTTTTAGTGAAATCTCTTTATATGTTCCAAATCTCTCCTCATCTAGATCCCTAGGCTAGCTCAACAGATGTTGTGCATACAGCTCCAGTACCTTTCCATCCACTTCATACCCCATGGGCATGATCCACATAGTTCTTGGTTCAACTGCTTCCATTAAACATTGATTTGTATCTACCATAAAACAGACTGTATCCTTGTATTTTTCAACCACAAATGTAGGGATTCTTTCCCTTGATTGCATCATGTTCTAAAAATTCTTGAAAAATCCTCAAATAGTAGTCCTTTGGGCATTGGAGTTACCAATACTGTTCAAGTGCTCTCTTATTTGAATGGAAACCATTTTATCACTGGTCAAACATATGTTTTTCTTCCTGGGTAACTCATTCATGAAGTAGAAGAACAAACATAATACCAATTGACCATACTTGAAAGTATTCTTCTTGTCCCTTTTGATTTTGTTCAGGTTTTCCATTAGCTGGTTCTGCAGCAATTCACACAAGTCATAGTCAGCATTCTCTCTCAACATCTTATAAGCTGCATAGATAGTTGTACTGGATATAGAATTCTCCCTGCTAGAATGATATATCTTGTATCCAATCACCATTGATGCAAATTTGATATTTGAATCAGTGATGTCATTTATCGCCATTGCCCTTTTGTCAAACCTTGAACTAGTAGCATTAGTTATAGCTTGATTCTTTACTAATTTCAACATTGGCAGTCCACCAAATGAGTTTAACCTTGTCATGGACTTGATGGTGTTCTTGGTGATCTTGAAAGGTTTCATTATCCACATAAACTCATCGTGCATCTGACTCAGCACATACCAGACCCATTCATCTTCATCAAAGGATGGAAACCCTATAATCTGAATGAAGTGTTTATCTTGTAGTGCCTTATACTCAGGTTTGAAACCATGAATTTCATCCCTCAGATGATTCTTGAACAGATCTACTAACTTTGAATCCCCAAACTCATCTAAGTTGGCATGAATATAGGCCCTAATATCTTCAACATGCAACACACCATACAGAACACTTGAAAAGGCACCTAGCAAATCGACCTCTACTGATTTGTGCGGATGCTTCTTACACTTTGGCCTAGGTCACTCAATGATATTTACAACCAAAGATGTAGCCATTTCAAAAGTTTACAAGTTCAAAGATTCACAGAAAAATACTTTTTACTCCACAGGATTAGGGTTAGCTAATGAATTTGCCTGTCGCACTTTGAATCTTTGAAATCTCAACTCAAGCACTCTTCTTCTTGTTTTCTTCAAATTCAAAGTGATTCAAATGTTAAACAAATGACCTTTTTATGCTCCAAAAAACCTAATTCTCCATTGTAATAAATGCTCTGCCCTAGTACATCCAGTTACATTGTTCTTGCATACAGTCAATCTTCAATTGCTCCACAATCAATCGCATTAGCTTCTTTTATTCCAAAATTTGCTTCAACAGATTTGTTATAGGCTTCTTTAACTTCATTCATCGTGCCAGATTTAGGCACCCACTTACTGGCAGGGAGAATTAGATTTTCAATGCAGCTCCCCCTGAGCTAGAGCTCCTGATTCAATTCCCAGAGGAATTATCAACACCGGACTCCAGTGCGGACCCATTCCCATCATTCATTTCATCTTTCTTTACCCATGTTTTGTTTATTTCATTCTAGACCTCATTCATATCAATTTTACCCTTTCCTTTATCTTGTCAGCATGTTTTGGTTTCTGTTTACCAGACCTTTTCTATCATTATTCCTACTTCTGTAGAATCTTGCAATATGACCAAATCTATTGCAATTAAAGTACACAACATTTCTTTGCTTATTTACTTGATTTCCTCCTTATCTGCACTGATTAGCCATGTGTCCAAATCAATTGCATGAAAAATAGTAGCCATTGAAAGAATTGACATTTCTTCTATTGTTAGAGTAGTTTATCATCATACTTTTGCAATCATTGGATCTATGACCATACCTTTTATAATTGAAGCATTGACCGGAGAAGGATGGACCAGTTTGATTCACTCTACTTCTGCATTGAGTATCTATATGACCAAATTTATTGCAATTGAAACAATTGCCATTGAAAGATGGATACCTTTGAGCATTAGGTTGTCTTACCAAAGGTCTTTTAGGATTCCTTCTTTGATTTCTTGCATCAGGATTTCTTTGACCAAATCCAGAGCTTTCACCTTTCTCAAATCCTAGACCATGCTTATCATCTTCCTTCTTCTGCTGAGCTTATCTTGAATTTCTCTTTATATTCATTTGCAACTTCTAGGTCATGTTTGAGAATGACAATTTGCCTTTCAAGTTCTTCCTCATTGTCCCTGCTTTCATTTAGATCAGACTCTAGATGGCCAATTATTCTATCCAATCTGCAGCATTCTTCTGTTCTTTCTTTTAGAGATTGATTCAGTTTTTCTTCAGTCTTCTTCCTTTCTTCAATTTCCTTGGTTAGCCTCATCACCTTGGATTCCATCTCATGCTTTAGGAAAACTTCTTTAGCTAACTTCTCACATTCCTTTGTCTTCTCTTTTAGGGCCTCATCCATGTTATTTTCTTCATTGTGATTTGTTAGCTAAAGAAGTAGCTCCTTCCTCTTTTCATTAGATTTGCTTAATTTTTGTTTTAAGGTCTCAATGAAGTCTTCAGCATATTTAAGGTTTTCTTGCAGTTCTTTGACTTCTGCTCTGGACTCATCAAGATCTTCTAAAGCAAGGTTAAGTTGTTCATGGATGCCATCAGAATACTTGAATGAACCCATTGAAAACACCTTCCCAAATCTTCCTCAAGCTGTTAAACTTCTTCTAAGGAACCTTGCTCTGATACCAATTGTTGAAATAAGGACATACAATTGAGAGGGGGGGTGAATCAGTTATCACAAAAACTTTTAACCTTTGCTACAATTAAACTTCTTTACCACTTATTAATATATGAATGATATAACCATGAAAGCATGAATCAACAAAACATGAGCAGAAACAAAATCAGCACACATAACACCAAGATTTTTATGTGGAAACCCGGTTAAGGTAAAAACCACGGTGTGGGTTAACCCACAAGAATTTATACTCTATTAAAAGTATTACAAATGGGGAAGGCACATGCCTTTGGGGCACACTACCTATAGCTCACTGCTCAAGGAGGCTCACTACCTACAAAAATAATTACAAGAGTTCACTAGAATGATTGAACTAAAGAATAGCATCTAACAATGGAAGATTACATTTTCGATTGAGCTCAATACACTGACTTTGCACACTTCATCCTTTTTTGCTCTGCTTCACTTTTCTGCCATAATCAGAGGATCAGATCTTTGCTTCGCACTTGATACTACCATGGTTAGCACATCTTACTTCATATTCGCACAACCACTTCCTTAAATGCTCGAATCCATTGATCATATATATCCGCTTCATGAGCTAACATCAACTGCAGTCAGCCTTGAGAAAAACTTAAGGTCTTTTTAAGAATACTGTTGCAGATCAAAACCTATACATCCAAGTCATCACACATGTCGGCCAATACCACTGGATCTCACAAATTACTTAACCAACAACTTTTCCTAATCCACACAATGATCAAACACTAAGTCGGTATGTTCTTCACTGGACTGAATTGTTTAACCAAACCCAATACTCAAATGCTTGTAACTTACAATCCCTTCATCACCGAAGGCTAAAATCTTGGATTTAGGTTTCCCTAACATCCCTTATCATTCCCTTAGATCAGTAGCACAACATGATTACCAATGGAGAAATGCAGACTAATATTCTGAACCCTGCCAAATGCTCTATTCCTATCTATCTAGACTTAGATAAATATGCAATCTGACTTCCGGTATGATCAATCTATGAAATGCGGATGTGTAAGATAGATTCAGTTGCCATCAATGACAACACCTAACCTGCCTAGCAGTGTCTCTTGTAGACATCCACCACGTCACTCTCACTCTCGTGGAAGTAGCCAGTCGAGAGGAGGCGAGACACGGCGGGGGTCGGGCTCGTTGGAGAGCTAGACTTCGTGGAGAGGGGTTGGCAAGTTTTGTGGCCTTTGTTTTTGTGTGCTAAGTTGAATGTTTCGTTCAATGGTAGTTGTTGTTGAGATAACCCTATGACCTGAAGGGTCACTTGTTTCTCTTCTCCTGATGGGGTTTCTTCTATTCCACCTTTGTGTAGGTAAGCAGTTTCTTTCATTTATGTCCTCTTGTCTTTCAATGCTTTGAATGTGTTCTCATTGTATTTGGAGTTGTCTATGTTCTTCTATCAATAGGACAAATGGATCTTGTTGTGGTAAAGAAAATATCTCCTGCTATTATCATGGATTGATTTCTTCAAACTCATCGAGGATAGCCCTCACCCACTCTCCTCTCACTCCCAGGTACATTCATGAGCCAAGATAGAGGTAAATGTGTGATGACCACCCTAAACTAGACTTAGGGTTTTGACCTACGGTTTAGTTATGTTTTGACTTGTGTTTACCTTGTGATGTGATCAAGGGTTTGATTGAATCATTTATCATGGTTTACCTCGTGATGGTATCAAGGGTTAGCAAGTTATCTATCTTTTCTAGGGTTTCTATATGCATGCAAAGCTAAATGATATGGAAACTTGTTTTTGTGCTTTTTTAGTATTTTGGAAATGAAAAGTACTTTTTAATCTATGAAAGGAAATATGAATGCAAGCTAATATGACTTTTCCTAATGCAATTTTAATCTATATTTTTGGGTTTTTGATTGTTTTAAAGTAATCTAATCTAAAAAAGGAAATTGCTTCTCCAAATAATCTAGATCTAGGAATATGAAAATAATTATTCTAACATGCAAGATCTAACTATCAAGGAAAAGGCAAAAATTTACTATTCCCAAGATTAATTTTTGGTTTTCTAATTACTATCAATTGAATAAAGAAATAAAGGAACCTGAAAGAATGAAGATTTGTGTGACTCCACTACCCTCAGAAATCCTTCATGTTCGAAACCTCGAATCCTCTTGAAGTAGCAGGAAGACCTCTTGACGGAAAAACAACACAAAGAAGTAATAGAAGCTTGTTGAAGCTTGAAAGAGCTCAATGGGAGATTCTGATGAGCATAATGGCATTGATTGAAGCAGCGTAACGATGCTTGGTTGAACAATGAATAAAGCAAAAGGCACTTTCATCCTATGAAAGCATTAGAATGCTGATTTGGAGAGAAAAAACTGGCAAGAGCCATGTGCATAATGAATTTGCCTCTATGGAAGAGCTTTGTAGCTATGCAACAATGAAATCTTTGAAGCTTTAGAAAAGTAAAGAAAAAAATGAAGAAAGCGGCTCAAAGGCCTGTGAAGAAGCGTAAAAAAGCTTGTGAAGATGAGAAGAGTATTCTCCAACTTGCTCAACTTGGAAAATAATGAGGTGAGAGGTACTTATAGGTTAGAAGAAAGAATGCGAGGTGGAATTTATTGAGAAGTTAACTCAATTAATTGAAGAGTTAACAAGGATTGATTAGGGAGTGAACTAGATTGATTACCCAATGAACTTAGTTAATTACGAAGTGATAAATCAATAATAGCTTATTACTGAAGAAGAATTGGAGTTGGAAGAATGCATGAGATTGATTGAGTTGTTAATTTTAGATCAAATGGAGATAATTATGCATGTGTGGGTGCATGAAATAGTCAACTCAATATTAGGCATAAAAAATTATACGAACTGGAATAAAAATGGGGAAAAATAGAGCATTTTTTAGTGAAAAACTTGAGTTTTTTCGTGGCTGGAAACGCAATAGGGTCACCCCTTTCATCAGTAGGGTCACCCTTGGGCGACCATGGGTCTCCCAGGGGAGATCCAGGCAAGACAGGGTTTTCTAAAGAACTGTATGGTGGGAAATGACAGAAGAGAGGAAAAGGAAGTGTTCTACCTCCGGAAACAAGTCAGTCATGTGCAAGAATCCAAATCTCCACTTGCACCTTCAGGATCTCTTGGGGGAGATCTAGAAATAATAGTGGGAGCTTTGGATTGGTTGAGTGAAACTAAAAACTGAAAGTGGGAGATGGATACGGGGACCTCTAGAAGGCTTCTAGGGGGTGCAAAGGATGAAAAACATAGGGGAAAGGTGAAAACTCACCTACAAGATGCTTACATGGCTTAGGAGAAAGGTTGAAAGATCAGAAAATGCAAATCAACAAGTGTCACAAAAGTGTCGAAGAGCATCAAAAATGGGGAGAGGGAGAAAATGACAAAGGGGAAATAATAACAGACAAGAAAGAAGACATGTCATCAAGAGGTTTGTTGCTTAGAGGAAATTATTTCATGCTTACATGTACGTGACAAGGAATAAAATCATCATAGGGGTCCTCGTGGAGGTTGTGCGTGATTTTTGTGCTTACATATTTGCCCCCTCGAGGACGGTAGTCTACATGAAAGGTAGGTACCATTCCTGAACTAGGCCTTACCTGTTGTCAATTTTACCATAATTGTACCTGCAATAACTAGTATTAGTCTAGCATTTGAATGTATCAAAACAAATAATGAAAACTAAAATGGCAAACTTACCATGGATTGTTCGAGTTTGACTAGTTGTTTGCCTTTGATGGTGAGACCTATAGGACTGAATGCATACAAAATGAATGCACGAGAGATTCATAAAAGAAATAGAACACATACTAAGATAGAGAGGAGGAGAACAGATTCTCCTTTTATTGCAGATTTTGAAGAACGTATTTGATTTTTAGGGATTTTTTATGTTTTACAATTTTTTAGGTTTTTTCAAATTTTCTAATGTTTTATGGTTTTTGTAGAGATTTTGCAAAGGTTTGACCTTGAGACTCCTTGAGGTCTTTGGAAGGCCTACATTTAAGAGATTCCTACCCTTGGCCCCTTGCATGGGGAAACTTGTGTACTTGATTACACCTTTTTTCTCCTTTGACTTGTTGGAGGTGTGACTTCTACTCAGACATTGTTTTACACTTTATTGTTACAAGACTTTGTTTGATGAGTTCCATACATAGCTTTATGTAACATCTTGTACTTCACTTTCCCTCTTGTGCATATGGTTGGCTAGAGCGTTTATTTTGCTTATGAGAATGCATACCTAGGATGATCACATATGGATGATATAAATTTTTTTTTGTCTTTTTCAAAGCATATATATGAATGCAAGTGACGATATGCAAATGCAAGAACACAAAGATGCTGAAATGAAACTTTTACTTCTATGTAATGCCATGAGTTATGACATTGACTTTATTACTTTGGAACTCTTTTTTTGATTTTGATATGAATGCATTGTGGAACAAACAAGATGACTGCTCTTTAGTTTGATTTTCAATCCAGGGGTTGCGAGTTGTCCTGACATAAGAAACATGTTCAAGGCTGTGAGATGGGATTTAGAACTCAAGTGGGGAGCGGGAGTGAAAAATGGAGTGTTTTTTTATTTTGGACTTTGCTAAAGGCTAAACACTAATCCTTATCTAGATGAGACAATCTGACAAGCTTTCAACGTTTAGACAAGTAACAAATTTTACTGATGTTTGCTAGACTTAGATCATAGATGGCAAGAAAGGTAGACCCAGGGTAAAAGATAAATAGGAATGAACAAGGGTCCCTAGATATAAGATGATCCTGAGACTACTAGACTCTTGGGTTTTCTCAACTAGTGTGTGTGTGTGCTTTGTACCTTTCTTTTTTTATTTTCTCTGTTAGAATGTCACCCTTGAGGCTTCAAGCTTAGACTAATCTCCACCCAAGAGTATGGACATTTAGCAATCACTCTTTGTTTGTATCTCTTTTTTTTCTTCTCACTTTTTTTTGTATTTTACTCACATGATTTTTCTCTTTTTTTTGGATTTTTGACTTCTTAAGAAATTAATGCTTTCAAGGAACTTTGATATGCAATAATTTGATCTCTCACTCTTATTTTGATCGCTCATTTTTTTATTCACTCAAATTTTAGATTTCTTCCTTTAGAGTTTTGATCCTCCTGACATTTTTGGCTAGGAAAGATAAGGGGATGAGTGCCACCTAAAGTTTTGTAGTTTGGTTGGACTTCTCTAATCCAAGGGAGGAATTGGGAAGCTCTACTTGCAATCTTCCTTTGAACACTGTAGGTTTGAATACTGACTTTTCTTAGACCTAACATCTTGACTCATTAAGACTGGGATCATTATAAAGCTAAGAGCTAGGCTTTGATTAGAATCACTGGAAATGAAAAGGGGATAATGGCAATTGTGAAAATGGGGAATCTCTAGGTCCTGAAAGGATGACATATATCTAGACAACATTAGACTCCTTACTGAAAAAAAATAGTACAAGATCAAGTCACTAACTATAATGCAAGATTAATAGAATGATATAGAAATGCAAGAAACAAATTGTTTTTGACATTTTTTAGTTTTTTATTTTTTTGTGTTTTTATGTTTTATGATTTTTTGAGATGTTGAACTCTTCTCCTTCCATAATGCACAAAAGGTAGAGTCATTTCTGATGTCTTCCTTAACTATGTGTGGACCTATCCAATTTGATCTAAACTTCACTTGAAAGTCTTTGCAAGGACACTCGAAGACTTGGTGTAAAAATGTCCTTGTATTTAGTGAGGAGTTTCATGTACTCACATGTTTCATTGTTTGATGATTTGCCCCTAGCTTTATCGTCTTCTATTCTTGTTGAGTTCTTAGGTTTGTTTTGAAATTTGAGGGGCAATTGGAGTTGGTGTTGACTCTCCTAGTGTTTGTGTGAGCTTTGGTTCTTCTTCTTTATTCATGATTTCAATCATATGGATGTTTTTGTCTAGTTTGATTGGAATGGCTACTAAGTTGAATGGAGCATAAGACTTTGTTGAGTGGGGATCGAAGGGAAATTCTTATGTTGCCCCCTTTCCTATACATTTCAAGGTCTTGGCTACGTTTGCAATTTGTTTTGATGTCTCTCCTTTTTCAAAAGTGTTGATTTTGGGTCACTAGTGGTTTTCATGGACTTCTTCCTTCTTTTTGACTTGTTCAACTCTATAAAGGCTGAAAGGATCAGGATCTCCTTTGATGACATGGGTTTGTCCCATGTACAAGAAATGTAATTCTTGAAATAATGTGGAGGGAGTAGCCCTCATGCTATGGATCCAAGGTCTTCCTAGGATCATGTTGTAAGTGGTTTCTTCATTGATGACATAAAATTTAATTGGTAGGGTTTTGGGACCTAATGTGATTTGAAGATTGACCTTACCCATGGTTTGAATGTTTGGGTTATCATGAATTCTAAGGATGGAAGTTTGTTTTGTGATTTGAGTTTCATCATAACCCATTCTTTGAATAAATGAAAAGGATACCATGTTGATTGCAGATCCATCATCAATCATTACACATTTAATCGAACAGTCTTGAACTTGGACTATCAGATGGAGGGGGGATCACCCTGTTTAGCTATGTCATTGTCTGAGGGTAAATTTTCAAAATCAAATACCAAAGAAGAACACTTTTCACTTGGAGTGTTTTGAACTAGGTGGCCTAAATCTAAGGCTTTGAGGAAAGCGTTCTTGTGGTAGGAAAACTCTTGATAAGTTCTATCATGTGAGAAAAATTTGAGTCGTCAGAGGTGTCATCTAGTTGCTCTGGTCTTTGGGTGACACAAATTTCTTGATCTTTATCTAGTTCAACAAGGCCTAAGGTGTTTTGATCAAAGGTGTTGGGACTAAGTTCTTCATCTTGTGAGAATGTGTCCATGAATGCTTTTTGTTGACGTTTTGGGAGGTTTGATATGAAGCAATGGTACCCCCAACATGACTTGATATCATGCCCCCTTCTCCTGTGAAATGAGAAATATTTATCATGATTGTAAGCTTGAGGTTTATGATGATTGTTGTATGAATGCTAGTTGATTTTCAGGGGATAGTTGTTGACATTTTGGTTCGCCAAATTTGTATGACTAATGTAGTCACAATTATTGTTGTTTCTAGCTGGTGAAGTGTTTGTTGACCCATCTATGTCTTGATCATTTGTTGAGGATTTGTCATTTTTATCATGGTTTATCAACCTTCCATTGGAATCATACTCCCTTCTTTCACTATCAATAGTGGCTTGGTCAATTCTAAGGGCACTTTCAAGTGCTTCTTTGTATGATTTGTAAGGGAGTTTTTAGACTTGTTCTTGTATGTCATTGTTGAGAGCATGTAAGAAGAGATCACAAAGCTCTCTGTGATCCATGTTTGATGTGCTAGTTGAAGAATAGAGAACTTTCCTCCATCGTGTGATAAAAATGTGCAACTGACTCATTGGCTTCTTGCTTGATTGTTAAAAATTCTCATATTCCTATCTTGACCAATTTGTTTATGTCAAAGGCAGCCACAAATTGATCAATGATTTGCCTAAAAGAGTGGATCGATGCTTCTAGAAGTTGATAGTACCAATCTAGAATGATATCCTCTAAAGTTTTTTGAAAATTTTTTTCTATCACCCCACCCCAAGGAAGGCGTTCTCATACTACCATGATGTAAGCCTTGATATGAGAGTTGGGATCACCCTCTCCTTTAAATTTTGGAAGCTCAGGGAGAGGCTGTGGTAGTATAACTTGCCGAATTTTGTAGTCAAGAGGCTCCTTTAAATACTTGAGGTATGTTCTTAGGAGGGGGTTATGTGTAGAGGGTTTTATTCCTCCAAACATTATCCCTTCAGGAAGAACTTGTTGCATTTGTTGAAAGGGTATGCTAGATTGTTGATATCCTAAAAAATTAGATGACAAGATGGTGTCATGTTTATGTTTTGAATATTGGGTGGGATCATTTGGGTTGATCTTGCGTCATAGAAATCCCACCTATTTGATTGAGACTTGTTGTGTTGGATGGTGAGGGAAAGGGAGGCTTGAATGTTTCATGGAAGCTTGGATGAGGGGTATTTTGTTTTGCCCCTTAGTTTGATTTGATCTTGTCAATGAAATGATTTCCATGTACCCTAGATTTTTCCTCAATTTTGTTTTGGCAATCTTTTTCAACCCTCCTAGCCTCAAGGGTCTCAATTCATTGGACCAAACTTTCTATAAGGTCTGTGAGTGAGGATTTGTCCATTCTTTGAGTTGTTCCACCTTATAATGGATTGCTTTGCATTGGGGTTTGAGTGACCCTATTTGTTCTTTCTGATGACATTTCACATGTTGTGGAATTTTTATCTTGATGTACTATGTGGAGGGGTTTCTGTGCCCCCCAAGCTGCTTGTAAGATTTTATTTTGATGGCTCACCTTAGTAGCCATTTTCATATTATTGGTTATGGGTTGGTCTTGTTGATGGACCTTAGACCGAACACTCACTTGGCATATTTTGATTTGGTCAATGTTGTGGGGATCTTCTTGGGCCCCCTTTGAGTCTTTGGAGCTTGATTGATTCAAGATTGAAGCTATTGGATCTGAACATGTGCTACTTTCATTGGAGGGGTGATTCCCCTTAGCTTCTTGTAAGTTCTTCTCTTGACAACATACTTCATTGTCCATTTTAGTGGCCATTTTTTTTATGGCTTGTTATGGGTTGATCATCTTGATGGATTTGAGATTGATTGTTCACTTGTTGTGTTTTGATTTAGTCAACGTTGTCAAGATCTCTTTGGATTTGTGTTGATTTGTAACTTTACTCGAGGGGACATCGCCTTTGACATTTTGCATGAAACATTGTGAAGTGCAAAAAATTGTGAAAGAATATATCCCACAAGGATTTGTTGAATGAAGATGAAAGTGGGATCTTTGCAATGAAATGTGAAAAGCTCAACCAAAAGGTTTTTTCTCTCCATGTCGGGTTCACCAAAATATGTACGCTTAAAATCATGATTTTGGTTGCCTGGGGGTTGTCGAGTCAAATTTCAGCACGCACACGAACCCTTCCCTCCTTGCTACGAGGCAATCCGCCATGTCACTCTTGCTCTCATGGAAGTAGCCAGTCGAGAGGAGGCGAGACACGGCGGGGGCCTAGCTCGTTGGAGAGCTAGACTTTGCGGAGAGGGGTCAACAAGTTCTATGGCCTTTGTTGTTGTGTGCTAAGTTGAATGTTTCGTTCAATGGAAGTTGTTGTTTAGATAACCCTATGACCCAAAGGGTCACTAGTTTCTCTTCTTCTGTTGGGGTTTCTTCTATTCCACCTTTGTGTGGGTAAGTGGTTTCTTTCATTTATGTCCTCTTGTCTTTCAATGCATTGAATGAGTTCTCATTGTATTTGGAGTTGTCTATGTTCTTCTATCAATAGGAGGACACATGGATCTTGTTGTGGTAAATAAAATATCTCCTATTGTTGTCATGGATTGATTTCTTCAATCTCATTGAGGATAGTCCTTAGCCACTCTCCTCTCACTCCCAAGCACATTCGTGAGCCAAGATAGAGGTAAATGTGTGATGACCACCCTTAACTAGACTTAGGGTTTTTACCTAGGGTTTAGTTATGTTTTGACTTGTGTTTACCTTGTGATGTGATCAAGGATTTGATTGAATCATTTATCATGGTTTACCTCATGATGGTATCAAGGGTTTGCAAGTTATCTATCTTTTCTAGGGTTTTTATATGCATGCAAAGATAAATGAAATGCAAACTTGTTTTTGTGCTTTTTTAGTATTTTGGAAATGAAAAGTGCTTTTTAATCTATGAAAGGAAATATGAATGCAAGATAATATGAATTTTCTTAATGCAATTTTAATCTATGTTTTTGGATTTTTGATTGTTTTAAAGTAATCTAATCTAAAAAAGGAAATTGCTTCTCCAAATAATCTAGATCTAGGAATATGAAAAAAATTATTCTAACATGCAAGATCTAACTATCAAGGAAAAAACAAAGATTCACTTTTCCCAAGAGCAAGTTTTGGTTTTCTAATTACTATCAATTGAATAAAGCAATAAAGGAACTTGAAAGAATGAAGATTTGTGTGACTCCACTACTCTCAGAAATCCTTCATGTTGGCAACCTTGAATCCTCTTGAAGCAATGGGAAGACCTCTTGACAACAAGATGACACAAAGAAACAATAGAAGCTTGTTGAAGCTTGAAAGAGCTCAATGGGAGATTTTGATGAGCATAATGGCATTGATTGAAGCATCGTAACGATGCTTGGTTGAACAATGAATAAAGCAAAAGGCACCTTCATCTTGTGAGAGCATTAGAATACTGATTTACAGAGCAAAAACTAGCAAGAGTTGTGTGCACAATGAATTTGCCTCTGTGGAAGAGCTTTGTAGCTATGCAATAATGAAAGCTTTGAAGCCTTGGAAAAGTAAAGAAAGAAATAAAGAAAGAGGCTCAAAGGCTTGTGAAGAAGCTTGAAAAAGCTTGTGAAGATGAGAAGAGTATTCTCCAACTTGGTCAACTTGGAAAATAATGAAGAGGTGAGAGCTATTTATAGGTTAGAAGAAGGGATGAGAGGTGGAATTGATTAATAAGTTAACTCAATTGATTGAAGAGTTAACAAGGATTGATTAGGGAGTGAACTAGATTGATTACCCAGTGAACTTAGTTAATTAGGGAGTGATAAATCAATAATAGCTTATCACTGAAGAAGAATTAGAGTTGGAAGAATGCATAAGATTGATTGAGTTGTTAATTTTAGATCAAATGGAGCTAATTATGCATGTGTGGGTGCATTAAATAGTCAACTCCTTATTAGGCATAAAAAATTATGCGAACTGGAAGAAAAACGGGTGAAAATAGATCTTTTTTTAAGTGAAAAACTCAAGTTTTTCCATGGCTGGAAACATGATAGGCTCACCCCTTTCATCAGTAGGGTCTCCCCTGGGTGACCATGGGTCACCTAGGGGGTGACCCTAGGTCACCCAGGGGAGATCCAGGCAAGACAGGGTTTTCTAAAGAACGGCATGGTAAGAAATGATAGAAGAGAGGAAAAGGAGGTGTCCTGCCTTCGGAAATAGGTCAATCATGTGGAAGAATCCAAATCTCCACTTGCACCTTCAGGATCTCCCATGGGAGGTCTAGAAATAATAGGAGGAGATTTGGATTGGTTGAGCGAAAATAAAAACTAAAAGTGGGAGATGGATAGGGGGACCTCTAGAAGGCTTCTAAGGGTTGCGTAGGATGAAAAACATAGGGGAAAGGTGAAAAATCACCTACAAGATGCTTACAAGGATTAGGAGCAAGGTTGAAATCTCAAAAAATGTAAACCAACAAGTGTCACAAAAGTGTCAAAAAACATCAAAAATGGGGAGAGGGAGAAAATGACAAAGAGGAAATAACACAAGCCAAGAAAGAAGACACGTCGTCAAGAGGTTTGCTGCTTAGATGACATTATTTCATGCTTACATGTACGTGACAAGGATTAATATCATCATAGGGGTCCTTGTGGAGGTTGTACGTGATTTTTGTGCTTACATCTACAGGTGTATAGGTCATACCCACAAGTGTATTCATAGAATTTATAGGTGTATAGTTGTTGGCAAGTCCAACTTGTATAAATTTATTAAGATACGATATATCTAAATAGATATTTTTTATTTATTTCAGGCAGTTGGATCAAGTTGCATCAATACCTAGAAGGGCTCAAAGGATGAAATGAAGATTATGCCAGCAGGAAATAGCACCACTGGATAGAAAAGGTGATGTGTTTGTTGACAGGCCCATAGTATTTGGTGTATTTGTCATAGCTATTGGGACTCACTTGTAATGATTTATTTATGCCCAAGGGTGATAATCAACTCATATTAATCAATTGAAGCCACATGTTTATTTATTCAAAACTGTTGGATCAAACTGTATCAAAAACTCACAGGTCTTCAATGAGAAAATAAAGATGGTTAGAGTTGTGGGCAACACCATTCGCTAAAAAAAGTGACATGTCAAATGTCGTGTCCCGCAGTAATTTCAAATGATTTTTTTTTTTCATTATATATATTTTTAATTATTTTGTATAAACATATATTCATTATTTTTTTTACTTCATAATCAAGTATAATATATTAAAAAAGGCTCACAGTCTGGATGAGGGGCTTATGACAAAAATGCCCTACAATCCTACTACTCAAAAATTGTCCCATATGACCACGCAAGGTCTAGTAGAGAAAATGAAAATGCCACACAGGGATTAACTCATACCCACAATTACAGATAAAAAAGAGGATTTATCTCAACTACCACTACCTATCAAGTAAATAACACTACCATATTTACACCATATTAGACTGCAACAACTTAGAAAACTAGAGTACCTGTAGGAACAAATCACATGAAACCCAGGTTGAAGGCATAGTCACGAAACTTCAAAACGCACTTGAAGCTTCCATCAGACGACTCCATTTGCAAAATCTTTTTGAGAAAACTAACCCCAACATTCACCTACTCCCTATGCACCAGAAGGGTCATGCCTTTCAAATCTAGCAAGGAGGGAAGAAACCTAACAGCTGCGTCCAGATCCTGGAGAAGGTGAAAATCGGCTAGCCGTGGAATTCCCATCCCTGGGGAGGTTGCTTTTAAAATATCCTTCAGACCAACGATTAGGTTAGGTTTGAAGAGTTTCCTAACCAATTGTTCTGTAGTTTCTTTGGGGAATCCAGTGTCTAGAACTGCTGCAAGAAAGTGGGAAGAAATAGAAGTATCCATCCTGTAAAATTTGCCACCCTCAATGAAATCTCTGCCAAGGATCACTTTCACTACAACTAGCATTAGACCATCATTTAGGCATAATACTCATTTCAATCTTTGCTCTATGATCATTCCCTTGAAATCCAATTGCCTGACTACACTTTCCAACTAGATCGGGGTGTCTACCCCCAAACAAACCATCCCTTCTATCGCCACACGCATCACGAACTTGGTTCTTCTCGCCATTGTTGAGAGGCAAGAATGAAAATTTGAGATTATGGCTATTGTGAAAAGAGAGAAGGCCTAAATCCTTTGAACCCTTCTCGATCCTTCGAAAGATGAAGCTTCTAGATGCGAAGCCAAACGAAAGCCAAATTACCTTCTCATCATTGCAATGTTGAAGTGAGGTGTTGAAGGTTATCAACTTATTACTCTGCTGCTAAAATAATGTTTTATTAAGGCTATGACCCCCATCAATCTACTAGATGAATGTGAGAAAAAGCTTGCCACCATGTCTGGCTTGCTGACATGTCAAGCCCCGGACCTTCCACACCAAATTGTGTGGAAGGTATCCCACCTTACCACCCACAACATATATTCATTAGTATATTGTTCGTTATTAATTTATATTGTTCATTATTTTATTATTTTTAGGAGTCAGTAGCATTAAAAAAATACCAAAAGATTTATTTATTCCACAACGTGCCATTAAACAACATCAACGGCTCGCGGTGCTCCAAGCATAAAATGAAGATCGTTAGACTAGGAGGCCGCACCATTGGTAAAAAACAATGACGTAGCAATTGGTTGTGCATGGAGTATTCTTAATTAAATGTAAATGATTAAATTAACACTTTGATTCAATCTGATAGCGATTAAATATTAAAATACATGTGTCGTCTTCTTCTCTTTCTCTATAAGTAGTTCAATTTTCTTCATTTTAATTAGTAGCAATTGAATTTGCATCTTTGAGAACAATGCTTTAATACATTTTTAACAGTGTTAGAGAAAAATGGTATCCTCAAATCCAAAAAATCTAACAGTAAGAGGAGCTCCATCAAAGAGAAATAAAACAACCATAAAGTCCTATTTTAATCAACAATAATGATATTCTACAACGGGTGAGAGCCCATCACGATTAAATAATGAGGAAAATTTACCTAAGATTGAGGAATTCTATTGGAATGACCTTGAGGATGAAGAGGCGTCAAATGAAAATCTTGAAAGATGTAGTAATGATGTGGTTCAATCTGGTAGTGCAAGCATGAATAATGTGGCGATGATCACATAGGGGGAAAATGTCTAGGTTATTGGTGGTGGTGAACCCGAGTCTGAAAGCCTTTTGAACAAACATAAAGCACATCAGTGGGACTTGTCAAGAAATTTTTAGCTCGAATGGATTTCTAAGTATCCGTTCATTGAACCTATGAAGAATGAAGATAGAGAGGGCATGCCAAAACTACATGTCTCTATAATAATCGCAACTAGAAATTAAAGAAAGATAAGACGTTGCAACTCAAACTAGACACTATTGAGAAGCATGTAGGCAAAGTTTATGAAAAGGTAAATGTAAATGGAGAGTTGAATTCAGTGATGCACTAGAAAATGAAAGATGAATGCGCTCATGCTTGGAATGCATCGAGTACGAAGAGTATATGCAATCGCAGGCATGGCTTGTCGCTATTGGAGGTTCCATATCTTCTCTATTTGGAAAGGTCATGGAAGCAAGTCATTTATCCAAAATTGTACAACTCGCAATTATATTCCATATTTTAGATAGAGGTAGGCCTTTGAAAAAAAAATTAGAGTATAGGAATTTAATACATTTTACTGGAGTTCCCAATTTTCCACTCTCCCATTAGTTTGTCAACAATTGTTGGGAATGGTTTCAGTGTTTGGTTGTGATGGAGAGGTAGGATATAGCAGAGAAATTGAGTCAAGTGACTTTCTTTTCCTTGTCTCTGGATGAAGTGATGGCCATTGACAATACTTCTTGGGTGTGTACACACATTTATATTGTAGAAAATCATATTCACCAACCTCATCTACTTGCATTCATAAAATGAAAGAAAATTATACCTATGTTAACCTTATGGAAATAGTCAAAAATAGCTTGATCAATATTGGAGTCTTGGATGATTTGGCAACCGTAAGGAATCTGGTCTGCATTGGTGTGGATGAGGCATCAGTCATGCAAGGTCACAGAAATGGGATTATTGTTAATTTGTAGACATCATGTTCACCATACATGATCGACATAAACTGCATGTCCCATAGAATGAATTTGGCTTTTAAAATTGTAAGCTAGTTTCAATCTATTTTGAAAGTTAAAGATCTTGTACGCGAGGTGTATACATATTTTTGTAGAATTCCAAAAAGATTTTTGGAGTATCAAAGATTTGTTGAAGGACTTATTGTGGGTAACAAGCTACTTAAGGATGTGGATACTAGGTAGATATCATTACACGGACCAGAAAATAGATTGTTCAAAAAGTATAGATCTTTGTTGGGCCTATTCTATGAAAATCATACAGATCAAGAAAATATGTTAGCACTATTCACTGATGTCAAGATACTATTGACTCTATTTGGGATTCTTCCCTTGTTGGAAGAAATGAATGTTCTATCAAAGAAGGCACAAGACAAAACAATGTACATTGCAGAATACTCAAAGCTGTGGAAAATGGTATGTCTTACTTTGGACAATCTATATATCAATCAATCTGAAGCATTTACAGGTCCAAAGTTTGCAAGATGGAAAATAACTACGAACATTGAACAACCAAATAACTTTCTGGAGTACAATGATGTAGGTGATTTATGTGCATCAATGCATGGGCATATGATAGAATTACACTACTTCAGTAAAGTTGGATAGAGCTCTTGGGTCTGACAAAAAGTGTTACAAGGGAGGATTTTAAAGATATCGTGTCTTCTGTAAAGGATACATTGCAAGAAATTGTGAGAAGTATGTCTTCTAAGATAAGAGAGCGTTTTCCTTGGGATGAACTTTTGGAAGTAATGGCTATACTTTATCCTCAATAATGGAACACCATTAGTGTGTCCTAAGTTAGTTCACCACAGGATTTTCAGGGAAAGGTGAGGTACTTGGCCGATCATTTTAGTAGAATGGTAGACATGAATGGAGTACCTATAGAAGGAGTAATAGATAAGACAAAGCTGGCGGAACAATCTTCTTGGTTCACCTCAACAATGATTGAACAGTATAAATTGCTTGACCACCCTTTGGAACATGGATCAATAACCAAGTTATAGAAACAATTAAGTGTTGCAAGTATGATCCTAACTGGTGTTGTCATTGATGTCAACATACTCCTGTTGCATTGATGATAAGGATTGGATGAGCTATGTGCTGAGAATTTTGAGAAAATTAGTCCTAATCAGGAACAGAGAAGAATAGTGAAGACAGTGAGGTAAAGATCCCAGATAAGATGAAGATTAGAGGATGCTCTTCAAAGGTTTTGTAGATATGTGTCTTAATATGATCCAGTAAAGATTTCAGAGGTCTACATGAAGATCTAAAGAAGTTATGGCCACTTAAGTAAAACCAGTTCTAGCAGGTGTTCAGAGGTGACAGAGTGACATAGATAGGTCCGGTGAGATCCAGAAATGCAATATCTTATTATGCAGATTTGGTGGAGTGTTTAGGAAGTCAATGTGAATTGACAACCCAATTGGTTCATGGTCTAGAGGTCCGTAAGCATCTATTCCAATATGATAGTGATGATAGACTATGTTCTTAAGGTTCTGGATGAAGGAGAGAATGATTTTAGTGACTAGAAGTAGTGTGGATGTTCTTGGTGATTCAGGCAAGCTTGTGGAGGTCTTTGGATTATATCCAGTTCGTATTGGTGGTCCGCATTGAAGATTGAGCTCGTAATTGAAGAATTACTTCCTGATGAGTTACACATCTTGCGAATGATATTGAAGATGTTTTGTGAAGAATGGCATGTTCCTAAAGAAAGATTGAAGTCTCAGATCTATGTGGCCGACAGTGTGTTGATCTGTGTAAAGTCTTTTTGTAATTAGTCATGTTGTATTTATGTATTTGCTCTATAATGTATACTGACTTGGATGATTATTCTTAAGTCTATGTCTTGTATAAATAAGAAATTGTAAAGTCATTTCAGATGTATGGAATGGAGATGAGAGTGTGGTAAAGAGGAGCAGAGTGAAAGACAGAGTAGAAGTATTAAACTTAAATGGAACTAACTCAAGCATGGTGAAGATGCTATTCTTCAGTTCAAGTATGTAATACTTATTATTCTGTAGACAGTGTGTCTCCCACAGGAAGTGGGCCTCTTGTGAGCAGTGTGCTCGAGCAGTGAGCCCTAATTGGCATGTGCCATTTTGTTCTTTCTATTCTTTTAACAGAGAATAAAATCTTGGGTTAGTCACCCCATGGTTTTTCCCTTAACCGGGTTTTCCATGTCAAAAATCTTGGTGTCATATGTGTTAATGTGTTTTTGCTCTTGAGTTGTTGCATTATGTTTTGTGATTGATTTATTATTATGCTGCTGAATTAAGATAATGATTTAAGTGATTAATTTTTGGACAACTGATTCACCCCCCCTCTTAGTTGTCTGTCCTAAATCTAACAATTGGTATCAGAGCTAAGTTCCTCTAAAAGAGCTTAACCGCTTGAGGAGATCTAGGATGTCATCCTACAAGAAGGATAGTCTGAGGTTTGATGGAATCAATTTCACTCTTTGGAAAAGTTGCATGGAATGTCACTTGCAATGTATGGGAATGCAGTATTGGATCATGGCTTCAAAGAAGTATGATCCTCCACAAAATGGTCCGGTACCATAGATGAAATCAGAGATGTTGAAAACAATCTGCGGACTAGAGAAGCTCTTCTAAGTGCCTTATCTGATTCAAAGCTGACAAGTGTTGTTGATCTAAAAATTGCATATGAGATTTGGCAAAAACTAGAACTTCTGCATGAAGGAGACAAGTATGTTAAATGTGCCAAGCTACAAAGTCTGAAAGGAAAATTTGAAAACCTGAAGATGAGAGAAGATGAAAATATCACTTCATTTATGCCAAGAGTAAATGAGCTTGTTTGTGGCATTAGATGTGCTAGTGGAATCTTGGATGAAGATGAGATTGTTGGCAAAGTTCTCAAATCCCTTCCTGATTCTTACAAATATAAGGTTGTTGCTATTGAAGAATTCCAATCCTTTTCAGGTATCACAAGAGATCAATTGGTTGGTAAACTGGTTGCATTTAAATTAACCAAGTTTGGAGATGCCCCCCCCAAGATTGAATCTGCATTCAAAGCTAGTGCCTCTGTAAAAGGAAAACAAAAGTTTGATCCGAGAGAGAATTCTTCAAAGAAGCTATCATGGTATGAAAAAGAAAGAAAAGACCTAGAAGAAGATGAAGCAGAAGCTGCTCAACTTGAAGCCCTTATTGCAAAAAGACTGCTAAGAGGATCTGATAAGTATGAGGGGAAATTGTCTTTTAAATGTTTTAACTGCAATAAGATTGGTCATTTTGCCTTAAGGTGTCCGGAAAGATTTTAAAGGCCAAATCCTAATAGATCAAGGTTCTAAAAGAAATGTTACTATGTTCAAGAAGATGATGATGATGAAGGAGTAACAGATGATGAATCAGAGACAGGAAACAAATCTGGAAGTGACTGGGTGTTTATTTCCATCAAGGAAGAAGATCCAATGCCCTCTGAATCTGTCAAACATAAAATTGTAGAAAGAGCTCTGGCTGCCCAAGTTGAAGAAAAGGATGATTGGGTCATTGACAGTGGATGTTCTCACCATATGACAGGTGACAAAAATAAGTTCATAGATTTAGAAAGGTATGAAGGAGGAGTGGTAAAATTTTGTGATAATTCTACTGGCAAAATCAGAGGTAGAGGAACTATTTCTTTTGATGGAAAGAACAAAACCAATAATGTACTATATGTTGAAGGCCTGAAGAACAATCTTCTCAGTGTTGGACAATTGATGGACAAAGGTTATGATCTCCGATTCAAAAATGGAAAATGCAAGATCTTTGAAAGTTCCAGAACAGAGATTGCACCCGGTACTCAAACTAAAGGTAATATCTTCCACTTGGTTGGTACTAGTAAAAGTTTCTTATTTGTTCAAATTGATGAGAGTTGGTTATGGTATAGGAGAATGTGTCATGTGAATTTTGATAATATCATCAAGATAAGCAACACTTGGGCTGTAAGAGATCTTCCAAGACTGGTGAAACCTACTAATAGTTTGTGCAAAGAATGTCAGTTGGGTAAGCAGAGCAGAGTCACATTCAAAAGTAAAGAGCAATCTTCTACCAAATTATTGGACTTAGTTCATACTGATCTATGTGGTCCGGCAAGAATTAGGAGTGTGCAAGGTGATAGATACTTCATGTTATTAATTGATGATCACTCCCGAATGATGTGGGTAACCTTTCTAAAAGAGAAATCTAAGGCCCTTGAGAAATTCAAAATATTCAAAGCAATGGTAGAAAATGAAACTAGATTGAACATAAAATGTCTAAGGTCTGACAGAGGTGGAGAATTCACATCCGGTGAGTTCATAGAATTCTATGAAAAACATGGGATAAAAAGACAGTTGTCTTCTCCAAGGACACCACAGTAGAATGGAGTAGTGGAGAGGAAGAACTGGACCATTCAGGAGGCATTTAGAACCATGATGATGGAAGAAAATGTTCCTCAAATCTACTGGAGAGAAGTTGTAAACACTACAGTCTACACTCTTAATCAAGTTTAAATTAGAAGCAATACTGGTAAGACTCCTTATGAACTCTGGTTTGGCATCACTCCCACTATGAAGTATTTTAGAGTCTCTGGTAGCAAATGTTACATTAAAAGAGATGAAGATCTAGGCAAATTTGATGCTAGAAGTGATGAAGGAATATTCTTAGGTTATTCTACTCAAAGCAAAGCATACCGGTGTTATAACAAGAGATTGAGAAAGATTATAGAAAGTACAAATGTGAAGGTTGATGAAGGTATTGAAAAACCCTCAAGGTTTTATGAATATGATGAAGATGATCAGAACGATGTTTTGATCCAAGGAGTCCAAGCCCCTTCTAAAATTTAGATTCCAAATGATCTAGTGAATCAAGAAGAAGAGATAAGTTTGAATGAACCTGTGCAAGAAATAGAAGTGCAAGTAAGTCCCAAAATTCCCAGGTATGTAAAACTGAATCACTCTAAAGACCAGATCATAGGCAATAAAAGAAAAGGTGTTCAAACAAGAAGAAGGATTGCTCAAGATTCAGAAGAGTATTGTCTGATTTCAAAGATTGAACCTAAGATAGTGAATGAAGCATGTAATGATGAAAACTGGACTAAAGCAATGGAGGAAGAGCTGATGCAAATTGAAAAAAATCACACTTGGGATCTTGTTCCCAAACCTAAAAACAAGAATGTGATTGGAACCAAATGGGTCTTCCAGAATAAACTAAATGAAGATGGTGAAGTAGTCAGAAACAAAGCCAGATTAGTCTGCAAGGGTTACTCCCAAGTAGAAGGAGTTGATTTTGAAGAAACTTTTGCTCCAGTGGCAAGAATTGAAGTAGTCAAATTATTTCTTACTTTTACTACCTTCAAGGACTTCAAAGCATATCATATGGATGTCAAGTTTGCCTTCTTCAATGGTGACTTGGAAGAAGAAGTTTACATTGAGCAACCGGATGGATTTCAATTGTCTGATCATGGTGATATGGTCTGCAAGTTAAAGAAAGCACTTTATGGACTCAAGCAAGCCCCAAGAGCCTGGTATGAAAGATTGGATAAGCATCTTTTGAAGATTGGTTTCAACAAAGGTACTGCTAACAGTAATTTGTACTTCAAAATTGATCATGAAAATATCTTGATTGTTGAAGTGTTTGTTGATGATATCATTTTTGGAAGAAGAGATAGTATGTGCAAAACTTTTGCAAATCAAATGAAAAGTGAATTTGAGATGTCCATGTTTGGGGAAATGAATTTCTTTTTGGGTCTGCAAATCAATCAAACAAAGAAAGGAATGTTCATTTCTCAGACTAAATATGTGAAAGAATTGTTGATGAAATTTGGGATGGAAGACTCAAAACCAATGAGTACTCCCATGGCAACCAGATGTAAATTGAGCAAAGATGATGAATCTCCTAAGGCTGATCAAAAAAAGTACAGGTTAATGATTGGAGCGTTATTGTATCTCAGTCAAACTAGACCTGACATTATGAATGTTGTTGGTCTTGTTGCTAGATTCCAAGTTGATCCTAGAGAATCTCATGTCATGGCAATCAAGAGGATCTTTAGACATCTAAAAGGGATAGTTGAGTATGGTTTGTGGTTTCCTAGAGATCATGATTTCTCTCTTCATGCATACATAGATGCAAATTGGGCAAGAGATGTGGATGATCAGAAGAGTACCAGTGGTGGATCATTCTTTTTGGGGAAGAAATTAGTTTTTTGGCTGAGCAAGAAACAAGAGAAAATATCTCTATCCACTGCAGAAGAAGAATATATTGTACCAGCATGTAGTTGCACTCAAGTATTGTGGATGAAACAAATGCTAAGAGACATCAGAGTGGAGTATGAGGAACCTATCACAATCTTTTGTGATAATTCAAGTGCAATAAACATATCAAATAATCTGGTGTTACATTCAAAGACTAAACATATATCCATCAAGTTTCACTTTTTAAGAGAGCAAGTGAACAAGAATGAAGTCAGATTGGAGTTTGTGCCTTTCAAGGATCATATTGCAGATATTTTTACTAAACCTCTACCTAAGGACTCTTTTGAGTATCTCAGGGAGAGGTTAGAGGTTATTACCCCTCCGATTCTGAATTAAGGTGCACTGATGTGTATCAGTCCGGTGGATCTCACAATCATATTTTGTGGTCCAGATTGATGATGGGAAGTTGCTACTCAGGGGGAGTAGTTGATATGTTTCTGAAGTAATGCAAGTATGTGCCCTTTCCCATTGATGTCAAAGGGGGAGAGAAGACATGTGAAAAACAAGTGGTTACTGATCAAGGGGGGAGTAGTAAAGGAAGAGAAGACATGTGAGTGGTTGTTTTTAATAGGGGGAGTTATGTTAGTAAGGAGAAGTTCTTGTCTTGATGGTTAAAATAGTTTTTCACATCATATGTTGCCATCAATGACAAAGGGGGAGATTGTTGCAAGTATGAGCCTAACCGGTGTTGTCATTGATTTCAACATACTCTTGTTGCATTGATGATAAGGATTGGATGAGCTATGTGCTAAGGATTTTGAGAAAATTAGTCCTAATCAGGAATAGAGAAGAACAGTGAAGACAGTGAGGTAAAGATCCTAGATAAGATAAAAGTGCCCAACAATGTGATAAACATGGAATCCATTATAATGGGTTCCCAGCTCTGCATAGTACTGCTACCAATCACTCCATCATGATTGTTAACTTCATAATGGACAAATATAAGTTCATCCATAAAGTCTTTCCCTAATTGAATTGGAATTTTACAGATCAACTGAGAATTAAATTTACCTTTTCCAAATTCAATTTCTGTAGTAGACTTTATCCACATATCAGCTGGAAAACATTGATACCTAGCCAGATTAATGTCAGCACCAGTATCACATAAAAATGCCAAGGGATACATTTTTATGCCTAGAGGGTGGATATTAAGAATCACACCAGGACAGGTTGTGGTATATACTGTCTGTGCTGCTCTAAAAGTTCTGCTACTGGTACCTTCTTCTAATACAGGTATTGTATCCTGTATATGTCCTAGACTTTGTACAGGTTCTGCTCTTTGTGGGGTGAACATTTGTTCTTCACACAACAGTGGTTCTTCAGGAGTACTAATGTAGATTGGCGAATTGGCTTTAAATAACTGTGCTTCCTGTGGAGAGACTGCTATTGGGAGTTGAAGACTAGAGGAGGAATTATACCAGTTAATGTATTTATCCAGTTCAGAAGATTTTTCCATTTCCTCTACAAGATAGAGATTTTCTTCCTTATCAATTTTTGTTATTTCAGTATGAGCTTGTTGAATGACTTTTTCTAAGAAAATCTTACGTTGTCTTCTCCACAATCTTCTGGCCATGCTGCCTTCAGAAGGAGCTATACTTATGCTACGTTGTCCAATGGGCAGAGTGGATTCTATAGGTGAAGCAGGTCTAGGAGGGGTTCGTTTGAGAACCTGACTAGTTGGCTCATTTTCTTTGACCAAGAAATATTTTCTTGATTTAAGCTGCTCCAGCTTATTGGTCAATTTATGCCATGTTTCTGGACCCATATTCATTTCATGGAGTTTGCTTTCTAGTTGAACAATTTCTTCAATTACCTTGTTCAACTCATGCGGATCCCTTCTGCTTCTAAACATCATGCAAAAAAATGAATTTTCAGAATCACTGGACTCAGACTATTCAGCAGGATTTCCAGTGAAGAGATTTACATGTCCCTTCTCTGTGGCAGAGTGAAACTCAGCCTCTTCTGATTCTGTATCTGATAAGTCAGAAAGAATAATGTCATCAGAATCAGATGGATAATCATTGATGAAAATATATTCATCATTATCTATTCTAGCTTCTCTGGCTGTTCGGACCTTTCCTTTGCTCTTTTTCTTATACCTGTCAGGACATTTGTTTGCATAGTGATTCCCTTTGCAAATGTAACAGGTAGGTTCCCATTTTTTGCCAGATCCTTTCTTATTCTTATCCTTCTTCCTAAAGTATCCTTTCTTATGGGGATACTTACTATACTGTTTCTTTTTCTTCTTCTTATAATACTTTTCTCTATCTTTATCTGAATATTTCTTTTTAGAAGAAGACTGGGATTGACAGGTTTTGCATTTGTCATATTGTGAAGAAGGTAGAAGCTGATAACAGACAGAAGAGGAGATTATAGGCTTTACTCTTTTTATCTCTTTCCTTTTTTGCGTTTCCTGACATATTTCTTCATTGATTTCAACCAGGAACTGAACTAATTGAGGAAAAGTCAGTTCTTTTAATTCTGTACCTTCATGAACTACATTTTCTAAAACTTTCTTATGGTAGAAGTCTCCTAAATCAAGACCAAAACTTTTTAAGAAGTTAGTGAACATAAAATCTTGATTTTGTTCATGTCCTGAGATATACAGATTCTTATACTGGTCTTCACAATATTCTTTAAAACATTTTAAATCTTTGCACTTGCCTCTCATAAATTTGTTCTAGGCAAGTCTTTCTCTTGTGTCTATTTTTCCCACAAACAAACGAGTCAACTGTGCACACACTTGATCTGTTCCTCTATTTATCAGATTTTCTCTATACCCATTCTCAAGACGATCCCATACATTTCTAGCTATTCCAGTTATAGAATTGAGAGCTTGCTTGATGACTTGGGGTTCATCAGCATCAGCATTTGTTGACATATAATTAGTGATCCAGGCACGCATAGTGTCAATGGCTCTCATATTTTCTAACTCCTCAAAGCTGTCAAAGTTTACTAAGGGAGGAGTATCTGGTTTATATGACTAGATATTCTTAAAGGGGTCAACTGGATTAGAACCATTTGGATTGGTTCCATTTCCTTGTGCCATCTGGAATTTACCAGATGCTCATTCTGCCTTAGTGGTTTCTCTGAGTCTTCCAGTTGAGGGATCAAATATCTTTTCTATTACAAGCTTTTTAGGGTGTACCTTCATTTTCAAACCTTCATATTGGGCCTGTAAATAACCTTGGGCACTAGATGGAAAATTTAGCATTTTCCATTGCTGAGACTATACTTGAACAGTGGTCACCAGTGTCTGAATAGAAGAGGACTCTTGAACAATAGAATCCTTAATTTGTACAGTATTCTCAGTAACTTGTTGAATATCAGATCTGACAAGTTCAACCTTGTCTTCTATGTGTTTCATTTGTATTCTACAGTTGGCTATCTGTGAACTAAGCACTTCATAATCCATGTGACTTTCAGCTCTGACTTGCTGCAACTTTTCTCTGTGTGTGTCTGCAGCGATACCAACTTTTCTTACACAGCTGCAAATGACAATGAATATACAGAATATTATTATACTTCAAAAATTTAGTACATCATCATATTACAATGCGCGCTGTTATCATAGACTTGACATCTATGTCGAAAGAGGAGCTTAAACTGATATACCAAAGTTTGAGTTTAAACTCTTCCTACCAGATAAAGAGCAAGACTAAACTTCTAGAGAAGCAGACAAACTCTGAAGACACTCTAGATTTAAGACTTAAACTTCTAAGGACTTTCTAACTCCAATGATGCTTGCTTGAAGCATTCTCAGGGTCTTCCTTATATACGAAACTGGTTCCACTGAGACTGATCTTTTACTTCAATAAAACATATTGAAATTTAAAATCCATCACCAAAAAACAGACACGTACAATCCTTATCCAGAGAATTACCCATGTGAGGATAAGATTCCTCATGGTGGGACCAATTAATCCGTGAACGAGATAAGGGGGACCTGACAGGGACAGACAAGGACAACCATTATTTACAAAGCATCTTTTTGACACGGGAAGGGTGACTCGGGTACATGTTAAGGCGCATGTACTTGCCCCTTTTACCGTGGTGTGGGCCACGCTTATCCTTTGTCATGAAGGGATAAGTGACTTCAATGGCCAACATGCCTGGTCCACTAGCTTGTGCTTGTGTCGCTAGATTCCATAGGAGTAAAATCAATACATCCTTCACAAAACTGTTGAGCCGTGTGAGTACAGCCAGGTGCCCGATAATCCTTTGTTTTTCCCTTAGTGGATGGGCCGGCTTCATCAGGAGGATGCTCTCTAGCACGTTCTTCATAGTACCAACAATGATCGCACTCCTCCCAAACTGGATGAGGTGTACATCCTGGCAAAATTCCCCAGTGAGATTGCCATCCGGAAGGTTGAGTGGGATCAACAGGAGGAATAGATTCTTTTGGATCTTCCTTCCACATAATGCTGAGCACTTTGAGTTTGTGGGCTTCAAACATCCCATGGTTGATTGATGTGGAATTGGCTTGATCTATGCGATAGGTTTTTGTATGGATCCACAGAGGCATCTTGGTGACATACAAATGATGTAACTTGCTTGTCATATTCCAATACTGGAATCTTGGGCCAAAACCTGTGGGGCCATAAGTCTGCATCATATGACGAATAATTAGATTTTCAGTATAGGATGCAAAAGTAAGTTTAAACAGACATCCAGAGAAAGAGGATGTCCCTTGAAAGTCCATTTCTGCTACTGCAGCATTTGGTCCTTGAAAGAGATCTAGAATGAGAATCTTTCCGCCTTCATGTTCTAGCCATCTGTCTGGTCTGATGATTATCAAATTGCAAAACCGGATGGGAAGTTGTTTGTTATCATCACACCAATTTTGCAAAACAACTTTAATCTCTGGATCAATGTCTTCTGCTACAGCTGTCATCTCAAAAAATGGATGATTAGTCCAGAGTCCACTCTGGGTCAACTGTTGTGCTGCAACAAGACATCTGAACCTATCATGTAGGAAATCGTTAGCCATATAAAAATTATGTCTATCCCGCATACGAAAGGGATTGGTGCTCCATTCCATACAACAAGGTTCATACCACCGGTGTTCTTGAATCTTAACCACATGAACTCTTCCTTTACCAGGAACACAGACTTGATTGGATTGTCCTTTAAACAGTGGTGAAGTGACAAGAACATCATGTTCAATGTGAGGAGCTTTATGGCCTTCTCTGGATAAGAAATCAGAAAATATATTAGCAGAACCAGGAAGATGAGCAATGTCAAACTCAAATGTATTAAGAAACTGAGCCCATCTTAACAGTCATCCTCGAACTACCTTATCCTTGGATTCCTTCTTGAAAAATCCTTTCAGATTCTGTAAATCACTTTTAATCAGAAATTTCTTATCAACAACAAACATCTGAAAAGCTTTCAAAGTATTAATAACTGCTAATATTTCTTTATGTGTGCTGTGATAATTTAGCTCACTATTTTTAAAGCTGCCAGAGATATATCTTACTATTTTCTCTTTGCCATTATCAAGTCATTCTTTTAGAACCCCTGCCCATGCATAATCACTAGCATCTGTTTCAATGATTTTAAACCCTGGACCTAGAAGTCTGAGAGGAGGTAAGTCTGAACATTTCTGTTTAATTCTCTTAATTAAGGCATCATGCTTGGCAGTCCATGGTGGTGGATTCTTTCCTAATAAAGCAATAAGATCTTTTCTATCTTCTGCTAGCTTACTATAGAATCCAGCTATATAATTGACCAAACCAAGGAAGCGCTGGAGTTCCTTAATAGTAGTTACTTGAAGATGCTGAATCTTGGTCAAAATGTGTGGTTGTGCTTCCATTTTCCCCCCTGGGAGAAGCTTGATGCCAATGAAAATAATCTCACATTGAGCAAAGTGAGATTTCGTCAGATTAATGGCTAATCCATGTTTTTGACATATCTGTAGAAAGACCTGGAGATGTGCAAGATGTTTCTTCATATCTTGACTGAAAACAAGAACATCATCAACATAAGGCTGGATAAATTTTGCAAACTCGTAAAAGATTTTATCCATTGCCTGTTGGAAGATTGAAGGGGCAGTTTTGATACCAAAGGGTAAGACCTTCCATTCAAATAAACCCTGAGGGACTGAGAAGGCAGTTTTGTAGATATCGGCAGGATCCATCTGTATCTACCAGAAACCTTTGGTTAGATCAAATTTAGAATATACATTACTCCCTTGAATGGCTTGCCATATGTGGTCTTTACTGGGAAGTGGATGCTGATTGCCAACTAAGCATTCATTTAGTGGCTTATAGTTCACCACAAGCCTTTTCTCTACTAATTCTACACCATGTTCATCAAATTTAGGAACATACATGGCGTGACAGGAAAAGGGAGAACTGGATCTTCTAATGATATCTAAGGACAATAATTTGCTGATTTCTTTTCGACAAAGCTTAACTTCTGCCATACTCATTAAAAAATAGTTAGCTTTGGCCTTTGGAACAATGTCATTATCTGAAGCGTCTTTCTTCAAAGGAAGAGAACAGGTGAGATTTCTCTTCTATTTTTTCAGGTCCTTTGTCATTACAGTCTCTGCATAGACTGTCTTCAACTGTTCTAAGTCTACAGCTGCTGACTCAATTTGTTGAGTTAACCAGATAGAATTTGTCCTTTTCTTCTTTTTCTCAATCACTATTTGCTTGGTGAATGCCACATTCTGATGGAGACGAGGCATCTGAAAAGTGCCCAACAATGTGATAAACATGGAATCCATTATAATGGGTTCCCAGCTCTGCATAGTACTGCTACCAATCACTCCATCATAATTGTTAACTTCATAATGGACAAATATAAGTTCATCCATAAAGTCTTTCCCTAATTGAATTGGAATTTTACAAATCAACTAAGAATTAAATTTACCTTTTCCAAATTCAATTTCTGTAGTAGACTTTATCCACATATCAACTGGAAAACATTGATACCTAGCCAGATTAATGTCAGCACCAGTATCCCATAAAAATGCCAAGGGATACATTTTTATGCCTGGAGGGTGGATATTAAGAATCACACCAGGACAGGTTGTGGTATTGTCATGCCCACATTTTCCATGTGGTCACAACACACATCACACATGTCATAGCCACATCCGTCATGTGGTCATGACACGAAACATCAAAAATTTTCTTCCGCTTCCCTAAAAACCCCCTCGCATGCGTAAGCATGCTCGGTGGTGATCGTTCAAGGTGAAAACACTACAGTTGTCGGCGGGGTACAAGTACAATTACGTGCAACCAGACGCAGGCAGACCAACAAGGGGGTCTCTACGATGCCGTTAACGCCACTACTAGGTTTAAAATATCAGGGTTCCTAAATTTAAATTTCGGCAAAATTTTGACAGCATAACGCCTTATGGCATAAGTGGGAATTACTCAACACTATTTTACGCACGTGGTTCACTGATCGATTAACAACTTCCCACGACGCCTTGTTCCGACTAAACCGACTCATAATCTCCCTATTTAATCATTTTTCAGCAAGGCACAGTTGTCTGTCTCCTCTCTTGCTTCCTGAAACATACTCCTCCTTCAACTTAGCATTCTCAACAAGGCGGTTCGTTTGCTCTCTCTTCCCTTTTCTCTGGGTCTTAATTTTGATTGTATTTTTATCGTGCTTACCTTAACTATTTCTCTGATAATTTATTTTGTTTATATTTCGGTCTCTCTCTCTTTCATTTTCTATGCTTTCTTTATGTTTATCCGGTCCTTTCTTCATATTGGACATCAATCAGGGTTATCGCTGTATCTATTGTTGACATTAAACCTAACTTCCGGATGATCCAGGTCACATAGGCTGGTTTACTACTTCGCTGGACTCGGTCTCCTAGTCTTCTCTGATATAAGTATCTCCTCTTCGTTTGTATTAATTAAACTTGTTCCTAAGCAAATTTTGGCAGGAGGGCCCATCAACTTAGTTCTCTTATCCCATGTGGGAAATGCCGCGCATTTTCTCCTCTGTGTTTTCCAATGTTACTTTTTCTTCTTCTGACTCTCTTACAGGTTTACTTATGTGGACGTTTACTACAGTTGAGATTAAAATGGCCTCACATGGAATGTCTGTGATGGCTTCTTAAGTTTATTTCCAGTGATCCTTTAAGCAAGGTGACGTGTAATTTTCCTCTTCATTTTCCTGGTTATGGAATTACGTTGGTAGTTGAAACTTCCGAGAAACTCTTTCCGGAGTAATACAGTATATCCCTTTCTGCTCTCATTAACTTATAATTTTATTTTCTCTTTTAATGTTAAGAGAAAACGGCCGCTCTGAAAGTCGTATTCATTTAAAAAAAATTATAAATATGTAACGATATATTTATATGTATATATATATATATAAGATCGTATATATATATAAACATACATATACTCAATTACATTTCTCCTATTTAAAATTACTGTTGTTATTATTACTAATAATTAATACTAATACTTTTATTGTAAATCATATACCATTGTTAATATATGTAAGAAGCTCTCCACTTTATAAAACCCTTATCATGGAAATATAACATAAACTTTGGTTGTTTTGTTCAACACTTAATAAAACCTTACTGTGATTATTCTTTGTTTTATTTTTTTTTTGTGTTTTAATGTGTAAAATTTTGTCAGGATTTTAAACGAGGGCCCAATAAAATGGCCCATATAACTACTCATATATATATATATATATATATATATATATATATATATATATATATATATATATATATATATATATATATATATATATATATATATATATATATGTATATACATATATATATACATATATATATATATGTAAATTACGAAAATGTTCCTTTAAATTTGTTTAGCAAATTCCACGTAATCCCTTACGTTTATATATAACATAAACTTTGGTTGTTTTGTTCAACACTTAATAAAACCTTACTGTGATTATTCTTTGTTTTATTTTTTTTTTGTGTTTTAATGTGTAAAATTTTGTCAGGATTTTAAACGAGGGCCCAATAAAATGGCCCATATAACTACTCCTATATATATATATATATATATATATATATATATATATATATATATATATATATATATATATATATATATATATATATATATATATATATATATATATATATATATGTATGTATGTATATATATATACGTAATCCCTTACGTTTATATATATATATATATATACAAACTAATTCATTATATATAGCTATATAAATAGACATATATAGTATCTATTTATATGTCTATATATATATAAAACTATAATTTATTTTATTTAAATAGACCAACTTATATGTTAGGACTAAAAGCCCTAACATTTCTTTTTTTTTTTTAAACTGTGAATGATCTTGAGCAGGGTCAAATGGCGGTGCCAGCGGAGGAGATGGGGCGGCGGTGGCCGCAGCAGCGGCGGACGAAGATAGGGGAGGCAGAGGTGGAGGGGTAGTGAGACGGAGGCCGCAATGAGCGGTGGCGGGCGAAGGGAAGCGCGGCGGGGGCAGCGCTTAGGGCACAGTGGGAGCGGGGTTTTGAGCTCCGCGGGGATCGAAGGTGTAGGGGGATGTGGGGAGGGGCGGAGCCCCACCCACATCCCACGATGTGGGGTGTGGGTGGGGCTCCGCCCCTCCCCACACCTCAATTAAATAAACAATAAACCGTGGTGGGGATTACTCCCCACCGCCCACCATGTGAAGTGTCGACTGTGTTTTAGGCACAGCGAACACAATTTTTTCACTCCTATGATTTATTTCGACTGTCACAAGTTTTATTTCGAATTTAATACTATTTAATGATATATATATATATATATATATATTTTTTTTTGTATGATAACATTCCATTTTATCAGATGCAACAATACATTTCAATATTCTCAAATTTTGTGAAAATAAATTAATAAATAAATAAATTATTAAATGGATAAACAAATCACATATAAATATATATATTTATCTCACCTTTATTTAATTTTTTTAACAGAGAATATATACATACTTTTAGCTCACTTTTAAAGGATAAAATGAATTAATTTTTACAAGTAGATGTAAATCCATAACATCATTTTATCTCATAATAATTACAATTTCTTCCATTCTAAGTTTTTTTATATAAAAATTTAACTACTAATCCAAAGACAATGGAAGTAGATTTTTACTCAGTTTAATTTTGCAATAAGTAAATTTCCATTTCAACTCTTTTGGGCAAACAGAAATAAATACAAAAATGACTACCTCTAAGGAAGGAGAAACTTAATCATTTAAAACTGTATTATCCATTGTGACAATGAACTTTAAATCTGTCTTTTCAACTAGTTAAGCATATTTATCCTTATAAGTGCATAAACAAAAATCAGATTTAATACAGTAGGATTTACTTTCCAATGCAAACTCACTTCAAACTTTCATTTAAAATTTAAGATAATTAATTACACCACATACAATACAAGAAGGTTAACTCTTTCACTACCCTTAACAAGATGAAAGATAAGGACTTCCTTCTCCCAACCAATATACAAGGAAGTTATGTAAAAACCAAATAACAGTCATACCCAATACAAGATCAAGAGAGATGCTCTCTTTTACACTCTTTACAAAAGGTCATGAACTAATTCTCAAGACAAAGAAGGAGAATCTGTTTCTTCATAAATATAACTTCTCCAAATCCAACCAGAAGCTCCAAGAGGAAACCTGCGTATCAAAGACAAACAAAGAAGAAAACACCACTCATATAGCTCTCCTCCCTTCCGTAGACCCGCAAGAGGGTCACCCCCGAGCTAGGGAGACCATACTCACACCTGGGTAACTCAAGCACTCCACTTCACAACAGGGACAACAACAAACCCAAAGCACACAAACACCCGTGGGTAAATTACACAACACGGAAACTCAACTATAGTGAGTTTCATGAGGGGCAGGAGAGTGGACACACTCGACTCCAGAGTGTCACCCTTACAGATAATTTAACCAACACAATTGCTCTTGGCCTCAAACCAAGTTTGATCACAAATTTTAAGAAATCTGTATTTGACTCTCAAGTCAAAGATACAGTCACAGATACATGCCCTTAAGGCTTTCAACATCCCAAAAGATGGAAACAGGTATGCACCCGAGGAGGATCTCTCCTCCTCTACCCCAAACTTGATGAGCATTTCTCCCAAGTGGGAGAAGCTCTGTCAAACAACCCGACAACAAACCCCACAGGAAACACATCTAAAACACAAACAAATAATCATCCTTCACACACATAACATACACATTCAGATACATATTCAGATATACGAAGAAAGGTAAAAATCCAACCAACCTTACAAAGCCCTCCTGGAATGAAAATGTTGCAGAGCTCCACTGAATTCTCTGCCAACCTTAGCCAACAACTCCTCTCCCTTTTCTCACCTCCAAACTAACTCTCCTATTTTTTTTTTTTTTTGCAATGATCAAACTCCCTCCCCAAATTTCACTAACTCCCTCTCATCCCCAAAATTGGAAACAAATAACCAAATTCTTTTTCAGTTTTGAGGAATGGGGAGGTGACACTTGTCACCTCCTCACTCTCCCCCAAAACCACTATTCTGTCCTGGTGGCTTATGTCACTCACCCATCCCTAGAGTACTCCTTATCCCTCTCCTCATGTCATTTCTCTTACGCATGGGAGAAATAAAAGGAGTTAAAGGAGTAAAAGACAGGTGACCCATGCCTCTTCTTCCCTCCTTCACATGGATGGCCCCACTACACATGGGGGAATCTCACTAATGGAGAAGGTGACTTCAAGTCAATCCTTCAATAATGGATGGGTTTGTAGTCATCTTTAACCTTGGGGATTGAAGAGGGATGGGTTGGGTGTTGGTACAATCCCATCATGTCCCCCCCATACCCCAATTTTCGTCACTTAACTTCAGGGGAAAGTTAAGATGACTAGATGGAGGTTACTCAAGGGTTATCCATGCCAAATGGGCCCCTGGACCCATGGGGTATAACCCAGGGTCAACTTTAACCCATCCAAGACACCCATGGTCAAGGTAAAGCACATGAAAAGGCCTCAAGAATTTAAATAAAATAAAGAAATTCAAATTCAAACTTTTTACAACACAAATCATAAAATATTGTTACAAGAGGGTAACCAAACCCACTCGACCATACGAAAGACCATATTACAACACCACATCAAACACAGAAAGATCTTGGTTCCTCGTGGAACCAGATCGGCTTAACAGGGAATAACAATAACAAGGTGCGGAATGATCTCCGAAATCTGTGGTTCGATTAGTAAATCCTGCACACTAAATTACAAGATCAATATCCACATATAATCATCATAGCCGAAGCAACTTAAAAACATGCATTATCATGACATAGTTCTAATTAACATAAATGAAATCATATTACAATTTTCCATCATCACCTAATTAACTTTTCTAAAATGTAAACTTATCCAAACATCACCCAATTAGTTTTTCCAAAATCATAATAAAGTTAAATAGTTTGACAATTCCGGGAACTGCTATCCCACAAATATAAAAAGTAACAATAACAGTAATGTAAATAGTCATAACAACAGAAGTAAAAAGGGCGGTCCTCACAGGTATATAATGTCTGTGCTGCTCTAAAAGTTCTACTGGTACCTTCTTCTAATAAAGGTATTGTATCCTGTATATGTCCTGGACTTTGCACAGGTTCTGCTCTTTGTGGGGTGAACATTTGTTCTACACACAATAGTGGTTCTTCAGGAGTACTAATGTAGATTGGTGAATTGGCTTTAAATAACTGTGCTTCCTATGGAGAGACTACTGTTGGGAGTTGAAGACTAGAGGAGGAATTATACTGGTTAATGTATTTATCTAGTTCAGAAGATTTTTCTATTTCCTCTACAAGATAGAGATTTTCTTCCTCATCAATTTCTATTATTTCAGTATGAGCTTGTTGAATGACTTTTTCTAAGAAAATCTTACGTTGTCTTCTCCACAATCTTCTAGCCATGCTGCCTTTAGAAGGAGCTATACTTATGCTATGTTGTCCAATGGGCAGAGTGGATTCTATAGGTGAAGGAGGTCTAGGAGGGGTTCGTTTGAGAACCTGACTAGTTGGCTCATTTTCTTTGACCAAGAAATATTTTCTTGATTTAAGCTGCTCCAGCTTATTGGTCAATTTATGCCATGTTTCTGGACCCATATTCATTTCATGGAGTTTGCTTTCTAGTTGAACAATTTCTTCAATTACCTTGTTCAACTCATGCGGATCCCTTCTGCTTCTAAACATCATCCAAAAAAATAAATTTTCAGAATCACTGGACTCAGACTGTTCAGCAGGATTTCCAGTGAAGAGATTTACATGTCCCTGCTCTATGGCAGAGTGAAACTCAACCTCTTTTGATTTTGTATCTGATAAGTCAGAAAGAATAATGTCATCAGAATCAGAGGGATAATCATTGATGAATATATATTCATCATTATCTATTCCAACTTCTCTGGCTGTTCGGACCTTTCCTTTGCTCTTTTTCTTATGCCTGTTAGGACATTTGTTTGCATAGTGATTCCCTTTGCAAATGTAATAGGTAGGTTCCCATTTTTTGCCAGATTCTTTCTTATTCTTATCCTTCTTCCTAAAGTATCCTTTCTTACAGGGATACTTACTATACTGTTTCTTTTTCTTCTTCTTATAATACTTTTCTCTATCTTTATCTGAATATTTCTTTTTAGAAGAAGACTGGGATTGACAGGTTTTGCATTTGTCATACTGTGAAGAAGGTAGAAGCTGATAATAGACAGAAGAGGAGATTATAGGCTTTACTCTTTTTATCTCTTTCCTTTTCTGCGTTTCCTGACATATTTCTTCATTGATTTCGACCAGGAACTGAACTAATTGAGGAAAAGTCAGTTCTTTTAATTCTGTACCTTCATGAACTATATTTTCTAAAACTTTCTTATGGTAGAAGTCTCCTAAATCAGGACCAAAACTTTTTAAGAAGTTAGTGAACATAAAATCTTGATTTTGTTCATGTCCTGAGATATACAGATTCTTATACTGGTCTTCACAATATTCTTTAAAACATTTTAAATCTCTGCACTTGCCTCTCATAAATTTGTTATAGGTAAGTCTTTCTCTTGTGTCTATTTTTCCCACAAACAGATGAGTCAACTGTGCACACACTTGATCTGTTCCTCTATTTATCAGATTTTCTCTATACCCATTCTCAAGACGATCCCATACATTTCTAGCTATTCCAGTTATAGAATTGAGAGCTTGCTTGATGACTTGGGGTTCATCAGCATCAGCATTTGTTGACATATAATTAGTGATCCAGGCACGCATAGTGTCAATGGCTCTCATATTTTCTAACTCCTCAAAGCTGTCAAAGTTTACTAAGGGAGGAGTATATGGTTTATATGACTAGATATTCTTAAAGGGGTCAACTGGATTAGAACCATTTGGATTGGTTCCATTTCCTCGTGCCATCTGGAATTTACCAGATGCTCGTTCTGCCTCAGTAGTTTCTCTGAGTCTTCCAGTTGAGGGATCAAATATCTTTTCTATTACAGGCTTTTTAGGGTGTACCTTCATTTTCGGACCTTCATATTGGGCCTGTAAATAACCTTGGGCACTAGATGGAAAATTTAGCATTTTCCGTTGTTGAGACTGTATCTGAGACTGTACCTGAACAGTGGTCACCAGTGTCTGAATAGAAGAGGACTCTTGAACAACAGAATCCTTAATCTGTACAGTATTCTCAGTAACTTGTTGAATATCAGATCTGACAAGTTCAACCTTGTCTTCTGTGTGTTTCATTTGTATTCTACAGTTGGCTATCTGTGAACAAAGCACTTCATAATCCATGTGACTTTCAGCTCTGACTTGCTGCAACTTTTCTCTGTGTGTGTCTGTAGCGCATTGTTGAGTAGTCCACCATGCTTCAGCATGCGTCTTGAATTGCAGATAGGAAGCTTTCAGATCAAGTAGTGGGCTGAAGCGTGGTGGACCGCTCAACAATGCGCTGCAGACACACACAGAGAAAAGTTGCAGCAAGTCAGAGCTGAAAATCACATGGATTATGAAGTGCTTAGTTCATAGATAGCCAACTATAGAATACAAATGAAACACACAGAAGACAAGGTTGAACTTGTCAGATCTGATATTCAAAAAGTTATTGAGAATACTGTACAGATTAAGGATTCTGTTGTTCAAGAGTTCTCTTCTATTTAGACACTGGTGACCACTGTTTAGGTACAGTCTCAGATACAGTCTCAGCAACAGAAAATGCTAAATTTTCCATCTAGTGCCCAAGGTTATTTACAGGCCCAATATGAAGGTCTGAAAATGAAGGTACACCCTAAAAAGCCTGTAATAGAAAAGATATTTGATCCCTCAACTGGAAGACTCAGAGAAACCACTAAGGCAGAACAAGCATCTGGTAAATTCCAGATGGCACGAGGAAATGGAACCAATCCAAATGGTTCTAATCCAGTTGACCCCTTTAAGAATAGCCAATCATATAAACCAGATACTCCTCCCTTAGTAAACTTTGACAGCTTTGAGGAGTTAGAAAATATGAGAGCCATTGACACTATGCATGCCTGGATCACTAATTATATGTCAACAAATGCTGATGCTGATGAACCCCAAGTCATCAAGCAAGCTCTCAATTCTATAACTGGAATAGCTAGAAATGTATGGGATCATCTTGAGAATGGGTATAGAGAAAATCTGATAAATAGAGGAGCAGATCAAGTGTGTGCACAATTGACTCGTCTGTTTGTGGGAAAAACAGACACAAGAGAAAGACTTGCCTATAACAAATTTATGAGAGGCAAGTGCAAAGATTTAAAATGTTTTAAAGAATATTGTGAAGAACAGTATAAGAATCTCTATATCTCAGGACATGAAGAAAATCAGGATTTTATGTTCACTAACTTCTTAAAAAGTTTTGGTCTTGATTTAGGAGACTTCTACCATAAGAAAGTTTTAGAAAATGTAGTTCATGAAGGTACAGAATTAAAAGAACTGACTTTTCCTCAATTAGTTCAGTTCCTAGTTGAAATCAATGAAGAAATATGTCAGGAAACGTAGAAAAGGAAAGAGATAAAAAGCGTAGAAGCCTATAATCTCCTCTTCTGTCTGTTATCAGCTTCTACCTTCTTCACAATATGACAAATGCAAAACCTGTCAATCCCAGTCTTCTTCTAAAAAGAAATATTCAGATAAAGATAGAGAAAAGTATTATAAGAAGAAGAAAAAGAAACAGTATAGTAAGTATCCCCGTAAGAAAGGATACTTTAGGAAGAAGGATAAGAATAAGAAAGGATCTGGCAAAAAATGGGAACCTACCTGTTACATTTGCAAAGGGAATCACTATGTAAACAAATGTCCTGACAGGCATAAGAAAAAGAGCAAAGGAAAGGTCCGAACAGCCAGAGAAGCTGGAATAGATAATGATGAATATATTTTCATCAATGATTATCCCTCTGATTCTGATGACATTATTCTTTCTGACTTATCAAATACAGAATCAGAAGAGGCTGAGTTTCACTCTGCCACAGAGAAGGGACATGTAAATCTCTTCACTGGAAATCCTGTTGAACAGTCTGAGTCCAGTGATTCTGAAAATTCATTTTTTTGCATGATGTTTAGAAGCAGAAGGGATCCGCATGAGTTGAACAAGGTAATTGAAGAAATTGTTCAACTAGAAAGCAAACTCCATGAAATGAATATGGGTCCAGAAACATGGCATAAATTGACCAATAAGCTGGAGTAGCTTAAATCAAGAAATTATTTCTTGGTCAAAGAAAATGAGCCAACTAGTCAGGTTCTCAAACGAACCCCTCCTAGACCTGCTTCACCTATAGAATCCACTCTACCCATTGGACAACGTAGCATAAGTATAGCTCCTTCTAAAGGCAGCATGGCCAGAAGATTGTGGAGAAGACAACGTAAGATTTTCTTAGAAAAAGTCATTCAACAAGCTCATACTAAAATAAAAAAAATTGATGAGGAAGAAAATCTCTATCTTGTAGAGGAAATGGAAAAATCTTCTGAACTTGATAAATACACTAACTAGTATAATTCCTCCTCTAGTCTTCAACTCCCAACAGCAGTCTCTCCACAGGAAGCATAGTTATTTAAAGCCAATTCGCCAATCTACATTAATACTCCTAAAGAACCACTGTTGTGTGAAGAACAAATGTTCACCCCACAAAGAGCAAAACCTGTGCAAAGTCCAGGACATATACAGGATATAATACATGTATTAGAAGAAGGTACCAGTAGCAGAACTTTTAGAGCAATACAGACAGTATATACCACAACCTGTCCTGGTGTGATTCTTAATATCCACCCTCTAGGCATAAAAATGTATCCCTTGGCATTTTTATGGGATACTGGTGCTGATATTAATCTGGCTAGGTATCAATGTTTTCTAGATAATATGTGGATAAAGTCTACTACAGAAATTGAATTTGAAAAAGGTAAATTTAATTCTTAGTTGATCTATAAAATTCTAATTCAATTAGGGAAAGACTTTATGGATGAACTTATATTTGTCCATTATGAAGTTAACAATTATGATGGAGTGATTGGTAGCAGTACTATGCAGAGCTGGGAACCCATCATAATGGATTCCATGTTTATCACATTGTTGGGCACTTTTCAGATGCCTCGTCTCCATCAGAATGTGGCATTCACCAAGCAAATAGTGATTGAGAAAAAGAAGAAAAGGACAAATTATATCTGGTTAACTCAACAAATTGAGTCAGCAGCTGTAGACTTGGAATTGTTGAAGACAGTCTATGCAGAGACTGTAATGACAAAGGACCTGAAAAAATAGAAGAGAAATCTCACCTGTTCTCTTCCTTTGAAGAAAGACGCTTCAGGTAATGACATTGTTCCAAAGGCCAAAGCTAACTATTTTTTAATGAGTATGGCAGAAGTTAAGCTTTGTCGAAAAGAAATCAGCGAATTATTGTCCTTAGATATCATTAGAAGATCCAGTTCTCCCTTTTCCTGTCATGCCATGTATGTTCCTAAATTTGATGAACATGTAGTAGAATTAGCAGAGAAAAGGCTTGTGGTGAACTATAAGCCACTAAATGAATGCTTAGTTGACAATCAGCATCCACTTCCCAGTAAAGACCACATATGGCAAGCCATTCAAAGGAGTAATGTATATTCTAAATTTGATCTAACCAAAGGTTTCTGGCAGATACAAATGGATCCTGCCGATATCTACAAAACTGCCTTCTCAGTCCCTCAGGGTTTATTTGAATGGAATGTCTTACCCTTTGGTATCAAAACTGCCCCTTCAATCTTCCAATAGGCAATGGATAAAATCTTTTACGAGTTTGCAAAATTTATCCAGCCTTATGTTGATGATGTTCTTGTTTTCAGTCAAGATATGAAGAAACATCTTGCACATATCCAGGTCTTTCTGTAGATATGTCAAAAACATGGATTAGCCATTAATCCGACGAAATCTCACTTTGCTCAACGTGAGATTATTTTCATTGGCATCAAGCTTCTCCCAGGGGGGAAAATGGAAGCACAACCACACATTTTGACCAAGATTCAGTATCTTCAGGTAACTACTATTAAGGAACTCCAGCGCTTCCTTGGTTTGGTCAATTATATAGCTGGATTCTATAGTAAGCTAGCAGAAGATAGAAAAGATCTTAATGCTTTATTAGGAAAGAATCCACCACCATGGACTGCCAAGCATGATGCCTTAATTAAGAGAATTAAACAGAAATGTTTAGGAACTGTTGTATTGGGATCAAATATCCCTCTAACAAATTGTTGGAGCTATACAATGTGTCCTTTAAATGCTCCAGTTTATTTTTGTCTTTTCTTAGAATACCAACTGTTACCTGGTGCATATCCTCCCATTCATGGAGGTGGTGTTCTCTGGTTGAATGTCCAAGGTCAAGATTCAATATCTTGTATTCCTCCAGGGTAATCTCACCCTTTTCTTTCTCCTTTTGTGGTATAGCTAGGTTTAGAGTCCTTGATCCATCTGGACCTCTTTGGATTGCTGACATTGTCCTAGCTTTTCTTTTCTCTTTCCTTGGAGTTGTCTTTTCTCCTAACAAGCTCTGAATATTAATGGGAGCTAACTGTATTTCTTTCTTCTCCCTTCTTATTTCCCTTTCCAACCAGGTAGGCACTTCTCTTACACCTTCTGCAGCTTTCTCTACATCAATCACCTCTTCATGAGGTTTATCCATTCCAATTTCCTCTTATTGTTGATGTTCATGTTGTTGCTCCTGTTGTTGAAGTGGTTGTTGTTGTTGATCTCGTTGTTGTTCCCCTTCTGGGACTTGTTGTTCCTATTGTAATGGAGGTTCTTGTTCTTTTGATTCAACTTCATTTTCCTCCTCCTCTAGCTCAGTATCTCCCCCTTCTTGATATTCTTCATCATGAGCTTCTTCTGCTGCTGACTCCTCATTTGGATTACCTTCATCAAGGGCCCCTTCAGCTGCTGATGACTCAGGTTTACCCTCATCAATTTTTTCTTCTGCCTCTGTACTTCCTGTCTATGGCAGCTCTAGATGTATTGGGAAACTAGCCCTCACCTCATCTTGTCTCACTTCCTCTCTTTGGTCTTGCAAGTTTTTTGTATTTTCTTCTTCTTCACCTTGCTCAACATACATATTTAGCATATCCAATGCATCCACCTCTAAAGTGTCTTCTTGTGCTTCCTGTCCTTCTGTGTTTACCTCTTTGGGTGATTTCTATTTTTCAGCCTCTTCAATCTTATGTGCCTCCTCTTGCACATCTCTAATGATTTCTGGTGGTACTAAAGTACCAAATGGATCAACAGATCTTGTTTCTGCCTGTACCTCTTCCTTTTTAATTTCTATATTTCACTCTATTTTAGTTTCAGCTTGCAGGCCTGATTCTTCTTCTTCACTGAGGAAGTCACTTGATTCTTCCTCCACGTCAATCACTTTCCCTTTATACATTTTCTTTTACTCACTGTTGATGCTCTCAATTTGCACAGTTTCTACAGCAGTAGGTTTGGCTTTACCAACTTTTGATTCCTGCAGCCTCTCCCCAGCCAGCTTTGCCTTCACCTTTATGAATGTTTTTCTTGGCTCCATTAGAGCAGAAGCACTGGACATGCTCCTCATTTTCTCCCCCACTTCTTGGGCTCCTATTGTATCTTTTGGTTTCAAGGACTCGCCCTTAGACAAACCTATTGGGATTGCCCTCATGACTGATGGCCCTATCTCCTCCTTTGTAGCCTGTGCTTCCTCCGCACTAATCTCATGGCTCATGGATTTTGCATCAACAAAAGTTTGAGATGCCACTGCTACTGTTATGCCTAAAGCATATGGATCCATCAATGTAGCATTTTTGTTCTTCTCCATAATCCTTTCCTCTACAACCTTCCTCTTCTTCTCATAAAAACACTGTAAATCCTCACTAGGGTCTGCTTTTCTCTTCCCTCCCTTCTTTGGGAAGGTAACCTCTTTTCCTTCGGCCTTGAGCTCTTCTATCCTATCTTTAAGCCATGTTTTTGAAAATAGTATCACGAGTTTTGTCAAAATGTCCAGTGATGTGTTCCAAGGCTTAGACCAATCAGGCTCTGTAATGGGAGTCAGCCTAGTCTGTGCATAACTTTGGTGTAACAATTTTTCATCCTCATGAACCTCTGGGGGAACATAGATGTTACCAATAGACTTCATTTGCTCAATAGTCAACCTCTTATGAGCCCTTTTTCTTAGCTCCAAGTCACTCTTGCAATTAGCCCAGAAATCTTTAATATGCACCTGGTGCTTGTACTTCTTGTCAACAAAGTTTTAAATTCTATGAAATGGATCAAACTTTCTAGCCAAATCGAATTCCTGGAACCCATAATACCTTAGCTCTTGTTCTGAATAGGCTGCAGCATCCTCATTGATATAGGAATGCCTGCCAATGGCCCAAGGTAATCTCACATTTCCCCTGCCATTAAACTTCCTCTTATACATCCTGAAAGCATTTAAATTTTCTCTTGAAAACTCCAAGACAATCAATTTGTCAGAAGGGTATCTTGGGAGCATAAATGGCTTCCCCTCAAATCCTTCATTTCTTATGTATGAAAATTGTTCAAACTGTATAAACCATGAACAATGCAATCCAATTATATGCTCAGCCTCTTTAGACAACCTTTTGTCTAGTTCCTCATTTAGTACCCTCACCATGTAGGTATAGAAAACATCATTAACTAGAGAAAACTTCCTCAAGGCATTCTCTTCTTGTAGTTCTGGGTAGTGTTCATACACCAACCTCTGCTCAGGACTATTCCCTATAACACCAACTCTTTCTAGTCCATGTATGTGTGGTCTAATCTCTGTAGCACAGGAGTATAATATATAGGAAGACATATAAAAGGGCAAGCCTTTCTATTGTCTCATCATAGCCTACCTCCATATGGCTGTACTTATGGCCTTGGCCCAATGAACTAGTCCTTGTTTCTTTTCCCCTGTTCTTAGGTATTCTATGACAGTGAACATCCAGGGCTCACATTTGGTGGCATCTCTCAGTCCAACCAGTCTGTTTAGCATAGTAATCATCAAATAAATCTCCTCCCTAAAATGTATTCTCATCAAATTTTTAGGGCTTCTGGCCATGGCCTTTGGTTTATTCTCTGGACTATACCAGTGGTGAAATATTTTGCCTTTACAGTCCCCATCATTTGTGTAGAAACTTTCGTTATACTGATCAATATCAATGTTTGTCATCTTATCAATGATCTCCAATCCAAAAGTTCTTGCAATCCCCTCAGGAGTCAGATCAACTATTAATCGATCATGTAGTAGTACCTTTCATGTATTAGGGTCATACAAGATTACACAATCTAGACATAGATCTTTTGCCTCCATAACCAGAGAAAACCCTGCAGCTCTATATATCCCACTATCCCAGATACATTTCATGTCTGGTGAGACATCTGCAGCAGTGATTTTCTTCAACACATCATCTGCATCAGAAGTTCCTATGTTTGTATCAGTGCCCATTCCGCTTGTACCAATCAGGGTTGGACAACCTCTGTATATTGGAAATTCTTCTTTTTCTACTTCCTTCCTTGGTTTTCTTTCCTTCTTTACTTCATCCCCAGAGTCTTTCTTCTGTTTAGGGCCATCCTGTAGGAGTATACATGTCTCAAATTTTGCTTCTATTTTATATTTAGGGTTTTACTATGAATATCCATTTTCTACCATTAACCCTAACCCGTTCATTTTTTCTGTTATTTTACCCTTAAATGGACTAAGCTCTGTCTAGCTAATTAACAATTAAAGTAGTAATTTTAACAAATGTATGCATTTGGAAAGTGAAATTACTGGAATTAACAGTTGTGCTTTACCATTTGAAAATTAAACGGGGTTCCAAGATAAATACCTGTCTTTGTGACCGTTTAACCTTTGAATGTTGACTTACTTTACCTTTCGCTTTCACCCAGCAACCGTAACCTTGTTAATCTGGTAAATTCTGTTTGATTTTACTGTGATAGCGTTCTTTCTACAATTTTTAATGTTAACAATATATCTGATAGAGAAAAACAACAACAATTTAGTCTTAACCCTCGTTAAATTCTATTTGGTTGAGTGTTAAATTGGCATTAATTACAGTCATTAATGCACTGCGACCTTCGGCTTTCCCCTTTTTAGTGTTTGAGTTTTTTGAACTTTTGACTGTTGGCTTTTTAAACATGCATTTTCTTTTGTACATCTCGTTGTATGTTTTCCTTGTATCTTTTCATTGTATCTTCGAACATACAATCACTTTATGCATACAACCAACTAACGCTTTTTCCTTTTCCACTTTCCGTACTTCTTTGTATCTTTTGGCTTGTATAATTCATTTGTATATTTCGTTGTATGAGCGCATATACAAACACCTTATACATTTATTTCCTTACCTTTTCTCCTCTGGGATGTGTATGATCTTTTGTATATCGGCATGGTATATTTAAATATACAAACACCAAATGTACAAAGACTTTCTGTTATTTAATTCTTTTTGACATCCGGAGCATGCATATTAGTTTGTATATCGGATATACATTGTAAACATACAAAACTAACATACAACTGGTAGGGTCCCCTTTACCTTTTAAACTTATGCATCCCCGCAATGCATATAACTTTCACATCAATTTCGGACCCCAACCCTCTCGAAACTCTAACTCAATCTACCTCTCAAGTCTGTGATGTATGTAACTCAATCTATCTCCTCATATACAATTCAGATGCAATGCATTGAATTAACTATACTTTAATCCTCTTGAGTTCCGGCTTCTATTTCCGCCGTGTATCTCCAAATGTATATCTTCTTGTACATCGTAAAACATACATTCTCATTATACAAGCAACAAATATACATACAGTGGGGTCCACTTTACCTTTTAAACTTAGCCACTACTGTGATGCCTTTACTTCTCGTTGAACCTTCGGATCTCAAACTGTTATAAATCATACTGCATTCACTTTCGCATCTGCAATGTCTATAAAACCTTGTATATTTCGCCTTGTATCCCGAAACATACAAAGACCAAAACATACAACAGTTTAGCTCTATTCCATAGTGTTTTCAGTTCCGGCTTGTATAAAGTGCAATGTATATCTCGTCGCATATAAGAAATATACAACCCAAAATATACATTGACTTTATCATTTTTGATAGCTTTTTAGTTCCGGATTGTATAAAGTGCACTGTATATCTCGTCGCATATAAGAAATATACAAACCAAAATATACATCGACTTTACCATTTTTGATAACTTTTTAGTTCCGTGCTTTGTATAAATCGATGCTTCATAGAATATACTTTAAAACCAAACGCATCGTTTATACTGTACTTTATTTTACTTTCAATTCTGCGTTGCATATTTCACAATGTATGTTTGATATTCATTAAGTCCCGATACATTGTATACAAGGATTATGCATTATTTAATAGCACCTCAATTCCGCGATGTATATTACTCTTTGTATCTCATGATTGTATATTTTGCATCCGCCAAATATACAAGTGCCAAACATACACCGATTATACCGACTTTAATACCTTTCTCAATTCCGTGCTATGTATAACCGATTGTATATTTACTTGTATGTCTTCCGTTTGCCAAATATACAAACTGGAATATACATAGCGGATTTTAATGTGTATACATCATAACCTTAACTTTTCAGGTCCGACTTGCCTATGAAGATAAAGTATTATCACAAAATGTTTTCCAGTAAAACATTGTATAAACCCGATTACCCCCTCCATTTTACGACTAACACAAAACCTAATATACAAACACATTTGTATATGAACCAACCTCGCATATACAAAGGACTTTGTATATATAAGGCACAAACCCTCTAATTGTACACTTACCAAAAATATCAATAACTTGCAAAATACAGCGAATTTTAGAAAAATTCAAAAAGCAACCCCTGTTTATTTTCAACAAGGAATTCACCTGTACTCTAACCTGGTACTCAAAATGCAAATTTTCCACTATTTCTAACAAGGTTTGTATTTTCAACTCCTCTTTTCCCTATTACCACCAAGCAAACCATACCAACAAGTAAGGCAAACCAGCCTCAGTAGGGGTCCTCATTTTGCTAAGGAGTAAAATGGGGCATGTTGTGAACATCACAACAACTAGCAACCAAATAAAACAATTAAATAAAAACCATTAAAGAAAATCAAAATGAAATAAATTCATAATTTCCAACTATCTTTTATGCAAATCATCATTTAACTTAAGACTCAATGTATTCAATAAGATGCATGAATTTTCCTTTTCAATTTAAGTAGGTGCACGTGATTAATTATCCTCATCTTGAAAATCAGTTGATCAGACTAGTGACTGACATTAGGCTACCTAGTTCATGTCATTCCCTCATAGCCAACCGGATAGAGCCTTGCTACCAGCAGGCGTCCATAGCCTCGGTAAGGTTATCGTTACAATTCTCCTAAGTAGAGCCCCACTGCCAGCGAGCGTCTATAGCCCCGGTAGAGTTACTTAGATGGCTTAACCTAGATTTCAATAAAATCTAGTTTATTTATTTATTTGATTTTATATTTTAATAAGGATCGAGGTTTCATAAGATATAACCGTTGTAACTTTATGATGCAAGGAATGATCACTTGCTGAAATTAAGCTGAGAATTGTAATGGTAGCAAGGGTGACCTTTGATTTTTCACCTAATATCTACACTGGTAGGTTCAACAAACCCAAGGATTTTAGGTGTGTTATTGTGAGAAACTTCCCTGAATACTCAACCCATTCTTATTGAATACAAAATTCCTCAAGCTAGTTAACTTTCTACATTCATGACAGTCACAACAAATTATGCACAAATTTCAAATAATTCACTTGAATATTTTGAATTTTGTATTGTTTTCAATGGTTGCTAATCTGCCCCTATATACTCTAGAACAAAACCAACATCTCTGCTGAAGCAACGCAACAAACAAATGAACACACAACAGAAACCAACAGAAAACAATAAAACAACAAAACAAAACAACGCAAAACACAACCCAACACAAAAATAATAGAAAAAAAAAAACAAACCTATACAATTATCCACATTATGATACATCAGACCAACAACCTTCACCTCAAGCCTGGAAGTAGTGTTTCAAATGCTGGCCATTAACTGGTAATGGCACATCTTCTCCAATCAAGGTTTTGAGCCTAAAAGTGTTGTCTCCTATTATTTCTGACACTTGTAATGGACTTAACCATAACTTGTCAAATTTTCCATGGCTACCTTTCTTCTCATGTGCTTTATCCCAGCATAGCACTAAGTCTGAAATTCTAAATGTTTTGACTCTTGCTCATTTATCAAACCATCTCTTTACCACTGCTTGATGCTTAGCAAACCTCTCAATGGATTGATCTCTTTTCTCATCTAATTGCATCATTTGAACAATTCTGGCTTCTCTCTGATCATTAAAGCCTAAGTATTCGTTCGCGAACTTCCAGATTGGTATTCTTAAATTTACTGGAAGTATGGGATCAGTCACATAAACTAAATGGTAAGGTGTACTACCCAGAGCTGCCTTAACTTTGGTCCTATCTACCCATAATGCATACTTTAGCAATGTGTTCCATTCTCTTGGGTTCTTTTCAATTAGCCTTTTAATGATGTCTAACAAGATTTTATTCATGGATTTAGCTAACCCATTCCCTTGAGGATAATAATTTGAAGAGAACTTTAAAACGATTCCATGTTCAAATGCCCATTTAGAAAGTTTTAAAGAAGAAAATGCAAGGCCATTGCCACATACCAATGCATAAGGAACTCCGAACTTGGTGATGATGTTCTCTTCGAGAAACTTGATGACTACCTCAGTAGTGGAGAATTTGCAACATGTGGCTTCAGTCCACCTTGTACAGTAATCAGTTACTGTCAATATGAATTTGTGTCCTGCAGATGATGGAGGATTTATGACTCCAATGAAATCCAAGCCCCACTGTGCAAATGGCCTAGACTCAATAACTGGTTGTAGCGGATTAGCTTGATTTCTTCCCTTATCTGCTGTAACTTGGCAAATGTGACAGTTTCTGACATGATGTTCTGTATCTTTAAACATAGTAGGCCAATAATAAATCGCTCTCAATATTTTATGTGTTGTGGCTAAATGAGAGCCATGAGCAGTCCCATACTTATCATGCAGTTCCAGCAACACCTTATCTGCTTCATCTCTATTTAAACATCTCAAATAAATTCCTTCATGGTTCTTCCTGAATAGAAGACCTCCTTGCACCATATACTTTTGTGCTTTGATCTTCAAAGCTCTCCTCTGTGAGGATTTCATCTTGTTTGGGTATTTCCCTGATATTAGGAAAGTGTTGAGATCATCGTACCACCCTGATGCATCACTTGTATTTAGCATGTACTGTTACTTTACCAGATTTGGGTCTGTATTAGCTATGGTTTGTACTAAAGCTTGTCCTCTAACTAGCTTCATCAGTATGATTTCCATGTCAAACTCTTGCAAAGTGGTGATCCACTTAGCTCTTTTCTCGCCAGGCTCATTTTGTATTAGCAGCATCTTTAGTGCTGCATCAGGTACCACAGATTTAACTTGACTATGTAGAATGTAGTGCCTGAACTTCTTTACTACTCTTACCAATGCAAATGCCTATCTTTCTATATCCACGTACTTCAGCTGTGCATCCTTCAGAGGTGCACTCATAAAAGTGATGGGCTTTTCTTCATTATCCGTTCCCTTTTGTGTCAGTGCAGCTACAACCAAATGTGAGGATGCGAATGAATAAATGTAGAATGGCCTGGTATAGTCTAGACTTGTCAACACAGGAGCATCAGAAATGGCCTCCTTGATAGCTTCAAATGCGGCTTTGGCTACTGGTGTCCACTCTATCACTACATCTTTTTTCAACATGGCGTTCAGCGGTCACACGATCTCTACAAATCCTGTAATGAACTTCCTGACGAAGTTAATTTTACCAAAAAATGATTTTAATTCTTTTCTAGTGTTTGGTAACTATAATTTCTTTATGCCTTCTATTCTATCAGGATCAATGGATATACCATTCTCAGAAATGACATGCCCTAGTAATTTACCCTCTGTTACGCCAAATACATATTTTTTAGGGTTGAGAGAAATTCCATACCTCTCACATCTCTTGAGTATTCTTCTTAAATCCTCAGCATGAGTAGATGCATCCTTAGAATACACAGTTAGATCATCCATGTAAATTACAATACACTTACCTGTTAGTGCACAGAACACAATGTCCATGGCCCACTGAAATGTGGCACCTGCATTAATTAGACCAAATGGCATTCTTCTATATTCAAAATAACCCCATTTACTAGTAAAAGTGGTTTTTAGTCTATCCTCCTCATCAATTAGGACCTGGTTATAACCTAAAAACCCATCTAAAAAGGACATCATCTTGGCTCCAGTTACTGCTTGTAACACTTCATCCATGGAAGGCAGAGGATAATTATCCTTCTCAAATACTTTATTTAAATTCCTAAAATCTATGCATAACCTAATGTCCCACTTTTCTTTCTTACAGGCACTAAGTTAGCTACCCAAGTCGAATGTCTAACAGGGAAAACTATTCCGGCAGACAGTAGTCTCTTCACTTCCTCAAATATCAATGGTTCTAAAATTGCATTTACAGACCTTTGCTTTTGCCTAAACGGTTTGACATCTAGTTTTAATGGTATCACATGTGTTATAATGGACGTGTCATATGTCTTTAATTCTTCATATGTCCATGCTATAACACGTTTGTACTCCTTCAGTACATTAATAACTTCTTTTCTAATTTTCTCAGGACAGACCTTTCCAATTTGCACATTCTGAGGATTTTTCTCCATACCCAAATTATAGGGATCGCATTCACCTCCCTTTGTTCTCGGTAAGTCCTTTTGTTTTACTACTCCATCAAAATCAAAGATTTGTTCTAACTCTATTACCCCCTTAGGTAGAAAATTACTTTTTAAGTAGATCATATCTTCTTCATCCCAAGACCTATCAGGCCTCTCTTGTTCATCAATAATTTGGGTCTCAAATACTTCATTACAAGTTAGAAAATCAACAATTTGCTGGTCCCCCTCAAATACCTGAAAATGGGCTACATTATCTGGCACACTGGGCACATTTATTAATTCTACAGCAAATCTTCTCGATCCGGACAGTGTTAAAGGCTCTAAAGTACTAGCAGCAACAGCTAGCACATTAGGCCTATGGTTCTGTTCTCTAGGGATATGCTCTATATTGAAAGCATCAAATGACTATTAAATCCCATACCCTGTGCCTATAACAAACCATTCTATTATAGTTGCAAGCATATATTTTCCTCACCTATCTGAATACTAGCTCAGAGTCTGAAAATACTCTGATCATCTTCACCTTCTTCTTTATAGCCACGACCAGTCCATAGATTAAAGCTTCGTACTCTACAACATTATTAGTACAAGCAAACTGTAACCTATAGCTGCTAAATATGATTTTCCATGAGCGTCTATGAGTTCTACACCAGCACCTGCACCCTGTTTGGATTTGGAACCATCACATTTCAATGTCCACATGCCATCCCTATTTATTTGGTGTTTTGCTTTAGCATGTTTTACCTTTTCAATCACCTGTGCAGTGCTACCTCATTTATCCATATGTAATTCATTTCGATTTGTTTGTTCATTTACCTTCCTAGTGTGCAAATCTGAATGACAAACATCTTTGCCTGAACTCTCTCCTAACTCTGGAGTTGCCTCATTTATGTTGTCTTGAAAATAACTCTATGAGTTATTAACCCCTCTTTCTTGGGGTCCCATTTCCTTTGCGCATTTGATATACTAATATTCAATGATGTCTCTGCACATTCCACAATTCTCTTCAAAATGTGGTTTTTCATGGACCCTACACTTATTTTGGTATAGCTTGCATTGAACTGGGATATTTTGTCCTATGCACTTTTCTATTTCTTGTCTGATGACCTGACTAAAGTTATTTAGTGCATTCTTTTCTTCATCAAAGGAGTTTCCATTAGACTCAATAAATAACCTTGTTTCTCTCTTGATAGACTTTTCTCCAAAATCTAGCATTAAAATTTCCTCAATCTGCACCCCTTTGTTAGTAACCCTGTAAACACCAGGCTCAACTGAGGCATACAATATTTCATTTGTCCTATTGTACTCAGTGATCATATGTTTCATCCTGGGTTCAGCCTCTATTCTGATTTGATTAGGCACACCCCTCCAAGGCAACCACATGTGAGAGAAGTCAGTGGCTATATATCCGTTCAGTGTTTTAGACCAATCTCTACTTAATAACATCCCATAATTTGTAGGTATATCCACTACCTAGATGTCAATGAACTGACTTACCCTAGGCTCTGAGGCTAACTGCATCTGAATATGCATTAGTTCTCCTACCACATTAACTTCAGTCTTACCTAACTGTGTGACAATTTTGGCAGACTTGGTGGGAGTCAAACCCAAGGTTTTACATATACCCAGAGGAATCACGTTAGCTAAGGCACCTGAATCCACCATACAATTGTGTATGTTCTTTCCACACAATCTAACGATTAACAAGAAGGGAGGAGTATCCCTCTTATCAGCATACATTACTACAATTGTGTCAGAAGGCTGCTCAACTTTCTTACCTTTTTCTTTTGGCTGGGTCTCTCTATTAGGCACGAGTACCTCAGTAGAAGTCTCTCCTGTTACAGATGTGTCCAAAGATTTTATAAAGGCATTTCTAACCTTTGGACTTCTTAACAGTTCACACAAAGGTACACTGACCTTGATTTTCTTTATTTCTTCTGACAGATAACTCATCAGTCCCAATGTTTCTATTGTCTCAATTTTATTTGTTTGGACCCTCTGAGTTACTATTCCTTTATTTGCATTATGATTGGCTTTCAGTATAGCAGGATTGTTGCTAGCATTCTGGTCTGGGGGTGTGTTAAATTTGTTAGGAGGAGTGGATGTGGTGAAAGGTCCTCCTGGCCTCAGATTATTTCTTAGGTTGTAAGTATGATTCTTACTCGACTGTTGGAAGGCTTGCACCTCCTCTGTCTCATACAACACCTCATTTTCAGTTTCAAATGGAAATTGAAAAGCATATAGTACTAAGGTTGTCTCGGGATATAGGCTTTCACAATAATAGGGTTCATCCTCTGACACTTGGTCATCTTCCTCTTCTCTAAAAGCGAAAGTTTCTAAGACCAGAGCAGTATCATACCCTGAGGGTACTATCTCATTACCTTTGGGAACTAAGAACTCAGAAGTAGGGGCTTGTACCTCCACATTAAAAATACTTGTTGCTAGATGAAACTGAGGATAGTCTAATTCAGCATGGGCACTAGTATTATGGATCCTACACCAATTTTTCAGTGCTACATTGGCCACTTGAATCCTAGCCATTTGCTTGGTATCTTGGTTATCCACATTCTCGAATGGAGAAGCCAAAGTGCCATTATTAGGCCCAGTGTTCCAAGTTTTGGGTGGCCTAGGTTGATTTTGATTCTTGTTATTGTTATTCCAGGCTCTGTTATCTATAGTTGGTCCTCTATTTTGCATTTTTTGTCCTTGATTATGATTCTGATGTTGATTGTGATTTTGACCCTGATGAGAGCCTTGACCTTGACTATAACCCTGATTCTGATTTTGATTATGGTTAGGGTTGTAATGCTGGTTTTGACTATGATTGTAGTTCTGATTATACCCCTGATTACTCCTGCCATAGAAATTCTCATTTCTTAATTATGTCATCTCAGTGGTCAATCTTCTTAAATGTGCAGTGATTTCTTTGATATCCTCCCTTTCCTTGTGTTCTTTTTCTATAAATGTATCCTGGGGTGGTTGGAAGAATGATTGGCCATTATTCTGATTAAGATTGGTAGTATTACCAGTGTAAGGTACCATAGCCTAAATTGGAGTAGGGTTATATAGAGGTGTGTATGTAGGGACTAGATTTAGCATTGGAGCATTTGGTGTAGGAGCTCCATTCCAAGGTTGCATTTGGTTTTGTATTCCAGGATTTCCTCCATTGAGGAATGGATTATAGGTTGTCTACCTCATTTCTTGGTTTACAGATGCTACCTCTTTATAGGCTTTGGATACATTATATATGTTAGGCTTTCTCTTGACAAACATGGCAGTTAATGGATCTAAAGCAACATAATACATAGCTAACAATACATCTGGAGCTACTATGTATGGAGCCACTATCCTAGAATAAGCCTTTTGAAACCTGTCGTTGAAATTATCAATCAGTTCCTCCTCACCTCTTTTGATTGTAGCTAGTTTATGGTATAGAATGGAAGGATCGACTAGTCCCCTAAATCTAGATAGAAATGCTTCTTCCATAAGTGTCTAGGAGAAAACGTAGCCATTAGGCAAATTCACGTACCAGTTGGATGCTTGTTTGCTGAAAGTATAAGGAAATAACCTACAGACTACATCTTCATGTTCTAACTGGGCTCTAAAGTAGGCTTCCTTAAATATCCTTATATGATCCTCTGGATCCTAGTGTAACTGGTATTTAGGGCATATTTTCTCAGGGTTTTTTGGCATCTCATGATAGTCTGTGAAATATATGGAAGTGTTCACATTGAAATAAGCCATTGTAGGTATCTGTGCCTAGCCTAGACCTGTAGGGATATCCTGATTTCTAGGCAGACTAGGACCTCTAGAAGGACTAGGACCTCTAGGAGGCTCTGAACCAAGATTCAAAAATCTGTATGAAGAATTGTCAGGACCTACAATATTATGGATGTTAAAAGGTGATCTAGGAGGTGTTCTAGATGAACTTCCTGTATGCGATATTTTAGGATTCCACACTAAAGGGCTTTTACTCTGTCTCCTGTCAGGTAATTGCACAAATATGTCGTCAGGAATAGTTCTAGACCTAGTCACTCTGTTACTGTTATGAGCTAGCTTTACTTAAATTCAACCTTAACCTCTATCAGGCCCTCCTTCTAGTGCCAAAAACTGTTGATAATTCTTTTTACACACTCATAACAAAAGTTTAAATTCATAAATGAACCTAACTATCTTGAAAGATGCGAAGAAATCAACTAAGATTTCTAGATCCCAAGTTTCCTTATTAGTCAAGTCTTGACCTGTTGGACTGTTCATTAGGTTATTATGAAGCTGTAATATGCAAGGGGCCTTACATGACTTAAAGTGGATTTGTGACTTACTGGACTCCTATTATGCAAACCAGCATGAATATCAACTTTCTAATCATTCATCTGCATAAAACTGTTACTGTATTTCAAAGCTTTATATGATTTACATTCAAACATGTTTGCTTCTCAAAAAAATGTATGAAGATTATCAGATATCAACTTATTGCTCTTAAACTTTTCAAATGTAAGATAATCTCCTTTGGATTTCAATGTTTAAGCTAAGTATTTCAGGATTGTTGGGAAAAGTTAAAGAAATTTAAATCTACCATCATTCACTACAGGATCTAAGCGTTCTGTCATGCACACAGTAAGAAATACAATGAAATTAATTAACTCGACAGATCAAATCATTAAATGCAACTGTTCTAAATATTTTCACAAACAAGCATTCAAGATTGCGAGCTTTCAGAGAGTCTGTTTCAAATATAACGAGGAGCTAGAAGACACTCAAAAAATAGACGCAGACTTCTAGATTCACTTATGTTCAAAACACATAGCCATATATGGTTTACAATGTAGGTATGACTCTTAGCTTCATTAATCAAAATTAACAAAACTCACAGTGCTTTACAGATACAATAAGAAAGTTGGATGTTCCCATGCATTCCTCAATGTAGACAACAGGCGACCTCCTCTAAACTACAATACTCTACTCAAAATTCTCAGAAAGGATTACAACTTCTATGCTATTTCCTATAAATCCATGTGTACTAATATACAAGCAACATGCTCCTTATATAGAATATGAATTCCCTCCCATGCTGTGGTTACAGCCATCATTTCACGGTTAAGATTTCTTTATTATTGACCCATGATGTGCCTTCATTTCATAACCATCTGTCAGTCCACTACTTGGCATCTTTTCTCTCAAAGGATGCGCTTGGAATCTTTACATAAGGTTCCCATTTCATGCGACTTTTCCAGCCAGAGCTCTTCATTTAATTCCCTCTCAAAATTCTTTACTCCTTGCCTTCTCACCTTTTCAAGTATTTCTTGAAATTGTCAATTACGCCTTCCACAAAGGTGTGGTCCCCTCCTGGACTTTTTGCAAAAATAAATTCTTGCATCATCACCCTTTCTTTCAATTCCTTCTCTTTGTCCTCTGAGCCCTCTATTCTTTTCTTGTACTTGTTCATTTTGGCTCTTTCTAAGTCATAGGCTGGTACCTCCACACATTCATGTTGTATAAGTCTTTCTATGATCTTCTTATGCATTTTTATCATATCTTCTGCCTTTTCTTGTAACTCCAATATAATTGTTGCACACCTTTTGAGGTTATTTGCATTAAATTTAAGCTCCATTATTATTCCTGGTAATTTATTTGCCAGTGCAACATTAAGTGCTCCCTCATGGATCAACTCATCTACCCTTTTTTCTATTTCTACCAGCTGTCCAATCTCATATCTACATTCCCCTTGTCTTGTTAGGCAGTTATGTATGAATATCATACATTTATTCTTCTCTTCTGTTGCCACTCTCTAGTTGTTCATAGCTTGCCTGATTGTTTGTTCTCCTTCTTGTATGAAATCAGTAAACCATTCATCAAAAACATTATCTTTAAATCTTTTATTTCCTCTTTGGACACTATTGCTACGTTAGTAGGTAAGTCAGGAACTGTTGTATTGGGATCAAATATCCCTCTAATAAATTGTTGGAGCTGTACAATGTGTCTCTTTAAATGCTCCAGTTTATTTTTGTCTTTTCTTAGAATACCAGCTGTTACCTGGTGCATATCCGCCCATTCATGGAGGTGGTGTTCTCTGGTTGAATGTCCAAGGTCAAGATTCAATATCTTGTATTCCTCCAGGGTAATCTCACCCTTTTCTTTCTCCTTTTTTGGTATAGCTAGGTTTAGAGTCCTTGATCCATCTGGACCTCTCTGGATTGCTGACATTGTCCTAGCTTTTCTTTTCTCTTTCCTTGGAGTTGTCTTTTCTCCTAACAAGCTCTGAATATTAATGGGAGCTAACTGTATTTCTTCCTTCTCCCTTCTTATTTCCCTTTCCAGCCTAGTAGGCACTTCTCTTATGCCTTTTGCATCTTTCTCTATATCAATCACCTCTTCATGAGGTTTATCCATTCCAATTTCCTCTTGTTGCTACTGTTCAAGTTGTTGCTCCTATTGTTGAAGTGGTTGTTGTTACTAATCTCGTTGTTGTTCCCCTTCTGGGACTTGTTGTTCCTGTTGTAATGGAGGCTCTTGTTCTTTTGATTCAACTTCATTTTCCTCCTCCTCTAGCTCAGTATCTCCCCCTTCTTGATCTTCTTCATCATGAGCTTCTTCTGCTACTGACTCCTCGTTTGGATTACCTTCATCAGGGGCCCCTTCAGCTGCTGATGACTTAGGTTTACCCTCATCAGTTTTTTCTTCTGCCTCTGTACTTCCTGTCTCTGGCAGCTCTAGATGTATTGGGAAACTGGCCCTCACCTCATCTTGTCTCACTTCCTCTCTTTGGTCTTGCAAGTTTTTTGTATTTTCTTCTTCTTCACCTTGCTTTCCATACATATTAAGCATATCCAATGTATCCACCTCTGAGGTGTCTTCTTGTGCTGCCTGTCCTTCTGTGTTTACCTCTTCAGGTGATTTCTCTTTTTTAGCCTCTTCAATCTTATGTGCCTCCTCTTGCACATCTCTAATGATTTCTGGTGGTACTAAAGTACCAAATGGATCAACAGATCCTATTTCTGTATGTACCTTTTCCTTTTCAAATTCTATATTTTGCTCTATTTCAGTTTTAGCTTGTAGGCCTGATTCTTCTTCTTCACTGAGGAAGTCACTTGATTCTTCCTCCACGTCAATCACTTTCCCTTTATACATTTTCTTTTCCTCACTATCGCTGCTCTCAATTTGCATAGTTTCTACAGTAGTAGGTTTGGCTTTACCAACTTTTGATTCCTGCAACCTCTCCCCAGCCAGCACTACCTTCACCTTTATGAATGTTTGTCCTAGCTCCATTAGAGCAGAAGCACTGGACATGCTCCTCATTTTCTCCCCCACTTCTTGGGCTCCTATTGTATCTTTTGGTTTCGAGGACTTGCCCTTAGACAAACCTATTGGGATTGCCCTCATGACTGATGGCCCTGCCTCCTCCTTTGTAGCCTGTGCTTCCTCCGCACTGATCTCATGGCTCATGGATTTTACATCAACAAAAGTTTGAGATGCCACTGCTACTATTATGCCTAAAGCATATGGATCCATCAATGTAGCATTTTTGTTCTTCTCCATAATCCTTGCCTCTACAACCTTCCTCTTCTTCTCATAAAAATACTGTAAATCCTCACTGGGGTTTGCTTTTCTCTTCCTTCCCTTCTTTGGGAAGGTAACCTCTTTTCCTTCATCCTTGATCTCTTCTATCCTGTCTTTAAGCCATGTTTTTGAAAATAGTATCACGGGTTTTGTCAAAATGTCCAGTGATGTGTTCCAAGGCTTAGACCAATCAAGCTCTATAATGGGAGCAAGCCTAGCCTATGCATAACTTTGGTGCAACAATTTTTCATCCTCATGAACCTCTAGGGGAACATAGATGTTACCAATAGACTTCATTTGCTCAATAGTCAACCTCTTATGAGCCCTTTTTCTTACCTCCAAGTCACTCTTGCAGTCAGCCCAAAAATCTTCAATATGCACCTGGTGCTTGTACTTCTTGTCAACAAAGTTTTGAATTATGTGAAATGGATCAAACTTTCTAGCCAAATGAAATTCCTGGAACCCATAATACCTTAGCTCTTGTTCTGAACAGGCTGCAGCATCCTCACTGATACAGGAATACTACCAATGGCCCAAGGTAATCTCACATTTCCCTTGCCATTCAACTTCCTCTTATACATCCTGAAAGCATTTAAATTTTGTCTTGAAAACTCCAAGACAATTAGTTTGTCAGAAGGGTATCTTGGGAGCATAAATGGCTTCCCCTCAAATCCTTCAGTTCTTATGTATGAAAATTGTTCAAACTGTATAAACCATGAACAATGCAATCCAATTATAGGCTCAGCCTCTTTAGACAACCTTTTGTCTAGTTCCTCATTTAGTACCCTCACCATGTAGGTATAGAAAACATCATTAACTAGAGAAAACTTCCTCAAGGCATTCTCTTCTTGTAGTTTTGGGTAGTGTTCATATACCAACCTCTGCTCGGGACCATTCCCTAGAACACCAACTCTTTCTACTCCATGTATGTGTGGTCTAATCTCTGCAGCACAAGAGTATAATATATAGGAAGACATATAGAAGGGAAAGCCTTTCTGCTGTCTCATCATAGCCTGCCTCCATATGGTTGTACTTATGGCCTTGGCCCAATGAACTGGTCCTTGTTTCTTTTCCCCTATTCTTAGGTATTCTATGATAGTGAACATCCAGGGCTCACATTTGGTGGCATCTCTCAGTCCAACCAGTTTGCTCAGCACAGCAATCATCAAATAAATCTCCTCCCTGAAATGTATTCTCATCAAATTTTTAGGGATTCGGGCCACGGCCCTTGGTTTATTCTCTGGACTGTACCAATGGCGAAATATTTTGCCTTTACAGTCCCCATCATTTGTGTAGAAACTTTCGTTATACTGATCAATATCAATGTCTGTCATCTTATCAATGATCTCTAATCCAAAAGTTCTTGCAATCCCCTCAGGAGTCAGATCAGCAATTAATCGGTCATGTAGCATTACCTTTCTTGTATTAGGGTCATACAAGATTACACAGACTAGACATAGATCTTTTGCCTCCATAGCCAGAGGAAACCCTGTAGCTCTATATAGCCCACTATCCCAGATACATTTCATGTCTGTTGAGGCATCTGTAGCAGTGATTTTCTTCAACACATCATCTGCATCATAAGTTCCTATGTTTGTATCAGTGCCCATTCCACTTGTACCAATTAGGGTTGGACAACCTTTGTATATCGGCAATTCTTCTTTTTCTACTTCCTTTCTTGGTTTTCATTCCTTCTTTACTTCATCCCTGAAGTCTTTCTTCTGTTTAGGGGCCATCCTGTAGGAGTATACATGTCTTAAATTTCGCTTCTATTTTATATCTAGGGTTTTACTGTGAATATCCATTTTCTACCATTAACCCTAACCTGTTCATTTTTTCTATTATTTTACCCTTAAATGGACTAAGCTCTGTCTAGCTAATTAACAATTAAAGCAGTAATTTTAACAAATGTATGCATTTGGAAAGTGAAATTACTAGAATTAACAGTTGTGCTTTACCATTTGAAAATTAAACGGGGTTCCAAGATAAATACCTATCTTTGTGACCGTTTAACCTTTGAATGTTGACTTACTTTACCTTTTGCTTTCACCCAACAACCATAACCTCGTTAATCTGGTAAATTCCATTCGATATTACTGTGACAACGCTCTTTCTGCAATTTTCAATGTTAACAATATATCTGACAGTGAAAAATAACAACAATTTAGTCTTAACCCTCATTAAATTCTATTTGGTTGTGTTAAATTTGCATTAATTACAGTCATTAATGCGCTGCGACCTTCGGCTTTCCCCTTTTTAGTGTTTGAGTTTTTTGAACTTTTGACCATTGGCTTTTTAAACATGCATTTTCTTTTGTGCATCTCATTGTATGTTTTCCTTGTATCTTTTCATTGTATCTTCGAACTTACAATCACTTTATGCATACAACCAACTAACACTTTTGCCTTTTCCGCTTTCCGTACTTCTTTGTATCTTTTGGTTTGTATAATTCGTTTGTATATTTCATTGTATGAGTGCATATACAAACACCTGATACATTTATTTCCTTACATTTTCTCCTGTGGGATGTGTATGATCTTTTGTATATCGGCATGGTGTATTTAAATATACAAACACCAAATGTACAAAGACTTTCTGTTATTTAATTCTTTTTGACATCCAGAGCATGCATATTAGTTTGTATATTGGATATACGTTGTAAACATACAAAACTAACATACAACTGGTGGGGTCCCCCCCGCGATGCATATAACTTTTGCATCACTTTTGGACTCCAACCCTCTCACAACTCTAACTCAATCTACCTCTCAAGTCCGTGATGTATGTAATTCAATGTATCTCCTCATATACAATTCAGACGCAATGCATTGAATTAATTGTACTTTAATCCTCTTGAGTTCCGGCTTCTATTTGCGCCATGTATCTCTGAATGTATATCTGCTTGTACATCGTAAAATATACATTCTCATTATACAAGCAACAAATATACATACAGTGGGGTCCACTTTACCTTTTAAACTTAGCCACTGCTGTGATGCCTTTACTTCTCGTTGAACCTTCAGATCTCAAACTGTTATAAATCGTACTGCATTCACTTTCGCATCCGCAATGTATATAAAACCTTGTATATTTCGCCTTGTATCCCGAAACATACAAAGACCAAAACATACAATAGTTTAGCTCTATTCCATAGTGTTTTCAGTTCCAGCTTGTATAAAGTGCAATGTATATCTCGTCGCATATAAGAAATATACAACCCAAAATATACATCGACTTTATCATTTTTTATAGCTTTTTAGTTCCGGCTTGTATAAAGTGCAATGTATATCTCGTCACATATAAGAAATATACAAACCAAAATATACATCAACTTTATCATTTTTGATAACTTTTCAGTTTTGTGCTTTGTATAAATCGATGCTTCACAGAATATACTTTAAAACCAAACGCATCGTTTATACTATACTTTATTTTACCTTCAATTCCGCGTTGCATATTTCACAATGTATGTTTGATATTCATTAAGTCCCGATACATTGTATACAAAACCTAATGTATACAAGGATTATGCATTATTTAATAGCACCTCAATTCCGCGATGTATATTATTCTTTGTATCTCATGATTGTATATTTCGCATCCGCCAAATATACAAGTGCCAAACATACACCGATTATACTGACTTTAATACCTTTCTCAATTCCGTGCTATGTATAACCGATTGTATATTTACTTGTATGTCTTCCGTTTGCCAAATATACAAACCGGAATATACATAGTGGATTTCAACGTGTATACATCCTAACCTTAACTTTTCGGGTCCGACTTGCCTATGAAGATAAAGTATTATCACAGAATGTATATAAGTAAAACATTATATAAACCCGATTACCCCCTCCGTTTTGCGACTAACACAAAACCCGATATACAAACACATTTGTATATGAACCGACCTCGCATATACAAAGGACTTTGTATATATAAGGCACAAACCCTCTAATTGTACATTTACCAAAAATATCAATAACTTGCAAAATACAGCGAATTTCAGAAAAATTCAAAAAGCAACCCCTATTTATTTTCAACAAGGAATTCACCTATACTCTGACCTGGTACTCAAAATGCAAATTTTCCACTATTTCTAACAAGGTTTGTATTTTCAACTCCTATTTTCCCTTTTACCACCAAGCAAACCACACCAACAAGTAAGGCAAACCAGCCTCAGCAGGGGTCCTCATTTTGCTAAGGAGTAAAATGGGGTGTGTTGTGAACATCACAACAAGTGTGTTGATCCGCGTAAAGTATTTTTTTAATTAGTCATGTTGTATTTATTTATTTGCTCTGTAATGTATGCCAACTTGGATGATTATTCATAAGTCAATGTCATGTATAAATAAGGAATTGTAAAGTCATTTTAGATGTATGGAATGAAGATGAGAGTGTGGTAAAGAGGAGCAGAGTGAAAGGCAGAGCAGAAGTATTGAGCTTAAATGGAACTGACTCAAGCATGGTGAAGATCCTATTCTTCAGTTCAAGTATGTAATACTTATTATTATGTAGACAGTGTGTCTCTCGTAGTTAGTGGGCCTCTTGTGAGAAGTGTGCTCGAGAAGTGAGCCCTAATTGGCATGTGCCATTTTATTCTTTCTATTCTTTTAACAGAGAATAAAATCTTGGGTTAGTCACCCCGTGGTTTTTCCCTTAACCAGGTTTTCCACGTCAAAAATCTTGGTGTCATATGTGTTAATGTGCTTTTGCTCTTGAGTTGCTGCATTATGTTTTCATGATTGATTTATTATTATGCTACTAAATTAAGATAAGGATTTAAGTGATTAATTTTTGGGCAACTGATTCACCCCCCCTCTTAGCTCTCTATCCTAAATCTAACATTAAGTTTGAGTGAAATTCTATGATATTCTATTTCAAAATATTTCAAACTTGGAGATCTGTGCCAAACAATGATTTTGGGTTTAGTGGAGGATTAAAGAGTTTCCAGCGCCTTATCATTTTTGAAGTAAAAGCTATGAAACAAACTTGAAAAAAAATTAGAGAATTGTTTAAGGCTTTATACGACCAGGTACAATGTTCAAACATTCCATTTGACAAAGCTATTGCAAATTGGAAGTCGAGTTGTGAAAGAAGAGGTGTGAAAAATATTTTGTCTCACTCAGAAGGGGACCAACTAGAGAATTCAAATAGGTTTTCATAGGAGCCGGTTGAACCACAAGATGAAGAATAGGAAGATGGTTCCCAACCAATATCAAACCCAAGCGACCAAGATATTTTGCAAATTCATGAACTTGATTAATAAACTTTGTTACAGATAATTTCTCCAAAATTTTGAATCTATATTTGCTTTTTATAATTGCCAACTCAGTCTTCCTTTGAAAATATAGTCAATATGAGCAATTCACATGAACATTATTATAATTTATATTTATAGATAGCTTCATTTCTTTTTATCCTTTTCTTTTTATATTTTTGATAACATGTGTAAACACCAATAATTATATTAAGAAGTTCTCGAAGCAACAAAAACAAATGGTATCATTAGATTATGACAAAATATCTCCTAGCTGGAGTATAACCAAAGTATCAAAAACACAAAGATATTACAATGAACAACCCTAATATCTAAAAACACAAAAAATATACGATATTTAATATTTTAACTCATAGTGAAACACTGAAGGTCCATTTACGAGGCTCTAAAAAATTTAGATGCACATAATGAATGGACATTACACTACAAATGTCAGTTGTGATGATGGTTTGTCCTAACTCCTGATCTCAAAAAATTAGGAAGAATGCAAAGAATTATGAAGAGAAATTAACCTTCAACAATCAACAATCAACATGTGTATGATGCAAAATTGGAAGTTACAAGAAAAATTAATCTTCAACAATCAACACATGTATGATGTGAAATTAGAAGTTACAAGAAAAATTTATAAAAGCTTGTAAAACTCTTTAGCTTTTGGGGAAAGTGTCTTGTACTTATGACCTGTACTATCAAGTTACTAAGTTAGTCTGACAATTGTGAGTTGTCAAATCCCAACGTAGACACCTTACACATGCCACTTTTTCTTATTTTTATCTGACTTATATGATAAAAAATAATAACAACATGCATGGTGTGGAACCACATTGAGTAAGTAGGGTTGCAAAGGGTAAGGTGGCAAGGGCTAGAGATTTGAACACAATGGGCAGTGACATAATCGAAGAGAGCCATGAGGTGTTGACCATTTGAAGGAAAAGCCAGACATTTATCACATTTTTAAGGTGACAGGTTGGATTAAATTTTTCAAATGATTGTAGGGATTTGACAACCAAGTTCCCTTGATTTTAGCATGGGATGCCAGGAGGATAAAATTGTAATGAGGTTCATTGATTTTCCTTTCAATGTGGATTTGCTCACAACTTCTATAGGGTTGTCTAACATTGGGGAGCAGTATTTCCCCATTGGTATGCCAAATTTAGAAAGCATTTGCAAGAACTTTTTGAAGTCGGGAGAGTGAACTCAAATGGTGCCTAGTTAAGGCATCTTGCAGACCTTACTATCAGAACTAGGGTGAGAGGTGGTGTATTCTCTCATTTAGTATGTGACTTGCGAGGAAAGGTACTCATTTGTATATAGTTCTCATTTTTGTTTAATGGTGCATTTGAGACATCAAAGAATCATGAATGTTCCTTATTTTTATTCAAATCCTTGGGAAAGATGTCTCTAGAAGTGCAAAATGGAAAAGTTAAATATCTAGTACATCATGGGTTAATTAAGATGATGGCAACAAAGGCCTGGAAATGAAGGCAACCCTAATTAACTTGGGAAGTGTTTGTTGCAACACATGCCATACAAGGAGAGGATATTGTAGAGGAAGATGATTGTGCCCCTGTCCATGATGCACATATAGAAACAAGTAACATACTTCCTATAGGCATGGATCAAGGAGATAAAGTAGGGCCCTCTACAACTGTAACAAGATAGACTAGAAAGTGAATGAGAAAACATATTTGGAGAGAAGAATCTGAACATGGGGATGAACAACACACAAAACGCCCTACTCCAAAACTAGATATAAGGTCATCTATGAGACTTAAGAATTTAGCAACCATGGCCAATAAAAATGCTACAGGATTGGAGAAACAAGATCAATCTTTTTCGGAGGTAGAGATTTTGGAGGAAATAGTGTCATGGAGCACTAAAAAAAGAGAACACTTGTAGCTAAGTGTTCTATGATGGAGAATCATGTCGTGGAAATGCCTGTAGCAGAAGGCTTTGTTCTAGGAGAACCTAAATCAGTGATACATGTCTAGCAAAGACAATTATGGTAGAATAGGGAGAAGAACTTGTTAATCATGTTGGTGAATATATTGAACAAGATGGACCTGTAGTAGGGTTCAATGAGTCTTCTACATGTCTGATGGAGTTAGAGGAGGCCCATGAGTTGATCAAGAAACAAGAAGATGAGATAAGGACACTTTACAACAAAGTTACAGAATTAAAAGTTATTGTAATGTAGGTAAAGGATAAAGAAACACATCTTGTAAAGGAACATGAGAGAAAATTGGAGAAGTTAAAAATGATTGGTTCATTACATATAACAATCAAAAGGAGAAATTGTAGCAATTGAGAAAGGAAAAAATAGAAAATGAAAAGTTGAATGAGCAAAATAGGGTTTTGAGGGATAATTTAGTTAATTTCAATGCTTGCGAGTAAAATGTTACAGTGTAGGCCCCCTGCGAGAGTTCATGCATTATGGCTACATTAACAGTTTCATAAGCTACAGATAAAAAGGGTGATTGAAGGATCATCAGAAAACATGGATACACATGTAGTATTTTGTGAATCTTATTTAGGAAGTGAAGCTGAAATAGAAAAGAATCTCCAATGCGAGTTGTATTTGCATAACTTTATTTTATCTAATGATAAAGACTAGAATCCCAATCCATACGTGGGAGATGTTTAGTTGAGAGCATTTTATTATTTTGTCCAAGGACAAATAGAAAGAGGATTGGAGAAGAAGAGGTATGACAACATGGAGAGAGATACAAAAATTATGATAAGAGGGGGACATATTTTGGTGAGGGAAGTGTTCCATTTAATCTATATATATATATATATATATTTACAACTAATAAACAAACCATGGACATGATGCAGGGTGCCAAGGATAAAGTGATTGACGTAGCTGAAGGAATGTTACTACATACTGCAAATAGTAGAGACCATTATAAGAATCGATGGGATGAGCTCACACCCAGATTGAAAAGAAAATAACCCTTAGGTTATCCAAATTTTCAGCTAGGTATTACTAGGTCAAGACAATATATAAGGGGTATGAAGGAGAAGGGTTTCTGGTGGATTGGCTTGAAGTGGTACCCTTCAATCAATTGGATACCTGTGCCAAGTTGGCAAGAAACCCAACCAAATATAGATATAGGGAAGATTATCCATAGCATGGCAGGATACATAGAAGATAGGGGTTATCACCACCCTAAAGGAAGTCTCATCCATTACCTCACCAACTAACTGAATTTGTCATCAGGCCCAAGTTTTGAAGCTAAGTTTTTTTTGTATCTACATGGTATTTTGAAAAGGTTATTATTATTAAGACTAAAGTCAAATTTGTTGTAATTATCTTTGTATTGTAGTTTGTACATTTCACACACACACACACAAACACACACACACACACACACATACACACACACACACACACACACACACACACACACACACACACACACACACACACACACACACACACACACACACACACACACACACATATACATATATATATGTGTATATTGCACATATATTTAAGATAATATTGGAATAAATTTAATTTTAGTATTTATAAAGCTTGAGAGTATTTGTGATTTATAAACAAAACAATAACTAAAAATGAAATGGGCATTTACATTTGTCTCACTTTCTCAAAATTGTTGAATAATTTGAAGCTACAAAACCATATTGCTTTCGAGGTTAAACACTAGCAAACCCAAAACTCATCATTTGCATTTGTCACAAAAAATAGTAACAAGTTACAAGATACATTGTTATGCTTACAAGAAGCTTTGAAACCTAGAATAGTTTATCCTTGTCCTTCAAAAAAAGCTAGAGGAAGAATTTGAAAACATCCTTCAAGAATAGTTCATCTTTGTCCTTGTCCTCCAAAATCTTTCTCGTCTATGAGAATTATGTGATGTCTTACAAATTCTTCAATGTAATCCAAAATGAGCCGGTTGATGGGGAACCTTTCAATGACATATTGAAGAACATTGTTACTCACAATGTCAGTGATTAGCATCCCATTGAATTTTGAAGTATATGTACAACACAACACCAGATGAGGGTAACAATGAGGCTAGAAAAGGAGGATTTTAAATTTATCAACTCTTTCTAATTATCATTGTCACTCATGTTACACCAGCACATCCACCCATCAATTTCAATTCTAAGTTTGTCCCATCTGGGGTCTAATCAGTTGAACTCAACTAACCAACTATAGTAGTACGACTCATTGGCCAAAGCCAAAACTACTAACTCTTGACATACTATATCAGTGTGCAGAAAGGATTGTAATTCTTCATTCTTGTCATTGGAAATATATAACATTCTGTGTAGCCTAGAAAGGTAGTGCAAATAAACTATTATAAATAAAAAGACATTTTGGACTATCATTAAAATCAATTGTTGAACTTGACTATTTAATGAAAAATTCAAAACCAACTATAAGTTGAATTACCTTCTCCACATAGCTTCTGTAATAAACATCATTACTTCTTAGAACTGTTTCTTGTAATTACTGCTACAGGAATACCTGAGCTTTCAAAATTATTTTTAATGTCTCTTATAGGAATGCTACAGACTGTAAATTGCAATGGTAAAATTAACGTGTTTTGTGGGCTACTACGAGATAAACATAAAATTAGATGGTCTTATGCATTTATCTGTGTTGAGTATTAATGGAGGCTCACTCAAGTGTCAAATTAGGCAAGTCAAAGTACATATGAGCTCATTAAAATTACCACTTATCTACCTGTAATGCTATTCAATTAATGTCTCACGAGTTATTTTTAATCAGAATGCAAATTGAAAGTAAATCTATAATTCTAATATGTTGTATGCATTTATTACTCACATGTGATTACATTTCAAGAATATATTAGATGTCATTTAATTCACATCTTTTACCCCATCGGTTGAAACTATGTAACGTCATCAATACTCAGTTGGAATGGTCCCTGCCTCGTCATTGTTTTCTTAAGAATTACATTCTTTTTCTATAATTACTCTGAGAAAATCTTTGATTATTGCAAGATCTTACATATCAATTGTATACGCCTAAAAATGAATGATTCATCCTAAATAAATATTCTAAATATTTATTCCATTCTTCTATCAATTAAGTAAATATTCTAAATTTATTTAATCGATTCACTGTTCCATAATTAAATAAATTTAATTTATTTAGTTAAAATTCTTCTAAACATCCTACACAATTAAATAATCATAAATTATTTAATTAATCCAAATTCCTCTATCCTAAGTTCTAATTCCAAAAATCCACCTCACACTTACACCTCACCTTTTCCACCTCACCTTGTCCACCTCATCAGGTTGCACATGTAATTAAATATATTTAATATTTAATTACCTTATTTTCCCTCACCCACATGGCCTATTTCTTCTCAAATCAGAAGTTAGTTAACTAACCAATCAAAAGTGTTAACTAACCTGTCAATTGAGTTAATTCCTCAATCAATTCAGTCAGTTCCATAATCCACTCTTCTAACTGATCAATCAAGTTTGTTAACTAACCTGTCAATGGAGTTAACTCTCCAATCAATTTTGTCACATCCCCTCTTTCATGATGGAGCTGGGACACTTGTCACATTTCTACTGGTTGCACATTCCTCAACCATCCTCAGCCATTGATCTTCATATCTCCTCTCAACCGTTGATTCCCATTCTTCCAAGTCTATAAATGAAGCTTCATCCCTCCACTCTATTCATCCAGGCTTTTGATATTGTTACTCTATAGAAATCCAACTGCACGCCTTTGGCACCCCAATACTATTTGCTTGAGATCACATACTTGCCTTGGAGCTCATCTTCATTGCATATCACAACAGCCATTTACCATCGACTTCCTCGAACACAGCTTAAAGGAGTGCACTCTCTGAGGGCTTACTTCATTTGCAAAAGGACGGTTGTAATAGGTAAACAACAGAAGCATCGATTTCAGGGAAGGTTTCCTTTGTGTTATTCATTGCTATTTTCTTTCAATCTTTCTTGTTATCTTCTATTCTGTTGATGTTTGGGTTTTTACATTGTTCATTTGATTGATCCACATTTTACCCTTACATTTTTGGTGCCCACCGTGGGGCCTTTGCCCCTTTATCTCATTAAAATCTGAGCTTTTTTGAAGCCAGGTTCCGTACTGGTCATGCATAGACACGCACAGGTTATTTCGGTGCATCTGAACATTTCTACGGCACATATATCCCTTTCTATAGCGCTTTTATTCTTTCTGCACTTCTGTGTATTCTTACTGTGCTTTTGCGCACTGTTACGGCGCTTCTGTCATTATCGCGCATCTGTTTATTTGTGCTGCGCTTTTGAACACTGTTACGGCACATTCATTATTACTGCGCATTTATTCTTTTTCACAACGCATACGTGTAATATTACAGCGCACTCATAGTTGCTGCGCTTCTGTTGATTATTTTTGCGCATCTAATCACTGAAGCTGCGCTTCTGTAATAGACTGAGGTTTTAGTACTTTTCTAGGGGAATTTGCTAACACTAACCTTTTCGCAGGTGTTTGCTGGAGCTGTTTTGCAGGATAGGTTCAGGTTTAGTTCCATGTAGTTGCATCTAAATAGTTCACATTTCACTTTCTAAGGGATAGTAAAATTGATGTTCATTCAAATCCTCATCTAACTCTAATTAGGGAGAAAGTAACTGGATTATTTCTTGCTTGCATTGCAACACCTTCCAAGTTATTGCTATCTAAGATTAAAATTGAACTCATCAATGATCTTGAGGTTAAAATGAACTATTGCTATATCGTGAGACCAAAACTTCAAAGTTAACTATCTCGTGCTATGCGGTTTAAAACTGAACTCACCATTGATCTTGAGGTTAAAATGAACTATTGCTATATCGTGAGACCAAAACTTCAAAGTTAACTATCTCGTGCTACGCGGATTTAAAACTAAACTCACCATTGCTTTCTGGGGTTAAAACTGAACCAGTGCTATCTTGCTAAAATCACTTCAAAGTTCTATGCTTGAGTAGATTAGCCCATTTAGTTTTTCACTTTTAACTAGGTTGGATTAATCAGTGTATTCTGTGCTTGACGAATGACAATAGGTTTATGCTCTCCCCTCTTCTGGGTGATCAAAGTGCCAGACTTGTCATTCTATTGGTTTAACCTTTAGGAGGGGCCTGCCCTTGGATGCACGCTTGTCCAAGTGGGAATGACCCTGAGTGGTAATAGGCTAACGCCAAGCCCTACCAAGCCACTTAAAATAAATTGTGCTTGAGGTGAAAACTTCCTGCAACAAGTGCTGTTATGTTACACCGACGGCCAACCTCCCCCAAAACCCTCTCAGGCGCAACCCTTTGAGGCTGGGAGACTCCATAATGGAGAGTAGTGCCGCCACACGTGTAACCACTTGAACGGTTGCCCACATTAAATACCTTTTGTTCTAGTGGCCCAAATCCCTTATAATCCATTTCTTGCCTAGGATTTTTGTGCTTGCTTTTGTTCGGTTTAGTCCAAAATAGAGTCGAAAAAAACTACAAAAACAATGAAAAACTACAAAATATTCTTTGTGCTTTCTGTGTTTTCTTGCTGTTAATTCATAATATCAGATCAGGAAGACCTTTTCCAGCCAAAAAAATACCAAAAACAGAAGAAAAATCCAAAAATTTTGCCAAAAATATCAGAGCTGCGCATATACTCCTTTCTGCTGCGCATTTGTAGCGACTTGCTGCGCCTTTGTAACGACTTGCTGCACATATACACTGTTGCTGTGCATATACATACTATTGCTGCGCATTTATATTTCACCAGAGTTGCACATATACTGTGATTTACAGCGCATTTGTCCATTTCTACTGCACATTTGTCTCGGTGCATACGCGACAGTGAGCACTTGCCCTATTTTTGAGAAAATATTTTCACTTGATTGGAGCACCCATTTTAGCCTAGTTTCACTTTTTGAGATCAGTTCAACCTTGCAATTAGTCTTCATCTATTTCACCCAAGTCTCTCTCTTTCCTCAATTGTCCCATTCACTTTCTGTCCAAACGCCTCTTGTCCCAAAGTCAATCTATCCCATACCGGTTTGACATAGGTCCTTCTTCGTTTCATTAGTGAATTCACGTAAGCCTAGTAGGTCACTATACCTTTGCTAGTAGTCTTGTTGAACGACTAAGCCCTACACAATAAGACTGGTATCGACTACCCTTACTAGTGGCTAGAGTCTTGTGTCAACCGTCTTACTTGAAGTCATTGAGTGAGAAAATCCTTTGTCCAAGTCTTGTCCTAGATATCCCATTCACAACAATCTCAGTCGGCACCTTGCCCAAATTTCTAGTCCCAGTCCCCTCCATCCCGCATAACCTTGCATGGTTCTTACTCGATCCCAGTACAAGCAAATAGAAATGGCTGACTCATCCAATCACCTTGTCCCACCACGTGATGATGACAAAGAAATTTCTCATGAAGAATTAGTAGCGCACATCCAAGATAGAAAATTCCAACGCTTGGTAGAGAAGGTGCTCCTTGAAGATCCCCATAAATACTTCCATCATCTTGCTAGTCTTGGAATCAAACTCCCCGTAGACTTTGACATAAGCTCCATCATGGAAAATGTAGACAATGATCATGAGCAGAGGTGTGATGATCATGAGAGAGGCACGAATGACATAGTCCCACATGCAAATGATAGAGGAAAGAATCCCATAGATCAAAATGCTCCTATGGAGGACGTGAGACAACAAATCGAAAGTCTAAAGCAAGAAATATCCAACCTTAAGACCGGTACAAGTTCCAAGCACTACTCTTTGGAAGATATAGCTCTGTATCCTTTTGACAAAAGTTTGGTTATGAAACCCTTCCCTTATCAGTTCAAAGTCCCAAAGTTCGACAAATACAAAGGGAAGGGGGACCCTAGAGATCATATCCAGGAATTCAATGCCGCATGTTTAGAAGTAGCTCACAACGAGACCTACTTGATGAGACTATTCCCAAGATCTTTAGGTGGTCAAGCTATGGAGTGGTTCTCGCGCCTCCAACCAGGAATCAAAACTTTTGATGAACTTGTCAATAAATTTATAACGCACTTCTCTTACAACATAGAACATGAGGTATCTATGCTAGATCTATGCAACACCAAACAAAAGAGTGGTGAGTCATTTGCCACCTTCTTACAATGATGGAGATAGCTAGCTAGTAAGTGTTCTTACGATATAGCTGAGAAGCAACTATTGGAAATGTTTGTCCACAATTTGAATACTGATCTTAGCTATCAAATTTAGATACAATGCCCTACATCATTCTCAAAAGTCATCGAAATGGGCTTATTCATCGAAAAGGCTATGATCACTAAAGGAGCTATCAAGCTATACAAGGACACGCCTAATTCCAATTACACAATGGATAAATCCAAGTTTTGGACCAAGAACAAGAATGTGGTCAACGATGGGGTAGTTGACGCCAAGGCGGCAGCTCCTAAACAACAACCCATATTCACTCTTAAGGGAGACACAAACAATGGTGCACTTAACAAACCACCCTCTCAGGAGCCTAGACCTTGGTTCAATTCAAATCCAAGGAGAAAATTCACACCGTTAGGTGAGTCTCAAGAATCTGCACTAAGGAAGTTGTTGGCTAACAACGAAATTTCTCTACCGCCAACAAGTGATTACGAGCCTATAGTCAAACCTCCCTACTGGAAGGACATAGACTATTGTGAATATCATCGAGGAAGGGGGCATACAACTAACAACTGTATCCGCCTCAAAAATGTCATACAAGATATACTGGATCAGAATCAGGGAGGGACACAACAGCATACCTCCAATGAAACTCATGTGGCCTACAGGGATCCACTTCTGAATCATAACAGGCCATATAACAACCACAACAACAACAACCATGGCTACAACAACAATGGCAACAACAGTAATGACAACAACAATAATTGCAACCGGCCAAATCAGAACAGTGGGACGAGTAATGCTAACTATGCAAGTGTTCCATTTGACTACACCATAAACTGCATTTCTGAACATATTCCGCAGGTCAATGTCATCTCACCCAACCAACAACCAAGACCTAATCGAACTGGTTGTAGTATAATTACCCGCAGTGGTAAAGTCACGCTCAATACCGTTCCTCCAAGGTCATCACCATCTCCATCCACCTTCCGTCAGTACAATGTCATCGACCAGTTACAAAAAACTCTGGCTCACATTTCCATATTGGAGCTATTGCGTCTATCTCCTTCTCATAAGGAGATTCTTGAGAAAGCCTTAGTGGAAACCACTATCCCCACTAACCTAGCTCAAGAGAAGTTCCAGACCATGGTAGGCAATCTGACATCCTCCAATTCCATATCGTTTACTGAGCAAGATGACCTCTCTGTTTCCCAACCTCATAACACCCCTCTGCACATTGTCGCATTCATACACAAGCACCGCATCAAGAGGGTTCTCATTGATGGGGGTGCCGGTTTAAATATTTGCACATTGAAGCTAGTCCTTGCACTGGGGTTCTCTGAACAAGCAGTTGATCTAAGGAGGAAAATTACCATTAGGGCATATGACGAGGAAGAAAGAACTACAAAGGGAACGGTTGTCCTACCCATTCAAGTGGGACTGGTAATCAAAGATGTGGTGTGCCAAGTCCTTGATCCGGAGCTTGCTTATAATATACTACTAGGGAGACCATGGATCCACACCATGAAGGTTGTCCCCTCAACCTATCATCAATGCATTAAGTTCCCGCACAATGGCAAGTAGGTCACCATTCAAGGCGACCCCGACCCCTACCAGCACTGCAATTCTTTCCGTGCAAAACCTGAATGTGTCATACCTAACAATAGAGCCTACATTTCCCCTACCCCGCAATAGGACCATACCGCTGAAGCTTCCTCCTCAAGACCCAAACCACTGAAACTTACCATAAAAGAAAGTGACATGGGGGAATACTCTATTGAGCACAGCCTCAACCTTGCCACGATGCCTTTGTCTCCTCGCTCCTTTGGCCAACCCAAACATCCACCCAAACATTTTCCAAAGCCATCTGCTCCTCCTGTAGCTCCCGCAAATCCCTTTGTAAAATGGGGGACCTTATCTGATGAAACAAAGGAGTGAGATCTCCTACAATGGCTTTATGCTGAAGAAGAAAACACACCCCAAGATCCGCCTAGACTCCCTACAGAACTCTATGGGCAGGGCGAGACTATTTTGCACAGGATGGGGTACGAAGGACAAGGCCCCATAGGCCTTAGAAAAGAAGGAATCATTGAACCTATACAACCTTCTTCATCCTCTTTGGCTAGAAACACAAGTGGCCTAGGATACAAAGGCAAGGGTAAAGCCAAGGAAAATGCCTGTCTTGTAGAAACAATCCAAACACTCCAAGTGGATAGCGACATAGATTCAGATGATTCAAATGAGTATGAGTGGGACGAGCTAACAGAGCACTCCTATGATGACAAAGAAGTTGACACCATCCAAACTCTTAGCCCCTACCATGAGGGACAAATGCAATGGGACAGACCACTGGAGTCTGATTTGCCCCTCCCTAAGATTATGGCTTTCGAGGAAAGTTCAAATTCCATTGCAATAAACAACTTGGAGGAAAGTACCACCCAGAACACTACCCCCACCAATGCCCCTAACATTTCCATTCACACCATCAATGAATCAGGTCTCTCATCCGACTCCCTTCCCCTCTTACACCCTGAGCTTATTGACTGGGATCTGCAAGGAACCCCCCAATTAGATATGTTCCAGAACGATGATGCTTACATTGATTATATGGAACTTAGGGACCACTTGCCAAAAGAAGATCATAAAGCTGGTTTTGTTATCGAACTGAATACCGTGGCTTACTTCAGGGAGGGTGCCAAGCCTTCTAGTCACAAAAATATCAAGATCAAAAATGGATCTGACAGTGAAAACTGCCTTGCAGCAGTGTCAGATCATAAAATAGTAAAAAGAAAGGACACATCTGATGGTGAAAACCCAACTGTGGCACCTGACGATGGAATGCTTGACACTCTCCCTAGTGATATGTACCAGGAAAGGTCACAGATTGTGGTGGAGCTGACAGAGCCCGTGAATATTGGAACCGAAGAGCAGCCCAAGATTATCCACTTTGCCAAATCTCTCACACCACCAGAGAAAACTAGGTTTGTACCATTCTTTAAGAAGAAGAGAGGCAGCTTTGCTTGGTCATATGTAGACATGCCAGGTTTGGACCCAAACCTAATTCTACATCATTTGCCATTGGATCCAGGAGTAAAACCAGTAAAGCAGAAGCTGAGAAAAATGCATCCTCACATAGCACTTTTGGTCAAAGAAGAACTCAAAAAATTGTTAGATGTGGGGTTCATTAGAGCCATAGATTACCCAGAATGGATATCTAATATTGTGCCAGTGTCTAAACCAGATGGCCGAGTTCAACTATGCAATGATTTTTGAGACTTAAACAAAGCATGCCGCAAGGATGACTTTCCATTGCCAAACATCGATATCATAGTCGACCTAACTGCACGACATACAATGCTGTCACTCATGGATGGATTCTCAGGGTATAATCAAATCAAAATAGGACCAGAGGATCAACACAAAACATCTTTTACTTGCCCATGGGGTACCTTTTGCTGGAATGTCATGCCATTTGGGCTGAAAAACGCAGGTGCCACGTATCAAAGAGCCATGACAACTATATTCCATGACATGATGCATGTAACTATGGAGGGCTATGTTGACGATATCTTAGCAAAATCTCTCACAAGGGGCTCACACCTGGATGTCCTAGAAAAAGTCTTTCGACGGTTGGACCAATTCCAAGTCAAACTGAACCTGAAGAAATGTGTGTTTGGGGTAACTTCAGGCAAGCTGCTAGGCTTCATCATGTCGGCAAATGGAATAGAGGTAGACCCTGCCAAGGTCAAAGCTATAATGGACATGCCACCGCCCAAGACTCTAACTTAGTTGAGATCCCTACAGGGCAAGCTGCAGGCCATCCGTAGGTTCATCTCACAGCTGGCAGACAAGTGCCAACCTTTCAGCCACCTCCTACATAAGAACATTCCATTTAAATGGGATGAGCGGTGCGAAGAGGCATTCAACAAGCTAAAGGAGTACCTTATGAATCCTCCCATACTCATGCCTCCGATCCAAGGAAAACCTTTAATTCTCTACATATCTGCTACACCCACTACTCTTGGAGCTCTTCTAGCGCAGCAAGACTACGAGAACAAGGAGAGAGCTGTTTACTACATCAGTCGAACCTTAGTGGGCTACGAGTTGCAATACTCACAAGTAGAAAGATCATACCTTGCGGTAGTTTTTGCTTCACAAAAACTCTGACATTACATGTTGGCACATCCTGTCAAACTCATTGCAAAAATTGACCCACTGAAGTATCTCCTCAGCAAAGCAGCTCTCACAGGTCAACTAGCAAAGTGGGTAATGCTTCTCAGTGAATATGACATAGAATATGTGGACAGAAAAGCCATCAAGGGACAAATCATAGCTGACCAACTGGCCGATGCACCATTACAAGACACCTCACCAATGCAGTTTGAGTTTCTCGATGAGTCTTTATTCACTCTATCAACATCTCCTTGGAAACTCTACTTTGACAGGTCTTACACCAACCATGGATCGGGGGCAGGTATCCTGTTTATCACTCCCCAAGGTGACACAATTCTGAAGTCCTACCGGTTGTTATTTCCATGCACAAACAACATAGCAGAATATGAAGCCTTGGTAATTGGTCTCAAGATGGCCACTGAGTGGAAAATCCAAGCACTATATGTCTACGGTGATTCTCAGCTTATCATAAATCAGGTCAACGATGAGTATCAAACCAAAGATGAGAAGCTCATCCCATACAAATGGATGGTCGACGACTTCAAAGAACACTTTGGGACCATCTCCTTCAAGCAAATACCTAGGATAGAGAACAAAGTAGCAGATGCAATGGCTACCATAGCCTCTCTTCTAGAAATACCTGAATATGAGTCACGGTATGAGTTCTTAGTGGAAACCATCCGATAACTGGCTTATGATCTCCTTGAAACCCATTCCATTTGCCTCCTAGTCGGATCTAATTCACCTTGGTACAGTAAGACTTACACTTACCTCAAGGACAATATTCTCCCATCGGACCTCTCTTCCAACCAAAAATGCACTTTCATCTGACAAGCCTCTTGTTACACCATCATAACCGATACCCTTTACCGACGTGGTCTGGATGGTACTTTGCTCCGTTGTTTGGAACAAGAAGAATCCATAACTGCCTTGCGAGACGTACACGAAGGGATCTATGGAACACACTCCAGTGGTCCCTCCTTAGCTAAGAAACTCATGCATTTGGGTTATTACTGGCCAAACATGGAAATGGATTCATATCAGTTCGTCAAAAAGTGCAAACAGTGCCAAATACACGGGAACCTGATCCATCCACCTACTCAAGAGTTGAGACCTTTAACGACACCCTGGCCCTTTTGTCAATGGGGACTTGACCTTGTGGGAAAGATTCATCCACCCTCTTCCAATGGCCACAAATTCATCATAACCGCCACTGAGTATTTCACAAAGTGGATTGAAGCTGTTCCCCTAACCACTGTCACAGGAAAGCAAATTTCCTCCTTCATTCTGAATTACATTATCTGCTGATATGGCATCCCTTCATCCATCATAACAGATAATGGAAGACTATTCAAAAATCAGGATGTCTAGGAACTCTGTGAGCGTTTCAAAATCCAACATCATTTCTCCACTCCATACTACCCCCAAGGTAACGGCCAAGCTGAGGCATCGAGTAAAACCATTCTAAAAATCCTGAAGAAGACTGTCAATGAGGCTGGCCGTGATTAGCATGTCCAACTCAATCCTGCTCTGTGGGCCTACAGAACCAGTATACGCACTCCCACAAGTGCTACACCCTACGCCCTTGTCTATGGTTCAGAAGCCATCCTCCCCATTGAGGTCAAACTACCATCTCTCAAGGTGTCATTGAAAGGTCTCATATCAGATGAAGAATACAGAGTCTCTAGGTTACAAGAACTAGAGCTGCTAGAAGAAAGGCGCCAGAAAGCCTTCAATCATCTTAAAGCATATCAACAGATGATGTCAAGAAGCTATAATCACAAGGTTCGCCCAAGATGCTTTAAGGTTGGGGACCTAGTTCTAAAAGAGAACCCTCGCAATCAACAAGACAGAGAAAAGAAAGGTAAGTTCGAGCCTAACTGGCTTGGGCCCTATGTGATTGTAGCTGCTTACGGATCAGGGGCATATCAGTTGGCCACTTCAGAGGGTGAGTTGTTCGATGATCCAATCAACAGCATGCACCTTCGCTAGTTCTATACCTAGGAGAACCCTAATGCAAGGGGGCACAATAAAATTAAAAATCAAAAAAATCAAAAAAGTTGAAAAGAGAAAATACAAAAAAATCAGAAAAAAATAGAAAGCATACAAAAAAATTGTCCTTTGGTGAAACCCTGGCAAACAAGTGCCTTGGATAGGTATCATGATGAAAACCTGGCAAATAGGCATCATGTTTACTTCCTAGCTTCTCGTGCAAATAAAAACAAGTGATGAAAACCTGGTAAACAGGCGTTACTTGTGATAAACCGCCTTCTCCATCTTTGGGAATCCAATCATCTTGAGTCCATTCTTTCTCCATTTGCCCCATTCAACCCATATCTATCCCACAAATAAACACTTGACAGTTACCTATCATGGCTTGATACTCTCCTTGTGGCCTTGTCGACCAAGGTTTTGTCCCATACCGTCTCCTCAATGTGAGCCTAGCATAGGGTCTCTTGTCAGTGTCCATGGTCCAAGTCCGTGAACTACGTTGCCTCTGCGCCGTCACGTAGGCAAGGCCATTATTCTAATGCACCCCCGAGGCTTCCATTTCTTCCTTTTCTCCCATTCGCCCCCTTTCTTGTCTTCATTCTTGTCATCTTTCTTCTAGTCCATCCATGGTCCATTAGAGTTTACCCCGAACTACGTTGCCTCTATGTCGTCACATAGGCAAAGTCATTTAGCAATGAGCCCCCGAGGCACTAGGTCAGTCCCTTAGGGTCTGTCTCCCCAATAAGGATTGCACAATCTTCTCACCAAGCAAGCAAATGCAAGCAGAACCCGCGCCTCAAGCAGAAATCTTGACTATGAGCATCTTAACCTATCTAATGCAAAGCAAATACCCAAGGTCTTCTAAAATGATTTTATGCAAATTAAGGCAAGAACTAAACACATATCAACACAAATAGGCTTTGTAGATCAGAAACATGGTTAACAATTCAAATATGGATTTTAGCTATCATACCTTCCTATGCTACTCGAGGATGCCAAAAGCTAGAGATGCTATGATGGGGGCATGATTATTTTCTTTGATTGCTATTTGTGGATTAAACTTTAGTAATGTGAAGCCTTGTCTAAGGACATGATCAGCAAAAGATCATCAAGGACATCAAAGGTATAACATGAACAGGGGCAATCCTTGTTTGTTGAAATGCAAGAAGTACTCAGGTCATCTAGATTCAATTTTGACTAGATGCTTGTATTAACTTGCTAAATCACAATCCATGTAAGCGGTACTCAGGTCATCTCAGTTCAATTATACCTAGATGCTTGTATTCACTTACAACATCTCAGAAAATGTACCAAAAACAAAATGCCCAATGATGAAATAAAGCACTCTAAAAGTAAAACGTCCATCCTATATCCATATACACATCCATGCATCCATATCCCATACAATCCTCATTACCCAAACTATGTAGAGTAACAATATCAAAAGCCTCTAAGTCATTCTATCGCAACCATTCTTCTATCTATCATGTCATTCTTGTGTCGATAGAGTACATTTGGACATCACAAAAACACAGCATATAGGAGCATATCATATCATATGTAGGGCTAGTCATGAACATGATTAAGTCAGTGGAATACATCACCCAATGCATTAGGTCATTGATACATCAGCATTACATCACATCTTCAAGCACAGAAAATCAAAAAAATAACATAGCTAAGTGCATCGCATACAAAGCTGCATCATCACATAGAAATCATATTACAGTTGCATTCATTTGAAACATTAGATCATATAGACATCCCATCACATCATACACAAAGCTGCATCATCACATAGAAATCCTGTTACATATGCATACATTCGAAACACTAGATCATATAGACATCATATAGCATCATATCAAAAAAAAAAGCGTCTCATATAGCATCGGATAGACCATCTAAGTCTACACATACATCACACCATACAATAGAAGTAAATCATCATCTCATAACATATGCAATAGATACAAAGCTGCATCATCATATATACTATCATATAAGAGGTCCAAATGTACAATATCACCATCTCTCTCTCTAAATCAAAGTGTCATATACAATATACATCTAAATGGATAGTGATACATGTCCCAAAATGTACAAAATCTAGTCTATGTCTATCCCTGCTGTTGTGGGCCACCACTGCCAGCTCCTAACTGCTGGGGACCCATCACGGAACCTCCTGATTGTGATGGACCTGCTCTATGAGTAGCCCCAAACTGACTCCTGAAGCTCCCCACCCTCTGACTTGATGCCACAGCACCATGGTATAAACCTCAGTAGTATTGGGCCTGTGACTGTGCTCTGGCAAGCTTTGCCTGTACCTGTGCCAACTGCGTCTGCAACTGGCCTAACTGTGCCTGTGCCTGCTGCACCTGCCCAACCAAAAAAGAACTCGCTGCATCTGTCCCCATGGTGGCCACAGCAGTGTCCTGCTCTACACAGATAATACGTACCCAAGCATCTGCCATAGCTCTCTCGCGAGGCAACCGAGTGATAACTGCTGCATCTATCTCTCACCTGCCATCGGCCCTCCTCAGCTGTGCCTACAGCGCTCGCACCTATCCCCTCAGGCTGGCTATGGCCCTCTCATGCACCTCTGCTTGTACTGGCCCCTGTGCTGCCTCTACCTGTCCTGGCCCCTGTGGCTGGGGCACCTGCTACTGTGGTACCTACCGGGGTGGCGGCATCTGCGCCTGCTGAGGTATCTGCTGCTGTGCCTCCTATCCTGGCACTACCTGCTCAGCCTGACCTAACCTCCTCTGCTGTCTCGGCCTCTCTCCAGCTCTACCACCCCATCCTCCTCATCCTCGTCCTCCTCTAACTCCCCTCCGACCTGGGCCAACCTGTCCCTCCTCCTCGTCTGCCTCATCAATACGAGGCACCAACATGCCGGGTCCTGAATATCTCAGGAAAGGATGTGCAGTCATCCAATCCTCGTAATCCTGTGTCACCCCTACATCTGCTATCTCTGTCCGCATATCCCATGCCACATAGGGAGTCTGACGGAACTCTGCTAGGGCCTCCTCATACAAAGCCATCGGCCCCCATCGGACCCTCTCTACATGTGTCTGCGCAAAAAGTGCCTATCCCTGTGGCATGCCCTGCCTCCTGCCGAACTGTCTCAACACTTGGCCCACCATCTACCTCTCCAGTATATGTCGTGTACAGCCTATCAGCCACCTGGTCTGAAAGCAATACGGCAGCTCATCTCCCTCGTCGTCCCAGGGCTCGCAATCCAGATATGGTCGCCAGACGACCACATCTACTCCATCCAAGGTATGCCTCCAATACTCTAACTTCCATAGCCTGTGCTGGGAAATCACTCCTACGTAGCCATAACTATATGGCTCTCCTCACTGCCTTGCGAAGACACATATCGGCCTAGTCACTGCTATGTGCTCCCATAGCCAAAACTGTAGCAATAGTACCCCAGCCAATAGACTCGTGCTACGGTGGTACACCACTTGATGCATGTCGTGGTACAAATGGGCCAGTACGCAGACTCCCCATGCATATCGGGTGCCCTCCATCACCATCCACTCCATGATCCTACCCCATCCAATGTGGAACCCATGCAATCTCCTATCGGGGCATACAACACCCCCGATCAATCCAGCCACAATCCCCGGGAAGTAGTCATAGCAATTGTATATATCATGCCACGGGATGACCTGTCCAACCAGCTCGGGATCATCGAACACTCGCCTGCACTCGGTGAGTCCCGCATCCCACTGTGCATTGTACTCTACTAACTCACCTACCATGGGTAAGTGCAGTATCCGGTAGATGTCCTCTAATGTCACAGTCATCTCTCCAGTAGGAAAGTAGAAGGTCTCGTCCTCACTGTGGAATCTCTCCATAGCAGCTGTCAGCAATCCTCGGTTCACGCGCACCTCGGGCATGAAGCAAACATAGTCCAAACCCATGGCACCAAGCACCACTCTGTCAGTCTCTGTCAGCATATACCTCTGCAATAGGGGCATGGGAAACATCTCCCTCGACTGCAGTGTGTCTCGAATATCCTCCTGCAAGCAAGCAAGGCAACGCGTCAGTCTCAAACGGCATATACCATACTCAACATACCTACTGAACTATATCAACTCAACTTAGCATCTCAAATCGATCAAAATAGCACACTACATCTCTTGACTAGATTCCTGCAATCTCAGAGATAGCTCATCGATTCCCACGTCAAACAGGACACTAATCGAATCAATTTGGCTAAGTAAATTGGCTATCCAAGGCTAATGCGCCACTGCAGGTGGTAAAAGCGTCGTTTCTTGGTGTACGCACTGCTAAAATCAACGTATGTGCCACCTCACTACAAATGTGCCACTACAGTACACATATGCGCATTTTCAGTACATACGCTGCAGCATTTGGCATATGCACCGCCATATTGTGGAAGCGCCGCTCAACTCAGCATATGCGCGGCTTTCACGTATGCGCCACTACATTAAACATATGCGCCGCTTCAATACACATGCACAGCCTAACTACAAAAGCGCAACTACAATGCACGTATGCACCATTTTCACATATGCGCCGCCGAAATTGGCATATGTGCCACTAAATGACAAAAGTGCCGCTTCGCGCAGCATATGCGCCGTTCTGCATTTCGGCGCATATGTTTGCCCTATTTTCTACATGCATTTATGACACCCTAAATCGACCCAAGGAGAAATTTTTTGAAGCACATACCGGGGATTCTGCCTCTACTGGCCGCCCGAATCGACGGACTTGCTCGAACTGATGCTCCTCGCGTAGAATATATGTTGCTTTGGCTGCCATGCTGCTCCAAGTTGCTCTAGGCTCTCTCTATCCAATCCAAATCAAACAAGTGTACAAATGACTATTCTTGTGGACCCAGCTCCTATTTACAGCCTCCAAACCCTAATTCTGGCTAGGTGATGACTGTGACTGCTTCTGTGAGGACCGCCCTTTTTACTTCTGTTGTTATGACTATTTACATTACTGTTATTGTTATTTTTATATTTGTGGGATAGCAGTTCCCGGAATTGTCAAACTATTAAACTTTATTATGATTTCGGAAAAACTAATTGGGTGATGTTTGGATAAGTTTACATTTCAGAAAAAACATTAATTAGGTGATGATGGAAAATTGTAATATGATTTCATTTATGTTAATTAGTACTATGTCATGATAATGCATGTTTTTAGTTGCTTCGGCTATGATGATTTTATGTGGTTACTGATCTTGTAATTTAGTGTGCAGGAATTACTAATCGAACCACAGAATTCGGAGATCATTCTGCACCTTGTTATTTGTTATTCCCTATTAAGCCGATCTGATTCCACGAGGAACCAAGATCTCTTTGTGTTTGATGTAATGATGTAATGTGGTCTTTCGTATGGTCGAGTGGGTTAGGTTACCCTCATGTAACATTATTTTATAATTTGTGTTGTAAAAAGGATTGAAATTGAATTTCCTTATTTAATTTAAATTTATGAGGCCTTTTCTTGTGCTTTACCTTGACCAGGGGTGTCTTGTATGGGTTAAAGTTGACCCTGGGTTATACCCCATGGGTCCAGGGGCCCATTTGGCATGGGTAACCCTTGAGTAACCTCCATCTAGTCATCTTAACTTCCCCCTGAAGTTAAGTGGCGAAAATTGGAGGTAGGAGGGGACATGATGGGTTGTACCAACACCCAACCCATCCCCTCTACATTCCCCAAGGTAAGAGATGCCATCCATTATTGAAGGATTGACTTAAAGTCACCCCTTCCATAGTGAGATTCCCCCATGTGCTGTGGGGACACCCATGTGAAGAAGGGAAGAAGGGGCATGGGTCACCTGTCTTCTTCCCCATTAACTCCTTTTATTTCTCCCATGCGTAAGAGGAATCACATGAGGAGAGGAATAAGGAGTACTCTTGGGAAGGGTGAGTGACATAAGCCACCAGGGCAGAATAGTGGTTTTGGGGGAGAGTGAGAAGGTGACAAGTGTCACCTCCCCATTCCTCAAAACTGAAAAGAATTTGGTTATTTGTTTCGAACTTTGGGATGGGAGGGAGTTAGTTGAATTTTGGGGAAACTTTCATTTTTTGCCTTACCAAAAATAGAAAGATTAGCTTGCAGGAGAGAGAAGGGAAAGGGAGTTGGTGGCTAAGGTTGGAAGAGAACTCTATGGGCTCTACAACAGCTTCATTCCAGGAGGGCTTTGTAAGGTTGGTTTAAATTTTACCCTTGTTTCGTATAGCTGAATGTATATGTAAAGTGTGTGAATTTGTGTTTAGATTTGTTTTCTGTGGGGTTTGTTGTCGGGTTGTTTGATAGAGCTTCTCCCACTTGGGAGAAATGCTCATCAAGTTTGGGGTAGGGGAGGAGAGATCCTCCTCGGGTGCATACCTGTTTCCATCTTTTGGGATGTTGAAAGCCTGGAGGGCATGTATCTGTGTCTGTATCTTTGACTTGAGAGTCATATACAGTTTTCTTAAAAATTTGATATCAAACTTGGTTTGAGACCAAGAGAAATGGTATTGGTTAACTTATCTGTCAGGGTGACACTCTGGAGTCGAGTGTGTCCACTCTCCTGCCCCTTATGAAACTCACTGTAGTTGAGTTTCCGTGTTGTGTAAATGACCCACGGGTGTTTGTATGCTTTGGGATTGTTGTTGTTACTGTTGTGAAGTGGAGTGTTTGAGTTCCCAGGTGTAAGTATGGTCTCCCTAGCTCGGGGGTGACCCACTTGCGGGTCTACGGAAGGGAGGAGAGCTAGATGAGTGGTGTTTTCTTCTTTGTTTGTCTTTGATACGCAGGTTTTCCCTTGGAGCTTCTGGTTGGCTTGGGAGAAGTTATATTTGTGAAGAAACAGTTATTCTTCTTTGTCATGAGAATTAGGCCTGGTTCATTTCTTAAGAGTTGAAGAGAGAGCACCTCTCTTGTTATTGCTGTAATTTATTGTTACCCTGGGGGTGAAGGAAATCACCTCCCTGATCTTGTTATTAATGGACTTCTACTTGGTTGTCCCAAGTTATCAGTTGTATACTGTTTGGGTGAAGAAAGTTCATATCTGGGAAGTTGGTTGTTGTATCCATGGTTTAAAATCTGTAATATGAATGTGCTTAAATTTTCAAGTTTGTTGCTTTGTATACCTTTTTAAATAGAAAAGTCATCTCTTATTTGCAATCTAATCTAAGTTTGTTTATGTAATTGAAAGTTTGGAATTGCTTAACTAGTTGAAATGTTAGTTTTATGGTTCATTGTTCTAAAGGAAAAGACAATTTTAAATATTTAAGTTTATTCTTCATATATAGTGGTTTCAGTTAATTTGAAAAGATTAGAGGAAATCTAGCATGTATATATTTCTGTTTGTTAATTTAAGAAACTTAAATGTTTTATGAAAATAGAATATATATCGCTACATATAAATATATATATATATATATATATACTTATATATATATATATATATATATATATATATATATATATATATATATATATATATATATATATATATATATATATATATATATATATATATATATATATATATAATAAGTTGTTATATATTTACCATTTCTACCGAATAAGTGAAACTGGAATATATAGATATATATATATAATCGTTATTTAATTATCATTATAACAGGTTGAAATTTGAGAAAATTTTGAAATAAATAAAAATATATATATATATAAATATATATATATATATATATATATAACAGTTGTTATAAATTAACATTTTGACAGAATTAGAGATACTGAATAAATGGTTGATTGAGAAAATGTAAATGACAACTTGAAACTAAATAATATATATATAAATATATATATATATACATATATACATATATATATATATTTAATTAGCATTGGTTAATAATAAATTCGGATTGCATTCGTTTGACAGTCGAAATGCGAAATGTGAGAGGCTGTGAACAACATAGCCGAAGCTTCATATTGGGCGGTGGGGAGAAATCCCCACCGCAGTATCTATCTATTAATAAGAGGTGTGGGGAGGGGCGGAGCCCCACCCACACCCCACATCATGGGATGTGGGTGGGGCTCCGCCCCTCCCCACATCCCCCTTCCCTTATAACTCCGCGGCCTACACAGGCCATCACTCTGCGCGGCCGACTGTCTCCTCTGTCGCTGCGGCCATCGCCGCCCATATCCGCCGCTGCTGTGTCTAAAACAAAAAAAAAAAGTTAGGGCTTTTGGCCCTAACATATGAGTTGATCTCTTTTAAAAGGAAACACATTATAAATGCCATATATATAGACATATATAGATACTATATATGTCTATATATATAGCAATATATATAATGAAAGAATTAATATATCTATATATATATATATGTATAAATATATATATATAAAAGGGATGACGAGGAGTTTGTTAAACAAAGTTAAAAGATCATTTTTGTAAACTACATATACATTAAAATATATATATATATATATATATATATATATATATATATTATATTTATGGAAATAGTTTTATGAGCCATTTTATTGGACCCTCGTTTAAAATCTTGATAAAATGTGACACATGGATATACAAAAATAAAATTAAAAAAATATATTTTCACAGTAGTTTTTTTATTAAGTGTTGAACACAACAACCAAAGAAATTATGTTTCCATGATCAGGGTTTTATAAAGTGGAGAGCCTCCTACATGTATTAACAACGGTAAATGATTTACAATAAGAGTATTAATAATACTGATTAGGAATAATAACAACAGTAATTATAGATAAGAGAAAATAAAATTATAATTTAATGAGAGCATAAAGGAATATACCGTGTTACCCGGGAAGAGTTTCTCGGAAGTTTCACTATCAACGTAATTTCAATCACCGAAAAATGAAGAGGAAAATTACACGTCACCTTGCTTAAAAGAACACTGGAAATAAACTTAAGAAGCCATCATAGACATTCCATGTGGCCATTTTAATCCCAACTGTAGTAAACGACCTCATAAGTAAACCTGTAAGAGAGTCCGAAGAAGAAAAACTAACATTGGAAAACACAGAGGTGAAAATGAGCAACATTTCCCACATGGGATAAGAGAACTAAGTTGACGGACCCTTCTGCTAAATCTACTTAGGAACAAGATTAATTAATACAAACGAAGAGGAGATACCGTGATCGGAGAAGACTAGGAGACCGAGTCTAGTGAAGTAGTAAACCAGTCTATGTGACCTAGACCATCCTGAAGTTAGGTTTAATATCAACAATAGAAACAGTGATAACCCTGATTGATGTAAATCATGAAGAAAGGCCCGGATATACATAAAAAAAGCATAGAAAATGAAAGAGAGAGAGACCGAAATATAAACAAACTAAATTATCACAGAAATAGTTAAGGTGAGCGCGATAAAAATACAATCAAAATTAAGACCCAGAGAAAAGGGAAGAGAGAGCAAACAAACCGCCTTGTTGCAAATGCTAAGTCGTAGGAGGAGTATGTTTCAGGAAACAAGAGAGGAGACAGACAACCGTGCCTTGCTGAAAATTGACTAAATAGGGAGATCACTAGTCAGTTTAGTCAGAACAAGGCGTCGTGGGAAGTTGTTAATCTATCAGCGAACCACGTGCGTAAATGAGTGCTGCATAATTCCCACTAACGCCGTAAGGCGTTATGCTGCCGGAAATTGCCGAGGTTTAGATTTAGGAACTTTGGTAATCTCACTCTTGCAATGACGTTAGCGGCGTCGTAGAGATCCTCTTGTTTGTCTGCTTGCGTCTGGTTGCACGCAATTGTACTTATATCCGGTCGAAAGCTGTAGTATTTTCGCCATGAGAGAACACCGCCGAGCATGCTTACGCATGCAAGGGGGTTTGTAGGACAGTGTGAGAAAAGTTTTTCATATCTCGTGTCATAACCACATAACAGATGTGGCTATGACACGTGTGATGTGTGTTGTGACCACAAGGAAAATGTGGGCATGACAGCTTCCCGTGCCTGTTTTTCCTCCAGTTTCCTTCCCATTTCCCTGAAACGCGTCCCTTTTCCTCCAACCTATCCTAACCCCTTCGTCTTCGTGAGATTGTCCGTCTCTGATTCTTTCGCCCTTTTCCCGTCCAATCTCCCAAGGGAGCATCCTATCGTCATTAAATCTGTACTAGGGGCAAACTGGGGCATGTATCACTGTTAGACTATCGATTTCTTTGAAACAACGCTGTAAACAGCATTGCATCAAAGAGGGGCAAAATGTATACGCCTAAAAATGACACGAATCATCCTAAATAAATATTCTAAATATTTATTCCATTCTTCTATCAATTAAATAAATATTCTAAATTTATTTAATCGATTCATTGTTCCATAATTAAATAAATTCAATTTATTTAATTAAAATTCTTTTAAATGTCCTACGTAATTAAATAATCACATGTATCACTGTTAGACTATCGATTTCTTTGAAACAACGCTGTAAACAGCATTGCATCAAAGAGGGGCAAAATGTATACACCTAAAAATGACACGATTCATCCTAAATAAATATTCTAAATATTTATTCCATTCTTCTATCAATTAAATAAATATTCTAAATTTATTTAATCGATTCACTGTTCCATAATTAAATAAATTTAATTTATTTAATTAAAATTCTTCTAAATGTCCTACATAATTAAATAATCATAAATTATTTAATTAATCCAAATTCCTCTATCCTAAGTTCTAATTCCAAAAATCCACCTCACACTTACACCTCACCTTGTCCACCTCATCAGGTTGCACATGTAATTAAATATATTTAATATTTAATTACCTTATTTTCCCTCACCCACATGGCCTATTTCTACTCAAATCAGAAGTTAGTTAACTAACCAATCAAAAGTGTTAACTAACCTATCAATTGAGTTAATTCCTCAATCAATTCAGTCAGTTCCATAATCCACTCTTCTAACTGATCAATCAAGTTTGTTAACTAACCTGTCAATGGAGTTAACTCTCCAATCAATTTTGTCACATCCCCTCTTTCATGATGGAGCTGGGACACTTGTCACATTTCTACTAGTTGCACATTCATCAACCATCCTCAGCTGTTGATCTTCATATCTCCTCTCAACCGTTGATTCCCATTCTTCCAAGTCTATAAATGAAGCTTCATCCCTCCACTCTATTCATCCAGGCTTTTGATATTGTTACTCTACAGAAATCCAACTACGCACCTTTGGCACCCCAATACTATTTGCTTGAGATCACATACTTGCCTTGGAGCTCATCTTCATTGCATATCACAACAGCCATTTACCATCGACTTCCTTGAACACAGCTTAAAGGAGTGCACTCTCTGAGGGCTTACTTCATTTGCAAAAGGATGGTTGTAATAGGTAAACAACAGAAGCATCAATTTCAGGGAAGGTTTGCTTTGTGTTATTCATTACTATTTTCTTTCAATCTTTCTTGTTATCTTCTATTCTGTTGATGTTTGGGTTTTTACATTGTTCATTTGATTGATCCACGTTTTACCCTTACATCAATTAATTCCCATCTTATATTCGTCTCGCCCCGTTGGATCAAAATATTTGAACTCATCAACACGTGAGCTGGTAGTAAAAATGTAAGTCAGTGAGGGAAGGCGGCTGCACGATTGGCCAATAGCTTAGTTCTTGGGGCCTACGACAACATTGTCCTTTTGTACAGTCCTATGCATTAAAGTTTATGTGTAAAATTATATTTTTTTTTGGTAATTATGCATCATAGATTATTGCGTGAAGATCTCACATGTAATTTAATTCTCATCTTTTCAAACTATTTAACCTCATCAAGGCATGCCACAACCCGTAGTGCCATTGGCTAATTTTCTGAGTGTGCATGCATTTATTTAGGTGTTCACATTATTTTTTTGGTAATTATTTCAATTAGATCTTATTCCGATAAAATCTTCCATGTCATCTCATTCAAACATTGTATTGATCCCACCCCATCAAATCAAACGATTTAACCACATCAACAACATACGAGTGTCAAAGTAAAAATGGACATTGGTCAAGGTAGGCTTCAGCGTCGTTGGCTGATAGGTTGAAAGGCTGACGTGTCCTAGATCTAGGTTGTAAAGCTGACACATTATCCATCAAATTTGTAGGAATGGAAGCTAATAGGGAAATCACACTTTAAGTTTTAACCAAGTTAAAATTTAATAAATTCCTCTTGAACCATACATCTATTTAAAGTAAATCCAATGCTAAGTTGGCATAGTTGTGCAAAGCCATTTGCTAGCAAAGGTGACATGTTAGTTGGTGGGACTATTTTAAAATAACTGTAATTCAAATGAAATCATTCTTTCAAAGGGCCAAATAGAAATAATTATATTAAAATAACTTATATAGTTGTATTATATTTGAGCTTCACAAAAATATTACACGTGTTCAAGACTTGAACTTGAACTTCCTTGTCTTCTGAAGTAAAGATTTTAAAACTACTAAATAGTTTACAAAAACTACAATATTTAATATCATATTTACAAAATTCTGCACTAATTACTAAAAACTATCTTAGTAACCTTCCTCTAAGCTTTGTTGCAATTGGCATTGTGGGCTAAACCTAGAAGAAATAGTTATGCTTGATGGGTGCGTTCAAAATGAACTCTGTCTGCAAAGGGATGAGAACTAATGGAAGGAGTTCTCATTTCATCCAGAATACCCATAACACTCGTAACAACAATTCTCAAATTACCGATGAGTATGACTTCCCAAAGTGTTTGAAGATTCTCTGCAAGCCTCATCTTTCTACTCTCCAACTCCCAGAGTGCTCCAATAGAAGCGATAACTCTGAACTCATCTCCAACACTTGGTAAAGTCTCTTTCAAGAAGTGTCAATCCATTGTTGCTACTATAGGCAACCCTACTCTGAATTGTGATCGGACAAACATTTCTACCACCAATACCATTGATGTCATGAATTATGTAACCCACAAGACATTTTACAAGAAATAAGATGCTACCTCAGAACTGACACAAATCCTAATATCAAGTTCCAGGTATTCAATGCCAATGACTTCCATAATAGTTGCATTTACCTCATCCGATGGAAAATTGAAGATAATGTTTAACCTTCTTTGCGACACTAGTCCATAGAAAGTTGTCTCTCTACGATTAGAATGCAAGAAGAAGAGAGGCTCCATGATCTCGTGGGATAGGATTTAAAGAGATCAATAATATTTCCACAAAATGAATAGAGAAAAGGAAGATTATAATGATTGGTCAAGCGTATGATTAGATACGTCTTCATTTATGTAATTTAAAGTTAAATTAAATGAATGTTTTATTTAAATTGAAGAAAGTAAATAAGAATACACTAATCGCATTTGTGTAATAATTTGAGTGAAATAATATTACAAATGTCTAGATATTATTTATACGCATCTCAAAATCCATTCAAACAAATAGTTCACATTTAGAATTAATTAGAAATCTTGATTATGTGATGCAAGATATACACACACAATGCCATCTTTTCTCGCGATTGTTTTGGGAGTAAATTTGTATTTATGTTTGTAATCTTTGATATCTTATTTCCTATCGTCAGTCATGCATGAGATCCAATACTACATGTGTGTATTAATGGCAACATCCTCTTCAAATATTGTTGGTTATTGGGTTTCCAATTGCAACTTCCACCTATTACTTTATTCCCCACCCTCATATTTTCCTTGCTCTCTCTACATAACCATGAAGAATGTTATAAAGAACTTTCATATTTATATCCAGCCCTAGAAATGGGAACCCATGGAATTGGGGGCCTATGACTCCACCAAATTGAAAAAGGTTTTTGACTTTGATTGTGTTCTAGTTGAATTTGCAATACAGTAAGTTATGTACAATGAGTATCTTGTTGGTAATGATGTTATATTATGCAATCATTCAAGAATAAATTGGGTAGAATAATGTGATGTTAAACCTAACTCTATAATCATATTATTTTAGAAATGATAATTCAATTTTGATCTAAGTAGGACATGATCTATATGAACATTGCTAGATGAAAAGTGAGTTCATGATTCTAATGAGAGTATAAATGAATATTATTAAGTTATGATTAAGGTGCCTCAGTTATGTTTATTTGGACATATTAATGTTGTGATGAATGTGCAGGAGTAAATTGCCAATGGGGGAAATGGGAGAATTATCAAAACCCTAATTTGAACCACTTCATATGATGAAGTTTATTGTTGTGATCTTCAATCTCCTAGGGAATTAAGGTTGTGGCTTGATCTAACTAAGGTCCTCTAAGAAACCATAATCATGATCTTTCCTTGGTTTTACTTGGACCTTAGCCCATGAAGGGAATAAGGCCTACATTTGTTAAGATATGTGGTTAAGTGATTTAATGGTGATGTTAATTCAATTTTAACTCTTGTGTTGAGTGTGTCATAGGTGGTGAGTGTCATCTTATGTGTCAAATTTTGGATTTGTTTTTAAGGGTCTTAAAATGTCTTTTTCTTGAATATTTTAATGGTTTTAAGTTCCTAGGTCAAGTACCTAGGGGTTCAACACCTTTTGAGCCTTGAAATTTTGATTTTGGGGAAGATTTGACCACTCCCTAGCCCCTTGGGAAGGGAATGGCATGGATAGGTTTTGGGGAGAGGGATGGTGGACTTGTCACCATCCCATCTCCCCTTTCTAGGTTCATGGATGAGGAGTGGGTCAAACACACCCCATCCCAATTCCCCACACATGTGGGAGCATAACCTAGGAAGATGTTTGGAGAAAAGTGTACAAGTACACGCCTCTCCCCTAGGTCTCACACATGCGTGAGTCCATGAGGAGTCAAATCACTCCTTGTGTTTTGGGATTGGATGAGGGTAGATGAGTTGTAATCCATGTGGCACCTCCTCATTGAAGAAGAGGAGTGACATGGAACTCAATACATATATCCCTTCTTGCAAGTTGCAAGGGGACTTTTAGACTTCATTTTTTTTCTTGCATTATGAGAGAGAGGGGAGAGCTTGAGAAGAGGGGAATTTAGGAGATAATTGGATAAGCAAGTGAAGAGAGTTGGAGGAGGGAGGAGGAGCTCATCCCTACAATTTCATGTAGAGAGATAACTTATTCCATTCCCTTGCCATTCTTGCATGGTGTTTTATTGAGTAGTCTTCCTTTATTTGTTGTGAAATTTTCTTCTCTTGATGAGAAAATTTTGGTGAAAGATTGTGTTCATAAATTGGTGCTTTGTATTTTGAGATATATGTGAGTTAGATGGGCAAGAGTTTCCCATTGAAAACTTTGAGTACAACTTGAGAACAATTTTGAAATGTGATTATATGTTATTTTCTATCTTCTTGTGCTTGGGTATCTTAGCCTTGGTCTTTTGTTACTTATGATGGGTTCTAGACAGTTCTCCTGGCTCGGGGGATGGCCAGGACCACTTACGATCTCATGATGCCATATTGGTTAGGTGGAGAGCATTTCTCCTTCCATTAGCATGCTCACATTTGTTTCTTTTATCTTGGATTATGCGAGATGTTGGTGTGAAGACCTACTTACTTTGGCTTGCATAGTTGTGGGACATCATATGAAATATAAGGTAGTGTTATTTTCTTTGTTACTCATCTAAGTTAGATTATGGGAATGGTTGTAAAATTTCTTGGTTGTAAAGAAAAAAGGGACAGTTATTAAATACATGTATGTGTAATAAAAAGTTGTGGGTTCATCATTTTGAAGGAAATAGAGAGATGTTTGCAACTCAAGCTAGTCTTAAGCCAACACAATTTTCTCCTTGCAAAACTACTTAGAACATTGTAATATTTAGACTTATAAATCTATGTATTTGGGCATATCAATATTATAATATTAAGGATTGATGAAATGTTTAACATCTTTGAAAGTACTCTCCTTTCCATAGCTAAGCCTAGATTAATTTAACAAGATGATGTTAATGTTCTATGAAAATTATTTTGAGTAAGGTAACACACCTTAAAACACCTCCAACTTATCATGGTGAAAACACATATTGTTTGAACAAATATTAATCTCTTTGGGTAAATAAATAACATTGTTCATATGCATAGTTCAATAAATTTGTGTTTTTAAATATTGTTACAAAATGTAGAAATTATAAGATCAGATTGAAATAAATAAATACGTGTATATATATATAACTAATTAACATATTTTAAGTTGTAATAAATATGTAAATTATTATTATTATAAAGATCAGATTTAATATCAACCAAATATTCTTGTAAAAAAAAGTAAAGTAAGTTACATATATATTTAAATCTATTAAAAAGAATTAAATAATAATAATAAAGGACATATTAACAGTGCCAATTGGGGTAGGTGATAGGGCCAAACCCACAGGGCTCTGTGGGTCTCAAAAGGGTCGGCCCTCCAAACTTAACAAAATATAAACTAAATAAAATATAATTAAATCCATTTGTAAAAAATGCCATGAGTATATAGAGATTAAATACAAACAAACAGCATAAACTTTTAACCCATTTTGATCTCAGATTTCCCTGTCAGTCTCATTCTAAAGACATTTATACAACAATTACATTTATTCAAAAGATATATATATGTGATCATACATCCATGTTTGCATACACAAATTAGAATATAAGAAAGATGGACATGAGTAAATTTTGCAACCTCTTGTAGAGGCTTGTTTTCCACAATCTTTCATACTGCTCCTCTCTCCTTCAATCCCTCCAACCTACAAGGAAATGGAAGGGTAAAATGAAAAGAAATTATTTTTATGAGTTACACTTGTGAACTAGGGTTTTATTCTGGAGCCCTATATCCAAGGGATAATTTAAATCTAATCTAGTGGATGAGGTTTAATGCTCATTCTATAAGAAACCTAAATTTTGTTAAAATTTGCTTTACTTAAATTAATATCAATCTAATTGTGGCTAATGTCTTGGTGGGGGACAATGTGATTAGGCCCCTTGACTTATATCATTACTTAAGTCACTTTTCCAAATGGGATAATAAAGTAACTTAGTAATTAATTTTAAGTTTGGGGTGGGTCTATTGCTTGTAATCATTTTTGAAAATAATTTTGATCTTGACTTTATAAATTTGAAACTTGTCTTTTAGATAATGCTAATTTTTTTAATTATTAGTCAATTCTTCTAAGTGAGCCAAACCTTTTGTTTAGCCTTTATGCGAAAGTTATAGATGAGTTTTCTCTTTTATGATTAAATAATTATAGTGACGCAGGAGCATCCAGTGGTGTAAGGGCAATCTTGCATCACCCAAAAAGAAGTTGATTCAAAATCATTGCAGTTGTTTTCATTTCTTTCCATAATTAGTGTTTCTGGGTCCATAATCTCTTGAATAATGATGTAGGACTTTCAGCTTTTCTAAACTGCTAAAAATAGCAAACCACCAGTTTTGGAAAGTTTAACTGTCATTTTAGGAAAGTTTGCATTTGGGAACGGATTGAAGAGAAAAGTTATAGAAAGCTTCATAACTGAAATATTAGACCTTTGGCAGAGGAATCAAGCAAAGATCATGTGTGAGCTGAAAGATTTTAAAGTTTTTGTTTTCCGAAGAGCCCCTGAAATTTTTTGAAATGAGATATGAGGCACTAAAACATCCCATACCGTCTCAAAAAGTGATAGTTCACATCATGAGCTTTTCGGCACTTAAAGCGGTTCATCAATCAGACACCCAGATCAAAAGTTATGCTTCCCAGAAGTCGACCTACTTTTGGAGGGAGTTGTAAATTTTGAAATTTAGCTAGAGGCCGCCAAAAAGTACTATTTTTGACTATTTTGGGAACCCTGGGCAATAGTAGAGATAAGGGGGAAAGTGTAGAGTCAAGAATAGGTAGGAAAATGGAAACCCTAGCTAGTTTGGGGTTACATAAGGCTGAAGATTCTAGAGTCTTGAGGTTAGGAAAGTTGTAATGTGTTGCAGCCAGTAGAGGATTCATCCTCTGATTGTACTGAGCTTCTATAATGTAATGTGTTGTCCAAATCAATAAAAGAACATCTCTATTTTCTGTGTGTAATTTTTGTTGTTGTGTGTTTTATGATTTACCCCCTTCATCAAGTGGTATTAGAGCAAGGGTTCTTGAGGGTGTAGACAGATCACCAACCGTGAGGCAGTTTGCACCAGGACCTAAGGTTGTGGGTTTGCTGCGGAGATCAAGATGCCTCCATGAATAAATTGTATTGGGAGGAATACTTTGATAGAAGAGGGTTTTAGAGCCATACAAAGGCAAATCGATGCATTGCAAGAGGAGCTACGAAGAGGGTTTGAGCTGAGAACAAGAGAAGAAAGCGAAGATGAAGCTGAAGAAGAGCTATCTGAGGAAGAACAAGAAGCTGCAGGAGATCCTGCAGAAGTTAGGTTGTTGAGAGCCATTTCAAAGATCAGAAAGAGGCCCAAGATCTAAGTTTCTACATATTTTGAAGATTTGAATCCGGAATAGCTTATTGATTGGATCAATGAAATGGAGGAGTATTTCAAGTATGAAGATGTGGAGGACCCAGATTGGGTCAAGTTTGCAAAAACAAAGTTGAAGGGACACACTAGTATTTGGTGGAAGGAGGTCCAATTAGAAAGGAATAGAAGAGGAAAAGGAAAGATCACTAGATGGGATCAGATGGTGGAGAAACTAAAGAAGCAGGTCATTCCTGTGGACTATAAGATGGAGTTGTTGAAGAAGCTGCAAGGACTGAAGCAAGGTAACAAGTCTGTTAAGGAGTATACAAGAAAAGTTTTATAAGATTACTATTAGGACAGGCCATGCAGAGGCCAACAAGGAAAAGGTAGCGTGTTACATTAATGGGTTGAAGTCAAGTATTCAAGAGGAGCTAAGCTTGGTCAGAATGACTATCATAGAAGATAAGTACCAGTTTTCCCTGAAGGTGGAAGAGAAGCTGAATAAAAGATTTGATAGCAAGCAAAGGGGAAGAGGTCAAGGCGGAAGGACTAGTGGAAGACTCTATGGAGGTCATAATGAAGATCAAAAGAAAAGTGAAGAAGCTGGCACCAGTCAAAATCAGAGAGGGGATAATGCCTACCGCCCTCATGACCAAAACAATGGTGAGCAAAGAGGAAGAGGAAGAGGCCAACCTGGGCAAGGACCCGAAAGAGGAGGTTTTGGAGGAACTTGTTTCCAATGTGGAGAAGAAGGGCATAGAGCATATGAGTGTCCACAACATCAAGGAGGGACAAATAGAAGACCTAAAGGTAATGCACGAGTTGCACATGTAGATGAAGATGCGTAGTCTGAGCATTCTAAATATGCTGAAAGGGGAGAAACCCTAGTTGTCAGAAGAACTTTGTTGAATGAACAAAAAGAACCCATTCATAGGAAGAGTTTATTCCACACAAGGTGTAAATGTGAAGGTAAGTGTTGTGATATTATTGACAGTGGAGGCACTAACAATCTTGTTTCAGAGGAGATGGTTGACAAATTAAAGTTGACAAGAAGAAAGCATCCACATCCATATCAGATTGCATGGTTGTAGAAGGACCATAGAACTTTGGTCAATGAGCAGTGTTTAGTGAAGTTCAAGAATGGGGATTACCATGATAAGGTGCTGTGTGATATCAAACCAATGGATACATGTCATATGCTGTTGGGGAGGCCGTGGCAGTATGATAGGAGTGATGTCCATGATGGCCATGCAAACACATATTCTCTAACAAGGGATGGAGTTTGTCACAAGTTGAAGCCCTTTAAGGAGGTGGAAGAAAAGGTATGTAGTATTGCTAGAATTTGCTTGGTAGATGGTAGAAAAATTTTGGACGGTATGAAGCATGAGCATCATTTCTTTGCATCGATTCCTAAGATTAGTCAAGAGAAATGTGAAGATGTACTAGCAGAAGTTTCAGATATGTTGGAAGAATTTTAGGACATTATCTCTGATAATGTACCAGAAGGTTTACCACCAATGAGGAAGATAAGTCATCAAATGGATTTGATACCAGGAGCCAGTTTTCCAAATAAGGTAGCCCACAAAATGACTCCAATAGAGAATGAAGAGTTGAACAGATAAGTTCATGAGTTGTTAAGGAAGGGACTGATAAGGGAGAGCCTGAGTCCATGTGCGGTACCTGCAGTACTAGCACCAAAGAAAGATGGAGAGTGGAGAATGTGTACAGATTCTTGAGCCATAAATAAGATCATGATCAAGTACATGTTTCCATTGCCAAGAATGGATGACATAATGGATTGTTTGAGTGGAGCCAAGTACTTCACGAATATTGACCTAAAGAGTGGGTATCACCAGATATGAATCAGAGAAGGAGATGAATGGAAGATAGCCTTCAAGACGAAGGAGGGTTTGTATGAGTGGTTAGTCATGCCATTTGGGCTAACCAATGTACCGAGCACATTCATGCGGCTCATGAACGAGGTACTAAAGGAATTTTTGGGAAGTTTTGTTATTGTTTATTTGGATGATATTTTGATTTTTAGTAAGACTTGCGATGAGCATCTGATGCATATCAGAAGAGTTCTAGAGAAGCTAAGGGAGGAGAAGTTGATTAATTTGAAGAAATATAGTTTTACAAAGGAGTTGGTATACCTGAGATTTGTTGTCTCAGAGGAAGGTCTCAAGATGGACCCAGAAAAAGTAAGGGCTATCATTGAATGGCCTACACCGAGGAGTACTATAGAGGTAAGATCTTTTCATGGTTTGGCAAGTTTTTACAGAATGTTTATCAGGAATTTGAGTAGCATTTGTACACCCCTAACTAAGACAATGAGAGGGGATAGAAAAGAGTTTAGATGGACTAAAGAAGCAGACAAAAGATTTGATACATTGAAGTAGAAAGTCACAGAGCAACCTATTTTGGCACTTCCAGATTTCAATAAGGTATTTCAGGTTGATTGTAATGCTAGTGGTAGTGCTATAGGAGTTGTTTTGAGGCAAGAAGGTAAGCCCATTGCCTATTTTAGTGAAAAGTTTAATGATGCCAAGAAAAAGTATTTTTTTTATGATCAGGAATTTTATGCTATAGTTCAAGCTTTGAAGAAATGGAGACATTATCTATTGCCAAAAGAGTTTGTTTTATATATTGATCATCAAGATTTGTAGTATCATAATAGTCAAGGAAAGTTGAACCAATGGCATTTAAAATTGGTTGAGTTTTTGCATAGTTATACTTTTGTTTTGAAGCACAGGAGTGGGAAGTCTAATAGAGTTGCAGATTCCTTAAGCAGAAGGCAAAATTTGTTGATAGAAATGAAGATAAAGGTTGTTGGGTTTGATGAGCTCAAAATTTTGTATCCTGAAGATCCAGATTTTGTAGAGGCTTGGAAAGCTTGTCTGGAACCTATTACTTTGGATAGGACAAAATGGTTGGATTTCATAATTCAAGATGGAATGTTTTTTAAAGGAAGCCAGTTGTGCATTCTGAGGAGTTCCATGAGAGAGAACCTGATTAAGGAGAAGTATAGTGGAGGATTGGCTGAACACTTTGGTCAAGATAAGACCATTGCTATTGTTGGTGAAAAGTATTATAGGCCACAGTTGCATCAGGATGTGAGAAAATTTGTGTAGAGTTGCAAAGTATGTCAGATGGCAAAAGGAGCAAGTTAGAATACAGGTCTATATTAGCCACTACCTGTACTAGAGAATCCATGGGATGATATTAGTATGGATTTTCTTCTTGGTTTACCAAGGACACAGAGAGGACATGATTCCATTTTGTGGTTGTGGATAGATTCTCAAAGATGACACATTTGATTCCTTGTAAGAAGACTAATGATGCTATTCATATTGCATAGTTATTTTTCAGGGAGGTGGTGAGATTACATGGTCTACCTAAGAGCATAGTTTCAGATTAAGATATCAAGTTTGTTGGTTATTTCTGGAGGACATTGTGGAAGAAGTTGAAAACAGATTTGAAGTTCAGTTTTGCACACCATCCACAAACTGATCGACAGACACAAGTGGTGAATAGGAGTTTGGGTAACCTGCTACGATGCTTAGTAGGAGATAAGCCCAAGGGATGGGATTTGATTTTACCACAGGCAGAATTTGCTTACAACAATTCTATCAATAGGAGTACTGGTAAATCACCATTCCAGATTGTATATGGCAATAGCCCAAGAAATGCTTCTGAGTTAAGGAAGCTGGACAAAGGAGAAAAGACAAGTACTGAAGCTGAAGACTTTGCAGAACATCTAAAGAATTTGCATGAAGAGGTGAGAAAGCACATTAATAAGATGAATATTCAGTACAAGGCTAAGGTAGATCAGAAGAGGAGATATAAGGAGTTCCAGGTAGGAGATGAAGTCATGGTTCACTTGAGAAAAGAAAGGTTCCCAATTGAAACTTATAATAAGTTAAAAATGAAGAAATTTGGACCGTGCAGAATCTTGAAGAAGCATGATTCAAGAAATGCATATGAGGTCGAGCTGTTGAGTGGGATCAATATATCCCCTGTGTTCAACATTACTGATTTAACAGAATATCATGAAGGTGGCATAGAGGATCGACCAACAGAAGAACAGTGGAGTATTCTGGCATCTACTTCAATGGAGGAGATAGAAGAGATCTTGGATAGCCGTGTGGGAAGAAGTACTCAGAACAAGCAATATGAAGAATATCTTGTGAAATGGAAAGGAAGGCCTATTGAAGATTCTTCTTGGTTGTCTAAAGCAGAGGTTGACCGTTTGGGTTTTCCTCAAACAAACACCTAAGATGTGACAGGGTCACTTTTCAAATTACCTTAGGTGTCTGATGCACAGTGGTGTAAGGGCAATGTTGGATCACCCAAAAAGAAGTTGATTCAAAATCATTGCAGTTGTTTTCATTTCTTTCCATAATTAGTGTTTCTGGTTCCATAATCTCTTGAATAATGATGTATGACTTTCAGTTTTTCCAAACTGCTAAAAATAGCAAATTGTCAGTTTTGGAAAGTTTAACTGCCATTTCATGAAAGTTTACATTTGGGCACGGATTGAAGCAAAAAGTTACAGAAATCTTCATAACTAAAATATAAGACCTTTGGCGAAGGAATTAGACATTTAGATCATGTGTGAGTTGAAAGATATTAAAGCTTTTGTTTTCTAAAAAGCCCCTAAAAATTTTTGAAACAAGATATGAGGCACTAAAACATCCCATAACATCTTAAAAAGTTGACATAAATCCATTTACAAATTTCTAACATGATAGTTCACATCACAAGATTTGCGGTGCTTAAAACGGTTCATCAATTAGACACCTGGATCAAAAGTTATGCTTCCTGGAAGTCGACCTACTTTTGGAAGGAGTTACAAATTTCAAAATTTAGCTGGAGGCCACCAAAAGGTGCTATTTATGACTATTTTGGGAACCCTAGGAAGTAGTAGAGATAAGGGGGAAAGTGTAGAGTCAAGAATATGTGGGAAAATAGAAACCCTAGCTAGTTTGGGGTTACAGAAGGCTGAAGATTCCAGAGTCTTGAGGTTAGGAAAGCTATAATGTGTTGCAGCCAATAGAGGATTCATCCTCTAATTGTACTGAGCTTATATAATGTAATGTGTTGTCCAAATCAATAAAAAACATTTCTATTTTCTATGTGTAATTTCTGTTGTTGTGTGTTTTATGATTTACCCCCTTCATCATATAGCCTTAATCATAAGGCTAGAAATAATAATAATAACAATAAATAAATAAAATAACTCAAGGCTAATGGGGGTGATGGGTTTGAAGTTGACACACCAATCAACATTATTCCACCTCACATTAGTAGTGGCTTGCATATGATTAAAGTCTTCAGGACAATGTAGAGTGCGATGTAAAATATAAATATATGTTAGGTTAATGCTACCCATGTCATATTATATTTAATTTATTCAATAATTACCCCCTTCTTCTAGTTAAGTAGATAACTATCCTACTTTAGGGTGCCTTGGGCTCTTGTCATCAAGCCTCAACGCTTGAGGAGATGTTGACCTTTCTTACCTAAGTTACCTAGTTGTACTCCCCTTCCCTAGCGAAGATACTTAACCTCCCACATAGGCATACCTCATCAAACTCTTGTGGTTAGGACCCAACTATAGTCAAGCTGTTGATCCCCCTCTTATTCGGTGTCTATCTTTTGTCCACATACTCTAAATTTGTCCCTCCTTTCCTTTCATGTATGGTTGGTGAGTCCCTCTATACAAATTTATCTTGTTATGAGAACCCTGAGGCTATGGTGCATGTCCTTGTGCATAGTTATTTAGTAAAGTGTTAACCCTTCACCTTCAAAACAAATTAGGGTTCGAGTTGTGTTTTTTTGTGCTCAACTTTTTGGGCATGACAATTTTCCATCTAACTCCTTCAAAGTTCTCCTTCTTTGGCATGTGTTTATAACACTCTCCAAAAGGGGCTTCATTTTGGCTACAGGAATGCTCTGAATTTCGTGCTGGAAATGCACAAATTCTAGTTACCACCGGGATTCGATGTTCACATTTAATGCCATTTGTTTCCTGTGAATGCATGCACCATATGCTTCTCCTTGGCTCAAGAATGCTAATATGTTATTTCATCTTGTTTGTTTGCCTCCTATTGATGACACTATGGATTCTCAAGACCCTGAGTAAGGGTGTGAGTGTCTCGAGGTGGTGTGGTTTTTTGGATGTGTTCTCTTGGCTTTAGTACTAGATTCAGTTGGCATTAAGCATATATTATTTTTTGTTTTGATTATATTTGATTGTAAAAGATTATCCCTGTATGCTTTCATGGTGGCCATACTGTCCTTTTTGGCTTTGATTATCTAATTGTACAAGCTTATCCATGTATGTCTTCATTGTGGCCCTAGTGCCCTTTCTAGCTTTGTGGAACCTTTCGATATAATTTTTTATGGCTTTTCATATTAATATAGTATAGTTGCTCTGCACCTTTTTCTTAAAAATAACTTTCAAATCAATATTAATTCAGTATTAATTGGAAACAAAAAGTACAAAACTAGAATTAAAAATTTATATTACATTAGGATTTAATTTGCCACCATGATTAAAAATTTACATTACAGTAGGTGTTAATTTTCCACCTCGATTAAAAATTTGTTGGTAATTTAAGTTTAATTTGCCACCTCAATTAATAAAATTATCAAAAATATGGCCTATATTTGCCACCTCAATTAAGAAATTAGGAAAAATTTAGCCTTTTTTTGCCAACTAAATTAATATTTTATGAAAAAATTAGGTTCTCCTTCACCAATCTGATTAAAAACAAGAATGAATTTTGAGTTTTAAATTTCCAACAATTTATTTTTAAAATGATATTCTAGCATAAAATAGCCACCCTCTCTATGACTTCAATTCAATTTTTGGAACAAATCACCAAGTCGATTATATCGCAACATAAGTGATTCGCCAGAATTTCTATACAATTTTCTATGGGTTAGTTCTTAAAGTTTACCCTATTGCAAAATATTTTAAGTAAACCTAGAGATCAATTCCAATAGTGTCCCATAGATACTTAAAAAATTTACCTAGGAAATTATCATAGCCAGGGGCATTATCATTAGCCATAGAGAAAGTCACTTCACAAAGATCTACCTATGAGTTTCAAGTCATAGAGGGCCCACTAAGTAGTGGAGAGACTATACAATGGGACCACATTCACACATTGGTGAAGTGCTTGCTTAGTCCTAGAAAAAGACACTTAATCTTGAAACACCTAATAATGGTAGACAAAAGATTGGAGAATATCAAGAAGCTCAAAGAGGTATTGCTATCCTTCTTTGATATGCTTGATTCTTTGAGGAATTTGGCAAGCTCTAAGGGATTGAAAGATTTATTTGGAAACTATATCCCCAATTTTGAGCCACTGTAAATGAGCCTTTCTTTGAGCTCCCTAAGCTATATTATTATCAACAATTTTCTTTTATTGGTGAAATTGAGCAACATGAAACTATAGAGTGGGAGAGAACAAAAAGGGCCTCTAGCTTGGCAATGACATCACAAAGCTCTAAGGAGGTGGCCTTGTGAGTGGTGGTGAAACAATTCTAGCTAATGACCATAAATTTATAAAAACAAGCAATCCATTTGATGGCATCGTTCCACCACTAGATCTAGCCAAACCCATGAGAAGGATGTGGCTTAAGATTCTAAATGCATTGAATATGATTTAGCATGGGACTATGACTCAACACTGACATGTTGAGGTAAAATTATATTTTGGGAACTTTAGGCACCACAACTTGCCATTCAATATTAAAGTGTATTAGAATTTGATCTTAAAAGATAATGTTTTACAATGGCTCCACTAGTAATTGAAAACCACTGGCAAAAGAAAATATAGGCTAACTTGACAACATAGCCTTGTCAAGACATTTAAGAATTATTTCTATATCTAAATACAATTTTTCCATATCTAACATGGGCAATCAAAATGGTAGTAGCCAACATTTGGATTGAAAAGACCCAATTTATGCACATGTAATACCAAGCTGAGCTCTTTTGCTAGTTGTCCATCTCATAGGAAGATGGCTAAATTTATCAAATCCCAACTCAATCATATTGAAATCCCCACATATGAGCCAAGAGGTACTAGGAAGAGACTCTGCAATCCAATGCCAAAGAAGAGATCTTTCAATAGCATCATTCGAAGTGATGCAGAGCACACAATGGAAGCGGCAAACTTAACAACAAACTACCCAGCTGTCATATATAAATAACATGACTTGCTATAGCTAGCTACTATACCCTGATTCACTGTTACGACTGGTCACTACTTGTATTTGCCGAAAGATACATTCCCAACATGCATACCTCATATGCATTTGCAGCATACATTCTCTTGCGTGCTGTTAGAAATGTACATCTACAATGTACTTTTGAAGCACACTCGTTGGTGGGACTTGGATTATCGGCCGAGCTTACCACAGGGTTGCTGTTTTACCAATCACGCCGAAAACATATGCGTCAACCAGATTTCCATCAACGACGAACATTAGGGTTTCTTATGCCACTACTCCTATACACCATTACACAGTCTTCCTTCACTGAACCCTAGCACATGCAAAATGTTAGGTGAACTACTATGCGTGACCCACGAACTGGAACATCTACATCGCCGAAACAATAAAAGAAACAGGAAATGAAAACAAATATATATACAATGAAGCCATTCCACTGATTTTGACAGAAATCTTATCAGTGGAATGCCTCATATCGACATTTTGCAACAATGGGAAAACAGAGAGGAAAGGAAAGTTACAACTATGCAATTGTATTTACAGAGAATGGAAAACGAAATTGACAACACAGAAAAGATTGATTTCTCCTTCACAATGCCTGATTACATTCGCACAATCACATTATCATATGACTGATCATAATCTCAATCCCTAATCTGTATATGCATTTGGTTCATTTCTCTAGGTTTTTATAGATTCACCCAGAGTAGTACCAAATCTACTCCAAGCGACTAGGAGACTGATTCCAAGCGGCTGGGAAACACTACTGCCTATTTTTGGCATTATTACTATTTTTAGCATTGGGTGATTACAAAAGTCAAATGTCACTTAGGACTTACAAAAATGAACCTAGACATAAATGGAAATGAAGATGCATTGGTCAATAGACCTTATTACAAAATAAAACATGATTTTCTAGGTGCGCCTACACCATACTCCTGGGGTTAACAAAACTCAAGTCCCTTGAGGAACCAAGTCTGAAATGGAAAACCCGTGTTTGATGATATCCTCCTTGCTCATCCAAGTTGCATCCTCATCAGGCAAACCACGCCACTTGACCAGATACTGCTTGTAGGTTTTGTATCTGGTCTTCTTCTAAACCTTTGTGTCCAAAATACAGTCCAATTGAACTGGTTGGCTAGGTGGAAGATCAGAAATCCATTCTGCATCTTCTGCTCCTGTCTCTACTGTATTGGCTCCACTGAATGGAAACAAATCTACCACATTAAAGATGGGTGAAATTGCTAATCCAGGAGGAAGTTCTATCTCGTAAGCGTTAGGCCTAAATTTGTGTACAATCTTGCATGGACCTATCTTCTTCATGAGAAGTTTTGTGGGCTGCCCTTTCGGAAGTCTTCCCTTCTTCAAATATGCCATAACTAAATCCCCAACTTTGTATTGGACATCCCTTTTCTTCTGATCAGCTCTCTCTTTGTACTTCCCTATATTCTTCTAGATAGTTTCTCTGACAGCATCATGGATATCTTTCATACTGACTGCAAAATCTTCACCTTGTGCACTCCTTTTCTCTATGTCTTGGAGATCCTTGAGCTCCAAAATTCCTCTGGGATGAATCCCATATACAACTTCAAAAGGGCTCTTTCCTGTGCTCCTATCAACAGAGTCATTATATGCAAACTCTGCTTGTGGGATGATCATATCCCATGCTTCTCCATGTTGTTTAGTCAAACACCTCAAAAGATTACCCAGTGATCTCTTCACCACCTCAGTTTGTCCATCCGTCTGAGGGTGATATGCGGACGTGAAAGATAATTGAGTGCCCAATTTCTTCCACAATGTGCGCCAAAAATGTCCCACAAACTTGGGATCTCTGTCAGTGACAATATTCAGTGGCAAACCATGAATTCAAACTATTTCTTTGAAGAACAGTCCAGCAATATGTGAAGCATCATTGGTACATTTACATGGCACAAAGTGAGCCATTTTACTAAACCTGTCAACAACCACAAACACACTGTCAAAGCCTCTTTGAGTCCTTGGAAGACCCAAAACAAAATCCATACTGATGCACTCCCATGGCCTTTGCAGAATTGGAAGTGGGTGGTAGAGACCTGCATTTGATGAAGTTCCTTTGGCTCTCTAGCAAATGTGACAATAGTCTACAAATTTTCTGACATCTGTTTGCATCTTAGGCCAGAAATAAAACCTTCGCACTTGCTCCAATGTCTTGTCCAGTCCAAAATGACCTCCAAGACTACCGCAATGTTTCTCTTGGATGATGTTCTCCCTCATGGAACACCTAGGCACACACAACTGGCTACCTTTGAATAGTAGCCCTTGCTGTAACAAATATTCAGAAAATTAGAATGATAGGAATCCGAAAATTGTGAACAAACTGCATATATCTCCTTGAAGTCCTCATCATCTTGGTACATATTCTTGAGAGAATCCACTCCCACACTCTACAACTAGATTTCCTGTATAGTGCACACTCTTCTACTCAAAGCATCTGCCACTTTGTTTGCTTGTCCCTTCTTATGTTTGATGGAAAAAGTATACACCTAAAGTTGTTCAACCCACTTCATATGCCTGTGATTTAGCTTCTCCTGCAAATTTAGAAAACTCAAAGCATGGTTGTCAGTATAAACAATGAATTCCTTGGGCAAGAGATAATGTCTCCATTTCTTCAATGCTTGAACCATTGCATACAATTCCAGATTATATGTGGAATACTTCCTTTTAGTATCATTCAATTTTTCACTAAAGAAAGCAACAGGTCTGCCTTCCTGACTCAAGACAGCACCAATGGCTTGGTTACTGGCATCACATTCCACGGTAAACAACTTATTAAAATTAGGCAAAACTAAAATGGGTTTCTCTACTATTTTATGTTTGAGAATCTCAAAAGAGTCATCTGCTGCTCTATTCCAAACAAACTTACATTTCTGTCCTCCTTTTATGGTACCCAGAATGGGTGCACAAATGTGACTGAATCCTCTTATGAATTTCCTATAAAAAGTTGCCAACCCATGAAAACTTCTTACATCACTCACTGTTGTAGGCGCTAGCCAAGATAGAATAGCTTTTACCTTCTCTGGATCCATTTTCAAATTGCCCTGGGATATAACAAATCCAAGGTATGTGAGTTCTTCCTTCATGAAGATACTCTTCTCCATATTGATCATCAATTTCTTCTCATGCAGTTTCTTCAACACCTGTTCCAAATGCTGCAAATGTTCTTCCTTTATCCTGCTAAAAATTAGAATATCGTCAAGATAGACAACAACAAATTTGCCAATAAAATCTTTCAATACCTCATTCATTAGATGCATGAAGGTACTTGGGGCATTGGACAGTCCAAATGGCATCACCAGCCACTCATAAAGACCTTCATTAGTCTTAAAGGTTGTCTTCCATTCATCCCCTTCTCTAATCCTGATCTGATGGTATCCACTCTTGAGATCAATTTTAGAAAAATATCGAGCTCCACCCAAACAATCCATAAGGTCCTCTATTCTAGGCATAGGAATCCTATATCTAATGGTGATCTTATTTATGGCTCTTGAAGCAGTACATAACCTCCATTTGCCATCCTTCTTGGGCGCTAAAATTGTGGGTACAGCACATGGACTAAGACTTTTCCTCACCAAACCCTTATCCAACAGTTCTTGTACTTGTTTAGCAATCTCCTCATTCTGATTAGGTGTCATCTTATAAGCTGGTTTATTTGGCAATGTGGATCCTGGGATGAAGTCGATCTGATGACTTATGTCTCTCACAGGGGGTAGTACATTGGGCATATCCTCCACCATGATACCCTTATACCTATCTAATAAGTCCTGCACTTCTTTGGGGACCTTTTCCTTGTTGTTTTTAGACAAATCAGAACTATCTTTAGGTTTCAAAATCAGAGCATACCCCTGGGTTCTCTCTTCTTTCAGAGTATGGAGAAACTCTTTCCCACTCATTAACATGATACTTGAGCCTACATTCTTGTCTACAACTTCCGTTAAAGGATCCATCTTATAATGTTCACCATTCTTCGTGATCACAAAAGAATTGGATTTACCATCATGCTGGGCTTGTACATCATACTGCCAAGGTCTACCTAATAGTAAATGGCATGCATCCATGGGAATTATATCACACAAAATTTTATCTCCATATTCCCCTATCTGAAATTCTACCCAAGCTTGTTCATCAACCAAGACTTGTTGCCCTTTGTTCAGCCATGACACTTTGTATGGACTAATATGTGGCAACCTTTTCAAGTTCAATTTCTCTACCATTTCTACTGAAACTAAATTTTCAGTTGAACCAGAATCAACAATTAAATTACACTGTTTGCCAGAAACTTTACACAGAGTTCTAAATAGTGTCTTCCTCTGGGGTGGTTCCTTATTTTGTGGTACTTTCATCATTGTTCTTCTCATCATGAGACTCTCTCCATCTTGTGTTGGAGCTGCACTTCTTATAGGTGAGCTCACACTCTGACAATCTTCTTCTTGAATCAGTTGGTTCCTTCTCTCTCCTCCATGAGAGCTTGAGGCTTTCTCCGGACACCTACCTACTGTGTGCCCAATTTGGTTACAATTATAACATCTTCCCATGAAGACATTAGGACCTCTGCCTGGTCCAACAAATCTACCTCTCCCATTGGGTCTCCTTCCTCTGAAAGCCTCTCTGGAACCAGATTCTTCACTGTGTTCTTGCTGACTGGACTCCCCTTGATTTTTCTAGAACTGATTTCTACCACCAAAGCTATTTCTGCCCCTAAAATTCTTTCCACCTCTGCCTCTGTTCTTTTGTTCTCCTTTTCTTTTCAATTTCTCTTCTACTCTCAGTGCGACCTGGAAACACTTGTCCATGGTGTCTGGTGTCAAGATGGTAATCTCATCTTGTATGCTATACTTCAGGCCATTAATATACCTGGCAACTCTTCCTTTCTCATCCTCAGCATGTCCACACCTTAGAGTTAATTTATGAAATTCCTTTGTATACGTGGATACATCCATATCCTTCTGTTTGAGGTTCTGCATTTTCCTTTATATCTGCACTTCATAATCTGCCGGTAAGAACTGAGCCTTGATCCTCTCTACCATCCGACTCCAGGATGAGATCATGCTCTTGCCACTCTTCACCCTTTCTCTCTGGGTGTAGTTCCACCACGTGACTACAGCACCTTTCAATTTTGTTTTTAAAAACTTGACTCTCCTATTCTCCGGTACCTCTTTATACTCGAAGTAATTGTTCAAAGCCTCGATCCATTCGATGACTTCTTCTGCGTCCATCTTTCCGTTGAACATCAGAATCTCCATTCTTGATTCAGACGACTCCTTATCAAGCGATTTTATAGCCTCCAGAAATTGTTTCTGATCTGCAGATATATCTATCTGTGCTGAGGTTGTTTCCTCTTCCCCATCTTCTTCTTCTCCATCAGACTCCTCGTCTAGTTTCTTGCCTTTTCCTAAGGTTTTCAACTCAGCCTGGAGTGCTTCCTTGACTCCAGTCTTGATCAAATCCTCCATCTCCTTGAATTTCTTGGCCACTTTGGTGGTCATCCCCTTTGGAGGCATATCGGTAGACCCTCCTTTGCTTTCTCTGTCTGACATAAACATTCACAGACAATGCCAACACTTGATGCAGAGCTTTTGCTGGCTCTGATACCAAAATGATGCAGAGCGCACAATGGAAGCGGCAAACTTAACAACAAACTACCAAGCTGTCATATATGCATAACATGACTTGCTATAGCCGACTACTATACCCCGATTCACCGTTACGACCGATCGCTGATTGTATCTGCCGAAAGATACATTCCCAACATGCATACCTCATATGCATTCGTAGCATACATTCTCCTACGCGCTGTTAGCAATGTACATCCGTAATGTACTTTTGAAGCACACTCGTTGGTGGGACTTGGATTATCGACCGAGCTTACCATGGGGTCGTTGTTTTACCAATCACGCCGAAAACATGTGTCGGCCAGATTTCCATCAACGGTGAACATTAGGGTTTCTTACGCCACTACTCCCATACACCATTACACAGTCTTCCTTCACCGAGTCTTCCTTCACCGAACCCTAGCACATGCAAAATGCTAGGCAAACTACTATGCGTGACCCACGAACTGGAACATCTATGCTGCCAAAACAATAAAAGAAATAGGAAATGAAAATAAATATATATATAATGAAGCCATTCCACTGATTTCGACAGAAATCTTATCAGTGGAATGCCTCATATCGACATTTTGCAACAATGGGAAAACAGAGAGGAAAGGAAAGTTACGACTATGCAATTGTATTTACAGAGAATGGAAAATGAAATTGACAACATAGAAAAGATTGATTTCTCCTTCACAATGCCTGATTACATTTGCACAATCACATTATCATATGACTGATCATAATCTCAATCCCTAATCTGTATATGCATTCAGTTCATTTCTCTGGGTTTTTATAGATTCACCCAGAGTAGTACCAAATCTACTCCAAGCGGCTGGGAGACTGATTCCAAGCGACTGGGAAACACTACTGCCTATTTTTGGCATTATTGCTATTTTTAGCATTGGGTGATTACAAAAGTCAAATGTCACTTAGGACTTACAAAAATGAACCTAGACATAAACGGAAATGAAGATGCATTGGTCAATAGACCTTATTACAAAAGAAAACATGATTTTCTAGGTGCCCCTGCACCAGGAAGCATAAATATTAATAACCTTAAGAGAGTGGTTATTAATATTAAAAAGGACCCAGAAGGCACAATTAGTGCCTAGTCACATCTATGAGCCACTATATGCTACTACCACGTAGGTGAAATGAAAGTGGGAAGTCCACCATGACCTAGCTCATGAACACTAGGCAAAAAGTGACTTTTTGGCCAAATGACATGACAAATAGTAGAAAATGTGAAACTTGCAATTTTCAACTCTTGTAAGAAAAATACATCAAGTTTTAAATATCTTTGTCAAACATATTTCCTTTTAGGGTTAATAAGGCCCCAAACATTCTATGAAATAAAATTTATAGAAGAGAAGAATCAAGGGGCATGTCACCTTCATCAAGATCATCAAAAGCCCCATAATTATTCTTCATGAAGTCCTCCTCTATGAACACGACCACTTTTGGAGATTAGACCCAACAAGTGCCTTCTTTCAATCTAGAACAAACTCACTTTCCTTTGTCCCACTAGACAAGCTATAGAAATGATGAGAAGCAGGAGGAGACGGTGGTTAACATGTTGGTTATGATGAAAGAATGCTAGCAAGAAGCAACATTCCATTAAAGTGAGACTTGTTTGCCACCTATGATGAATCCCCTAGGGGCTGATAATCAATCATATCTTTCACATTATTAGGCTTTGAAACCTAAGGCCCAACAACTGGCAATTGAGGACAAACACTTGTAGCCCCAAAATTATGAGCATTTATTTTATTGCTCTCTAGTCTAGTCTAGTTAGTTTTTTGAGATGGAGAATCACCAATAGGCTACTTGGGTTGAGGCTTAAAGAGTTTAGTAACTAGAAGACAATCTCAAATTTTGTGGTTCAAGGATTGACACCAATTATAGGTATTTGGCAAGTTGAGATACATGACCCTTTAGATAAGGCTCTGAGTTCCTATCCAAACTTCTATGGAATTCTAAGCTATAGGAATGATGAGAGGTTAGAGGAGAAGGTGGTTAAGAGGTTGGTTATGATGAAAGAATGCTAGCAAGAAGTGGCATTCTATTAAAGTGAGGCTTGTTTGCCACCTATGATGAATCCCCTAGGGGCTAAGAATCAATCATATCTTTCACATTATTAGGCTTTGAAAACTAAGGCCCAACAACTGGCAATTGAGGACAAACACCTGTAGCCCCAAAATGATGAACATTTCTTTTATTTCTCACTCTAGTCTAGTCCTCCTTAGTTTTTTGAGGTGGAGAATCACCAATAGGCTACTTAGGTTGAGGCTTAGAGAGTTTAGTAACTAGAAGACAATCTCAAATTTTGTGCTTCAATGATTGGCACCAATTATAAGTGTTTGGCAAGTTGAGATACATGACCCAATTATAAGTGTTTGGCACCAATTATAAGGGCTAGGCTTGGTTTTCAATGAACTTACAAGGACATTTAGAAGCCATTTTTCTATGCATCCAAGCCAGCAACCTCGGCATCAAGTACTAGGCAACTTTGGCTAGCAACCATATAAAAAGGAAAGAAAAATACTCAAAGACAAGAGAAACTAAAAAAAGCAACAATAAATATGGATATCACCTCCTCTAAATAACAATTTGAAACAAAGATGACAATGACAAAAGGATAACACAAACAAAAGTATGAAAACCAAGCCTAGCCCTAGCAAAGCGTCTTCTCCCAAATGTATTTCCTTTCAAATCAAATACATCTTAAAATTAATTCTATATCCCAAAAGAAAACCATATCCATTACATATCTAGTTAAATATAAATTATAAATTTTGGTAATCCTCGATAAGCAAGAGAGTGATAAATATTACTTTCTAACCAAACCCGTGGTGAATCTTAGGAAGTTACCACGGTTATCATAGGTTCAGATCAGAGAGACCCTCCCTCAAGAATGACACCTCATCATTAAGTACTCATAACCAAAAAATTAATAGATCACTTCCATGTCCATTCAAATTAGCATCTCTGTTCATGGAATTTGGTCCTTGAAATTTTCCTCTTTCCCTGCACTAAAAATCATGCAAATATAAAAAGATAATTGTTTCCTTGGGAGACCCCTATAAACATAGGATAGCCACATGTGAAGCAGAATCAAATGAAGGAAAAATGCCTGATATCAATTAAAATATGGGCAAAGCTTACTTCATATGATACATCCAAGGTTGTCTTATCTGTCTTCGTTCACCCCATCTGAAGTTGTGGGCACACAAACTCAAGCCAAAAAAGTACCCCCAAAACAAAAAAATAAGAGATTCTTGGGTTCATCCTCTCTTCCCTTACTTCTAACACACTTATTTTCAACATCTTTTGACAACTCAGTCACTATTATGTTATATACATTCCAATTCTACAAATAATAATGATAACTTTAGCAGTACCCGTGATTTTATGGTCTCCAGACATTATTCCCTCTTCTGCATGCAACTGCCATTCATCCTCGCATTGACACCAGGCTTCTTCATGGCTTGAAAGTACAGATGGAGAAACATTGTCTACCTGAAAAACTTGTCTGCTTGTAGATAAAAGATATTCATATCATTAATAATACACTTCCACTTCATCTTGGGTTAGAGGAATCCTATGTAAAATGTCTTCATGTGGAAACATGGAAAAAACTTTTCAAGGGGATTTGAATTTGGACCAACACCAACAGCATTTACTGTTAAAATCTTAGTCCCCACCATTAAATTGTTAATCTATTTATACCATCATAGAGCTAGCTCACTCAAGCTTAGCACTGTGGTTGGTATCTGATAACCATAACAAAAGGATAAAGAGGAATGGCCAGATTGGACCTGTATGTTCTGTTTCTTTTTGCATCAGCTTTTTCCCTGCAGCATATCATGGTAACGATATTCAAAGTCTTACTTAGTCCTAGTATGTATGTATACATTGGATGGATATATACATAGACAGTTTGGAGCTTCTAATGTGTGAAGAGTGCAGAGAGATTGTGTATATATATAATTATGGTTTTCTAATATGATGGGTGTGCATAGGGTTTGTTGAGTGTTGTTGGGTTGATTTGTTTCAGGTATTTGCTGCTCCAACTCCTCGAATATTGTATCATTGGCAACATGGAGAGGTAAATGAAAAATCATGACCTATTTTCATGTATCAGATTCATTTATTTGTAGCATTTCAAAAGCTAAGTTATCCTGATTTTGACTTTTATTATAGCCAACTAGGAATGTGGGGAGCAATGGCACAACACACAAGAATTCACCATATGGGGCAGTGTCACCCTCACCTGGCAATGGCATAGACTCAGGGACCCTTAGTCCTTCTGGTATGTATTAACCTAGACCAATTTTAGGTAAGAATTATTCTAGATTTCCATTTGTTTGTATGGTTTTGTCATGCTGAGAGAGATATTGTATGGGACAGATTGCATGCCTGCGTGTTCAAACAGATGTTCAGCCACCCAGCATTTGAATGCATGTATGTACTTCTGCCAATATTGCTGTGCAAAGTGCTTGTGCGTTCCTCCTGGAACATATGGAAACAAGGAATTTTGCCCTTGTTATGATAATATGAAGACCAAGAAAGGAGGACCCAAATGCCCATAAAGCTCTATCATTCTCTGACTTTTGATGTGTCCACAGGACTTCGATCTCAATCAGACTGTGTATGAGACAGATATGTATATCATCTATATTTTGAAGACATTGCAGTTGCAGCACTTGAGGAAGTTATAGATACCTCTTGTACTGTTGTAAAAAGGAACCAAACATAACCACGAAATCATTGTTACCAACCGATGATGAGGTGATTTTAGTTTGTTTTCAAATAGATCAACACTCATTGGTTACGAGTACATCTGTCTGCTTTTTATTAGGTTTCTGTTGGTTATATATTTATTTGAAAGAAATAAATAATCTTTTTAAATAGGGTAGATTGGGGGTAAACAAATTAAATAATAATTAGTAAACATTTTAAGATAATAAGTGTTTAATTATTTGGTATAAATATTTGAAAATATATAAAAATTTTAAATAATAAAATAAAGGTATTTAATTGGAATCTCACTGATAGAATATACAATGCAAGATATTTAAAAATGATTAAATATCAAAAAATGTCAAATAAATGTCTTGGAATTTAGAAAATGATTATCGGTCTATTTAGTTCACTTCCATAACTACAAAAGTAATCTATGCGCCTAAAGATCTAAACATGGCTGATAGATTTGAATTGACTAATTTTGCTATCTATTTCTAGTTTGCCTCGATGTCTTCAACCTGAGATACAGATGTGTGGTCTCTCAGGACACTTTTGAGGAGTTTTCTAGGCAAGGATGTATTCTCCTCTGGTCAAACCCCGAGGATATTGCTTTAACGACTTTTGGAAATGATTGAAAATAGCAAGCAATTATGCACAAATGCCTAGATGTTTTTGATAAAGATAAGCGGCAAAACCAGGGTGTCGATCGGGCTATTACAAAACAAGCCAGAGGGCACACAAAATAGGCTCACACAGCCAAAGATAGAGCACTAACAACTTACAAATGTCTAGATGTTGATGCAAGCAAATGATGAAGTATTAACACTCTGATAATGCTCCTAGAATGATGATACAAGTAAGAAAGAGCTTATATATGATTTCAAAATGAATTAGGATTATTTCTTAAATACAACTCCAAAGGGTGCAAATAAAATGTTAGACACTTCATGTTAACACACAACAATTACTTAGGAAAGGGTTGGATTAAGCATAAATTTGAATTTGGATTTTGAAATAGCGAGGATCATTTATGTGATTATGGATCTAAACCTAGACTATGCATGGACAAACTAAGGGTTAGAATTAGTTCCTAAGAATGAATACATATGGAAGGAAGTTAGCCTTGATTATGTGTTAGCTTTTATATAGAAAATATTCCGCTTGTACATTCTAGTCATTACATAAGAGAGAATTGGGTCAAAGTAAGCCCAAAACAAAGGGGAAAAGTGCAAGGTATGCATTTTTCACTATTAGATTTTGCACCCACTTTGATTTGCATGTGAACTATTATGATAATGCTTGTCAAATTAAAAACAAGCAACCAACATGAAAGTAAATATTCAAACATTCATAAAGAGGATACCAATATGGATGTCACTTTGTTACATTCTTCTTTCAATGAGTGTTCTATGCTAAAAATTTACAAAAGAACAAAGATTCAATGAGTAGCATTTGATAAGCATTTAAAATAGATACGAAGTATGTAGAACCAAAAGAAAATGCAAAGGAGTACATGAAGATTCCACCTAGAAAACATGAAATAAGATACTACTCAAGGCAAAAAAAAAAGTAAATAGGTGCTACTTGAAGCAGCAAAAGTAATGTGAGACCATCTAAACTGGAAGTGATCATAAGGTAGTCATTGGAACCATACTCATGAAAGGAATGTTAGTAACCTTAAATTCTCCCTCCAATTTGTTGTATGCAAAGAATTCAAAAGATTTAAAGGAAAGGGGAAAAGATATGTAAAATGATGTAAGCCTTGACATCATCAAGTCACAACATAATGTGAGGTAATCATATTATCATAAAAAATTATATGAGGCAAGGTGCCCCAATTATAGTTATAAATCAAGTAAAAATAGCCATGAATGCTATATAAGGACCCCTATAAGCATAAACAAGTGTAAGATGTCATCATGATAAGCATCAATAATGTGTAATCATCATAAACATGTTAGTGTAAGATATAATCATGGTTAGTGTAGACATGTCAAAGTTATAAGATATAAGCTTGGTGTTTATAGAATAACCTATAATCATCATAAGAAAAAATCATGTGAGTGTAAACAAGTAATCAAGTATACTAGAATTAATAGATGTAATCATTAGAAGCATATAGATCATAAAATAAATATTTAATTATATCATCATCAAAGTGAAAGTATGTCAATTGTCATAAAGGAGATGCCCCCAAGTGGGAGACACAATACAATGTACATGAAAATAATATGATGTATATATAGATAGATAGAGTGTGGAAGCTCCAAGTTTCAACCAATGATACGGTCATCATCCATCAAATCATCATCATCCCAATTATGTTCCTAGTAACCATCTTCTAGAGAGTGGGTTTTGTTATGATATAAAAGATTACCCTTAGTAAAAATACTTGAAAGAGGTGTAAAGAGTGATTTTCCTTTCTTTACCCATTGTTCATGTGTTTTTGGAGGTGGGCCCATAGATATAAAACTTTGTGCTTGTTTAACGTTGGAGTGTTACTTTGGGACCCATGTAGTAGATAGAGCTTTAGAACATGAATCAATGGGATTTCTAAATCTTACTTTATTTAGTAGGCACGAGTTTTCCATAGTCCATGAAGATGATTTCTAGCTTTTGGATCCAACTATGTTTATTTTTTCATCAAACATAGTGGTCGATAAGGATTAAATCTTGTTATGTTTTCTTCATATGGAGTATGATAATGAAATTATTGTTCATTGTTTTTGTGATACCTTTGGAGGGATTGGACTCAAAGAAGATGACTTTGTTTTCTCCATGGCTTTTTTCCTTGTGATTCTTTCTTTTATGATTTACTTTCTTTGCTTGAATTATGGTGGATAAAGATGAAATCTCACTATCTTTTCTTCATATGGAGTATGAGAAGGAAAATATTGCTCATTGTTCTTGTGATCCCTTTTGGAGGGATTAGACTCAAAGAAGATGACATCGTTTTCTCCATGGCTTGTTGCCTTGTGATTGTTGACCTTTTAAGATTTACTTTCTTTACTTTAACTATGGTGGATACAGATGAAATCTCACTATCTTTCTTCATATGGAGTATGAGAAGGAAATATATCTCATTGTTCTTGTGATACCTTTAAAGGAAATAGAGGCAAAGAAGATGGCTTTATTTTCTCCATGGTTTGGTGCCCTTTGACTCTTTCTTTGATTCTTTTCTTTTCATCTGAAGATGTATTATACAAATCATAAATTTTGTCTTGGTGCTTATAAAGAGGTTCTAGAGGGGTCTTCATATATGTTTTCATAGTTTAAAATGACTCAATTTCTAACTAGACTCATATGGATCTCTCTTAAATTTAACAATTCTATATCCCCATGAACATATTTGAAACATTGGGGCACCATAGAAGGGAATGCTTTTAATTGTTCCACCCAAGGCTTACCAAGTTATATAAAAATTTGATAGGAAGAAGGAATAATTTGAAATAACACATTCCCCTCTTTACTCAACTCACTTGTAAAGGAAGTATAATGAAACTTGTAGTAGATGTTAGAATCTAAAAAGATTAATAACCCAGAAAACTAGTGCAAAAGAATAGATATCTAAACTATGAATGCAAATGATATGAAATCAAACTAGCAGCATAGAGTTAGTCTCCAAGATAGTAATGCAAAACATCATTAAGAGGATGTAAAAGAAAAAGATACAAAATACAAGGTAGGTTGCATGCTTATATAGACCAAGGAGAGGGAGGAGATGGCAACACCGACCAATGAGGAGAAACCATCTATCAGACTAAAGATAGCAAAGTATCTTCCCAAGATAGCTAATGGTTGCTCACTTGTAGGAAAGTGACACCTCATAATCCACTCACCTAATAAGACATGCTTTATTAACCTAAGCAAGATTAATAAAAGTTTAGGATAAACTTAGGAATAAAGAAAAAATAAATAACCCAAATAGGAAATAAAAACCTACATTAACACCCACCTTAAGCGTAGCTTAAGTGGATGTAGAGATGGGTCCCGGCAAATCAAGCCTGATGAGGTGTCCATGTACATAAAATTCCCCCCAAAGAGAAGAAGCCCCCCTCAGAAGAGAGAAAAGCCCCCGCAAATAGAGAGAGAAAAGACCCCCCAAAGTAGAGGGAGTTAGGACTCCTAGTGAGAGGATGAAGCCCCCCAGAAGATGAAGGCTCCCACACCCCCAGCAAAGATCGCAAATGAAGGAACTTGCTCTCAGTGAAGGGTTTGGTGAAGATATCAGCAACATGCTTAGAAGTCAGACAGTAGCGAAGGTTGATGACATGGCCATGGATGAGATCCGAGATGTAGTGCATGTGGACCTCAATGTGTTTGGTCCACTGATGATGGACCAGATTCCATGAGATGTGAGTAGCACTATGGTTGTCAGAAAATATGACTAATGGTCATCTGATCTGGATACCAATTAACTTAGTGAGAAGATTCTGAAGACAAATGGCCTCAGTGGCGGCATTTACAGCCCCCTGATACTTGGCCTCAATAGAAGATAGAGCAATAGTAGACTGCTTCTTGCTCAACCAACAAACAAGACCTGAACCAAGTGAGAAGCTATAACCTAAAGTAGACTTGCAATCTTGAAAATCACCTACCCAATCTGAATCTATGTAGCCCACCAAGTCAAGATCAATGTCTGTTGCATAGTGAATCTCAAAACTATGAGTACCCTGAATGTAGTGAAGTATCTACTTGGCTAATTTCCAATGCAGCTCATGGGGTCCTGCATGAATCGAGAAACCATGTCTACAACATATGAAATGTCGAGTCTCATATGAGTCAAATAAATGAAATTCCCAACAAGTTGTCAGTACAAAGTGCCATCAACAAATGGTGAAGAACACTGAACCTCAAGTTTGACTCCAGAAAGGAAGGGAGTTAAAGAAGTCTTACAATCAGTCATATGAAATCGTGAGAGAAAATATAGAGCATACTTGGACTGTGTGATGGTGATCCCAGAAGCAAACTAGAAGATCTCAATCCTGAGAAAATAATGCAACAAGCCCAAGTCAGTCATCAAAAACTTGTCATGAAGGGCAGTTTTGACTACCCTAATGGCAGATGAAGAACTCCTTGTGATCAGCAAGTCATCAACATACAAAACTAGAAATAGGAGTGAATCATCATGTTACATTCCCAATTTATGATTTGACTTAATCTTAACTTTGTGTGGTAATCAGAAAGATTAACCATAGTTTAATGATTAGATGTTGTGGAAATATCTAATTTAATCATTGATTATGAGAATACTGACTAATGATAGTTAGTTATGAAATTACATGTTCATATGAATATTTGATTATTATGAATTGTGAATTAGATGATGATGCACTGATCATGGTTTTATGATGGTGAGTGTGAACAGGAAATGAATCTTCCTTTGAAGACGGAAGGAGAGTATCATCCGAGAGGAAGAGATAGATGTTGGGAAATGGGTTCAATTGCCATCTGAGTATCAGACTTTATGTCCTTATGAACTCTTGTAAGTTGGCATAAGTTACGTCTTTTCTTTGCTAGTCGATTATCTATATGTGTCGTCTTGTCGATTGAGTCATTTCAACAATGTTTGCATCGACTCGACCAAACGACGTTCTTAGAATGTCAATGCAAGTCGAGAGATAGTCTCACCAAGTGGCAGAGTACCTTCTTGTTTCTCTATTTATTCCTGAACCAGGATTTTAAACTTATTATTCTTGGTATAATATGCTTTAGGTTTATAGCAAAGAAGGGGGAGCGGTGCTCGACCCCTAAATCGCATGTTGACTGTGCCACCATGTTGGTGATGATGTCGTATGATGACATCTTGATTGTTATGAGTATCTTCATACATCAAGAAGATGTATGGAAATAATATTATGTTATGACTATTTAAACCTAATATCGAACCCCATGTTAATATTAATATGGTTATTTGTTTTGTATTTTGGATGACATCACCCACGATAGTGAAGTTATGAAATGTCATTTTGGACCAATGGGAGCTTTATGCTCACTGCCCACTTGCATATAACAAGTATTGGAACAAGAGTCTCCTTAGAAACCACAGGTGGCAAAGTGGAGAAACCACCCACCACTTCATGAGCGTGGGTGGTAGTTACCCTGCATGCTCAGCATGCCAAGAAGACCAAAACCCAACTGTGGTAAGTCTTGTCACTATCAATTATTATCATTATTCATTCTTGTCATCATCTATGATCATTTTGTTGTTCTCTGCGCTCAGAAAATAGAGCAAGAACAAGGAAATTTTTAGTTGGCTGAAACCTTTGGGAGACCACAGGAAGTGGCATGTTAACACTCGGCTATGAGTCTCGATAAACCATGTTGACAACACCAAAATGACTTCATTCAGGTTAGAATCAAAGTCTGGAAAGACTTATTTAATGTTGATTATTTTTAGTAATGATTCCCTGTAGTATAGTGTCAACTGTGTTGACTTTCATATGATATAATTGTTGTGTTAATCATTTGAAGCTTTCGGGCCACAATCCATCAATAAGCCAAACTTTATATCTCAAACCTTCATGTCTAAGTTACTGTGTTTAAACTTGTTAATGTATTCATTTGGAGGTATACTCCAGGCCACGAGGCTGATAATGATATATATAACACATGTTAATATTGACTGTAATTCCTATAGATGTTGCTTGAGGCCTTTAAGGCCAAGCTCAAAACTACTATAGCAAACTCATGTCGAGTGCCAACATGGCATAATTGAAAATAAGTTTAAAGATAACACTAAATCTCTTATGATGAGCTTGAGCCGATAGTGCTCATGGCATATCATGTGTAAAACCATTATGTAAGATATATGTTTGAAGGCTCGACCTGCATGTGGTCGAGGCACCAACCTTGAACTATTATGATGATCTTTTGAAACTTTAATCTTAGACTGTGCCAAGAGCACTTAACTACAATCTTGAAACCATCATACATTGAACTCGACTGCTTTCGAAGGGGTATTAAGATAACCAAAGGCAGTATTTTTTGACCCCTCGATTCAGGAGGAGGATTGCGATATAAAAGATTATTGTTTAACTCTATGGCAGCTTTGCATGCATGCTGGTATATTAGAGAGGATTATATTCTTGTTGTTTATAACATTATGAGATGGGAAGCATAATTAGTTTAAGTCTTATATATATTATAATGTAAATCAAAACCTCTTCTTTACTTGTGATCGAACTCCATGAAGGGAATATTTAACATTAAAAACTCACATGGGTTTTAGAGTTATTGTCTAATACTAAAACCATTTTAATCGGTTAAGGCAATGTATGCCTATGGTATTATGATCTTGAATTTAACCTATATGATAGATCACATTGAAATTGTAAACCATGGAAGACCTAGGTTGGAAAACTTGGTTTGACTTTTAACATGGTTGAAAAATGGAACAAAGTGGCAAGGAGTCACAGGTTCCTCATTACGACAGTAACCTATTATGTTTGATAGACTCCTAAGGTGGGAGTCGATCGTCCTGGTATAGGACTATGAATTGAACTAAACCCACTTATACTAGACCTAAAGAGAGGTCAAATTAAGCATATTGTAGGATGAGGCAGCTTCTAAGTCGAGTCAGGGTGGTGGACATACGACAACATTCATTGTGTAACATTCCGTGAAGGGTGGGGCCGCTTTCAGGTAGGAAGTTGTGCAGGGGACCGCCGGTCTGTGGTTGGAGGAAAAGCACTCGGATGATGCTCTCCTTCCCAAGCATGAGACAAGTTGAGGCTTATGAAGATGGATGTCAAGAGTTCCAAATGCAGTGTTTTTTCATTATATGACTTAATAGTCAGTTATTGTGTATAATTTGATATTTGATTCCTTGAGCATAGCTTTGTACATGCATAGTGAAGGTTATTCACTAATGAGATGTAATTGGACATTGTAATTGTAAGTTTTGCTATATTCTAGTTTAGAATAACATGCTTAATTATTGAAATGATAATGATTCATTCTTGTTTAACTCTGATTTGGGTAATCATGATGTATTCTAATTCTTAGTTAAGATGAATACTTATGTTAATTATTGAGAATTTAGAATGTGATGTTACACATCCTGCTACAGAATGTAGACATTGGGATCAGAATGGCACTGAGTGAACCCAACTATCAAAAGGAAGGAGTCCATCTTGGCATACTAGGCCCGAGGAGCCTGTTTGAAGCCATAGAGAGACTACTAAAGATGGAACACAAGTGAAGAATCCTAAATGAACCCATGTGGTTGCTCCATGTAGATCTCCTCCTAAAGGTCACCGTGAAGAAAAGCACTCTTCACATCCATCAGGTGTACTTCCCAACGATTGGCTGTAGCAATGGTAAGAACAAGTCAAATGGAATTCATTTTGACAACTGGTGCAAAAGTCTCAAAGTAGTCAATCCCAAGAACTTAGGAGAATCCTTTGGCGACCAGGTGTGTTGGGATAAGTTGCCATTAACTTACAATCCTAACCAATTCATGTGTCTCCAAAGTTCTTTGAATGTGTTCCCCAGCACATTAGGACTTTGAGAGATTAATTATTTATTAATTATATCACTTTGACTTTGAGATGGGAGCCATGAAGACCTTGTTGACTTCTCCTAAGTCTAAATTTAGAGTTTGATAACTCCTAGTGAGTGGGAGTTAGACTTGGGCATCCCCTTTTTCATGGGACTTATATTTAGACTTGGCGTTGTGCTTTTTTATGTACATGAGTGGATAATGTTGAGGCACCTTGCATGGATATAATGTTGGAGTTAACTATAGTGTTAGAGATACATGAATTGGATATTGCTTGCATGTGGTTAGAATAACTTGCATGGACTTGCATGTTTTTGCATGTTACTTGCATGTACTTACATGTTGTTGCATGTCACTTGCATGTTGTTTCATGTCACTTGCATGTGCTTGCATGTTGTTGCATGTCACTCTTATGGACTTGTATGACCTTATATGTTGTTGCATGTTAGTTATATGACCTTGCATGTAGTTGCATGTCAGTTTTGTGAGTTTACTTGTAGAACACTCCAACTCCACAAACTTGTAGGATGGTACATCTTAGTGATTCAGAAAATGGGTATCAGTTGCATGTTGTTGAAAATGCTTGCATGCCAATTGCATGTTAGTTTTAAGATATTACTTGCAGGACACTCCAATTCCTAAAAGTTGCAAGATGGTACATCTCAGTGTTTCAAGTAATGAGTATTAGTTACATGTTGAGTCTAGTGTTTGCATGTCACTTGCATGTACAGAACAAGATAATTTAGAATAACCTTGGGGACATCAATATTGCATGTTGTTTGCATGAAATTGATGTGTATCGATCACTTCAGTCAACAGAAAGTCATTGAGCAAATATGGAAGCTCAACTAGAAGTCTTTATGTTGTTGCTTTTATTTGGAAATATGTTTGATGTTGGAAAAGCTATTTTTAGCTATCTTAGGCGCCCCCATCATGAAAAGGCGGTTAACTAAAAGCTTGGACATTGTTTGAGTTCAGTCTTTTCAATTTAGAGTGCTTGGTTTTTGCATGAGCTTTGGAAGCTATGTTATCAACTATAATTTATTGTATTTTGAGTTTCAAGCTTTTGAATTAAAAAGCTCTTGAATTATGAAGCTTCATATTAATTAATTAAGAGCCCCTATACATTTTCCAGAGAGTTGATTTGAGAAAAAAGACTTAGAAGAAAAAAGCAATAAGTTTTTTGTAAAGACTTAAGAGAAAAAAACAAGAAGCTTTTTTGTGAAGTGCATCAAGGACTTAGAGGAATTTCAATATTGCATCTAATTTTTTCTAAAGATATTTAATACAAGCAGGAAACATCTTTGAGTGTGGAGTTTTTCTCAAAAGGGTTTCTCCACATAAATACTGTGCAAGCTTCTTCTCTTCTCTTCTCTTCTCTTCTACATTGAATTGAAAGTGCAAAATCACTTGTTCATTAATTGTTACAGATTAATCTTATTTTTAGCTTTGCATACACAAAATTTTAAGGTTTATAGCAGTAGTTCTACCTTCATTTTCAACAAGGCAAGTCTTGTGCTTATCAACCGACCTAGTTGCTGCAAATTTTGTCTAATAGATCCACTTACATCAAACAAGTTTTCTTCCCTTAGGAAGTGGGACAAGATCCCAAGTGTGGTTCCTCATCAAGGAACTATACTCCTCCTACATAGTTGTATCCCACTCAAGAATACTAGAAGTCTCTCGAAAAGACTGTGGATCTGAGGCAATAGCAATGAAGACATGTGGAGCATCTTGGAATTGTGAATGACTCCACCTGGTGTCTGATGGATCCCCAACCCAATCACCTATAGATTGCAAGGTTTGTCTAGCCCAAAGTGGACCAGAAGTTAGAGAATGTGGAGGAGAATCATCACCTCTAAATGATGACTAGGATAGGAAGGAGGTGAATCCTCTGAATCGCTATCAGCATCAAAAGTGGAGGTAGAAGACTCCTCATCATCAAGAATCTACTCAGGTGAATCTGACTCATCAAAAGATCTGTCATGTAGCCCAAGTGACTCCAATGTCAAAGTAGGAGGTACAGAAGTGATGGGAAGTGAGCTCGAAGAACCCTCCTCAAACTAAACACTCCTCTCAATAAACAACTCATGTGTAGTATGGTGGAGCAATCGACAACCCTTCACACCATCAGGATAGCCTATAAATATGCAAGGCCTACTCTAGGAATCCAAGGCCTTACATTTCTCTACAGGAATGTGGGCCTATGCAGGAGAACCAAAAACTTGAAAGTGCTTAACTGATGGTTTCAAACTACTCCAAGCTTCAAAAGGAGTGACTCCCTTCAAGGCTTAGTGAGGAACATGATTCTGGATATAACAAGCACAGTTAATGGCCTCTGCCCAATACTGTGGTGCAAGAGATCTGGAGTGAATCATGTAGTTTGACATTTCCTTCAAGGACTTATTCTTTTGTTATGTAATATTGTTCTGTTGAGGATTGTATGGAAATGAATGTTGCAAATCAATCCCCTCTGAAGTGCAAAACCGCTCAAAATGATGGTTGACATACTCACCACCATTGTCAGTGCACAGAACTTTAATGACTTTCTCAGATTGCTTCTCGACAAAAGTCCTAAAGTCTTGAAAGCAATCAAATACCTCAGACTTTTGTTTGAGAAAGTACACCCAAGTATAGTGAGAAAAATCATCAATGAAGGTTAGAACATATCTGGCTTTATTGAAGGATGGATGAGGAAATAGACTGGCCAAACCACTATGAACTAACTCCAATATCTGTGAAGCTCTCCATGTCTTACCTTTGTCAAACTTTTCCTTAGGATGCTTACCAAGAATGCAGCCTTGGCAAACACCACCTAAAAATTGAACTGAAGGCAATCTTGTGACCATTCTCTATTGGTTGAGCTACTACAAGTAGTGATAGTTAAGATGGCCAAATCGCTCATGTCATAACCTACTCACATCATCAAAATGAGTGATTAAAATAGTCAAAGGAGTATCACGAACAAAGTGAGAAAAAAATAGATTCATGACTGATGATCTACTCTCCCAACTACAACTGTAGAACCACTGTGCAACTCACAAATCTCCACTAAATTAGGAGTGAATTCAACCCACTTTCATGAACCTATGTGAGTGATCTAATATACTGATAAGAGATTAGTTGATAATGAGGGCACACATAGAACATCATGGAATGTGCTATCCCCCACATCAATAGACCCTCTCCCACACACCTCAATAGGAGTGTCATCACCCATCAAAATAGAAGGCATAGTACATGGCTCCAAAAATGCAAGTTCTTCCTTAGATGAAGCCATGTGGTGCGAAGCACCCGAATCAAGAACCCAAGTGGATGGTGAAGAAGCAACTACTACAATGGCCTTGCCCTTTCCTTTCCCCTTGTTGTTTTCTTTTGCCTTGTTAGACCCCTCATTAGAACTTTGTTTGATAGACTCAGGAACACTGATATTATTCTTCTCAAGAATGTGTTTCAAGTGATCAATTTGTTTCTTCAGACACTTATGTTCATCATGACTAGGTCTTTTACAATAGGCACATTGGACCTCTTTCTTAAGCTTGTCACCCTTGGAAGATTGGGTCTCATTAGTTATTTTTGAAGAAACTGGTATATGATTCTTCTTCTCCTTGTTATTATTTTGTTTCTTATCATTATTCTTGTTGTTACTACTTTGTCCTTTTTGTTCTTTTGTGCCTTGGTTGGCAACCAGGGCATGTGACTTTGAGGACTTAAGAGTGCCCATCTAGATTAGCTTATCCTATTCACGTGTGAGAGAGAGAGCAAAATCATCTAAAGATGGCATGGTGAATTGAGTACCAAGTGCACCCTTAGTAGAATAGAAGGCAGAAACAAACACAAAATATTCAAAACTTAGCTTAGAGAGAATACTGAGAATTATTTGTTCATCTTTCTTTTCAATTCCACATTGTTTTAACTGCAGCCTTAGTGATTTCAATTTTGTGAAAAAATTTGAAATTGCATGGACTTAAACTAATTAGTTCATTTTCCAACATGTGACCCCTCATTGAATCTTGTGTGCCAAATAGTGTTTCTAGCTTTGTCCAGATGTCATTTGGTGTATTCAAAGACTCAATGTGAAAGAGAAAATTAGGAGAAACAGACAAACACAATGTTCCATAGGCCTCATCACATTTGTTAAACCACTTAGGCTTATCTTCATCTTTAGCAGGTTCAGTTTCAAGTCCCATTGTTATCCTATGTAATCCAAGTTTCCTTAAGTAGATTTTCATGCATGATTTCCACTCAAAGTAGTTGTGAGGAGTTAAGATGGGTATTGTAGTTTGATCCATGATGAAGAAATGTAGAAAAGAAATGTTGAAAAGAAGAGAACACACACAAGACAATCCCCCCTTTTCACTCAATCAAAGAACCCTTCCAAGAAAAAATGATTTGGCACTTTATAATTAGTGTGTTTACAACTACCACTAGCAAGAAATATTTAGTGGTCTTGATTTCAATGCATTACAAAATCTTCACAAATTGGGTGTATGTTGAAAGTACAATAATGGAATTGAGTCAAGCAAAACTAACAACACCACTGCGATCTACTTGAAAAATTACACACTTTCAAAAAAAGAATCACCTCGATACGAGGTCATATGTGAAAGTTATGACCCTCTAAAGTTCTAAAACGGGAATTGTGCAGCGTCACTTGTGAGAATCTACAATTTCTAGAAAATCTATGTACCGAAATCAAGAATCATCTCTGCCATCATGAAGAGTGCATAAAAATAGCCAAAACCAAAAAAAGAATCTCAGGAAACAGAGGTCATGAGCTCAAGTTATCAGCATCTGAAGTTTGCCTTCAAATCCAAGATTGCCAACGGAGAGGGGGTGTGAGAAAAAGTAGTCTGCTGCTGAAAATGCCACTAAGTTTAGTGGTCAGCAAATTTTAGAAAAATACCAAGTGTCTTTAACCTTCTGCCAAATATGTGACCAGAAAAAAGTTGATTCTACCAAATATAGTGAAATGACATATGAATGGCGCAAAGGCAAAATAGAGGCAAAGGCGCCAGAAGTAGCATGCAGGCTAGAATAGGTAGAGATAAAATGGTGGCTTCAAAGGCTGAATACACAGGCACGCAGGCTAAAGGAGATTATGGTGAGGCTGATGTTTGCAGGTCGTATTAAAAAAATTAAAGATTTAAAAAAAAAAGAAAGAAAATGGGAGGGGGGGCAGGGGGGCGAAGCCTCCCCCACATCCCTAAAAAGGGGATTGTGGCCTCAAAGAGAGGTCCGCAAGCCTCTTAAGAGGCTATGGCCTCATTAGAGGATCCACCTCCCTTATTAGGGGGGCGTAGCCACTCAGGTTGCCCAGGGTACCTGCATACGCAGGGATAAATCCCCCTTTAAAAAAAATTCTTTTGCAATTTTTTTTGGTTTTATATTTATTTTGAATTTTAAAAAAAAAACAAAATCTGCTAACTATTTTTTGCAGGAAATAAAAAATACAGTACATTTTTTGTCAATATATTTGCAGATCTACCTCTTGGAGAGCATGTTGGGGGGCCAAAATGGCCTTCCAACAAAAAAATTGCCTTTTCTTACTCCTGGCACAGAACCTAGTAGTGTAATATGTCAAATTTTGTTTGTGAGGCCTCCTGGATGCAATGGCAAGGTCCTTTTTGCTAGAAAATGCTTCCATTGAAAGTTGTTTTCCATATCCAAGCTTAAAACCTCAGTTCCGTAACTGTATTAAACGATCTCTGATTTCGGTGAAATGAAAGCCAATCTTAACTTTCTCAAGCCTCCTGGATGCATTGGAATATCCAGAAATGTCGCCAGTATAACTAGAAACGCTGCAATCACCCAGATCTCTCAAAACATGTATGCAAACCTAAGAGATTAAAATATTTCCTTCAAACTTTTCTGATTCTCCAGATCATCTGAAGATGCAAGGGAAGAGCATACTAGGTTTTTGGGAAAACCTACAATAAAGCTTTATTAGCCCCCCCCCCCGCCCAATCTCTCAAATATGGAAACTAAAATCTACTCTTGCACATAGAAAAGCTCTGATACCATGTTAGAATCTGAAAAGATTAATAACCCAGAAAACTAGTGCAAAAGAATAGACATCTAAACTATGAATGCAAATGATACGAAATTAAAATAGCAACATAGAGTTAGTGTCCAAGAGAGTAATGCAAATGCTAGAAGAAAAATAGCATTAAGAGGATGCAAAAGAAAAAGATACAAAATACAAGCTAGGTAGCATGCTTATATAAACCAGGGAGAGGGAGGAGGTGGCAACACTGACCAATGAGGAGCAACCATCTATCGGACTAAAGATAGCAAAGTATCTTCCCAAGATAGCTAATGGTTGCTCACTTGTAGGAAGGTGACACCTCATAATCCACTCACCTAATAAGACATGCTTTATTAACCTAAGTAAGATTAATGAAAGTGTAGGAAAAACCTAGGAATAAAGGGAAAATAAATAATCCAACTAGGAAATAAAAACCTACACTAATAGTAGTGAAGAGTATACCAATAGTTATCTTCAACTAAACACCTAAATATGCATAACTAGCCTATGAGAAATTATGGTTGTACAAGAACTCTTTTGTATAAATTAATTAAACTAATTAGCTAGATCGATAAGGATTCCATCACATGGATGACCACAAATAGTACCATGAACATACAACCCTTGGGTCCATAATTATTTTTGTAAGTAATTTCTTGATCATAAAAGGAAGTTACTGGAGGAGTAGGAGGAGAAAGAGCTTCATCATGAGCCATACCCATAAAAGTATCCATCTATGGATGTGAAAGAAAAATAACACCATGTTAATACATTGCATCTCTAACCATATGCATATGTTTCATATCACTAGCTAGAGGATAGCACACTTGATGAAAATCCACATATTAGATTGACTATGCAAAGAAAAATGATTTATATATATATTCAAGTTTTTATTCGGAGTAGTATAATGATTTCCCCCATAATTAACACTGTCAACATGAATCCTATCATTATCAATCAATTCATGTACCTTATGTTGTAATTCCATGCAAATGTATGTATTATTCCCATTTACTCTATGGTAATTACAAAATACATGCTCATTACCACTTAGGTAACCCTTTAGATGGATCTAATGGATAGGAGGAAGATTAATAAAATTAGATTTAATTAAAATTTGAATCACATTATCCAATGGCTTATTCAACATTATAAACTTTCTAGTACTTTGAAATAAATAGTATTATAAGCATTAGACACATCATAGGCGTTACCTAGGCTTACTTTATTTCTTATCACTACCCTTTTGAAAAATGGAATGATAGGAAGGCATAGAAGGCACATGAAAGGAACCATATTTCAATGCATTATAAGCTAGTAATTTCAATTCTAGATTCTTAACATGAGCACACAAATATATAAAATATTCATAGATATTTAAGTACACACTATCCTCCATTGGTGGTAACATTTCCTTAACAAAAATACTTTGTAACTCATCATCATGGAGGTGATGTTTTATCATAGAACATAATAACTTAAATCTAATCACATAATCATTTTCACTCATTATATCCTTGTGCACACTTAAAAAATAAGAAGTTGTTGTCTTCAAACCCCTATTCACATGAAATTGACTAAAAGAAGTTGTGTCTAACTAATCAAAATACCAAATGGACCCAAGAGTAAAAGAGTAAAACCATTGAATATCATAGTTCCTTAGATTGTGTGATAACAACTTAGCCAACACCTTATAATCATAAGAATAGATTAAACACAACATAAAAAGCTTGTAAATATGTATTGGGGTCACCTTTACTATCTTACAACTCAAAACATGGTGCTACAAAATTAATTGGTAATGGATGTCACAATATCAAATGCAAGAGTGTGATGTGATGGAGTACATTAATTGTATCTTGTCCACTAGGCATCAATGGTGGAAGTAGGAATAGTAGTGACCATAGGAACATGGGAAATAATGGATTAGGTATAAAGAGTTTGAGTCCTAATGAGTGATAAGGATGCAACACTAGGAGGGGAACAAAAAATATAGGGCATAGGGGAATGTGAATCACTAAGAGGATGGGAGGAAGTAATGGAACTAGTGGGGTAAGACGTAGGTGAGACACTAATAGTATGAGAGGAGGGCATGGCACTAGGAATATGGGAAGAATATGGAACATGAGTGGGAAAATGGGTAGAGATTGTATGAAAGTGTAATTGAACCATAAAGAACGAGCTAAAACATGATTAACCTATTCAATTCAATCCCAATTACAACCTCAAGATAATACAAGAAGGGAGAATTTAAACTAAACTAAATGCACCCATTAAACCTTGAATTCTCCTTGATATGTCCTAGATTATGATGAAAATAGCTTGTATGTCAAGTGCTCAAAATAGCAGCATATACTTGCATTCAAAGACTTGATGAAAATAACATGGGAGTGCATCTATTTATGGATTTTTGAGAACATGGATGGAGGGCTAGGATTGAAAATCAAAATCAATGGCTCTCATTTCTTGAGACATCTCAAGCAAGGAGAGGATGACAAGTTTCAAATGGAGATTTGATGAGAGGGGAGACTCCACGATTCAAGGAGGATCTAAGGGTAGAGACTTAGTCTTGGGATTAATGGATGGTTGAGATTGAGTGGATAGATGGAAGGTATGGGGTATTAAATAGAAATGTAAGGTTTGAATTTTTTTAATTTTAAATTGCATGGGGGAGGACAAGTGGAGAATTTTAAATTCGAGGAAAAGTGCATGGAAGATTTGTCCGTGCTTCCAAGTACCACTTGTCATGTACATGCATGCACTTTGCATGTATAATTTATGACAAATGTATCCTCTAGAAGCATGGGGGGGTGTAATCCTTGATTAGATTAAATTAATCCATGTGCAAACTTTTAGGAGGATTTAATGATGATTACAAAAAGTAAAAAAAATAGACAAAAGGATGAATTAAATAAATAGTTATATTGGGAAGTATAATATTAGGTAAATAAATATTTATCTTTAAGGCTATATTGGAAAAATTTAGAGATAAGACAATTTTAGGTGTTGGAAAGGTATGGGAAAATATTAATTAAATAATAAAATATAATTTAATTAATATATATGTTGAATAATAGGATAATTTCTCAATTTAAGTTGATCAATTATAATGGAAATGGGTAAGAAATGGCATGACCATTTTTCGGTGTCTACATTTTGCCCCTCTTTGAAATAGCGTTAAAGTAATGTTATTTTAAAAAAAAATAGTGTTTGATGAGGAGCAAGTAATATGCCCCAGTCGATTGATGTTTGGAATAAACTAGGAGAATACGATGGTAGGGTGATTCCCCCTCGAGAGATCACATGGGTAAAAATGAGCCCAGGGGAGCTCTCAGAAGAAGAAAATGGGGTATCAAAATAGCTCATGCAAGGTGAGAAAAAGGATGAGGAGATGGACACAAATGAGGAGAGGACGGGGGAGGCAGGGAGGAACTCACTAGTGCAGGGCTCGCCAAGGGCACAACATGGTTGAGAGGAGAGAGAGGAGGGATCTCCTTAGAGATAGGGACAAGTGGGTGGAGACAAAGATGATATGATAGGGCTCTTGGAGACCCATTTGGCTACAACTCTTAGTGCTTAGGATGTAGTGGTCATAGAGAGGGATCAATTGCAAGAGGAGAGGGATACTTTGCAGGTGAAGCGGGATAGTTTGATCATGGAGAGATATGGATTGTAGAGTAGATTGTAAGGGTAGAAGCATAGGTGCAGAGAGCATAGGTAGATGTGCAGAGGCTCTAGAAGTAGAGGGATGCAGTTGTGTTAGACCAAAATAGACTATGGATGGAGGGAGATAGGTATCATCTGGAAAGAGATACAACTAGTCTAATATTAAAGCCACAAGGTATGATAAGGGCTTTTGAGGAGGTCACCAGAGTTCAGAGGGATCTAATGTGGGCATTGAGGGAGGTGACTTACTATAGGAATCATTATGATTGGGTAGTGCCAGTAGACCAGAGGGTGGCTAATTTTGTAGAGCCATTGGTGTCGAGAGCATTAGCATCATCTAGGTTAGGGGCTTCAGTGGCCATGGGGCTACCACGAGATGGACCACCACCAGCAGCATGGCCACTATCACCACGGGCATTAGAGGGAGCTAGTCACAGCTAGCGAGGATATTTTATGGATGGATTTTTTATGTATGTCATAGGGGCACAATGTATTTTGATGGAGATATTGATATTGTTATTGTTGCATATGTTGTCATTGATGTCAAAGGAATAGTGATCAGAGATGTTGTGGTGTGAAAGGCATATTGTTGCATATGATGTCAAAAGAGTGATGATTAGAAGAGTTGTGATGATGAAAGACATAAGCATGTTGTTGGATCAGTATCATCCGTACACAGTTGTACCTTATCTTCTGAATTTCATGAATATGTGAGGGTTGTCGAAGTCCTTGAAGTGTTGCCTTTCGATGATATGGAGTCATGATGGTTGGTGCTTGATGAAGAAAGTTGCAAAGAGTTTGAAGAAAATTGTTTAAGTAAATTTCCAGTTATGAAGGGTGTCACAGGTTCAAAATGTACTGCATTCCTCCACAAATGAAGACATGAGCCTGTAGGTTGGAAGTTAGCTAGAAATAGCTATAAGGTATGTGTGGTTTTGATTTGAGAGTATAAGAACTGCTGCAAAGCTTTCCAAAGTTAGCAGAGTGAAGACAGTGGTGTTATAGTGTTGTTGCAGTCTCAAAGGTATAGAAGAATGCTCTGCATTTCTCCACACTTGAAGATATAGCCTGGTGGTTTGAACCATATGTGAATAATGGTGTCTTGCATAACATATAAAAATTTTAGAATGTAAAAAGTACCATAAGTATGTTTAGTAATGTTCCAAGGTGAGACATTGAGACAGGCAAGTGTAGGGATAACAGGTTTCAATGTCTGATCACTTGCGCCAGAAAAAAGATGCTTGAACCAAAAAGAAAATTTTATGAGGAAGATGGTTAGGACTCATAGTTCTTATTGTATGAACCACTTTTTGTTATCTCACTTCTCTGGTACCACATAGGGTTTGGAGCTAATGTATGAAAGGATAAGTGTTTGTAGTGTCGACATGGTGTGTTTGAGTGATTGTGTCGTGTGTGTGGAAGCATGCACCAGCAAGAAAGTTTGGGAGAAGGTAAAATGGGTCTAGTAGAGCCCTTGGTTTGAATCACATAGTGGGATTTCACTCCTACATTAACATAGATGATTTGGGAGCCGACAAGCAAGGTTGGTTACAGGTTACATTTAGCCGACAAAGATTATGTTTAGAAGGTTTACAGAGGATATATATGAAGAAAAAATATTATTACAAAGTGAGTGTGTGATGATAAATGTATAATCAAGAGGAGACAAGTATCTCTATAAGAAATATTACAAAAACTATAGTAGAGTTAGGATTGTGGAGGTATTTGAGCTATCAGAATTAGTAAAAGGCCAAGAGGATATCATATGATAGTGCGGAGGTAGTCAAGAATGTCAAAGTGTTAGCAGAGATAGTGTTGCGGAGGTAATTGAACCATCAGTTCATATTTGTAGAGTAGAGGTTAGTGCCTCATCTTGTAAGTGTTGTTTTGTTTCAAGGAGTTTGTACTTCCTTTGGGTTGGTGCCCATAAAACCTTGTTTCAGGGAGTTGGTGCTTCCTTTGGGTTGGTGCCCATAAAGCATTGTACAGGGAGTTGGTTCTTCCTTTAAGTTGGTACTCATAAACTATTGTAAAAGGGGATTGGTGTCTTCTTTGGGTTTATGCCCATGAAATTCATTGTAAACTTCATTCTTATTTGTGAGGTCGGATTTGGACAGTAGATCCAAGCAGTTGGCTCACCGTGGTTTTTCCCATCTTGGGTTTCCATGTAAATATGGTGTTATGTGTGTATGTGCTCATTTCCTTTATGTGGCTTGAATGTTTACAATGGATTGATTGCATCTAAAGGAATAAGAAATTTAGTAGATACTGATTCACCCCCCCTCTCAGTATATTTATGTGTTCAACAATTGGTATTAGAGCCAAGTTCCTTGGTGCAGCCTAATAGCTGAAGGTAGATCTTAGATTAGAATACATGGCTTAGGAAGGGTCCTCTTCTAACAGAGCACCTCTATTTGATGGAACTAACCATGCCTTCTGGGATATAAGGATGGAATCCTATCTTACCTCTCTAGGGTATGATGTTTGGAGATCTGCAATCAATACTTATAATGTTCCTCAGATCCTCTCATAGATTTGGCTACGAAGAAGGCTTGTGAAAACAATGCTAAATCCAAGAATGCTATCTTGAGAGGTCTAACCAACTCAGAGTTTATCCAAGTAATGCAATACAAGACGGCCAAGGAAATTTGGGATAAACTCAAAAATCTCTATAAAGGAGATGTCAAAGTAAAGCAAGCAAAATTGTAGACCTTCAAGGGTCAATTTGAAAATCTGAAGATGAAAGAAGAGAACATAGTTGACTATCTACTCTAGATAGATGAAGTGGTAAATGGGATTAGAGCTCTTGGTGAAGAGATACAAGATTAAGTGGTTGTTAAGAAAGTACTAAGATCTCTCCCTCAAAGGTATGATTCAAAAGTTTCTGCTATTGAAGAAGCCATAGATTTGAATAAACTCACAATGGATGAACTATTTGGTTCCCTCACTGCCTATAAGATGAGAATTGTGAATGACAAATTTTCAAGAAAGGAGGCAACTTTCAAGGCATCAGTGAAGAATGTGGATTTAGATCCTAGTGAAGAATTTGATCCAAAAGAAGCAAACTTTGTGAGGAGATTAAAAAGAGGTTCCAACAAGTATAAAGGTAAATTACCTTTTAAATGTTTCAATTGTGGTAAAATTGGGCACATTGCTTCAAAATTCTAAGAATTGGCAGCAAGTATGCTAAGGAAGAAGGCTACTCATCTAAGGAATATGATGAAGACACTTTCAAAAGTGAAAGTAAAAATGCTCTACTTATGGCAATGGAAACAGGTAATGTGAATTCCAAAAATAAAGATGATGAAGTGAATCCTGTGGAAAAATTACATTATGCTGACAAAGAAATCAAAATACTAAAGAATTGGATTGCTGAAGAAGTGAAAGCCAAAGACAAATTATCTCAAAACCTTGATAAGGTATAAAAGATGGTCATTGATCTAAAGATTCAGGTGAAAGAAGCAAATATGATAGAAGAGGCTATGACAAAAAGGTTGTTGATAAGAGATAAGGACCGTAAAAGACTTGAGATAGAATTATAACAAATAATCTCTAAAACTAAATTTTGGAAAAAGTAGTAAGATTCTAGATGAGAGGTCACCGCACATCAAGACTGGTATTGGATCTAATGAAAATCAGAATAGTAAAGCAACTAAACAATCCATGAAGATAGTAGTGAAGGTTCCGAAAAAGAAGGGCTCTGAAAGTTTAGGATTAGAATAGACCAATATGATAAAAGATAACAAAAAGGGAGATGATGGATTTATCTGGTTCCCAGACAAAAGAAAAGATCTAGAAGACATAATCCAAGAACGCAAGTATAAAATATCATGTTCAATCATTCTTTTTCTGGTTGCTACTTTAATTACAATCATTATGGACATAAGGCAATGGACTGCAGAAGGTTTCCTACAATGAAAAATGGTTTTGTGAGGAAAAATGCATTTACTCTTTTGCTTGATTTCAATATCATGTGCTACAAATGTAATAATTTTGGAAATATTTTAAGACATTGACGTAGAAGTAATTTTGTGGAGATTTCTAAATCGGATAGAAAGGGAAACAACTATGTCAATCTGAGGAATAAGTCTGAGAAAGTGTGGAAAAGGAAGAAAGAGGAACAAAATTATGAAAGGTCAATAATCTCACATACTGCATTTCATGATTAATCTGAGATGTGTGACGGATCCAAAGATAAAGACTACAATACTTCATTCAGTATGGAAGAATGTAAAACCATAGAAGGAAGTTTCAGAGAACCTGTGGTGGATTGTTGTAGCACAGAAGGTGATGATCTCATTGAGACCAAGGAAATAGAATGTCTGTTGGGTAAAAAAGATGAAAACTAGCCTGAGTATAAAAATAAAGAGTATGATAACATTTTTGAGTTCTTCAGATAGAAGATGATAGAGAACTCTCTCTAATTTGATGTTCTAAAGTTATCACAGATGGTGCATTTGTCCAGGGGAAGTAGTTCAAGGTATATTTATTATCCCTAGATTGATGGTGGCTACCTCTTAGGGGGAGCAGGTAGACAAAGAGACTACTGAGGATGACAAGAAAGGTACAGATAGGGGGAGCTTATATGTGTTACCAGTACAGAGGAAGACCATTGGCCCTTTGTCCTTGATGTCAAAGGGGGAGAAAAGTTGTATATCAGGTTAATGTTCCTATCAATGACAAAGGGGGAGATTGTTGCATATGTTTTCATTGATGTCAAAGGAGTAGTGATCAAATGTGTTGTGGTGTGGAAGGCATATATGATGTCAAAGGAGTGACGATTAGAAGAGTTGTGATGATGAAAGACATAAGCATGTTGTTGGATCAGTATCATATGTACACAGTTGTACCTTATCTTCTGAAGTTCATGAATAGGTGAAGGTTGTCAAAGTGTTTGAAGTGTTATCTTTCAATGATATGGAGTCATGATGGTTGGTGCTTGATGAAGAAAGTTGTAAACAATTTGAAGAAAATTGTCTAAGAAAATTTCTAGTTATGAAGGGTGTCACAAGTTTAGGAAAATGTACCGCATTCCTCCGCAAATGAAGACATGAGCCTGCGGGTTGGAAGTTAGCTAGAAATAGCTATAAGGTATGTGTGGTTCAGATTTGAGAGCATAAGAACTACCATAAATATTTCTAGAGTTAGCAAAGGGAAGACAGTGGTGTTACAATGTTGTTATAGTCTCAAAGGTACAGAAGAATGCTCCGCATTTCTCCACTTTTGAAGATATAGCCTGGCAGTTTGAACGATATGTGAATAATGGTGTCTTTCATAAAATATCCAAATTTTAGAATGTAAAAAGTACCCCAAGTATGTTTAGCAATGTTCCAAGGTAAGACAGTGAGATAGGCAAGTGTAGGGGTAACAGGTTTCAATGTCTGATCACTTGCACCAGCAAAAAGATGCTTAAACCAGAAAGAAAATTTTATAAGGAAGATGGTTAGGACTCATAGTTGTTATTATATGAACCTCTTGTCGTTATCTCACTTCTCTATTATCGCATAGGGTCTAAAGCTAATGTATGAAAGGATAAGTGTAATGCCCACCCTAGTTTGTTCCTTGTGTGATTTTTGATTCATGGGTTATATGTTGTTCTAAGTGTTTATCACTGTATTATGTGATTATTATGCTTTGATGCATTGCACCAAACTTGCCGATGAGGTCTATGGTGCCATCGATGGGTTCTGAGGGTGTATTCTGTATGACCATTGAGGTATTTCTAATGGGGTTGTGTTTTGTTATATGGTTTCCAACTATGCATTATAAGATGCATATGTTGTGTTTGTGCATGTTAGATTATTCTAATGATTCAGCTTCACTATTTTCATTTGTGTAATATGTTGGATGGATGTGATGTCTTTAGTATGATTATGTTAGATGATTTATGCATATATGATTTTATGTTGTCAATTGATTGTTGACTCATGTTTATGATGCTTATGTGATATTATGCCACATTGGGTATTATGATGTGCTTCAGCTATTATATGTGGAGCAAGTACGTCTAATGGTTGATTTGAGTGTGCAGTTAATTACAGGTGTTAACTAATGTGAGAAATGTGGAGAAGGTTGACATGGGACGCTAAGCCATCTCACCCTTATCCTTGTGTTGTGAAAACCTGTGATGTGTGTTTGGAATCATCTGCGTGTGTTTCCTTAGAATTCTTGCACTTTATTTTAAAATGGTTTAAAAAATGTGTTTTCCATGTTTTTGGATTAAATTAATGATTTTAATTTGGAAATTGCTATTTTTGCTTTAGTGAAAATGTTTGTTGCATCATTATATGCTTGTGGAACAAATTTGAGTGATTTCAGTTTAATTCTGAAATTTAATATTTTTCCGTAAAAAGGTAGAAATTGCATTAAATGAGGAAACTAAATGCCTAGTATGGTGTATTTGTACTTTTTGAAATGAGACTGAGTTAAATGGCAATAACCTATTTGGAATAGTTGAGTTTGTTTGACTAACTATTTCCTTGTTATTCTTAGTGAATTATTTGGGTGTTTTCAAGGAAAATTGAAATATTAATGCAATTTGATTAAATACTTATTTGATTTCAAATGAAATATTGTAATTATTTATTGTTTGGAATTAATGAATTAAATGATTTAATTGTGTAAAGGCTATAATTTTGATTTGATTTATTAAATCACTTAAAGGATTATTTTATTATAAAAAAAGAATAGTGTCTTTGGAGGAATAAAAGGGAAAAGACATGTATTTTGCATTATTCTTTTTCTCTCCAAAATTTGCTCTCCTTTGTTTGAAACCCTCTTTCTTGCAAAATGGGTGATGTAACCAACAACATACACTCAATAGAATTGTGACATTAATCATATGTGAGAGGCAAAGATTTGAAGTAACTGGAAAATAAAAATCTTCTATTCACCAACTCTGCTGCTACAATGAGAGAAAACTCTCTTATATCAAAGAAAACAAAAAAAACAAAAAATTACCTTTTTTGGCAGATTTCGACAATTGTCAGATTTTGCCATTTTAGGTAATTTCACATGCATATCTTTGAGAGTCTAGTTTTTTTCCCAAAAACTTCCTAAAACTAAGGTAGGACGAATTGCCAACTAACATCCTAAATTTGAAACATGAGTTTCAAGTTATTAACAAAAACTTTTAAAAAATAGGAAAAAACACTAAATTGCCATTTTGAGGGCCAAGATGAAAGTTTCAAGCCCCGAAAAAGTGCCAAAACGGGGACCAACTTACTAGGGTCGGTTGGGAATCCACATGCCACCTCATAACGCATCCACCTATAAAATTTCAGCCCAAACGGACATCCGACTCAAAAGTTATGACCTCCGGAAGTCCTTGCATCATTCTCCTGTAGTTGAAAAAAACACAGCTCCTGCAAATGAGTGTCTTCGAACTGCTGCCACTTGACTGGATCCAACCTCTGCACTTCCCACTCTATAATCCACATGCTATCTGTTGGTGGTAATCCTTCCCACTGTACTAAATACCTATTGTAATGCCCTTGTCGAGTGTAGATAGTTTTCTTATCAAGAACCTGTGCAATCTTTTCTTTCTTCTTATGGGGAATGTGGTGGTGCCATGCCACTTCTGGTTGACTATCTCCAGCATCATCCTCACCATGGAATGCATATAAATCAGAAAATATTAAACACAAGAGAAATATCTAGATCATCTGGTAAACTGACCTCATATGCATTATCATTGATCTTCTTTGTAATTTTGCAAGGACCAATTTTCCTGTACTTCAACTTGTGGTATGTTCCAGTAGGAAACCTCTCTTTTCTCAAATATACCATCACTAAGTCACCTTCATTGAATGTCTGATGTCACCTACTAGCATCCACTGTATTCTTGTACCTCTCATTATTGTCATGCAACTTATGTCTCACATCTTTCTCCAACTGTTGAAGGTGTTCTGCAAATGCTTCCCCATCATCACTGACTCTATCTTTCATCGGTAGCTATACCAAATCTAGAACACCCTTAGGATTCCTGCCATACACAATTTGGAAAGGGTACTTTCCTGTTGATCTGTTAACAGAACTATTATAGGCAAATTTAGCCTGGGGTAATGCCATGTCCCATTGTTTTGGCTTTTCTCCAACAATACACCTCAACAAATTTCCCAGACTCCAATTGACTACCTCTATTTGCCCATCCGTTTGAGCATGATAGGCACTACTCAACTGTAACTTGGTCCCCATCTTCTTCCATAAAGTCCTCCAGAAATGACTAAGGAATTTGGTATCCCTATCAGAAGTAATAGTCTTTGGAACACCATGTAGTCAAACAATTTCTGAAAAAAATAACTCTGCTACCCTCGTTGCATCATTAGTTTTCTTATAGGCAATAAAATGAACCATCTTAGAGAACCTATCAACAACTAAAAAAATGGAGTCATTACCTCGTTGGGTGTGTGGAAGTCCCAACACAAAGTCCATGCTCAAATCTGTCCATGGTGCAGTTGGTGCTGGTAATGGCATATACAACCCTGTATTTTGTGAATTTCCCTTAGCCACTTGGTAGATCCTACACCTTGTTACATACCTAGTTATATCCCTTTTCATCTTTGGCCAATAATATTTATCCTCTATCAAGGCTATTGTCTTGTCCTTTCCAAAATGTCCAGCCAACCCGCTACTATGAAATTCTCTGATAATGTTTTCCCTCATAGAGCCAGCTGGTATGCATAGTTATTTTCCTTTAAATAGATACCCATCTTGCATAAAATATTCACCCCTAAAGTGATCCAAGTTACCAAATACTGGTGCCTTCTATTGTTCCACAATCTCCCAAAAATCATCATCAGACTCATAGAAATTTTTGATGGCATCAAAACCAATCACCTCAGTTTCCATTGTGGTCAAAAGTGCAACACGCCTACTTAACACATCTGCAACTTAATTTTGTTTTCCAGACTTATGCTTCAACACAAAATTGTAACCCTGCAAGAAAGAGACCCACTTGGCATGCCTGCTATTCAACTTTTTCTGTGTGTTCAAGTATCTCAATGCAATATGATCTATAAACAATACAAACTCCTGGGGAACTAGATAATGTCTCCAATGCCTCAATGCTTGAACAATTGCATAAAATTCCAATTCATAAGTAGAATAATTCTTTCTCACTTCATTCAACTTTTTACTAAAGAAAGCTATAGGTTTTCCTATTTGGCTAAGTACAACACCTATTCCCACATGGGAGGCATCACATTCTACTTCAAATACCTTATCAAAATTTTGCAATGCAAGTATAGGTGCTTCTGTTACCTTTTGCTTCAAGTACTTAAAACTCTCCTTAGCATCCTTGGTCCATACAAACTCTCTTCCTTTGGTGCAATCTGTTATAGGAGCTACAATACTACTAAAATTTCGAATGAACTTTCGATAGAAAGTGGCCAAGCCATGAAAACTTCTTATCTCTATGATGCTGCTTGGACTAGGCCATTCTAGAATTGCCTTGACCTTTTCTGGATCCATTCTGACACTATCTTTAGAAATGACAAAGCCTAAAAAGACCAAATTGTCCTGCATGAACCTACACTTCTTCAAATTGGCATAGAGTTGCTCCTTCCTTAACACAACAAAGATGATCCTCAAGTGTTGTAGATGCTCTTCTTTGCTGTTACTAAATACCAAAATATTATCAAAATAAACTACCATAAACTTACCAATGTAAGGTCATAGTATAGTGTTCATCAATCTCATAAATGTGCTAGGTGCATTTGATAACCCGAATGGCATAACCATCCACTCATATAATCCATTTCTAGTCTTAAAGACTGTCTTCCACTCATCCCCTTCTCAGATCTAGATTTGGTGGTAGCCACTTCGTAGGTCGATCTTGCTGAAATATTTGGCCCCTGCAAGGACATCCATCATGTCCCACATACGAGGTATAGGAAATCGATACTTGATGGTAATCTTATTAATTGCTCTACTATCAGTGCACATCCTCCATGTTCCATCTTTTTTGGGGGTCAACAATGCAGGTACAACACATGGGCTCATGCTCTCTCTCACCACACCTTTACTTATGAGTTATCTTACTTTCTTATTCAACTCTTCATGTTGTGTTGGATTCATCCTATAAGCTTCTTGGTTGGGTAGAGTTGCTCCTGGAATCAAATCAATATGATGCTAAATATCTCTCTTTGGCGGTAGACCATCAGGTAATTCATCAGGGACAACATTAACAAATTCTTCCAATAGCTCTGCTACTTCTGGGGGTACTGAAATGTCTTCCTTTTCACCTTTTTCACTACTAATGCATAACAACACCCTATCACCTTCATTTCTTTAACAAGATCTCTTTCAAACAACATGGTCTCACCTTTTCCTTCATCCTTGAGAGGCAACAAAATCACCTTAGAGCCATCTTTCCAAAAGGTGTGTGTTTTTCTCTCCATCATGCATAACTTTTCTATCATACTGCCATGGCCTTCTCAATAACACATGACAGGCATCCATTAGGACAACATCACACCATATCTCATCCTGATAGATCTTTCCTATGCTAAACTTAATTAGGCATCTTTGATCAATAGTGACTTCATTTCCCTTTTTAAACCATGCAATGCGATATGGATGAGGATATTTTTCACAGTGTAAATTTTTTTTTCTACCATTTCTTTAGAAACCATATTTTCACAACTACCTCCATCAACAATAACTTGACATACCTTGCCACCCAAAGTGCATCTGGTTTTGAAGATATTGGTTCGAAGCCATGAACCATCAGAGATTTTGGCTTGTGTTTTCTCCTTCTCTGGAATCACCATTGCTCTTCTCATCATGAGACTTTCTCCCACATTTGGTGGATCCTCTAGTTTTGTCCCTTCCATTTCATGTTGTGTTTGAATCAGGTTCACCCTAGGTTGTCTTCCTTGATTTCTTTCTTGCATGTTATAATTTGAGAATTCAAATGCTCTATGACCTTCTTCTCCACATCTAAAACAAGTGAAAGCCCTTCTCTAGTTTTCCCATCCTCTACCGCTGCCATAACCTTTACCTCTTTGAAATCCCCTTCCTCATTCTTGATTCGGAGGATCTTGTCGAGTATCTACTTATTTTTCCAATCCATGGGATGACTCTCCCCTGCCATAATTTGAACCTCCTCAAAATGGGGTTGATGTACCCCTTCTTCCTCCTCTATTCCTCTGATGGTATTGTCTATTTTTTTCTTCAGCCTTTAGAGCCAATTGGTAAGCCTCTTCCATATTATCGAGTCGATGCATGCACAATTCATCTTGAATAGAGAATTTCAGGCCATTCACATATCTAGTAGCCATTTTTCATCAGTTTCCTGATGCTCTACACGTATAGACAACGTATAAAACTCATTTGTATAATCTTGCACAGAAGAGAGGTTCTGCTTTAAATTTTGAAACCTATGAAAAAGGGTTTGCGCATAATCTATGGGCAAAAAAATTTCTCTCAACTTCTTCTCCATTTTATTCCATGTCCTGATCTTATCCTTGCCTTTCCTCGTTCATTCCTTTTGAAGATGATCCCACCAAATCATTGCATGACCCTTTAATTTGGTGCATGCGAATTTCACCATCTTTTCCTCTGTCATGGATTTCCATTCAAAAAAAATTCTCATGTCATTCAACCAGTCTATCAAATCCTCTGGTTTAAGACTACCTGCATAATCTAAACATCAACCTTGACCCCTTCATTTTTCCCTTCTAAGGCCCTAAGCATTCTCTCTTCAAAACTTGTGCCTTCTAATTCTTCTTCATGTTCTGTATCTTGATCTACACCTCCTCGACCTATCTCTTCATCAAATTCATCTCCTCCTCTACCCAATCTTTGGTTTTCCATTCGTGTTGTAAGTTCTGCTACTTGCCTTTGTAGATTTTGTATTTCTCTATGCATCTGGACAAGACCGCCTCTTCCTCTTCCTCTCCCAACCATCTTCTTGCTCTGATACCAGATGATGTAACCAACAACATACACTCAATAGAATTGTGCCATTAATCATGTGTGAGAGGCAAAGATTCAAAATAACTGGAAAATAAAAATCTTCTATTCACCAACTCTACTGCTACAATGAGAGAAAACTCTCTTATATCCAAGAAAACAAAAAAAACTAAAAAATTACCTTTTTTGGCAGATTTCAACAATTGTCATATTTTGCCATTTTAGGTAATTTCACATGCATATCTTTGAGAGTCTAATTTTTTCCCAAAAACTTCCTAAAACTAAGGTAGGACAAATTGCCAACTAACATACCAAATTCAAAACATGAGTTTCGAGTTATTAACAAAAACAACTTTTAAAAAACTAGGAAAAAACACTAAATTGCCATTTTGAGAGCCAAGATGAAAGTTTCAAGCCCCAAAAAAGTGCCAAAATGGGGACCAACTTACTAGGGTCGGATGGGAATCCACATGCCACCTCATAACACATCCACCTATAAAATTTCAGCCCAAACAGACATCCAAGTCAAAAGTTATGACCTCCAGAAGTCCCTGCATCAATGGATTTCTAATTACTTGGAAGGGAGATTTGCTTGGAATTGCTTGGAGTTTGGATTGGATTCAAGAGCTTGGTGTTTACTTGCTATGTGTGGATCAAATTTGACATTCAACCTCATTCTTTTCCTTGGATTTTGCTTGTATTGGAAGGTACAAGTTTCTCCAATCTTCTCATTTAAAGTGTTTTATTCTATTTCATTCATGCCACACCATCTGCAATGGTTGAAGAAAGCTTTGCTTAGTTGTAGGAAACTTAGAAAATATATTTCAATTGGTTATTTGGTTATTTCATGTATTTTCAATTTTTTAGAAACATAGAAATACGGACAAAACCCTGGCAAATTTTTTATAGAAATCCCCAACTCATTTTTATTGCATATATTGGTTGTTGGGCATGTTATCTATGATGGGTAGTTGTCAGATCGTCCATAGCTATTGAAAAACAAAAGTTAGAAAATTGGTCAAGGTGCCAAAGAGAGCTCCAATGGAGTTTTTAGGGCCCCATGGTTATTTTGGCATTTTAGAAAATCTGGAAATTCACTTTTAAGCAATTGTGTTTTGAATTTTGATGTTTGGTAAAGCGTCTCCCTAATATTATGTGATTTTGCATCTTGTGAGACTATGTCGTGTTTTGAGACATTTTTAGTGCATTGAAATCTGTGCCACTTGTTTCTCTTGTTTTGAAAACCTAAAAATTGCATTGTATTCATTTCCTTGATGTTTTAGTTTGTGGGAGGAGTTGTCTCCCAATTAAAATGATGTTTTGCATCTTTTGAGAATATGTTGTGTTTTTGTCAAAATTGCAGTTTTGTCACCTCAAAATTTGTGCCATGCCCAATTGGTCAAATTGGTGATATGGGTGTTTAGGAAGAGGTCTAAGGGTAGGAAAGGAGTGGCTTCCATCGTGCGCCATGGCCCAAAGAGGTCATTAGAATTTATCGAATGGAAATTTTAATCAAGAATAACAATTAAACACATTGGGTAATAAAATTTAATAATAAGATCATCTACACCAAACTGCATGTGTTGGTGAAGTGTCCGCCTTGCTTGGGTTTGGGTGTAAAGAGCAATCTTCGATGTAGTGTCTGGTCGCTATGAGGAGGTTATGCCTTCATGTTCTACCATGAGATGAGTGTTTCCCTCATTTGACACTCCTTGTCCTAACTACCTAGGTCTCTCTTCCTTCTTCCACCATCAGAGTTTGACTCGACGTGTGATGTTTACCATGTGATTTCATGTGCATTGTGATGCTTGATTCATGCTTGTATGTGTCTATGATGGACTATGATTTATGCCTCGTTTGGTGTGCATTGAAGGTGTGATTATTTCCCTTATGCTTGAATGTTGTGATGTCATTCTATTATGCTTTGGCAAGTGTGCCATATGTTACTTGAATGCAATTGGATGGTAGTTGTACCATGTGTTGTTTATATGCATTGTATTGGTAGTTGTGCCATGTGTGTTGTGTGCATTGATTGGCGTGTATGCCATATGTTGCTTGTATACCCTGAATGTGTGAGATGATCTTAGTGGGTTTGCCATGATCACCTTCTCCATAGCTCGGGGGTTGCCTAGAGTTGTGTAGACATCTATTGCACTCGACGATGGCAATATGGTTGGGAGGCGAGCAACATTTCCCCATTGGTCCTTCATGATGATCTTCAGGTGTTGGACGGTTTCCTTATCTTCTTGCAGGTTGATTATGTTGTGCTTCATGTCTTGTTGCACTTTGGAGAGTGTGTTGGTTTTTGGGTGGTTTATGCACTTGTATATTATCATTATTGAATATTATAACCTTTGTAATGTAGGTCTTTTGAGACCCTTATAATAAGATGTAATTAATGCTTTGAGTTGATTTATAATGTTGGCTATGATTCATCTATGTTTAGGATGAAGCCCTTCGAATATTTTAATTATTGGATATCATCTTGTATTTTTCCACGCCTCGGTTTGTGAGGACGTTGGCATGTTTTGATAGATTTTACATGTTAGAATCTAGCTATGTTAGCATGTTTAGACTCGGTTAGTTTCTGTTTATGGATATGTTTGTGTTGGATCGTATCCATCCCACATAGGTGGTGAGGATCCTATATTTTCTTTTTGCATGTGTTGACGTTGGTGTCAAACTGCATAGCCTTTTGTATCGCTTTTGTCATTTTTGACATGTGGACATAATTGGTTTAGCACCTTAATGTTTTGGTTAAAATGAATCCTCTTTGGCGTTAATTAATGTTTTTAGGCCCCATAAGTGTTTTGGTGTCATTTCCATGATGTGATATGCACTCTTGGATTATTCCCTCCTTTGCATTGGGAAGCGTGCCTTTACACGAGTTTGACTAGTGACCATTCCAATTGGTTGAGGAATCGTACCTCCTAGTTGGACTATCTCATCGGTGAGTGTTACCATTGTGTTTGGGATGTCTTGTGTCGTCATGGAATGGACTAAGGTGGATGTCACCTTCATCCTACTCCATGTGTTCATGAGGGAGTGAGGTCATGGATGTGTATCCAGTCCTCGTCATGGAGTGAACTCCACTTCTCGCTTGGTCATCGTGGTGAGTTGTCACATGATGGGTGAAGTCTTCCGCTTGTGCCACCTTGCATTGTGCAATGGTAATGTCTTTTTAGGTGTTTTTGTACTTGTTGGAACACCTTGTGTGTGCGTGAGTGCAATGCGACATGTAAATGTTGCACTTGCAAATGCGAAAAATTTGTCAGTTTGGTGTTTGTTTAGCTAATGTCATGTGTGAAAGCTTGGGGCATTACATCTGGTATCAGAGCCCATGTTGCAGCATTGGGAGCTCTGGGGTGTGTTCTTCTCGGCTCGTTCGAGCATGTGTGGGGTACTTGTGTGTTTACGTGCTATGAGTAGCATGTGCTTTATTTTGATATGTCTTCCTTGTATGAGTGTGTTTGAGTGACCTTTGTAGGGTCATGTTCGTGCTTGTTTGACCACTTTTAATAGTGGAGTTATGGGAACCTTTGTGTGAAAGTAAATACCATGTTCTTGAGTGTGATTGAACCTAGTTTACTCTTTTAAGAGTTATGCATTTGTATGTGAAAGAGATGATGTTTTGATCATATGCATGATATTTGAAGAATATTGTTGCGGTAATGCTAGTTTAAGTGAACCTTGCATTGTGCACCTTGTTGTGTGTATGTTTGTTGCAAGAGTACCATACCCTCGTAATGTTTGTCATAATTGTTTATTAATTGCCTCTGTATGGTGATTGGAAATGCTTGCCTGAAATGCATATTGCATTGTCTTCTTGAGAGCATGTCCTTGTGTGTGGATTAATTATGCAGTTGTAAGAAAGATAGTGTTGCATTGCATTGCTAGAATAGATCATTTGGGTAATGACTTATGTCCCCAAATTGCATTCTTCCCTAGGATTCATATTGAGACCTAGGTGTAATTATTGTATTGTATTATTTGAAAATTTAGAGAGTTAAAGAGAAAAGGGGTTGTGAAAAGGGTCATTTGCATAGTCCTTGTGATGTTTGAGGTGTTAGAATCATGAGTGAAGTAGCAAACCTTGCATCTTGTGTTTCTGAGTTGTGTTTCCCCTATTATAATGTGTGCATTTAGTATGCTTGTCATCATATGAATGTTGCATTAATGCATTATCCATATGCTTGGTGGATCCTTGTTTGGTGAGAAACGTTAACCACTCTTGTTGTGAGAGTGATGTGTTTATATATCTTGGTTTGTGACCCTGATTTTGTCCTAGCTTAATCTTGGTTGCTAGATGTTTTCTAGTCTATGAATGTGTGTCTTTGCATGGTGATTGTGATTCCCTTGGATGGGATGCAACTCTTGGTTTCTTGGCATCTTGAGTGGTGTTTGTGTGGTTAAGTAGAAATGATCTCATGTTTTGATATGATTGTAGTCTTAGAAGACTTGTTTGCTTAGTGTGATTGAATATGTTCTCTTACTTGCCTTGGATTGTGGAATCCAAGTGCAGTATAGCATTGTACTCCCTCTCTTGTGACTATACCTAGTCACGTAGTTCATGTAATGTGGAACTTTTGAATTTTGATACTTTATTTATTTGACTTTGGTGAATTCCGTAAACATTGTAAGGGCCAGCATTGAATTTTTTATTCTTGTTTATGAATAAGTATAGCCATCGAAGTTTGATATTTATTTATCTTGTGACTTTTATGGTCATGTTTAATTTACTGTTGAAATTGAGCTCATTTTATGCCTTATTGTTTGAATTGACTTTTCTTCCACTTTGGTATTTTATTTATTTATTTATTATTGGTGGCTATGCTTGAATGTTTTAAACTATTGGTCATGTATCATGTTATGTTCTCTATCATGTCCATGATGGGACTTTGATGGATTGTATAAGGGAGTGGAATGCAAAGAATATACTAGTTCTTGGTGTGCGTGTTACTATTACTATGGTAGATTGAATTCATTGGTTTGTTGTTAGATGCAAGAGAATATTGTGTGAAATGTTCAAAAAATTTTGAAATGGTTTTGTGCTGCTATGGATCACTTGATGTGAATTAAATTCTTGTATGAGCTTAAATGTTGATTCTTGCATGTGTCTATGTGAATGAGATATGTAGAGAACTTGTTTTGGATTGAATCTTTCTTTTAGTAGATTGCTTTTGGTTGGGTGTTGACTTAGTCCACCAATTATGGTTGTTCTTGCTTGTCTCGTTCCTGTTAGTCTTGGACGTGATGACATGCTCTAGTGTTTAGCATTAGTGGAGTGTATGATGTTGTGTCCTTTTGATGTGAGTTCCATAACTAAACTTATGTTTTGACATAGTGTAGGGTATGATGGAGCCTTAGTTAGTGCATGAGAATGTATTATTTATATATTTATAGTATTATAGTTGTCTTCTTGCTCTTGTTGAGTTGCCAACCTTGGGAATTTGGTTGCTTCAGGAGTTTCTCCTTAGTGTTTTGGAGGTTTCCTAGCATAATGTTGGAAGGGATACAACTCTTGTATGAAGAGGTTTCTATCCTATGTATTCCATTTTATGGATACTTAGTGTTTAGGCCATGAGGAAGCCTTGTGTTGCCTAGTTGATCATGAATTTGTGATCGTGTTGTGTTGTTTGGCCTTTTTGGTCTAGCTTAGTTAAGAGTTTAAGTGGTGTTGCGAGTAGTCTTGCACCTTGTTGGTGTGTTGTGGCTTCCTTAGATATGCTCCTAGTGAGTAACGAGTTGCTAAGCCTTGCTTTATGGAAGTGCTTATGCTGTTAGAGGATGTGGTTTAGATTCTTCCCTCTGAGAACCTATTTGGTTGATCCTAGTTTTGGTGGTGTAGAGCTAGAGTGTTAGAGAAACCCTCTCTTTTAGGAGTGGAATGTGAGGAAGTACCTCATATAGTAGAACCATTTCTGGAGATGATGCATGTTTTAGGATAGGATGAAGGTACGGTAGTGGTGCCTATAACCTTTTTGAGTTAGCGTTCCCTAATCCTTGAGTTCTTTTGTTGTAGGTAGTGCCTGAGGAAGGAATCTTGAGAGAGTAATCTTTTGTTTACAATTCTCCTTGAGAGTGGATATGGTAGCCTTGTGAGTTTCCTTAGACTTAGTTGAGAGATTGAGAGGTTATTTTAGCATAATTATGGTCCTGCATTTTACGGACTTGACTTGCTTGTGGTCTGTTGCACCTTTTGGCTTGATCCTCTTCTCATTGCAGTGGTAGTTGGAGGATGGAGTGGTGTAGTCTCAGAGGAGTTGTATGCATAATGGTTGGTTTTGACCTAGTTGGTGTACCTTTGGAGATTTGTTTTGTCATTTTGAGTCCTCGACCTAGTTTTGGTTAGGAGGACTGATCTTTTGAGATTTGTATGTTGTAAAGGATCGTGTACTGAGGGTACTTCATCCTTGTGTTTTTGTAGGCTTCCAAGAGTAAGCCTAATGCTAGTGGGGAAGTATGTAATGCCCACCCTAGTTTGTTCCTTGTGTGATTTCTGATTCATGGGTTATATGTTGTTCTAAGTGTTTATCAGTGTATTATGTGATTATTATGCTTTGATGCATTACACCAAACTTGCCGTTGAGGTCTATGGTGCCATCAATGGGTTCTAAGGGTGTATTATGCATGACCATTGAGGTGTTTCCGATGGGGTTGTGTTTTGTTATATGGTTTCCAACTATGCATTATGAGATGCATATGTTGTGATTGTGCATGTTAGATTATTCCAATGATTTAGCTTCATTATTTTCATTTGTGTAATATGTTGGATGGATGTGATGTCTTCAGTATGATTATATTATATGATTTATGCATTTATGATTTTATGTTGTCGATTGATTGTTGACTCATGTTTATGATCCTTATGCGCTATTATGCCATGTTGGGTATTATGATGTGTTTCGGCTATTATATGTGAAGCAAGTACACATGATGGTTGATTTGAGTGTGCAGGTAATTACAGGTGTTAACTGATGTGGGAAATGTGGAGAAGGTTGACATGGGATGCTAAGCCATCTCACCCTTATCCTTGTGTTGTGGAAACCTATGATGTGTGTTTGGAATCATCTGCATGTGTTTCCTTAGCATTCTTGCACTTTATTTTAAAATGGTTTGAAAAACATGTTTTCTGTGTTTTTAGATTAAATTAATGATTTTAATTTGGAAACTGTTATTTCTCCTTTAGTGAAAATGTTTGTTGCGTCATTATATGCATGTGGAACAAATTTGAGTGATTTCAGTTTAATTCTGAAATTTAATATTTTTCTGTAAAAAGGTAAAAATTGCATTAAATGAGGAAACTGAATGCCTAGTATGGAGTGTTTGTACTTTTCAGAATGAGACTAAGTTAAATGGCAATAACCTATTTGGAATAGTTGATTTTGTTTGACTAACTATTTCCTTGTTATTCTTAGTGAATTATTTAGGTGTTTTCAAGGAAATTTGAAATATTAATGCAATTTGATTAAATATTTATGTGATTTCAAATGAAATATTTTAATTATTTATTGTTTGGAATTAGTGAATTAAATGATTTAATTGTGTAAAGGCTATAATTTTGATTTGATTTATTAAATCACTTAAAGGATTATTTTATTATAAAAAAAGGAATAGTGTCTTTGGAGGAATAAAAGGGAAAACACATGTATTTTGCATTATTCTATTTCTCTCCAAAATTTGCTCTCTTTTGTTTGAAACCCTCTTGCTTGCAAAATGGATTTCTGATTGCTTGGAAGGGAGATTTTCTTGGAATTGCTTGGAGTTTGGATTGGATTCAAGAGCTTGGTATTTGCTTGCTATGTGTGGATCGAATTTAACATTCAACCTCATTCTTTTCCTTGGATTTTGCTTGTATTTGAAGGTAAGTTTCACCAATCTTCTCATTTAAAGTGTTTTATTTTATTTCATTCATGCCACACCATCTAGAATGGTTGAAAATTGCTTTGCATAGTTGTAGGAAACTCAGAAAATATATTTCAACTAGTTATTTATTTATTTCATGTATTTTCAATTTTTTGGAAACATAGAAATACAGACAAAACCATGGCAAATTTTCTGTGGAAATCCCCAACTCATTTTTATTGCATATATTGGTTGTTGGCCATGTTATCTATGATGGGTAATTGTCAGATCATCCATAGCTATTGAAAAACAAAAGTTAGAAAATTGGTCAAACTTTGGTCAAGGTGCCAAAGAGAGCTCCAATGGAGTTTTTAGGGCCCTATGGTTATTTTGGCATTTTAGAAAATCTAGAAATTCACTTTTAAGCAATTGTGTATTGAATTTTGATGTTTGGTAAAGTGTCTCCCTAATATTATGTGATGTTGCATGTTGTGAGACTATGTCGTGTTTTGGGACATTTTGGTGCATTGAAATCTGTGCCACTTATTTCTCTTGTTTTGAAAACCTAAAAATTGCTTTGTATGTATTTCCTTGATGTTTTAGTTTGTGGGATGAGTTGTCTTCCAATTAAAATGATGTTTTGCATCTTTTGAGAATATGTTGTGTTTTTTGTCAAAATTGTGATTTTGTCACCTCAAAATTCGTGTCATGCCCAATTGGTCAAATTGGTGCTATGGGTGTTTAAGAAGAGGTCTAGGGGTAGGAAAGGAGTGGCTTCCATTGTGTACCACAGCCCAAAGAGGTCATTGGAATTTATCGAATGGAAGTTTTAATCAAGAATAACATTTAAACACATTGGGTAATAAAATTTAATAATAAGATCATCTACACCAAACTGCATGTGCTGGTGAAGTGTCCACCTTGCTTGGGTTTGGGTGTAAAGACCAATCTTTGTTGTAGTGTCTAGTTGCTATGAGGAGGTTATGCCCTCGTTTGACACTCCCTATCCTAACTACCTAGGTCTCTCTTCCTTCTTCCACTGTTGGAGTTTGATTTGACGTGTGATGTTTACCATGTGATTACATGTGCATTGTGATGCTTGATTCATGCTTGTATGTGTCTATGATGGACTATGATTTATGCCCCATTTGGTGTGCATTGAAGGTGTGATTATTTCCCTTATGCGTGAATGTTGTGATGTCATTCTATTATGCTTTGGCAAGTGTGCCATATGTTACTTGAATGCAATTGGATGGTAGTTGTACCATGTGTTGTTTATATGCATTGTATTGGTAGTTGTGCCATGTGTGTTGTGTGCATTGATTGGCGTGTATGCCATATGTTTCTTGTATACCCTGGATGTGTGAATTGCTCTTAGCAGGTTTTCCATGATCACCTTCTCCATAGCTTGGGGGTTGCCTACAGTTGTGTAGACATCTATTGCACTCGACGATGGCAATATGATTGGGAGGCGACCAACATTTCCCCATTGGTCCTTCATTATGATCTTCAGGTGTTGCACAGTTTCCTTATCTTCTTGTAGGTTGATTATGTCATGCTTCGTGTCTTGTTGCACTTTGGAGAGTGTGTTGGTTTTTAGGTGGTTTATGCTCTTGTATATTATCATTATTGAATATTGTAACCTTTATAATGTAGGTCTTTTGAGACCCTTATAATAAGATGTAATTAATGCTTTGAGTTGATTTATGATGTTGGCTATGATTCAACTATGTTTAAGATGAAGCCCTTCGAATATTGTAATTATTGGATATCATCTTGTATTTCTCCATGCCTCAGTTTGTGAGGACGTTGGCATGTTTTGATAAATTTTACATGTTAGAATCTAGCTATGTTAGTATGTTTAGACTTAGTTATTTGGTGTTGTATTTGATGTTTATGGATATGTTTGTGTTGGATCGTATCCATCCAACATAGGTGGTGAGGATCCTATCTTTTCTTTTGGCATGTGTCAACATTGGTGTCGAACATGCATAGCCTTTTGTATCGCTTTTGTCCTTTTTGACATGTGGACATAATTGGTTCAACACCTTAATGTTTTTGGTTAAAATGAATCCTCTTTGGCATTGATTAATTTTTTTAGGCCCAATAGGTGTTTTGGTGTCATTTCCATGATGTGATATGTACTCTTGGATTATTCCCTCATTTGCATTGGGAAGGGTGCATTTACACGAGTTTGACTAGTGACCATTCTAGTTGGTTGAGGAATCATACCTCCTAGTTGGACTATCCTATCAGTGAGTGTCACCATTATGTTTGGGATGTCTTTTGTCATCATGGAATGGACTGAGGTGGATGTCACCTTCATCCTACTCCATGTGTTCGCGAGGGAGTGAGGTCGTGGATGTGTATCTATGTTGGAATTAGGGCTGACAACTAAGAGGGGGGATGAATCAATTGTCTTAAAACTTTTAAAGCTTGTTGCAGTTAATTCTTATTTACCACTTCTTAAAAGATTAATGACATAATCATGAAAAGCAAGAATTAATAATACATGAGTAGAAACATAAACAACACACTTGACACCAAGATTTGACGTGGAAACCCGGTTAAGGGAAAAACCACGGTGGGGGTTAACCCACAAAGATTATACTCTGTTAAAAGTATTACAAAGGAGAAGGCACATGCCTTTAGGCTCACTGCTCAAGAGAGGCTCACTGCCTACAAGAATGATTACAAAAGGATTACAGATTGTTTGAACTGATAAGTAGCATATGCCAATGCAAGAATTCAATTCTGGTTAAGCACAAAATACTGATTTTACACACTACATCTTTATTCTGCCCTGTTTACTGCTCTGCCATAATCTGAACCTCAGAGCTCTTTTCTTTCGCACTTCTATCTGCCTTTTTTCGCACTTACTTCATATTCGCATCACTATCACATGCCACGACAGTCAAATCCATTGGTTATATATATCCGCATCAACAAACTCAATCACTTATCTGTCGGCCTTATGAAGAACTTAACAAACAATACAGGTACTATGTTTGTCAGCTTACCAAAAATATCACTTACAGGTCACCATGCATGTTGGCCACTAACATTATATCTCATATGCAACTCACCAAATAATTCTACTAGATCCGCAAAAGAATATGACACAGGTCAGCTTGTTCTTCATTGAATTGTTCTGTCATATTAGGACCCGGTACTCAGATGCTCATAACTTTTAATCCCTTTATCACTGGAGGCTGAAATCTTAGATTTAGATTGTCTTGACATTCCTCTACACTTCCTCAGATTCATAACACACAATGATTAACTAGAGAGGTCCACTAACCAAAATACTGAACTCTGCCATAACATGTTCCTGTCTATCCAAACTTGTCAAATCTTGGAACTGACTTCCAGTATGATCTGATACTACACTGCGGATGTGTGGAATGGACTTAGTTGCCATCAATGACAACACATGACATACCTTGAAGTGTCTCTTGCCAACAATCTACCCATTTGGCATTGATGGCAACACTTATTGAAAAATGACTAAGTGTCATGACTGACTCCCCCTACTGTGTGCACTTATATATTCTTCCACTACTCCCCCTTTGATGGATTCTTCATTTTCTTTCATTTTTCACTGTCTCTCACTCCCTCTTTGACATCAATAGCAAAGGGTGGGATCTGCAAACTAAAATTTTCACAAGAAATATGTATATAAGGTCGCATATGTGCAAATAATCCATGCATTATATTTACATGAACTTGAATATATCTGCAAAACTATTTTTCAATTGCACAAGTTCAGAGGCCCAACTACTTTTCATACCATCCAAAATTAAGTTGTGTTCTCTTAGTATGAATGCATGTGTTTCTACTTTCTTCATATCTAAAGGATCACCTGTTTGGACTGCAACTTGAGCTTCTGATAAAGCAGTAAACATTGTTTCTAACTTCGGGGCAATCAATCCCTAAAGCTCACACATTCTCTCCATAATATTTCTCTTTTCTTTAACAAGCTTCTTTATTTCATCAGTCAAGTTGATTGCTTGACACTCCTGACTTACCGGAGAAACTATTAGAGGATCAAAATTTTGAGCTAGATTTAACAATCTTTGTTCCCTCTCCTTTATCTTCTTCTCAATATCCTCAATAACTTTGAGCCAAGATAGACAAAATTTGTATACATCACCTCCATCATTGAGAGCATTTTGAATACTCTTTATACTGATATCAAGTATCCTTTTATCATTCCCTATTAGGCCCTTTAGCTCACTAAATCTCTTATCCAAAAATTCATTCCAGATTTTAATCTCTACAGACTTCTCAAAGGATTCAAAGTGTGTACTTATATAATTTACAAGGATCTTTAGATTTTTAGAGAGAGAATTAGATGGATTCTTCTAGAAAGTTGGCATTATCTTCTCCAATATACCGAATGCAAGGCCTAACAGCTCACTGTCCTCTATGTGGGATTTTAATATCTTTTCACTTGCCTTAGCTTGAGTGAAAGATGATATCTTCATCATTTGGATCGGAGAGAGAGTATCCAGGTTGATTGGTCCTTGAATCAGTTCTGGTTCATCAAACTCTAGAATTTCTTTACTCAGGAAACTCTTCACTACATCTGCAGTGTCTCTTGCCATAATTTCAAGGCCATCTTCCTTTCCTTGAGTTTTCTCAGTTTCAGTATTAGAACTATTTTGTTTGGAGGCATCAATATTTGACCATCTTCTTCTACTTTATCTTCCTTACCCTTGACTTCTTCTTCCTTTTGTTGTGAGCCAACTTCAGTGGGAATTTCTTATTCCATGTTTACTTATGTTTTAACTCTGTTTGTTTGATCAAGGGTATCCTTTTTGCCTTCAGCCTCTTCTAACTTCTTATCCATGTTCTTCTCAGAGTCACCTGGAGTAGGACTTAGTATCTCCATATATGTTTGCTCTGGAGGATCATTTCCCTTTCGAGTCTCTTCTTCTAAAGTTTCTTGTCCCAGAACTGAAGGATTGCCTTCCTCAACTTGTTCCTCTGAAACAACATAATATTTATCTTTGTCTAGGGCCTTCCTCAAATTTTCCTTTGTTTCTTTTACAACTTCCTTAGTTTCACCAAGCATTAGCTTGTTCATCTAGATCTTGCTTCTGAATTCCTCCTTTACTTCCTTGAGGATTTTATTTGCTTCCCCTTTGGTCATTACTGGACACAAGGTGGAGAGGACATGTTCTCTGAGTTCTAGATCCTTAGCGTTGGTGGCTTCATTTCTTTTCTCTAGTATATTCCTTAAACTTTTAGGAATTTCTTGCAAAATTTCCTGTAGAGCTCTATTGAATTTATTCAAGTACAAGATGGTGGCATCCTCCAAGATTTTCTTATTTGCTTTATCAAAATTATCATAATATTCTCTAATAGGCCTTAGATTTCCATGAATAGTAATTGTTTTTACAATTTCATCAATTGTCATAGCAACCTTACCAGTTTCTTGCTTTTTACTTTCCTTTTTGCTTCTGGAAGGCTGGTCCTTAGAAGCCTTTGAAGTCTTGGCTTTCTTAGATCTTATTTCTTTAATTTCTTCATCTGTCTCCATCTCCTCGTCATCTTTTGTGCTCATATACATTCTTGTGGCCTTTGTTTTCTTTCTTTTTGTTCCTTTACCAGATGATATATCTTCTAGTTTCTCAAGATTGGAAAACTTTGGGGGAACAGGGATATAAACAGAGCTCCTAGTAGTCCTTAGAGTGGAGGATGATTCTATTGGAGCACTTCCTTGTTTCTTATCTTGTTTCTCCTTCTCTGCCTTTTCAGTTCTTTCTCTGAATTGTCTCACAGCTTCCTTTGTGAGGCGTAGATTCTCAACCAACTACTCAACTTTTTTTCTTACTTTCCTTTTGGTTTTAGGTTTTCTAAGATCATCATGTAGTTTTACACTTAGTTCCTCATATGTCCCAAATCTTTCAACTGTTGTGTCTTTTAGCTTGCTCAAAAGGTGTTGAGCATACATATTCAAGATTTTTCCATCTACCTCATACCCTATGGGCATGATCCAAACAGTTATGGGTTCTACTACTTCCATTAAACACTAATCAGTGTCAACCATAAAGCATATTTCATTCTTATACTTCTCAACAACTAATTTGGAGATTCTTTCTCTAGAATGCATCATATTCTAAAAATTCTTGAAGTATCCCCAAATAGCAGTTTTCTGTGCTTTACAGTCAACAATGTGGCATAGGTGATCTCTGATCTGAATAACTATACAAACATAGAACCAATGTACCATATTTAAAAGTGTTTTTCTTATCTTTCTTGATTCTATTCAAGTTCTCAATCAGCTGGTTCAGTAACAACTCACATAGGTCATAATCTACATTCTCCTTCAACATTTGATATGCTGCATATATGGCATTTTTGGAGACAGAATTCTCCCTGCTGGAGTGATAAATATTGTAGCCAATCACCATGGAAGCAAAATTAACATCTGGTTATATAATGTCATTGATGGTCATTGCCCTCTTGTCAAACTTTGTACCAGTTAAATTGGTAACAGTTTGGTTTTTCACAGATTTCAACATGGGGAATCCACCAGTTGAATTTAACCCAGTCACAATTCTGATAACATCCTTGGTAATCTTGAATGATTTTAACAGCCATATGAATTCATCATGCATCTGACTCAAAACATACCAAACCCACTCATCTTCACCAAATGTTGGAAACCCCATAATCTGAATAAAATGTTTATCATGCAGTGCCTTATACTTAGGTTTAAGATCGTGATTTTCATCCATTGGATGACTCTCAAACAAATCTACAAACCTTGAGTCCCCAAATTCATCTATGCTTGCATGAATATAAACCCTAATATCTTCAATATGCAGCACACCATATAGAACACTTGAAAATGCACCTAATGGGTCGACTTCTATTGATTTATGTGGATGTTTCTTAAATTTGGGTCAAGGCCTTTCAGTAATATCAACAACCAAAGGTGTAGCCATTGCAAAAAGATTACAAGTTCAAAGCTTTGCAGATAAATAACTTTTTCACAAAAATAGGGTTGACAGATAAATTCGTCGGTCGCACTTCAATTCCTTGTAATCTCAGCTCAGGCACTATTCTTCTTGCTCTCTTTGAATGCAAAGTGATTCAAATGAAGAGTGAACACCTTTTATGCTCCGCAAAACCTAATTGGCCTTTGCAATAAATGCTCTGCCCTAACACATCCGGTTACACTATTTCTGCATGCAGTCAGTCCTCAATTGCTCCGCAATTAGTCACATTTGCTTCTTTTCTTCTAGAAATTTCTTTGAAAGTTATGTAATAAGCTTATTAAGCTTCATTCATTATGCTAGGTTCAGGAACTACTTACTGGCTGGGGAAATTTGATCTTCAATGCAGCTCCCCCTAAGCCTAAGCTCCTGATTTAATTCCCAGAGGAATTATCAGTACCTGATTTCGGTGCAGACCCATTACTATTATTCACAACACTTTTCTTGACCCATGTCTTGCTCATTTCATTCTAGATCTCATTCACATCAATTTTTCCCTTGTCTTTGTTCATCCAGTTTTCTGTTTACCGGACCTCTTCTTTCATTATTCCTACTTCTGCAAAATCTTGCAATATGACCAGATCTATTGCAATTAAAGCACACAACATTTCTTTGATTATATACTTGATTTCCTCTTGATCTGCACTGATTAGCCATGTGTCCAAATCTATTGCAAGTAAAGCAGTAACCATTGAAAGAGTTTCCATTTCCTCTATTGTTAGAGTTATTCATTATCATACTTCTACATTAATTTGATCTATGCCCATACCTCTTACACTTGAAGCATTGACTGGAGAAGGATGGACCATTTTGATTTACTCTGCTTCTGCACTGAGTAGCTCTATGACCAAATTTATTGCAATTAAAACAATTTCCATTGAATGATGGATATCTTTGAGCATTAGGTTGTCTTACCGGAAGTCTTCTAGGTATGTTTCTCCCATTCCTTGGTTGAAAATTTCTTTGTCCGGATCCAGAGCTTTCACCTTTCTCATATCCAAGACCATGCTTGTCATCAGCCCCTTTTTGACTTTCAAACAATGCTTCAAGTTTATCTGAGCTTATCTTGAACTTCTCCTTGTATTCATTTGTAACTTCTAGGTCATGCTGAGAATGACAATTTGCCTCTCAAGTTCTCTCTCATTGTCTCTACTTTCTTGTAAATTAGACTCTAGGAGGCCAACTATTCCGTCCAATCTACAACATTCTTCAGTTCTTTCTTTTAGATTTTGATTTAGGTCTTCTTCAGTTTTCTTCCCATCTTCAGCCTCATCACCCCCAATTCCATCTCATGTTTTAGTACAACAACTTCTTTAGCTAACTTCTCACATTCCTTTGTCTTCTCTTTCAAGGCCTTATCCTTCTTGTTGTCTTCATAATGATTTCTCAGTTGAATAGTGTTGTTATATGGAGCCTAATCAGACTCGGAGGTTAAATTTACCCACTTTTATCAGCATGGTTTCCCCCCAAATTCCTACGGGGTCAAGGGGCAACGCCCCTTGCAGGGTCCCGAGGCAGTGCTCCCCAAAACCTCACAAGGTTTTTTATTATTATTTTATTAAGGCGTCGGGAGTTATTTTTCATTGGCCGACATAAAAAACCCTATTTTGTAACCGAGAAAAGTCATGATAAAAATGGCTAAGGATTAGGGTTTCCGTTGATATTGTATTGTAGCATTTTATAGCGGTATTGAGTTCCAGGGATTGTTGGTTGTAATCAGTTTGATTTACTGGATAATAATATTGGACTCTCTATTGGTGGATGTATCCCAAGTTTGGGTGAACCACGTTAAAATTATCTCTCGTTGTTATTATTTTTGTGTATTTCCATTCTTCTATTTAATCTTTATTTGCATTTAATTGATATCTTTTGCCATCTAACCCTAACAAAGAGGTTGTTCCTTCCTCTTTTCATTGGATTTGCTCAATTTTTCTTTTAAAGTCTCAATGAAGTCTTTAGCATTTTTAAAGTTATCTTGCAGCTCTTTGACTTCTACTCTGGACTGATCAAGATCTTCTAAAGTGAGTTTATGTTGCCCTTGGAGGTTGTATTCATCTATTTTACTACCTTCCCAGATCTTCCTCAAGCTGTTAAACTTTTTCAAAGGAACCTTGCTCTGATACCAATTGTTGGAATTAGGGTTGACAACTGAGAGGGGGGTGAATCAGTTGTCCTAAAACTTTTAAAGCTTGCTGCAGTTAATTCTTCTTTACCACTTCTTAACAGATTAATGACATAATCATAAAAAGCAAGAATAAATAATACATGAGCAAAAACATAAACAACACACTTGACACCAAGAATTGATGTGGAAACCCAGTTAAGGGAAAAACCACGGTGGGGGTTAACCCACAAAGATTATACTCTGTTAAAAGTATTACAAAGGAGAAGGTACATGCCTTCGGTCTCACTACTCAAGAGAGGCTCACTGCCTACAAGAATGATTACAAAAGGATTACAGATTGTTTGAAATGATAAGTAGCATCTGCCAATGCAAGAATTTAATTTCGGTTAAGCACATAATATTGATTTTACACACTTCATCTTTATTCTACCCTGTTTACTGCTCTGCCATAATCCGGACCTCAGATCTCTTTTCTTTCACACTTCTATCTACCTTATTCACACTTACTTCATATTCACATCACTATCACATGCCACAACACTCGAATCCATTGGTTATATATCCGCATCAACAAACTCAATCACTTATCTGTCGGCCTTATGAAGAACTTAACAAACAATACAAGCACTATGTTTTGTTGGTTGAATCCATACATCAATATTGATGCGTACCAAAAATATCACTTATAGGTCACCATACATGTTGGCCACTAACATTATATCCCATACGTAATTCACCAAAATACTTCTACTAGATCCGCAAAAGAATCTGACATAGGTCGGCCTATTCTTCACTGAACTGTTCTGTCATATTAGGACCTGGTACTCAGATGCTCATAACTTTTAATTCATTTGTCATTGGAGGCTAAAATCTTAGATTTAGATTGTCCTAAAATTCCTCTACACTTCCTCAGATTTACAACACACAATGATTAACTGGAGAGGTCCACTGACTAAAATATTGAACTCTGCCATACCCTGTTCCTGTCTACCCAAACTTGTCAAATCTTCGAACTGACTTCTAATATGATCTGATACTACATTGCAGATGTGTGGAATGGACTTAGTTTCCATCAATAAAAACACATGACATACGTGTAGTGTCTCTTGCCAACAATCTGAGCCTCATCATGGAGTGAGCTCCACCTCTCGCTTGGTCATCGTAGTGAGTTGTCACATGATGGGTGAAGTCTTCCTCTTGTGCCACCTTGCATTGTGCAATGGTGATGTCTTTTTAGGTGTTTTTGTACTTGTTGGAACACCTTATGTGTTTGAAAGTGTAATGCGACATGTAAATGTCGCACTTGCAAATGTAAAAAATTTGTCGATTCAGTATTTGTTCAGCTAATGTCCTGTGTGAAAGCTTGGGGCATTACAACAAGTGTTTATAGTGCCGACATGGTGTGTTTGAGTGGTTGTGTCATTTGTGTGGAAGCGTGCACCAGCAAGAAAGTTTGGGAGAAGGTAAAATGGGTCCATTAGACCCCTTGGTATGAACTATTGTTATATATGAAAAGAAGATAAGGTTGAAATGTAGTTGAAGTAGTTTGAATCAAACCCTGCTTTATCTATAACATTCAACGACAACAATTGAGTCGAGTCACTACAGATGGAGAGGACTCGGCTACAGGTTGATGTCACTTAGGAATGATATGGAAAGATAGATTAGATCGACAGATATGTCAAACCCTAGTTCAATTAAGCCTTAAACCCTAATTATGTGAAATCATATACAGATGAATGAAACATGAAAAATGATCACATAGGAAGGCACTAAATACAAATTAGAAACATACCAGGATTTAGGTTTTCAGAGGATGAAACTTCAGGGACGCTGGGGCGGGCGTCCAAGTCCAACAGGGTAGTTTTCTATAAATCTAGAATAGTGAGGTGAGTAGGATTGTAACCTACTTTAGAGTTTCTGAAGATGCCAGTCATGAGGACTATGGGGTGGGTGCCCTAGTCCAATAGGTTAGGTTTTCTACAATTTCTTCTCAGATCCTAAATCTATATCCTCTGCTTAGCTTCTCTGCAACTCCACTTCACAAACTCCCACACCTATAACCTACAATCACAAAAGAGGGGTTTGGGGGTTGTGGTGTTTAGGAGCTTGCCTCGGTCAATCCTTGAAATGGAATTCAAGCCTTCCAACACCGTTGTTAGTTAGAGTGTGTGTCCTTGGTGGACAGAGGTGTTTAAGATGAAAAAACAGGAAAATGATGATGATGGTTGTTTTAAAGGTTTATCATGATCCTCCTTTCACCACTAAACATTTAAGGACATTCAATTGAGTAGAGGACTCTACTACAGATCTCCTATCACTTGGAATATAGGGAAATATTGGAATTGTGTAAATTTATTGTTCAATTAAGTCCAATTGTGCTCAAAACCCTAAATTCATGAAATTGTAAGAAAATGGATAAGTTACGGAAAATGATCGCACACAGAGATATCAAATGACAACCAAATACATACTAGATTTTGAAGTTTGGTGTGCAGAAAAGTCAGGGACTAATGAATGGATGCCCTAGTCTAGTGCCTTAGTTTTTGTCAGGATTTGGGAATGTTGTCTGCAACACAATTATGTTGTTCTAGAGATTTCACTATTGTGGGATCCAAAGGACTAATGAGTGGACGCCCGAGTCCAGGTCCCTGTTTTCTTTTTAGATCTATAATTCTGACAATCTACACTGCTCTCTTGCAACTCCACTTCTTTCGCTCACGAAACTTGTAACCTGCAATCATAGAAAAGTGGGTTGGGGGTTGTGGTGTTTAGAGGCTTGCCTCAATCAAGTCTTCTGAACACCATTGTCAGATAAAGAGTGTGTATCCCTGCGAGATAGAAGCAAAATCCAAATGATAAATGATAGAAAACACAATTGATATCACCTTGTAGTGTAGATCTCATGGAAGGAAGATGCTCTTCATGTCGTGAGGAGATGGATGCCAAATCTGCAAATACAAACACAATAACAACACAAATATTGCTCTGCAAACATAATGAATGCCTTGAATCACTTTCACATAAAGCCACAAGTTCACAATATCCATCTAGTTTATAAATGAATCACTAATCATGTTTATATATGCAACTACAAACATTCTCACTAAGAATTTCGTAATTCAAACTTAGGATGTCGGCATAGGACCTAAATAATGGTCATAAACTGACACCCAAAAATAGGTCCTGACGTAAAATATGGTAGGACTAGGGCGCGAGCGCCCAAGTCCTCCCCCCTATTTTAGGCAGGATTTATCATAAATGCACCCCCTAAGTCCCATTTGCCATGAAACTTCAAGGTTTTCTCATTGGGAGTCACCATTATCATGCAAGATGACCTAAATGCATTCTAAAGGACCCAGGAGCTAAACCTTAAGAGGGAAAAGCCCCCAAGGGTACATTTTTTGACATAACATTTAGCCCTCACTTTAATGTATGTATAAACGCAAGGTCAATACATGCATTAAAGTACGGTCAACAAGCACAGTAAACACGCCAAGCACGGAGAAGACATGCCAATCACAATGAAGACAATAATAGGCACGCAAAACACGGAGAAGATAGTTACAGTCATGCAAAACATAGAGAAGACATCATTCAAGACACGCAAAACACAATGAATGCAGTAAACGCAGTGATTATTTTATTTTTATTTTTCTCATATTTAAAATGCAAATGCAAGTGCAAGGAAAGTAAACACACTACCCATAATGCAAGAGAGACTCATCGCCACTGGTCTTTAAACTACATATGGGGCAACAGATGCGCAAAACAAATCTCAGAGTATAGGAGGGACGCATCGCCACCAGTCTTTAAGACTACACTTGAGAACAAACACACCATACAAATCAAGCATGCCATACAAATCCCAAAGCATAGGAGGGACTCATCGCCACCAGTCTTTAGACTACTTGGGAACAAACACGCCATACACATACACATGGAAGACACAAAGAAAACATGGCATACAAGCAATGGAAGAAACCTATTGCTAGGTTCACAGCCATCTTAGGCACATTACATGCACACACTGATGATTGGGATTCACCACAACAATTGTCAAAGACACGCTTAAGGGTTAGGATAGTCTCAGATCCGCTCCCTACCTACTCAGAGGACTTTTTGAAAATGACAAGATTGTGTAATCTCCTCGAGAAATACACCATCCTCACCTCGCATGGAGGGCTTAAGATAAAAAGGATATGCATGATATCCTACCTCCACAGATGGCTTAAGTGATTGCAGTAGATTTCAAGCTTTGCAAACACACTTTGCTAGCATCTAAATCAGACAGCTTACCTTATATATGCCCCCACCTTAAGGTGGTTGATATCATGTACCAATATCAAGCACATTAAGGTAGGAAGAAAACACACAAGGGAACATGAGCTCTCGCAAAGCCCATGCCCTTTGGAGGTGACATGTACTTTACGTTTGCTAAATGTTCCCACAAACACACAATTTCTTGCAATAAAAGGTGTTAGCATCCATTTAATCATGATAAACAACAATGCATATGATCATTCACATAAAGAACTAAGGTTAGACTACAGATTTGGAGACCAAGTATAACCATGGGGCTATACTGCAGAAATCTCAAAACTGAGTGTAACCAAGGTGAGATTCAAAGATAAACAAAGTGCACGGAGCAACAGTATTGTTATGTTTTGTAAGTGCGATAAGACAACATCAAGATCACACAAAGTGATTCTACTAGCCAAGTGTCGGATAATATTTATTCCAACTTTGTCATCATGTATGGACTAGGTCCATTTTTTATTTCTCGCTAAAGGGACACTAGGTCCATATCAATATAATATGTTTTTTATCATCCACCCACTAGATAGAACCACTAAAGGAAGGTAAACAATAAATCAAGAGAGGAGAAACAAGTGCCTTAGGGACAGTCGCCAACCGCAATGTTATGTCCATAAGACAAAACACTCAAAAATGAAAATAGAGGAGAAGCAATATAGAAGAATGATGATACAAATAGAAGAAGGTCACGATAGAGGCAGTCTCCCAGTATCATTGAACTTAAGAGAGAATCAAGGGTCATCCCAAGAGGCCTAAACAACACATAACATGTCATGGGGGAAACACAACACAAGAAGGGACGTCACATACACGAGATGATTATGCTAATGCATAAGTGACCACTAGGGTTAGAGATACTTACCTGTAAGGGAAAAACTAGTCTAGAATTTGGAACTTGTGAGCATCTTAGAGAGATGCTCTATCAATTTTTGTGTGAAGCTTGAGTGATTCTTATGAGAGTCTTGTTTATTGTCAAGAAGTCCATGCAATGCTTGTTTCTCAAATCCTTGAGTATGTGAGGCCTTTTGTTTCTTATGAGGAGGAGAACCGCTATTATTTCCAACTAATGATAATCATCTTACTATTTTCTAATTTTTAGCTAGATTTCTTTGTTGAGTTCATCTACCATAGTGACAAGGACTATCTTGTACTATCTTAATCTTTTCATTTGTTATAGTCTCTTGTTTCAGTTGTTCTATTTGTCTTTCTAATGCATTTTGGTTATCTCTTGATCCTTGTAAAGATAACGGAGGAAGAACCTCAACATAAATACCCTTTCCCCATGGACGAGGTTGGTTATCCAGCTTTTCCTTATCCACTTCTATCATACCCACAATGTCATCATAATCCAAATAGCCATCTTCTACTTCCACTGTATTATGTTCCAACATGTTGTTATCAGTATGCTTAGGGAAAGGATTAGTAAAGATTTACAAATTCTGATTCGAAGGAGCAACTGATTTATTTCCATTATCATTCACACCAGATACCTGTAAAACATTCAAATCAATGAGGTCTTGTATTTCATGTTTAAGATGCATGCATCATTCAGTATCATGTCCTTGTTGTCAATGATAGTGACAAAAAGCATTAGCATCAAAATAAGGTCCTTGTGTTCGACTAGGATCCAAAGGTTTAATCGGAGGAAGCTTTATGAGATTATTACTCACAAATTAATTCATGATGGAATGATAGGACTCAGATATCAGAGTAAATTTTCTTTGTTGATATGGTGCCTTCTTTGGATTAGTGATAGCAGACACTTGGGAAAAGTTATTCGAATTTGGTCCATTAACCTTGATGAAACTCTTATTATTCCTCTTAAATTTGTTTTGTGACAGTCCACCCATGGATTGACCAACTTGAGCCGATGAGTTTTGGTTTTCATACTGACTAGACGAAAGTTGATAATCACGAAGGGAAGTACATAAATGTTGAAAGGAGTTATACTTCATCAATAGAATCTTATCATAGATGTTAGGTTGTAGATTTGTAATAAACACCTTCTAAACATCCTCATCCTTCAGCTGATATTGAATTTGTGCATAGAGAGATTGATACCGACTAATAAACTTAGTTAACTTCTCTTTCAGACCTTGTTTGTAATGAACTAAATCAATCAAGGATACTTGAGTTCCAATGTTTGCTTGGAAATGTTGTATAAATTGTGCCTCATCTTGTAAGTGTTGTTGTGTTTCAGGGATTTGGTGCTTCCTTTGGGTTGGTTCCCATAAAAGCTTGTTTTAGGGAGTTGGTGTTTCCTTTGGGTTGGTGCCCATAAAGCATTGTACAGGGAGTTGGTGCTTCCTTTGAGTTGGTGCCCATAAACTATTGTAACAGGGGATTGGTGTCTCCTTTGGGTTGGGGCCCATGAAATTCATTGTAAACTTCATTCTTTTTTGTGAGGTTGGATTTGGATAGTAGATCTAAGCAGTTGGCTCACCGAGGTTTTTCCCATCTTGGGTTTCCACATAAATCTGGTGTTATGTGTGTATGTGCTCATTTGCTTTATGTGGTTTGAATGTTTACAGTGGATTGATTGCATCTAAAGGAATAAGAAATTGAATACATACTAATTCACCCCTGTTTTATATGAAAAAGAGGGTTGATGGGGTTGTTTGTTTTGGTTTGAATCCTCCTTTCCACAAAACATTCCAAGGGCTTTTCAACCAAGTGCTTCTCCTATCGAGAGGAGAGTCAACTACCAGATTTGAATTGCCACTTGATTTTCTGCTGGGAAATTCAGAAGTTATCACACAAGATTGTTAATTGATGCTTTAATGCTATTGAAACCCTACTTTAAAAAAAATAGTAATTAAATCTGTGAATTACAAAAAATGCCATAGGAATTAGACAAAGGGTAGAGAACCTTAACTCACTATTTTTCATAGTCCAAAAAATAGAAAAGTCAAGGACAACAGTGATGGCGCCCTAGTCCAAGGTACTAATTTTTCTGTGGATTCTAGATCTCCTTCTGGCACTAATCTTTGCTATATTTTTTGTTTTCAATTATCTGACAACGGAGGACAAGGTTAATGGCGCCCTAGTCCACTGCGGGAGATTCTTCCAGATGTCAGAAGCTCTATAAACCCTGATGCTCACTGTCCAGTCTATTTCTATAGCTTCAGATGTGGAGGACAAGGTTGATGGTACCCTAGTCTAATCAGGATCCTTCTTTAGGATCTGGAATCTCCGTAGTGTCCCCCTATTTCATGCAGCTCCACTTCTCCCGCTTTCACAACCTGTAACCTGCAATCACATGGAATGTGGGAGGGGGTTGTGGTGTTTAGAGGCTTGCCTCAATCAAGCCCCGGAGAGACATTCAAGTCTATCAAACACCGTTGTCAGAGAAAGAGTGTGTATCCTTGTGGGATAGAGGTAAAAATCCAAATGATAATGATGATAAAACATAATAGATGTCACCTTGATGATGAAGCTCTCGTGGAAGGAAGAAGCTCTTCAATGCCATGAAGAGGAGATGGAATCCGACCTACAAAAACAAACACAATAACAATGCTATGCTCTGCAACACAATGAATGCCTTGATCACTTTAACATAAGCTCATGAATCACAATGTCCATCTAATTTTCATCGAGTTTGCAAATGATAACCTAAACATACTTATATATGCAACTACTAAGATTCCCGCCAAGAATTTTGTAATTAAAACTTATGATGTCATCCTGGGACCCAAATAACGGTCACAAACCCAACATTTGAATTTAGGACAGGCCCAAAATAGGGCTGGATTAGGGTGCTAGTGCCCTTGTCCACCCCATGTCTTTGTTCTGGCATTGTAAAATTAGCACCCCCTATGTCCTATTTGTCACAAGACCCAAGGGTTTTCTCATTGGGAGTATGAATTATCATGCAAAATGCTCTAAATGTAATCTAAGGACCTGGGAGCTAAACCTTAAAGGAAAAAGCCCCAAGGGTGCATTTTTTCGACATAACAACCCCCCCTCTCAATATATCTATGCATTCAATAGTTATTCCCTGACATTTGATATATATATATGATATGGATGATTATAGATGTATTTTATTGCATTTATGAGGATTATATGTGTATGGATGCCTATATGTGAGGATATGATGTATATACGTATGTATGTGATGGATATGAGATGTTATATATGCAATGATGTTTGATGGCATATAATGTTTGATTTTTTATGCATATGGATGGATGCATGGCTTAGGTATATGTTTATGATTACGCAAACATATGTGATAATGTTGTGGTTATATGCATATGGATATTATGACATGCATGGCATAATATAGATGGATATTTATGGATTAGATGTGTGGATAAATGTGTTTATGTATGGAAATGCTTAGATTAATAAATATATGAAGGTAGTGTGTGAATGAAATACTATATGGTATGTAATGTAACCAACATATGTGTGAATTAATGCAGGTGTCGGGGCACAACCATATCAATAGAAGAATGTGAACAAGGATGAAGAAAGAAGAGGAGGGAAAGTTTCATGCACATGGATTGATTTATAACTAAGCAAGGATAATGGGATATAAAAAGGGGAATAGTGATGAAGAGGTTCAACCCAAACCTTGTTGAAGACCTGTGATGGGGATGTTGTTGATATTAAGAAACACTGAGAGGGTAGGTGAATCAGTGTTCTGCAAAACTTATTATTATGTTCCTTTATTAATTTACCACATACATTCAAAACAAAGAAGCATGAACTTAAGAATAGCAATAACAAGATCATCACACATGAACACTAGGATTTTTACGTGGAAACCTAGTTAAGGGAAAAACCACGGTGGGGTTAACCCACAAGATTTTGTACTCTGTTAAAAGTATTACAAAATGGGAAGGCACATGCCTTCGGGCACACTGCCTAGAGCTCACTGCTCAAAGGAGGCTCACTACCTACAAGATCAATTACAAGAGTTTATTGAAGTATTTGAACTGAAGAATAGCATCTAATAATGCAAGATTACAGTTTCAAGTAGGCTCAATATACCAACTACACACACTTCATCTCTCACTGCCCTATTTCACTATTCTACCATGATCTGAGGATCAGATCCCTTCTTCGCTCTTGATACTACAACCCTTTGCACCTCTCACCTCATATTCACACAACCATGCCTCAAAATGTTTGCACCCATCGATTATATATATATATATATATATATATATATATATATATATATATATATATATATGTAACATGTAATTACATCAACTCCAGTCGGCCTCAAGAAAACTTAGAAAGCTTTTCCAAGATCACTGTTCTATCGGTTGAATCCATGCACAAACATCAACGCAGACCAAAACCTATGTTCTCAAGTCACCACATATGTCGACCAATACCACTAGATCTCATACATTACTCAACCAATCACTTCTCTTAATCTGCACAAGGATCAAACACCAAGTCGGCTTGTTCTTCACTGGATTGAATTGTTTAACCAAAACCCAATACTCAGATGCTTGTTGCTTTTAATCCCTTCATCAATAGAGGCTAAATCTTTAGATTTAGGCAGTCCTGACATCCCTTAACATTCCCTCAGATCTGCAACACAATATGATTACCTGTGGAGAAATGTGGACCAAAATACTGGACCCTGTCATATGCTATGTTCCTATCTATCCAGACTTAGACAAATCTGCAATCTGACTTCCGGTATGATCAAATGATACAATGCAGATGTGTTAGATAGATTCAGTTGCCATTAATGACAACACTTGACATGCCTAGCAGTGTCTCTTGCCAACAATCTCCCCCTTTGGCATTAATGGCAACACTTGGTGAAAAATGACTAAGTGTTAGAACAGCTCCGCCTTAGTATGTACACTTGTGATTTCCAATGCTTCCCCTTTGATGAATTCCTCATTTTTCACTGCTTTCATCTCCCCCTTTGACATCAATGGAAAATGTCGAGGTCTGGATCCAAACGTTCACACCAAACCTCTATACATACTTCCACATATGTACAAACAATCTTGAAGCCTTGTTCATCAGCAAAAATATATCACCAAAAATGTTTTTCAACCATGTCAACTCACTGTCCCAGTTCTTCTGTAAGCTGTCCAAAATGGATATATGCCCACTGAACAAAAATGCCTATGATTCTGCCTTTTGAAGATCAGTAGGATCACAAGTAGCAGTCTTAGCTTGGGATTCTACCAATATATCATACATAGTCTCTAACTTAGGGGAAATCAGTCCTTGGAGCTCATCCAATCTGCCCAAAATTTTAATCTTTTCCTTCTCCAAATTACTCAATTCATTTTGCAAACTCACTACTTGACATTCTTTAGTTGTTACAGACTCAGTTAAAGGACTATAGGACTGAGAGATGTTAGACAATTTAAGCTCTAAGTCCTTAATCTTCTTTTCAATATCTTCAATGACTTTAGACCGATTTAGACAAAACTTATAAATCTCTGCACCTTTAGAGAGGGCATTTTGAATACTATTTACACCAGTATCAAGCATTGATCTATCATAACTAACTATTTTCTTTATTTCAGCAAATCTCTTCTCATTAAATTCATTTCGGACTTTAACTTCTGCTGACTTCTCAAAAGTTTCAAAATGAGTACTTACAGAGTTTATCAAACTCTTCAACTGACTGGAGGGGATGCTAATGAGTCCTTCTAAAATGTAGGCACGATTTTCTCCAAAATCCCAGATGCAAGACCAAGAAACTCACTATCTTCTATATGGGACTTCAAGATTTCCTCTCTAGCCTTAGCTTGTGCAAAAGAGGCCAACTTTATCTTCTATACCGGTGAGAGAGTGTCCAAATCAATTGGACCTTGTATTATATCCGGATCTTCTACAACTTGTTTATCTTTCTCCAAAATTTCTTTCACTGCTTCTGCAGTGTCTCTTGCCCAATATGATGTTTCAGTTTTATGGTCTTTAGGGCCTGCATCTTCTCCCTTTCCGAAGTCAACCTCATTGTATTGCTTATCATTTTCATTCTTTTTCTCTGCTTTTGCTTTCTCTGCATCATCAACAAAGGTGTCCTCCCTTTTATCTTTAACAGAAATGTCTTCTGCACTATTTTCGAGAGGATTTTGTGTATCCTCAACAACATTTTCAACATTTTTATCAAATACTTCAACATTTGGAATAGAGGAATCAATTCCATCATCAGTTTCTCCTTCAACGGTGGAAAGATTATGCCTTTTCAATGCATTCAGAAGAATCTCCTGAGTATCTTCAACTACCTTATCAATCTCACCTAGCATGAGGTTATTCATTCTGAACTTACTCCTAAAGTCCTATTTCACTTCTTTAAATATCAGGTTCATTTGCTCCAGAGTAATTTGAAGACACAATTTTATTAGCAAATGCTCTCGAAGCTTAATATCTTAAGCTTTTGCATTTTCTTTTCTTATTTCTAGAACTTTTGCAAGGCTTTCCAAAATTTCAGAAGTTATTTCAAATAAAGTCTTATTATAGATATTCAAGTCTTATTATAGATATTCAAGTATTTGACTATTGCTTCCTCCAAAACTCTCTTATCAACATCATTGTAATGATCATAAAATTCAGTCATTGGCTTTAACTTTCCATCTACAGTGATTGACTTGATGATGTCTTCCACAAAAAGAGTAGGCTTCTCAACATAAGCCTCTAACTTATGTCTTTAACTTGACCTTTTGCTTCCGGAGGGCTTCTCCTTAGACACTTTAGTAGCCTTAGTGCTTGAGACCTTCAACTCTTTTAACTTCATCATCTGAATCAATTTCTTCTTCATCCTCCTTCACACTGACATATGACCTTTTGCCCATTATTTTTGTCTTTTTTCTTTCCTTACTAATAGGTTTTTCTTTGAATTTCTTAGTAGGAGAAGGTGATGTACCGGATGTTGAACCAGAACTCCTAGTAGTCCTTGACTTAGAAGGGGATTCTGTCGGAACACTTCCCTGTTCCCTATCTTGCTTCTCCTTCTCAGCTTTCTCTATCCTTTCCCTGAATTGTCTCACAGCTTCCTTGGTAAGGCCTAAATTCTCAGCTAACTGCTCAACTTCTTTCCTCACAATCCTTTTGATTTCAAGAGCCTTGAATTCAAGATGCAATTTTAGTGAAATCTCTTCATATGTTCCAAATCTCTCCTTAGCTGGATCCCTAGGCTGGCTCAATAGATCATGTGCATACATCTCCAATACATGTCCATCCACTTCATACCCCATGGGCATGATCCACACAACTCTAGGTTCCACTGCTTCCATTTTGCACTGATCAACAGTAACCATAAAACAAATGGTGTCCTTGTATTTCTCAACCACAACCCTAGGTATTCTATTCCTAGCCTACATCGTACTCTAAAAATTTCTGAAGAATCCCCAAAGTGTAGATTTTTGTGCCTCATAGTTACCCAAACCATTCAAATAATTTCTAATTTGAATTGCTACCGGTTTGTCATTAGACCAATATACATTCTTCTTTCCAGGGAACTCACTAATGCAGAGCGGAAACACAGTGGAAACACACACTCAAAATGTCAATCCTGTCAATATTGGTGAGAGATCATCAAATGTCTCTCTGAACTCCTCATTGGCAACATAACATCCTATCGGCAGCCACTTACAGACTCTGACTGATGCACTGCCCTTACACCAATGTCTTTGGCTTGCATATACATTTGTTGACCTCCTATCGCAGATAGTCTATTGTATCTCAACCCACTTTGACCGCTACAGCCGGTCCTCTTTTGTATCTTCTGAAATGTACATTTACAATGTACATTCCAATATACAACCCTTCGATATGCAAATGCGAGATATACAGGAATTGCTTTTCAGTTGCAACAATGATATACCCACTCCTTGTATGTCCTCAGTGTACATTCACATGTACATTCTCCTCATGCATTCCAAATATACATTCTGAATATGCATAGGTGGGGCCCTCAGTCTTTAACCTACCGTTGTATATTTCCCCACATACAACTTCATGTACATAACATGACTTGCTTTTCCTGGTGGGCTGAAAAGTTCTTACCTAATACTACCAGTCAGCGCTTGTATCTCAAGCCAATGTATGTTTCGACATACAACGAAATATACAAACGAAACATACAATCAGCAACCTTCTTTCACCGGTCCTCATCACCTGCTATTATCGGTCATCCCTTGCATCCACAGGCCAAAAACATCTCAACATACAAACTAACTACCACCTCAGCCGGTCCTCTTTTGTATCTTATGAAATGTATATTTTCATCGCATCTTCACAACATACAACAGCGATATGTAATTGCAGTATACTCACAAACTAACGCTCGCATACAATAGCGATATACACATACACTGTCTGCGACATACAATTGACGTATACACAGGAAATGTATTTCCTCAGAAAATCTCGACATACACAAGGTTTAACACAGCATATACTTTAGTGATATACACAGACAGCAGACCTTTACATGCAATTGTGGAATAGACACAGAATATGCTCAAATACATTAGCAATATACACATAAATTGTATAATTCAGTAAACAATCTTATACTTAACCCGAATGGACTCTTACATGCACATTTTACCCCCTGATATACACAAGGTGATACTCAGATACAACAGTGATATACACAAGGAAAATACCTTCATATATTTGTGATTTATACAGAAAATGTATATTCAGTGACCAATACAAACTTGACCCAAACAGCCTTTTATACATACCATTCTTCACTGCATATATACAGGGTTAATTCGCATGCAAATGCAATATATTCACAGACTGCACCCGCATACAATTGATGTATATTTGAACTTCCCGCCGATAACTTCCTCTGTAATGGATTCCATAATTTTTATTCTGCCATGCCCATCAAACAAAAAAGGAAAACCAACAGAATACTAATGTACACAATCCATTCCACTGGTTTCACAGAAATCCACTAGTGGAATGGATTTAATCGTGCATCTCGACCAAAGAAGAACAAAATGAGACACAAGGCAAATCTATACAAATAATATACAAGACGGTTTGATATACAGAGAATTTACACCGAATCTAGAATTTGGTAGAACACAAATTACAGAATTTCTACTTCTTCATTTCACATTATCGAACACAGACGAATTACAGAGATTTTTTTGAAGGTGGAAAAAAAGCCCCTATTCCTCGACGACCTTCCCTGTTTTGTTACCGACTCCTCTCTCCTCTCTTTTTTGGGTTTTTGATTTAACCAAGATTATTAGCAGAAACCCTAATTAATCCCATGACATTTATTTTTCATAAGACAGCAAAACTCCTAATGATAAGACACATTGGTTGAGCCCTTCACATCATCCAACATGTCTAAAATATCAAAGTTGATGTTGACAAACATGAAATGCCAACACAAAATGTTACATTTGACTTAGACATAAAAATGCTACATAGTAACATGAAATGTCTAAAACATAGTAAAACCTTATTGTGCATATTTATCCTGTTGGAGGGGTGCTCCTGCACCATACTCCTTGGGAGAAGAGATCTCAAGCCCCTTTGAGATCAGAGTTTGAAGGTCTGCACCATTGTTTGTGATCTGATCTGCAATCATCCAAATTGCCTCTAAATAGGGTGTCCCATGCCAAGCCACCAAATATTCCATGTACTCTTTGTTCCTTGTCGTCTTCGTCACTCTTGAGTCTAATATCTTCTTCACTTTTGGTGGATCATGCTTAGGAAAATCATCTTCTACTGGATCCTATAATGGTTCTTGTTCTACATCTACATGCTGCCTGTATGAAGTTAAATCACATACATTGAAAATGGGTGACAATCCAAGATCAAGAGGAAGTTGGATCTCATAGGCATTCTGCCCACACTTCTTCAAAATCTGACATGGTCCAATCTTCCTCTACATTAGCTTGGTATATTGACCTTTTGGGAGCCTCTCCTTCTTCAGATTAACCCATACCAAGCCTCCAATAGCAAATTGTACATCCCTCTTTTTCTTGTCAGCATATGTTTTGTATTTTAATGTAGTTTGTTGAAGCTGGTTCTTGACTTGATCATGCACTTCTTTGATGGCTGATGCAAAAGCTTCTCCATCTGCACTAATAGGCTCTCCTATAGGTAGATCTCTCAGCTCCAAAATACCTCTTGGATGAATACCATATACTACCTGAAAAGGTGACTTCCCTATACTCCTATTGATGGTGTCATTATAGGAGAATTCTACTTGTGGTAGGATATTATCCCACTTCTCTCCATGCTGCCTTGTTAAACACCTTAACAAATTTTCCAATGAACAATTAACAACTTCATGTTGATAACTGAGAGGGGGGGTGAATCAGTTATCCTACTATTTTCTTCTTTCTTAACTTTCTTAATAATCAATGCAGCATTAATCCAAATAAGCAAACATAACTATGAAATAGAAATACACATGACACAATATTTTTGACATGGAAACCCTGTTAAGGGAGAAAACCACGGGGTGATTAACCCAAGATTGTATTCTCTGTTAGAAGAATGGAAATACAAAATGGCACTTGCCAATTAGGGCTCACTGCCCGAGCACACTGCTCACAAGAAGGCACACTGCCTACAAGAGACACACTGTCTACAAAAGGAGTGTTATACAATACTTGAACTGATTGGTAGCATCCACATATGCTGGAGTTCAGTTCCGGTTAGGCTCAGTACACTGATCTGCTGCACTTCATCTTTCCTCTTCTCTTATGCTGCTTTCCTTTCACATACCGGACCTTCCTTACTGCTTCTGCTCTGCTCTGCTTTTATTCGCACATCAATTACAACCACAACACCTCTCACAACTAAATCCATCATGTATATATATCCGCACAAGTGATTTCATCACCTTTGTAGTCGGCACCCGGAATAGTCAATCTTTTCACAAGCTCTGATCTGTCGGCTGAATCCTTGCTTACCAAGTAATGCAGATCAAGCATATACTTGTAGAAGTCATCAATCACGTTAGCCAAACATAACTTATGCCTTAAGAACCTTTTCCATCATCAGTAACACATCCGGAATAATGTCTGATGTTCTGCCAGTCAGTTCTTCCTCTGTCCACATTGTCACTTGGGAACCCGACACTCAAGCATTTATATCTCTTTATCCTTTCCACACCAGAGGCTCAAACCTTGGAATCTATTAGTTAAGATACTCCTCTTAACTTCCCCAAATCTGCACTTCACCAAGATACTTCCTCTGAGAGATCCGGACCTATCTGTCAGATCTTACTGACTACTCTGTTCTTGCTTACCGGACCACAACATTCTTCACTCTGACTTTCGGTAGAGACATATCATGCATTGCGGATGTGTGGGATAACCTTTGTTGCCATCAATGACAACATTCATGAATCCATATAGTGTCTCTTGCCAACAATCTCCCCCTTTGGCATTGATGGCAACACTTAGTGAAAAATGACTAAGTGTTTACACTATGCTCCCCCTTGGCTGATGCTCTATTTTTATATACATTTTTCGGAACTCCCCCTTAGTTGGGTTTTTCATTTTTCACTGCTCTTCACTCCCCCTTTGACATCAATGGCAAAGGGTAGGATCCGCATACCAAAATTTTCAAAAATTTAACTATACTTAGCCGCATATACCATACTCACAAAAACTAAAGAATGTCTGCAAAAGATGTCTTCAATTGGACGAGTTCTGCAGCCCAACTCTGCTTCATCCTGTCCAAAATTGAGATGTGACCACTCAACAGGAACGCAAAAGCTTCTACCCTCCTAAGATCTGTCTAATCATTTGTTCAGGTGGTAGTCTGAGCATCACTTATGGCCTCATGCATGGCCTCTAACTTAGGGATAATGATCCTTCTAAGTTCACCCATCCAGCTAATTATGTTCTTCCTTTCCTTCTCAAAATTCTTTATTGCATTTGTGATTGCAATAGTCTGACACTCTTGATTTACTATGGAGGATGAGAGAGGATCACAACTTTGAGACAAACATAGTAGTTTATCCTCTTGCTCTTTTATTTTCTTCTCAATCTCTACTGTTGCTTTGGACCAGGAAATACAAAATTTGTATACTTCTCTGCCATCTTTAAGAGCGTTTTCTAAGCTCTTTATCCCAATATTCATATTTCTCCTATCATTAATGATCAACCCTTGTACCTCTGAGAATCTCTTATCCAAAAACTCCTTCCGAACCTTTTCTTTAGCTGACTTCTCTAGAGAATCAAAATGTGTACTAACACTGCTGACTAGAGTTTTGAGATTACCGGAAGAGGAGGCTGTGGGATCCTTCTGAAAAGATGGCATGATCTTTTCCAAAACTCTAGATGCTACCTCTATAAGCTCACAGTCTTCCATGTGAGATTTCAGTAGTTTCTCTTTGGCCTTCGCATTTGCAAATGAAGTTATCTTCATTATTTGCACCGGAGATAGAGAGTCAAAATTAAATGGTCCTTGTAGAAGCTCCGGTTCATCAATCTCCATTGTTTCTTTGTTCAAGAATTCTTGGATAGTTTTTGCAGTGTCTCTTGCCGGAGACAGATGTTTCTTCTCTTCTGCATTCTTAGAGCTGTCTCTTGAAGCTTTCTCTCCTTCTACATTCTTACCACTAGTAGTTGTGGTCTTCTCTATTGAAGTCTTCTCTCCTTTTGCAGCCTTGGTACTGTCAACCTCTTTTTCCTTCACCTCTACTTCTTTCTCCTGTATTCTTTCTTCTCCTTTAGATCCAGAGACTGTAGGTGAAACCAGAGGAGAAATGTTAGTCTATTCAAGGCCCACCTCTTCTGTCATTTTCTCAGTAGATTCTTTTGCAACACTAGTGGTCAAGGGATCGGTACTCAAGTCCTCTATAATAGGAAGATTAAATCTTTTGAAGGCCTTCCGGAGGATCTCTTCTATGTCCTTGGCTACCTTGTCAGTCTCACCAAGCATAAGTTGATTCATCCTTGCTTTGCTTCTGAACTCATCCTTACAATCTTTGAATACCATATTCATTGTCTTGGGGTCGATTAAAGGATATAGCTGAATTGCTATCTATTCCCGGATCTCAAGGTCTTTTGCCATGGCATTAGTCTTTCTCATTTCTAACTCCTTTTCTAGGCTCTTGGTAATAAGAGATATAATTTCAATAAAAGCCTTATTATATATGTTCAGATACTTAACTATAGTTTCCTGCAAGATCTTTTGGTCAGCCTCATTATAATCATCATAGAATTCAGTCATTGGTTGAAGGTTTCCATCCACAGTGACTGACTTGATTACACTTTCTAAAGATAGGGTGGGCTTTTCAACAAATTCCTCTGACATTTCTTCCTTGTCTTGACCTGTGGAAGGTTCACCGGATCCTTTCTTCTTCTGCCTTTTTATTTCCTTTATCCCCTCATCAGATTCAGTTTCCTCATCATCCTTTAGGCTAACATAGGACCTTGTTGCCTTTTTCTTTGTTCTCTTTTCTCCTTTTCCGGATGCTTGGACTTCTAGTTTTGAGCTTCTTGAGCTTTTGGCTGAGACAGGTGCTGATCTCTTTGATGATCTTGTCCGGGTGGAAGATTCTATCGGATCACTTTCCTTACTTCCCTTTGCTTTCTTCTCTTCCTCGGCCCTTTCTGTCTTCTTCCTATGGGCATCAAGTGCCTCCTTTGAGATACCAAGGCCTTTGGCAATATTTTCTACTTCTTTTCTCACCTTCCTCTTGATCTCTGGTTCTCTGAGTTCCACATGAATTTTTACACTCAGCTCCTCAAAGGTTCCAAACCTTTCTGCCTTTGGATCCTTTGGCTGACTTACCATGTAGCTCTACAATTTGTTCATCAACTTCATACCCCATGGGCATGATCCATATAGTTCTTGGTTCTGCTGCCTCCATTAGGCACTGATTAGTCTCTACCATAAAACATACTGTCTTTGTATTTCTCAACAAGAGATTGGGGAATCCTTTCTCTTGCATGCATCATGTTCTAGAAATTCTTGAAGTATCCCATAGGGCTATATTTTGTGCTTTGTCATTACCAAGTCCATGCAGATAATCTCTGATTTGGATAGCTACTGGTCTATCATTCTCCCACACCCAGCCACTAGATCCGGGAAGCTCATTCATAAAGTAGAAGAATAAGCACAATATTAATCCACCATACTTGAATGAATTATTTTTATCTTTCTTTATTTTCTGCAGATTCTCCAAGAGTTGGTTCAAGAGAAGCTGACAAAGATCGTAGTCTGCATCCTTTCTTAACATTTCATAAGCGGTGTAGATGGCAGTTCCAGGTACTGAATTTTCCCTGCTAGAATGATATACTTTATATCTAATGATCATGGAGGCATACTTGACATCCGGATCAGAGATGTCATCTACTATCATTGCTCTTTTGTCGAACTTGGATCCAGTAGCCTCACTCACAGTTTGATTCTTCACAGATTTAAGAACAGGAATCCCACCGGATGAGTGTAATCTGGTAACTGCCCTGATGGCATCTTTTGTGATTTTGAATGGTCCATTTAACCACATAAAGTTGTCATGTATTCTGCTCAAAATATACCTGACCCATTCATCCTTAGTAAAACAGGGGAAATGTATGTATTGTGCAAAGTGCTTAATCTAGAGCCCCTTGTATTGGGCTTTGAGCTCAAATGAATCATCTAACAGTTATTTGTGATAGATATCTCTTAGTTTGAATTCCCCAAACTCTTCAACATTTGCATGTATGTAAACCCTAATATCTTCGGTGTGCAAAACACCATGTGGAACACTAGAGAAGGCTCCTAGGGGATCTACCTCCAAGGATTTGTATGGATGCTTCTTAAATATGGGGCGAGGTCTATCAAAAATATTTACTATATTCGGAGTAGCCATCATCAAAGAATCTTACTGAGAGATATCAAGAATGAAGAATACCTTTTACACTGTTTAGGGCACACACGATGAAATCTAGATTGAGTTGTATGAAGAATCATCTTGATCTTTGTAAGAAGTAGTTGCAGAGCTCCTTTTCTCTCTTCTTCTTGAATGCAGAATGAACAAGTGATTGATAAGAAAACCCTTATATTGCTCCGCAAACCCTAATGTCAGGTTGCAATAAATGGTCAACCTAAGTTATTCTGATTGGCCTTATTCGGATGACTTGAAGAACCAGATCAGTCCTGATCTTTAAACATCATGCAGATCTTCCAAATCTTAACCATAGTTTGTTTGGATGTTTCCCTTATGAACCCTTCAATCCGTAACTCTTCTTGTGCCAGTTCCGGCACCAATTGACTGGATGGGGGAACAAGGTTTTCTTTGTGTCTCCCCCTGAGCCAGAGCTCACTTTTTAGTTTCTGGAAGGAATATCAACACCAGAGTCTAGTGCGGATCCATCCTCTACATTCTTTGTATTTTTCTTCACCCAAATCTTGTTCATCTGACTTTGAACTTCATCCGCATTCACTTTTTGTTTTCCCTTATCTTGATTCTGATTATGATATACTGGACCTCTTTTGTCCTGAATCTTGCTTCTACAGAATTTTGCAATATGACCGGATCTATTGCAAATTTGGCAAACAACATTTCTTTGCATATTTGATTGATATCCTCTTGATCTGCATTGATTAGCCATATGACCTATTCTATTGTATGTAAAGCATCTACCATTGAATGATTTGTTCATTTGCATATTTCTGCATTCATGAGATTTGTGACCATACCTTTTGCAGTTAAAACACTGTCCGGAGAAGGATGAATTAGTCTAATTCATTCTCTTTCTGCACTGATTAGCTTTATGACCAAAGTTATTGCAGTTGTGGCAGTATCCATTGAAGGATGGATATCTTTGAGCATTAGGCTATCTTACCGGAGGTCTTCTAGGCCTGTTCCTTAGATTTTTTGATCCAAAATTCTTTTGACCGGATCCGGAGCTTTCTCCTTTCTCATATCCCAAACCACATTTGTCATCTACCCTCTTTTGACTTCCAAGAAGAACTTCAAGTTGAGTAGAACTTATCTTGAATTTCTCTTTATATTCATTTGTTGTTTGAAGATCCCTTTTGAGAGAGACAATTTGATCCTCAAGTTTTTCTTCATTATCTTTAGCATCTTCAAGATCAGATTCAAGATGTCTGATAATTCTATCCATCTTGTGACAATCTTCTGATTTCTCTTGGAGGGATTGTCTTAGACTATCTTCAGTTTTTCTTTTCTCTTCAACTTCTTGGGTAAACTTCATAACTCCTGATTCAATTTCATGTCTTACCATAATGATTTCTTTTGATAACTTTTCACATAACTTGGTTTTCTCATTCAGCTCTTCATTTGCATCATTTGCTTCACTTTGTCTTGCCAATTACTAAAGCAACTCCTTTCTCTTTTTCATAGAGAGACTTAATTTATCTTTTAGTTCTCTCATGAAATCATCAACCTGTTTGAGTCTTTCCTTTAATTCATTGACTTCAGAGTTTGATTGTTCAAGGTCATCAAGGGTGGTCTTGAGTTACTCCCTTAAACCATATGCATCCATTTGAATTCCCAGATCTTCCTCAAGCTGTTAGACTCTAGTAGGAGTAACTTGGCTCTGATACCAATTGTTGATAACTGAGAGGGGGGGTGAATCAGTTATCCTACTATTTTCTTCTTTCTTAACTTTCTTAATAATCAATGCAGCATTAATCCAAATAAACAAACATAACTATGAAATGGAAATACACATGACACAATATTTTTGACATGGAAACCTTGTTAAGGGAGAAAACCACGGGGTGATTAACCCAAGATTGTATTCTCTGTTAGAAGAATGGAAATACAAAATGGCACTTGCCAATTAGGGCTCACTGCCTGAGCACACTGCTCATAAGAAGGCACACTGCCTACAAGAGACACACTGTCTACAAAAGGAGTGTTATACAATACTTGAACTGATTGGTAGCATCCACATATGCTGGAGTTCAGTTCCGGTTAGGCTTAGTACACTGATCTGCTGCACTTCATCTTTCCTCTTCTCTTATGCTGCTTTCCTTTCACATACCGGACCTTCCTTACTACTTCTGCTATGCTCTACTTTTATTCACACATCAATAACAACCACAACACCTCTCACAACTAAATCCATCGTGTATATATATCTGCACAAGTGATTTCATCACCTTTCTAGTTGACACCCGGAATAGTCAATCTTTTCACAAGCTCTAATCTGTCGGCTGAATCCTTGCTTACCAAGTAATGTGGATCAAGCATATACTTGTAGAAGTCATCAATCACGTTGGCCAAACATAACTTATGTCTTAAGAACCTTTTCAATCATCAGTAACACATCCGGAATAATGTCTGATGTTCTGCCAGTCAGTTCTTCCTCTATCCACACTGTCACTTGGGAACTCGACACTCAAGCATTTATATCTCTTTATCCTTTCCACACCGGAGGCTCAAACCTTGGAATCTATCAGTCAAGATACTCCTCTTGACTTCCCCAAATCTGCACTTCACCAAGATACTTCCTCTGAGAGATCCGGACCTGTCTGTCAGATCTTACTGACTACTCTGTTCTTGCTTATCAGACCACAACATTCTTCACTCTGACTTCTGGTAGAGACATATCATGCATTGCGGATGTGTGGGATAACCTTTGTTGCCATCAATGACAACATTCATGAATCCATATAGTGTCTCTTGCCAACACTTCAGTCTACCCATCTGTTTGAGGATGGTAGGCTGATGAGAAGGACAAATTGGTTCCAAGCTTCTTCCAAAGAGTCCTCCAAAAATGGCCAATAAATTTTACATCTCTGTCTGAGACTATGCTCAATGGCAATCCATGGATCCTCACTATTTCCTTGAAAAATAGGTCTGCAACATATGAAACATCACAAGTGGTTTTGCATGGCAAGAAATGTGCCATTTTACTAAATCTGTCTACTACCACAAAAACACTATCATATCCTTTCCTTGTCTTAGGCAAACCTAGTACAAAATCCATGCTTATGCTCTCCCATGGCCTAGAAGGAATGGGTAGTGGCTGATATAAACCTGCATTTGTGGATCTCCCTTTTGCTTTCTGACATATCACACATGCTTCCACAAATCTTCTCACATCTGACTGCAGCTTGGGCCAATAGTAATTCCTCTTCACAAGATCAAGAGTTTTATCCAGACCAAAATGTCCTGCCATGGCCCCACAATGTTTCTCCTGAATGATATTCAGTCTCATAGAACACCTTGGAATACACAATTGTCCACCTTTGAAAAGTAATCCATCTTGGATCAGAAATTCAGAGAACTCAACATGATATTTGTCACCAAAGGAAATACATACCTTATAGATTCCTCCAAAGTCTTCATCATCATCATACATGGCCTTTAAAGAGTCAATGCCAACACTTTCCAATTGAATTTGATTTATGGTTAGAACCCTCCTGCTCAAGGCATCTGCTACTTTGTTCTTGACCCCTTTCTTGTGCTTGAGTGTGAAAGTGAAAGCTTGCAAAGTTTCCACCCACTTCATATGCCTATGATTCAGCTTTTCTTGACTGTTTATAAAACTGAGGGCCTGATTGTCTGTGAACACTATGAATTCTTTTGGCATCAAGTAATGCCTCCATTTCTTGAGTGACTGTACTAGAGCATACATCTCCAAATCATATGATGAGTATATTTTCTTTGCATCATTTAGTTTCTCACTGAAAAATGCAATAGGCCTACCTTCTTGACTGAGTATGGCTCCAATTGCCATGTGGCTGGCATCACATTCTACTTGAAAAATCTTGTTGAAGTCAGGAAGTGCAAGAACCGGTTGCTCTACCACCTTCCTCTTCAATGTTTCAAAGGAATCATCTGCCTCCTTTGTCCAAATGAATCTGCACTTCTGTCCTCCTTTTATGGTGTCAAGCATGGGTGCACAAACATGACTAAACCCTTTTATAAACTTCCTATAGAAGGTTGTTAACCCATGGAAACTTCTAACATCATTCAAGGTTTTAGGCATTGGCCAAGACAATATGGCACTTACCTTCTCTTGATCCATTTTCAGTTTGTTATGTGAGATAACAAATCCCAAGTAGATGATCTCTTCCTGCATAAACAGACACTTTGCTAAATTGATCATTAGTTGCTCTTCATATAACCTTTTGAGAACCAAGTCTATATGGGTGAGGTGCTCTTCCCTCATATTATTGAAAATCAAGATGTCATCTAGATATACTATGACAAATTTTCTTATGAATTCCCTCAAGACCTCATTCATCAATCTCATAAAGGTACTAGGGGTGTTGGACAAACCAAAAGGCATGACCTTCCACTCATATAACCCCTCATTGGTCTTAAATGCAGTTTTCCATTCATCACCAGGTCTAATCCTAATTTGATGATAGCCACTCTTTAAATCTACTTTGGTGAAGTATTTAGAAACTCCTAAACAATCAAGTAAATCTTCTATCCTAGGGATTGGAAATCTATACCTAATTGTTATCTTGTTGATAGCCCTTGAGTCAGTGCAAAGTCTCCAGGTGCCTTCCTTCTTTGGTGCTAGTACAGTTGGTACTGCACATGGGCTTAAACTCTTGCCAATTAGGCCTGTCTCCAACAACTCTCCAATTTGCCTTGCTACCTCTGCATTATGTTCTAGAGTGAGCTTACATGCTGCTTTGTTTGGAAGTGTAGATCCTGGGATCAGATCTATACAATGGCTGATGTCCCTAATAGGTGGTAGGGAACTTGGAATTCCATTAGAGATAATGCCTTTGTACTTGTCCAATAGCTCTTGGACAGCTGGGTCTATGCATTTGTGTCTCTTCTCTCCCTTGACTTGTTGTTGCTGTTCTTTGTTTACTTTTAGGCAAGGAATTAGAGCATATGTAACTGTTCCTTCTTCTCCTATCCCCTTCATGAATTGTTTGCCTTCTACCATCATCACTTTGACTTCTTTTCCTTTTGACTCCACCTCATTCTCCATTAATGGTAGTAATTCTATCACCTTACCATTCTTGGTGATTGAATAAGTGTTTCTGACCCCATCATGGTATGCTTTCAAGTCATACTACCATGGTCTTCCAAATAGGAGATTAAGAGCATCCATCTTGGCAATGTCAAACAAGAACCTATCCTTGTATGGGCCAATTTGAAATTCTACCCAAGCCTGGTCTTCTACAACTGTTTGCTGACCTTGGTTGAGCCATGAGACCTTGTATGGGCAAGGATGTGGCAGTCTTCTAAGCTTAAGCTTTTCTACCATTTCAAAAGACACAAAATTTTTAGTGGATCTAGAGTCAATTAGTACTTTACATACCTTTCCTCCTGCCTTGCAAGTAGTTCTGAAGAGAGACTTCCTTTGTGGGGGTTCTTTGTTAGGCACCTTCATGGTGGTCATTGCTCTTCTAATCATCAAAGATTCTCCTCTCTCAGGATATCTATAACTATTAGGAGCATTCACACTGTGATTAGTGCTTGAGCTTACTACACTTTGACAATCAGATTCTTGGATCAGATTGATCCTCTTTTCTCCTATTGAACTTGTTGCCTTTGCTGGACATCTGCTGGCTATGTGGCCTTCTTGATTGCAGTTGTAACATCTGATAGGTCCTCTTCCCTGAGATCTTCCTCTAAATGGTGGTCTTCTGCCCGTAAAATTTCCTCTTTGATTATAACTTCCCCCTTGATGTTGACTGTTGTCTCCCTTGTTGTTCTCTTGATTGGATTCACCTTGGTATCCAAATCCCCTGCCTCTAAAAGGACTTCTTCCTCCTCTTTGATGTCTTCCTCTACCTCTATTGTTCTACTCATGCCTTCTCTTTAATTTTTCTTCCACTTTGAGTGCCAATTGGTAGCATTTCTGAATTGTATCTGGATTATGCAGATTTAGGTCTTCTTGGATGTTAAACCTCAATCCATTAAGGTACCTTGCTACCTTCTCTTCCTCACCCTCTTTTACCTTTGTTTTTACACATAGTTTCATGAACTCTTCTGTGTATGAACTGACATCTAATTCCTTCTGCTTCAAATTTTGTTTCCTCTTATGTAGTTGGATGCTGTAATCCAATGGGACATAGGCCTCCTTCACTAAAGCCATCATTCTCTTCCATGTTGCAACTTTGTTCTTTCCCTCTTTCACCCTATCATCTTGGATGAAATTCCACCAAGTCAGTGCAGCCCCTTTCATTTTGGACTAAGCCATCTTCACTCTTTCGTGGTCTGGTATTTCCTCGGTCTCAAAGAAATTATTCAAGGAGTCTATCCACTCCATCACTGAATCAGGTTCCATTTTTCGTGCAAACACTGGCAGGTCTATTTTCATATCCATGGTCCTTCTTTCCATGGACTTGAGGGCATTGAGTAAGGGTCTCTGGTCTACAGGAACCTCTATCTCTTCTTGCTTAGGGACCTCCTCTTCATCCCTATCTTCTTTCTTACTAGAATATTCTTCCCCTTTCTCTACTCTGTCCCTCAACTTCTCTAGTTCTTCTTTCAATGCTTGATTCTGAGCTCGATCTGCTCTGCTCTCTGCCATGTGCTTTCTTACTAAGGTCGTCAACTCAACGTTGGTCATCTTTGTTGGGTACGTTTCTGACCCTTCTCCTTCTAACATCTTGTCTTCGTCTTCTACCCAAAGAACACTCCTTTGCTCTGATACCACTATGATACAAAGCGAAAACACACACACTCAAAATGTCAATCCTATCAATATCAATGAGAGATCATCAAATGTCTCTCCGAACTCCTCATCGGCAACATAACATCCTATCAGCAGCCACTTACAGACTCTGACCGATGCACTGCCCTTACACCAATGTCTTTGGCTTGCATATACATTTGTTGACCTCCTATCACAGGTAGTCTATTGTATCTCAACCCACTTTGACCGCTACAGTTGGTCCTCTTTTGTATCTTCTGAAATGTACATTTACAATCTACATTCCAATATACAACCCTTCGATATGCAAATGCGGGATATACAGGAATTGATTTTCAGTTGTAACAATGATATACCCACTCCTTGTATGTCCTTAGTGTACATTCGCATGTACATTCTCCTCATGCATTCCAAATATACATTCTAGATATGCATAGGTGGGGCCCTGAATCTTTAACCTACCATTGTATATTTCCCCGCATATGACTTCATGTACATAACATGACTTGCTTTTCCCGGTGGGCTGAAAAGTTCTTATCGGTCATCCATTGCATCCGTAGGCCAAAAACAGCTCAACATACAAACTAACTACCACCTCAGCCGGTCCTCTTTTGTATCTTATGAAATATATATTTTCATCGCAACTTCACAACATACAACAGCAATATGCAATTGCAATATACTCACAAACTGACGCTCGCATACAATAGCGATATACACATACACTATCTGAGACATACAATTGGCGTATACACAGGAAATGTATTTCCTCAGAAAATCTTGACATACACAAGGTTTAACATAGCATATACTTTAGTGATATACACAGACGATGTACCTTTACATGTAATTGTGGAATACACACAAAATATGCTCAGATACATTAGCAATATACACATAAATTGTATAATTTAGTAAACAATCTTATACTTAACCCGAATGTACTCTTACATGCACATTTTGCCCCACGATATACACAAGGTGATACCCAGATACAACAGTGATATACACATGGAAAATACCTTCATACATTTGTGATTTATACAGAAAATGTATATTCAGCGACCAATACAAAATTGACCCAAACAACCTTTTATACATACCATTCTTCACTGCATATATACAGGGTTAATTCGCATGCAAATGTGATATATTCACAGACTGCCCCTGCATACAATTGATGTATATTTGAACTTCCTGCCGATAACTTCCTCTGTAATGGATTCCATAATTTCTATTCTGCCATGCCCATCAAACAAAAAAGGAAAACCAACAGAATACTAATGTACACAATCCATTCCACTGGTTTCACAGAAATCCACCAGTGGAATGGATTTAATCGTGCATCTCAACCAGAGAAGAACAAAATAAGACACAAGGCAAATCTATACAAATAATATACAAGACAGTTTGATATACAGAGAATTTACACCAAATCCAGAATTTGGTAGAACACAAATTACAGAATTTCTACTTCTTCATTTCACATTATCAAACACAGACGAATTACAGAGATTTTTTTGAAGGTGGAAAAAAAGTCCCTATTCCTCGACCACCTTCTCTATTTTGTTACCGACTCCTCTCTCCTCTATTTTCGGGTTTTTGATTTAACCAAGATTATTAGCAGAAACCCTAATTAATCCCATGACATCTATTTTTCATAAGACAGCAAAACTCCTAATGATAAGACACATTGGTTGAACCCTTCACATCATCCAACATGTCTAAAATGTCAAAGTTGATGTTGACAAACATGAAATGCCAACACAAAATGTTACATTTGACTTAGACATAAAAATGTTACATAGTAACATGAAATGTCTAAAACATAGTAAAACCTTATTGTGCATATTTATCCTGTTGGAGGGGTGCTTCTGCACCACGCATTCAAGAAGTAAAAGAAAAGACACATAATTAGCATACCAAATTTGAATGAGTACTTCTTGTCCTTCTTTATCTTGCTTAGATTCTCCATAAGTTGGTTCACCAATAGTTCACAGAGATCATAGTCTGCATCTTCTTTAACCATCTGACATGCAATATAAATAGTTGTTCCAGACACTAAATTTTCTCTGCTAGAGAAATATATCTTGTACCTTATTACCATCGATACGAATCTGACCCCATGATCCTCTATATCATTTATAGTCATAACTCTCTTGTCAAATTTTGATCTGGTTGCCTCTGTGACTTCCTGATTCTTCACGGCCTTCAACTAAGGCAAAGTACCAGTTGAATTCAACCCTGTAACTACCCTTATTGCATCTTCTATGATCTTAAATGGATGATTCAGCCACAAAAATTCATCATGGATACGGCTCAAGACATACCGGACCCACTCATCCTCTGCAAAATTTAGAAACTCAACAAATTGTATGAATTTCTTATCTTTCAAGGCTTTGTACTCTGGTTTGAGCTCAAAATCATCATCTTTTAAGTGATTAATGAATAGATCAACAAACCTTGAGTCACCATGCTCCTCTAGAGGCGCGTGAATGTAAGCCCCAATATCTTCTGTGTGAAGAACTCCATATGGAACACCAGAGAATGCTTCCACCGGATCTACTTCAGTGGACTTGAAAGGGTGCTTCTTAAACTTTGGCCTAGGTCACTTAGTGATATTCACAACCAGAGGTGTGGCCATTTCAAAAAGATCACAAGTTCAAAGCTTTGCAGAAAAATATATTTTTCCACGGGATTAGGGTTAGCTGTCGAATTCACTTTTCGTACTCCAAATCTTTGAAATCTCATCTCAAGCACTTTTCTCCTTGTTCTCTTCAAATGCAAAGTGATTCAAATGTTGAGTGAATGACCTTTTATGCTCCACAAAACTTAATCACCATTGTAATAAATGCTTTGCCCTAGTTCATCTGGTTACATTGTTTCTAAATACAGTCAATCTTCAATTGCTCTGCAATCAATCATATTAGCTTATTTTCTTCCAGAGTTTGCTTCGACAGATCTGCAATAGGCTTCTTTATCTTCATTCATCGTGCCAGATTCAGGCACCCACTTACTAGCAGGGGGGATTATATTTTCAATGCAACTCCCCCTGAACCAGAGCTCCTGTTTCAATTCCCGGAGGAATTATCAGCACCGGATTCCAATGCAAACCCATTGCCATCATTCATTTCACCTTTCTTTACCCATGTTTTGTTCATTTCATTCTGGATCTCATTCACATCAACTTTACCCTTGCCTTTATCTTATCTCTACATGTTTTGGTTTTTGTTTACCGGACCTTTTCTATCATCACTCCTGCTTCTGCAAAATCTTGCAATATGACCGGATCTATTGCAATTAAAGTACAAAACATTTCTTTGCTCATTTACTTGTTTTCCTCTTGATCTGTACTGATTATCCATGTGTCCAAATCTATTGCATGCAAAACAGTTGCCATTGAAAGAATTGACTTTTCTTTTGTTCTTAGAGTAGTTCATTATCATACTTCTGCATTCATTAGATCTATGACCATACCTTTTACAATTGAAGCATTGACCAGAGAAAGATGGACCACTTTGATTGACTCTACTTCTACACTGAGTAGCTCTATGACCAAATTTATTGCAATTGAAACAATTTCCATTGAAAGATGGATACCTTTGAGCATTAGGTTAACTTACTAGAGGCCTTCTAGGATTCCTTCTTGGATTTCTTTGACCAGATCCAGAGCTTTCACCTTTCTCATATCCCAGACCATGCTTATCATCTACCTTTTTTCTGACTATCAAGCAGTACCTCAAGTTTAGCTGAGCTTATCTTGAACTTTTCTTTGTATTCATTTGCAGCTTCTATGTCATGCTTGAGAATGACAATTTGCTCTTCAAGTTGTTCCTCATTATACCTAGTTTCTTGTAGATCAGACTCTAGATGGCCAATTATTCTGTCCATTCTGCAGCACTCTTATGTTCTTTCTTTCAGAGACTGATTTAGGTTTTCTTTAGTCTTCTTCCTTTCCTCTATTTCCTTGGTTAGCCTCATCACTTCGAATTCCATTTCATGTTTTAATACAACAGCTTCTTTTGCCAGCTTCTCACATTCCTTTGATTTTTCCTTCAGAGCCTCATCCATGCCATTGTCTTCATTCTAATTTACTAACCACTCAAGTAGCTCCCTCCTCTTTTCCATGGATTTGCTCAATTGCCCTTTTAAAGTCTAAATGAAATTCTTAGCATCTTTAAGATTCTCTTTTAGTTCATTGACTTCTTCTCTAGACTGATCAAGATCTTCTAAAGCAACTTGTAGTTGTTCATTGATGCCATCAAAATACTTGGATGAACCCACTGAAATACCTTCCCAGATCTTCCTCAAGCTGTTAAACTTCTTCCAAGGAACCAAACTCTAATACCAATTGTTGATATTAAGGAACACTGAGAGGGGGATGAATCAGTGTTCTGCGAAACTTATTATTATGTTCCTTTATTAATTTACCACATACATTCAAAACAAAGAAGCATGAACTTAAGAACAACAATAACAAGATCATCACACGTGAACGCCAAGATTTTTACGTGGAAACTTGATTAAGGGAAAAACCACAGTGGGGGTTAACCCACAAGATTTTATACTCTGTTAAAAGTATTACAAAATGGGAAGGTACATGCCTTCAGGCGCACTGCCCAGAGCTCACTGCTCAAAGGAGGCTCACTTCCTACAAGATTAATTACAAGAGTTTACTAAAGTACTTGAATTGAAGAATAGCATCTAACAATGCAAGATTACAGTTTCGAGTAGGCTCAATATACCGACTTCACACACTTCATCTCACTGCCCTATTTCACTGTTCTGCCATGATCTGAGGATCAGATCTTTGCTTCGCTCTTGATATTGCCACCCTTCACACCTCTCACCTCATATTCGCACAACCATGCCTCAACATGCTCGCACCCATCGATTATATATATCCGCAACATGTAATAACATCAATTGCAGTCGGCCTCAAGAAAACTTAGAAAGCTTTTCCAAGATCATTGTTCTATCGGATGAATCCATGCACAAACATCAACATGGACCAAACCCTATGTTCTCAAGTCACCACACATGTCAGCTAATACCACTAGATCTCATACATTACTCAACCAATCACTTCTCTCAATCCGCACAAGGATCAAACACCAAGTCAGCTTGATCTTCACCAGACTGAACTGTTTAACCAAAACCCGATACTCAGATTCTTGTAACTTTCAATCCCTTCATCACCGGAGGCTAAATCTTTGGATTTAGGTAGTCCTGACATCCCTTAATATTCCCTCAGATCTATAGCACAATATGATTACTTGTGGAGAAATGCAGACCAAAATGCTAGACCATGTCATATGCTATGTTCCTGTCTATCCGGACTTATACAAATCTACAATCTAACTTCTGGTATGATCAAATAATACAATGCGGATGTGTAAGATAGATTCAGTTGCCATCAATGACAACACCTGACATGCCTAGCAATGTCTCTTGCCAACAGATGTAAGGTTTCAACCCAAACACATAGGAAGGTATTCTGATGGAGGGTGGCTAATGGTTATATAGAGAAAGAGAGAAGTCCATCGACATGTACCTTTAACAATTGATTTGGGGTTGTATACGGTAGTTGATCACCCTTGATACAAGTAATACTTCTCTAGACAAGGGAACTAGGATGGGGTGAATGCTTAAATCATGGATTCAAAAGGAGAGAAAGGGCAAAGGATAGTGGCCATAGCTGTGGAAAAGTTACTAAACAAGAAATCTCGATGAGGGATGTAGGGGTTCAATCCAAACCCTCTTGAGAGTATCTAGGTTGATGATGAAATGAATGGTGATGGATATCTTTAAATGCATTACATAAACTACAATGTAGTGAGCACTTATTTTGATATAGCATGAGACATTATGCACCAGGGTATAAGGAACCAAGGTGACAATGTATCCCATGCATAGGACTAACTCAAAAAAGAAACACACAATAGGTTGGCTCACCATGAGATAGGGCAGATGACTGTTGATGTATTTACCATGATGAAACAACTAGCAGACAAAAGGATATCCTAGCACCAAGGAAGGCATGCGATGTCCTTGGTGGTCTTGTTACTAGGGTAACCACAAAGACACAACACCCAGAAAACAAAAAGATCAGGCCCCTGTTACAAACCACTAGAAGCACACCAAGATATGAAGGATCATGGCGACCTTGGGGGTAGAACAAAGCATTCCAAAAAAAGATAAGATTAGATAACCAAGATAAAAGTAAACAACTGTTGCACAATCATAATCAATCCTTTTTCCAAGGGATGGATGGATAGTGCCTGATATGGGGAATGATATATCTTCTGAAGGCTGATGGGTGAGATAGATAAGGCCAAAAGCATGTGATCAATTTGTTTGTGGATAGAATTGCTTAAGGATGATCTCAGTTCAATGTTTTCTCAAAGTGAGGTTTGCCATTCGATACATGTTATCTTGTCTGAATGAGATTAGATAGGGAGTAGCCTAGGTGGGTGAGAGGGTGAAACAAAGTGTGGTGACTTGATAGAGGAAAGCAACCTTTCTCTTGAGGCAGGGAAAATGGTGCAACATGTAATTATATATTAGTAAAACCATTGGTTGGGGTAAGTGAGGGGTGGGGACAATCGAGAAAGTTAGAAAGCAAATTGATGGGGGAAGAGTGGGGTTAAAGGATGGTGCAATGCAATCATATATTGATAAAACCACTAAATAGGGGTAGATGATAGGGGAAGATTGGAGTGAGAGGGTGGATGGTGGCTTCTATGGTACCACATGAAAAGAAATGAGTTTCTCTAGGTTCCATTCATAGATCAAAGGAAAACTAAATATGTATCATGGTAAAATGATGGATGATGGATGGGGTGCTGAGGAAAACTAGGAGGTAGATAGCTAGAAATGAAATCATGATGATAAACATACAAGTGGTTGTCTTGCGGGGTGGTGGTTCCCCCTTTTTAGGGTTAGGGTTTTAGGTTTAAAAAATTTCTAAGTGTTCGATCTTGAAAACCCTTTGTCCCATTTCTTTAGGTCATGCCCTTTATTGTTATATTCTTGAATTGACTATTTATAGCCAGTTTTTGATCCTTTAAGTCATGACCTTAAGTCTTGAAGCCCATGAATTGATGGGCCCCTTAGCCTAGCTGTTATTTGTTACCACCGGTAAAATCAATGTTTAATGTCCTAAAGTCTTATAAAGTGAATATCTCACCATCGCAAAGCATATCAAATGACGTTAGTACCCAACCACAACGCTACGACAAGCTGCCACCTATCCATTAACCTTTGCTTACAAAGTGTTTGCTTCGGAATCTTGCCTCAGCTAACTGTCTGCTGCCACATGTCAAAGTATTAATGGTCCACAGAGCAAGCCTAAGACCCAACGGCTGCGCTCCAACACAAAGGAATCTTTTCAGGTGGAATATTCGTTGTGAGGTAGTGAGATGATGACACGTGGCGTACACTGATTGAAAAGTAAGTATATTAAAGGTGGATGGATGCTATGTCGCACCATCATGCATTAGGTATATGGTGGGCCCTCCTTGACTACGATGCCACGAAAAGGTGACATGCATTCAGTCTGGGCTAAGGGTAACATAATTTTCTAAAAAGGTATAGATGATTTGGCCTATTCCGATTAGACGAAGACTTTTCAAGGAAGGTGATGAAGATTGTCAAATCTAGTCAGCCAGTCAAGACCGTAGATTTCAAAATGCAAGGCAAGGATCAAAGGCCTAGATTCAAACTTTCAAAGAGGAAGATTTCTGAGTGCCTACGGCACAAACAGAGTAATGGTTGTCGCGACCTCCATTAATACAGAGAATTATGAAGGAATTTAGCATAAAACGAGCATAATTAGGACATTTCTCGTCATTTTCAAGAGCATAAGTTACATTCAGAGTGAAAGGAGTTTTAGAACAAGCAAGTTAGTGAAGTTTCAAGCCTTTGTAGCTCCAAAATCATGTCCCGGGTCCTCAAAGAGACCTATAACAAGGTCAAGAATAGTAGGAAAAAATGGCAAGATTGCAGAGGTACTTTCATTCCCTTGGCCGACAGATGAGACATATGGTGAGTGGAAGGACAGATATGGATTGAGGGATTGATAGATCAACCACTACATCCTCAGCATTAACAAGGCAAATCCTTAAGTGGCTACACATCTCCCAAGTTCAATCACTCCTCCTCTCTTCTTCTCCCTCATGCAATTAATGTTTCATTGCACCCTTTTTGCAGTTCTTTGTATCAGGTTAATTTTGAAATGACATGTAATTAATGCTAAGGGTACACGTTCCTATTATATAATGGAACGGTATTGCTCATTTTATGGTTGTTGAAGACTTAAATTTTTTTGGAAAAGTAATGAAAATACAGAGCTTTCTAGGTTGTTCTATCTCTTGTGTTGTAAGTTTGTGAGTTATATGTTGAATGTATGTTTGCATATATGTTTTCAGTTTCATGTTGATGTTATATGAGTAATGCTTCATTGTATATATTCAGTTATCTATCTCCAAGTTGTGTGTGTTTTTCTTTTGAATCTGAATAACTAAGGGTTATTTGAGACTCTGGGATATGGGCTTTTCTATATTGAATGTTTAATCTTTTACTTCTGCTCAAGGAGTAGATTAAATATTTTAGGTTAAATATTGGGAAGAACATATTGCAATAGGGATATTCATAAGCAGAGATAACTGAATACTCAATCTTGGGTGGTGTTTGTAAGGCAAATACCAATTTATCCCCATGAAACTTGAATGTCAGTTGAGTTTATGCAAATCATTCACATATATACGTCTAGTTGACTCCATGCCCTGCGATAGGCACTAGTCTATTCTTGTGTTGAAGTTATGATCCAAAACCCCTGTCTTGCATCCAAAACACAAAAAACTAAATTAGAATATTATTCACAAACCTGTAGGATTTAGAAGTAGTTTTAGGACCCAAGATCCTCTGAGTCACACCTAAAAATAAGGCCCAAAGCTAGCCCCTTTACACTTATCTTACAGTTTTGGTCTTTGTTAGAGAGGATTTATCTACTTTGTATCAGCATCTCAGTGATTTTACAGATATATTTCATAGATGTTGAATAGGGAATACCTCCCTAGGTTTTGTAGAGCCTAAAGAAGGAGAGGAGATATTAATAAAGTCTATCTCCTGTACTGTTGGCCCCTAGCTCGAGAATCCTGTTGATGAGTGATGGCTACCTTGTAGGGATAATTGCGAAACATCTAGTTTGGGAAAAACCCAACAGATTTGGTGACTCCATTGGGGAACAATGCCATATCCATGAGAAAAGAGTCAAATAATTTGATGGATCTAAATATTTGCTTGAGATATTGAAAGTTATCAGACCTGGAAGTGCTTTGTTGCAGCAGTTTCAAAAGGATTTATGTGTGACTCTATTGTTGGAGAACCTGGAATGAAAAAATGCTTTAAAAAGATTTGGGATATTTGAAGCTCATTCCTCTACAAGGAGGTGGTGACTCTACATACAAAGAACCTGAGAAAGAATACAAAAAAGTTCCAGATCAGCATATTTCTCATCCAAAAGGAAGAATTACCAGTTGCAACATATCCAGGTATTTTTCATTTTTTGGTTTTCAAAAAACCATGGTGTATGAGTTTCAAATGATTCTCTATTAAGTGAAGTTAGCACTAGTTAAAAGGGAAATAATGGTGATAAGCTTGCATACTTTTGCATTTGCTGAGAATGTAGTTTGTATTTTCAAATGAAGTATGCAATGTTGTTGAAAAGACTCATTTAGAGGACCTTAGGCGAGCTGAAACAGTAGTTTGTATCTTGAAAACCTAAGATCATTGTTGTAAAAAGAAGTCTGGGTTGCCCTGTGTAACTGCCAAGTTAATGTCAAAAGGCTTGTAAAGGCATATGAAAAAATGTATCATCAGCCCCTACATCCTTGTATGGTGTCAAATGCAACAATGGTTTGTAATCTGTCCCAGCCGTACAATAAGAGAAACTTCAGCATTGACAGATATAGAGCCATAAATTTCAATGGCATTTATGGTTTCCCAAATGCCATACCACCTAAAATCAGAAAATATTTGCCTACATTCAGTGGTGAGAGGGATGAATCAGCAAGAAAGCACCTATAGCAGTTTAATGATCTAATAGATGACTATGAAGTGGATCATGAGACTATTTGTTCAATCTCTAAATGAAGATGCAAGGGATTGGTTCTCTTATTTACCAACATGCTCTATTTGTTCATGGGAGGAGTTCAAAGCAATATTCATGTAGCAGTTTGGTGAGAGAATTAATCCAAGTTCAGTAATTAAAAAATTTATAGACATCTAGAAAGGGGAAGATGAATTGGTTCTACATTCAACCTCAGATTTTCAAAGGAAATGAAGGATATTCCAGAAGGTATGAGACCAAATGATTCATTCTTCCTATGTGTGTACCTAAGTGCATTTGATGAAGAAGTGAGCTACCTCTTAAGGGATAAAGAGCCTACAACACTGTATCAAGCATATGGGATATCTATGGACATTGAGAACAACTGGAAGTATGGAATGCACAAGTGCTTTTTGTCTACAAGTGCTTGTTGCCCTAAGACTCATAATGTTGATGAGGGGTGTAATCCAAGTCTTAAGAATGAATGCCAGAGCACTTACAGTCATATTGTCCCAATTTATGCATCAGCTCAGTATGATTATACAAGAGATGTGGCATCTAAATATGTAGATAATAGCTGCCCTATTGAGAAAAATCAAAACATCATGTGCATGGTTGGAAAGAGTATATCAGCCAATGAAGATCCATCTTGTGTCAGTAAAGATGGTGAATTGATCAACACACGATCGGCCTGTATGGATACCAGTATATCATCAATGAAGATAAGGTTGCGTGGCATGATGACAAAATAGGCATTTCTACCTATGATATCCCAGATGATGAAGAGGTAAAACAGATGCAAGATGTTTATCCTCATTATGTTTCGATCAATGACAATAGTGCAAGTGTTACAAATTCTTCATTGCATAGCAATGTTCATGATTTTGAAAGTGAAGTTTTAAATATTCCTTCTAAGGATTCTGGGCATAGTTTATGTAATGGTAAATTCTCTTATGATGAGAATCATGATGACAGCAAGTCTGATTATTTTTCTATGGATTATGAATGCTTCTATGAAACGGCTGATGTGCATAATACTGGAAAATGTATTGATTCAAACCTATGTATGGCAGAGGCAGAGGATGAAATAAGTGATCATGTTGATTATGATTGTTTCTTTGTAGGTATTGATCATTTTCCTGACATAGAGGCATTCATGTTTGTTGAGGATTCATATAGTGAACAAGTGGAAGATGTAAATGAATCATTGACATATAGATCATTTATCCCATTATTCAGCAGCACTACTGAGGACATGAGAACATTTGAGGGCCAAAGTGAAAATCATAATGAAAATAAAGATTTGTGTGAACCAGTCTCTGAAGTTTTTAACATGGATATGGGTCATGATTTCAAGATTGAATCAGTATACTTTCCTGAACAAGAAATGAATGTTTTTATGCATAATATGGGTGTTGATGATTTAGATATAGGCTCTTATCAGCATAGTGATATCCAATTTAGAGAGGTGCCAGAGTATGAGCCTTTCCTATTTAGTGTAGCTGAAGGTTGTTTGCATGAGATGCAAAAAAGTGAATATGATAGTTTCCTCTTTGATATGCAAACTTGTGATGAAATAAGACTTAATGGTCCTAGCTATATGATGGACTATGAGTGCTTTCAGTTTTTAGTTCAGCTAGGAGATCATTTTATTATGCACAATAGTGACATGGATGGTGATAAGTGTTGTATGCCATATAAGAATGCATTGTTTGGTGAATATTACATTCATATATTGCCTGGTGCTGAAAGATATGATCATGTATGTGGATCAATGCCTGATTTTAAAGTGCAAAATGGTAGAGGTAATATTGACAGGGGCAAGTTCAATGATATGGAAAAACATGACAATGACAGGGTTAATCTATGGGCAATTGATGTTAGTGTTTTCAATTGTGGTATGGGGCATTCAGATGAAAATAAGGTATTTGACACAGGAGGGTTCAAGTTTTTCATTTTTGGGGGCCCGGGGCCACCAAATAAAATTTGAAGGTATAAATTTTGATGCAAGATGGAGTGTTGACTTAGCAACCCAATGGAGTAGGCATCTGGTCTACGTCCTGGAGATAACTAGAATCTTGCCATGTTTGCAAGAGGCATGCATCCCCATTCGGAGCCAATCGTGGTTTGCCCTTTTAGGGTTAGGGTTTTAGGTTTAAAAATTTATAAGTGTTCGATCTCAAAAAACCTTTATCCCATTTCTTTAGGTCATGCTCTTTATTGTTATATTCTTGAGTTGATTTTTTATATCCAGTTGTCGATCCTTTAAGTCACGACCTTAAGTCTTGAAGCTCATGATCTGACCGGCCCCTTAGCCTAGCTCTTACTTGTTGCCACTGGTAAAATCAATGTTTAATGTCCTAAAGTCTTATAAAGTGAATATCACACCATCACAGAGCATATCAGATGACATCAATACCTAGCCACGATGTTGTGACAAGCTGCCACCTGTCTAGTAACCTTTGCTTACAAAGTGTTCGCTTCAGAATCTTGCCTCAACCAACTGTCTATCGCCACATGTCAAAGTATTAATGGTCCACAGAGCAAGACTAAGACCCAACATCTGCACTCCAACGCAAGGGAATCTTTTCAGGAGGAATATTGATGCAGGAGCATCCCTGGTTCAAGAGAAATCTTGCATCACCCAAAAATATTTGCATTTCAGTTTGTTTGCAGTTCAGTTTGTTTCTTTTCATTTTCTAGTTTAATTCAGGCAGTTCAGTCAGAAATAATTTCTATATTTTTGGTCCAGTTGCATTTCATTCCTTGTGGAGCTGGACTTAGCATCTAGATTCATTCATCTACATCATATCCAGAATTTAGAGATCCACACATAATTACTGGAAAGATCTCGCTATCAGAAGATCAACTATTTTCTCAGAAAAGATCATCCTGATAGTCTCTGATAATTAGCTAAAGGAGAAGACTTGCAGAGCATTCCTTGACCTGTGAAGCTTAATGACACATCATTCAATGAACCTTGGTTTGTGTCTGACCTTCCCTAAGATCTGCACATCATTTCATTCATTTGTGGAGGTGTTCTATGCATTTAGGTCTAACCTATCTATGTTCAAACATTATAGCTCTTAATTGGAGTTTGTGACCTTCCTTGGCCAACACGGAGGAATCTATTGTTCTGGAGATGATATATATTAATGTAATAGATCCTTAGGAAAGTAGTGATCAAATTATTATCATCCACATAAGTTCATAGTGTAGATTTTTATGTGAAGGAGCTTTAAAGCTATATCTTGTGCATATTATGTAATCAGGCCTTTAAGCCCTAATTGTAAGCCTGCATGTTTCTGGCCAATCTATATTTGAATTCTATTATATACTAAATGACTAAATCTGCATTTGTTCCATTTCTTTGAGTTGTTTCCATTGTGTTTACTCTTGTTGCACGGTCCAGACAGTTCATTCTGTGAACCCTCCTACCGTGACTGAACCAAGTGGTATCAGAGCGAAAGTTGGAATCTTTGGGAGTGAATTGAGAAAAGTTGGTGAAGGAATTCCATAAGATCTTGTTGTGGATAGATCACTGAATTGAGGCAGGTTACTTGTGTCACAATCGATCGTCGATTGAGAGGCAGTTGTCACCTTGTAGCCTAATTGCCGAACTTGAGGTAGTTTGCACTTGATCCTAGGAAGAATACCACCGAGGAGAGTTGTTGATGTTGGAACAATGGCTGGTAGAATGTATGAGATGATGGAAATGATGAAAAAATGTGAATTCATTTGGATGTTGTTGAAGAAGATAGGAAAAGAGGGTTGATACCGAGACCTAATGTTGCAAGCGATGAGGAAGAAGATTTTCAATCTATTGAACAAATTGGCAAAACCCTAGGAGGTGATGAAGAAGAAGAATCAAATCAAGTAAAGATGTTGCGAGCTATTTCAAAGATTGGAAAGAGGCCTAGAGTTGATGTGTCGAACTATACTAGTAATTTGTACCCTGAAGAATTGATTGACTGGATAAATGACATGGAAGAATACTTTGAATATGAGGAAATTGAAGATCCGGAGAAGGTGAAATTTGCAAAGAAAAAGTTGAAAGGACATGCTGCTATATGGTGGAACGAAGCTCATTTGGAAAGAAATAGAAGAGGAAAAGAAAAGATTACCAAATAGGATAGGATGGTGACAAAGTTGAAGAATCAATTTATTCCTGCTGACTATGAGTTGGAATTGTTGAAAAGATTGCAAAACCTGAGACAAAAGGAGAAATCTGTGAAGGAGTACACTGAAGAATTCTATAAAATGATCATAAGGATAGGACATAGTGAATCAAGCAAGGATAAAGTGGTTAGATATATCAATGGACTGAGATTGAACATTCAAGAGGAACTAAGCTTGGTGAGGATGACATCTTTGGAAGAAGCATATCAATTTGCCCTAAAAGTTGAAGAGAAGATGAATAAAAGACATGATCAAAGATAGAGAGGTAGAGGAGGTAAATTTTAGAGAAGTAGAATATTTTCTAGAGGAGATAGATCATATCTAGAGCAAAACAAGTTTGACAGCCCATTTAAGGAGGACAGAGATAACAATGCTTACCGGAGAGATGATAGAAATTTTTACCAGAGAGGAAACCCTATTGCATACCAGAATAAAGGATATAGAAGAGAAGGAAGAGGATTTGATAAGAGAGCATTCAGAGTTACTTGTTTCAAGTGTGGAGGTGAAGGACATAGAGCATTTGAGTGTAATCAGGGTAGTACAAGTAAGATGACAGAAAATAGTGGAAGAGCAGCCTATATTGAAAAACCTTTTGGATCACCCAGTTTAGTTGGCAAACCTGAGAAAGGAGAATCACTTCTGATGAGGAGAGCACTATTTCAAGTAGACAAATGAGGAACCACTGCAAAGGAAGAGTCTATTCAGAACTAGATGCAAATCAGGAGGTAAGTGTTGTAAAGTTGTAATTAATAGTGGTAGTTCAGATAATTTAGTTTCAGAAGAGATGGTGACTAAGCTAAAGTTGGAAAGATTGAAACACCCTAAGCCATATCAGACAGCATGGATTCGGGATGATCATAAGGTACTAGTGAGTGAACAATGTTTGGCAAAATTTCATATTTGATCTTATCATGATGAAGTCTTGTGTGATATTATGCCTATGGATGTTTGTCATATCTTGTTGGGTAGACTTTGGTAGTATGATAGAAAAGCTATACATGATGGGAGAAAGAATACATATACTATAACAGAAAATGGAAAGAGAATTACTTTGATTCCTTTGGAGGATGACCCTAAGAGTGAAATATGTGGGAATGGTAGAATCTGTTTGGTAGATGGAAGAAAATTTCTGGATGGTTTGAGACATGAGAATATGTGTTATGCCTTGATTCCTAAGAAGCCTGAAACATTGAAGAAAGAGACTGAAGAATCACAATTGAAGGAGATAAAAGAATTGCTGACAAAGTATGAAGACATCATATTAGATAATGTACCCGAAGGATTGCCACCTATAAGGAGTATCAGTCATCACATGGATCTTATACCGGGAGCAAGTTTGTCTAACAAAGCAGCACATAGAAAGACACCAGTAGAGAATGAAGAACTAAATAGACAGATACAAGAGTTGTTGAGGAAAGGTTTGATCAGAGAGAGTTTGAGTCCTTGTGCAGTACCCGTAGTGTTAGCACTAAAGAAGGATAGAGAATGGAGAATGTGTACTAACTCTAGAGCAATAAACAAGATCACAGTTAAGTATATATTTCCTTTACCTAGGATGGATGATATCATGGATTGTTTGAGTGGAGAAAAATATTTCACAAAGATAGACTTGAAGAGTGGATACCATCATATTAGAAACAGAGAAGGTGATGAATGGAAGACTGCTTTTAAGACAAATGAAGGACTGTATGAGTGGTTAGTGATGCCCTTTGGATTGAAAAATGCACCGAGTACTTTCATGAGGTTGATGAATGAAGTCTTGAAGAAATTCTTGGGTAAGTTTGTGATTGTATACTTCGATGATATTCTGATTTTCAGTAAGACAAAGGAGGACCATTTGTGGCATATTAGACAAGTTTTGCAGAGAGTGAGAGAAGAGAAATTGTTGATAAACATCAAAAAGTGTAGTTTCATGAAGGAAGAGTTGGTATATTTGGGATTTGTGATTTCTAAGGAAGGGTTGAAGATGGACCCTGAGAAAGTGAAAGCATTTGTTGAATGGCCTACACCGGAGAGCATTGGAGAGGTTAGATCATTTCATGGATTGGCTAGTTTCTACCGGAAGTTCATCAGAAATTTCAATTCAGTTTGTAACCCTATGACAAAGACAATGAGAGGTGACATAAAAGATTTTAAGTGGACATCAAGATAAGATAAAAGTTTTGAGTTGTTGAAGCAGAAAGTGACAGAGCAACCTGTTTTGGCATTACCAGATTTCAATAAGGTATTTCAATTTGATTGTGATGTAAGTGGAAATGCAATTGGAGCAATGTTAAGTCAAGAAGGTAGACCAGTAGCATATTTCAATGAGAATTTGAATGATGCAAGGAGGAGATATTCAATTTATGATCAAGAGTTCTATGCCATAATTCAAGCATTGAAGAAGTGGAGACATTATTTGTTGCCTAAGGAGTTTGTGTTGTATACAGATCATCAAGCTTTGCAATATTTGAACAGTCAAGGTAAGTTAAATTAGAGACATATGAGATGGGTAGATTTCATGCAAAGTTATACATTTGTGTTGAAACATAGGAGTGCAAAATCAAATAAAGTTGTTGATGCATTGAGTAGAAGAAGAAACTTGTTAACAGAAATGAGAGTTGAAGTGTTGGGTTTTGATGAATTGAAGAACATGTATGAGGGAGACACTGATTTTGTAGAACATTGGAAAGCATGTAAGGAACCTATTGTGACAGATAGGAGTAAGTGGTTGGACTATTTCATTCAAGAAGCTATGTTGTTCAAAGGAAATCAGTTGTGCATACCTAAATGTTTAATGAGAGATAATTTGATCAAGGAGAAACATAGTGGTGGATTGGCAGGTCACTTTGGCATTGATAAGACAGTGGCTTTGGTGAGTGAAAACTACTTTTGGCCTCAGATACATAAGGATGTTCAGTGATTTGTGCAGAGTTGTAGAGTTTGTCAAGTTGCAAAAGGGAGTAGTCAAAATACTAGATTGTATAAACCTTTGATAGTACCGGAGAGACCTTGGGAAGACATAAGTATGGATTTTGTAATGGGATTGCCTAAGACACAGAGAGGACATGATTCAATATTTTTAGTGGTTGACAGATTTTCAAAGATGGCTCATTTCATACCTTGTAAGAAGACAACTGATGCAGTACATGTAGCTGACCTATTTTTCAAGGAGATTATGAGATTGCATGGATTACCTAAAAGTATAGTTTCAGACAGAGATACAAAGTTTGTTGGATACTTTTGGAAGACACTTTGGAAGAAGATGAAGATAGATTTGAAGTTTAATTTAACTTTTCATCCATAAACTAATGGACAGACAGAGGTAGTGAATAGGAGTTTGGGAAGCTTGTTGAGATGTTTGGTTGGAGAGAAGACAGGAAGTTGGGATTTGATCCTTTCACAAGCAGAGTTTAAATACAATAATTCAGTAAATAGGAGTACCGGAAGAACACCTTTTGAGATTATGACTAGAGTGAACCCTAGAGAAGTAGCAGAATTAAGAGATATCATCCTAGAGGAAAACAAAAGTGCAAAATCAGAAGAATTTGCAGATCACATGAAGACAGTGCATAATCAGGTGAAGAAGCATTTGGAGGACATGAACAATAAGTATAAGGAAAAGGCAGATGAGAAGAGAAGACATAAGGAATTTGAAATTGGAGACGAAGTGATGGTGTACTTGAAAAAAGAAAGATTTCCATTTGGGACATATAACAAGTTAAAGATGAAGAAGTTTGGACCTTGTAAGATACTCAGAATATTTGATTCAAGAAATGCATATGAAGTGGAGTTACCAGAGACATTGGGTATATCACCTATTTTCAAGATTGCAGACTTATATCAGTATCATGAAGCAAAGTTCAGTGACAGCATGGAAGAAGACTTGAAGAAACAGTTACCACAACTAGCACTAGAGCAAATTGAAGACATCTTGAATAGCAGAGTTGGAAGCAATACTAGAGGAAGACAATACAAAGAATATCTTGTGAAGTGGAAAGACAGACTAGAAGAAGATTCATCATGGATTTCTCAGGCTGAGGTGGACCGTCTTGGTTCTTCCCTAGCCCCAGCAAAGTGAGGGACTCACTTTTTCAATAACCCTAGATGTCTAATGCAGGAACATCCCTAGTTCAAGAGCAATCTTGTATCACCCAAAAACATTTGCATTTTAGTTTGTTTGCAGTTCAGTTTGTTTCTTTTCATTTTCTAGTTCAGTTAAGGTAGTTCAGTCAAAAGCAGTTTCTATTTTTTTGGTCCAGTTGCATTTTAGTCCTTATGGAGCTGGACTTGGCATCTAGATTCATTCATCTACATCATATCCAGAATTTAGAGACCCACACATCATTACCGAAAAGATATCGCTATCAGAAGATTGACTATTTTCTCAGAACAGAGCATCCTGACAGTCTCTGATAATCAGCTAAAGGAGAAGACTTGCGGAGCATTCCTCTACTTGTGGAGATTAATGACACATCATTCAACGATCCTTGGTTTGTGGCCGACCTTCCCTGAGATTCACACATCATTTCATTTATTTGCGGAGGTGTTCTATGCATTTAGGTCTGACCTATCTGTGTTCGCACATTACAGCTCTTCATTGGAGTTTGTGACCTTCCTTAGCCGACGCAGAGGAATCTATTGTTCTGGAGATGATATATATTGATATAATAGATCCTTAGGAAAGTAGTGATCAAATTATTATTGTCCGCATAAGTTCATAGTGTAGATTTTTGTGTGAAGGAGCTTCAAAGCTATATCTTGTGCATATTTTGTAATCAGGCCTTTGAGCCCTAATTGTAAGCCCGCATGTTCCCGGCCAATCTATATTTGAATTATATTATATACTAAATGACTGAATCTACATTTGCTCCATTTCTTTGAGTTGTTTCTGTTGTATTTACTCTTGTTGCACGGTCTGGACAGTTCATTCTGTGAACCCTTCTACCGTGACTGCACCAAATATTCATTGCGAGGTAGCGAGATGATGACACGTGGCATGCACCAATTGAAAAGCAAGTATATTAAAGGCGCATGGATGCTATGTCACACCATCACACAGTAGGTATATGGTGGGACCTCCCCGACTATGACGCTGCGAAAAGGTGACACGCGTCTAGTCCGGGCTAAGGGTGACATAATTTTCTGAAAAGGTATAGATGATTTGGCATGTTCCGATTAGATGAAGACTTTTCAAGGAAGGTGACGAAGATTGTCAAATCTAGTCAGCCAGTCAAGACCGTAGATTTAAGAATGCAAGGCAAGGATCAAATCCCTAGATTCAAACTTTCAAAGAGGAAGATTTTTGAGTATATGTGGCATGAACAGAGTAATGACTATCGTCACCTTCATTAATACAGAGAATTATGAAGGAATTCAGCATAAAACGGGTAGAATTAGGGCATTTCTCATCATTTTCAAGAGCATAAGCTACATTCAAAGCAAAAGGAGCTTCAGAACAAGCAAGTCAATGAAGTTTCAAGCCTTTGTAGCGCCAAAATCATGTCCCGGGTCATCAAAGAGACCTATAATAGGGTCAGGAATAGTAGTAAAAAATGGCAAGATTGCAAAGGTACTTTCATTCCCTTGGCCGAAAGATGAGACATATGGTGAGTGGAAGGATAGATATGAATTGAGGGATTGATAGATCAACCACTACATCCTCAGCATTAACAAGGCAAATCCTTGAGTGGTTGCACATCTCCCAAGTTCAACCACTCCTCCTCTCTTCTTCTCCCTCATGCAATTAATGTTTCATGGCGCCCTTTTGGTGGTTCTTTGTATCAAGTCAAATTTGAAATGACATGTAATTAATGTTGAGGGTACACATTCCTGTTATATAATGGAATTGTATTGTTCATTTTATGGTTGTTGAAGACTTGGAAAATTTTGGAAAAGTAATGAAAATATAGAGCTTTATGAGTTGTTCTATCTCTTGTGTTGTAAGTTTGTGAGTTATATGTTGAATGTATGTTTGCATATATGTTTTCAGTTTCATGTTGATGTTATATGAGTAATGCTTCATTGCATGTATTCAACTATCTGTCTCCAAGTTGTGTGTGTTTTTCTTTTGAATCTGAATAGCTAAGGGTTATTTGAGGTTCTGGGATATGGGCTTTCCTGTATTGAATGTTTAATCTTTTCTTTTGCTAAAGGAGTAGATTAAATGTTTTAGGTTAAATATTGGGAAGAACATATTGCAATAGGGATATTCATAAGTAGAGATAACTAAATACTCAATCTTGGGTGGTGTTTGTAAGGCAAATACCAATTTATCCCCATGAAACTTGAATGTCAATTGAGTTTATGCAAATCATTCACATATATATGTCTAGTTGACTCCATGCCCTGAGATAGGCACCAATCTGTTCTTGTGTTGAAGTTATGATCCAAAACCCCTGTCTTGCATCCAAAACACAAAAAAAAAAATTAGAATATTATTCACAAACCTATAGGATTTAGAAGTAGTTTTAGGACCCAAGATCCTCTGAGTCACAACTGAACATAAGGCCCAAAGCTATCCCCTTTGCACTTATCTTATAGTTTTGGTCTTCATTAGAGAGGATTTATCTGCTTTGTATCAGCATCTCAGTGAGTTTATAGATATATTTCATAGATGTTGAATAGGGAATACCCCCTAGGTTTTGCAGAGCCTAAAGAAGGAGAGGAGATATTAATAGAGTCTATCTCCTGTACTATTGGCCCCTGGCCTGAGAATCCTGTTGATGAGTGATCGCTACCTTGTAGGGATAATTGGGAAACATCCAGTTTGGTAAAAACCCAACAGGGGGAAGGGGTGGTGTTAATTGAGAAAGTTGGAAAGCAACTTATTGGGGGATTGTAGTACTACTAAGTGAAAGGGTTTATCTAATTTGAAAGAAAGTTTGGGCTTTGTGGTCATGCTACGTAATATTTGCCTTGTCAAAAACTAAATCAAGTGGTAGCAGCTATGGCGAAGGTGGAAGCTTGAAACACCATATGTTTGTCTGTGTCATGTATTGGGTGGGAATGAATGCAAGAGGAATATGTTGTAGTTATCCACCATAGTTGGCAACATTTCTGACTACATACTCTAAAAGCCTACCTTGTTTGGTGTGTATGGAGCTTATGTAGTTTGGCGGGGAAAACGGTGCAACTTGAAATCATATACTGTATGACAACCACTATTTGCGGGGGTGGATTTTCCTTAGGTAAAGGTGGAGAGGGAAACGTTGATTTGATGGTGCAGCATTTCATGTACAGGTGAAAAGTGATAGCACTTAGTAGACTGCCTCTTGTTGCGGTTAGGGGGAGGGGACATGAGAGTTACAATTTTCTATCTAAAACATTTGGGGGACACTAACTTGGTGGGATAGTTGAGAGAAAGGTTTCTTTGTTAGGAACACATTTCAAGAGTGGGGATTGGGGTGGTAGATGGTTGGGATTGTGAAATTATGTGACCAAGTGGGGGATTGATGGAAATAATCATATAGTCTATTGCCCCTGGAATGTGGGAGGCTAGGGTGCAGATGTCTCCTTCCTTGATATTATTATTGATAGGTTGTCATAAGGTCCTAACACTTTAGTTGAAAATATGTCAATTATATCGACCGGGTAGTGTCTAAGGATGTATGCAATAGGAAATATTTTTGGACACCTCACTTAGTAGTAGTTTTTCTGGATTTTTGAAAAGCTTAAAATAGAATCTAAACTAGAGAGCATAAAACTTTAAGCTAGAAAGCATTGGAATATTTTTAATCTAAAAAGCATATAAAATCTAATCTAGAAATTCACACAAGTGATTTTAACTATGAATTTGAAAAGACGGCTAACTTGTTAACTGAAAAAATATTTGAAATTTTAAACTAATGACTAACAGCAGATTTATGACTGAAGTGGATGCTCTAGAAATTTCAAATGAACAGAATTTCAAAGATCATAAACTTAAATACCCCAACCTATAGGAACAAAATACAAAGCTAAACATAAAGTGACATTAATCTAAACAGAATATTCACAAAATAGAAATAACAACACCAATTCATAATAATAAAAATACTTATCTATTCTATAATCCCTCGAGTGGCCATCTCTTAGGAGATCTTATATTGACTCAAATCACATTCAGTACTTCAACAACTCCAAAGTAAATTCCATTCATATTACTTACATTGCTCAGAAAAGATTACTCCGAATAGAACTAGTGATATTCATTCATAAAAGTGTCATAGAACATAGCTGCAGATTATCACTTTAAAAGAGATTGGTTTCATTCATAACACAACATAACATATATCCTTGTTTTGAGCAACTACATATATAAACTGTACTACTCCAAAATCTTAAATTTTAGATGGTGGGTAAATGCCATTGAAGAAGTCTTTAAAGAAAAATAGAATTAAAAACTAACTGAATGTCTATGAAATTAAATACATTAAAGGCTTCGAGTGGAGCTGTAAATTCTTAAGTATGCCCAACAGAAAATAATAGAATTGCTAACAAAGTCTATGATTATGTATGCCTAAATTTCTGGCACCCTCAAATTTCGGTGCTCTAACTCTAGCTACTTTGAAGTCCACTTCTTCCATTAGGCCATACATGAAACCCTGCATAATTACATAGCTCTACACACAATTATGTCAACATTAGTGGCTAATTTTAATCAATTGGAAAATAAAGATTTATACATCATTTTATTAGAAATAGATAAATATTGCTTCTAAAAATAAACAAATTGGCATGGTTAGGGTGATTGGGGAAGACAAACAAGTTATATGGCTTGTTATAAAGATGAGGTTGTTTATACCTCATCACCCTCCCCTTCCCAGGCCTAAGCAGGTCCTACTGCTCTCTGATGAGCCCTCTATCTTTCTGCATCCCTCTTTCTATTCAGTTCATCATATTTTAAGTTGAGATCATACATGTCCTCTACCTCCTTATCCAAATGATCAGGGTACTTAAGAAAACCTTTGTTCAATTTTATTCTCATCTTCCATGCTTGTAAGTCCCTGGGATCTTGCTCTGCAGTTACTAAAATTGTAGGGGGTGGCTGAAGGAGTAATGGAGGTCTGTATCACATTCCTATCCACTTGGTCTTAAGTTGCTACAGTATTTCTGTCAAAGCTTCTACTCTTTTATAGGACCATCTGAGATTGGTATGAGAAATCATCTCCCTTTGTTTTAGATACATAGGCAAGGGAGTATATCGCTCCTCATAGGCATTTCACACTCTGTCTATTAATTGTTACCACTTAACTTTGAAATCTTCAAAACAAATCCTGATACTTTCATTATACTTTTCCTTCATAGCTTCATAACTTTTAGTCCTTCAGAATTGAGCTTTGAAGGCAAAGGGCTTACGGTTAGGGTATCTCATGTGGAGCCCTACAGTTCTCTTTGCCTGAAGATATTCTCTGGTCCTATCCTGCCAATGGAGTTGATTTTACAGATTAGGCATGAAAGCTCTAAGTTGTACTTCTCCCACAAAAAGGTTAATGAAGAAATCACTATATTTTTCTAGAAATAGATTATGTATGAAAAATTCACATAGCAGATTATGCTAAATAGGGCATGCCTCTTTGAATGCTTCTAGGAATTGTTTTTCATCTGGATAATGGGGCAAGTTGCAGGAAATTCTCAAAAGTTTCCATCTCAATAATTGTTCATTAGGGAACATAGAATATAACCTGGATGGCTTCCTACAAGCTAATAATAGCTCTCTGATTTTGCATGCATCAGTTTTATCTTGATAGAGTTTGTCATAGGATTCCTTCAATAATATCATTTCTTTCTTAAGTCTAGCATTTTCTACCCCATCTTGTCTTAGGAAATAGCACCTTTCCATCCACTTGACCAACATGGGAGGAATGTGAACTTGAAACCACTCCATTTTGGTTGGTTCAGTTTGTATCTCTTTTGATTCCATGGTTGGCTTAACACTGATTTCCTATAATTCTTGTTCCAGCTCCACACTTTTACTAAGGGTTGTATTAAGTTCTAATTTATGCTTCTCTTGTTCCTCCACAAATGATTTAAGGAATTGCTCCAAATTGACAATCAAATTTTTGATTTGTTCATCCTTTTCAGATAAACTAATCAAATGTTTATTATCTTTCTCCTCAATTTGTTTCACTTGTGACTGTAATTGCTCAATGAATTTATCCTTCTGTTCTAATTGGGCCCCTAGAGTTCTAATTTCCTGATCTTTCTGCTACAAAAGTTTTGTCTGTGTGTCTATTTCCTGCTATTGTCGGGCCATTTGTTCCTCATTTTGCTGGAGTTTATTTTTCAACTATACCATTTCTTCTTTTAATTCTTCTAATTCCACTTTTAAGTGATCACATTTTTCATTTTCTATATTATTGGAAAGAGGGGGAATAAAAATCTTTGTATTATTGTCAGCCACATGTCCTTCAATATTCACTTCTAGTAGACCTTGTTCTATGTCATTGACAATATTTAGAGGGGATGACTACCCAATTTGAGGGACTGTGTCAATTATGTGCTCATCTGATGGCTGCTGAGTGGGAGAAATTGTTTCCACATGCTCATTCTCTTAAGCCTCTTCTTCTTCAATAAGTACATAATTTGGGACTTGTCCTCCTATTTCCTCTTGATCCTTCTCAGGTGGATCAATCTCCTTCTCATATTTAGGGGCATCACTACTTCCCAGGGTTTGATATTCACTCAACTAGACTAGGTTTTCACTTGGTTGCCTATCCTATCTTTTCTTCTTAGGTATATGCAGTTGGTCACAAGCCGCAACATAGCTGAAATCAATAGCCAATCTTTTACTTCTTCTTAGAGGGGGAGGTCTATGCAATTTCATTTTAGGTCTCTTTTCCTTTTTGTTGGGCTGACTATTTTCTTCTTCAAAGTCCACTAAGTCCACATTTTCTTGTTTTTCTAGAGTTTCTGGAACATTATGTGATCTAGGTTGCTCCTCGGGTTCTACAAGGTTTGAAAGATTTTCTGGTGCTTTGCCTTCGGAAGCTTCCCTAGAAGGTGGAGGTATAGGGGAAGGTTCCCTAGGGTTCTCTGCCACTAAACTAGATGACTCACCTCTCTCAAAATGTATTGAGGGTGCTGGGGTTTCAAATTTCCTGAGAAATTTTTGCCATTTCTCATCTGTCTTTCTCTTTTTGAGGAGTTGATGCTTGCAAATTAAAGAAATGAGACCATGGTGTTCTAATGGCCCAGACCCAATTTTGAACCTTTCTATCATGTGGATAAGGGAGTCACTTAAGAAGGCAGGAAGATTAACCCTCAATTCAGGGTTTTCAGTGTCATGGCGCAGGTGAATGAGCAAATGGAAGGGAGGACCGACTACGGTAGCACATTACCCCTCACATGTGAAGTACTTAATTATCCAGGCTATTGTCATTCTCCATAGCCATGCAATAGACATTCTTTGAAACCCTTTATTCTACCCTTAGGTATTTACAACTAATAAAGGCTGAGGTTCCCCTTCCCTTAAGAAAAGCTCTATCAATTTTTGGTAGGAAATATTTGTAGTTTTTGATAGATTCAAGCCTTAATTTTTAATACTAGATAAGCTAAAAATAGTTCGGGGACTTCCCTTAAATTTATTTCCTCGCACAATTGACTGTCCATTTGAGAAGTTCTCTACTAACTCTTTAACCAGCTGTGCATTATGCCCCTCAAACTTTTTCATGAACTCTAGCCATCCCACCCTTTGAAACAGTTATGAAATCTTACTAAGTGCCAATAATTTATCTGTGGAAGTTGGCTCTGATTTGCGCTTTTCTCCTCCCATTCTATCCCCTGCTGGCAATTATGTTGAGTGTCTACTAAATGTCTTAGCACACCAAGGTGAGACTATTTCAGACAAACTGATATGTAGATTAAGTGAAACTTGATCTTTATGACCACTTGTACTTTAATAATGTTGATAGGACATGGATTAATTCATGGTGTTCAGCTTCTCTGTATCTAATTATTACCTTGCATGGAATGGAATGAATGAGCCGCCACCTCTTTCAGTGAAGGTACAGTTCGCACAATTTACTAAATTTGGAAAAGAGGGGAAATGTGCCAATTTATTTAATTTTATTCACAATAATTTACCTACTTAAGACAAAAGATGTGCGTACCTTACGTTTCATTATTGCTTTGAAAGTCACCTCATTTATGCTGACTTAATGGCATCATAGACAGTGGTGTTATTAGATTCAGATGGGATGGTAAAGGGGTGTAATGGATTTATTATTGATGAAGATGGGGTGGCTAAAAGTGTTATAATTATTATGACGATTGATTGTCACAATAATATCATTTATTATGGTGAGAAATGGTAATATAGGGCGCAAATTTTTAAGGTGGTGATGGAAATGGGTATGTTTTTGAGGATGTTGGAGCATTTGCAAAGAAGGAGAATCATGAATCTAGAACATCGGAAAAGATGGCCATGGAATGAGCATACAAAGTTTCACTAGTAGAAAAATAGAAAAAAATGACTAAAAAAACTACCAAAAATTGGTCATGTGATTAGTAGTTTGGTCATGTGACCATTAGTAGTTTATTGCCGATCATTTATCTTGCGACCAAATTTATGATCAAACAAATTTTAGTCATTAATTTGGTAGTATACTTAGTCATTAATTTGGTAGTATATTTAGTCATAAATTTGGTAGTATATTTAGTCATCAATTTGGTAGTATATTTGGTAATTTGGTAGTATATTTTGTCATCAATTTGGTAGTATATTTAGTCACGTGACCATTGGTAGTTTATTTCCGGTCATTTATCTTGTGACCAAATTTATGACTAAACAAATTTTAGTCATTAATTTAGTCATTAATTTGGTAGTATATTTAGTCATCAATTTGGTAGTATATTTGGTAATTTGGTAGTATATTTAGTCATTTAGTCATCAATTTCTATTAGTTGGTAATATATTTAGTCAATTGGTAGTTTATTTAATTGTTTTTGAGGTTTAAACATAAAACACAAAAAAACATAATCAATCATTCATTTGCACATAATGAAACAGCTATTAAGAAGGCAAAATATTGAAATTTTATTGAGAAAATGTGTTTTTACAACAAATACAAGAGACTTAAATATGTCTTTTCTTTGAAAAATGTGTTACAAAGTGTGTTTCTCAGTGTTGTGACTAAGAAAACTGAGTTACAATACTCTATTTTTTGCTTATACAACTCTAAAACTTGAAAGAACTACTTGCAAAATGAAGCCTAAATATTTCATCATGGGCTTTTACATCTTAAAATTTGAATAAATCTATCAAAACTCACATAATATTGCTAATTGATGCATTACTTCTTCTTTGTTGCATCTCCCGCCTTGGTCTGCACAAACAGAACCCAGCATTGCAATAAGTAAATTGCCCCTTTGTAATAGAAAGCAAATAAGTAACTTACTTTAACATGTTCTTTGAAAGAATATTTACTTGGTGTAGAGAAGGCAGGGGCAGGTACCCAGAGTGCCCAAAGGTGGGTAGTTCGAATCCCATGCAGGCATCATTAGTTGGTTTTCAGGAAACATGGCCTTCCACAACCTTTACCAGCATCCTCCCTGCCTGTGCAAAAATGAGATCTTTGGAACAGGGTATGGACATCCATCAAAGCATGAAGGATAGAGGAATTTTGTCATTTGTTGTAGTTACAACTGCCTTGGTAGACATGTATGCAAAATGTGGAAGCATTGACAAGGCATGTGAACTGCTTGGCAGAATGCCTCAAAGAGATGTCATCTCATGGAATGTAATGGTTGTGGGATATGCGCAAAATGTAGTCATTAATCTTGACAAATTCTTTATTTTTTACCTTCTCTGTTGTCTTCAATGTCTGCCTCATAACTATCTTCAAACTTTCGCTTTCTATGGCACATTGTCTTCAATGTCTACCTCATAACTAGCTTCAAGCTTTCTCTTTTCATGGCATGTGTCACACCAGGCATGGAATAATAGATATTCAAGAAAACTATTTGATACAAGATAATCAAAATTTCAAAGTCCTGTATCTTTGAGAACCTCATGTAAAGCAAAATAAAAACCATAGATGGACATGAGGTTTGGGTTCCAACTAATAATGCACCCTTACGATATTTTTACAAAATGTGACCTTTAACTTGAGAATGGATGTCAAGCCTACCTTCACATATATATCAAATTTAACTATATTATTTTTTATCTTAATTTAACTCATTACACATAATCAAATTTAACTATATTTCAAATTTATCTTTATTATTTTTCTAACTATAAAGAAATAAATGTGAGACTAAAATTTAATATCTTCACATCACAAAAAAATTGACACATAACTTGATAACCAACTCTCCAAGAACTGTGGTTTCAAAAACTCACAAACAAACCACAACTTGTAAATGGAGGAAAAATAGTGATACTAACCATCTACAGTCAACAGGCCCAATCAAGCAATCATAATTCTAGTTTCATCTTGATCTGTTCTACAACGTAATGTGGTCTTTCACTTGATTAATGATAGGGAACACAATAGATAACAGCAGTGGGCATAATGACAACCATGCATGATGTAAATGCTGTCCAAGTTTCGCAAAATGCACAGAAAACTCCCTCAAATGAATCTTCCTAATAATAAAAGTGAATCATACTCTCAACAACATCCAACACAACAATGATAAATTTCTTGACTTAAATGTGGACAGAAAACACAGGTTGGTAGTGGGTTAGAGACTATGTCATGGAATTAATAGCTAGAACAGTGTGTGGACATCCATCAAAGCATAAAGGATGCCAGGGTCACCGCATACATGTCTACCGCAAGGTGCTTGTTGGGCCTTCACGGTGATGCGAGGTTACCTGCATCACCGCGAAAGCCCAACAAGCACCTTGCGGTAGACATGTATGCAAAATGTGGAAGCATTGACAAGGCATGTGAACTGTTTGGCAGAATGCCTCAAAGAGATGTCATCTCATGGAATACAATGGTTGCTGGATATGCACAAAATGGATTTGTTGAAAAGGCTTTAGAAACTTTCAAGTAAATGCAATTAGCAGGTGTAAAGCCAAATTCGACAACCTTTGCTAGCATACTCTCTGCCTATGCCAAAATGGGAGCTTTGGAATAGGGTATGGACATCCATCAAAGCATGAAGGATAAAGGAATTTTGTCATTTGTTGTAGTTGCAACTGCCCTAGTAGACATGTATGCAAAATGTGGAAGCACAGAGAAGGCACGTGAACTGTTTGAAAAAATGCCTGAAAGAAATGTGGTCTCGTGGAATGCCATGATTGCAGGATATGGACAAAATGGATTTTTTGAAAAGGATTTAGAAACTTTCAAGCAAATGTAATTAGCAGGTCTAAAGCCAAATTCCACATCCTTTGCCATCATACTCCCTGTCTGTGCCAAAATGGGATCTTTGGAACAGGGTATGGACATCCATCAAAGCATAATGGAAGGGGGATTTTTTTCAAAAATTATAGTTGGAAATGCTCTAGTAGACATGTATGCAAAATGTTGGACAGGCTTCCCGCATCACCACGGGAGTTGTCAAGAGTCAGTGCGGGAGTACTCTTGACAACTCCCGCAGTGATGCGGGAAGCCTATTCAACTGCATCTTCCCTGGTAGACATGTATGCAAAATGTGGAAGCATTGACAAGGCATGTGAATTGTTTGGCAGAATGCCTCAAAGAGATGTCATCTCATGGAATGCAATGATTATGGGATATGCACAAAATGGATTTTTTGAAAAGGCTTTAGAAACTTTCAAACAAATGCAATTGGTAGGTGTAAAGCCAAATTCCACAACCTTTGCCAGCATCCTCCCCACTTGTGCAAAAATGGGAGCTTTGGAACAGGTTATGGACATCCATCAAAGCATAAAGGATAAAGGAATTCTGTCAGATGTTGTAGTTGCAACTACCCTGGTAGACATGTATGCAAAATGTGGAAGCACAGAGAAGGCACATGAACTATTTGAAAAAATGCCTAAAAGAAATGTGATCTCGTGGAATGTCATGATTGCAGGATATGGACAAAATGGAATTTTTGAAAAGGATTTAGAAACTTTCAAGCAAATGCAATTAGCAGGTCTAAATCCAAATTCCACAACCTTTGCCAGCATCCTCCCTACCCATGCCAAAATGGGTGCTTTGGAACAAGGTATGGACATCCATCAAAGCATAATGGAAGGGGGATTTTTGTCAAAAATTATAGTTGGAAATGCTCTAGTAGACATGTATGCAAAATGTTGGACAGGCTTCTCGCATCACCGCAGAAGCTGTCAAGAGTCAGTGCAGGAGTGTACTCCCACACTGACTCTTGACAGCTCCCGCGGTGATGCTCGAAGCCTGTCCAACTGCATCTTCCTTGGTAGACATGTATGCAAAATGTGGAAGCATTAACAAGGCATGTGAACTATTTGGTAGAATGCCTCAAAGAGATGTTATCTCATGGAATGCAATGATTACGAGATATGCACAAAATGGATTTTTTGAAAAGGCTTTAAAAACTTTCAAGCAAATGCAATTGGCAGGTGTAAAGCCAAATTCCACAACCTTTGCCAGCATCCTCCCCGCCTATACAAAAATGGGAACTTTGGAACAGGGTATGGACATCCATCAAAGCATAAAGGATAAAGGAATTCTATCAGATGTTGTAGTTGGAACTGCCCTGGTAGACATGTATGCAAAATGTGGAAGCACAAAGAAGGCACGTGAACTATTTGAAGAAATGCCTGAAAGAAATGTGGTCTCATGGAATGCCATGATTGCAGGATATGGACAAAATGGATTTTTTGAAAAGGCTTTAGAAACTTTCAAGAAAATGTAATTAGCAGGTCTAAATCTAAATTCCACAACCTTTGCCAGCATCCTCCCTGCCTGTGCCATAATGGGAACTTTGGAACAGGGTATGGACATCCATCAAAGCATAATGGAAGGGGGATTTTTTTCAAAAATTATAGTTGGAAATGCTCTAGAAGACATGTATGCAAAATGTGGAAGTATAAACAAGGCACGTGAGCTGTTTGAACTAAATGAACCCTAGAATTGATTGTTGCATGTGTATGAACATTATCCCATGCCCTAATTTTTATTTTTCATAAGTGTGGAAACCATTGTCCACAGTTGCATTTGTTCTTGTTGCTTGCCCTAACATCCTCATGCTAATTTGTAGAATCTCAACTCTCATTTGCCCAAAACTCCCAATTCCTTACTTCCCTCTAGTTCTTTTGTTCCCACAAGCTTGTAACTATTTGAAAATTAGCCATATAAAGGTTGTCTCTTTGGATATTTGAACTTATCCTCTGCTCTTCTTCTATACTAGAGATCTCATATGACTGCACCCAAGTCAAATAAAATTAAATATGAACTTAAAGGGGTAACAACACCTTCTAAGATTGTCTCTACACTTAATGAAGTATTAGACATTGACTTAGGGCATGTGAACTTAGAGGACTTCTTAAGGAGGATGTTTGGGAATAATCAAATGACATAAGCAAGGTGTATTGCTAGTAGTGGGATTGTGTAAGAAATGAGTTTCCCACCTTAGAACTTTAGTCTCCTGAACTCATTATAGCTTGTGCCAAGTTTTATGATCCTCATATTAGAAGGATCATAGGTATTACAAATGAAGTTTTCCTTGATCTTAGCCCTAATAGAATTGTATAAACCTTCTAGATTCCTCATTACGAGGAGGTGATAATACGAAACATTGTTAAAGGACTTTAATTTTACAACCTTGATCCATGTTTGTGTTTGAAATCTTTGTCGAATAAGAACTGGTTAATCAAAGCAATGTCTACTACCTCAAAACTGCCCAAGACACTTTTGAGAATTGATTTTTAGTTGGAGATAAATGACTTTATCACTCTCCTAAATAGAGTAATGGTCTCTCCCAATATTAGGTAATTCTAACCATGAATGTTTAGGTTCATTAAGATCATTCTAGAAAACAAGTAAAGGATCAATTACGCCACCATTCTTAGTGATAAGATTCACAAGAAAATCACAAAGGTCTGAAACTCAAGGATAGTGGTCTCGTGGAATGCCATGATTGTAGGATATGGACAAAATGGATTTTTTCAGAAGGCTTTAGAAACTTTCAAGCAAATGCAATTGGTAGGTCTAAAGCCAAATTCCACAACCTTTGCCAGCATCCTCCCTGCCTGTACCAAAATGGGAGCTTTGGAACAGGGTATGGACATCCATCAAAGCATAATGGAAGGGGGATTTTTGTCAGAAATTATAGTTGGAAATGCTCTGGTAGACATGTATGCAAAATGTGGAAGTATAGACAAGGCACGTGACCTATTTGACAAAATGCCTCAAAGAAATGTGGTCTCATGTATTAAGCTTTAAACATTGTTGATAGTGATAGGATTAATGGCATCATATTTCAGTGCTTAAAAGTAACTATAGATTTTTATTTTCCATAATGACATTTGTTATAATGCAGCTTATCCATATAATACAAATTAACTTTCATGCCTTTCCAAACTACAACAAAAAGACAAAAGCCTTCAAACTATACAAGCTATATTGTCCTCATAGTTTTAGATAGTTGTGTGGAGAGAAATTCTAATTGAAATTTCTACCTTATTGTTGAATTTATACATGCTAAAATGCATAGGAAATGGAGTACCTTAAGAGCTCTCCCAGAAAGTAGTAGGAACCCCATATTGACGATTATGATATGTGCAAACTGTAGAGCCCAGGTAATATGGTACATTTTCTTCCCTGCATGATTAATAAATTTGAGTAAATAATATACAATCCCACCATTGCCAGTTTTGTAGAAAATAGCATACAATTCTAAGTGTCTCAAAATCATTGAAGGAAGCTAGTTAAATATGAAGTTCATCTTATGAAATTAAAAATAGCATCTATTATGTGTCCAAATACGATTACTGGAAAAAAATATTTAGATAGTTAAGATAGATAATTCACATGTTACTCAGTTGCATTGGATTCATAAGTTTACCAAGTCCCATCAGGCTGAGCTTAAACAAACGATATATAAAATTTGTCTCATTTTTTTCAATCAGCTATAGAGGAAATAAGTCACATAGTTCTGTATATACTCTATATTACAAGGGTACATGTTTAAGTACTCACCAAACACATGACCAACTAATTTTCTGTATCTGATAAAGTGTTGGCCATCTATAACATACAAATTTGCATAGAGTGAGAAAGCACCTAAAACAACCATGCCAATAATTCCCCAGACCAATCCTAGAGGCACTAGAATGAGGTTTGAATATCCCAAAATGTACACACAGTTGAAACTTGTAACTAACATCAGTCCCACTTTCTGCCATGAATCTGAAAACCATCACAACAACAAAAAATCTTAAAACTTTCTCTCTATAAAACACACAACATAAACCATATTTATGATAACAGTTATCCACTCATTTAATAGTCTACAAAAGGCAAGACAATTTAGTGAAATGTGAGTAGAAATAAAATGGAAAAATTTAGATACCATTGTCAATTTTGTGTGTAGACTCGTGAGTAGAAAAGTTGGTTTCTTCCTATTCCTTGGCCATAATATCTGCAGTTTATTTTTTCATTAAATCTTTCTGCTCTTTCATTCTCTTCTACATTTTAGAACCTTACTTGACACCTCAATGGATTCTTCTCCACCACTGAATAGTTGTCACTCAAATAGAATCAATGCTTTATAGTGTTTACACACTTGTACATATAGAGTTGAATTTCTCAAAAACTGGAGAGAGAAATAAATATTTTTTAAAGGATGTGTCATCATATATACAACTACAACCACCACTAAGATCATGCAAACCCTGTGTTTCTCTCACCCTTATCTTTTAATCGGAGATGTTTGTTTCTAGCTACCATTATATATCAGGCCTCATTGTTTATAGTTGTAGTAGAAATGCTAATAATTGATGTATTATGAGTTGTTTAACAATTTTATTAGAGAACTTATCAAACTGCCTTCCATATAATTTGCTTGTTTCAAAGGCAATGACATGTACAACTAAAAAAGCTTGGATATACTGTGGCATACATGGCTAAAGTTGACACTAAAAGGTTTGTTCACCTTTAAATCAACAAAACTTTGATATCTGATCCACTGGTCTACGGTTGGAGCCCATAGAAAAAGTTTGCATCAAGAACAATGAATCTGCTAAAATATGTCACAAACACCATTAAATGGCAAGGCGCCTATTTAGGGGCTTAAACATTTAGTGAGGCTCAAGCCGCCATGATTTCTTCCACTTAAATCTGATCCAAAACGGACATGCTTCATAAATAAATTGGAGTTCAATGATACCATACACACCCTAGAAACCAATCTAAATCTTGCACCAACAATTACAGTACAACTATTGAGGGGTAGGTGCCTAAAACACCTCGTGGTACTAAGGATATTGTTGAGGGGTAGGTGCCTAAAACATATAGTGGTACTAAGGATGATTTGTTTTGTTCCACTATAACTCTAATTACCAAAATGTGTGTGTTTAAAAAGCTTGAAAAGCCCAATTAAAGCATGAAAACCAAAAAACCCAAGATATTGCTTCAAACAAAAATAGAAACATCTATCCAGAAGTGGGCAAGTGTGGTGAGGTAAGGAGATTGATGAAAGATAGAGGAATTAAAAAAATCCCCAGATGCAGTTGGATTGAAGGGCATAAAATGGTTGTTGAAATAGAGATACCTATTAAATCTGTGTTGGTTGTCAAAATAGAGATACCAGCGATGCCATGGTAGGAAAAACCAGGAGTTGTTGATCTGAAGCTCCACCGGAAGCGACCCTTGGTAATACGCTTTGTCAGACCTCTGCCCCAAACCTCCACTAACTTTTCACAGACATGAAACATTAGGGTTTATCGGGTGCCAAATTTTAACTAAATTTTAACCATTTTAACATTTTGGTTTTGGCGCTCATAGTTTACATTTTGGTTTTGGCGCTCGTTGTATTAATATTATAATATTATATTATAATATATTTATAATATTATATTATATTATATTATAATTTAATATTAGAAATATATTATAATATTATATTATAATGTATTTATAATGTAACATAATATTATATAATATTATAATATTATATTATATTATATTATAATATAATAATTATATAATATTATAATATAAATATTATATTATATTATATTATATTATAATAATTATGTAATATTATAATATTAATATTTAATACAATATTATAATATTATATTATATTATAGTATTATATAATATTATATTATATTATAATATAATAATTATATAATATTATAATATAAATATTATATTATATGATATTATAATAATTATGTAATATTATAATATTATATAATATTAAATAAATTATAATATTATATGATAATATAATAATTATATAATATTATAATATAAATATTATTGTTATCACGTGGGACCCTCAATCCCTCCCTTCAGACCCATGTGGTCTCTGGCTAACCTCTCCGATGGCACCCTCACTAACAATTTGAGCTTTTGGTGTAGTGGTAGCCGGTCTGTGTTAACAAACTGGTGACTCTACTGGGGAGGGGTTCGATTCCCGCCGATACTCTCTACTCGCCTTGTGGTCGCCTATGTCCAGTACGGACCTCTCGACTCGGGGGGGCTAAGCTGTTATGTCATGGGACCCTCAATCCCTCCCTTCGGACCCGTGTGGTCTCTAGCTAACCTCTCTGGTGGCACCCTCACTAACAGTTCGAGCTTTTGGTGTAGTGGTAGCTGGTCTGTGTTAACAATTATATTATATTATAATATAATAATTATGTAATATTATAATCCTCGAGGCATGCAAATCATTAATGGGCATGGTGTGCCATGGCTAGTGCACTGAGATAGATTGAAGAGCCAAGATAATCCAGCTCTGCTCGTGGGAAACGTCTAAGATTTCTCTCCCTTTATTCCTTTGGTCTAAGCAGACATTTATTGCCTTGCCTTGTATTGTCTTTGAATTCATGGATTATGATCAAATTGGAAAGAAAAAAGAATAAAGAAGTAATAGTCATTTATTTAGTCATTTGTATTTGTCTGACCAATTATTTAGTTGTGTTTTTTGCCCGATGACCAAATTAGTCATTTATTTAGTCATTTATAGTTGTGTTGCAAAAAAGTTTGGTCACATGACTAAAAGTTTGGTCACGTGACAAAGTTTTAGTCACCTAGTCATTTATTTGCCATATTTCTACTAGTGTTTTGAAACAAGATTCTGGAGCATCACTGAAAGATGCAGCCGAAATGAAGGAACAAAGTTCTGGAGCATCGCTGAAAGATGTAGCTAGGATGAAGGAACAAAGTTTTGGAGCATCACTGAAAGATGTAGATGAAATGCAGGAACAAAGATCCAGAGCATTCCTAAAAGATGCAGTTAGAATGTAGGAACAAAATTCTAGAGCATTACTCAAAGATGTAGCTGAAATGCAGGAACAAAATTCCAGAGCATTGCTGAAAGATGCAGCTGGAATGCAAGAACAAAATTCTGAAGCATCAATGAAAGATGCAACCAGAATGTAGGAATGTTCAAAATTCTGGAGCATCGCTGAAAGGTGTAGCCAGAATGCAAGAACAAAATTTTGGAGCATCGTTGAAAGATGCAGCTGGAATGCAGGAACAAAATTCTAGAGCATCGCTGAAAGATGTAGCCGGAATGCAGGAATAAAATTCTAGAGCATCGTTGAAAGATGCATCTAGAATGTAGGAACAAAATTTTGAAGCATCATTGAAAGATGTAGTTGGAATGCAGGAACAAAATTTTGAAGCATCGCTAAAAGATATAGCTAGAATGCAGGAACAAAATGGAACATAATTCTGGAACATCGCTGAAAGATGCACTAGAATGCAAAACAACATGAAGGAACAAGTTCCAGAGCATCATTAAAAGATGTAGCTGGAATGAAAGAACAGAGTTCTGGAGCATCGCTGAAAGATGCATTGGAATGTGGTACTTCTTCCAAGATGAAGTCCTACAAAACAATACCAAAATTTAGACAAGTACAAAGATGAAGATACAATAAGAATGCTCTGAAATAATCATGAATACATACACACACCATATTTAATTTTTTTTACTCAAAATTATAGTGCCTCTACCAAAGCAAAGTCAATACATTGGGTTTCTCTTTGCATTTCTACCATTCGCATAAATTCTTCTTTGTTAATAGGTTTGTGGTAGATTTGTAATTGATGATCGTTGACTAAGAGAGTTTGAGTGTCCCTGTCGATGGGTTTAAGCTGCACTGATCCATTTGGAAATACTTCAGAAATCTCATATGGGCCCAGCCAATGAGTTCTTAGTTTATCTTTCTGATCTTTATATCTGGAATCAAATAACAGTACCCAAACCACGTTATGGAACTCTCTTTCTTTTATATGTTTATCATGTCAAGCCTTTCGTTGTTGTTGAATTAACTCGATCTGGTGAATGGATGCCAGACGGAGTTCATCTAATTCACTAAGCTGCAGGACTCTTTCAACCTGGGCTCGATCAAGGTCTAGGCCTACCTCCATTTCTGTTCTAAGTGTTTCAAGTTCAAATTCAATGGGTAGAACATGTTTCTTCCCAAAGACTAACTCGTAAGGAGTAAGACTGGTAGTTGATTTCTAGGTTGTATTATAGGCCCAAAGGGCTTCAGGTAATTTTATAGCCCAGTCTCTTCTTCCTGATGAAATTATTTTTGTCAAAATGTTTTCAAGCTCCCTATTAATGACTTTCACTTGACCGTTTGCTTGTGGGTGATAAGGAGATGACTTCTTATGGATTACCTGGAAATGATTACTAAATGCTAGCAAAACTTTGGACATAAACTGGGGTCCTTGATCTATGAGAATTGTGTTGGTGTAATTAAATATTTAATTATTCTTTATTAAGTTTACTTAGTGCTAATTTTAGTCTTAGGTTATTCTTAAGTCATATTAGGGTTTTTCTCTAACTTGCAATTATAAAAGCAAGTTCTCATATGTAATTCCTTAATCTTTTTCATTAATTGCATCCATTTATTGTGCAAATTGCTCTCTTGTGCTTTTTTTTCTCTATAGAAGGTTAGTCTTTGGCTTGTAGAAGATTCTGGTGTTTTAGGTTTATCATAAACTTCAACAAGGTATCAGAGTGGATCTACAGCTTCCTTCTCAAATCCAGGAAAAATTTTGCATAGTGTCTTTTGTTGGGTGCTTTTTTTGAGTAAAATCATCATTCTCATTAGATCTAGACCAGCTGGAAAAGGTGGATTTGTCTTTTGTTTGGTTGAATTTGGTCTAGGGTAGCCAGATCTATGAAGGTTTCAAAAGTGCTTTTTTTAGATCCAGAGAGGAACAGTAGTTTTGGAGTGTTTTTGGCCAAAATCATCATCACCAACGTGCTCAGAAGGGTTGAAAACCCTAGAATCGCCTATTCATTCACAAAAATCAGAGACTAAAAAAAATCTCTGTGATTTTTTGAGGGTGCATCCTTTTATCCAACAGTCTGAAGGGTGCTTCCGCATCCTCTTATCCAGTGGTCCGAAGGGTGCTTCCGCATCCTTTTATCCAGTGATCTAAAGGGTGCTTCCACGTCCTTTTATCCAATGGTCCGAAGGTTGCTTCCACATCCTTTTATCTAGTGGTCCGAAGGGTGCTTCCACAGGATGCATCATTTTATCCAGTGGTCTGAAGGGTGATTCCGCAAGGTGCATTGTTTTATCCAGCAATACTCCATCCTGCCCTCTTCTCCAAACCCTAATAGAGCAATTTCACAAAAACTGTCATAACTTGGGCAAACGGAGTCAATTTTTCGCAAACAAAATATTGCCGGAAAGCTGGTTTTGTACACTTTCTGATGGTATGATTAGTTTTTTCTGATTTTCCTTTTTAGCACATTTTTTTTCTGTTTGAAGTCTAAATACACTTTTTGGCCTCCAAGCTCGTATATTTTTGCTATGATCTCCAATTTTCACAATTCTTGTGGCATTGGAAATCTATTGAGGAGCTCTACATAGCCATCCATGCACTTTTTCTAGATTTAGCCTCAAGTATTCTTTATTTAGTTTGTTAGTTTTATGGTTTATGTTTGATATACTGGACATTTTGACACCTGGAGAAGTTTAGTTTGTTTTGTTGGGCTTAATTTATCAGCATTAATACATATTTAGATCGTTGATCTCTAATCTAATTTATTTGAGGAGATATCATGGGTTTTTCTATTCACCCTTTTGTGGTAACATTGGGTAAGGATAATTATGAGTCTTGGCAAAAGGTCATCTTGACACATCTCAGGCAGCTTAATCTTTTGCCTTATCTTTATGGACTCATACCTGAACCAGATACACCTGAGAGGAAATCTGCATGGGGAAATTATATTGATCATATTGTAGGATTGATTGGTTCCAGTGTATTATGACACTATGTGTTCTATCTCACATATTGAGTCCCCACGCACTCTTTGGACTAGCATTTAGGAGATCTATGGAGACCCACATCTCTCTCCATTCCCAGATGATCTTGCTATGGATTGCCACATACCCCTTGATGATGTAGATTTCATACCTTTTGATGATGATATAATTGAGGAGCTTGCATATTTGACAGGTCTTGCTAGTTCAGATGACACAAAGACTTCTCTTGCTTCTCCTCCTCTTATAGAGATCACATCTTTATTACCTATTGCTACATCAGATTCCTTGCAACAAAACATTATCAGTCTTCTAGAGATAGCTCATTGGGATGCATTTCTACCAGATATATCATTATTGTTTGTAGACTCCCATCTTGCAGATTTGGAGGACCACATTGAGAACATTTGTCTTCTATTTGATGACAGCTTCGATGGAGTTGCATCACCATCATCTACTTCAGAGATTATTCTTCATCCTCCTGTTCTTCAGTCACAATTTGGCAGTGGATTGGAGACATCTAAGAAGTTTTCAAGAGCATCATTGTTGTCTTTGGATCATGTGCAGAGTCTAAAGACATTTATCCTTCTTTCTATATATTCCTATCCAAAATGGGAAGACATTATGCACACATCTACAGTTCTATTTCTTCCCAAGGGGAGGAATGTTGTTCGACATTCATGGGTCTTCATCTTTATTCAGTGTCAAGCATCTTCTAGGACTGGAAGAGTCATCTTGAGGAGCGGTTGCATAGTCTCTCTTCTCATCTCTATTTTGGGAGGGAGCATTTCCTCGCATGGGGTTTCATCCTTCTCACTTCTGGGGGATTACCAAACCTTCTCTCTGCTTCCTCTCTTATGGGGGGCATTCATGATTGTACTTTTGTGATGGATTCAATTCTTGGGGGGTCTTAGTGTTAGTCCTTCTTCCATCACATGTTCGTATACTTATTTTTCTCTCTTTTGGAGAGGAGTTTTCTCCCACTGGGCTTTTCTCCTTTTCTCTACCTTATGAGAGATTCTTGTTGTTCATGGGTACCTAACATGGCCTTGTAGCCGGGACCCATTCTTGCATTAGTTGCATGTTTTTCATTTCTCCCTAATTTGCACTTATGGAGGGTGTTGGGGTAATTAAATGTTTAATTACACTTTATTAAGTTTACTTAGGGCTAATTTTAGTCTTGGGTTATTCTTAAGTCATATTAGGGTTTTTCTCTAACTTGCAATTATAAAAGCAAGTTCTCACATGTAATTCATTAATTACATCCATGTATTGTGCAAATTGCTCTCTTGTGTTTTTTTTCTCTATAGAAGGTTAATTGTTGGCTTGTAGAAGATTCTGGTGTTTCAGGTTTATCATAAACTTCAACAAATTGATCTAGGGGCTCCAAATCTGAGAAAAATCCTGTTATACAGGAAGCCTGCAACTTGTTCTTCCCTAGCAACTCTCAGTGCTTGGACTTCTTCCCACTTAGTCAAATAGTTAGTATAGACCAGAATGTATTCTTTACCCTATAAAGGAGGATCTATGCGACTGATGAAATCTAATCCCCACTTTTCAAATGGTTCAAAAACTACCTGCGGCTACAGAGGCATTTCATTGGATGTCGTGGGTCTTCCTACTCATTAGCATTCATAACAACGGTGAACATAGTTTTTTACATCTTTATACATAGAGGGCCAATAATATCCTGCACCTAAGATTTTATGGGAAGTCCTTTTGGTAGAGTAATGACCTCTAAAGGGATCATCATGGCAGGCTCTGAGGATGTTGTATGTTTCATCTGATCTAATGCAACGTCATAAAACTAGATCAGGACCACTTTTGAATAGCATGCCATTGATCCATTTGAACTAAACACTTTCCCTTATGAGGCATTTCTTTTGTTTTGATGTAAGGTCTGGTGGAAACTCAAAGGTAGCAAGATAGTTGGTGATGTCTGCAAACTAGGGGGTTTTAATGGAGATGGCAAATAAGTTTTCATCTGGGAATTCATCTTATACAGGGGCACAATCTCCATTATCTTGTTTGATCTGGGATAAGAAGTCTATGACTACATTAAAATTTTTGGGTTTATTAATGATGGTCACATTGAATTCTTGGAGAAGTAATAACCATCTGATTATTCTTCCATTTACTATAGGTTCCTTCATTAGGTATTTGATAGTTGAATGGTCTATGAACACAGTTACTTTATACCCTGTAATGTAATGTCAAAATTTATTGATTGGATGAACCATAGATAAGAATTATTTCTCAGTAGTGGTGTAGTTGTGTTCTGTGGGGGTCAAATTCTTACTGATGAAATATATGGCATATCTCCATCGATTCTCATCTTCCTGACCTAAAATTGCTCCAATAGCATCATTGGAAGCATCTGCATAAATATGGAAAGGAAGGTTCCAGTTAAGTCCATGTAGGACTGGAGCATAAATGAGTTTCTCCTTAATGATCTCAAATGATGCTTGACATTTTGTTGTCCAGACAAAGTCTATATCCTTTTAGAGAAGGGAGAACATGGGGGTTGCAATCTTTTTGAAGTTTTCTATGAATCTTCGGTAATATCCAGCATGTCCTAAGAAACTTTTGACATTAGTTTAGTTCTTTGGAGTCTCTAGTTGTTGTATCACTTTGATTTTCTTAGGATCTACCTTTATTCCTTTAGCTAAGCTATGGTTTCCCAACACTATCCCTTGTTCTACCATTATTAAACATTTTTCGTGATTCAAAGATAGTTGATGGTCCTCACATCGTTGCAATTCACCTTGTCCAAATTTTTAAGAGCTTCATCAAAAGTGGAACCATACACTATGAAGTCGTCCATATAGACTTCCACACAATTATTTACAAGCTCAGTAAATATGGCTAGAACAACTCTCTGAAACATTACAAGAGTGTTACATAGCCCGAAGGGAAGAACTTGATATGCAAATGTTCCCCAGGGACAGGTAAAAGTTATTTTGTTTTGGTCCTCTGCTACTACTTGTATTTGATTATATCTACCAAATCCATCCAAAAATAAGAAATACTTTCTTCCTACTAGATTATCCAAGACTTGGTCTATGAAAGGTAAAGGAAAGTAATCTCTATAGGTGGCTTTATTGAGCTCTCTATAATCAATGCACACTCTTCACTTCCCATTTTTCTTTGGGACTACTACCAAAGGTGAAACCCATTTGTTGTCAGAGATGGGATAGATGAATCCTACTTGCAGGAGTTTTTCAATCTCTGTTTTAACAATATCTTTGAGAGTATGGTTGAGTCTTTGTTGCGGTTGACGAATAGGTCTAACATCTTCAGTATAGATGCGATGGGTACAAACACTTGGGTGTATTCCTCTCATGTCTATATAATCCCAAGCAAAAGCTTTGGATATATTTACCAAAACATCAAATAACTTGAGTTCATCTTACTTTTTCAACCAAATCTTAATATTTAATGTCTTTCCTGGTAGCAACATGAAAGTTTTAGTTTTGAGGTAGTTGGAGGTGACAATATGAACTTCTCTCGTTAAGGCGATAAGAGGACAACTATGAGGTATAATTCTGTGGAATATGGCAATATCTTCGTAGAAGTGATCTATTTTCACAATGATATTAGCCAGAGGACAAGGTAACGCTGTGAAGTTGGTGTAATTATGTTCGATATCATCAGTGTGGATCGGGTGTCCTAAAATCTCTTCTACTTCTAAAATTTCTTCATCACCTGAATCTATGGCAAGATCTTGCATGTTATTTTCCAATTCATCTTCTAATTCTTCATTATGTTGTTTGATGACTACCATAGAAAGTGAGGATAGATTCTCTTGTTTGTCAAAACCATTTGGTTCATCAACCCAAACTTGTTTATGTGCAGCAGGTTGAGCAGGGGATACAGGAATAAGTGTTTGCTATTGGGGCCATTTGAAATGGTCATTCCTCTTGCTCTGCAGTCAATTTTGGCTACAATTGTAGCCAACCAAAGTCTACCCAGTATTAATGGGTAATTGTCCTTGGGTGTGAGGGACTGGATTACTTGGAAATCCACTGGGTATTCCCAATTGTCAACTTTGATAGGAACATTCTCCAATACACCCTTGGGAACAGCTATAGATTGGTTTGCCATTTGCAATATGATGGTTGTGGGACGTAGATCAGTAAGTCCCAGGTTTTCTATAACATCCACCACCCTAACGTTAATGACTGCTCCCAAATCCACAAGTGCATTAGGTATTTCTACCTCATTGATTGTCACTGTTATGAGTGGATTGCCTGGATCACCATATTTTGGGGTTTAGATTTTTCCAACCAGAAAGTCAGCTAAGTATCCTTTGATGTGAACACTGTTAATCTGTTTCTTTTTCCTTCCTGGTGTTTTTATGCACAGTTGTTTAACTAGCTGGTTTAGTTTAGGAATTTATTTAATTGCCTGTAATAATGGAATCTCGATATGAATTCATTTAATGTCTTGTATTAACATGGTTTCAGTGGATAAGGTCATTTCCAGAGAGTTTTTTAGGGGGGTCTCTTTGAGGCACTTCGGAAAAGGTACTTGAGGTCTCTTCTTCATGGGGGAATCTGTCTTTGGAAGATTTGTTGAACATTGGACAACTTCTTCCTGAGGTAACTCAGAAGTTTTAGGTGAGGATTGTTGAGGAAGCTTTTCTTGGTTACTCGTTGGGTTTTTATCTAAAGGTATGGAAGGTGTCTTTGTTCCTTCAGTAGATTTTGCATTTGGTTCATCAAGGATCTCAACTATGATAGGTTGCTCAAGTGTTTTTCCTGACCTCAACTACAGGTTTCCACAATAGATAGTGTTAACTCCAGCCATGTTTTCCTTCTATGTGGAATACACTGGTGTGGTTTGATAGTTATTCTTTGGATTATGAATAAGTTGCATTGGGAGTTGTGGTTGGTTGACCTACTCGTTTTGTTGAGTGTTTTGGGGTGCTGGCAAGAGGTTTTGTTGTGGATTGGGCATCCTCCTTGGTCCATGATAGAACTAATTTAGAGTCTGATTCCATTGAGGGGCAAGATTTTGAGGATATCATTGTTGTTGAGTCTTATTTGGCCATTGAAAATTTCCCCAAGACTGATTTACCCATTCAGGGGGTCCCCAATTAGGTGGTGCTGGAGGTCAAGGTGCCACCCATTGACTATTATTTCAATTATTTGGAGGTCACCAGGAGGGATTTGAATTCTGGCCATAGGAGAAATTCCCTCCAGGTCTTTGACCCACAAAATTGATCTCATCCTCAGTGTGAGATGACATTTTCTTGGAATTTTTGATTGCATTCAGGATCTCACATTGGTCAATGGCATGACTCTTTTCACAAATTTGACAATTGTCAACTTTGTCCAACGGACACTCTCTTAATAGACGTTTGTTTTGACATCTAGGGTAGTAGATGGATAAGGTTCTAGGATTACATTTTTTGGCCTGTATTCCATCCATAGTGGTGTTTAGCTGAACAAGAATGTCAGTTTTCAAATTTCCTATTTCCTCTCGTAGTTTACCAATTTCATTTGAGCCCCTCAAAAGACTAGACTTATGGATACCTCCACGAGTATGGGAGAAATTCCTACATAACTCAGCGATATCACTAAGGTCAAGTTGGGGCACATCTCCTCTTCCCATTAAATCTAGGCTTCTCCTAGCATCCTCATCAAGTCCCTTGAGAAATATGGTCTTTAGAATTTATGGGCTTATGGCCTCTTTGCCACATCGTTTGGTTAAAAAGATGAACCTATCAAGGCAATCTTTTAGGCTCTCATCTTCATTTTGCCTTAGTTTTAACAATTCCTCTTTCATATCGCTAACTCTACAGTAGCTCTGATATTTGTCTAAAAAGACAGTTTCCATTTCGTCCCACGTGGTTATTGATCCTGAAACTAATCCCATGAACCAATGCATTACAGAGTCTCTCAAAGTGGAGGGGAAGAGTTTAAGTTTCTGGTTATCATTTTTGTATTCATATGTCTAACACAGGACTTTAAACTCAAAAAGGAACCAGTCATGGTTTTCAGAGGATAACCCTTTGAAGGTTGGTAAGATGGAAGGTGAAATGTTTTTCATGGGTGCATCATCATCTTCGTTGAGAGCAATAGGATAGGTAAATGTCTGTGTTGTTCTTCATGGGTTATCACCATCTCCTCAGTTTTCTCTCCTTCCATTGAAAGAGTTATCATTGTTATCATCCATGATGTTAAAAGGAATGCTTTCCTACTCAACGATTTGGTCTGATGGTTGAATGTTTTCCTCGTCAAAGGTTTGGTCTGATGGCTGAGTTTCTGGGGTATGTTCAGAAGTCTCAGGTTGATCTTGACTGATCAATTCATAACAAAGTTCTTTAGCTAAGACTGCTACCTCCTTGTTTATGGTTGGAACTACTATTGGGGGGTTTTTGGTATGAATCTTCCGTGTGGACCTCGTTTCCTGACCATGCAGAAAAGGAAGTCTGGCAACTTTTTTTTTCTAAAAGAGGTATCCAAGAAGTCCCCTATTAACGCTAGAAAAGAAGGTCCCCAACAGTGGCACCCAAAAGTGACAGGATGACGTAAGGTCCTAACACTTTAGTTGAAAATATGTCAGTTATGTCGATCGAGTAGTGTCCAAGACTGTATGCAATAGGGAATATTTTTAAACTAGAAAGCATAAAAACTTTAAGCTAGAAAGCATTGGAATCTTTTTAATCTAAAAAGCATATAAAATCTAATTTAGTGTAATGTCAGAAAATGTCCCCTTGGGGGCTTTTCCCTCATAAGGTTTAGCTCCCGGGTCTTTAGAGTGCATTTAGGACATTTTAGTTCATAGTTTAGCATCCCGATGGAATGAGACCTAGGTTCCATGACAAATAGGACCTAGGTGGACCCCTTGAGTTGTACCCTGCCCAAAATAGGGGGAGGACTTGGGTGCTCGCGCCCTAGTCCTGCCCTATTTTGGGGCAGCCCCAATTTCTGGGCGTCAGTTTATGACCATTAGGAGGTTATCTTGCCGACACGGTAAAGTTTGATTTTTAATATATTGACGGGAATGCTTGTAGGTGCATATATAAGCATGTGTAGGCATTCATTTGTAAACTCAATTTCAATTAGATGATCATTGTGAACTCTAGGCATTCTCAAGGTGATTCAAGGCTTTCTATTGTGTTGCAAGAGCAAACTTGTATGTTTTGTGTGTTGATATTTGCATATTTGAGCTTTAATCTCCTAATGGCATGAACGGCATATTCCTCCATGAGAGGTTCACTACAAGGTGACATATCATTACGTTTTTATCATTGATTCCTTTGGTTTTGGTCTCTGCCTCACAAGGGCACACCCTCTTTATTTGACAACGGTGTTCGGAGACTTAAGTGTCCTCCGGGGTTTGACTAAGGCAAACCTCTAAACACCACAACCCCCAAATCAAGTCTTGTGATTGTAGGTTACAGGTGTTGCATCTGGAAAAAGTGGAGTTGCAGGGAGGCTTGGTAGACATCAGGGATTCAGGATCTGAAGAAAAGTCAGACAAAGGAGCACTTCCAAGACTTGGGCACTCGCTCCAGTGTCCTTCACAAACAGATCTTGGGAAACAAAAGTTACAGGGCTGATCAGTGTTGGAAGGAGATCCATATTCCCCAAAAAAGTAGGTACCTTGGACTTGGGCTCCCGCTCCATTGTCCCTAACTGTTCTGCTTCGGAACCCTAAAAATAGGTATTATGTGATTTACTATTTTACTCCCGTCTGCATGAGCTTTTTCTGTTATTCGTCAATTTGTTGTCGTATTTGTATAATTAGGGTTTTAGATATAAGAGAAGGAAATTTTGATAATTAATTCCCTAATCCAAGTTTCCCTTCATTTGTAAATGACCTAGGGTATGATAGTGCTCAGCACCCGACCCTAGATCCTTCAATGTTAGGGTGAAAGGAGGATTTTAACATCTAAACAACAAAAGATTAAAAAAATCCAATTTTACCCTAAACGTGTTTTTGGACTTAAATTGAAACTTTATGAGTGTTTGTCTTCAGATTTGGATTGATTTCATTCATTCATTTGGTCATTTATTTTATTGCATTGAGAAAATTCAAAAAATTGAAAAATTGGAAAAATATAAAAAAATTGCATTGTTTGGCTTACTAAATTGCATCAATTCTTCCTAAATTTTCCTAATTCATGATTTTTGCATTAGATCTGATATAAACTACAGAAAAATTTAAAACTTCATAAATTTGCCTTGCATTTTCATCATTTAATTGCTAGGGTTTTGTGGAAATTTTGACAATTTTATATAACCTAGTAATTACAAAATCTAGGGTTCGTAGGCAAAATCTTTTATCAAATTTTTCTACTTATTTTAGAGGCTCATTCAAATTTTCATTTGACTGCAGTCTTGCATTTTAGTGAATTTGCATTTAGATTTAAAATATTTGCATTTTTACATAGAAAATTTCAACAAAAACTAGCAATTTTGATGCATTTTCATTAAATTTGCATGGGCGTTTTGCATGTTAAGGATTGAAAATAATTTTTAGATCTAAGAGTAATTCAATTCCATCATAAATCAGACTTCAAAGCATTCACATAGAATTTTGTCTCAAGATCTCAAACCTAGGGCTTCGAAAACAACAATTTTCACTAAAATCAGCCTTATCGACTCCCTAAATTTGCACTATATGTGTGTTGTGAAGGATAATTTTGCATTAATTTGCTGGTATCAGGGTAATAATTTTCTACCCCTCACAAAAAGCTTCACAACACCCTTTTATCAGGCTCTTGTAGTGAAAATTTTGCAAAAAACTACACATTTTGACCATTTTTGCCCTAGGGTTTGATCTAGTTTGCACTCCAAGCATGTTGTGATCAATTTTATGGATTGAGGTGATTTATATTACTTATTTTCTTTATTTTACCTCCTAAAATTCCTTACAACACCCCTTTTTCTAGGTCTTGGAGTTGAAACACCGTGAAAAATTGCATATTTTGCTATATTTTCACTAGGGTTTTACCTTAAGTGGCACTACAATCATGTTGTGTTGGGTATTTTTGCATAAAGTGGATGTTATTACTGATATTATTTTCTTTCCATCAACATTTTCCTCACAACACCCTTTGTTATGCTCTTTTGCATTGAATTTTGGCGAAAAAAGTGCTCATTTTGACATATTTTCACTATATTTTGACTCGGCATTATCTTGGATTTGAATCAAGAGTTTGTTGAGAGTGATTAGATTGATGTTTTAGAATGATATCAGACATATAACTTTCTTCCCTTGATTTAAATCCTTACAGCATCCTTTGTCTCATTCATTGGCATTGAAAAGTTTCAAAAAATCAAGCATTCTGGGCTATTTTTGCTCGTCTTTTGCACCAATTTTGAAAAGCTTTAAAAATATTATTTGGCATTGGTTTGAGAATATAAACATGGCCTCTAATCATAACAGCAACAATAGGTTCCCTCCTAGACCTTACATAAAAAGAAAGGCTCCTGAACCTGAAATTGTCTTCACTCCTCATGATAGAACAACTGGAGAAAAAGGACCTCTTTACATTACTGTGAAAATAATGGGAAACCCCATGAATGGAACTCTTATCGATCCTAATTGCATGATTAATCTTTCCACTAAGGAGTTCCTCTTTTCACATCAATTAATGCAAGGTTCTTATGACCTCTCGAGCATGATGATCAAGACGCATAAGGGAACCTTTATCAAGCCTTTGGGTAAGATATCTTTGTTAGTAACACTATCTTTGATGTTCTCCCCATTTCTGACCTCTTTCGCATTAAATTGGGACATCCGTGGATAAAAGAAATGAAAGCTATCCCCTCAACAATACACCATTGTCTGAAATTCCCTCTGGATGGCCGTATAATCATTGTCCCTTAAAACAAGTATAAACCTTTGGTTCAGCAAAAACATTACAAGTTGAATTACTTTTGGGATAAAACTGAAATACCTAGTCCTCCTACACAAGAAATGAAAAAAGATAAGCAACCCGCATGTGAAGAGAACTTTAGACTGAAAGGACAAGGTCCCTATGTTGAGGTTCCTCCCCCAAAATCCTTACAAAGATCGGGAGGTCATTGTCAACAACCAAGTGTTCCACCGCAACAAATGAGGTTTGATCCCAATGCTTCATCTTCTAATTTGCACAAGCCTATGAAAGAGGATAGCCCTATCTTACAAAAGATAAGTGGTAAAACAAAACAAAATAAAAAAGCAAGAGAAAGAAGAAAAAGAAAACAAGAATATGCTATAAACCTTGCCTCTCAACAAGAAAACATTGATCCCAACATTCAAACAAACAAAGATGATCCTAACGATGAACAAAATGATGAACAAGATATGAATTTGGCTATGGTACCATATGTCCCACTATCCTCCAACATTAGGGAGTGGGAAGATGGCGACGATGATTTGCTTATAGACAACTTCTAGCCCAAAAGGAGCCCTACAGGTAAGTATCTATAAACTTTTATTTCCATCGTAATGTGCTTCCCCCATGATGTTTTATGTGTTATTTAGGCCTCCTGGAATGACCTTGGATTCTCCCGTAAGGTTCAGGATACCAGGAGACCGCCTCTGTTGTGACCTTCTTCTATTTGTATCATCATTCTTCTAAATTGCTCTCTCTGATTTCATTGTTGTGTGTTGTGTCTTACGGACATAGCATCATGGTTGGTGACTTGAGGGCACCCTCCTACATGACTGTCCCTAAGGCACTTGTTTTCTCCTCTCTTATTTAGTGTTTCCCTTCCTCTAGTGTTTCCATCTAGCAGACGTATGATGACAAACATTTATACTGATGCGGACCTAGTGTCCCTTTGGAGAGCAATCAAAAAATGGACTTAGTTCCTAATATGACAATGGGGTTGTATATTTTATCCGATGCTTGGCTAGTGGAAGCACTAGTGCTTTCTGCATAGTGAATTTGATGATGTTTCTTTCGCATTTACAAACCTTAACAATACTGCTGCTCCGTGCACCTTTGTTTTCCTTTGAATCTATCCTTGACGGTACTCGATTCGGAGAGCTTTGTAATATAGCCCCTGGTTATCCTCAAACTCTGAATTTGTTGTATAACCTTGGCACTTTGTGTGGCTAATCATATGCATTGATGTTGTTGTTTATCATGATGTTGTAGACACTAACATGTTTCTTGTAGGGATGTGTTTGTGGGAATGTTTGGCGATCGTAAAGTACATGTCACCTCCGAAGGGCATGGGCTTTGCGAAAGTCAGTGTTCCCTTGTTTGTTTTCTTCCTACCTTAACGTGCTTGATATCGATAACTAATATCAACCACCTTAAGATGGGGGCATATATAAGGTAAGTTGTCTATTATAGTTATTAGCAATGTGTTTGACCTCAGATGCAAAGACTTGTGCCCCAAAGTAGTGCATCGTGCATCCTGAGCTTGTTTGCAATCAATCAATCATATAAGCCCTCTGCGGAGGTGGGATATCAAGCATATCCTTTTTCTTAAGCCCTCTACGGAGGCAGGGATGGTGTATTTCTCAGAGCAGATTGCATCATCCTATCATTTTCAAAAGTCCTCTGCAGAGGCGGGGAGCGATTATGTGACTAACTCAACCCTTAAGCGTGTCTTTGACGATTGTTGTGGCGAAGCCCAATCGTCGGTGTGTGCCTTTAATGTGCCTGAGATGGTGATGAGCCTAGAAATAGGGAACACACCATCACTTGTCTGTTGTGTTTTCTCCATGTCTTCAAGTGTCTGTGTTTTGGTGTGCTTGTTTTATATGGCGTGTTTGTTGCCCCATATGTAGAAACTAGCACCTTTGAGTAGTGCTTCATGCATTTTGGGAGGTTTTGCGTGTATTGTGTGTGTGTTGTCCCATATATATTGAGACCTGCACCTTAAGGTAGTGCATCTGGTATTACGGGAGGTTTGTTTACTTTCTAGTACTTGCATTTGTATTTCATATATATGAGAAAAAGAAAAGAAAAGATATCATTTTTGTCTTCCATGCATTAATGTGTCTTTCATGCATTGACTGTCTACTCCGTGTTCTACGTGACTGTAACTGTCTTCTCTATGTTTTGCATGTCTATTACTGTCTTCTATGAGATTGGTGTGTCTTCTCCGTGCTTGATGTGTTTACTGTATTTGTGACCTTACTTTAATGCATGTTTGGGCCTTGCGTTCATACATACATTAACTTGGGGGCTAAATGTAATGTCAGAAAATGTCCCCTTGGGGGCTTTTCCCTCATAAGGTTTAGCTCCCGGGTCTTTAGAGTGCATTTAGGACATTTTAGTTCATATTTTAGCATCACGATGGAATGAGACCTAGGTTCCATGACAAATAGGACCTAGGTGGACCCCTTGAGTTGTACCCTGCCCAAAATAGGGGGGAGGACTTGGGCGCTCACGCCCTAGTCCTGCCCTATTTGGGGGCAGCCCCAATTTCTGGGTGTCAGTTTATGACTGTTAGGAGGTTATCTTGCTGACACAGTAAAGTTTGATTTTTAATTTATTGGCGGGAATGCTTGTAGGTGCATATATAAGCATGTGTAGGCATTCATTTGTAAACTAGATTTCAATTAGATGATCATTGTGAACTCTAAGCATTCGTAAGGTGATTTAAGGCTTTCTAGTGTATTGCAAGAGCAGACTTGTATGTTTTGTGTGTTGATATTTGCATATTTGAGCTTCAATATCCTCATGGCATGAAGGGCATCTTCCTCCATGAGAGATTTACTACAAGGTGACATATCATTGCATTTTTATCATTGATTCTTTTGGTTTTGGTCTCTACCTCATAAGGGCAAGCGCTCTTTATCTAACAACGGTGTTCAAAGACTTAAGTGTCATCTGGGGTTTGACTGAGGCAAACCTCTAAACACCACAACCCCCAAACTAAGTCTTGTGATTGCAGGTTACATGTGTCGCATCTGGAAAAAGTGGAGTTACAGGGAGGCTTGGCAAACATCAAGGATTCTGGATCTAAAGAAAAGTCAGACAAAGGAGCACTTCCAGGACTTGGGTGCTCGCTCCAGTGTCCTCTACAGATAGATCTCAAGAAACAGAAGTTACAGGGCTGATCAGTGTCGGAAGGAGATCTAGATTCCTCCAAAAAGTAGGTACCTTGGACTTGGGCGCCCGCTCTAGTGTCCCTGACTGTTTCGCTTCGAAACACTGAAAACAGGTATTTTGTGATCTGCTATTTTACTCCCATCTGCAAGAGCTTTTTCCGTTATTCGTCAATTTGTTGTCGTATTTGCATAATTAAGGTTTTAATGGTTAATTGGACATAAGAGAAGGAAAAATTGATAATTAATTCCCTAATCCAAGTTTCCCTTCATTTGCAAGTGACCTAGGGTATGATAGTGCTCGCCACTCGACCCTAGATCCTTCAATGTTTAGTGGAAAGGAGGGTTTTAACATCTAAACAACAAAGATTAACAAAATACAATTTTACCCTAAACATTTAGAAATTCACACAAGTGATTTTAACTATGAATTTGAAAAGATGGCTAACTTGTTAACTGAAAACATATTTGAAATTTTAAACTAATGACTAAGAATAGATTTATGACTGAAGTGGATGCTCCAGAAATTTCAAATGAACATAATTTCAAAGATCATAAACTTAAATACCACAACCTGCAGGAACACAATACAAAGCTAAACATAAAGTGACATTAATCTAAACAAAACATTCACAAAACAAAAATAACAACACCAATTCATAATAATAAAAATACTTATCTATTCTATAATCCCTCGAGTGGCCAACTCTTGGGAGATCCTATATCGACTCAAATCACATTCAGTACTTCAACAACTCCAAAGGAAATTCCATTCATATTACTTTTATTGCTTAGAAAAGATTACTCAGAATAGAATTGGCGATATTCATTCATAAAAGTATCATAGAACATAGCTACAGATTATCACTTCAAAAGAGATTGGTTTCATTCATAACACAGCATAACATATATGCTTTTTTTGAGCAACTACATATATAAATTGTACTACTCCAAAATCCTAAATTTCAGATGGTGGGTAAATGCCATTGAAGAAGTCTTTAAAGAATAATAGAATTAAAAACTAACTAGATGTCTATGAAATTAAATACATTAAAGGCTTTGAGTGGAGCCATAAAGTCTTAAGTATGCCCAACAGAAAATAACAGAATTGCTAACAAAGTCTATGATTATGTATGCCTAAATTTCTGGCGCCCTCAAATTCTGGCACTCTGACTCCAGCTACTTTGAAGCCCACTCCTTCTGTTAGGCCATACATGAAACCCTACATAATTACACATCTCTACACGCAATTATGTCAACATTAGTGGCTAATTTCAATCAATTGGAAAATAAAGATTTATACATCATTTTATCAGAAATAGATAAATATTGCTTCTAAAAATAAACAAATTGGCATGGTTCGGGTGATTGGGCAAGACAAGCAGGTTATATGGCTTGTTATAAAAATGAGGTTGTTTATACCTCATCAATTATGAGGGATTGTTTCACTTGGTAATTGAAGAGGACATTTTTCTAGTCTTAGATTGTTGGGCATCATGCAGGAGGAATAAAAGGTTTATTTGATTTGAAAGGAAGCCTCAATTTATCATGCTTATGTATCAGAAACCAAATTGATCGGCTTCTTACTGCCCATTGGTTGACTTAAACTACATATATTCATGTGGAGAGTTGGATGGGTATTTATTGAGAGTGTTTTTAGCCTTTGTGTCATGAAGCACGTGGTTATGTACTTGAACACAACAAAATCTTCTATCCCATTACATAATGATTGACAAAATTTTACCAAGTGCGAGAGTGTGTGTACTATTTATAGGAATCCGTGGGGGGATAGGAACTATGAAATAAATGTAGGAGTAATAAAAAGTCTTCTGGGGGAGCTTGGATGATGGGTTAGTTAGACTCTGCATGGTATGAAAAGCTCTTTGTTTTTGCCCTTGTCATGGTAAACGTAGATGCACAAGCCTGTATATAATCATCTAATCCAAGGGGAGATTGATGTCGTGTATTAGAAGCTCAGAGTGTTGGTGGTAGCTAATGACAATTGATATGAGCAACTATAGATATAGCTAGAACCACTAAGCATTGTTGAAATGACAGAGTGAGCCGGGTGGATAGCATGAGAGTATGGTAGAGGTGTGGTGAATGATGAGCATCAATAGAAGAAATAACCTTCTGAAAGGTTGGGTAAGGGCATAGTGGGTGATGGGATGTGTTGCCTTTATTTGATATGTTTGTGTATGGGAGTGGGATGGTGTGACTCTGCAAGTTTGTTTGGGCATTTTTGCTCTACACATCTAGCTAGGATTCCTTGGAGATGGTGTGGATTTGAAAGATGGAGTAGATGGTGGTATAGATGGTGAAGTTGGTGTATAGGGAAAAGATATCCCAAAGGATAATGAATCATGCTTCTACACATGATGCATGTAATCAGGTTTTCATCATGGTACATGTCGAAGGTGCCACAGAAAGTGATTTTCACCATAGGACGTATTATTTCTCTTTACTATTTTTTTTTTTTTTTTGCTTTTTTTAATTTTTCTATCATTTTTTATTTTTTGTAATTTTTGAATGGGATATCCAACAAACTAGGCATGGAAATTTTTGAGGTTAATGATGTTTAGGGGCTCTTCTATATCTTCTCCTTCAAGTGTAGCTAGCTTGTAAGCCCCAGAGCCATATTTAGCAACCACATAAGGACCTAGCCAATTAGGTTCAAATTTTCCCTTTCTTTCTCACTCCTAGAGATTTCTTTGATTCTCCTTGAGGATCAAGTCACCAACTTCACATTGTGGTGCTTTGATTTTCTTGTTATAATACCTGCAAAACCTATTTTGGTAATCTTGGAGGTGTGTTAAGGCTTTGAGGTGCCATTCATCAAGAATCTCTAGTTCATGTAGGCGTGCAACCTAGTATTCTTCCTCACTGATGATGTTATGCAAAGATATGCCCAAGGAGGGAAGCTAGATCTCAAGCGGCAAGAAGGATTTGGCACTGAATACTAGGAAGTACGGTGTAGCACCTATAGGTGTGTGAATTGTAGTGTGGTGTGCTCAGAGGGTAGGATGAATATGGAGGTGCCAGTCACAACCTATTTCATCGATAACCTTTTTGAGGATTTTGAGCAAGGTTTTATTAGTTGCCTCTGCTTGACTGTTACCTTGAGGGTAGTATGGAGTGGACCAATGATATTGTATAGGGAAGCATTCACAAAGAGTGTGAACGTCATGGTTCTTATATGATTTTCCATTATCCATGATAACGGTGGAGGGAATACCATATCGGTAAATGATATGATATAGGATGAATTTAGCTATTTGGGGATCCCATTGGTGTAGGTGAGGGGAATGGCTTCTACTCACTTTGTAAAATACTCAGTGGTGGTGATGATGAACTTATGTCCATCAGAAGAGGAGGGATGGATCTTGCCAATGAGATCAAGGCCCCATGTGAGAAGGGCTGAGGTGTTACCATAGGTTGTGATACCTGTGATGGAGTGTGAATCAAGGTTTCCATGTTGTCAAGACAAGACTTACACTTCTTGACATATTCACAAGAATCATGTTCCATAGTAGGCCAATAATACCCTATGCGTAGAATTTTCTTTGTTAGGACCAAACCATTGCTATGAGCACTTCAAATATTAGCATGCACCTCTTCGAGTGCAAGGTGAGCCTCTTCAATATTTAGACATCACAGGAGAGAACCATCATAGCTTCTGTGGTAAAGAGTGTTGGCAAGGATAATGTGGTGAGAGGCATGTTGGATGAATGTTTTTCATTTGTGTGGGGATAGGTTGAGTGGAAGTATGTGGTTGTGTAGATAGGTGTAAATTTCATGGTACCAGGGGGATTCAGGACTAAAAATGTCACAAACAAATTTAGACTTTGGGACATTATAGGCAGGAATTAGGTGTTGTTCGACCAGGAGTTCACACCATTGGCTACCATGTGGCATATCAAGAAGAGACCCAATGGTTACCATGGCATCTACAGCTTTGTTTTGAAGGTAAGGCACTTGCTCCGATTGAATAGCTATAAATTTTTTCTTGAAATAATCAACCATTTGCTTGTAAGGGATTATCTTGTGATCCTTTCTATGATATTCATCATTAACTTGCTTGATGACCAATTGTGAATCTCCATAAACTTGTAATTGGTGTATGTTTCATTGGACAATAGTCCTAAGACCTGTAATAAGAGCTTTATACTCTGCCATGTTGTCCATGCAAGGAAATCCTAACCAAAATGCTTTAGGTATGAAGTCTCCTTGAGGGGTGACAAATAAGATTCAAGTACATCACCATGGCTTGTGAATGATCCATCAAAATAGAGTTACCATGTATTATGTTATGTTATGGTGAAGATAGATTCATCTAGAAAGTCCATGATCAACATTGATGGTTGGTTAATGAGGCTTCAACAAGTTGATCTACCGCAACCTATTGTTTGATTGCTTTTCTGTCCACATATTTACTTTCAAATCCACTTAGCAACATTACCCATTTTGCCATTTGACCTATTAAAGCAACTCTAGAAAGATGGTATTTCAAAGGGTCAACTTTAGAAATGAGCTTGATAGAATGACTCAACATGTAGTGTCATAGATTTTGGGAGCTAAAGATGACAATTAAGCATTCACGTTCCATTGGTGAGTAGTTAAGCTCATAGCTGACAAGAATCTAGCTAATGTAGTAAATAGCCCTTTCTTTGCCTATTTTATCATGTTGTGCTAGAAGTGCACCCAGTGCTACTGTTATGGTAGATATATATAGAAATAGAGGTCATCCTATAATAGTTTCCATGAGAGTAGGCAATGATGCTAAGTACTCCTTGATTTTATCGAAGGCTTGTTGACAATTATGATCCTATTTAAATTGCACATGTTTTTGGAGGAGATGGGAGAATGGTTGACATTTATCTACGAGTTGGGCAATGAACTTGCAGATAGCCTGAAGCTTGCATTGGAGATTATGAAATTGCTTTATATTTTTGGGTGGGGACATTTCTATGATAGCTGCTACCTTGGCGGGATCCACTTCTATTCCTCTTCTAGAACTGATGAAGCCCAATAATTTTCCTGAGAAGATCCCGAAAACACATTTCTTTGGATTGAGATGTACCTTATATTCTTTAAGGCATTCTAAGATGCATTGTAAGACTTCAAGGTGTCCCTCCCTTGTTTTTGATTTTCCAAGGAGGTCATCTACATAGTCTTCCATGATTTTATGCAGCATATCATGAAAGATCACAGTCATTTCTCTCCAATAAATTGCCCCTGCATTCTTGAGACCGAAAGGCATGACCTGCCAATAGTAGGTACCCCAAGGGCATGTGAATGTTGTTTTGTGTTGATCCTTAGGTGCTATCTTGATTTGGTTATATCTTGAGAAGCCATCCATAAGTGACAACATCTCATGACCTGCCGTGAGATCCACTATGATGTGAATGTTGGGAAGTGGGAAATCATCTTTGAGACACTCCTTATTAAGATCTTGGAAGTCCGTGCAAATGTGGATGCCCCTAGGTTTTTTTGCAATGGGAACTATATTGGACACCCATTCTAGATAATCAATAGGGTGAATGAATCCAAAATCTAGCAACTTTTGTAGCTCTTCTTTTACCAGTAGGGCGATCTAGGGATACATCTTCTAGAGTTTTTGCTTTAATGGTTTTGCATCAGGGTGTACCACAAGGCGGTGGACCACAAGTGCAGGATCTAAGCTAGGAATGTCAGCATAAGACCAGGAAAACACATCCAATGCTTTGTTAAGAATGGAGGACAAATTAGGATTATCCATGGGGAGGAGAGATGCTACCAGATAGGTGATCTTGAGTTGTTCTTCGGTGCCAAGGTTAATTTCATGAGTTTCTTCAATAACCACAGTTGAATTCACATGCCACTATGGAGGCATTGAGGTAAGATTAAGTTCCTCATCTCTCAGCCCCTCGGAGAGGTTTTCACCAGGAGATATGTCTTTATTTTTCTCTTTTATGTCTGATAGCGCCTCAAAGAGGTTTTCACTGGTGGATGATTTTTCATCTTTTGGTTCTTTACTTTGTTGACTAAGTAACTCATCTTCCCCCTAAAGTAGGCATCAGTGTGAAGGAAAATGTTATATCCTGATTTATGGCCCCCTACAAGGAGGTCTTCATGTAGTCCCAAAAATTTGATGATTACCTCAACGTTTTGGAAAACATTAGTGTCAATGATCTTTGTTAGTCCTAGATAATTAATTTAGGGTTGACAAGGGGAAGGTCAATGATTAAGATGGCATTATTGGGAAATAGGAAAGATAAATCATGATCCTCAAATGAAGTTATGATGATCTCAAGAGTGGTGCTTTCAATAACAGAAGGGACATCATTTTCCACTATAAGAGATACACGTGGGTCCTTGGTTTTCTTACCATGGGGTAAGTATCCTAATCCAACAAATTTTGGATAAAGATAGGTTGTTGTAGGTTTTGTAATTCCTTTCTCATTGATTTCTAGCCCTTTGCCATGATATTTCATACTCTCACACATATGGTATAGTTTTGGATATTTTTTCTTCAAAAATTGAAGATCGGCTTCCTCGTTATCTAACTCATCATGATATATCTAGGCCTCTAGGGTATCTTCAATTTTCTCATCTATGAGGGTATGGTTGAGCTAGAAGGGAGAGGAACCCTCTTGTTTACTTGTCTATTGTTTCTCTTTCTTTAATGGGTGACGATAGGAGTGTAGGGATGAAGGAAGTTGTCCCACATGAAAAGAGTTATGCAACTCATACTCACCATAGCCTTTAGAGACAATCTTGATCATAGGAGTTGAGGATAAAGTTGATTTAGATGGTTGGCATGATTCCAGGATATAGGCCCCATAGGTACTAGGACAATGGAATTCCTTATCGTATGCAACCTCTAAGGATTTGCAATACTTAAAGGGTTGGGAGTCAACATGGATGGTGACTTCCACACCCTTAAAGGGAAACTTGAGACATTGATAGTAAGTGGAAGGGATAGCTTTCATGGCATGTAACCATGGCTCGTCAAGAAGAAGATTGTAGGGAAGATCAAGATCGACCACGTAGCATTGTGTTTGTTAAAGGATGGGTCCCACTTGAATGGGAAGGTAGATGGTACCCTTAGACTCTCTTTATATGTTGTCATAGGCCTTGATTGTAATCACCAACTGCTCTAGATCAACTATTGAATATCCCAATTACTTAATAAACTTCAATGTAATGTATAGATTCAAGTCGGACTCATTATCTAAAAGGACTTGTTTTACTTTATGGTTGGCGATGATGAACTCAATATGGAGGGATTTATTATGTGACGGGTCAATGGGAGGAATGTCATTTTAGTTGAATGCAAGATGGTATGTGGAAGATAGCTGGGCAACCAAGGCTTGGAATTTCTTAGGGTGAATGTCAGTGGGTACGTGAGATTATTGTAAAGCCTTATCAAGTATGTCTTGGTGGATGGATGAAGTTTTGAGAAGCTCTAAAATGGATATCTACACAGGAGTCTTCCCAAGGTGGTCAAGAAGGCTATACTTGGTAGGTTGTGAATTGGATGAAGGTTGGGGTGCTTGGATGGTAACTCGGCCTCAGTGAATAGTGATAGCATAATCAAGAATTTTGTTTTTGATTTTGATGGTAGATATGTGAGTGGAATTGCAATCAATATGACCTACAACATTATCATAATTGTAGGGCATTTGATTGTAGCCACTGACATTATTGGTGTGGTTATCTTAAGTGGAGTTGGAGGAGAATGGTTGTGAACATTGATCATGGGATGGAAAAGGGTCTTGGTATACCCCTAGTTTCTCATTAGGTGATGCGGATTTGTTCCCTTCAACTTGTATATCACATCGGTTAATGAGGTCTTGGATGTAATTTTTCAATTTCATGCACTTAGTTGTAGAGTTCCCTTTGATGTGGCGGTAGTCACAATATTTGTTTTCCTTCTACCATGCAGTCTTGGGATAATTTCTGTCAAAGGTCTTGGTTGTAGGGAACACCACCATGTCAGCTTGTACTAGTTTTTGGAACACTACCTCAAGAGGTTCTCCCAAGGGAGTGTACTTTCTTTTTGGATTGTTTTGGGTGTTACATTTTGGTTGTCCAAAAGGTACAATGGCATTTCTTGGTTGGGACACGTTCTAGACAACTTGTGCCTCTCTAGGCTTAGGTGCAGTGATGTGTATGTGTTTAGCATCCGTAATTCCATCACCCACAATATTTTTGTTTTTGACCCAAAATTTAGGCTTGTCATGGGTTGTTTTGTCATTGTCATTTTTGCTATAGATCTTGACTAAGCCTTTTGAAATAAGGGTTTTTTCGATTGTGACCCCCTTGTCAATAATTTCATCAAAAGTTGAAGACCAATGAACTTGTAAATGGAAGGCCATTTCTTGGTTGAGATTTTGAATAAAAACATTTACAAGTTGCTTCTTTGACATGGTCCAAGGGAGATGTCTAGTGAGTGATCACCATCATTGTATGTAAGCTGTGAAACTCTCCTTGTTGCATTGCTTGGTATTGTAAAGGTCAAGCATGGTGATTTCATGCTCAATGTTATAAGAAAATTGTGCAAAAAACCTCTTAGAAAGGTCAATGAAGGTGGAGATAGAACCCTGGGGTAGGTGCATGAACCATTCCAAGGCTTGTCCCCCTAAGCTACGCAGGCAGAGGTGGAGTAGATATTTATCATCATAAGTGACCTCTTGACGTGCCATAAAAATTTCTTTGACATGGTCTCGAGGGTCTCATTTCCCTGTATACTTGTCAAACTTGGGCATTTCAAAGTGTTGAGGGAAAGGGATCATGGTTATTGATCGATCCAATGGGTATGGACACAACTCGTCAAATGTATAATGTTTTCTTTGTGTATCGTGTTGTAAATTCTTTAGTACATTTTTCATCTCCTACCATTCTTGATCGAAGGGACTAGAAACAGGTGGATTTGGAAATGGTGTGGTGTTGGGTGGATAATATGTTTGGTAAGATGAAAGGGGTTCCATTTGTTGTGAATGGGTTGGAGGCACATTTATGGGATTGATTTTTTGTGGCATGCTTGGTGGTGGTAGATAAGTGTAAGTGGTATGTTGATGATGAGATGGATTTTGTGGAGGGGGATACATGTAATTGATGTTTTGGAGATGGGATGCATTTGGATGGGTGGATGAGAAGTGTGTTTGTTGTTGTTGGGGCAGTTGTGCATGAGTGAGTGGAGGATAACTCACTAAATGATTATGTTGGGATGTGGCTAGGTATTGTAGAAAGGATTGATGAGTGGATGAATGGTGTGTGTATTGTTGTGGTGGTGGTTGCGAGTGAATAGGAGGTGGTTGTCTTGCTAAACAATTTTGTTGATATGTGTGTTGTGGAAAAGAATGGTGGTATGTGTTTGGAGGGAGCATGGATTGGGTGGTAGTATCCCTTTGTGGGATAGAGAGTGGAGGAAGTGATTGTAGAATAGAAACTACATTAGTGGTTGACATTTGGGTGGGTGTTGGTGGCATTCCATAGATTGGTACTTCAGAAGAGGTGTTGTGAGGTGGTGGAGGAATGCCACTTCCTACTTGTTGTTCTACATGGTAGACGAGATTATATGGATTGAGCACAAGGGCCCAAGGATTATTAGGCATGGGTGAGGGTGGTGTGCTATGAAGAAGTGTTTTCAATTTCTCTTGATCAAAATGGCAAGGGAGTATAGCCCCCTCATTAATGAGTTGTTCAAGAAATTCATCCTTGTGGTCCTTAATGAAATTCTAAAATTTGTCATTTATCCTTTTGTCATTAAGAAAGTCAATGAAATCAGGGGAATATTGTTGTGAAGCTTCACCCATTTTTGGTTTATCAACAAATCCCTCGACATGGCTTGTGGTTGACCCATGTGGTGAAAGTGGGTCCAATTATGTTTGAGGTTAAGCACTCCATGAAAATGCATGCCTTCTTCGAGAATCCATTTGTTTCTTAGCTTGCAATCAAGTGATGGGGCATGAAATGGTTTGATGCATGTGTTAAGAAAACATTTGATTTGGATGTATGTGAATAAAGATTGATTAGGAATACTATAAGTTAAATATCTCAAGGACAATGTTTAGATGGTTAGATTGGTTTTACCTTCAATACTTGAGATAGGAAAAGTTCACAAACATAGAAGACAAAAGGGATAAAATCAACTTACTATACTTACGATAGGCCAAGTTCTTAAGCAAGGGTCAACTTTCTTGGTAGGGCAATGGATTGGGGATTGTCTACTTTAGATAGGCAAGTTCCCAAGCAAATGTGAGTTATGATTTTGTTATCAAGATCTAGAACAAAGTTTACTCCTATGATGGATTATGGATTGATTTGGATGTGGATGTTTGTATAAGGATGATATCAAATCAAATAAACAAATTTGATTTGGGATGGACGAATAATGATTTTAGGTGATGATAATGTGTCAAAACTAAAGACAACTATTAGACACCCAATGGTTTGATTATGTTTGGTGATGATATATAATTTGAGTGTATAAAAAAAGGTATAAATGTAACTAGATTTGGGGTAGGGTGAAGGTTGTTTGAAAATGCAAAGTGGATCCGTCAAAACACAAAATGGATTCGTCAAAACCGAATGGATCCACTAATTTACAGTTAGGAGTATAGAAATGGAGGCTCTAAACAAGACAAATATGACAGACTGGGGTCCTCAGTGGTATCTACTAGATAGGAAGGATCCTCCAAATCATAGAACGATTCTGTCGATCTAAAGAATGACAATTTTTAGGAGACCATGATAATTTGGACAAACTATTTTATCATACCATTGTTTTTACATGTCATATAGATCCACTGAAAGTAAGAACATATCCATTGTTTTAAAGTTGGATAGATTTGTAGGATTGTGTTTGACAGAGTTTATTTTTGGTAAAAATTGATTTTTTAGTTTTGACAAAACGGATCTGTTGAAATAGGGAACGGATCTACTGATCTGGGTGTAGTTTTGTGACAAAAGGATTGATCAAGAAATTCAACAAATCAAGCACTTTGTTTGGACTTTAAGGATTTTTTGGATAAGGACATTCACTGGTCTATCACAAGAAGACATGTTGGGCACAATAACATCCTCTAATTAGTAAAATGGGTGTGATTATTAGTGTAGGCCCGTACTCAATACCTTGTAATATTCCTACTTAACTAAAAATATCTTTTCAAGAGTGAATAGCTAGGGATCGAGTGGCATAGTGGCTCACCCTTTCCCTCTCTTTGGAGGCCTTGACGCCTTACCTGTAACATGACATTTCATAATACCCAAAATTAACCATAATTATTCATCTTAACTAAAACTAGAACACATCTTGATTAACGAAATCATAGTTAAACAAAATGAATTATCATCATAATAATTAAGTATGTTATTATTTTCCAGAACATAACAAAACTTAGAATTACAATATCCAAAGGATACCACAATAGTGAATGACCATCACTATACATGTACAAAGCTATGCTCAAGGCACCAAATATAAAAATATACATAGTAGCTGACTATCCAGTCATATAAAGAAAAAGCACTATGTTTGGAACTTTGACATCTACCTTCATAAGCCTCAGCTTGTCTTCTGTTTGGGAAGGATTTCGAGCATCATTCGAGTGCTTTTCCTCCAACCACAGACCGATGGTCCCCCGCACAACTTCCTACCTAGAAGCGGCCCTACCCTTCACGGAAGGTATAGATATAAGGAACCATTAGGTTTTCCATCTGAGTATATGGTGTTGTGTCCTTATTTCATGGCCATACAACTATAGATATTCTCTAACTATGTATGGTGCTACTGGAAACATCATGCCATCTGGATCACTGTGGACCGACAATGCACACAGAGATGGATGCATTTCTTTGGCCAAAGATTTACATACATATACATTTTGCAATGAACGTAGTCGTATGTCCACCACCTTGACTTGACTTAGAAGTTGTCTCATCCTATAGTGTTCATAGTTTGACCCTCATTTAGGCCTAGGATAAATAAGTTTAGTTCATTCTTAGTCCAAGTCTTGGACAATCAACTCTTATCATGGGAGTACATCATATATATTATGTTGCTTTTGCAATAGGGAACCTATGACTCCTCGTCACTGTGTTCCATTTTCAACATGGTAATAGTCAAATCATGTTTTCCAACTTAGGACCCTCCTAGGTTCACAATTTCATGTTGACTTACCATAAGGTTTGCATTCAAGTTCATAATGTCAAAGACTTTTATTACAATAGTCCAATAAGACGGTCTTAACAAAAGACTCTGTCTCATATATCCACGAGTTCAAAGCATTTTATACTCCCTTCATGGAGTTTAACCACTAAGAAGGAAGTGGCTTTCCTTTACAATACAATGTAAGACATTTATACTAAACTTAGTTTTCAATCTTGTAAAGAAATAATTATCAAGAAGAGAGAATTCTTCAATAAAGCTGGCATGCATTTGATGTTGCCTTGAAATAATAATACTTACTATCATTTATCAAACCTCCTTCCTTTACAAGGAGTTGATACAAATACTCTTTTAAATTTAAGGTTTGCATTATGGTTATCCTAATAACCTTCTTTAGCGGTCAATCACTGTGGCTAAAGTTCTCAAGAATGGTAACTATGTGCTCCATGCACATTCATTGGTTTAAAGATTAATGATGGATATCATTATGGCTCGAGGAGAGGTTCTCTGTCCACACTCAAGTTAGTTTTATCGATGCACAAACCCTATCATAATAGTTTTAAACACTGTGTTTACTAAGCACTATCAGCTCGAGTACAATAATGATAGATTTAGGGTGTCATTTTGGTGTAGTCATGGTAAGAGGGTTCACATAGTGAACTGTCTAGACCGTGCAGCAAGAGTAAACACAATGGAAACAACTCAAAGATATGGAGTAAATGCAGATTCAGTCATTCAATATATCATAGAATTCAAATACAGATTGGTCGGCAACATGCGGGCTTACAAATTTCAGCTCAGAATATCAGAATATGCACAAGATAGAGCTTTGAAGCTCCTTCGCAAAGAATTCAAAACTAAGAATTATGAATCAACCACTAACTACTTTCCTAGGCATCTATTACATCAATATATATCATCTCTGGAACAATAAATTCCTCCGCATCGACCAAGGAATATCACAACTCCAATGAAGAGATGTAACGTGTGTACATAGATAGGTCAAACCTAAATGGGTGGAACTCCTTCGCAAATGAATGGAATGATGTGTGGATCTCGGGGAAGGTCAGCTACGAACCATAGAGCATCGAATGATGTGTCATTAAGCTTTGAAGGTTGTGAAATGCTCCACAGGTCTTCTCCTTTATTTGATTATCTGAACTGTCAAAAATGCTCTGCTCTAAGAAAATAGTTGATCTTTTGATAGCGATAACTTTTCAATAATTGATCTAAATACTCTAAATTTCAGATATGTTGTACATGAATGAATGTAGATGCTAAGTCTAGCTCTGCACAATTTGAAATGCGGCTATGGTAGAGTGCGAACCAAAGTATAGAAACTACCACTGACTGAACTACCTGAATTGAACTAGAAAATGAAAGGAAACAAACTGAAATGCAAATATTTTTGGTTGATGCAAGATTGTTCTTGAACCAGGGATGCTCCTGCATCAAACATCCAAGGTTATTGAAAAAGTGAGTCCCTCACTTTGTTGGGACTAGAGGAAAACCAAGACGATCCACCTCGGCCAAAGAAATCTATGATGAATTTGCTTCCAGTCGGCCTTTCTACTTCACAAGATATTCTTTGTACTATCTTCCTCTAGTTTGCGTCTAACTCTGTTGTCCAAAATATCTTCAATATGCTTCGGTGAATGTTGTGGTAACTTCTTCAAGTCTTCTTCCATGTTGTCACTGAACTCTACTTCATGATACTGATATAGGTTTGCAATGTTGAAAATAGGTGATATACCCAATGTCTCTGATAATTCCACTTCATATGCATTTCCTGAATCAAATTTTCTGAGTATCCTACAAGGTCCAAACTTCATCTTCAACTTGTTATATGTCCCAACTAGAAATCTTTATTTTCTCAAGTATACCATTACTTCATCTCCTACTGCAAATTCCTTATGTCTTCTCTTCTCATCTTCTTTCTCCTTACACTTGTTGTTCATCTCCTCTAAATGCTTCCTCACCTAGTTATGCATTATCTCCATATGTCCTGCAAATTCTTATGCTTCTGCACTTCTCTTCTCTTCCAAATTGAGATCTCTTGATTCTGCAACTCCTCTAGGGTTTACTCCAGTAACAATCTCAAAGATGTCCTTCCAATACTCCTATTTACTAAATTATTATATGCAAACTCTGCTTGTGAAATAATTAAATCCCAACTTCCAGTATTTTCTCCAACCAAACATCTCAACAAGTTTCCCAAACTCCTATTCACTACCTATGTCTGTCCATTAGTTTGTGGGTGAAATGCTGAACTGAATTTTAAATCTGTCTTCATCTTCTTCCAAAGTGTCTTCCAAAAGTATCCAAGAAATCTTGTATCTCTGTCTAAAATTATGCTTTTAGGTAATCCATGCAATCTCACAATCTCCTTGAAAAATAGGTTAGCTACATGTACTACATTAGTTGTCTTCTTACAAGGTATGAAATGTGCCATCTTTGAAAATCTGTCCACTACTACAAATACTGAATCATGTCCTCTCTATGTCTTAGGCAATCCCATTACAAAATCCATGCTTATGTCTTCCCAAGGTCTCTCTGGTACTATCAAAGGTTTATACAATCTAGTATTCTGACTACTCCCTTTTGCAACTTGACAAACTCTGCAACTCTGCACAAATCTCCTCACATCCTTATGTATCTGAGGCCAAAAGTAATTTTCACTTGCCAAAGCCACTATTTTATCAATGCCAAAGTGTCATGCCAATCCACCACTGTGTTTCTCCATGATCAAATTATCTCTCATTGAACTCCTATGTATGCACAACTGATTTCCTCTAAACAATATATCTTCCTGAATAAAATAATCCAACCACTTACTCCTATCTGTCACAATAGGTTCCTTACATGCTTTCCAAGGTTCTACAAAATTAGTGTCTCCCTCATACATATGCTTCAACTCCTCAAAACCTAACACTTCAACTCTCATCTCTGTCAACAAGTTCCTTCTCCTATTCAATGCATCAGCAACTTTGTTTGATTTACCACTCATATGCTTCAACACAAAACTATAACTTTGCATGAACTCTACCCATCTCATATGTCTCTGATTCAACTTACCTTAACTATTCAAATATTGCAAAGTTTGATGATCTGTATACAACACAAACTCCTTAGGCAACAAGTAATGTCTCCACTTCTTCAAGGCTTGAATTATGGCATAGAACTCTTGATCATAAATTGAATATCTTCTCCTTGCATCATTCAACTTTTCACTGAAATATGCTACAAGTCTACCTTCTTGACTTAATCGTGCTCCAATTTTCCCACTTGCATCACAATCCACTTGAAATACCTTATTAAAATCTAGTAATGCCAAAACAGGTTGCTCTGTCACTTTCTGCTTCAACAACTCAAAACTTTTATCTACTCCTGATGTCCACTTGAAATCTTTTATGTCACCTCTCATTGTCTCTATCATAGGGTTACAAACTAAACTGAAATTTCTAATGAACTTCTGATAGAAACTAGCTAATCCATGAAATGATCTGACTTCTCCAATGCTCTCTAGTGTAGGCCATTCAACAATTGCTCTCACTTCCTCAGGGTCCATCTTCAATCCTTCCGCAGAAATCACAAATCCCAAGTATACCAACTCTTCCTTCATGAACTACATTTCTTGATGTTTATTAGCAATTTCTCTTCTCTCAGTCTCTGCAATACTTGTCTAAGGTGATGCAAATGTTCTTCCCTTGTCTTACTAAAAATTAGAATGTCATCCAAATATACAATAACAAACTTACCCAAGAATTTCCTCAAGACTTCATTCATCAATCTCATGAAAGTACTAGGTGCATTTGTCAATCCAAAAGGCATCACTAACCACTCATACAATCCTTCATTTGTCTTAAAAAGCAGTATTCCATTAATCTCCCTCTCTGATTCTGATCTAATGGTATCCACTCTTCAAATCTATCTTTGTGAAATATTTTGCTCCACTCAAACAATCCATGATATCATCCATCCTAGGTAAAGGAAATCTATATTTAACTATGATCTTGTTGATTGCTCTAGAGTCTATACATTTTCTCCATTCTCCATCTTTCGTAGGTGCTAATACTGCAGGTACTACACAAGGGCTCAAACTTTCTCTGATCAAACCTTTCCTCAACAACTCTTTTATATGTCTGTTCAATTCTTAATTCTCTACGGGTGTCATTCTATGTGTTGCTTTGTTAGGCAAACTAGCTCCAGGTATAAGATCCATGTGATGACCGATACTTCTGATAGGTGGCAATTCTTCATGTACATTATTGGATATGATGTCTTCATATTCTATCAGCAATTTAGTTATCTCCTCCAGTTGTGATTTAGTCTTCTTCTCCAATGTTTCAGGTTTCTTAGGGATCAAAGCATAACACATATTCTCATGTCTCAAACCATCCAAAAATTTTCTTCCATCTACCAAACAAATTCTAGCATTCCCACATACTTCACTCTTAGGGTCATCTTCTAAAGGAATCAAAGTAATTCTCTTTCCATTTGTTGTTATAGTGTATGTATTCTTTCTCCCATCATGTATAGCTTTTCTATCATACTGCCAAGGTCTACCTAACAAAATATGACAAACATCCATAGGCATAATATCACACAAGACTTCATCATGATAAGATCCAATATGAAATTTCACTAAACATTGTTCACTCACCAATACCTTATGATCATCCTGAATTCATGCTATCTGATAGGGCTTAGGGTGTTTCAGTCTTCCCAACTTCAACTTGGTCACCATCTCCTCCGAAACTAGGTTATCAGAACTACCATTGTCAATAACAACTTTACAACATTTACCTCCTGATTTGCATCTTGTTCTGAACAAACTCTTCCTCTACGGTGGTTCCTCATTTGTTCTCTCCTCATCATAAGTGATTCTCCTTTCTTAGGTTTACCAACTGAACTAGGTGATCCAATAGGTTTTTCTTCCACATAGGCTGCTCTTCCACTATTCTTTGTCCTCTTGCTTGTGCTCCCTTAATTACATTCAAATGCTCTATGTCCTTCACCTCCACACTTGAAACAAGTGCCTCTATATGTTCTCCTATCAGGTCCTCTTCCTTCTTTTTTGTATCCTTCACTCTAGTATGGATTAGGGCTTCCTCCACGATAAAAATTTATTTCATCTCTCTGGTGTGCATTGTTATCTCTATCCACCTTTTTGAATGTGTTCCCTTGTCTGTTCTGCTCTGCAAATGGTCTTTCTCCTCCAGAAAATGTTCTACTCTAAAATTTACCTCCTCTGCCTCTCTATCTCTAATCATGCCACTTATTTAACTTCTCTTCAACTTTTAGGGCAAACTAGTATGCTTCTTCCAGAGATGTCATCCTTACCAAGCTTAGTTCTTCTTGAATGTTCAATCTCAGTCCATTGATATATCTAGCCACGTTCTCTTTGTTTGCTTCACTATGTCCTGTCCTTATGATCATCTTATGAAATTGTTCAGTGTACTCCTTCACAGATTTCTCCTTTTGTCTGAGCTTCTGCAATCTCTTCAACAGCTCCAATTCATAATCAGCGGGTATAAACTGATTCTTCAATTTTGTCACCATCCTATCCCATTTTGTAATCTTTTCTTTTCCTCTTCTATTCATATCCAACTAAACTTCTTTCCACCATATAGCAGCATGTCCTTTCAACTTTGTCTTTGCAAATTTTACCTTCTCTAGATCTTCAACTTCTTCATATTCAAAGTATTCTTCCATGTCATTTATCCAGTCAATCAACTCTTCAGGGTTCGAATTGCCAATATAATATAGTACATCAACTCTAGGTATTTTCCCAATCTTTGAAATAGCTCGCAACATCTTGACTTGATATGATTCTTCTTCTTCATCACCTCCTAGGGTTTCACCAATTTGTTCAATAGATTGAAATTCCTCTTCATCATCACTTTCAACATTAGGTCTCGGTGTCAATCCTCTTTGCCTATCTTCCTCGACAGTATCTAATCAAATTCTCATTATTTTCATCATTTTCGTCATCTCATCCATTTTACTATCCATTGTTCCAATAGTAGGGACTCTCCTTGGCAACATCTTCCTAGGATCAAGTGCAAACTACCTCAAATTTGGTGATTGGGCTACAAGGCGACAACTGCCTCACAATTGGTAATCAGTTGCGACACAAGTAACCTGCCTCAGATCGGCGATCTATCCTCAGCAAGATCTTATGGAATTCCTTCGCCAACATCACTCAATTCACTCCCAAATATTTGAACTTTCACTCTGCTACCACTTGGTGCAGTCATGGTAGGAGGGTTCATAGAGTGAACTGTCCAGACCGTGTAGCAAGAGTAAACACAACGGAAACAACTCAAAGATATGAAGCAAATGTAGATTCAGTCATTTAGTATATCATAGAATTCAAATACAGATCGTCCGGAAACATGTGGGCTTACAAATTTGGGCTCATAGCCCTGATTACAAAATATCAGAATATGCACAAGATATAGATTTGAAGCTCCTCCGCAAAGAATTCAAAACTAAGAATTATGAATCAATCACTAACTACTTTCCTAGGAATCTATTACATCAATATATATCATCTTTGGAACAATGGATTCCTCCGCGTCAGCCAAGGAATATCACAACTGCGATGAAGAGCTGTAACATGTGTACACGGATAGGTCGGACTTAAATGGGTGGAACTCCTCCGCAAATGAATGGAATGATGTGTGGATCTCGGGGAAGGTCGGCTATGAACCATAGAGCATTGAATGATGTGTCATTAAGCTTCAAAGGTTGTGAAATGCTCCGCAGATCTTCTCCTTTATCTAATTATCTGAACTATCAGAAATGCTTTGCTTTGAGAAAATAGTTGATCTTCTGATAGCGATAACTTTCCGGTACTTGATCCAAATGCTCTGAATTTTGGATATGTTGTGCATGAATGAATGTAGAAGCTAAGTCTAGCTCCGCAAGATCTAAAATGCGACTGCGGTAGAGTGCGGACCAAAGTACAAAAACTACCACTGACTAAACTACCACTAACTAAACTACCTAAACTAAAATGGAAAATGAAAGGAAACAAACTGAAATGCAAATGTTTTTGGTTGATGCAAGAATGATCTTGAACCAGGGATGCTCCTACATCACATTTAATCATTTTTAGTCCATGCCATATCAACACACAATCATATATGCATGCTACAGTAAGCATCAGCTTAGCCTGAGGGCCTCGAGAGACTTGGTGATCAACTAAAATTACAAGTTAACTTTATAGATTCATATACGGCCTCAAGGGCCTAGAGATTCTCTCCATATTGTATGCAATATCAAGGTTATACAATCGAGTTTATGACCTCGAAGGTCTAGTTATATTAACCTATGCAAATACTTCAGCCTTGAGGGCCTTTAACAATAACCATAGTATAATAATCAAAGCAAGTTTAAAACTTTTAAACGTCGACACAGTTGACCACATACATACATTGGTAACGTTTAGTTATCATGCTTAACTGATATGAGTCATACAAGATTATAAATCATACCTATAGATATTATATATGAATACTAGAGTCAGTCTATCGACGGCTCCAAGCTAAGCATTATCAAATTTCCAACCTGTCGACACCCAAAAATGTCCACTTGTCGCAACGTCACATTAGTTAGGCATCTTGTAGCATCTTTACCCTAGGTACCCGTTTCGTCGTTGTCATAACCTGTATTATAACCTAACCTAGCATTTTCCTCTATTAAATTAAATAAATATGATATTTATTTAATTTAATCCCCCTTCCTCTTAAATTAAATAAAATAAATATTTTATTTTATTTAATTTTATTTTATTTATCACTTTATCCCCTTTCCTCTTAAAATAAATAAATAAATTCATTTATTTATTTTAATTCTCACATACCTCTTAAATTAAATAATTTTTTTAATTATTTAATTATGACTCACCTACTTACCATTTCGATCACTCAACTCATCTCTTCTACCTTCCATTTCCAACTCATCTCTAATCACCTACCAATTCCATCTCTCTAATCACTCACCTACCTTCCATTTTTCTCTCCCAAGTTGCATAGCAACTTTCCAATTCGATTATCACTCACCAAATTGGAAGGTTTATCCCTCCATTCTCTCATCTTTTCCTATAAATTCACTCATTTCAAAGCCATTGGCATGGACGAATCTTGCATGCAACGTTACTCTACCAAAAGTATTCCCATCATCCATCATCAATCTATCTATCCTTTCATCCATCAATCGCTACCACTGTCATGCTGTAGATTGTGAGCAACCCACATTTTCAACAAGGAATCGTTCAACCCATGGTGATATTGTTTTGATTTGCATGTCTGCATTTAATTTTTGGGTTTGATTTCTTGAGTTTGGGTTGGATGTTGATCTTTGTATTTGTTTTGATCTGGTTAAATTGCACCAAACACAAAATGGCACCTGGTGGGACCAAATCACTAGTTTTTTTGCAAGTTGTTGCGTTAAAAATTTGCTTTTACCTAACCCTCGTTTGTAATTTGTTTTCAAGAATCTGCTACAGGTGATCTCTGGGGCAAAAACGGACAGTGCCATCATGTTCGGAAGGCCACTTCCAAGCTCCTGGACTATAAATTTGCATATCTTTTGTCACAGAAATTTTTTTGTAAAAATTTGAATTTTTTTAATTTGGCAGTCGTACTATACGAATCCATACATATCCGTACATCAGGTGCCTATCATTGGGGTCTCATCTACATATTTCATTTTTGTACTTTCAAATAAGGTTTGCTGTTGATTACAGAATAAGCTTTTGTTTGTAGGAAAAAGGCATGGCTTTAAAGGCCTCTGTCGACCTACATGTTAACAGTCTAAAGTTGGGTGTGTCGCCTTGGTCGCCTTCTTTCCTATCCTAGTCACCATCTAAAGATCAACCTCTGTCGCTTGTTTCAACCTCTAGTAGACACCCACATGCAGTCTGTAGCACATAACCCACCCACAAACAACTCCCAGCCATCAGTCGAAGCCTCACAGTCGCTGCATGTCGACCTTTAAATGCTTTGACCTGCCGACTTCCAATGCTTCTCGTTGACCTCGACCATTCCTTAGCATGTTATAATCCTTCGTCGACCACTGTTTAAGTCTTAGCCACCATCATACTTGTGGTTGCCACCTTGTTTGTCTTAGTCGCCATCTATAATGTCTTAGTCACCTTCAAAATACTTCGTCGCCACCTCTCAGGTTATTGTCGCCCCTTACTCCAGGTAGTCGGTACCACAAAGCCTTATGGAAATATTCCTTTTAAACAAATTCGACTAGCCCACTCCAAACCTGTCACTACCCTTAGTCTACCATCTCCGTCGAAGTATTGGTTTTAGTCAAAGTCTATGAAACATTCAAAAGCCAGTCAATGTCTGTCGCAAATTTAATGCAAAGGTTGCAGATCATTTGTTTTGGCCTTAGTCGCTATCAGGTTGGTGATAGAAACTTTATGGTTGACATAGCTTAATCCCCCCGTCGACTTTGACCTTTCATTTCGACCCTCGACTACCTCTATCAAATTTTGCACCCAATCACTGCTCATTTCATGGCATACTACCTTGCCTTAGCTTTGGGTCGACACCCCTCTTAACAGCATTAGGTTAAAATAAATTAGGGTTTAACATTATAATTAACATTTATAGTTTGGGGTTTAGTTTTCAAACTTGAAATCTTGAATTTTAAAAGAGGGGCTGGGGTTAATTTCAATCCATCATCATTAAACTGCAACCACCAAATATCAATCTGCAACCACAAGTACGTGTGACAGAGAACAAATTTTGCAAAATCATCCAAAGTCAAAAGGTCAACTCTCAGTCAACTTGGTTTCTTCAAATATATCGAAAGAGGCAAACTTTTTCTTTTTGCTATAACTTCTGCATACGGAGGCCAAATCGCACAAACGAACACTCATCGGAAAGGTAAGAAGATGAACTTTGCACTTGTGAATGTTATGGAGGTAATTTCATCATTTCGGTAGGTAATTTCACTATCAAAGTTCAGCCTTCCTTCAAACTTAAAATGCACATAACTAGATCAAAACACATCCAAATTTAACGAATTTTTTTAAAAAAATTGCATAGAATAATTTGAAATTTTAGTTTTTACTGACTATTTGGCTATATCAGATCATCATTTGCAATTTTTTGTCTGATCATATCTTTGGCATCTAATAATCTATCGGTGCAGCTTGTCAAAGAATGGAGCAAACAAACTATTGATCTATCTTCTGCAGGTCCAAGTAGTCAAAGAACAATCATTTATCACTAAAGTAGGCACACTTCAAATTGGTGCTTAAAATCAACACTGTCTACTTTGTGTCTGCTTTTCTTTTCTTTGCTTGCTTGCTGAGACTGATTGTAACTCGATTTAGCAATAGAAGTATCCTCTCCCCCCGCCTAACCAACGAATCTGGGGTGCATGAGAAACTATTGCTAGCTCTAGAGGGTCTACCTTCCCATTGTGAGAAGGGGTACGACCCAAGTGGAAACAATTCAAAGCCAGACCATTCCAAGCCACTATATAAATAATGCATTTGTGACGAAAGTCACAAATGACAGGTGTTGTTCTGCTATACTGATGAATGTTTCCCCCAAAACCCTGCAGAGCCTAACCTCTACAAGTTGGGAGGCCTCCATTAACAGAGCGAATCACTGCATGTATAGCCACCTGAATGGAAACCCTAACTAGAAACCTCTATGTAGAAGCCAAAAACCCATATCTATTGGTACAAGAGGAAACTCTGATAGTCGTCCCACATTTTTGCAGCTTATGGCAGAGATAGCAAGGTACCTCAAGATTTGTGCATCTTGAGGATCTGGAACTTGGTGTGCCTGAGAAGTGAGTGCACTATAAGGGGGAGCTAGTGCCCCAAGTTCCTAGAGCTATACACCATAAGTAGGCACGGCTAGGTAAAACCAAGTGGGAACCCAACAGATACTGTCCTTACCTAGCCTAGGGTGTACACATTGATCATTTTGTTTGGTGTGCATGCATGTATATGTGAGATCCTGTGTTTGATATCACCACATCATCCTCAACCTACTTGTCATAGCACATATCCTAATCATTACACTTCATCCAATCCTTCCAAACCAAATCATCCTTGTCATCAAATCAATCACATCCTAATCAACCCAAGTCATCCAACCTCATCATTCCACATCATCCTCTTTCTAATCCAATCAGCATCATTTTCCACCATGCCAACATTAGAGGACCTAGTACAAGAGATCATTCACATACTTCACAAAATTCTAAAACTGCCAGACCAATACATCATTCAAAAGGTCCATAACATGATCTCAAAACTACAAACAAGTAAATCACCTCAAATGCAACATCTTATAGCACAAGTACTACACCTCATAGCCATTTTCCAATCACAGACCCAACAAGTACATCATCATCCCTTATCCATTCAACATCAACCAATTCCACCTCATTCCTATGTGGCATCCCCTTCCATTTCACACCAATCTAATCCATCCACATATCATAACAATTTCACATCACCTTATCTTATTCATTATCAATCTAATCTGGCTGCATTTCATTCCACATCACCTTATCTCACATCTTTCCATAACAACTCCACATCACCTAATCCTATACATTCTCATAACAATGCCACATCACCATACCCTACTTCTTCCATTATCAACCATTATCCATAACAACCCGTACCCCAAGATCTTTTACCTACACATCCTGCCACTTCATCTCTTCATCAAACACATTGACAAGACTATCAATGGCCCCCACAACATGAACATGCAAGTCCAAGTGGCCCTTTGTACATAAACCAAGTCAACCCAGGTCCACTTTTGCAACATGATCTAATAGACTTAAGTCCACCTATGCTACAAGACCTAATAACCTTTGAATCAAGTCTAAATGATCCTTTGTACCTAAATCAAGTATCCCTAAGTCCACCTATGCTACAAGACTTAATATCCTTTGATGAGGGAGACACCAACCTAGAGGAAGCATCTTATTGGCATCCTCCATCACCATCCGAGCACATGCCAACACATGAGTCAACTAGTCCTCTCCCAACACCTTCACGTCAACCTTCTAATCCATCAAGCCCTCCACTAAAGGATCCCTTAGAGATGACCCTACAACAATTGGTCTAATAAAATTTGATTGAGCTGCCACCGATAACATTCTTTGAAGAAATCTACTTTAAACCCCATTGGTATAAAGATGATGAATATTGTGCATACCATAGGTGTAAGGGCCATCTCATATCCACTTGTACACAATTTAAAAGATTGATCAAGAACCTAGAAGATTGTGACAAGATTGGGTTAGATAAAATCAATCCATCTAATCCCCTTATCCTTTCATCTAGCCCAAGTCCTAGCCCATCTAATCCCACTATACATCTCACAAGCCCTAATCCAATTAGCCTTCTACCTAATCCCAATCATGAGCCTTCATCTCCCATCAACCCTCCACCTACAAAGGATGTGATTCAAGGACTACTAGCAAGGAATAAACAATCCCCATGTCAGGCACCCATCGATGAGCCTACCAAAGAACCTTTGAATGCTATGTCCACTTCTACAACCTCGTCATGTGGTTCACAACCCCTTCAGCATATTGAAAATTTTCTTCCCATGAGCTCATTGCCCTCTCATGTTGTTGACCAAGAACTCATCCAAGAGCCTCATACTTCCATTCAAGCAACCCAAGAGGTATGTCAAGGAAATAATCTTAAGCATGTGGAAACACTAACTCCCTATCTAAGCCAAGATCAAATCCTTTCCCTTCATCCCATTCATAACATCTATCTTTTCTATGATCAAGATTATATCTATGAAGAAGCTATCCATGAGCACCTTGATCTTATTCATGATTCCATGCCCATCTATGAGCAATTTATCCAATTTGCTCCTATCCATCCTCCGTCTAACCCTAATGAGACAACGTCCACTTCTCATAATGAGACATGTGCCTCCCAAGAACACATAAGCATAGAAGATCAAATCAATACCTTGGATCATAATGAGCAAAATCAAGATCCTAATGATCCTTCCATGTCCACCATCAACTCCATTTCAAATCCATCACATCCTATTAGTCTTACCACCTTTATCCATGAGTGTTCCTCCTTGGAACACCAGTAACCTTTATCCACTTCACTTTCTCCATCCAATAAGGAACTCGTGTCTAGTGTTCCACCTACACCTAGTCCCATTGTTGATCGCATCCTCCAAAACATGAACTACCAAGGTAAAGGCTTAGGCCTTCATGACCAGGGTGTTTTGGAGCCCATCCATGTCAAAGTCCCTTCACACTCATTTGGCCCTTGATACACACCCCAAGGGCAACAATCTAAAGATGTTGGTACTTCCTCCATCCCTCCTAAGTCCACCACTTTCCATCGCACATCCCATCATATACCTAAATCATATGTTGCCATTCCACCTCCATCCTCCTACAAATGTCAGAAGTATGTGACCATACACCTTCCACCATCTACTTTGCCTCTACTACTTCCAACTCCTAATACCCCTCCATCGAATCTACCTCCATTACTTCCAACACCTTATCCATCCATCCATAAATCCTCTAAAAATCCCAATCATGACCAACAAATGCACACATTGTCTAAACAAGGAGCTTCCACCAACCCCACTTTCGTCCACCCCATGGGATTCAAAAGTAAAAATTTGGATGCCTCTACAAATAAAGAAAAAAATCCTAAGGGTCCTCATGCCTTAGGACACAAAAGCAAAAAATCAAAGAAAACCCTATCCCCGAAGTTGCATACACCTACACACCTCAAAGAAAAAATGAAAGAGGTGTGGGTTCCCAAGCAACAAGCAATTACCTCAAAAGTTGTACAAAAGCCACATATATCCACACCCATACCTCTACAAGCAAAGTCAAAAACTAAAATGGTATGGGTCCTTAAACAACAAGCCATCAAGTCAAATGAGGCATCTACCTCTCAATAATCCCAACCATCTCCTTCTGTCCATTCCATCCAAAAATCCCAAAATCCTCCATCCCACATGAAAAGAAAAAATCTAAAAAATACTAAGTCTATGTGGGTCCCTAAATGGCTAAATCAACCATCTCCTAAGCAAACAACTCCATTGCTTCCTACACCACCTTCCCATCATAAGCTTCAACATTTATCATGGTGTGTGCAATTGTTGGTCATGGTTCCCTTCTATCCCACAATTCCACATACCTCCATCTCCCCATTCTTCGTCCACTATCCTACATATCTTCCCCATCCTATTCCTATGGTCCATGCTTTTGCATAAGCCTTCCATCCATAAGTCCTACATGATCCATTATCCACTATCTTCCATCCATCATCCACATCATAATCCATTATCTTCCCTCCATAATCCACATCATAAATCCACTATCGCACCTTTCATAGTCCACCATCTACCTAATCTATCTTTCATGAAATCCCTTACCAACATCTCTGAGCACACTTGACACGGTCCATGTGATGACATCTTTCTAGCGGGACTATCACTTTCATGGAGCTAGACACTTGAGTCCCTTTCGTCCATATCCACCTATCCCATCAAAAGGTCTGTTGGTAATCATTTATGTTTAAGGTTTTAAGCCTGAGCCGCTAGTGGTGCTTGCATAAGCAATCAGGTTTTAAGCATTTAAATATGCAAGCACCTTCCCAAAAAATTTAAAATTCTAACTCTTTTGGCCTCTGCAGTGATAAAAAATGCAAAACATCAATTAAGGTGCAGGTGTCTTTGTATATACAAGGGTGTTTGTATATACATATAGGTCAAAATGTGCATTGGCAGGTGCAAAAGCTCTATCGCCCTTTGAAAAATTGAGTTAGATGCATTTCTGAATATATATCGGGCTCGAAAAGGTGCATATACAAAGGGGGAATCTTTTGCAGATTCTTGGGAATATTCCCACTTTGTATATCGGGTCATATACAAAGCAAAATATATAAGGAGGTGCAAATATACATGTGGTGGGGCCCGTGGATATACAAGGCAGAAAATATATGCAATATACATTCGGGCACACATACAATGGTTAGATACATTGCAGGAATATTCTGGAGAAGATTCCTTGTTTGTATGTGCAAGGAAATGTACATTGAAAATTATACAAGGGCTCGCGACATGCAAAGCGAAATATGCAAAAGGTGAGATACAAGCCGGATTTCAAGGCAAATGTAATCGATTTCATAATTTTTGGGATCCGCCTTGTATGTGAGGCGATTGTATATGCAGTTATACAATGCGATATGCCAGCAGAAAAGACATACAACCTGGACGCGATGGAGGAATGAAATGCATTGAATAAAATTTGAGATCTAGCTTGTATATAAAGTGCTTGTATATGTTCATGCATATACAAAGGCGAAAAAGGGCAAAATTGAAGAAGGGAAAAGCCAGCGATAGAAACATGGGGTGCCTGCATGGCATGACCTGACTGGTTAGCGACTTTTCAATGTTTTTGGGTGCCGTTGATCCTGGCAACGGGAGGTGATCGACGGCCATGTTTTGAACCTGCAGCGAAGGGTTTTTCCTATGCGTGTGCGGTTGTTTTTGGGTGGGAAACTTCAAATGTGTCCGCTACTGCATTCCAGAAGAGGCTGCGGGTAGTTGTGGCATTTATGGCAAAATACAGAGGGATGACCAATGGAGTTGACGGGTTAACCACCTAATTGAAGATGAAAATCCCTAGGCGGCGGTACAGATCCCGATCTCACCTGCTTTGTCATTTGTTTCCCATCTGCTGCATTAAATATTCCTGAGCGCCATTCCTCGTGCATTGAATCTGGCATAATTTTGATCTTGCCTTGTAACTAATTTTGCTGAGTACGCAGTCCTGGTACAAAAGCCAAACTGTGTCACTCTTTTTGTGTGGAAGACTTGGGTAATTTTGGGGAAAAAATAACAAAACACAGAGCATTTCCGGTCCGTTCTATCTCTGTGGAGTTTATGTGTTGCATCTGAGTTGTATCTTGCACATATGTTTAGTTTCAGTGTTAATGTTATATGAAAAATGCTTCTTGCATGTATTTTGTTGTCTGTCTCCACTTGTTGTATGCTTTTCTTCTTCTGAATTTGGTTGCTAAGGGTTTCTCAAATTCTAGAATATAGATTTATGTATTGCATGCCTAATCTCTAACTTCCATTCAAGGAGTGGATTAAATCATTTTAGGTTAAGGTATGGAGAAGATTGTATGTCAATTGGGATGTCTGTAAGTATGGACAGTTAAATACCTTTTCTTGGGTGGTGCCTGTAAGGCAAGCATCAAATCTAACCCCTTAAAACTTGAATGACAGTTGCAAGCCATTCTTATGTATACGTCTAGTTGACTCCTTGCCCTGAGATAGGCACCGATCTGTTCTTGTGAAGTAGTTATGATCCAAAACCCCTGTCTTGCATCCAAACCATCAAATTCAAACCATTTCATATTTCCAACCCGTTAGTTGTAGGAGTAGGATTAGGAACCCCTGCATACTCTCATACCTAACCAGACAAATATGTCCAAGAACGTTGCCAACCTTGTGATTTATCACACAAATCTTGGTCCACGCATGAGAGTATTCTGTCTATTATTACAAAGTTAAATCTTTATGTCATTGAATGAATCAAGGTCATATCTTTATCAAATAGGGACACCCCCTTAGTGCGGAAGAACCAGAAGTGAAGGGGAGGCAGCTCACGCAACCTCCCTTGTCTGTTGGCCGAATTTGCCCGTGCATTGGAACTGGCAAACCCTCTGCCGATTCAAAAAAAAATTACCAACAAGGTCAAAAACAAAAAGAAAAAAAGAAAAAAAAGTAAAGAGAAATCCCTTCATCCAACAGTGAAAACCTAGCAAACAGGCACCCTGGATAAGTACCATGATGAAAACCTAGCAAATATGTGTCATGTGTAAATTTATCTTCTATGTCACCTACACTTGGGGGCACGTTGTCTCATCCTCCTATCATTTTCCAACCTATCATATCATATCCTATCATTTCCTATCGTACCATCCTTATCCATCCACATACACACCTATCCAATTGGGTCCATTCATTCACCCTTCCTTTTTTGATCTTGACAAAGATTGGGGGGAAAATGTTGAAACATGCTCGGAAAAATCTTTTGATGTACCTTATCCCTTCCTATCCATCCTATCGTCGTATCATAATCCCATTGTCTGCAACCCAATCCTATCACTATCCTATTGTCCTAAGCGTTGTCATGAAAAATCCCAAGTATACTATCTAGAATGGGGCATGTTATTTCCTATGCAACATAGTCTTTGAGATCCCATCCTAGCTCTCTTATGCATACATCTGATGTCACCTATCCTCTTATCCAATCATTTATCACGAGTCTTCCTTTCCATCCCTTATCGCCCATCCTTTTATCCATTCATCCTAATCCATCCTATATCCTTTCTTGCACCTAGACTTGGTTTTCTCCCTTGTCATTGGTATTTTGCTTAAAGACTGTACAAATTGTAAATCCATTGACATCTCAAAACATATCAAAAAAATCATAAACTATCCTGAAAAAATCCAAAAAAACCATAAACTTTCCTGAAAAAAAATCCAAAAAAATCATAACATGTCCTGAAAAAATTCAAAAAATCATAAGAAGCCATGAAAAAATACAAAAAAATCACAAATTGCCCTAAAAAAGACAAAAAAAAAATTCCTAAAAATACAAAAAAAAAATCAATAAAACAAAATCAAAACTACATCCCATCTCTATCGTTACATGCCTTGAACCCGTGGACACAAGTATGTAGGCAGTCTAGAGTACGAAGGAAGATGGTGCAGGAGCACTAAGTTGTTGAGATTTTACTTGAGGTTGTTTGGATTAATAAGGTCTCTGAGACCATTTTCTTGATGTATAAGGCTTGAAATCCATACTAGTAAATAGACTATGCCCAATGTCTAAATGAACCTATTGTTATGTTGCTAAGTCCTACTAGGACAGTCATGTTAAGTTTGCAAGAGTCATTAAGTCTTAGTGTTTGTATAGGTAGTCATTACATTTTCATGCTTTTTAGCCTTTTAAAGGCATGTCAAAAGGTGTAGTTGTGTTAATACCTTGTCCAAGGTTAGACCACTTGTTAAAAGATTTCTAATCACCAAAACAATCGGTGGACAGTCACTTTCAAAGACAGTTTCAAAAAAAGAAGACAGTTTCTATTTTTATGCTGCAGTTACAAAACTGAAAAAAAGGCATGATAGTGGGCAGTTGGATCGACCCACTTCACTCCATGCTATGTTTAAGGCTTTTTTTAAGCCTAGGGAGGTGGTATTGTACGGAGAATATTGATTAGATTGGAAAAAAATACTAAAAGAAGCTCTGTTTTATGGTTTTTTCTATTTTTTTTTGTTTTTTCATTATTTTTGCTACAGTACCCGCGACTGTACAGACTCACCAGAATCTCTTAGCATATTGGATGGAAAGTATATGGTTTTAGCTTTAATTTGAGTCTTGTGTGGGATCTTAACAATGCACTAGGTGGAAGATATGACTAATTTCCCCAAAGCTGTTTTTTTCTGAATTTGCTGTTCACTTTTAAAAATCACTGTTTTTCTGCAGTTTTCCGTACATGTACAGCACTAGCATGGCACAAATTTATAATGGATGGAAAGATTTTTGAAGTACCTTTGATTTGAACCTGGTTTGGAGTCTTGAAATGATGCTAGGTGAAAGTTATCAGTAGTTTTCCAAAAACTGTTCTTTTCAGAAATTGCTGTCTCCATTTAAAAAAAATCACTGTTTTCTGCATAAATCCATACTTGTACGGCCTGGGGGTGAAGGAAATTTGTGATGGATGTTTAGGTGGTTGAATTACCTATCCTGTAGACCTTGTTTGGGCTCTAGAAACTACATTAGGAGGGAGAAATTGACTGTTTTCTGTTGACTGTCCCAAAACTTTGAGTAGGGTATCTCTGAGTAGCTAATGGGCATTCCTTCTTTTTATTGGTATTTTCTTGTTTCTAATCAATGGAAGGGAATGTGAAATAGGTTATCCATAGCCTTGTGAAGGTTGCAGGGGTAGGAGATTGTGTATGGTGAGTGTGGGCATGAGAAAGACCCCTACAGAATCATGTGTTAGAGGATGAGAGGAGGACAGCAGTCATGTCAAGAAGGTAGTGAGTTTTGTTCATCATGTTTGTTTGTTTTGTCATTGAAGGCATTAGGGAGTTAGGCATGTGATTGGTTTGGTTATTACAAAGAGATGGAGTTTATATTGAATAGATCATTCCAAGGTAGACATGGAGATAGTTTTTTTTCAATGGTGCAGAGATGTGTGACAGTCTAGGAGGTTGCTGTCCTGCAGACCCTGTATAGTGGGTTGAATAGAAGTTTAAATGGAGTCTCGGTTGGAGTTAGGAATCTTGGTGAGAGGTGTCCTGAAGTCCCTCACTTTGGTGTCAAGAAAATGTGTTGTTCTGAGTTAGAACCCTGTTTTAAGAGAAGCTTAATCTCTGTCAAGAAGAAAACAGTGAAAGGTTCCATTGAAGTTTTGAACCTTGAAATTGCTGACCATGATGCTCTGCATCAGAAGAGCCCAGATTCAAGCACAAGTGATATTCCTCTTTCTTTTCTCATCATCTTCTTCTATCATCAATCTTCATCAAATAATTCTTCAATCACTTCTTCAATCTCATCATCCATCCAAGAACTCCAAATGCAAGTCATCCTTATCCATACCAATCAAGTCAATCAAGCTTGTCAAATTATCAAATCACAATCAATGGTCTTGATCCTAGCCTTGTTGTAGACCTAATCAATTAATCAATCAACCAATGAATCATCAATCATCCTTGTGTTGATCTAGTGATATATCCTTCCCCGCAATGACAACACTATCCTTACCTATCATCATCATCAATCAATCAATCAGCAATTAATCATTGGTTTACAACTTGACAGGGGCAATACCTTGTTTGTTTTTTTATCATTTGTGTATGCTTGCTTGCTTTCTTGTGTGTGTTATCATTTTTATCTTGCATTTGCATCATTATCTTCCCAGCTAATATTCATATCTTGTATCTACACAAGGTTGTATTACGCTGGGGCATGAGACACATCGTCACCTTGGTCCTCATACCCTGGTGCATAACATCTCGTGTTAAATCAAACATATGGTTTCTCACTTTCATTGCAGCATAATGCATCATCCTTTCTTCTATTCATTTTATTTCAAGAGCCTACCTGTGTTTGTCCAACCCGCCTATCCTCTCGAGGGGGCATCATCATCCCATCCTCATCATCATCCTATCATTCCATTCTCATCCTATCTTTCCATCATCCACCATTTTTCTTCTATCCATACCTTAGCTTCTTTGAAATGATGTTGCTCGACACAAATCTCATCATCTCAAACATCATCTCAAAGAGGGGCAAAATGTAGACACCCAAAAATGTCCACTTGTCGCAACGTCACATCAGTTAGGCATCTTGTAGCATCTTTGCCCTAAGTACCTGTTTCATCATCATCATAACCTATATTATAACCTAACCTAGCATTTTCCTCTATTAAATTAAATAAATATGATATTTATTTAATTTAATCCCCCTTCCTCTTAAATTAAAAAAAATAAATATTTTATTTTATTTTATTTATCACTTTATCCCCTTTCCTCTTAAAATAAATAAATAATTTCATTTATTTATTTTAATTCTCACATACCTCATAAATTAAATAATTTTTTAAATTATTTAATTATGACTCACCTACTTACCATTTCGATCACTCAACTCATCTCTTCTACCTTCCATTTCCAACTCATCTCATCACTCAACTCATCACTAATCACCTACCAATTCCATCTCTCTAATCACTCACCTACCTTCCATTTTTCTCTCCCAAGTTGCATAGCAACTTTCCAATTTGATTATAACTCACCAAATTAGAAGGTTTATCCCTCCATTCTCTCATTTTTTCTTATAAATTCACTCATTTCAAAGCCATTAGCATGGATGAATCTTGCATGCAACGTTACTCTGCCAAAATTATTCCCCATCATCCATCATCAATCTATCTATCCTTTCATCCATCAATCGCTATCACTGTCATGCTGCAGATTGTGACCAACCCACATTTTCAACAATGAATAGTTCAACCCATGGTGATGTTGTTTTGATTTGCATGTCTGCATTTAATTTTTGGGTTTGATTTCTTGAGTTTGGGTTGGATCTTGATCTTTGTATTTGTTTTGATCTGGTTAAATTCCACCCAACACACAACCCATTGATATATGGCAGAAGTTTTATTTCCAGAGAACTTGATATATCCGCTTGTTCTTGCTCTCCCCCAAGCGCTACCAAAAGAAAGACTACTCAACACAAAAGACTTTGCTTCTCTTTTGCATGCCTTGCATGCATTAAGCTTGCCACCTTTGAGCTCCACGAAGGGAAATTAGTTATCCCACTCCGCCACCCCGCAGCTTGGTTGGTTTTCTGAGTCCATTACTTGCTATTATCAAGTGGACAGTGAGGTGAGGATCTAAGTGGGTCCAAAATGGCCTCCACTCTTTCCACTAACCGTGGGTGGTGTTCGGCCTAATCACTAAAAACACATATACATTAATAATAAAAAGGAGCCCGATTACAAGGCTAAAAGATTATACCATTATAAACTTCCCATGCATCTATATGATTTATGAGGGTAACCATAACAATCCAAGATGTCACCAAACAACATCATCACCAATATGGTGACACAATCAAAATGTGATTTAGAGGTCGAGTACCACTCCCCCTTCTTCGCTATAAACCCTAGTATTATAAAAAGGAAAATAGATTCAAATCCCCATTTCGAAAATAAATAAAGAACAAGGGAGTACTCGACCACCCGGCTAGACTATCTCTCAACTTACGTCTATGTTCTAGGAACATCGTTTAGTTGAATCGATGTAAACATCATCAAGATAACCCAAACTGACATGATGACACATAAAGGAAATCAACTAGCAAGGAAAATACACAACTCACTCAAACTTACGAGGATTCTTAAGGACGAAAAAAATCTGATACTCAGATGGCAATTCGACCCATTTCCCAATATCTATCTCTTCCTCCCGGATGATACTCTCCTTTCGTCTTCGAAGGAAGATTCTTTTCCTGTTCACACTCACCATCATTAAAATCATGATTAGTGTATCATCATTTGATTCGTAAATCATAATAATTAAATAATCATTTCAACATGTAATCTCCTTTCTAACTAACATTAGTCAGTATCCATATAATCAATGACTAAATCAGATATTTCCACAACATCTAATCATTAAACTATGGTTAATCATCCTGATTACCATACAAAAGTAAAATTAAGCTAAATCATAAGTTGGGGATGTAACATATCTCCCCCCATATGAATCATCGTCCTCGATGATTAAATGTCTTTAGACTGTTAATCAACATAATAAGAAAAAATGTTTTGAGAGCATAATAAAAAAATTTCAAAAGAGATGGGGAAATCTTGCATGAATATCCTCATAGTTTTCCCAGGTGGCATTTTCCTCTGCATATTGGTCCCACTGGACCTTGCATTGAGTTATCTCTTTGTTACGTAAGCATAGCTTACGCGTTTCAAACACCTTGATGGGATCAATCACCACCACCCCTGGGTCCTTCACTTGTATAGCATTCCAATCAAGAATAGGAATTTGATTATCTCCACCATTAAACTTTTTCAAATAGGAAACATGAAAAACATTATGCATCATGGCAAGAGCTAGCGGTAGAGCAATTCTATATGCAACTGGGTTGACTTCTTCAAGAACTTCGAAGGGACCCACATATCTAGGTGCCAATTTGGAGTCTTTCCAAATTTAATGGAACTCTTTTGAGGTTTTACCCTTAAAAGGACTTTCTCTCCCACTGAGAAATTCTTTTCGATGTGCTTAGCATCCGCATAACTCTTTTGCCTATCATTGGCTTCCGCTAGCCTTTTTTAATCAGATGGACTTGCTCTTCCATTTCTGATAGCATTTATGGACCAAGGCTAACCCTATCTTCTCGCTTGTCCCAACTTATAGGGGTTCAGCACTTTCTTCCATATAATGCTTCAAATGGAGCCATCTTAATTACAGAATGATAGGAATTATTAAGGGCAAATTCCACTAGAGGAAGATAATCTTCCAATTTGTATTGTTGATCCATGCAATATATTCTCAACAAATTCTCCAGCACTTGGTTTACCCTTTTAGTTTGACCATCCATCTCAGGATGATAAGCAAAGATTATATTCAACTAGGTTCTAAGTGAAGAGAATAAGGTTTGCCAAAACCTCTATGTCATTCATGCATCCCTATCTAAGATAATCTTCTCAGGAATGTCATGCAATCTAAAAATCTCTTGAACAAATTTACAGGCTATGACAAGTGCCCCATCCATCAAGTTCCCAGGTATAAAATGAGCGGCTTTGGTGAGTCTATCCACCACAACCAGAATAGCATTGTGTATGTTCCTTGACATAGGAAGCCCTTGCATAAATTCCATGCTTATGATTTTCCACTTCCACTCAGGAATTTCATGAGGATATAAGAGTCCGATCGGGTAATGGTGTTCTGCCTTCACCCTCTGGCATTCTATACACGTAGCTACAAAATTTACAGCATACCTCTTCATTCCTTTCCAGAAATATAAGGGTTTCACATTATCAAGTAACTTTGTTACTCCCGGATGTCCCAAATAAGGTGCAGAATGAACCTCCTTCCACACCATATTCCTTAACTCCATGGAGTTAGGTACATACATCCTTCCTTTACACCTTAATAACTCATTCGGTTCAAGATTAAATCCATCCTATCTCAGATTCTGGGGATTCTCTACAAGGGCCTGTTTTACCTACTCATAAAACTCGTCTCCCTTAGACTTTTGTAGTACCTGATTCCTAAAATTAGAATGTATGGAGATCATTGAGGAGATATGTCTTCTCCTACTTAGGGCATCTGCCACGCAGTTTTCTTTTCCTTGGATATATTTAATCTTGAAATCATAATTTGAGATGAATTCCAACTATCTTCTTTGACGAGCATTTAGATGTGGTTGAGTGAACATATATTTGAGCCCTAGATGGTCTATTTTCAGCTCAAAGGGTTTTCCAAGCAAGTACTGTCTCTACATTTGTAGTGCATGAATGACTACTACCAGTTCTAAATCATGAGGGGCATAGTTTTTCTCATAAGTTTTCAATTTTTGGGATTCATATGTAATGACTTGTCTATCCTGGACTAGTACACCACCTAAGCCTTCCCCTAAGGTGTCAGTAATGACTACAAATTGACCCTCTGGGTCAGGTACTTTCAAAATTGGTGCTGAAGTCAATTTTTCCTTCAGTTGGTCAAAGGCCTCCTGGCACTTATCTGACCACTCAAATCTCTTGCCCTTTCTCTGCAAGGAAGTTATAGGGTATGCAATTTTTGAAAAGTTTTTCACAAACTTCCTATAGTAACCTACAAGGCCCATGAAACTTCGAACCTCATGAACATTCCTTGGTACCGGCCATTCCAAGATAGCCTTAACCTTAGCAGGGTCCACAACTATTCCCTTAGCTGAAATTATGTGGCCCAAATATTGCACTTCCTTTTGAAAGAGAGTACATTTAGAGATCTTGTCATATAGTTTATGCTCTCTCAACCTATGGAGAACAATCCTTAAATGTTGATGGTGCTCTTCCTCACTCTTAGAGTAGATTAGAATGTCATCAAGGAAAACTAGGACAAACTTGTCCAAACAATCCCTGAACAAGTTGTTTAGTAAATTCATAAATGCAACAGGTGCATTTGTTAACCCAAAAGGTAGGACAGTAAACTCATAATTCTCGTACCTTGTTCTCAAGGATGTTTTGTGGATGTCCTCATCCTTTAATCTTAATTGGTGATACCCAAACCGAAGACCGATCTTGGAAAATACAGTTTCTCCTCTCATTTTATCAAAAATATCATCAATGCGAGGCAATGGGTATTTATTCTTAATTTTTGCCTTATTTAACATGCGGTAATCTATGCATAACTACAAAGTGCCATCTTTCTTTTTCACAAATATTACTGGTGCTCCCCATGGGGACACACTAGGTATAATCAATCCTTTATCCAAAAATTCTTGTAATTGAGCCTTTAGCTCCATTAACTCTGTAGTGGTCATTCTGCATGGAGCTTTAGATATAGGTTCCAATCCTGGAATTATATCTATGGAGAAATCAAAAGCTCTTTTAGGACGTAATCTTGGTAGCTCATCTGAAAGTACGTCCTCAAAATCTCTAAGAAAAGGATACCTATCCATATTTGATCTCTCCTTATCTATGGACTCCTTCCCAACTTCATTGATTTTTTGAGATTCATAAAACATTAAATCATCTTGGAAATTGATTTCCTCAAAACCACTTAGTTTTTCCATCTTGACAGCAAAAATATGGCATCATTTTCTTTGAGCTCTTTTCATTTGTAGGGCAGAAATTTGTCTTAATTTGACTTCCCTAGGGTTCCCTTAAATAAAGACTTTGTTTCCTAAGTCACCAAGACATTCTACTATTTTGGCATAACAATCCACTTTGGCTCGATGTCTCCATAACCAATTTATTCCAAGGACAACATCGTATGAGCCCAATGGTGGTACATAAAGGTTTACCTCAGTGGAGAAACTTGGAAGTTTAACCCTAGCCTCAAACAGGCATTACTCTACCTGAGCCTTGGCTTGATTTACATATTCCACTAACCATGTGTTTTCCATGTATCCAGCCTTTCTAGGAATTTTACTCAAAATTTTAGGGGAAATAAAACATTCGGTAGCACTAGTACCTATCAAAATTAAAATTGGACCACCAAATAAAATACCTGTAGTTTCAATGGGAGTAGTTTGGTATTTGGACTGCCTATTGTCCAAGGCTGCATGGATGCATTGCTAGAATGCCGCCTGTTGAGAAGGTAGAGAGATTCCTTGTGGTTGTGCTCCCTGTGTCTTATTAGGACACTGGTTGGCATAATGATCTCCACCACATGTATAGCACCCTCCCACAGGTCCTCGTCTTTCCTGAGGTTTCCCATAATTGTCTCCATTTTTATTGGAGTGTTTATGGCCCTTCTTCTCCCCCTTGGACTTAGTTTACTTATTCTTGGCCCCTTTATCATTTTTCTCAGTAAAATCCTACTTTTCCCTCTTTTTCTTAGAAGGTTGGGAGGATTGGGACTAATTATACCTCTTTCTATTCCTTTCCCTATAAGAAGACATAGCTTTCAGTTTGTGTTCCTATTTGATGGCCTTCTCATAGACCTGGTCCATTGAAGTGGGACCATGCATGTCAACCTCACCCCCAAGATGGGTATTCAATCCCATTATAAACTATTTGATGCGAAATCTCTCATACTGTTGGTACTAGGGCACATACTTAAGTAGGCGAGTGAAATTTTCCTAGTATTCGTTCACAGATAATTCACCCTGTTTCAGATTCTGAAAATCTATAAGCTTCTGGTCATAAAACAGCTGAGGCAACCATCTTTGCCTAAAGAGTTCCATGAACCTATCCCAGGTTAGACTTGTAGACCTCAAGCCTAAGTCCATCTTTTTGTTCATCCACCATGTGAATGATTCACCCGCTAATTGGTATGTTCCCCAAACCACTTTAGTGATCTCAGTGTAATTTCTTATTTCAAAATACTTTTCCATCTCTGTAAGCCATGCCTCCACGGCATCTCCACTTACAGACCCATCAAACTTGGGAGGCATAACCTTTTTCATGTCTTGGGATAATTCCAAAGCCAAATGGCTTCTTCTATCCTCTTCTTGTTTGGCCTCAGAGTTATTCTCTTCATGCTCACTTTGGGTGGTGTCATTATAACATGCCTCATCATCACCCCCATAATAAGCTTCCCGCCTGGGTCCTTGCTGACCCCTGACCTCCTACTCGAGAGTTCCTACTCTCGCTCTTGATTCTTGAAGCAAAGCGAGGATCCAGTCGAGTTTAGATTCAGAGTGCCCTGAAGATTGCCTTTCATCCTACTATCTCCCATCCTGGTTCTTATCTGAACCTTACTGCAATCTACTTCTCCTGAAGTTTGCAGATTAATCATGGATTAGCTTTCCATATCATTGAATCCATTCATAATATAAAGCTATTCTCATTCATGTAATCTTTAACAAGAAAGGAAAGATTGCCTGAATTTTTCAATTGCATTATAGTTTTTTTTTCACAAATTAAATATAATTCATCCAAAATTACAAAATTGTGTTTACATCTTGCTACTGCAAGTCATTATCAGTTTGGGATACCATCCCATGTTTATTTCTTAACCTTGAGATTTATCACATCAGTTTTAGGAGGTGGACGTACTCATAGGTACTCATCCACAACCTCCTTATTTACATCAAAATCCTTAGGGTTACTTTCCATAACCAGTGCTTTAGGTGCAGAGGGCTCTGTTGATTCATCTTTAGAGTTAGGAGCAACAATCCTAACTACTTTCCTCAACTCCTACTTGATGTGTTTAACAGCATCAGCGAAGGTCTCCTCATCATTGAACCATGTTCCTACTAAGAAACTAGTTTGTTCAAGACATCTCATTCTTGAGGCTCGCTCCCTCAAGGTCTTAAGATAATGTAGGTAATGTCCATTTTTTGTTACCTTATTTCTGAGTGTTGTTCTAATTCTAACCATTCTGGTATAGAACATCCAAACATTAGCATCTATTAACATTGGATAAAGATAATCATCAAGTAGTGAGATCATAGGTCCATGTATTAAACTCGGTAGCTCTGATACCATATGTAAAATGACATTTCATAATACCCATAATTAACCATAATTATTCATCTTAACTAAAACTAGAACACATCTTGATTAACGAAATCATAGTTAAACAAAATGAATTATCATCATCATAATAATTAAGTATGTTATTATTTTCCACAACATAACAAAACTTAGAATTACAATATCCAAAGGATACCACAATAGTGAATGACCATCACTATATATGTACAAAGCTATGCTCAAGGCACCAAATATAAAAATATGCATAGTAGCTGACTATCCAGTCATATAAAGAAAAAGCATTGTATTTGGAACTTTGACATCTGTCTTCATAAGCCTCGGCTTGTCTTCTGCTTGCGAAGGAGAGCATCATCCAAGTGCTTTTCCTCCAACCACAAACTGGTGGTCCCCTGCACAACTTCCTACCTGGAAGCAGCCCTACCCTTCATGGAAGGTATAGATATAAGGAAATGTTAGGTTTGCCATCTAAGTATCTAGTGTTGTGTCCTTCATAATGTTTCATGGCCATACAATTATAGATCCTCTCTAACTATGTATGACGCTACTGGAAACATCATGCCATCTAGATCACTGTGGACCAACAATGCACGCAGAGACGAATGCATTACTTTGGCCAAAGATTTACATACATATAAATTTCATAGTGAATGGAGTCGTATGTCCACCACCTCGAATCGACTTAGAAGTTGTCTCATCCTACAGTGTTCATAATTTGACACTCGTTTAGGCCTAGGATAAATAAGTTCAATTCATTCTTAGTCCAAATCTTGGACAATCAACTCCTATCATGGGAGTATGTCATATATATTATGTTACTTTCACAATAGGGAACATGCGACTCCTCATCACTCTGTTCCATTTTTCAACATGGTAATAGTCAAATCAAGTATTCCAACTTAGGACCTTCCTAGGCTCACAGTTTCATGTTGACTTACCATAAGGTTTACATTCAAGTTCATAATGTCAAAGACTTATAGTACAATAGTCCAATAAGATGGTCTTAACAAAAGACTCCATCTCATATATCCACATGAGTTTAAAGCATTTTATACTCCCTTCATGGAGTTTAACCACTAAGAAGGAGGTGGCTTTCATTTACAATACAATGTAAGGGATTTAGACTAAACTTAGTTTTCAATCTTGTAAAGAAATAATTATCAAGAAGAGAGAACTCTTCAATAAAACCGGCATGCATTTAATGTTGCCTTGAAGTAATAATACTTACTAGCATTTATCAAACCTCCTTCCTTTACAAGGAGTCAATACAAATACTCGTTTAAATTTAAGGTCTGCATTATGGTTATCCTAATAACCTTCTTTCGCAGTCAATCACTATGGCTGAAGTTCTCAAGAACAGTAACTAAGTGCTCCATGCACATTCACCGGTTTAAAGATTAATGATGGATATCATTATGGCTCAAGGAGAGATTCTTTGTCCACACTCAAGTTGGTTTTATCGATGCACAAACCCTATCATAACAATTTTAAACGCTTTGTTTACTGAGCACAGTCAGCTCAAGTACAATAATGTTAGGAACCCGTGTTTAACCCTTCTCTTTACTTTGTTAGTATATTACATTTGTACGCATATGCTTTGTAAGTCATCCCGTGAGTATATTGTATTATCCCACATTCATGGGAAGTAATAGTTGTTTAGATTAGATTTAGTATATAAGTACATGTTGAGGCCAATGAAGGATCCACGAGTTTATTGTATTGAGCTTGCTCAAAGGAGGTTGCCCCCTCGAAATGGCCTGCGATCAATAAATTACTTCTGTGTTCTGCTATTTCTATTATTCTGTGCATTTTTCATTATATTGTTGCAAGAGGTTCCTCTCATCTAGTATCAAAGTGCTTTCTTGGGCTCGCTGGGTGGAATTTCTGGGAAAAAAAATTTTGCGGTGGCCTCCAGCCGTTGTGATTATTGCTGTTCTTTTTTCTTTGCATCTATATTGTTCATTTCAATTGCAGGTTCGGGTCAGGGAATAATCCCTATCCACTTAACTGTGGGAAGTGCATGGGCATAGCCCTAAAACTCATTGTGAGGAGTACCATAGGAACCCTGAAGTAGCTGACCCATTGAGAGGACCTACCAGCGAAAAGGGCAACAGCCCCTACCTGATTAACTAGTTCACATCTGTGAGGTAAACTAAGAGCTGTCGTTTGTGGCAAAGCGGTTATCATCTTTACCTAAGCCGTGGAGTGAGGGGTACTACCCCAATATGCAAGCTGTTAGATAGCATTAGTAGTCGAATGAATCCCCTGAACCTTTAGGAAGCCGAACATACCTGGGGTCCATATCTATTTCCAGCTGACAAATCATAGATTGAATTTGTCCAGAGCCATTTGCAGATCCCGTTGCAGATCGTTTCCAAGAAAAAAATTTATTTTTTCGCCGTATCTTCCTTGCTTTAGCTCCGTTTCCTCTGAAAATTCACTGGAACCCCTGAAATTCCATTCTGCATATTTCCTTCCTTGAGGACCCTATCCCAAATTCCACTTATCGAAGCCAGAAATCCCACATTTGTCTATTTTTAGGGTTTGCCATAACTTCTATTCTCACCCAATCGCCTTCAAATTTTGTCATAGTGTTCATTTCCTATTTCTACTCCTTTGTCCCTCTTGGACAAATTTTCCCATTCTTTCACCCCGCTTCTAAAATCCCCATTTTCTGCTTCCCTATCCCTCAGAAAGTGTCCAAAACCTAGTCAAACCCCAATTACCCATCAGAGTTTTTCCCAAATCCAAATTTTCCTTTACTAAAAAAGTTTTTGTTTTTCTACCCATTCCAAAAAAAAAAATCCTGGTTATGGTTGTCACCCACGCTGGAGAAAAAAACATGGAGGAGGAACTTGCTGCCATCAAGACCAAACTCCAAGATCTGGATGAAAAAATTATCGGGCTCAATCTTCAGCATTCAGCCATGAATAGTAGACGGCAACTAGAGTCTTCTATAGATATAGGGTTTTCTTCTTCCGGTAATTTTCGTGGACTGAAGTTTGATTTTCCTCGCTTCAATGGTGATGATTCAACTAGATGGATATACTAGGCAGAACAATATTTCAATTTGCATAATACTTTTGATGTCAACAGAATCCCACTTGCCTCCTTTCATTTGGAACATGAAGCCCTTCAATGGTTTCGTTGGTACATCAAAGCTCACAAAGAGCCAAAATGGACAGATTTTTGCAAACTCTTTTTGCAATGATTTGGCCCTGGTGCTTTTGATGACTTCACAAGAGCACTCATAAAACTGTGCCAAACAGGCACTATGAGAGAATATCAGACAGAATTTAAAAAACTGGCCAATCACATAGAGGGATTGTCTGATGAATTCTTCAGGAGTTGTTTTGTCAGTGGTTTGAAGGATGCAATTCGCTCTAAGGTTAAAATGTTATGTCCAAGCACAATGATGGAAGCCTTAGGGTTGGCTAAGTTGGCAGAGGACAAGATCACAGCTCAACTACGCTCTAAATCCAATTTTGTTCCATTCAGAAATATGGATCCCCAAAGCCCTCAAATAATGCCAGCTCTTAGAACAACTCCCATCAAGCATTTGACTGAAGCAGAGATGCAGGCACGTAGAGAAAAAGGGCTTTGTTATAATTGTGATGACAAATTCACTCGAGGACATAGATGTGTTGAGCAAAAGCTCTATCTCTTGGATGTGGATTCTCTGCCTGAAACTAAAGTTTATGCAGATGCTCAAGATATAATAGCTGATCAAGTTAAAACTTAACAGTTGCCTATTGACCCTACTTCTCAGGAAGACCACCCAGAGATCTCTCTCCATGTCGTAGTAGGAGTTACCACCCCACAAACTATGTGGGTCAAGGGTTACTTCAAGAAGCTCCCTCTTACATTACTCATTGATTCTGGTAGTACTCATAACTTCATTGACCCTCGAATAGCCAAACAGGCTGATTGTTTTGTTCATCCTTGCTCTAACTTTGAAGTCATGATTGCCAATGGGGGCACATTACCTTGCAAAGGAAGTGTCACAATGTGCATATCTCTATTGGAGATTATAACCTGCGCTCTAACATGTTTACCTTGCCCTTAGGCGGATGTGATGTGGTTTTGGATGCCTAATGGTTACACACACTTGGACCCATCTTATGGGATTTTTCTGAACTTTGGATGCAGTTTTCAGACAATGTACACAAACACACATTGAAGGGCTTACAACCGAGGTCTCTCAGCATCATAAGTTCACATTGCCTGGAAAAGCTTCTTAAGAAGAATTCACATGGTGTCATCGCTCAGCTTCACTCCATTCAGATGCAACCATCCATGGTCTCCACTACTCCTTCAACTCTACAATGAATGATGGCTATTTTGCATGCAGTACAGAAGTGACGGCCATACCTACTAGGGAATCATTTTTGCATCAAGGATTCTCACAAGAGCCTGAAATATTCCTGGAACAATGGGTCACCTCCCCAACACAACAAAAATGGATCAATAAACTCATGGGTTATGACTATGAGATCACTTACAAGAAGGGTAAGGACAATATTTTGGCAGATTCTCTTTCTCGCACATGTGATGACCAAGCTTCTCTTTCAACTATTTCTATGTCTGTTCCAAATTGGTTGGAATCTGTCTCGCAAACTGTCTTCTATGAACTCTATGTGTCTCCATCAGTAGGGCACTCTGGGTTCCTCAAAACTTATGAGCGGGCATGGCATCACTTCTTTTGGAAGGGAATGAACAGGGTGATTCAACAGACTGTGGATGCATGTGATACCTTAGAGCAACAGCATCAGTGGGAAAAGTGGCTCCCTCTCACTGCATGGTGGTACAATAACTCCTACCACACTACATCTAACATGACTCCATATGAAGCAGTCTATGGTCAGGCACTGTCGGCGCTCCTTTCATACTCCCCCAGTAGTTCACAAGTTCTGGCAGTCAACATGGTTTTCTGCACCCAAGATCAGATTAGGGATCATAAGCTAGCTCCTTCTTTCCATGTTCATCCAATATTTCATGTCTCTTGTCTAAGTAAATTTCTTGGCGCCAACGACAGAGCACAAACTATTTTACCACAACTGGATAATGAAGGATCCATCCTTTTGGAGCTGAAGGTAATCCTCGACAGGGCACTCATCCTCTTTTCTCTTGATCCATCACAGAGGTATTAATTCAGTGGCATGGAATGCACCCAGAGATTGTTATAGGGGAACCACTCCTTCAGATTCAGCAACAATTTCCACATCTTACGCTTTGAGAACAAAGCTTTTCTAAGAGGGAGGGGATGTTAGGAACCCGTGTTTAACCCTTCTCTTTACTTTGTTAGTATATTACATTTGGACACATATGCTTTGTATGTCGTCCTGTGAGTATATTGTATTATCCCACATTCATGGGAAGTAATAGTTGTTTAGATTAGACTTAGTATATAAGTACATGTTGAGGCCAATGAAGGATCCACGAGTTTATTGTATTAAGCTTGCTCAAAGGAGGTTGCCCCCTCGAAGTGGCCTGCGATCAATAAATTCCTTCTGTGTTCTACTATTTCTGTTATTCTGTGCATTTTTCATTATATTGTTGCAGGAGGTTCCTCTCAAATAATGATAGCTTTAGGGTGTCATTTAATTATTTTCAGTCCATGCCATATCAGCACACAATCATATATGCATGCTACAATAAGCACTAGCTTGGCCTGAGGGCCTCGAGCAACTTGGTGATCAACTGAAATTATAAGTTAGCTTTATAGATTCATATGCTACCTCAAGGGCCTAGAGGTTCTCTCCATATTGTATACAATATCAAGGTTATACAACAGAGTTTATGACCTTGAAGGTCTGGTTATATTAACATATGCATTTGCTTAGGCCTCAAGGGCCTTTAACAATAACCATAGTATAATAATCAAAGCAAGTTTAACTTTTAAATGTCGACACAGTCGACCACATACATACAGTGGTAACATTTAGTTATCATGCTTAACTACTATGAATCATTCAAGATTATAAATCATACATGTAGGTATTATATATGAATGTTGGAGTCGGTCTATTGATGGCTCTAATCTAAGGATTATCAAATTTCCAACCCGCTAATATATGGCAGAAGTTTTCTTTCCAGAGAACTAGATATATTCACCTGTTCTTGCTCTCCCCCAAGCGCTACCAAAAGAAAGACTAGTCAACACAAAAGACTTCGCTTCTCTTTTGCATGCCTTGTATGCGATAAGCTCGCCACCTTTGAGCTCCATGAAGGGAAATCAGTTATCCCACTCTGCCACCCCACGGCTTGGCTAGTTTTCTCAGTCCATTACTTGTTATTATCAAGTGGACAATGAGGTGAGGATCTAAGTGGGTCAGAAATGGCCTCCACTCATTCCACTAACCGTGGATGGCGGTCAGCCTAATCACTAAAAACACATATACATTAATAATAAAAAGGAGCCTGATTACAAGGTTAAAAGATTATACCATTATAAACTTCCCATGCATCTATATGATGTATGAGGGTAACCATAACAATCCAAGATGTCATCAAATGACATCATTACCAATATGGTGACACAATCAAAATGTGATTTAGGGGTCGAGTACCACTCCCCCTTCTTCGCTATAAACCCTAGTATTATAAAAATGAAAATAGATTCAAATCCCCGGTTTGGAAATAAATAAAGAACAAGGGAGTACTCGACCACCTGGAGAGACTATCTCTCAACTTACATCGACATTCTAGGAACATTGTTTAGTCGAATTGATGTAAACATCGTCAAGACAACCCAAACTGGCATGACGACACATAAAGGAAATCAACTAGCAAGGAAAAGACACAACTCACTCAAACTTACGAGGATTCTTAAGGATGAAAAAAATCTGATACTCAGATGCAAATTTGACCCATTTCCCAACATCTATCTCCTCCTCCTGGATGATACTCTCCTTCCGTCTTCGAAGAAAGATTCTTTTCCTGTTCACACTCACCATCATAAAATCATGATTAGTGTATCATCATTTGATTCATAAATCATAATAATTAAATAATCATTTCAACATGTAATCTCATGTCTAACTCACATTAGTCAGTATCCACATATTCAATGACTAAATCAGATATTTCCAGAACATCTAATCATTAAACTATAGTTAATCATCCTGATTACCACACAAAAGTAAAATTAAGCTAAATCATAAGTTGGGGATGTAACATTACCCAAATAAATTCTATTTCTACTCAAGGAGTCACATGGTGAGTATCTTTAGGATTGATGTTTACCCTTGTACCACACTAAGAGATTGGGCGATGGTCTTAAGCTAGGATGTACAAGTTTCTAGGGAGTTCTCAATATACACAAGGTACTTTGAGGCACAAGATCGTGAACAAAGGGCCCATCTACATGTGTGAGACGAGGAGGGTCTCTCCTATTCTCATCACCTCACAAGGCTTGGTGGACCAAGGATCTTGGGGCTCCGCTTAAACATGACAAAAGCTTCTCTTTGAGGTACAACTTTTGCTCTCCCCCTTTTTAAATACTTCATCGGTACACGTGGTTGAGGTCATCCCTTGGGGTAATGAAATCCCCAAGCAAGCCTCCTAAAGGAAAGGAATACTATTCACTTTTGATCTCCAAGATCTCACAAAGTACAAACAGAGAGCATATGTGAAATAGCACCTAGGTTTGAACATAAAACAAATAGGATGATGGAAGACTTCTGATCCCCAAGATCACTTCAAGAGTGTGAGGGGAGAGCATATGCCTTCCAAAATCCTAAGACAAAGCATACACATTCATTTCCCCTACTTTAATTTAATGTGCCTAATCTAGTATGAAAATCAAGTTCTTTGATAGTGGGGCTGCAAGGAAATTGTTAGTAGTTGCTTGAAATAAGTCTTTGATTATCGTAAAAAGCTACAAAACCCTTGTCAGATGGATCACCAAATCACACAAGTTAGAGAATTAGTCCAAGATAAAAACTAACAAAAGATGTATCACAACTACTAATGATGTTAAAATATGATTAGAGTTCTAGATTAAATGTGTAAAGACAGATCAAAATTGTAAAAGTTTATACCAGATACATCTGCCGAAACACAGACCACCTCCACCAATCTGGGATGTATCCGTCGATTTCGCAGCTCTACATAGAAAATGGACCTTGGTTAGCAAATCAAGGGATTAGCCCATTAAAATGAGTATAAATTAAAACCTGGACATCATAACCCCTTGTAAAAATATTTTCTGACAAAAAATAGACATCAAATATTTCACAAAAAATAACAAAAAAATGTTTTTTAAAGCACAAATGTTAGGTTGTTGACACCCGACAGAATTGCCGAAGAACATAACTAATTTGCTGATCTAGAATAGGTATGTTGAATTGGGATGACGTGTTAAGTCCTGTAAGAAAGCAATGTTAGATGTAGAAATATGCAAGGTTAGATAAAATCCAACAACATAGCACCTTGTCAGTTTAACGCTCTGTCATAAATTGAAAGAAAAATAAGCAAAAATGTTACAAAAGTGTTTTAGGGATGTTTTGAGACTCTAAACGCATCTGCTAATCCATAGAACGCTTTCGTCAATCTGGGACATATCCACCGAACTGACACCTGCAATTGCAACACACACTTAAAAGACCAAATTTAAGTTAAAGGCTAGGGATGTGGGTCCCATCAGGCGTGCCAAAATGTATGCAAGTGAAACTGAACCATAAAGAACGAGATAAAACATGTTCAACCTATTCAATTCAATCCCAGTTACAACCTCAAGATAAGACAAGAAGGAGGAATTCAAACAAAACTAATTGCACCCATAAAACCTTACATTCTCCTTGATATGTCCTAGATTATGATGAAAATGGCTTGTATGTCAAGTGTTCAAACTAGCAACATATACTTGCATTCAAAGACTTGATGAAAATGACATGGGAGTGCATCCATTTATAGATTTTTGAGAGCATGGATGGAGGAATAGGATTGAAAATCAAGATCAATGGCTCTCGTTTCTTGAGACATCTCAAGAAAGGAGAGGATGGCAAGTGTCAAATGGAGATTTGATGAGAGGAGAGACTCCATGATTCAAGGAGGATCTAAGGGTGGAGACTTAGTCTTGGGATTAATGGATGGTTGAGATTGAGTGGGTAGATGGAAGGTGTGGAGTTTTAAATGGAAAGGTAAGGTTTTGAATTTTTCAAGTTTTAAAAATTGCATGGGGGAGGACAAGTGGAGAATTTTAAATTAGATGAAAAGTGCATGGAAGATTTATCCATGCTTCCAAGTACCACTTGTCATGTACATGCATGCACTTTGCATGTACAATTTATGACAAGTTTATCCTCTAGAAGCATGGGGAAATGTAATCCTTGATTAGATTAAATTAATCCATGTACAAACTTTTAGGAGGATTTAATGATTATTACAAAAAGTAATAAAAAATGGACAAAAGGATGAATTAAATAAATAGTCATATTTATTTAGTTTTTGGAGTAAGGGGAACTATACTCTTAGGTAAATAAATATTTATCTAAGGCTATGTTGGAAGAATTATGGGATAAGATGATTTTAGGTGATGGAAAGGTGTGGGAAAATATTAATTAAATAATAAAATATTATTTAATTAATATATGTGTCGAATAATAGGATAATTTCTCAATATAAGTTGATCAATTATAGCGAAAATGGGTAAGAAATGGTGTGACCATTTTTAGGTTTCTACTAAGAGGAAGGAACATAAGGAACCTTGGAGGTGGGATGGGTGACAAGAATGGGAGAGGGTCAAGTGGGAGGGGGGAAGATACACTATACAAAGAACTAGAAGAATTGATTTTAGATCCAATTTCTTGAAGATTATCATGACCAAATGGTGTGCCTAAAATACTTATGAATATTTTTAGCCAATTGTGTAGGAGAAGTAGCATTAGCAAGATCTTGGAAAATTGATTGTGCAGTAAAATAAATCTCTTGCTTATTCATAAATCAACCTAATTACGATTAGCATCCGTGGAAACAATAGTAATATCCTATTCAATTGAATGAAAAAACATAATAGGATTTTAAAAAAATAATTATTTTTAAAGATAAATTAGAGTAATTGTAAGACTTTGGCATAAACACAACACACCAAAGCCTAAAGGATAAAAAATGATAAACCAAGGCTAAGTGACTAATATAATATCAGAAAAAATAACAAGTCTTAAATTTGAAAGTCTAAAATTAGAAATCAAAAGACAAACCTTATGTGGGTGTAAGAGAGGATGGGTTCAACAAAATTAAAAGGTAAAAGACTAACCTTTTCAAATAGGAATCCTAGGGTAATTAAATTAAAAAACAATAGTTAGTAAATACCCTAGGATAATGAGATCGAATTATAACTATCTAGAATAGATCCACTAAAATAAATATATAATTTAAATAAGAGTTAATTGGAATCTATATAATGGGATATGCAATGCAAGATGTTTGGAAATGATTTGTTAGTGTGTATAATTTAAATTGGGACTTGTCAAGCAAATGCCTTAGAATCTAGAAAATTATTGTCTATCTATCCAATTCACTTATGTAATTACAAAAATTATTTGCACTTTCATGGATCTAAATTTTCATCCATGAATCTAAATTTATTAATTTTTCTATCTATTTATGGTTGAACTTGGTGTCTTGAACATGTATGTACAAAGGTTTGGTATTTAGGGACACCATTAAGGAATCTTCTAAGCAAGTATTTATTCTACTTCTGTCAAACCCTTAGGATACCAATTTAAATTTGGCTTTTGGAAATGAATGAAAAAGTAGTCATGCATACATGCATATATTCTAATGCAAGAAGATGATGTAGTATTGATTATCTAATAATGTTCCATGAATGATGATGCAAATAGTAATTCTCAAGAGCTTCTAGATGATTTTAATTGAATTAGGGTAAGTCCTCAAATACAACTCTAAAGGGTGCAAATGAAATGTTTCACACTTGTAGTTGGTATGAAGGGTTCATCTTGAGCTAAAATTTGAATTTGAATTTGAATTTAAATTTTGAAATAATTTGGGTCATTTTTTAAAATTCCAAAACTTAACTAGTTTAGTTATACAACTATTCATCTAAACTTGGGTGGTGGATGGATAAATTGAGGGTTAGAACATGTTCTTGGGAATGAGTACAAATGGAACTAGGTTAGGTTCAAGTTATATGTCATCTTTTATGTAGAAATCATATCAATTGTACACTAGTCATTGCATAAAGGATAAGAAAATAAAAGTGGGCCCAAAATGAAAGAGAAAAGTGCAAGGCATACAATTTTCACCATTACAAAGATATCGCATTATAATGTATAACATCACCCTTATCAAAAGAATCACAATTCAAAAATTATGTTGGCCCATATATCATTTTTTCTTAATATCAAGTGGGTGCAAGATAATTAAGGCTGAAAATGACACTTTAGGCAACTTTTTGCCTATAAAATAGAGTTAGTTGTACTCAAGGTAATGATTTATTTAGCACTTATAGATACAATATGACATGGTATAAAATATGAAATATAGAATTATATTTCTAGTTTTCAAAAATGTAATTTATTCAATACCCAAACAATTAAAGTTGGTTAAGTAAAGGATGTACAAATGTGACACTTTTTCCCACTTTGATAGATGCAAAAACCTACGTGTGTATGAATGGCCTAATGACTAGTAAATGTAAGTATTTGTCAAACTCTTTTGCAAACAAATTTTATTAATGTTGAGGTGTGGGGTGGATTGTTTATATTTTTATTAAATATTTAATAGGATTAAGGTAGAAATAGCAAACCCCTAATGTACAAATGCCTTAAATTGACCTAAAATAATCATAAATTTTTAACATGTGTGTAGAGCATGATGTCTATCTTGGGTTCATATAGTTTTTTTCTATAGAATTAGAAATAAAAAGTTATTAAAAAGAAGCAAGTATACCTTTTCAAGTTTTTTAGATATTTTGTTTTGGAAAATGATAAATAATAAATAAATTAGGTTTAAAGTTTCAAAAAAATGATATTTGAAAAGTAGACCATTTTCCTCTACAAAATCCTTTTTTTTGTTAAAAATTAGAAATGTGAATCTGTCATCCATATTAATCAAAGTGAAGTTTCTCGATATTAGTTGGATATCTAGTCCATCAAGTCCAAATATTGAGTCTATTGAGATTGGACATCTAGTTCATTCGAATATTCAGATCTACCAAATATGTGGTAAGGCTTCAATGTTGAGCCTAACCAAATATATGTAGTCTAGGTTAACTAGATATCTAGTTCCATCAAAAAATTAGCACCTGGTTGTGGCCCTTCACAACACACCCCTATTGTATCATCAAAATTGGGGACCTTGTATTTCTCTTTAGTCTTTTACCCATTCTTGTACATTAATTTTCAAATTATTTTAGTTTTTGTGTTTTTTATTCTTTCAGTGGGTAAAAGTGTCATAAGGGAAAATTTTGGAGTGTTTACTTCTTTGGTTTTTGTTGAAAATCTTAAAAAATTCAATGGTTTCTATTTATTGCAAGTTTCAAACCAAGCCTAACAGCCAATTTGCAAGTTGCAAACCAGACCCAAACTCTAGTTTGCAAGTTGCAAACCAAACCCAAACTCCAGCTTGCAACCGGCCCTGTGTGTAGTCTTTTTTGTGGGCATCTATTTTTAGCCCAACACTTCATTTTCTTGACCTTTCAGTGCCATTTTAATAATTTGCCTACCATTTCACCTGTTCAAGTTTGGTTTTTTCAAGATTTTTCTTGTGCAGGTTTGCATTCATGTTTTAGGTTGGTTTACATGAATTTTCTTGCTAATTGATTTTTCTTTTTTCCCTCTTTGGGTAGGGTTTTTCTGCAAGTTCAAGTGTTTTCATATGATTTAGATTTCTTCAAAGATTTATATCTAAAATGTGCTTTGGATTTAATAGTTGATAGTTTTTCTCACTTCTACTGTCATTGTGATGCTTTCCTTAGTTGATTTTAGGAGTTTGACATGATTTATTGAAGACCTAGTTTAAGTTTAGACTCCCAAAAATTTTACAATTTGTAAAATTTTGCATACTACAAACTGGTTGCAAATTCTAGCCAGCAATTGCATTCACTTTACACTTTATAGTTTTTTGCAAATTACAACTAGAGTCTAAAATCTTGTCGCACTTTGCACTTCCAAAACATTTTGTAGTTTATAATTTTTACAAACTACAACCAAATTCTGAACTTCAATTACAGTCTAGAAACCTAAAACTTTTTACAGTTTGCAAGTTCATGTGTGCTACAAACTGAATGCAAACTCTGACCAACAATCACACTTTATTTACAACTTACAACTTTTTACAAACTAAAACTGAAGTTTGAACTCCAATTGTAGTTCACAATGTACATTCATTTTATAGTTGCAATACTATTGCAAACTACAAACCAAATTCAAAATCCAGTTTGTAATTTCTAAATTTTCAACAAAATCTAAAACTCTCCAAGATGGTTCAAAAATATAATTTTTTTTAGGGAAATAGAATATCTATCAATTTTTTTTATCATACTAACCTATTTAATTGATGTAATTACATGGTTTTGGATTAATTTTTGTATTAGTTACATCTTGTAAAATAATGATTTATTTATAAATACTAAGGCACATCTAGTTGTGGTAGGAACTTTTGATCGGGAATGTCTTCACCAATGAAGATGAAGTGCGAATACAAAGGTGTGGAACCACCTTAAAAATTAGTATTTGAGATGGACAACATTTCTTATACATATTTTGGGCATGTGCAATTGGAGGAGTTTCACAAAAAGGATACTAGAAAGAAAGAAGACCAAGATGGTACAAAACATCAATTTGAGTGGCCTCAGCCAAGCAACATTCTATTTGGTTTTTGTTTAATCTCTAGACCTAGTAATGACATGCACAAGATTTTATAACAAGAAAGACAAGGTGGTTAGAACAATTGACGGGAAGGTAAGTGTTAGAATGCATAGGTCAACTGAGAGGGGGGTGAATCAGTTGTACATTAAAAACATTAAACCCTCAAAACTATTCCAATCTTCAAACTCTTATTATGCATTAGCAAAATGTGAACATATGAAGCATTAATGAAAACACGTCCAAACACATAAGAACACTAGATTTACATGGAAAACCCGAGAAGGGAAAAACCACGGTGAGGATTAACTCACATATATATATATATATGAATAGCAACACCGAATACAAGTAAGCTCACTGCCAAGGGCTCACTACCTAAAAGAAAGGCTCATTGCCTAGAAGGACTCACTATCCAGAAGAGAGAAGAATAGACGAGGATTATTACAGAGAGATTCACTATCTCAAAGCAACAAGAGAAATCCACCACTGCAACTTCTTGCCATCTGCAACCTTTGGCTCACTACCTCTAGTAACTTCAAGAAAACTAAAATGTAGACACCTTATGCTCACTGCATCCAAGAGTCATAAGCATTTAACCTCACACGCAATTCATCACCCTTGATTCATACACACATCATCTTCTCTACATTGCTCAACTCAACTTCACCTTGCATTTATACCAACCACGACCTAAACAACCTCAATTAGGTCGAACTTAATGAAGAGTGTGCACCTTAAATGTGCAACACCAAAGAAGGCCAGCACCAAACACTTCCGCAGTGGAAAGAAGTGAAGGTGGGCCATGCCAAGGGTTAACTAGGACTCAAATCTCTCTCACCATGTTGCTTATCACATCCACAATCCACAAAGTACATCCACAAATAGTGCAATTAGGTCAGGTTAGCCAAACCTAAACTTGTTGAGATTAAGGAACACTGAGAAGGGGGGTGAATCAGTGTTCTACAAAACTTATAACTTTGTTCCTTTATTAATTTACCACATACATCCAAAAGAAATAAGCATGAATACAAGAATAGAAACAACAAGATCACAACACATGAACACCAGGATTTTTACGTGGAAACCCGGTTAAGGGAAAAACCACGGTGGGGGTTAACCCACAAAAAATTTATACTCTGTTAAAAGTATTAAAAATGGGAAGGCACATGCCTTCAGGCACACTACCCAGAGCTCACTACTCAAAGAGGCTCACTACCTACAAATCAATTACAAAAGTTCACTGGAATGTTTGAACTGAGGAATTACATCTAACAATGCAAGATTACAGTTCCAGTTGAGATCAATACACTGACTTTAACAAATCTCTTCTCAACAAACCTCTTCTCATTAAATTCATTTCTGACTTTAACTTCTGCTGACTTCTCTAAGGTTTCAAAATGAGAACTTACAAAGTTTATTAGATTTTTCAATTGGCCGGAGGGAGATGCTGATGAGTCCTTCTGAAATGTGGGCATGATTTTCTCCAAAATCTTAGATGCAAGACCAAGTAACTCGCTATCTTCTATATGAGACTTTAGAATTTCTTCTCTTGCCTTAGCTTGTGCAATAGAGGCCAACTTTATCTTCTACACCAGTGACAAAGTATCAAAATTGATTGGTCCTTGCATTATATACTAATCTTCTTCAATTTGTTTATCTCTTTCCAAAATTTCTTTCACTGCTTCTGCAGTGTCTCTTGCCCAATATGATGTTATAGATTTAAGCTCTTTAGGGCCTCCATATTTTCCCTTTTTGGAGTCAACCTCATTGTCTTTCTCATCATTTTCATTCTTTTTCTCTGCTTCTGTCTTCTCTGCATCATCATCAGAAGCATCCTTGCTTTTATCTATCTCAGAAATATCTTCTACATTTTCTTCCGGAGGATTTGGTGTATCCTCAGTGGTAGTATTGTCAAATTCCTCAACATCTGGAGTGGAGGAATCAATTCCATCATTAGTTTTTTTTTCTTGATCTTCCTTCATCTTATTTATTCAATGTTTCTTCTTCCGGAATGGAGACATCATCTACTCCAGTTTGTTGCTCATTTTTCTGCAACTCTTCCTCATTCAGAACTGATGCATCCTCAGTATCAACTAGTTCTTCTGTAACCACATAAAACTTATTCTTGTCCAATGCTTTCTTTAGAATTTGTTCTATTTCTTTAACAACTTCATCAATGTCTCCAATCATCATCTTATTCATCCTTTTCTTGCTTATGAATTCATTCTTGACTTCTTTAAGAATCTATCTGCTTCTTTTCTGGAGATCACCAGACACAGACTAGACATTACATGTTCCCTTAGCTCCAGATCTTTTACTTTAGTAGCTTCTTTCTTATTTCTAGAATGTCTCTTAAACTCTTAGGGATTTCTGCCAAAATTTCCACTAGAACTCTGTTGAATACATTCAAATATTTTACAGTAGCATCCTCCAAAATTCTTTTGTTAGCATCACTGTAATGATCATAGAATTTAGTCATTGGTTTTAGGTTTCCATCTACAGTGATTGTCTTAACGATGTCCTCGACAGAAGGAGTTGGCTTCTCAACATTAGCCTCTGACTTATACCTCTTGCTTGGCTTTTTGCTTTCGAAGGGCTTCTCCTTAGACACTTTAACAGCTTTAGTGCATGAGGCCTTTAACTCTTTAACCTCATCATTTGAATCAGTCTTTTCTTCATCCTCCTTCTCCATACTGCCATATGACCTCTTGGCCATTATTTTTGCTCTTTTTCCTTCCTTACCAGTAGGATTTTCTTTGGATTTCTTTGCAACAGGAGAAGGTGATGCACCAGAGGTTGAACTAGTACTCCTAGTAGACCTTAACTTGGAAGGAGGTTCTACCGGAACACTTTCCTATTCCTTGTTCTACTTCTCCTTCTCAGCCTTTTTTGTTCTTTCCCTGAATTGCCCAACAGCTTCCTTAGTAAGGCCTAGATTCTCAGCCAACTGCTCAACTTCTTTCCTTACTTTCCTTTTGATTTCAGGAGCCTTGAATTCAAGATACAATTTTTGTGAAATTTCTTCATAAGTTCCAAATCTCTCTTCAGTCAGATCCCTAGGCTAACTTAATAAATGTTGTGCATACAGTTCCAACACACGCCCATCCACTTCATACCCCATGGGCATGATCCACACAACTCTAGGCTCTATTGCTTCCATTTTGCATTGATCAATAATAACCATAAAATAGATGGTGTCCTTGTATTTTTCAACAATAGTTATAGGTATTCTAGCCCTAGCCTGCATCATACCCTGGAAGTTTTTGAAGAATCCCCAAAGTGCAGTCTTTTATGCATCATGACTACCCAAATCACTCAAATAATTCCTAATCTGGACTGCTACCAGTTTGTCATTTGACCAAATTACCTTTTGTTTCGAGGAAGCTCACTCAAGAAATAGAAGAAGAGACACATAATTAACGGACCAAACTTGAATGAGTATTTTTTGTCCTTCTTTATCTTTCTTAGGTTCTCCATGAGTTGGTTCAGCAACAGTTCACAAAGATCATAGTCTACACCTTCTTTTACCATCTTATATGCAGTATAGATTGTTGTTCCAGAAACTAAATTTTCTCTGTTAGAGTAATATATCCCGTATCCTATCACCATTGATGCGAATCTGACCCTATGATCCTCTGTCATTTTTAGGCATGGCTCTCTTGTCAAATTTTGATACGGTTGCCTCGATGACTTCTTAATTCTTCACAGCCTTCAACTGAGGCAAGGTACCGGTTGAACTCAGTCCTATAACTGCCCTTATTGCATCCTTTGTGATTTTGAATGTATGATTTAACCATAGAAACTTGTCATGGATACAGATCAAGACATACCGGACCCACTCGTCCTCTGTAAAACATAGAAACTCAACAAATTGTATGAACTTCTTGTCTTTCAAAGCTTTGTATTCTAATTTGAGCTCAAAATCATCACCTTTTAAGTGATTCATGAATAGATCAGAAAACCCTGAGTTGCCATGCTCTTCTAGAGGTGAGTGAATATAAGCCCTAATGTCCTCTGTATGAAGAACTCCATATGGAACACCAAAAAATGCTCCCATCGGATCTACTTCAGTGGACTTTAAAGGATGCTTCTTAAATTTTGGCCTAGGCTGCTCAGTGATGTTCACAACCAGAGGAGTAGCCATTTCAAAAGATTACAAGTTCAAAGCTTTGTAGAGAAATACCTTTTTCTTCACGAAATTAGGGTTAGCTACCGAATTCGTTCTTCGTACTTCAATTCTCTAAAATTTCATCTCAGGTGCTCTTCTCCTTGTTCTCTTCAAATGCAATGTGATTCAAGTATTTGAATGAATGACCTTTTATCCTCCGCAAAACCTAATTCTTCATTCTAATAAATGTTCTGCCCTAATACATCCAGTTACATTGTTTCTGCATACAGTCAATCTTCAATTGCTCCGCAATCAATCGCATTAGATTCTTTTCTTCTGGAATTTACTTCAAAAGATCTGCAATAGGCTTCTTTATCCTCATTCATCATGCTAGATTTAGGCACCCACTTACTGGCAGGGAGAATTAGATTTTTCAATGCAGCTCCCCCTGAGCCAGAGCTCCTGATTCAATTCCCGGAGGAATTATCAACACCAGATTCCAGTGCGGATCCATTGTCAACATTCATTTCACCTTTCTTCACCCAGGTTTTGTTCATTTCATTCTAGATCTCATTCGTATCAACTTTGCCCTTGCCTTTGTTCAACTTTTGCTCTATTTTTCCTTTACCTGCCTGTGAGTTCTCCTCTTTGCTTTTGCAAAATTTAGCAATGTGTCCAAATTTGTTGCAGTTGAAACACACAATCTTATTTTTCTGACAATTACATGTTGGAGCAAGTTTAGATCTGCATTGCATTGCAATATGCCCAAACTTATTGCAAGTAAAACATCTTCCATTGAACACTTGTTTGTTCTTAGGAGGATTCCTTGATCCACTTCTGCATTCCTCGGCCTTATGACCTATCCTTTTGCAATTAAAGCATTGACCGGAGAAAGATGATGCATTTTGATTCATTTGACTTCTACATTGATTAGCTCTGTGACCATACTTATTGCATTTGAAACAATTGTCATTGAAAGATGGATACCTTTGAGCATTAGGTTGTCTTACCAGGGGTCTTCTAGGATTCCTTCTTTGATTTCTTTCTTCAGGATTTCTTTCACTAGATCCAGAGCTTTCACCTTTCTCAAATCCTAGACCATGCTTATCATCTGCCTTCTTCTGATTATCAAGCAGCACCTCAAGTTTAGCTGAGCTTATCTTGAATTTCTCTTTATATTCATTTGCAACTTCTAGGTCATGTTTGAGAATGAGAATTTGTCTTTCAAGTTCTTTCTCATTGTCCCTGGTTTCTTGTAGATCTAACTCTAGATGGCCAATTATCCTATCCAATCTGCAGTATTCTTTTGTTCTTTCTTTCAGAGATTGATTCAGTTTTTCCTCAGTCTTCGTCCTTTCCTCAATTTCCTTGGTTAGTCTCATCACCCTGAATTCCACCTCATGTTTCAAGACAACAACTTCTTTTGATAGCTTCTCATGTTCCTTTGTCTTCTCCTTCAGGGCGTCATTCATATCATTATCTTCATTCTGATTTGCTAGTTGATGAAGTAGTTCCTTCCTTTTTCCATTAGATTTGCTCAATTGTCCTTTTAAGGTCTCAATGAAATCTTCAGCATCTTTAAGATTCTCTTGTAGTTCTTTGACTTCTGCTCTAGACTAATCAAGATCTTCTAAAGCAAGTTTAAGTTGTTCATTGATTCCATCAGAATACTTGAATGAACCCATTGAAAACACCTTCCCAAATCTTCCTCAAGCTATTAAACTTCTTCTAAGGAACCTCGCTCTGATACCAATTGTTGAGATTAAGGAATATTGAGAGGGGGGAGGGTGAATCAGTGTTCTACAAAACTTATAACTTTGTTCTTTTATTAATTTACCACATGCATCCAAAAGAAAGAAGCATGAATACAAGAATAGAAACAACAAAATCACAACACATGAACACCATGATTTTTACGTGGAAACCCGGTTAAGGGAAAAACCATGGTGGGGGTTAACCCACAAGAAATTTATACTCTGTTAAAAGTATTACAAATGGGAAGGCACATGCCTTCGGGCACACTACCTAGAGCTCACTGCTCAAAGAGGCTCACTGCCTACAAATCAATTACAAAAGTTCATTAGAATGTTTGAACTAAGGAATAGCATCTAACAATGCAAGATTATAGTTCCGGTTGAGATCAATACACTAACTTTGTACACTTCATCTCTATGCCCTGCTTCACTGCTCTACCATGATCCAGAGCTTAGATCTCTTCACTTCGCACTTGATTCTGCTATACTTTGCACTTTTCCTTCATATTTGCAACTACACACCTCTAAATGCTCGAACTCATCAATTATAAATATCCACTACATGAATTTGCATCAACTGCAGTCGGCCTTAAGAAAAACTTAGAGACTTTAAAGAGCACTATTCTGTCAGCTGAATCCATGCACAAATACCAATGCAGACCAAAACTTATGTATCTAGGTCACCTCACATGTTGGAAATACCACTGGATCTCATAAATTACTCGACCAATCACTTCTCTTCATTCGCACAAAAATCAAACACCTAGTTGGCTTGTTCTTCACCAGACTAAATTGTCTAACTAAAACCTGATATTCAGATGCTTGTAACTTACACTCCCTTCATCACTGGAGTCTAAAATCTTGAATTTAGGTAGCCCTAACATCCCTTAACATTCCCTCAGATCCGTAGCACAATATGATTTCCTGTGGAGAAATGCAGATCAAAATGTTGAACCCTGTCATATGCCCTATTCCTGTCTATCTAGACTTAGACAAATCTACAATCTGACTTCTGGTATAATCCACTGATGAAATGCAGATGTGTAAGATAGATTTAGTTGCCATCAATGACAACACCTAACATGCCTAGTAGTGTCTCTTGCCAACAGAACTAACACAACAAGTGATCACCTCCATGCCTATCCAAGTCCAAAAACATCATACAAACCACAAAGAACCATTCTACAAAATCCACACACCTTTTTAGAACATTTAGCATCATCAGTATCTTCTGCAACACTACTGCAACCATTTGTAACAAAGAGTGTCTTCATTATGCACATCAGGATGCACTACTATTGAACTCCAACACAAGAACTGAGTTTGCAGAGCATCCCAACACCAGAGACTTCAAGGGAAAGTAGTTATAGACAATATAAGAACATTCCCAGATTTGCAAGACAAGAGAACTCAATGTGGAAAAATGTGGAGCAATCTCATTTCTCATATACTACCTTCTGTTGGCAGTGAGCTACCCCCTTATTAGTGAGGCGTTCAACGCTAACCTTAGGATTCGTGACATGGCAGTGAGCCTCTCGTGGATCTAGGTTAAGTCTGGTGTTTGTAGCGAGCATTGATAGCTCAAGCTTTTGGTGCAATGGCAAACAATTCCAACAATTGGTATCAGAGCCATGGGTCACGGGTTCGAATCCCTTGGGTTGCGTTGAGGGGGGATTGTTGGCAGTGAGCTGCCCCCTTGTCAATGAGGTGTTCAACGCTGACCTTGGGATTTGTGACATGGCAGTGAGCCTCCCGTGGATCTGGGTTAAGTCTGGTGTTTGTAGTGAGCATTGATAGCTCGAGCTTTTGGCGCAATGACAAATGATTCCAACACCTTCTACATAGGCAAACACTCTGTCAAATACATCTTCCACTGTCAGACGCTCCAAAACCTGAAACTCTAGATATAACTGTTGTCTCTCAGATTCACACCTTTGCTGAGTTGTAAAACTTGGCAATCTGGAGAAACATGGGATCTTTCCAAGTCTATGGGTCACCTATGTTGGAAAGAACCTCCGGAGAAGGCCGGCTTCCTAGCTTGTAATCACCTAAAATCTACTGGATTTGCAGAGGAAAAAGGAGAAGGAATGCTTTTAAAAATGAAAGATAAAACTGGAAAACTTGAAAATAAGGGGTGATTCACCAAACTTGATAAGGTAAAATGAAACTCAGACCTGCATACACTAGGTCACAGACAACAGAAAATAAAACCTGCACAACTTATCATTGTATGTTTGCAAAAGCACTTCACAAAGAGGCCTAACTGCATTAAAATCTTTAAAAGGAAGCTAAACTTCACAATTTAAAGCCTTATAACACTCTAAGACATAGTTTGTAACCTACATAAACACATCTTCTGCAGAAAAAAGGGTATTGAAAAACATAAGACAATCACAAGGAAATGAATTACCTCACAAATGACCTGATCAAACACTTAATAACACCCAATAGTGCAAAACAAGAAGGTAAAAATCTGACTGTCAATGGTATCCAAGGTGTTCTATGTATTTCATATGCCCAAAGAGTTACAAAAAAATACTCAAACTGAGTAGGATTCAAAAAAAATCACTAACTCTAGAATGGTAGATGGAAAGAACTACCTACAAAGAGTCAAATGAATGACTATATACTCTCCAAAATAGCTGCCATGGGATAAGGATGAGCCATCTCCATTTTCGTGTATGTCATAAAATCTCAAAAATATCTACCCAAAGTCCTCCAAAGTGTGCTCACAATGCAGAAAAAGTCAAGGCATGCCATCACTAATCATAAAAGCACCTAAAAATGACTTTGAATGCCTTTAAATGATCTTTAAGGCCACTGAAATAAGTCAAATCTGTGCAATAACTCCTGAAACAGTTGCATAGGATCCTAGGAATGCAAAATGTATTCATCAATGCAGGAACAGGGATGCAGAGGCAGAGGCATGGTGAAAGGACAGGAACCATGTCACTGGCAGGTCCACAACCATCAGAAAATGGTTGCCCAAATGCAAGATAGGACAGGGCATTGAAGAGAAGAGCCCCAAAGTCGTCGCCAAACACATGAAGACCTGCTAGCAAGACATAGAGCCCATATGCATTAAAGAGTGAAGCCATCTGCCATGAATCCACCTGCAAATCCTACCAAGTGGAATAAATACAACAATATCAGCCCCTACATATGCTAAATTAGTCGCTGAAATGTCCAGTCGGTCAAGCCTGTAGATTTGCATTAAATTCTAAAAGTGAATATATCATCCTCAAAGCCCGCCAGATGAAAGAGGAGGCAAAAACAAGCACATTTGCCTTTTGGAGCATGAAGAAATTCCTCAGGACGAAGGAGATATGGGCAGTCAAAGTTGCGATCAACTACATCTTGCATCTATATATCGCTTTGCATCTGCAATTGTATATTGTTGTACCTTGCAATTGTATATACAATTGCACACGCACTTTTAGGTTCACTTGGTGCAACATACAAAACCTCCTTCGCTTTTCTGCATATACAACTTTTGTATATATCGGGCCTTCGGGGAGACCTCGAAAAGTGCCTCACCGATGTGTCTTTCATCTTGTATCGGCCGTTGTATATGCAACTTGAATCACCATCTAAATCGACCTTTGAATCTGCCTTTGAATCTGCCTAACACGTAGCACTATCTGATTGGCCACTGAGTTGAACCTGGGACCCATCACTGAACATTTGCATCTTTATCAGCCATCGGAGAGACCTCAAACTGAGCTGTCGATAAGGCTTGTCTCGCCGAAAATCCTTTGTATGTGACTTTGTATATGCGATTGTATATGAGATACAATGGCATGTACATACAATTGCGGAACTCAAAGGATTATCAACCATATTGGATCATTGAAATAGGTCTGACCTTGTATCTTTGCTTTTGCATATGACTGTGTATATGCGATACAATCGCATGTACATACAAAAATGGACCCCAATATTTTTATGAAGCAAATTGAAATTAACATCAAGTCTGGCTTTGTATCTTACCTTCTTGTATGTTGCACTTTTTTGACCTTGTACATGCGATATACAATTGCGGACCCCAACGGATTATCCGCCACATATGTTTTCCCTTTTGCATCACCCTTTGTATATCACATATACAATGTGAATATACAAACAAAACTGCATACAATCGCTTGTACATACAAACATTGCATGTGACTTTGTATATGACCTTGTATCTGCCCTTTGTATCTACAAATATATAATGTAAACATACATACAAAGATGCATACAACCGCATCTACCTTTCTAAACCAAATTGCATATTCTTTTGGGTCTGGGATTGTATCTCAAGATTGTATATGCCATTGTATATAAGATTGTATGTGGGATGATACAATCACATATACATACAAAAAATAGACATACCTTTTGTATCACCTTTTTGCATCCCACCGATGTATCTTTGTACATCCCTTTTTTATACCTTTCTTTGCATATGCTTTTGTATATGCAATTGTATATGAGATACAATTGCCCGATATACACAATTGCACAATATACAAACAAAGATACATACGACATAACCTACAATGAACTTGATGTATAGTAACATTGTACATGACCAAGATACAAGGAAAAATTGTATCTGAGATGTAATTCGACCAAATGATAGAAAACCCCAAAACAAGGATGACTTCATCATCAGATACATGAAAAATGGCTAAGTATAAAACTGAGAAATCTTTGCGATAGAAAACAATTGGAGACAAAAGATTTATGGGATTTTTGGCAAGGTAGAGCATGGGTAATTGAAGGATTTAAGCTTTGTAGGGTCATTTTCTAAAGAATATTCAAGGAATATACAAAGTGAACTATTTAACTCTGGACAGAGGAAAATAGGTCAACAATAACACCTCTGAACACCTCTGATCAACACTTCCAAACTGCACAAGCATATCTTCAACCATAAAGAAATGCGGAGCAAAACATAGAGCACACCTCTGTCACACTGCACACCTTTTTATTCAAATTTTCTCAAAAGCACTTGGAAACCAAGTGAACCACCTGCTAAAGGTTGACATCAATGACAACACCAACAAGTTGCTAATAGTAAGCATGTAGATTCAACTACCATACATAGAAGAAATTTTGAATCTACCATCATTGGATGTTTTTTTTCATAATAACCATGGAGTCTTGCAGAGAGTACTTCGAGGCTCACACTGATCAATGCACAGATGTCATTAATAAGAATTGGTTGGCCAAGCTAAGAACGGTGATCTCTAGATTGCCAAAGAAGCTATTTTGTAATGAATTTAAAGGGGAGATTAATGACACAATTACTCTCTTGAGTTAGGGAACAAGACTCGATATTGCTAAGGAGTTTCATCCATGGATGTTCTAGTTTATTTCTAAAGTCATTTCTAGAAAGAAGTTTATTGATTAGGCAACCCTTATAAGCAAAAACCTTCACAGATAGTTATGTGAAGTCATTTAGTATAAGAAATTCTACATGAATTCATATCTAGTGTATGCCTTAGCCAGGAGACAATAGTTCATTGGACTTGAGCAGATTGGCGTTATGGGTGTAGGATGGCAATTGGTGTATCAATACTATCCCCAGTTGGAAATGAAATAAAGTCTCAAGAATTTCAAAAGGGTGAGTGATACTTTAATGTTTTATATCATAAGAATGCTTAAGAATGATAGGGAAAAGAGGATGTCCCTAGAAGTGATGGAATAGATTAGAAATGGGGAAATTAATACTACCAGTTTGACACCTTTACATATATCAGAATTATAGATTTCCCAGGGACACCATTAAAACTAACAGCTTATGTCAATGGCTAAGTAGCTCTATTTGAGATATGTAGATAGTGAAAGGAAGCTAGCTATGTGGAAATCGCTTCCTACACTAATCTAATGAGGAGAGATGAGTGCAAATTCATTTTAATCTTTATAGTTACAACAATTTTAACCCAACAACAAAGATATTGTAACAAACACATACACAAGAATGTAAGACAAAAGAAGACAGAGACAAGATATACGTGGGGAAAACCCTTACGGGTGAAAAACCCCACACTCCAAAACACATCTCAAATGTATTATCTAAACAAGGAGGTTTACAATACAATTACAGAGCCAATTCTCTTGCAAGAGTCTTTGACACTCGTATCTGGAGACAATCTGATAGCATAATAGTACTTGTCAATCACATAATACATCTCCTCTCCAAAGCACCTGTTTATATGGAAGATACAAGGCAAAAATGGCTCTATCTTGGGATGGGCATCCAACATGGCCTCATGGCCAAAAACCCACGCCTATAGACACTTGTCCAACACTGTAAGTTGTTACTGACACTTGTCAAGTCACCCCATCCCAAAGAGGTTGCCTATTCCCAAGTTGGGCAATGACAGATACTCTTACAACACTTACGACCATCATAGAATTCGTCATAGATTTCATATCTTACACCTGTAAGAGAATCTATCATACACAGGATATAAATAGCATATTCTCTTACATGTCATAACCCTCCTTGGGGCACCCAAAGATGCCTTCTTCCAAGATGCCTTGTGACACATGTCTTCACCTGTCATAGAATCTTCCATTTACGACTCTTATGCGTCATAGATTTGTCATAGGAATCTGTCATAACTGTTTCGGTCAATATTCCCTTACACACTATCCAAGATGCCGACACATGGAAAAATATTCCTACCACTAAGTGGGACACCTATCTCCTCATGTGAGGACAAATTTACAACTTGTCACCTTCCACGTAGGATGACACATCACCGTGCCAACTCCCACAAGATGACAATAAGGATTTGCATCCTAATTACAATAATAGGCAATAATTAAATAAATACAATGAAATATTACAAGGAATTACCAAGGTTGAGACACCTTAATTCTCAACATTCTCCCACTTATCAAACACCTTGTAAGAGCCAATGGAAATAACAGGATTTAACTGCTATAGGCTGAGAGGCCCATTGACTCCGAACACCATTTGAAATTCTCTGTGCCCACTGGTTTTGTTAATGCATCCACAACATTATTCAAAGTATCTACCTTCTCCAAATTCACCTTCCCATCCTCTACCATGTCTCGCACAAAGTGAAACTGTACATCAATATGCTTTGTTCTGGCATGGAAAGTTGGATTCTTTGCTAGATAAATCGCACTCTGACTGTCACAACAAATTGTAATTTGTCATGCATCAACACCAATATCTGAACACAATCTCTTAAGCCAAATGGCTTCCTTACAAGCATGAGTTGCTGCCATATACTCAGCTTTTGTCGTGGACAAAGCAACCACAGGGTGTTGCTTACTCATCCAACTAATTACACCACCAAACATAGTGAACACATAGGCACTGGTGGATCTCCTGCTGTCAATGTCACCTGCCCAATCAGAATCCATGAATAGAAACTGAATGCAGAGGTCCTGTAGCATTACCATGATAGCATATGGAATACTCAAAAGTACCCCTCAAATATTTGAACACTCGCTTAACTGCATCCCAATGTACTTGTCCAGGATTGGCCATAAATCGACTAAGGAATCCCACTGCTTGGGCAATGTCTAGTCTTGTGCAGACCATAGCATACATCAAACTGCCAACAACACTAGCATAAGGTACTCTTCTCATATCCTCCACCTCACTAGGAGATTTTGGACAATCATTAACAGACAACTTTGTCCCTAAAGAAATAGGAACACACAATGGTCTACAATCTGCCATGCTGAACCTATCCAAGACGGTCTTCACATACTTACTCTGGCTTAACCAAAGTTTTCTGTTAGCTCTGTCTCTTTTGATTTTCATTCCAAGAATGTACATGGCTGCCCCTAGATTTTTCATCTCAAACTGTGTTGACAACTGAGACTTCAAATCAGAAATCATATTCTTACCATTCCCAAATAACAGCATATCATCAACATATTGTGCAATAATGAGAATCTGATCATTGTCAAATTTGTAATACACACAATGATCTGATTTTGAATCTCAGAAATCCAACCAACAACACAAAGGCATCAAACTTCAAGTACCACATCCTAAGAGACTGCTTCAAACCATACAAAGACTTTTTCAACTTGCAAACCAAATTTTCTTTACCTTTCTCTATGTAATGCTCTGGCTGTGACATGTAAATTTCTTCCTCCAAATCACCATGAAGGAATGTTGTCTTTACATCCATCTGCTCCACCTCTAAGTCATAAGCTGCTGTAAGAGATAACAGGAACTAAATAGATGTCATCTTTGCAACGGGAGAGAAAATTTCACCATAATCAATTCCCTCCACTTGTGAATACCCCTTCACAACCAGTTTGGCCTTGTACTTTTCAACACTACCATCTACACTGAATTTCTTCTTGAACACCCATTTGCATCTAACAAGTTTATGTCCTTCAGGAAAAGGCACCAAGTCCCATGTTTTATTATTTTCCAAAGAAGCCATCTCATCTTCCATGGCCTCCTTCCAGGAACCTGCATCTTTCATGCCCATAGCCTCTATCACAGTTCTAGGCTCATCAATGTTAGTAAGCAAGGCAAAAGCAAAACTAGAATCAAGCAATGAATAACCAAACCTATCAGGTTGCTTCCTTGTTCATGTAGACCTCCTCAATGGCTGAGGTTGAGGTTTTGCTTCTACTTCTGAACTTTTAGAGCTACTAGAGCTCTCCTCATCATCAAGTCTCACAGGTTCTGTCGATTCAGTCTTCTCAGGGGTAGAAGGAAACTGAACCACATCTTCTTTCTTTTCTTTCTATTTTGACTGTAAAACAATGGAAGAAGGTGTTAACTCTCTAAAGATAACACTGCTGCTATATAACACTTTTTCAGCCACATGATCCCAAAGCTTGTATCCTTTCACACCGACTCCATAGCCAATGAAAATACACTTAACAGCCTTGTTCTCCAATTTAAACTGTTTCTCCCTAGGCACATGTGCATATGCCTCAACGAAAAACACGAAGATGTCTAACTGAAGGCTTCTTACCAGACCACACCTCCATAGGTGTCTTAACAACAAGAGCTGATGTAGGAGACCTGTTTACCAGGTAGCAAGTAGTGGCTACAACTTCAGCCCAAAACTTTTGTTCAAGGCTTGCTCCACTAAGCATACCCCTAGCCCTCTCCATCAGTGTCCTATTCATCCTCTCTGTAACTCCACTTTGTTGTGGGGTGTATGGAGTTGTCTTATGTCTTTCAATCCCTTGCTCTTTATAGAACTTATCGAACTCTACCGAACAAAACTCACCAACGTTATCAATTCTCAAACACTTAATCTTTTACTAGTCTGATTTTTAGAAAAAGCTTTAAACTCTTTAAACTGACTAAAGACTCCAGTCTTGCTTCTGATAAAATAAACCCATGTCCTTCTACTGTAATCATCTATGAAAGATAAAAAAATATACAGATTTGGAAATCAAAGGAACATTAACAGGACCAAACAGATCATAATGAATAAGATCCAGTACACTAGAAGACTTGTGAGAACTAGAGTAAAACTAAACACGGTTTTGCTTTCCATATACACAATGTTCACAAAAGTTGAATTCAAGATTACAATCATTTAACCCCTCAATGAGGTTTTTATTTTTCAGGGTTCTAAGACCCTTCTCACCAATGTGGCCATATCTCAAATGCCATAACATAGTCTTTTTAGCAGGAAGTTTAACTTCCAAAGCATGTGCACTACCATCAGAATGTGTTACAACAAATTTCTTCACTGCTCATTTAGATGGTGGGGATGAAGTGACTGTAGCTCTTTTCTTTGAGTCAGAAGATCTATTGTACTATGAAGTGCATGCCTCTAGCTAAAACAGAGTACCTCTTTGAGTACCCTTTGCAAGCACCATAGATCCTCTTGTCATCTTGCATCCATCCTTCGAAAAGACAACCTGCACACCTGCATCATTCAACATACTTATAGAAAGCAGGTTTCATGCCAAGCTTGGGATGTGCATAACCCCAATGATCCCCTTCACTCGTCCATCAGGGAATCAGATTGAGACTCTTCCACGACCAACAATCTTCAGATAAGAATTATCACCCAGGTACACTCTTACACCATCAAACTCTTCATATTTCATGAACCAACTTCGATGGGAGGTCATGTGGAATGATGCACCAGAATCAATCGGCCACACATCATCAGATGCATGGGTGGCCAAGGCTACAATGAAAGCATCACCATCATCTTGAGACTTGTCAGAATCTGAATCTGGGACATTCTTCTTCTTCTTCTTCTTTTCTTCCTTGCATTCCTTTCAGAAGTGCCTAGTTTTTCCACAGTTCCAACAGAGAGCCTTGGACTTTTTAGGAGATTTGGATCTCCCACGGGATTTGGATCTGCCCTTCTCATCTTTCTTGTCCTTCTTTTTCCCTTTCTCCTTGGGTCTTCCACGAACTGCAAGAGCCTCTTTGGCTGCCTCAGAAGACTTTCTCCACATCTCTTCGAATAACAGCGAGCTACCACTTCATCCGTTGTGAAAGTGGATGTAGTGCTCCCAATAGCCATCACAAGATGATCCCACGAGTCTGGCAAAGAACAAAACAAGGTCATGCAACGATCCTTCTCCTCCATCTTCACACCAACTGATGTCAATTGTGCAATTAACATGTTGAAGGCATTTAGGTGATCTGCAACAGATCCTCCATCCTCCATCCTCAGAGAATACAACTTCTTTCTCAGAAAAAAGTTTGTTCACTAGGGATTTGGCTTGATAAACATCTCCCAACTTCTTCCAAAGATCTTTGTGGTCTTCTCCTCATGGACATTCAACAGGATAGAATTAGCTAGACTAAATCTTATGAGACCCTTAGCCTTCTAATCTTTGAGATCCCAACCAGATTGTGCCATTGTAGCTAGTTTTACACTGGATACAGTTTCCCATAGGTCACGATCAACAAGCATGTCTTCCATCTTAAGTTTCCATAACTCAAAATTAGTTCCATTGAATTTCTCCACCTCTAATCTTTGAGATGTGCCTGTCATCTCTTTCCTGCAACAAGATTATAGAATGCTCTACACAAGGCTCCCACTCAACCTAAGATTAGCTCAAAAAACCCCTACCCAACAACTAGGACCAAAGGTGATCAAGCTCTAATACCAACTGAAAGGAAGCTAGGTGTGCGGAAATCGCTTCCTACACTAATCTAATGAGGAGAGATGAGTGCAAATTCATTTTAATCTTTACAGTTACAACAATGTTAACCTAACAACAGAGATATTGCAACAAACACATACACAAGAATGTAAGATAGAAGAAGAGAGAGACAAGATATACATGGGGAAAACCCTTACAGGTTAAAAACCCCACACTCCAAAACACAGTTCAAATGTATTATCTAAACAATGAGGTTTACAATACAGTTACAGAGCTAATGCTCTTGTAGGAGACTTTGACACTCGTATCTGGAGACAATCTGGCAACATAACATTACCTGTCAATCACATAATACATCTCCTCTCTAAAGCACCTGTTTATATAGAAGATACAAGGCAAAATGGCTCTATCTTGGGATGGGCATCCAACATGGCCTCGTGGCCCAAAACCCATGCCTATGGACATTTGTCCAACACTGTAAGATGTTTCTGGCACTTGTCAAGTCACCCTATCCCAAAGAGGTTGCCTATTCCCAAGTTGGGCAATGACAGATACTCTTACGACACTTACGACTATCATAGAATCCGTCATAGCTGTCATATCTTACAGTTGTAAGAGAATCTGTCATACATAGGCTATAAATAGCATATTCTCTTACAATATGTCATAACCCTCCTTGGGGCACCCAAAGATGCCTTCTTCCAAGATGCCTTGTGACACATGTCTTCACCTGTCATAGAATCTTCCATTTACGACTCTTATGCATCATAGATTTGTCATAGGAATCTATCATAACCGTTTCGGTCAATATTCTCTTACACACTATCCAATATGTCGACACATGGAAAAATATTCCTACCACTAAGTGGGATGCCTATCTCCTCATGTGAGGAAAAATTTACAACTTGTCACCTTCCACATAGGATGACACATCACCGTGCCAACTCCCACAAGATGACAATAAGGATTTGCATCCTAATTACAATAATAGGCAATAATTAAATAAATACAATGAAATATTACAAGGAATTACCAAGGTTGAGACACCTTAATTCCCAACAAATAGGTCATTGAGGCACATAAGATATGCTTCAAGAAGAAAGTGAGAGGTCTTCATTTAACTTTATCTATCAGGAGATATACTTGTCTAACAACTTAAGTAGCCAGAAATATAGAAGCAAAATTATCTCTATTGACACTTAGGCCCTATGAAGTAAGAGATTCTTTCAACTTGAGGAAGTGTTTTGAAGGGTTGAAGTCCACCATCGTACATAAGCCCCATCTAGAGGACTATTAGGCAAATTGTGTTGATGACATAGAGGTATGTAAAAGGTCCTATTCATGCATGATTGCATTGTGAATAAGAATGTATCAAATAGCCATGGTGCCTAAAGGATTTCAAGACAATGGTGAACCCCTAGATCCTTCATATGAGGCTAACAAGGTATTTATCAACCTTTACTAGCACGTGATTGGACTCCGGGAGAATTTAAGAATTTGGAAGCTAGAACCTCCATAGTGATCAAAAGGAGTAAAAGGTGGCTTAAGGAAACATTGAAGAATTTTCAGGAGGAAAGTCATTATATTATAGTAGTGACCATAGTTGATAATGGAGAAGAAGAGCAAGAGAGGAAAGAGATAAGTCTGGTATTGAAAAATAAGTTACCCAAATTAAATTTTATGTGTTCAAGTTTGAATCAGCTAGAACAAGGGTAGACTCAAGGTATAGATGTCTCTCCTAGCCATTTTAATGCTCCTTCTCAAGTTGTTCAGGATGAATTAACACAAATCAAAGAGCCTGTACCTTCTTCCCCTAAGGAAATTTTTAGATCACCATCTCAATATCCCTAGAACTCACCTCTTATCACCCAACCCCTGAACCTTTCCATTGCAAGCCCTCCAAGATATGTTTAAGATAAAACACCTATCCAGTCTCCAGAGAGGATACCTATTACAAGTACCTCTTGATAAAGCTCCATCTCCTCCCACAATTCCTAACCTGCCCCTTTTCCAAAATGATCGAAACACAAAGCAGAAGCCTCAAGTCAGTATACCTAAAAGAGAAGCATGGACTATAAATACACCTTAGTGGTTTGATCAAATCATTTATAAGAGAATGAGGCTAGTGAAACCAACATTGGACGATCTTACTAAAATAGATGCCATGTTACCAAAGCCTAGTCTTCCAAAGAGAGCTAGGGTAAGATGATCATAACTGGTAGTTATGGAAATAGGAAAGCTTAAATCATTACACTATTGTCAAACATTTATGAAGTAGATATGCAACCATCATATTATACAATCACTACCATTCTTTAGGAAAGCCATCAAGGGAGGAAGAGAGAGATCATCAGATCTTTGATGGATTGGTCCATTCAAAAGATGGACAGAGATAAGGCCACTAAGGAGGAACTGAATGATAAGGTTTCACACCTTAGGGCCTATATTTAATGTCTAGTTTATCTCATTGGTTCATATTTAATGGACATGGTTCCCTAGCATATTTGAAGTACTAGAAAAAAGATACTAGCTACTAAATAGTGGGGGAAAGTAATGTGAGTCATCCACATGTGGAGCACAAAACTAGTGAATGCAGGTCATGTAAGATAAGGCAAGAAATAATTGAGTTTACTACAACATTATCTAAAGGAACGGAAACTATTGAGACCTTAATGGCAAGAGTAAAAATGCAATTAGAGGTCATAGAAAATATATTCCCCTAGATATATCAAATGGTACGTATGGATTTGGACCCATGTTTGGTGGATGAAGTCATTTTAAGTGATCAAGATCCAATCATGTATTAGAAGTGGAAGTTGGCATACAAGTTCTAGATGAAGATCCTAAAAGGGTGCCAGAGTAAGATCCAAAAGGCACGATCCCTCGTCCAAAGTGTTTTCAATGCTTTGAAGGAATTCCTAGAAAAATTAGGATGTTCTCTATTTGATAAGGATCAGAACGTTCAATCATCACAAATTTTTAAAGATCAATTCCAAGAGTTAGTGTGGAAGGAGTCTTTCAAGGACCCAATTTTTCCATGAAGTCTATCAATTGTTTGATGAAAATAAAGGGTTTTTTGAGAAGATTTTGAGCCCAAGATTGTACAGTTCAAGACTACTCAAAAGAGACTCCATGAAATCTTCATGAAGATTGATGTCAAATTCACCCATTGAGATGGACTTGATCCACAGTTAGTGAAGGTGGCACTGGATAATTATGTGTCTACTTGCAAGAGCTAGAGAATGAAGTTGCTAAGAGAAACTAGTCAAAGTATGCAATGGTGACTTTCATTTGCACATAAAATTTTGTCTTGGATGTAATAGTACAATAGGAAAAAAGTGTTGGGAATTAAGGTGTCTCAACCTTTGCAAGTTCCTAATGTTGTATTTATTTATTTAGCACTATGTTGTAGGATCCCAAAGTCAACACCTTGTGTACATGCAGTAAGATAAATTTTGGTGACTTCGTCAGCCATGGTTTCCCCCCAAAGTAATTAACAGGGGAATGTAGGAGGGCAGATCCCCTCTTGCGGGGCCTGGGGGGTTTATCCCCCCAATGGGGGTTGCTGGGGCAACACCCCCAAAGCAAAAAATGCCCTATATTTAATAAAGGTGTCGGTAATTATTTTGTTATTGGCCGACATGGATAAACAGACATTGGATAACCACCAAAGAGGCTTGATAAATAAGTGGCTAGAGAATGTGAAAGGTCACGAGATGCGAATGAGAATCAACATTCTATACTCCTGAAAGAGCTTACATTGCAAGTGTGTTGTAATCATCTTTTGATTTGATAATACATTGTGCAGGTTTTGGAGTGTGGGGTTTTTCACCAGAAAGGGTTTTCCCCACGTATATCTTGTGTTGTGAGATTTGTATTTGCATTTAAATGTTGTTATTATCTTTCTGCTAATGTGCATCTAATAACTTGTAACTAGTAAAGATTGGAATTTGCATAACTTTCCTCATTAGATCAATGTAGGAAGTTGTTTCCGCATACCTTACTTCCTTTCAAAAAGTGCTACAAGATAAAAGTGTCTTTTGAAATTCTATCTTTTTGGGGATTTTGGAGGGAATGGTTTTTCACATTCTCCCCTCTCAAAATCTATAAATATAAATGTGCTCCACTTTGTAAAGGGTTGAAAACTCATTGTTAGTAATACAAGAAAACTTTTTCGGCTTCATTTTGAAGTTCCTTTTCTTTTTCATGCGAGTTTTTGAACTTTGAGCATGTACATATCTCTTCATGTGCTTTGTTCATCAAATGTTGATGAGTTTGATATGTGTTAGAGCCACTAACACTTGCTGATTGTGAGTCATTTTTTGTGGTAATTTGAAACACATTGTCATGCCCAAGTTTGTAGATTTTATCTCACACATGAAAATTTCCCTTAGAAGATCACACCTTCCTATGTTGTGATTGTGGCGACTAGTCACATAATGAATGGTTTAAATCAAATTTGTCCATGATTTACAAAATGAAATGTGAAGGATAGGGGTTTTATTTTTTACAATCATGGTTAGAGTAGGAGTGGTGTAGATTTTATTTTCTCATGTTTTAGTTTTAGAGTTTGTATAAAGGAGGTCAAATTCTTTGAAAAGCAATTAGTGTTTAAATCTTTAAAATTCATATGTTGTAGATGAACTTTGTATATTTTTAGATTTATTTTGTGGGTTTTTTAATAAAATTATTCCTTAAAACTTTCTTATCGTTTGTTGCACAATTTTGAGGTAAGAATTTTTTGTGTTTTAAGGTTATTACTTCATGAATTTTTGTATTCCAACTACAATTATTGGTAGTTTGGTGATCTTTTGATATTGTGAATTGTTGAAATTGGTTAGATCTGTTTCAATTAAATTGTGGAAACTATGTGGTTGCAAGTATCATTAGAATTTGTCCTTGAAATGTAAATTTTGAATTATAGCAAGATTTGTTGTAAAATTTTGGGCTTCCCTTATAAGTTTGAATTTCTCAAATTTGTACTAGAGTCCCTTAAATGGGATAGCCTAGAGCTCACCTACTAAGATATTTTGGTCTTATCACTAAGAGAACATTAAAAGAAGACTCTTAGGACATTAAGCCTTTCATGTAGGGAAACTTTCAGTGTTCCAACATGTTTGTGTGCCAAAACATGCATCAACAAAACTAGTGCTAAAAGGAGAGCTAAAAACTAGAGACTAAATGAATTCAAACCCAATCAAAGTTAGGTCAAGAAAAAAAAAGAGTGACATGAACTGCCTGATAACAAGTGAACAAAGCAAGAGAAGGTGAAATCAATGGTAGCATCAACTATAGAAATTTTTCAAGCTTGGATATTTTTTCATTTGACTCACAAGATATCTTATCACCTTCAACACCACTAAGGAACCATATTCCACAAGTTGACACTTGTTCATGGATCTAGCCTAGTATTTTCATCAGCCTCATCTCCCACAATATCTTCAATTTCTATACCCACCCACAACATCAACCAAGCACCAATGGCAAGCCATGCATAGTTGGGAGTGGGAATTGCCCTTAACATTTGTGGGCACTACTCTTCACGACCTACCTAAGAACCCTAAGAAGTTTTGTTCAAGGTATACCCATGGAGGATAACACATAGCATAAGAACATATTGGAGCCTTGAAGGATGCCATTATAAGAGCCCAAATTAAACATGAGGATGTTGCGAGTCACCCAAAATATGAATAATTTGAAATAAAATAACTCCCAAATGCTACAATTTTTAAATTTTTTTTCAATAAACATATTGATTTCAAATTTAATAATAAAGATGCTAGCGATAAATCATTTCATAAATCACCATGATACATGCTTTCAAATAAAATAAAAATGAGATACAAATATAGATTAGGACTACTATCTTAGCAATCTACCAATATACATCAATTATACATATTTTGACTTTCATTATAATTGGGTTGACCATTAGTCATAGTCATCTCATCAAAGTGTAAGCAATAAGGTTGTCCAACTATAGGAGGGAGAGCATCATCTGAACACTTTACCTCTAACCATAGACTAGGTGATCCCCCACTTATCTTTCCACTAGATGTGGCTCAACCCTTCAACAAGGGTGATAGATAAGGACATATACAGTAGAACTAAGTGCAAAGATGAATATGTATACATGGGGTAACATTAAGTCAATCAGGTAGTCCCTAGATGCCCTCTAGCTACCATGATTTCCAACTAACATGAAACCTTTGGGTATAGTGAATTGACGATACATACATCTATAGAATCACTTTGGCCAAAGTGTTGAATTACCAGTCACATAAATGTGGGTCATTTGTTCACAACACTACTATCTCTTGACTCTTCTCGATGACTATTACTTGGAAAAAAATGTAAAGTAGAGACTAAAATATAAATTATCCTTTAGTTACCAAATTCCCATCATATTATACCCCTGAGTTAGTCCTACTAGTTTTTACTATATTAGATAGATATTCATAAGTATAGATCATATGTCATATATATTATTAATTGTCAAGTTCCAATCTCTTGGTATCCCTTACCCTTGATTTGATTTTATTTCTAACATTATGTCGAACTACATAGATGATTTCATTCATCCATAAACTCCATGAAATATTTGAATACTCATAGGTATTTACTTGGGTAGATATGTAGTTTAGGTCATCTCTAATCCCAATCGGAATACTGCATCCATATGCTAACATTTATCTCCAGTATAGATATATATAGCCACATGATGATACATATACATATATCCATAATCAATGATATATTGTTGCATGAGAATGCATATTAATAGCATAATTTTCTTGATCAATAATGATCAATTAAATGATATCGGCATATCATGTTGCATACAATTTGAACATAAGCTCATAGTGTAATAAAAAGAGACATTTGTGAAACATAAAAGCTATGGTATTCAATCTCATTCTACCATAGTCAAAAGGTGATATTATACGATTACTATACTTAGTAATCCTCTTCATCGAGGGGTTGATTAAACCATCTTTTGAGAATGACTAATAAGGGGAAAAATTTATTGAGAATTCCAACTGAGACTTCGACAAACCTCACAATATCCCATTTAGTTGAACTAACACCACAAATAATAATAATAATATTGGTCTTGATAAAATTCTTTAACATCTACCAAATCCAGTTAGACTCTATTCATCGTTTTAGACTCCTAAAACTATAAAATTCCTTGAAGGCATTCTAACTTAGTTCTAAGTCATAAGAGCAACATTTTTATGGGTTACACAAAGGTACAAAGACATTCAACGCTATCACTAGGTCTGTATCCTTATAAAAAATGATAGTTTTCATTAATCAATATACTGGATTTATATCTAGTAATAATACATTAAGGTAGACAGTAATGATAATAAATAACAATGACTTGAAGATCATTATATCCTCTCACGGCTAGAGGCGGTGACCTCGATGCCATAACAATAGTGCTTGATACAATTAAATCAAATGTCATTCATCCTTATGGCCAACTTCAATGATAATATGAAACATAAATGACTAAGTCTGATCTCTATATAGATTACAAACCAAAGAAAAATAATGACTTATCGATATGAATTGATATCTCAAACAAATTCATAATCTAAGATTCTTTACCACCCAATAAGTCATTAATCAAAACCAAAGATTTTCCATTTAGGAATATTGATAATAATGGATTGTCAACTAAGAATCACTTACCTGTGTGAGCTATGCCTTCTTCTCCAATTGTGAGCACTTCCACTTCAAGATTCTCTCCCTTCTACATGCCCCCCAATCTTTCCTTCAACATATACACTTATGTATCTCTATCTCGAAAAGAAATTTTGTTCTTATTTTTGGTGTTATCAATCTACAAATCAATAAATTTTTCTCTCCAAGTTGCACCAAAAGAAGAATAGTCTCCCTTAAAATTCCATTTTCCTTTCTTCTTAACTCCACTCTTATCACCTATTTTTAGCTTCTCCACTATAGGGAATGTGTCATAATTTTTCCATGACTCCCATCCATGAGAAGAGGTTACAAATACATAGAGGCTTATAATATAAATATAATAAAGGCTATAGACACACCAAGGCTAATAATAGATTCAAAATAAAATCAATTTATAAAACTCATATCAATTAATTTATTTGATGAGAATGACACTAATCTTATGTACAACTACACATAAATATGTGTAGCCCTATATATGATAATAAATTAAGATCAGATCTAAATAATGCTATCAAAATAGTAATCAACTCTAAAATATTAAATTAAATAATAAACTATTACAACTAACTTTCAATGACACTCAACATGCTCCTATACATCTTCCATGTATTATCATACATTCATATGCAGACTTGTGCAAGTGTGTGGGGGTTCTCAGTTAGCTTGGGCTAACTTGTTGCCATCTACCACCCTCTCATGGATGATACTCTCCCTCGACACGTGGGAGGGGGAAAATGCTATCTTGCATCCACCTCCTAACCAAATAGATGGCAGCTAGTCTATTAGAAAGAAAACATAATCACAAAATAAATAGACATTAACTACATATAATCAACTTTCATATCATAAATGTTTTTCCAAGATAAATAAAATATCGATTGTCACATTATAGTGTGATACAAAATGGAACATTAAATATTAAATTTGCACACTTCATTAAGTTATTTAATCATTAAAATATGTTCAAAATAGACAAACAAAAATGGGGTGTGACATCCTTCCCCACTAGAAAAATTCATCATCTCGATGGCTCAATTAAAACATGGTAATAAAAGTTTGCTTCAAAACATAAAATGTCTAAATTATCATGTAAAAAGATGAGGATAAGCTTTGTAAAACTCCTCATAGTCCTCCCATGTGGCACTATCCTCTGAGTATTGGTCTCACTAGAGCTTGTACTGTGATGCAGTCAAGGTAGGAGGGTCCGGTGAGGGACTATCCAACGTTGCAGCCTTAAACAATTAACACTGTGATTATACAGATATGCAATGGAAGCTTAGAACTAATCAATAGAAAGACAAAAGATATTCATGAACACATAACACAAGATGTATCCTGGAAAAACCCTAACAAGGAAAAACCCAACCTTCAAAGCTCATTCCTCATATATTATAACTTCAAATCGAATTATACATACCTCAAGGGCTTTACAGATGCTAGGCCGCAACCTAGGGATTACAACAACAATATTCTTCCATGATTTCTTTCGCCAACTTCTCGATTCTCTGCTCTGCAACGTATTATGTTTCTGCTCTGCAGTTTGATTCACTTCTACTTCTTCTTCGGATCTAAACACTTATGAATTTACTTCATGTCTTCATTTACTTGTTTATTTCATCACTAGTGCCTTGTAACCAATAATTATCCTTTATTTATATCCTCCGCAAGCCTTCAAATCATTATCAAGTCGGCCTAATTGTAATGGCTAATTAGGGTAACGTGTACACAAAATAGGTCGGGCCTAAACATAAGGCATTGCTCCGCAGGTACATAGAACTTTGCATGGATCTCCATGAAGGTCGGTTAGGTCCTATACTACATTGCATAATGTTCCTTTAGGCTCTACAAGTCACAAATTTGCTCCGCAAGCCGATTAGACTTCACTAAACACTATCAGCTCTGCTCTGTCAAACATGCAACAGTCAATCTTTTGATAGCGATATCTTTCCGGAATTAAAGCCAAATGATCTAAATTTTGGATATGTTGTAGCTTCCTATGTCTCGATGTTAAGTCCAACTCTGCAGCCTCTTAAACTCAAATGCGGTAAAATGTGGTATCTCCCCAGCTCACCATCTCAATATTCTGCAACTTACTATCAACTGTCTCAACTATTTTGAATTCTTCCGAATGCTCCTGCATCATACTAAGTTGCTTCTCTATTACACAAGTGAAGCTTACAAACCTTGAGTACTCTAAGAGGCACCACCATTACAACTCCTGGGTCCAAAACCTATAAAGAGTTCCAATCAAGAACATGAGAATTTTTTTCCAACATACTTTCTCAAATAGGACATATGAAAGACATTATGCAATCGAACAAGAGCAAGTGGCAATGCTAATCTATAAGAAACTGGGTTAATAACTTCCAACACTTCACAAGGGCCCACATATCTAGGTGCCAACTTAGCTTATTTTCCAACTTTAAATGAACTCTTGTGTGGTTTGACTCTAAAAAGGACCTTGTCATTCATGACAAATTGTCTTGTAGATTACTTTAAATCAACATAATTCTTCTACCTATCATTGGCTTCAAATAACCTTTTCCTTATGATAGGTAGAAGAGCTATGTTGACTTAATACATTCCATGTATTGTTGGTCCATGTAATACATTCTTAGTAAATCCTCCAATACTTGATTCACCCTTTCAGTTTGACCATCAGTCTCTAGGTATAAATATGTTGAACTAAAGTTCAATTGAGTTCCTAGCACTAAAAATAAGGTTTGCCAAAACCTTGAAGTCATCCATGCATCTCTATCCAAGATAATATTTTCCATAACTCCATGGAGTCTGAAGATCTACTAAATGAATCTTCTTTCAAGGACAGGTGCACCATCTATCAATTTTCCTAGTATAAAGTGAGCAACCATTATGAGCATGTCTACTACTACAAAGATCATATCATGGCAATTATGAGACATTGGAAGACCTTGGAAAAAATCCATGCTAATTACTTGTCATTTCCATTCTAGAACATCATGGGGGTAGACTAATCCTGCACGATGCATGTGTTTAGCCTTAACCCACTAACACTCTAAACACCTAGCCATAAAGTTGGTTGCATCCTTTTTTATTCCTTTGCAGAAATATAGTGGTTTCAAATCATCCATCAACTTGGTTACACCTCGGTGTCCAGAATAAGGTACAAGTGAGCTTCTCTTGGTACAAATGTCCTTAAACCTCCCTAGTCTAGAACATGCATTTTGTTCTGGTACTAACCACTAGGCTCAAATTGATACCCATCATATCAATAATTGTGTAGATTTTTAGAGAGGGCTTTCTTAACTTGCTCATAAAATTCATCTCCTAAAGAAAGTTGTTCAAATAGTAGCTATTGCAACAATGTGGTGTCTTTAGCTAAGAGCATCAACCACTTGATTTTATTTTCCCTTAATATAGCTGATGCCAAAATCAGAATCTAAAAATAACTCTAACCAATGCCTTTGACCATGTACATTTAGATTGGACAAACTAAAGATATACTTAAGCCCTAAATTATCCATTTTTAATTCAAACGACTCACCCAACAAGTAATGCCTCCAAACTTGTAATGCATATACAATCACCACAAGCTCTAGATCATATGGGGCATTGTTAGATTCATTTAGACAGAGTTTTCTAGACTCATGCCACAAATTGACCATCCTACATAAGTACACCACCCAACCTTCTCCTAATGCATCTATGACAACCACAAAATGACCCTCGAGGTCTGGCACCTTGAGAATTAGAGTTGAAGTTAATCTCTCTTTTAAGATTCAGAAAGCTTCTTCACACTTATGAAACCACACAAATGGTGAGCCCTTCCTCTGAAGTGATGTGATAAGGTTGTCTATTCTCAAAAAGTGTAACACAAACTTTTTGTAATAGACTGCCAATCCCATGAAGCTTCACACTTCATGAACATTTTTTGTTGTAGACCATTCCACAATCACTCTTATCTTTGTTAGATCAACATATATTCCTTCAACAGAGATAACATGACCTAAATATTGCACTTCCTTATGAAATAATACACATTTGGACAATTTTCTATGTGGCTTATGTTCTCTCGGTCACTTTATTAATAGCCTCAAATGATATAAATATTCTTCCTCATTTTGGAATACATCAAAATATCATCTAGAAAGACAAGCACAAACTTATCTAGGAAGTCTCTAAAAACACTATTCATCAGACTCATAAATGTTGTTGGTGCATTCATTAACCCAAAAGGTAATATTGTGAGCTCATAATGACCATATCTCATTCTAAAAGTTGTTTTAAGAATATCTACCTCTTTTATTCTCAATTGATGATACCCTACTTTGAGATCAATCTTGGAGAAAATAGTTGCACCATGCATTTGGTCAAAGAGGTCATCAATATGAGGCAAAGGATATTTGTTTGTGACTATTTCCTTATTAAGCATCCTATAATATATGCATAGGTGCAGGGTTCCCTCCTTTTTGACAAAAACTACTAGTGCGCCCCAAGGAGACACATTAGGTCAGATCAATCCTTTAGAAAGCAATTCCTATAGCTGAGATTTTAACTCCGTGAGCTCAGTTATGGTTATTTTATATGGAGATTTGGACTGAGGCTCTGATCCTAGACTTATATCAATTGAAAAATCAAAATATTCCCTCCAAGGAGGTAGTCCAACTAACACTTCTAGAAAGACATCCTAAAACTCTTAAAGAAAGGAATAATCTTACCATGTGGGTTCCTTGATTTCTTCTAACTCATCCATACTAATGGAATACATTTCACACCCCTTTCTTTTATCTCTTTTGAGTTGCATAGATAAAATATACCTTAGCTTAACTTCTCACTTAACCCCTTGGATTTGAACTTGGTTTCTCAAATCATCTAGGAAATCAATAGTTTTTGCAAAGTAATCTACTCTTGCTTTATGCCAGAGCCAATTCATCTATAGGATAACATCATATGAATCTAAGGGTGCAACATAAAGGTTCACTTTAGTGGAAAAGGTGAAGTTTTAACCCAACTTCAAATAGCCGTTTATCTACCCTTTCCTTAGCTTGATTTGCATATTACACAGACCAAGAATTGGCCATAAATATTGCTCTTCTAAGAATCTTACTAAACACTCTAGGTGCCACAAAACACTCAGTAGCTCTAGTATCAATTAATATAGAAATAGGACAACCAAAAAGTGTACCAAAGGTTTGAATTAGAGCAATCTAGAACTTAGCTTGGAAGTTATCAATTACTGCATGGATTCTCTACTAAAAAGTTGTCTATTGAGATGGTAGAGGAGGATTCTTGAAATTATTTCTCTAATTTATGTTCAAGCAACTATTGGCATAATGATCAGCTCCACAAGAGAAACATCCCCCAGATAGTCCTCTCTTTTCCTCTCTATTTCCATTTCTTCGCTTAGACTCGTTATTCTTTCCCTTAAACCCTAAATCATTGTTATTATTTGCACCATTTGACTTCTATCTGGAATTATATTTTATGTCCCACAGTTTCTTATTTTTGGATGATGAAGACTTTGAGTTTATAAACCTTTTGTGGTACTTGTCCCTTGAAGTGGCGATAGACTTAATCTTCTATTCTTGTTTTATGGCCTTTTAAAACAATTGATCCATGGATGAAGGTCTTGTTGGTTAAAAGATCAATCTCTAATCCAATTGTTAATCATCAAGGATCTATTCAAGATATGATAGAAATTGATGAGACACAGGGCTTAGACTACTACAATATGAAAATCTCAAAACTATATGCAAATCTAAAATTAAGTTGCCTTATTAATATGGAATTACCATGTAGAGATTCAACTTATTTATTATGCTTAAATACACCACTTTAACATGCTTAATACTACCACTTTAGATGAACTTAAAACAACAATAAAAAGGAAGATAACATCACCATAAGATATAATCAACAAAGAGGCACAAATCAACAACATAAGAGTGAAAAAAACTCTAAAAGATTATCACACAACACAAGGTTTACATGGAGAAACCCTTTCAAGGAAAAAATCCACCAAGAAGAGAGGCCAAGCATGTATTATCTTGAAAATACAAGATTACAATATTACATCGACTTCAGCGATTTTTTTAGTGGCGAATCTTTGCCAATTGGTGAATAGTTCATATCTGCCAATTTGAATTTGGTGAATATATTGAATTGGTGGGGGGCCAAATCACCTGGATTTTATGAATTTTTGGTCAAATGTATTTCAATTCACCACCAATTTATTTTATGAGGCATTTGTAACTAATATTTTTGCCATAGTAACCTACGCATTTCTAACAGTGATTGTCCTAAAATTTTGGAGGCATGTTTTAATTTACCCACATATTTTCTAATAGTATTACAAGTTCACCATATATGAGGACCCATTTCACCAACACCATTATAACATCATGTTAATCTAAGGGCCATAATTTCCTTGAAAATTACAACATATGTGTTTTATCGAGGTCTGATTCACCTAACATTTATATGCACCATTTTATAATCACGCAGGATTCGCCAAATTATTACTATACCATTTCAAAATCCCACAGAATTCGCCAAATATGGATTGATATAAATACACTCAAAACTTTGATTAATATTTTACATGTTTTTTCTTCTTCGAACTCTCGATTCACATCATATGCAAGTTACAACTACATGCATTAGCGAGTCAATGAAAACCTAATGGTAAGTGTTTTCATTTCTTTACAGTGTTATAAGATTATTTATCTCTTTGCTAGTTTTACTTCATTCTTACAGATGATATTGAGTAGGGAGACATCTAGGGCCTAGGGATCTATATTCTATGATTCCTTTTTAAACAAAAAGACATTTTTTTGCAACTTTTATTTTGTGAGAGATGTCAAGCAAGAACAAGTTTCCTCAAAGCGATGAAGGGAGGTCATCAAAACATAGAAACATAATGTCGTACTTTGGAAATGTGTGCGGTCCATCAAATGGAGCTACAACATCAGCACTTGTACCATATATTAATGAACAAGGCAATACACTAGTAGAATTTGGAAAATAAATGACTACGTGATTAAAACTTTTAGTCACGACAACTAAAAATGACTAAATTCTACTAATTTTTTGCAACACAACTATAAATGACTAGTTTGATCGTCGAGTAAAAAACACAACTAAATAATTAGTCACACAAATAAAAATGATTAAATAATTAGTCACACAAATAAAAATTAGACAATATGATTTAAGGCAAGAGGTACTTTTACCCTTACAAACTAAAAACCCACATGAAAATGAAATCTAAATTTAAGATTTTCCTGCGTCGATATCACCATGTAAAAGGGACTAGGTAGAGAGTCAAAACATTATTTTTCTTTATATTAACGCGGTAAAATCTTAAGTAGGAAAGGGAACAAGAAGAGGGTGAGTTCAATAGTTTTGGTATATAGTATGTGTGTTACTTGGCGAAGAAGCATTTGCAGGCAACGAAAAGGGAAGAGGGTTTTTAGTGGTTGTGTGATGGAGTGTGTGTTTGGACTAGTTGGGGATGGGTTTCTCTAGTTGTGGTTGATATGTCTGTCATGCAGAGCATTGTAGTGCAGAAGACGTTTAAGGACAAAATAATGCTCCTCAATTCTCACAAGCTCATGGGTGCCAGCGGCGAGGGTGGAGAAAGGTACACATTCATCGCACTTTAAAAAAATACTATAACCCTTTTCATTTTTTTGGTTTCTAGGGTTTTGTTTATGCATGTGATTAGTATCTGTATTTCTAACTGTGATTTACAGAGTGCAATTCACAGAATACATTCAGAAGAATGTTCATCTTTATCAATTTTGCAATGGCATCCTGCTCACTATGACTGTTGCGGCCAACTTTACCAGGGGCAAGCTGGCCACTACTCTTAGAAAGGTGTTATTCTTATATATTTGGTTTTGTTTTTATTCCATATTCCATAAATTCCCCTTGTGCAATAACATCCGACTTATATCCCACAAGACCCAGGCTTCTTTGATCCAAGTTAAAAGTTTGTGGCTTACCCCATAATCTTAGTATGTTTGCAACAATTTGCATAGGCAATACTCAAATTGTTTTATTTTCTAATTTAATGTTTCTTTATGAATTGATTTTCATGGTATGAATTGAGCTCATAAGATTTGATTTATCAAGTTTGTGAGGTTTTCCATCTTTTAGGGTTTTGATCAATGTCTTCTCACATTTTGAATTATTCAAGATTAGTTGCATATTTACACTTTGTGCTATTATTGTTCAACATTGGCCACATCTGTCCTCTAATCTGTGCTACTAGAAATGAGAAATGGGAAATGAGATGGCATTGGCAACATGATGGTAAATTGGAACAGGTTCAGGTTGATTTCTGCTTAGGCACAATAAATGCTTGTGCATTTAAACACCTATTTAAATATGCAATTTATGGTGCAAATTACAACTACAAACAAAAGACATAACACATCGTCACCTCCAAGCACACCCTGCCATCTGCCCCAACAATGTTTGGCTCCATCAATGTTCCAAACATTACAAACAATCCTCACAGTCATTCAGTAGTCTGCATTTGCAATTGAAGGAGGCAGTGCCATCACCTTTTATGGTCGATGGGTTTCAATCTGGAGACTTAAAGCCTTACTACAACCCTACCATATGGACTCCCGCCTACAATTCTTTCCCTATTTGTCCATATCAACAACCGTCTACCTCAACACTTAGCTCTTTGTGAAAGCCACCTCAAACACCTAGGTCAATTTACTCTGCTGATGTTGATGTTAGAAAAGACAACAAGCCTTCTATGGAATCAATGCAGAGTAAACAATCTCAATTTCACCCCCTAAAATAGAAGACACACTCACAATGGACAAGGGGCTCAAAGGAAGAAAAAACATTTAATTTACACCAACAACTCTCTACCCTAAAAACAAGACCCCACAGCTGTTAGTTACCAAACCTTTGGCCTTTATATCTATTGTCATGAAATTTTCCAATTCCAATTTTCAAATTTAATGTCTTCCATGTAAGTCAAAGTTGTCTCATGTATCTCTCAAGTTGTCAATTTACCATGTCAAGTTTCACAGTTCAAATTTTAAGTGTGGACAATTTGCATAAAAGGTCACAATATCAAAATTCTCAAATGTCCAATTGGTCCTAGGGAAGGTTAGGTCTTGTGAAAAGTTAAAATTCCTAAGTTAAAACCTGAGAATTTGCCTTGGGCGGAGTTTTGGGGTTTTCATGCACTTTTGTAATTTTTACCAGACTACGAAGGAACCCTGAAATTCTGTGTGTTTGTATTATGCAGAGTTCTAGACTTTTGAAGTAACTTTGCAACTTTTACCTGCTTAGAATTAAAATCCAAAAGTCTGCATCATGTGTATGAGCTGGGAATCAGGACTATCATTGTAACATTGTAATCTATACACACTTATGTCAAAACCCTGAAAACATGTGCCACTTCCTCATGTGGGATTTTTTACTCATTTTTGCATGTTACAAGCCAATGTAGAAAGCCCACATATCGAATAATTACATGATTAAAAAAAAGAACATTAATGACCCACATGTGTGCTAAAAACTTACATATCTTCGCAGCTCCCCTATCATTTGCAATACATTTTCTGATTGTCCCCTACGCTCTATGCCAATCCTGGGTCTCCATACAACTCTAAACTTTTGGAAAGTCATTGTTGCCCTTGGTCTAATTGATTTCACAGGTGAGAATGGCCAATATCATTGTGGGAATGCTCATATTAAGCTAGGATTCAAAGTGTTTCAATGCATTTGACACATTGAAGCTTCTTGGGGTTTCCTCCTGAAGTATGTAGTCATATAGACAGGGATTTCTTCATTCAAGTGTTGCTTTCTGCCTCTCTAGGTGCCTTGTGTTATATTTAATCTTGATCCTTGTGTTCTTTGTTATATTTATTTGTAATAAAAGAAAATAACACAAATATATTACTCAACACAATATCTATTGTTCAAGGGACAAAAGTTGCAACAGAGTCACCAACAGAAACACTAAATTCTCATAGAGACACCAATATAGAAATCAATAGGAGCTTTAGATGGAAATAATGATAGAAACATGCCATTATTGTTATAATTGTCAGATGTAAAGAACAAATTATCTAGTACATAGACAATACAACTTGACAAGAAATAGAGATCACCCCCTCCATGATAGTAGAAAGATAAACATATAGACAAGGCAGTGTTGGATATACATGTTGGAGACAATTGTCTTAAAATCATGTATGCAATGATTCTATTCTATCCAAAATTTGGATTCAGTTTTGTTTGGATCATAGTGTTGATATCAAAAATTTGTAGTTGATTGAAATGAGTCCCAAAGACTCAGTTGTGAGTGTGTCTAGGTCAATGCTAAGTATGGGAAAGTTTGGCAAGATTGAGATTTATTTTTGTCAATATTTCCAAATTATTTTTTAATCTGTCGAGTTTTCATTTAGTTTTTGTCTGCCTAGTCTGAACCCAAAATAGATCTGCCGAACTGCCATTGTGTTCATGTTTTAACACTATTGTTTGGGTCACTGACTCAATGGCCATGAGTCTTTTCTTATCATCTGAGCTGAGGTCCTTATGTATATCTGTGTGCGTGTGTGGGTGCATGCATGCATATGTATGTGTGTATGCATGCATCCATGTGTATGTATGTATGCAATGCAGTATGTATCCTCCTAGAAATATTTCTTTTGCTATGGAATGCATGTCCTAAGTGCAAAACATGTTTAATGTATCACATTGTTGCTCTCGAAATGCCTCGTTATGTTTCCCATATATCGTTATTGTTACTGTATTTAGACTTGAGATGCTTTACAAACTCCATTAATGTAGTATTTGTATGGTCTTTGGTCCTATTCCATGGTTTACACTGATGAAATATTTATGCATTTATTTCTTATAGATTGGGAGCAGTGATCTTGCTACGTTTCCTGTGTAAAAGAAAAAGACAAGCAGAGAATATCTCAGAAGTGTAGCACACATGCGTCCTCAGACAAATACATTTGGTGCGGTATGTTTCCCTTTTATGTATCTGAACTTTGCTTCGAGGGAATATACACAAAACAAGTATTCAAGACTTTATTAGGAGCGATCCTTTATATGAATTAGCTATATTGAGTGGCAAATGAAGATTCAGGTGAGTTAATCATTAGAAAGAAGAGTTGACGCTGAGAAATCTAAGCATTGGAAATGATGCCTATGCCTTTTCCATAGGCTTATTAATTCTTGAGGACTACACTACACACATTGATGTGTCAACTCCAACCCTAAAGGAGAAAAGTAAGTGTGTTGGTAGATCTAGGTAGCTCATACATATGAAAAGGGTTGCCAGTAGCACCTATATTGCATACATATATTTTAAAAAACTATTTATTTAAAGATATACCATGTGTAAATTGATCTAACGATGAAACTTATTTTGGGTTGTAGTAATATAGTTGTTCAGGATAATCATCTCTTCTTCTAGATTTAAGTTATCACAAGCATGAAGAGGTTGGACAAGCCTATCATTTCTGAGAGCGAAGTTTTGTTTCAGATTGACATACCATATAGCTTGTTGGTGCATAATTGATGATGTTTTGTTAACATTATATATATACGCATCAGCTCCAACTCTAAAGGAAAAAAGTGTGCTTGTTGGTAGATCTAGGTGGCTCATACATAAGAAAAGGGTTGCCAATAGCTACCTGCATTGCATACATCAATTTTTTAAAACTATTTATTTAAAGATATACCATGTGTAAATTGATCTAACGATGAAACACATTTTGGGTTGTAGTAATATAGTTGTTCATGATAATCATCTCTTCTTCTAGATTTAAGTTACCACAAGCATGAAGAGGTTGGACAGGCCTGTCATTTCTAGGAGCAAATTTTAATTTTAGATTGACATACCATATTTCTTGTTTGTGCATACTTGATGATGTTCTGTTAACATTCTAGAGTTGTACTCAATTAAATTTACAATCATTCTAATTATTTTCATTTTCATTCTCCTTCAAGATACGGTGAATTTTGTTTTGTGATGTTGAAAATTCAACAAAAATTCTTATTTAATTTGTGTTTATTTGGGGAGTTGAACAGGTTACCAAAGTGAGGAATGCTCTTGCATATGCCACACACAAGTATTTCTAGGACATGGGCTTTGTTTGGGTTGCTAGTCCAATAATCACTAGTTCAGATTGTGAAGGTGTTGGGCAACAATTTTGTGTTACAACTTTGGTATGGAGTATTTACCTTCGCAAATGGAAATGTGTGCATGTTATTTAAACTTAACTAGTTGCTTGACAATGTGACATCATTATTTTAGTTTTATAAGTTGTGGTTGCACGATTCCTTCTATTCTTGTTCATTCTTTGTGCACACAACTAACTTAAATTTGAATGGTTATGAGAAATAAATTTGTGGTTATGAGAAATGTCTATATATTTGGGAAATAAACTCTTGTGAAGGACCTTCAACAATTTTGATAGAGATTGTACATGAATACAAAAATAATTTGAGCTTTATAATTTGAGAAAAAAAATACAATTGCATATTTGAACTTTGTGTCTCATTTGTATTTGGTATTGCATCTTCTTATGTTGGATCTAATCATTTGTTTTCTTGAATGCATCCTTACAATCTGCAAATTTGATCATTGGTCTGTACTCATAAATTCTAAAAATTATTCTTGGTGTGGGGTTAATCGAACTCTGTATTCTATTTGATTGAATCCACACTTATTTTTAAATTTATTTTAAAAGCATTTTTTAGTTTTGCAAATTCCTCAAAAAAACCCCAAATGCAAATTTGTAAAGTGTACAACATGTAAATAGGATTTTGGCTTTCAATAAGGTAGCCTCCTTGTCTTTAGAATAGGTTTTACTACAACAAATGGCAAGTGCTAATTTGCTTACCAACAATTTCTCTCCATGTCTTGTTCAACACTTTCGTTATCAACACCCAATGGTTCCATGTGTGCTTGGGAGAGAAGTTTGTTGATTCTTGTCTGTAATTCCATCCTCTCCTACTCATTCATAGCAGGAGCATCTATTCTCAAACAAATCAAAAAAATTTAGTACATACATTCTGTCGGTCCTAAGTTTCCATGCTTGAAACTATATCAGACAAACAACATGGTCCTTCAGTTCTAATTTTCAATGCAAGCTTTTCCTTGATATTTCCATCTATTTCTGTGAGTAGTGAGTTATTTTTGTAAAATTGTGTTACGTCAGAAAATGTCCCCTTGGGGGCTTTTCCCTCTTAAGGTTTAGATCCTAGGTCCTTTAGAATGCATTTAGAGAATCTTCCATGATTTTGATGACTCCTAATGAGAAAACCCTAAAGTTTCATGGCAAATGGGACTTAACATGATTCCTACTTGAAATAGGGGGGAGGACTTGGGCGCCCGCACCCTAGGCCTGCCCTATTTTAGGTCAGGACCTATTTTTGGGTGTCGGTTTATGACCGTTACTTAGGTCCTATGCTGACATCCTAAGTTTGAATTATGAAATTCTTAGCGGGAATGTTTGTAGTTGCATATATAAGCATGATTAGTGATTCATTTGTAAACTAGATGGATATTGTGAACTTGTGGCTTATGTGAAAGTGATTCAAGACATTCATTGTGTTGCAGAGTAGTATTTTGTGTTGTTATTGTGTTTGTGATTACAGATTTGACATCCATCACCTCATGGCATGAAGAACATCTTCCTTCCATGAGATCTACACTACAAGGTGATATCAATTATGTTTTCTATCATTTATCATTTGGATTTTGCCTCTATCTCGTAGGGATACACACTTTTTATCTGACCATGGTGTTTAGAAGACTTGAATGTCTCTTCGGGGCTTGACCAACCTCTAAACACCACAACCCCAACCCACTTTTCTGTGATTGCAAGTTACAAGTTTCAGAAGTGAAAGAAGTGGAATTGCAGGAGAGTAGTGCAGACTGTCGGAATTGCAGATCAAAGAAGAAAATAGGGACCTGGACTCGGGCGCCCGCTCATTAGTCCCCCGGATCCCGCAATAGTAAAACCTCCGGAACAATAGAACTGTGTTGCAAACAACATTCCCAGATCTCGACAAAAACTAAGGCATTGGACTACGGCACCCGCTCATTAGTCCCCAACTTTTCTGTACACCGAACTTCGAAATCTGGTATATATTTGGTTGTCATTTAATATCTCTGTGTGCGATCATTTTCTGTAATTTGTTTGTTTGTTTACAAATTTGCGAAATTAGGGTTTTGAGCATAATTGGGCTTAATTGAACAACAAAATCATATAATTCTAATCTTCCCCTATGTTCCAAGTGACAGGAGATCTGTAGTAGAGTTCTCTACTCGGTTGAATGTCCTTGAATGTTTAGTGGTGAAAGGAGGATCAACACAAACCATTAAAATCAATCCTCTTCATTTTTAACCCTAAACATTTTGATGAACCCATGTTATTTTGAATTTTGCACCTTTTTGAGTGTTGTACTTCAGATTTCCATTTGTTTCATTGTTCATCTTATTGCATTTGAAAAATTACAAAAAAATTGAAAAAAATTGGCATTTTTAGCTTGCATTTTCAAATATTTTGAATTAGTTGGCATTGAATTTCAATAAATTTCTGTCATTATCATTAGATCTGATTTAAAATTTATAGAAATTTTTCATTCACCATTCATTTACATTGCATTTTCATGATCAAATTGTTAAAAATTGCTTGAAATTGTGCATTTTTCCATATAACCTAGTTTTGCATTAGCCAGGGTTTGTAGTCAAAATCTTGTTTCAGATTTTAATACCCTTTTAAAACACTCATTAGTATTGATTTTCTAACTGTAGTGTTTCATCATAGTGGTTTTCTTGCAAATTTTCATGTCTAGGGTTTGAAAACCTTGCATTTTCACTAGATTTTGGCCTTATCGTCTCTCTAGAATTGCATCATAGGCATGTTGTAAAAGATTTTTATACACTAATTGGCTCTTATAAAGGTTATTATCTTCTTCCCATCCTCAAATTCTTTACAACACCCTTTTTATTAGGCCTTGGCATTGAAAATTTGTGAAAAATTGCATATTTTGGCTATATTTTCACTAGGGTTTGGCTTAGATTGGCACTATAAGCATGTTGTGATGAATTTTATGGCATTAGGTGACTGATATTACTATTATTATCTACTTCCCCTCCTAAAATTATTTACAACACCCTTTCCATTGGGTCTTTGCATTGAAAATTTGTGAAAAATTGCATATTTTTGTGTATTTTCACTAGGTTATGACTTGTCACCACTCTAGGTTTGCATCAAAAGTGTGGTGTGAAGAATATTATTGATTTATTGGACTGATATCAGACATATTTTTTTCTTCCCCTGATCAATTTCCGTACAACACCTTTTTCTTTCACTTATTTGCATTGAAAAAAGTTAAAAAAATCAAACATTTTAGGTCATTTTCATACATACTTTTGCACTTGTCCCTGCATAAGTTTTGAAAACCTTTTGAAATATGATTTGGAAATTATTTGAAATCATACACATAGCACCTTCATGTCATTTTTCTATGGCATCTTTGCATGCATTTATCAAAGATCTTGATTTTGACAAATTTTTAACCCTCACGAGTGAACATCCTACGATATTAGAAAGCTTAACCGAGTTCATCTCCATGAGTAGCAATGAAAAATATAATTGTGATAGCACTTCTCTTATATCTACTACATGTGATGATGAAATAATTTTTTCCTTTGATCATTCTTTCAAAAATGATTCTTCCCATGAGGATATACTAGTACAAGACAATGAAATCACTGATACCTTCCCAACAACAGGAGAAATACAACTTTTGCAAGACATCATGCCTCCTACAGCTACAATAGAAGAACAAATATTTCTTGATGTTAAGGATCCTATGGATGTGATAACATATGTAATTGATGAGCAAATAAACCAACTTGACAATGAACTAGCCAAATTTCAAGCATTTATGGAAAATGAAAGGATAGCGGACCAAGCTATACCTGTTGTTCATAACATAAGAGAGTTACTAAAAAAAGGATACAATGGTGTTAATGTTATTCAAGGTTTAACGTATATAATACAAAATAATATTATGCCACGATATGATTTAGACTATTACACATCTCTCATGAACACATCCTCGAGTCATAGAAGACTTAACACACCACATTGAGAATGATGAGTATAAAAATTCTCTTAATGGAATGGAATCATTAGCTAAAACTTATGATGCTGATGATGATAATGATACAACACCTAAACTTCTTAACAAGACTTTACCTTTATTTCATTTCAATGCTCTCCCTGGCCAAGAACAAGCATTAGTGAATGCGGAAAGAGATCCCACATAACAACAAGCTTATTATGACTATGATGAAACAATTGGTAGGATAGAAGTAGAAGATGACTATCTGAACTATGATCAAATAATTGGTATGATAGAAGTGGATAAATAAAACTTTGATAACCCACCTTGTCCATGGAAAAATGGCATAGATTTGCTCGATGACAACCTTTAGTTTAGTTGTCCCTATAGGTAAGTATCTCTAACCTTGGTGGTCACCTATGCGGTTAACATGATCGGCTCGTGTATGTGACCTCCCCTCCATGTTATGTTTCCCCCATGATGTGTTGTGTTGTTTAGGCCTCCTGGGATGACCCAAGTTGATACTCTTGTAAGGTCAAGGATATTGGGAGACCGCCTCTGTTGTGACATTCTTCTATTTGTATCATCATTCTTCTATATTGCTTCTCTATTTTCATTATTGTGTGTTGTATCTTAAGGACATAGCGTTGCACTTGGTGACTTGGGGGCACCCTCCTATGTGATTGTCCCTAAGGCACTTGTTTCTCCTCTCTTGATTTATTGGTTCCCTTCCTCTAGTGGTTCTATCTAGCGGGCGGATGATGAAAACCATATTATACTGATACGGACCTAGTGTCCCTTCAGTGAGAAATTAAAAAAAATGGACCAAGTCCATACATGACGATGGGGTTGATATATATTATCCAACATTTGGCTAGTAGAATCACTCTGTGTGAAACTCTTGATGTTGTCTTATTGCACTTACAAACCATAACAATATTGTTGCTCCGTGCACTTTGTTTATCTTTGAATCTCACCTTGGTTACACTCAGTTTTGAGATTTCTGTGGTATAGCCCCACAGTTATACTCGGTCTCTGAATCCATAGTATAACCTCAGCTTTTTGTGTGAATGATCGTATGCATTGTTGTTTATCATGATTATATGGACGCTAACACTTTTCTTGCAGGAATGTGTTTGTGGGAACATTTGGTGATTGTAAAGTACATGTCACCTTCGGGGGCATGGGCTTTGCGAGAGCTCATTTTCCCTTGTGTGTTTTCTTCCTACCTTAACATGTTTGATATCGCTACATGATATCAACCACCTTAAGGTGGGGGCATATATAAGGTAAGCTGTCTGATTTAGATGCTAGTAAAGTGTGTTTGTAAAACTTGAATCTATTGCAATCATTTAAGCCCTATGTGAAGGCAAGATATCGTGCATATCCTTTTTATATTAAGCCCTCTGCAGAGGTGGGGATGGTGTATTTCTCGAGGAGAGTGTGCATCCTGTCATTTTCTAAAAGTCCTTTGCAGAGGTGGGGAGTGGATATGAGACTATCCTAACCCTTAAGCGTGTCTTCGGCAATTGTTGTGGCGAAGCCCAATCATCGGCGTGTGCCTGTAATGTGCCTGAGATGGCTTTGAACCTAGCAATAGGTTTCTTCCATCGCTTATTTGTTGTGTTTTCTCTGTGTCTTCCATGTGTGTGTGTATGGCGTGTTTGGTCCCAAGCATAGTTTAAAGACCGGTGGCGATGAGTCCCTCCTATGCTTTGGGATTTGTATAGCGTTGTGTTCTCAAGTGTAGTCTTAAAGACTGGTGGCGATGAGTCCCACCTACACTCTGAGATTTGTATTGCATGTTTGTTTCCCCATATGCAGTTTAAAGACTGGTGACAATGAGTCCCTCCTGCATTTTGGGTTGTGTTTACTGTCCTTGCACTTGCATTTGCATTTCATATATATCAGAAAAAGAAAAAAAATCATTGCATTCATTGTGTTTTGCATGTCTTCAATGTTGTATTCTTCGTGTTTTGCATGAATGTAACTATCTTCTTCGTGTTTTACGTGCCTATTACTGTCTTCATTTTGATTGACGTGTCTTCTTTGTGCTTGGTGTGTTTACTGTGCTTGTTGACCGTACTTTAATGCATGTATTTGCCTTGCATTTATACATACATTAAAGTGGCAGCTAAATCTTATGTCAGAAAATGTCCCCTTGGGGGCTTTTCCCTCTTAAGGTTTAGCTCCTGGATTCTTTAGAATGCATTTAGGTCATCTTGCATGTTAATGGTGACTCCCGATGAGAAAACCCTAAAGTTTCATGGCAAATGGGACTTAGGGGGTGTGCTTAACATAAATCCTACCTGAAATAGGGGGAGGACTTGGGCGCCCGCGCCCTAGTCTTGCCCTATTTTAGGTCAGGACCTATTTTTGGGTGTCGGTTTTATGGCCATTATTAGGTCATGTGCCGACATCTCAAATTTGAATTACAAAATTCTTAGTGGGAATGTTTGTAGTTGCATATATAAGCATGATTAGTGATTCATTTGTAAACTAGATGGGTATTGTGAACTTGTGGCTTATGTGAAAGTGATTCAAGGCATTCATTATGTTGCAGAGCAGTATTTTGTGTTGTTATTGTGTTTGTATTTGTAGATTTGACATCCATCTCCTCATGGCATGAAGAGCTTCTTCCTTCCATGAGATTGATGAGGAGCTACCAGCGGATACCAGAAATTGATGTCCTAATCGCTCACGACTGATGAACTAATAGGAAAGCTCTCATTTCAACTCCATCGACCAAGTCCCTCGGCATTCTCCAATGCCTCGATGGCATCCGCCTCTGCAGGGACGCATTCCATCAATGGTCGCGGAACCCTTGGCCGATCCAAAACGCCGTCGCGCGGTTCTCCCTCCTGTGAGCCCTAGCACGTGAGAATGCTAGGATCTTCTACTGCGTGAAACCCTCGATCCAGATCATCTGCACTATCAAACAGGAAAAACAAAACAAAGAAAAAAAACAAATACTGATACATTAAATCCATTCCACTGATTTTGACAGAAATCTCACCAGTGGAATGCTTCACAGCGACATATGGCAACAATGGAAAATATACAGTCAATGGAAAGTTACAGCTGCGTGATTTATAGTGGTAAGAGATGGAAGTCAGATGAACAAATAGAAAAGCTTTATTTCTCCCGAACATAATGCAATCACTATCGATATGGTTACATCATAATACTCATTCAGTTCATACTTCTAGGTATTTAACAATTCGCCCAGAGTAGTACCACACTAGCTCCAAGCGGCTGGGAGACAAATCCAAGCAGCTGGGAGATTGCCTTATTTTGGCATTATTACTATTTTTAGAATTATGCTATTACAATTTGACAACTGTCCCCTAAGTCACTTGGGACTTACAAAATAGACCTAGACACAACTGAAATGAAAATGCCTTGGTCAAATTAACCTTATTACAAAAGAAAACATGATTTTCGAGGTGCTCTTGCACCATACTCCTCGGGTGAAAGTTGTCTCAAGTCCTCTTAGAGACTAACTGCTGCAAATCACCACCCTACTTTTTGATGTCTTCTTCCAGCATCCATATAGCTTCTGAGTCGGGAAGTCCTCGCCATTTGACTAGGTGCTCAAAATATGTTTGATTTCTGGTCTTCTTAGCTATCCTGCTATCCAAAATACATTCCATCTGCGGTATTTCCTTAGATGGTAAATGTTGCATCCAGTCTGCATTGTCTTGGACCGAATCTGCTGTCCCTTCATCTGTATCTGGACTCCTATATAATGTCAGATCAGCAACATTGAATATAGGTGAAATAGCAATATCATCAGGAAGTTCAATTTTGTAAGCATTAGAACCATATTTCTCCAAGATCTGATAAGGTCCAATTTTTCTCATCATCAACTTGTTGTGGCCTCCCTTGGGTAGTCGGTTCTTATTGAGATGAACCATGACCATATCACCAATTTGGTACTGCACATCCCTTCGTCGTTGATCCACTCTAGCCTTGATCTTCTGACTGTTTTGTTGTAGAGTATCTCTAACTTGTTGATGGATCTTTGTCATAGCCTCTGCAAATGTATCAGCACATGTCCACTCCTTTTGTCCAACCCGTGAACATCTCTTAATTCAAAAAATCCTCTAGGATGACTACCATAAACAACTTCAAAAGGACTTAGACCTGTACTTCTATTTGTAGAATCATTATAGGCATACTCTGCTTGTGGGAGTACCACATCCCAACTATTGCCCTGTTCTCTTGTCAAACATCTCAGCAGATAGCCTAATGACCTGTTCACAACCTCAGTTTGACCATCAGTCTGAGGATGATAGGCTGAACTAAAAGACAAATTTGTACCCAATCTTTTCCACAAGGTTCTCCAGAAATGTCCCACAAATTTGTTGTCTCTGTCAGATACAATGCTCAAAGGCAATCCATGAATCCTGACAATTTCCTTAAAGAACAAACCTGTAATGTAACTAGCATCATTGGTGGTTTTACAAGGAATGAAGTGCACCATTTTGCTGAACCTGTCTACCACAACAAACACACTATCATAACTTGTCCTTGTCTTGGGCAATCCCATCACAAAATCCATACTCAAACTTTCCCAAGGTCTGTGTGGTATGGGCAAAGGTTGGTACAATCCTACATTGGTTGAGACGCCTTTTGCTTTCTGGCAAATCACACAATTCTCAACAAACTTTCTAATATCAGATTGCATCCTTGGCCAAAAGTAAAACCTTCTGACAAGATCTAAGGTCTTATTGAGCCTGAAATGTCCTCCTAAACCACCACTATGTTTTTCCTTCACTATATTATCCCTCATTGAACATTTAGGGATACATAGTTGACTACCTTTAAACAAAAGTCCATCATGCAATGTATAATCTAAAAAGTCATTGTGAAAAGCATTGGCAAACTCACTGCATACTTTGTAAGTCTCCTTAAAATCTTGATCCTCTGCATACAATCCTCTGAGTGACTCAACACCCATACTTTGTAACTGCACTTCTTGCACTGTCAACACCCTTCTACTTAGAGCATCAGCAACCTTATTGGTTATTCCCTTCTTATGCTTGATGATGAAGGTGTAGGCTTGAAGACTTTCCACCCATTTCATGTGTCTATGACTAAGCTTTTCTTGTCCATTCAGAAAACTGAGAGCATGATTATCCGTATACACAATAAATTCTTTAGGAAGCAAGTAGTGCCTCCACTTTTTCAGAGCTTGGACCATAGCATACAACTCTAAATCATAAGAGGAGTATTTCCTCTTGGCTTCATTTAACTTTTCACTGAAAAAGGCTACTGGTCTGCCTTCTTGGCTCAACACTGCTCCTATGGCCAACCCACTTGCATCACATTCAATTGTGAAAATCTTATTGAAATCAGGTAACACTAAAACAGGGAATTTAGCAACTTTTTGTTTCAGATTTTCAAAGCTTCTATCTGCCTTTTGTGTCCACACAAACTTCGTCTTACCTCCACCTTTGATGGTTTCCAACATAGGTGCACAAATGTCACTGTAATTCTTAATGAATTTTCTGTAAAATGTGGCTAGCCCATGGAAACTTCTGACCTCTCCGGCTGTCCTGGGTGTAGGCCAATTCAAAATAGCTTCTACCTTGGAAGGATCCATTTTCAAATCACCCTTAGAGATGACAAAACCCAAGTACACCAATTCTTGTTTCATGAAGTCACACTTTTCCAAATTTATCAGTAATTTATGATCTTGCAGCTTCTTCAAGACTATCTCCAAATGTTTCAAGTGTTCTTCCTTGCTCTTACTGAACACCAAGATATCATCAAGGTAGACTACCACAAATTTACCTATAAATTCCTGCAACACCTCATTCATCAATCTCATAAATGTGCTAGGGGCGTTTGAAAGACCAAACGGCATCACAAGCCACTCATACAACCCTTCATTGGTCTTGAAAGCTGTTTTCCATTCATCCCCTTCTCTTATCCTTATCTGATGGTACCCACTCTTCAAGTCTATTTTGGAGAAATAAGTAGCACCGCCCAAACAATCCATTAGATCTTCTATTCTAGGAATAGGAAACCTATACCTGGTGGTTATCCTATTTATTGCCCTAGAATCAGTACACAGTCTCCATTTTCCATCCTTCTTTGGGGCCAAAACAGTAGGTACTACACATGGACTAAGACTCTTCCTTATCAGCCCTTTGTTTAAGAGTTCTTGAATCTGTTTGGCTATCTCGTCATTCTGCTGTGGTGTCATTTTATACGCTGCCTTATTAAGAAGTACTGCTCCTGGTATGAGATCTATTTGATGGCTAATGTCTCTGATTGGTGGTAGGGAATCAGGTATATCCTTTGTAATCACTCCTTTGTAACTCTCAAGTAAATCTCTAACCTCTTTAGGTCCTACTTCTCTCACACTTTCCTTTTTTTCCCCCTTAGGCTTCACAATCAAAGAAAAACCTACTCCATCACCTTCCTTTAATGTGTCCATGAATTCTTTCTCTCCTACCATCATTACAATAGATCCTACATGCTGTGGATCCTCTTCTACCAATGATTGTATCCTATAAGTGACACCATCCTTTTGGAAAGAGTAAGCATTCTTTTCTCCATCATGATGAGCCTTTCTATCAAACTGCCATGGTCTACCCAATAACAGATGGCAAGCATCCATTGGAAGGATGTCGCACAAGATCTTATCTCTATATCCACCAATATTGAATTCTACCCAAGCCTGTTCATTTATGAGTATGTGCTGCCCCTTATTCAACCAACTGACTTTATATGGACTGTTGTGGGGTATCTTTTCTAACTTCAACTTATTCACTGCTTCCAAAGATATAATGTTGTCGGTAGAACCAGAGTCAATAATAACTTTACAAACCTTACCTTGGATCTTGTAGTTGATTCTAAACAAAGCCCTTCTTTGAAATGGTTCAGTCTGTACTGGTTCCTTGAGCAGCGTCCTTTTGATCATCAGATTCTCTCCCGTCTCTGATGCTAGACTCACTTCAGGAGAAGTCACACTCCTCACATCTTCTCGAATCAAGGTGGTTCTCTTCTCACCACCATGAGAAGTTGAGGCCTTCTTTGGACATTTGTATGTCGGGTGCCCTATCTGATTGCAGTTATAACATCTCATATTGGAGAATTTGGATCCTCTACCTGATCCATCTATCCCACCTCTTCCATTAGGCCTTCTCCCTCGGTAGCCTCCTCTGCTACTTGAGTCCCCAACTTGCTCTTCTTGGTTAGACTCACCACTAGGCCTGTGGTTAGGACTTCTTCCCCAAAACTGCCTCTGCCTCTGAAATTCCTTCCACCTCTACCTCTATTATTCTGCTCACTCTTTCTCTTTATCTTCTCTTCAGCCCTTAAGGCTAATTGGAAACACTTGTTCACTGTTTCTGGTGCTAAGATGCTAATCTCATCTTGGATGTTCATCCTCAAGCCATTCAAATACCTGGCCACCTTCTCTGACTCTTCTTCTTGTCTCTTTGATCTAAGACTGAGTTTATGGAACTCTTGTGTGTATGCGTTCACATCAAGGTCTCTCTATTTGAGATTCTGCAATTTCTTATACATCTACACATTATAATCCAGGGGTAAGAATTGTGCCTTGATTTTGGTCTTCATCCTTTCCCAGGAGGTTATCATATTCTTCCCCTCCTTGATTCTTTCTCCTTGTTCATAATTCCACCATGCAAGAGCAGATCCCTTCAATCTTGCCTTTGCCAACTTAACCTTCTTATCATCAGGAACTTCTTTGTATTCGAAGTGATTATTCAATGCCTCAATCCAATCAATCACCTCTTTAGCTTCCATACTTCCACTATACATAGGTAACCCATCTATGGTGTCCCTATTGACTGACTGTAGTGCATTTAAAAATGCCTTCTGGTCTGCTGCTATCTCCTCTGTCTTTTTGCTAGTTTCACCAATTTCTGTAGCGTCTTCATCGCTATCACTGTCAGTTTCCTTATCTTTGTTTTTGGACTGCTTGAACTCTCCCAACTTGGATTTAAGCATCTCCTCAATCAACTTCTTAACTGCGTCTTGTGACATACTTTTGGGAGGCATCCTTGCCGCCTCTGTCTCACTTTCTTTGTCTGACATAAACATTCACGGACAACACCCAAACGCCAACACTCCTACAAGTTCTCAATTCGACCTGCCGCCCAAATCTTTTGCTAGCTCTGATACCAATATGATGAGGAGCTACCAACGGATACCAGAAATTGATGTCCTAATCGCTCACAACTGACGAACTAACAAGACAGCTCTTGTTTCAACTCCATTGACCAAGTCCCTCGGCATTCTCTAATGCCCCGATGGCATCCGCCTCTGCAGGGACGCTTTCTGTCAATGGTCGCGGAACCCTTGGCCAATCCAAAACGTCGTCGCATGGTTCTCCCTCTTGCGAACCCTAGCACGTGAGGATGCTAGGATCTTCTACTGCGCGAAATCCTCGATCCGGATCGTCTGCACTATCAAACAGGAAAAACAAAACAAAGAAAAAAACAAATACTGATACATTGAAGCCATTCCACTGATTTTGACAGAAATCTCACCAGTGGAATGCTTCACGGTGACATATGGCAACAATGGAAAATATACAGTGAATGGAAAGCTACAACTACGTGATTTACAGTGGTAAGAGATGGAAGTTAGATGAACAAACAGAAAAGCTTTATTTCTCCCGAACACAATGCAATCACTATCGATCCGGTTACATCGTAATACTCATTCAGTTCATACTTCTAGGTAGTTAACAATTCACCCAGAGTAGTACCACACTAGCTCCAAGCGGCTGGGAGACAAATCCAAGCAGCTGGGAGACTGCCTTATTTTGGCATTATTACTATTTTTAGAATTATGCTATTACAATTTGACAACTGTCCCCTAAGTCACTTGGGACTTACAAAATAGACCTAGACACAACTAAAATGAAAATGCCTTGGTCAAATTGACCTTATTACAAAAGAAAACATGATTTTCGAGGTGCTCTTGCACCAGAGATCTACACTGCAAGGTGATATCAATTGTGTTTTCTATCATTTATCATTTGGATTTTGCCTCTATCTCGCAGGGATATGCAATCTTTATCTGACAATGGTGTTCGGAAGACTTGAATGTCTCTCTGGGGCTTGACCGAGGCAAGCCTCTAAACACCACAATCCCCAACCCACTTTTCTATGATTGCAGGTTTATAGGTTTTGGAAGCGAAAGAAGTGGAGTTGCAGGAGAGTTCTCTGATTTAGATGCTAGTAAAGTGTGTTTATAAAACTTAAATCTATTGCAATCATTTCAGCCCTTTGCGGAGGCAGGATATCATGCATATCCTTTTTATCTTAAGCCCTTTGCGGAGGCGAGGATAGTGTATTTCTCGAGGAGAGTGCACATCCTGTCATTTTCTAAAAGTCCTTTGTGGAGGTAGGGAGCAGATCTGAGACTATCCTAACCCTTAAGCGTGTCTTCAACGTGAAGCCCAATCATCGATGTGTGCCTGTAATGTGCTTGAGATGGTGATGAACCTAGAAATAGGTATACTCCATCGCTTGTCTGTCGTGTTTTCTCTGTGTCTTCCATGTGTGTGTATGGCGTGTTTGTTCCTGAGCATAGTCTTAAAGACTAGTGGCGATGAGTCCCTCCTACACTCTGAGATTTGTTTTGCGCGTCTGTTGCCCCATATGCAGTTTAAAGACTAGTGGTGACGAGTCCCTCCTGCATTATGAGTGGTTTGTTTACTTTCCTTATACTTGCAATTGCATTTTATATATGAGAAAAAGAAAAAGAAAATAATCATTACGTTCATTGCATTCATTGTATTCACTGTGTTTTGTGTATCTTCAATATTGTATTCTCCATGTTTTGCATGACTGTAACTATCTTCTTCATGTTTTGCGTGCCTATTACTGTCTTCATTGTGACTGGTGTGTTTTCTCCATGCTTGGTGTGTTTGCTGTGCTTGTTGACCGTACTTTAATCCATGTATTGGCCTTGCATTTATACATACATTAAAGTGGGGGCTAAATGTTACGTCAGAAAATGTCCCCTTGGGGGCTTTTCCCTCTTAAGGTTTAGCTCCTAGGTCCTTTAGAATGCATTTAGAACATCTTGCATGATTTTGATGACTCCTAATGAGAAAACCCTGAAGTTTCATGGCAAATGGGACTTGGGGGATGTACTTAACATGATTCCTACCTGAAATGGGGGGAGGACTTGGGCACCTGCACCCTAGTCTTGCCCTATTTTAGGTCAGGACCTATTTTTGGGTGTCGGTTTATGATTGTTACTTAGGTCCTATGCCAACCTCCTAAGTTTGAATTATGAAATTCTTAGCAGGAATGTTTGTAGTTGCATATATAAGCATGATTAGTGATTCATTTGTAAACTAAATGGGCATTGTGAACTTGTGGCTTATGTGAAAGTGATTCAAGGCATTCATTGTGTTGCAGAGCAGTATTTTGTGTTGTTATTATGAAGAACATCTTCCTTCCATGAGATCTACACTACAAGGTGATATCAACTATGTTTTCTATCATTTATCATTTGGATTTTACCTCTATCCCATAGGGATACACACTCTTTATCTGACAACAGTCTTCGGAAGACTTGAATGTCTCTTCAGGGCTTAACTGAGGAAAGCCTCTAAACACCACAACCCCCAACCCACTTTTTTGTGATTGCCTGTTACGAGTTTCGAAAGCGAAAGAAGTGGAGTTGCAGGAGAGTAGTACAGACTGTCAGAATTGTAGATCAAAGAAGAAAATAGGGACCTAGACTCCGGCGCCCACTCATTAGTCCTTTGAATCCCACGACAATAAAACATTCGGAACAACAGAACTGTGGTGCAAACAACATTCCCAGATCCTGACAAAAACTGAGGCACTGGACTAGGGCGCCCGCTCATTAGTCCTCAACTTTTCTGCACACCGAACTTTGAAATCTGGTATGTATTTGGTTGCCATTTAATATCTTTATGTGCGATCATTTTCTGTAATTTGTCTATTTGTTTATTAATTATCTTCAAGAAATATTACATTCAATACTGAAACATCTCTAAATCTTGATGCACACCTCAAGCTTCTTCAATATTCTAAAACCTTAAAACTTGTTATGCTGTAATTCCTGTAATCATGCTTTTTCCTACAACTTCAAAGCTTCTACATAGAAAGCTTCAAAACTTGCTCTCTAAAAAATACATTGTGCTTTTTTTTAAATTACAACTTCAAAGCTTTTTAATTCAAAAGCTTGAAACTCAAATTACAACAAATTGTAATTGATAACATAAGACAAGTCCTCATGCAAAACCCAAGTGCTCCAATTAGAGAAGATTAAAGTCAAATTGTACCAAGCACCCTGTTATCTGCCAGTCCTGATTATGGGCGCCCAAGTTGTCCCATTCAAACTTAGTCAATAGAAATAACATTTCACAAATAAAAGCACAATTGAAAGTCTCAAGATTGGGTACCCAAGTTGGCCCAATCTATTTCAGTCAACTAAAGTGCATCACCACACATTAATCCTCATGCAACAACCTGTATGACTGATGTCCCCAATATTATTCTGAATTAACATGTTCTATACATGCAAGTGACATACAAACACTTGTAGCACAATGCAAGAGATACTCATTAACTGAATTTGGTAGATGGAGTGTTCTACAAGTTTTATGAGTTGGAGTGTTCTACAAGCAACCTCATAAAAATGACATGCAACTCCATATAACTAACATGCAACAACATGCAAGATTTTATGAGCTCATGCAACAACATGCAAGATTTTATGAGCTCATGCAACCACATGCAAAAATATGCAAGTCCATGCAAGCTTTTATGAACTCATGCAACCACATGCAAAAACATGCAAGTCCATGCAAGCTTTTATGAACTCATGCAAGCAATATTTCAATATCATGCATCTTTAACACTTCTGATAACTCCCACATCATATCCATGCAAAGTGTATCAACAATATCCACTCATGTACATAAAAAAGCAAACTCCCAGTCTAAATATAGCACACCTCCAAAGGGGGTGCCCAAGTTAACTCCCACTTCCTAGGAGGTATCAAAAACCCAAAATAGACTTCAAGGAGTTGTCAACAAGTCTTCATCGACCCCACTCCAAAAGTGGACACCCAAGTTTGACCCTAACATTTAGGAGTTAATTACAATAAGCCAAGTGTTATAATTAAATATTAATTTATCTCTCAAAGTCCTTATGTGTTGGGGAACACATTCCAAGAACTTTGGATACACATGAATTGGTTAGGATTACAAAGTTAATGGCAACATTTCCCAACAAGAGCTTTAACAATGCTTTTTTTTTTGGCCTTTTTGCCCTAAAGGAGTAGTTTTGGTAAATCGAGCATATCTTGAGCAAACGAAGTCAGATTTTTGAAAACAAAAAGGCATTGGAAATCTGGTTCCGAGAACAATCCAGTGGTGCAGTGATTTTTTTCCAAATTTTGTCATTAGTTCAATGTATTGTTGTTTGAAGTCCAAATCACTTTTTTGGCCTCTGAGCTCGTATCTTTTTGCCATTATCTCTAATTTTTGCGATTTTTGCGGCGTTGGAAAGGTATTGAGGAGCTCTACATAGCCATATATGCACTTTTCCTAGATTTAACCCCAGGTATTCTTTATTTAGTTTATTGGTGTTATGGCTTCTGTTTGATATTCTAGACATTTTGGCACCTGGAGAAGTTCTATTTGTTTTGTTGGGCTTCATTTATCAGCATTAATACATATTCAAATTGTTGATCTCTGATCTAATTTATTTGAGGAGATATCATGGGTTTTGCTATTCACCCTTCTGTGGTAACATTGGGTAAGGATAATTATGAGTCTTGGCAAAAGGGCATCTTGACACATCTCAGGTGGCTTAATCTTTTGCCTTATCTTTATGGACTCATACTTGAACCAGATACACCTTGGAGGAAATCTATATGGGAAAATTATATTGATCATATCATAGGATTGATTGGTTCCGATGTTGATTTTGACACTAGGAGACTAATTAACTCTTTCATAATTATTTTGTCATAACTCATTTATCCATGTTTCTTTAAATTATTTACGTGTAACTACAACTTAACATAATTATTATATTATTTCATATGCATTTTCATTAAATTTTCAATTATTATTACAATACTGAAAGACAAGTACTCACCACTACTATACTCATTAAATTTTTAATAACATATTTTTTCAACTATTAATTTTTTAATTAGCCGATAGGCTTTTTATAAGCGGGCTTTCACTTAATTAGAAAATTGTCTCACGTCGGAAAATTTTCTAAACTCGTTGGTTTCTCACACCGATTTTTTTTTCTAAACTCATTGGTTTTTCTCTTGCTAGGAAAAAAAATCATGTCAAAAAAGTTTCGTCATATTTTTGGGAAGGAAAAGGAAAACGATTGAAAGCAAATCACTCAAGCGAGCATATCCAATTGCAATCTGATTTGAGGTGAGAGAGTGTGGACAAAAAACAAACGAATCGCCTTCCAAGGAATCAATCCAAGGCTGTGGAGGAAATATTTTTTTAAGGTATTTGCATTAGTTCTTTGTTTTTCCATCACAAAGCACAGAAAAATAGAAACCCCATTACTGCCTTTCTAAAAAATATGCTGAAATTTATTTCAATGGAAGATATGTACATTGCCTCTTTCCTTGGAATTTTTTTTTAATGTGCATAACTATTCCCTTTTTATAAATTTTACAGTAAGACTGCACTCTGATCAAAAGCTCTTGTCTTGTAAATCAAATTTTTGTATTTAATATTTATAAACGGTTGTTGAAAAAATAATGTCAGAAAAAGTCTCATGTTGTTGAAATGTCCTCCGTCGGATACTTTGAAAATGGTTGAAAATGCAGACGAGCATATCAAATTGCAAGATTTGAGGTTAGGTGAAGGGGAGAATCACCTTTGAGGAATCGATCCAAGGCCATGGAGGAAATCATTTTTTTAAAAGGTATTAGCATCAGTTCTTTATTTTTCTAGCACAAAAACTAAAATTTGTTTGCTGCAATTTCATTAAGCACAAAAAAATAGAAAATCCTCCACTACCTTTCAACTCATGCCTTGCGTGTCAAGCAGTTTTACCATTTTCTACGGAAGAAATTTCTTCCACCATGTAGAACTACCCTTCAGTCACGCATTGACTTGAGAAGTTTGTGTAGTGATCATTGTGGAAAATGAGTACATTAAACTTACCGCAGTTGCAAGACAAAAAGTTCCTATCTTTAAATGCAAACTTTTAACTACCAACAACTAATACAATAGATTGTTTGAAATGCCATTCCTGCCTTTTTAAATGTTATGAGTCGAACATATTAAGCTTTGCCATAATCTCTCCTTGCGATCAACCAATATTGGGTATCTAATCTATTTGAATCCACCTCATCAAAGAACAAGCCCAAAAGCTTCACTCCATGCTTCTAGAATTCACCAATGTAGTTTGTAATCCTTGCAAGCTCGGTAGTACAGACCAGTGTAAAATCAACTGACCCAGAAAAATAATGAAGACATAAGTAAAACAAAAACATAGAAACACAATGATATATTGAAGAGTTTTGAGAACTGATCAGGGTGTGAGAAGATAATGGCCCAGTTGTCCCTAATGTAGTCATAAAGCCTAATGTGGCCATGAGTGGAGTTTGCCTCCACATTAGGAATTTTGTCTCCAAGGCAACTCCTGGCATTTTCTATTTCATGAAAAAAATTACAGTCTACTACTTCAAGCACAAAGATTTATGCCCAAACCTTATTGCATATGGTGTAAGAAAGTGGAGGGGTATATATAATAGTTAAGGGGTTGATAATGCACTTGGAATTGTGTGTCATGTGCATGGTTGCAACATGACACAAAACTCTAAATAGGTGGTAGATTATATATTTCACACGTTTGCCCCATACTCCATCTTGCCAAGCGTGGATTCTAGACATTAACTGAATCCATGCCTTATTATCTGAGCTCCATTAGTTCATGCTCCCCCCAAAAGAAAATAACCTATGTTTTGAGCTTCTTTAGTGAATGTCAATCTAATTAAAAAATAAATTTATAATTAAAAAATTTGAAAATAACAAAAAAAAAAATTATTTATTTTAATAACACAAAAATGCCTTTCTCGATAATTATTATAGAAATTTCCTCCTCTGGAAATGAACTCGTTGCAAAAATCTTTAACAAAAAAGTATTTTAGGCATTCATCAGATTGGTTCCTCCTATTCCTTCAATTCCTCCCAATCTTCTTAATGTTCTCTTGAACTTCCTATCGACGAATCCCTTGCACCCTTGAAGTTGCAAGTGCTAGTATATTTAACTTAGAATAGAATAGAATAGCTTTTAATGTCCACGAGGCTAAAAAATAGCCTAAGAGACAACTAACCCCATCAAATTTGCTTTTGTCTTGCCATTCTGCTTTTGTGTAAAGATATTATGAGCTCCCCCATCTTCACCAAAGCACTCTCAACAAAAAGATCATGCCAAGAAACCGCTGTCAGGATATCAACATACTTTGCTCTGATGTTGGTTTAAGCATCACATTCTAAAATAAAGTGTTTTTCTGATTCCACAGCCCCTGAGGTGCAGAAAGTACAAACTCTTTCTCCCCAAGTTTCTTTAGGTCTCTTCCACCTACCCGTCTCGCAACGGAGCTGATGAGAATTAGTCCTAAGTTGACCGATCAAAATTTTAGCTCTCCAAGAAATATCTGCCCCAATGTACACGTTTTCTGAGAGATCACCAGCAGGATTAAACACCTCAAGATAATAGCTCTTCTTTCTCCCTAGAGAACCATCCCACATAGATTTATGGAATTTCTCTATGACATAAGTTTTAGTGAGCCCTCTCTCCTTAAGTCTTAAATATTTAATATATTTAACTTAGTGAGCCCTCTCCCCTATGCAATTTAAGAAAAAGACAATTTAAAAAAAAAAAAAACAACCAGAAAAACAAGAAAAGCGGAATTAAATTCTCAAAATACAGCAGACGTCGCCGCATGTATCGGCGGTCAACCGCAGTAGAGGTCTCGAGCTCGATTACCTGCAAATCCGAGGAGTTTCTAAAAGTAAAAAAGACATAAAACGTGGTCATTCTTCGTACCTGCCGCTACAGTTAATCATTTAACTTAAATGGTTAACGAACATTCTGCTGAAGTATATACAGATCGCAGTTTTCACAGGCTAAATCTTGCAGGCTTTTGAAGGCGTTTGTATGTATTTTTGAACTTAAACCCCCGTTTCAGGGTTTGCAATGCGCAAATACATTTGCACGGAATCCTTCTGACAAATTGAATGGTAGCAGTAAACGCCGTTAACAAGCCGGCCGAGAAGGGACAATGGATTCGATGTCGTCTGAAAGGCGTACCAGATTTCCCAGGATGTTTGTCTTGCTTATGGTTTTGGTAAGCTTTGGAACCGTGCGGGCACAGGGACAGGGACAGGCACGGGCTGGGCGAGCTTTGATGGCGCGACGAATTGACGAGCCCGGCCAAGGCGATGTTGATGCTGCTATTGAAGTGAAGATGGAGGATTTTAATAATACTCTATTGGTGGCTCCGTCCTCTTGGGCAATTGTAGAGTTTTTTGCACACTGGTGAGCCAATTTGCTATTCCTTTCTTTCCGCCAAAGTTTTCACACATACTTGGAATAACTGTATCAGGCCGCTTTTATTTATTTTTGGTATGATAAATTGCCCCTTTTTTATTTTGGTTTGTTGATTTGCCCCTTTTTAATTTTTGTTTGGTAAATTGCCCCATTTTTAATCACGGCGAGATCATGGCACCGAGGATCAGATATAGTAATTTAATGACACTTTTATTTCGAGCTGGTGATGCTCAAAGGTCAGACACTTTTGCCGACTCATTATATTCGTACAGGGTCAAACCCCGGCTGCTAGAGGAGCTCTGTGAGGTCATATTGCAGGTTGCCACCCCTAGTGTATGCTATTGTAATGGTCACATCCAGGATGAGTGCTGTCCCACCAGCTTTGGAAATTTTCCAACCATGGACAAGTGCCGAAGAGTTCACCATTCAAAAATACCTTTCCCACCTGCAAACTGTAAAAGCCAATACTGTTAAATCCGCCTTCCTGGCAAAAGGATTTTCCTGATCTGTTTCACAGTCAACATGTTGTCAGGCTCTCATAGTATCGAGACTCATGAGTTGGCCCATATTTGGAGTTTCACATAAAACGGGCCAAAACTCTTGCAGAAATTGCCGAATTATATATGTCAAAGCTTATTCAAAATGACCCAGTGTTGATCAAAATCACTAAAATCCGAGTTCTCTATCCTCCAAATCCTATTTTTTTCTCCCTTGTGAGTACTGCAAAAAGAGATTTAGATGCTCAAATGAGGGAGAGTAGCAGTTTAACAGCTCCAAGGTTTATTTCTTTTTATTTGTGGTTGTTTTGTTATTGAGTGGAAAGTCTCCCAAGTTGAGTCAGTATTGATCCAGTATTGAGACTCATGAGTTGGCCCATATCTGGAGTTGCTCATAAAAAGGGCCAAAATTCTTGTAGAAATTGCCGAATTATATAGGTCAAAGCTTATTCTAAGTGACCCAATATTGATGAAAATCACTAAAAACCGACTCCTGTATGCTCCAAATCCTTTTCTTTTCTCTTGTGAGTACTGCAAAAAGCAATTTAGATGTTCAAATGAGGGAGAGTAGCAGTATAACAGCTCTAAGGTTTATTTCTTTTTATTTGTGGTTGTTGTATTGTTGAGTTGAATGAAAAGTCTCCCAAGTTGAGTCTGTTGGACTTGCTAGGGCTCATTTGGTTTGGGACTTGGAAAGTTTCCATTTTCATAACATGCGATAGTCTCAAAATTAGGGTTGGGTTACCTTTGTCTTGTGTCTTTGTGAAGAGAATCCATAAATTTAATAATTGACCTTATCCTAATTGACAACTGTATCACCATAAAGAAGAAATTGGACAAATGTATTGAAAATCAAATTATAATTAAAATTAGTCAATTTGAATATCAAGGGGAATGCATAAGATAGGTATGCATCTTTGTGTTTCACCTGTGATGTGCTATTGAATCTTTTCTGGCTTTATTTCACTATTGAGTCTTTTCTCCTGTTTTCTTTTGCTCATATTTTATTTGATTGATTGAAACAGTAATAGCATATGGGCAGCTTACTGTTGTTTTGAATAAGTATTTTGATCATGGTCATTTTGCACTTCCTGTTAAACTAGAATTTATTAATGCATCAAGGGTTTTAAATCTGGGTCACACCCTTATGAATGTACCCCATTTAATGTGAGTAAGCAAAATCTGCATATAGATTGACTTTCCAAGTTTTGCATATGAAACATCAAGTCTTCCTTAGCCTACTCAAAAATCTTTTGTAGTCCGATGAAACATCTTCATTAGTCTGCCCAAATGGTTTGTATGTTTGCTTAAATTATTTCTTTTATATCTTAAAATATTTTAAGGTATTTAAACAAATAAGTTAAGATGGCATCACAAAGATTAAATACTCAATAAATTGGAGATGGATAGGAGTAAAATATAGTTCGGTTGAGGATTTTTGTGTTCCATTTTGCTAGCTTGAAGTAAACAGTTCCATCTACCATCTATCTATTCAACATGTCCATATTAGAAGTATAGTATCAAAAAAGCAGTAACATGGACAGAATGTAATTTTTCCACTTTTCCCTTCAGCTTGATTAGAATGAGTAATTTTTTAAATTTTGGCACTGCCGTAAAATTCAAGCAGGTGTGGAAACTGTACTAAATAAATAAAACAAAATTAATATTAGACATTTTTAAAAAATATACCACAATTTTAACATATGATTGGAATCCTTGTTTACATGAAACAAAATGTTTGTTGTTTCTCTCTCGTTTCCTTGTACCATGTTTTTTCATTTGAAGGTATTTTGCATTTTATTGAACCTCTTGTTTCTCATTCTTTTATGAACGTGGGCTATTACGATCAGAAGCTGCTACTTAACCCACTGTTTCTTGACAGCAAAAGATCCTTTCACCAAATATTAGGTGATGTGGAATGCAAGTCGAACTGCATAAATGATAGGTCATGCCATTCATTTCATAGGTGTAATACAACTATCTACCTCCCCATGTCATAATGTACTTGTGATGAACAACACTTTTATAAGGTGATTGTCCCTGTTTCGGCATATGTTGATATATATAAACTTTTAGTCTCAATATTAAAAAACTGCTTGCAATGAAAATGGTATCATTCTCTTGTCATGGAAAAATGCTGAAGCAGTTTTTCTTCAAAGACCCATTTTAAAATACTTGTGCATAATGCGTAGCATTCAGAATTTTTTGCAAATTTCTAGATAAAATGTAAAAACTTCAAGTTAGAGCACATTAATGTTGGAGTGCATTTGCATTAAATCCTCAAGAACAAGAGAAGGGACATGAGTATACTCAAGCGCTTAGGTGCTTCTTACTGTTTTCATACTGAATGAAATAGTTTGTTAACAGTAGCACAAAATTTTTGTAGTTCACTTTCATCATCCCATCATACCATGGAGAGCTTTCATGGCTGACTCTGCTGGGTGATTAAAAAATTGATGAACCATGATGAAAATTCAAATCATCTGTATTCCTTGATCCTTATAGATGAGAAAACAAAAGAATGACCCAATATGTTGTCCTTGGTGGAGATAAATTCATGTTCATCCATAGCTTCTATGCCAATCATATGAATACATTATTGATTTGTAAGAGTACAGAGTCAATTTCCTTATGGGTTAAGGCAGTTTTTTACTAGTTACACATCCAACTCAATGTCCAACTTGGGAACATAGTCAACTCACAGAGAAGCTATGGATAGTTAAGCCTTTATGTCATAATTCACTATTTCACAGTTGACATATTTCAAATCAATCTAAATAAATTATCCACCTTTGTGTTGTTAGGGATGGTGTGAAATGCAATGTTGGACCATAACTTATTATTTTTAATATCACTTTTTCGTCTTCTATTGCATTTATGAAAGCTTTGTATGATGATGCTTTTAATAACCTAGCAATACTTTAGTCTGTTACTTGTTTTTGGGGCAAACTGAGGCATCTTTAGTGAGATTGAAAGTGCTATGAATTTGAATCAGATTCATTTTATGAGCAAACCCATGCAATGTTATGGTTTACTGCCCTAAATGCTGTCTTCTGTGTTGTTCTGCTTCTAAAGGGTTCTGTTAATATGTTCCATAGAAATCTTAAATTGTGTTTTTCAATTTGAATGCAGGTGTCCTGCATGTCGGAACTACAAGGTAAATAGATTGAAATGTATGACCGGCTCTTTCATCATTGTTGATTCAAATACAGGTTTCAAATGAGTTTTTAACTGATTTACATTTGTGATGTTATAGCCTCATTATGAAAAAGTTGCCAGGCTTTTTAATGGACCTAATGCGGCACATCCTGGTATTGTTTTTATGACGAAGGTTGACTGTGCATTGAAGGTATATTATCTTTACAATTATGAAGTTCACAGGGGCACATAAGAGATTGCTCTGCAGCTGGCAAAACTCAAAATTACAAGTTCAAATATGTTTGTTATAGAGTAATATGTAGGAGATAAATGCGTAACCTGCAGCTTTATAGATCATACATTGATAAATCTAAATCATTGGATACATGTTGTTTTCAAAATATGATATTTCCGCAGTCCATTATAGTGAATTAGAGTTCTTCTGGTAGAAAACTGTGTAGGAATTTTTGTATCAATTTGCATATTGCTTCCTCATCCTAATTATGGATCATGGAATGTGATCCAAAACGTTGATACAAAAATTCTTACACAGTTTTCTACCAGAAGCACTCTAATTCAATGTAATTGCATGCTAATATAGCAAAACTTAGAAACTAGTATGTTGTGAGTTATTTCTACAGGCTGGTATGTTTCAAGTTTTGGATGAAACAGTCTTGACTTGTCATTTGTAAGAAGTTAGAGAGCATACTGTTAAATGACAAGGATACTTTATGATGATAGATGGATATAGAGCATTAAATTGTGATTCAACATTTGTATTGTGGAGGAATAGACACACAACATGTCAACTTTAATAAACATTGAAAATTTTCCCTGTTGAATAAATGGAGAACAGTTTTGAAAAAAAGGGACTGCAGGGTAAGTTTTCCAAAAGAATGGAATCTCTCCAAATGCTGTTGGTTTCCAAGCATAATCTTATACGATGAAATATTTAAATTTATTTCCCAAGAAAATGGAGTTATCACAACCTTTAGTATGGTTGTGGGAAAAACTTCACGTACTGGTGTCGAATTTAGCTCACTTATATTAGGCTTGTATTTGTGCTTTTGATAAGGGGACAATGAAGTAGAAGATTGGAGGGGATTCTAGCATGATCACAAATCTAGCAAAAATTACATGGTTCGACTATGCCTTGTCTCCGAAATGTAGATTTTGTGTAGAATCATAGGGTCAACAATATCCTTGTAGACAAGCTGTAGCTGGTCAGGCTGAATTATGGTTTCATCTACAATATGTAAGCACTACTCTACTTAAAAAGCCAACTTGGAGCTAAGCTGCTGGAGCATGTAGACATTCAAGTGACATGAAGTTATTGTCGGAAAATATCAGCTTCCTACACTAAACCTTGAGAGGAGGAATGTACAGAAATTTCAAAATCTGATCTAAACAATTACAAAAAATGCATAAACACATATATAAAAATATAAACAATGCAAACTGTTCACAATGATTTATGTAGGGAAAACCTTTTGGTAAAAAACCCACACTCCAAAGCAGCCCAATGTATTATTCAGTAATAATAACAGGGTAAAATACACTTGCAGATCAAGCTTTTATAGGAGTATAATTACCAACATAATTTTGGAGTGATTTCGACAACATTTTGGCTTGTAGATATAATGTCCCCTTTTTGGCGCATAGCTGTTTTGTGTGCATTTAGCCAGATTCCAAGCTTCAAGAGGCTAAGTGGTTAGTTGGGGAGAACTCTAACGTTCTTGGAGAAGCGTTGATCAGTCTTGCAGAGCAGTTGTTCTTGGTAATGAGCTCAGTAAGCAGTATGGATCAATATGACACTTCAGAAGAGATTTCTGGCTTTTGGTGTGTTTTCCAAACTTCTTGGAGGAGATTACTATTTTTAGAAAGCATCAATCTGCATACAGTTCATCGTTTGGAGAGCTAAGGATCATTATGGTATGGTCAGAATCCAAAATTGAAATCATTTTAATAGTTTCTGCAACTTTAGTAGCTGTGTGAAAATATTTAAAGTTATTAAATAATTAAATACTTAAGTTGTTGAAAAGTAAAACATTTATAAAGACAATTTATATTTGAAATTTTAATAAAAAGTGACTTTAAGTTGTGAGATTATCAATGTCATCAATTGGTTCATTAGAATCACAAGTAGCGCCGATGCTACTCCTATTAGCTGCACTATGCAAGTCCTTTGTAGTAGCCTTGTGCCTCTCATCAATGAATGATATCAAGGAAAATAGTGAGAGTCACGATAGAAGCATCCAAGTTGAGATACTTTGGTGCTGCCTTCCAATGCCTCATTGTACCCTACTTATACTCAAATTGCTTGTGTGAGAGGAGAAGCAAGTTGGAATGCACGTACACCAACTCCTCTGCCTTTTTTGCTACCAACTAGTTGCTCTTAATTGAGTGGATAAAGGAGTATGTACTCTAGTTTTGCTTAGCTAAAGAGGAACTCGCAACTTTTTGAGGTTAGAGACAAAGTTAATACAACTTCTAAAATTAAAGTTGCCAAAGAAAATCGAGTAAAAAAACACAAACCTGTGATAAACTTTGATGGCAAGAGACCTTAGGTTAATAGATCCTTGGACCATGTATGAGTGTCCTTGTGCTTGTCTCAAAGAGCTCTAAGGCTATGACACATTGAAGTTATAAAATTCCCAAACTCACCCATGAATATGTGCTCTGCATTTGGATTAGGGAAGAGTTTAGTGAATGCCACCTTGTACCCTCTCTAACTTCAACGTCTTTGTATGATGGTACCCTCTTGGGCAAAGAAAGTATCTTTGTGCTATAATACTTTGGGGTTAAAGAAAATGGTAGGAGATGCAACGAGGTGGTCATTTTGTTCAACCATTCAATTAAATTTTTTCACCTACTTGAAAAATGTTTTAGAGGGGTCTTGCTCCTTTAGCTGCCATTATGCCCCTTATTTTTTTTTGACATGGAGTCAATGTCGTCATATATCTTGCCCAAACATGTTCGATTTGTATCTGTACGCTCAAAATCGAGACCTCGGTTGCTTGGGGCTGTCGGGTCGGATTTCGGCACGCACACGAACCCTTCCATCCTCGCCACGGGGCGAACCGCCACGTCACTCTCGCTCTCGTGGAAGTAGCCAGTCGAGAGGAGGCGAGGCACGACGGTGGTCTAGCTCGCTGGAGAGCTGGACTTCGCCGAGAGGGGTTGGCACGTCCTGGGGCCTTTGTTGTTGTGTGCTAATGTGTATATTTTGTTCGATGAGTGTTGTTGCAGAGATAACCCTATGACCCGAAGGGTCATTAGTTACGTTTCGTCTATTAGGGTTTCTGTTGTTCCACCTTTGTGTGGGTAAGTGGTTACATTCGTTGATGACTTCTTGTCTTTCAATTTGTTGGATGATTGCACGTTGTATTTGACGTTGTCTATGTTCTTCCGTTAGTAGAAAGACAAATGGATTTTGTTGTGGTCTTGGATGGATCTTCTCAATCTTGCCGAGGACTGCCCTCACCCAGCACCTCTTAATCCTAAGCACATTCGTGAGCCAAGACAAGAGATAGGTGTATGTGGACTAACCTTGACTAGACTTTGGGTTTTGACTTAGGGTTTTGGTTGACCTAAGGTTTAGTTGTGCATTGACTTTTGTTGACCTTGTGATGATATCAAGGGTTTGACCAAATAGTTGACCGTGGCTGACCTTGTGATGATATCAAGGGTTTGCAAGTTATCTAAATGCCTAATGTTTTTGTTCTTTTCTTGATATTTTTATGAATGCAACTATATGACATGCAAAACTTGTTTTTGTGCTTTTTTGGTATTTTTGGAAATAAAGATGCTTTTTAAACTAGGAAAGGAAATATGAATGCAACTAGAATGAATTTTACCTAATGCAATTATTCTATGTTTTTGGGGTTTTCGAATGTTTTGAAACGATTTAATCTAAAAAAGGAAATTGCAAGTAACTGAATGTAAATTACTTCTAAAATGCTAGATCTAACTATTCTATCAAGGGAAAAGCAATAAATTACCAATCCCAAGAGCAATTTCAATTTTCTAATTACTACCAATTGACAAAAAGCATAGAGGAACTTGAAATAAAAAAGACTTGTGAGCCTCCACTACCCTTAGAGATCCTTGATGGCAACCTCGTATCCTCTTGAAGCAACGGGAAGACCTCTTGGCGACAAGACAACACAAAGAAGCGAAAGAAGCTTTACGAAATGAGCTCAATGAGAGCTGTTGATGAGCACAATGGCTTGATTGAAGCATCATAACGATGCTTGAAGAGCTTTATGTGAAAGCTTTGATGAACAATGAACAAATAAAAGGCACCTTTGTCCTGTGTGAGCATGAGAATGTTAAGTGGAGAGCAAAAACTTAGCAAGAGTTGTGTGCACAATGAATTTGCCTCTTTTTGTGTTTGAGGGAGGGGGGTATTTATAGGTTAGAAGAAGGGGATTGATTGAGAAGTTAACTTAATTGATTGAAGAGTTAACAAGGATTGATTAGGGAGTGAACTTAGTTAATTAGGGAGTGATAATGCAATAATAGCTTATCACTAGAGAAGAAATGGAGTTAGAAAAATGCATGAGAGAGAATGAGTTGTTTGTTAATTATAGATCAAATGGAGTTAATTATGCATGTGTGGGTGCATGAAATAGTCAACTCCAAATTAGGCATCAAAAATCATGCGAATTGGAAGAAAAATGAGCGAAAACGAAGCTATTTCAAGTTAGAAACTCGAGTTTTTCCGCGGCTGGAAACGCGACAGGGTTGCCCATTGGTCGCCCCTTTCACCAGTAGGGTCTTCCATGGGTCGCCTGGGGGGAGATCTTGCTTTTTAAGAGTCGCTCGGCGGGAGATCTGGAAAGAAAGGGGCCTGAGAGAAAATGCATGATGGGAGATGGTAGAGGAGATGAAAAGGAGGGGACCTGCCTCCGGAAATAGGTCAATCATGTGCAAGAATCCAAATCTCCACTTGCATAGTAGAATCTCCCAACGGGAGATCTGGAAATAATAGGGGGAGATTTGGATTGGTTGAGTGAAACTGAAAACCGAAAGTGGGAGATGGGTCCGGGGGACCTCTAGAAGGCTTCTAGGATGAAAAACATAGGGGAAAGGTGAAAACTCACCTACAAGACACATACAAGGCTTAGGAACAAGGTCGAAAGCTCAGAAAACGCAAATCGACAAGTGTCGCAAAAGTGTCGGAAAGCGTCGACGACAAGAAGAGAGGGAAAACGACAAAGAAGGACCAACACAAGACGAAAGAAATGACATGTCACCAAGAGGTTTGCTGCTTAGAGGACATTATTTCACGCTTACATGTACGTGACAAGGATCATATATCATCACAGGGGTCCTCGTGGGGGCTGTGCGTGATTTTTGTGCTTACAATATCGACGAATCTAATCATACTTATGATAGGCTTAGTGAAACTCAAAACATTACATATGAGCTCACCAATCATTGTCTAAGATTGATGCTTTGATCTTTTGGGCCCACTTTGCATTAGATTGCCTTGATACACTCAAATGTTCTTATTTACTATTAGCATTTTAATTTGTCTTTTGCTAGACATCACAAAATGGAATATTATGTTAGGTAAATCTCTATTCAAGTTGGAAGGGGACGCTCCCTTGTAACATAAAAAACTAACTCTCAATATTAGATTATGGACACCATCTACAAGTACTCACACTATGCACAATAATTCTTTGGGGTTTTTGCTGCAAAGTGATATAAACCAATCTAAGGCTGCACTATCTATTTGGCCTCGTGTATGGCACAAGAATGAAATTAACTCTTCTCTCATAGATGGGATTTTATATTTTTTGACTCTAAATTGAATAATCATTGGTTAATCTATAAACACGATTCTCACATATCCTATTGGCTAAAAATAGCAACCAACAAGTCAGTGTATATGAAGATTTGAGAAATAAACTACTCTATAACATAGATAACACAAGATTTCATACAATAAATAACCTAAGTTGCATGCAAAGCTACAACCTAGATGAATAATAACACCAATAAAAGGTTTGACACTATTCCTCACCGCACTTTAACTGATGAAACCTAAAACACTTCAATTGATAAAACCATAAACACATACAAAGCAAATTCAACATAAACTTAAGAATAATTTCAGCAGCATAAGCATCGCATCAACTATCATTAAGAAAATCTTGTGCCCAAAGCACTTATTTATAAGTTTACAAAATGGTTTTTTTGGGATTTAAGATAATCATGAAAATCCCAAAATTCAAGTCTTTAAATCTAGTTTGCTTAAAATAACTGAAAAAGTTGAAAAAAAAGTACTTCAAGAAAAAACTATATATAAAGCCTTTAGATAAAAGCTGACTAAAAATAAGAGCTCCAAAATCTGCCCCCAAAATAGATCCAATATAGAATTAGCTAAAAATAGTTAGTCTGAAAGCTCCTCGAATCTACTCTTCAACCATTGAAAATCACCTTCAAATCTTTGGTAAGATTGGGAAACAGAACTCTTTGTCTCCAAATTCTCACCAAATCCTACACTTGAATGCTCTTTGCAAGAATGATAACAACTCCCTTTTTTATTTTTGATTCTTTGTCTTTTGGCAAATCATGCCTAAGTGTGCACTTTGGTAGTCTTTGCTTCGCAATGAGATGAAAACTGTGCGCTTTTGAATCTCTTGTCATTTAGAAAATTCACTTTGTTCTAATTTGAAGTTGACTTGCTGCATCCCTTCTACTTTTAACTTGAGTGACTAGGAGTGCACTTTTTGACCTGCTAAGCCACTTTTTTCACTAAAGCACTTTTTGGGCAAAGAGGCCCTGGGCGTGCTTTTTTGGACTTATACTCATGGCAGAACCACTTAAAGCACACGCTTTTGGCTTTAGTGTTGCTTTTCATGACTTAGAATTTTTCATTACTTTCACTTGGCAAACATGTCCAAAGTGCATGCCTTAAGACATAACCATGGAAAAACCACTTGAAGCTCGTGTTTTTGGGGTTATAACCACTTTTGATACTTAGTCATTTTTTTGAAAAGTGCTCTTTTGAGGATGGTTAGCCAACCAAAAGTGCACTATTTTGAGTCCTTTGCCACTTAACCTTTTGGCTTTACCTAGAAAAATGTGCACTTTTCATGAGTATTCACTTTGACAAACACACAAAAGTGCGTTCAAGATGACTTAACCATGGCAAACAAAACAAAAGCACGTGCTTTTGGCTTTATGTCCAAGTTTTGGCACCATCATTTTCAAGCATGGCAAAGTGTGCCTTAGGAGTTGTTTTGCCACTTTGCTTTATACTTAGTCAATTTTTCAGGCCTAGCACAATGCATCCGAGGAGTTGTTTTGCCACTTTGCTTTACATTGAGTCAATCTTCCATGCTTGGAAAAGCACACCCCAAGGGTTGTTTTGCCACTTTTCTTTATACTTAGTCAATTTTCCATATGCTTAGCAAAGTGCACCCTAGGAGTCGTTTTGCCATTTACTTAGACAATTTTCCACTTCCTTAACTTTTCTACTTTGATTCTTGACTTCACAACTTGACACTTGTCCATTGACTTAACAAAACAATCAATAACTTCCTTGGATAATGGACTTCACATATGACATGTGAAAGCGATGAAGGAACAACAATGACATTTAATAACTTCCCGTGTCAAATTGACAAGAAAACTTGTTAAATCACGCAAAAAAGATTTTAGTACAAAAAAATTTGTTGGGGTACAATAGTGACCATGGTGTTCAATGCCTCCTACACCTTCACATGTCATCTCAAGACGAATGTGCGTGAAGGAGATTGAGTCTTGCACCCTAATATGGTGTTAAAGAACAAAAAACAAATTAAAAAAGTTCCAAGTACCTAAAGATGGCTTGAGACATATGACAACTAGTCTCAAACATATGAATCACATCAGAGTAAGTGTAGAGTTGTTTCATTCACTCAATCCATGTGTCAAGCTTCTACATCGTCAAGTTGAGCAACTAAACAAAGTTGAGTGACTAAACAACATATAGTGTTCAAAATATGTGGTCATATGTTGCCTCTAGCAATTAGTGTTGTCTATTATGAATTTGACAACGTTTTGAGGTCCCATTTCTTCAATGGACTCTATAAGGATATTGGTGATGAAGTTTGCATCTTTCACTTGCCCCTCCCAATCAATTGCCTTGAAAAACATTGCCCCTTTAGGGCACATTGCAATCACATTAATTAGGGACTGTTTTTTGCAATCATTCGATCCATTAGAAATGATGTACATCCCTGTTTTGCCCCACGAATACCTAGTTGGCTGCAATGAAGTATCTACAAACTTTCCTTGGTCAATAAGGTGGTGCATACATTTTCATAGCTAGGACTTTATATCTTGTAAGTGCCTTTTTATCACTCTCACCATTTTCCGCTAGTATGGTGATCTTATGAAGTTGAAAGGGATTCCTTTGGTGTAAATACAACTTGCAATGTGCTCATTGGCATTGACCCTCACCTCATTTTGAAATTTCCTTTCTAATTGGTCCACATCCTTGGTTCTTTTGTGGGAAAGAAGGGCTATCATCTTCTTTTGAAGATAATGTTGCAAGAAATGGATGCGTGGTAGCTACTACTAGAGTATTGGAGGATGGTCCTGTAGGCTTGTAGGGCCCTTTCTTGGCCAAAGGATGAGACTTTGTTCTAGATTTCTTGGCTGCACTATCTGCTTCCTCTTGCTCTTTTATATAAGCTAGAATATCTTCCTTTGGCAACCCAGTGTTTGTCAGCCCACCTCAAACTCTTTGGTGGCAGTTGCACACAAATGAACTTTCACCCAACTATGGGAGCGCCTATACTCATTTTGGCACTCATTAAAGTGCCGAAGTTGACCCTTGCCTCCAACAAGCTGCTCAATCATTGTCATGTGTTGCCAAAGTGGTTGAATTTGAAAAGCCCTAGCTGAACCTTGGCCCAATAGCTGGAACTCCCAGCCATTTTAGAATATACTGATATTTACATGTTTAAAAATAAACAAATATCAGAAAAAAATAATGTAACTCTAAGTTACCATTGTTGAAAAAATGAATCAAGAGATTAAGAAACAATAATAAACCATATTTTTAAAAATAGTTCTAGTGGAGCTTGGAAGGAAATTTAAAAAACTTAGAAAGAAAAACATTGAACGAAGATTCTCCTTGATACAAGCTTCTTGATCTTCTTGGTACCTATCTAACACTCCTTGGGGCATAGGAATAGTGAGATCACGATCTAGTGTTACTAGACTTATTGGTTACTTGGTGAGTCTCTTGAGTCTCAAGTTAGACAAACCTAAATGAGGCATGTTTCTTGTTTCTCAGATTTTGTGAGTTAGGCTGAGTCTAGGCCAAAATTTTCAAAAAATTCATGTTTTTTGTAAAATATTTTTATATTGTGCTTTTCTAAAAGTGTCAAGTTTGAGTTGAGAGAGAGTCCGGGCCAAAAATCAGCTTGCCGAGTTTGTATTGAGTCCGATTTTAGTAAGCATAGTTTGAACATAGAAGATTTGCAACCTTGAGCAATGAGTAGAAATGGAGTTTTAGGTTAGTGAGGAATGAGAGGTAGGAATGTATTTTTACTTTTGTTTTGTCTATTGTTAGTGACTTAGAAGACACTTTTTAGGGTTAGATATGGTTAGTTAGGGTTTTAATTTCTTTGCCTATTTTCAATAAAAAATAACTTTTTTGTCTTAGGTGGGTTCTCCCTAGATTCAACCTAGATCGTGCCTCGGGCCTATGGATTTAGCTTGGGTATGTTTAGATCTACTTGGGTTGAATCCATGGGCCCTAGGGTAGGACCCTAGCCAAACCCAGGCCGGACCTAGACTATGATCCATACCTAGTTTGGACTGATCCATGTGCTGCTGGGTTTCTTGGAGAATCGGTAGCAAAATGTTAGTGTAAGTAATACAATATTACATTACAAGTTATTCATCTTGTTTAGGTGGATAATATGGATATTGTGCATTTTATTTTTAGATATTCTAGTTAGATAATTCTAGGATTAGCTTACTTTCTTTCCTTATTTTCTCTAGATAGGCTTTGGGAAATCATGTTATTTTAGGAGACTAAGTTGTTTTTTAAGATTAATTAGTGAGGGTTGGCAATGGGGTCCTCACACCTCACAACTAGTGGGTCGCCCTTTTTGTTTGATGCTTTCTTAGTGGGGATATTGCTAGACTTACATATCTCCTATCTGCATTCGCCTCCTTTCTACTCTTGTAGGGTTTCCACTTTCGTCTCCTCCATCCTTCGCTCCTATAGCTTGAATGCTTTCTCCTATCTCTTATTATAGGGCAATTACTCCTTGCTCCTCCTTGCACTCCTCTTGCATCACTTGTGGGCCTATCCCACGCTACCATTGGAGCGAAGAATATCACTCTTACCACACCCACTACGCTAAGATGTCCTTGGGGAGAATTGAACCTTGGTCACCAACATGAGAACCGAGTAGTCCTACCAATTGACCACAAACTCTTTGATAGGAGACTGAGTTGTTATTCTCATCTCTTGTATTTTCTATAAAATGCAACTTCATTGCATTTAATGGTTGCTTAGTTTAATGAAAGAGATATTGCTTTATTCATTCATCTTTTTTATGTTTATTATCTTTATTTTTGCACTAGGTAGTTAGTTTCTTGAATTTGTATTATTCCTAGGTTAGATTTATTTCAACAAATGTTACAAATCTTACATGGTATTATAGCATGTTAGATTAGGCTAGTGCAAAATAAAGTTGTTTCTTCCTAGGGTTTATAGTCTTGTTACTAGGTTACCATGAAGTCACTTTTTGTAGGAAACTTCCACGAAAGAAAGTTGTACCATTATACTGAAGGTCCAAGAACCTAGGGATTGACTATCAAATTGTTTGAATTAGACAACTTTTCCATAAGGCTCAATTTTTTCCTAGGTATAGGTTGTATGAACGACACAAAGTTCGAGGCAAGCAAAGATTTTTTTTTTTTTAAACCGCAACACATTATCAACAGTAAATGCTTGTGCTCTATAGGGCTGTTATGCGGATAACCCCAGAAATATTCTAGGGCAATATTATTTGCCAGTAGTGCTTTTCGACACTGTTACTCGACTACCTTGCCGCTAGTCAACATCACTCACTATTGTGAAAGCTGTGAACCATTTGTGCTTCACTTAGTTCGAAGCATTGTCATCTCATTGCTAGTGCGCCTCAACTCTGCTCTCCGTAAATAGGGAGGATACTCCTTATTCTATTATTAGCAAGAAGAAATCTTGAAACAACCTTCAAACATGGTCTTCACCACTAACAATGATTAACCTTACAATTTCTCTAGTTCAATCAGACTTTCAACATCCATAATGGAGCATAACGAAGCAAAAGAAAGATGCAAAGAGACATAATACAAATGAACACAGATTATAGTTGAAGAAACCCTAAATCAGGGATAACTCCAATAAGAGTGAGCAAAGCCCCATGCCACTATCTCCCAATCTTTTACAAGCGATACAATACCTATAGGGTGTATACAGAGCTCTAGGATTAACTACCCTAGTTCCTAGCAACTACAATCAGTCTCAGCAGCTTCAAACCCATGCTCTTCCACAATACAGTCTTTGAAAAATGAACTCAAGAAGGCTTATCTTGAGGATTTCAAACTCTTTAATGCTCAAACAAGCTTTCACTGCCTTTGTCACAAGGCCTATGACTTTCTGATAACCTCCCACATATCAAGAATAGAAGATAAACTCCAAAAAGAGGACTTGAAATGCCTAAACCCTTCATATTCCACATATTGCCCAAACTGTGACGAGTTCTCTGGTTCTGCTAGGGGGATAATGTGTGTTCGCCGTTTCTGCTAGGGGGAGAACATGTGTTCACCTCCTATAGAAAGAGGTAATTTCAACATAACTAGTTGTTTGGGTTGTTTTGAGGTCTACAACTTTGTTTTGGAGATTCTTGGAGATGTCTCATACCATCCGAGATACCCTGTACACATTATCACATCCCATATTCAGCAAAACCCATTGAAAAGTGACAAAATCCATGAAGTTAATGCATAAGATGGATTGAAAGACTGATAATGGTAGATGGTCGTTCAACTTGACCCAAGTTTGCATATCACACACGCCACCCAAGTGTCGCTTGTGCGCCACCACCACAACAGTACACTAGGCCCTTTTTTGCATCCCAAGAAGGTGATATTTTCAAACTACCATAACTTTTGATCTGTTTTTTAGATTTTAGTGATTTTTTAAATTTTGCATAAAATTTTGCTAGAAATCTAAATTTGCAATCAAAATTAAGTGTTTGTAAGCGTTTTTTTTTCAAAAATTTGTAAAATCACCGTGCACTAGAAACGTGTACTTCAGACTCTAGTTTGTAAAAACCACTAAATATAAATTGCCAAACGTTTTTTTTAAGGTTGTTGTATTGGGGCATGCTTGTGAATTTGGGTATCTTGTCTCAATTTGGTTATTTCTCAGCTTTAGTTTTTGCTCTTAATATGGATGAACAACAACCTCCAATCCTTACACCTTACAATTTTTTCTCTTGGCAAAGTAAAAAGAAAATTTGTTAAGAAGAAAAGCGTATTTTAGGTTAATAAAGGGTATAGAAACATAACCATTTCTAGATACATAAAAGACAAAGTTTTTCAACAAATCTGATGAAGCATTTGATTTTCTTTGTTTAGCAGTGTTTCTAGATCTAATCTTCCATAGAGTGTCTAGATCTATCACAGGCAATCTGGGTAAAATTGGAAACCTTGTTTGGTAAGACTGATATGCTTAGGGGTCAGCAATTGGAAAATGAGATGGTAAGTCTAGGTCTAGTAGATTTTGAAAACATACAAGACTTGTCACGTTTGAAGTCATTGAAACTTCAATTAGAGGACTGCCATATCATGAAAACTAACTCAACTTGTGTTTTATGTCCTCTCTAAATTGGTCGTGCCTACTCAGTCTTTGTTTCTACCTTCTATTCCATTAGAGATGCCTTAGGTGTTGCATTCACAATGACAATTTTTGGTGAGTTTGCTGAAAGACATACAAGAGAACATGACAAGTTGATATAGATGGGGCTTTTAGTAGAAAGTGTTATAAGTCCCATTCCTTGATTGTGAACTAGTCACAAAAGGAAAGCTTCACGTAATTCAGATAAGAGCACAAAGACTAATCCACGAGAAAATATATTGACTCACTCACAGAGCTTCTTAAAAAGATTAAGATCAATCTACGAAATTCTTTTGCTAGAGTCTCCTCTTCCAAAACTAGGAAAGGAAAGGGTAAGGCTCTCACAACCATAGCTCCTCTATCATCTCAACAAACTTGGATACTTGATTTGGGTGCTACAACCACATGGCAACATTAATAGACTTAATCTCCACACTTGAGCCACTCTTCCTAAAATTCACACGGGTGATGACTCTTCGATGGATGTCCTTAGGTCAGAATCTGTTGACATGGAAGGAGGAACATTCAACAATGTTCAATGTGTTCCCTCCTTGTCACCAAATTCGATCTCCATCTACCAAATCACTCACATGGTTTTAGGGAAGCAAGTTGAGTTCCCTCCAAATATAATTATTTTGGGATCTTGAAGACAACTTGCTAGTTACCCTTGGCAAGGCTGACCATAAGGTGCAACTGTACTCTTTTTCACACTTTGTGTCCGATTCACCTTTCAAGGCACGTCTTACTCACACCAATGATGGGAGTAAACTATGGCATGAGTGGTTAGGTCACTTGAATTATTGCTACCTTCAACAGTTGAGCACACAGAACATGGCAACAAGACTTCCCAAAGTCTCCTTTTCAGATGGCATTTTTCAAGGTTGTGTTCTAGGCAAACATCTCGAAGAGAAGTATGATGGAAACAAGTCTTGGAGAGCTTCCACAATACATGAATTGATTCACAGTAACTTAGTGGGCTGTTTTTGACCTTGTCATTCAGCAAGGCACACTTTGTCCTTACCTCTATTGATGACTTCTCTTGGTTCACCACAGTCTACTTTCTTTATCATAGAAATGAAGCTTTTGGAAAAGTTTGATGCTTCAAGGCCCTTTTAGAGAAGCAAATAGTGAAGGAAATCAAGATCCTTCGCCAAATAATGGTAAGGAGTATGCAAATCATTAGTTTGAAGAATTTTTTTCCACAAAGTGAATTGATTTTCAACATACAATATCGTATAGGCTATAGCAGAATGGAGTTGCAGAGAGGAAGAATAGATCCTTGAAAGAGATGGCTAATAGCATGATACATTCACGATTATTGACACCATAGTATTGTGTTGAGGCCATAGACGTGGCTAACTATGTTCAGAATTGCACTCCACACAAAGACTTGAAAGACATCACACTATAGAGGCTCGGAATGGTCATAAACCATTAGTTAAACACATAAGATTTTTGGGCTTTCCTGCATGGGCCCAAATTCCCTAGCTAAATGCAGGGAAGTGGAACCATAGAGCAAGTGTTGCATTTTTGTGGGATATCTTAATGGAGTCAGAGTATTGACTATTGCATTCAGATGTTCACGAGCTAATCATTGCAAGTGGTGAAATTTGAGGAAAGCTCTTCCAACTTAGAGTCTCACATTTCTCCTTCCTCCACATTAGGGACCTTGCTAAACAGTGCATCAAATTCTAAGATAAAGGAACCTCCTCTATTTGTGCCTTCCACTCCTGCATCTCTCGTACATAGGCTTGCTACTCCTCCTGCCGCTACACTTCCACTTTGGGTCCATAAGATATTGCAAGATGCATGCACTTTAGTTGGGGATCCTTTAGATACTCGAAGAACACGGTCTCAACATTAGGATCTTCCTGATGCCTACATTGCCACCATTTATGATTTACAATCTTTTAGGGAAGCATCTGGTATTGCTAACTAGGACTCAACAATGGAGGATGAGTGTAATTCGTTAGGAATAACACGTGGGACTTAGTTCCCCTTCCAAAGGGAAGGAAGATGGTTCAGTGCAAGTGAATCTATCAAATTAAGTATGGTGCAGATGACAATATTGATAAGTTCAAGTGTTGTCTTGTGACAGAAGGTCTCTTGCAAGTCCCTAATGTTGATTATTTGGAAACCTTTGCCCCATTGCCACTGCCAATCACTGGCCAGTTCACCAGATGGATGTGATGAGTGTATTTCTTCATAGGGATCTTCAAGAGGAGATTTATATGGAGCAGCCACAGGGATTTGTACAAGATTCTTCATTAGTTTATCGACTGCGGAAGTCTCTCTATGGACTCAAACAAGCCTCTTGGGCTTGGTATGAGAGGATGGTATTGGATGGCTATGTTGCTTGGATCCCAATGTCTACATCTTGTGGCAGAATGATGATCTTTTGATCTTAGTTTTATATGTGGATGACCTCATCATCACAGGCAGTTCTATAGGCATCATTGGTGGGGTGAAAACAGCTCTACTGGACAGACTTGACATGACAGACTTTGGGTCTTTCCACTACTTTCTCGGTGTTGAGGTCACTCTGTCTGATTCTGGTATTAGTCTAGCACAGCCTAAGTGTGGTCTTGATTTATTTCAACATGTCATAAATCTTACACAGAGCTTTCAACTGATCTGTTATTTTGTAGTGGCATGAATACTTTCTCACTAATGTAAAAATATTTGTGTAGATGATTATTTATCCCTTAAGTGGTTATTATTATTTACACTCCTCTTAGTTACTATTTTTGTTAGCCTTTCTACATGATAGATCTGGCCAGAGCCTCAGATCTCACGCTGCAAACAGAGATTTTAAACCATGCAAGGATCTGTGTTAGTATTGACCTGGAAAAATTCCTCTTAATTATCATTTTTGTTAACCTTGATACATGATAGATGTGGGCACAGCCTCAGATCTCACGCTGCAAACAGGGTTTCTAAACTATGCAAGGATTTGATTTACTATTGACTTGGAAAAACCCCTTTCAGACAGAATCAATCTAAAGTTGGAAGGGATAGAGTAGGAGCAGCCAATAGACCATGGAAATATTCTTTTACAATGCAGGCTGTGAGGCCCATGACTAACAATGTTTAGCAAGGGCTTGTCTGCTCCCAAGCATTACATTAGACGTTATGCTAGAAGGGCCTCACACAAATGGAAGGCACGAGTAGATACACAAATAGCCAGCTGGGGAAGCCATCTCAGTCTGTCCAGAGGCCTTATACAAAAGGAAAACAGAACAAGATACCAATTTAGATCAGCCCGTCAAACAGCCTGGTTTTTAGCCACTGGAGGATAAATCCAAGGATTTCATAAGAAAGGACAATGGTACAAATTACCAACACGCTTCTCTATTTTTTTTATTTGCATGAACTCAAGGTTGAGGAAGATGCAGCTCATAAGGCAAGTGAGAAAATCCCTCCCATTGCCAGCCACAGAAGCAATAGTTTCCAGGCACAGGCAATTATAGGCACCTCAACAGTGTAACCAAGCCAAAACAGGTGCCACCACCCAATCCCAGCAGTCAAATGACATGATTCTCTTTACACATATAACAGACACCTCCAAATCTGATCCAAGGATGGAAAACTGAAAAGGAAAAACCTATTGCCAAAGTTGTTTCTTACCAGTCCTTTGCTCAAAGAGCTCGGAAAGAAGCAGAAGTCCATGCCTGAAGATCAGGATAAGAGTCCTTCATAACAGATCCAAGCAACATGTCCATCCAGCAGCATCCTCTGGTATTGATGGACATGGAACTTGCTCTGCAGCTGATCTTGTGCCCACCTCCTCCACAAATGTTTTAATTCATGAGAATAATGTTTTAATTCAGAAATTCTCATGGAACCCAAAAGGACTGGACTCTTATTGTTGCTCTGTTAGTTCAGTTTTAGCTTGTAGCCTCTCTGGGACTTCTTTTCACCCTCTCATGTTAATTTTACTTGTGTTCTCAAGATGCATCTACCTATTTGAATCATCCTTGGGCATTAATGTAATTTCTTTCTTTCTTTCCATATACTTTAAAGTTTAGACTATTCACTGTAACCTAGAAACAAATAATTTGGGGATTTGCATTTTAGTTTATGCCTTACTCATTTACAAACCTTTACAAATACAGCACTGCTAAAGATATATAAATGAGTTACCTTTGGCTTTTGTCTACTCCAGGCCTCTTCTGCTGTGATCCCCTTGACAACATGTGTTGTACTGCAATTTATCATATATGCTTCTGTCCTAGCAGTTTAAGCCAAATAAGAATACTTGAGCTCTTTCCTTACACCATACATGTGGCTACTTATATAATTTGCATATTATAACTTTGTGCAACACTATTTTTGCTGGTGATATAAAATGTATTTAGCTGCCAAGCTTTCATTTCTGTATTCAGAATGATTTCCAGCTAGTTATTTAAAAGTCTTAGAAACATCAAAAGCAGACTTGTTTTTTTAAATACAAACCAGTATCTTCATAACAAGATCGTAGATGAATGTGATTATGTTATCTATCCTCTTTTTTTAAAACAGATGGAATAACCTAAACCTCTGATATATTCTATTTTCAAAGGTCCTTAAATGTTGATATGGACCAACTCTTAGTGCTCTCTTGTTCTTGTTGTATTCTTCTCAGATGCTTCATGGTTTTTTCTACCTGCCAAGCATGCTTTAAAAACACCCACGAGACCTTTGATTCTAGTCAAACTATTCACCATACTATACACTGTTATCATATGAAGGCAACAGAAATTTATATGGCCTTACCTCTCATGTTACAATTTGTCATTTGCAACATCCTCTCAAACTTTTGGGTAGAAATCATTTTCAAGTTTCAAGCAATTTAATGATTTAGTAGAACAAAAAATTTAAAAAAGGAAATTATCAATGTCCACAAATAACCAAAGGAGGTCAGTGGGATTCAAAAGTAGATTTAGATATGGGAGAGAATACACTACCTGTCTGTGAACTCACTCTCTAACAAACAGTGGGCACTTATGCTCAAATCTGTGCTAACATTCATAGCAAGAAACCCCTGCCAGATACTGACAATATTCCTGTCAGGTCAAGGCATTGCCATCAATATATGGATAGCTAGGCAGGACTTTCCCATTCTTACACAGAGATTGTAGACAGAAGAAAACATCAAGAAGAACAAAGAATGTACTTCCAAAGGCCTAAGACAGAAAAAAATGAGTACTCTGCAACACAACAGGTACATTTTGAAACATCAAATCCTTTCAGTTCTAGAACAATTAACTAAACCCTTAGTTAGTGCTAGCCAGTTGGAGGATGAAGCAGAACAAACTGATCCCCCTATTACTAATGACAAATTGGAGGAAAGAGTCACCTCAAGACAAGGAAGCATGCCAGTTATTGATGAAACAGAAGAAATGGGAATTGTGGAGAGTCCCAAGAAATTGTAAAACAGAGGGATAACATGAATCAGTCAAAAAATGCAAAACCAAGATTCTCGAAAAGGGCACACTTTCTTCTGTAACATGTTTGCAGACACTTGTGCATGTATGTATGTATGTATGTACACACACTTACACACACACACACATCCGCATGGATGCATGCACACACAGCTTGTTAATGTTGCACATTGAGAAATTATATTTTTCCCTCTGTATGGCAGTGCAGGTAAATACAAAGTTGTGTGACAGATTTTCAGTTAGTCATTATCCTCTGCTACTTTGGGGTCCACCATCAAAGTTTGCTTTTGGTAGCTGGGAACGTAATGCAGATAGTGGGATAGAACCAATTGAAAATGCTCGCACAGCTGAGATTTTGCTGAAATGGATCAATAAGAAGATTAGCAAGTACGTTCCCTTCTAGTTTTCAGTCAGAATACTTGTTTTATGGTACTTTATACAGATTTGCTTAATTTGAGTTTCCAACTATTTTAATGTATAAATTTATCCAAATTTGTGGGGCATGCATTTTCATCGTTACATTAATGGCAGTACTGCTATTGAATTTAGAGGGTTAGCGAGGGTCAATGCATTACTGTTATTAGAAGCTTTCTCCAAAAATTGCTTGAAATTTCCTCTACAAACTAGTTGAACATTAAGTTAAAAACTTATGAGTCCCTTGAGTGCTGCTGAAACTTTTGAAGATTTCGTCATAAATAAATATTCTGGCATTGGCATTGGATGTCTCTCAAATATTACTTGCAGTTTGTTCCCAATATAGCAGTTTTTCTTTAGATATTTATACTGCTGCTTATAAGTTTGTCTTAAAATGCTTATAAGCTAAAATATTTTAGTTAAGTTTGCATTCCTTTTGGATGAGTCCTGATTGTGTATGAAGCATCAAGTTTGTAAGTTTTTTGGTTTATGCTACAAATTGTTATTGTTGCTATTTGAAAGGCTGTCACTTGTCCATTTCTTTTGAAAAAAATCAGAAATTACCAAATCCCAAGAAATTCTGACTAAATTGCCTGGTTCAGCAAATTTATTCTGCCCGAATCAAATGATGATTTCCTTAGATTTGTTGCCTGAATCAAATTGCTTTGAGCTTCAAATTTATTCTATTATCTAAAAACTGCATTAAAAAAAGCATTTCTAGACCACAAACATATACATATACAACATAAATGGGAAACAGGGAAATATGCATTTTAGGCTTGTAAGCATATTGTATTTCAGTCTGATGCGTTGATAGCAAGACTCCCTTTACTGGACAGGAGGACAACATAACTTTGAGAGGTTTCATTCCTTTCATGTGATAGTTGTGGATCCATTTTTTTTCTATTAAAATCAACAGTGAATCCAACAGGGTTGCATCTTCAAACATAGTACAGCTATAGATTGTTATTTCATGGCTACCTGCATTTTTATGCTGTTGGGCATATTTGCATTCTTTAATTCATTGTATGCTTACTAATGAATATAATGTAGCCTGAATTTCTCCGCATATAAATTAGTGAAAATTTCAAAATTTAAAATAAAAAGATAAAAATTGTGCATGAGGGCTATGCTAACATAATATGTAATGTACAAAGATGTGAGATACAACAAGATGGGGATGATGTATTTACACTAACAATGAAAGTGCTAATCATGGCCTCCTTCAAATGGTTGCATTCTTAATTTATTGAAATAAATGCATGGTTAAATATCAGATCTTGAAATTGGAAGCTCACGATCAGACATTATCTATGGTAATAAACAAAATTGTTTAGGGTCAATTTTATGGAGAAAGAAACAATGTCAGTGCTAAGGGGCCTTCCGGTTGAATTGCAGATAAGCATGTTTAAAGGGTTCTGTAAATCAATGAAGACCATAGATTAATGCTGTTTATTTTAAAACGTCATATAAAGCAATGGAAATGCCATTTATCTTTAAAGACAATATGAATCAATGGATAAAGTTTTTTCTGATGGTTATTATCGATAATTAATTTCCCTAGGTAGATTCTTTCATTTTATATGTTCTTTAACCCAAGCACTAGTAAATATTGCTTGAAACAAAACATATTGATGAATGACAATTGCCTTTAACAATGAGAGTTATTTGTTATAGGTCATATAGTTTGGATGATGAGAAATTTGAAAATGAATTACCAGCAAATGCTTCTGATCCTGTAGAGGTACATTCTATACTTTTTTATATGATATCTTGCAGTTGAATTTATAAACAATGATACTAATGCATTTTCACTGTTGACAAAATTAGAACTTGATTTTTTTTTCATCAAGCTAAAATTTATCATTTGAGTTTTATTGAAAAAACAAATTTAAGATAATTTGTTTAATGTTTCTCTGGTAGAGAAGGTTGCACGATCTATATATGATATTGAGGAAGCTACTGCAAATATTTTGGAAATCTTTGTGGACAATAAGGTTTATCTCTTTTGATAGTTCTGCATTTCAAGATTGTTGTTTGTTATTTGTATTACATTTGAGATTATTATTAAGTTATCCTTTTCATTGCAGGCAATCAATTCTGATGCACGGGTGTCTTTTATAAGATTTTTGCAAGTTGTGGCAGTTCATCATCCATCTAAAAGGTGCATGTGTACTCACAGTTTGGTGTGTAAGATTAATGCTATTACTGTTATATTTTTATTTATAACACAACACTAATGTTCAGGTGCCGAAGAGGCAGTATGGAGATATTAGTGAACATTGATGAGCTTTGGCCTTCACATCCATGGTCAAGTGATAGTAAACAGGAAGTACGGCTCCGTGAAAAAGATGCTTTCAGGAACCTGCATGTCTGTGGAAAAGAAATTCCTCGTGGGTACTGGGTAGTTTTCACTCACATTTACTCTTTCTTTTCTACCTGAATTGATCTGAACTTTGTAATATGTTTAGAAGATGAATATTTAATTTTTCAAAAGTAAGAATTCTGTTAGTATTTTTCTCCAACCTCAAGGAGGTGAGTATTGGCCAGTTCTCCTATCTATCCTTAGAGTTTTGATTGCTACTGTTGGACTGTGCATTGTAGTTGGATGAAAAGAATTTGTGTTTTGAGGACTTGTTTGACATCTCAGTTGCTGGTTTGGGTACAGAGATCTAGTACTCAGATCCGGCAAAATTTCTTTTGGGGTTGGGTTTGTTCGTACAAAAAAAATATAAAAATAATAAATATACTAAGTTGCTGAATCGGGTATGGGTATAGGTATAGGTACATCGGTATGGTATGATGGTATGACAATTTTTGGGGGGCTGGGTACGTCCATACAAAAAAATATAAAATTCATAAATATATACATCTTTATAGCCTAAAACAGGAATTAAGTTCAGAATTGAGAATACCACATATCATGCATATGCTAAACAAAACTACCATAAATGTTTGAAAGTTGAAATACAATATACTAATTTGATATCTATTCAATTTGTTAAACTTGAATGTCATGATAGATATTCATTGTTCAATATTAAAATAATACAATTAGTAATCAGCGCCATATGGATCATCATCAAGACCAACTTCAACATCATCATTGACATTATATGATGTAGGAAGATTACGAACTATATTCAACCCCACTGCTACTCGCAATAAAAGTATGTTGGCTATCCAACTCCTCAAAAAGTGAAGATTGTGTGGCAGCAAAAACATCGAAGTTGGCTCACTCTAGGTCTGCATTCCACAACTTCATTGCCCCTTCCTTGTGCTCATTCTGTTTTTTGAGTAAGAAGGCACAAGTTGGAATGCATTTGTTTTACTTGATGCCAATCGGTTGCGCTTCACTAAGTGGGTGGAGTATGTACTCCAATTCCACTTAGGTGAAGAGGAACTAGCAACCTATTGAGGCAAAGTGAGAGAGTTAGAGTTATTAAATAATAAATTATAAATCAAACTTCAAATTTAGGTGGTGCTATAAAAATTAAGAAACTTACTTGCAATAAAACTTTGATCGCAAGACCTTGTAGGTGTGGCAATGTATGGTCATTGAGGTACCATCAAGAGTGAGCATCCTTCCTAAACTTGTCAAGGAGGGCAAAAACACTTTGACCAGTGGAGGCTACAAAAGCAACAAACTCACTTGTAACTACATTATCCGTAGTAAGATTGGGGAAGAGTTTTAGTAGTGCTTTCTTGTACCCTTTGTTGACTTTTGCATCTTTGTATGGTGGCACCCTTGTTGGCGTAGCAAGGATCTCATTGTTATAATATTTGGGAGTCAATGCAAAAGCAAGATGTAATGGGGTGGTCATTTTGTTCCATGGCTCAACACAAATTAACTACACCTCTTTGAAGAAAGTTTCTTTAGGAACTTGCTCGTTTTCATTTATGATGGACTTCATCTTCTCAATCATTGAGTCAATGCCATTGTATACCTCTCCCAAAAATGGCTTATCCATGTCACTTGTCAGTAAAGTGGATCACTCATGATGAGCTCAGTGAAACTAAGAAGATATTCCACCTGATCCCACCACGGGTCATCTAGGATCATGTGCTTTACATTTGTTGCCCTCTGATTGTTGGATTGCCTCCATATTGAGCAAGAGGATTGCTTCACATGTTGTCTCAAGAGGATTGTGTTGGATGCAAATTGGGTCTCAACAACCTATTCAAAAATAAAAAATTAATAACAAAGAAGAAAACATACTTAAATTTTAAAAAAAAAATTACTAAAATGAAACATAAAATTTTAAAATTGTGTTATTTTAATTACTTCAACAGCTCCAATTGTGAGTGTTCTAAAAATGTCTTGTGATGAACATTTTGATCTCTTTGGCCTTAGTATAGACTTGTTTGATCTAATCTATATTCCTACTCAACTTTTGTAGCATGTGGTTGAGCGAGTGGACAACACAAGGTGTCCAAAATATGTGTGAAAATTGTGCCCCAAACAACATACCAGTCGCATTGCAATTCTTGCATTGTTTGTTATGAAGTGAAACATAAAATTTAAAAAATGTGCTATTTCAATTACCTTCGACAACTCCACTTGCGAGAAAGTTCTAAAAATGGCTTGTGATGAACATTTGGATCTCTTCGGCCTCAACGTAGACTTGTTTGATCCAATCTATTTTCCTACCCAACTTTTGTAGCATGTGGTTGAGCGAGTGGACAGTACAAGGTGTCCAAAATATATGTGAAAATTGTGCCTCAAACAACATACTAGGTGCTTTGCAATTCTTTGCATTGTCTGTTATGACTTGGACAACATTTTGAGGATCCACTTACTAAATGCATTGTATAAGGATGTTAGCAATAAATTGTGCATCTTTTACCTATCCCTCACAATCCACAACTTTCAAAAACATTGCCCCTTTAGGGCACACTGCAATCACATTAATCAATGGCCAATTTTTTGCATCCTTCCATCCATCATAAATTATGGATACCCCTATCTGTTTCTACAAATTTCTAATGGGAGCCAATGAAGTTTCTATATTTTCACTTCCTTTGACAATAAGCTACTACACACCTTCTCATAACTTGGGCTTGTGTACCCTTTTGGAGCCTCACTTGCTTTTTTCAACATATCTTGCTAATATGGTGATTGAACAACATTGAAGGATGAATCATTTGCATAAAGACATCTTGCAATGGTTTGATCGGCAATCTCTCCAGCGTCATTTTGAAATGCCCTCTCTAATGACCCCCTCTTCTCTTCACATCAGCAGGCTCATCTTCATTCCTTCCCAAAAATGGGTGGTTCTCTAAAAGAACATCAGGGGTGACACTGTGAGATGGAGAAGCAAAGGGCCTTTGTGACCCCCTTCCTCTCTTCAAAGGATGCCTTGTTCGAAGATGAACTCTTGTATCTGCTTCCTCTGTCTCTGATATATTCTGCTATTTGATGAGGTGTTATAGGCACACCATTCTTCCTTGGACAAGCTTCGATTCCCATGCTAGGAATGGCACACAAATGAGCTTTCACTTTGACTGTATGAACTTGTATACCTTTGACTACACCTATTGCATTTTTAAACATATGTCCCACCACTTGGAACCTGCTGTATCATTTCTATATGCCTTCACAAAGGTGAACTTGGGTCAATTTTGAAGGGTGGTTGACCAATGGGGCTAGAATTGGCTGCTATTGTAATCCTTAAAGCAACAAGTTTGGAAAACAAACATTGACCAACACATTTGAGAATTCAAACAAATAAAAGTATGAAACAATTAATGGACCAATAATTTGTGTTGTTATACTTGTTCAGAAAGTGAAATATTCTATGAATCTATAGTTTGCATTTTAAAATTTTAAAATCGCAGATTGTATGATTACAATTTTAAAATTGTATATTTAACATGTAGATTTGAGTGGCTTGCTTGACAAAACATAAGATATTTTATATTTATAGTCGTCGTGTAGCTTGAGCTAAACAAAACTAAACATCAATAAATAGATTACCCAAAAATTCGGTGACAATACGGTATGATTAAAATTTAAAATTTTTATGATTAATAATAATTTTTTTAATTTACATTATGATTAATATAAAAATTTCATTAGTCAATGGGTTATAAATCTCGAAATTATAGTTTGCAAGCAACTGACTGCTTAGTTATTGCTATGGGTTATAATTTATAGATCTCGAAATTAGTCTAAGGGTTATAAATCATTAAATGGAATACCTGGTTATTGCTGGCCAATTGTGTGTAGGTGGTTGAGTCGGCTGTTTGCTGCGAGCTAGGTGGCAAGTTGTCTGTTTCAAACTAAAACAGCAATCAACTATTCGCGCCTCTCTCGTTACTACGACAACTTTCAACTGTTTGAACACAACATGCCTTCAGGCTCCTCTCCTTTACTTGTTTGTGCTTGTTACTGTGATGGCTTTCAATTGTTTGAACTCAACATGCCTTCAAGCTCTTCTCGTTTCCTTGTTTGCATCTATTATTGCGACAACTTGCACAAGAAATGCGATTTCAGTTTTACTCTTTCCCTTTTGCTGTGCTTGACACATGAAATACACGAAATAGGTAAACACACCTTGAAAAATTTGTGGGTATAGTGTTTAGTGTTGCTGCGACAGTCATTTAGGGTTTCATGGTCAAAGCATCAACAAAAAATGTGTTGAAATTTTTACCGACTGCTGAAATTGTTTTGTTTCATTCTGGACTCACCATGTCAACCACAGAATCGCCTGGGTTCAAGCTGCAACGTTTCCAGTCAAATCCAATTGCCCCAAACTGAACCCTGTTCAAACCCACAGTCAATGGCACATTGTACCTGATTCCGGTACAACTCATACCTGGAAAGGGCCAATTTTCAGGCTAATTCGGAAACATAGCTTATCATATAGTCACAAATTTATTACTGCATACTATGCTTACTTTGGGGGTTATTTTTCATCTTTTGCTGCCTATGTGTTTCTGTTTAGTTTTATCTTATATAGTATTCGGTTTCTCTGCTGATATAATGCATCGATATAACATGGTAATTTGCAATCTGCTGCATTACTTTGAGCCCTCCTTGCCAAGCTGCAGAGCACTGATTTTTTGTAAATCCTCTATTTCCTTATCAATATATTTCACCCTTTAAAATAGAAAAATCTCACAAACTCTGAAACAGAAATTGGGACGTCAAGCTAAAATTGTATTGAAAAATATTACCTTTAGACTCAATAACTTAGAACACTGAAAAGATCTAAAACAGATCTTCTGAAGAATGAAATCTGAAACTGCTAAAGAGTGGAAATCTGTATCTGCTGAAGAAAATGAACTTTAACTATTCATTTCTTCTAAACCTAGAACAGAAAAAAAAACTTAAACGAACTGAAATATATAGAACATTACATGAGAGAAGAATATTTTGAGGGAATGTATGAACATCAACTTGGATAAATATCCAAGGCAGTATGAGTGCTGTACTTGGCAAAGAAAATTCTTCCCCAATAGACTCCTTGTAAAACAGATTTTTCCAAAGCATTCTTCTAGCCTGTACAAACTTTGATTAAATAGATTCTTATCCATTCATAATCAGGCAGGATAATAATAGAATAACAATGGCTCTAAGATAGGAATGACTATTTTCATAAGATGCTTAACAGATTCGAGAAAAATGCGAAAAGAGAATTCTAAAGCTTACTAAAGCTTTATGCATGGCTTATTAGAGTCTCTAACTAATAAAAGCTACGAAATTCTAACAAAAGTCATGCAAGTCTTATTAAACATGACTGGGGATAAGTTTAAAGCAGTTAAACCCTATCTATATGACCTAAATACGAGCACAAACAATCATTTGAGAGAGATCCCTTCAATGAAATTTGGTTGAACTACAAACTATATAATTTAAATACAAGAACAAATAATCATGAAAGGGAACAAGCCTTGAATGAAATGGAACAAGGAGCTGAAGAATAAGCAAGCTGGAAACCTCAGATGGTCGGTTGCTTCTGCTTAAACAAAACTGAGGGGGTAAGTTTAAAGCAGTTAAACCCTATTTATATGATCTAAATACAAGCACAAATAATCACTCGAGGGAGATCCCATCAGTGAAATATGGTTAAATCCAAGACCATATGCTCTAAATACAAGCACAAATAGTTATGTAAGGGATTTCAATGAAATGGAACAAGGGGCTCTAGAAAAATAATACTTGAGACTCTGGAAAGTAGGCTTGCTTCCTGCTTATAAATGCAGCACTCACGTCATACTCCCAGGAAAAGCTCGTATGGCCTTCAACAAACAGGTACCTGTTCCTGTAGCCAACAGGTAGGTAGATAGAAAATACCTAGGGGTGAGAGACAACTCTGTCTAAGGAACTCAGCAAAATAGCTCTGTAACTTTGGGAGAGTTTGCAACACAGAGCAGTGTTCTATGTGCAGAAGATCAACAATTTCATATGGCAAGACATTTTTGCAAAAAACTGAATATGATGTTATCCCTTCCTATGCTTGCGCAGAAATAAAAAGCAAGCCAATTTACAAGTATTGGAGGCTCTCTTGATCAACTCTGCAGGATTTTTTTTCCATCTATTTCCATTATTTGCTGCTTTATATTCTTGATACTTTTTTTTTGCTCCAAATAAAAAATGGTGACCCAAACTTCTCTTTCAGAGGTTTGACAACAGAGGATTGTGTTCTTTCTCTCTAATGTCTTTTCTGCATGCCCTATCAAGCTGTTCCCTTCAAGCCCTCCAGTCAGCCATGAATATCTCTTCATCTCAGAAATACCTGTTGGACTTAGAATCTGCATAGAATTTAAATGTTTTTTGAGCTATTTTGGTTTTCTTAGGTCATCTAATACTATTTTGTTTTTTTGTAGTTTGTTAATCTTCAGCATTAGTGGTGCTTGAAACAATGATAATTATTGGTCATATTCTAACTAAAGGCTTTATCTTTCAACTTTTTTCTTACAGATCTTTTGCCGTGGCAGCAAAAATGAAACTCGAGGATTTAGGTATGCTTTTTGTTTTTTAATTGGCATTTATATAATCTTACTTATGGACCTATATAATGTTAAATAGAATGAGTTTAGTTGCTAATTGTAATGCCCCACCCTTTTTTTTTTTGCCTAAATCCCACAAATATTTCTGACTTCTAGTGAGCAGGCATTTCGTCAAACACTTTGCTTCTTGGTAGTTTTGATGTAATGAGTTTATCATGCATATAGAAATATATTCCAACCAGATTTGCACAATATTGTCAAGGGAAATGAATAGGCATTTTGTCAAAACATATGTCATGCATAAGGAAATGAAATACCAAGACAATTCTCACCTCAATAAGCAGCTCCCAGAAATATATTAATGTTTTCTTTTCACCTACAAGTTTTCTGTTACAAGTAGCAAAAATAACGTAGCTTGAAATACGTAGCTCTAAAGTAAATTTGCACCAAGAACTGCTGTCATAAGTTTCAGAGTACTGTAGCATATCCATGGTGTTGCCTGTAGCTGTGTGTACTCAGAAAACTACTTGATAGCACCTCCAAACTGTATGAAACTGCTCCCAACAGCAATGTCTTAATGCAGTGACTTCATCTCTATACCCAACATAAAGTGCTAGGCTTTTATAAGACCACATCTCTCCTTGGAAGCCCTCTACAGCTGTGCCCAACCTGTTTACTCTAGCAATCCAGCAAATCAACCACAAACTGACACCTAAACCTCCACGTGAGTCTTCATCCAATCAGCTTCTCAACATACATCAGCAAAGACTCTCAAAAAAGCAAGCGATTTCTCCTTAAGTCAAAATGTGACTTCTATGTGAGGTGCAATTTGCTTCAGCACTACAATCACTCTCAAATTTATCATTTCATTTATGGCACCTTCTTCCAAGCAACAAAATTCAATAAACTTAATCACAGCAAAATCTTCTCTCAATCCTCTCAAACAAATATAATATTGGCACAATCTTCATTATATTTGTTTTCAGCTGTGACAAAAATTGTACCTTCAAATCTTCTAACTGGCAAACATTTAGCACACAAGTAATCTCTGTATGAAATTGCTCCAAATCTTCACCATTCAACACAAGTGTGGAATTTGTGTGATTCCACCAGTATTAACTAGGGAAGATTTTTCACCACCGAAGCTAATCTTCTCCAAAAGGGTTTTCGTCCTCAAGAAAGCTGAGATGAACAGAGTTCAATCCCACAGAACCACGAGTATTTTTTGGTAATACTGGTTTGCGAGCTTTTGTCCAGTTCTTAGATTTGACTGAGGTTGTTCAGTATATGTAGAGGGGAACTCCAAGGTTCTTGGAGCATGCAAGTTGTGTTTTGTAGTGGCGTTTGTTTTTGGCAGCAAGCTCAGTTGGTCTCGAGGACCCTTATGACACTTTCAAAAGTGATTTCCGGTTTTTGGTGTGTTCCTCGTATGAAACTCTTGTGGTTCTATGGGATTGAACTCTGTTCATCTCAACCTTCTTGAGGACGAAAACCCTCTTGGAGAAGATTTGTTTCGGTGGTCAAAGATCCTCCCAGGTTAATATTGGTGGAATCACATAAATTTCACGCTTGTGCTGAATGTTGAAGACTTGGAGCAATTTCATACAGAGATTACCTGTGAGTTGAATGTCGCCAATTGAAAGATTTGTTGGTAAATGATTTATTTTCATGCTACAGCTGAAATAAATATAAAGGAGATTTATACTAAATATTATATTTGTGGGTGAAGATCGATGAAAATTTTGATGAGTGTGTTAAAGTATATTGATTCTTGCGGGGTTGGAGTGGATGCCATAGCGAAATCATGTATTTAATGTTTGTTTGAAGTGCTGGGGCAAATCACACTCTTTCTATGAGTCACGCTTTGGTTGAAGAACTGTATCGATGCCTTTGTAGAGCCTTTGCTGCTGTTTGGGTGTAAACCTGTTTTATGTGAGGCTCATGTGTGGTTTAGAGGAGGTTTGTCAGCAAAACATTAAGGTGCTGGAGGAATAAGTGTTAAACGCAGCACATAGGAGGGAATGCTAAGTGGGACATGGTAATTTGGAAGCCAAGTGCTTCTAGTTTGATGTAATATTGGAATCACAGCCCCAAGGTGATGCTGCTAGAAGTAGTCACTAGCAGTTTTTGGTGTTAGCAGGCAGATTTCTGAGCATATACAGCTACAACACTCATTGGGACATGCTTCAGCAGTGCCTATTTGTGTGACAGCAGCATTGTATCATTGTGGGTCTACACCATTTGATATTATATCACAACTGTTGTAATTCTGAGTTTGTAACAGCAAGCATAGCAATTGAAGATCAAAGTGTTTGTTGAAATGTTCATGATATTTCTATGCATTGTGGTTTTTCTGTTTGAACAAATATTGTCTGAAATTGCATTATAAATGATCCCATTTCAAAACACATTGAAATACATTGAAAACAATCACTATGCAAAGTGTTTGACGAAACGCTTGCATGATAGAAGTCAGAAAAACAATATGGGTTTCAGAAAAAAATTGGTTTAAAAATTGGGGTTGGTCATTACAATAATATTTGCTAGAATGAGTTTAATTGCTAATTAGTAATATTTGCAACACAAAACAGTTTATACTCCAAATTTTTAAAGGTTAGGCAATATGTTAAGGTTTGGAAGGTTTGGAACATAACGGATCTTGATATTAGACTGCATTTGTGCCAAGGACATACCGAAAGAAGTTGTAGGATACAATGCATGCCAATCTTTAAATTTTTTAGTTGGGGGTTTTGAGGTCCACTTTCCACTCAACTTGCTCTTCCTGTTTTCTTGGCACATCCAATCTCGACCTTTTAAAGTTGACATTAACCTTAGATGCCTCTTCTGCATGTGTTCTGTAGGATTTTAGCCTAGAAATGATGTCTTTGATCTCAGAACTTCTGATCTGGATTCCAGAAGTTATCTGGAATTTAACTTTCTAAACTGCTATTATACAAATGTGTTACTGGAAGAAGGAAATCATAACAACAATTGTGGTATAAAGATATTTGCAGAATTGAATTTGAAGTAAATAGAACAGAATATTGGAACAAACTGTGCCAGAACAGAGGGCAGATAAGATAAATGTGAATTGTCTGTATTAATATAAATTATGAACTTTATAAATTAGGAGTATATGATATGACAGCTCCAATAAAGAGCCGAATGTTGCAGGTGCTAAGAAATATGTATAGAATCCCTATATTCCAACATTCATGTGTGCCCACAAGGATATGTGTGGAAGAACTGTAGGTGAGATATGATCTGGTGGGGGTTGGCATGTGCTGAGAGGGCCCTACGTGTCATTTGTTGAGTATAAAATTATTTTAGGTGAATATGCCAATTTGAATGTCATATGCCAAGCTGGTCAATATCAAAAGTAGATTGTCATGCTGTAATGTCCCTTTCTTAAGCAACACAGCTATGGGTTAGTCTACTACTCGGGTTCTCATAGACTAATGAGGATGGTTAGAGAATCCATGCCGGGTTATCATTGTGGGGTTTAGTCAGCTTGGTTGGCATGGAGTTTGGTTTCTACCTTGGCGGGATTTCCGTTCTGACTCTCTCTGGAGTACTTTTTGGGCCTAGAGGCCAAACTTTTTTAGTAAGTGTATTAGGATCAGTTGCGAGTTCTGATTTGGAATGTGCTCTTTCCTATTTGGTGATCATGATGGTGCTTCAAAATTCCAGTTCGGAGTACGTTCGGACATTTATTTTATTGTCGTGATAATTGGCTTAAGTTAAATTAAATGTTTAATTTGAAGTATATAATAATAAAGTGACTTTATTAATATATGAGAACTTGCGATATATTAATGTTAATAAAGTCATATTTTCCTTAGTTGGGCGCCCATGTCATGAGAGTGAAATTAATATTAAATTTTCTAATTCTCAAAAGTGGTGTTGGGCAAAGTGAAGGTAAAATAAAAGAGAGAGTTGCACGTTCATTTGAGACTATTACATATTTTGTGAAAGAAAATTGTTGGAGCAAACCAGTGTTTTGTGAAGAAATCCAACCATTGTGAAGACGAAAACCTTCGCATTTGGAGAGTGTTTGTAGGATTGAAAGATCTCTCAAGGGCATTGTTAGAGCATTTTCATTCAGAGGGTGCAGTTGAACTTCATTGACAGATTGTAAATTTGTCGCGGAAGGCTTTTGATTGATAAATTTGGAGATTTTTGGCATAGTAATTATGGAGGCATATTGGAGAATGTATTGCAGGGTTTAGTCTTGATTCTCGTGTCATTTGCTGAGGGTTTAACACCCCAAACCAGGCCGTACTGTCTTAGCAGCAGGCCGTACATAATGAAGACTGAGTTTTGGTGAGTTTGAAGCAATTTCCATTTGGTCTCTTCTCTATCTTGGGCGTGGAGTATATTCAGTGTGTTTCCAACATACAGAACACAGATTCAAAGTCATCTTGAGGGATTATGATGTGTTTTATTGCTGCTGTCATGTCTGTCCTGGCCGTACCAGCTTGAGAAGGGGACATGGCTTCCATATTACCAATATCTGAGCCTTGGTGGCTCTATGATCATCATGCAAGGCGCCAAAACTATCATTTGAATTGTTGTTCATGCTGTTTGAGGTAACAATCCAGGGTTTAATAGGTATGGAATGGATTTATGGATTCAGATCTGCTGCTACAGACCTGCACTCACTATATCAGCACATGGGTGTGTCCATTATTTGATGTAATTGCTTATTTCACACATGGGTATTGTTCATTGATGATATAAAATGCATTTCCATCTCTTTTAAGCATCTGGGGATTGCTATTCTGTGTTATATTATGAATTTGTACATGCATGCAAACTCTATGTTATGTTCAAAAAATACAAAACGCAACAGGTTCAATTAAACCACAAGAAATTGAAAAATTGGGTCTTAGAAAGGGGTGGGACATTACACATGCATAATTTGTATAAATACAATTCTTAGTTGGGGCAATGTACATATGCAATGTACCCATGGGACACGACCCTGTGGTTTTACCCATGTTTCATGTCCACAGATGTTTGGGGGACAGGGACAATTTGAATGACTATATGAGTCAAGCTGGCCAATATCAAAGTTAGATTGTCATGCATAATTTGTATACATACAATTCTTAGTTGGGGCAGTGTAAATATGCAATGTACCCTGGGACACGACCCTATGGTTTTACCTACATTTCTTGTCTAGAGATGTTTGGGGGATGTTGACAAAACATGCCCTCCCCATCACCAATCTGAAAATAATTTCGTGAATGTCCCTAAGATGTCTTCCCAAATTAGGGCACATTGCATGAGATGGCCTGGTGTCCCCAATGTCCCTATGATGTCATGATGTATCCTACCCATCAAACTCCACCTTTCGTTTACAAAAAAGAACTCTTAAAGCAAAAAATACAAAACCCTAATCCTTAATGGGGGCCCTACATGGTCCCTCAACATAAAAACAATGTTATTTCACTCCAAAGAACCCTAGCCCACATTCTTTTTCATGTTTTCATCATTTGTCATCTGCATTGTTACAATTTGCTTTTGCAAGCAAGAATCAAAACTGAAAAGAGAGGAAGAGGAAGGAAGAAGAAGAGGAAAACTATAAAGAGAGGAGGAAGAATGAAGGAGGAAGAGGCAAGACTAATGAACAAAAAACAAATTTTCTCAAGTTTTTCTAGGTTAAATCCCGAGTTATTGAATTCCATTTATACTCATGGTTTGCATAGTCAATCCGATTCAGAGTAATGCTACTATGATATAAAATTCATTTTGATTTATCATTAACATTCTTGATTTGATGATTGACATTGAATTATCAATTATTGGCTGTGTTCTCTATTTTACATTTAATTTTGCACATTTTTTTGCAAATTATGGTTTTTTTTATATTTTTTTAACAAACACCATCCCCATGTCCCCTCAGCCCCCTGTCCTGGAAACTTGGAGAAACATTGTAAATATATGCTCAAGCCTTTCATTTATATACACATTTATATATTCATAATCTGCATATTCTGTTGTTTGGTGTCTCCTAGTCAAATATACACAAGAGTTCTTATATGGCAGCATGGCAGGCATACCTTGCCGTTTGACCCAATGACAACTGTGATCCTGATTTTATGAAGAGCTAATCCCTTGGGTATTACAAGCAAATGGTTTAAGCATGGAGACGCAATTTCTGTTGTAAGCCACCAAGGGCCAACTCCCCAACTAAAGAAGAATTTGCATTGCAACCTTTGCATCCTTCCATTGTAGGCATGGATAAAGGTGTAGCCATGACTTCATTTACATTAATATGTACATAGGTGCGAGTTTGGGAGATCTATTAACAAGAAGTGAAAGAGCTCGAAGTTTATTTCTGATTTTTGCAGGTCATCAAGAGGACTTTCATAGGTGATGTTGAAGAGATTTCTCCAAGGGAAATACATCCATGGTGACTTGTTAGGTGAAAAATTTCTGAATTTGTAAGTTTGTGGAGGTGGATAGTTGGAAAGTTTGATAGAGATATTTCATAGTTGGATTTGTGGAGGTTATGTATGTTTGTTGCCACCTTGATTGGCTGCATAAGAACATTTGGGTTGTAAGTATTTTCTGCTGTTTATGTTTTATGAAATTCTCAAGATAGAGTGTTACTTCATAGTTGAAATTGTTGCTACAACATTCACAAATTATATTCACTTAAGGGTTGAAAGTTTAAGGAGATTAATCTACATTTATTTTGCTGCAACTAAAGGAATCAAAGGGACAAACAACAATCCTTAAGGGCTGAAATTTATTGAAGTTAGTTTGCATCTATGAGAAATGGAATAATCCTGACAAATAACAATCTTAAGGCTGAAATCTCACAAGGATATGTTGGCACATACAATTTGTTACAATCTTTGGTTTTGAGCACATGATTATAAGAATTTGAAGGCATGAATTGTGGTTATTACAATGTAAGAGAAGTTGATTGGGCTGCATGATGGGACAATCTTTCATTGGATTCTCGTCATGACTGCATCAAACGATTGGATCCTTCATTGGATTCTCTTGTCATGACTTAATGCAGCCTAGCTTGAGTGTCTTACCGGATGGCCAACGCTAGCAGCAATGCATTGCAAACCTGATCTCAAATAGACCACAATATCATCGAAGCATATTCACTTAAACACAGAACACTCCAATTTGTGCAATCTAGTGAATATAAATGTATCTATAGCTGCTACAAGAAACCAAATTTGACAATTTCACCATTCATTTATCAGAGACTCCAATAGTTTTATTGCCGGCAGTATTCAATGGTTTGTTATGCAAGTTTTTATACAGTCATACAATGAAATTGTATTCAAATGAACTTATCTCTGTTCAAAAAAACATTCAGTGAGAGGAAATCGAGCTCCTCCAGCTTCAATGTGACCCCTTCTCTTCTCTGCAACCTAGATTGTTGCTATATCGACTTCCTTTGTTCTTGGTCGATCCCCCTGTTCATTACATTGTTGTTTTCTACCCAATTCCAATATAGATTTGTATTGTTCATTTCAACTACCTCCACAACCAATTCAATTTCTGCAGGCTTTCTCCCAATCCATCTCCAGTCAACCCCTCACTTCATACATTTGTTTATTGTCCCCTTGTTTATTCTCCATTAATTTCAAACACATGTAGGCTATTGGTGGCCATCCTTTTTAATTTTCTTCACATTGTCGTGTTTGCACTTTAGTGGGCTTCTGTTGGGCATTGAAGTTGCCATGACATGGTTCATCTTAAGTGGGTAGAGCTGAAGCTGGTGGGCGTTACTTGAGCCTGCAGTGTGTGGGCCAAGTGTGTCGGGAAGGTACCAGGCTATAATTGTAGTTTGAAGGTATGAACCTGTAACAACCAAACAACATGAATTCATGAACTCCTCTGAAGCTGTAGCAACTACTCTCATTGACAGGAAAAGGTCTGCTAATTAATGAATGTTCATAGGGCTGGGGAAATTAATAAAATATAGCACAATATACAAAAGAAAAGACCTAAGATTATACACTAATGTGAAGGTTGGGTTTCATCAGTTGAGGGCTCGAAGACATTCTCATTCAAACCTTGTAGAGCTGCCTATCCTTTAATCTTACTTAGAACTTCTGTTTTGAACAAAAAATATCTAAGATAACTTATCATACTTCGATGTTAATTACCATAGGAGAAGAGCATTTTCTTATAACCACACTAGAAACGTTACAAAGAATTGTATCTTTTTTTGACAAGCATGGAATTATGCTTATATTTTCTAATAAAATTTTAGCAGCTCAATAATTTCTGGTATGGAAGAACTCATGCATTTCGTTCATGTTTTCTGCAATTTTGAAGAAATTTTAGGGTCCTCACAATTAGCTGGGATCCAGAATGATTTCCTCCCCAAACTTAGTGATTTGTCATGCATTAGTAGGACTATTAAACCTTGATGTGTTTAAATGGTGGGACTAGGGAAATCGTTTATGTGCTTATGCTTACCAATTGGAGAGTTCTAAACACTATTTAAAAGTGAATTTTTCCCATTTTCCAATTACTTAAAAAGTTAAAAGTTCAAAACCATAGCCATTTTTAGTATTAAAAGTTTTTATTGACACAAGTGCACAGTATTTGCAAAAATTTACAAGTATTAATAACAAATCAAATGAGTTTTAATCAGTTATCAGAATCATAGTCGGAAATGCAGACTCAACGACCCAAAATTTTGGCTCGGACTCGAGACTCGGCAAAACTCAGCCAGAAAAAAACATAATTAATAGAAAAATATAAACTAATGCATTTAGAGAACACAAATCTATTCTGATCATCAATTTGTCATAATTCAAAGATTACACATGTCATATGATCCATCAAATAAATAAATGTCATATTTCCACAAAGTCTTAGAATAGGGGGACCAAGGGCTTGGAATTGGGGGTACAAGGGGATAGTGGTAGGCGGGGGTTTGGGGGTGGAGCGCCCAATGAGGTTGGGGGGCAACGCACCTAGTGGGTTTTGGGGGTGGAGCCCCTAGCAGGATTGAGGGGTAGTGCCCCTCGCAAAGGTTTGGGGGTAGCGCTTGCAACGGGGTCAAGGGGAAGCACCCCTTGCAGGGTCTGGGGACAACGCCTTTGGCATGTTCCTAGTCGCGGCAAAGCGTGGGGTCGAGGGGTGGAGCCCCTACCACCAAGACCAAATTAAGGCATTTGAGACCACATGAATCTTCATGGCGCACACCATCTTTCATAATTTTATCACTATATTTTCAACTTTTCTCTAGCACAAAGTCCTCAATATTTCTAACCAAATCTTCATTTTTCCTATCCCTTCTCTCAATGTATTTTGTCACATGGATGCCAAAGATGTCTTTTATTGGGTGAAATAAGATCTTAAAATGTCAAAAAATGAATTAAAAAAATGAAAATTGCAGGGTTATTTTTGTATTCTAAAGCCAGGTGAGGCCACGCTCGAAACTTGCAAGTCACCTTGAAAAACTTGATTGAGTCTCAGGAAAAACTTGCTGAGTACATGGCTTGACTCGCCCCTGACTCGATGCGGTGAGCAGGAAGACTCGTGAGTCTTGGCGAGTCTATTGAGTACTTGACAAGTCTTCAAACTATGATTAGAATAGAATATTTATGATCCCTATTTAATGAATAGGAACTTGAGACCAATTCTTAGATGGTTTCCTAAAAAAATCACCACTTAAAGGTTTGCTGTATAAGACTCCAATAACCATTTTCTTAAGTGATTTCCTAATCTTTGTTCACAGATATATGTTGCCTTCCATAATATGTAGTGTGAAACAGGCACGATGTTAAGCTTGAACTTTCAAATAGAAGGTATAAAATGTATACAATTTTCAGTGATGTAGGTTAACATTAATATGGTAACAGGGAAGAAGGGTCCATTAATTATCCAATTATGCGATCTCAATGAAATTAAGAAGTGGCCAAAAGTGATTTTTGGAGCAAATAAACATCATCTTAAGTAGAACATTTATGGAAATATGCACAGATCAGAGAAGCTATAGGGCTTAAAAGATGCACATGAAGGGAAGAAATCTAAGAAGAGATCTCACCTCAAGTAGATGAGTTGCTGAAGGATCTAACCCAATTAAGGTATGTAGTGAGTTTCAAAACACTCTTCTGATGGTGTCATCTCATTGCTTACCTTTGTAAGGGGGCTAGGAGTAATTTGTTTACAATGTGTATTTTATTTGAAGACAGATATAGAACTATATCATGTTTTCCAAAAGGAGGCTGTAAAAAGGGGCACCTTGGTATTAGAAGGAGGCAATGGAGTCAACTGTTTGCAGTGAGAAAACAAGTCAAGCATGTTAACAAATCTGATATTTTAAAGGTTTTAAAAAAAATTCTAATGTTTGGCGATTTGGCAAGTGAACTAAGGGTCAATTTCCATGTGGTAAGTCAGATAATTTTTTTTTGTAGAAATGCATGTTATATTACTTCAGGGAACAAATGATTTACATCAGTTGAGCATTATGATTACAAGGAAAATCTCATCCTATGTGAGCAAAGAGAGAAGACACCTTACCCTATGCCTCAATATGCAAAGAATTTACATAATTTCCAAACCACTTAAGCTTAGCTTGCAGAATCAAAACCAAATCTTGTACAAGAAATCACAACATCCACATTCTGAGTGGAGAGGGTATCTTACTATCTTCTTTAAAAGTAGCTTCGTCACTTTAGTCAAACAAATTAGAGATTATAAAGATAACAATGAAGGTAAAACTTGCTTCTTAGTTATGTAAATGAAAAGAAATTAAACAGAAGTATGAAGGAGCTATTAGTGTAAATTATTGTTGCCATTGAGATAACCAAGTCATTGAAAGTATGACTGCAGAATAAGAAAAAAGGGAGTTTATAAGGTGCACATCATCCATTGTTCTACTGAAAAAATTCATGTCACTACACTTCGTAATATCAATAATTGTTTTTGTCACTTCAACTAGAATCTGCACAATGATTCCAACTCCTTCAGCATACCACAATACTGGTTAGCATTGATAATTCTTGACCTATGTTATGGGAAACCTATAGGTGACCCATACTTCCTATTGCAAAAGATTCTGAAAAGTGTAATGCCTTGGGGAACTTCCAAAAAACGTGGATAATTTCTAATTTGTAATGCAGGAAACATTTAGTAAGCCCCAGTTTCCTATTTCACTGGAAGCCAAAACTCCACAAAAACTCGAAAAATTAACATAAACAGGTTATCTCAAGGGGCTATGATTTTGATGTGTTCCCCAACACTTTGGATGGAAATTATTCCAGATTTGGAGTTTCGAAGAGTCATGTGCGTCCCTATGGTCTACACGATCCCCTTTAATAAATATCAAATTGCTAATTTCAAAATGCCTTAAGATGAAGAAAGAGGGTGAAAGATAGAAAAACATTGTTATTGTTTCTTAAATTGTGTGATAAATTAGATCAAGTAAAAAAATTGAAGGTGTGCAAATGGGCCTAAATCTGATCCAATATGATGACACAGGAGCTGGGTCTTGCAAAATGACAAAAAAAATAGTTTTGGAAACAAGAACAAACAATGTCAGACTAAGACTAGGTCTATAAAACTGAAAGGTAGAGGGTCTAGATGATCTTGGGGATAGTTGGCACAGTTCTGAGAAATGCTTAGAATGCTGATACAGACCTCCTGGTGAAATTTTGGGCCTAAGGAAGGCAGAACAAATTCACCAGTACTAGGGTAGGTATGCGTTGGTGCTAGTGCAGGAGCACTGGTTCTGTGTCCTGCCTCAGAATTTGCTCAAATCTTTGGATCTGATAGGTGGTGTGTCATAGATACCAGATCCACTGAGTCCAGGTGTTTGCAAGGGACAAAACCAAACAGATTGTGATTTGTTGTGAAAACCTAATGTAAATTAATGAAGGAAATTGTATGCAAGTGGGAGAGAGAAAACTAGAAAATAAAACCCTAGATCTGATAAAAAACTGAGTGAGAAGTAGAAAATAAGACTTTACATGTCAGGAAACTTCTTGGTGAGTTTGGAAGTTATAGGATTGATATTTTTGTAGAACTAAATGTGCCAGTACCAAGGTAGGGTGTTGGTTTACTGACCTAGGGCTAATGCACTGGTACTACTGTAGGGGTGCATTTGTTCAAGCTTAGAATCTTCTGAAAATTGAAGAGTTTGTTCGTCTTGAGGTTTTGATCATTTCATATAACTATCTTGACTGTCCAATCTGCCCAGAAACTTTCGCATATCACCTGCAAGTCAAATTTTTGTAGTGGAAACCTGACAAGATGGTTAGGTTAATAGGGGAAGCTAATTCGGTCAGCCCCCTTATGGGTAATTCAAACATAAATCCATATGATAATGATAATAAAATGATAATGACAACAATAATCTAAAATCAAATTTGAAATACACTTGCAATTGAAATGAAAAACACAAACCCTAATGTGCTTACCAAGAGGAGATACAAGAAGGGAAACTAGGGCTTGGTAGGAGAAAGAAATTGGAAATGGAAGGCAAGATGTGAACAAAAGGCCCCAAAATGATATGGATCTGAAGAGGGATGAAATGGGAAGGAGAAAACAGGGAAATAGGGAAAAATAGTTTGGATTGGCAAAAATGTTGAGGAAGGGGAAGGAGAGAGAGAGAGAGCCCCACAATGATTATGTCAAAGTTTCAAAATGCTGCAAAATGACATCGAAAAGCTCCATGATGATGCTTCAACAATGTATCAATGCTTGAAGGCACCAAGACTCCAAAAGAAATGCTCCAAAGCTCCAAGAAAGTAGCAACATGCAAGAGGAAATCTTGATTGTGGATGTAAAAATGAGAGGAAAAGGCTCCTTTTATAGATTTTTGGAGGAATTTTTGAGTAGGAACAATTTGAATGAGGTTAGTCGGTGTAGGGCTACCTCCCATTAAATTTTTGGAGCCAAAGAAGGGTAGGGTGCATTTGCCCCATATTACGAGGAAGAGGAGATGAAAATAAGATGATTGGAGGTGGTTTCAGCTCATTTGGAGTTTCGAGGTGTGAGTTATAGAAGAAATGGTGAAGGGATAAGCTAGTCATGACAAGGGATAAGAGAGTGTTTACTTTTTGGAGCAATCACCTTGGAAATGGAAACATGAATAGTTTAAGGGGGAAGGAACACATAAGGAGGGGGGGCAGGGGCAACACATGGAAAGGAGAAAGGGATGACACAGGGATAAGAAATAAGAATTAGCAAGGGGTCAAGATACATGGAAAGGGGAAAACTAATGGGAAAAGGAAAGATAAGGGAAAAATAAGGCTATATATGGGTCAAAAGGGGCAAACTAGGGAAACACTAAAATGAGTGCAAAACATAGTAAAAGGAATTGTAGGGTATGCAAGTTTTGTTATTATAGAAGAAACAAAAACATGACTTGGTTGAAATCAAATTCTTGTGGTGAAAGTCAAAATGGTTATTGAAATAAGGTACTGTTGATGAGGTTTTTGTGACTACAGCAACATTAGAATAAAACACAGAGTATCCTATCCTCTCTTGAATAAAGCTTCTCAGATGCTGAACTACGTGATCGAATGAGACTGCTCCAAGGTTCCTTTTGTGTCAGGTCTTGACGTGCATAGGGATAGACTCAGTGGAATGATGTGATTTGCTGGTAATCACGAGGGGGACTTACGTGGGCTTACTCCTTCGTAGACATGGAATTCACTCCTGGGACTCGGACTTGTGGGCAGATGGAATTCCTTCACAAATGGACAACTTGGAATTCCTAGGTTCCACTCTTTGAAGAAGCGGATGATTTGGCAATGAGGCTTTTAGAAAACTAATCCTAGTGAAAATCTAAAAGAAAATGCAAAAGATGAGGTAAGGGTTTAGGAATCTAATCAATGGAAATGACTGCTGTTGAAGATGAAACTGGAACCAGTCCTCTGCTTCGTCATGAGGCAACAGCTAGGCAGGGATGGTGCTATCTTCTGAGGGGGTATCTTCTGAGGGGGAATAAGGATTTTTAGACTGCTTCAGTAAGAGACATGGATTTGGTCATACGGAACAGTCGAAGTTAGATTTGGATTTAGTTCAGGCTAACCATGCACGATGATTTGCAGGCCACAGATCATCAATGGTATGAACAAACAGATTCAATCATTCAACAGTAATAATCTCCATCATTCTAACCAATGAAAACATGAAAATACAAGAAAGAACTTCAATATCTTTCAAATTTGCTCCAAGAAATCAATAAGACCATGCCAAAAATCCAAAGGAATATATGAACACCATTCTTCAATGCATATATTATTGCTTCAGAAGTTTATATCACAACAATCCAACTGATTCTGGGAGTTTCAGCTCATAAGAAACTATGAAGAAATAAAAAAAACTAGCTACTAAGGAGCTCTAGGAGCTTCAGAATGATAAATATCAGAAAGGAAGAGAGAGATAAAATGAAGCATCCCTCAGCCTTTATATAGGCTCTCAAAAATATCTTAGGGCAAAAGGAAATCAGATTTCCTTGAAACATGTGCCCTGGGTCATAAACCCTAGAAAAGCAAGTGGGGTCGTCAGGTTGTTCATGTAGGAGACTGCCACCTGTCCTGGTCGCCACCTGTCTAGGACTCCTGGATAGGAATGTCCTATCTGTCTGGAACTTCCTCCTGTTCTTTAGTCTCAAATTCCATGATGTCCTGGAGTCCTTTATCCTGAGCGCAGATTCCAGGGTGAATAGGATTTTCATGTGGAGGAATCCTTCCTTGAGCAGGGGCGCACTTTCCTTAGGGTCCTGGAATGGAATTCCTTCCTGAGTTGGAATTCCCTGTCATGGAATAGGATTCCCTGTCCTGGATTCTTGGGTTGGAATTCCTCATCCTTGGTGTGGATTCCCGTTCTTCCTGATGGATGGTGAACTTGAAGTGTATCCTCTTGGTTTTCCAAGGATTGATCCTCTTGTTTGGAACTGGAATCCTTGATACTAGACTTGGAGTGATTTCTCCCATTCCGCCATCCTTGATGTAGGCATTCTCTGTCATTTGAAATCTTTGGAAGGACATCTCGATCTTCCTTATCCCTTTGTGCGAAGTCTCCCTGTCGCCGAACTAGAATCTTTGATGTTGCCTTCCCTTCCCTCGGTATGCATGTGTAGTCTTCTTATTGTCAGAACTCCTGGATCCTTGAAATGATCATCATTTCCGGCGCTTGAACTCTCTGCATCCATCCTGCTTGCCCCAGATCATCTTTCTTCATCCTCCTCATGGAACTTATCCTCGTCTTGGATTCCTGCAAAACATGGGAAACCTCGAATAGTCATGATGCACAAAATCCATAAATGCAATGCAATATGAAATGAAACATGAATGATTTTGCAAGTTTTGATCAATTTCACTTATAAATTCCTGAACAAACAAAGGATTTCCCTCATTCTCCGGCATTCTTCATACTCGACTGACATTTCCTTCATTCCAGGGTTACCAGGCATGGACAGGAGGAATTTCAGTTGGTCGGGGATTCCTGGGAGTCGGGGATTCCTGCTCATCCTGGAATTCCACTTGTCGTGGAGGATGAATTTCTGCCCTTGAAGAATGAATTTCTGCTCCTAGAATGTAGTTTTCTGCTTTGGATTTGAATTGGAATGATTAGAAATGACTTGGGCGCTGCCCCTTTTATAGGTAAGTTGTCCTTCTTTGCCACTTGGCCGACCTAGGTTGGAGGAGGAGAAATTTAGCCACCATACCTTATCACTGGCTGACTTAGCTTTTTGTCCTTTTCCCCCATGTCGGTGGTCGGGGATTTATGAATGTCGGAGAATTTGGTCTGTCGGGGATTTTGCAATGTCGGGGAATTCCTGATGTCTGGGATTTTGCGACGTCGGGGATTTCTTGAGGTTTAGGATTTTCTTCCTTAGCATGATCCTTGAACTTTTGTTAAAATCCATCTAAGTCTTGGAATATTTTCTCCTATGGAATCTTACTCAGATGGAAGGTTGCAATTTTGCTTTTTGTGGACAGGAATTCATTCAAGCTGAAACTCCCGGAAGGAGTTGGAATATGCTTGGCACGTCCTCCTACAGGTCCTGGATCAAGTTGTTCAGTTGCATTCATGATTGGGTGAGGAGGATCGTTCCGCAGGAATTTCTGAGTTCAAATATCCCATGACGGATTGAAGTCTTCTGTTTGATAACTGGAGGGATTTGTCCTGGAGCGCAAATTCCTTAAGGTTAGGGATTTTGCGCTCAGGACAAAAATTTGTCCTGGAGCGCAAATTCCTGAAGGTCAGGAATTTTGCGCTCAGGACAAAATTTGTCCTGGAGCGCAAATTCCTAAAGGTCAGGGATTTTGGCCAAGGACTTATAGTTTTTTCAGTTTTGGATTGGGTGCATGGTTCATTTTCTTAGCTTTTCTATGGAAGTTTAGTTGTCACTATGAGATCAGAAATACAGAGTTCGTTTCTTCCATCCTCGTTTCTTTCACCCTCCGGGAATCTGCCTTCGATGGCGAGACACGAAGTTCGTTTGTTCCATCCTTCGTTCCTTCCATCCTCCGGGAATCTGCCTTCGATGGCGAGACACGAAGTTCGTTTGTTCCATCCTCCGGGGATCTCACGTTTCCATGGCGAGATACGAAGTTCGTTTGTTCCATCCTCGCGGAATTTCTTATTTCTATGGTGAGATACGAAGTTCGCTTGTTCCATCCTTCGTTTGTTCCATCCTCACAGAATTTCTTATTTCCAAGGCGAGATACGAAGTTCGTTTGAATGATTTTGCAACTTCCCTGTTTGGAATTGGCTAAGTCTGGTAGCCTGAAATCCTGAAAAATTGACTAAGTTTGAAATCTGGTGGATCCTTCAAATTCTAGATTTTGCATGTTAAATCCGGTGGATTCGAGACCTATCTCAAACATCCTGAAAGGTATATTGAAAAATTCTTATACTTAAATATATTTTTTAATATACCTTTACCCTGAGAGACACTGAAAAATGGCTAAGTTCCCTAGGAGCGCAAATTTCCACTAGTCAAGGATTTTGCGCCCAAGGACAAAAATTGTCCTTGAGCGCAAATTTCAGTTGGTCAGGGATTTTGCGCCCAAGGACAAAAATTGTCCTAGGGCGCACATTTCCAGAGGTAAAGGATTTTGCGCCCAAGGACAAAATTTGTCCAGGAGTGCACATTTCATCATGTGCAGGATTCTGTGCTTTTGACCTTGCCTGTCCAGTTTCATGGATTTTGGCCTTGGAAATATCTTTTCTTCAATTTTGAGTGGGATTTCAGTTTTGCAGTAGGTATACCTTAGTTGTTTTTACGGAGGTTCAGTTGTCGACATGGGATCAGAAATACGGAGTTCATTCCTTCCATCCTTTGTTTCTTCCATCCTCGAGGAATCTCTTATCTCCATGACTGAAGGATGGATGTTTGTTTCTTCCATCCCTTCGAGGAATCTCTCATTTCCGAGGCGAGATAAGGAGTTCGTTTCTTCCATCCTTCGTTTCTTCCATCCTCGAGGAATCTCTCATTTCCGAGGTGAGATAAGGAGTTCGTTTCTTCCATCCTCGAGGAATCTCTTATCTCCATGGCGAGACACAAAGTTCGTTTGTTCCATCCTCGTTTCTTCCATCCTCCGGGAATTTGATTTCCATGGCGAGACACGAAGTTCGTTTGTTCCATCCTTCGTTTCTTATCTCCACGACTGAAGGATGGATGTTCGTTTCTTCCATCCTGACTGTGAATTCCAGGATTTAGGCATCCATAGAGGAGTCAGAGAAAGAATTTTCAAGCCAAGATTGATTGGATAGATCAGGATGCTGAACTGGACACTTCCTGTCTTAGGGCGCAAAATCCAGTAGGTACTGGATTTTGCGACTTGGACAAAAAATTGTCCTGGGCGCATAATCCAGTACGTGCTGGATTATGCGACCAGGGATAAATTTCCTCCCTGGGCGCATATTCCAGTAGGTACTGGAATATGCGACCAAGAATGTTCCTGTTGCATTTCCAGCTTTGCGGAGGGATACTCTTGAATACTGATTTTTTTTTGAAATTGCCCTAAGTTCCTGAAGAATCCTATTGATTTGAGAATCTTCCGGGTTTGTGAAATGAGGTTGAGTGCCGGATTGGGATCCGAAGGATACCCCCTGGATTGAACTTCCGGACTAGAGCTGTTGGGCCGGGAACTGAGTTCCATGGCTGAAGGATGATCATTCCAAGGAGTGACAGTTCTTGTTGAATTTTGGGTCTAGTCGCGATAAGAATATGGATAAAACCTTAGAACAGGATTCCGGGCAGGAATTCCTTGAACAAGACTCCGGGATAGGCACTTCCGAACAAGACTCCGGACTGGACCTCCGGGTTGGATTCCTGGACTGGAGTCTAGGAATGACTTCCTGAGTGGGACATGGAGTCTTGGAACAAGATTAGAATTGAGTTCCATGCCGGGAATGGAGAGGGTTCTAAGGTGGAAAGATGAATTTTGACATGGAAATGACAAGTCTTATTGAATTCAGGACCCTGGATTGGAACTTTGGGACAAGAATCCAGATAGGAACTTTGGAATAGGATTCCTGGATAGAAACTTTGGAATAGGATTCTTGGATAGGACCTTTGGGACAGGATTCCCGAACAGGAACTTGGATAGGGACTTCCGGACTGAAGTCTTGGAACAGGATTCCTTATTCATCATGGAGCCTTATGCTGAGGGTGAAGGACTTGGACATTTCCTCTATGGGATGATGGACTCCTTCCATGGATTATCCAGATTTAATCGAGGAATGATAGGTAGGGCATTATTCATCCTCAGGAGAAATTCACTATTTCAAGCATTCCTAATGTTCCCTATGAGTTGACTGCTCGGACATTCTTTCCTAGCTTCATGGATTGGGGCAAGAAACTGCAAGATCAAAGCAAAAACAACGGCGAAAGCGAAAAAAAGGGGGGTCCCCATTTGCAATGGGGTGATGTGTGAAAACATCACAACAGGTACATAGATTCCTTGAAAAACATTGACTACTAAAACTACTTGAAAGTGAAAGAGGTCGGGATCAAAATAGCTAGAGTGCCTAGTTAGTGAACATTCTAATCTTCATCTTATGTCTCAATAGAAAAGACAATATACAAGAAGGAAAACAAAGATTGAGTTGTAGATCTTGAAATTGGGATGGATATTTCTTTCATTGCACTTGATCTTGAGCATGATGGACATTCTCATCTCAAACCTATTGAGATAGCTTTTGAACTGGGTCTTCTCTTGGTTGTTAAAAACAAAATGCCTAAGATGAGAACAAATTTAAATAAGGAACAAAAATCCAATGACTAGGTGGGGATCAAATACTTGTGGGGGATTCAAAATGGTCATTGAAATAGGGTTCATAGCTTCTTTGAAAAGCATTTGAATAATAAGATAACTTGAAAATGAAAGAGGTTGGGAGCAAAATAGCTGGAGGGTTTCGCTTGTGCGTATTCTATTTGTCACCTTCTGTCTTACAAGAAAGAATTGTATATGCCACAAAAACACAATTGGGATGTAGATCTTGGAAATCTTGAGGGACATTTTATTGGTTGCCCTTGATCTTGAATATGACGAATATTCTGTTCTTGAATCATGTATTTGAGCTATTCCATTTGGGTCTTCTCTTGGTTCTATTCATAATTTTGGCAAGTTTGAAGATTGAGTGCTAAGTTTATGATGCACTCGTGGTTCTATTTGTCATGGCATACCAGCCTCATCTATAAAGGACAACTTTAGGCACTAATCATTGACATCCCTCTCTCACCCCTTGTAATGTCCCTTTTTAATTAATTAGCTCATGTAGGCCCTATCCTTATTTTCTCGATAAGGATACAAAAATAATTTAATAAGGGGCCATGGTTTAGTAGTGACGGATAAAATAATAAATAATATGGGGGTGTGGGTTTCCATAAAAGGTTGATGTAACCCCCTGGACACTTGGCAACTTCATGATAAATTCTATGAGAATAAATTAATGAGGAGTTACAAGACAGAGCGGGGCTATTTTTAGGAAAGAGTCTCATTAATATTTTAATTGTTATCTTTGAGAGGGAAAATGAGGCTTGGTAGTGCTTTATATTGAGGAACTTGTTGTCCTTCGAGATGTCTGCCAATTTATTTAGTCATTTTTGTCATAGTTTGAGCCTTGTGTTTAGCTATAGGATTTGAGGATGAAAATCCTTGGATTCTAGAGATCAGAGGATGCAACCCCTTTGGATTCTTGGAGATTGGAGGACGAAAATCCTTTGATTTCTTGAGGGCAATCTCACACATAGGTTGTATTCGTACTTCAAAGCTTTGTTTGGATTTCAGCATATAATTTGGTTTTCATAGCAAGTTCAGTATTTCTGAAGATTCACCATATTGTGGAAGCATATATTTTGTAATCATTGAAGTAACATTTTATTGTGGAGTAAGCTTTATTCATATTTGTGTGTTATTCTTTGAAGCTTCACCATATCTATATTAATTTTACAATTCATTGTTACACCTTCCTAGGAATTGTTATTAGAAATAATATATATAAAAATCATTATTTATCCACCATATGCTCTCACCTTGCCCTCAAGGGATTTGGGTGATCAGAAAGTAGTAAATAATAATATTTACTCATTGTATGTTCTCACCTCACCCTCATGGGATTATGGTCATCAAAAAGTTGTAAATATTTTATATTAAAATTTTAGAGCCAACATCCTGCCAACTTGTGGAGTATGGCAAGAAATGAATGAACATTAGCAAGCCAAGAGAGAATGAGCAGATTTGAATACACCCACCACCATCCCTTTGTAGAATCAAGGTCACACCAGAACACCACAAAGAGGGGAAAGTTCTTTTACAAATAATCAACCAGCGGGTAGTTCCATTCTGAAACCCTCACCCATGTTCTTACTAAGAGCGGAGCTTGGAACTTCTTTTGCAGAAGAGCTTGATATAATGTTTGGAGAATATGAAGGGAAGATTGAAGATTTCAAGGTGACCATACCCTTTGATAGATACTTGGAGTTATTGGGAAAAAGATTCAACATAGAAGAGGTCAAGGGAGTAACTAGAAAAGCATAAGGTGAACAAACTGATTGCACCAACTTTTGACGATACCAACAAGATATTTGCTCAGTCTTGGTTGTAGAAACTACAAACTTACTTCACACTTAGCCCCATGATGGAAGAAGATGCAATCTGATTTGCCACATTACACTTGGAGGGCATTGCCTAGGATTGGTGGAACCATGGTCTAATCACACAAAGGCATGACCTTGTGCAAACTTTGATGATTTCAGGCAGCGGTTGCTAGATAGATTTGAGCAAAAGGATGAAGAATAATATTTTAGAAAACTTGCTAGAATTAAGCAACATACTTCGGTTGATGCATATGTAGTGGAATTCCAGGGAGTTGCAATTACGATACTCAATATATCAAAGAAGATAATCACTTTCCTCTTTTTGAGGGTCTATATGATCTTGTCAAATGTCTAGTTAAGGCCTTTGCACCATCATCACTACATGAGGCTATTAGGAGAGTGTTGATACTTGAGCCATTTGTTTGCAACCTACTCATTTTTGCTTTTCATGCTTGTAGTGTTGTGCCAAGTCCTCATTTTGGCCCATCATTGATTAGTGATCTAAGAATTCATAAATGGGCTATCTTGGTCAAATCATGTTCAATTGTGCCTTAATTCATCAAAATCCTTATGTTGGGTTGACTTGTTGAAAATTTTGAATTTTGGGGGTTTTGTTTAAATTCTGTCCTGACGGACTTTCGGACTTCCCAAACATGTTTGCACTATTGTGCAACTGTGTTTCCCACATCTCCTTCCCTCTCTATTTGTGGAGTTTTGGACCCTGCACGCATGTTTACACTTTGTGTAAAGTGCGCTTTGACCTCTACTTCCCGTGTTCCCGCTTCTCTTCCTTTCTTGTGGACTTTCGAACTTCGCAAGAATCTATGCAACTTTTGCATTCTTGCCTCTTGGCTTTGATTCTCTGATTCCCTACGGTTTCGCTTTTCTGATTCTCCACTTCCTTCTTCGCTCATAGACTTTTGGAGTCCTCATGTAGGTTGGCATTTCCAAGACACTTGCTTCCATTCCCCGATCCTCCACAGCCCTACATTCTCGCAGTCTTCCTTCTATTCCTGTGGAGGTTTAGACCTTGCTCACACTTCCACATCTTGTGCTACCATCCCCCCCTTCCCTGTAATTCTGATTTTTTGCCTTCTTCCCCCTTACTTCCTTGCAGACTTTCAAACTTTCAAGCATGTTTGCATTTGCACCCATGCTCCCTTGCCACGATTTTCTACATTTTCACATTGTTATTCCCTTCATTCCTTGCAGACTTTTGGAGGTTCCTTGCACCTTTGCAATTCCTGCAAAGTGATTCTTGAGTCCCACCTTCTGCCGGTTCATCTCTTGTGGACTTTCTCTCATTTCAGGAACTCCCCACCATTCTTCCAGGCTATGAATCCCTACAGTTCCGCTATGTATTTGCCCACAAATTTCTAGGTTGTCCCAGCAAGTTGCAATGTGCACCCTAAACCCCAACCCCGCTAGTACTCATTCTTGTGAACTTTTCAAGCCCCGATGCACGTGCAAACTTCACTTGCAGTTCTGCCTCGAGACTTCTCTGTTTGAATAGTGAACTTCAACTAAATGGCCCAAATTGAATGCGATGGAGTTGTACAATTGTCCAAATCCTGCCAAAACAATATTAAACTCTCTAAAGGTGTGTTCCAGATAAAAGCCCATGTACGGGTAATGAAAGCAGCGTATGATGAAAACCCTACTTGCAATCCTATGAAATGGTACTAGGCTACCTTTTTGAGTGCAAAAGAATGTTTTAGTTACTCTAGGTCGTCCAACAATAGATCCAATAGTTATTTTTTCTACAAGGGACTGTACATGCAGATGTCATACTTTGACTTGCATGTGACTGTTGAAACCCTGCCCAACAAATGGAATGCAATGCAAATGAAATACCATAAATACAAGAATGTTATATGTAACGAGAGTGGGTCCTTGAACCAATTTCTTGGCTCTAAGTGTCTCAAGCAAGTTTTAGGGCATTAAGTGATGTATGTCCAGTTGTGTAAGGGTTGAGCATGTTATGTAATTCAAGGGAATGGTAGTTCATGTAGGGTTTTGTTTGCAAATGTATGTCTCCATGGCAGGTTGTAATAATTCAGGGGAATCTTCAAACCTAGTCATTGGTTCTCTCTTGCCATGTTTGTTGGTTTGATGTAATGAGGAGGTGATTAATGTTGCAACATTATAATGCATTACAAACTATTTTGTAATGGTCTCTGTTCGGTTTGTATTCATATGCAAGCTTGTCTCCATTTCTGATTTGTAAGCATGTTCTCTTCCTCCTTAGCTATGACTCTGTTGCCAAATGGAATAGGCACTAGCTTGGTTGGTGAGAGGCCAAACATCATTCAAATATTTAATCATTTCTCTTGTTAGGTGTAGGAGTAGTTGTTAGGTTCCACCATGCTTGTATATATAGTGATGCAACTCATGATGTATGTTATGCTGTCCTAAAATTGATTAATGGTTAGGGGTACTAGTGTGTTTCTCCTTTTGCATGTATGTATGAGAAGTTAAGTGAATTCATTTTTAGGGGTATAACACTGCTGTTATCTTTTGATGCTTAGTAAGAGGGAGTTATAATCGACTTGTAGGAGTTCTTATAGGTTTGTATGCAGTCATTGCTGACATGCACTTAGTGACAAACGTTGGGGTTTATAGCACTTTGGGTATGGTATCTTAAGGGCCTTGTGTCTCATTGTTTATTTCTCTTTATTTGTCATGTTGTAAAGACCTCAGGGAACACCCCTTGGCCTAGCAGAGCCTAAAGATGAAGGTGAGTTTACCTCTCACAAGCATTGGCCCATTCATGCCACAATTTGAGCATAAGTCCTGCCCATTACCTTTGTTGACAATATCCTTGGCCTTAGGTTTTGGTGCTAGTCTTTAGGATTTGTGGAGATACATGTTTGAGAGCCAACTATATCTATGCTAAGGAACAAATTTTCGTCTCAACGAAAACCACCCACAACTGGATTTCAAAAGGTCAACTTTCATAAAGGAGGATTCAACTCACATCCTTAAATGACTACACCACAACCATTTGTAGCAAAGAAGATGGATGATAACACAAAGAATGAACTTCGAAGGAAGAAGTTGTGTTTCTCTTGTAGAGAACCATGGGAACTTGGTCATAGATTCCTTGGCAAGGGCCAAGTCCATTATATTGAGATAATATTTGACGAAGAAGATGTACTCGAAGAACCAGAGATACAACAAGCTATAGAGGAGCAAATCATTGAGCATGGACCTGAGAGACTCACAAATGACAGCAACAACACCTTTGTAGCTCTTTTGGGAGCACCATGATATCACCCATTTAGGGTATGTGGGGTGTTATCTGGGCAGTGGATTACATTATTGATTGATAGTGGGGCCACCCACAACTTCATTGATGAAAGGTTGGTGGCTAAGAGAGGGTTGAAAGCTGAAAACTTTGTTGGGTTCAATGTCATTGTGGTTGATGGATTTATGATTCCATGCACCAAAATTATGCGACAACTCAAACTATCCCTTGGTGACTACGAGGTATGTGATGATTTCTATGTTGTGGAATTAGGGGAAATAGATATGGTTTTGAGAGTACAATGGTTGCATTCCTTTGGAGAATCTTCTCAAAATTATTAGTCTATGGACCATTAGGGTCTTGTTTACAATTATTAGTCTTTGGAGTTGTTTTATGCATTAACTTTGTGGAATTCATTGCTTTTGGTGGGTTAATTTGCAAGGGGTACTGTGATGATGTTTGAAGAGTTTCTGGGATGGTATGGGACATCTCTGGGAGTCTTCAAAACAAAGTTACATGCCTCAAAATGACAATGCAATCACTGGTCTAGTGGAAGTGGCAAAAACCTCAATGTGCAAACAAAATGTGGAATGTGAAGGGATTGAGCATTTCAAATCCTCTTTTTGGTGTTTGATCTTTCATTCTTGATGCGTGGGAAGTTATTGGAGAGCCATAAACCTCTTGACAAGGCAAGTTAATCCTAGTTGGAGCATTAGAGAGTTTGAAATTCTCATTGTAAGCCTTCTAGAGTTAAATCTTGTTGGGAAAGGTGTTATACACCTCACATAAAATGTTTGATATTTTGTAATGTTGTAGTCCATCTCAAAATAGGGTACCACATTTTGGGGGTGCAATGATTTCCTTGATAGTTGTTGTATTGGACATAGGAAATGCATTTAATGTGGTAGACATATTGGGGAAATGCATTTAATATTGGGGGTCATGGTTTAGTGACCACATAGCTTAATGGTCTCATGATTTAATGTGGGAGGCACATTGGATAAATGCATTTAACATGAGAGGCACATTGGAGAAATGCATTTAATATTGGATGTCTTGTAAAAAAGTTATGCGGGTTCATACAAAGAGAAGTTATCTTCGGTGCTTGGATTGGAGAGCATTTGGGTTGCCTTGGAGGTTGTAATGCTCTTGGTCTTGCATTTAATTATTGGATGTTTTGTAGTATTTAATACAGGGTCACATGAAGACAAGTCATCTTGGGTGCTTGGATTGGAGAGCATTTGGGTTGCCTTGGAGGTTGTAAAACTTGGGTGCTCACATTGGGAGTGTAACTTGGGTGTATTAATTAAGGGTGGCTATAAAACTCAGTAAGTTTTTCCATTCTTGTTGCTTCCTTGCCTATAAATAGAAGGCTTAGGATGGAGGTTAGGCATCATCTTGTATGTGCTCATTGTGAGTGAAACTTGGTGTACTCACATAGAGGCTTGAGTTGCTTGTTAAGAGATCCTAAGGAGCATTGATTGGGACATATTGGTCTCATTTGTTCTTGGATTAGTTTCATGAAGAATGCAATGACGGTTGCTCATTGCTGCAGAAGAAGGCCATAATCTTGCATCATTTCCTCCTTGATTGAGAGTGATCTCTTGTGAGGGATTAGAGACTGATATTGTGTTATAATTGTTTTGTTGTTGAGAATACATTTACTTTGGTGCTTTGGAGGCTGGGTTTGTTCCCAAAAGGGCTCTCTCTCTCTCTCTCTCTCTCTCTCTCTCTCTTGTTTGGTTCTATTCTTTCTTTTATTCTTGTTATTTCTTTGATTAGATAACTTGTGACATCCTCTCCTAGTAGGATTGAAGTTTGAAATTGTTTTGTATTTCCTTTCATTTGGTATAAGAGCTTAGTTTTGATTTTTAGTATAAAATTCAGATGAAGTTTAGCAAGGCAAAAAAAATTCGTGATTAAATTCGCCTTATATAATTTTGATTTAAAAAAAAAGTATTATATATATATATATTAAATATTATTATATATTAATAATATATAAATATATTATAATATTTTAACATAAATATATTAATAATTTAATACTATTATATATGCACCAAGCTAGACCTGATATATCCGATGCGTCACATTTTTTACTAGCACTTGCACGGGAGAGGAGGTTCAAGGAATACACCGATAGGAATAATCAACAAGTTTAGAAAATTTTCCGACGCGAATTTTTTTTGATAGCGTCAGACAATTTACATATAAAAGGCCTATCAGCGACAAAAAATAGCATTTATACTAGCGAATTTTATGATGAATTTGGGCGAATCTCATGCCTTGGCGAAAAGTTTGCCGAATCTCGAACCGGATGGCCAAAATTCGGTGAACCCTGTGACACAGCTTGAGGGCATTATATCACTCATAAAAGAATAAGATATAGTGGCATGAGGAGCTTTGCTCACTCTGACTAGAGTTTTCTCCCTATTTGAGGGTTTCTCTAGCTATAATCTATGTTTCAGTTGTGTTATGTCTCATCACATCTTTCTTTTGCTCTTTTATGGACGTTGGAAGTCCAATTGAACAAAAAACATTGTAGGTCTAACCATAGTATACATACTTGGCGAGTACTCGCAAGTAATGATCGGAAATGAGTAACTCGAGTTATAACTTGCCACTTGGCCAAACATGGGAAAAACAAAGAAAAAAGGTGCATAAATTCGTGATGTGTCCTTCCTTTGCAAATTGTGATTGGTAGTTTCACTATCCTTGTCACGTGCCCTAATTTTCGCTGTCTTGGAAACACAATTGTAGACTACAAAAAGTGCCCTCAATTGCAATACTGTGCAATTGTTTTTTAAAGGAATTGAAGTATTTTTTGAAGTTGTTGAGGTTTTGCCAAGTCAAAAAATTTGGGTTTGTCAATTCGTTACCAAGTGAGTTTGCAGCGATAACCTTCCACATAAGCTTCTTTTAAGCTTGCTAGCAAGGCCTCCCACTTCACCTCATTATTCATTTTCAAACCAAGATGCATAGAACCTCCCATAGGAAAATCACCAGAAGAGCTTCTTAAGATGAAACCAGCCCTACCAACCTTGGATTACCTTTTACTGCACCATCAAAATTCAATTTCACACCTTCCCTAGGGGCTTGTGAATAACCTTGTCCATTATTTGTTTCCTTATCTATTATCCCATGAACAAGAAAAATTTATATGATAAGGCATTCACCATATTCATTATATAACCATATTATGAAGCATTAGAGCTGAATTGAGAATTCACGAGTCACATACAAATTAACAAAATTTCAATGTCTAATCATTTGAGTTTTCATTACCAATGTGCAGTAGGAATGGTTATATTTTGTTTTGTTTGACCGACTCTTTAAATTTGTTTGTAGTATTTATGAATTAAAATGGAATAATTAGTATAATGGGGAATGTTAAAATATTGATTTGATATTTATTTATAATGAATTTATAGATATATAGATGCAGTGATATAATTGTTTATAATTTTATAAATAATATTTATATAACCAATAAATAAATTAATTGACTTATCTTTTCTCCAATAATAGATTGTACTACATATTCCAAAAAGTAACAAAAAAATGAATGCTATCCCTAAATGCAATTTTTTTGTTGTTCTAACTTCTAACACATGCCCTACACAAGCAAAACCATGTATTAGAAGGAAATAATAACCTATTGATAGAACAAAAAACACCTTCCATGAGAAAGAAATCCACTTGCACAAAGACTCTATTTCCATGAGAAAGAAATCCACTTGCACAAAGACTCTATGTAATGAAAACCATTCCAAGTCCATGCCCGTGTGGAGGCCATTATGATTTAAAAAAGACCTTGGTCGTCGATGACTCGATGATTCCCCTCGCTAACAGAAAACCATCTATAGAATACTAACTAGTAGTAAACCTGGGGATATCACACATAGGCCACAACATCCTTTAAATAATCCTAACAGTTTATAGAGATAATTACTAGAATGCCCCTTAGATGGTTTGTTTTATTAAAAGGGCAGATTTTTTTTTTTTAAAATGGACTTTTTAGAATGGGCGGTTGTCCTTGATGTTTTTTGTGTGCAGCGAGGGTTAGGGGGCGATGGGGGGAACATTTCCGAGGCATCCCCGCTTCCTTGGAGTGTCCCCAATACAATGATAGCTAAAAAAGGGTAGGGAACACGTCTTCGGGTTTCCTTGGAACTTTTTTTGCATCAATGTTTATGAACACGCTCAATGATCCATTATCATATGAGGATAAGAAATGAAATGGATTGTAGACAAGTCTGATTATATACTTAGTGAAGGTAAGGGGAATTGAAAGGGTGCGTGAAACAAGAGAATTAGGAGAAAAGGAGAGAAAAAGGTAAGACAAATAAGAACAAAATAAGATAATAAAATAATATCCAAAAAGGTCAAAGGGGGAAAAGAAATGCAGAAATGATGAGTAAGAACAAAATAGTCATACATGATAATAACATTATTACGAATCATAATGAGAAGAGAAGGAAGTCAAACTTATTAGTAAGGCCCTGTTCGTTTGATGAGACATTGATAATCATAATACAACAAATATAAAATACTAATGAACCTAATAAATAATATCTTATGATAAGAATATTAATAAAAATCTAACAAAGTAAAAAGGATATTAAAAACGATAAAGGAGAGCATATTATTATGATATGATATAGATAATATTGATAAAGTATTAACGAAATCATGGTTACAAGACTTGTCAAGACTTGGCTAGACTTGATAAGTCATGAGGCGGTTAGAGCGAATTGGGGCTCAGAGACTCTGGACCGTGGTACTTGACAACTCTGGTTAGACTCGTCGAGCCTAGTGAGTCTTGTCTACAAAACTCGATTATGAAAGGTGGAAAACTAGAAAAAAAAGCAAAAAAAATGCTTAAACCTAAAACACGATCTTCAACACTTAAATAATAATATTTATTTCATTTCCAAGCACAAGCAAGGATAAAAAAGGAAGAATTGAAGCTAAAAATACAATCCATTGAAACAAAAACCAGCAAACAAATTGGCAGCAAACATGGTTAGGGCTAAATTTTTGCTCTATTGCTTAAACACTCACGTTTTTTGAAGGGTTTGGAGGACTCTTGGAGCTTGGTTAAAAGCGATAAAATTGTGAAATATGGCATGCGCCATGAAGGTCTATGTGGTCTCACATAATAATAGCCGAAGCAACATAATCCACCCAATATGATATAAATCATAACATGATATCAAATCATTACATCGAACTGTAAATCATCTACGACTACCATGATTCAATAAACAAGATCCATAATCAACAATAGAAGAGTTTTAAGCTATTGTTAAGTCACAAACTAACGAGTACAGCTGATCATCTCAATTAACTGAATTATGATTATTTTCAGAATCCAATTTGGAAAATATGTAAGTAGGTCAGTTTGTAGAGCAGTAATGGTTCTGTGGGAGTAGAAGAATGATTTTATAGCTTTACACTTATAATACGTTATTGGACTCTGCATTTGTGGTCTCTGGCTTCTTTTCCGTTATTTGTTAGGAAGAATGGTTTAATAGCTTTACACTTATAATACATTATTGGACTCTGCAGTTGTGGTCTCTGGCTTCTTTTCCATTCTTTGTCAGTAAGGATTGAAGACGGTGAGAGTATGACTACTTTTACTGCAATATGCGACTTCGTTCATAATTTTTTCATTTGTGAGGAGTGTCGCCAACATTTCTCTGAAATGTGTTCCAGGTTTGAGGAAATCACTGTTGCATCATTTTGTTCTCTGTATTTTGCACATATAAAGAATGGTTGCTAATACCATGTGTTCTTGTACTGGATGCTAATGAAATATCAGGGTTAAAGAACCTATGAAATCTCGCAATGAGTTTGTTCTTTGGCTTTGGCGTGCACACAATGAGGTGATTGTTTGGCTTATGTATGCCATTGATAAGTGGCAGCTTGATTAATTGCAAGAGCTTACTCTTCTGTGTGCCATGTACTGTATTTTCTGTCTAGAATCTAGATTGCATGATTTACAGTTAATATGTGTTTACTTCCACTTTTCAGGTTAATGAGAGGTTAATGGTGGAAGAAGCTTCTCTAGGAACTGGTGATCCAAAATTTCCAAAAATGATATGGCCGCCAAAGCAGCTCTGTGCATCGTGTTGGATCTCTAGCAAGAAATATAATAGCACACATGTTGATGTTAATTGGAATAATACAGCAGTGTACCAGTTTCTTCTAGATTTCTATGGGCGGAACATTAAATTTCCTTTACCAGATAATGATCAAACTGCAAATGCTAAGCAGCAATCAAATCTTGGTGAGGATATAGCTCCTAGTAATGCCGTAGCAGTACCTATTGGTGCTGCAATTGCAATTGCCATTGCCAGCTGCGGATTTGGAGCAGTTGCATGTTTCTGGCGAATGCAGCAAAAGAAGCGGAAGCATCCAAACCAATTCCACACCTTCAAGCACATATGATTTAATTAAATCTTTGTTGTAGCCTGCTTGTATATTTATCACACGGAAGCTGATCAAACTCAAGAAAAAATGAGAGTTTACCTAATGAGGAATCCAACAGCTAATGTGCACAGTTTTGCGCGGATTAATATCCAATATGTTGTTAAGTTGTGAAAATTTAAAAAGAAAATGCTGATATTCAATTTATATTAATTCATTGTTGTAATGTTTTCTGATATTGCATTCACATGCAATATTATCATGATGTAAGTTCATCTTGTTTAACTCCAGTCGTGTTAGGCAACAGTTTCTTGTATTCTTTTCTATTCTTAGTTAATGGCATCTGTGATCATGGAATGGCATGTTAATTTTCAATACATGTCTCCATGATGGCTCACTGTCTTGTTTGTTGAAAAATATGTTTGCTGACATGTATTTGATGTTATACATTGATTTTAGGCCTCTATTTTATAGCCAAATCCACAACAATTTTGTGCAAGAAAAATTAGACGGGAGCCAAATGGGGGTGATTGGCCATACACATTTTTCTCTTTCTTCAATTTCTGTGAACTGATACTTATTTCATTGCTTCATGTTAAAATTTAATTCTTTTAGCATCTTGAAGCATATTATTAATTCCATTAGATTTTTGGTTGGGACATGCAAGGCTGAGAGTAGAGCATTGATGCATTAGGTTCCAGGCCAATGTTAATGTAGCTTATTGATTACAGGATCAGAAAATGTAAATTAGCCGAAAGGGAAAGTCGGGATCTCAAAGGAAAAATTTGGGGTGGGAAAAGAGATTCATAAGAAACAAATGATAAGTTGAGGTACTGCAGCTTCTGCTCCATCTACAATTATGATTACATGTATAGACGTTCGTAGTAGTATTTTTTGAAGATGAACTAAGGAAAGGAAGCATAACACAATCAATTGTCAGAGTAAAACAAAAGGAAGACTTTACTAAATACATGTTAGTGGGGACACTTAACAAACATCTTGCCTCCCGTTTATCCAGGTTGCCTGTTGAGGCACTATTAAAAAATGTCTAGGAAATATTTGTGGGTGAATGTACACCTCTTTCTCTCTGGTTTACATCTGTCACATATACCTTGTTAACTGGGAGAAAAAGCTGACATTTATCCAGGGTCTCATTAGGACTGTCTTGAGATAAATGGTCCGGAATGGGTTTTAGATACAACATTCCACATCTCTGTTATTGATGCCTGTATCCATTCTGCACACCTCTGCCTTGGAGGACAATTTTTTGAAAATTTTCTCAAGTTACTTGAGCGACAATCTCCAAACGACAAATATGGTGGCCCAATCAGTCATAGGTTTGGCCTTCAAAGTTTTTGCTTAGAAGTGGCGCTGAGATGAGCAGGGGCTGTACATTAGTGAGTAGAGCATTAATGCAGTAAGATTGATTTGGGGCCAATATCAGTGTAGCTTATTGATTTTAGGATCAAAAAATTCAAATTAGCTGAAAGGGCAAGTTAGGGAAGTGGCTAATATAGTGAGTAGGGGCAGTAGACTGAATTCCGGCCAATGTGGGTGAATCTGATGGATTTCAGGATCAGAAAATTTAAATTAGCCGAAAGGGAGAAACGCAGGGACTTAGAAGCAAAAAAAAATGGGATGGGAAAATAGATTCATGGGTAACAACTTATGAGTGGAGGTACTGCAGCTTCTGCTCATCTGCATTTATGATTATGCAGAAATTCGCAGTTGCCTTTTATGGCAATCAACTAAGAAAAGCAAGCATTATATAATCGCTTGATGTAGAGCAGAACATTAGGAAACTTTTAATTACATGATACATGTTAGTGGAGATATACTTGTTATCCCTTTTAAGAAACATCTTCATTCTGCTTTACACAGGTTGCCTGTGGAGGCTCTATCAAAATGCAATTCAGGAATGTAGAGGTTGGGGTACCTGTGTTATCTCTTCCTGGTCTAGAAATTTGTACACGTACCTCGTTGGGGTAACTTACATTTAGCCAATGTCTAATTATAACTCTTTGTGTTAAATGGGTCCGTCCCCTGATCAGTTTCAGTTAAAACGTTTCACATCCATGTTATCGATGCCTCTATCCTTGCTAAACATCATCTGCCATCGATGGTACTTTTCTTTGAAATTTATCTTGTTTCTCTGTAGCTACAGATTCCACATTGCCAATGCCGGTCCATCCTGCCATAGGTTTGGCCTCTAACGTCTTTGCTTAGACATGGCCATGAGCCGAGCAGGGATTTTAAATAGTGAGTATTTCCAAGCCCAACCTATTTTCTCTGCAATCGAGGACTATGGATTGGATGAATGGTCATTAATAGACATCAGATTTCCACAGTCCATGAAATTAATCTTGAGTGCCTCAGGATTTAACTGTATGTAAGTTTTTTACTCAACGTTTCGGATCACACTCTGTGATCCAGCATCAGGAGAGCTGGAGAAAAGAATGGTCATTATGAACAAGGATGTGATAAATTCTCTCTTCCTTCGATATAGAATGATGGTCCACAGAGGCGTATCATTCTTAACTTGTCGTGGGCCAAGTTTTTTCTCTGGGTTGCCAATCACACCAAGGAGCATGCTTTACAGAAATTCTGCTTTCAAAATCTTTTTACTTGGCCAACCATGATTTAATCCATCCCAAATCATGGATTTTTTTAAAACATTTATTTACTTCATAGGATCAGTCTCAATGTTAGTCTATCTCCGAGTGTCAGCTTGATTATACAGGAACCATTTTAGATTTTAGTAACTTGATGATTTCAAAAAAAAATCTCACGGCATCCATGTGGCGCAGTTTTGGGCAGACATGAAAATCTATTTTCTGTTTTTTAAATTTTTTTTTTTTAGTCTCTTAGGCCTTCTGGAGTGGAATTTGACGATGCAATTGTTGGACACTACTTATGCTACGGTCAAATTTGGATTAATTAAGTCATGATCTAAGCTTTCCAGTGCATATGTGAACTTTTAACAGGCTAGGAGTGATGAGCTTGACAAGTAGGCGCAGAAAAAATAAATGACTGCAACAAATTATTTTAATTTTCTAACAAGTTTGTTTTTAGTTGGCTGCTCATTTCAACTTCCAAGAAGTACATGGGTCCTTATTAAGCTCTCACAAAGACTTGATTTATTATTTTTAAGTAAGTTTTTAGTTTCTTGTATAGAAAACTATATAATAGTTGGATTTGAAACATATAATCAAAAGAGAAGGCATACATTTTTTTTTACAGGGTCTGTCCATTTTGTATAAGCTCTCAGTTGAAATGATTACGTATTTTGTTTAGCTATTCAATAGTTATCAATCTTGTTTTTTAAGGTTTTATTTAATTGTTGTCTATAATACATTGGATTCCTCAACTAGTGTATTGTCCCTTGAATTATCAGTTTAATTCATATTGCTTTTACACGTACCATTGAAGGCAACCAATATATCATAAACTTGGGTTGAAAACAAGAGATCCATTAGATTATCTTCTAAACAAATGTAAATGATCACAAATGGGTACCCAAGAATTAGCAGTTGACTATGTATGCCCTAAAATATGACAACTTTTAGGGTCGTGCCAAGTCAAGCTTTCACACAGATGCTAGATGGATGTGTACAGTTAAGATGGAAGTAATTGGATATTGTTTGGATTATTTGTTGATGTTTTGAAGGTATTGAATGTATGAGAAATGTTGTGATCTTGAGATGGAAGTAATTGAATATTGTTTGGATTATTTGTTGACGTTTTTAAGGCACTGAATGTATGAGAAATGTTGTGATCTTTTTGTTTGCTTGAAATGTGTTGTAGTTTGAAGTGTTGAAAACATGTGTTTTTATTGATTTTTGATTGTTTATGTTTTTTTAATTTTATTTTTTGGGTTTTGAATGTATGTTTAAAATAAAAGATCTAACTAATGTCTTTAACTATAGAAATGAGAACTATGTGCAATAAAGTTGTCAAGGTGAAATTTGCATACCCATGGCATTTACCATTTAGTTTTGTGCCTATTTTGAGGGGAGTGCTTTGATACACAAGACATATTGACAAATGGTGTAATATTGTGCAAAACATGCCCTATGTTTTTGATATTGATAAAAATGGGATTTTGAAAGGGTCTAGACCCTTGTACAACAAAGCAAGTAAAAGACAAATGGAACAAGTACCATGAGATATGGGACAAACAATACAACATGAGAACGACAACCCCACTGCAATACAACAAAGCCAAATAAAATGACCTACACAACTCCATGTCCCGATCTAGCAAATCTTACTCGCTTGACCTAAGGGTAATATTGTGCAAAACTTGACGTATGTTATCCACCTACCATTTACACATTCCTATGCACCTACTACTTATACCCTTGCAAATGTTCAAACGCCCTCATGTATTCACCCTATCCACTTGATAATCACACCTATGCTCACACTTATTCCCATGCACATGTTATCTACAAAGATCTAGCCCTTTTTTCTATCTTGGGACTAGTTTGTGATCATGGATTGTCCTTCCCAAATTCAAAATTTTAAATTTAGATTTGACTTGACTTCTCCCCTTTACCCTTCTTTCCTAGGGTTGACTAAATACAAGTTTGCACAATATGTTGCTATACCCTTCTATTTAAAGGCATTCAATGCATTTGTTCTATCATTTGATGGCTTAGAGGTATATTTGCATATCATTTGCATTAACACTTGAATCAATGCACTAAAAGGAAATTAGTTCTACACAATTGTTCTAGAAGCACTTGCATAATTGAAGATTGTTGCATTTGATCATTGTTCAATTATGGGGGGATTGATCTAGGCAAAAGCTCCTTGTGACGTAAGAACAACCCTTTAAGGTATTTTAAAATATCATCAAGTTCCTAGACGATCAAGAAACATGAAGAAATCAAGATTGATCAGGGGAATTGAAGGACAAAGGCCAACAAAATACACAAGAATAGTTTGTAGTCATGGTTTTATCCTTGATAGTTGGATTTGTCCTTGCATCGTCACCAAATTTTTTTAACTCTAAGGCGGTTCAATACTTTGATATCTACTGAACCAGATTTTGAAATGTATCATATTCACAAACCTATAATAGCCACAATGCATTCTTCGGTTATTGAGCTAAATACAATTATTTTTATTTACATTTATTAATTATTTGAAGAAACATAGTAATGAAGAAGCCTCTAGCTAGGGTTTTTCTCTTATTCATCACATCAATAACTAACAAGGAATCACCTTCCACTATCAAATAGTTATATTTGGTGAGATAGCCGCTCCCTAGGCTTGCCGTTAGAGCCTGACATTACACTTCATTGTTTGTACATAATCATAAAAATAGTGAACCTCCATAAAGCAACTCTCCTTGTAAGTTCCTTATAGGAAATCCTCTTGCTACTCTTGGATTGCCCCTCATAGCTCCATCAAAATTTAATTTATAAATTTTTTCTAGATCGAGAATCCAATATTCATTAAAAAAGCCTTTTGCTTCAAAATGCAACAACCTCTAAAGTGCAACTTCAAAATTTCTTAATTACTAACCAAAACAAACAACCCAATGTTAACAGAAGGGTACAAGATTGTAGTGTTGGAAAATTGCTTCTCAATCTACTTGCTTCGATTGAGCGAACTCTCCGCTACAACTATACATGGGTTCTGCTATTCGAGGTGTCAAATGTCAAGTAAATCTATCCTAGATTACTACAAAACCACTATGCGTCCCAATCAAAGTAATGCAACTTGAACATGTGATTGATAATGAAGGGGAATGAACAAAATGTAGAAAAACAACTATTCTAAACAAAATTTGAAAGAGTTACATAAATGAAATCAGGCTGCAGAGAGGAACATGTGACAACAAGGATAGAGTCTCAGCCTTAGACGACAGCGCATTGTGAGGACATCTGCACTGGGCATTGACGTTTGAAATATATGCAAAATAAAAATTGTTAGGTCTAGATGAACCTATAGCACCTACACAACACAAATTCTAACACACACTATACTCAGTGATATCTAGTTGAAATAGAAATGAAAAGAAAACCAACTAAACTAGTGGGAATAAAGAAGGACAAGCACAAAAGGAAGTAATACAAAACCTCTGTGCGGCTGTGTGATCTCCACTCCAAGGAACCTACAAAAAGGAGAGGAAAAGTGGTGGGGTTGCTCGAGGATTTGTCTCAGTCAAGTCCCATTGTTGGTATTTCTACCTTTATGAGCAATGATACAAGATATAACATAGAAATTGAGAGGAAATGTGTGTGTTCTTATCCTAAGTGTATCTAGGAAGGTAAGAACAACAAACAAACAAAAACGACAACAATAGTTACTTCACTGCTCTACATGGAGAGAAACCCACAATGTGCAGCATGTGCAGTGAAAATAAATAGATGATTTATACCCAATAGAAATGCAACAATAGTGGTTTACACCATATAGATTTGAAAATGAAACTATTCTAATGCAATAAGGAACAAACTCACCAATGTAAATCACCTAGAAGAGGCAGTAAACTCTCCAAGAGGTCAAAAACGAAGTGCAACTTAAAACCCTAGCGAAGAGAGCCTCCTCAAAGAGCACCAAAGGGAACCAAACCTCCAAGAACTAATGGAAGTGATCTTGCAATGCCAAGGAGCATAAAAAATCACCTATAACTATTGTAGAAGTCCAAAACATGCAAGAAAATAGAAGAGAGTTGTATGAGAGACAAAAATGTTCAAATTGAGAGTGAGAGAGAGAGTGAGTCCATGTGTGAATCCCCTCCAAAATCCTTCCAATACACTTCCAAGAGGGAATAATCTTGAAATGCCATGCAAGGAGTCATTTTGCGATCTCCAGAGGCATTATCAAGAATCCTCATGATCACCCAAGGCATGTTGTAATGCCCAAAAATGGATAGCTATCAACAAACAGACGCGAGACACTAGCATGGCGCGTCAACATCTGCACAGAGTGCGAGTCCAGGTAAAACTAGCTCCTAGTCATACAAGGCACCCTAGGATCATGTAAACATTTAAGCAGATCATAATGAATTTTTAAGAATAGAAAAAGAAATAGACCAAAATCACACTAACCTAGCCTATCATGCAAAGATGAGGTGCTAAACGCTAAAATGGTTACTAAACTTGGCATGTAATTGCAAGGGTATGCAATTTTCTATGTTTCATTTAGCCCCAACTTTAGCAAATGTATGACACTACGTGTATATGCAAGCTAAAGTAGAAAGAAAAATAACATAACATGTTATACCTCCAACAGGAATGTCATAGAGGATGCAAGAGATACCCCGAGCAGAGGTATGAAGCCCCCAAGATGAGAACCTACAAAATCACAATGTTAAACAATAACCTGCACAAGAGGCAATGTTAGAGTCATAAAACATCCTAAAAGGGATTAGATTGAATATGATTTGCCCAAATATCACTGTTTTGCAAATCATATGATCTAATGCACAACCTACTACTATCTACAACACTAACACACACACACATGAAAACAATGAATGAAAAGCAACAAAAGGCATTTCTAGCACACCATGAGAGCTAGAAAGGATACCAAGTATGGTTCTAGGGCTAGCACACTACAAGAGTTAGGAACCATACCCACTCTTGTGGGCCATTAGGACTAACAAACTACATTGTTATGTGACTCACAAAGAGTGCCAAACAAGTAGCTAAAAGTGTGGACAGGCCAAGCGAGTGCATCTACTTGGGACCACTAGCTACAAATGCTGTAGGGAGTGAATGCTTCAAGGAGCGCACCAAAAACCAATGCCTCAGGGAGCGAACCAACAAAGTGTTATGTGTAAAAAGGTTTAAAGAGGGAGAGATATACCCCCACCTTAAAATAATTATATAAATTACACATGTAATTTATTTTAAGGGATAAACAGGGAAGAGAGCTTTAAGAGACATATATCAACAAATATGTTCTCAAAGCTGCGTCTTGCAAAAAAAAAGGGATGCCCCCAAAGAGGGACAATCGAGGCAATATTGCAAGCATGATACACAAAGAGCTTGTGTAAGCATGGTATGACACTGAGCAACGCTAACATATGCCACATGAAACAAGTAACAACATAACACACACTAAGGGATCTACGTGTTTTGAGGTCAACATAATGTATACATCTAAATGTAATAATCATAGAATCTCATTTTCTATATTATCATCACCCTTCAAACACGTAGAAGAAGGAAGAAGGTCACAAAGAGACAAATACATATCAAAATGAAAAATGAAAAATGAAAATTTTTTGGGTCAACATGGAAGGAAGCTAAATCTTCCTACGCTTTGCATCATCCCTAAAATGTCACAACAAGAAACAAAAAGACAACATAGAGAAGAAGTATGAACAAATAGAAGAATATCACGACAGATGCGTTCCACCTGTATCCATGTGTCTACAAGGGCATAGTGGGTACTCTAGGCAAAACTAATAAACGTAAAGGCACAACATAGGAGAAACATTACTGACAAGCAGACAAACACATAAAACATATGTAAAGATCTCACGGTTCATCCGCAAACAGGGCATCCTAGTCCCAATCCTCATATTCATAATGAGATAGAGGAATTGTTGATAATAGAACCACAACTAGAGCAGTTGAAGGACACTCTCCCAAAACGAACTGCGAAGGATGAATAGGTAGGGTTGGATCTTCCTGAGAACTAGGTTTAGTAATTTTCAACAATTTTGAAAATATCATAGACAATGTCGAGATGTCTAGACCAGACTTTGCGATTCTCACAAGGGAGGAATCAGGAGAGTCACTATCTGAAATGTAAACCAGAGGTGGATCTTGAGTGCTATCAATTGTAGGGTGAGCACTAGGAGACATAAGTGGAGTAACATTCTCCACAAAGAGAAAAGAAGAAGAAGAGGGGCCAATAGGCGGTGAAGGCAACTATAGAATGTGCCTAGGTTGAAACTGCGGTGGGGTAGGATAGCACTCAAGCTTACGCTTGGGCAAAGCAAACTGAGCAGACATAATATTAGTGGAGGTGGCACCAAGAGCGACACTAATGACCAGAGCAAGGGTTGGGGAAGGGAGAGATAGAGGAAGGGAAACAAGAAGGTGGGGATCCAAAGGAAGAACAGGATCAACAGTCGGTTGTGAGGAAGAGGGATCCTCAGAAGGAAGCTACACATCAACAACACGTGCTCGGGCCGCAACACAACAACGATGCTTGTGATCTCTCGCAAGCTGGTTCTGCCTCGTACGGGCTAAAGCTTCTGCTGATTGAGCTAGGGGGTCTTCCATCATGGGCTCTGTGCCATCCACATTCACAGGGATACGTGGACCAACAAAGGTAACCACTAATGGTGGAGAGACCATAGGAGTAGGGGAAGGGGAAGGTGCCCGCGACATGGGTTTCTTTCCTCATGCCACCGGAGAAACAAGAGGAATTAAATAAACTGCTAAAGGTTGGGGAACCACCATGGGAGGAGGAGGAGTAATCAACAAAGTAAGGTTTCCTAGTGCCATCGAGGGTTTAGAAGGATCAAAACTAGCCAAAGGGAGTTGAGGAACTCTAGGGAAACGTGATGCACAAGGTTGTAGTACAAGACTATCCCGAGCTCTCATGTAAGAGACAGGAGGAGGCACTACAGAGTACAAACTAGGTGCATGGGAATGGGGAGGTACACTCTGTACGAGCTACTTTCCTTGATTTGTTAGGGGAGCCGAAGAAGGAATAGGAGCAACCTTCAAAGACAAAGGCACCACAAGGGTAGAAGTTGAAGAAGAAGAAATTGAGGGGTCATCGGACAATTGAGCAATCCTACTTGCCTTGAATTTTTGATATGATATAAAAAAAAAGTCATTATGAGGCTGGAGCATCTTAGTAGGGATTAGCTAGAAGTAGTCCAGAGAGAATTTTCCTCGCATGGCGAGTGTCGTGAATCTGCTATGATGAATTGTATGCACAACGCCATCATAAGGAAACTTCAAACATTGATGAACTACCGAGGCGACTACTCTCATGGAAGTAATCCAAGGCAAGCCTAACTTCACACGATAGCGATCAACAGTAGGAATGATAGAGAAGGGCACATCTAGGGTCTTTTGTCCCACCTAGATGGAGAGGGTGATCGAACCAAGAGTCAGTCTAGACATCTTGTCATGACACCATATAAAGATGTCAAATGGCTCGTAAACATCCTTATACAGTTCATGAATATACAAAAGCTCCTCTATGATAACATTAGTGACACATACAAGATTAATGAGAACACCTTTGACAGGTTTCCCATTTACCTCTATCGTAATGTAAAGAGGTGTCTCAGACATATTATGCGGGGTATCAATAGAAGAGAAAGAGATAAACGACTCGAGAACAAGACATTCTCAAGTAGGGAGAGAATGAATGTCCACCATAGCTATCATCTCAAAATAAAAGTGAGAAGAGGAAGCATCAGTAATCAACTCTAACGCCATGGAGGGAGAAGTGAGGTCAACAAAATCTGAGCTATGATGAGGCATCAACCCTATGTAGATCTACAAATGCTAGTTAACAGGAGCGACTGGTTTGTTACTTTTGGTATTTGCACCCGGGACCTGGATAACACCCTAGCAGATGAGGTCTTGTATCGTGTGCTTGAGACACAAACATTGCTCAGTATCATGACTCGAGACTCTATGGAATTGGCAAAAGGCTTTCGCATCATAAGAAGGTGGCAATGGCTTGTTTGTATCAAGAGGACGGATGGGAGGTAGTTGCACCAAATCACTATTTAGAAGCTGTGTACTAATGCTATAGACTATTTTAGAGGAGTGATTTTTTTGTTATTATTTGTTTTAGGAGAAAACAAGGCTAGAGTAGCTTGTGAAGCTGCTTCAACCGCTAGAGTTTTGATTACTGTTGATGAATTGTTTTTGTAAAAAAATATTTTTCTTGTAATTATAAGATGTAGAAATAATAGACTGGTGAACAAGACCCAGTGAGGTAGAATTTTTAAACTAGCTTAACTAGTATTGATAGTTGTGCAATGTAGTGCAAAGATGTGTGAACGAAGAATAACATATCAATAGAATTGGTCTCAGATTTGTGGTTGCAGGTTTCCTATGAAGACCCACTGCACATCAGAGTCAGGCAAGGCATACAAAATTTGTGAAAATAGAGATTGGTAACGATAGATCGAATGAGTCACTTTTTCATTATTTTCGTACCTACAATGGACCATGTCTGTGAAAGTAACATGAGGCCAATGTTAGCCTAGGAATGTTGTAAGAATTGATTTACTAGTTGATCGAAAGAGAGAATAGAATGGTGAGGAAGTGAGCAAAACCAATCCAATGCCATATCCTTAAGGGAACGAGGGAACAATTTCACTAACAGAGCATCTTGAAATAAAAAAAGTCACTACAAAGAGCAATGAAAGCAAAAATATGAGTATTAAGATCACCCTTGCCTGTATACTTCTCAAATCTAAGGGCTTCGAATCCATTGGAAATGGTGTAGCTATAATAGAAAGAGAAATAGGATTGCATTAGCAAGAGAAAGAGGGTTGCGTCAACAGTAAGCAGGGACAAGGGGCTATGTTGATGAAGTGGACAAAGAAGCAAGTTATTGCTGTAACGAACCAACATTTTGTAATAGTTGGTTTATCACATGATTAGTGGTATGTGACAATGGAGGAAGTGGAGCAAACATAGATGGTTGTGAAATTTGTTGAGAAATTCCAAGGTTACCAGGAGGAAAATTGAACTGTAAAGCCCTTGAGGGTGAAGTGAATCCGTATTGATTAATAGGATTCATTCCACCAGCAGACGAGGCAACTACCAAAATGAGCCAAACTAGTAGCCATTTGTAGAGAGGTAAATATCTAAATACCTATGGTAGGTAGAGGTAAGGAGAGCTAATTGCTAGGGGTGTGAGACTTGGAGTCTTGAGCACTTGCAATACAACTCAACAATGGTGGGGTTTCACTATGTACATTGTGAGCAAGGCCTCAAAGAAAGTTAACGCCTGAGGATAATTTTTTAGCATGACATAGAAAGCATCAACCAAAGGAACAACATTACCAGATATGTCCTCATGAGACAAGAAATCTTGAAAATCACCTTACTCACAATCTAAGGCATTGATTTTTTCATGCAGGACAAACTTGAGTGCTGCTTTGTGGTTGAAAACTTGTGCCGCATCATGAAATGATGTCATCGGGACATGGAGAGAAGAATAAGGAGATGAAATCGATACATTAGTTTGTTCAGAAGAAAGATGAGTGATGTCAGGGACTGAGCGAGTAGTGGTGGAAGGATTAGCAAAAAATGCCAGTGGTCAATTTTCTTAAATTCCTCTCACTCCTATGCACTACATACTCTGAATTTGAAGACTTGGTCATAAAGCTCATAAACTACGTTTAGGCTCTACAACACACAGTGCGAAGTGATGAAAAGAGAATGTTGTTTTCATTTTTGAGAAAGTGTTTGTTTATAATAGTGGGTTCACCAAAAATGTAGGGTGAACCACAACTAGGAAGAGAAGGTTTTTAAAATGCTTTAGAACACGTTGAGTTCACCAAAAATGTAGTGGAAACTATGGCAAAGAAGAAAGTGATTGAGTAAGCAACACGTTGGGTTCACCAAAAATGTAGTGTGGGAAATTACTTCTCAATCTACTTGCTTCGATTGAGTGAACTCTCCACTACAATTACACTTGGGTTCTACTATTCGAGGTGTCAAATGTCAAGTAAATCTATCCTAGATTACTACAGAACCACTATGCATCATAGTTAGAGTAATGCAACCCGAACAAGTGATTGCCAATGGAGTGGAATGAACAAAATGTAGAAAAACAACCTATTCTGAATAGAATCTAAAATAGACAATTACAAAAATGAAATCAGGCTAGAGAAAGGAACTTCGGACGATAACATGTTGGAAGGACATTTGCGCTGGGCGTTGGAGTCTAAAATAGTTGTAAAATAAAAACTGTCAGGTCCAGACAAACCTACAACACCTGCACAACACAAATTCTAACACAGTATACCCAATGATATTTGGTTGAAACAAAAATAAAAAGAAAACCAACTAAACTAATGAGAATAAAGAAGGACAAGCTCAAAAGGAAGTAATACAAAATCTTCATGCAACTATGTGATCTCCACTCCAAGGAACCTACAAAAAGAAGAGGAAAAGTAGTAGGACTGCTTGGGGAGTTGCCTTAGTCAAGTCCCTGTGTTGGTATTTCTACCTTCATGAGCATTGATACAAGATATAGCATAGAAATCGAAAGGAAATGTGTGTGTTCTTAAGTGTATCTAAGAAGGTAATAACATCAAACAAACAAACAAGACAACAATAGTTCTTTCCTTGGTCTATAAGGAGAGAAACCCACAATATGCAGCTTGTGTAGTGAAAAATAAATAGGTGGTCTACACCCAATAGAAATGCAACAATGGTCGTCTACACCATACAAATTTGAAAATGAAACTATTCTAATGCAATAAGGAAAAAGTCACCACTGTAAATCACCTATAAGAGGCAGTAAACTCTCCAAGAGCTCAAAGATGAAGTGCAACTTAAAACCCTAGCAAAGAGAGCCTCCTCAAAGAGTACCAAAGGGAACCAAACCTCCAAGAACTAATGGAAGTGATCTTGCAATGCCAAGGAGCATCAAAAATCACATATAGCTACTATAGAAGTCCAATACACACAAGAAAATAATAGAGAATTGTATGAGAGCCAAAAATGTCCAAAAGAGAGAGAGAGAGAGAGAGAGAGAGAGAGAGAGAGAGAGAGAGAGAGAGAGAGAGAGAGAGAGAGAGAGAGAGAGAGAGAGAGAGAGAGAGAGAGAGTCCCCTCTAAAATCGTTCCAATACACTTCCAAGAGAGATGAATCTTGAAATGCCATGCAAGGATTCATTGTGCAACCTCTAGAGGCGTTACCAAGAATCCTCATGATCACCCAAGGCATGTTGTAATGCCCAAAAATAGATACTTATCAACAAATAGATGCGGGATGCTTGTGCGATGTGCCAACATCCGTGCAGAGCACTCAGGTTCAAGTAAAACTAGAACTTGGTTGTAAAAGGTACCTTAGGATCATGTAAACATTTAAGCAGATCATAATGAATTTTTAAGAATAGTAAAAGAAATAGACCAAAATCACACAAACCTAGCCTATCATGCAGAGAGGAGGTGCTAAATGTTAAAATGGTTACTAAATGTAGTGCGAAATTGCAAGGGTATGCAATTTTCTATGTTAAAAAGATAAACTTCCAACAACTTCCATTATTTTCATGATCCAATATATGTAACAATGTGCAAAAAACATACAACTAATATCCAATAAGATCCATGCAATAAATATTAGCTTCCACTTAATAAATATAATAAGGAAAAATAATGATACGAACATCTCAAATAATATGAAAGTCTCCAAGTACACATCTAGTATTCACTAATGAAGATAAAGAACATTACATAACCAAGATATACAAGGGGATAAATATTACAACCTTCATTAATGATAATGAATACAATAAGCCATGAACCAACCAACACAAATGCAAGTGGCCATATACAATGTACATGAATAATATTTGAAGAACTCCAAGCCCAACTCTTCAAGCTAATCCTCCAAGATCCCATGCTCTTGTTGTTGATTAGAGAAGGGGTTGAACCCATCATGAAGATGTTCCATCCACCAGTCAAGGAAAAGAAATACCATCCATAATCCAAAGGTGTGGTACAATACAATATTGGTGATTATTTTATTTAGTTTATTTTCTTATTACACATAAACATACACATGAAATCATAGATCCAAGACATCTCAAATACATGGAAATAGATTACTCAATGTACATCAACACATCCTTTCTAGCATCTAATACACATATGAATGTAATGACATGAACAAGCCAAATATGACGATTAATAAAAATCACATGTCCTTTCAACACTACAAGGTTTGAGTTCAAACTATACATCCAAGACCATATCCAACATCCACATGAATTGTTACTCGCATCCTATACTTTGAAAGCTCTCTTTACATATTGCTATATGTCTTACTAAGAACACATGCATAAGGTAGGACTACATGCATCCCATACTACATGCATCCTAACCTTAGCACAACACAAGTATCAAACATACATAATCAACAATTCAAATACACAAACACACACACACAAGCAATAACATACAACAACATACAATCTGAACATTCATAACTCAAATACACAAGTCACACATATAAATCAAGTACATAGGAAAACAAGAACAATGTCACTCATAAAATAAAAGCACACAAATACTCCACAAGCATGACACACACACACCTAGTCCCTAGAACCCATGAAGAGGCCATCTCCCAATTGTCCAGTGTACCCAAGTACCACTACCTCACATAATACAAGAAGGTTAACTATACCACCATACAACACCCTACCCCAACCCCTTAGGATAGAACACCATGCATGCTAATAAACAAACCACAAGTCTTATCTTTAGAGTTCTCCTAGTTACTAGTGATGGATAGCAAAAACAATACATAAATAGCCTGTGGACCTTTTACATTAAGAGAACTAAAGCTTTAGGTGATGTGGTGCCTATAGCAAGAAAGAGTGGTGCAAGACTAAATTTAGGCAGACTACCGAATTAAGCAGCAAAATGAAATCAACACAAAAGACAACACCACACCCACAACAACTTGTATTATTTATTCAACAACAATAATGAATTACATGAGTACAAATTCAAGTTCTACAATTATGCTTCAAAATCCAAATATCATCTTTACAGAGTGTTCTGCAACATTTACATTCATTAGGAGAATCCCCCAACACTACACACAGGTTTCCATTTATATCCCCATTAGAATAACTGCTAAGTCTACGATTGTATAACAACCACATAACAATCACCAATAGTTTAACTATTGTCAAGTAGTTGAACAGTTTAAATCGTTGCCTCAAACATTTGCAATGGTGTAGAACAGTCGACATTGTGTACATTCAACAAATGATACAAACTTTGGGCTCTAGCATAGTTATCGTCGAAATGCTCCTTCCACAAACCACAGAGTCTTCTATTGGCATTCCTTCAAGTCTTGAAATTTAAACTTTCTCTGACACAACACTTATGAAAAGGTTATCAGAAAAAGTTTCACTTTATGAACTCAAGAGTTCGCGGTCACATGCCATCAACAAATGGATACTTCACAAACTAAAATATTTTTTGATATAAGCCTTTAGTTATCAGTAAAGTTTAAATTCCTTGAACCTTTTGTTGGTATATCAGCAAATTCCAGGTATCACGAACTAGTTTGCAAACTATAAAGTTTGGTGATTAAGCGATCGATTCATATCGGCAAAATTGACCTCTTTCATCCTTTTATTAGCTTATCGGTAATTTTTGAAGACCACAACTAGATGATACTTATACTTTTCCTTCTATTGGTGATTTCCTCTTTCTACGAACTAAGGAACTTTAAGTTCAATTTCCTTCCCTTAGCCATATCTTCAATCGGCGAAATGGCTATCAGTAGTGTGGATCGTTGACGAAACTAAATATTCACAAACTAGAGAGTTTGTCGACGATGCAATGAACTTCAAGATCCAACCTTGAAGACTTTTACCGACAAAGTGAAATATCGACGAATTAAAAGGTTCGCACACTGGAGATCTTGTTGACAGAGTTCTCAAATTCTCAACTTCGTCGATAATAAAATACTTTGTCCAAAGCTCACTTAAAAGTACAATCAATAAAGTTCCCAATGGATAACTTTGAATACTTTAAACTTCCCTTATGACTTAGTTGGTGAAATCACCCATCAGCGAACTAAGCCGTCGGTGAACTAAACAGTTCGCAAACTGTGAAATTCTTTGACTAGCTTCCCATAAAAAACTCCAACCTAAAACTCTTGTTCTCTCCGATGAATATCATCACGCTCCTTGTATTTGGAGGCAGTTTTCTCCAAATCATCTTTCACCTATTTATGCAAATCATAGATATACTCTACAAAATCTTCAGCTACAACACTCTTCTGAGTCAAATGAACACTATCCCTCAATTCATCGACCCCTCTTGGACTATAACCATACACAATGTGAAAAGGACTTTTCTCTACACTCTGATTGATTGAATTATTATAGGCAAACTCTGCCTGAGCCAAAACTAAGTCCCATTGGTTAGGCTTATTGCCTAACAAACATCTCAACAAATTTTTCAAACTTCTATTCACAGCTTCAGTTTGACCATCACTCTGAGGATGGTATGCTGAACTAAACCCCAATTGTGTACCCATTTTCTTCCACAAGGTACACCAAAAATGACAAACAAATTTCACATCCCGATGTAAAACCATGCTCTTAGGAAAAGCATGTAATCTAACTACCTCCTTGAAAAATAATGTAGCGGGCAATGTGGGAAGCATCATTACTCTTTTGACATGGAATAAAATGAACCAATTTTGAAAATCTATTAACAACAACAAAAATAGAATCATTACCTCTCCGTGTGCGAGGTAATCCCAAAACAAAATCCATAATTATGTGTTCTCAATGTCTCTTTAGTATAGGCAATGGTTGATATAAACCAGTATTCTGCCTGACTCCTTTAGAAAATTGGCAAACTCTACAACCTTGTACCAATTTCTTCACATCTGCAACCATACTAGGCTAGAAATAACCTTCACTTAATTGTGCCAACATTTTATCCACACCAAAGTGTCCACCTAAACCACCACTATGTTTCTCTCTCATCAAATTATCCCTCATTGATCCTTGAGGTATACATAATCGTTGGCCTTTGAACAACAAACCTTCTTGAATAAAATACTCCAACCAGGGTGTTCTATCTTTCCCTACTAGATTCATATAAGAAGCCCACGCTTCCTTAAAATCAACATCATCCTTATACAATTCTATCATAGAATCTAAACCAGCCACATTTACTCTCAATTCATTCAACAACAGACATCTCCTACTCAATGCATCAGCTACTTTATTAGATTTTCCACTTTTATGTTTCAAAACAAAAGAATAACTCTACAAAAATTCAACCCATTTTATGTGTCTCTGATTCAACTTACCTTGGGTATTAATGAACTGCAAAGCATGATGATCAGTATACAACAAAAATTCCTTCAGTAGAAAATAATGTCTCCACTTCTTGAGTGCCTGTACATTTGTCTAGAATTCTTGATCATACACAGAATATTTGTTCTTTGCTTCATTCAGTTTCTCAGTAAAATATGCAATTAGTTTCCCCTCTTGACTAAGGACACCTTTGATCGCTGTTCCACTTGCATCACAATCTACTTTAAAAACTTTCCCAAAATCAGGGAGTGCCAAAACTAGTTATTCAGTCACTTTACTCTTCAAAATTTTGAAACTCTTCTCAGCTGCTTCCGTTCACACAAACTCCTTCCTATTACCCATCATTGTCTTAGTAATAGGTGCACAAATCCCACTGAAATTTCAAATGAATTTCCTATAGAAGATCGCCAAGTCATGAAAACTTTTGGCTTCAAACATACTACGAGGTGAAGGCCAATCCACAATCACCTTGACCTTTTTTGGATCCATTTTTAGACCATCATCAGAAACTAAAAAACCCAAATAAACCGACTCCTTCATGAAAGTACAGTTCTTCAAATTTACTAGCAATTTCTCTTCTCTTAACCTTTGTAATAATGCCCTAACATGCATCAAATGTTCTTTTGTTTTACTGAAAATCAAAATATCAAGATATACAATAAAAAACTTACTAATAAATGGATTCAACACTTCGTTCATCAACCTCATGAAAGTGTTGGGAGCATTCGTCAACCCAAATGGCATTACCAACCACTCATATAATCCATCTTTTATCTTGAAAGCAGTCTTCCACTCGTCCCCTTCTCTTATTCAAATTTGATGACACCCACTTTTCAAATCAATATTCATGAAATATTTGGCTCCACTTAAACAATCCATCATATTATCGATCCATGGAAATGGAGATCTATACTTGATTGTTATTTTGTTTATAGCCCTCGAATCTGTACACATCTGCCAATCTCCATCCTTCTTCAGTGTCAACATTGTTGGTACAATGCATGGACTGATACTTTCCCTGATCAACCCCTTATCCAACAATTCTTGTACTTGCCTATTTATCTCCTCACTCTCCATAGGCATCATCCTATACGGTGTCTTGTTTGGTAAACTCGCACTAAGGATCAAATCCATACAATGACTAATATTTCTCATAGGTGACAATCCATTTGACAAGTCCATCATTATATCTGAATATTCTTCCAGCATCTCTTGAATTTCCATGGGTAGTTCTTCTTGTTTTTCTATTGTCATCACCACTTTAGGTTTGGGAATAAAAGCAAAACATGACCCTCCTTTCTTCAATTCTTTGAAGAATTTCTTTCCAGAAACCAAATAAACTCTAGGATTACTTTCTACTTCATCTTCCTCATCCTTCATAGGATTTAAAGTATACTCCTTCCCATCCTTCTTTATCCTATATGTATTTTTTCTCCCATCATGAACAACTTGTCTATCAAACTGCCATGGTCTACCCAGCAAAATACGATATGCATCTTATTTTAGTATGAAAAATGGAGAATGATAACAACTAGAATGCAAACTAGATCAAACCCTTTTCCATATAACATTCAAATACAAGACCAAACCCAATCACTACCAGATGAATGTGGACTCATATGTTGATCTTGTGACTCTTGTGTTATAGATGGATAAGATTTAACTTAGTATTTTTATCAAACCCTAGGTTAACAATGCACGAAACCCTAGTCCTATAATGATCTGCTTATAATGGAATAAATACAATAGCAACCCATAAAATAATTGCATAGGGATAATCAGGAAGATGATAGAACCTGTCTTCTAAAAGTAGAAGTGTTAGAGGACCAAGGTGGGACCGCCTAGGTTGTGACTTGAAGAATCTACCAGAGGCGTGAACTGAAAAGTTGTTGCAGATGATGTCATGATGCCAAATCTTGTTGAAATTAAGGAACACTAAGAGGGGGGGTGAATCAGTGTTCTGCAAAACTTATTATTATGTTCCTTTATTAATTTGCCACATACATTCAAAAGAAAGAAGTATGAACTAAAGAACAACAACAACAAGATCATCACACATGAACACCAAGATTTTTATGTGGAAACCCGGTTAAGGGAAAAACCACAGTGGGGGTTAACCCACAAGATTTTATACTCTATTAAAAGTATTACAAAATGGGAAGGCACATGCCTTCGGGCACACTGCCTAGAGCTCACTACTCAAAGGAGGCTCACTACCTACAAGATCAATTACAAAGAGTTCACTAAAATATTTGAAATGAAGAATAGCATCTAACTATGCAAGATTACAGTTTCAGTTAAGCTAAGTATACTGACTTCATCTCTTACTATCCTGTTTTACTGTTCTTCCATGATCTAGAGCTGAGATCTCCTTGCTTCACACTTGATACTGCCACACTTCGCACCTATCACATCATATTCGCATATCCATATCTCAAAATGCTCGAACCCATCGATATATATATATCCACAACATGAAATTACATCAACTGCAGTCGGCCTCAAGAAAACTTAGAAACGTTTTCAAGTTCACTATTCTATCAGCTGTACTCCATGCACACATATCAATGCAGACCAAAACCTATGTATTCAAGTCACCATACATGTCAGCCAATACCACTGGATCTCATAAATTACTTAACCAAACACTTCTCTTAATCCGCACAAGGATCAAACACTAAGTCGACCTGTTCTTCACCGAACTAAACTGTCTAACCAAAACCCAATTCTCAGATGCTTGTAACTTTCAATCTCATCACAAGAGGCTAAAAATTTGTATTTAGGTATCCCTGACATCCTTAACATTCCCTTAGATCTGCAACATAATATGATTACCTGTGGAGAAATGCGGACCAAAATGCTGAACCCTGTCATATGCTCTGTTCCTATCTATGTAGACTTAGATAAATCTGCAACCTGACTTCTGGTATGATCAAATAATATAATGTGGACATGTAAGTTAGATTCAGTTGCCATCAATGACAACACCTGACATGCCTAGCAGTGTCTCTTGCCAACAAATCTAAGCTCTGAAAAGGTAGGAGGACATGGGAGGTACCGCCCAAGTCCCTGGTGATTGAAAACTCTGAAACTGTCTCTGGATCCTGAAACCATGATCTGTACTCTGTCTTCCTGTAGCTCTATATTTTCCAGATCTTGCTCCTATAATCTGCACACAAGAAGATAAGAAGGGGTTTGGGTGTTATGGTGTTTAGGGATTTGCCTCAGTCAAATCTCGAGATAGCATTCAAGCTTCCCAATACCATTGATTGATAAAGAGTGCGTGCCCTCGTGGGGACAGAGGCTGAAAAAAATGATAATATGATGATTCAAATGATGATAAACAAACAATGATATCACCTATGTGATGAACCCTTAGAATGATGAAGATCCTTCAACTCCTAAGGAAAATGAGATGATAGCACCATGCCTGCAACAACACACAATAACAAAACACAAATCTGCTCTAGAATCACAATGAATGCTCTTGCTTGCTTTACTTGAAGATCTTCAAGTTATGCCTTTTCCAACCTAGTTGATAATGAACTCATAAACACACTTATATATACTTTCCTGCTCCTACTCGTTAATTCAAACCAAAAGAGCCGATAAGGAGAAACCTCTAGGAAGGTCCCCTACTGACACATTTTTGATTGAGCCCTGGCCTAAAAGGAGGGATCTAGGCAGTACCACCTAGGTCCTTTAGCCTTATTTGGGTCTAGGGTAAGCTAAAGTAAGGGGCCCATATTCCCATTTTACTATGGTGTTGAGCAATTTTGCATTGGGAGAAACATTTTGAATGTATAATGTAATCATGGGGACCTAGGAGCTAAACAAGGAGGTAAAAAGACATGTGGAGACTTTTTACTCCATAACACATCCAATGACATTATATCACATAGAATTTCATCCTTATAACTACCAATTTGAAAAGTAACTAAACATTGCTCACTTACCACCAATTGATGCTCTTTTTGCAACCAAGAAAATTTGTAAGAAATGGGATGTTTCAACTACTTCAATTTCAGTTTGTTAACCATTTCTTCAGACATAATATTGTTTGTGCTACCACTATCTACTATCACCTTACAACATTTACCACCTACCTTACATTTGGAAATCAAGTTTCTCCTCTAAACAGGTTCAAATTTCTCCTCTGGATTCAACAAAATCCTCCTCAACATCAATGATTCTAGATTCTCAAGATCTTCTCCACACTTTGGTGAAGCCACGCTTTCACATTCTGCTTGCGCATATTTACTCTTGCATCTTTGCCTTTCCCACTAGTTATCTGAGGACATTCAAATGCCTGATGTCCAATCTCTCTACATTGAAAACAAGTACCATTGAATCCTCTTTCCCTGCCTCTTCCAAAAGATCCTCTGCCTCTAAAATAATCACCCCTTCTTCTTGAGGAATCTCCTCTTTCTTTACTTTCCTGGGTATTTGTCTGTGATGAATTGGCCTTTCGTTTATTCTGGTATCCTCTTCCACCACTAGATTGGCCTCTTCCTCATGAAAATTTGCCCCTACCTCTAGAATTATTTTGTTTTATGGAAAGCTTATCTTGATGCAGAGCATCATTGACAGTAGGACAACAGTATACAAAACTTCAGTGGAAGGCCTTAACACCACAACCTTCTCATGTTCATGATATAAAATGAGGGTAAACTTCAAGACAATCACCTTAGGATGCCTAACACCAACTAATATTCCACCATCTCCATTATATAGACTCTGCAGGACAACAACATCTACCATACCTTTCAAGGTCAGTCACAACATCATTGCTATATGAGGAGGACAGTCTCCATATCCTTTTTGTAAAGTTCTCTACTGAGACACACTCAACTTAATCATGCCTCTTTCCAACCTCTCACATGCATACATACCTAATGCATTCATTGTTAAAACAATTCTAGACCAAACAAGTCTATTACCTTCTAGGCAATGGATGTCTCCAAGCCTTCTCTGCAGTGACTGTCAAAAACAACAATCAACATGCAATAGGATTGATTCCTCAAAGAACTCCATATTCCTTGTGATAGGATCCTTGCTAGATCCAAGGTAGCATATATCATTACTAAGGATTGGTATTTTTACCAGGTTTTCAATCCACAGTCAGTGGACTCCTTCCAAATGCTGCTATCCTCTACTCCCACATCCAATACATGACTTATATGGTGGACCATTTACATGGCAAACCCCACACTATACTGTTTCCTACCCCTACAATTTTAACAACCTTCCAACCTAACATTCTACCTTCCATTCCACTGATCACAGATAGGAAAAATCAGTGGAATGGAGAAATATCCATTGGACTGTCAAAGAGAAACCCTATCCTAGGTTTTTAAACCCACTTGCAAATAAAGGAGGAAAACAGAGATATGGAAGGGTGTCAAGAACCCAAATCAATTGCACAAGATAGCCAACTCTCCCTACTAACCAACCATCAGTAGCAACATCCACCCTAAGGCTGTACAAGTACGGAAAAATGTAAAAAACAGTAATTTTCAAAAGGAAACAACAAATTAAAAAAAAATAGTTTTGGGGAAATTAGCAATATCTTCCACCTAGTGCATTGTTAAGATCCAACACAAGACTCAAATCAAAGCTAACTTGATCTGCTTTCCATCCAACATGCCCATGTACTATGGAAATTCCGTACAGGCGCGGGTAAGGCCTGTAAAAATAGTGAAAAAATAGAAAAAAAAAGCACAGAACAACAGGAAAAATAGTTCTTCTTGTTATTTTCTCCAATCTATTCAATGTTGTTTTGTACAATACAATCTTCCTTGGCTTAATACAAGCCTTCTACAATACAGAAAACATTTTTGCATTCAAAAACCATCGATCTCTTTCTTGTTTTTTCTGATTTCTAACTGCTGTTTCTTTGAAACTATTTTTGGAAACTGTCTTTTTCTTCCACCGGTTGTTTTGGTGTTTAGAAAGCTTTTTAACAAGTGGTCTAACCTTGGACAAGGTATTAAAAAACTTTTAAACCTTAGACATGCCTTAAAAGGCTTAAAAACATGAGAATTTAATTGACTACCTATAGAAATCTAAATGACTCTTTCAAACTACCAACAATTACAAGACTGTCCTAACTAGGACTTGCAACAAGACAATAGTAGAAATTAGCTAATTGGACATAGTCCATTACAAGAATGGCATTAACCTTATTATAACATGTAAATGGTCTCCAAGACCTCATTAAACAAAGCAAAACAACTTGAACTTTAACCAAAATTTAGACAACTAGGTGCTCTTGCACCATACTCCCCTGCATGATGAAAACTCTTGTCCCAAGAGTTGTGGGACCTACTCCAAATGTTCTTCCATCTCTGACTAGGAAACATGAACTCTCCCAGAGTTATCTTTCTCCTTCTCCAACCTGCATGGCTCCTGTAAACAGTGTTAGAAACAGAAAACCTGTTGTGGTGTCCTTGCCTAGGACTTTGCTGCTCCAATGCTTCAGCTCTTCTCAACTGGAGGTTTTGATTCATTCCTCCTTGGACTCTCTACTGTTTGTTTTCCTTCTTTTGGCTCCTTATAGGACACTCAATGTCCCCTACCTTAACATAAGTCAAGTCCCAAGCTTGCTGCTCTCTAGGACTGTCATACATTTTACTCTGTTGCAACTGTTGCTTTTGTGTGCAATCATCCTAAACTTGGACATTCAGCTTCAATTTCTCCCCAAAACAAATAGTAACCTGTTCCTTCTTCTCCTCACAAGGTAAAGGAATCAATTGGAACTTCTTACCATCTTTGTGCACTACATAGGTATTAGTATACCCATCATGAATAGTCCTTCTCGAATACTACCATGGTCTGCCCAAGATTATATGCCCACATGTCATAGGAATAACATCACACAAAACATAGTCTTGATATGGACCAATTGTGAAATCAACATAAGCCTTCTTAATGACCATTACCTATTGTTCTTGACTCACCCAAGTGACATGGTAAGGACTGGGATGATCAAAAGTCTTCAACCCCAACTTATTCACCATTTCCCAAGAAACTAAGTTATCATGAGAACCTGAATCTACAATCAACTTGCATATCTTGCCATGGCTCAAACAATTAGTTCTAAAAATAGATACCTGTGGTGGTTGCTGCATCTTACCTCTTTCCACCATGAGCATCTCTCCATCCAGCATAGGGGAGGCTGATGACATTTCTGGTTCTTTTGGCTTCTCCTCCTCTTGTGCCAAGTGAACTCTTTTATCCTTGGTCTTGTCAACACCATCCTTCTTAGGACAGTTGAAAGATGTGTGTCCCACCTCATTGTAGTGGTAACATTTACCTGTGAACACTCCTCTACCTGATCCAAATCTACCTCCACCTCTATATCCACCTCTCTGTTCTGTAGGCATCTCCTTACCCTTCTCATTGCTGTTCTTAACTTCAGTAGTAGGTTTGCCCCTACCTCTATTTCCTCTTCCATAACCTCCTTGCCTTTCTTGCTTCCTCTTCATTCTCTCTTCAGCCCTAATGGCTAACTGAAAACACTCTCGAAGTGATTTTGGTACTGCCAACCCAATCTCATCCTGCAAGTTATACCTAAGCCCATTAAGGTATCTTGCTACTTTCTCTTCTTCATCTTCTAATCCACCTCTAATACTAAGCTTATGAAATTGCTCAGTATAGGACATAACATCCATTCCTTCTGCTTCAGATTCTATCTCATCCTCTTTGTTTGAATAGAGTAATCAGATGGAAGAAACTGATCCTTCATCATGTCCTTCATCCTACTCCAAGAAGTGATTTTTGAGGCACCTCTAGCCATTCTTTCTGTCTACACACTATTCCACCAGGTAAGTGCTGTTCCTCTCAATTTTGTTTTTGCAAACTTAATCTTTTTCTCATCACTCATCTCCTCATATTCAAAAAAATTTTCTAGGGCATCTATCCACCCTAATACTTCTTCACTATCCATCTTCCCCTGATAGATAGGTAGCTCTATGTTTGCCTTAGTTCCACTTCCTTGGACTGCCTTCAGCAATCTTACAAACTTCTTTTCTTCAGCATCTAACTCATCCTCAGGAGGATTCTCATCTGCATCCTCATCTTCTAACTCATTTTGTTCATCCTTTCTTGGATTCTTCTCTAATGCTTCCAATATTGCCAAGATTGTTGCATTCTCCCTTCTTACTTGCCTCAGCTCTCTGTCTCTGGCAGCATCCTGTTCTCTTCTATCCCTCAGTTCTTTCTCTCTTGCCTCTAAGGCTTCTCTTATCTCAGCATTCTCTCTTACCATCTAGTTTTTTGGAGGCATCTTTACAAACTCTCACAAACCTTATCATCTTCACAAGATCCACAACACCTTCAAGGATCTACTAGCTAGCTCTGATACCACAAATGATGCAGAGCATCATTGACAGCAGGACAACAGTATACCAAACTTCAGTGGAAGGCCTTAACACCACAACCTTCTCATGTTCATGATATAAAAGGAGGGTAAATTTCAAGACAATCACCTCAGGATGCCTAACACCAACTAATATTCCACCATCTCCATTATATAGACTCTGCAGGACAACAACATCTACCATACCTTTCAAGGTCATTCACAACATCATTGCTATATGAGGAGGACAGTCTCCATATCCTTTTTGTAAAGTTCTCTACGGAGACACACTCAACTTAATCATGCCTCTTTCCAACCTCTCACATGCATACATACCTAATGCATTCATTGTTAAAACAATTCTAGACCAAACAAGTCTATTACCTTCTAGGCAATGGCTGTCTCCAAGCCTTCTCTGCAGTGACTATCAAAAACAACAATCAACATGCAATAGGATTGATTCCTCATAGAACTCCATATTCCTTGTCATAGGATCCTTGCTAGATCCAAGGTAGCATATATCATTACTAAGGATTGGTATTTTTACCAGGTTTTCACTCCACATTCAGTGGACTCCTTCCAAATGCTGCTATCCTCTACTCCCACATCCAATACATGACTTATATGGTGGACCATTTACATGGCAAACCCCACACTATACTATTTCCTACCCCCTGCAATTTTAACAGCCTTCCAACCTAACATTCTACCTTCCATTCCACTGATCACAGATAGGAAAAATCAGTGGAATGGAGAAATATCCATTGGACTGTCAAAGAGAAACCCTATCTTAGGTTTTTAAACCCACTTGCAAATAAAGGAGGAAAACAGAGATATGGAAGGGTGTCAAGAACCCAAATCAATTGCACAAGATAGCCAACTCTCCCTACTAACCAACCATTAGCAGCAACATCCACCCTAAGGCCGTACAAGTACGGAAAAATGTAAAAAACAATAATTTTCAAAAGGAAACAACAAATTAAAAAAAAAGTTTTGGGGAAATTAGCAATATCTTCCACCTAGTGCATTGTTAAGATCCCACACAAGACTCAAATCAAAGCTAACTTGATCTGCTTTCCATCCAACATGCCCATGTACTATGGAAATTTTGTACAGGCGTGGGTACGACCTGCAAAAATAGTGAAAAAACAAAAAAAAAACACAGAACAACAGAAAAAATAGTTCTTCTTGTTATTTTCTCCAATCTATTCAATGTTTTTTGCACAATACAATCTTCCTTGGCTTAATACAAGCCTTCTACAATACAGAAAATGTTTTTGCATTCAAAAACCATCGATCTCTTTCTTGTTTTTTCTGATTTCTAATTGCTGTTTCTTTGAAACTATTTTTGGAAACTGTCTTTTTCTTCCACTGGCTGTTTTGGTGTTTAGAAAGCTTTTTAACAAGTGGTCTAACCTTGGACAAGGTATTAACAAACTTCTAAACTTTAGACATGCCTTAAAAGGCTTAAAAACATGAGAATTTAATTGACTACCTATAGAAATCTAAATGACTCTTTCAAACTACCAACAATTACAAGACTGTCCTAACTAGGACTTGCAACAAGACAATAGTAGAAATTAGCTATTTGGACATCGTCCATTACAAGAATGGCATTAACCTTATTATAACATGTAAATGGTCTCCAAGACCTCATTAAGCAAAACAAAACAACTTGAACTTTAACCAAAATTTAGACAACTAGGTGCTCCTGCACCATATCTTTAGTCATTAGGGAATATTGATAGGCTTCCTCAACACTTGTGATTCACACCATACTTAATTCATCTTGAATTGAATAATGCAATCCATTGATATATCTAGAAACCTTCTTAGCATCATCATCAACATGACCAACCTGAATATTTAGTCTGTAGAATTCTTTAGTATATTCTTGTACATTCTTCTCCTTCTACTTTAGATTCTATAATTTATTGAGCAAACTAATTTGATAGTCTACAGGTAGAAACTTGGCCTTCAATTTGGTTACCATTCTTTCCTAGGTTTGAACTTTCTCCTTTCCCTTTCTCTGTTGTTTCGTTTGAACATGTTCCAACCATAGGGAAGCATGACCCTTCAACTTTGTGTAGGCAAACTTCACTTTCTTGGGGTCTTCAACAGATTCAAAATCAAAGTATTTTTCCATCTTCGATATCCAATCTTCTAGATTTAAACTACCATTATAACTAGGAGGATCTAAACGAGGCTTACTACTTATTTTGGACATTGTTCTAAAAAATCTCCTTTCTGGTTCATCTCCTTCATTCACATCATCTTCTCTCACCTCAACTTCTTCTTCATCCTCACTCACATCTTCAACATGTACTCCTCTGTGCTATGCCATCTCTATAGCATCTAATTGTCTGGTTATTCCTCTCAACATTTCTGCAATCGCCATATCTTCTCATAGTCCTCTTCTACCACGTCCTCTCTGTGCCATGTCTTCTTTAGTTTTTCTATAGTTGTAGGTTGACACTTACTCTCCTTTACCCACAACAAAAATATTAGAATCTCTTTTTTGACACGTCCACAGTCTCCTCAGGAAACCTGCTCTAATACCACTTGGTACAGGACTAAATTTAGGGGTCTTATCAGACTACCATATTAAGAAGAAAAATGAAATTAACACAAAAGGCAACACCACACCCACAACAACTTGTATTATTTATTCAATAACAATAATGAATTATAGGAGTACAAATTCAGGTTCTACAATCATGCTTCAAAATCAAAATATCCTCTTTACAGAGTGTTCTACAACATTTACATTCACCAGGAGAATGCCCCCCAACACTATGCACATGTTTCCATTTATATCCCCATTAGAATAACTGCCAAGTCTACGGTTGTACAACAACCACATAACAATCACCAACAATTTAATTGTGATCAAATAGTTGAACGGTTTAAACCATTGCCTCAAACATCTACAATGGTGTAAAACAATCGACACTGTGTACATTCAACAAATGATACAAACTTTGGGCTCTAGGATAGTTATTGGTGAAATTCTCCTTCCACAAACCACAAAATCTTCTATCGGTGTTCCCTCAAGTCTTAAAACTTAAACTTTCCCTGACACAACTCTTATGAAAAGGTTATCGACAAAAGTTTCACTTTATCAACTCAAAAGTTCGTGGTCACATGCCATCGATGAATGGATACTTCGCAAACTAAAATATTTTCCAATATAAGCCTTTAGTTACCAACATAGTTTAACTTCCTCAAACCTTTTGTTGGCATATCAGAAAATTTCAGGAATCATGAACTAGTTTGTAAACTATAAAGTTTGCCAATTAAGTGATCAACTCCTTCTATCGGTAAATTGACCTCTTCCATCCTTTTATCGACTTATCGACAATTTTTAGAGACCACAAACTAACCGATACTTATACTTTTCCTTCTATTGGTGATTTCCTCTCTCCATGAACTAAGGAACTTTAAGTTCAATCTCTTTCCCTTGGCCATATCTTCAATCAATGAAATGGTTATTTGTAGTGTGGAACGTTTGCAAAACTAAAGGTTTGCAAACTAGAGAGTTTGCCGACAACGCAATGAACTTCAAGCTCCAACCTTGAAGACTTTTATCAGAAAAGTGAACTATCAACAAATTGAAAGGTTCACAAACTAGAGATTTTGCCGACAGAATTCTCAAATTCTCAACTTCACCGATAATAAAAGACTTTGTCCAAAGCTCACTTAAAAGTATAATCAGTAAAGTTCCCAACGAATAATTTTGAACAATTTAAACTTCCCTTATGACTTAGTCGGTGAATTCACCCATCAACAAAATAAGCCATTGATGAACTAAACAGTTCGTGAACTGGGAAATTCTCTTACTAGCTCTAAGCCAATTTTAGCCCAATCTTCACCAAAATAAAACTAGAGATACCGAATTAGGTTTTAAACAAGATGATGCCCTCATTTTGACCCAACAAATCTGAAATTGCCTCTTGAAACAAAAAATATAATTCTGCAAAGAAATAAAGCCAAAAACCAACTTAGAAAATAAAACATATTTTGGTGACACAAGATTTGCAGTGAACCTGGATGCTCCTGCATCAGACATGTCAAGTAAGAGAAATGTTCCTTGAGGATACAACTCAAGAACATTTTGGCAAGTCTGGAATGGAAATCCCATACTTAGCCAATTCATAAGCTTGCATCCAAGAGGCTTCATCAGGTGGTTTACCCTTCCACCAAATAAGATACTCCATGTATTATTTTCCTCTTGTTCGTTTAGCCACACAAGAATCAATCACTTGATCAACCTAGTCAAATGGCTTTTTAGGAAACAAATCTATCCATTCATAGTTATCCTAAACATCTAAACTGAATCCCTCTTGTGTGCTTGACTCCCCTTCATAATATCAATACAAATCTACCACATTGAAAATGGGTGAAATATCTACACCTGGTGGAAGTTCTATTTCATAAGCAGTGGATGAAAACTTACACAAGACCTTACAAGGTCCAATCTTCTTCCATTTTAATTTATTGTAAGTTCCTTGTGCGAACCTCTCCTTCCGCAAATGTGCCAAGACCAAATCTCCAACCTGAAACTCTTATTCTCTTCGATGAATATCATCACACTACTTGTATTTGAAGGCACTTTTCTGCAAATCTTCTTTCACCTGTTTATACAAATCATGGATATACTCTGCAAAATCTTCAGCTACAATACTCTTCTGAGTCAAATCAGCACTGTCCCTCAATTCGTCTACCCCTTTTGGACTGTAACCATACACAATGTGAAAAGGACTTTTCCCTACACTTCGATTGACTGAATTATTACAAGCAAACTCTGCCTAAGCCAAAATCAAGTCCCACTGGTTAGGCTTATTCCCTACCAAACATCTCAAAAAATTTGCCAAAATTCTATTCACACCTTCAGTTTGATCATCACTCTAAGGATGGTATGTTGAACTAAACCCCAACTGTGTACCCATTTTCTTCCACAAATTATGCCAAAAATGACCAAAAAAATTCACATCCAGGTTTGAAACTATGCTCTTAGGCAAACCATGTAATCTAACTACCTCCTTGAAAAATAATGTAGCAATGTGGGAAGCATCATTACTCTTTTGACATGGAATAAAATGAACCATTTTTGAAAAATCTATCAACAACAACAAAAATAGAAGCATTACCTCTCTGTGTGCAAGGCAATCCCAAAATAAAATCCATACTTATGTGTTCCCACGGTCTCTCTGGTGTAGGCAATGGTTGATATAAACCAATATTTTTCATGACTCCTTTAGAAAATTGGCAAACTCTACAACCTTGTACCAATTTCTTCACATCTGCAGCCATACCAGGCCAGAAATAACCTTCACTCAATTGTGCCAACATTTTATCCACACTAAAGTGTCCATCTAAACCACCACTATGTTTCTCTTGTTGGCAACTTGGAAAACATCCTAAGTGAGAGACACTACTGGTATGATAGTGAATGACTGTGCATGATGTTTGAAAATGTTGTCATTGATGGAAATAAGGAAAGGAATAAGGTTGAGACAAAGTTTTTGGTCCGGTGAAAAAGATAGTCATTTTTAACTAAGTGTTGGTAGTATATAGGAGATAGCGACAGAGTAGCAGTATAATGGATGGCGTTGGTCCGCAAATGAAGGCTAGATAATGCAATTCTAGTATGTTGTTCACAGTCCTTTGATGGTCCTATTTGCAATTTTTTAGCTCTTGATAAGTACCGGAAGCATACACACAAACATACTAAGTCTGGAAGAATAAAATACATTATGATTTAGATAAGAACACTCATTTGTTTTAGTCCGCATTCCTCCACTATTGCATTTCTTGTTATGCAGTTTTGAGGTGTTGTAAACACATGTATGAAGTATCCAAATCTAGAGTTGGAATTTTTGAGTTCCATCGGAAAGATAGTTATGGGTGCCTAAGTATCGTTACTTGGTCTGAAAGAAATTGACTATGATAGAGCATGTGTTCTTGTGGTCTGCATTCTACTGTAAAAGAATATTTTGCTTTGTGGTTCTGGAAATATGATCTATGACATGTAGAGAGTCTCTGATGTGGATTTGAGCAAGTCTTGCGGTCTACAGTGGAAGATGTAGTCTAACAGTTGAACTGAACCAGTGATAGTCTGTGGTTAAGGCTGACATGACAATATGATGTGTGTGTGGTAAGTTTTGTTGTTGGGAATATTATCCTAAGTGATTATATGGATGGATCTGACATATGTGACCATGATTCAAGTGTTGTTTTGATCCGTTGTGTATTTTGGTAAATGATTTTGGCTGACAAGTTATGACTACATGCTACATCTTAGTATGCCGACCTAATGTGTAAATGTCAAATGTTGTGGATATATATATGATCAAATTTGGTGTTTAGGGGGTGAGGTGTGTGAATGTGATTGTGGATTTGATGTGTGAAGAATTATAAGAGTGACAAGAGAAAAAGAAGAGAGATCTTGTTTGATGTAGAAGCATAACAGTGAAAAAGGGTAGTCAAAGATGACAAGTTTTGAGACAGTATTTCTGAGTTTCATTGGAACTGTAACCATGCATGTGTAGATGCAATCAGAGCAATTCAAATTGGCAGTGAACCACCCTTCTTCTTTCTTTCTTTCTCTAGGCAGTGAGCCTTCTTGCAGTGAGAACTTCTTTTGGGTAGTGAGCCCTAGGCAGTGAGCCTCTATTGTAATTCAGTATTATTCCTACATAATATATTGTGAGCTAATACTCACTATGGTTTTTCCCAGTTTTGGGTTTTCCATTTAAAAATCTTGGTGTTCATGTGTGATGGTTTGTGGTTGTTTCTTCTATGTTTAATTTGCTTTGTTATTGCATGTGGTAAATGGATTACTAGTTTAATAAACAAGAATTTTAATAGAGTACTGATTCACCCCCCCTCTCAGTACTTTGGGTGTTCAACAATTGGTATCAGAGCCTGGTTCCTTGGAAGAAGTCTAACAACTTGAGGAAGATCTTGGAGATGGAACACATGGCAGGTAAAAAATGTCCTACTCCTAAAGAAATTGATGCAACTAAAACTGAAGAAGTATGCACCCTTGTCAATGAAGAGGAACTCAAGCTTGTACTTGTAGATCTTGAAAAGGCTGAAATAGAAAATAGGGATCTAAAAGATAATGTCAAGGAAGCAGATGAGTGCATCAAAAAATTAAGGGAGAAAGTCAAGAAGTTTAAATAAAAATATAAGGAGGTTAGTGAAAAATTGATATCTGCAAATGACACCTTGAGTAACATGAAAGTGGAAGTTGTAAAAAGAGCAAAAGCAGAAGAAGACCTAAATTAGTTGGTGAAAAGCAAAATTGAAGACTGCACAAAGCTTGAACAAGAAATTGTTGATCTAAAAGCTGATCTGAAACATGCATGGATTAAGGAAGATAAATTTAGAGCAAGTGCTACAAAACTTGATAGAATACTTGCTAGTCAGAAGAGTCCTGATGATAAAGAAGGCTTGGGATTTGAGAAAGGTGAAAGTTCCAAAACTGGTCAAGAAAAGAATGCTGAGATCAAGAAGGACAAAAACAAACAGATTCAAAATCAAAGGAACAGACCTAGAAGACAATAAGTTAGGCAACCAAATGCTCAAAGGTACCCTTCTTTCAATGATTATTGTAATACATGCAATAAGTTTGGTCATAAGGCTACTTAATGTAGGAGCAAAGTAAATCAAAATATTCCATCATTTTCTGGTCAGTGTTTCACTTGCAATAAAGTAGGTCACAAGGCTAATGATTGTAGAAGTCAGATAAGGAATGGTTATAACAATAGAAGGAATGCTCAAACCTTCAAAGGTAACTGCTTTATATGTAAGAGGTTTGGTCATAAAGCTAGTGAATGCAGAAGTCAGATAAGGAACAACTATAACAATGGAAGGAATGCTCAATCTTTTAGTGGGAATTACTTTGCATGCAATAGATTTGGGCACAAGGCTGACCAATGTAGATCAAGGATGAATGAAAGAAACAATAGATAGGGAAATGTTGTATGTTTCAATTGCAACAGGCCTGGACATACTGCAAGATTCTGTAGAACCAAGAACATAAAGAAGAACAATCAGGTAGAGAAGAAAGAACCAGTACAAAAGGTAGATCTGGCAGAGATCAAGAAGGAGATGAATCAAATTTGGGTTAATAAGGAAGTGTAGGAAGTCAAGGGTGAGTCCGCACCAGACTCTGGTGTTGGTACTTCTTTTAGGAAGTAAATTGAGAGCTCTAGCTCAAGGGGAGTTTAATGTAAAATCCTATCCCCCCAACCAAAAGTGTGGTGCTGATATCCAAAATGAAGGTATAAGATAGAAAATAAGAAAACAAAGCTTTTGGAAAAGATTTCGGTAGAAAAGAATCTAATGTGGTGAATTGCGGAGAAATCTTGATCGACTGGGGACAATAAAGAAAGGGTTTGACAGCTTTTTGAATGAAGCATTTATGGCGATTAAATATTGATGAAAAGAGAATATAAGGGATCCATTTGAAAGAAAAATCACTTTACATTCAAACTTTCAAGTGAATAAAGTGATCTGAGAAGTGAGCCAAAGAAAATTCAAGCATTCAGTGAAGAAACCCTAACGAAGGCAAAAGGTATTTACTGCTCTCTCCTTTGAAAAATTTCTTGTTTTGAGTTTGTAAAGATGGATACCCCTCAAGTAGTTGAGATAATAGAGAGGCCCCACTCTAACTTTAAGAAACATCCCTTTAAATCATTAATGATTGATTTGGATGGGGCATTTTCTGAGATTCCACATGGTGTTATGCATACAGAGGATGTTAGGGGATACATACATGAAAACCTAGAGGAATATGATCACATGAAATTAGAAAAATTGTACTTGGATGAGATGACTACTATTAATATTATGTTGAAAGAAGAATACAATGTCCTGCATGAGAAGAACCTAGATACATGGTTAGATTTTTTGATATTCTCAGATGATGCGTGGGTTAGATATGTTCTGAGCAGAATTCATGATGAATTCTTTTGGCTTGTTGAGTCCCACATGATAACAAAGGAGGCTATCAAAGCAGTAACTAGCATGAGCTCTACCGGAAAGATTCCAACCTTGAAAACCATGAAGAACAATACAATAATGTAGTTAACTGGTGCAAAATTTGATAAGAGGGCATGAATTGTGAATGACATTATGCATCTGACAGTTAGATTTGCATCAATGGTTTTTGGGTACAAGATCTATTTCTGCAACAAGGAGAACTCAGTGTCTGCAAAAACCATATACACAACATATGATATGGTCAAGAATAATACAGACTATGACCTATGTGAGCTACTCTAGGAACAACTAATGGAAAACCTATAAAGAACAAAGGAAATGAAATATCCCTTTAAGTATGGAACTCTGATCATCTGTCTATTCTTCTATTTTCTGAGAGAGTTACCTGGTATGGAGAATATTGGTTGGATTAGTTATACACATGTAGCTACTCAAATTAGAAATCATTTGCATAGTCTGGGAAATGTTGACAAACAAAATGTGGCTTTATGGGGTTATTTCAAAAATTTCCAAAAGAAAATGCAAGCCAGGGCTAGGATCCCTGAAACAGTTGTGAATAAGTATGAAAAGGATATTGTGTTCATGGTGGACAAGGACAAATGCCTCATGGAGGCTGTAGAACCTAGAATTGTATGGGTCCCAACCATGGGATACGAAGTTGCAGAGGAATTGTTAACTGGCTTGGCAGATCTTATATTAAGCAAACTAAAAGACCCCAAAGAGGAAAGGTTTGGCACATTTGAGGAACTATCTCTCAAAGTTCATCTAGAGCAAAAACAACTGGAGATAAAGAAGAATGTAAGGAAAATGACAGATGAATTTGTCAAAAGCCAAGGTTTCACAGATGAAGAAATAAGTGAAGCAAGAGAAAAGGCATCAAAGGCTGCAAGTGCTCTAGAAGGGCAAACATCAAAAGCTCCAAAGAAGAAGAAAGAGGGGAAAATTGAGAAAGAGAAGCCTGCATCTGGCCCTACAAGAAGAGCAAGATCTTCCACCTCTGCAGCTACTTCCAAGAGTTTTGAACCATCTGTTGCAAGTGCTGAGAAAGAGATTCCTTAGAAAAAGGGCGAGAAAGAAAAGACAAAGCCTAAAAAACAAGTACCAGTGAAGAAAACTATAGAGAAGAAGAAAAGAAAGAAAACAAAGGCAACAAAAAGAGTGTATGTAAGCCTAGGTGAAGGAGGAGAAGAAAAAGAGGAAACAAAGACAGATGAGGAGATTATAGCAAAATGGGTAAGAACAGAGGAAACCACTTTTGACCTAAGAAGGAGAATCCCTTAGGAAAGACCAAGAAGAAGAAGGAAGATGAGAAGACTGAAAGTGAAGCAACACTATCTTTGGAAACCTTAGTCAATGCATATGCTCAACATGGAAATTTGAAACCCATAGCTGAAATGTATGATGAAAGATCTGATGCAGACAAGATAATTATTGAAACAACAGTTGTCAGATATTTGGAAATGTTTAGGAAAGCTTTTATTGAAATCTTAGATCAATTACCAGATAGCCTAGCTAGCATCATGTCAGTAAGGAAGGAAGTGGCTATGGCCAAAGATGTTGAAATAAGAGAATATGTCCTGTTGAGTCTTTGTCTAGATATAACAAATGAAAAAAGAGCCGAAGTCACAAAGATACTCAATGATAAATTTAGAACAAAGAGAAGAGTTAATACACTTATGGTCAGTGACACAGAGACACTAGTAAAAGAAACAAAGGAGATAACCCTGAGTGTGTTGCATGAATTGCAAATCACAACTATTGTAGACACTGACGGGGAAGAGCAAGTCAAAAATGTTGTTACTTCTAATGCTGCTCTAGAAGTGAATGTTGAATAGAGCATGGACCAAGGCACAATCACTCCTCCAAAGAGTTCAGAAAAAAATGAAGAGATGAAAGATTCTGAGAAAGAGAAGGGCTTTGAAGAAGCAAGGACAGTCCTTGAACAGAATATCCTTGAGAGATAAGAAGAGAAGAGAAAGGAATCAAATGAAAAGGTAATGGATAATCATGTTCCAAAACTTGAAGGAAATGGATAAGAAAACATTCAAGATCCCCCTCTGGAGAGTCAAGATACTGAAATGTCTCAAGAAGAAATAAAAAGAGACATTGTTGACTCATTAAGGGAATTTTTTGTTAAAACAAAAGGAAGCACAAATAGTAGACACATTTGAACTACTGCAAGGTCAAATAAACTTGGCAACCATGTCTCCCCTGCAGAAATTGAAGTTGGGTACAATGTTCCAAGCAACTGCCCATGAAGAAATAATAAAGTCTCACATGGAAGATAGTGAGCTACTTGGTGAAGCAATAAACATTTTTGAGAAGATCATGCTTGGAGTTCAGAGAGATAGAACACTCACTCTTGTAGCACAAATGAAAAAGCTTATGGAGCCTATCAATTCCCATTTTGGATCCTTTGAGTAAGATGCTGATAAAAAGGGAAGAGCTGAAATATATAGTAAGAGATTAGTTGAGCTAAAAGATAAAGCTTCTCAAGATAAAATTTTGATAGATAAAAGTGTAGAGTATGCATAGTTAGCCCTTAAAGAAGCAAGTGAACTATATCAATTTTGTCTTAGATGGCCGGACAAGACTAAGGACATAAAAGATAAAATAGATAGATGGGAAGCTCAAATAATGAAGATATCCAGAACTTATGACCCGACAAAAGATGTTATTGGCAATCAGAGGGCACAAGTTGAAACTATTAATTCTAATATACATAAGTTATAGACCTAAAGGGATATCATAAAGCATAGAATGAGTCAGCTCCGGGAGGTAGCAAGTTTCAAAATTGCATCCTAACCAAGTTAATAGCAACGACAAACAAGACAAGGCAAATCACTGAAGCCCCTGATACAGTGAATAAAGCAGAAGATTTGGTGTCCCAGATTAATGGGCATATACTAGTTTTGAGCAATACTAAGACCACTTGGGATGAAGAAATGGTGCAACTAAAAATAATCTATAAAGATGTTCTCCCGAAAAAATAGTAAGCATTTTTTATTTCACCTGCATATATGCCGAAAGTAGAAAAATAATTTTGAATTTTTTGGCAACTTGTATATATCTTTGTAGCATACACCTTTGCCATTGATGTCAAAAGAGGAGAAGAAATGAAGCATGTGAAAACATTTGAGAAATAATAAAAGAAGCATGAAGACAAGGGGAGCAGTCTATAAATAGAAAGGGGGAGTTGTAATAATTTTTCACATCAAGTGTTGCCATCAATGCCAGAGGGGGAGATTGTTGGCAACTTGGCAAACATCCTAAGTGAGAGACACTATTGGTATGATAGTGAATGACTGTGCATGATATTTGAAGATGTTTTCATTGATGGCAACAAGGAAAGGAATAAGATTGAGACAAAGTTTTTGGTTCGGTGAAAAAGACTTAGTCATTTTTGACTAAGTGTTAGCAATATACAGGAGGTAGCGACAGAGTAGCAATATAATGGATGACATTGGTCCGCAATTGAAGGTTACATAATGCAGTTCTGGTATGTTCTTTGTAGTCCTTTGGTGGTCCTATTTGCAAGTTTTTAGCTCTTGATAAGTATCAAAAGCATACACACAAATAGACTAAGTCCGAAAGAACATAATACATTGTGATTCAGAGCATAACACTCATTTGTTTTGGTCAGCATTCCTCTGTTGTTGTATATCTTGTTATGTGGTTATGAGGTGTTGTAAACACATGCATGAAGTATCCAAATCGAGAGTTGCAAGTTCTGAATTCCACCGAAAAGATAGCTATGGGTGCCTAAGTATTGCTACCTGGTCTAATAGAACTTGACTGTGACAGAGCATGTGTTCTTGTGGTCTGCATTCTACCATAAAAGAATATTTTGCTTTGTGGTTCTGGAGGTATGATCTGTGATATGTGGAGAGTCTCTGATATGGATTTGAGCAAGTCTTGTGGTCCACAGTGGAAGATGTAGTCTGACAGTTGAACTGAACCAGTGACAGTCTGTGGTTAAGGCCAACATGACAGTATGATGTGTGTGCAGTGTTAGCATACAGTTGTCACTGCAGAAACACCCTGATTCACCCAACTAGGTAGCAACAAAAGATGCTAACAAATGGAGAAATCGTTGTGAATGCAACAGTTGTCCTTTGTGTTTGAGAGGGGCAGCTCCCTCGTATGATGTGTGTTTTAAATATTAGGTACTTTTAACCAGAAAGTACGAAAAGGAAAGAGAAAGGGAAAGAGAAGAAGAAAAGTAATCTGCATGCAAACATAAGAAACATAATACAAATCCCCAAGAGAAAGAAAGGAAAACACAACAGAAAAAGCATAAAGTCCTATGGAAATACCTATATATCAGAGCAAAGAATGAGGAAATAAATGCAAAGAAACTAGCTAAACATAGGAATAACCAGCTTCATAAGGAATACAGACATAAGAATAACAATCCTGTATTGAAAATGAACTTAGAACACAAAGTTTCCAATTTTTCCCCTTTACAAAGCTTCCCATACACACGTAGCAAAAAAATATAGAAAACAAAACCCCTCTCAATGAATAGCACTTAAGTTTTTATAGACTACAATGGATGGGAATACCAAAAGTTCCACCACCTACAGAAATTACAAAATGATAGAAAATGAAGATTCACAAATGACTCTTGGGATTTGACATTTTCCTTTATTTCAAAATGGTTTCACATTTCCAAATATGCATTTCTTGAAAACCTTCAGCCTCCTCATATAAAAAAATGTTTGAATAACCTTTTGTGCAAGTATTTCGATCTCAAGTCCATCTCCCCATGGATCAGGTCCAACCCCATATTGAGAACCTTTTTCAGCACCAGGTCGAGTCGCATGCATGCCATATGTCTCTGCTCCATTTGCATCTTCTGGAAGTGTCATTGATCTTGCCTGGAGTCTTCCATGAATCATATAACTTACTTCCTGAGAAGTTGCCTCATCAAACATAGGACTTATGAGTTGTAGTGGATTAGATAATAGGCTTCTAGCTCTACATATGTTTCTGAAAGGAGAATCACTCGATTTGTTATCTTCAACCAACAAGAATATATCCTGCATGTTGTTCTGCTTCACTTCTCAGTAATTGATGTTTTGATACTTGCTTGATTCATAAATTTCTTATCAAATAATTTCTAAATCATCCAATAAGCTTCTTTATCATTAAGATTCAAAACAACTATCTCTTGTAGTATAGCTTCAGTCTGTTTCTCCATTGCATGGATAGCTTTTATAGTTGCATTGATAGCTTGCTATTGTTGGAATTAGTCCAGACAACTGAGAGCGGGGGGGGGGAATCAGTTGTCTCACAATTTAACCTTTTCTTCTTTCAACCTTTTTTATCAATTTGCAATTAGATTAATGATGTAAACATTTAAAGCATGAATCAACAATACATGAGCAGAAACAAATTGAACACACATGACACCAGGATTTTTACGTGGAAACCCAGTTAAGGGAAAACCATAGTGGGGGTTAACCCATGAGATTTGTACTCTATTAAAAGTACTTGGAAAATAGAAGGCACATGCCTTCAGGCGCATTGCCCAGAGTTCACTGCTCAAAAGAGGCTCACTGCCTACAGGAGGCTCACTACCTACAAAGATTTATGTTTGATACAAAAAGAATTAACTGAGAGATAGCATCTTGTTTATGCCTGGTTTAGTCTCATTGAATGCTCACAAAACTTTTGCTCTTCTTCCAAATACTTCTTCGCTATTACTTCATCCTTTATTGTTCTTGTTCCTCTGCTCCTCTTTTCTTCTCTACCTTTGATCCTTTCTTTGAATTTGATTGTTTTGCACAAGGATACATTTTCGCAACTCATCCATATGTCTTTATATCCTTCATCAACCTTGGAATAAACATCAAGGTCGGTATTACAAACATTTGACTTAATGCAAATCACAATGCTGTCGGCCAAACATAACTAGGACTCAAATCTTCCTTGATCAACATGCCATGCTTTATAGAATTGCTCTTAGATCATCCGCAACATGCTTGAGTCATCCCGTCAGCCAAGACTGGGAAGAAAAATAACACCAAGGAAGAAATCTTCAACGACAAGCTCAATCTTCAATGTGGACCTCCAACACAGTAGTCACATGATCTAGAGACCTCCACAAGCACATTGAATTCAAGAAGAACATCTGCACTCCTCCAAATCACCAGAATCACTTGTATCTTCATCTGGAACCTCAAGAACACTGTCTACCATGACTGTCACACTAGAAAGATTGCTTACGGACCTCCAAACCACGAACCACTAGAGTTGATGATACACACTGACTTCCCAATGATGCCTCTAGATCCGTAGATCATAATATTTCACTGTAGAGCAATTTGGACCAATTTACTATCACTCCGTCTCTTCTGATCACAACAAAAACTAGTTCTACTCAGATGGCCATAGCTTCTTCAAATCTTTATGCAGAACTCTCAAATCTTAACTGGAGCTACTTCAAACAACCCTCTATACTGCCATATGGTACGCATACATTGATCTTCATTAATTTTCTCAATATCCTCAACATTCCAATCTTCAAAACAGGCAACAAAATAAGATACAGTTGACACCAATGGCAACAAGAATATGTTGACATCAATGAAAACACCGATTAGGCACATATTTGCAACAATCTCCCCCTTTGTCATTGATGGCAACATATGATGTGAAAAATTGATTCAACCATCAAGACAAGAACTTCTCCCCCTTTCTCTTATCACTTCTGCAACCACTATCTTCATTGCTCCCCTTTTCATCAGCAACTAGTTTTTCACATGACTTCTCTCCCCCTTTGACATCAATGTCAAAGGGCACATATTTTTAGTCTTTTATCCTTATTTTTGTTTTAGACCAAACTCAAAAATTGCATGCAAACTACTCCCCCTGAGTAGTACCTTCTTAACATCAATCCGGATCACAAAGATATGATTGTGAATTCCACCAGACTGATGCACCTTAGTGCATCTTAATTTTGATCAGGAGGGGTAATAACCCCTAGCTTCTCTCTGAGATACTCAAAAGTATCCTTGGGAAGAGGCTTAGTGAAGATATCTGCAATTTGATCCTTTGAAGAAACAAACTCCAATCTGACTTCATTCTCATTAACCTTCTCTCTCAAAAAGTGAAATTTGATTGATATGTGCTTTGTCTTTGAATGCAACACCGGATTGTTTGAGATGCTTATTACACTTGAATTATCATAGAATATTGTGACATGCTCCTCGAATATAATTCTGATATCCTTCAACATTTGCTTCATCCACAAAACTTGAGTACAATTGTTTGCTGCTGTTATATACTCTGCCTCTGTTGTAGATAGAGATATTACATCTTGCTTTTTTCTCAGCCAAGAAACTAATCTTCTTCCCAAGAAGAATGCACCACCACTAGTACTTTTTTCTGTCATCCACATCTCCTGCCCAATCAGCATCTGTATATGTATGAAGGGTGAAGTTATTATCCTTTGGATACCATAAGCCATAATCAAGTGTCCCCTTGAGATATCTGAAAATTCTCTTGACTGCCACAACATGAGATTCTCTAGGATCAGCTTGAAATCTAGCAACATGTCCAACTGCATTCATGATATCAGGTCTACTTTGAGTCAGATAAAGCAGTCCTCCAATCATTAATCTATACCTTTTCTGATCAGCCTTAGGAGAATCATCATCTTTACTCAATTTGCAACCGGTTACCATAGGAGTACTTACCGATTTTGACTCCTCCATTCCAAACTTTTTCAACAATTCTCACATACTTAGACTAAGATATGAAGATGCCTTTATCTGACTAAGTGATTTGCAAACCTAAGAAGAAATTCATCTCAACAAACATGGACATCTCAAATTCACTCAACATTTGATCAGCAAATATTTTGCACATACTCTCATTTCCACCAATAATGATGTCATCAACAAATACCTCAACAATCAGGATATTCTCATGATTAATCTTGAAGTAAAGATTACTGTCAGCAGTACCTTTGCTATAACCTAGCTTTAGCAAATACTTATCTAATCTTGCATACCAGGCTCTTGGGGCTTGTTTGAGTCCATATAATGCTTTCCTCAACCTGCAATCCATATCTCTATGATCAGACAACTGAAATCCTTCCGGTTACTCAATGTAGACTTCTTCTTCTAACTCTCTATTTAGGAATGATGACTTGACATCCATTTGATAGACCTTGAAGTCTTTATAAGCAACAAATGCAAGAAATAATCTGACTGCTTCTATTCTTGCCACTGGAGCAAAAGTTTCTTCAAAATCAATCCCTTCCACTTGAGAATATCCTTTGCATACCAACCTTGCTTTGTTTCTTACAACTTCACTGTCTTCATTTAGCTTATTCTGGAAGACCCATTTAGTTCCAATCACATTTTTGTCCTCAGGTCTAGAAACAAGATCCCAAGTGTGATTCTTTTCAATTTGCATTAATTCTTATTCCATTGCTTTTACCCAGTTTTCATCTTTGTAGGCTTCACTTACTGATTTTGGTTCAATTTTTGAAATCAAATAAATCTCTTCTTGATCTTCAACAATTCTTCTCCTAGTATGAACACCTTTATTTCTATCTCCTATGATCTGATCTTCAGGATGATTCATCCTTACATACTTGGGACTTTTAGGAATTGTTTGAACTTCTATTTCTGGAGCTTGCTCTTCAAGTTCTGCACAATCCTCTTGAGTCACTGGATTTTCTAGATCAATTTGGATCTGAGTCTAAGTCTGAACTTTCCTTCCTTAACTCTGAATTTCATCTTGATCTTCTGAATCATATCCGTAATACCTGGAATGTCCTTCTTTACTCTCATCAACTCTAACATTTGCACTTTCAACAATTTTTTTCAATCTTTTGTTAAAGCACCAGTATGCCTTGCTTTGAGTAGAGTATCCCAAAAATATTCCTTCATCACTTCTTGCTTCAAACTTGCCTAGATCCTCATCTCTTTTGATATAGCATTTACTACCAAAAACTCTAAAATATCTCACAGTAGGAGGATGACCAAACCATACCTCATAAGGTGTCTTACCAGAATTGGCTTTGATCTGCACCCAATTAAGAGTGTAGACAATAGTACTCATAGATTCTCTCCAATAGACTTGAGGAACATTTGTTTCCAACATCATGGTCCTGGTAGCTTCTTGAATGGTTTGGTTCTTTCTTTCCACAACTCCATTTTACTGAGAAGTCCTAGGAGCAGATAACTATCTTTTTATTCCATGCTTTTCATAGAATGAATCAAACTCACCAGAGGTATATTCTCCACCTCTGTCGGATCTCAGACACTTTATCTTCACACGAATCTCATTTTCCACCATACCCTTGAATACCTTGAATTTGTCAAGAGCTTCTAATTTTTCTTTTAAGAAGGTTACCCACATCATCCGGGAGTAATCATCAATCAGCAACATAAAATATCTGTCTCCTTGCACACTCCTAATTTTAGCAGGGCCACATAGATCGGTATGTACAATTTCCAACTGTTCACATGAAAATTGTTCTTTACTTTTGAATGAAATTTTGTTCTATTTGCCCAATTGACATTCTCTACACATGTTATCAGGTTTCACAAGTTTTGGAAGATCTCTTACAAATTGAGTAGAACTTATCTTGACAATGTTATCAAAATTCATATGACACATCCTCCTATGCCATAACCAACTTTGATCTGTCTAAGCAATCAAACAACTTTTTCCAGAACTACTTAAATGAAAGATGTTACCTCTAGTTTGGGTACTAGATGTGATTTCAGTTCTGGAGCTTTCCAAGATTCTACATTTTCCATCCATGAATCAGAGATCATAACCCTTGTCAACCAACTGTCCAACACTGAGAAGATTATGCTTCAGTCCTTCCACATACAGAATATCATTGGTGTTATTCTTACCATCAAAAGAGATGGATCCTCTACCACAGTCTACAGCTGAGTTGTCTCCAAATTTTACAAACCCACCTTCATATTTTTTAAAGCTTACAAACTTACTTTTATCACCAGTCATATGATGAGAACATCCACTATCAATCGACCATTCATCCTTTTCAACAACCTGAGTAGCCAAGGCACTTTCCACATTTGCACAGCTAGCAGATTCAGTAGACATCAAATCTTCTTCCTTGATAGCAATGAACACCCAATCACCTTCAGTGGAACCTCCATGATCAGATTCATCATCTATGACTCCTTCTCCAGCTTCTTGGACATAATAACATTTCTTCTGACCTTTATATCTTTTAGGGTTTGGTTTTGAAAACCTCTCCAGACATCTTGAGGCAAAATGACCAATCTTATTACAAGCAAAACATTTGAGTGGCAACTTTCCTTCATACTTACCGAATCCTCTTGGTATTCTTTTGGAAATAAGAGCTTCAAGATCTACAGTCTCAATTTCATCATCTTCAAGATCCTTCCTTGCCTTCACAAATCTGTTTGATCTTCTTTAAGAGCTTTCACCCAGATCATATCTTTGCTTTCCATACACACTAGCCTTAAATGTAGATTCAGACTTAGGGAAAGAATCACCAAATTCACTCATTTCAAATGCTGAAAGCTTACCAACTAACTGATCCCTTGTGACAGTTGTCACTGTCCTGATCTCTTCAATGGATGGAGCTTTTTGCTTGTATGCTGCAAGTAAGGATCTGAGCACTTTGGCAACAATCTCTGATTCTTCCAATACTCCACCTACATTTTTGATACTAGTCACAAGTTCATTTATGTTCTGCATGTAGGAAGTAATGTTTTCATTTTCACTCAATACCAATCTTTCATATTTACCCTTCAGGCTTTTTAGCTTGGCACATTTTACACATTTGTCACCTTCATACAGATTTTCCAACTTATTCTAGATTGCATGAGTGGTTTTTAATTCTAGGATATTTACCAATTTTGTATTAGTCAGAGCACTCAACAGTGCTTCTTTGGCTCGAATATTGTGTTTAGCATCTCTGAGTTCGTTTATAGTTGAAGTGCCATTCTTCGGAATCTTATACTCATTCTTGGTTATCAACCAAAATACATCACCCATATATTCCAAATGACATTGCATGTGCACTTTCCAAAGGGAGTAATTCGTTCCATCAAATCTCAAACTTTCCTTCTTGTAAGATGACATCTTGGATCTCCTTAAGCGGTCAAGCTTCTTTTAGAGGAACTTGGCTCTGATACTAATTGTTGGAATTAGTCTAGACAACTGAGAGGGGGGGTGAATCAGTTGTCTCACAATTTAACCTTTTTTTTCTTTCAACCTTCTTTATCAATTTGCAATCAGATTAATGATGTAAACATTTAAAGCATGAATCAACAATACATGAGTAGAAACAAATTGAACACACATGACACTAGGATTTTTACGTGGAAACTTAGTTAAGGGAAAACCACGATGGGGGTTAACCCATAAGATTTGTACCCTGTTAAAAGTACTTAGAAAATAGAAGGCACATGCCTTCGGGCACACTGCCCAGAGCTCACTACTCAAAAGAGGTTCACTGCCTACAAGAGGTTCACTGCCTACAGAGATTTATGTTTGATATAGAAAGAATTAACTGAGAGATAGCATCTTGTTTATGCCTGGTTCAGTCTCATTGAATGCTCACAAAACTTCTGCTCTTCTTCCAAATACTTCTTCACTATTACTTCATCCTTTAGTGTTCTTGTTCCTCTGCTCCTCTTTTCTTCTCTACCTCTGATCCTTTCTTTGGATTTGATTGTTTCACACAAGGATACATTTTCACAACTCATCCATATGCCTTTATATCCTTCATCAACCTTGGAATAAACATCAAGGTCAGCATTACAAACATTTGACTTAATGCGAATCACAATGCTGTCAGCCAAACATAACTAGGACTCAAATCTTCCTTGATCAACATGCCATGCTTCATAGAATTACTCTTAGATCATCCACAACACGCTTGAGTCATTCGGTTGACCAAGACTGGGAAGAACAATAACACCAAGGAAGAAATCTTCAACGATGAGCTCAATCTTCAATGCGGACCTCCAACACAGCAGTCACACGATCTAGAGACCTCCACAAGCACATTGAATTCAACAAGAACATCCGCACTCCTCTAAATCACCAGAATCCTCGTATCTTCATCTGGAACCTCAAGAACACTGTCTACCATGACTGTCACACTAGAAAGATTGCTTATGGACCTCCAAACCATGAACCACTAGAGTTGATGATACACACTGACTTCCCAATGATGTCTCTAGATCTGTAGATCATAATATTTCACTGTGGAGCAATCCGGACCAATTTACTGTCACTCTGTCTCTTCTGATCACAACAAAAATTAGTTCTACTCAGATGGCCATAGCTTCTTCAAATCTTTATGCGGACCTCTCAAATCTTAACTGGAGCTACTTAAGACAATTCTCTATACTGCCATATGGTCTGCATACATTGATCTTCATTAATTTTCTCAATATCCTCAACATTCAAGTCTTTAAAATAGGCAACAAAATAAGATATAGTTGACACCAATGGCAACAAGAATATGTTGACATCAATGACAACACCGATTAGGCACATATTTGCAATAGCTAAACTATTAACCTACGACCTGTCTCAACATCTTTTGAAGGTACACACAAAGGTAGCAAGCTTTGCTAAATAAGATCCTTTAAGAATCATTCTTTAAAGTGACCACACAATATGTCTTGCCTTTTGTACTCAGGGTGAAGGGCCAACAGAGCTGGATTTTTGCCAAAATCATACTAAGCCATAAATTCATCTGTAAAGTCCTCTGCTACAAGATGAAAAACATCAATGTTGAATATACACACACTTTATATTTTGATGCAACTCGAGTGAACTTGTCTGCATTGATTTTTCAAGCACAATCTGTTTATTGCCATCAGCAAGTACTTAAGAAACAACGTCTAACTCATCTATGCTTAATGAACACCTATTCACTAGAGCCCTGCATAATTTTCATTACAAAGATAATTAGCAATCTACACTCTTTCTTTCTCATCAACTTATGTATTGGCTGCCTCACAAAGCATTTGAACCTTCTCTGCATCAAGTCCAATAACATTGACCATGACACTCTGAATAGCATCTGATGTTTCTTGCATTGCTTTGCCTCTGAGCTTAACAAGTTTGAGTCCATCCTTAAAACTAAGAGTACCAGCAAACACAAGTGTTGTATATTCACCAAGGTTTAGTCCACATGTCATAGATGAAAGCTCTGAGAGTTTTAATATAGCAAAGCATATCACATATAAAGCTTTGGCAAAACTAGCATGATACTCAAGACATCTAGCAACATTATCCATATCCCATGCTACCATTATTGATCGCTGTCTCCAATTTGAGGAATAACTATATGTCTTAGTATTAGTAGACAAATATCTAATGCAATGATCCGAGCTTTCTATACCATCCACATCGGGGGTCATTCTGCGGTTGATTATCCTCATGGCTAGCATAAACAATCTTTGGTATCTCCCTCTGATGTCTACTTTTGTATCTCAACCTTGTGAACTAACCAAAACTTCCAGAACTTGATTTCTTGCTAGCATCATCATAACTAGGAAATGCTTTATATTTCACAAATATCTTTACCGCTCCTTTGAAACAATAGTGCTTCACAACAATTTGCATGCATATCTATGAGAGCATTTCCAACTATAATACCTTACAAAAATTTAGAGTTTCAGCGTGAGATGATTGCTGATGAGGGTTATGCAATGGTCATTACACCATCAAGAGCATTTGTTTGAAAGTCATGCCATTTCTATACATACAAACAACATTTGCTTGAAAGTTTCTAAAGCTTTTTCGAATAGAACCTCTGACAAAATCTACTTTAACGTCTCATTTTGGCACAAAAGGTGCCAATGAGATTTGAGAGATTAGTGAAGGTGATGGGATGACTTCTAGTTGCGTCTGCTTGGAAGTTTCTAAATCAACTTAACCAATCTGCTTGAGTATTTCAAACTATAATATATGGTATGACACATGCCGACTGCATCGACACGAAAGTTTCCAAAGCCTTTTCGACAGATCCATGAAAGTTAGCGTTACTACCGCCAATTACATGCAACTTGAAAGTTTCTGAAGCTTTTTCAACAAATCCATTTTGTGCATATCTTGCAAGATATCACTCCTATTTGGCAAGGGAGTAGCCTTTTTAAATGCTTTTGCATTTGCATGGCTATCAGCTAGTATCTCCAACCATAATGTTGGACAAAAATCTCCCTTTTATAGTGCTGAGACCACAATGACATAGGCCGAAAAGAATGCTATTTGTTGTTGTCCTGGCACAAGCTATGTGAGTGCCGATTAAGGAAGATGTAAATTGGTGTTATGCTTGCAAACTGCAGTTGCTTTGATTTTTGTTTTTGAAATATTTTGACATTAAGTAAGCAACAGCCTTCATAGTGAAATAGAGATAAGGCAATTGTGATTAAGAGTCAGAGCAATACACCATTTGGTTGTGTAATTCCATGAATTCAAATGGTTCTTGATGTTTCATTGGAAGTTCAATAACCTCTCTGATCTCCTTGATCTGTTGATCAAAACCTCCAATGATATCATAAGTAGGATCTGACACTTTCTCCACCTTCGTCAAATTCACCAAAGGATCTACTTTGTTAGGCAAGTGCAACATATAACTATCATTATGAAGAGCTACTCTTGTAGGTGTAATTTTTGTTGTGTCAATGTTCTTACCTCCATCAACAACATATTTTCCTTCAAGATGCACCTTAAAATATGCCACGACTTTTCCTATGCACAAAACAACATCAAGATGAGGACGTGCTTCTTTCTGCATCCCACTGTGTATGATCTTCATGGATGAGGGACATCGACGAACCCACCAACTGTTGTTGTTGTTTCTAAATCATAAGCAAATAAAGGTTATATCTTTGAAAAGACATATCAGGCTATATTTGGAACCTTTGTTTAACCTGTGGAGTTTGACATCATTCGTGTTGATTGCATTAGCTTGATTCACTACTGCCATTCGCCGTATCTAAACAAGCTTCATTATTTGCCCTGCATTATCACTCTAATACGTGCAGTTCAAACCAATCTCTTATACCATCCAAGATAGGGACAATAACCTTTGTTCAGATATTCTCAACTTTACACACCCATCTCTATCTACACATGAAGTATTTGCAATGATAAGAGCCACAACAACCATTCTATACATGTGACCAGTAATAGATTTGAGATCTTTTACTTCATAATAAATCCAACCATTTCTTTTGTGGTATTCACTGGGAAGGTGACTAGAATAAAGTATTGATAGAGGAAGATCATTCAACTGTAAGCTAACAGATAACTCTTTTAAATTTATCGAATACCAACACACTGAACATGAAATTATCATTTCTCTTTATCAAAATGTAAACCAATAACTTTCTATGATTTATTGACATCATCACTCCTGTAGCCAGAAAGAACACCAGATAAGAGTTTGTAGAACCAATATGTAAATGAACAACTGTATTGAATTTCCATTGGCTATAATCTTTTTGTTTTGCCCAAAATCAGTAGACACTAATGGACAAGGTCCATTGGATGACTGAAATAAAGCATAGATGACATTGGGAATTTTGACCAAACCAAGATTTGAGAATGACCGCATAGGTAGCTCAAATGGGATAAATAATATCTATGAAGGTGAGTTGATAAAATGTAATAACTCACGACATGAGAAAATTTTAAAATTTCCATGGGTCAAATATTGGACAACAATAGGATCTAATTAGGGACAAGGATTGTGAGGGACACAGAGAATCCAGAATCATAGGTGAAGACTAGTGCCAATCACTTGGGCAAATAGAGTCAAGGGGAAACAACAAGAGACTTGAGTAAAACCAAAAATGGAATGAAACCAAACAACACACACAATAGGGAAACATAAAGCAAACTATGACACCTATGTACCCAGACTAGGTACAACACACCACCGCTGCCCCAAAGACTATGCAAAACCATTAACTGGCTGGGAAAAATATATACTAGTGTGGAACAGAGGTGCATATTCATGAAGCATTTGCAAACTTAGCAACATATTGAGAACCATGAATGTAAAACTGAGATTTATTAAGGACAAGAGCTCACCAAAATATGTACCAAAGAGCCACTTTTCATCAAAAACTTCTATAAATTCTAGAGAACTCTCCTACATATCATTTATGTCCTCAATTGAAATTAGATCTGTACAAACTCCTCGTGGAAGAAACTAAAAATTCATACCATGAACAGCAACCTTGTTGAGCTTGAATGCAACTTCCCTTTTACTTTCAGAATATGATTCATGCTTTTCTAAAGCTAACTTTGAATTTTTAGATTTGCCACCCAAACCATCTTTCTCCACAACCTGCAAAGGAGGCACAACTACTTCTTCCCCACATAATAAATCATCTTCTGAAATTTCTAAACACCATCTTGGAATGCAACCAACATGGGGTTGAACATCCTCATTCACAAAATCAATATTACTTTCTCCATACTTATTCATATAATCATCCTTTATCCCATGCTTCATAACTTTAGAATTAGATTCAAAATGAGGTGATTCAAGAGTGAAATCATTGCTAACCTTTGTTTGCAGCTCTACCTCTTCATGATTTAATGTGGGAATTTCAACATCTTCACACTCTAGCTGTAGATGATTTAAAAATATTTCCCATGTATCATTCCAACTATTCTTCTCATTAAAAATCCTTTCACTAGCTGCAATAGGAGTTGTTAGACCACCCATATTTGGATATTCAACATAGAGTGTTCTTCTTCAACACATGGTATAGGAGAGTGCACAACATTTTCTTCACAAAGAAGGTTATCATTTGAAACTTCTAAATTTTTTTGAGGTTGCAATCCTTCATTAGTCTCAATAATTTATTTTCCTTTCATAACTTCAGATTTTGAAAAATCATTGCATATATTTATTTCACCTTTAACACAAGCTTCATTTGATGAATCATTTTCAAAAGGTATAATTGCATCTTTGAAGTAAAATGACTCAAAGATGAATTCTTCACTCACCTTTGGCTGCAATATTTCTCCTTTATCATCTTCTTCATGAAACTTGAAAGTCATATATTCTGGTTGTGTATTAGTCATAACTTCATTATCTACACTAAGACATAGAAAGAAAACATCAGGAATGAAACACTCTTTCAGCAAACTCCATGGTGAATCAATCTCTAGGAATGTGACTGTTGATTGTGATTTTTGAATATCACATTCTACAATCATGGGATCAAGTTTGATAGAAAGAAATTCTTCTCCTCTTGCGCAAGGAAAATAATCACCAAGAGGATAAGTAGATTGGAAATGCAATTTATCCATTCTCTCATCAGGCTCTTCTTTGTCTACTTTATCAAATGCTAAATCAATATTATCAAAGACAAAAACTTCCATTTCTGATCTATGATCTAAAAACTCTTTTTCAGGCTCATAAGTGTTGGGAATTAAGGTGTCTCAACCTTTGCAAATTCCTAATGTTGTATTTATTTATCCCATGTTGAGTTGGCATAGTCGGCACCTTGTGTACATGCAGCAGGCTAAATTTTGGTGACTTTGGTAGCTGCAGTTTCCCCCTTGAATAGTTAATAGGGGTTTGGGGGTAGCGCTCCCAAGACGGGGTCAAGGGGCATCTTTGGGCAGTCAAGGGAGGTTATGACAAGTTGTAAGAGGAATAAGATATTTTTAGTCAGTGTTTAAGAAGAAATTTGGTGCAGATGGCAGTGTTGAGAAGTATAAGGTCAGATTGGTTGTGAAGGGGTATTCACAAGTGGAGGGTATAGATTATGGTGAGATCTTCTCTCCCATTGCAAAGCTGACATCCATTCGATTCTTGTTGTCTCTTGCATCAACTTATGACTTGGAGGTAGAATAGATGGATGTGAAGACAACTTTCCTTCATGGTGACTTGGAGGAAGAAATCTACATGTCACAACCAGAGCATTACATCGTGAAAGGTAAAGAAAATTTGGTTTGTAAACTTAAAAAGTCTTTATATGGTTTGAAGCAATCCCCTAGGAGATGGTACTTGAAGTTTGATGCCTTTGTGTTGTCAATTAGATTTGTGAGATCAAAATCAGATCACTGTGTGTATTATAAGTTTGATGGTGATCGTATTCTTATTGTTGCACTGTATGTTGATGATATGTTGCTCATTGGGAAGGGTAAGAATATGATTTCTGATTTTAAATCTCAGTTGTCAGCTCAGTTTGAAATAAAAGATTTAGGGGCAGCCAGGTACATTCTAGGAATGGAAATCAGAAGAGATAGAACCAACAGAAAACTTTGGTTAAGCCAGAGTAAGTATTGAAGACTGTGTTGGATAGGTTCAACATGGCAGATTGTAGACCATTGTGTGTTCCCGTTTCTTTGGGGACAAAGTTCTATATTGAGGATTGCCCAAAATCTCCTAGTGAGGTGGAGGACATGAGCAGAGTACCTTATGCTAGTGCTGTTGGTAGTTTGACGTATGCTATGGTCTGCACAAGACCAGACATTGCCCAAGCAATGGGAGTCCTTAATTGATTTATGGCTAATCCTAGACAAGTTCATTGGGATGTAGTTAAGCGAGTGTTCAGATATTTGAGGGGTAATTCTGAGTATTCCATTTTCTATCATGGTAATATTTCAAGACCTCCACATTTTGTTGATATTCATGGATTTGTGGATTCAGATTGGGCAGGTGACATTGATAGCAGGAGATCCACCAATGCTTATGTGTTTACACTATTTGGTGGTGCTATTAGTTGGATGAGTAAGCAGCAACCTGTTGTTACTTTGTCCATGATAGAAGCTGGGTATATGGTAGCAACTCATGCTTGTAAGGAAGCCATTTGGCTTAAGAGATTGTGTTTAGATATTGGTGTTGATGCAGGTCAAATCACGATCAGTTGTGATAGTCAGAGTACAATTTGCCTTGCGAAGAATCCAACTTTCCATGCTAGAACAAAGCACATTGATGTTCAGTTTCACTTCGTACAAGACATGGTTGAGGATGGAAAGGTAAATTTGGAGAAGGTAGATACTTTGAAGAATGTTGCAGATGCACTGACGAAACTATTGGGCACAAAGAAGTTTAGATGGTGTTTGGAGTCTATGGGCCTCTTGGTCCCTAGCAATTAAATCTTGTCATTGATTTTGGTCCTTGCAAGGTGTCCGACAAGTGGGAGAATGTTGGGAATTAAGGTGTCTCAACCTTTGCAAATTCCTAATGTTGTATTTATTTATCCCATGTTGAGTTGGCATAGTTGGCACCTTGTGTACATGCAACAGGATAAATTTTGGTGACTTTGGCAGCCACGGTTTCCCCCTTGAATAATTAACAACATCTTTGGGCGGTCAAGGGAGGTTATGACAAGTTGTAAGAGGAATAAGATATTTTTAGTCAGTGTATGACAGATTCTCTTACAGCTGTAAGTGCTGTTAGTTATGACAGATTCTATGACAGTTGTAAGGTGCGTAAGAACATCTGTCATAGCCTATTTTGGGACAAGGCACCCACATTGGGATGGGATGTTTGACAAGTGTCCTTAGGCATGGGTTTTGGAGCATGAGTCCAAGATGGATGCCCATCTCTAGAAGGTTCCATATTTGCCTTGTAAACTCTATAAAAACAGGTGCTTGGATGAAAGATAAGTAGTTTTTGTACAGGTACTATTATGCTGCTGGAATATCTCTAGATTCGACATTCGAAGACTCTTGAAAGAGCATTGGCTCTGAAATTGTATTGTAATATGTTATTGTTTACTGTAATACATTTGAGCTATGTTTTGGAGTGTGGGGTTTTTCACCCATAAGGGTTTTCACCACGTATATCTTGTCTCTCTCTCTTCTGTCTACTTTATGTGTGTATGTGTATTGCTGCAATATCTCTGTTAGATGTTCTTGTTGCTGTAGTTGTAAGAACTAAAATTGAATTTGCATACATCTCTCCTCATTAGATTAGTGTAGGAAGTGATTTCCGCACACCTAGCTTCCTTTCAATAAGAAATACCTTTTATCACTTGGTCTTTTTCATCAATATCAAAATTAAAGATTTCTGATTTAGGAGAAAATGTAGAACCATTCATACCTTCTTTCATATCATTGGAGACACAAGTGGCTACATCCATTTCAATTTCAGTAATGAGACCATCTTCGCTCAAGATTCCACATAAAAAGTCATCATTCAATCCATTCAAGCACCAGTTTGGAATGAGAGTGACATCGGGTTCCTTTGATAGTACCTTTTGATTATCCTCTTCAACAAAGGTAGATGATTGTTCAATCTCACTCCTTTGTATGCATGTTGAGAAAGATTCTAGTCGTTTACTTTCAACCTCACTCAAAATTCTTTCTTGTTGCTAATTGTGATTCCATAGCACTAAAAAATCTCTGGGCTCAACAAATGCTTGCACAAAATATTGTTCACCAAGAACAAAAAAGTTATAAGAAACTTAATCCTCTCTCAGGTTCTTCTTTGAGAGTTGGCCGATGAATCTTTTGTTCAAGGTCTTTGAGAAGATAAAACCTGTGATGCAAGCTTTTGAGTAGTGATGTTGATTTGTAATCTTTGGATGGATTTATCCTTTCTTTTCTACTTTAGAGATGCTAGCTTTGAGACTGCTCCACAATAAATGAAGTATTTCATTATCTTCAACCAATATGTCTTCAATTGTTGGCATAGGTTGTCTTATGGCTTTGGGTTGATTTCTTTGATTTGCCTGGTATTGAACCATTTTCTGAGATCTTCAAATAAAATAGAGTCGCCAACCAGGTACCATTAAATTTCTAAGGAAGGAAGACACTGACACTTCGATTCTCCCCAATAGAGTCACCAAAAATTGTTAGCATATAGTTTTGTCACTTCAGAAACACCCTGATCCGACCAACAAGGCAGCAACAAAAGATGCTAACAAATGGAGAAATTGTTGTGAATGCAATGATTCTCCTCTGCGTTTGAGAGGGGTAGCTCCCTCATATGATGTGTGTTTTAAATATTAGGTACTTTTAAATAGAAAGTATGAAAAGGGAAGAGAAAGGGAAAGAGAAGAAGAAAAGTAATCTGCATGTGAACATAAGAAACACAGTACAAATCCCCAAGAGAAAGAAAGTAAAAAACAACCACAGAAGCACAAAGTCCTATGGAAATACCTGTATATTAGAGGAAAGAATGAGGAAATAAATGCAAAGAAACTAGATAAACATAGGAATAACCAGCTTCACAAGGAATGTAGACATAAGAACAACAATCCTGTATTGAAAATGAACTTAGAACAAAAAGTTTCCAATTTTTCCCCTTAACAAAGCTTCCCATACACAGGCAGCAAAAAGATATAGAAAATGAAACCCCTCTTAATGAATAGCACTTCAGTTTTTATAGACTATAGTAGATGGGAATACCAAAAGTTCCACCGCCTACAGAAATTACAAAATGACAGAAAATGAAGATTCACAAATGATTCTTGAGATTTGACATTTGCCTTTATTTCAAAATGGTTTCACATTTCCAAATCTGCATTTCATGAAAACCTCCAGCCTCCTCATATAAAAAAAATATTTGAATAACATTTTGTGCAAGTATTTCAATATCAAGTCCATCTCCCCATGGATCAGGTCCAACCCCATATTGAGAACCTTTTTCAGTACTAGGTTGAGTCACATGCATGCCATATGTCTCTGCTCCATCTGCATCTTTTGGAAGTGTCATTGATCTTGCTTGAAGTCTTCCATGAATCAAAGAACTTATTTTCTGAGAAGTTGCCTCTTCAAACATAAGACTTATGATTTGTAGTGGATTAGATAATAGGCTTCTAGCTCTACATATGTTTCTGAAAGGAGAATCACTCGATCTGTTATCCTCAACTAGCAAGGATATAGCCTGCATGTTGCTTTGCTTCACCTCTCATTTATTGATGTTCGGATGCATGCTTGATTGATAAATTTCTTATCAAATAATGTCCAAATCATCCAATAAGCTTCTTTATCATTAAGATTCAAAATAAATATCTCTTGTAGTATAGCTTCAGTCTGTTTCTCCATTGATTGGACAGCTTTTATAGTTGCAGTGATAGCTTGCTAAAAGATTAACCTACGACCTGTCTCAGCATCTTTTGAAGGTACACACAAAGGTAGTAAGCTTTGCTGAATAAGATCCTTTAAGAATCCTCCTTCAAAGTGACCACATAATATGTCTTGCCTTTTGTACTCAGGGTGAAGGGCCAACAAAGCTTGCTTTTTGCCAAAATTATACTAAGCCATAACTTCATTTGTAAAGTTCTTTGCTATAGGATGAAAAACATCAATGTTGAATATGCACATACTTTATATTTTGATGCAACCCGAGTGAACTTGGCTGCATTGATTTTTCAAGCACAATCTGTTTATTGCCATCAACAAGCACTAAAGCGACAACATCTAACTCATCTATGCTTTGTTGGCAAGAGACACTGCAAGGCATGTCATGTGTTGTCATTGATGCCAACTAAGTCCATTCCACACATCCCCAGTGCAGTATCAGATCATACTAGAAGTCAGTTCCAAGTTTTGTCAAGTCCGGATAGATAAGAACAGGGTATATGGCAGAGTTTAGTATTTTGGTCAGCGGATCTCTCCAGCTAATTATTGTATGTTGCGAATCTGAGGGAGTGTAGAGGAATGTTAGAACAATCCAAATCCAAGATTTCAGCCTCTGGTGACCAAGGGATTAAAATTTATGAGCATCTGAGTACTGGGTCCTAATATGACAGAACAGTTCTATGAAGATCAGGTTGACTCGTGTTAGATCCTTATGTGGATCTAGTAGAAGTATTTTGGTGAGTTGCGTATGGGATATAATATTAGTGGCTGACATGTATAGTGATTTGTAAGTGTTATTTCTGGTACACATCAATATTGAGGTATGGATTCAACCGACAGAATAGAGTACTTGTATTGTTTGTCAAGTTCTTCATAAGGCCGGCAAAAAAGTGATTAAATTTATTGAAGCAGATATATATAGTTGATGGATTCAAGTGTTTTGAGGAAGAAGCATGCATGGAATGATGGAGTAAGTGCGAAAAAGGATAGATTAGAGTATAGAAGAAAAAAGATCTAAGGTCCAGATTATGGAAAGACAGTAAATAGGGTAGAGTGAAAATGAAGTGTGTAAGATTAGTATTCAGTGCTTAACCATAACTAAATCTTTGCATTGGTAGATTCTAATTATCAATTCAAACACATTGTAATATTCTTTCTATAGGTAGTGAGCCTATTGTAGGTAGTGAGCCTTCCTTTGAGTAGTGAGCCCGAATGCATGTCCATTTCCCTTTTTGTAATACTTTTAACAAAGTATAATCTTTGTGGGTTAATCCCCACTATGGCTTTTCCCTTAACTGGGTTTCCACGTTAAAAATCTTGGTGTCAAGTGTGTCATTTGTGTTTCTGCTCATGTGTTATTGATTCTTGCTTATATTATTAATCTGTTAAGAAGTGGCAAACAAGAATTAATTGCAGCAAGTATTAAAGTTTAAGACAACTGATTCACCCCCCATCTCAGTTGTCAGCCCTAATTCTAACAATTGGTATCAGAGCCAAGTTCCTTGAAAGAAGCCTAACATCTTAAGGGAGATCTGGGAAGGAGTTTTTCAATGAGTTCACTCAGAGAACAACTTCAATTAGCTTTGGAAGATCTTGACCAGACCAAAGCAGAAGTGGATGACCTGAAAGCAAACCTTAAAGATGCTGATGATTGCATCAACTTGCTAAAAGATAAATTAAAGAAATCAATGGGAAAAAGGAAGGAGCTACTTCATCAACTAGCTAACCTTATTGAAGAAAATGGCATGAAGGAGGCCTTAGAAGAAAAGACAAAGGAATGTGAAAAGTTGACAAAAGAAGTTTTTGTTCTAAAGCATGAAATGGAGTCTGGGGCAATGAGGCTAACTAAAAAAATTGAGCAAAGGAAGAAGATTGAAGAAGACCTGAATCAAACTCTAAAAGAAAGAACTAAAGAATGTTGTAGATTGGACATAATAGTTGGCCATCTAGAGTCTGATCTACTTGAAAGCAAAGACATTGAGAGAGAACTAGAAAGGTAAATTGTCATTCTCAGACATGACCTAGAAGTTGCAAATGAATACAAAGAGAAGTTCAAGATAAGCTTGGCTAAACTTGAAGCACTGCTTGAAAGTCAGAAGAAGGTTGATGACAAGCATGGTCTTGGATATGAGAAAGATGAAACCTCCAGATCCAGACAAAGAAATTTTCAACCAGGGAATGTGAGAAACAGACCTAGAAGACCTCCGGTAAGACAACCTAATGCTCAAAGGTATCCATCTTTCAATGGAAATTATTTCAAGTGCAATAAATTTGGTCATAAAGCTATTCAATGCAGAAGTAGAGTGAATCAAAGTAGTCCATCCTTCTCCGGTCAATGCTTCAATTGTAAGAGGTATGGTCATAGATCAAATGAATGTAGAAGTATGATAATAAATAATCTTGACAATAAAGGAAATAGCAATTCTTTTAATGGCTACTGCTTTGCATGCAATGGATTTGGACACATGGCCAATCAGTGTAGATCAAGAGTGAATCAACAAAGAAATGTTGCATGCTTTAATTGCAATAGATCTGGTCATGTTGCAAGATTCTGCAGAAGCAAGAATAATGGAAGAAGAGATCCAGTAAACAGAAAACCAGATCAGCAGAGACAAGACAAAGATAAGGGTAAAGTTGATGTGAATGAGATCCAGAATGAAATGAACAAGACATGGGTGAAGAAAGATGCAATGAACAATGGTGATAGGTCCACACCGGAATCTAGTACTAATAATTCCTCCGCGAATTGCATCAAGAGTTTTGGCTCAAGGGGAGCTGCATTGAAAATCAAGTTCCCTCGGCCAATAAGTGGGTGCATAAATATGACACGATGAGAAAAGATAATTTGGGTTACTACAGATCATTTAAAAGAATTTTTAGGAGAAAAGAAGTGGATTTAATGATTTACGGAGCGATTCATAAGTAACTACATCAAGGAACCGAGTAACCATATTAAGTTAGGGCAACAAATGTATTGCAATGACAAATTAGGTTTTGTAGAGGATAAAGGTCTCACTCAAGCATTTGAATCACTTTGCATTCGAAGAGAACAAGAAGAAGAGCATCTGCACCAAAAATCCTAAGATAGAAGCACGAAGAACAAATTCGACTAAAAATTGATCAACCCTAACTCAATGGAAGAAAAAGGTACTTTTCTATGAAGCTTTGAAATTATAATCTGTTGAGGTGGCTACTCCTCTTGTTGTTGATATTACCAAAAGGCCTCATCCAAAATTTAAGAAGCATCCTTACAAGTCAGTCGAAGTCGAACCATTAGGTGCATTTTTTGGTGTCCCATACAGAGTACTGCATGTAAAAAATATTAGGGCATACATCCACTGCAATGTGGATGAATTTGGAAATCTGAGATTGCTTGAATTGTTTGTGAACCATCTAAAGGATGATAACCATGATTTGAAACCAGAATTCAAAACCCTAGAGAGCAAACAATTTCTACAAGTCATTGAATTTCTAATATTTGATGAGAGTGAGTGGGTTCATTACATCTTGAGATGAATACATGATCAGTTCATATGGCTGTTGAAACCTTTCAAGATTACGAAGGATGTTATCTGAAATGTGACTGGGTTAAATTCAATCGGTGGATTACCTATGTTGAAATCTATAAAAAACTAGACTGTTACTGATGCAACCGGTGCCAAGTTTGACCAAAGGGCAATGACCATCAATGACATTACTGAACTGGATGTTAAGTTTGCCTCTATGGTGATTGGTTACAATATTTATCACTCCAGCAAGGAGAACTCTATCTCCAGAACTGCCATATATGCAGCATATCAAATGTTGAAAGAAAATGCAAATTATGACCTATGTGAGCTATTACAAAATTAACTGATTGAGAACTTGAGAAAAATTAAGGACAAGAAAAACACCTTCAAATATGGTTCTCTGATCATATGTTTATTCTTCTACTTCATGAATGAAGTGTTTGGAGTAAAAGGTGTACAATGGGCTAGTAACAGACTAGTTGCATTACATATAAGGGATCATCTACACAGCATTGGAGATTCTAAGGCATAGAAAACTGCAATCTAGGGATACTTTAAAAGTTTTCAGAGTATGATGCACTCAAGGGAAAGAATCCCCAAATCAATAGTTGAGAAGTACGAGGATGAAATTTGCTTTATGGTAGACACTGATTAGTTCCTAATGGAGGCTATGGAACCTAGAACTGTATGGATTATGCCTATGGGCTATGAGGTTGATGAAAAGATCTTGGACATATATGCTCAACATCTCCAGAGCAAATCAAAAGACACCTATGTTGAAAGGTTTGGAACGTATAAGGAGCTAAGTTTAAAATTGCATGTTGAGCTCAGGCAACCAAAGACCAAGAGAAAAGTTTAGAGGCAAGTTGAAAAGTATGTTGAAAGATTTGGTCTAACCAAGGAAGCAATGAAGCAAAACAGAGAAAGAATTGAGAAGGCTGGAAAGGAGAAATAAGATAAGAAACAAGAAAAAGCTTCGATGGAACCATCCTCCACTTCAAGGACTACTAGAAGCTCTACTGCTACCTCTATTCCCCTTAAACCTACAAAACTATAAGACAAATCATCCAGTAAGGAAATGAAAAGAACAAAAGTAATGGCAAAAAGGCCATATGGAAATTTAGAAGAAACAGATGAAGAGAAGACAGATACAGATGATGAACTTAAGGAACTAAAGGCCACATGTGCTAAAGCTATTAAAGTATTTGAAGAAAAGCCCTCTGGAAGCAAGAAGATAATAAAGAGACAAAAATCAGAAGCTGATACTGAGAAGAGAATTCCCTTTGTGAAAAACATTGTCAAGACAATCACTGTTGATGGGAACTTAAAACCATTAACTAAATTCTATGATCTCTGCAGTAATGCTGACAAAAGACTCTTGGAAGAAGCTACTATCAAGTACTTGAATGTGTTCAATCAAGCATTGGTAGAAATTTTGTTTGAAGTTCCAAAAGGTCTAAAGGATATATTGGAAATTAGGAAAGAAGCTACCAAGGCAAAAGATATGGAGTTAAGAGAACATGTACTGACCACTCTATGTCCAATAATCTCCAGCAGAGAAGTAGATAAAATCTTCAAAGAGGTGAAAAAAACATTCAGGAGCAAGAAGAGAATGAATAAACTGATGATTGGAGAGATAGATGAAATAGTTTAAGAAACTGAACAAATTTTGAGAAAAGCATTGGACAAGAACAAGTTCTTTGTTGTATCAGATGAGCCTGCTGATGACACACCAGTCCTAGATGAAGAAGAGCAGCAGAAGGATGAGAAACAATATGGAATAGATGACTACTTTGTTCTGGAAGTGGAGAAAATAAACAAGGAAGATACAAAGATGGTGGATAAAACTGATGATGTAGGAGATACTCTAACTCCTCCTGATCAATCTAGAAAAGAAGACAATGATGAGAATACTGTTGCTACACAAGATCCTTTGGAATAGATTTCAAATGGTGAGGACAAAGGAAAGAATCCCCCTATAGATGACATAGAGAAAGGTGAAGCAGAGAAAGAAGAAGTCAAAAGTAAGGAAGATAAAGCAGAAGAAGATGGTGCAAATGTTGATGTATCCAAACAAAATAGTCCTGTCACTGAGAAAACCCAAGGAAAGGAAGGTGGTCCAGAAATTATGGCAAGAGACATTGCAGATGTAGTAAAAAGTTTTCTGAGTAAAGAGATGCTAGAGTTTGATGAACCTAAACTGATTCAAGGACCACTCAACCTAGATACTTTCTCTCTAGTCCAATTGATGAAGATAGTATCTTTCACACAAGCCAAGGCAAGAGAAAAGGTATTGAAATATCACATAGAGGACAATAAGTTGCTAGGCCTTGCATCCAGTATATTGGGGAAGATAATGCCAACGTTCCAGAAGAATCCATCTGATTCTCCCTTTAGAAATTTGAAGAGCCTTGTAAATTCTATAAGTACACACTTTGAGTCCTTTGAAAAATTTGCTGAAATTAAAGTTCAGAATGAATTTAATAGCAAAAGATTTGATGCACTTAAAGGCATGATTGGGTTAGATAGAGTGGTGCTAGATAACAGTATAAAGAGTATTCAAAATGCTCTTTCAGAAGGAGGCAGTGTATACAATTTTTGTTTATCTACTCCTAAAGTCATATAGGATATACAAGATAAAATAAAAGACTCCAAATAGAAATTGTCAAGTATGTCCCAAGCTTTTGATCCGTTGACAGTATCAATGGCAAGTACGGAATGTCAAGCAATCAACCTGATGGAAGAAATAAAGAAGTTGACAAGAGAAAAGGAGAACATTGAAGAAAGAATGGGTGAGCTTCGGGGACTGATTTCCCCTAAGATAGAAGCAATGTTTAATGTTGTGACAGAAGCCCAAACTGCTGCACAAACAGGTGATCCCATTGACCTCCAGAAGGCTGAAGCACAAGCATTTTTCCTCAATGGCCACATTTCAACTTTGAATAGTATGAAGAAGAGTTGGGATACATAGTTGGTCCTACTGAAGAATATTTTTGGAGATATACTTAAGTATATGTAAATACAACTTAAGGATTGGTTGTACATATTCGGCATTGTATATAGAATTTTTGGTAAATTTTGGCTTACGGATCCCACCCTTTGCCATTGATGTCAAAGGGGGAGTAGTGGAAGAATATATAAGTGTACACAGTAGGGGAGTCAGTCATGACAGTCATTTTTCACTAAGTATGTCCATCAATGCCAAAGGGGGAGATTGTTGGCAAGAGACATTGTAAGGCATGCCATGTGTTGTCATTGATGGCAACTAAGTCCATTCCACACATCCACAGTGCAGTATTAGATCATACTAGAAGTCAGTTCCAAGTTTTGTCTAGTCCGGATAGACAAGAACATGGTATATGACAGAGTTCAGTATTTTGGTTAGCGGATCTCAACAACTAATTATTGCATGTTGCGAATCTGAGGGAGTGTAGAGGAATGTCAGAACAATCCAAATCCAATATTTCAGCCTCCGATGACAAAAGGATTAAAAGTTATGAGCATCTGAGTACCGGGTCCTAATATGATAGAACAGTTCTGTGAAGAACATGCCGACTTGTGTTAGATCCTTATGCGGATCTAGTAGAAGTGTTTTGGTGAGTTGCGTATGGGATATAATGTTAGTGGCCGACATGTATGGTGATCTTCAAGTGTTATTTCTAGTACACATCAATATTGAGGTATGGATTCAACTAACAGAACAGAGTACTTGTATTGTTTGTCAAGTTCTTCATAAGGCTGACAGAAAAGTGACTAAATTTCTTGAAGCAGATATATATAGTCGATGGATTCGAGTGTTTTGAGGAAGAAGAATGCATGGAATGATGGAGTAAGTGCAAAAAGGGACATATTAGAGTACATAAGAGAAAAAATCTAAGGTCTGGATTATTGAAAGACTGGATTATTGAAAGATAGTAAACAGGGCAGAGTGAAAATGAAGTGTGTAAGATCAGTATTCAGTGCTTAACTAGAACTGAATCTTTACATTGGTATGCTAATTATCAGTTTAAACACATTGTAATCTTCTTTCTGTAGGCAGAGAGCCTACTGTAGGTAGTGAGCCTTCCTTTGAGTAGTGAGCCTGAATGCATGTGCATTCCCCTTTTTGTAATACTTTTAATAGAGTATAATCTTTGTGGGTTAATCCCCACCATGGTTTTTCCCTTACTAGGTTTCCACATTAAAAATCTTGGTGTCAAGTCTGTTATTTGTGTTTATGCTCTTGTGTTATTGATTCTTGCTTATATTATTAATCTGTTAAGAAGTGGCAAAGAAGAATTTAACTGTAGCAAGTATTAAAGTTTAAGACAACTGATTCACCCCCCTCTCAGTTGTCAGCCCTAATTCTAACATGCTTAACATTTACATGCACCCCTATTCACCAGAGCCTTGCATAATTTTCATTGCAAAGATAATTAGTAATTTGCACTCTTTCTTTCTCATCAATTTCTGTATTGGCTGCCTCACAAAGCATTTGAACCTTCTCTGCATCAAGTCCAATAATATTGACCATGACACTCTAAACAACATCTGATGTTTCTTACATTGCTTTGCCTCTGAGCTTAACAAGTTTGAGTCCATCCTCAAAACTAAGAGCACCAACAAATGCAAGTGTTGTATATTAACCAAGGTTTAGTCCACATGTCATAGATGAAAGATTTGAAAGTTTTAATATAGCAAAGCATAGTACATCTAAAGCTTTAGCAAAACTAGCATGATACTCAAGACATCCAACAACATTCTCCATATCCCATGCTACCATTATTGATCGTTGTCTCCAATTTAAGGAAGAACCGTATGTCTTAGTATTAGTAGACAAATATCTAATGCAATGATCTAGGCTTTCCATACCATCCACATCGGGGGTCATTCTACGATTGATTATCCTCATGGCTGGCATAAACAATCTTTGGTATCTCCCTCTGATGTCTACTTTTGTATCTCGACCTCGTGAACTACCTAGAACTTCCAGAACTTGATTTCTTGCTAGCATCATCATAACTAGGAAATGCTTTATATTTCACGAATATCTTTACTGCTCCTTTGAAATAATAGCGCTTCACAACAATTTGCATGCATATATACGAGAGCATTTCCAGCTGTAATACCTCATAGAAATTCAGAGTTTCAGCATGAGATGATTGCTGATGAGGGTTATGCAATGGTCATTTACACCTGTCAAAAGAATTTGTTTGAAAGTCATGCCATTTCTATACATACAAACAACATTTGCTCGAAAGTTTCTGAAGCTTTTTCGAATAGAACCTCTGACAAAATCTGCTTTTAATGTCTCATTTGGGCACAAAAGGTGCTGACGAGATTTGAGAGATTGGCGAAGGTGGTGGGATGACTGCCAGCTATGTTTTCTTGGAAGTTTCTAAATCAACTTAACCAATCCGCTTGAGTATTTCAAACTATAATATATGGTATGACACATGCCAACTGCATCGGCATGAAAGTTTCCAAAGCCTTTTCGATAGATCCATGAAAGTTAGTGTTACTACCGCCAATTACATGCAACTTGAAAGGTTTTGAAGCTTTTTCAACAAATCCATTTTGTGCATATCTTGTAAGATATCATCTCCCATTTGGCAAGGCAATAACCTTTTTAAATGCTTTTGCATTTGCATGGCTATCAGCTAGTATCTCCAACCATAATGCCTGACAAAAATCTCCCTTTTATAGTGTTGAGAACACACTGACATAGGCTGAAAAGAATGCTATCTGTTGTTGTCCTAGCACAGGCTGTGTGAGTGCCGATTGAGGAAGATTTAAATTGGCGTTACGCTTGCAAACTGTAGTTGCTTTGATTTTTTCTTTTGAAATATTTTGGCATTGAGTAAGCAGCGGCTTTCACAGTGAAATGGAGATAAGGCAATTGTGATTCAGAGTCAGAGCAATACACCATTTGGTTGTGTAATTCCATGACTTTCAAATGGTTCTTTATGTTTCATTGGAAGTTCAATAACCTCTTTGATCTTCTTGATCTGTTGATCAAAACCTCCAATCATATCATAAGTAGGATCTGACACTTTCTCCACCTTTGTTAGATTCACCAAAGGATCTACTTTGTTTGGCAAGTGCAACATATAACTATCATTATGAAGAGCTACTCTTGTAGGTGTAATTTTTGTTGTGTCAATGTTCTTATCTCCATCAACAACATATTTTCCTTCAAGATGCACCTTAAAATATGCCACGACTTTTCCTATGCACAAAACAACATCAAGATGAGGACGTGCTTCTTTCTGCATCCCACTATGTATGATCTTCATGGATGAGGGACATCGACGAACCCACCAACTGTTGTTGCTATTTCTAAATCATAAGCAAATAAAGGTCACATCTTTGAAAAGACATATATTAAGCTATATTTGGAACCTTTGTTTAACCTATGGAGTTTGACATCATTTGTGATGATTGCATTAGCTTGCTTCACTGTTGCCATTCACCGTATCTAAAAAAGCTTAATTCTTTGCCCTACATTATCACTCTAATACGTGCAGTTCAAACCAATCTCTTATACCATCCAAGATAGGGACAATAGCCTTTGTTCAGATATTCTCAACTTTACACACCCATCTCTATCTACACATGAAGTATTTGCAATGATAAGAGCCACAACAATCATTCTATACATGTGACCAGTAATAGATTTGAGATCCTTTACTTCACAATAAATCCAACCATTTCTTATGTGATCTTCACTGGGAAGGTGACCAGAATAAAGTATTGATAGAGGAAGATCATTCAACTGTAGGCTAACAAATAACTCTTTTAAATTTATCGAATACCAGCACACTGAACATGAAATTATCATTTCTCTTTATCAAAATGTAAACCAGTAACTTTCTATGATTTTTTGACATCATCACTCCCATGGCCAGAAAGAACACTAGATCAAAGTTTGTAGAACCAATATGTATACGAACAACTGTATTGAGTTTTGATTGGCTACAATCTTTTTGTTTTGCCCAAAATTAGTAGACACTACTTCACAAGGTCCATTGAATGACTGAAATAAAGCATAGATGACATTGGGAATTTTGACCAAACCAAGATTTGAGAATGACCTCATAGGTAGCTCAAATGGGATAAATAATATCTATGAAGGTGAGTTGATAAAATGTAATAACTCACGACATGAGAAAATTTTAAAATTTTCATGGGTCAAATATTGGAAAACATGCGGTAAGTTTTGTTGTTTGGAATCTTATCCTAAGTGATTATATGGATGGAGCCGACATATGTGAACATGATTCAAGTGTTGTTTTGATCTGCTATGTATTTTGGTAAATGATTTTGGTTGACAAGTTATGACTACACGCTACATCTTAGTATGCCGACCTAATGTGTAAATGTCAAATGTTGTGGATATATATGATCAAATTTGGTGTTTGGGGGGTGAAGTGTGTGAATGTGATTGTGGCTTCAATGTGTGAATATTTATAAGAGCGACAAGATTAAAAGAAGAGAGATCTTGTTTGATGTAGAAGCAGAACAACAAAATAGGGCAGTCAAAGATGAAGAGTTTTGAGACAGTATTTCTGAGCTTCATTGGAACTGTAACCATGCATGTGTAGATGCAATCAGAGTAGTTCAAATTGGCAGTGAACCACCCTTCTTCTTTCTTTCTTTCTCTAGGCAGTGAGCCTTCGGGTAGTGAGCCCTTCTTTTGGGTAGTGAGCCCTGGGTAGTGAGCCTCTATTGTAATTTGGTATTGTTCCTCCATAATATATTGTGAGCTAACACTCACCGTGGTTTTTCCTAGTTTTGGGTTTTCCACGTAAAAATCCTAGCGTTCATGTGGGATGGTTTGTGGTTGTTTCTTCTATGTTTAATTTGCTTTGTTATTGCATGCGGTAAATGAATTACTAGTTTATTAAAAAAGAAGTTTAATAGAGTACTGATTCAAACCCCCTCTCAGTACTTTGGGTGTTCAACATCTCTCATAAAATCATCCCTCATTGATCCTTGAGGTATACACAATCGTTTCCCTTTGAACAACAAACCTTCCTGAATAAAATACTCCAAGTGTTCTATCTTTCCCTACTGGAATCATACAAGAAGCCAACGCTTCCTTGAAATCAACATCATCCTTATACAATTCTCTCATAGAATCTAAACCAACCACATTTACTCTCAATTCATTCAAGAACAAACATCTCCTACTCAATTCATCAGCTACTCTATTAGATTTTCCACTTCTATGTTTAAAAAAAAAAGAATAACTATGTAGAAATTCAACCCCTTTTGTGTGTCTTTGATTCAACTTACCTTGGCTATTAATGAACTCCAAAGCATGATGATTAGTATATAAAAAAAATTCTTTTAGTAGCAACACTGTCTCTACTTCTTGAGTGCTTGTACAATTGCATAGAATTCTTGATCATACACATAATATTTCTTCTTTGCTTCAATTAGCTTCTCATTGAAATATTTAATTGGTTTCCCCTGTTAGGGTTAGCCGACAGAAGATATCAATTAAATGCAAATAAAGATTAAACAGAGGAATAAAAATACACATAAATAATAACAGTGAGAGACAATATTTAACGTGGTTCACCCAAACTTAGGCTACATCCACCAACAGAGAATCCAATATTATTATCCAGTAAATCAAAACTGATTACAATCAGCAATCCCTGCAACTTAATACCATTGCAAATGCTACAATACGCCAATAGAAACCCTAACCCTTAGCTGCTTTTATCAAGCTTTTTGTCGATTAGAAAAATAGGGTTTTCTTATGTCACTACCCCTGGACCCCGCAAGGGGCATTGCCCCTTGACCCTGTCTTGGGAGTGCTGCCCCCAACCCCCCACAAGGGGCACTGCCCCTTGACCCCGTAGGAATTTGGGGGGAAATTGTGCTGATAAAAGTGGGGTAAATTTAACCTCCGAGTCTAATGAGGCTCCATATAACAATAATCTCCCACTTGGAGACTAATTAGACTCCACACCATATCGTCTCCCACTTGGAGACTGATCATAACACCACTGACCCTATAGCTCCCACTGGAAATAAGCACCCTGGACTTTGCTATTTTTTTTTTAATTCTTGAAGACCACCCGAAGCTGAAGAGGAGCTCAACTTCTCCCTTGTCACTACCTTTGTAAAAATATCCACTAGATTTTCATCTCTATGTATCTTTTCTAGCCTTAACTATCCATCATCCAATACCGACTGAATGAAGTGATACCTCAATTGTATGTGTTTGGTCTTTGAATGCAAGGTAGAATTCTTTACAAGATGTATGTCACTCTGACTGTCCATAAATAAATAACTGTTAGCCTGTTGTTTGTCCAATTCTTCCATGAAAGATTGTAGCCATATCATCTCCTTGCTTGCCTCTGTTGTAGTTACATACTCTACCTTTGTGGTGGATAAAGCAACCACCTTTTGTAATGTGGAAATCTAACTCACTGCTATCCCACCTACAGTAAAGAGATAACCTGTAGTACTCCACCTGGTATCAATATCTCCTACCAAATCTGAGTCTACATAGCCTGCTAAATCAATATTATATCCTCCAAAACATAAGTGTTTATTCGATGTACCTCTTAAATATCTGAGAATCCATTTTACTGCATTCCAATGCTCCAATTTAGGATGACTCATATACCTACTTACAACTCCTACAACATGTGCAATATCTGGTCTCATGCATACCATGGCATACATTAAACTTCCTCCAGCTGAAGCATATGGTGCCTTGGACATTTTTTCTTCCTCCTCTGGTGTATTAGAACACATCTCCTTAGTCAATTTCAAATGACTGGGTAAAGGTGTGCTGACAGCTTTTCCATTCTCCATATGGAATCTTTGCAACACCTTTTCAACATAATCAGCCTGAGATAGAGTCAATTTTCTATTCTTCTTATCTCTACAAATTTTCATACCAAGGATTTGTTTTGTTACCCCCAAATCCTTCATAGCAAATTACTGTGCTAACTGATGTTTTAACTCTCTTATGTGATCCATGTTAGACCCTGCTACAAGCATGTCATCAACATATAAACATAAAATAATGTAGCTGCCATTATCCAACCTCTTGAAATAAACACAATGGTCAGAATTACACCGGATGTAGCCTTGCTCAGCCATAAAACTATCAAATTTCAAATACCATTGTTGAGGTGCTTGTTTTAGGCCATACAAACTCTTCTTCAATTGCACACCTATTTCTCCTTACCTTTGACCTCAAATCCTTGGGGCTATTCCATATATATCTCCTCCTCCAAATCACCATGGAGAAAGGTAGTTTTCACATCTAGTTGTTCCAAATGCAAATCTTCAACAACCACAATACTTAAAACAGTACGAATAGAAGTCATCTTAACAACCGGAGAAAAAATCTCATCAAAATTAATGCCCTTTTTCTATGCAAATCCTTTTACAACTAACCTGGCCTTAAATCTTTTCTTACCTCCATCTTCCTCTTTCAGCCTATAAACCCATTTGTTTGGTAAAACCTTTTTAGCTGCAGACAACTTACATAATTCCCAAGTTTAATTTTTTAGCAAGGAGTCCATTTCTTCTTTCATTGCGTGCTCCCACTAAACATTTGTATCCACCTGCATAGCTTCATCACACCCTTCTGGTTCACCTGTATCTGTTAACAAAATAGAATACAAAGAGGGAGAAAACCTTTCAAGAGGTCTACTTATCCTTGCTGACCGTCTAACATTCATCGGAGTTTGTGGTATTTCTTGTTTCTAGTGCGGAGCATGAGGAACCACTGGAACATCACTATTTGGAGTATCATCTAGCACCACATAATCCTTTTCTTTCTTCTCATGCTACTACAACTGATCTTTGTACAACACCTTCTCATTGAATACAACATCCCTGCTTCTCACAATTTTCTGATTTTTAAAATCCCAAAGCCTATAACCAAATTCATCAATGCCATATCCAATGAAGGTACACTTTTTTGATTTTGCATCTAGCTTGGTTCTATTTTTAGAATCTACATGTGTAAATGCTTCACATCCGAAGGTTTTGAAAAAAGAATAACTCACCTTCTTACCTGTCCATGCTTCCTCTGGAATACCACAGCCCAAAGGAATTGAAGGACCTCTGTTAATTAAATATACAGTGGTGTTGATAGCCTCTACCCACATGTTAAAGGTAGCCCAACATGCAATCTCATGGTCCTTACACACTCCATTATTGTCCTATTCATGCGTTCAGCCACTCTATTTTCTTGTGGAGTCCCTGGAACCATTTTCTGCCTACGAATTCCATTAAAGGAACAATAACCCTCAAATTCTTTGTTGCAATACACACCACCATTATCAGATCTAAGACATTTTAATCTTTTACTTGTCTCATTCTCAACCAAGCTTCTCCATTTCTTAAATGTTTCAAATACATCAGATTTCTGCCTAAAGAAATAAATCCAAACCTTCCTAGTTGCATCATCTATGAATGTAACATAATACCAAGAGCCACCAAGAGAAGATACCTGAGCTAGTCCCCATACATCTGTATGCACAAGCTCCAACTTTTCATCTTACTTTTGTTTCCCATCCTAGAGAAAACTGACTCTCTTTTGTTTGCCATACACACAACTTTCACATAAATCCATATTAATACATTTTAGACCTGGTAAAACTTTCTTAGAATGAAGTACCTTCATACCTTTTTCATTGATATGCCCAAGTCTATTATGCCACAGTGTTGTCTCAGAACCTGCAACAACTGTTTCAGTCTCTTTCTGCGAACCTGCAGCAACTGTTCTTGAACCTGTTTGGTTTTTCTCTGCAATAGCTAAAGTAGAAGGAACAGTATGACTTGTACAAAGATATAAGGTCCCTACTTTCACACCTTTTGCTACTACTAAGGCACCTCTTGTAACCTTCCAATTTTTATCAGTAAATGTAACAATGCAACCTTCATCAGCTAGCTACCCTGTTGAAAATAAATTCCTACTCAGCCTTGGAACGTGCCTTACCTCTTGTAGTAGCCAATGATTCCCATTCTACAACTTAATCTTCTACAACTTAATCTTGATTCTTCCCTTTCTAACAATCTGACAGGGTTCGTTATCTCCCAAATAAACCAGCCCAAAATCCTCTTGGACATAATCAAGAAAATAACTTCTATGGGGTGTAGCATGAAATGAGGCCCCTGAATCTAAAACCCATGAATCATCAACATTATCTAGGGAAAGAATTAAAGCATCATCTTCTGATTTATTACTTACCACATTTGCCTCCTTATTGCCTTCTTGTTTGTCTCCTTTATTCTTCTGAGACTAGCAATCTTTCTTCAGATGAGCTGGTTTCCCACAGTACCAGCAATCCTTCTATCCTTTGGTTTGGGACTTCTTGTCCTTTGATTTTCTTTGTGACTTCCCTCTAGAACCTTTTCCTCTCTCCTTTGATCCGCCCCTTCTTTCTGCATTCAAAACACTACCTGATGTGGACCCTCCTGAGCTTTTCCGTTGCATTTCCTCACTAAGGATAACACCGACAACATCATCAAATTTTAAAGTGTTTGAACCAGAGATAGAGTTACTTACAGCCATTACCAAGATATTCCAACTTTTTGGCAGAGAACATAAAACCAAGAGAGCCCTCACCTCTTCATCAAATTTCACTTTTACATAAGTTAACCGACTGACAATCGTATTGAACTCATTTAAATGATCTGTCACAGATCCACCTTCAATCATTTTTAGATTAAACAAATGCTTCATGAGAAATACCTTATTTGAGGCTGAGGGTTTTTCATACAATTTAGCCAAAGCTTTCATCAATTCACTTGTTGTTGTCGCTTCTGTTATATTGAATGCCACAGATGGTGCCAGGCACAACTGAATGGCTCCCAGTGCCTTTCTATCTAAAAGATCCCAATCCTCATCCATCATTCCTACTAGTTTCTTGGATACTCCTTCCAACAGCCTCCATAAATCCTTCTGATAGAGGTAATCCTCCATCTGCATCCTCCATAACTGATAGTTCTGTCCATTAAATTTATCAACCTTTAATTTACCCTCATCCACCATTTCTCCCACTTAACCATGAGACCTTCCTGTAGATGATAATTGAACACAACCCGCTCTTATACCACTTGTTAGAGTTAGCTGACAGAAGATATCAATTAAATGCAAATAAAGATTAAACAGAGGAATAAAAATACACATAAATAATAACAACGAGAGACAATATTTAACATGGTTCACCCAAACTCAGGCTACATCCACCAACAGAGAGTCCAATATTATTATCTAGTAAATCAAAACTGATTAGAACCATCAATCCCTGCAACTCAATACCATTGCAAATGCTACAATACATTAATAGAAACCCTAAACCTTAGCTGCTTTTATCAAGCTTTTTGTCGATTAGAAAAATAGGGTTTTCTTATGTCACTGCCCCTGGACCCTGCAAGGGGCGCTGCCCCTTGACCCCGTAGGAATTTGGGGGGAAACTACGCTGATAAAAGAGGGGTAAATTTAACCTCTGAGTCTGATTAGGCTCCATATAACATCCCTCTTGACTAAGGACACCTTTGATCGTTTTACCACTTCAATCACAATCCACTTGAAAAACTTTCCCAAAGTCAAGTAGTACCAAAACTAGCTGTTCAGTCGCTTTACTCTTCAAAATTCTGAGACTCTTCTTAGCTTCTGCCATTCACACAAACTCCTTCCTATTACCCATCATTGTCTCAGTAATAGGTGCACAAATCCCACTGAAATTTTGAATGCACTTCCTATAGAAGCTCGCCAAGCCATGAAAACTTATGGCTTCAAACATACTAGAGGTGAAGGCCAATCCACAATCGCCTTGAGCTTTTATGGATCCATTTCAAACCATCAACAAAAACTACAAAACCTAAATAAACTAACTCCTCCTTCATGAAATTACATTTCTTCAAATTTACTAGCAATTTCTCTTCTCTTAACCTCTGCAATACTGCCCTAACATGCAACAAATGTTCTTTTGTTTTACTGAAAATCAAAATATCATCAAGATATACAATAAAAAACTTACCAAGAAATGACTTCAACCCTTTGTTCATCAACCTCATGAAGTGCTAGGAGCATTAGTCAACCCAAATGGCATTACCAATCACTCATATAATCCATCTTTTGTCTTGAAAGCAATCTTCCACTCATCCACTTTTCAAATCAATCTTCATGAAATATTTGGCTCCACTTAAGCAATCCATCATATCATCCATCTGTGGTAATGCAAATCTATACTTGATTATTATTTTATTTATAGCCTTCGAATCTGTACACATCCACCATTCTCCATCCTTCTTCGGTGTCAGCACTGTTGGTACAACACATATAATGAGACTTGCCCTGATCAACCCCTTATCCAACAATTCTTGTACTTGCCTATTTATCTCCTCATTCTCCATAAGCATCATCCTAGATGGTTCCTTGTTTGGTAAACTCACACCAAGGATCAAATCCATACAATGACTAATATTTCTCACAGGTGGCAATCCATCTGGCAACTCGTTTTTCATTATATCTAAATATTCTTCTAGCATCTCTTAAATTTTCATGGGTAGTTCTTATTATTTTTCTATTGTCATCACCACTTCAGGTTTGGGAATAAAAGAAAAACATGACCCTCCTTTCTTCAATTCTTTCAAGAATTTCTTTCCAAAAACCAAACAAACTCTAGTATTACTTTCTACTTCATCTTACTTATCCTTCATAGGATTTAAAGTATACTCCTTCCCATCCTTCTTTATCCTATATGTATTTGTTATCCCATCATGAACAACTTGTCTATCAAACTACCATGGTCTACCCAGCAAAATATGGTATGCATCCATCAACAGTATATCACACAGAATTTCATCCTTATAACTACCAATTTGAAAAGTAACTAAACATTGCTCACTTGCCACCAATTGCCACTCTTTCTACAACCAAGAAAATTTGAAAGGACTGGATGCTTCAATGACTTCAATTTTAGTTTGTTATCCATTTCTTTAGACATAATATTGTCTGTACTACCATTGCCTACTATCACCTTACAACATTTACCACCTACCTTACATTTGGTTTCAAACAAGTTTCTCATCTAAACAAGTTTAGATTTCTCCTTCTCTGGATTCGACAAAATCCTCCTCAACATCAAGGATTCTCCATCTTCAAGATCTTCTCCACACTTTGTTGAAGCCATGCTTTCACATTTTGCTTGCGCCACATTTACTCTTGCATCTTTGCCTTTCCCACTAGTTATTTGAGGACATTCAAATGCTCGATGTCCAATCTCTACACATTGAAAACAAGTACCACTGAGTACTCTTCCCCTGCCTCTTTCAAAAGATCCTTAGCCTCTAAAATAATTACCCCTTCCTCTTGAGGAATCTCCTCTTCCTTTACTTTTCTGGGTATTTGTTTGTGATGAATTGGCCTCTCCTTGTTTATTCCGGTATCCTCTTCCTTGTGAAAATTAACTCCTACCTCTAGAATTATTTTGATTTCTAGAAAGCTTATCTTCAACCTTCAAGGCATATTGATAGGCTTCCTCAACACTTGTGATTCACACCATACTTAATTCATCTTGAATAGAATAGTAAAATCCATTGATATATCTAGAAACCTTCTCAGCAGCATCATCAACATGACCAGCTTGAATATTTAGTTTGTAGAATTCTTCAGTATATTCTTGTACATTCTTCTCCCTTTGCTTCAGATTCTGCAATTTCTTGAACAAACTAATTTGATAGTCTATAGGTAGAAACTTGGCCTTCAATTTGGTTACAATTCTTTCCTAGGTTTGAATTTTCTCCTTTCCCTTTCTCTGTCGTTCCATCTGAACATGTTCCCACCATAGGGAAGCATGACCCTTCAACTTTGTGCAGACAAACTTCACTTTCTTGGGGTCTTAAACCGATTCAAAATCAAAGTATTTTTCATCTCCAATATCTAGTCAATTAATTCTTATAACTGAGAGGATCTAAATGTGGCTAACTACTTATTTTGGACTTTGCTCTCAAAAATCTCCTTTTTGGTTTGTCTCCTTTATTCACATCATCTTCTCTCACGTCAACTTCTTCATCCTCACTCACATCTTCAACATGCACTCCTCTGCACTACATCATCTCTATAGCATCTAATTGTGTGGTTATTCCTCTCAACATTTCCATAATCACCATATCTCCTTTTGGTCCTCTTCTTTGAGGTCCTCTCTATGACATGTCTTCTTCAGATTCTTTGCAGTTGCAGGTCTGCACTTACTCTCCTTTACCCACAACAAAGATATTAGAATCTCTCCTTTGACACATCCACCATCTCCTTAGGAAATTTGCTCTGATACCACTTAGTGCAGGACTAAATTTAGGGGTCTTATCAGACTACCAAATTAAGCAGCAAAATAAAATCAACACAAAAGGAAATACCACACCCACAACTTGCATTATTTATTCAATAGCAACAATGAATTATAGGAGTATAAATTCAGGTTCTACAGTCATGCTTCAAAATCAAAATATCCTCTTTACAAAGTATTCTCCAAAATTTACATTCACCAGGAGAATCCCTCTCAACACTATGCAACAATTTCCATTTATATCACCATTAGAATAACAACCTCATAATAATCACCAACAGTTTAACTATTGTAGAGTAGTTGAACAGTTTAAACAGTTGCCTCAAACATCTACAATGGTGTAAAATAGTTGACACTGTGTACATTCGACAAATGATACAAACTTCAGGCTCTAGGATAGTTATCGATGAAATGCTCCTTCCATGAACCACAGAGTCTTCTATCGGTGTTCCTTCAAGTCTTGAAACTTAAACTTTCCTTGACACAACACTTATGAAAAGGTTATCGGAAAAAGATTCACTTAATGAACTCAAATTTCACAGTCACATGCAATCAGTGAATAGATACTTCGCAAACTAAAATATTTCCGATATAAGCCTTTAGTTATTGACAAAGTTTAACTTCCTCGAACCTTTTGTCGACATATCGGCAAATTCTAGGAATCACGAACTAGTTTGCAAACTATAAAGTTTGCCGATTAAGTGATCAACTCTTATCCGCAAAATTGACCTCTTCCATCCTTTTATCGGCTTATTGACAATTTTTAGAGACCACGAACTAGCCAATACTTATACTTTTCCTTCTATCTGTGATTTCCTCTCTCCATGAACTAAGAAACTTTAAGTTCAATTTCCTTCCCTTGGCCATATCTTCAATCGACGAAATGGTTATCAATAGGATGGATCATTGGCGAAACTAAAGGTTCACAAACCAGAGAGTTTGCCAACAATGTAATGAACTTCAAGCTCCAACCTTGAAGACTTCTACTGGCAAAGTGAACTATCAGTGAACCAAAAGATTTGCAAACTGGAGATTGTTCTGACAGAGTTCTCAAACTCTCAACTTCGCCTATAATAAAAGACTTCATCCAAAGCTCACTCAACATACAACCAGTAAAGTTCCCAACAACTAAATTTGAACAATTTAAACTTCCCTTATGACTTAGTGAAATCACCCATCGACAAACTAAGTCGACGGTGAATTAAATAGTTCTCGAACTGGGAAATTCTTTGATTGGCTCTAACTCAGCCAATTTTAGCCCAATCTTCACAAAAATGAAATTGTAGATACACAATTGGGTCTTAAACAAGATGATACCCTTAGTTTGACCCAACAAATCTAAAATTGCCTCTAGAAACAAAAAATCTAATTTTGCAAAGAAACAAATGGTGCAGGAGCACCCTTAGAGCCTTGGTCAAACTTGGTCAATGATAGAATTTGTTTTCTTTTTGTGTCTTGGCATGTAATAAGGCCATTATTAGGCCATGTTGATCCTCTTGATCCTTTGGATCCTTTTGTGTAATCATTGGTGAACAACTTGACATAATGCTCCTAGAAGGTGTACATAAAAAAACAACCTTATGAGCAATTTTCAAATGTTTTGTAAACAAATATGGTGGTTTGGGCAGTTGAACCATACCACCTTATTGTAGAGGCATTAAATAGGCCTGAGGTGTACAGATCCAGGGTTGGTGAATGAGTTTTGTGAAGACAAACAATAAATAATCTTTGTTTTCTGTAATTTCTACATTTTTTTTCCTGTTGTTCCCAGGATGTGTATGACCCTGTATGGACATGTGAAGTCCTAAAACCGAATAGGCATGAAATTTTTTTATGTTTACTTCATTTATCATTTTGGTTGCATTTGATTTCACTATAAAACAAGAAGTTATAGGCATTTTATTCAAGACTGGTTTTTAACTGTCAAACCCTAGATAGGGTAAACAACGAGCAATAAAAATGCATGATAGGGACCTTCCATAGGTGGATCACTCTAAAACATTGTGGAATGGATCATTATAGCATAAATTGTGTTCTCTTTATGTTTGCAGGAGCAGAGGAGCAAGTTGGCACATGCCAAGAAGCCATGACTGCCTAATATCCTCATGTATCAGGCTGTAACAGTGATTTAGAGGAGGAATTTGGGCATTTAGGTGTGGTTTTTGATCCTTGCATGTTTGGGGGTGATTGGGAAGGGTGCCAAGGGTCCCAAAGTAACTCATAAAGTCTAAAGTTGATCCCTCATTAAGGTTTTATGCCTTTTCTTGTTGACTGTCCTATTTTGGCAGAGTTGACAATGTTAAACTAGGTTGGGTGCAGTCCAAGTTGAAGCCTTTTACCTTTGAACAAGTGAAAAAACCCTTCATGGTGGATTGGATAGGGTTTCATTGGGGTCTCTAAACCTATTTGAAAGATCATAGCATCACTTAGTGTCTTGGTGGCATAATGAACAAGAGGGGATCAGACCTAGAAGCCTAATTAGGCCTAACATCCTAGGGGACAATCAATTTTTGGGCCAGATAGTCCAAAACAACAACACCCCATTTATTGGCATGTGTTGTAAAGCCCAAAAGGGTATCCAAAAATGGTTAGACTTTGTGGAGGTCAGGTCTAGAACACTAGTTATGTCTAAAATTGCCTTTTTGAAAGGCTACAAGGGAAAGAGGATAGATGTGAAAGAAAGCCCTATGGATAGTGCACTAGGGTTTTGAAGAAAATGATAGATTGGTTGTCTTTGGTTGAATATAGGTGATCCTTACCCCTACTTTGCATCAAAGTGGTATCAGAGCATAGGTTGGTCAAAAGAGGGAATAGTTGAAGTGAAAATAAATAAGGATGCCTCCAAAAGGGAATGTATTTGCTAGAGAAGTGAGTGAGTTGAAGGAGAAACATACAAGAGAGATGAGGGAATTGAAAGAAACCTTTGAAGCCAAATTTTCTGCACTGGAAAGAAATTAGAAAAAGGGGAGTGATCACAGGATGAGGAGATCTAAGTGATCAAGAAGAAGAAGAAGAGTTGGTGGAAGAGAATCCACAAGAAGGGTCCCAAGAAGAGTTGGATCCAGAAGACTTGAAATTTGCAAAGTTGCTAAAGGAAGTCAAAGGAGATGGTTCCAAAATAAAGATGGAACTACCAGTGTATGGAGGCACTCTAAACAGTGAAGAGCTTCTTTATTGGATAAATGAACTAGACAAATATTTTGAATTTGAAAATGTGCCCGAAGAACAACAAGTGAAGTTGGCAAGAACAAAGTTGAAGGGTGTTGCATCCCTTTGGTGGGATTATGTGCAAGATGAGAGAAGGAAGCGGGCAAATCCAAAATCACCTCTTGGAACAGAATGGTTGCAAAGTTGAAAGGTAATTTTCTACCCAGTGATTATGCCACTCAATTGCATAGTCAATTACAAAATTTGAGACAAAATGATATGGATGTAAAGACATATACTAAGGAGTTCTACAAACTGAGTATTGGATCAGGTCATTTGGAGGATGAAGTTGATAAGGTTGCAAGATACTTTAATGGGCTAAAGTATAGCCTCCAAGATAAACTTAGTCTTACAAGCCTAGGGACAGTAGAAGAATGTTACCAACTAGCCTTGAAGGTTGAAGAAAAGTTGCAAAGAAAGCAAAAGAAGCAAGGTCGAGATAGGGGAAAGATAAACTTAAGAGGTAGAGGGACATTTACTGGTTCAAGATAGCCACATGGGAGTTAAGGAGAGACAAGTAATACCCAAGAACAAGCTGTAGATTCAAGAGGCAATTTTAGGGGCAGAAGATCGTATTTTAGGGACAGATTTGGAGACCAAAGAGGAGGATCAAGTGGATTCACCGGGAAATGCTATAAGTGTAATAAAATTGAAGGCCATCAAGCATGGCAATGTACTAAAAATCTGTCCACTACTTCAATTGGAGGAGAAAGAAGAAATCAAATTACACAAGGAGAGGATAGTGAAAGTGTGAACTCTCCTTCACATAATGTTGATCCAAAAGTTGGTGAAACTCTCATGGTGAGGAGGACCTTGATCAAAGTACCAGTGGAGAAGGAACCACCACAAAGAAAGTCACTCTTCAGAACTACATGTAGTGCCTTGGTAAATGTTGCAAAGTTGTGATTGATTCTAGTAGTACTGATAATTTGGTTTCTGTTAAAATGGTTTAGAAGTTATAGTTGAAAAGAATTCCTCATGCAAATCCATATAAGGTCTCTTGGCTAAATAAAGGGCAACAAGTAGTAGTGAATGAACAAAGTTGGGTAGAGTTTCACAGAGGGGGTTATAAAGATAAGGTCTTGTGTGATATAATCCCAATGGATGTTTGCCATATGCTTCTTGGGAGGCAATGGCAATATGATACGAATGCAAAATATGATGGGAGAAAGAACATCTATCATAGATAAGGATGGGGTCTCATTTACTCTCACACCATTGAAAGATGAAGGCCAAGAACAACAAGTGGGGTCTAGTGTGATGATGATAGGTCAAAAAGAGTTGATTCAAACTATGGGAGAGGCAAAAATAGGTAGGACTATTATGACAACACTTACAGTGAATGTACTTCCTTTGGAGAACCTAGATTTGTCAAAGAAGAATGAGGATAAACCAATAATGGAGGTAATTGGAAATGGGCCTTTTGGTGTCCATTATCTGAGCACAAGTTGTGCCATCAATGAAAGAAATAAAGTAGATTGGAACAACATGTTTGTGAGGACTAATAAAGAGCAAGAGAAGGTATTTGTGGGATCTCATGATTTTCTTAATGTATTTATTCAATGTGCAAGTCCATCAAAGGTGAAGAATGAAAAGAAACAAAGAAAGTATGTTTCAATCCTATGTGCTAATGTGAAAGACTAGCTAGGTGAAGAAGTAGAACAAGAAAGTAATGTTGCAGCAGTAGTTGAGGAGCTGGTTGGTAAGGATGTGACAACAGAAAGGGATTGTCTTCATGTTAGTACAAAGACACAAGAAAGTGAGATAGTGATAATACAAGAATGCTCTCAAGAAGGCATACAAGAGGGATTGCATTTGCAGTAGCTAGAGGTCAGAGAGAAGACTATAAGGGCAAGTAGAAGAGATAGGTAAGGTGAAGACAATCATTTATGTGGCATAGCAGCAGGTATTGATGAAGAGACTCTTATGAGCCAAGGTATGCATTGTTCTCATATGTACAAAGAGAGTGCGAGGTTCTTAGCACATGGGATGAATAAGGTAAAGAAAAAATATTGCAATCAGTTTATAGTTGATGTAAGGACTTTCAGTATTGTAGTAGACAAGGATGAGATGAAGTGGCAATATTTGTTCCACGCATATGATGACAAGTGTATGGTTACAGTTGAGATGCTTTTCCAAATCTTCAAAGAACTCAAGAAGATAAGGAACAAGGTCTATTTTTAGTTTCTAGTCAAATGGATGGATTTGCCTAATGATGATGCTACTTGGATGTTTGAGGATGCCATTATCAGGCATGGGTTTACTCTTGCAAGTCTAACTAAAGGGGGACTTGAGTTTTCTCTCCCTTGGGAATATGGTGCAGGAGCACCCTTAAAGCCTTAGAGCCTTGGTCAAACTTGGTCAAGGATAGAGTTTGTTTTCTTTTTGTGTCTTGGAATGTAATAATGCCATTATTAGGCCATGTTTGTACTCTTGATCCTTTGGATGCTTTGATGTATTGGTGAACAACTTGACATAATGCTCCTAGAAGGTGAACACAAAAAAAATAACCTTATAAGCAATTTTCAAATGTTTTGTAAACAAATATGGTGGTTTGGGCAGTTGAACTATACCACTTGATTGTAGAGGCATTAAATAGGCCTGAGGTGTATGGATCTAGGGTTGGTGAATGAGTTTTGTGAAGACAAACAATAAATAATCTCTATTTTCTATAATTTCTACATTTTTTTCCTGCTATTCCCAGGCTATGTACGGCTCTGTATGAACATGTTAGGTCCTAAAACTAACTGGGCATGAAAGTGTTTGATGTTTACTTCATTTCTCTTTTTGGTTTCATTTGATTTCACTATAAAACAAGAAATTTATAGGCATTTTGTTCAAGACTGGTTTTTAACTGTCAAACCCTAGATAGGGTAAACAGTGAGCAATAAAAATGCATGACAGGGACCTTCCATAGGTTGATCACTCTAAAACCTTGTGGAATCACTCATTATAACATAAATTTTGTTCTCTTTATGTTTGCAGGAGCAGAGGAGCAAGTTGGTACATGCCAAGAAGCCATGACTACCTGATTTCCTCATGTATCAAGCTGTAACAATGATTTAGAGGAGGAATTTGGGCATTTAGGTGTGGTTTTTTATCCCTGCATGTTTGGGGGTGATTGGAAAGGGTGCCAAGGGTCCCAAAGCAACTCATCAAGTCTAAAGTTGATCCCTCATTAAGGTTTTATGCCTTTTCTTGCTGACTGTCTTGTTTTGGCAGAGTTGACAATGTAAAACTAGGTTGGGTGCAGTCCAAGTTGAAGCCTTTTACCTTTGAACAAGTGCAAAAACCCTTCATGGTGGATTGGGTAGGGTGTCATTGGGGTCTCTAAATTTGTTTGAAAGATCATAGCATCACTTAGTATCTTGGTGGCATAATGAACAAGAGGGGATCAGACCTAGAAGCCTAATTAGGCCTAACATCCCAGGGGACAATCAATTTTTGGGCCAGACAGTCCAAAACAACCACACCCCATTTCTTGTTATGTGTTATAAAGCCCAAATAGGTATCCAAAAATGGTCAGACTTTCTGGAGGTTAGGTCTAGAACACTAGTTATGTCTAAAATTGCCTTTTTGAAAGGCTACAAGGGAAAGAGGACAGGTGTGAAAGAAAGCCCTATGGATAGTGCACTAGGGTTTTGAAAAAAATGATAGATTGGTTGTCTTTGGTTGAATATAGATGATCCTTACCCTTTCTTTGCATCAACAAAGCCAAAAACCAAATTAGAAAATAAAACATATTTTTGGTGACACATGATTGCTAGTGAACCCGGATGCTCTTGAATCAAAGAGCAAGCTTGATTATGTTATGTCGTAAAAAGTTTCCCTATGACTTTTTACCTCCTAGTTTAGCTCCTAGGTCCCCTTAATTTCATTATGCATATTTAAAACTTATCCCAGAGTAATTTCCCTCAAAACCCATGTCAAATGGGACTTAGGGGTCCACATTAATGCTTAATCAAGACCCAAATCATGCCTTGGGACTTGGGCACTTGTGCCCTAGTCTAGGCTGATATGTCAGGGCCTAAATTTTAGGATGTTGGCATAGGACCTTTAAAAAGGTTTCCCTCTATTAGTATTTTTAATTTAAATTATGAATTTTAGTGAGAATTCATATATAAGTGAATTTATGATTTCATTTTACACCTAGATGGATAATGCAAACTTATGATATTGAGCTAAGGGATTCGAAAGCATTCATTGTATTGCAGAATAGAATTGTGTTGTTATTGTGTTTTTTTGTTGTAGATTTGGCTTCATCAATCCATCTCCTCATGGTGTGAAAGATCTTCATCTCCGTGAGGGCTTCACCTCCAAGGTGACATCTATTTGTGTTTCAATCAATCTAATTCATCATTTGATTTGGCCTCTATCCTCCAAGGACACACACTCTATCTAAAAATGGTGTTAGAAGGATTGAATGCCATTCTAGGGCTTGATCAAGGCAAGATCATAAACACCAGAACCCCCAAACCCCTCTCTTGGTGATTGAAGGTTACATGTGTGAGATTTGGCAAAGTGGAGTTGTAGAGAAACAGAGAAGAAGATAGAGATTCAGGATATGAGAAGAAAGTGCAGAGAATCAACCCTACTAGACTAGGGCACCCACCTCATAGTCCTCCCAACTGGCATTTTCAAAAACTCTGAAGCAGGTTGCAGTCCTACATATTCCACTATTCTAGATCTACAGAAAAACCACCCTATTGGACTTGGCCCTGTTGTCCCCAAAGTTTCCACCTCTGAAAATCTAAATTCTGGTATGTTTCTAATCTGTATTTAGTGCCTGCTTGTGCGATCATCTATCATATTTTGTTCATTTGTACCTGATTTCATTACAATTAGGGTTTTAGGATTATCAAATCTAGGGTTTGAAAAATCTATCAATATAATCTATCTTTCCATATCATTCCTAAGTGACATCAACCCGCAGTTGAGTCATCTCCATATGTAGTGACTCAGCGCAATTGTTGTCCTTGAATGCTATTGTGAAAGGAGGGTTTGATTGGACATCTTTAACACTATCTTCCATTTTTCCCACGTTTTCACATATAACATTTTCATGAACCCATGTTTTTACCGAACTTGCATCTTTATAAGTGTTGTAATCAGTCCTTGCATTCATTCATATCATATTTATCATCTTGCATTGAAATTTTTTGAAAACAAAGCATTTTAGGCTTGCATTAAGACATAGTTTTGCATATCTTCTATATCATATCATAAAAAGATTTAATTTTCTGATATTTTCATTAGATCTGATATTTATTACATAGATTCATCATTCTTCATATAAAATTTTGCATTTACAAGTTGCATTTGCTATGGTTTTGCTTAAAAAGTTGCATTTTGCATATAACCTAGTCTTTGCATAAACTAGGGTTTGTAGTCAAAATTGCATTTTCAGATTTTGCTACTCCTTTTCAAAATTCATTCAAATCTGATTTTGAAGTCTAGTATTGAAAATTTCATCTTTTGTAATTACACATTGGGTATTTCAACATAAATATCGTAGTAATATCATTAAGTGATTCTTTCATTAATGCATTGTGTGTTATAAAATTTTGCATGAGTGTTGTAACTCGCTGCCCTAAAACAAATACCTTATGGAGAAGAAGCCTTAGATTAATGGGTTCTAGTGCTCCCGATATCAACGATGTACCAACATTGAAAAATCCATTGAATATTTACTTTACAAAAGGTGAAACAAAAACTTTGCAAGATATCATACCTCCTACCACTATAATGGAAGAACAAGCATTTCATGATTTTAAAGATCCAATTGATGTGATAACACATGTACCTGATGAACCAATTAACAAGCTTGATAAAGAACTAGCTAATTTTCAAGCATTTGTTGAAAAAGAAAGGATGGCCAAAGAGGCTGTACCCATTGTGCATAGTCTAAGAGAGTTATTAAAAGAAGAGAAAGATTAACACACTTTGTGGGATAGCTCATATAGTGGGTAACAAAATTATGACAGTAACTGACTGTGCGAATAACATTAACAATGTTTCATCACCGAATCATACATAGGTATCAAAACCTATACTGACTACCAAAATATCCACTTTCATATCATCAATTCTCACTACTAATACACAAGCTTGTAGTAATGCTACCACTAGCATGGGAGTATCTAATGGCACTAATTCAAAGAATTATAAGACTGTGGGATTCGACTATCAAAACCTAGCACCTAAGGTGTCTTCCTATATGAATAATCGTTCTTAGCCACCTCTTCATTTCACTTATTCTCAACTAACTCTCACTTACAATGTTCTCAACCAACTCTCACTTACAACTATTCTCAACCACCTTTTGTTACCACTCACAACCAATCACCTCAAATTTTCATGACCACAACTTCTAATTCTTGTCAACTACAAACACGTCACCTAATGATGCCCTTTTAAACCAACTCTTACAAAGCATGACACCCTTACAAAAAAAGGTAACAAACTTGACTAATTCTTCTTCTCAACCTACTTTACCAACTTATCATGCTCGTATCCCTTTATCCTATGCAATCCTAAGAACTCCTATGCCTGAAAATTTTGAGACTCCTCCTTTAAAAAGTATGGTGGTAAAGGTGATCCTAATACTCATGTGGCAACATTCATAGTGATGTGTTGTGATTTCTTCTTCGAAGAGGACTTACTAGTGAAACTCTTCTCGCGATCTCTTAAAGATACTGCTTTGGAATGGTTTTTCTCTTTACCTCCTAATTCAATAAACTCCTCATAGCTAGTTGATCAATTCTTAAAACACTTTCAAGCAAATATTGGACCTACTGTCTCTTTGATTGATTTGGTTCATTGTAAACAAGGTTTGAAAGAGAAATTAACAGAGTTCATTAGTTGATATCAATGTCTCATCTCACAAAAACAATATCTGATTAAATATGAAGATCTTTAGAAGGTATTCATTACAAATTTACAGCCTAACATTTGTGATTAAATCCTCTTGATGAAGTATAGCTCTTTTCAATACTTATGCACAGCTCTTCGTGATTACTAGCTTTTGTCTAGTCAGTATGAGAATCAAAATTCATCGACTCAAGTTGGTCAATCCATGGATGGACCATCTCAAAATAAATTTAAGAGGAATAACACTTGAGTTTCATCAAGACCAATGGATAACATTCAAATAATTTCTAATCACAAGTGTTTGCCATTAGTAATTCTAAATGGGCACCATTTCAATTCAAACAACATTGACAATTTACTCCATTATCTGATTCTCTTCAATCAATTATGAATCAAGTAGTAAGAAACAATCTTTTGAAGCTTCCTCCTGTCAAACCATTTGATAGCAACAAGATACAAGGACCATCGTTTGATGCTAATGCCTTTTGTCAGTATCATCACTCGACAGGACATGACACCGAATGATGTATGCATCTTAAACATAAAATTCAAGACCTTATCGTTTCTAATATAATACAGGTAACTGAATTGAATAACAATGGAAATAAGTCAGTTGCCCCTCTGAATCAGAATTTACAGATCTTCACTAATCCTTTTCCTAAGCATAGTGACAACAATATGGTAGAACAAAATACAATGGAGCAGACTGATGATGATTATCTTGCCTATGATGAAAAAATTGGCATGATAGAAGTGGATAAGGAGAAGGTTGAAGACTCACCTCGTCCACAAGGAAAAGGTATCTATGCTGAGGTCCCTCCATCGTTATTCCTTCAAGGATCGAGAGACAACCAAGATGTACCAAATACGCAAATTGAGCAACTTCGACTGGATAACATATAGCAAGATAAAGTTTTCATGATGGAAAGCATCCCGTTCCATCGCAAAGACTCCATCAAGCAAATCAGAATAAGAAATCAAAGAATCAAAAATGAATACGGCAACTGTCATCAGTGAGAAATAACAATGATTCCCCTCATAAGCAACAAAAGATTTTTAACATACATGATCTTGAGAAACAAGCACTCCATGATCATTCTAGAAACAAGAATCAATCAGTTATGAACTTCTCACATAATTTGTCACACTTGATGGAGCACCTCTCTAAGATGCTCACAAGTTTGAATTCCTCTTAGATAATATATATATATATATATGTGTGTGTGTGTGTGTGTGTGTGTGTGTGTGTGTGTGTGTGTGTGTGTGTGTGTGTGTGTGTGTGTGTGTGTGTGTGTGTGTGTGTATGTGTGTGTGTGTGTGTGTGTTGTGTTCCCCTGTGTTGTGTTATGTTTAGGTCTCCTAGGATGACCCTTGATACTCTTGTAAGGTCAAGGATACCAGGAGACCACTTCTATTGTGACCATTCTTCTATTTGTTTTATCATTCTTCTATTCTTTTATCCTCTATTTTATTATTGTGTGTTGTGCCTTAGGGGCATAGTGTTGTGGTTGATGTCTTGGGGGCATACTCCTACGTGGTGTTCCTAAGGCACTTGTTCCTCTTATCTCATTTTTATTTTTTACCTTCCTCAGTGGTTCTACCTAGTCCACTGATGATGAAAACAAATAAATACTGATACAGATCACGTGTCCCTTCAGTGAGTAAGCAAAAATGGACATAGTCCATATATGAAGATGGGGTTGATATATATATATCTAATGATTGACTAGTAGAATCACTCCGTGTGATGCATCATGTTGTCTTATCTCTTCTAACAAACCTTTGCAATATAGTTGCTCCGTGCACTTTGGATTGTTTTATATCTCACCTTGTTATTACACTTAGTTTTGCAGTACCTGTAGTATAAGCCCAATGGCTATACTCGGATCCGAACCCATAAGTGTAGCCTTTGTCTTTGATGTGATCTTTCATGCATAGCTTTCATGATTTGATATGGTTGTTATCTGATAGTAAGATGTTCTAACCTTATCTCTTGTTGATTATCTTAGCATATCATATCAACGTGTTTGTGGGAACATTCAGTGATTGTGGCACATGTCACTTTTGGGGGGCATGGGCTTTGCGAGAGCTCTTGTTCCCTGGCATGTCTTCACTCTACCTTAATGTTCTTGATTTTGGTAAGAGACATCAACCACCTTAAGGTGGGGGCACATATAATGGTATTTTCTTGATTATTTTACACTGACAAAGCATGTTTGTGTACATTGATCTATTGCGTATACATCCTTTTCACTATAAGGCATCTCTGTGATGTGGGTGGGGTTGTATACTTTGAGCACATGCTTCCTTTTAATTGTAAGGTGTCTCCGTGATGCAGGTGGGGTTACATTTTAAAATCCCTTCTACGGAAGGTGGGATGGTGTATCTCTTCAGCTAGTGCACATCCTTTTATACAAAGTCCTTTGCGGTGGTGGGGTTGGATCTTGAGTCATCCTCCTTTAAGCGTGTCTTTGGCGGTTGTGGTAGCATAGCTCAACCGTCAGGTGTGTCTGGCATGTTTTAGATGGTGGGACTTAGCAAAAAGATCCTTCCATCGCTCATGTTTTCCTTGTATAATATGTATAGTATGTCTACGGCATGCTATATGGAGGTCATGTATTCTGTGTGTCTTCCTTGCATGTTTGTTATGTCTTCCCCCAAGTGTGGTCTAAAGGCATACAAAAATGAGCCCCCTCCACATTTGGGTCTTTTTTGGTGTGTCTTCCCCCGAGTGTGGTCTAAAGGCACGTGGCGATGAGCCCTCTCCACATTCAGGTCTTTGTTTGGTGTGTTTTTGGCTGTCTAAAGGCACGTGGCGATGAGCCCCCTCCGCCCCTTAGTGTAGGATTTATTTTAATGTTATATTAATGTATTCTTCATGTATTGCATGATTGATCTCATTTCTTCATCATGTATTACGTGCTTCCATTGTATTCTCCATTTTTTGCATGCTTCTTACTATCTTCATTGTGTCTTGCATGTCTTCCATGTGTTTTTAGTGCTTACCTAAGATTGGGGGCTAGAAATAGTCCTCCAGCCTTTGGGTATGCCTTAGCTTATCTACCTGGTGTGTTTGATGTGTTTTTGACCATACTTTAATGCATGTATGGATCGTAAGATCATACATACATTACAATGGGGGCTAAATGTTATATCATAAAAAGTTTCCCTAAGACCTTTTACCTCCTAGTTTAGCTCCTAGGTCCCCTTAATTTCATTATGCATGTTTAAAACATATGTTGGAGCAATTTGCCCTGAAACCCATGTCAAATGGGACTTAGGGGTCCACTTTAATGCTTAATCAAGACCCAAATCATACCTTGGGACTTGGTCACCCATGCCCTAGTTTAGGCTGATTTACTAAGGCCTAAATTTTAGGATGTCAGCATAGGACTTTTAGAAAGGTTTCCCTCTATCGGCCTTTTCAATTTAAATTATAAATTTTAGTGAGAATGCATATATAAGTGAGTTTATGATTTCATTTTATACCTAGATGGATAATGCAAACTTATGATATTGAGCTAAAGGATTCCAAAGCATTCATTGTGTTGCAGAGTAGAATTGTGTTGTTATTGTGTTTGTTTCTTGTAGATTAGGCTTCATCAATCCATCTCCTCATGGTGTGAAAGATCTTCATCTCAGTGAGGGCTTCACCTACAAGGTGACATCTAATTTTGTTTCAATCAATCTATTTCATCATTTGATTTGGCTTCTATCCTCCATGGACACACACTCTATATAACAATGGCGTTAGAAGGCTTGAATGTCGTTCCGGGGCTTGACTGAGGCTAGTTCCTAAACACCACAACCCCAAACCCCTCCCTTTGTGATTGTAGGTTACAGGTGTGGGATTTGGTGAAGTGGAGTTACTAAGAAGCAGAGAAGAAGATAGAGATTTAGGATCTAAGAAGAAAGTGTAGAGAATCAACCCTACTAGACTAGGGCGCTTGCCCCATATTCCTATCGACTGGCATTTCTGAAAACTCTGAAGCAGGTTGTAGTCCTACATATTCCATTATTCTAGATCTACTAAAAAACTGCCCTATTGGACTTGGGCACCTACACCATTGTCCCTGAAGTTTCTACCTATGAAAATATGAATTCTGGTATTTTAATCTATATTTAGTGCTTGCCTATGCGGTCATCTGTCGTATTTTGTTCATTTGTACCCGATTTCATTATAATTAGGGTTTTAGGCTTATCGAATCTAGGATTTGACAAATCTATCAATCTAATCTATATTTCCATATCATTCCTAAGTGACATCAACCAGCAGCTGAGTCCTCTCCATCTGTAGTGACTTGACTTGATTGTTGTCCTTGAATGTTATTGTGAAAGGAGGGTTTGATTGGACATCTTTAACACTATCTTCCATTTTTCCCACATTTTCACCTATCATAGATTCCTCGACCAACTTTCTGAAGGGGAAGATGTCCCAATTTGTTGGGACTAAAGTAGAGAAGACGATGCCAACATCTATCCACCCATGACGAGGACATCCAATCTGTCCTCCTTTAATATTGTCACCTCTAACAGAAGTCAAGATACCAGCCATCCTAGCCATTACCTGATAATTAGGTGTCAAGAAGATTTAGGATAACTCCCATAAACCACTTATATGACCACCTCCCTACTCTCATGAGTAGAACCATGACACAATAGATGTCACATATAAATAATTTATTATCAATCCAAGTTGGATTTACATTCAAGGATAAATCAGATAATCTCATCTTACACATATAGTAAAGAACCATGACACAACAGATGACACGTATAAATATAATCATCCATGACACAAAGGATGCGACATAAATATAGTCAACCATGACAAAAAGTATGTTATATAACTATAGTCAACTCCCCATGGAGATAATTCATTATCAATCCAAGTTGGATTTACACTTGAGCATAAATCAGATAATCTCATCTTACACATATAGTAAAGAAAGTATTATATAACATAATAACACTATTCCAATAAAAAGATGACCTCCACCCAAATAAAATTGAAGAATCAAATGAAGTAATAATGGAAGTCAAACATTCCAACTATGACGTCAAAATTGTCATGCACAAATCCACTAAAGGACTCTCAAATATAAGATCACTATACTCAGATGTATGGATATCATAGGGAACAAGTTTCCACCCTGATAAATAGTACCCACATAATAATTTTAACATACTCAAAAAGAAGTAAAAACTCACCAAACCATGTTGGGAGATCACACACATCAAATGTGACTTTCATGCTAGCAATTTGTATCTAAATTGCATAAAAATAATTTTCATTAAAAAATATAACTTTCTCATAACATTTCTGTTTTTTAAGTTTTAAAATGTGTTGGAAATATAACACAAAGATATACAAAACTTAGAAAGTGTTTTTTTAATAAATCTCTGTAATATAATTTTCTAATGACAATATAATACTAGTAAAACATAATTATAAAAATATCAGCACATATAGACAGTCACTAATTCATACATATCTCATAATTGAGAAACTTGATATGAAAAATTTCTTGTGAGAATTTAACCAATTTGGTTAAGAACCTTCCGTAGAAGTTTTAGAAAATTCCAATTCCTAAAACTAAAGTTATTCAAGACGTAATAGAGTGTATTTTTCTCATAACAGTTTTATTAGTTTATAATTTTTTAAAAAACCCATTTTGATATAGAGTTTCAAAAATAAAAAATGCATCATGAAAAACATAATTTGAATCTTCCTAATATATAGGTTTAATCCAAAATCGGATCTATGTTTGAATTTCATAAATTACATAATTCTCTTAAATTTCACTAAGTTTTTATTTACCAAACAACCCTAGTTTTCAACCTACTAACAACCAGTTTTTTTTTAAGTTGAAGAATGTGAAATGTAATTGTTTTGATTTAGATTTTTCTATTATTTTTAAAAATATAATACGATCAAGAAATAAATTCATGTTAAAAAAATGTTAGTTCATTAATTAACCAAAGCAAATATTTATTAAAGCCTTCCATGATAAGAATCCCACCTCAATCCTTACAACAATTCAATAATTAATGAAGATAAATTCAAAAACAATTTACAAATAATAATAGTCCTTCAATTTTGTGTATATGTAAGAATGTTGTTTGGGTTGACGAATGCAGGTGCAACATTTTAGAGAACAATGGATGTTGCATTTGTAGGTTTAATAGATTCCATATTAGTTGTAAATTAGGATGATTTAACAGCTCATTGAAAGAAAACAAATGATCATTGTATGCATTTGGAAAAGATTTTTATCAGAGCATTAGAATACACATTTCACTAAATCCTAAAAAATGCGCTTTTGGGGTTACTGAGGGTAAATTGCTCGGGCATATTGTGTCCAAGGATAGGGTAAGGATTGATCCTGAAAGAGTAATAGCCATTGATAGAATCCTTAGGCCTAAGACAATAAAGGGAATCCAATCATTCTTTGGGAAAATCAATTTTGTAAGGAGATTTGTTACTAATTTTACAAAAATAGCTAAGCCTATATCAAAGATGATGAAGAAAGGCGTCGTGATAACATGGGAAGATGAAGCAATCATGGCATTTAAAAATATAAAGGAAGCTATCAAGTCTGCCCCTATCATGTCTCTTTTTTCTAAAAATAACACTTACTAAAATAGTAAGTTCCCAATGTCCAAAAATAGTAAGTTTGGGTTATCTGGACAGCATTGGAAAAAATCATTAATTTAATATTTAAATTTGTCCCAACATAATTTATAATTTCTTGCGCAATTAAATCTTAAATCAAATAATTATTTTATTAATAGGGGTATTGGAATATGGAGCATCTTGGCCATTAATTACACATTTGAATTTGGCATCTTGGACAACTATTTTTATCAAAAGGCATCTATGACAGTTATGACAGATTTATGACGAAGTGTAAGAGTGCTATTTTCTAACATGAAAATTCAAGTGGGATTTAAAAATATGTTTTTAATTATCATTTTACCCCAAATGAGGAATTTGGAATTGGGAGCATCATAAATATTCAAGTATTTGCATTCAGGAGGACTTTTTGATCATTTTACAACCCAAATTTCTAAATTTGAGCACTTGTGCTTGGATTTTCTTCAGTGTGTAACGTTAGAAAATGTCCCCTTGGGGGCTTTTGCCTCATAAGGTTTAGCTCCCGGGTCTCTTGCATGCATTTAGGACATTTTAGTTCATATTTTGACATCCCGATGGAATGAGGCCTAGGTTTCATGACAAAATGGACCTAGGAGGACCCCTTGAGTTGTACCCTGCCCAAAATAAGGGAGAGGACTTGGGTGTCCGCGCCCTAGTCCTGTCCTATTTTGGGGAAGCCCTAATTTTTGGGTGTCAGTTTGTGACTGTTATTAGGTCCCTTTGCTGACACGATAAGTTTGAATTACGAAAATCTTGGTAGGAGTGCTTGTAGTTGCATATATAAGCATGCTTAGGCATTCATTTAAAAACTAGATTTCAACTCAATAGCAATGGTGATGTCCAAGTGTTCTCAAGGTGATTCAAGGCTTTTATTGTGTTGCAAGAGCAGACTTGTGTGTTTTGTGTGTTGATATTTGTAGATTTGAGCATCAATTTCCTCATGGAGTGAAGAGCATCTTCCTCCCATGAGAGCTTCACTACAAGGTGACATCATATTGTGTTTTTATCATTGATTCCTTTGGTTTTTGCCTCTGCCTCACAAGGGCACACACTCTTTATCTGATAACGGTGTTTGAAGACTTAAGTGTCCTCAGGGGCTTGACTGAGGTAAGCCTCTAAACACCACAACCCCCAAACCAAGTCTTGTGATTGCAGGTTACAGGTGTTGTATTCAGGAGAAGTGAAGTTGCAGGAAGGATAGATAGGCATCAAATATTTAGGATATGAAGAAAAGTAGGACACCGAAGCATTTCTAGGACTTGGGTGCTCGCTCTAGTGTCCTTCGAAGCTGAGTTTCTAGAAACAAAAGCTACAAGGTTGTTTAGTGTCGGAAGGAGGTTCAGATCCCGCAAAGAAACTAGTACCTTGGACTTGGTTGCCCACTCCAGTGTTCCTGACTATTCCACCTCAGAACCCTGAAAATAAGTATTTTGTGATTTGCTATTTTACTTCCGTCTGTAAGAGCATTTTCTGTTATTCGTCAGTTTATTGCCGTATTTGCATAATTAGGGTTGTAATGGTCAATTGAGCATAAAAGAAGAGAAATTGATAATTAAATTCCCTTATCCAAGTTTCCATACATCTCACAGTGATCTAGGGTATAATAGTGCTTGCACTCGACCCTAGGTCCTTGAATGCAAAGTGGAGAGGAGGATTTTTACATCAAAACACTAAAACATTAACAAATCCAATTTTCTACTAAACATTTTGGTGAACCCATGTTTTGGACTTAAATTACAACTTGCTGAGTGTGTGTCTTCATATTTGGATTGATTTCATTCATTCATATAGTCATTCATTTTATTGCATTGAGAAAAATTCAAAAAAAATTGAAAAAATTGAAAAATTTGGAAAATTTGCATTGTTTGGCTTACTAAATTGCATCAATTCTTTCTAAATTTTCCTAATTCATGATTTTTGCATCAGATTTGATATAAACTACAGAAAAATACAAAAATTCAAAAATTTTCTTTGCATTTTCATCATTAATTTGTTAGCTTTTTTTGGAAATTTTGAAAATTTTATATAACCTAGTAATTCCAAAATCTAGGGTTAGTAGGCAAAATCTTTTTTCCAGATTTTTCTACTGATTTTAGAGGCTCATTAAAATTTGCATTTGGTTGTAGTCTTGCATTTTAGTGTAAATTTGCATTTAGATTTAAAATATTTGCAATTTTGCATAGAAAATTTCAACAAAAACTAGCAATTTTGATGCATTTTCATTAAATTTGCATGGACATTTTGCATGTTGAAAATAATTTTTAGATCTACGAGTATTTAATTTCCAACATAAATCTGACTTCAAAACATTCACATAGCATTTTGTGTCAACATTTCAAACTTAGGGCTTCGAAAACAACGATTTTAACTAAATTTGGCCTTATCGACTTTATAAACTTGCACCATATGTGTGTTGTGAAAGGTATTTTGGAATTATTTTTCTTTTATCAGGGTAATCATTTTCTTCCCCTCATAAAAATCTTCACAACACCCTTTTAACGGGCTCTTGTAGTGAAAATTCGGTGAAAAACTACACATTTTGACTATTTTTGCCCTAGGGTTTGACCTAGTTTGCACTCCAAGCATGTTGTGATCAATTTTATGGATTGAGGTGACTGATATTATTGGTATTATTTGATTTACCTCCTAAAATTCCATACAACACCCCATTTGCTAGGTCTTGGAGTTGAAAAAACGTGAAAAATAGCCTATTTTTGCTATATTTTCACTAGGGTGTGCCAATATTAACAACTTTTACCTCGTTATTATATTGTTCAATTTGTTTACGTATCATACTACTGATTTCATTGGGTCGAATAGTTACCATTAACACTAGTTAATCCTCTTTTTAAAAATAAGACCTACTCTATATATTTTTTTGAATAATATTAATATATATATATATATGTAATGTTAATCAGTTATGTTTTTCATAGCTATAAGTAGGTCAATATTATGATTGATCGTACATAAATGTAACTCGCTATTCAAATGACTATTCAGAGTTCTTAGAGCTCTTTGGATAGCTTGGCGAGAAATTTGTTGTCGAACCTGTTCAATTACTCTTTGTTGTTCAAAGTGAACGGTCTCATTCTTTAAATTCTCTAATTGTTTCAAATTAACAGAAGCAACATTGATAAGTTCCTCTTTTTCTTTTACCTTAAGTGGCACTAAAAATGTGTTGTGTTGGGTATTTTGGCACAAAGTGGCTGTTATTACTAATATTATTTTCTTTCCATCATAATTTTCCTCACAACACCCTTTGTTATGCTCTTTTGCATTAAGTTTTGGTGAAAAAAGTGCCTATTTTGACATATTTTCACTATAGTTTGACTTGGCATTATCTTGGATTTGCATCAAGAGTGTGTTGAGAAGGAACATATTTCTTTTTTGGACTGATGTCAGACATATAACTTTCTGCCTTAATGAAAATCCTTACAACACCCTTTTGTTGGCAAGAGACACTATGTGGCTTCATCATTGTTGTCATTGATGGCAACAAAGCTTATCCCACACATCCGCAACACATAGTATGTTTATACCGGAAGTTAGATTGAAGAGTGTTTTGGTCCAGTGAACAAGAACAGAGCATGCAGCAAGGTCTGACAATCAGGTCCGAATCTCTCAGAGGATGTATCTCAGCAAAGTATGGACTTGGGGAAGTCAAGAGGAATACCATGACTGCCACATTCCAGAGATTGAGCCTCAGATGATGAAAGAGTGAAAAGATATCAGCACCTAAGTGTTGGGTTCCTGACAGGCAGAGTAGACTGAGGAAGAACTGACCGACAGAGCATCAGACCTTAATCCAGATGAGAAATTGATGATGGTTAAGCTATTTGAGGAATCATACATGGTTGACCGACATGATTGATGACCCCTATGTCTATGTTTTTGATACGCATCACATATTGAGCATGGATCTAGTCGACATATCAGTGTTTAGTAAATATCTTGAGTATTTCGGTTGCCGACTAGAAAGAGGTTGAAATCCTTGGTGCGGATATATATACCAGATGGATTTTGGTATGAAGATGGAGTTGTGTGATGGTGTATGCAAAATAAAGGCAGAGATAAGTGTGGAAGCAGTAATACAAGTCTGGTATGTGACAAAACAACAGCACTAAAGCATACAAAGAATGAAGTGCAGTAGATAAGTGTATTGAGCCTAACCGAAACTAAACCTCAACATATGTGGATGCCTCTCTTCAGTTCAAACATTTGGTTACCTTCTATAACATTGTAGACAGTGAGTCTCTTGTAGGTAGTGAGCCTCTTGTGAACAGTGTACTCGGGCAGTGAACCCTAATTGGCAAGTGCCATTTTGTACTTATATTCTTTTAACAGAGAATACAATCTTGGGTTAGTCACCCCGTGGTTTTTCCCTTTACAGGGTTTTCCACGTAAAAATCCTTGTGTTATGTGTGTTGATTTCTTTTCTTCTCTCATGTTCATGTATGCTTATATGTTTTGATACTGCACTAATTGTTAAAGAGAAAAAGAAAGTTAAATAATTAAGATAACTGATTCACCCCCCCTCTCAGTTATCCACCTTGTTTCCAACACCTTTGTTTCACCTATTTGAATTGAAAAAAGTACAAAAATCAAGCATTAACAACATATCCTAAGCCTAAAACTTGGGCACATTGCTGCATGAGTCTAATAAATCGCTGCCCTAAGAGAAATATCCCTTTAAGAAGAAGCATAAGACACATGGGATCTAGTGCTCTTGAAGAAGTTGTTACTTTGAACACTTTCTTTACAAAAGGAGAAACCCAAATGTTACAAGACATTACACCTATTACAAGTACAATGGAAGAACAAACTTTTCATGATGTTGATGATACTATTGAGGCAACAGGATATGTATTAGATAAGAAAATAAAAAAAATTAGATAAAGAGTTAGCCCAATTTCAATCATTTATGGAAAATGAGAGAATAGCTGGAGAAGCCGTTCCTACAATTTATAACATAAAAGAATTGATAAAAGAGGGACAAGATGGTGTTAATATAATTCGTGGTCTAGTACATATTGTACAAAACAACATTATGCCAGTGACCGAATGTGCACAAGTAATAAATAACACTCTATCACCATCTCATACTCAAGTTTTGGGACCTATACTGACTACGGGAATATCCACTTTTACATCAACAATCCTAACAACTAATGTGAACACTTGTAGTAATGCTACCACTAGTATTGGAGTATCTAATGGCACCAATTAGAAAGCTATGGGATTTAATTATCAGAATTTGGTTCCTAAAGGGACCTTTCCTATGAATAATGGTTCTCAACCTCCTATCTATTCCATTCATTTCTAGCCACCTATTACTTACTCACAACCATCTTCCACTTATCATTATGGCCAACTACTGTTAACATATTCTCAGCCTCCACTTATCATATCTCAAGCTCATTCACCTCCTCTTTTTGGTTCCAATTCCTCACAACAAACCACATCTCCAAATTATGCCATCCTAAACCAACTTTTATAGGGCATGACTACTTAGCAACAAAAGGTAACAAATTTGACAAAATCTTCGCAACCTAGTCTACCAACATATCATGCCTATAATCCGTTATCCTATGCAATCTTGAGAACCCCTATGCCTGAGAGGTTTGAGACACCCCTCTTTTTAAAATATGGTGGAAAAGGTGATCCTAATATCCATGTGTCAACATTTACAACTATGTGTAGTGATTTTTATTTTGAAGAGCATTTGTTAGCAAAACATTTCTCGTGATCTCTCAAAGATACTGATTTAGAATAGTTTTGCTCTTTGCCTCCAAATTCAATACACTCCTTTTCGCAGTTGATTGATCAATTTTTACAACATTTTCAAGCAAATATCAGACCCCAAGTCACTCTAATTGACTTGGGTTTAGTGCAAACAAGGTTTGAAAGAGAAGTTAACTGAATTCATTAGTCGATACCAAGGGCTTTATGCACAAATTCAATATCAGATGAAAGATGAGGATGTTCAGAAGATATTTATTACAAATTTACAACCTAATATTCGTGACAAAATCCTCTTTATGAAGTATAACTCCTTCCAACATTTATGTACCACCCTTCATGATTATCAACTTTCGTCTAGTCAGTATGAAAACCAAAACTCATCATCTCAGGTTGGTCAATCCATGGGTGGATTGTCGCAAAACAGTTTTAAGAGGAACAATAATAGGGGTTTCATCAAGATCAATGGACCAAATATGAATGTGTCCACTATAAATAATCCAAAGAAAGCATCATATCAACTGAGAAAGTTTACTCTGATATCTGAGTCTTATCATTCCATTATGAACCAAGCAGTGAGTAATAACATTCTGAAGCTTCCCCTGATCAAGCCTGTTGATCCTAGTAAACATAGACCTTACTTCGATGCTAATGCATTTTGTCATTATCATCGGATGCAAGGACATTACACTGAATGATGTATGCGTCTTAAACATGAAATACAAGACCTTATTGATTCAAGTGTCATCCAGATATCAGGTGTGAATGACAATGGAAACAAATCGGTTGCTCTGCCAAATTAGAATTTACAAATCTTCACTAATCCTTTCCCTAAACATACTGAAAACAATATGGTGGAACATGGTTTAGTGGAAGTAGATGAGGATGATTACTTGGACTATGATAGCATCATGGGAATGATTGAATTGGATAAGAAACAAATAAACAATCCACCTTGTCCTTGAAGAAATGGAATTTATGCTGAGGTTCCTCCTTCGTTATCCTTATATGGATCATGAGAAAATCACAATGCCTTTGAAAAACAAGAACAACAACCGATACAGACGAGCAAGATGGTACAGGATGATTCCCATTACTATTCTAGAAAGATTCGACAATGAAAACTCACTAAAAATTGGCAAAGAGAAAGACTACAATCAATAGTAGGAAATCATAGTGGTTCTCCCCCTCATAAGCAACAAAAAGTCTCATAAAAACAAGGATTTAAAGAACAAGCATCATATGATAACAAACAAGACTTTCATAAGAACCACTCAAATTTTGCATTAAACATGATTGAATACCTCTCCAAGAGGTTCGCAAGCTCCAAGATATAATATGAAGACCCTACAGGTAAGTATCTCTAACCCTTTATCTCTCTCATGATGTACTTCCCCCGTGATGTGTTATATGTTGTTTAGGCCTCCTGGGATGACCTAAGATTCTCCCGTAATGTTCAGGATACTAGGAGACTGCCTCTGTTGTGACCTTCTTCTATTTGTATCATCATTTTTCTATATTGCCTCTCTCTGATTTCATTGTTGTGTGTTATGTCTTATGGACATAGCATCATGGTTGGTGACCTGGGGGCCCCCTCCTACGTGACTGGCCCTAAGACACTTGCTTCTCCTCTCTTATTTATTTTTTCCCTTCCTCTAGTGTTTTCATCTAGTGAGCGGATGATGACAAACATTTATACTGATGCGGACCTGGTATCCCTTTCGAGAGCAATAAAAAAATGGACTTAGTTCCTAGTATGACGATGGGGTTGTATATCTTATCTGACACTTGGCTAGTGGAAGCACTCGTACTTTCCACATAATGAATTTGATGATGTTTTTATCGCATTTACAAACCTTAACAATACTACTGCTCTGTGCACCTTTGTTTGTCTTTGAATCTAGCCTTGGTGGTACTCGATTCAGAGAGCTTTGTGATATAGCCTCACAGTTATCCTCGAACTCTAAATTCATTGTATAACCTTGGGTCTTTGTGTGGTTAATCATATGCATTGATGTTGTTGTTTATCATGATCTTGCAGACACTAACATGTTTCTTGCAGGGATGTGTTTGTGGGAACATTTGGCGATCGTAAAGTACATGTCACCTCTGGGGGGCATGGGCTTTGTGAAAGTCGGTGTTCCCTTGTGTGTTTTCTTCCTACCTTAACGTGCTAAATATCAATACCTGATATCAACCACCTTAAGGTGGGGGCGTATATAAGGTAAGATGTTTGTTATAGATGTTAGCAATGTGTTTGACCTCAGATGCAAATACCTGCACCTTATGGTAGTGAATCATGCATCTTGAGTTTGCTTGCAATCAATCAATCAATCATGTAAGCCCTCTGCAGAGGTAGGATATCAAGCATATCCTTTATCTTAAACCCTCTGCGGAGGTGGGGATGGTGTATTTCTCAGAGAAGATTACATCATCCTGTCATTTTCAAAAGTCCTCTGTGGAGGTGGGGAGAAGTTCTATGACTAACTCAACCCTTAAGCATGTTTTCAGCTATTGTTGTGGCAAAGTGCAATCATTGGTGTGTGCCTGTAATGTGTCTGAGATGGTGTTGGACCTAGAAATAGGTACACTCCATCACTTGTCTGCCGTGTTTTCTTCGTGTCTTCAAGTGTGTGTGTTTTGGCTTGCTTGTTTTGTGTGGCGTGTTTATTGCCCCATATGTAGAGACCAGCACCTTCAGGTAGTGCTTCCTGCATTTTGGGAGGTTTTGCGTGTCTTGCGTGTCTGCTGCCCCATATATATAGAGACTTGCACCCTAGGGTAGTGCATCCTGTATTATGGGAGGTTTGCTTACTTTCCAGTACTTGCATCTGCATTTCATATATTTGAGAAAAAGAAAAGAAAAGAAATCATGTCTGTCTTCCATGCATAAATATGTCTTCAATGCATTGACTGTATTCTTCGTGTTCTACGTGACTATAACTATCTTCTCAGTGTTTTTCTTGCCTATTACTATCTTCTATGTGATTGGAGTGTCTTCTCCGTGCTTGATGTGTTTGTTGTGTTTGTGACCTTACTTTAATGCATGTATTGGCCTCACGTTTATACATACATTAAAGTGGGGGCTAAATGTAACATCGAAAATTGTCCCCTTGGGGGCTTTTCCCTCATAAGGTTTAGCTCCCAGGTCTCTTGCATGCATTTAGGACATTTTAGCTCATATTTTGGCATCCTGATGGAATGAGGCCTAGGTTTCATGACAAAATGGACCTAGGAGGACCCTTGAGCTGTACCCTACCCAAAATAGGAGGGAGGACTTGGGCGCTCGTGCCCTAGTCCTACCCTATTTTGAGGCAGCCCTAATTTCTGGATGTTGGTTTGTGACCGTTATTAGGTCCCTTTGTCGACACGATAAGTTTGAATTACGAAAATCTTGGTAGGAGTGCTTGTAATTGCATATATAAGCATGCTTAGGCATTCATTTAAAAACTAGATTTCAACTAGATGGCAATGGTGATGTTCAAGTGTTCTCAAGGTGATTCAAGGCTTTCATTGTGTTGCAAGAGTAGACTTGTGTGTTTTGTGTGTTGATATTTGCAGATTTGAGCATCAATTTTCTCATGGAGTGAAGAGCATCTTCCTCCCATGAGAGCTTCACTACAAGGTGACATCATATTGTGTTTTTATCATTGATTCCTTTGGTTTTTGCCTCTGTCTCACAAGGGCATGCACTCTTTATCTGATAACGGTGTTTGAAGACTTAAGTGTCCTTCGGGGCTTGACTGAGGCAAGCCTCTAAACACCACAACCCCCAAACCAAGTCTTGTGATTGCAGGTTACAGGTGTCATATTCGGGAGAAGTAAAGTTGTAGGAAGGATTGGCAGGCATCAAGGATTTGTGATTTGAAGAAAAGTAGGACACCAAAGCATTTCTAGGACTTGGGTGCTCGCTCTAGTGTCATCCGAAGTTGAGTTTCTGGAAATAGAAGCTACAGGGCTAATCAATGTTGGAAGGAGGTCCAGACCCCGCAAAGAAATCGATACCTTGGACTTGGGCACCCACTCCAGTGTCCCTGACTATTCTTCCTCAGAACCCTGAAAATATGTATTATGTGATTTTCTATTTTACTCCCTCTGTAAGAGCATTTTCTATTATTCGTCAGTTTATTACCGTATTTGCATAATTAGGGTTTTAATGGTCAATTGAGCATAAGAGAAAAGAATTTGATATTTAAATTCCCTTATCCAAGTTTCCCTACATCTCACAGTGATTTAGGGTATGATAGTGCTCGCCACTTGACCCTAGATCCTTGAATGTAAAGTGGAGAGGAGGATTTTTACATCAAAACACTAAAACATTAAAAAATCCAATTTTCCACTAAACACAGTGTACGAAAACCCGTTGGATTTGGAGGCTTATGGATAAAAGCCCATTAGTCTCAAGTGACAAAGGATGAAAACCCTTTGGTTACAATGGGGAATATCATCTAGAGGTTGCATTGGAGCTAAAGATTGTAGGAGATTTAAACAATTTCAGTATAGTTTGTTTTGCAAGTTTCAGTGTTGTAGTGTGAGATTTTCTATGTGCTATGTGTGTTGGGTTGCTATTGTAGCATCCCATTTTTTGTATATTTGTTGTACCTAGTCAGTGCATTGGATTTTTTGTTTCATCTTCAATTGGAGCTTCATTGTTGCAGGATTTTCCAGTTTCAAAGTGTGTTGTGTAGGCATAGTTGGAGTGGTGTTGAGTTGCAGTTTGGTATTTCAGATTACTGTAGGTGTTGCTGCTGTTGTGTGGATGTTTTTATTGTTTTTCTGACATTTTGGTTCAGATCTAGAGGTTGCATGTGTTATTTATGCTTTTTGGAGTAATTTGGCAATGTTTTGGTGAGATGCACAATGTGTATTTCAACACAGTTGGAATAGTTTGTTGTGGGTTTTGTTGAGAAGTGTTGTAGAAGTTTTTGCTGCTGTAAATTAGTGCTGTAGATCTGATTTCATGACATTGGTACCAGAAAATTCAAATAAAAAAGATTTGGTGTGTTCATGTTTATTTTGGTGTCATTCGGTGAAGACTAGCTCAACTAGTTTGGCTTTTTTGGATGAATATCAATGTTTATTTGGTAAAATCATTTTCAGATTTGAGTTTTATGATAAATAGTAATTTGGGGACATTACAATGGTATCAGAGCATGATCTTGCCAGCCTACAGGGTACATTGAATTGTTTATCATTGGAGGATTCTTGAGATTTTTACAAGATGAGAAAGATGTAGATAAAATTATAGAAATACAGAGGAAGCAAGATAAATTGATCTATTCACTTCAAAATTTTTTGGATAGCATGAAAATTTTAGTTCCAGTTAAAACATCTCAAAAAGAAGAAGGTTCTTTAAACAATGGTGCAGAAAAAAATGTTTCCTCTAGAGATTCAAAATCCATATTTTTACCTGAAAATGATCATGAAAGTGTTCTCAAATGGCGTGCAAAGTACAACTCCATGAATGATGAAATCAAAGCTGATATATCTTAGGGAGAGTATGTGGAGCTCCTCACTAAGAGTGAACCTCAGAAAAGAGGTCAAGGGTATTACTAGATTCAAGGTAATGGGGAGCTGGAGAATAAGTTTAAAGGAGGATTCCAGAAGAAGCCATATCATGCACCCACACCAACACAAAAGAATACAAGTCTAACTATTACAAAGAAGATGGATGAAGACACCAAAAATGAACTGAGAAGAAAAAGGCTTTGTTTTACATGCAAAGAACCTTGGGAGCCAAGTCATAGACGTGGGAGCAATGAAGAGAGAAATCTAGAAGATAGGTCAATAGAACCTGAAAGGGAGATAATGGAACTAGAAGGGGTGATGGATACACCTAAGTCACAACTTTAAGATAAGGAAGAAATGGTGATGGTGTAGCATAAAGAAAAATCAGATTTGCAAGAGATTGAAAGGAAGCAAAACTTGGAGAAATCCACCTTACAATTTGAAGGTAAAAATTATTTGGAAAAAAAAATGTTTATTTGACTTCTAATGATTGTACATGTCAGGTAAATATTGATGAAGTTGAGGAAGGAAAGACATCATTTGTTAATTGTGAAGAGCCCAAGATGGAGGGACATGCACCAATTCATGCACTATCTTTCAAACTTCCAAATGGTAAGACATTGTTTGATTTGTAGAATAGCATTGTGGATGGGTATGCATTTGAGAAGAATATTTTGGTTAGTCCTACTTCAAGGGTTTTGAGTCACAAAAATAGAGTTGTTAAGGATATCTCAATGAACTCTCTTTCAGAAAATGAGGATGATCATTTTATTTGCAGCCCAAGTTATGAAAATATTTCAGATTTGATGCTTCCTATGTCACTACAAAATTTTTGTCATCTTGGAAAGCATGCAAAAATGGGTGATAGGGTAAGGGATACAAATTGTAGTATAGGGCATGTGAACTATTTGTTTCAAGTTCAAAATTATTGTTGCATAAGGGATCCAAGTAATCTCTTGGGCATTAAAACATGTAGAGGATTTGATGTTACTATTGAGTTCTTCATGTCTTGCATATGGAATGAAAGGAGGTTTATGATGAATCACATAGGGTTTGTTTTATTTTCTAACCCCATTGTGAAGGACCAATGTTCACAGTTTATAGATCACTTGTGGGAGTCAAGCACCAAAATTGAAGACAAGCTCATGAGTGATAGCCAAATGGAGATAGCCCCTTTGGGAAGCTTGATGTTAGATGTGGGTAAGAAAAATAAGTGTCTTTTTGAAGTTTAATATTTTGTGACTAAGTTTGTTATGGTGCTTTGGGTATCAAGCTACAAGCAAATTGAAGGACTCATGAAGGAGGAGACACTACAAATTCCTAGCATCATAAAAGCAAGGCAATTGGTCATCTCATTGGGTGAACAAGAGATATGTAAAAACTTATATTTCATGGGTCTTGGAGGTATCAACAAAACATGGAGCTCACAATGGATGAATACTATGGGAAAGTTCACTATGGAGTTGGAACTCAAGAGATGGGAGGTAGAGCTTCAAGGGATTGAAGATGGAGATCCAAAAGTTACCATAGTTATGTGGATGAAATATCAATGGGAGACATTCATGGCCTTTTCGCAAGCCCTAGAAGAGTTTTCAGTCACAAAGTGGGGGAGTTTCCAGCCCATTGCCATTATTGAGGTATTTGCAACTAATACAAGGTGGTTTCTAAATATTACATTTCTAATTTTTAGTAAAAGAATGCAGTGTTATAGCCATGGTTTTGGGAAGATCTTGTTGCCTCATGTTGTGTGTAATAAGTTTCATCCTTTGAGGATACTAAGTGTCGATGTTCTAGCTGATATATTGTTGTTTGAAAGGAAATGTCAAGCTAACTATGACTATTATAGCAACCATCCAGCCCACATACAATCTAATCCAAACCATATTTCAAGTGGTAGAGCTTTGGACAACATGGTAAGACTCGGAATACAAAGTAATTATCGTGACTACAATCTTGGGGAGAGGAGCCAAATTTTGAGCATGCCTTGGTCTCAACCCAAGGAAGAAGAGGTAAGAAATTTTGAATGTGTTTATGATGATGATATTTTGACCTCCAACAAGACTTAGGAAATTATTTGGGAGCATTTGGATACTGTTAGGAGTGTATTTTAGCAACATGATCTTATTGCCAAAGTATCTACAAGGGAGATTGGCACCACCTACTTGGATCATGTTATAACAAGAAAGAGTAGGTTGTTGTTTTTGAAGGGTTTCAAAAGTGTGCAGATGTTTGTGGAGGGATTTTTTATTATTGTGTGGTTAATTACCTCCATATTGCAGACATTGTTGATTTACTATTGTTCCACCCTTTTGACATTTATGATTTTAATGTTTCATAACCTTGAATGGTTGGTTGCAACCATGCACAATTGCATACAAGATGATTGGTACACATTCATGCGTATTGCAGCCTATGGTATAGTGGGAATTATAGTCATGGGGGGGAGTATTTTTCAATTTGTGACTTCTAATGGGGAGTTTTCAGTCCTTACATGGCTAACCATCAAATTCTCATTGATCACATGGATGAGTGTTGCACAGGTTAGCCAATTTTGTAATTATTACATCATGTGTATTGATTACAGATTTTCAGTGAAGTTGTGGGTGTTGTGTATGATGGAGTATGTTGCTATTGTAGATCAGCTTGATGCTAATGTATACCATTTTATATTGTTATTTTCTCCATTCATATCAGCTTCAAAAATTGTGGGTTTAGTCTTTCAGTTTGGAGCATAACAGTGCTGGCAGTATTGTGTGATTTAGAGTTTTGGTTCAATCTTTGGAGAATTATGGACTATATGTTGTTGTTGTATGATGATATTTTTCACTCCTCTACTGAACTCTTACTGTTATAGATCAGTCCTTGAAGCTGAAGGTATCATCTCTCATGTTGTGGTAAAAATTGGGCAAATTAGAGTGCATTTCAACCATATTAATTTCATTATTTTGAGGGTAGAAGTAGTTGTTGTTTCCCAAACATGTACTCATTGTTGTAGAGGATGTAATGAATTCTCCATGAAAGGAAGCTAGGTGTGCAGAAATCGCTTCCTACACTAATCTAAAGAGGAGAGATGAGTGCAAATTCTTTTTAACCTTTACAATTATTGTAGTGCCCCTCGTCATTGGCTTGTGATAGCGGTGGTTCTGCATTGCTCTCTGTCAATCGAAGGCAGTTGTTAGTCGTTCATTTCATTGATTCAGTTATGAGATAGTCGAATAGTAGGTTATGACTTATGTTTGACTGGTATAATTAGACAGGTGTTATGATATTGTGTCAAGAGCAGAGACGGTGTAGTATTACTCGCTTCAAGTACCCTACTACACCACGATTCTCTGACTCTATATGGGTGTTGTCATATATGTGTTTGATTTTATTCAACCAATTGCTTGGATGCAGGCTGCAGGTACCGAACCTCAACTCCACCTAATATAGTAGGTTCGAGCGGGTTCTTACACCAATGGGTATCAGTGATGGGAGATGACACGAGGTCTGATCCACTAGGTCGGTCCTTGTCTTCGGTTGTGGTCTCAAGTCGTGTTGTGATGCTTGGTCCTTGCTTCAAGATGTCCGACTGTCATGTGGTATGAAAAGTAGTTGTCGAGTTTTGCCAATGTGTGTCTTGGAAATGATCTGATAAACTTATTATAACATTAATGTTATTAATAAGTCATATATAATAGTATTTTCTTGTCAAAAAGATTTGGATTATGATTTGAGTAAAATTCTATATGAGGAAATTAATGGTTCTTATTAGACATTGTTATAAGTCATTAATATTGGATGGTATTTTGAGAAAGATATTATTAGTTATAAATATTGGTCAGGTGAGTTGTGGTATTAAAATTCTGATTTGAGAATCTTTTAGGAGGGAAAATTTATTGCTCTTAGTGTTGGAGGATTATGGGATTCTTTGTAATGTATCTTGGAGTTACGAGTAATTAGCATACATTTTGTGCAGAATAATCTTGATTTGTGAAATAAATGCATAATAATAAATGAAAGTTAATGTGGTGGTTGGATATAAAAATGTTTATTATAGCTTCTGTTGGGGGAGGATGGAAGGTAGTGCTAGAATCATTACAATGGGTGGTACATGGGTCTGAATCCTAGGACTGCAACTCATCGTTCATGCTCCCTGGTCGAAATCTAAAGTTTGAAGGTCTGGTATGCACCTAAAATCTCCTCCTCCTCTTAATATTTGTTGTTGAATAAAATGTTGAAGGGATTCTTTGGGCTTATTGTTGTGGCCTAGTGAATGGCGTAAGTTATGGCTCGGTTTTGATTGGTGACTTATACCTTTATGTTGTGGTATGTATGATTGACTAGAGAATGCTAAGGGAGTGGCTTTCATGGTGGGGCCGGTACCTAGTGAGAGGTCGCCTGGGTAACCCCATGGAAGTTGTAAGCATGTGGAAAACTTAATAACTTAAGCAAGAGGGTTGGGGTATTAAAATACTTAACAAGATAAGTAAGAGACCTCACTCATGCCTGTAGTGCTCGTTTAGGCTAAGGATGAGTTGAGAAGGCCGTGGTTGGCAAAATCAACTTCCTTGTCCTCATGAAAGGAATGTTGATTTCGCATGTGTCACCCTATGGGGCCAGTACCTAGAGAGAGGCTGCCAGGGTAACCATAGATGGGGGCCGGCTTTTGGGGATAGATAGCCTGGGTAAACCATGTTAGGACCATGCGATGACACTCTCCTTATGCAGTTCTATTGTTTCTTGGTGGTGCCTCTGGAGTGATGTCTTATCTTGTGCAGTTTGGATAATATGGTCAGTTGTGTCAAGCCTGTTGCCGTTTGGTTATTTTTTGATGAGTTCTTTGGCTTGGTGGAATCCTCGTCATTATCTCCTAGCTCGGAGGGGTGGGCCTCAGGGTTCCACATGGTTGGGTGGTAAGAGCTATTCATTGGTCATTTTGGAGATGTGGTTCAAGTTCTACGCAGAGGTGTTCTAGGTCCAGTTTTCTCTCCTCCTTCAGAGTTGTTTGCTTTCTTATTTATTCAGTTGTAAACCGACACGATCGGTCCTGTAATCTTGCAATGATAAGTTGATCTTTCTGTAGCAATAGTAATTGATTATCTCTTATGTGGTTTTTACTTTATATTCTCTAATGCAGTTATGTTTCCCTAGAGGAGTTAGAAGTGAATTTTTCTTTATGTTGTGATATCATTGGTTACTGCTATTGCATTTACTTGCTTTTAAAAAAAAAATTAGTTCTATAATGTTGCTTTTGTTAGCCTAATTCTCTAGGGTTACATGACGGGGCATTACAATTATAGTGTTATTAATCCAACAAAAGAGATATTGTAGCAATACACAACACAATTTGTAAGACAGAAGAAAGAGAGACAAGATATAACGTGGGGAAAACCCTTACGGGTGAAAAACCCCACTCCAAAACCTGCACAATGTATTATCGAAACAACAAGGTTTACAACACACTTGCAATGCAAGTCTTTATAGGAGTCTTCGACACTCGTATCTGAAGACAAACTGATAGCATAATAGTACCTATCAATCACATAATACATCTCCTCTCAAAGCACCTGCTTAAATAGAAGTTTACAAGGCAAAAATGAACTTTCCTTGAGATGGGCCTCCAACTTGGCCTCATGGCCCAAAACCCATGCCTAGGGATACTTGTCCAACACTGCAGCATGGTCATGACACTTGTCATATCACCCCATCCCAATATGGTCATCTATTCCCAAGTTGGGAAATGACAGATGCTCTTACGCATCTTATGACCGTCATAGAATTCATCATACTGGCAGTACTTACAGCTGTAAGAGAATTTGTCATACAATTGCTAAAAATAGCATATTCTCTTACAACATGTCATAACCCTCCTTGGGGCACCCAAAGATGCCTTCTTCCAAGATGCCTTGTGACACATGTCTTCACCTATCATAGAACATTCCATTTACGACTCTTACGCGTCATAGATTTTGTCATAACCGTTTCGGTCAAGATTCACGTACACACTAGTCAAAGTGCTGACACATGGAAAAATACCTCTACTACTAAGTGGGATGCCTATCTCCTCATGTGAGGACAAAATTACATGTGGTCACCTTCCACGTAGGATGACACATCACCATGCCAACTCCCACAAGATGACAAAACAGGATTTGCATCCTAATTACACAATAGACAATAAATAAATACATTACAATAAATAAATGCAAAGAATTACCAAGGTTGAGACACCTTAATTCCCAACACTCCAATAGTCCTAATAAAATAAAAAATCAGAATTGTATCCTTGGGAGAAGTTGTAGGAGTTTTAGGTTTAACTTATCTCATGCTAGTGCATTTGGCAAGTTTACCAAATCTTTGTGGGAAGATGTGGATCAATTGAAGTATGAGAAAGAATGTACCAAAATATTGCATATCCAAGAGCTCCAATTATATGGTTATTCTTATTGATTACATGGTATTGGCACAAACAAATCCAAGTCTTCAGGTTTGCACAATGCTCTATGGCAAGATTTGCAACATCTCATAGGTACAGGAGCAAGGCTTTCTATGCAGTATAATATAATTTTGAAGCATCATAGTTTGTTTTTCTTGAGGACAAGAAAATTTTGGGAGGGAGGACTTGTCATGTCCCTTTTTTCTAAAAACAACACTTACTAAAAATAGTAAGTTCCCAATGTCCAAAAATAGTAAGTTTGGGTTATCTGGACAACATTGGAAAAAATAATTAATTTAATATTTAAATTTGTCCCGACATAATTTATAATTTTTTGGCCAATTAAATAATTATTTTCTTAATAGGGGTATTGGCATATGGAGCATCTTGGCCATTAATTGCACATTTGAATTTGGCATCTTGGACAACTATTTTTATCAAAAGGCATCTATGATAGTTATGACGAATTTATGACAAAGTGTAAGAGGGCTATTTTTTAGCATGTGAATTCAAGTGGGGATTTAAAAATACATTTTTAATTATAATTTTACCCCAAATGAGGCATTTCAAATTAGGAACATTATAAATATGCAAGTATTTGCATTCAGGAGGACTTTTGATCATTTTACAACCCAAATTTTTGAATTCGAGCACTTGTGCTTGGATTTTCTTCAATGGACAAAAACCCATTGGAGTTGGAGGCTTGTGGATGAAAAACCATTAGTCTCAAGTGATTAGAGAATGAAAACCCTTTGGTTATAGTGGAAAATCTCATCCAGAGGTTGCATTTTCTAGCTAAAGATTGTAGGAGATTTCAGTAGTTTCAGTATAGTTTGTTTTGCAGGTTTCAGTGTTGCAGTGTGAGATTTTCTATGTGCTGTGAGTGTTGGGTTGCTATTGTAGCATCCCATTTTCTATATATTTTTTGTACCTATTCATTGCATTGGAGTTCTGGTTTCATCTTCAGTTGGAGCTTCATTGTTGCAGGATTTTCCAGTTTTAGAGTGTATTGTGCATGCATAGTTGGAGTGGTGTTGAGTTGCAGTTTGGTATTTCAGATTACTGTAGGTGTCGCTGCTGTTGTGTGGATGTTTTTATTGTTTTTCCCATGTTTTGGTTCAGATCCAGAGGTTTCATGTGTTATTTATGCTTTTTGGAGTAATTTGGCAATGTTTTGGTGAGATGCACAATGTGTATTTCAGCACAGTTGGAATAGTTTGTTGTGGGTTTTTCTAAGAAGTGTTGCATAATTTGTTGCTGCTATAAATTAGTACTGTAGGTCTGGTTTCATGACATTTGTACCATAAAATTCAAATAAAAAAGATTTGGCGTGTTTATGTTTATTTTGGTGTCATTCGGTGAAGACTAGCTCCACTAGTTTGGCTTTTTTGGATGAATATCTGTGTTTATTTGGTAAAATCATTTACAGATCTGAGTTTTATGATAATTATTAATTTGGGGACATTACAACCCCTATTTTTAAATCTTATGCTTTTTTCAAATCCTTTCAATTGTTCTCTTTTGCATCTTTTCACACAATTGTTGCAGTTTTGCTACAAAAGAATGATGAAGGGTATGGACAACCAATAGAATTTTTAATAGATCATTGCAAGCTGCAGAGCTTAAGTATGAAATAATGGAAAAGCAAGCATATGCCCTAGTTAGAGCAGTGAAAAAATTTAGGCCTTATTTGGTAGGTGCACATATTGTAGCCTGTGGCCCTCATTCTGTAGTGAACTTGATATCTTCACATAACAAGAAGTAACAGGTAGGTGTTGTAGATGGATAAACAAAATACAAGAATTTAATATTTATATCCAAATTACCAAGTTAGTGAGAGGACAAGGTCTAGCAAAATTGATGACTGAATCAAATTTGGAAGCTTGCCAAGTCAATGCAATTAAAGAAAATGAAGATATTGAAAAAGGTGTATAGGACTTAGAATGGTATAGGGATATTGTTCAATATCTACGGAGCCACTCCAGTTAAATGATAACCAAAAGAGGAATTTGAAATTGCAATCACTGAAATATGTTAAATTACAAGAAGAGATATACTAGAAAAATCCTGAAGGAGTTTTGTTAAAGTGTTTGAATGAAGACCAAGCCACAAACATTCTGAATGAAATGCACAATGGAGTGTGTGTAGGACATTATATGGATAAGACTACTACACATAAGTTTTGCGGTCTGGCTATTGGTGGCCTACATTGTTCTCTGATGTTTACAAGATGGTGAGAAAGTGTGAAGCCTGTCAACAGTTTTTAGGAAAATTGAAGTATGTAGGTACCCTTCCACTTGGAACTATTACCATTGAAGCACCTTTTCTATAGTGGGGTATTGACTTCATTGGTGAAGTATCAGAAAAATCAAGTGGTGGACATAGTTGGATACTGGTTGCCACAGATTATTTTACAAAGTGGATTGAGGAAATCCAAACTAAGAGGGCTACAAGCAAAGTGGTCTCAGACTTTGTGTTGGATCACACAATAACAAGATTTGAAGTACCTGTTAAGTTGATCACTGATAATGCAATGTGTTTTAGGTTAGATGAATTTGTAGACTTCTACAATGGTTATGGTATTAATTTGTCATATTCATCACCATATCACCCACAAGGTAATGGTCAAGAAGAATCCAGCAATAAAATTTTGATGAAGATAATTAAAAGAATACTTGGGAAGAATAGGAGAGCGTCGGATCCAAGCTCAAGTTAGAAGTGTGGGTTGATAGGGTAACTATGAAAAAGGCAACAGGCAAGTCTCCTTTTGAATTAATAGATGGAATAGAAGCAAGGATGACAATAAACAATCTCCCACCAATATATATGTTTGTTTGGGAAAATGATGATGAAATACAGGATGCAATGGCAGAGAGGATCAATCAGTTGATTATCGTGGATGAAACTAGAAGGGAGGCACAGAGGACAAATTTGAAGAAGCAACAACAGGTAAAGTATTTGTATGACAAAAGAGCCTCTGAAAGGAAATTTCAGTTGAATGACATGGTTCTCATGTGGAATGCTAGGTATCAAGATAAGGGAAAACATTAGTAATACACATGGGGAAGATTCATATTTCCTGTAGAACCTTGATGAAGATTTCTAGGAATTGCCTGTGCATGGGCAAATCTTGAAACCCTTCTTTTTGTAAAGTGAGGATTTTATTCCATGCACATTGTACATAGTTAGTTAGGTTGTCTCTATCATGCTTTCTATTTTGGTCATATGTCCCAGTTTTAAGGTTTTGTGTTTTGTCTAGACTGCTCCCAGAGTTATGTGCTTCTCATCATGCCTGCAAGAGTTATGCATCCCCAACCAGAGCCATTGGTGGAACCCTTTTATGATTCCCTTGTCCCACCATGTTAAACTTTTGAAATTGGCTAAGTCTGAGTCAAGTTCGTTAAACCCTAGAACCCTTAGTCTTTTTCCTTCTGTGATCATGTTCTATTTCTAAGTTGACCTGCTCCAAATAGTCACCCAAGCTTTAAGTCATCACTTTATGTCTTGTTTCTCATATAGAACCAGACCCTTGGAGTTTAGTTACCAACTAATCCAGAGTGTCTAATGTTTCCTAAGTCTAAGATTTCTTTGGGTCATGATAGTGGTCATCATGGGCTCTGGTCCCATCAAATCTATTTAGAGTTGCATTGATATGATTACCGTCAATTTTAGACATATGAGCTCAGATCCCTATTCAATTGAATCATGTGTCATGCCCACTCCTATTTGGATTGCATGAGCGTGTAGCCATAATATGCTGAGGAATATGCTCACGATGTTGTGATGGTGTGACATTTGTCACATGTGTCATGTCTAGTCCAAAGTACATTTAGGATAGCGCTCAACGTGCTAACGTGGAGGTGGTAGTGTGGGTCCCTCTTGGATTCACACTGCTACAATGTGGTGCCATATGGATCTATTGTGAAAGGTTTTCTTTGAGCTGGCTAACTCTTATTCATCTGCGTTCTTAAAGGCATATGGAAGTCATATTCAATAATGAAAGTTTTTAACCAAGGATGTCGATTCTCTCACGGAGTGGCTCAAGATCAATGGTGCATATTTAAACATGAAGAACAACTACTCTGAGCCTGCACGCTAGTGCATGATCGCATTAATGATGATTTGATGAAGAATTGGACAGAATCATGCCTAATTTATGGATAAATACATGAGGTCGAGTGATTTCCATCACTTCAGTTCTTGGTAATAGAAATTCTTCCAAGAATTGAGTAACTCAAGTTGGCAATTGAAGAAGGGAGTTTTTCATCTGCGACTAACAAGTAAGTCTAAATTTAGTGATTTATCAACTTATTTGCCTACAAATTTTATCAATTCTATCTTGAATTTGGCTGTAGAGATAGAATATGTAAAAGCAGTAGGGTAAATTGTTGAATTGACTAAACACCAAGCAAGCCCTAATCTGTGATTAAATCTTGTAAGAAAAATTGCAGGTAGTTTAGATAAAAGGAGTTTTGAATAGGATTTATTCATCTAGTGCTTGGGTTCCTCAAAATGAGATCTTCCTAGAAAGAATAAGGATGAAAATCTTGTAGATGATTTCAGAGAGATAGGGATGCACGTCTCCCTGTCCCTAGATGGTCTCTGTTTCTGCATTGATATAAAAAAGGAGGGCCAGGTCCCCATTGTGCAACGTATGGAATTTGGACTTGGGCAAGGTTGTGGTCCCAAATATTTTTGTTGATGTAGAATTGATTCATCTTATTTCAAATAGGTATGATGCTAGCACTAGAAGGGTGTTGGCTATCAATAGAAGTACTATGGTTTCCTTCACCAAGTCCTATATTTCTGAAATCTTTGGCCTTAACCCAGCTATGAACAAAGTTGTTGGCATTGATAAATTTAGGAAATCATATGAGATACACATAGCATGGTACTAAACTATTAAGATCCCTAGACATAGACTCGGGACTCCTAGCGGTAGAGGGATTGAAGTATTTGAAAAGGAGCCTCTTAGCATAAAAATTTGTGAAGATTACTTTAATCATTCTTACTATGCAGGTGAAGACATTAGTCTTGGGAGAAGATGCAGGTGAAGACATTCCTATGTATATGGTGTATATGGTTATTGATATTCATGATGACATTGTTAATGTGGAGTTTGATTTTGCCTCCTATATGGTAGATGAAATGCATAAACAAATGGTGGAATTGAAGAATGGTCAGAGGTGTGAATTCAAATGGTATTCTCACTTGTACCAGAGGCTTCTATATTTTGGTAGAAATCAATGGAATTAGATATCGAGAATGCAACAGGTAGATGAACAAGGACAACCGTTGCCAGTTCAATGTTGGACTTATTTTTGTGATAAGGATTGTTCGTATTCAAACTTTATAAAATTTGAGGAGTTTTTCGTACAAAAAATTGATGACATGTATGGGTGAGCACTTAGATAGAGTACCCTCAGAGATAATGAAATTCCTTAGGCTTGAACAGGAAGCCCCTGCAACTGGGATAAAATAGAATTGGGGAGACTAGTTCCTAGGTAAGTATTCAACATACTTCAGGGTGTATAGTTTCACTATGAGGCCACACTTGTTGCCTATTTATGTACCCAAAAGAATAGCATACTTGGAAATTATATGGCAGCTAAATGAAGTAGACAAATTACATCTTAGGGGTCAGAAGAAAGGTTCTCTTTTTCCTACTACCCTAAAGTGGTCAGATTTTCAAGTTATGAACAAGGAGGTTCTAGACCAGATCTATTTGGTGTTGAATAGTTATAGGTTGAAGTCTATTGATGCTAGGGAATGATTTGATCCAGAAGGTTTTATTAGTTCATTGAAATTATGTGTGAAGAAATCAGATTTTCCGCATGCACTAGATTTCACTAAGGATGCTATAAGGAATTCTACAACATACGCTGAGGTTGAACAAAAGTGGGAGAAACGGAATAAAATCATCTTTGCAAAAAAGGAAAAGAAGAAGAAGGATCCCAAATTTCTTGGTTTTTATTTTGACGAAATAAATTTGATTTTAAGGATTGAGAAGATTTTGCAAAATGTAGAGAAGTTTATCATTCCTCTTGAAGAGAGACCCCCTGATGTGGAAAGACTTCCAGGTGTGAGAATACATCCATATGTCAGGATAGTAAGTGAAGATACACAAGAAGAAAATGCATTAGATATTGAGGATATAGATAGTCAGTAGGCTAAAAGGCAAAAGGTTGATGACGAGCCAACTCCTAAGAATAAAGGTAAAGTTTAAATTAGGATTATGGAGCTTGGAGAAACTTTAGATGATGTGGGAGTTCCAAAGACCTTGGCAGGTGTTTAAAGGTTGAAAAGGGGGGAAATGTTTTGGTTTAGGTTTCAAAGGCAAATCCTCCCTTCTCACTAGACATTCAAGGGCATATCAACCAAGTTGAATCTCCACCAAGCGGGAGCAATCACCTAATAGGTTGGGCTGCCACTTGGAATGATGCGGAAGTTCAGATGTATCAAATAATATCTCAATTTAATGGTTAAATGCTATTAAAACCCTAAATAAGAAAAATAGTAAGCAATTTAATGAATTACGACAAATCCTTTCAGACTGGTGAAGGACAGAGATTATTAACTTACTATTTTTTGAAATCTAGAATGTGGAATAGTTGGGGACACTAGCAATAGCACCCCTATCCAAGGTACAGTTTTCGTCACATAATTTGAATCTCCTTTCGACATTGATCTGCACTGTATCTTCCATTTCTACCCTAGAAAAGATGGAGGACATTGGCACTAGCGCCCTTGTCCCGAAATGTTCACCTTTGTCCTCTTTCTTTCAGATCCTAAATCCTTGTTTGCAACCTCCTTTCCATAACTTCACTCTGCAAAACTTGATACCTATAACCTGTAATCACAAAGGAGTGTGGGAGGGGGTTGTGGTGTTTAGAGGCTTGCCACGGTCAAGCCCCGAAGAGACATTCAAGTCTTCCAAACACCGTTGTCAGATAAGAGTGTGTATCCTAGTGGGATAGAGGCAAAATCCAAATGATAAATGATTGAAAATAGAATAGATATCACCTTGAAGTGTAGATATCACATAAATGAAGGCTCTTCAATCACATGAGAAGATGGAGTCAAATCTGCAATCACAAACACAATAACAATGTTCTGCTCTGCAACAATGAATATCTTGAAATCACAAAAGTGCATAAAGTTTGCAATCATCTTCTTGTTTACAAATGAAAACCTAAACATTCTTATATATGTAACTAAAAGATTCCCGCTAAGAATTTCATAACCCAAACTTGAGATGTTGGCATAGGACCCAAATAACGGTCATAAAACTGACATTTAAATTTAGGGCAGACCCAAAATATGGCAGGACTAGGGTGCTAGCGCACAAGTCCACCCCCTTATTTATGTTCAGATATCATCAAAATAGAACCCCCTAGGTCCTATTTGCCATAAGACTTCAAGGTTTTCTCATCAGGAGTCAAAATTATCATGCAAGATGCTCTAAATGCATTCTAAAGATCTAGGAGCTAAAACTTAAGAGGGAAAAGCCCCCAAGTGGATATTTTTGAACATAACATTTATCCCTCACTTTAATGTATGTATAAACGCAAGGCCAATACATGCATTAAAGTATGGTCGACAAACACAACAAACACGCCAAGCACGGTGAAGACATGCCAAACACATTGAAGATAGTAACAGGCATGCAAAACATGGAGAAGACAGTTACACTCACGCAAAACATGGAGAAGACAACATTGAAGACATGCAAAACACAGTGAATATAGTGAGTACAGTGATTATTTCTTTTTTCATTTTCTCATATATGAAATGCAAATGCAAGTACAAGGAAATTAAACACACAACCCAAATGCAAGAGGAGCTCATCGCCACTAGTCTTGAAACTGCATAAGGGGCAACAGACATGCCAAACAAATCTTAGAGTGTAGGAGGAGCTCATCACCACCAGTCTTGAAACTACTCTTGAGAAAAAACACACCATACAAATCCCAAAGCATAGGAGGAGCTCATCGCCACCAGTCTTGAAACTATGCTTGGGAACAAACACGCCATACACACACATGGAAGACATAGAGAAAAAATGATAGATAAGTAATGGAAGAGACCTATTTCTAGGTTCACATCCATCTCAGGCACATTACAGGCACACACCGATGATTGGGCTTCACCACAACAATCACTGAAGACACACTTAAGGGTTAGGATAGTCTCAGATCTGCCCTACCTTCGTAGAAGACTTTTAGAAAATGACAAGATGTGTAATCTCCTTGAGAAATACACAATCCCCACCTCCACGTAGGGCTTAAAATAAAAGGGATATGCATGATATCTCACGTCCGCAAAGGGCTTAAGTGATTGCAATAGATTTCAAGCTTTACAAACACACTTTGCTAGCATCTAAATCAGATAGCTTACCTTACATATGCCCCCACCTTAAGGTGGTTGATATCGTGTACCGATATCAAGCACGTTAAGGTAGGAAGAAAACACACAAGGAAAAATGAGCTCTCGCAAAGTGCATGCCCCCCAGAGGTGACATGTACTTTATTATCACCAAATGTTCCTACAAACACACAATTTTTTGCAAGAAAAGGTGTTAGCATCCATATAATCATGATAATCAACAATGCATGTAGCCATTCACATAAAGAGTCGAGGAAATCAAGATCCAAGATAAGCAAAGTGCATAGAGAAGCAATATTGTTATGTTTTGTAAGTGCTATAAGATAACATCAAAATATCACATAGAGTGATTCTACTAGCCAATCATCAGATAATATATATCAACCCCATCGTCATGTATGGACTAGGTCCATTTTTTTGATTTCTCGCCAAAGGGACACAAGGTCCGCATCAGTATAATATGTTTTTCGTCATCTGCCAGCTAGATAGAACCACTAGAGGAATGTAAACAATAAATCAAGAGAGGAGAAACAAGTGCCTTAGGAACAATTACGTAGGAGGGTGCCCCCAATTCACCAATTGCAATGCTATGTCCATAAGACACAACACACAACAATGAAAATAGAGGAGAAGCAATATAGAAGAATGATGATACAAATAGAAGGGTCACAACAGAGACAGTCTCTCGGTATCCTTGACATTACAAGAGAAGCAAGGCTCATCCTAGGAGGCCTAAACAACACATAATACATCATGGGGGAAACACAACACAAAGGTAAAGGGTTAGAAATACTTACCTTCCAGTACAACCGTACTAAAATTTGTAACTTGTGAGCCTCTTGGAGAGATGCTCTATCAAGTTTTGTGTGAAGCTTGAGTGGTTCTTATGAGATTTTTGTTTATTATCAAGAAGTCCATGCAATGCTTGTTTCTCAAATCTTTGTGTATGTGAAATCTTTTGTTGCTTATGAGGAGAACAACTATTATTTCCAAATAATGATAATTGTCTTTCTCTTTTCCAATTTTTAGTTCTCTTATTTTGTTGATTCTGTCTATCATAGTGAAAAGGACTATCTTGTATTATTTCAATCTTTTCTTTTGTCATGATCTCTTTCTTTGGTCATTCCATTTGTCTTTCCAATGCATTTTGGTTGTCTCCTAATCCTGGAAGGGATAACGAAGGAGGAAGCTCAGCATAAATACCATTTCTTCATGGATGAGGCGATACTTCAGTATTTTCCTAATCCATTTCTATTGTAGCAAAATTATCTCATCGTAGTTTAGATAGTCATATTCTACTTCAAGTGTATTTTGTTCCATCATGTTATTATAAGTATGCTTAGGAAAGGGATTAGTAAAGATTTGTAAATTTTGATTTGGTAGAGCAACTGACTTATTTCCATTATCATTCACACCCGATGCCTATATAACATTTGAGTTGATGAGGTCTTGTATTTCATGTTTAATATGCATACCTCATTCAGTATCATGTACTTGTTGTCGATGAAAATGACAAAAGACATTAGCATCGAAATAAGGTCCTTGCATTTTAGTAGGATGCAAAGGTTTGATTGGGGGAAGCTTCATGAGGTTATTACTCATAGCTTGATTCATGATAGAATGATAGGATTCAAATATCGAAGTAAACTTTCTTTGTTGAAATGGTGCCTTCTTCAGATTAGTGATAACAGACACTTGTGAGAAATTGTTTGAATTTTGTCCATTAACCTCGATGAAAGTCTTATTATTCCTCTTAAAGTTGTTTTGTGAAGGCCCACCCGTGGATTGACAAACTTGAGCCGATAAGTTTTGATTTTCATACTGACTAGACAAAAGATGGTAATCACGAAGGGTGGTACATAAATGTTGAAAGGAGTTATACTTCATCAAGAGAATCTTATCACAAATGTTAGGTTGTAGATTTGTAATAAACACCTTTTGAACATCCCCATCCTTCATTTGATATTGAATTTGTGCATAGAGAGCTTGATACTGACTAATAAACTCAGTCAACTTCTCTTTTAGACCTTGTTTGCAATGAACTAAATCAATCAAGGAGATTTGAGGTCCAATGTTTGCTTGGAAATGTTGTAAAAATTGATCAACTAACTGTGAAAAAGAGTGTATTGAATTCAGAGGCAAAGAGAAAAACTATTCTAAAGCAGTATCTTTGAGAGATCACAGGAAAATTTTTTCTAACAAATCCTCTTCAAAGTAAAAATCTATACACATAGTTGTGAATGCTGCCACATGAGTATTAGGATAACCTTTTCCACCATACTTTTCAAAACAAGGAGTATCAAACCTCTCAGGCATAGGAGTTCTCAAGATTGCATAAGATAGGGGATTGTGGGCATGATAAGTTGGTATATTAGGTTGTGAAGAATTCATCAAGTTTCTCACCTTTTGTTGTAAAGAAGTCATGCCTTGCAATAATTGGTTTAAGATGACATCATTAGTAGATGCGGTTTGTTGTGAGGAATTAGAACCGAAGTGAGGAGGTGATTGAGCTTGAGTAGTGACAAGAGGAGGTTGTGAATAGGTGAGTGGTGGTTGAACATAGTGATAAGTGGAAGGTGGTTGCAAATAGTTGTATGTAAGAGGTGGCTGAGAATAAGTGGGATGGAGAGGTGGTTGAGAGTAATTATTCGTGAAATAAGTCACCTTAGGTGCCAAGTTCTGATAATTAAATACCACAAGTTTGTAATTTTGTGAATTAGTGACATTAGATACTCCAATACCAATGGTATCATTACTACAAGCATTTGCATTAGTAGTTAAAATCGTTGATGTAAATGTAGATATTCCCGTGGTCGGTATAGGTGTGGATACTTGCGTATGAGAGGGTGACAACATGTTCTTAATAAAATTCACACATTCAGTCACCATCATGACATTATTGTGAACTATATGTGTTAATCCTTGAATAAAATTAATACCATCTTGTCCTTCCTTTATTAACTCTCTTATGTTGTGAATCATGGGTATAGCTTCTTCTGCTATCCTTTCAGTTTGCACAAATGCTTGAAAATTGTTTAACTCTTTATTAAGTTTGTTGATTTCCTCATTAGGTACATGTGTGACCACCTCAATAGTGTCCTCTACATCATGAAATATTTGATCTTCCATAATGTTTGTATGAGGGATAGTGTCTTGCAAAATTTGTGTCTCTCCTTTTGTAAAGAAGGTATTCAATGGATTTTCAGAGGTAGGAATATCGTATTCTTCAGGAGCACTAGATCCCATGAGTCTTCTACTTATTCTTAATGGGATATTTCTATTAGGGAATTAGGTTATAATACTCATACAAAAGCATGCAATACTCAAAGCACAAACTAATAGAACAAACCCTAGGAGAAGGATATGTTTAATATCCAAAATAATTGATTTTCAACTTTTTTCAATGCAAATCTCTAAGAGAAGAGGTGTTGTGAAAAATTTCAAGAGGGAAAGAAAATAATATGCCTAATAAAATCCCAATGATGCAACAATATCATTCACAACATAGGTCTATAGTGCAACTCTAGAGTGATGACAAGTCAAAACCTAGTGAAAATACACCTAAAACATGCAATTTTTCACCAATTTTTAATTCAAATGCCTAATAGAAAGGTTGTTGTAAGGAAATTGAGGAGGGTTAGCAGATAATAACCATAATATCAGTCAATTAATGCAGCAAAATCCTTTACAACAGACCTATAGTGCAAATCTAGAGAGACGATAAGGCTAAATCTAGTGAAAATGCAAGGTTTTCAAACCCTTGACATGAAATTTTGCAAGAAAACCACTATGATGCAACACTAAAATTATAAATAAGACCTAAATGATTGTTTTAAAAGGGTAGTAAAATCTGAAACAAGATTTTGACTACAAACCCTAGCTAATGCAAAACTAGGTTTTTATGAAAAATGCACAATTTCAAATAAATTTTGACAATTTAAGCATGAAAATGCAATGCAAGTGGATACTAAATGATGAATTTCTATAATTTAAATCAGATCTAATGAAAATAACAGAAATTTAATGAAATTAAATGCCAATTAATTCAAATTATGCCAAAATGCAAGCATAAGATGCCAATTTTTTTGTAATTTTTCAAATGCAATAAGGGTATGATGAAAAATAAATTTCAGATTTAATGCTAAAATTAGAAATTAAATGAAATGCAACTAAATTAATGCCAACTATGTGAAAATTCAAACCCTCGAATGGAATTTTTTTGAAATTAAAAAAAAATCAATTTTTTTTTAGTTTTTTGAATGTAATGAGATGGATGAATGTAAATCTATCACACAACACTTAGCAAGGTACCAAAAAATCCAAAAACATGGGTTCACCAAAATGTTTAGGGGTTGAAAAGGAGGGAAATGCTTTGGTTTATGTTGCAAAGGCAAATCCTCCCTTCTTAGGTCAAAATTCAAGGGCATATCAACCGAGTTGAATCTCCATTAAGCGGGAGCAATCACCTAACAAGTTGGGCTACCACTTGGAACAATGCAAAAGTTTAGATGTATGAAATAATATCTCAATTTAATGCTTAAATTCTCTTAAAACCCTAAATAAGAAAAACAATAAGCAAATTAATGAATTACGACAAATCCTTTTAGACCAAGGTGAAGGGCAGAGATTATTAACTCACTGTTTTTCAAAATCTAGAATGTAGAATAGTTGGGGACACTGGCACTAGTACCCCTATCCAAGGTACACTTTTTGTCACAGAATATGAATCTCCTATTGACACTAATCTACACTGTATCTTCTATTTCTTCCCTGAAAAAGATGGAGGACATTGGCACTAGCGCCCTTGTCCCGAAATGTTCACCTTTGTCCTCTTTCTTTCAGATCCCAAATCCTTGTTGTCTGCAACCTCCTTTCTGCAACTTCACTCCACAAAACTAGGTACCTGTAACCTGCAATCACAAAGGAGTGTGGGAGGGGGTTGTGGTGTTTAGAGGCTTGCCTCAGCCAAGTCCCAGAGAGACATTCAAGTCTTCCGAACACCGTTGTTAGATGAGAGTGCATATCTCGGTGGAATAGAGGCAAAATCCAAATGATAAATGATTGAAAACACAATAGATATCACCTTGAAGTGTAGATCTCACATAAATGAAGCCACTTCAATCACATGAGAAGATGAAGTCAAATGTGCAATAAAAAACATAATAACAATACTCTACTCTGCAACAATGAATATCTTGAAATCACAAAAGTGCATAAAGTTTGCAATCATCTTCTTATTTACAAATGAAAACTTAAACATGCTTATATATAAAACTACAAAGATTTCTGCTAAGAATTTTGTAATTCAAACTTGAGATGTCGGCATAGGACCCAAATAATGGTCATAAAACTAACATTTAAATTTAGGGCAGACCCAAAATAGGGCAGGACTAGGGTGCTAGTGCACAAGTCCACCCCCTTATTTCTATTCAGATATCATAAAAATAGCACCCCCTAGGTCCTATTTGCCATAAGACTAGGATTTTCTCATCGAGACTCAAAATTATCATTCAAGATGCTCTAAATGCATTCTAAAGACCCAGGAGCTAAACCTTAAGAGGGAAAAGCCACCAAGAGGATATTTTCTGACATAATAGAAGGAATGAATATGTCCCTTGTGTCTTTCAATAGAAGTCTTGATTTTCTAAAAAGTACCAATGATGAAACAGGAGATGCAAGGGCACTTTCCTGTAAGACTTTTCTATCCGATGATAAATTCATTAAAACTTGGGAATTCAAGGATTTTGTTTTGAGAAGAAAACAAGCTACATACCACCAAAGGCTAGAAGAGGAGAGGAATACAATGAATCCTCTAGATGATGAGGACATGGCTAAGTAAATCTTGTCTGAGTTTTATTTCAGGCTTGATGACATTACCCCAGAGGTTGGAAGGCAGATAGTTATGGAGAATGGTATGTTGTTATTACCTAACTAGAGTATGGCAGATGCTTTGGCATTTGAGACTATTAGAAGACAAGAAGAAGTTGTTATTCCCACTAAAGAACATGCAAAAAAGATTTTTGGCTATGGTTTTAGTTTATCTCATGAGACGTTGGCTATTTGGTCTCTAGCTCCAAGAACTAATAAACCTAATGTGGTGCAAAGCCTTGATCAAATTTTAGGAAATTTAATTGTAAAAAGAGTAGCTGACACTCCAACACCTGATGCAACAACCTTGGCAGTAGATACAACATTATTTAGTCAAGCCATAGTGATGAAGCTGCAAAAAGACTACAATGAATTACAACGAAGTTATGTAGATAACTTGGCTAGATTAAGAGTTTTAGAAGATAAAGAGTTGGCATCTTCTAGTGCTCTAGTACCCATCATTTCAATCTCTTTAGGAGAATCTTCCTCATCACACAGGGATGTTCTACTTGCAGAAATTACAGAGTTGAAATTTTTTGTTAATTCATTGAAAGGAGACAAACAACAGGTAAACAGTGAAATTTTTTCTAAGATAGTTAGCTACCGATTAACTAAGATTGGTGGAAGAGTGGATGATGCTTATAGGGGAATTGTAGACTTGAATTGGGCTTTGGTTAAGCATGAAGAGTTCTCTCAGTTTGCATGAAGTCATTAGCAAATGGATACCAAGAAATGCAATTGTCAAACAACTAATTAAGACTGCAAGGTTTGACCCAGACAAACCTACTGAATTGCAAGAAACAATAGAAATTATGAGCATTTTGCATGATGTGGCATCCTACATGATAAAACTTGACAAGCAATTGAAGGAGAAGGTGACATCTATTGAATCAGTGAAGATGAAAAAATTGCCTCATTTCAAGGATAGTAAGGGTCAACACAAAGCATTAGAGCAATGGAACAATGAATTCAATACTGTGGGGTCCAGGGTTATTGGTCAAGTTTGTGTTGATGGTCAGTTAAAATAGATGTTCTCAAATTAGTGCTAGATGAGTTCTTGTTATTAGAAAAACTATGTGATCATATTGGCCAGGAGTCAAAAGCTATTTTAGATGCCCAATATGCATCTCATAATGATAAGGTGTCCAAGGTGTTGGAATTTTAGTTGCCAAAAGAAAAGGAATTTGGAGCATGGGTTGAGAAATATGAAGCTGAATGAGCTTTGAAGCGGTCATCAATTCCCAATGGCAGTTCATTTTGGTTTCTTCTACATGATACTACGTTTTATTGACTTTCCATAACTAAATCAGATGTATCATTGGAGAATTTTGTTGGCTTATATATGATTGTAACTAATTTTTATATCAATTGTTGTAACGAGTGCAAGCTTCAAGACTATTTTGTATTGTAATAAAGAAAATTTTCTAAAAATAGTTGTTTTAGGGAGCTTAGTTGACATACTTTGTATTTTTCCAATGCAAAAGGATTGTCATAGTATCTAGAAACATAGTAGTCAGAGGGTATCATAAGGAGAAAGAAGAGAATTGAGAAGGAACTCTCTAAACATATTGTATAATCCTTGAGATTTTGATGATATTCTGATAAGAAAGGAACTCTTCTGGATTGTAGGACATATGGCTTGTATGTGAGATTATTTATTCTTTTCATGGCATTCTTCTATTCAGGTTGAAGTTATATGAGAAACACTATGTGTGTGTTGTTTATGGTTGTCTCCTTGAATGTATGCATTTCTTTTGTGAATGAATGAATCAAGGGTTTTGGATTTCACTTATACACATTTGTTGTATTGAGTGTTCTGTTTGTTGCTTCTAATCAAGGATTGGATTAAAAATGGTCTAAACAAAACATAGGAAGTGATGTATTGTATTAGGTATTGTTGAAGAAGAGCCATAAGTAATACTTTTTTGGGGGTTTGTCACTCTAAGACAGTGGTGATACTATTACCCTCTGAGTGTGAATTTTGATTGCTATGAAAACACTTGCATATGAAGTGATTATGTTACCCTAAATAGGCACCGATCTATGGAAGACCAATCAAATTCCAAGAACATTTGATCATCAGAATTCATAAGGACAAAACTTTATTTTGTTTTGGTGTTTATAGATGTTTTATTTGTTCTCTCTGAGTGCCGATTAGGATAGATATTGGGGATCTAGCTAATCTGAGATAGCATCCATTCATCCCTCAATACAAAAGTGAGAACAATTTGCTCAACCAATATCTCATTACACTTGAGAGATAGACTTCCAAGGTATTGTAGAAGGGAATACCCCTAGGTCTAGCAATGCTTGAAGTGTAGAGGAGAACAAGTAATTGTCTCTTGTTTGTTGGCCATTGACCTGAGAGTCTTAAGTATTAAGGCTAGCTACCTTATAGGGATAATCAAACAATAAGATGGGAACACCAACAATAGGAAAGGAACAACAAGTGAATTTTGAGAACTTTTCAAATGCTAGTACATCATGCGAACATTTGTGTGTCACACTTTTGAAAGATGCCAAATTCCTAGAGGGGGAACTAGCTAGGGGCAAAACAAGAGAAAGGGAGACCCTACGAGTGGTATGGGTGGGCATAGGGGGAGGTTAGGATTGAAATAGAGCACACATTAATGCCTTTATTTGATCCACAATTGTCTTTCTCTTGAGCTTAGGTTCTAATAGTTGGTTATCATTTGGGTTGCATCAAATTGGTCCTAATGAACTTTTAAGGGAGGGATAGTGGCAAGGGGAGGGATTGGGGCCACAAGACACTCTCTTCGAGGGCTTGGGGTCCAATGATTGTGGGCTACCAATTTGGAGACCCATAGAAGGCTTACCAGATTGGAAGAGAAGAAGAAAGCCTATTGAATAGGGATATCAAGCTTCCCATCCTAGTAGTAAAAATTAGTGGACTCACGAGACATTAATAAAAAGGATGGAATTCTTATAAGCCTATTATGATGGAAGTGGTTGAGAAAATAAAAATGATAAGAGAAGATCTTCCTATATCTACCTTCCAATATGACATATTTTATAATGGATGGACATACCTCATCCCATGGTGGAGAAAGGGAGGTATGCAAAATCACATCTTAAAGTTTGTGAATGCATTCATTGCCCTTGTAGAAAGCATTGAGCTCTTCTTTTTTCTCCTTTGATCTTTAAAGGGTTTTAGACCATCAGTAAACATTCTAGTGACATCAAGAACACTCTCCTTTAAATCCTTATTGATGACACCCCTTATAGAGACAATCTTGTCTTGCCATGCTTTGGTGAAGTCAATTGAGATGCCAAAATTGTTTCCCTTGATCTTTTCAATGTAGCGATTCAAATCCCCTACTTCAAGATGTTTCATATAGTCACCTTATTTTTCAACACATCACAAGAGGATAGTTCAAGGTAAAGATAGTCATCACCTGTGGTAGGAGTAAGGAAATGGGAGTTGAGTTTACTAGGGTGAGCCAAAGAGTAGGGATAGGAAGCAGAGAAAGTAGAGAGACATAATGAAAAATAAGAAGAAATGAAAGAGGTAAGGAGGTGGCAAGTGAAAAGATGGATTCTAAGAAGGGCCAATTCAATGCACACATGAAGGTAATGTTGAATGGCACAAGACAACTAAGGGGGGGTGAATAAGTTGTATCAAAAAATTTAACTTCTTTAAATCAAAATCACTTTCCCAATCACTAGATTTTTTACGTGGAAAACCCTAAATAGGGAAAAACCATAGTGAGTGTTACCTCACAATATGAATGTTGTAACAATACCAAATATCAAAAGATGGCTCACTGCTGAGGGTTGGATCACTACCGAGGGTTGGCTCATTCTCGAGGGTGGCTCACTACCAAGGGTTGAACTGATTAAGTAGTATCTACACCATGCTTGAGTTCAATTCCATTGAAGCACAAAATATCTCCTCTACTCTACTCTACTTTTACACTTCACACTTATCTTCACATCTTTGCACTTATCTCACTTCTTTCATGACTTCATTACTCATATTTATACAATTTATCAACCTTGGAATGTACATCAAGGTTGGCATTACAATCATCAACCATTGGAATAATTTCTAAGGTCGACATACATACATACATCGGATTAGGACTAGACCTAAACAAACTTGCAGACTAAATGAATATAGGAGGAACACTTCACACCTTAGAATGGGCTCAATTACATCTTCACATGCCACCAAATGTTTTTACAATTTAGGAGATTCATCTGCAAAGAGTGTTAATCATCTAGGTCGGCCAGACTGGTGCAATTGTCATGAACACTTGAACACACGCTTCCAAGATATTCATTACAATTGTGGATCAAGCACATGCCTTCAATGAATTTAGGGGACATCCACAAACATCATAGAATCATTTGGAAACTAGAAAATCCAACCGCAATAGATCTCAACTTATTTCACTTGAAGATGGATCACAAACTGCTCTCAATTAGACACTGTCAAACTGTACTAATAAAAAAATTTCTTTTCATAGCTTCAAATCATATATCCTTTGAATTGAAGATGACTAAGGACCTTATAATCTTAAGTCCAAAACCACAAAGCCAAACTCCAACCTGAAGAGAAATGCGGAGCAAAACACTTTCTCCCTGTCACTCTACAAACCTTGTCATGCACAGTCTTCACACTGGTGAATATAACTTTTTCTGCACAATGTTCTAGACCACCAAATTTTGGATTTAGCATCTATAAACACTTCTCTAAATCATATCCAAAGCTCATACTCTAGCCTTCACTAAAGAGAAAATGCAGAGAAAAATACTCAGATAGTGTTCTTTAATCAATCAACATACAACAATATCAGAAGATATAGTTGACACAAATGACAACACAAACATGTTGACATCAATGACAACACCAATTAGCACATACTTGCAACAATATCCCTCTTTTTCATTGATGGAAACATATGATGTGAAAAACATGTTCTACCATCAATTCACAATTCTGCATCAGAACTCCCCCTTTCTTTTTATACCTCTGCACTTTTACTTCCCCTGAGTTTTTCACATGATTTCTCTCCTCCTTTGACATCAATGGCAAAGGACATCACATTTCTTCTACTGCACATACTTGCACACTACTTCTCTGATCTATCTGAAATCATTCTTTACTCTTGTTGAATGCTACAATCTTCTCAAACCACTACATGCTCCCCCTGAGAGGTAGTCTCCAACAACATTCCAAAAAGAGAATGTACTTTGAAGCACACTGGACTGATACACCTTCCTATGCATCTAGTTCAAGGAAGGAGGGGCAATAACCCCTAACCTCTCTTGGAGATACTCAAATGTGTCTTTTGGAAGAGACTTAGTGAGTATATCAACAATTTGATCTTTTGTAGGAACGTACTCAAGCTTTACCTCATTCTCTACAAATTTCTCCCTCAAGAAGTGATACTTGATTGAAATGTGCTTTTTATTTGAGTGCATCACTAGATTCTTTGAGATGTTTATGGCACTTGTGTTATCACAAAGAATAGGAATTGGTCCATCAAACTCAACTTTGATATCCTTCAAGGTCTGCTTCATCCAAAGCACCTGAGTGTAGAATGATATTGCAACAATATATTCTGCTTTTGTAGTAGACAAGGAAACTAATTCTTGTTTCTTTCTATGCCAAGACACTACCCTATCTCCAAAGAAGAATGCACCTCCACTTGTGCTTTTCTTGTCATCAACACATCCAGCCCAATCTACATCTATATAGGCACTCAAGGAAAAATCATTGTTCTTAGGATACCACAATCCATGATCAGGAGTGCCCTTCAAATACCTAAATATCCTCTTAATTGCCATCACATGTGATTCTATGGGATCTAATTGAAATCTGGCCACAAGACAGACTGCATGCATGATATTTGGTCTGGTAGTAGTTAAGTAAAGCAGTCCTCCAATCATTGATCTATACTTGCTTTGATCAACCTTAGTCTCGATGCATCATTCTTGCTCAGTTTACAACCAGTAACAATAGGAGTGCATACGGGTTTAGAGTCCTCCATTCCAAACTTCTTCAACAATTACTTGACATATTTTGATTGAGAAATGAAAATACCTTTGTCTGTCTAAATGATTTGTAGTCCAAGAAAGAAGTTCATCTCACCATACATAGAAATCTCAAATTATTTTTGCATTTCATTTGCAAAATTCTTGCACATCTCTTCATTTTCACCAAATATGATATCATCTACATATGCTTCAATAATGAGGATTTGGTCTTTGTTTACCTTGATATACATATTGCTATCTGCGAACCCTTTACTAAAACCCTGTTGCAGCAGATACTTGTCTAGTCTTGCATACCAGGCTTTGGGAGCTTGCTTCAGTCCATATAAGGCCTTCTTCAATTTGCACACCATGTCTAGTTTGTCTAATAACTAGAACCCTTCCATTTGCTCTATGTAAACTTCTTCTAACTCATCATTCAAGAAGGTAGATTTCACATCCATCTGATATACTTTGAAGTCTTTGTGTGTAGCAAATGCCAAAAATAGTCTGATAGCCTCCATTCTTACCACCGGAGCATAGGTTTCTTCATAATCAATTCTTTCAACTTGAGAGTAGCCTTTACACACAAGTCTTGTCTTGTTTCTCACAACTTCTCCAACTTCATTTAGTTTGTTCTAGAAAACCCACTTTGTTCCAATCACATTCTTGTTTGTAGGTCTGGGGACAAGTTCCCAAGTCTTGTTCTTCTCAATCTATTGTAGTTCTTCATTCATTGCCTTGACCCAATGCTAATCATTGCATGCTTCATTTACTGTCCTAGGTTCCACCTTTGAAAATAGATAGAGATTTACTTATTCATCTACAATCCTGCTTCTTGTCATCACACCTTTCCTTTTGTCACCAATAATCTGATCTTCAGAATGTTCTCTTTGCACATACCTTAGAGTTTTAGGAGTTCTTACAGGACCCTCAGCTTTAGTTTCTTCTTCTTTCAGAGCTTGTTCTTTGGCCTGAAATTCCTTTTCCAACCTTTTTTGTATCAGTAGGTTCATCTGACTCATATTGATATGGTTGGATGTCTTCATCTACCTTCACACTTGCACTTTCAATGATCTTTCTCAGTCTTTTGTTATAGCACTGGTAAGCCTTGCTCTTAGTGGAGTACCCAAGGAATATGCCTTCATCACATCTAGCATCAAACTTCCCTAATTCTTCATCTCTTCTAATGTAACACTTGCTTCCAAAAACTTTGAAGTATTTGACAATAGCGGCTCTACCATACTACAATTCATATGGTGTCTTTGTTTCTTCTGCTCTGACTTGCACTCTGCTTTGAATTTAGACAACAGTATGTTTTGCTTCTTTCTAGTACACTTCCAGTAGGTTTTCTTCCTTGATCATTTCTTTGGTAGCTTCTTGAATAGTTCTATTCTTCCTTTCAACCACTCCATTTTGTTGAGGAGTCCAGGGAGCAGACAAATGTCTTTTTATTCCATGTGCTTCACGAAAAACATTGAAATCATTTGAAGTGAACTCACAACCTCTATCAAACCCTAAGCATTTGATTCTCAAATTTAATTCATTTTCAACCATAGCTTCTAATGCCTTGAACTTATCTAAAGCTTCTATCTTTTCTCTAAGGAAAGTAACCCAAGTCATTCTTGAAAAATCATCAATGAGAAGCATGAAATACCTTTCACCTTGCAGACTTCTTACATTCTTGTGGACCACACAGATCTATATGCACCAGCTCCAACAAACCGGTAGAGGATTGCTCTTTACTTTTGAAAGTATTCTTTGTCATCTTCCCAAACTGACATTCTTTGCATATAACATTGGCAGGCTTCACAATCTTAGGTAGATGTCTTACAAATGGAATAGTGCTTATTCTCACCAGATTATTGAAGTTAATGTGACACATTCTTCTATGCCATAACCAACTTTCATCTGATTTAGCCAACAAGCAACAATTCTCAGTACCTTTCAAATGATAAACATTACCATGAGTCTTCTTACCAGCAACAATTAAGGTTCCGAAGCTACTCTGTATCTTACACCCATTGTCCTTGAACACAAGATTATACCCTTTGTCACACATTTGACCAACACCTAGTAGATTATGATTTAGGCCATTGACATAAATAACATCATATGTATTATGCTTGCCATCAAAACTAATAGATCCTTTTCCACAAATCTTACCAGTTGCATCATCACCAAACCTAACAAGTACTCCATCATACTTTTCAAACTTATCAAACTTACTCTTGTCTCCTATCATGTGGTTTGAGTATCCGATGTCAATGATCCATTCATCTTCCTTTTCAGCATGGAATGCAAACAACTCTCCTATAATTTGTTTCTTCACACAGCTTGCAAGATTAGTAGAAACATGTTCTTCTCTAAGTGAAATAAACAAGCATTCACTACTATTGTCATCATCATAATTAGATTCATCATTAGTTACACCTTCATCATCTCTAACATAATAACTCTTTCTTATCATCTTTCCTTTGCTTTCATTGATATTCAAAGCTCTGTCAGGACATTATGAAGCATAATGACCAATTTTACCACAACTGAAGCATTTGAAACGTAACTTACCTTTGAATTTTCCTTTGCTACCCCTCTTTATTCTACTTGCAAATTTGGCTTCTAGCTCTGCAAAGTCTTCATCATCTAATTCCACAACATATTTCTCTGATCTAGCAGTCTTAGTTGCTTCCTTGGCCTTGAAAGAAGTCTCAGTTTTCACAAGGCCATCAGTAGTACCCAATTCTCTTATTTCAAAGGCAGTCAATTTACCAAGTAATTGATCTTTTGTAAGCTTGCCCGAACCCAACAATTCTTCAATGGTAGATACCTTGTGACTATAATATTTGGGAAGAGTTCTGAGTATCTTATCTATAACATCCTCATCCTTTAATTCTCCACCAAGACCCTTGATGTTGCTGACAACTTCATCAATCTTTTGTAAGTAAATTGTTATGTTCTCATCTTCACCCATTCTCATGGTTTCATATGTGGTCTTCAAATTCTGCAACTTAGCCTTCTTGACAGATGTATCACCTTCATATATTTTATTCAATTTGTCCCAAATCTCATAAGCAGTTTCCAGATTCACAACTTTTACCATTTCAGTGTTAGACAAGGCATTTAACAGAGCATTTTTAGCTTTGTGATTATCCTCAAACTCTTTAACCTTTTCTTAAGAATCTAGATCTTTAGGAACTGTGTATTTATTTTTAACCACTGCCCAAACATTATAACCAAGAGAAATGAGATAAATTTACATTTGTACCTTCCAATAGGCATAGTTAGATCCATCGAACTAAGGAACATCTTCCCTATGTGCCATCCCAGATCTACCTTAAGCTGTTAGGCTGTCTTCAAAGGAACCTCACTCTGATACTAATTTTTGAATGGCACAAGACAATTGAGAGGGGGGGTGAATTAGTTGTATCAAAAACTTTAACTTCTTTAAATCAAAATCACTTTCCCAATTACTTAACTTATTTCCTTATTCTGTTATGAGCATTAAACATGAATAGAAAAATCAAAACATGAACACATCAACACCACATACACATGAACACCAGATTTTTTATGTGGAAAACCCTAAACAGGGAAAAACCATGATGAGTGTGAGTGTTAGCTCACAAAATGAATGTAGTAACAATACCAAATATCAAAAGGTAGCTCACTGCCCAGGGCTCACTACCCAAAAGGATGGCTCACTACCGAGGGTTGGCTCATTGTTGGGGGTGGCTCACTACCAAGGGTTGAATTGCTTAAATAGCATCTACACCATGCCTAAGTTTAATTCCATTGAAGTGTAAAATATCTCCTTTGCTATGCTCTACTTTTACACTTCGCACTTATCTTCATATATTTGCACTTGTCTCACTTCTTTCATGACTTCATTACATATATTTATACAATTTATCAACCTTGGAATGTACATCAAGGTTGGCATTACAATCATCAACCATTGGAACAATTTCCAAGGTCGACATACATACATACATCAAATTAGGACTAGACCTAAACAAACTTGTGGACTAAATGAATAAAGGAGGAAAACTTCACGCCTTAGCACGGACTCAATTACATTTTCACACACTACCACACGCCTCTACAATTTAGGAGATTCATTCTCAAAGAGTGTTAATCATCCAGGGAGCAACTCAAGACTGCCCTTGAGGATCTTGAACAGTCAAATTCTGAAGTCAATGAATTAAAAGAAAGACTCAAACAGGCTGATGAATTCATGAGAGAATTAAAAGACAAATTAAGTCTCTCTATGAAAAAGAGAAAGGAGCTGCTCCAACAGTTGGCAAGACAAAGTGAAGAAAGCAATACAAATGAAGAATTGACTGAGCAAACCAAGTTATGTGAAAAGTTATCAAAAGAAGTCATTATGTTAAGACATGAAATGGAATCAGGAACTATAAAGTTTACTCAAGAGATTGAAGAAAAAAGAAAGGCTGAAGACAATCTAAGACAATCTCTTAAAGAAAAATCAGAAGAATGCCACCAGATGGACAGGATTATCAGACATCTTGAATCTGATCTTGAAGATGCCAAAGATAATGAAGAAAAACTTGAGGATCAAATTGCCTCTCTCAAAAGAGACCTTCAAACAGCAAATGAATATAAAGAGAAATTCAAGATAAGTTCTGCTCAACTTGAAGTTCTTCTTGGAAGTCAAAAGAGGACAGATGACAAGTATGGTTTGGGATATGAGAAAGGAGAAAGCTCCGGATCCGGTCAGAAGAATCTTGGATCAGAAAATCCAAGAAGCAGGCCTAGAAGACCTCCGGTAAGACAGCCAAATGCTCAAAGATATCCATCCTTCAATGGATACTGCCACAGCTGCAACCACTTTGGTCACAAAGCTAATCAGTGCAGAATGAGAATGAATCAGATTAATTCATCCTTCTCCGGACAGTGCTTCAACTGCAAAAGGTATGGACACAAATCCCATGAATGCAGAATTATGCAAGTAAACAAATCATTCAAAGGTAGATGCTTTACATGCAATAGAGTAGGTCATATGGCTAATCAATGCAGATCAAGAGGATATCAGTCAAATATGCAAAGAAATGTTATTTGCCAAATCTGCAATAGGTCTGGTCATAATGCTAAAGTCTGCAGAAACAAGAATCAGGACAAAAGAGGTCCGGTGTATAATCAGAATCAAGACAAGGGTAAACAAAAGATGAATGCGGATGAAGTTAGGAATCAGATGAGCAAGATTTGGGTGAAGAAAAGTTCAGAGAATGTAGAGGTTGGATCCGCACCAGACTCTGGTGCTGATATTTCTTCCAGAAATTAAAAAGTGAGCTCAGGCTCAGGGGGAGACTCAAAGAAAATCCTGTTCCCCCAGCCAAACAAGTGGTGCCGGATGTGGCACAAGATGCGGATTAAAGGGTTTGTAGATATGAGTCTTGAGATGCTTCAGTCAAGTTTTCAGAGGTCCGCATGGAGTTATGAAGAAGCTGTGATCGATCAAATAAGACCTGTTCAGGGAGATGCTCCGGTATGACAAAGGATTACAAAAAGGTCCGGAGAGATCCGGAAGTGCACTATCTTGTTCTGCGGATTGGACAGAGTGATTGGGATGTTCTTGTAATATGTTACCTTGATTTATTCATGATTGAAAGATCCGGATGATATTCACAGATCAGGACTAATCCGGGATACTCCAAGCTATCCAGACAAGGCAAACCAGAATAATGTAGGTGAAGCATTTATTGCAGACAGATATTAGGGTTCGCGGAGCAATATAAGGGATTTCTCAAAAGTCATTTGCTCATTCTGCACTCAAGAAGAAGCGAATAGTGGAGCTCTGCAACAAGATTCATCAAGCACACCAAGGATCTCCTGCCGAAGTCATTGCATAAAGAAATCAATCCAATCACTCCGTGCAAATCGAAGGCGCATAAGGTATTCTCTATTTTTCATTACCTCACTGCAAATCTTTGAAGAATGGCTACTCCAAATATAGTTAAGATCTCTGATAGACCTCGCCCCTCATTCAAGAAACATCCTTACAAATCATTGGAGGTAGATCCACTAGGAGCCTTCTCTAGTGTTCCTCATGGTGTATTGCATACGGAAGATATTAGGGTTTACATCCATGTGAATCTTGAAGACTTTGGAGAATCAAAACTGATGGATATCTATCACAAACAATTGATAGATGACTCCTTTGAGATCAAACCTCAGTATAAAGCCATCCAGGACAAACACTTTGCACAGTGCATTCATTTCCCCTGTTTTGAAGAAGATGAATGGGTCCGGTATGTACTAAGTAGAGTACATGACAACTTCCTATGGTTGAACAAGCCCTTCAAGATCACCAAGGACGCAATTAGGGCTGTAACCAGTCTGCACTCATCCGGTGGATTACCTGTTCTCAAATCTGTCAAAAATCAGACAGTCAGTGATGCAACCGGATCCAAGTATGACAAGAGAGCTATGACAATTGATGACATCATTGAACCAGATGTCAAATTTGCAGCTATGATAATTGGTTACAAAATCTATCACTCCAGTAGGGAAAATTCAGTACCGGGAACTGCAATCTACACAGCCTATCAGATGTTAAAGGAGAATGCAGACTATGACTTGTGCGAGCTTCTAGTAAACCAACTCTTTGAAAATCTGCAGAAGATTAAGAAGGACAAGAAAAACTCCTTCAAATATGGCAATCTGATCCTTTGTCTCTTCTTTTACTACATGAATGAGCTTCCCGGATCCAGTGGATGGATATGGTAGAATGACAGACCGGTTGCCATTCAAATCAGAGACTATTTGCATGGACTTGGGGATGCAAAAGCAAGAAATACAGCTCTATGGGGTTACTTCAAGAACTTCCAAAGCATGATGCATGCAAGAGAAAGAATACCCCAATCCCTTGTTGAAAAATACAAAGACACAGTATGCTTCATGGTAGAAACAGATCAGTGTCTGATGGAGGCAGTGGAGCCAAGGACTGTCTGGATCATGCCTATGGGGTATGAAGTGGATGAACAGATAGTAGAGCTGCATGTTCAACACATGCTAAGCCAGCCCAAAGATCCTAAGGCAGAAAGGTTTGGAACCTTTGAGGAACTGAGTGTAAAGTTACATGTAGAACTCAGGGAACCGGAGATAAAGAGGAAGGTAAGAAAAGAAGTTGAGCATATTGCTCAAGGCCTAGGCATCTCAAAAGAGGCACTTGATGCCAGCCGGGAAAAGAGGAGGAAGGTTGAGGAAGAAGAGAAAAGTAAAGAAAGTGTTCCGGTTGAAACTCCCACCCGGACCAGATCATCAAAAAGATCTGCACCTCCCTCAACCAAAAGTTCAAAACCGGAAGTCCAGGCATCCGGTAAAAGATCCAAGACAAAAGCCACAAGGGCTTATGAAAGCCAAAAGGATGAAGAGGAAACAGAGTCAGATGAGGGAGTAAAATAAATAAAGAAGCAGAAGAAGAAAGGATCCGGTAAACCCTCCACAGGACAAGACAAGGAAGAAATGGCAGAGGTATCTGTTGAAAAGTCCACTCTGTCTCTAGAGAATGTAATCAAGTCGGTCACGGTGGATGGAAATCTTCAACCAATGACTGAATCTTATGATGACTTCAGTGAGGGTGACCAAAAGACTCTGCAGGAAGCCACAGTCAAATATCTGAACATATACAATAAGGCTTTCATTGAGATCATATCTCTTATTCCTAAAAGCCTAGAAAAGGAATTAGAAGTAAGAAAGAACAATGCTCATGCAAAAGATCTTGAGATCAGGGAGCAGATAGCTATTCAGCTATATCCTCAAATTGATCCCAAGACAATGAACATAATCTTCAAGGACTGCAAAGATGAGTTCAGAAGTAAAGCCAGGATGAATCAACTCATGCTTGGTGAGACTGACAAAGTGGCCCAAGAGACAGAAGAGATCCTCCGGAAGGCCTTCAAAAGGTTCAATCTTCCTGTTGTAGAGGACTTAGGTGCAGAAACAGTTGCGGATTTAGAATCATCTGTTCTGGAAGAAGTGGGCCCTGAACAGACAAGCATCTCTCCTCCGGTTTCCCCTACAGTCTCCGGATCCAAAGAAGAAGAGAAATTACAGGAGAAGGAAGCAGGGGTGGAAGACAAAGAGGTTGACAGTTCCAAGACTGCAGAAGAAAAGAAACATCTGTCTCCGGCAAGAGACACTGCACAAACTGTTCAACAATTTTTGAGCAAAGCCACTATAGAAATTGATGAACCGGACCTGCTAAAAGGACCCTTAGATTTTGACTCTTTGTCACCGGTGCAAACAATGAAAATAGCCTCATTTGCAAATGAGAAAGTCAAAGAGAAGCTACTGAAATCTCACATGGAAGACTGTGAGCTTATGGAGGTAGCATCTGGAGTGCTAGAAAAGATCATGCCATCCTTTCAAAAGGATCCCACAGCCTCCTCTTCCGGTAATCTCAAAACCTTAGTCAGCAGTGTTAGTACACATTTTGAATCTCTAGAAAAATATGCTGAAGAAAAGGTCCGGAAGGAATTTTTGGATAAGAGATTTTCAGAAGTATTAGAATTAATCTCTAAAGATAGGAAGATTGTGAGTATTGGAATAAAGAGCTTAGAGAATGCTCTTAAGGATGGCGGTGACATTTACAAATTTTGTATATCCTGGCCAAAGGCAACAGCAGCAATTGATAAGAAAATAAAAGAGGAACAGGACAAGCTACAAAGCTTATCTCAAAGTTTTGATCCTCTCTCTTCCTCCATAATAAATCAAGAATGTCAGACTATTGCAGTCTTGAATGAAATAAAGAATCTTGAGAAGGAAAGGAAGAATATCACTAACCGGATGGGAGAACTTAGAAGGATTATAATCCCTAAGTTGGAAACTATGCATGAGGCCATCAGTGATGCTCAGACCACCGCCCAAACAAAAGATCCGACAGATCTCAAGCGGGCAGAAGCTTTTGCATTTTTGTTGAGTGGTCACATTTCAATTTTGGACAGAATGAAGCAAAGTTGGGCTACAGAAATGATCCAATTGCAGACATCCTTTGCAGACATTCTTCAGTATATGTGAGTATGTAAATATGCGGCTATGTATAGAAAATTTTTGAAAATTTTGGTGTACGGACCCTACCCTTTGCCATTGATGTCAAAGGGGGAGTGAGGAGCAGTGAAAAATGAGGAATCCAACTAAGGGGGAGTTCCGGAAATTGTATATAAAGACAGAGCATCAGCAAAGGGGGAGCATAGTGAAAACACTTAGTCATTTTTCACTAAGTGTTGCCATCAATGCCAAAGGGGGAGATTGTTGGCAAGAGACACTATATGGATTCATGGTTGTTGTCATTGATGGCAACAAAGGTCATCCCACATATCCGCAAGTCATAATGTGTCTCTACCGGTAGTCAGAATAAAGATTGTCGTGGTCCGGTGAACAAGAACAGAGCATGTGGCAAGGTCTGACAGATTGGTCCGGATCTCTCAGAGGAAGTGTCTTGGTACAGTGCGGATTTGGGGAAGTCAAGAGGACTACCTTGAGTGGTATATTCCAAGGATTTAGCCTCCGGTGATGGACAAGGAAAAAGATATGAATAGTTGAGTACCGGATTCCTGAGACACAGTCAAAACAGAGGAAGAACTGACTGACAGAGTATCAGACTACTTTCCGGATGTGCTACTGTTGATGATAAAAGTTGTGAAGGCATGAATCATGTTTGGCCGACATGATTAATGATATCTACTAGTATATGCTTGATCCGCATTGCTTGGTGAGCAAGGATTCAGCCGACAGAACAAAGTTTGTAAGAAACTAGACTGTTCCGGATGCCGACTAGAAAGGTGATGAAATTACTTGTGCGGATATATATAGAGGATGGATTTAGTTGTGAAGAGAGTGAAGGAATCAATATATATGCTAATAAGTCCAGAACAGAGCAGAAGTAGCAAAAAGGATCCGGTATGTGAAAGATAGCAGAATAAAGAACAGAGGAAAGATGAAGTGCAGCAGATCAGTGTACTGAGCCTAACCGGAACTGAACTCCAGCATATGCAGATGCTTCCAATCAGTTCAAGACTGTGATTCTTATCACTTTGTAGACAGTGTGTCTTCTTGTAGGCAGTGGGCCTCTTGTGAGCAGTGTGCTCGGGCAGTGAGCCCTAATTGGCAAGTGCCATTTTGTAATTTCCTATTCTTCTAACAGAGAATAATTTTGGGTTAATCACCCCGTGGTTTTCTCCCTTAACAGGGTTTCCACGTCAAAAATACTGTGTCATGTGTTTCTTATTTCATGTTAATGTTTTTGTGTTTGATTCAATGCTGCATCAATTAAAAAGAAAGTTCAATAAGGGAAATAATTAGGATAACTGATTCACCCCCCCCCTCTCAGTTATCAACAAGCCAGACTGGTGCAATTATCAAGAACACTTGAACATGCGCTTCCAAGATCTTCATTACAACTTGTAGATCAAGCACATGCCTTCAATGAATTTAGGGGATATCCATGAACATCATAGAATCATTTGGAAATTAGAAAATCCAACCACAACAGATCTCAACTTATTTCACTTGAAGATTGATCATAGACTGCTCTCAATCAGACACTGTCAAACTCTGCTAATTAGAAATTTACTTTCTAGAGCTTCAAATCATATATCCTTTGGAATGAATGACTAAGGACCTTATAAGCTTAAGTCTAGAACCGTAAAGCCAAACTCCAATCTACAGAGAAATACAAAGCAAAACACTTTCTCCCTGTCACTCTGCAAACCTTGCCAAGCACAGTCTTCACACTAGTGAAAAGAACTTTTTCTGCACAGTGATCTTGACCTCCAAATTATGGATTGAGCATCTTCAAATACTTCTCTAAATCATATCCAAAGCTCATACTCTAGTCTTCACTACAGAGAAAATGCAAAGAAAAATACTCAGACAGTGTTCTTCAATCAATCAACACACCAATATCAGAAGATATAGTTGACACAAATGACAACACCAATTAGCACATACTTGCAACAGGTAATTGAGGATAGAGAGAGGACATTGATAAAACTAGTTGCCTAGGGGTGGAAAGGAAGAAGAGTGTGTTGCTCTGCTAGTTGAAGGGAGGGAAAATCCATGTGGGATGATAATGCCATAATTAGAAATCTGCCAATAGAGTGGGCAACTAATTCTATGTAGCAATGGCATATTTATTGAGGAAACATATCATGGGATAAAGGAGTTCATCTAAACTGGTCTAGGTGGAAAATTCTTCACTATTCATGCCCATGTTGGCAAACTAGTCAACATAGAGGTTACCCTCCCAGTAGGAGTAGCTGATTTGATATTTTTAAAATTTTGTATGAGGACCTTGGCATCATCCATAATTTTTTTATGGTCCAACTAGGGGTTGAGATATCCTTGATATAGTTAATGATATTTATAAAATCTCCCTCAATGATGAAGAGTTTGATGTTGAATTTTGAGGCCAATTGGATCCCCTAGAGAGTAGCACAAGCCTTAGCATAATGGTTGGTTTAAACTCCCATCAACCCTACATAGGCATCCACAAGATATCCAACATTGTTACTTATCACTCCTCCCCTGGCAACTCCAAGGGAACCATCAAATTTGAGCTTAATCCAGTCAAGAGAGGGATGGATCCACTTGACTAGACTTTAGTTATGCTTGATGATGGTTAGAATTTTTGTGATGGAAAATCCCATATCCCAACTATGGACAAGACCCTCCTCCAATATAGGAACATGAAGTTTTTCATTCCTAGAAGAGATTAAAATGTTCTTTATCTAGCTTCAATTATTGTAGCACTTGTCCTACATTTTAATACTCATTATTATATTATATATGATTTCTTCACTATCCTTTTTGCTTGTTGGATTCCCATACCTCGTTTCAAAGGCAATTGACATACATGTAAACAAGTGCCACATAGTGGCATAGTACTTACCTTTGAAATATTGTAACAATAAAATTTGTTTTGTAATAGAATTTATTTTTGCCTTGCAATATTATATTAATTTCAACTTTTCATTGTTAAAATGTATTATGTCAATTTATATATTAATTAAAATAGTATAGATATCTTAAATATCTATCTAAAAAAGGCCAAGAAATATTAGTCTTGAATTATTTTGTTTAGTTAAGAGTTATGTTATTTTACTTTACAACTATTTAAGAATGAGTTTGTTTTATTTACACTATTTACTAAAGATCTATTTTTATTTACTTAATTAGTTGTTTTATTTACTTAGAGTTATTTTATAGTTTTAGTTTTTTTAAATATGTCTATTATGTTTTAATTTTTTGAATGTAAAGAAGGGTGCTTTACATATCTTGCTTATAATTTGTCTAAAGTGGTTCATATCTTAAATAGATCATCCTAAGAATGAATTTGTCCTAGGATTCAATATGCCAAGCTCTCACGGATACTTGTCAAAGCTTGAAGGAATGAATTGACACCTTACACTTTGCAAGGAATAAATGCACCAACATTAATAATATCAATAGTACATTGGATGTGTAAGCACTCATGATAACCCATATTAATGGTACACGGTGGAGGTGAAGTCACCATCGAGATTAGTGTTCCTAGGAGGTGGTGGATGTTGTTAAGCTAGAACCAAAAAGGGGCCAATGAATAAGAGCATGTCATGAGGTGGTCACTAATAGAGAATATTAAATATGGCCATAAAAGAGATTAGGTCAAAGTACTATGAGCAAGGCACTCCACTCACATGATCTCATAATAATTTTTTTACCAGTACACTAATTATTATATTTTTTCTTGAACAATGTGAAGGCTAGAATAAAAGGTGAAACTTTACAACCAATCACATTGTCAATAAATAATTTTTAAAATATTTTAAATTAAAAATTATATCTTTGGAAAAGATAAATATTTAATTTTGGTGGAAAAACTCTAGCTTATGATTTGTTGACAGGTACAACTAGTAATAACTAGTTAAGAAATATTGGTCACAATAGTATTTGCCAAAGGAAAGTAATATAAGGTTATTGTGAAAATTTACACATGAAGTAAATGCAACTATTAACCCTAGTATATAAATGCAACAATATCCATTGTGGTTACGATGATCCCTTGTGATCATAGTTGGCACTATTTGTCTATGCTTTCACATGTTACATTCATGTCTACAAGGGTAGTTGCAACTATGATATCTAAAAAAAATCCTATATACTTTATGCTTTGATGGATGTATATACCCTATTCCAATGTAATGATTCACCCTTCCTTCTCTACAATAAGGGGTCATTGTAATCACATAAAAAATAAGTAAATAAATGCAAAAAGTTGAATTATAAACTTGTATCTTGTCCTTACTAGATACTCATTTGGGAATTTAAAACAATTTAACTTAAAATATGGTTTTTACCCTTTATAATAGTTCTTCCTTGGAAAAAGAGCATGCCCATAATCATTAGTGTGTATTGTGTAGGAAAAAACCTTCAAATGTCATCATAAAAGCACAGAAAAATAATAAAAGCAAACAATGCTCAAGTCAATTAACTCTTTTTTTTTACAAATTATCATTGTTCTTAAATAAATCAATTTGACAAGTAGGCACAACTTTTATGTGTCAAAATAATCTTATAATTAAAAAATGAAATAAGAAGTGAAAACTCATTATTGCATGCTTTAAAAAATGTGAAGATTGCAATAAGAGGTGAAAAGTTTGGAATACCAACAATTAATTTTCTAAATATTTTTGATTAAAAAGTTTGCATGTTTACTTTACAAAAAATAAATATTTACTTTAGGTAAAAATTTATAGCATATAATTGATTAACAAGTACAAATAATAATACCTAGTTCTCATTACAATAGTATTGGGTATATGTGTTGGAATTAGGTTAGACAACTGAGAAGGGGGGGGGGGGTGAATCAGTTGTCTACTAGTTACCTTTTCTGCTTTTAATCTTCTTTATCAACTTACAAACAGATTAATGAAGTAAACATTGAAGCATGAATTAACAACACATGAGCAGAAACAAGATGAACACACATAACACAAGAATTTTCACGTGGAAACCCAGTTAAGGGAAAACCATGGTGGGGGTTAACCCACAAGATTCGTACCCTATTAAAAGTACTTAAAAGAAAAGGAAAACACTTACCTTCGGGCGTACTGCCCAGAGTTCACTACTGAAAGAGGCTCACTGCCTATAGGATTTTATATTTAACACAGAAAGAATGAACTGAGAAGTAGCATCTTCTTCATGCCTGGATCAGTCCCATTGAAAGCTCACAAAACTTCTGCTCAGCCCCCAAACACTTCTTCTTTATCTCTTCATACCTTACTACTCTTGTTCCTCTGCTTCTCCTCTTCTCTGTTCTGCCTCTGTACTTTTCTTAGGATTTTATCAATTTTCGCACAAGGACAACTTTCCACAACTCATCCACAAATATTTATACCTTCATTAACCTTGGAATGAACATCAAGGTTAGCTTGACTTATTGCAGATCTGTTGCAAGTATGGGCCTAACCGGTGTTGTCATTGATATCAACATACCCCTGTTGCATTGATGATAAGGATTGGATGAGCTATGTGCTGAGGGTATTGAGAAAATTAGTCCTAATCAAGAACAGAGAAGAACAATGAAGACAATGTGCTAAAGATCCTAGCTAAGATAAAGATAAGAGGATGCACATCTAAGGGTTTGTAGATATGTGTCTTAAGATGATCCAATAAAGATTTCAGAGGTCCGCATGAAGATCTGAATAAGTTGTGGCCACTCAAGTAAAACTGGTTCTGGAAGATGTTCAGAGGTGACAGAGTGAGACAGAGTGAGATCCGAAAATGAAATATCTTGTTCTATGGATTTGGTGAAGTGTTTAGGAAGTCAATGTGAATTGACAACTCATTTGGTTCATGGTCTGGAGGTCTGCAAGCATCTATTCCATTGTGGCAGTGATGACAGACTGTGTTCTTGAGGTTCTGGATGAAGGAGATAAGGATTTCAATAAGCAGATGTAGTGTGGATGTTCTTGGTGATTTAGGTAAGCTTGTGGAGGTCTTTGGATCATGTCCAGTTCGTGTTGGTAGTCCGCATTAGAGTTTGGGCTTGCAACTGAAGAATAACTTCCGGATAATGGTGTTCTTCCTAACTCTGGCCGACCGGATGAGTTACACATCCTGCGGATGATCTTGAAGATGTTATGTGAAGATTGGCATGTTCCAAGAAGAAGATTGAAGTCTTAGATCTGTGTGGCCAACAGTGTGTTAATCCGCGTGAAGTCTTTTGTAATTAGTCATGTTGTATTTATGTATTTGCTCTGTAATGTTTGCCGACTCAAATGATCATTCCTAAGTCGATGACTTGTATAAATAAGGAATTGTAAAGTCATTCCAAAATGGATCTTGTGGAGATGAGAGTGTGGTAAAGAGTAGAGGAGCGAAAAGTAGAGCAGAAGTATTGGGCTTAAATGGAACTGATTCAAGCATGGTGAAGATGCTATTCTCCAGTTTAAGTATGTGATACTTATTATTTTGTAGACAATGTTTCTTTTGTAGGCAATGGGCCTCTTGTGAGCAATGTGCTCAGGCAGTGAGCCCTAATTGGCATGTGCCATTTTGTTCTTTCTATTCTTCTAATAGAGAATACAATCTTGGGTTAATCACCCCATGGTTTTTCCCTTAACCGGGTTTTCCACGTCAAAATCTTGGTGTCTTATGTGTTGATGTGTTCCTGCTCTTGATTTAATGCATTATGTTTCCATGATTGATTTATTATTATGCTGCTGAAATACAAAGTGGATTTAAGTGTTTAATTGGAAGAAAGTTTTGGACAACTGATTCACCCCCCCTCTCAGTTGTCTATCCTAAATCTAACAATTGGTATCGGAGCTAAGTTCCTCTAAAAGAGCTTAACTACTTGAGGAGATCCAGGATGTCGTCTTACAAGAAGGATAGTTTGAAGTTTGATGGAACCAATTTTAATCTTTGGAAAAGTCACATGCAATGTCACTTGCAATGTATGGGAATGCAGTACTGGACCATGGCTTCAACGAAGTATACTCCTCCACAGAATGGCCGAAAAACCGCAAATGAAATCACAAATGCTGAAAACAATCTGTGGACTAAAGAAGCTCTTTTAAGTGCCTTGTCTGATTCAGAACTGACAAATGTTGTTGACCTACAAACTGCTTTTGAGATTTGGGAAAAACTGGAACTTCTGCATGAAGGATACAAGTATGTTAAATGTGCAAGGCTACAGAGTCTGGAAGGAAAATTTGAAAATCTAAAGATTAGAGAAGATGAAAATATCACTACTTTTATGCCAAGAGTAAATGAGCTTGTTTGTGGCATTAGATGTGCTGGTGGAGTCTTGGATGAAGATGAGATTGTTGGCAAAGTTTTTAGATCCCTTCTTGCTTCTTATAAATACAAGGTTGCTGCCATTGAAGAATTCAGAGCCCATTCAGGTGTCACGAGAGATCAATTGGCTGCATTTGAATTGACCAAGTTTGGAGATGCCCCCCAAGACTGAATCTACATTCAAAGCCAGTGCCTCTATAAAAAGGTAAACAAAGGTTTGATCCAGGAGAGAACTCATCAAGGAAAATATCATGGTATGAAAAAGCAAGAAAAGACTTGGAAGAAGAAGCAGAAACTGCTCAACTTGAAGCCCTTATTGCAAAAAGACTGCCAAGAGGATCCGGTAAGTATCAAGGGAAATTGGCTTTTAAGTGTTTTAACTGCAATAATATTGGTCATTTAGCCTTAAGGTGTTTGGAAAGATTTTCAAGGCCAAATCCTAACAGTTCAAGGTTCCAAAAGAATTGTTACTATGTTCATGAAGAGGATGATAATGAAGGAGTAACAGATGATGAATCAGAGATAGGAAACAAATCCGGAAGTGATTGGGTGTTTATTGCCATCAAGGAAGAAGATCCAATGCCCTCTGAATCAGTCAATCATAAAGTTGTAGAAAGAGCTCTGGCTTCCCAAGTTGAAGAAAAGGATGATTGGGTTATTGACAGTGGATGCTCTCACCATATGACAAGTGACAAAAATAAGTTCATAGATTTGGAAAGGTATGAAGGAGGAGTGGTAAAGTTTGGTGATAATTCTGCTGGTAGAATCAGAGGTAGAGGAACTATTTCTTTTGATGGAAAGAACAAAACCGGTAATGTACTGTATGTTGAAGGATTGAAGCACAATCTTCTCAGTGTTGGATAGTTGGTGGACAAAGGCTATGATCTCTGATTCAAGAATGGGAAATGCAAGATTTTTGAAAGTTCCAGAACAGAGATTGCATCCGGTACTCAAACAAAAGGTAATATCTTCCATTTAGTTGGTACTGGTAAAAGTTGTCTATTTGTGCAAATTGATTAGAGTTGGTTATGGCATAGGAGGATGTGTCATATGAATTTTGATAATATCATCAAGATAAGCAACACTCAGGCTGTAAGAGATCTTCCAAAACTAGTGAAACCTACAAATAGTTTGTGCAAAGAATGTCAGTTGGGGAAACAAAGCAGAGTCTCATTCAAAAGCAAGGAACAATCCTCTACCAGATTATTGGACTTAGTTCATACTGATCTATGTGGTCTGGCAAGAATCAAGAGTGTGCAAGGTGATAGATACTTCATGTTATTAATTGATGACCATTCCCGGATGATGTGGGTTACTTTTCTGAAAGAGAAATCAGAAGCTCTTGAGAAATTCAAAATATTCAAGGCTATGGTAGAGAATGAAATTGGATTAAAATTAAAATGTCTGAGGTCTGATAGAGGTGGAGAATTCACATCTGGTGAGTTCATAGAATTCTGTGAGAAACATGGAATAAAGAGATAGTTGTCTACTCCTAAGACTCCACAGCAGAATGGAGTAGTGGAGAGAAAGAACCAGACCATCCAAGAAGCATCTAGGACCATGATGATGGAAGCAAATGTTCCTCAGATCTATTGGAGAGAAGCTGTCAGCACTGTAGTCTTTACTCTCAATCGAGTACAAATCAGAAGCAATACCGGTAAGACTCCTTATGAACTTTGGTTTGGCATCACTCCTACTGTGAGGTATTTCAGAGTCTTTGGTAGAAAATGTTACATTAAAAGAGATGATCTAGGAAAATTTGATGCTAGAAGTGATGAAGGAATTTTCTTGGGTTATTCTACTCAAAGTAAAGCATACCGGTGTTATAACAAGAGATTAAGGAAGATTGTGGAAAGTACAAATGTGAAGGTTGATGAAGGAATTAAAAAACCCTCAAGGTTTTATGAATATGATGAAGATGATCAAAATGATGTTTTTGTTCAAGAAGTCCAAGCTTCCTCTGAAATTCAGATTCAAACTGATCCAGTAAATCGGGAAGAAGAGATAAGTTTAAATGAACCTGTTCAAGAATCAGAAGTGTAAGAAACTCCCAAAGTTCCTAGGTATGTAAGACTGAATCACTCTAAAGATCAGATTATAGGTGATAAAAGCAAAGGTGTACAAACAAGAAGAAGCATTGCTCAAGATTCAGAAGAGTATTGTCTGATTTCAAAAGTTGAACCTAAGACAGTGAATGAAGCTTGCAATGATGAAAACTAGACTAAGGCAATGGAGGAAGAACTAATGCAAATTGAGAAGAATCACACATGGGATCTTGTTCCCAGACCTAAAAAAAAGAACGTGATTGGAACTAAATGGGTCTTCCGGAACAAACTAAATGAAGTTGGTGATGTAATCAGAAATAAAGCCAGATTGGTCTACAAGGGTTACTCTCAAATAGAAGGAGTTGATTTTGAAGAAACTTTTGCTCCGGTGGCAAGAATTGAAGTAGTTAGATTGTTTCTTGCTTTTTCTGCCTTCAAGGATTTCAAAGTATATCAGATGGATGTCAAGTCTACCTTCCTGAATGGTGACTTGGAAGAAGTATACATTGAGCAACCAGATGGATTTCAATAGTCTGATCATGGTGATATGGTCTGCAAATTGAAGAAAGCACTATATGGACTCAAGCAAGCCCCAAGAGCTTGGTATGAAAGATTGGATAAGCATCTTGTGAAGAGTAGTTTCAACAAAGGTACTGCTGACAGTAATTTGTACTTCAAAATTGATCATGAAAATATCTTGATTGTTGAAATATTTGTTGATGATATAATTTTTGGAGGAAGAGATAGTATGTGCAAAACTTTTGCAAATCAAATGAAAAGTGAATTTGAGATGTCCATGCTTGGGGAAATGAATTTCTTCTTGGGTCTGCAAATCATTCAAACTAAGAAAGGAATCTTCATTTCTCAGACCAAATATATGAAAGAATTGTTGAAAAAATTTGGGATGGAAGAATCAAAACTAATGTGTACTCCCATGGCAACCAGATGTAAATTGAGCAATGATGATGACTCTCCTAAGGCTGATCAGAAAAAGTATAGGTCAATGATTGGAGGATTGTTGTATCTCACTCAAACTAGACCTGATATTATGAATGTTGTTGGTCTTGTTGCTAGATTCCAAGCTAATCCTACAGAATCTCATGTCATGGTAATCAAGAGGATTTTTAGGTATCTAAAAGGGACAATTGAGTATGGTTTAGAGATCATAATTTCTCTCTTCATTTATATACAAATGTGGATTGGGTAGGAGATGTGGATGACTGGAAGAGTACCAGTGGTGGAGCATTCTTTTTGGGGAAGAGATTGGTTTCTTGGCTGAGCAAGAAACAAGAGGCAATATCTCTGTCCACGGCGGAAGCAGAATATATTGCAGCAGCAGGTAGTTGCACTCAAGTTTTGTGGATGAAGCAAATGCTAAGAGACATAAGAGTGGAGAATGAGGAGCCTATCACAATCTTCTGTGATAATTCAAGTGCAATAAATATATCTAAGAATCCTATGTTGCATTCAAATACTAAACATATATCCATCAAGTTTCACTTTTTGAGAGAGCAAGTGAACAAGAATGAAGTCAGATTGGATTTTGTGCCTTCCAAGGATCAAATTGCAGATATCTTTACTAAACCTCTACCTAAGGACTCTTTTGAGTATCTCAAGGAGAAGTTAGGGGTTATTACCCCTCCGGTGATGAACTAAGGTGCACTGATGTGCATCAGTCTGGTGGATATCACAGTTATATCTTGTGGTCCGGACTGATGATGGGGAGCTGCTATTCAGGGGGAGTAGTTGGTATGATTCTGAAGTGTTGGAGTTGCAAGTATGTGCCCTTTGCCATTGATGTCAAAGGGGGAGAGAAGACATGTGAAAAACAAGTGGTTGTTGATCAAAGGGGGAGCAATAAAGGAAGATAAGACATGTGAATGGTTGTTTTGTTTGTGAGAAAAAATTCTTGTCTTGATGGTCAAAATAGTTTTTCACATCATATGTTGCCATCAATGACAAAGGGGGAGATTGTTGCAAGTATGGGCTTAACTGGTGTTTTCATTGATGTCAACATACCCCTGTTGCATTGATGATAAGGATTGGATGAGCTGTGTGCTTAGGATATTGAGAAAATTAGTCCTAATTAGGAACAGAGAAGAACATTGAAGATAGTGAGCTAAAGATCCTAGCTAAGATAAAGATAAGAGGATGCGCATCTAAGGATTTGTAGATATGTGTCTTAAGATGATCCAGTAAAGATTTCAGAGGTCTGCATGAAGATCTAAAGAAGTTGTGGCCACTCAAGTAAAACTGGTTTTGGCAGATGTTCAGAGGTAACAAAGTGACATAGATAGGTCCGCTGAGATCTGGAAATGAAATATCTTGTTCTGCGGATTTGGTGAAGTGTTTAGGAAGTTAATGTGAATTGACAACTCAATTGGTTTGTGGTCTGGAGGTCTGCAAGCATCTATTCCATTGTGACAGTGATGATAGACTGTGTTCTTGAGGTTCTAGATGAAGGAGATAAGGATTTCAGTAAGCAGATGTAGTGTGGATGTTCTTGGTGATTCAGGCAAGTTTATGGAGGTCTTTGGATCGTGTCCAGTTCGTGTTGGTAGTCCACATTAGAGTTTGGTCTCGCAACGGAAGAATAACTTCTAGATAATGGTGTTCTTCCTAACTTTAGCCGACCGGATGAGTTACACATCTTGCGGATGATCTTGAAGATGTTATGTGAAGATTGGCGTGTTCCTAGAAGAAGATTGAAGTCTCAAATCTGTGTGGCCGACAGTGTGTTAATCCGCATGAAGTCTTTTGTAACTAGTCATGTTGTATTTATGTATTTGCTCTGTAATGTTTGCCGACTCAGATGATCATTCCTAAGTCGATGACTTGTATAAATAAGGAATTGTAAAGTCATTCCAAAATGGATCTTGTGGAGATGAGAGTGTGGTAAAGAGTAGAGAAGCAAAAAGTAGAGTAGAAGTATTATGCTTAAATGGAACTGATTCAAGCATGGTGAAGATGCTATTCTCCAGTTCAAGTATGTGATACTTATTATTTTGTAGACAGTGTGTCTCTTGTAGGCAGTGGGCCTCTTGTGAGTAGTGTGCTCGGGCAGTGAGCCCTAATTGGCATGTGCCATTTTGTTCTTTCTATTCTTCTAACAGAGAATACAATCTTGGGTTAATCACCCCGTGATTTTTCCCTTAACTAGGTTTTCCACATCAAAATCTTGGTGTCTTATGTGTTGATGTGTTCCTGCTCTTGATTTAATGCATTATATTTCTATGATTGATTTATTATTATGCTACTGAAATACAAAGTGGATTTAAGTGTTTAATTGGAAGAAACTTTTGGACAACTGATTCACCCCCCCTCTCAGTTGTTTATCCTAAATCTAACAGGATCACTGTACTATTGGCCAACCATAGCTGGAACTTGAATTTTCTTTGATCAACACGCTATACTCCAGAGAATTGGTCTTAGATCATCCGCAACACGCTTGAATCATCCGGTCAGCTAAGACTGGGAAGAACAACAACACTAAGGAAGAAATATTCAACAACGAGCCCAATCTTCAATACGGACCTCCCACACAGTAGGTACACGATCCAGAGACCTCCACAAGCACATTGAATTCAACAATATCATCTGCACTACTCCAAATCATCAGAATCACTTGCATCTTCATCTGGTACCTCAAGAACACTATCTGTCATGACTGTCACCCTAGAAAGATTACTTGTGGAACTCCAAACCATGAACCACTTGAGTTGAGGATACACACTGAATTCCCAAACATGTCTCTAGATCCACAGATCACAAGTTTTCATTGCGGAGCAGTTCAGACCAATTTCCTATCACTCTGTCACTTCTAGACAGTACAAAACCTAGTTCTAATTAGATGGCCATAGTTTCTTCAAATCTTCATGCCGACCTCTCAAATCTTAACTAGAGCTACTTCAGACAATCCTCTACACAACCATATGATCTGTGTACTTTGATCTTCATTCCTCTGGAAATGCGGAGCAATCTACTTCACTAATCTGCACTGTTTCCCCTATTTCTGACAAAGAGATATGTTGACATCAATGACAACACATCATAGCCACATATTTGCAACAATCTCTCCCTTTGTCATTGATGGCAACATATGGTGTGAAAAATTGATTCAACCATCAAGAGAAGGATTTCTCCCCCTTTCTTTTATCACTTCTGTAACCACTTTCTTCACTGCTCCCCTTTTCATCAGCAACTAGTTTTTCACATGACTTCTCTCCCCCTTTGACATCAATGGCAAAGGGCACATATTTGCAATCTTATCTCCCCCTTTTTGTTTCAGACTGATCTCCAAAATTTGTATACTGACTACTCCCCTTGAGTAGTCTCTCCTTAACATCAATTCGGATCACAAGATATGACTGTGAATTCCTCTAGACTGATGCACACTACTGCATCTTAGTTTTGAACAGGAGGGGTAATAACCCCTAGCTTCCCTCTGAGATACTCAAAAGTATCCTTAGGCAGAGTCTTGGTGAATATATCTGCAATCTGATCCTTTGAAGAAACAAACTCCATTTTGACTTCATTCTCACTTACTTTCTCTCTCAAGAAGTGAAGCTTGATGGATATTTGCTTTGTCTTTGAATGCAACACTAGATTATTTGAGATGTTTATTGCACTTGAATTATCACAGAAGATTGTAACATGCTCTTCAAACACAATTATGATATCCTTCAACATTTGCTTCATCCACAAAACTTGAGTACAATTGCTTGTTGCTGCTATATACTCTACCTCTGCAGTAGACAGAGATATTGCCTCCTACTTTTTTCTCAACCAAGAAATCAATCTCCTTCCCAAGAAGAATGCACCACCACTAGTACTTTTCTTGTCATCCACATCTCCTACCCAATCAGCATCTGTATATGTATGAAGAGTGAAGTCATTATCCTTTGGATACCATAAGCCATAATCAGATGTTCTCTTTAGATATCTAAAAATTCTTTTGATTGCTACAACATGGGATTCCCTAGGATCAGCTTGAAATCTGGCAACAAGTCCAACTGCATTCATAATGTCAGGTCAGGTTTGAGTCAAATAAAGTAGTCATCCAATCATTGATCTATACCTTTTTTGATCTGCCTTATGTGAATCATCATCTTTACTCAACTTGCATCTGGTTACCATAGGAGTACTTACCAGTTTTGAGTCCTCCATTCCAAACTTTTTCAACAATTCTCTCACATACTTAGACTGAGATATGAAGATACGTTTATCTAACTGAATGATTTGTAGACCCAAGAAGAAATTCATTTCACCAAACATTGACATCTCAAACTCACTTTGCATCTGATCAAAAAGTTTCTTACACATGCTTCCATTTCCACCAAAAATGATATCATCAGCAAATACCTCAACAATTAAGATGTGCTCATAATTAATCCTGAAGTAAAGATTATCGTCATCTGTGCCTTTGCTAAATCCTAGCTTTAGCAGATACTTATCTAATCTTGTATACCATGTTCTTGGGGCTTGTTTAAGTCCATACAAGGCTTTCCTCAATCTGCAAACCATATCTTCTTGATCAGATAACTGGAATCCTTCCAGTTGCTCAATGTAGACTTCTTCCTCTAATTTTCCATTCAGGAATGCTGACTTGACATCTGTCTGGTAAACTTTGAAATCTTTGAATGTAGAAAATGCAAGAAATAATTTGACTGCTTCAATTCTTGCCACCAGAGCAAATATTTCTTCAAAATCAATTCCCTCTACTTGAGAATATCCTTTGCATACCAATCTTGCTTTGTTTCTCACAACTTCACCATCTTCATTTAGTTTATTCCAGAAGACCCATTTGGTTCCAATTACATTTTTGTTTCCAGGTCTAGGAACAAAATCCCAAGTATGATGCTTTTCAATTTGCATTAATTCTTCTTCCATTGCTTTTACCCAGTTCTCATCATTACAAGATTCATTCACTGTTTTTGGTTCAATCTTTGAAATCAAACAATACTCTACTTGATCTTCAACAATTCTTCTTCTAGTTTGAACACCTTTATTCTTGTCTCCTATGATCTGATCTTTAGAATGATTCAACCTTACATACTTGGGGGTTTTGGGAGTTTCTTGAACTTCTGATTCTTGAGCTTGTTCCTCATCATCTGCACTAACTTCTTGAGTCACTAGATTTTCTGGATCAATCTGGATCTGAGTCTGGGTTTGAACTTGCTTTCCTTGGCTTTAACTTTCATCTTGATCATCTAAATCATATCCACAAGGTCTGGAAGGTCTTTCTTTACTCTCATCAACCTTGACATTGGCACTTTCAATAATTTTTTTCAATCTCTTATTGAAGCATTGATATGCCTTGTTTTGAGTAGAGTAACCCAGAAATATTCCTTCATCACTTCTTGCATCAAAGTTTCCTAGATTCTCATCTCTTTTGATATAGCATTTACTACCAAAAGCTTTGAAATATTTCATAGTAGGAGGATGACCAAACCATAGTTCATAAGGTGTCTTACCAGAATTGCCTTTGATCTGCACTCGGTTAAGAGTGTAGATAGTAGTACTCACAGCTTCTCTCCAATAGACTTGTGGAACATTTGCTTCCATCATCATGGTCCTAGTAGCTTCTTGAATGGTTCGGTTCTTTCTTTCCACAACTCCATTCTGCTGAGGAGTCCTAGGAGCAAATAACTGTCTTTTTATTCCATGCTTTTCATAGAATGAATTAAACTCACCAGAGGTAAACTCTCCACCTCTGTTAGATCTTAGACACTTTATCTTCACAAAAATCTCATTCTCCACCATAACCTTGAACACTTTGAATTTGTCAAGGGCTTCTATTTTTTCTTTCAAGAAAGTAACCCACATCATCCGAGAGTAATCATCAATCGGCAACATAAAATATCTGTCTCCTTGCACACTTCTAATTCTAGAAGTACCACATAGATCAGTATGCACAAGTTCCAATAGTCCACTTGAGAATTGTTCTTTACTCTTGAATGAAGTTCTATTCTGTTTACCCAATTGACATTCTCTACACAAGCTATCAGCATGTTTCACAAACTTTGGAAGATCTCTCACAGCCTGAGTAGAACTTATCTTGATAATATTATCAAAATTCACATGACACATTCTCCTATGCCATAACCAACTCTGATAAATCTAAGTAATCAAATAACTTTTTCTAATACCACTTAATTGAAAGATGTTACCTTTAGTTTGTGTACCTGATGCAATCATAGTTCCGGAGCTTGCTAAGATTTTGCATTTTCCATCCTTGAATCGAAGATCATACCCTTTGTCAACCAATTGTCCAACACTGAGAAGATTATGCTTCAATCCTTCTACATATAGAACATCATTAGTGTTATTCTTACCATCAAAAGAGATGGATCCTCTGCCACAAATTCTACCAGCTGAGTTATCTCCAAACTTCACAAGTCCTCCTTCATATCTTTCCAAACTTATGAACTTACTTTTATCACCAATCATATGATGAGAGCATCCACTGTCAATCACCCATTCATCCTTTTCTTCAATTTGAGCAGCTAAGGCACTTTCCATATTCACACAACTAGTAGATTCAGTAGACACTGGATCTTCTTCTTTGATGGCAATCAACACCCATTCATTTCCTAAGCTACTTCCCTTATCAAATTCATCATCAGTGACACCTTCTTCAACTTCTTGGACATAGTAACATTTCTTCTGAGCCCTTGATTTGTTAGGGTTTGGCTTTGAAACCCTCTCCGGACACCTTGAGGCAAAATGACCAATCTTATTACAAGAAAAATATTTGAAAGGCAACTTTCCTTCATACTTACTGGATCCTCTTGGAAATCTTTTGGCAATAAGGGCTTCAAGTTCTGTAGTCTCAATTTCATCATCTTCAAGATCCTTCCTTGTCTTCTCAAATCTACTTGATCTTCCTAAAGAGCTTTCACCTGGATCATATCTTTGTTTTCCATAAACACTAGCCTTAAATGCAAATTTAGACTTAGGAAGAGAATCACCAAACTCACTCATTTCAAATGCTGAAAGCTTACCAACCAATTGATCTCTTGTAACAGTTATCATAGTCCTGATTTCTTCAATGGTAACAACTTTATGCTTGTATGCCACAGGTAAGGATCTGAGTAATTTGGCAGCAATCTCTGATTCTGTCAATATTCCACTAGCACTCTTGATACCAGTCACAAGTTCATTCACTTTCTGCATGTAGGAAGCAATGTTTTCATCTTCACTCATCATCAACCTTTCGTATTTACCCTTCAGATTCTGTAGTTTGGCACATTTGACATATTTATCACCTTCATATAGAGTTTCCAACTTTTTCTAGATTTCATGAGTAATTTTAAATTCCAAGACATTTGTCATTTCTATATCAGTCAAGGCACTCAACAATTCTTCTTTAGCTCGAATATTGTATTCAGCTTCCTTGAGTTTGTCTAGAGTTGTAGTGCCATTCTTCAAAATCTTATTCTCATTCTTAGTTATCAACCAAAAGGCATCACCCATATATTCCAAATGAGACTGCATGCGCACCTTCCAAAGGGAGTAATTTGTTCAATCAAATCTCATACTTTCCTTTTTGTAAGTCGACATCTTGGATCTCCTCAAGCAGCCAAGCTTCTTTTAGAGGAACTGGCTCTGATACTAATTGTTGGAATTAGGTCAGACAACTGAGAGGGGGGGTGAATCAGTTGTCTACAACTTTAACCTTTTCTACTTTTAATCTTCTTTATCAACTTACAAACAGATTAATGAAGTAAACATTGAAGCATGAATTAACAACACATGAGCAGAAACAAGACGAACACACATAACACCAGAATTTTTATGTGGAAACCCAGTTAAGGGAAAACCACGGTGGGGGTTAACCCACAAGATTCATACCCTTTTAAAAGTACTTAAAAGAAATGGAAGGCACTTGCCTTTGGGCGCACTGCCTAGAGCTCACTACTCAAAGAGGCTCACTGCCTACAGAATTTTATGTTTAACAAAAAAAAATGAACTGAGAAGTAGTATCTTCTTAATGCCTGGATCAGTCCCATTGAAAGCTCACAAAACTTCTACTTAGCCCCCAAACACTTCTTTATCTCTTTATACCTTACTGCTCTTGTTCCTCTACTTCTCCTCTTCTTTGTTCTGCCTCTGTACCTTTCTTAAGATTTTATCATTTTCGTACAAGGACAGCTCATCCACAAGTATTTATACCCTTCATTAACCTTGGAATGAACATCAAGGTCGGCTTGACTTATTGTGGATCACTATACTATCGGCCAACCATAGCTGGAACTTGAATCTTCTTTGATCAACACACTACACTCCAGAGAATTGGTCTTAGATCATCCGCAACATGCTTGAATCATCTGGTCGGCTAAGATTAGGAAGAACAACAACACCAAGGAAGAAATCTTCAACAACAAACTCAATCTTCAATGCAGACCTCCAACACAGTAGAAACATGATCTAGAGACCTCCACAAGCACATTGAATTCAACAATATCATCCGCACTACTCCAAATCATCAGAATCACTTGCATCTTCATCTAATACCTCAAGAACACTATCTGTCATGACTGTCACCCTAGAAAGATTGCTTGCGGACCTCCAAACTATGAACCACTTGAGTTGAGAACACATACTGACTTCCCAAACATGCCTCTAGATCTACAGATCATAAATTTTCATTACAGAGCAGTCCGGACCAATTTCTTGTCACTTTGTCACTTCTGAACACTGCAAAACCTGGTTCTACTCAGATGGTCATATTTTCTTCAAATCTTTATGTGGACCTCTAAAATATTAACTGGAGCTACTTCAGACAATCCTCTACATAGCCATATGATCCACGTACTTTGATCTTCATTCCTCTAGAAATGCGAAGCAATCTACTTCACTGATCTACACTGTTTCCCTTGTTTTTGACAAAGAGATATGTTGACATTAGTGACAACACATCATAGGCACATATTTGCAACAATATGCACAGAAATGGGGGACCAAAAGGGGGTCATAAGTGGCCACTTTTTTCCTAAAATTAGTAAAAACTAATTTTGGATGAGAAATTGAAGATAGCCATGCTCAAAATTAGAAGATGTGATAAGAACAAGATTTGCAATTCTCAAATCTAGTTTCTAAACTACTATTTTTTTTTAAAATGGTGGAGATTGAGAGGTTCAAATAGGGGGAGCACATAAAGTGCTCTTGTTTTTATCAGAAAAATATAACATAGCATTTGGTGTGCTCCCCTTAAAATGTTGAATTTTTTTAATTATTTCACAAATCACTTCAGTTGAAAATTAGCTAACATCATGTAGTTTATGCTTGATTTTTATAATAAATTTTTAATGAATATATGAAATTTTATGAATTTTCAAAGTGGACACATCTTGAAAAATAAAAATTTGAGCGTGCTCCCCCCTAATTTTTTTGAAAAATAAACAAAAATCAATTATTTTTTCAATGTGTATAAAATAGAGTCTAGAATCTAAAAATGTAATTTTTTTCAAATTTCAACAAACATGTAAAAATGACACCAAAAATACTACACGTAGGTTTTCTACAAAAAAAGGAATGCATTAGCAAAAGAAATTGAAGATGAAAACCTTAATGTTATTAGATTTTAGAAAAAATACATGGTTAGAAAGATAATAAAAACTTGAAGTCATCCTGGCATTTTTTGTATTAACATTGAAAAACGTGTAAACCTGATGGAGAGAATGCTCGAGATTTTGTTGATTTTCTATGTTTTATTGAAAACATGTCTATGGTGTCCAAAAGGGAGGTCCAACCCTTTGGGTTGGATGCCCAAGGTAAATCCAACCCTTAGGCTTGGAAATTTCCAAAGCAATGAAAAGCACGCTTATGTTATAATGTGAGTGTGGTATAACATGAGTGTGTTATAATGTGCTCATGTTTTATAACAGTTAATTTTTTTTTTATGTTTTGTTAATATGCTTTAGAAAACTAATTTCACCCCTCCATATTCTTTCCCTCTATAGTAGCCTCATGTCTAAGAAGAGACAACTGTTATATTATTAGGTGATGATGAGGAGGAATAAATCTCTATCTCCCTCTCTCTCATCCTCTCTAGATATCTCTATCTACTCTCCCTCTATCTCTATCTCTCTATATTTCCATCCCTCTACATCTCTCTCCATATCACTCCCTCTCCCTCTCCCTCTCCCTCTCCTTGTCCCTCTCCATGTCCCTCTCTCCCCCTCTCTATCTCTATCTATCTCTCCCTCTCTATATCCCCACCTCTCTCTCCCCTTTATCTCTCTGTATCTCTCCCTCTCTATATCTCTCAATATCCCCCCTCTCCCTCTCTCCCTCTCTCTTTCCCTATCTCTATCTCTCCCTCTTTATCCCTATCTCTCTATCTGCCCCCTCTCCCATCTCTCCCACTCTCTCCCCTTCTCTCTATCTCTCCCTCTCTATCCCTATCTCTCTATCTCCCCTCTCCTCCATCTATCTCTCCCTCCTCTCTCCATCTCTTCCTCTCTATCCCTATCTCTCTATCTCCCCTCTCCTCCATATCTCCCTCCCTCTCTCCCCTCTCTATCTCTCCCTCTCTATCACTGTCTCTCTATCTCCCCTCTTTATCTCTCATCTCCCCCATCTCTCCCTCTCTCTCCCCCTCTCTCTATCTCTCCTTCTCTATCCTTGTCTGTATATCTCCCCTCTATCCCCCATATCTCCCTCTCTCTCCCCCTCTCTCTATCTCTCCCTCTCTATCCTTGTCTGTCTATCTCCCCTCTCCCCCATCTATCCCCCTCTCTCCCCCTCTCTCTCCATTTATCTATATCTCTCAATATCCCCCTCTCTCTATCTCACCCCGTCTCTCTCCCCTATCTCTTTCCCCCTCTTTATCTCTCCCTCTCTATAAAGGTATCTTTTTATCTCCCCTCTCCCCATATCTCCCTCTCACTCTCTCCCCCTCTCTCTATCCCTATCTCTCTCTCCCCTCTCTATCTCTCCTCTACACCATCTCTCCCTCTCCCTCTCTCTATCTCTCCCTTTTTATCCTTGTCTACCTATCTCCCCTCTCCCCCATCTCTCCTCTCTCTCCCCCTCTCTATATCTCCATTTATCTTTATATCTCAATCTCCCCCTCTCTCTATCCCTCCCTATCTCTTTCCTCCTCTCTATCTCTCCCTCTCTATCTAGGTATCTCTTTATCTTCCCTCTCCTCCATCTCTCCCATATATTTCTCTCTATCTATCCCTCTCTCCCTGTCTCTCTCCATATCTCTTTCCCCTTCTCTATCTCTCCCTCTATCCCTATCTCTCTATCTCCCATGTCCCCCATCTCTCTCTCTCTATATATATATATAAGTCCCTCTCTCTATATCTCTCAATCTCTCCCCTCTCCCTCTCTCACTGTCACTCTCCCCCTATCTCTTTCTATTTGCAACATAGTCAAGAGACATTGCTGATATGATGTTGTAATTGATGGCAACTGTGATCAGTGAAATCAAAATAAAGATTAACTATGAATCAAATGCAAACTAACACGATTATACCTCCATAATGACTCATGAATCCATGCGGGAAGGAGCTGCACCCGATAGAGTCTCCTCAGATGTTTCCCATGATTAGTGTGTCTAATGTGTATTGCTCAAGTGCTCAACACAAGGTGAATGAGATTAGATGATGGATTGGATGGGATTGGGACAAGATTTTGACATTAGGATGGTAGGATTAGGAGATTTGTGGAGTGATTTTGACAGAGTTCTGATGCATGAAGAGGTCCCTCTCAATGGCTTAGAGAGGGGTCCAATTTATAGAATTTTGGAGATGAGGATGGAGGGTGAGGATTCAGTTGATGAGATCAAGGGCTAGGAATAAAAGTGAATCTTTTATTCCTAGTGGGTGAATTAATAATTCCCATTTTGGGAAGAGTGGAGGATAGTGGATGAATTAATAATCCATCTTTGGGAAGAGTGGAGGATAATGGGGGACAACTAAATTTTATATTTAGTGAGTGGAGGATAGTGGGGGACAACTGAATTTTAAATTCAGTGAGTGGAGGATAGTGGGAGACAACTGAATTTTAAATTCAGTGAGTGGAGGATAGTGGGAGACAACTGAATTTTAAATTCAGTGAGTGGAGGATAGTGGGAGACAACTGAATTTTAAATTCAGTGAGTGGAGGATAATGGGAGACAATTGAATTTTAAATTCAGTTTAGTGGATGATGAGGTAAGCAGGGTTAATTAAGTGTTATCTTAATTAACTTAAGCCTAGGTTAATCAGATAAACATGATTTATCTAATTAACAGGGATTAGGGAAATGGATAAATCATCTAAATAAATATTAGCAATATTCATTTAATTGATAGGATAGGGTTGTAAGGTTAAATGGATTAATTAGGTGAATTAATTGATCACCAAGGATATGAAGATGGGGAGAGTGGATTAGTGTAGAGGTACGAGAAATTGGTTTGTAGAGCAGTCCAATTTTTGATGTCTACAGCAACAACCTGACATGTTTGGAAGATGTGTACAGTATTTTGGTCTAGTAAGGTTAGCTTAGCCAAACTGACTAAGTATTGATAGCACATTGAGACAGTGACAGTGAGTGATGGTATGCCTCTGCAGTTGAAGATCATAGCCCACGGTTTTGGTATGTTATTCACAACTATTTGATGATGTTATGTTCCAATGTTCAAGTTCTAACTTCCTCCAGAATTCATACTATGATTTGACTAAGTACGGGAGAACAAAGTGAAGTCAAAAACAATGTAGAGTACCCAAGAAAAATTGGTCTGCATTCCTCCACTGATGAATAATTTGATTTACAGTTTTGAGGAAATTTAGATACATGGCATAAGCATCTAAATCTAGAGTTGTAGAGCTTGAAGTTCATTGGATCACATTTTACAAGTTCTCTAGTATCAGCTTTAAGGTTGACAGTAGTTCTCTATGACAGAACAACAGTTCTAAGATCCACATTTTTCTATGAAAGATTATTATGCTTTGCGGTTTTGAAGTTATGGAAATAGGCGCATAATGAATATTGGTCATGAATTTCAAAGTCTCAAATGGTTCGCATTGAAAGTTATGGTATGAAAGTCAAGCTAGTTGAGTATGCACTTAAAGTTGAGGCCAACACTCATGTGAAATTAATATGCGGTGAAGACATAATGTTTGAATTGTCATTCTAAGTAGCTCTACTATAAGTCTTGACCTGTATGAAGATTCTTGAATGTTTGTTTGGGTCAGCATTACTGTTTGTGCCTAAGATCAAGCTGACAAGGTATATTATTTGTGTACTCGCCTCATGCTTGGTCTGTCGACCTAGTTGTAAGTTAGATCTAATTGCAGATATATATATTCGATGGATTTTGGTATTGGTGATTGAGATAGATGCGATGCGGAAAAGTGCAAATTCAATGTGTATGCGATCTAAGATAATTTTTGTAACATCAGAAAATGTCCCCTTGGGGGCTTTTCCCTCATAAGGTTTAGCTCCCGGGTCTTTTGCATGCATTTAGGACATCTTAGTTCATAATTTGGCATCCCAATGGAATGAGCCCTAGGTAACATGACAAATGGGACCTAGGAGGACCCCTTGAGCTATACCCTACTAGTCCTGCCCTATTTTGGGGCAGCCCCAATTTCTAGGTGTTAGTTTATGACCGTTATTTGGGTCCTTTACCAACACGGTAAGTTTGAATTCACGAAAACTTGGCAGGAGTGTTTGTAGTTGCATATAAAAGCATGTTTATGCCTTCATTTGTAAACTAGAGATTATGTTCATGTGATTTTGGCATCCTAAGGTGATTCAAGGTTTTCATTATGTTGCAAGAGTAGACTTGTGTGGTTTGTGTGTTTGTATTTATAGATTTGAGCATCAATTTCCTCATGGAATGAAGAGCATCTTTCTCCCATGAGAGCTTCACTAAAAGGTGACATTATATTGTGTTTTTATCATTGATTCCTTTAGTTTTTGCCTCTGCCTCACAAGGGCATGCACTCTTTATCTAACAACGGTGTTAGAGACTTAAGCGTCCTCCGGGGTTTGACTGAGGCAAGCCTCTAAACACCACAACCCCCTCCCAAAGTCTTGTGATTACAAGTTACAAGTGTCGTATTCAGGAGAAGTGAAGTTGCAGGAAGGATTGGCAGGCATCAAGGATTTGGGATCTAAAGAGAAGCAGGACACCAGAGCATTTCTAGGACTTGGGCGCTCGCTCTAGTGTCCTCCCCAGCTGAGTTTCCAGAAATAGAAGTTACAGGGTTGATCAGTGTCGGAAGGAGGTCTAGATCCCACAAATAAACTGGTACCTTGGACTTGGGCACCTGCTCCAGTGTCCCTGACTATTCCACCTCAAAACCTTGAAAATAAGTATTTTGTGATTTGTTATTTTACTTCTGTCTGTAAGAGCATTTTCTGTTATTCGTCATTTTATTGTCGTATTTGCATAATTAGGGATTTAACGGTCAATTGAGCATAAGAGAAGAGAAATTGATAATTAAATTCCCTAATCCAAGTTTCCCTACATCTCACAATGATCTAGGGTATGATAGTGAATTGCCACTCGACCCTAGATCCTTGAATGTAAAGTGGAAAGGTGGATTTAAACATCAAAACACTAAAACATTAACAAATCCAATTTTCCACTAAACATTTTGGTGAACCCATGTTTTTGGACTTAAATTTCAACTTGTTGAGTATGTGTCTTCATATTTGGATTGATTTCATACATTCATATAGTCATTCATTTTATTGCATTGAGAAAAATACAAAAAAATGAAAAATTTGGAAAATTCAAAAAAATTGCATTGTTTGGCTTACTAAATTGCATCAATTCTTTCTAAATTTTCCTAATTCATGATTTTGCATTAGATTTGATATAAACTACATAAAAATACAAAAATTCAAAAATTTGCATTGCAATTTCATCATTAATTTGCTAGGCTTTTGTAGAAATTTTGACAATTTTCATTAAACCTAGTAATTCCAAAATATAGGGTTAGTAGGCAAAATATTCTTTCATATTTTCTATTGATTTTAGAGGCTCATTCAAATTTTTATTTGGATTTAGTCTTGTATTTTAGTGTAAATTTGCATTTAGATTTAAAATATTTGCAATTTTGCATAGAAAATTTCAACAAAAAATAGCAATTTTGATGCATTGTCATTAAAGTTGCATTGGCATTTTGCATGTTCAAGCTTGAAAATCATTTTTAGATCTAAGATTATTTTATTTTCATTATAAATCAGACCTCAAAACATTCACATAGCATTTTGCGCCAACATCTCAAACCTAGGGCTTCAAAAACAACGATTTTCACTAAATTTGGCCTTATCGACTCTCTAGACTTGCACCATAGGCATGTTGTGAAGAGTATTTTTGCATTAATTTTCTTTTATCATGGTAATAATTTTCTTCCCCTCCTAACAAACTTCACAACACCCTTTATCGGGCTCTTGTATTGAAATTTTGGTAAAAAACTACACATTTTGGCTATTTTTGCCCTAGGGTTTGACGTAGTTTGCACTCCAAGCGTGTTGTGATCAATTTTATGGATTGAGGTGACTGATATTATTGATATTATTTATTGTACCTCATGAAATTCATTACAACACCCCTTTTTCTAGGTCTTGGAATTGAAAAACCGTGAAAAAATTGCATATTTTGCTATATTTTCACTAGGGTTTGACCTTAAGTGGCACTAAAAGCATGTTGTGTTGGATATTTTGGCACCAAGTGTCTGTTATTACTGATATTATTTATTTTCCATCATATTTTTCCTCACAACACCCTTTGTTATGCCCTTTTGCATTGAGTTTTGGTGAAAAAAGGTGCCCATTTTGACATATTTTCGCTATAGTTTGATTTGGCATTATCTTGGATTTGCATAAAGAGTGTGTTGGGAAGGAACATATTGCTTTTTTTGATGGATATCAGACATATAACTTGCTTCCCCTAATCAAACAAATCAAGCATTTACAACATATCCTAAGCCTAAAACGTGAGCATATTGCTGCATGAGTATAATAACTCACTACCCTAAGAGAAATAGACCTTTAGGAAGAAGCATAAGACACATGGGATCTAGTGCTCTTGAAGAAGTTGGTACTTTGAACACCTTCTTTAAAAAAGGAGAAACCCAAATGTTACAAGACATTGCACCTATTACAAGTACAATGGAAGAACAAACTTTTCATGATGTTGATGATACTATTGAGGCAACAGGATATGTATCAGATGAGAAAATAGAAAAATTGGATAAAGAGTTAGCCCAATTTCAATCATTTATGGAAAATGAGAGAATAGTTGAAGAAGTCGTTCCTACAATTCATAACATCAAAGAATTGATAAAAGAGGGACAAGATAGTGTTAATGCAATTCGTGGTCTAGCACGTATTGTACAAACCAACATTATGCCAGTGACCGAATTTGCACAAGTGATAAATAACACTCTATCACCATCTCATACTCAAGTTTTGGCACCTATACCGACTACGGGAATATCCACTTTTACATCAACAATCCTAACAACTAATGCGAACACTTGCAGTAATGCTACCACTGGTATTGGAGTATCTAATGGCACTAATTACAAAGCTGTGGGATTTAATTATCAGAATTTGGTTCCTAAAGGGACCTCTCCTATGAATAATTGTTCTCAACCTCCTATCTATTCCACTCATTTCCAACCACCTATTACTTACTCACAACCATCTTCCACTTATCATTATGGCCAACTACTGTTAACATATTCTCAGCCTCAGCCTATCGTATCTCAAGCTCAGTCACCTTCTCACTTTGGTTCCAATTCCTCACAACAAACCGCATCTCCAAATGATACCATCCTAAACCAACTTTTACAAGGCATGATTGCTTTACAACAAAAAGTAACAAACTTGACAAATTCTTCACAGCCTAGTCTACCAACATATCATGCCCGTAATCCCCTTTCCTCTACAATCTTGAGAACTCCTATGCCTGGGAGGTTTGAGACTCCCCGCTTTGAAAAATATGGTGGAAAAGGTGATCCTAATATTCATGTGGCAGCATTTACAGCTATGTGTAGTGATTTTTATTTTGAAGAGGATTTATTGGCAAAACTTTTTCTGCGATCTCTCAAAGATACTGCTTTAGAATGGTTTTGCTCTTTGCCTCCAAATTCAATACACTCCTTTTCATAGTTGATTGATCAATTTTTACAACATTTTCAAGCAAATATTAGACCCCAAATCACTCTTATTGACTTGGTACAATGCAAACAACGTCCGAAAGAAAAATTGACTGAATTCATTAGTCAGTATCAAGGACTTTATGCACAAATTCAATATCAAATGAAAGATGAGGATGTTCAGAAGATATTTATTACAAATTTACAACCTAATATTCGTGACAAAATCCTCTTGATGAAGTATAGCTCCTTTCAACATTTTTGCACCGCCCTTTGTGATTATCGACTTTCGTCTAGTCAATATGAAAACAAAAACTCATTGGCTGAAGTTGGTCAATCCATGGGTGGATCATCGCAAAACAACTTTAAGAGGAATAACAATAATATGGGTTTCATCAAGATCAATGGACCAAATACGAATGTGTCCGCTATAAATAATCCAAAGAAATCATCATATCAACTGAGAAAGTTTACTTCGATAGCTGAGTCTTATCATTCCATTATGAACCAAGCTATGAGTAATAACATTCTAAAGCTTCCCCTGATCAAGCCTGATGATCCTAGTAAACAAGGACCTTACTTTGATGCTAATGCCTTTTGTCATTATCATCGAACACAAGGACATGACACTAAACGATGTATGTGTCTTAAACATGAGATACATGACCTTATTGATTCAAATGACATCTAGGTATCAGGTGTGAATGACAATGGAAATAAGTCAGTTGCTTTGCCGAATCAAAATTTACAAATCTTCACTAATCCTTTCCCTAAGCATACTAAAGCATACTAAAAACAATATGGTGGAACAAGGTTTAATGGAAGTAGATGAGGATGATTACTTAGACTATGGTAGTATAGTATCATGGGAATGATTGAAGTGGATAAGAAACAAATGGATAACCCACCTCGTCCATGAAGAAATGGAATTTATGTTGAGGTTCCTCCTCCGTTATCCCTATATGGATCGGGAGATAATCAAAATACCTTTGAAAAGAAAGAACAACCACTGATACATATGAGTAAGATGGTACAGGATGATTCCCATTACTATTCTAGAAAGATTCAACAATGGAAACTCGCTAAAAATTGGAAAAGAGCAAGATGACAATTAACAGTAAAAAATAATAGTGGTTCTCCCCCTCATAAGCAACAAAGAGTCTCATTTAAACAAGGATTTATGGAACAAGCATCATATAAAAACAAACAATACTTTCATAAGAACCACTCAAATTTTGCATTAAACATGATTGAATACCTCTCTAAGAGGTTTGAGAACTCCAGGATATAATATGAAGACCCTACAGGTAAGTATCTCTAACCCTTTATCTCTCTCGTGATGTGCTTCCCCTGTGATGAGTTTTGTGTTGTTTAGGCCTCCTAGGATGACCTCAGATTCTCCCGTAAGGTGAGACCACCTCTGTTGTGACCTTCTATTTGTATCATCATTCTTCTATATTGTCTCTCTCTGATTTCATTGTTGTGTGTTGTGTCTTACAGACATAGCGTTGCAGTTGGTGGCACTGGGGGCACCCTTCTATGTGACTATCCCTAAGACATTTGTTTCTCCTCTCTTATTTGTTGTTTCCCTTCTTCTAGTGTTTCCATCTAGCAGGCGGATGACGACAAACATTTATACTGATGCGGACCTAGTGTCCCTTTTGAGAGCAATCAAAAAATGGACTTAGTTCCTAATATGACGATGGGGTTCTATATCTTATCTGACGCTTGGCTAGTGGAAGCACTCATGCTTTCCACGTAGTGAATTTGATGATGTTTCTGTCGCATTTACAAACCTTAACAATACTGTTACTCTATGCACCTTTGTTTGTCTTTGAATTTGGCCTTGGCAGTACTCAATTTGGAGAGCTTCATGATATAGCCCCATGGTTATCCTTGAACTCTAAATTCATTGTATAGCCTTAGCTCTTTGTGTGATTAATCATATCCATTGATGTTTTTTATCATGATGTTGTAGACACTAACATGTTTCTTGCAGGGATGTGTTTGTGGGAATATTTGGCGATCGCAAAGTACATGTCACCTCTGGGGGGCATGGGCTTTGCGAAAGTCGATGTTCTCTTATGTGTTTTCTTCCTACCTTAACGTGCTTGATATCAACCACCTTAAGGTGGGGGCATATATAAGGTAAGCTGTCTATTATAGATGTTAGCAATGTGTTTATCCTTAGATGCAGACTAGTGCAATGTGTACTTCTTGCATCCTGAGTTTGTTTGCAATCAATCAATCTATCTATTGTGTATACCTCCTTTTCACCGTAAGGAGTCTCTGTGATGCAGGTGGGGTTGTATACTTTTGAGCTCATACCTCCTTTTCACTGTAAGGCGTCTCCACGATGCGGGTGGGGTTGTATGTCATGCTTCCTTTTCACTGTAAGGCATCTCTGTGACACAAGTGGGGTTGCATTTTCAAAAGTCCTTTGCAGAGGCAGGGAGCAGTTCTGTGACTAACTCAACCCTTAAGTGTGTCTTCGACGATTGTTGTGGCAAAGCCCAATCGTCAGTGTGTGCCTGTAATGTGCCTGAGATGGTGATGAGCCTAGAAATAGGGAACACACCATCGCTTGCCTACCATGTTTTCTCTATGTCTTCAAGTGTGTGTATTTTAGCATGCTTATTTTGTTTGGCATGTTTGTTGCCCCATATACAGAATAAAGATCAGCACCTTAGGGTAGAGTTTCCTACATTTTGGGAGGTTTCATGTGTCTTGCGTGTGTGTTGCCCCATATATATAGATACCTGCACCTTAAGGTAGTGCATCTTATATTATGGGAGGTCTGTTTACTTTCTAGTACTTGCATTTGCATTTCATATATATAAGAAAAAGAAAAGAAAAGATATCATTTCTGTCTTCCATGCATTAATGTGTCTTCTATGCCTTGATTGTATTCTCTGTGTTCTGTGTGACTGTAACTGTCTTCTTTGTGCTTGATGTGTTTGTTGTGTTTGTGACCTTACTTTAATGCATGTATTGGCCTTGCATTTATACATACATTAAAGTGGGGGTAAATGTAACGTCAGAAAATATCCCCTTGGGGGCTTTTCCCTCATAAGGTTTAGCTCCCAGGGCTTTTACATGCATTTAGGACATCTTAGTTCATAATTTGGCATCTCGATGGAATGAGCCCTAGGTAACATGACAAATGAGACCTAGGAGGACCCCTTGAGTTGTATCCTGCCCAAAATAGGGGGGGAGGACTTGGGCGCCCATGCCCTAGTCCTGCCCTATTTTGGGGTAGCCCCAATTTTTGGGTGTCAGTTTATGACCGTTATTTGGGTCCTTTGCTGACACAGTAAGTTTTAATTCACGAAATCTTGGCGGGAGTGTTTGTAGTTGCATATAAAAGCATGTTTAGGCCTTCATTTGTAAACTAGAGATTATGTTCATGTGATTTTGGTATCCTAAGGCGATTCAAGGCTTTCATTGTGTTGCAAGAGCAGACTTGTGTGGTTTGTGTGTTTGTATTTGCAAATTTGAGCATCAATTTTCTCATGGAATGAAGAGCATCTTCCTCCCATGAGAGATTCACTACAAGGTGACATTATATTGTGTTTTTATCATTGATTCCTTTGCTTTTTGCCTTTGCCTCACAAGGGCACGCACTCTTTATCTGACAACAATGTTCAGAGACTTAAGTGTCCTCCAGGGTTTGACTGAGGCAAGCCTCTAAACACCACAACCCCCTCCCAAAGTCTTGTGATTGTAGGTTATAGGTGTCGTATTCGGGAGAAGTGAAGTTGCAGGAAGGATTGGCAGGCATCAAGGATTCAAGATTTGAAGAGAAGCAGAACACCAGAGCATTTCCAAGACTTGGGTGCTCGCTCTAGTGTCCTCCGTAGCTGAATTTATGGAAATAGAAGTTATAGGGCTGATCAGTGTCAGAAGGAGGTCAGGATCTCGCAAAGAAACTGGTACCTTGGATTTGGGTGCCCGCTCTAATGTCCCCGACTGTTCCGCCTTGGAACCCCAAAAATAGGTATTCTATGATTTGCTATTTTACTTCCGTCTGCAAGAGCATTTTCTGTTATTTATTAGTTTATTGCCATATTTGCATAATTAGTGTTTTAATGGTCAATTGAGCATAAGAGAAGAGAAATTGATAATTAAATTCCCTAATCCAAGTTTCCCTACATCTCACAGTGATCTAGGGTATGATAGTGAATTGCCACTCGACCCTAGATCCTTGAATGTAAAGTGGAAAGGCAGATTTAAACATCAAAACACTAAAACATTAACAAATCCAATTTTCCACTAAAGAATTTTATGATAAGAAAGAAGCAGTAAGAGCAGAAGAACAGAGTATATGTAAAGCAAAGCAGAAAAGTAGGGTAGATAAAATTAAGACTTTTGAATATGTGTACTGAGATATTGATGGAACTACACTTTAGCATTTTGTAGATGCATTTGTAGCAATCATCTCTTGGCAGTGAGCCAATCCTTCTTCTATCTTCTCTTCTATTTTCTTGGCAGTGAGCCTATTGTAGTGAGCCTTCATGTAATTCAATTTTGATATAATAATATTTTATGAGCTAACACTCACTGTGGTTTTTCCCTTTTTGGGTTTTCCACGTAAAATCCTAGTGTCTATGTGTTATGACTTTGTGGCTGCTCTTGTGTTTACTTTGATTTCATGTTGTTGAATTTGGTAAATGGATTAATGAATATGTGAAAGAAAAATTTTTTAGAACACTAATTCACCCCCCCTTTGAGTATTCTTTGTGATCAACACTTTCTCCCTATCTATCCATCCCTCTCTATCCCCAAGTCTCTATCTCCCCTCTCCCCCATCTCTCTATCTCCCCTCTCCCCCATCTCTCTCTCTCTCTAGGTTAAAGGCTAAAATTAACTCTTCCTTTTCAATATGGATGTACATGAAATCACTGATAACTACATATTCAGATATTCTTTCACCAAATTGTTCTATAAATGCAGATTTAAATTCTTGCCAAGAGTTGACAGAGTAGGCCTGAAGGTAGGAGAACCAGTCCTTGCATCTTCATCTAGAGATTGAACAAATAGTCTCATAACTACATCTTCATGGTCAATCTCAAAGTCATCTATCACATTCATAAATTGTTGCAAGTGTCTCTCAGCTGATTCATCCTTTACACCACTAAATTTAGGCAAATACCTTCTGATCTTAGATGGAAAAGCATTTGGATAACCACAAATGCCATTGAAATTGATGGGCTTATATCTGTCAATGCTGAAACTTCTTCTATTATATGGTTGGGATTGATCACTATGCATTGTTGCATTTGACACCTCACAAGGGTGCATGGGCTAATAATACATCTTTATGTGTTTTTGCAACCCTCTTCTCAACTCAGACTTCCTTTTACAACAACAACCTTAGGCCTTTACAATATAAATTGCTATTTCAGCTTGCCTAATGTCCTCTAAATGAGTCCTTTCAACAATATTACATACCTCATTTGAAAATAGAAACTACATTCTCAACAAATACAAAAGCATGCAACCTCTCACCAATATTTCCCTTCTAACCAGTGCTACTTCACCAAATAGGGAATCCTTTAAAACTTATACACCATGGTTTTTGAAAACCAAAACATGTGAAAATACCTGGATATGTTGTAACAGCTGCAAATTCCTTTCCCTGACTGATTTGTATGAAAATCTAACACATCTTTGTATTCTTTTTCAGGTCCTTGTATGTAGAGTCACCACCTCCTTGGCATGGGTCCTCCAACAGCAGAGCCACATATACAACTTTTCAAGTTTGCTACAACAAAGCACTTCTAAGTCTGATTCTTCAATCTAGGGAGGTAAAAATAACACTCTTAACTCAATTCAACTCCCCAGAAGAGTCGCCACTTTGTGGGAGACTTGGATGGGCAAAAATAACACTTTCAAATCAACTCCCCAGTAGAGTCGCCACTTTGTTGGGTTTTTCTCTCTAAATTAGCAAAGGGTTTGCCAGTTCCAATGTACAGGTAGATTCAACCAACAAATATAGGAGGTTCCGTGAGCTGCCTCCCCTTCACTTTTGGTTCTGGCACACCAAGGGGGTATCCCTATAGCTAAAGATTTAACTTTGACTCACCCAACAGAAAGATTTAGCTTTTTAGTCACAGGCAGAATACTCTCATTTTAGGACCAAGATTTGTGTGATAAATCACAAGGTTGGCAGTGTTCTTAGAAATATCTAGCTGGTTAGGAATGAGAGTATGCATGGGTCCTATTTCTACTCCTACAACTAACAGGTTGGAATTGTGAAATGATTTGTATTTATGTTTTGGATGCAAGATAGGGGGTTTTGGATCATAACTACTACACAAGGGTAGACCGATGCCTATCTTAGGGCAAGGAGTCAACTAGACGTATACAAGTGAATGATTTGTACTGGCATTCAAGTTTCAAGGGGTCAGATAGGTATTTGCCTTACAAAGACCACCCAAGAATGAGTATTTAGCTATCTCTACTTACAAACATCCCTACTGCCATACAATCTTCTTCATACTTAACCTAGAACAGTTTAATCCACTCCTTGAATGGAAGTTAGAGATCAAACATGCAATACATAAATCTATATTCTAGAATCTAAGTAACCCTTAGCAACCAGATTCAAAAGAAGGGATGCATACAGCCATGGAGACAAATAGCTAAACACATGCCATGAAGCATTTTTCATATAAAAATAACATGAAACTGAACATATGTGCAACCTGCATTCAAATGCAACTCATAAACTCACAAAAGAGATAGAACAACCAAGAAGCTTTATTTTCATTATTCCTTCCAAAAAATTGCCCAAGTCTTCCACCGCCAGAAAAATGAGTAACATGGTTCTAATATACCCAGAATGTGTACTCAGCAATTAATTACATGGTCTTTTTGAGATGCTGCTAGATACAATGCACCATCTAAATGGCGCCGAAAACATTCAATGCAACCGTGAGAAGAAGAGGAAAGGGCAGGTGGAGTTTGGGAAGTGTGCCGCTGCTTGAAGATTTTTTTGTTTGCCCTTAATCAGGTAGTTGACCTGTCAATCAAGACCATGCCTCTACAAATTTTGCCATTAATGGCCAACCTACCCACAACTTCTGGAAGTACAACGACTGCGTGCTTTGCAATTCTTCCCGCCTGAAATGCGACTGCGGACACATAGGAAATCCTTCACTTTCTGAAAGTTTGAAATAGGCCATTGATTTCCCTCTTCCCACTGAGATCTACGGCTTCAAATCACACATCCACCATGAAAATCCACATCAGCACCATCAAAAAGTCCTCCACCAGTGAGATCGCGCCACGTAGGCACCCTTTTTCCATCGCTGACTTTTTGCAGCACGAGCATACATTTTACCTTTTCTGCCCATTTTTGCCTTTTGCCTATTTTGCCACTTTCACCTTCAAATCTTTATATATGCAGTCGTATATACATACAATTACCTTGGACACGTGGCAGCCCGCCATTAGATCACTATCGCTAAGCACTTGCACCTTCATCACCGATCCATTGTATCTTTCTTTGCATCTGTGGATGTATATGAGATTGTATGCACTTACAATAACCTACATACAAAGGCGGACCCCAAATCCTTATAAAACAAATTGCAATCGCTATCAGGTATGGGCTTTGTATCTTCCTCTTTTGTACATCTCCTTTGTATATTGCACATACAAATGCAATATACATACAATGCGGATTCCATCACACATATGAGGTAGATTGGAATAAATTTTGAATCCGGCATTGTATCGGCACCTTTGTATCTTTCATTGTATATCGCATGTACAATGCACCATATACAACCAACTACGGACCCCAACCTAAAATCTGCCATAACACATTCTCCTTTCGCGTTCGGGTTGTATGTGTGCTTTTGTATTTTGCATTGTATATAGCACATACATACAATCCGAGACATACAACCATGTGGGCCCACCATGCTTTTGAAGACCATTGACTTTGACTACTCTCGCTTTGCATGTTTCTTTGTATCTGCTCGTTGTATGTCTGATTGTATATTGGGAACATACAATCCTAATATACAGCTGCAGATTTCACCTAGCTCATAAATACTGCAAACTTTCTGGCCGCGTCCGCCTTTGCACTTGTCCACTTGTATATTTCACATTGTATGTGCAGTTGTATGTCGGAGATACATACAATGCACAATACAAAAGAACACATTGACTTTTCAACTCCGCCATTGTATGTATGCTTGCTAGGCCCGATTTGATAACTTTTGGAATCTGGGATTGCATGTTCTACCTTGTATGTCAAATTGTATCTATCACATACATAGAATCCCTCCGCTGCACACCTGTGGGCCCGACCACTATTTTCAACCTGATTTGAAACCTTTTTGAAGTCCGCCATTGTATCTCACCCATTGTATATCAAATATACAACAACATATACATGCAATCTTTAACATACAAGCACAGAATCTTCCAGGAATCTACCATGTATATCCACTTTTGCACGCCCAGAATTGCACCCAAATGACATATACAAACTTGATATGCATACAACTAATTTTTTCACCATTTCTGAAGCTGATTTGACTTATTTTTGGGTACGCCAATGTACAACTACACTTGTACATACAAAGACACATACAAGCGGCCATATACAAAGACATGCATAAAAATGTGAAGGCTGACAGACTTAGAAATTTTTGGATTTAAATGAAAGGGCCTGCAGATGAATGTTTGAAACCTTAAATCCAGGTAGGCACCGCCAGCCTCATGGCCCAAAATCCACACCTAGGGACACTTGTCCAACATTGTAGGATGTTCATGACACTTGTCATATCACCCCATCGCAAAGAAGTCACCTATTCCCAAGTTGGGTTATGATAGATACTCTTACGACTATCATAGAATATGTCATAATTGTCATATGTTACAACTGTAAGATAATCTATCATACACAGAATAAAAATAGCATATTCTCTTACAACATGTCATAACCCTCCTTGGGGTGCCCAAAGATGCCTTCTTACAAGATGCCTTGTGACACATGTCTTCACCTGTCATAGAATCTTCCATTTACGACTCTTATGCGTCATAGATTTGTCATAGGAATATGTCATAACTGTTTCGGTCAATATTCCCTTACACACTATCCACGATGCCGACACACAAAAAAATATTCCTACCACTAAGTGGGACACCTATCTCCTCATGTGAGGACAAATTTATATGTGGTCACCTTCCATGTAGGATGACACATCACTGTGCCAAATCCCACAAGATGACAATAAGGATTTGCATCCTAATTACAATAATAGGCAGTAAATAAATAAATACAAGGAATTACCAAGGTTGAGACACCTTAATTCCCAACATTCTCCCACTTGTCAAACACCTTGTAAGAGCCAATGGAAATAACAGGATTTAACTGTTATAGGCCGAGAGGCCCATAGACTCCAAACACCATCTGAACTTCTCTGTGCCCATTGGTTTTGTCAATGAATCTACAAGATTCTTCAAAGTGTCTACCTTCTCCAAATTCACCTTCCCATCCTCTACCATGTCTCACACGAAATGAAATTGTACATCAATATTCTTTGTTTTGGCATGGAAAGTTAGATTCTTTTCTAGGCAAATTGCACTATGACTGTCACAACAAATCGTAATCTATCCTGCATCAACACCAATATCTAAACACAATCTCTTATGCCAAATGGATTCCTTGTAAGCATGAGTTGCTTCCATATACTCATCTTTTGTCATGGATAAAGCAACCATAGGTTGCCACTTACTCATCCAACTGATTGCACCATCGGACATAGTAAACACATAGGCACTGGTGGATCTCCTGCTGTCAATGTCACCCGCCCAATCAGAATCCACAAATCCATGAATACAAACTAAATGCGGAGGTCCTATAGGATTACCATGATAGCATATGGAATACTCAAAAGTACCCCTCAAATATCTGAACACTCTCTTAACTGCATCCCAATGTACTCATCCAAGATTAGCCATAAATCGACTAAGGACTCCCACTACTTGGGCAATGTCTAGTCTTGTGCAGACCATAGCATACATCAAACTACCAAAAGCACTAGCATAAGGTACTCTGCTCATGTCCTCCACCTCACTAGGAGATTTTGGACAATCATTAACAGACAACTTTGTCCCCAATGAAACAGGAACACACAATGGTCTACAATCTGCCATGCTAAACCTATCCAACACGGTCTTCACATACTTACTCTGGCTTAACCAAAGTTTTCTGTTTACTCTATCTTTTCTGATTTCCATTCCCATAATGTACCTGGATGCCCCTAGATTTTTCATCTCAACTGTACTGACAACTAAGACTTCAAATTAGAAATCATATTCTTACCATTCCCAATTAACGGCATATCGTCAACATACAATGAAAAATGAGAATGCGATCATTGTCAAATTTATAATACACACAATGATCTAATTTTGATCTCATAAATCCAACCGACAACACAAAGGCATCAAAATTCAAGTACCACATCCTAGGAGATTGCTTCAAACCATACAAAGACTTTTTCAATTTGCAAACCAAATTTTCTTTACCTTTCTCTATGTAATGCTTTGGCTGTGACATGTAAATCTCTTCCTCCCAATCACCATGAAGGAATGTTGTCTTCACATCCATCTACTCCACCTCTAAGTCATAAGCTACTACAAGAGATAATAGGAACTGAATAGATGTCAGCTTTGCAACGGGAGAGAAAATTTCACCATAATCAATTCTCTCCACTTGTGAATACCCCTTCACAACCAGTCTGGCCTTGTACTTTTTAACACTTCCATCTGCACCAAATTTCTTCTTGAACACCCATTTGTATCCAATAGGTTTCTGTCCTTCAGGCAAAGGGACCAAGTCCCATGTTTTATTCTTTTCCAAAGAAGCCATCTCATCTTCCATGGCCTCCTTCCAGGAACCTACATCTTTCATGCCCATAGCCTCTATCACAGTTCTAGGCTCATCAGTGTTAGTAAGCAAGGAAAAAGCACAACTATAATCAAGGAATGAATAACCAAACCTATTAGGTTGATTCCTTGTTCTTGTAGACCTCCTCAATGGATGAGGTTGAGGTTCTACTTCTTCTGAGATTTTAGAGCTACTAGAGCTCTCCTCATCATCAGGACTGTCAGTTCAATCTTCTTAAGGGTAGAAGGAAACTGAACCACATCCTTTTTCTTTTTTTTTTCTTCTGGCTGTAGAATAATGGGAGGGGTGTTCGCTCTATGAAAATAACACTTCTGCTATACAACACTTTTTTAGCCATAGGATCCCAAAGCTTGTATCCTTTCACACCAACACCATAACCAATGAAAATACACTTAACAGGCTTGTTCTCCAATTTAGACAATTTCTCCCTAGGCACATGTGCATATGCCTCACAACCAAAAACATGAAAATGTCTAATTGAAGGCTTCTTACCAGACCATACCTCCATAGGTGTCTTACCAACAAGAGCGGATGTAGGAGACCTGTTTACCAGGTAGTAAGCATGGCTATAGTTTTAGCCCAAAACTTTGTTCGAGGCTTGCTCCATTAAGCATACTCCTATCCCTCTCCATCAGTGTCTTGTTCATCCTCTCTGCAACTCCATTTTACTACGGGGTGTATGAAGTTGTCTTATGTCTTTCAATCCCTTGCTCTTTACAGAACAAACTCTGTTGAACAAAACTCACCACTGTTATTAGTTCTCAAACACTTAATATTTTTACTAGTCTGATTCTCAACAAAAGCTTTAAACTCTTTAAACCGATTAAAGACTTCAGTCTTGCTTATGAGAAAATAAATCCATGTCCTTCTACTATAATCATCTATAAAAGATACAAAATATACATATTTAGAAATTGAAGGAGGACTAACAGGACCAAACACATCAGAATGAATAAGGTCCAACACACCAAAAGACTTGTGAGAACTAGAATAAAACTAAACACAGTTTTGCTTTCTATATATACAATGTTCGCAAAAGTCAAACTTGAGATTACAATCATTTAACCCCTCAACAAGGTTTTCATTTTTTAGGGTTCTAAGACACTTCTCACCAATGTGGCCAAATCTCATATGCCATAACATTGTCTTTTCAACATGAAGCTTAACTTCCAAAGCATGAGCACCCTTGGGTACACAAGATGCACTGCCATCAGAATTTGTTACAACATATTTCTTCACTACTTGGTCAGATGGTGGGGATGAAGTGACTGCAGCTCTTTTCTTCAAGTTAGAAAAACTATTGCACTGTGAAGTGCATGCCTCCAGCTGAAACAGAGTACCTCTCTGAGTACCCTTCGCAACCACCATAGATCCTCTAGTCATCTTGCATCCATCCTTCGAAAAGACAACCTGCACACCTGCATCATTCAACATACTTACAGAAAGCAAGTTTCGTGCCAAGCCTAGGATGTGCATAACCCCAGTGATCCCCTTCACTCGTCCATTAAGGAATCATATTGAGACTCTTCCATGACCAACAATCTTTAGATGAGAATCATCATCTAGGTACACTCTTCCACCATCAAACTCTTCATACTTCGTGAACCAGCTTCGATGTGAGGTCATGTGGAATGATGCACCAGAATCTATCAACCACACATCATCAAATGCATGGGTGGCCAGGGCTGCGATGAAGGCATCACCATCATCTTGTGACTTTTCAGAATCTAAATCTGGGGCATTCTTCTTCTTCTTTTTCTTTTCCTCTTTGCATTCCTTTAAGAAATGCCTAGTTTTTCTACAATTCCAACAGAGAGCCTTGGACTTTCTAGGAGATTTGGATCGCCCATGGGATTTGGATCTACCCTTCTCAGCTTTCTTGTCCTTCTTTTTCCCTTTCTCCTTGGGTCTTCCACGAACCCAAGAGCCTCTTTGGTTGCTTCAGAAGACTTTCTTTGCATCTCTTCAGATAACAGTGAAGATATCACTTCATCCATTTTGAAAGTGGATGTGGTGCTCCCAATAGCCATAACAATATGATCCCACGAGTCCGGCAAAGAACAAAGCACGGTCATACAATGATCCTCCTTCTCCATCTTCACACCAACGGATGCCAATTGTGCAACTAACTTGTTGAAAGCATTCAGGTGATCTGCAACAGATTCTGCATCCTCCATCCTTAGTGATTACAACTTCTTTCTCAGAAAAAGCTTGTTCACTAGGGATTTGGCCTGATAAACATCTCCCAACTTCTTCCAAAGGTCTTTCATGGTCTTCTCCTCATGGACATTTAACAGGACATAATCAGCTAGACCGAGTCTTATGAGACCTTTAGCCTTCCAATCTTTGAGATCCCAATCATCTTGTGCCATTGTAGTTGGTTTTACACTAGATACAGTTTCCCATAGGTCTCGATTAACAAGCATGTCTTCCATCTTAAGTTTCCATAACTCAAAATTAGTGCCATTGAATTTCTCCACCTCTAATCTTCCGGATGTGCCTACCATCTCCTTCTTGCAACAAGATTATAGAATACTCTGCACAGAGCTCCCACTCAACCTAAGATTAGCTCAAACAACCCCTACCCAACAACTAGGACCAAAGGTGATCAAGCTCTGATACCAACTGAAAGGAAGCTAGGTGTGCAGAAATCGCTTCCTACACTAATCTAATGAGGAGAGATGAGTGCAAATTCTTTTCAACCTTTACAATTAAAGAATGTTTAACACAACAATGGAGATATTGTAGCAATACACAACACAAGAATGTAAGACAGAAGAAGAGAGAGTCAAGATATAACGTGGGGAAAACCCTTACTAGGTGAGAAACCCCACACTCCAAAACCTGCACAATGTATTATTAAAACTATAATGGTTTACAATACACTTGCAATGCAAGCTCTCAAGAGTCTTTGACACTCATATCTGGAGACAATCTGGCAGCATAACAGTACCTGTCAATCACACACTACTTCTCCTCTCAAAAACACCTGTTTATAAAGAAGTTACAAGGCAAAAATGAGCCTATCTTGAGATGGGCGTCCAACATGGCCTCATGGCCCAAAATCCACGCCTAGGGACACTTGTCCAACACTACAGGATGTTCATGACACTTGTCATATCACCCCATCCCAAAGAAGTCACCTATTCCCAAGTTGGGTTATGACAGATACTCTTACCACTATCATAGAATCCGTCATAACTATCATATCTTATAGCTGTAAGAGAATCTGTCATACATAGGCTAAAAATAGCATATTCTCTTACAACATGTCATAACCCTCCTTGGGGCACCCAAAGATGCCTTCTTCCAAGATGACTTGTGACACATGTCTTCACCTATCATAGAATCTTCCATTTATGACTCTTACGCGTCATAGATTTGTCATAGGAATCTGTCATAACCGTTTCGGTCAATATTCCCTTACACACTATCCAAGATGTTGACACATGGAAAAATATTCCTACCACTAAGTGGGATGCCTATCTCCTTATGTGAGGACAAATTTACATGTGGTCACCTTCCACATAGGATGACACATCACCGTGCCAAATCCAACAAGATGACAATAAGGATTTGCATCCTAATTACAATAATAGGCAATAAATAAATAAATACAATGAAATAATACAAGGAATTACCATGGTTGAGACACCTTAATTCCCAACATACTTTTGCTATGATCTTGTAAATGGTGTTACAAAGCGAAATTGGTCAACAATCTGAGATAGCCTCAGGGTCTGGCTTTTTGGGATTAGGGCAATCATCATGGTGTTGATATCCTTAATTACTCCTTTTATTCTCCTTGAGCCCTCAACCAGACTCTAGACATCATCTTCCAAAATGTGCCAGAATTTTTGATAGAATAATGTTTGGAAACCATCTGGGCCCAGGGATTTATTAGGGTGCAATTGAAATACTGCAAATTTGATTTCTTCCTTGGTGATTGGAGCCATCAGCATCTGATTCTCTTCATCCCATATAGCTTTTGGGATGAGGTTGATAAATAAATTTTGTTTTGTTAAGTTTGAGGCTTCCTGGGTAGCTAGTAGATCTTGAAAGTATCTCAAAGTTTCCTCCTTTAGGTCCTCTTTATCTTCAATAAGCTTTCCATACAACCTTCTTAAAGAACTAATTTTGTTTTGCAACCTTTTTCTCTTGGTGGAATTGTGAAAGAACTTGGTGTTCAGGTCCCCCTCTTTGAGCCAATTTTCTCTAGATTTGGATTTCTAGAAGATCTCTTCTCTGGCCAAGATTTCCTCGTGCTCCTTCATAAGGTCTTTCTCAAGTCTGAATTCATCTTCTATCATGTCGTGTTCTAGAATGTGGTTATTGAGAATCACTTGTTCCTCTTTGATTCTTTCCTTCTCTTTAAAGATGTTCTCCTTGTTCCATTTCCTTAAGTGGTTCTTGATGGTGATCAGCTTCCTTGCAAACTTGAACATCTTAGTGCCATGTTGGACTTGAGTATTCTGCCATCAGTCTTTCATCAGTTCTTGGAGGGGTCGTGACTAAGCCACATTTTCTCAAACTTGAATGGGCAGCGATCAGGGGATTTATCATCTTCCAAAATGATCAAGACTCGGTAGTGATCCGATCCAAAACAAGGGTTGATCTAGGAGGAGAGAATAAAATCTATGTTGAGCTAGCTTGGGCAAAGAAGAAACCTATCCAGGTGTTCGTCAATGTTAGTGAAACCTTGTCTACGGTTCCAAGTATAGGTTCCATTTTTTGGCTGAATATCAATTAATCTAAGCTCATCCACTAAGTTATGAAAATCCTTTTGTTTTTTGGTTGCTTGCAAAATTCCTCCTTTCTTTTCTCCTTGTGAGAGGATTATATTGAAGTTGCCTCCAATGAGGTACATATTGAAGTTGGATCCTACTAAAAAGGCCCTGATTTCATTCCAAGCTTTGAGTTTATCATCTATTTTAACAGGACTATACACATTTATCAATCCAAAAGAGAGGTTTGAGTTGATGCAAGAGATTTCCATGGCCATCCAATTGGCAATGTTGTCATGGATGGATATTTTGAATTTGTTAGGATGCAATAAATTACCAAGTCCCCGAGAAGCACCACTTGATTCCAGAAAATGACCTTCACAATCTTTGAATTTGGTCATGAAGGTTTTAACTACTCTCACCTTGAGTTTGGTTTCTTGTAGGATGATGAGATCTGCTTTCAGAAGCTCAAATTGATGCTTCATCAAGCATCTCTTGTTAGGGGAATTTAAGCCCCTAACATTCTAGGTGGTCACCTTCATTGTTCCCTAAGGGAGGGGCTTCCTCCCTTAGTGCCAAAGAAATTGTTGATCGAAGCCTGATTTTTGTGGCAAGCTGCCTCTTCTCTCTTTCATCTGTTCGATTTCCTTTATCTTTTTTTCCCCAATTTCAAATTCGGTTTTGAGATTTTGGATGGCACCTAAGTGATGAACCAAGGTTCTTCTAAGCCAAATTTTTCTTCTCCCAAACTTTCATCGATCTCCCATTTGGAGTCCCCCGAGTCTTGTGAAGAGTCATCTAAGTCTTGGTCCCATGCATCCTTTGTTATTGCTATTGGAAATGGATCTAAAGGAAGAAGAACCGAAGAAGTGTTAATTTCCCCGATGATTGCTTCTATTGAGGGGATAGAATCCATGGCTATGGGATAATTAGGGCTCTTTTCGAGGACCAAATTTGTTTCTTTTTTATGCCATACTTCATGTTGTGTCCTCAGGCAATTGCGCATCATGTGATCTCTCCTTTTGCATTCCAGGCTGTAGAATTTTTTCCCTTCAACTTCTATTTCTTGGATCCATTCTCCCTCGGCTGTGACAAGTACAAATTTCTTTGGAATTTTCATTATAGCCAGAATCTTTAATCTAGCATAGTGTAAGAATCATTTTCCACAATTTCTTCATTAATTTACAAGAGTGTTTCGACTGAGTTTCTGATTTTCCTTAGGCTTTCATCGGACCAATATTCAAAGGGGAGATTATAGAGACAAATCTAGATCGATCCTTCTATAGGTTCATAGTAGAGGGGATCAATATTAGGGCACCAACTCTGCACATAAAGAGGGGAAGCATCATTATCTACGTAGATTCTTTGAGGATAACATTCATCTTTATTGGCAAAGATTACCGTAAAAAACCCCCGAGGGAGAAACTTGAGGACACAGGGGCAATTCCAATTCTCCTTGACCTAGTTGATAATCTTTGCCCTAGATTTCCTTTTGCCCATAAAGTGGAAAATGAGCACCCAATCCTTCAATGCATCCTGATCTCCTTTAGTTTTAGTTGAAAGACAAATCCGCAAGAGGTTTTCTGCTACTGGAGCTTCCTTAGGGTTTGAAGACCAATCTTGCTACTTTTTTCGCACATGATCCTCAGAGAGAGCCATTTTTTAAGGTGTTCAATATTTATTTATTCCTTCTTTTTTCATATATATATAAATGCTATAATACTTATTAATAAATTGTACGGAGTTGAGTTAACATGGACAACCTTTATGTTAATGGAAACATGCAAAATTGTGAAATTTCCAATGACTATATTCTATTTTCGTTTTAAAATTCAAATTTTCATTTAAATTTCTAATGATCATATTCTATTCATTTTATTTTTTCAAACCCTCATGAATCATTAAGGAAAAAAATCTATTTATTAAGATCATAAATTTTTTCTGAAAACTCTATGTAGGACTTGTACTTACAAATCGATAAAGCAAAATTAGAAATCAGTTGTCTAAAGAAAAGAAAAATGTAGATTGCAAATTATCTCAAAAATTTGCAAATGCTTTTGATTAAATCTTTCACCAAACAAAGGAAAAATTGTACTTTAGAATAACAGAATTGAGCTATATTTAGCCAATAGGCTTTAATATGTGAGCATTAGAGTGCTCGGAATGTCTCACTCCGTAAAAAAATTATTGCCGGGAAATTTTCTAAACTCATCAATTTTTCCTATGGGCATGCATGCATTCCTTCGTTTGTATTTTTAAAAGGTATGAATTCTAGGAATTATTTGCATTGTTTTAATTGTTTTATTTGTTTTAATAAATTTAGATAACAGTTAATTCTAATAATTTTATTAATTTTTTTAATTAAATTAAAAAAACAATATTTTTCCTGTGCCATGGGGTGGACCAATGTAGAAATGAATTGCATTAGTTTTAAATTAAAAAAACTATAGTTTTCCTATGTTATGGGGCAGCCTCATAGAAGTGTTACAATTCCAGTTTTAAATTTTTTTGGTATTCATTTAAACTATGCTTACCTATGAGGGAGGGCTATAGATTGTTCTGTAGGGTTTTTTTTTAACAAAGAAACTTCCTTGCCTTTGAAGGGGCGGCCAACCTCCACAAGCTACACCCATGAGAGGGTTCAAGCCTCTTTGAAGAAGGCCACGAGCCCATTATGGGCAGTTAAATTTTTTTTTTCATATAATACTCTAAATTTGCATTTTCCCAGTAGCTAAAGGAGTTCTATTTGAAAAGAAACAAGATTCAAAAGAAAAATTATGTTAAAGCATATTTGATTTTAGAATTAAATTCATTTTCATACCCACAAAAAAATAGTTATATAAATATCAGGATTAAGAATAAATACAACAGGAATATAAATAAATATTTGAGATGGCTACATACAAAGTCTTTTTTTATTTGGCTGATAGACCATTCTATATGTGCACACATCTTGTAACTGCCAAAAATTTGGTAGTCCTTCAATTTTTTGGTTTTCCAAAATAAATAAAAAAATTAGGTAATGAAGAACAAGTGGCGTTTATTTTAATTTATTTTTATTGTTTGTCCATATAAAACATGGGTTGAATTTCCAGAAGCAGTTTATTTTCAATCTCTCTTGAAAGCTCCTTTGGGATTTATAAATTTATCTTCCTGTCTTTCATTTAGGAGGCATTATAGAGAAGAATTGAATGCCTTTAGCATTGCTCGAGGTGTGAATAAATCTAGAGGAAGTAGGAGGGAGGGAGGTTCAGGCATGTAGCCCATGAGCAAAAAAATTCTAATGTAGCATCACTTTCAATGTACTGAATTTGAGTGTGCATTGTTGATTTTATAGCTCGAAAGGTGGAGTGAAGTTGCTTTAAAGGTGGAGTTGCTTTAAAGCAACTCAAGTTGGATTTTCAACAACAATAGTTTTTTTTATTTAAGAATAGAATGTTTCTGAGTTTGTGAGATTGAGATAAAATCAAGAGTATTTTATGTGTGATTTAAAGCTGAATAAAGCAAGGAAAGTTTCTTTACTTGCACATTAAGTAAAGCAGTTGGGCTCTATATACAAGATTGTTGTAGCAAACTCATATGGTATTGTTGAAGAGAAAGTTTGTTGTTAGGTTGAATAGAAGATCCAACAGTTGCAGGTTTTTCCCCACACTGGGGTTTCTTGGGTATATCTGTGTTATTGTCTATTTGTGATTAGCTTCTTGTTATTTTTGCTTCCGCTGTTATTTGTTGTTATTTAACCCAGAGTATTGATTGTTATAAATCAGATATAGGTTCTATTCTGTGAATTTATTGTGCAATTAATCTGTAGTTGGGTTATAAGAAATTAACATGCATTTTCTAGACGGTGGATTCATTGCTGCGTATACAGGGCATTAACAAGCATGACGTTAACATGAGAAGAATTGAATGCCTTTAGCATTGCTGGAGGTGTGAATAAATCTAGAGGAAGTAGGAGGGAGGGAGGTTCACTCATGTAGCCCATGAGCAAAAAAATTTCAATGCAACATCACTTTCAATGTACTGAATTTGAGTGTGCATTTTCTAGACGATGGATTCATTGCTGCGTATATAGGGCATTAACAAACATGCCATTAACATAGATGGCTTAATGACACTCGACATTCCCAGGGAAAACACTGAGCACCATGAATCTCACAAGATAATTGCAATTATTTGTAATTTATTCTTCCAAGTGTAGGCCTTTCATGTAAAGTGCTCAAAAGTGTTAGTTTTTAGGATTAGAAATGTAAGAAATCAGAAAATGCAACACATAAGATAATAAACACAGTAGGTACCCTGGGAAAACCCTCCTACTTGAAGGAGAAAAACCCAGCAAATATATCTCTTATATATTGAAGGAATAAGAGTAGAAATCTACTTACAGCTCAGGCCAACACAAGGCCAAATTTGATATAATGAATAATAGCACCTCTTCTAGATGCAAAGATACAAATGAATATGTTTCTCCTTGAAGATCAGTCTGCTGCTAATGGAAATGATGATCTGCTGCTAAAGATATTGAATGAAGTGATTGAATTGAAGTATATATACAAATCAAGGTGACTCTTCATATGCTTTGGTGTTTCTTCATATATTTTAGTGTCTCTTCAGATATTTTGGCATCTCTTCATATATTTTGATGTCTCTTCATATATGACTTTTCATTGAGTCGACCTAAGTAAATCTCCTGACACTACAATAACATCAACACTCCCTCTTAGCTAGGGAGATATCTTTCCAGATATGTCATGGAGTCTCTCAACATGATACCCACAATGGCTACACCCATTAGTGAGAAGAATTTATCACGGAGTCTTTCAATGTGATATCATCATGGAGTCACTCAACATGATGTCCACCATGGCTACTCCCATGAGTGGAAGAAAACTAGTGCACAAGTGCCCATCACGGAGTCACTCAACATGATGTCGTCATGGAGTCTCTAAACATGACATCCACCATGGCTACTCCCAGAGGGTGGAAAGAAACATGTGTACAAGTGTCCATCATGGAATCACTCAACGTGATGTCGTCATGGAGTCTCTCAACATGACGTCCACCATGGCTACTCCCAGAGGGTGGATAAACACAAGTACAAGAGAATCATCACGGAGTCTCTCAATGTGATGTCTACAATGGCTACTCCCATTAGTGAAAAAATACATCGTCATGGAGTCACTCAACATGATGTCCACCATGGCTACTCCCAGAGGGTGGAAAGAATCACATCTCCATCTCAGAGATGGATAAGGGCTTGCACCTCATATTTCTCCGTCACAGAGAAATATACACTACAAGGGCTTTCACCTCATACTTTTCCATCATAGAGAAATATACATTACAATAGATCTTCATGATGATGTGACTCCCTCTAAAGCTCCAAGTACTTGCATCAACCTTCTGACCTTCTTGTCCAAGATTGCCTGCAATGCTTGCCTTAGAGAAATGGTTTTCAACGCACTCCTCTGGCACTACTGACTTGCGAGAGTTCAAGACTATCCTCCTCGATCTCATCCTAGATCACCCTATTCTGAAATAGGTTTGTGGAGCTATCAATGTCAAATTCAGATTGACAGTCTTGTTCAATTCTGTTCTCAATAGCTAAAGAGGTCTTCCAAGCACTACAACCTTCACTTCTTCTCAATGAGTCACAGAACTCCCTCTTGATCCCTGCCTCAGAGATTGCAAGGAAATCCTCTGGAAGTGAACTCCCCTCCATTGACTGATCTCAGAGCCTTAATCCTTCAACTCGTGCCTTGAATTCCAAGAGATTGCAAGGAAATCCTCTGGAAGTGAACTCCCCTCCATTGATTGATCTCAGAGCCTTAGTCCTTCAACTCGTGCCTTGAATTCTTGGAATTTAACTCCCTCTGAATGTCATTTCCTCCTCTTCGAAGTAGCTGATTGCAATGACAATCTGAAAGGGTTCTCCATTGTTTAGTGTCTTCATCTTTCTCAATCTTCTTTGCTAATGCAAACTCCTCATCCAAGGCTGACCCAACCTTGTGCCTTTGAGAGATGTGCCACCAACTTAGTCCCATGACTGCAAGCTATGACTTCAAGATTGTTCATTTCTCCAGCCGGCATGCCTTCCTCACAGGATGCCTCAATCTCTTCCTCTCATCGTCATTTTGCTCCTTGATCCATCCTGGAAGCATTTTAGAGAGATTACTAATAGTTCATAGAATCAAACTATCCCAAAGAGAAATAACCAGACTAATGCTAGAAGCATACATGATTCACTATTCCCAATGTTGGTGCATGAATTAGCTATATCATTACACATAAAATACTTATCTCTTTATGTGGGTCAATTCTACAGATCCAGTTAGGTGCTTTTCTTGCAGTTTCTTCTCAGCTGTTAAATGATTTCTCCTTATATGTTGCACTTAGACTAGAAATTGGTTAATGATCTTCATCACAGCTCGACTTCGTGAGTAGGCTTCAATGTTGAAGATCTAGTGGGTGATTGCTTAGCGTTCAAGCCAAGCCAAGGCTCTGGCCGTTGCTCACATTCTGTCACCAGGCAGTAATCGGGGTTCGCTAGCTGAGGTAGATCACATGCAAAGTGGACACCATACGTAACATTGATTCTCATTGCCGGATCGCTTGGTGAGTATAACCCTGGGATCTGTTAGAGTTGGCTATGATTGGAGCCACCCAGGATCTAGGACTTCATGAAAGCACAAGAGAGATCAACTGAAAGAATGATGCTATTCTATCATTGAATGCAAAAGAAGGATTATTTGGATTACATAATACATGAAGAGAGCCTTGCTTATAAAGGCAAGGATTAGAGCTAGAAGGTGGAGAGAAAGGTGGAGTGGAAAGTGGAGATATTCCAACATGTGCCAATTAGAGGATGATAACTAATTGCACATGTGGAGGATAAGACAACTCACTCCAACTATCAACAACTCAACACACAACTAGACACAACTAGACATCTTGTAGACTCACTAAGTCAACTTAATATGTGTGATTAATGTGTGATGTGTGAATATTATTTAACTAGTAAATAGTTAAATAAGATGAATTATCCACACTAGGGTAAACCGGTTAGGTGATAACCCTGTTCACACCAACACCCCCCTTAAGTGCAGCTTAGGGAGTAGTTGACTAAAGCAAGATGCAATGATGGATGGGTCCTGGCTACTAGGCCATGTTAGGTACCCATGTACAAACAAATCTCAAGTGGAGAAAAGGAGAAAACCTCATGGGACAAAACTTCTCTCCAAAAGTGAGAATGCATGAAACATGAATGTGAAAGAAGAAGTGATAGTAGGAGGACTCAACATGACCCCCCAAGGACAACTTCTATCATATATATACAATCAAATACCCCCCCATAGGAGAGCAAGAGTGAAACTATGGGTCCCCCCCACAATGAAGTAGCTCCTGTGCCGATGAAGAATGTCTGAAGAAGAACGTTGGAAAGTGTCCTGAACCTACAAACAACATTTCTCCCCTTAGGAAGAAACCAAACCAAAGGCTGCTGTAGAACCATCTCAAGGAATGAGGAAAAAAGCCTCATGATGTATGCCTCTGAAACTGCTCAAGTGTCCACATGTCAAAATCAAGGAATGCCACAATGCAATGATGTGTGTCCAATCCAAAATCCTGTGTAGATTGATGAAGAATAACCTCCAAAGATGAAATAGATGGGATAACAGTTGTGCTGTAACTGTCATCAAAGAGGAGAGATATCCCCTCAAGTGTGTCCTCCAAATTTGCAATATGAGACTCATAAAACAAGTCTGATATACCTGCCAAGAAAGTATCCCACAAAGCTGTGTCTGAAAGACTTGAATGATTCTTCTCAACTTAAGCAGATGAACCCATGTCGATGTCAAGCTTTGAAGAAGCAAGAGGATGAGGTGATGGAAGCTCAGCACTAGTCTCATGAACCAAAGTGGGTGAAAGAACACCAAGGTTCAAGTGACCAAACTTCACCTCAAAAACATGATTCACACTTGATGCATGAGTGTGAATAGCCATCAATGGATCTACATCATCAGAAGAAACAAAATGGCAGAAGGAATACAAGTGAGATGCATGATCAGCCATCCCAACTGCAATGATATCTCTGGTCTCCAAGTCTCGTATGATCGCTGAATCAGGAGTAAACTCAACTGTCTTGCCTACACCACAATGAGTAATCTGGTAGATGGAAAGGAGATTGGATGTCAAGGAAGGTACACACAACACATTATTGAAAGTGCCCTCACAAACATCAATGGTCCCTTTTCCAGATGCATGCATGTATGTGTTGTTACCCATCAAGATCGGTGTCAAAGTACATGACTCAAATGAAGAGAACATCCCTTGCGAAGATGCCATATGATGAGAAGCCCCTGAATCAAGAAGCCATCTCTCTGACTGAAGACTTGTTGAAGCAAAGAGTACATGTCCTTTTCCTTTGTCTATCCCATTTGCAATGCATGATGTCCCTGTATGTGTAGATGATGATGGTAGTGAAGAAGAGGATGCACTAGGTGATGATGATGGCATTTTGATGTTGTGCTTTTGAATAATGTGAGTCAACTCATCAATTTTCTTCTCATAACACTTATGCTCATCATGTCCTAGTTTCTTGCAATATGCACACTTTGGTCTCTCCTTCTTAGATGATTCCTCCTTGGGAGAGGATGAGGACTTAGGTGATTTGGTTGACTCTTTTGTTTGCTCATTGTTCTTGAAATCCTTACATTTCTATTTATTGCCTTTGCTAGTTGAAGCCTTTTGATCCTTTGTACCTTGATTAGCAAGAAGTGCTTGAGATTTAGGAGACTTCAATGTGCCCATGTGTACTAACTTAGCTGTTCCCTTGTGAGTGATGCAGCAAACTCATCAAGTGAAGTCATTGTGAAAGCTTTCCCAAGTGCATCCATTGTAGCATAGAAGGTAGAAACAAAAACTGAATAGTCAGGACCAAGCTTGGCAAGGATTGAAAGAATCAATTGAGTGTCCTCTTTCTCAATTCCACATTGTTTGAGCTGCAATCTAAGTGACTTTAGTTTTGTGAAGAAGTCTTGGATGCTTGCAAAATTGGTTGGATTCAAACCAATTAATTCATTCTCCAATTTGAAACCTCTCATTGTATCTTGTTTACCAAAGAGATTTTCTAAGGTAGTCCACACTTCATTAGGTGTTTTACAAGATTCAATATGAAAAAGAAGATCAGGAGAGATAGACAAGCATAGTGTTCCATAGGCTTGATCACATCTATTATACCACTTTCTCTTTTCTGCAGCTGCAGTTGGTTCAATTTCTGTACCCATTGTTACTCTATGAATTTTCAAACTTCTTAAATGAATCTCCATTTTAGTTTTCCACTCATGATAGTTATATGGTGTGAGTAGAGGAAGTTTGTGTGAATCCATAATGCAAGAGTACAAAAAAGAACACAAGTACACCCCCCTGTTACTCAATCAAAGAGATCACCCCCCCAAAAAAGAATAATTGTGGCACTTTATACTTAGTGCGATTTACAATTGTCCTCAAGGGACCAAATCTGGGAAAGTATCAAAATCTCTTAAAAATGATATCCAAAGGAGATTACAATTGCTCACAATGATTAACCGCAGCAAACAAGTCCCTTCAAACCAGGTTTCACTTCCTCAAGTGTCAGAATGCTCAAGTTATCACTCAAAAGTCAAAAAATTGACAAAAGAAATAAAATGAACTTGGAGAAGAATCTAAGAAAAGTGCATGAATGGATTTGAAGAGCTCCTGAATACCTTTCCGATGCCGCAAGAATCGTGAAAATCAGAGATTGTGGCAAGAAGTTGTGAGCTTAGAAGCCAAAAATGAAGATCTGTCTTCAAACTTCTGTAGCAGTCACTTGCAGCAGAATTTCAGAAAACTACTAACACCACTACGAAGTGCTCTCTGTTAGCTTTCCAACGATATCTCGTTTGCCCGATTTTGCCTCCGTGGGCAAAAGTTATGCAAAAATGAAAAAAAGCCCTAGTTTAGGGCTTTGAGGGGCAAAAATGGCCCCTTTGGAAGAATATTCCTAGAATATTCCCTTTTGGCGGAAAAAAAAAAAGCCCCCCAGGCTAGAAAATAGCTATGTTTGGCAAAAAACCGCCCTCAGAGGTGAAAAGTGCCTTGAGGAGGAAAAATACCGCCTGATTCTTGTCGTAAACTGCCCCGTTGGGCTCGAAACCCCCTGTTGTATAGGAAAACCACCTATTTAGAGGTGCAAACCACCTTCCAAAGGCCGAAACTACCGACAAAAACCACGGATCACCAAAAGGTCAGATTTGACCAATGGGCAAAAACATGGCCGCTGGAAGGTTTTCAACGGCCACGCGGTCTGATACTCAAAACCCCCTATGGGCGCAGGAACCACCAAATTTAGCAGATTTTGTGGTTTATGCACTGGAATGGTTTTAGGAACCGTCCGATTGTAAAAAACCCGCCGGTGTAAATGCTAGCTGCCAAGATGTATGGATGCTGCCACAGGATGGTGATTTGGAAAAACCGCCGGTTGGAAAATCACAAAGGACCACTGGTTTTGAGCAGATCTCTGGAATATTCGCTGCCGTTGACTTGTTCTTAACTGCAGAAAGTGTTGCAGACCTCCAGATGATCAAAGAGACCACTGCAGGAGGTGGGTTACTGTGAAGACCGCCCGTGAGACGGGATGACCGCCAGTAATGATGAGCCATCGGAATTAGCGTGGACTACTGGTGACCAGAAGACTGCCAACCGCCAACCTCACAAAAGACCGCTCGTCATTTTGGTTTTCAAACAGCCAACCTGAGGGAAAATTGAATGTCTACGCCTGCAGATGTAAATCTGTCGGTAGTGATTGGCAACGTCAAGGATGGAGACTACTAGATATAAGATTCACCAAATGTTTTTAGATTGCCAGGGGTTTCAAGAAACCGCCGATAGGAACAACAATGAATTTAGAAACCTTCGATGCCGATAGAAACAACCGACAAGGATATAAAATTTTCCGGCCAGCTTGAGACCATTCCTCTGCCACCGTTGATGTGGAAAGCCTACGGGCTTAGAGGATTCTGTAGACACCAAGGAATGTCTCCAAAAATCTTGTAAGATGTCGGAGAGATTGCAGATGGCGGTCAATGCCGCCTGAACCCTTTAACCACCGCTGTCAAAGACTTGATCTCTGCCAACAAAGATTTGAAGCTGTCGGTCGAGGATGACTGTCGCAGGTGGGATGGATGGCCACTGAAGTTCTTGTATCCCGAATCCACTAATAAAGATTGACCGCAGATTGACCGCCGGTTGTACTTCAAGTGCCGCCGAGATCTTGTTATTGCACACTATGCATAGCCTGCAAATGTTTTGAAAATGTCGATCAGATCTTTGAATATACTTAAATATTCGCTGATGTAATGCAGATCCCCACCGATGATGTGAATTTTCTACAGCATGAGTCAATCCTGAGCACGTTAATGCTCACATATAGAAAGCACCACCGGAGTATTTGTATGCGGACTGCCCTGCTGATGCAGTACGATGCCTGCAGATATCGGAATATGCCGCAGAATATTCTCTGCGACAGATCCGTACGGCGGAGGGCAGAGGCAAATTTTTTTTTGCCTTTTGCAACAATTTTGTCTGATTTGGACAATTTTACAGTCAATTTATAGGTTTTCAAGCATCCTGAACGCGATGGCTGGGTCGATTTTTGCCCAGACTGCTCCGAAATTGCAGATACTCCTAGATCACGCCAAAGAGCCCCAAATTGAAACCCTCGTCAATTTTGCCTCCGATGTCAGATTTTGACGAAACGAAAGGTGATCTTGACTATTTCAGCTGCTCCAGACACAATGGTGAAGTCTGATTTGCAACAACATGCACTGAAATGCACCTGCAATACAAGGGAAAGAAAGGGAAACCCTCACAAAACTAATGTTTCTATCAAGTTTTTCTGATTCTCTAGGTCATCAATTGATGCAAGAGAAAAGCATACTCAACCATCAAGATCCACCATGAATTGCACTCAAGATCTCTCAAAAATTGACTAACACAAAGTGATTCTTCCTAGAGCTTTGATACCATGTTAGAGTTGGCTATGATTGGAGCCACCCAGGATCTAGGACTTCATGAAAGCACAAGAGAGATCAACTGAAAGAATGACGCTATTCTATCATTGAATGCAAAAGAAGGATTATTTGGATTACATAATACATGAAGAGAGCCTTGCTTATAAAGGCAAGGTGAGAGCTAGAAGGTGGAGAGAAAGGTGGAGTGGAAAGTGGAGATATTCCAACAACATGTGCCAATTAGAGGATGATAACTAATTGCACATGTGGAGGATACGACAACTCACTCCAACTATCAACAACTCAACACACAACTAGACACAACTAGACATCTTGTAGACTCACTAAGGCAACTTAATATGTGTGATTAATGTGTGATGTGTGAATATTATTTAACTAGTAAATAGTTAAATAAGATGAATTATCCACACTAGGGTAAACCAGTTAGGTGATAACCCTATTCACACCAACAGGATCGCCCTAAGAGCCTTCAAATAAACAGATGAGCACACCTGCCCTCTTAGTCTGTTTCCTTGCTGCAAAAATTTTTAGTGAATTAGACAAAATTGTGACGAGTTCAGCCACACCCAATTGCGAAGAAACCCCTCTGTGGCTTTCTTCTGTCTGATTTTCCCACAATGTCAAATCGGGGGGCTTGTAAAACCTTAGCTCCTGTGCTAAATTCTTAAGCTTCAGGCTCCCCCATTCCTCCCCCATTGAATGAACTCCCAGCCTTTTAGATAACACTAAATGCCTTACTCTTCTCAATACGAATGATACAAGTGTGCCCCAGTGCCAATTACTAGATCACACACCACGAACAGAATATTGGATCAGTCTACTCTGATCGCTTCTCCACTCTTATTGGAATGTCAACCCTAGAAACATGCAGACCTGTGGAAATACTTTAGATTTACTTGGGCCGGTCAGTTTAGGTTCAAGAAAGACTCCTATCATGACCTCGGGTATATCTGGGTGCAGGAATTGTTGATAAGGGTGTCAATCACTGGTTAGCAACGATATGGTGTCTCCAACACCATTACTCTTCCACCCGTGACTAATTCCAATGATGTGCCTTGACTTCGAACTCCTCCTTTCACTCTGCTCCGATGCGTCCTAAGTTCTTGAGTTTTTTTTTCTTTTCAACAGAAGCCCACACAACTTTCCGCTTCGACCAATTCAATGCATCCACCCTTTATCAACTCAAAAATTCTCCAATCCACTCTGGTGCCATCTGCCTCACCAATCAAACACAACGAGTCTAGCCGAGCTTTATATGCTTAGCCTGAGCGGATGAAAGATCCCAGGTCGAATACTACAACCACATCATTCAGCATCACCTTCGTATTCGCCATGGTTCCTTCATCTTCCGATCCTTCACGCAGCAGTGGTCATGGAATGGCCTTTATCATAATGCCCACCAAATCACCTGTGGAAAATTCATCAAGTAAGTTCCTCGGTTTGTTGAATAGTTCCACCAACGAGAAACTTGGCAATCATCTCTTCGCCATTGAGTTCGACACAATCCTCAGCCAGGAGTTCCAAGACATCAACGACAATCATGTCGGTGTTGATCTCAACGACCTAAAGTCTGTAGAGTCTGAACCTGCAGGGTACTGGATTGGCAACCAGTTGCTTCAACTAGATCTCAATAGTGGACACAATATTCAGGCTTGGATTGACTACGATCATACCCAACAGCAATTGAATGTTACAATAGTACAAGCTGGCTCACTTCGACCTAGAAAGCCTCTTATATCTCTCAAAAAATACCTCTGTCTAACATTTTCGAAGAAGAAATGTACATTGGTTTCTTGCATCAACAGGAACCATCGTTGAAGACCACTGTGTCCTCGCTTGGAGTTTCAGCACAAACAAATCCGTTCCTGAGCTGGATATATCTCATCTTCCTTCCCTTATTATGCACAAGAATTCAAACTCAAGACTTATACCAGGTATTACTACATCTATGTAGACTACAACGAATCCATCTTTATCAACAATTGAAAGATGCAAAAGATTTCCCATCATGCATGATGTACAGTGCACCAACAATTGTTGTGTCTATAGTTGCACACTTTGGATTTCAAACCATTGCCTTATCTAGAAGAGTCATCTCTGCAGAAAGGTTTAGTACAACAACCTGTTCACCATCTTCTTTTTCTGCACAAATTCTCCTTCAAAGATCTGCCCTTAGGTCTAAAATAATTTGCAACCTTAGATCTGCAATACTTTGCCTTCAAGATATGCCCTAGATGAAAAGTTGACTTGACTGCTTAAACAAATCTGATCAGATCTTTTCTTAGACCTGCTCTGATACCATGTTAGTTTTTAGGATTAGAAATGTAAGCAATCAGAAAATGCAACACATAAGATAATAAACACAGTAGGTACCCTGGGAAAACTCTCCTACTCGAGGGAGAAAAACCCAGCAAATATATCTCTTATATATTGAAGGAATAAGAGCAGAAATCTGCTTACAACTCAAGCCAACACAAGGCCAAATTTGATATAATGAATAATAGCACCTCTTCTAGATGCAAAGATACAAATGAATATGTTTCTCCTTGAAGATCAGTCTGTTGCTAATGGAAATGATGATCTGCTACTAAAGATATTGAATGAAGTGATTGAATTGAAGTATATATACAAATCAAGGTGACTCTTCATATGCATCGGCGACTCTTCATATGCTTTGGTGTTTCTTCATATATTTTGGTGTCTCTTCAAATATTTTGGTGTCTCTTCATATATGACTTTTCATTGAGTCGACCTAAGTAAATCTCCCGACGCTACAATAACATCAACAAAAAGGAGTATGGATATGTAACATCCTGCAATTTGGGGAAATCCCAATTCAAAGGGCAGGGCCTGATCAGGTTTTGATTAAAGTTTGCACAGCTGCTCTCAATCCTGTGGATTAAAGTTTATGTAATAGGTTAGTTATATTTTGTGCATGTTTCACAATTAATTATAGAAAGAGTGTTATGGTTTTTCTTATTTATTTCGTTGGCATTTAATAGCCAACCCATTACACCATTTTCTTTGGATCTTTTACTACCATTCCCTATCATATAATTCTGAATGTTGTATAATTCTATTGTACTGTAATTTAGTAACGTATCTCCCTTGTAAATAGAATTTTGAAACTACAAAACAATTGTATAATCAAATACTTATCTAATTTTAGCCGCCGCCCTCTGTATTATATCAATCTCTACAAAATTTAAAACTATAACAATAAATTTCACACTGCCTTTTATTCGCTGAGATCAATATATGAACTATGTTTCACTGCTGTTAAATTCGAAACCTCTGCAATTTTATAACATTTTTTCAGCTCTTATAAAAATAGTTACTGCATATAATAATAGATATATATTTATATGTATGTGCATGTATTCTGTTAAATTGATTTTCATTGTTAAAATGTATACATATAATACAGACAATTTATATTATTCCAATAATTTTAGTTATGCACATTTGATTAATATTAGAAGATATTATAATTCTTTTTAGAAGAGAAAAAGAAGAATATAACTAACTTTAGTAATTAGATTTTAAATAATTGTTTTGATTGCTTTAAAAGTGTAAATATAAAAGTCAGTAGGAATTTAAAAAAAAAAAAACTAGATATTATTTAGGAAAGAAAAATTTGCCTTATAGAAAAAGAGCTTTCAAATTAGATAGAAAAGTTCTTTTTAGTTATAAAAGGAAAGAGCAAAATTATATATATAATTTTATTTCTAATTGTTTTGTTATTTCAAGAAAAAATTAGTTGTTTCCAAGAAGAATAAAGAAAACTAAAACTTGTTTTAGAATGTATAGTTGATATTGGATTTTATTGTTTTAAATTAAAATGGAAATAGAAATTATTTAAAATCCCAAGGGAAAAGTTTTTTTTTTTAAAATATTTTATAAAAGAATTATTCTTAATTTTATTTTCTCTTATTTAGAAAAAGTACTATTTTAAAATTGGAGGAATTATGATTTAAGTTGAGTATGGAAATTTAGATTTATTAATTAATTTTGGGAAATAAGGAATTATTTTATTAGGTTGTTTTAATTTATTTTACAAAGAGATATTTTGTATAAAGTGTATTTTTTTATGTAAGTTGTTTGATTGTTAAATATATTTTAGAATGAAATTTAGTTTAACAAATATGACCATGATTTTCAAATAATTGAACAATTAAGTTAAGTGGAATTATTCTAAATCTTACTTTTGATTCATTAGGGCATTACAAACCATAGGTAATTTAACCTTGCAAGTTAACTTTTGTACTCTTAGATTAAAGAAAAAAAATATTTCCATCTTTTTAGCCCTCTTATATGGTGACATATAGGAGGGCTTGTCACATGCATGACATTCACCACCATTATCATTTGAATAGTGCATTAAGATAGAAAGTGCAAATTATGTTAAGAATAGGAAAATGAAGAGCATCGATTGCACAATGGTGTCTCTAAGTTGACCATTGAGATAACATCCAATAAATATTCAATTTATTTGTCATTCATTTACATAAATGAATATTGTGTTGTTACCAATAATGTTATGGTCTTTGTACTTGCAATAATAATTTTCTTTCAATTGTGTCCATGTAATTATAATTGTACAAAATAAAATATTTGTTGCCATATTATTTCATATAGCTTAATATTTAATATGATATCCTAATGTGATTTATTAAAAGTTACATTCAAAATATTAATATATTTTTATGTTGTTATTATATATTTTTCTATTGTTATTTCAATGTCTTCATGACTCTCTACAGTTCTTATGCTATTAAAGATTTTATATGAGTTGTAGACATAGCATGATGAGGCAATCATAAGGGGGTACAAGATGAAAAAGATTTTTGCAATTACTAAATATATGATTTCTTTATGATTTAGTTCTCTAATACTTCATTTATGATTTAGCTCATGTGGTTATTCATTTAATACTATTTTATTATTTTTATTTACAAAAAGAAGTTGAATTTGTTATAGTATTTATAACCTTGTCCACCAACTACTACATTTAATGACTTTCCAATAAAATATAAATATATACTATTTAACAATAGGCCTATAAATATTTGTGCCTATCGGCAACACCTTTGGTTCATATACACACACAAAGTGAATGCCAAATTTAGTTCACACACACACAAAGTGAATGTGAAATTTAGTTCAAACACATTTCATACACACAAAGTGAATGTCAAAAACACACTCAAATAATAAATGGATGTCAAAATTCAACTGCACACTTCACACAAACAATAAATGGATGCCAAGACACTAAACAAAGTCAACTCCAAAATTCAAATAAATAAGTGGATGCCACAGTTCAAACACACATATAAAGTGAATCCCAAAAGTTCAAACCATAAGTGCGCACAAAGTAATGCCTAAAGTTCAATCACACTTCAAACAAACAAAAAGTGGATGGCAAACTGAATCACACTAAACAAACAAAATTCAAAGACACTTCAAACAAACAATCAATAATGTCAAAATTTAAGCACAAACACACACTTCATACAAACAATAAATGCAAAAAAAGTGAATTCAATTTTAAACATACAAAGTGAAACAAATATAAGTCAATGCCAAAGTTCAAACCCATACTTCACACAAATAATAAGTATATCAAATTAAAGTGAATACCAAAGTTGCACTCCACACAAACAATAAATAGATTCCAAAGTGAAACACACTAAATAAACATGTACAAAATAAAACTTACAAATAGTATAACACTAATTATGGCAATGTTAATAGATTTCATCGTGGTTGAATGGGAGGCCATAGTTCTCAGGGTTTCTTTATGAATTAGTTCTCTAATGGTTCATTCACAATTTAGTTCATATGGTTATTCATTTAATATCATTCCATTTTTAAAAAAAAATTAATTTCTTATAGTATAAATAGCCTTGTCTACTAACTATTACATGTAATGACTTTCAAGTAAAAATATAGATATAAACTATCTAGCAATAGGCCTATAAATATTTGTGCCTATCGGCCATTCGATAGCACCTTTGGTGCTTTTACTAGTTAAATAAATGAGAGACGCATTGAATGAGTTCCTACGGGTGGTTAGAGTATTTAGTTTATGTTTGGAATCGAGATAAGAGATTTATAAATGAAGATTATGGAGATTTATAAAAAAATACTTTCTAAGTAGTTTATATTAGAATAGGATATATCATTCCAAAGTGATTAGATTTTTTAATAAAATATTTTTTTATTAAAATTAAATATAGAATTAGACATGTTCTGTAGTATACAGTTTTATTGTTTTTTATTTAAAATACCTTTAATTTTTTTTAATTTGAAAAAACAACTTTTAAAAAAAATTATGTTAAGGGGTGGGGCCCAAGGCACCTGCCACCACCCCATATGGGTGGTGCCGCCCTGCTCATGGCATGAGCCGCAGCAAGGTATGGAGTACCCCCCTGCACAGGGCTTTAGGCCCTTAAAAAATATTTTTTCAACTCTTAAAAAACTTTTATAAAATTATTTATTTATTTATTTTTAAATACAAAAAATTGGTAAAATAAAGCAAGAAAAATAAGATTTCAGAATTTGTAATCTATTTGTACAACAGTTTCTAATCTATTTTAGAATTACTTAGAGGCTTTTATCTATTTTAAATGTAAATGCAATTTGGTCAATAGTCCATTCTATATGTGCACACATCTTGTAATTACCAAAAATAAATTTGGTAGTCCCATAATTTTTTGATTGTTCATCATTGCCAAAAAAATTTGGTAGTCCAAAAAAAAAATTATTTCCAAAAAAAATTAATTAATAAAAACTATGGAACCAAAAGAAATTGGAAAAAAAAAAATAAAAAAAAAAAAAAACAAAAAAAAAAAGAAAAAATAAAAAATAAAAAAGAAATTGGAAAAAAATAAAAATAAAAACAAAAAAAAATTGATAAAAAATAAATTGGAAAAAATAAAAAATAAAAAACCAAAAAAGAAATTGAAAATAATAAAATCACAAAGGAACGAAGAAAGAAATTGGAAAAAAATAAAAAATAAAAACCAAAAAAGAAATTGGAAAAAATAAAAAATTAAAACTAAAAAAGAAATTGGAAAAAATAAAACATTAAAACCAAAAAAGAAATTGAAAATAAGAAAATCACAAAGACTATGGAACCAAAAAAGAAATTGGACAAAATAAAAAATAAAAACCAAAAAAATTTGAAGGAAAAAAATGGAAAAAACCACAAAATCCTTTAAAAGTTGTCGGATAGGCCATTCTATATGTGCACACATTTTGTAATTGCCAAAAATAAATTTGGTAGTCCCATAATTTTTTAGTCATCCATAACTACCAAAATTTGGTAGTCCAAAAAATTTTAACTTTTGGTAGTCTAAAAAAAATATTATTTCCAAAAAAAAAATTAATTAACAAAAACTATGGAACCAAAAAAGAAATTGGAAAAAATAAAAAATAAAAAATAAAAACCAATAAAAAAAATTTGAAAAAATAAAAAATAAAAAAGAAATTGGAAAAAATAAAAATAAAAACAAAAAAAAATTGCTAAAAAAGAAATTGGAAAAAAAAAAAATAATAATAATAAAATCACAAAAATTATGGAACAAAAAAGAAATTGGAAAAAATAAAAACTAAAAAAGAAATTGAAAAAATAAAAAATAAAAACCAAAAAAGAAATTGAAAATAAGAAAATCATAAAAACTAAGGAACCAAAAAAGAAATTGGACAAAATAAAAAATAAAAAAAACTAAAAAAATTTTGAAGGGAAAAAAATGGAAAAAATCACAAAATCCTTTAAAAGTTGTATTTTCTTTTAAAGTTGCATGAGTGTGTTGGATAGTAATGTCTTTATGTGTACACCATTATGTAACTGCCAAAAAAATTGGTAGTCCAAAAAAAATTATTATTTCAAAAAAATATTATTTCCAAAAAAAAAATTAATTAACAAAAACTATGGAACCAAAAAAGAAATTGGAAAAAATAAAAAATAAAAAATAAAAACCAATAAAAAAATTTTGAAAAAATAAAAAATAAAAAAGAAATTGGAAAAAATAAAAATAAAAACAAAAAAAAAATTGCTAAAAAAGAAATTGGAAAAAAAAATAATAATAATAATAAAATCACAAAAATTATGGAACAAAAAAGAAATTGGAAAAAATAAAAACTAAAAAAGAAATTGAAAAAATAAAAAATAAAAACCAAAAAAGAAATTGAAAATAAGAAAATCATAAAAACTAAGGAACCAAAAAAGAAATTAGACAAAATAAAAAATAAAAAAAACTAAAAAAATTTTGAAGGGAAAAAAATGGAAAAAATCACAAAATCCTTTAAAAGTTGTATTTTCTTTTAAAGTTGCATGAGTGTGTTGGATAGTAATGTCTTTATGTGTACACTATTATGTAACTGCCAAAAAAATTGGTAGTCCAAAAAAAATTATTATTTCAAAAAAAGAATAATAATAACAAAAACTATGGAACCAAAAAAGAAATTGGAAAAAATAAAAATAAAAAACCAAAAAAGAAATTGGAAAAAATAAAAAATAAAAACTAAAAAAAAATTTGGAAAAAAAAAAAACCAATAAAGAAATTGAAAATAAAAAATCACAAAAACTATGGAACAAAAAAAGAAATTGGAAAAAATAAAAAATAAAAACCAAAAAAGAAATTGGAAAAAATAAAACCAAAAACCAAAAAAGAAATTGGAAAAAATAAAAATTGAAAACCAAAAAAATTGAAAATAAGAAAATCACAAAAACTATGGAACCAAAAAAGAAATTGGACAAAATAAAATAAAATAAATAAATTAATTAATTAAAAAAAAAATTGAAGGAAAAAATTGGAAAAAATCACTCTATCCTTTAAAAGTTGCATTTTCTTTTAAAGTTGCATGAGTGTGTTGGATAGTGACCCCTTTATCTTGTTATTATATATAGAACAACAAATTTCTATGGGTTAGCATGTGTTTGGTAATTTTTTGTTTTCTTCAATCCATTAGTTCCAATTGAAGAGGTATTTCTCTTAAGTATTGTCATCAAGTTGAGTCTGTAAATATTTGCATGAATGAGTTGGGTTTGAAATATTGAATACTTTTAAATTATGAATATGCATGGTCTATAAATGGGTCTGTAAATGTTTACATGAGTAAGTGGGGGTTTGAAATACTGAATACTTGTACATTATGAATGTGCATGTCACTGATGTTTAAGAAAATTTTTGTGTGTTTACAGAAACCATATATTCACTAGATTTTGTTAAATTTAGCAAGCAAATTGATAGTAAGGAACAAGAAAACACAAATGCACACATAACACAAAGATACCCTGGGAAAACCTCTCTCTTAGAGGTGAAAAACCCAGCAAGAAAATCTCAGATCCGATTAGATTAATGGCAGAGGCAAATTACAACTTTTCCCAGCTAGGGCACAAAATCATAGGCACCGAGAATACAACTTATCTGAACTTTAGTTCTGAACTAAACTGATTATAATGTTCAGAATGAAGTTCGCTTGCACATGAGGTGATTGCACAGTAAGCACAGAAGTTCAGCAGCCCTGGATAATCCTGAAACAACTTCGCCCATGCAAGATCAGATTCACTTTACCAAGTAGTAGATTCGTTGTTGATTGCAGATGAAAGCGGGATGAACAAATCAAATTATCGAACCACTGAACCGGTTGAACCATTGAACTCCTTAAACCACCGAACCCTTTGAACCTTTGGAACCCGTTGAACCCGTTGAACTGTCGATCCCTTTGAACCTTTGGAACCTGTTGAACCCATTGGACCGTTGAACCCTTTGAACCTTTGGAACCTGTTGAACCTTTGGAACTTGTTGAACTGTTGAATCTATCAAACAGTTCAACTATAAGAAAAACAACTTACTAATTGCAGATGAATATTGCTAGACTTGAAGTAGATCACTGAAGGATAGTTTTCTCAGAGCAGAAATTGGTGTATCTTGCTATCAATTGAGACTACAAGTCACTTTACATTTATAGGAGATCGTACAAACAATAACCTTGGTCGGCCTTATACAGTTTGGCGCCAAGTTATAATAATTCAAATAATTACATACAAGTTACATTGAAATAGGTCCTGACCTATTTGCAATTACAAGATACACATAATAAATTTGCCCAAATAGGGCCTACCGTAAATCAGATAATACAACTGAGATTCTCAAAATGCTAAGGCCGATAGGCCATTCAACATTTTATGACTAGGTCAGTCTCTAGGAGGGATCCGACCTAGCTACCAAAATCAACACTACCTCTTAGCTAGGGAGGATTCCTTCATAAGGATCAGGTCACATAGTGACTACCACCATGGCTACTCAAATAGATGAAAACATAAGTGCTTATTGTCATCTCCACATGACGTTTACCATAGATACTCCCAGATGGTGAACAAGCACATCATGGAATTTCTCCCATGATATCCACCATACCTACTTGCAGAGGGTGGATCCACCATGCCTACTCGCGGAGGGTGGAAGATACCGTATAATGTATCACTGATGCTAAGACTTCCTCTCAACTAGGGCTTCATTCTCCACAACTCCAAGCTTGTCTCGAAAATATGCAAGCTTTACTCAAGCAAGAGGTTTGGTGAGAACATCCGCTGTTTGCTCATCAGTGCTAATGTACTTCAGCTGAATAGCATTCCTTTGCACCATATCCCAGATATAGTGATACTGAGTTTCCACATGCTTTGATCTGTCATGAAACACAGGATTGGCAGAGAGCTTGACACAGCTCTGGTTATCACTATGAATAACTGTAGGCTCCCAAGGTTGTCCAAACAATCCTGCAAGGAGTTTTCAAAGCCACACTGCTTCTCGAGATGCCACACAAGCTGCAATATATTCTGCTTCAGTAGTACTTAATGCTACTAAAGACTGTTTCCTGCTGCACCAGGATATCATGGCAGATCCCAAGCTAAAGCAAACTCCAGAAGTGCTCTTTCTATCAGTGACACTTCCTGCCTAATCAAAATCAGAATCGCCTTCCAAGGTAATGACTGTATTGGAAGAGTACTTCAATCCATATCCAACTGTACCACGCAAATATGTCAAGATATGCTTGGCTGCAACAAGATGAATTTGCCTTGGTTCACACATGAACTGGCTAAGGGCACTCACTGCATAGTAAATGTCAGGTCTAGTGTTAACTAGATACATCAAGGATCCAATCAGCTGCATGTATTCAATAGGATTCACAAGATCAGACCTAGCTACAGATTCACTCAACTTCTTTAAGTTAGTTTCCATAGGAGTAGGCATAGGTTTACAATCTAACATTCCAAATCTCTTCAAAATATCAATGGTATATTTTCCTTGACTTAGAATAATTTCATTGGGTCTTTGCCATACTTCTAACCCTAGAAAGAATTGCATGAGACCTAGATCTTTCATTTCAAATTTTGAAGTCAATTCTTCCTTACATCTAAGAATGAGATGATCTTCTCCAGTTAGGAATAAGTCATCAACATATAAAACCAAAATCAACATTTCACCATTGAATACCTTGAAGTAAAGGTTAGGATCAACATCATTCTTACAGAAACCTAGGCTTACCAAGTACTTGTCAATTCTTTCATACCAAGCACGGGGGGCTTGCTTAAGGCCATATAATGCTTTCTTCAATCTGCATACATGAGATTCTTTCTTATGGATCACAAAGCCTTTAGGTTGCTCAATGTAGACCTCTTCTTCAATAACACCATTAAGGAAGGTTGTCTTTACATCCATTTGATGCAACTTCCATCCCTTAGCTACAACAATAGCAATGATAGTCCTGATAGAGGTATATTGAGCAATAGGGGCAAAGGTTTCCTCATAATCTATGCCTTCTTTCTGAGAGAAGCCATGAGCCACAAATCTAGCTTTGTATTTCTCAATACTTCCATCAGCAGCATGTTTAATTTTAAACAACCATTTAGAAGATACGATAGACTTACCTTTGGGTCTAGGCACAATATCCCAAACATCATTCTTGATGATAGACTAATATTCTTCATCCATAGCATTCTTCCATGCTTGTTGTTTCATGGCCTCTTTAATGCTGGAAGGTTCAGTCTCAATGAGATTGCACATCAATGCAACATAGTTGGAGAATTTCTGAGGTCTCCTACTTTTTCTGAATGTGCCACTTGGAGCTGCAAACTTTTCTGCCTCTTGAATCCAGAGAGGTCTCTTCTTACTCACGGTAATGTCCCTAGGCCCATCGGTACAATCCAAAGGTTCACTTGGATCATTATGATTTTTAGATTCTGTAGACTCTCTCTGAATCTCAGTATCATGCTCAATATCCATGTCTTGAGGGTTATCATGAACTTCATTGTCAATCTCTATACTTGAGCCTTTAGATCTTTTGAGTGCAATATTTCTTCAAAAGTGACATCTCTACTAACCTCAATAAACTTCTGACCTGGAATGTAAATTCTAAATGCTTTGAATGTTTCGCTGTAGCCCACAAGAATGCCTCTTTTGCTAGAAGGTTCCAACTTGGTTCTCTTCTCTTTGGGTACATGGACATATACTGGACTCCCGAAGATCCTCAAGTGATTGATATCAGGTTTGATCCCTAAAAATGCCTCTTCTGGAGTCATATCTTTCAATACACGGTGAGGGCATCTATTCTGAATGTAGACAGCGGTCCAAGATGCTTCAGCCCATAGGAAAGTCTGCAGATCCTGATCATGAATCATAGCTTTTGCTGCCTCAACTATGGATCTGTTATTTCTTTCTGCAACCCCATTTTGCTGAGGGTTGTAGGGAACACAAAACTCCCTCTTGATCTCTGCCTCAACACAAAAATCATGAAAACTACCCGAGGTGTATTCACCTCCATTGTCAGACCTTAAAACTTTAATTCTTTTCCCAGATAGATTTTCAGTTAAAGCTTTAAATTCTTTGAATCTACTTAGAACTTCATCAGATTCTTTTGATTTGAGAAAGTAAATCCAAGTTTTCCTAGAGTAGTCATCTATAAAGATTACATAATACAAGAATCCACTTGGGGAAGCAACAGACATAGGTCCACATAAATCAGAATGCACAAGAGCTAATTTCTCTTTAGACCTACTTTCACTTTGATGAAATGGACTCTTAGTGTTTTTACCCATAGCACAACCTTTGCATGTATCATCATGAATATGACTAAGTTTAGGCATACCTTTAACTATCTTCTCAAGTGTAGGGAGGGCTCAGAAATGAAGATGTCCAAGTCTTCGATGCCATAGCTTGCTTGACTCAGGTGCTTCATGAATGAGAGCTTGAACTAGACGTGCTGAAAGCTTATAGGCTCTCATACCTATTCCCAATGACACGAGTTGATTTGATGCTGGACTTCTTAGGCCATGCAAGCACTCTTCCCTCAGAAAATGCAATCTGATAACCTTTATCTTCTCATGCCGATATGGAGATAAGGTTTCTTTTGACTCCCGACACAAACAAAATATCACTGAGGTGAAGAGAAATTCCAGAATCTAAATTAAAGGAAGTAGTACCAAAACCTCTCACAGAATAGCGAGCATCATCACCAATGACCACATGAAGATTAGACTCTTTCTCCACTAAATCTGAGAGGTGCTCTCGATAGCCGGTGATGTGTCTAGATGCACCACTATCAATCAGCCAAGTATCACTGTCTAAGGGTACATTGCTTGACAGAGCAGAAATGAAAAGGAAGTCTTCAGTATTAGACTGATTTGAGACTTCATTTAAGTTTGCTCCTTGTTGCTTAGGCTGGGATAAATAGTCCCTTACATAGTGACCAAATTTGTCACACCTGAAGCACTTGATGTGAGACATGTCCTTTTTCTTTTTCTTCGAATCATGAGGTGGATTAGACCTTTGATCTCTATTCCTCTTGAAATTGTTCTTCTTCCAATAGCCTCCTTTCTTCTTGAAAGATTGGGCAGCAAGGACATGATTATCTTCATGAGTGTTTTTGATAACTCCTCTAGTAGCCAGTCAAGACTCTTCTTGAATACAGTCAGCCCTTAATCTGTCAAACTTGGGCAGATCAGCCCTTGCACTAATTCCTTGAATGTAGGATTCCCAAGATGTTGGAAGACCATTGAGGGCTAGCATAGTTAAATCATTTTCGTCAACAATCTTTCCAATCGATGAGAGCTGATCTCTCAAATCAGAAATCCTCATGAAGTAAGCCATGACTGATTCACCTTTAGCCATCTTGATGTGATGAAGCTACTGCTTCAAAGCTAGAACACGACTAGTGTTGTTGATTTCATACATCTGCTCCAAGGTTCTGAACATTTTTCTTGTTGTCTTCAGCTTGGAGATGATGAGAACAATGTGGTCCTTTACTGAATCAATTAAGATCTTCTGAGCTTGAAGATCTTTCTTCCTCCATTAGGTCTTTTCTCCTTCTTCCTTAGGCTCGGAAGATTCTTTGGTCACAAAGTTTGCAAGGTCATTTTCATTCAACACAAACATGATGTGGACTCTCCATGATGTGAAATTGGAACGCCCATCCAATCTATCTTCCACCCTGAGACTGAGAACCATCTTGAAGAAGTGATAGGAGTAGAAGTAGATAATTTGTTACTGCAAATCCGATTATACTAATTCAAACTTGGCTCTGATACCATGTTAAATTTAGCAAGCAGGTTGACAGTAAGGAACAAGAAAACACAAATGCACACATAACACAAAGATACCCTAGGAAAACCTCTCTCTTAGAGGTGAAAAACCTAGCAAGAAAATCTCAGATCTGATTAGATTAATGGCAGAGGCAGATTACAACTTTGCCCAGCTAGGGCATAAAATCATAGGCACCAAGAATACAACTTATCTGAACTTTAGTTCTGAACTGAACTAATTATAATGTTCAGAATGAAGTTCACTTGCACATGAGGTGATTACACAGTAAGCACAGAGGTTCAGCAGCCCTGGATAATCCTGAAACAACTTCACCCATGCAAGATCAGATTCGCTTTACCAAGTAGCAGATTCGTTGTTGATTGCAAATGAAAGCGGGATGAACAAATCAAATTATCGAACCACTGAACCGGTTGAACCATTGAACTCCTTGAACCGTCGAACCCTTTCAACCTTTGGAACCCGTTGAACCCATTGAACTCGTTGAACCGTTGAACCCTTTGAACCTTTGGAACCCGTTGAACCCATTGAACCGTCGAACCCTTTGAACCTTTGGAACCCGTTGAACCGTTGAACCTATCGAATGGTTCAACTATCAGCAAAACAACTTACTAATTGCAGATGAATATTGCTAAACTTGAAGTAGATCGCTGAAGGATAGTTTTCTCAGAGCAGAAATCGGTGTGTCTTGCTATCAATTGAGACTACAAGTCACTTTACAATTATAGGAGATCACACAAACAATAACCTTGGTCGGCCTTATATAGTTTGGCACCAAGTTATAATAATTCAAATAATTACATACAAGTTACATTGAAATAGGTCCTGACCTATTTGCAATTACAAGATACACATAATGATTTCGTCCAAATAGGGCCTGCCTTAAATCGGATAATACAACTGAGATTCTCAAAATGCTAAGGCCGATAGGCCATTCAACATTTTATGACTAGGTTGGTCTCTAGGAGGGATCTGACCTAGCTACCAAAATCAACAGATTTAACCAAGGTTCAATCGTTGCCTTATGGGATATTCTCCACCCCGCCTTCAATGAATTGGTGATTCACAGAACAATTACAAATCAATGACTATAAATCTAATAATATACGCAATCAAATGTAAGATCTTTTTCAATTATGTTTAGAAATTAAATGTATAATCTATATTACCAATAATAACAAAATTTTAACATGTTGTCATAGGTTTATGGTCATTCTCAACATGGATATTGTTGAACCAGATGCTGAAATTGTATTGTTCAAGCATACCATTGATGACATAATCTTAGTTGGAAGTGATACCTCTTTAGACTTGCAATCCAATGATATTGCATTGTCATCATTAAATATTACTGACTTGACTAATATGCATAGTGGTTGCTCTTTGAATATGGGTCTAGTGCACATGGTAAACAAGGTGATTCATTCCATTCCAATAATTATGTTAACACCTTTCCATGAAAGATGGACTATCAAATGTAGATTAACAAACAAGGTAGCAGTTCAACACTTCAGTAATGCTAAAGGACAAGGAAAAGTATTTAGTTTTGATGTTGTTGACAGTGATGGTGGAGAGATTCACATAATTTGTTTTAATAAACTTGTTGACAAATTCTTTGAAGAAATATATGATTTTTTTATGATTTAGTTTTATAATGGCACATTCATGATTTAGTTCATGTGGTTATTCATTTAATACCATTTCATTATTTTTATTTGCAAAAAAATGATTTTTTTATAGTATTTATAGCCTTGTCTACCAACTATTACATTTAATGATTTTCTAGAAAAAATATAAATATATACTATTTAAGGATAGGCCTATAAATATTTGTGCCTATCGGCCATTTGATAACACCTTTGGTGCTTTTATTATTTAAAATAGAAATGAAAATAAAATAAAATTGAAGCTTAAAAGGAAAAACAAATGAAAAGAATAGAAAAGCAATAAGATTTATATCATATCTTTAGGGCTATTCAAAAAAATTACTTTCTTATTTTATTAAGCAACCATATCCTTATATTATAAAAATAGATTTCTTTTGATTAGAATAGTATTTATATTTTATTTTAAATGTAAATGTAATTTTTTAAATCAAGCACAACACCCCACAAAGTTCAAAGCCGCAAATCTAAAATATATTTTTTCTAAGTGATATTATTATTAACAATAATAAAATATAAGGTAAATACAATAGTTGTTGTCTTTTTTTCTTCATATAATAAATATATGTGAAAATAATTGAACTAATAGAAATACATAATTTGATCAAACTTAGTATTTCATAAAAGCTAACATGTCCATGTACTTTAAAGGAATAATCTTATACTTATATTTTGTAGTGTTATTTTTTATCTTAGTGTTAATTAATTTTATTATAGAGTTATTTTCAATTAAGAGTTTAATTGATTTTACCATAGAATTTTATTAAATTAAGAGTTATTCTAAAATTAATTAGTTGTTATTTATATTTTTTGTAAACAAAATTTAAAAAAAAAGTCTTCTGAAACTAAAACAATTACAACGTTCGGTAATTGTGGTACCTTTGGTTCACATTTACGGGTCGAGCCATCGCGATTGAACTACTGTACCCACTACATAAAATAGTTGCAACAATGATATTTGTGGCATCGTCCCTATAAATTGCCGAGGAGAAATAAGGACACTATCATTTTCACTTCCTTCTGTTTCCCATTCATTACTATCGTAAGACATAAATCCTGACTAAAAGAAATTTTTTAACTTTTTGAGCACATGTGTCATTATGGAGTAGTACAAATCCTTTTCACATGTTTCCTATGTGCCACGTACCACTCTCCTCTCATGTGCTTTGATGTTTCTTTCACGTACCGACATGTATAAAGAAAGGATGAGTTTCTTCTAGGTATCGACGGGTATAATGGAAGAGCAAGCATACAGAGAGGTTTGGTATATTGTTCTAGAGATATATAGTAAAGGCAATCTTTTGGAGTAGGGCTTAATTTGATAGTTGTATAGATGTATTTAGACATTTTAGCTGTAAAATACAACTGAACTTTAGAAAAAATCATATCATATGAAAGGAGAGATTTTGGACAAATTGTCACAATTTATATAGGATTATGATGATATATATATTTGGTTTTTATGTAATTTACTTATACTAGAAAGTATGTCATAGTATTTTAAAGGTACTATTGAATAGATAACTGTCATAAAAAAATTGCTTGACAGTCAAGGTTGATTATCAAATTTAAGACTTGTTTTGGAGTGATAAGGAACCAATCCATGAAAACCATAATGTGTTGAAAATTAGTTTATCTCTTAGCATTATCATTCGATCTAAACTTGAAAGTGTGTAATCTTTGCAATTATGTAAACATTAAACACCAATGACATGTAATTTTTGCAAATTAATAGACTTATAAATATTTGTTTTATACTATTATGTAGGTATGGCTTCACCTAGGTTGAACGTTGAATCTGATGAGGAATGAAGACAATACTGAAGGGAATATCAAAGAATATATATGATGGAGTATTTGTTTGGGTCTTTCTCTTCAAATCAACAGAGGGTTTGCCAGTTCCAATGCATAGGCAGATTCGGCCAACAAACACAGGAGGTTATGTGAGCTGCCTCCCCTTCACTTCTGGTTCTGCCGCACCAAGGGGGTATCCCTATAGCTAAAGATTTTTCTTTGACTCACCTAATAGAAAGATTTAGTTTTACAACAACAGGTAGAATACTCTCACGTTTGGACCAAGATTTGTGTGATAGATCACAAGTTTGGCAATGTTCTTGGACATATATAACTGGTTAGGGATGAGAGTATGCAAGGGTCCTATTTCTAATCCTACAAACTAACAGGTTGGAATTATGAAAGGATTTGAATTTTATTTTAGACGCAAGATAGGGGGTTTTGGATCATAACTACTACACAAGGGCAGACCGGTGCCTATCTCAAGGCATGGAATCAACTAGATGTATACAAATGAATGATTTGCACTGGCATTCAAGTTTCAAGGGGTCAGATTGCTGCTTGCCTTACAAACACCACCCAAGAATGAGCATTCAGCTATTTCTACTTACAAATATCCATGTTGCCATACAATCTTCTTCATACTTAACCAAAAATAGTTTAATCCACTCCTTGAATGGAGGTCGCAGATTAAGCATGCAATACAGAAATCTATATCCTAGAATCTAAGTAACCCTTAGCAACTAGATTCAAAAGAAGGGATGCATACAACAAATGGAGACAAACAACTTAAACACATGCAATAAAGCATTTATCATATAAAAATAACATGAAACTGAACATGTGTGCAACCTGCATTCAAATGCAACACAAACTCACAAAAAGAGAGAACGACCAAGAAATGCTCTATTCTTTGTTATTTCTCTGAAGAATTGCCCAAGTCTTCAACCACCACCAAAAAAATGAGTGACACAGTCCTCTTATACAACAAGAACGTGCACTCAACAATCAAGTACAATGGTCATTCTCAAAATACTGCCAGATACATCGCACCATGAAAATGGTGCCTAAAACATTCAATGCAGCCAAGAGACAAAGAGGAAAGAAGCAGGTGAGATTGGGAGTCGTGCAGCTGCCTGAAAATTTTCTTTTAAAAATGGTAGCTAACCTATCCATTCAGACCCATACCTCTACAATTTTGCCATTAATGGCCAACCTACCTGCAGCCTCAAGATGCAACAATGGTTCGCATGTCTCTGAAGTTTCTTCCCGCTTAGATCTGATGCAGCGAACACACATAAATTCCCCACTCTGAACATTTTGAACAAAGGCCGTCAATTTCCTCCTTCCCACCGAGATCTATGGCTTCAAATCACACATCCGCCATGAAAATCCACATCGGCACCATCGAAAAGTCTTCCACCAGTGAGATCAGGCCACGTAGGCACCCTTTTTCCATCGCTGACTTTTCCCTTTTCCATTTTACCTTTTTCGCCTAATTTCACCTTCAAATTTATGTATATGCAAAAGCATATACATACAATCCACCTTGGACACGTGTCACAACCTCATTGGATCACCATCGTTGAATATTTGTATCTCCATCGGCGAGCCATTGTATCTTCATTTGCATTTGAAATTGTATGTGCAATTGTATATACATACAATCACCAACATACAAGGGCAGACCCCAAATCTTTATGAAACAAATTACAATCGCTATTAGGTCCGGGCATTGTATCTTCCCTTTGCATATCTCCTTGTATATTGCATATACAAATGTAATATACATACAATGCGGATTCCAACTCATTTATGAGGCAAATTGGAACAATTTTCAAATCCGGCATTGTATCTTCACCTTTGCATCTTTCATTGTATATCACACATACAATGTGCAACATACAACCCGCAAACCCCAGCCACTTATCCACCACAACACATTCTCCTTTCACATCCAGCTTGTATGTGTGCCTTTGTATCTTTGTGATGTACATTTTGCCTTTGTATCTTGATGATGTACATTTCCTCTTGTATATCGCCCTTGTATCTTTATGATGTACATTCCCTTTGCATATCGCCATTGTATCTACTTGTTGTATATCGAATATACAACACAATATACATGCAATCTCTTTGATACAAGCAGGGAATCTAACTTGGAATATGTGATATACAACCACATTTTTACCTCCAGAAATGCACCTGAATGACATATACAAGCCCGATATGCATACAACGATGCATACAACTAATTTTTCACTTTTCTGAAGCTGATTGAAATTTCTTTTTGGGACCACCAATGTACATCTGCACTTATACATTCAAACATACAAATGGCCATGTACATACAAAGATACATACATACAACTGTGAAGGCCGACAGACTTAGAAAATTTTTAGAAGATGTACAATGAAAATGCATGCATATTTTTAGCTCGAAACCTTAACTCCAGGTGTAGGAAGCAACATTGGCTCTGTCTAGGGACACATGCTTCTTGCAAGCATGGCAAGAACCATATATCTCTGGGATGTAGACCAATCCCTTATCCATTGGGCACAGAGTCGAGCACTGCACAAACCTGCATCACAAATCACATTTTTTAAAATTTACTTGGCGGCCCAGGGCCACCAAAAAGGAAAAACCAATATTTTCCTTTGTCAAATATCTAATTTTCTTTTGATTTCTTCAAATGAAGCTGAAAAACACTTGGCTGTCTGCAGCACCCTACTTTGCAATTGGTTGTGTTGCTACCCATTTCTCTTTCTTTAACAAATCTACAACAAGCTTCATCAGCATACATTATCATCAGTTGTAGAATGTCATCATCATATGAGTCACTAATGTTGCATGGAAAAATAACAAACTCATATGAAACAAATGAATCCACATCAAAATTTTGCCCTTCTTCAAAAAATAAGAGCTCCTCTGTATCAAACATGCAATATTCAGGCACAAGCAACATCTCATAATCATATTCATTTTTATAAGCATTCAAATATCCATCATCATTGTGCTTAGCAATTTTATCATTAAGGTCCACCTAGAATGTCTCAAAAAAAGGCATAAATAGCTTAGAGTGCAACCCCTCACTGAAAGATTTGTAGTCACCCCTGCAATCAACACTATCCTCATCTGTATGAGCATAAACATCTGCAACTTGTCCATTCACATCTGAATAATGACCTTGATTTTCCTCTTCACCAATGCCCTGATGATCAACAGCAGAAGTTTCAACCTCTGCATTGTAAAGGTAGTTAGAATTTTCAAGGAAACACTCATATTCAACATCCATATATATTTCATCATCTGAAAGGCTCACATATGCATATGAATGCTGATAGTCACTAACATATTCACTGTCATCCCTTGAATCTGCATCTTCTATATTCAGAGTGAAGCTCTCCATATCCACCTCATATAAATAATCATGAATAACTGGGATATGCCTATTGTTGCAGGACACAACCTCATGTGTATCTTTCATTTCATCATTTGAAATGCATTTTACATCTGCAGGCTTCTTTTCCATTGGCTGATAACAATCTTTGTCTTCACCATTATAGGATGTGCCCACATTTTCTATAACATCTTCTTCATGTTTATGCATCACATCATGACTGCACACATTGTTCTGAAATACATTCCCCTTTGCAAAATCATCTCTCAATGAACACACTGGGAAAGCTAAAATATATTCACTTTGATAACTATTTTGAAAACTTGCAGCTATGAAACCTATTGGCATTCCATATTTCTGATTGTTTTCAATATCCATAGCAAATCTATAAGCCTGGTGAAGTGTGACTGGTTCTTTATCTCTCAATAAATAACTCATTTCTTCATCAAATGCAACCAAATAAATTGTCAAGCACAATGCATCATTGGGTCTCATATATTCAGGAATCTGCTTGAGCAACTTAATAAATCTAAGATTAAAGGGTAGAACCAGTTACTCATCTTCCTTTTGGATATTCATGAGATGTATGATTAATGAGGCCAAATCAAATCTTTCATCAAACTGCTCTAGGAATGCAATTTCTAAATCTACCCATGAAGAAACTGAACACATAGGCAAGTTTGAAAACTAGACCCTAGCATCATCCTCTAATGACTGAACAAAGAGTCTCATTACTACATCTTCAGCCTCTACCTCATAATCTTCTATCAAATTACAAAATTTTTACAGATGTTTGTTTGCAGACTTAGAATTTGATCCACTATATTTTGGCAAACATTTTCTAATCTTATTGGAGATAACATTTGGGTAACCATATATTCCTTTAAAATTCAGGGCTTTATATCTTTCAATAAAAAATGGTCTTCTTTGAGAGCACAACTAGGACTATTGCTCTATTTGAATCATTTCGAGTGAAAAGATGGAATACCTGGAAATATATTGCAGCTTTGAATAGGTTCAATCAACAGAGTCGCCACCTCTCACAGAGAGGACATGATATCAACAAGGCACTTTTGTTTTCTAGATTCATCACACCAGTAGAGCACCACATGGTCGTTCTTTGGTATTCTTGCAACAACTTCACCTGGGTCTTCAAAATCTTCAAATTGCTTGAGTCCCTAGTAGAGTCGCCACTTTGTTGGGTCTTTCTCTCTGAATCGGCAGAGGGTTTGCCAGTTCCAATGCATAGGCAGATTCGGCCAACAAATACAGGAGGTTGCATGAGCTGCCTCCCCTTCACTTCTGGTTTTGCCACACCAAGGGGGATATCCCTATAGCTAAAGATTTTTCTTTAACTCACCCAATAAAAAGATTTAGCTTTACAACAACAGGCAGAATACTCTCATGTTTGGACCAAGATTTGTGTGATAGATCACAAGTTTGGCAATGTTCTTGGACATATCTAACTAGTTAGGGATGAGAGTATGCAGGGGTCCTATTTCTAATCCTACAAACTAACAGGTTGGAATTATGAAAGGATTTGAATTTTATTTTGGATGCAAGACAGGGGGTTTTGGATCATAACTACTACACAAGGGTAGACCGGTGCCTATCTCAAGGCAAGGAGTCAACTAGACGTATACAAATGAATGATTTGCACTGGCATTCAAGTTTCAAGGGGTCAGATTGGTGCTTGCCTTACAAACACCACCCAAGAATGGGCATTCAGCTATTTCTACTTACAAATATCCCTATTGTCATACAATCTTCTTCATACTTAACCTAAAACAATTTAATCCACTCCTTGAATGGAGGTTGCAAATTAAGCATGCAATACAGAAATCTATATCCTAGAATCTAAGTAACCCTTAGCAACCAGATTCAAAAGAAGGGATGCATACAACAAATGGAGACAGACAGCTTAAACACATGCAATAAAGCATTTATCATATAAAAATAACATGAAACTGAACATATGTGCAACCTGCATTCAAATGCAACACATTAACTCACAAAAAGAGATAGAACAACCAAGAAATGCTCTGTTCTTTGTTATTTCTCTAAAAAAATTGCCCAAGTCTTCAACCACCACCAAAAAATGAGTGACACAGTCCTCTTATACAGCAAGAATGTGCACTCAACAATCAAGTACAATGGTCATTCTCAAAATGCTGCCAGATACATCGCACCATGAAAATGGCACCTAAAACATTTAATTCAGCCAAGAGATAAAGAGGAAAGAAGCAGGTGAGATTGGGAGTCGTGCAGCTGCTTGAAGATTTTCCTTTAAAAATGGTAGCTGACCTGTCCATTCAGACCCATACCTCTGCAATTTTGCCATTAATGGCCAACCTACCCACAGCCTCAAGATGCAACAATGGTTCGCGTGTCTCTGAAGTTTCTTCCCGTTTAGATCTAATCCAGCAAACACACAGAAATTCCCCACTCTGAACATTTTGAACAAAGGCCATTGATTTCCTCCTTCCCGCTGAGATCTACGGCTTCAAATCACACATCTGCCATGAAAATCCACATCGGCACCATCGAAAAGTCTTCCACCAATGAGATCATGCCACGTAGGTGCCCTTTTTCCATTTTACCTTTTTCGCCTGATTTCACCTTCAAATTTCTGTATATGCAAAAGCATATACATACAATCCACCTTGGACACATGTCACAACCTCATTGGATTACCATCATTGAATATTTGTATCTCCATCGGCAAGCCATTGTATCTTCATTTGCATTTGAAATTGTATGTGCAATTTTATATACATACAATCACCAACATACAAGGGCGGACCCCAAATCTTTATGAAACAATTGCAATCGCTATCAGGTCCGGGCCTTGTATCTTCCCTTTGTATATCTCCTTGTATATTGCATATACAAATGCAATATACATACAATGCAGATTCCAGCTCATTTATGAGGTAGATTGGAACAATTTTCAAATCCAGCATTGTATCTTCACCTTTGCATCTTTCGTTGTATATCGCACATACAATGTGCAACATACAACCTGCGGACCCCAGCCACTTATCCACCACAACACATTCTCCTTTCGCATCCGGCTTGTATGTGTGCCTTTGTATCTTTGTGATGTACATTATGCCTTTGTATCTTGATGATGTACATTTCCTCTTGTATATCGCCCTTGTATCTTTACGATGTACATTCCCTTTGCATATCACCATTGTATCTACCCGTTGTATATCAAATATACAACACAATATACATGCAATCTCTTTGATACAAGTAGGGAATCTAACCTGGAATATGCGATATACAACCACATTTTTACCACCAGAAATGCACCCGAATGACATATACAAGCCCGATATGCATATAACTGATTTTTCACTTTTCTAAAGCCAATTGAAATTTCTTTTCGGGCCCGCCAATGTACATCTGCACTTGTACATTCAAACATACAAATGGCCATGTACATACAAAGATACATACATACAACTGTGAAGGCCGATAGACTTAGAAATTTTTTAGAAGGTTTACAATGAAAATGCATGCAGATTTTTAGCTCGAAACCTTAACTCCAGGCGCAGGCACCAATAGTATTGAAGACAACGTTGCCAACTAATGAGAGAAGCAGAAAGTGAACAACAAAGGATACAACAAAATGAGGTTGTCACATAAAGATATCATAAACATAGAGCAGATATAGAACTTGAAGAATTGGAATTACAAAATTGGCAACAACCAAATATGATGAGAAAAGTCATCCACAAACATCTCAACAACTCAATGTCCTTGAAAGAGAAGAAAGACAAAAACCTAATGGGTCAAAAGCTAATATTGATTTTAATGTTGAAGATGAAAATTCAAGATCAATAGATTTTGTACTTGAAACACCAAAATAACTCCTGGACATGACATGAATCTATTTGTTCAAATTAATGTACTAAATGTGTAATTTTTGTATTCATATCAACATTAAACACCAATAGCATGCAATTTTTACAAATTAATGTGAATGTTGTAACTTTACACTTATAACTATGTGTTTTCAAATATTATGTAGGTATGGCTCCACCTAGGTTGAATGTTGAATCTGACGAGGAATGAAGACATGATGAGGAACAAAGACAACACCGAATGGAATATTAAAGAGTATATCAAAGGGAATATTGAAGATGTCAATGCCAACAAGAACTTAATCAGTTAAATGCTAATGAACTGCTTCACACTAATTTCAGTACTTTCCAAATGCATTTTTGAAATGGAATAAATAGTTTTGTTTCACCAAACATGTGCTATATTTGTCAAGAATATTACCTTGGAATAAGGGTTTTTGGGACACCTCAAGGTCCTATATGCAATAGGTGTCAACAAGAAAGAGACAATAATTAATTTTCAGCATCAAATAATATGGATCCTAGCCCACAACCAAAAGAGCTTGCAAACTTGACATAGGTAGAAGAAATGTTGATAGAACGTGTCAATCCAATCCTACAAGTGACACATGCAACTGGTAGACAATATAAATACAAGAGACACACAATAAGTTTTCCACAAGATGTAAAAGAAATTTCAAAGGTTTTGCCACATGGAATAGAAGATTTGCCAATCATTATTGTTCAAAGGAGGGATCAACGTGGCACAAATTATAACTTTACAGTTAATAGAGAGCGGGTATATAAGGAACTCAAATACAAAATTGAACATGACAAGTTTTACTCTAATGTTCAAATTGATGAAAATGCTCTCAGTGGTCTCTCACCAAACTCCTCTCATCAAACTCAAATCAAAATATCTTTGACCAACTAAATTCAGTGCATATGGAGTTTGATTTTAATGCAAATGAAGTTATATTTGTGGGTCCATTAATAGAGATCGATGAAGGAAACATCACTGATCACACAACATCAATGGCTTCTAAACCACCTAATGTTTGTAGAGAGATGGAATTAATCCATGCATGGGTGAATAACCTTGATGCATATTCAAGGGCATTAATGGATTGGCCAACAAAATTGATTCATCTCCTATCATTGAATATGTGACATTAGGCTTACTTGATATGGCATTTACAACATTATTTCCTGATGGTAGATGCGATTGGCTAGAACCACGCATTAGATGAGTACATCTGCATGAATATGTCAAACATCTATTTTTCTATAGGGATCATCGTTTTGGTTGACACCCATGGTTTAGATATTATGTGATGAATAGGATCACGAGACTACGTGCACAAAATTCATCTGTAGTGTTTGTCAAAAGAAATCTTTAAGATATGCCAATCACCATCAATGAGCTACTTGAACATATGGAAAATGTGCCCTAGTCCCGTTTAGTTGATTGTTTGATGAGGTTTGGAACAACCTTAAGGGGTACAAGGTCATATTGGGAAAAATGTCATGTAGAGTTAGCTGACATGCTTCAACAAATTGGTTCACCGACAAGATTCTTCACTTTGAGTGCAACAGATATGTACTGACCTGATTTGCATGCACTAATGCCTGGAACACCACCAATTAATGCAAGAGAAGCCCAAAAATGGAGAAAAAAAATGTTATTGATTATCCTCATATAGTTGCACACTACATGTACCTACGACATACAATTTTTAGAAAACAGATTCTAGAAAAAGGAATGAAAATAAAAGATTATTGGTCTAGATATGAATGGAAACATAGAGATTCACTGCATGTGCATGGATTCATATGGATAGATGGAGCACCAAATATTGATAATCTTGATTGGAAAAATGAGCAGTAATGAAAAAGTGTAGAGAAATATTTCCATTCTATTATTCATGCATGGAATCCTAGAGAAGATCCACATCAACGAAACATACAGGTATGTTATCAGTCCTTTATAAATTAATATTTTTTATATTATATAAATATCAAAGTCCTTTAAAGGCATAATCTTATACTTATGTTGTGTAGTGTTATTTTTTTTATCTTAATGTTAATTAATTTTATTATAGAATTATTTCCAATTAGGAGTTTAATTGATTTTACCATATAATTTTATTAAATTAAGAGTTATTCTAAAATTAATTAGATGTTATTTATATTTTTTGTAACAAAATTCAAAACATTTTTTCTTCCAAAACTAAAAAAATTACAACATTCAGTAATTGTGGTACATCTGGTTCACGTTTATGGGTCAAGCTGTCGTTGTTGAACTATTGTACCCACTACCTAAAATACCTACAACAATGACATTTGTGGCCGTAGGGAAATGAGTTCATCTCAGAATGAACATCTGAGAATAGTAGTGTCTTCGGTAGCTTTCAATTTCTTTAGATTGCCTCAAAAACATGTACAACTATGCCATAAAGCAGAATCAGATATAGTTCATTTCCCACCATTAATCCTACTGAGAAAAGTTCATGCAAGTTTTAACCAGTTTCAACAACATGTAAAAAATAAATTCAACAAACAGAATCATAAAGCATGAAAGATGGAACATAAGACTTGAACACATAGATTTATGTGGGGAAAACCCTTACGAGTAAAAAACCCCACACTCCAAAAGCGTAGACCCATTGTATTATTCAGCAACTAGAAAACATAGTTACAATACAATTCAGGCACTAAGCCTTTCATGGAGATTAACATCATGTTCCATCTGGAGATAGTTCGATAGCATAACCCCTCTCCAACTCAGTTTCTCTCTCTCAAATTGACCCGTTGTTTCAATGTATTTAACATTACAGCATTATTCTAATCATTTCAACCATTCTACATTCCATGCTACACCAGAACCTAGTCATTTTAGTTCCAGTAGGAAAATGGTTTTAATTTGGTTTAACTAAACAGACATGTCAAACTATCGAAGAGACTCAATCCAAACTCCCTCTAAAATGTCCAAGTCATTCATTTACAACTCATAGCCAATTATCGCTTTCTCGCTTAGTCTGGCTGGGTCCCACCAAGGCACCCGTAGGCTGGCGGGTTACACAGTCGCCAATAGCGCACTCACGCATGCCTTTTATTGGGCCCCATTGTGGAGCCTGCGGGCTTGTGAAACACTGACACTTGGCATCCCCCCACACTATCGTAGAGGTAGGGAGGGGTCCCACCAATGGTACTGCGGGGCTGCAAGGAATACACTGTATCAACATATTGAGGGGACTATATTTCATGTCCCAATGATACAATACTGTCACACCGATGTAACTACACCTGAATGCTAGTACATTTGACTTGACGAAGAATGTACTGGCCACCAATCAACACTAGAAGTCATTGTAGCAACATTTAAGATGTCCACCATCTCAGGAAACTAATCCAGCCATCCTCCAAAGGAAAGGAATGAGCCATGGTGTATCTACAATAGTCTAAACCAAGACACCTCCAATAGATCCAACTAACAGCAAGGGATACAACATACTGCCATCACTCCACTATGCTCACAACTTATACAAGAGCATCAACAACATCAACTCGAAAGCTTCAACCTGAACACAACCGTGAAGTCATTCTCTAGAAATAAGATAGAACATCAGCTAGAACAAACAACCAAAAAACTGACTGCTTCCATCCAACTGAATAGAAAACCCACTTGAATGAAAATAGCACACACATCTAGTGCTAAAACATCCAGCCAATCCATACATCAAGGTATCAAAGAACATAGTAAGCTAATGCCATAAACATAGCCAACCCATCAACTGCAAATGCAAGCTCCATGTGTCAACCAGTCGAAGAAGACCAAACACCTCCAAGAACTCCCACTGCATGGGTAATGCAAATTTGAAAAAGATCAAGGCATACTAAGTCTACCAATAGCATCATATATAAAGTGTAAACATCATGTAGCATCAAGGAACATCCATAACGATATGCAAAACCTGTAAGAACAACTCTCACCACAAGTCTCCATAGCTCTCCTAAGTTCTCCACACCCAACAAAGGAAAGAGATAACAGAACCTCAAACCAATGTAATGTGAAACAAACCATCCAAGAAGACAACTAAGACAAAAGGGAGAATCACATCACATCATGTACCTGTAGAAAATCCTTCTACATACACCTCTAAATGCCAACTGTGTCAAGTAAGATCTCCTCCATAAAACCCCAAAGAGAACAACATAACAACACCCAAAGTTGTTCAATCTCAAGACAAACACAACATATATATATATATATATATATATATATATATATATATATATATATATATATATATATATATATATATATATATATATATATTATAACTACCTGAATGTAAGCTTCTCAAAGAAGATCAAACTACTATTGAATACAAAGATACTAAGAGGGGGGTGAATCAGTATTCTGAAAAACTTTTCATTCACAGATTCTTTAATCCATTTACCAAACTCAATAATATGAAAGCAAAGTAAACACAATAAGAACAACCATAAATTCATAACACATAGACACTAGGATTTTACGTGGAAAACCCAAGAAGGGAAAAACCACAGTGAGTGTTAGCTCACAATATATTATGATAGCAATATTGAATTACATAAAGGCTCACTGCCCAAGGACTCACTATCTAGAGAAGTCTCACTACAATAGGCTCACTGCCAAATAGAAGAGAAGAAAATATAGAAAGAAGTGGCTCACTACCAGGAAAGGATTGCTATGAGTGCATCTCCAAAATGATGTGGTGCAGTACCGATTTGCTCAGTATACAGATTCAAATGACTTCATTCTGTTTGCCCTGCTTTTCTGCTCTACTTCACATATAATTATGTCCTTCTTCCTTTACTGTCTTTTTGCTAATTACAAAACTGCCTTAGGTCACATAGTCATGGAATTCACATTCTACTCACACTACACCCCCAACACTGAAATCCATCGAGTATATATATAACTGTAACAAGATTTAACTCAAAACTAGGTCGGCAAGCCAAACATGAAACGTGTATACAATTGTTATACCTGGTTGGCTTGATCTTGTGCACAAACAACAATGTGGACCCAAACAAACATACAATAGTCTTCATATAGGTCGGCATCAATCGTTCAACCTCTTAGATTTATTATTTAAACAATACATCTTCTCTGGATATAGATCTAACATGTCTGTCGGCTTGTCCCTTAAGAACACACTTGACCAATCTATCTATCACATTATAACTCCCACTACGGACCATATGAGACTCTAAAATTCATATCCAACATTCATCATTAACTTCTTAACATACCTTCAGAACCACAGGACATAATAATCCTTTATGGCAAAATGTGGATCTTGGAATTGTTTCTCTATCACAGTGAAACACTGTCAATCTGGAAGCTGATACTGGAGAACTTGTAGGATGTGATATGTTGAGCTTCAAAAGCTATAACTCTGGATTTAGGTATTCATGGTATGTATCTTTGTTTCTTTAGAATTGCAAGACAAAATATGCCACATCGGAGGAATATGGACCCTTTTACTTTGGTACTGTGCACTGTTCCTGACTTAACTTTGTTCACTTGGACTTAGATATTTCACCATATGACTTCTAGAGGAAGTCAAGATTTGAACACTAGAATATGTAATCACTAGGTAGCTATGAACGACATACTTGAACTGCATACAAATGTCTTTAACTACAGAGGCATACCATCTGAAACACTGTCACTTACTTTGTATAATGTATACTACCCATACTTAGTCATTTATTCTTCTCGAGTAAAGTCTCTTTGTCATGTTGGTAGAAACCCTTTGCCTTGTTGCCATCAATGACAACATTCAACATTCATCAGAGCAGTGTCTCTTGCCAACAATCTCCCCCTTTGGCATTGATGGTAACACTTAGTGAAAAATGTTTATCTGCTCCCCCTTTCTATATACACTCTATTTTTCTTCTCCCCCTTTAGGCGTTTGCCCATTTTTCACTGATTCTCTTCTCCCCCTTTGACATCAATGGCAAAGGTGTATGTGCAAATATCAAAATTCTATTAAGACAACAAAACTACAAAATTGTCATATTATGCCACATATGTACAGGTACAATCTTCAACTTAATTTGTTGTGGATTGTAGGAAATCATTGAAAATGGTCTTGATTTGAGCTAGCTCTCCATCCTAACTCTTCTTTGCATTTTCCAAAATTTGAATATGGCCATTTATTAGGAAGACTAATTTCTCTGCCTTTTGTACATTAGAGGGTGTGTCAATTATTGTACTTACATTCAGTGCTTCTACTGCAAGATTTGACATTGAGTCTAGCTTAGGACTTATTAGCCCTCTTAATTGACACATTCTGCTCTTCATTTGATTCCTCTTATTTATTAGGCTACTTATGTTATCATGAATACTAATATCTTGTATCTCTTTGCTACTTGTTGACTCAACTGCTGAGTCAAATGATTTGGAGATATTTACCAACTGTAGTTCCTAATCCTTGATCTTTTCTTCTAACTCCTTTGTGGCTTCCAACCATGATAAACAAAATTTGTACAAATCACAAGCTTCTTTTATGACACTCTAGATATACCTTTTATTCCATTGTCCAACAAAGTTTTATCATTGACTAACATGGTCTTCAACTCAACTAACCTTATTTCATCAAATTCTTTTCTAACTTTTGTCTCTGTAGACTTCTCAAAAGATTCAAAGTGTGAACTTATAGATTTGATTAGGCCTTTGAGTTGATCCATTGGTAGCTATGATATGTCCTTTTGGTATGAGGGCATCAAATTCTCTAGAATGACAGATGCTTCACCAATTAACTCACTATCCTTTATGTGTGACTTCAACATTTCTTCTTGTGCCTTTGCTTGCACAATTGATACTAGTTTGAATTTCTGTACAAGAGATAATAAGACCAAATTTATTGGTCCTTGTAAGAGCTCAAACTCATCCAAATCTTGTTCTCTTTCCAAAGATTCCCTTACAGAATCACCTGGGGTAGTAGTAGCATCTCTTGTCATTTCTTTAGACACTTCTTGATTTTGTTCTAAAGGTTCCATGTCCATGTTCTCTTGTTGACCAATATTTTGTTCTGGAGCAGAGCTCTTCTTAGCTTGATCAAGTTCTTGATTGTCAACTTTGATTTGATCATCAATCTTTTCCTTATTTGCCTGATCAAATGCAGAGGATTGTCCTTCTTTCTTAGTTTTCTCAGGGATTTTCTCTATCTTTTATTCATTCATTTCCTTGATTTCATCAATTTTCTCCAAATCTTGATCCATATTATCTTTAGGAACAAAGGTGTCAACATCAACATTTATATCCTCTTTGTTGGAAACAACTAGGATGTTAAGATCCTTTAGGATCTAAAAAATTGTTAGCTCTATGTTTTTCACAAATTCCTCAGTGTTCCCTACCATTAGAGTGTTGACTATTCTTTTTATCTCAATTTTATCTCCAAATAACTTGAAAACTTTTGCTCTTTCCTCAGGGGTCACATTCTGACAAAATTTAATCAATGAGCTTTCTCTTACCTCCCAATCCTTGGTCATTGCTTCCTCCTTCTTAGCAATCAACATGCTTGCCAGGCCACCAGGAAGATCAAAGACTACCTCAATGAGGGCTTTGTTATAAATCTCCAAAAATCTAATGACAACAACCTCTATGATATCTTTGTCTGCATCATCATAATCATCATACAGTTGTGCTATAGGTTTCAGATTTCCATCAACTGTAATGGCTTTTAGGACATCTTCAAGGTTTATTGTGGCCTCCTTTTCTTTAGACTCTGCTATCTTCTCCTTCTTTTGTTGTCAGAGGCTTCAGTTGTCTTTGCTTTCATTTTCTTAATCTCCTCATCTGATTCAGTTTCTTCCTCATCAACCTCTATGCTGACATGCTTCCTCTTGGCTTTTGTTTTCTTTCTCTTGTATCTTGTTGCAGGGGCTTCCACACTTGCAAAAGGTGTGGGTCTGGTAGAAGCAATTGCAGTCTCAGTAGAGGTAGAACATCTAGTCCTCCTTTTTGTCACAGTGGGATTTTCTGGTTTCTTCTTAGGCTCATTTGGAGCCTCAACCGGTTTGCTTTCCTTATTTTCTTTTGCTTCCCTTTCTGCTTGTGCCTTTTCTCTAGCTTCAGAGATTTGTTCTTGATGGTGATAGGTTGTCATTGATGCCAAAAGGTCTTGTGTTCTCAAGATTGATGTCAAAAGGTATTGAGAGAGTTGAGTTGTTGTTGCATCTTCACAAGGTATCATCAGGATTGCAGGACTGACACAGGTTGTTAATGATCATGCATTTCAGGTGTTCATAATGTTTCTTCATGGTTAAAGTGAATTTAGTTATATGAAGTTGTTGTTTCATGATGCCATATGAAGTTGTTGTTTCATGATGTTTTTACTTGATCAGGATATCTTCATGATACTTTGGAATAAGAGGATTAGATTAGAGATACTCAGGAGTTGAATTGAATCAATTAGAAGGTAGCTTCATGTCATGACTGAGTTCACATTATGTGATAGTGTCTTGGCTAGATTTCTTAATGTTGTCAGGATGTTAAGTCATAAAAAATGGTTTTATGTTGTGTGGATAGTGTTGGTGTTGAAAGTTGTTTGATACTTCATGATATGATGTGTGTACAAGATCTCTTCATAATGATAATGTACTATACATGTTGCAAGGTAGGATTTCATAATTCTCATTATGAAAATGCATCATTGTAGTCAGGTTTACAGGGCAGATATTGTGGCAGGTATGAACAATGTTTAGCAGAGAAGTGTTTTGACAAAGATTGACAATGTATTATGCATAAGGGTTGTGAATTCCAAATAGATTTAATTTCCTTAAGTCTTATTTCTGCCCATCATTCATGGTGATCACTTTTGTTATAATTTGCTGTTGACTTGAGATCTCAGGTCATCTTACTAAAGGAAACCTACAGAAGGGGGTTTAAGTCATTGTTTAAACTGGCCCCTTTCACCATGTTAACTTGCTAAACTAGTCATGTCTTAACATGAGCGGTAAAAGGACTTTCTAATAGGAGTTCGACATATCTATTAGATCTTAGGCTTATATTCGGTGGAATGAAGAAAAAGGCACGATTTATGCCTTAGTAAAGACATCCAACATGTATGTTTAACAAGCCATTAACTTTTATAAAGACATAAGTGAAGATGTGGAGCACGGCTTTGTAAAGGTTTTTTTAATGACCATTTTAGCCCGTCATGCCTTAGAGGCCGATTAAATTTTGGTTGATATTTAATTTTTTAAAATTAAAAAAAAAAAAACTCCTATTTTGTTGGGATAAAGGCTTGAGTTCAAATTTAGATATTTTTTTTGTGGCTAATTTTAGCATGATTTAAGAGGGGATACAAAAGCAATTTTTGTGGAACCATTTACTCTATTTTTATGAAGATTCCTCCTATATTTTTGTATACTCTTGTTCAAAGAAAAGAAGGTTTTTTATTGTGTTTGGAGTTGAAGGAAGAAGTTGAAGAAGTTTTTTTTTATGGCAGATTACTTGAAGATTTTATATTGAGAAGTTTAAGAGTTTTTTTTGTTTGAGAATTTGCAGAGATTTTTTGGAGCTATTGAATTGATTTACTCTTGCAGATTGAGAAGACAAATAGAGAGAAAAGAAAAATTGGATCAAGAAATTTTTATACAAGGTTTATGAAGATAAAATGGAGCTAATTTATCTTGTGAAAAAATCATATTGAAGAGTTTATTTGCAGGATATGAAGAGTCTTGTTGAAAAATGAAGAGCTTGAAAAGATGAAAGAGATTTTGAAGGATCATTTTTGCACATAAGATGAAAAAGATTACTTTTATTATTTCTTGCAGGGAATATGAATGGTTTTACAGATGGAAGATGAAGTTGGTCAGACAGGGCATTGAAAGAACAGATCAAGTTTTTAGAAATGTGTTTCTTTACAGAGAGTATAAAGAGATACAGAATGTTTTTTTCTTTAGAATAGGATCAATTTTTGAAAGAGAAGTATAAGACATTGTAAATTAGATTTTCTTCTTGCAAATGGATTTTTGCAGATATTATTTTTGATATGTTTGCAGGGAAAAAGTAAATGAAAAGACATTGAAGACAAAATATTCAGATTGAAATGAATATGAAAGATCAATGAATTTTTGTAGAGGAAAGGAATATGAAAAGTTTTTTTCTTCGTAGGAGGAAGGACATTCATTCTGTATAAAATTGTTTTTCAGGAGCATTGATGATCAAGTCTTGTAAGACAGAAATGAAACAGACAGAGTAAAGTAGTGTTGTTGAGCATATTGGAATACAGGATTGATATGCAGTGTTGTTGAATGGAGGATTAGAATACAAGATTGATATGTAGTGTTGTTGAATGGATCTGATTAATTTGCAGAGAAAATTGTTTATAGAGATTTGTATATGGAGCTTGTTTGCAGAAGTATGTAAAAGAAAATGGTCTTGATTTGAAAATCAAATAGGAGGTATAAGGTTGTATACAATGGTGCAAATATGATTGAACAACAATCATGTCTTGTACACAAAGTTTGATGTTTTGTTTATAGTGATTGTGTTTGCCAGTGAGGCACAGTATGCCTATGAGGCTTGTGGTCACTGAGACCTTGGTCAGTGAGACCTCTGTATATGTCAGTGAGACATTTGTAAGAAGATTTTTCATTTAAGCCAGTGAGGCAGTTCTGGAGTGGTTTTTCTACCCCTGGAGGGTTTTCCACTCATACATATCTTGTGTCATGATTCATATTGATCATCTTTGTGTGTGTTTGATTTACTTATAAAGTTTTGTTCTTTTTCTGTATTCATAGTCATGTGCATTTTACAAATCAATGGTATCTTTCTTTTGAGCTCTGAAAGTTGAAGTTTAAACAAAGGTTTTGAAAATTCACACAACACTGATTCACCCCCCCTCTCAGTATTGCCCTTGATTCCTACAGTTCTTTCGTAAAGCCCTTGCTCTAGGCAATTTCTTCTGCTCTTTTCCTTGCCTTCCTCTGAATCTCTGGCATTCTCAAGTCAACATGAACTTTTACAGACAATTCCTCATAGGTTCCAAATATTTTCTTAGAGGGGTCCTTAGGTTTGCTTAGCATGAGCACTGCATATCCATCTAGCACATCTGCTACAACTTCATATCCCATTGGCATAATTCACACTCTCTTGGGCTCAACTGCCTCCATCATACATTGATCTTTATTCACAATAAAGAAAACACCATCTTTATATTTTTCAACAATTGTCTTAGGGATTCCTTCCCTGGATTGCATTACCCTTTGGAATTTCTTGAAATAGCCCCATAGGGCTGTAGATTGTGCATCATGACTTCCTATGCCATTTAAGTGATTTATAATTTGTACTGCAACCTGTTTATGACTTGTCCAAATCAAGCTTTTTATCATTGGTAGCTCTTGCATAAAATAGAAGAATAGACAAAGAATAAGAGTACCTAATTTGAATGGATATTATGTTCATTTGTCTTCTTAAGATTCTCCATCAGCTATTGTCAAAGTAATTCACAAAGATCATAGTTTGCATTTTCCTTAATCATCTCATAGGCTGTATATATAGCGGTACCAGAGACAAAATTCTTCCGGTTGGTGAAATAGATTTTGTAGCCCAGCCATGGATGCAAATCTTACATCATGATCTTATATATCATTGATTGTCAATGCCCTTTTGTCAAATTTATCTCTGGTGGTTGCTATCACTGTTTCATTCTTCACAGATTTTAACAATGGTAATCATGAATGGTCTCTCCAGCCACATGAATTCATCAAGGATCCTGCTCAAAATATACTATACCCATTTGTCCTCTACGAATGTAGGGAAGTCTATGTACTGAATGAATTTCTTCACCTTCAATGCCTTATAGTCTTCCTTCAAATCAAATTTTTTGCTGCTCAAGTGCTTCACATATAAGTCAAAAAACCTACTATCACCAAACTCTTCTAGGGCAACATGAATGTATGCCCTAACATCTTCCGTATGCATCACTCCAAAAGGTATTTTTGAAAACACACCATTTGGGTCGACCTTTGTTGACTTGAAGGAGTGTTTCTTGAATTTTGGCCTTGGTCTCTTAGTTATATAAACCACTTGTGGTGTTGCCATTTCCACTAAGACTCAAGCAAATTTACAGTAGAGTTTCAAACTAAAAAATACCTCTTTTGTCGAATTAGGGTTTCACTTGAGATAGACTTGACTTGCTTTGAATCTATATATGCCTCAAAATGACATGATTCGGTCTAGATAAATATTCTTAATATTTATTCCTTTCTAATTCCTTTATCAATAAATAAATAAATAAATTTATTTATTTGATTCATATTCTTCCAACAATTAAATAAAATCCTTTATTTAATTCAATTCTTCCCAAACAATTAAATAATTCTTAATTATTTAATTAAATCAAATCATTCTTCCAAATTTGAATAAATCAAATCAAATTTATTTCAATCCTTTCAATCTCCAAAAATAAAATATAATCAAATGTTTTATTTATTCTTCCAAAATCATTCTAAATTAAATAATTCCAATTATTTAATTATTTCTTCCAATAATATCTTCTCTAAATTTAAATAAATCAAATATTTATTTAAGTTGTCTTTTTCTTGTAAATTGAGTTATCTCTAAATATAATTCAATCTTTGTGCACATGCAATTAAATATTCCTAATATTTAATAAAGCAAAATATCTTCTTATTCTCATGCAAATCTCTTCTTCTTGTTTTAAATCACTTAACTGATTATTATATTCTTTTAATTGCTTTAACTAATTATTCTATTCTTAGCAAATCCTCTCATGCAAAAGAAAGCAAGACACATGTCTTTTTCTTATTCGTTGCACGTTCCTCAACTATTCTCAATCATTGATTTTCTCATTCTCTCTATACTATTGATCTCTTCTCTCCCAAGTCTATAAATTGAACCCTGTTCTTCCATTTCATTCATCCAAGATTTAAGTATCGTTACTTTACAGGAATTACAGCGTGCTATTGGCACCAATTCCTTCATTGCTTGTGATCACATTCGTTACTACACACCACTATCATCGTTGTGAAGCTTCTCTTCATTGCGATATCATCATAGCCATTCCCAATTGACATTCTTGAAGCATAGCAAGGAAGTGCACTCTCTGAGGGCCCTATTTCATACATGCAAGATCAATTGTGATAGGCGATCAATGGAAGCTTTGAATTAAGGAGGTTTGCTTTGTTGTTGTTCATTATTTATTGAATCTTCTTTGTTCTCCATTTCATTGATTTTTGGGTATCTTGATATTTGATATTATTGATTATTCATTTGAATCCAATTTTCCCTTAACAGAATCGCTTAGGAAATCATTGTAGTTGCTTGGAATTTCACTCCAGTTCTCCTTAGAAACTTGAATGTAAAGTGATTAACCTTTTGAATCTGAGCCTTTTAACCTTTGATTGTCTTTAACCTAATCGTCATAAATGTAGTCCTTCAAAAAGTTGTCAAACACTTCTCAGTTAAGCCCAGTTAATCAAGATTGCTCTGCAATGCCCCACATTGGATCCTTTTCTACCAGAATTTCTTTCAAAAGATTTGTTATATAAATATTTTCATCATATCTTCATGTCAGATTCCAACACTTACTATCTAACTAGGGGATTAGAATTTTCAATACAACTCCCCCTGAGCCAGACCTCCCAATTTACTTCCTGGAGGAAGTATTTGCACCAAAGGCTAGTGCAGATCCATCCTTGACTTCATTAACATCCTTCTTAATCTAGACTTTGCTCATTTCCCTCTTGATTTCCCCTAGATCAATCTTGTTCTTACCTTTGTCTTCTCTCTACTCTTTTTTCCTCTTTTCTATAGGATAGTCTCTTTTCTCATTCTTGCTTCTGCAAAATCTTGCAATATGTCCAAACTTATTACGATTGTAGAATACCACATTCCTTTGTCCTTGATTCCTTTTGTTGATTGGATTCATTCTTGTTCTGCATTGGTTAGCCATATGCCCAAATCTATTGCATGCAAAAGACTTCCCATTGAAGGATTGAGTATTCCTTATATAGTTAAAACCATTCGTTACCAGACTTCTGCACTCATTTGATCTATGACCAATTCTCTTGCAATTGAAACATTTACCAAAGAATGATGGACCATTTTGATTCATTCTACTCCTACATTGAGTGGCATTATGACCAAATTTATTGTAATTAAAATAATAGCCATTGAAAAATGGGTACCTTTGAGCATTTGGTTGACTCACTGGAGGTCCTCTAGATCTTCTTCTTTGATTCTGGAACTGGTTGCCTTTGTTTTCCTTCATCTCAATGTTTTCTTGATCTGATTTAGAACTTTCTCCTTTTTCAAATCCCAAGCCTTTCTTGTCATCTGAGCTTTTCTAACTTTCAATCAATTCCTCAAGCTTTGCAGAGTTTATTTTGAATTTTTCTTTGTAGCTATTAGTTGCTTCCAGATCATATTTTAGAAGCAACACATCTTTTCCCAATTTTTCACATTCCTCAGACTTATCTTTCAACATTTGATTCAAGTGTTTCTTAGCTTTTTCTTTCTCTTCAACCAACCTTGTTAAGTTATTTAGGATTTCATTTGCTTCAAATAATTGTTCATTTAGCTCTCTATTCCTATCCTTTGATCTATTAACTTGCTCTCTTAGCTTCAAGATGCATTCATCTGCATCTTTGACATTTTCTTTCAAATCCTGGATCTTTGCTTCATACTTATCAAGATGCTCAAGAGTTGTTTTTAATTCTTGATCAACTATTTCATTACTTGGAGCAGGATACCTTCTAGCTTCCATGAGTATTCTTTCCCAGTTCTTCCTCAAGTTGTTAGACTTCTTCCAAGGAACTTGGCTCTGATACCAATTGTTTAATACAAATAATACTGAGAGGGGGGTGAATCAATATTCTAAAAAACTTTTCATTCACACATTCTTTAATCCATTCACCAAACTCAATTATATGAAAGCAAAGTAAACACAAGAAGAGTAGCCACAAGTTCATAACACATAGACACCAGGATTTTATGTGGAAAACCTAAGAAGGGACAAACCACAGTGAGTGTTAGCTCACAATATATTATGATAGAAATACCAAATTACATAAAGGCTCACTTGCTTAGGGATCACTACCCAAGGACTCACTGTCCAGATAAGTGCTCATTGCAATAGGCTCACTACCAAATAGAAGAGAAGAAAATATAGAAAGAAGTGGCTCACTACTAGGAAAGGACTGCTACAGGTGCATCTCCAAAATGCTGTGGTGCAATACCGATTTGCTTAGTATACAGATTCAAATGAATTCAAAATGTCTGACCTTCTTTTCTGCTTTGCTTCACTTATACTTCTATCCTTCTTCCTTTACCGTCTTTTCACTAATTACAGAACTGCCTTAGGTCACATACTCATGGAATTCACATTCTACTCACACTACACCCCCAACACTAAAATCCATCGAGTATATATATATATCTGTAACAAGATTTAACTCAAAACTAGGTCGGAAAGCCAAACACGAAATGTGTATACAACTGTTATACCTAGTCAACTTGATCTTGTGCACAAACAATAATGTGGACCCAAACAAACATACAATAGTCTTCATATAGTTCGACATTAATCATTCAACCTCTTAGATTGATTATTTAAACAATATATCTTCTCTACATATAGATCTAACATGTTTGTCGGCTTGTCCCTTAAGAACACACTTGACCAATCTATTTGTCACATTATAACTCCCACTGCGGACCATATGAGACTCTAAAATTCATATCCAACATTCATCATTGACTTCTTAACATACCTTTAGAACCACAAGACATAATAATCCTTTATGGCAAAATGCGGATCTTAGAACTATTGCTCTGTCACAGTGAAACACTGTCAATCTGGAAGCTGATATTGGAGAACTTGTAGAATGTGATCTGTTGAGCTTCAAAAGCTATAACTCTGGATTTAAGAATTCATGGTATGTGTCTTTGCTACTTTAGAACCGCAAGACAAAATATGCCACAACAGAGGAATGCAGATCCTTTTTCTCTGGTACTGTGCATTGTTCCTTAACTTTGTTCACTCGAACTTAGATATTTCACCATATGACTTCTGGAGGAAGTTAGGACTTGAACATTGGAACATGTGATCACTAGGTAGCTATGAACGACATACCTAAACTACATACAAATGTCTTTAATTATGGAGGCATAGCATCTCAAGCACTATCACTTACTTTGTATAATGTATACTACCCAAACTTAGTCATTTATTCTTCTAGAGTAAAGTCTCTTTGCCATGCCGGTAGAAACCCTTTGCCTTGTTGCCATCAATGACAACATTCAGCATTCATCAGAGTAGTGTCTCTTTCCAACAACTAATCCATTTACCATATGAGGAAATTGACCCATAAACCATCTCCTGACAGTCCTCATCATAAATGAAAAATGCAATCTCAAGGAGATAACCATGCTATCTATCACTCACAATGAATCCTCCAGAACCATCTATTAGCAGTTCAAGATCCATGTCCATGAAAGATAAGGTGTATATACTCATGCTAAACCATCCTCAAATGAGTCTCCATAATCAATGACCATGAATCAACTCAATCCTATGAGAACCAAAGCATGAAACATAACACATCTGAAAGATATAATGGGCAAATACCTTTCAAATAATAAACTACCGAATAGACCAAGAGTGGGGAATGAGAAAGCTCCTCCAGGATATGCAAACCATCATGACTCCTCCAAGAGCAATCTCCTCATAGTTCTCTATTAAACTCACGTCCAACCAAGGTGTAGGCTTCTCAAACTTTCTGCTGAAATCTCATCAAGAATAACCATCTCAACAACATTTCTCTCTTCTTAAGAGAAATACAACCTCACCTCATTCTCCATGTATCCATGAGCACCTATAAACAATCATCTCATGCTAAACTCCAAATGCATGATTGCACCATCATGAAGTTCTCCAGCATATGACCAATGCACCCAAAACACAGAGAATCACTAGACCACTATCAAAGCTCCAATCATTTGAATCAGGAACTTATCATGACATCATGATCTTACTATCCCCCTTAGGAGATCGTAGGCTCCAAGTGAACACTCCATGGTCTCAAGAGCAATGCATCATGTCAAAAGTATAATCCAAAATAGGAATATACCATGATGTATAATAAACCAAACTCTAAACCAACATCACCTATCAAGCACCACCAACACCTCAACTAAAGACTCCACGAGTCCTCCATGGCTCCAAGATGTTACACATCTTCAAATAGTGCCCCTACAAATGTGAAAGAACCCTTCTACAACAACAGGATCTAAGAGCTCCTCCTAGAAACATCTACAACACTAAAGAAGATCATCCATCACCAAGTGACAAATTCACAGTCATTACCAGAGCTCTCACTGAACTGTGACAACTGAGCTATCCAAACACCATGACCAAATCATCTACTAATCTGAAAATCCTCCAAGTCCATACAATTACACGTCCATCTGACAATCATACCAAGTGACACCAAGATCTTCAAACCAAGCAGAAAATATGCCATCACTGTCAAAAGCTTATACAAAACTGTGTATCCAAGCTATTCATGGCATCATGATACACATGCTACAGGTCCTCATCACCGACTATCTAGGTACCCAACATCATCCATCTTCTCATCTCAAAGCAACCACACTAATGCACAAGTGACCACAGATAAGGCTAGCTAACAAGTTTGTATCATCACAGAATCAAACCTCATGGATATAGACAATCCACTTACGAGTTATCCCACAACAAATGTGTAGGTAAAGACAACCCACAATATTGCACAACCCGTAGATCCAACCAGTGCACCATGTAAACTCACTATCACACTAGAAACCGCAAATATGAGATCTCAAATAGAATAACTATGTAGATAGCATGACTCAAACACTAGATTACTTACAAATCCAATTTACTAGATATGTCCATAACTCGAGCACCATAGTCTAGGAAACCAAAAGCATTACCACAAAAATGCTGAGTGACTAATCACATACCAGCACCCCCATGTAGAGAAAGAATCTCACCTTCTTAACACCATTCTTGAAGCATACATGTAAAATTGCAACTATCTCATCTAGTAACGCCCCAAAAGCCAGGGTCTAAAAATAGCTTACCAGTAGCTCCACAAAACCACAAGTTTTTCTTGACCGTGTAAAACCTGCAAAACCACTATGTTCGAGAACACCCATGCACATCATATCCACTTCACATCTGGATGACTCAAAAGTATGAATCAATAAAACCATAATAGTTAAACCAGAATGATGAATTATCATGAATATGCATAACCATAGATTTTAGGAAAAACTATAAAACCCTCAGATCCAAGGAACATGAATCTGACTATGCAAGTACAAAACATCCTTAAAAGGAAACAACAGTTTAGGAACTTCAGGCCCACTTGTAGGTCCACTACACAACCACCAACATGCACATGCATTTGTAAGAGTCAAGCTATTACATAAGCTTCCATATCATCCAATGATCAACTCCATGGCCTACATGCAATCGGGGTAACAAAAAACAACGCCTTCCAATACCAGGAATATATACCCAGCATAAGCACATTACTCCATGGCTGAGAAACAACACAAGGTTCTCCATATCACCAGGGAGCCTCTCACACAGACACCCAATATGAAAGCTTTGCTGCAACACAACCACAAAGCAAAGAATTCCACCCCATGCATCAGGATTATTTCACTGTCAACTAGGAGCTTTCGACCACATCATTTCAATATGACTAGCTCCAGCTTCTCCATATTCACCATCCTTCAACCTATGTGTTATCTGATGAAACTGAAACAAATGAGAAATCATCTTCTACTCACCATAGGATCAATCATCAGTTGATTCCTTCTAATTTCCTCAAACTTTCCAGGCTAAGAAATCTTCACAGAAGAAATACCCAGAACTAGAAACACCAAGAACAATCAAATCCCAGCAGAAGGCTCTGATACCATTTGTAGGAAAATGAGTTCATCTCAAAATGAACATCTGAGAATAGTAGTGTCTTTGGTAGCTTTCAATTTATTTAGATTACCTCAAAAACACGTACAACTATGCCACAAAGCGGAATCAAACATAGTTCATTTCCCACCATTAATCCTACTAAGAAAAGTTCATGCAAGTTTTAACTAGTTTCAATAGCATGCTGAAAACAGATTAATCAAATAGAAGCATAAAGCATGAAAGATGGAACAAAAGACTTGAACACACAGATTTACGTGGGGAAAACCCTTACGGGTAAAAAACCCCACACTCCAAAAGTGTAGACCCATTGTATTATTCAGCAACTAGAAAACATAGTTACAATACATGCACTAAGCCTTTCATGGAGATTAACATCCTATTCCATCTGGAGACAGTCTGGCAACATATCCCCTCTCCAACTCAGTCTCTAGATCTCTCTCTCAAATCAACCTATTGTTTCAATGTATTTAACATTACAACATTATTCCAATTGTTTCAATCATTCTACATTCCATGCTACACCAGAACCCAATCATTTCAGTTCTAGTAGGAAAACAATTTTAATTTGGTTTAATTGAACAGGCACGTCAAACTATCGAAGAGAATCAATCCAGACTCCCTCTGAAATGTCCAAGTCATTCATTTACAACTAGTAGCCAATTCCTGCTTTCTCTCTTAGTTTGGTCAGGTCCTACCAAGGCACCTACGGGATGGTGGGTTACACAGTCACCAATAGCGCACTTGCGCATGCCTTTTATTGGGCCCCACCGTGGAGCCTACGGGCTTGTGAAACATCAACACTTGGCATCTCCCCGCATGATCGCAGAGGTAGGGATGGGTCCCACCAACGGTACCGCGGGGATGTGAGGAATACACTGTATTGGCATATCGAGGGGACTATATTTCATGTCCCAGCGATACAGTACTGTCACATTGATGTAACTGCACCTGAATGCCAGTACATTTGAGGCACTATTTCTCAACAGTAGCATCGTCCCTATAAATCATAAGGGAGAAATAAGGACACTGCCATTTTTACTTCCTTCCGTTTCCCATTCGTTACTATCGTAAGACATAAATCCTGACTATAAGAAATTTGTTTTATTTTTTAGCACATGTGTTATTATGGAGTAGTACGAATCCTTTTCACGTATTTCCTATGTGCCACATATCACTCTCCTCTCATGTGCTTTAACATTTCTTTCATGTACCAACGGGTATAAAGAAAGGATGAGCTTCTTCCACGTATCGATGGGTATAATGGAAGAGCGAACATACAGAGAGGTTTGGTATATTGGTCTGGCGATATATAGTAAAGATAACCTTTTGCAGTGATAAAGAATCAATCCATGAAAACCATAATGTGTTGAAAATTATTTTATCTCTTAGCATTATTATTTGATATAAACTTGAGTGTGCAATCTTTGTAATTATGCTAACATTAAACACCAATGGCATGTATTTTTTGCAAATTAATAGACTTATAAATATTTGTTTTATACTAGTATGCAGGTATGGCTTCACCTAGGTTGAATGTTGAATTTGACAAGGAACAAAGACAATACCGAAGGGAATATCAAAGAATATATAAGAGAGAGTATCGAAGACAACATCACCAACTAACGAGAGAAGCAAAAAGAGAACAACAAAGCATACAACAAAATGAGGTTTTTAGAGAAAGATATCATAAATATAGAGCAGATATAGCAATTGAAGAATTGGAATTACAAAATTGACAACAACCAAATATGATGAGAATAAGTTATTCACAAACATCTCAACAACTCAATGTCCCTGAAAGAGAAGAAAGACAAGAACCTAATGGATCAAATGCTAATATTGATTTTAATGTTGAAGATGAAAATTCAAGATCAATAGAATTTGTACTTGAAACACCAGAAATGCACCCTGACATGACATGAATCTATTTGTTCAAAGTAATGTACTTTTGTATTCACATCAACATTAAACACCAATGGTGTGCAATTTTTGCAAATTAATGTGAATGTTATAACTTTATACTTATAAGTATTTGTTTTCAAATATTATGTAGGTATGGCTCCACCTAGGTTGAATGTTGAATCTGATTAGGAACGAAGACATGATGAGGAACAAAGACAACACTGAAGGGAATATTAAAGAGTATATCAGAGGGAATATGGAAGACGTCAACTCCAACAAGAACCTAATCAATTAAATGCTAATGGAATGCTTCACACTGATTTCAATACTTTCCAAATGCATTTTTGAAACGGAATAAATAGTTTTGTTTCACCAAACATGTGATATATTTGTCAAGAATGTTACCAAGTGGAATAAGGGTTTTTTAGACACCTCAAGGTCCTATATGCAATAGGTGTCAACAAGAAAGAGACAATCAATTTTCAACATCAAATAATATGGATCCTGGCCCACAACCAGAAGAGCTTGTAAACTTGACACAGGTAGAAGAAATGTTGATAGCACGTGTCAATCCAATCCTACAAGTGACACATGCAACTGGTGGACGATATAAATACAAGGGACACAAAATAAGTTTTCCACAAGATGTAAAAGAAATTTCAAAGGTATATAAGGCACTCAAAATAAGGTGATAGAGAGTAGGTATATAAGGCACTCAAATACAAAATTGAACATGACAGGTTCTACTCTAATGTTAAAATTGATGAAAACGCTCTTAGTTATCTCTCACCAAACTCAGATCAAAATATATTTGACCAACTAAATTTAGTGCATATGGAACTTGATTTTGATGCAAATGAAGTGAATATGGATGAAGGAAATATCATTGATCAATGGTTTCCAAACCACCTAATGTTCGTAGAGAGATGGAATTAATCCATGCATGGGCGAATAAACATTATGCAGATCTAGGGGCAGTAATGGATTGACCAACAATTGGTTCATCTCCTATCAATGAATATGTGACATTAGGCTTACTTAATATGGCATTTCCAACATAATTTCCTGATGGTAGATGTGATTGGCTAGAACCGCACATCAGACGAGTACATCTGCATTAAAAGAGGACGAATGGTTTGTAGGTAATATTTAAAATCTTCCTAATTATTATTTTCAAGTTCAATATAATATGAGTATAGATAACTAAAAATGTGAGGTGATCTCATAATAATGGGTTACACTTTTTGGCCAAACTTGACATTGAAATCAACATTTTGAACTAAATCTTCACTTTCTGACACCTATAGCTGCTAAACCGTTAGGAATTTGAAGATGATGCAAACTAGTGATTTATGAGATTTTGTTTGTAGATTCTAAATATATATATTTTTAAAAATTTGGAGTTAAATTGTAAATTTTTTTGTGTCTCCTTTGATAACTAATTTTTAATAGTAAACAACATTTTTTTAAAGTGATGTGTATTCTGTAGCACATAACTTTTTTTTACAAAGGATAAAATTTTGATTCTTTTGAATTTAGATTGGTAACATCGATATATAGGGCATGCATTTGGTTTCATAATATTTTGTTGAATATTTTTTTTAATTAAGTTTTGAAGTCAAACTAATTATAATTTAGACATAGGCGTATTCCGTAAAACATAATTTTTTTTGTATGTATCGAAATTCTTTTTTTTTTGTTGAAACAAGGACATCAATACCTAGGGCATAGATATTTTTTAGATTTTTTTCACTAATTTACTAATTTTCCATGTTTGTAGAATAGAGAACTTGATATTTGGTGAAAAACCTACATTCACAAGAAATAAAAATTAAATATAATAATCAAATTAAATATATTTAAAATTATACTTTTTGGGAAGCTTATAATAAGGACTACATACTTACAAAACATAAATTTTAAATGAATTCATTTGATCCCTCAAAAGGTAAATCAAAAGTGGTTTTTTTATCAGCATTTTGATAGGTGTAGAGGAGACTCCATTATAGGCATGGTTTAAAACTAGCAGGGTTCTATCCAAGGGGGTTTGAATCTAAGGGGGTTTGATCAAACCCTCCTTAATTAAAATCCTTTAAATGGAACATTTCAAGGCTTAAATCATTATATTTTCTAAAAATATGTGATTTTAGCAAAAATTAGGATGTCCCAGAAAGGACAATTATTACTAATTATAGGTATAATGCTCCATGGCCATTAAATCTTAAGGGATCAAAATTATATGAATACTTTGAGATAGGTGAAAAGAAATTTAAACCTACAAGAAATGATGACAAAGTAAATACACACAATCGCTACATACTACAATTACGGAGAGTGAACATAGATTGGCAACATGTTCTTTCCAAACATACTGTAATCAAGTACATTGCCAAGTATGTAGCTAAAGTAGAAAAGAGTTTAGAAACTTATCATCAAATGTTGATGCAGCTTGCAAACATTGAAAACCCTGATGATTTAGCATCAAGAGCATACATAAGACTTCTTACTGAAACAATTATAGAAAGAGACATTGGGGCACAAGAAATATGTCACATGCTATTGGGACTTCCATTAGTAGGGAGCAATAGAAAATTTATCAATTTGAATGTTTCACATGAGGTGTTCAAACCTGTAGCTAGAAATGACGAAGATGACTATGAAGAACATACACAATCTTTTATTGATGGATATAAGAATAGGCCCTTTTGCATGGAAGTTGTTTCACTTATTGAAGCATCTAGATCATGGATATATAGTCCAAAGTGAAGAAGAGATAACAAATTGGCAGCAAGGGGAATGTCAGCTATTGTGAGAATGTTTCCAAGGTTTGTATCCATCCCTCAATGTCAATCAGATAAATGTGTTGATTTTTATTGGTTTGAGTTGTTACTTTATAAGCCATTTCATCATATAGAAAGACATATTGGTCTTGATAATGATGTTATAATATCAAACCGGGATTCATTCAATTATAATCCTTGGCATGTAGAAAGAAGTAGTGCAGAAGATGTTAAAAATGGTAGTGAATCTGAAATTGAAGATAATCAACCTCTTTAGGGGAACATAATAGATCATGAATGAGAAATCATATCTAGGCTACATCGTAATCAGATTATAGAAGTTTCTGAAATAGATATGTTGGGAAGAAGAGATATTGATAGATAGACACCATAGTTTAATGAATATCAAGGTGAATAGTACACAAATCAAGCAATAAAATTCATAAGCACATGAAAGATAATGGATTTCTCATGTGGGATGATATAGCACAAAATATCAATTATGCAACATTGGGTGCCAAACAGAAAAAATCACTTGATATAATTATGACACATTATCATGGATTTCAAAATACGTTGCCATTATTCATGATAATTCAAGGAACAACGGGAATTGGAAAATCATATCTAATTGGTGTTATCAGTTAAACTCTTCACAATGCATCATTCTCAGGGCGTAGTCCACTTCTATTACTTGCACCATCAGGAGTTGCATCATTCAATATTGGAGCCTCAACAATCCATTCAGTACTTCAAATCCCAGTCACAGATTTTGGTCAGTTAGAAGGAGCAAGACTCACAAGTTTCCAAGAGTAGTTGCGACACATAAAATACATTTTGATTGATGAAATGAGCTTCATTAGATAAAATTTGCTAGAGAAGGTGGACTGTTGACTTCATTAGGCATTCCCTGAAAATGCATACATGAATTTTGGAGGTATACATATGTTTTTTTGATGAAGATATGCAGTTTTCCCCATTTTAAAACATATACTTGATTATTATTAAATCTAACAACTAATAGTATACACTAATGAAGGCCATCATTTTCCAATTTTTTGTAGGTGTATCTATGATTCTAGTTGGAGATTTAGGTCAATTACCTCTTGTTAATGATAGACCACCATATGATAGTAACATACGTGGTAAAATATTATGGTAAGAATTCAAAATTGTTGTTACTTTGGATAAAATATTTAGACAAGGAAAAAGCATTGAACAACAAAGATTTCATCAACTTCTGACAAACCTAAGAGATGCAAAACCAACTATTGATGACTGGAAGTTGCTAATGACAAGAACCAATGTTTGCATAGATGCACCAACCAATGAAGAATTTGACAATAGTCTTCATTTGTTTGCCACAAGTGATAATGTGCATAGTCAAAACAAAAAAAATCTCATTGAGGCATCCAGTTGCATGTAGCATTGCAACAAGTGTGGGTAGTGTCAATGCGCCACAAGCAAGTCAGATTGATGAAATTGATATGGAGTTATTACTTGCTAACAATGTAAGAGTCATGTTAACTTCTAATATTTGGATAGAAGTAGGCCTTGTAAATGGATCTCTAGGATATGTTTGAAAAACAATATACAAACTTGGAAATGCAGAATCTAAACCAATGACATATGTTATGGTGGAGTTTGATAATTACATAGGGATATCATTTAAAGATCAATCTCCATTTACAGTTCCAATTACACCAATACAAAAGGGCCAAACAATCCAAATACCCTTAAGATTGGCTTGGGCATTAACAATTCACAAATCACAAGGTTTAACACTTTCAAAAGCCACAATTGATATAGGGCAAAAAAAAAGAACAAGATTAACATTTGTGGCTATATCTCATGTAAAGTCATTAGAAGGTCTCAGAATAATTCCACCATTTACATATGATAATTTATGAAAAAATGAAAAAGGGAAAACAACTTGGTACGAGAAAAGTTGAAGAAGAAAGACTGAAATTATTAGAACACAACAGAGTAGAACAGAGTGGAGTAGAGCAGAGGAGAGCAAAGAAGAGTAGAGTAGAGTAGAACAGAGCAGAGCAAAGTAGAACAAAGCATAATAGAGTAGAGTAGAGAAGAGCAAAGAAAACTGAAGAGAATGTAGCAGAGTAGAGCAGAGCATACCAGAGAAAACTAAACTGAGCAGAGTAGAACATAGCAGAGTATAGTAGAGCAAAGAAGAGTAGAACAAACTCAATAGAGAAGAGTAAAGCAGAGTAGAGAAAATAGTGTAGACCAAGGCAAAGTACAATAGGGCATACACAGAATATATTGTATATTTCAAATTCTATTTATACAAATGAATATATACTTTGTGCTCTTTGTTAGTTTTATTTTCCCCCCAAAGGGTTTCTCCATGTATGTTTTTTATTACTAGACTTTGCCGATTTTATTTATTCTTTATACAAAGATAATTTCTGTGATTAGCGGAATCAAAATGAAAGCAAAAGCATAAACAAATGCAATAAAACAAGTGTTATACCTTCAAAAGTGACCCACAAACTCAAGATAAGGAGGAGAGTAATGCACCCAAATACTCTAGCTTTTCCCAAGTTGATGTAGTGTGAAATGTGGATTGCTCCTTGCTTGCTCAACACAATAGGATAAGGGATTGGATAATAGATTTATAGATTGGATGGAGATGAGAGATAAGGGTAGAATGATTTTGGCATGGTAAGGGTAGGTTGAAAGATTTTAGAGGAATTTGGGCATGACAAGGATGCAAGAAGAAGTTGTTACAAATGGCTTAGGTGAGGGTTCTATTTATAGATTTTTGATAAAATGATGGAGGGTGAGGATGGAAAGTTTAGATCAATGGCTAGGAATGCTTGAGGATTAGGGTTTGGATTAAAATTGTAGTCTTGGGTAAGAGAGATCAAGGGTTGAGATTAGGTCAATGAGATTGGATGGCTCTCATTATTTGTGAATTTTAAATTCACATGGGGAAGGGTGATGAGGATTAAAATGAATTAAAAATTCATTTTTGGGAAGAGTGGATATGACAAGTGAATTAAAACTTCAAGTTTATGTGGAAGTGTGAAGGTCAAGGACATATGTACACTTACATGCGTAAGAGGAAGATGTGACCCTTTGAATAAAAATATTTTTTATTCAAAGTGTGTGGGAGAATGGGTTAAGCAAGGTTTAATTAAGTGTTTATCTTAATTAATTTAGGTCTAGGGGATAGGTAGGCTAGGGTAGCTAATTAAATAATTGATATTTAATCAACTAGGCTAGGTTTAGGTTGATTAGTAGGGTAGATTAATTAAATAAGTATGGTTTATTTAATTAATAAGGATTAGCGAGATGGACAAATTAACTAAATAAATATTGAGAATATTTATTTAATAAATGAGGGTAGTGTTGTAAGGTATAGTGATAAATTAAATGAATTAATTGATCACAAAGGATGGATAAATAATTAAAGGTGGATGATTAGTTTATTTAATTAATAGGAGGGATAATTGGTGGTGTAGAGATACAGGAAATTGGTTTGCGGAGCAAGTCAATTTTAGGTGTCCACAATTTCACACACTTACCATAACCTTAAGTTACTCATAACCCTATATATAACCCTATGCATAACCCTAAGTTACTCAATCATGCATTCTATTAGTTCAAATCCAACTACACATATCAAATCCACATGGAAGACAACACTCAAAATAAATTAGCGAAGTCTAAGAGAAACTAAGTTTAGATTTCATTGTTTTGCTTCCAATGCATAGAAGTTGTGATTTTGAGTTTGGTTAAAGTTGTTAAGAAAATGGACAACTATTTATGGGCCATTGAAATCAACAAAGTATTTTTATTTATGATATTTCCAAATTTCAAGATTCTATTATAATATAAAATAATATATAATATAATATTATATTATATAATAATTATATAAAATATTATGATAATTTATATCTAACCTATATTTTTTGAAATAAACTAAGTGTTTTTATTTATGTTATTTCTGAATTTCAAGATTCAAGTATATTATTATAATATAATATAATATAATATATAATATAATATAATATAATATAATATAATATTATATTATACCTTAATTATATAAAATATTATGATATTATATCTAACCTATATTTAATATTATATAATATAATTATAATAATTCTTAAGATATATAATATAGTTAGAATTAGGCTTGTCGCTGTGGATGCTACTAGCATATGTATATTTAATAGATATATCTAAAGTGCATCGAGAGATATCCTTCTCGAGGCGCCTATTTTTCTAAACTCTTGGTTGTTCCTATTGACGTATTCCTTGAACCTCCTATGAATGTAAGTGCTAGCCTTTAAATATAGGTATGCTAGTCTACATATCCGATGCCTTAAAAATCTCTAACAACAACTAAAATTTATTTATGATGAATGCATCATCAAAAAGAGGAATATTATTTTCAACAGTGAAACAAATATTAAAATTATTTTTACACTAAATAATTCACACTAAAAACCCTTTTGACTAATAAAAAACATACAATTTAACTATCGAGCTACTCACTTCAACTTTACTACCACATCTATGTTGGGAATAATTATGCCGAGAGGTGTTCTACACTCACAGCAAGGGCTGGAAGATTCAAATTCCTGCAAAAATCCCCAAAAAAAGCAAATAAATAAAATAAAATCAAATAAAATTCAATGCATGGCTGTAGTGGATCATAATGAAATGCCACAATAAATACACCACTAAACCTGACACCACTCTCAAAGTTTCTTTTGCTATTTTAAGCCAAAATGCAAATATTCTAGCTGAAGTAATTTATAAATGCCAAGAATAGGAAATATATTTAATGGGAAATGAAACACTTGCATTTTAGTTGCTAGTAATTTATAAAAAATAAAAAAATAAAAAAATAAAAACCAAAAACCAAAAAACAAATTGGAAGATATCTCTAGGTATAGTGTAGATATATTTTTAGCCGATAGGTTTTTATATGTGAGCATTATAGTGCTTGCAATTGTCTCATGTTGGTAAATTTTCTAAACTCATCGGTTTTTCTCACGCTTGGAAAAAATATCTTTGATGTAGCAAATAGTCTTAAATTCTCACGCACCTCTTTTTTATTTCTCCCATCGACTTAATCTCCACTGTCCAACTTTTCCTACCATTGAACTGGGGTAAAGGAAATTGTTGCAAAGGAGTTTATGCATATTGTAGAAAATGCAGCTTGGAAGAGCAACATCACACAAGAAGCTTTGCTGAATGACTCAATTTAATTTAAACAAAGATTTCATTCATGTACAACTTTTTAGCGCAAAATTAGGGTTTTGAAACTAGATTTTGGGCACAATTATGATAATTTCCCAATCTAATTTATAGGAAGAACAAGCTCAAAACTCTATCGTGCAAGAAGATATAATCATAGACACCTGGTTTGCATGAAAGTTTAATACATAAACAATACCGATAATTTTTTTCCCCTTATTTTTAGCTTATCTAGGTGGGAAATGGACTTTCTAGGAGATTCTGATGGTGAGGAGAAGGGTTTCGAAGAGATTAAGGTGACCAAAGCTTATGCCCAAAGATTTGCTGGCGCTTCACAAATTGCAGGAGCTAAAAAGGAAGGGCTTAGGTGGTGATTCTGACACTTGAATGATTCATCTAAAGATGAGGAAGAAGACAAAGATGGGTATATTCGAGAGAAGACAGTGCTATAGTTTTATGAAACCCTAGTTGAAGTGAAAAGGAAATATCTGTTAATTTATAATAAAGATGTAAAATTGTATGATGATGATGATGATGATTGGGAAGAGATTGAAGAGAAGGGGGAGGACGAAGCATATGCTCTTTCTTGGGCAATCCCAACCATTTGCATGCACTCAAGTCTAGTGCAAATTACCATCACTAATGGTGCATGAACAAGCCCTTACAGAACAAGATTGCCTCCAATACAAGAAAAAAAACACACACACACAAAGGCTATGGACGTTGATGTGAAATGGTGAGCAAATTGTAGAGGAGGAAAGCATGTTGAAGGAAGGGGGTGTGATGGCCCTGGGGGAGGACAAGAATAAGGTAGGGCTCTTGCAACTACATCAGAGTACACCCTCTTTGTCTTTGGATAATCTGCTACAGGCGATCAAGGCTGTGGAGGTAGCTGAAACTGCTATTGTCGAATAGGTAGGATATCGTCTTGTTATTTTGTGGACATTGGTAAGATATTAGCTAAGAATGATTGATTTTCGAGCAAATGTAGTTGTGCAGAGACAAAAACTTTAAAAGAACTTAAAATAGGATTGATGGAAATAAAGTTTTATTCAATAGACTAAGAGAAACTATTCTAGTAGAAAACACATTTCCCTGTTGTGAACTCTTCAAACTATCTAAGAAAAACTTTCTTTAAGGGTCCTTTTTTCAATAAGTAAATAGTCTGCCATCAATTATATTGGAAGAATGTGTCCTCGAATGTAGAACAATTTTTTATTTAAAAGTCACATAGGAGGGATTTCTGTTCTACCAAAAATTCTTTGGGACTTCAATTTTGTTTACATAGCCTGGTCCTGATGTAATAGAGGAAAGCGATATATATATATATATATAGCGAGTTGTGATGTATTTTTTTTTAGCGCAACAAACCCTCCATTACTTGAGGAAAACTTTGTCCGTAACTCAAAGCTATTAATATAGCCTAGTTTGTTTGTGGCATGTATCATAGCAGTCTTTTTAACATAGGGAACATGCCTGACAGGGTTCGATTTGGGATAGTCATCATGAATTGCTTTGTTTTACACTTTTAACATGGTTTAATGCCCACTAAGGTAGGGTTTCTTGTGTGGAATCGTGCTATCTAAATTTCTCTATTTAAAAAGTAAAATTGTAACACTAGTCTGGCCATCAATTAATGTGGGGAATGTACATCAGAATAGAATAGCTTTTGACTATATCTCCCAGGGATCTGTATTCTTCCAAAATTTGCTTGTAATTTGAGCCCATCGACACATCCTAATACTCCATAGGGGTTAAAGCCATGGACCCTTTAAAATAGGGAACATGCTCCGTAGGGGTTAAAGCTATATCACCATCATTACAATTGATATCATTAAACTATGTTTTACTTCACGTGAGGAAGCGTTTGATTTTATTTACAAGTAGAGTGTAACACTCATCTTGTTGTTAATTATATCGTGGAACACACCATCAAACTCAGTAGTTTGAATGATCTTTACATAGAGGCCATGGTCAAGGGTTTTCTACTATGCCAAAATTTGTCTAGGTCTTGAACCTGTTTACACAACCTAGTCCAAGTGTGGCCAATTTTGACACGGTTAATCTTTGTTTGATGAGTAAGGATATGTGGCTCTGTTATTATGTGCCCTGCCATCAATTTATGTGAATAGGAAGAATGCACCATCAAATATAAAACAACCCACCATTAAACATAAAAAAAATCATATTCAAGGGATTTCTATATTGCCAAAACTTGTTGAGAACTTGAACGTAGTAGTCCAGGTGATGTCAATATTATTTGTCAGTCCTTTTTTCATGAAGGGTGTTTTGTTATCTTATACGTAAATTGTAGCATTCTTCCCTTGTTCATGAAGAGTTTTCCAAAACTTGCCTAGAACTTGAACTCGTTAACATGGACGAGGCTGGGCTTGGCCAATATTCGCATGGTCAATTTATTATTATATGAAAAAAGATTTGTTGTTTTATTATTAAACTATAACACATATCTGACTGTTAATTTAATAAAAAAGGGGAACCTGCCATCAAACTGCAAAGGACTTGGTCATTTGATTGCGGTATATCCTAGGTAGGTTTGTATCTACATTAAAAGCATTCTATTTGTACAATATACTGATTGAATTGAATCCATCTTCATATATCTTGCATTAGTCCCTTTTCAGGGGTATAAAGGGATTGGTGTTGACAACTAACAAGTACTCAGCTGACGATAACCACAATATTTGTAGTTAAAATAAAGATGTTCAAGACTTAAAATATTACTTCTTTGAACTTTGAACAGGTGAACTGATCACGAGTATTTCCTAAAGGAAATTTCCTCATCCAAACAGGGACTTGAAAGGCTAAGATAGTATTTGTTGGTTTCATGCATCTTTAATGATTAAATAATATAAGGACAGAGACCATTATAAAATTGTGTAAGACATTTATTTTAATATATGGTTCTTGGTCAATATCTTGCAAAAGGTAACCAATGGCTCCATTTATAGACATCTCAGTGATGCATTAGCATTTATACATAACAAAATTGATTGATGTATTGGGTTTGTTCCACAAAATATAGAACAAAAATTAAGGTACAAACATTTGATAAATCATTAAATTGATGACCTTGTGAACCAAAGTATGTTAAAATGATCATCTCTGTTGTTCCAACTATCCAAATTTGACATGGACCAATGGCATTTGAATTTGTAGTTACTATTTTTTGTTAGAACTAAGGTCTGATGAAACTTCTAATTTTGTTCAAATTTTGACATTTTGTTATTGAAGATTTTTGTAGACGGAGTATTGTATTGTGAGAAGCAATGCAAATTGAAAATTGGGTTGAAATTTGAAAGTTTGTTCAAATGCTTGCTTTGTTATCAGATGCAAGAGAACGAACACTTGAGGACTGAACTTCACATGACAAATTGGGAACTTCAAAATCATGTAAGTACCTTGTAGATTGTGAACATATATGCTTAGAATTACATATTTTATTGCTTAATTTTTTTGGTGTACGATAGTAACTGTAGGTGCAATCTTTTGCTTCAGTTAGGTTAATTGTTTCTTGAAGTAGTTAAATTGAAAGTTGACATTTATGCAGAAAAAACTATAGTGCCTTTTGATTGGTTGACTAGGACTTCTCATCTTCAATAATACCTAGTTGTAAATTTTGTGTTATCTTGATGTTTTTGGTGGTATATCCAAAACACACATTTGACATCTTGAAAGTGTTGGTCATACACTAATTTTCTCAAACATTAAGTATCCAAGTAATTTATACTGGAGAAAATAGTTAAACTTTAATCAGAGTACAAATCAGATTTTCAAAATTCTTGCCAATCAAGTTATGTACTGCTATTTGACATCTTTATATGGTTGCTTTTACATACCTCTAATGTCTAACCAAATTTGGACAATATCTTACAATTTGAGGTAAGTTAAAATTTTTATTTGACTAGTGCCATTGTTTTAGTTGAAAAGGTTTAGATCCAAAGCAAACATGCTTGGGAGCAAATGCATATAGATTGATGTTGGGTTAGGTTTTTATAGGGTAGCTTGATTGTTGGAAGAATCAGAAGAGATACATATGTATTCCAATTGGAAGAAATGGAAGCAAAAATCGTGGTTTGGAAGCAGATTGATTGCTAAGGAGATATGTGAATGTGTGTCGATTTGTCATGATACCTATAGTGGTTAAAAAAAATCTAAGGTGTTTGTAATGTTAATTGAACTTAATCAAAATGTTAGCATCTCCAAAGCTTATTGAAATATTTTTAAATTTGATAGTGCTTTTCCATCGCGGCTCAAGATTAAAACAACTATATGGGTGACTCAATATTATATCGTGAATCTCCATTAAATTCTTTTCTTGTAGAAAATAATTTAGGAGATGAGCTTAAGGGTGAACAAGGTTAAATTTGATGATTTATTTTATTTTTTAGTTATATATATATATACTCGGGGATTTTTTTTCCCATACCAGCAAACCTGAATCTCGAATCCAATCCTATACCTGAACTGGCATCTTAATGTAGAAAGAATCTGCTATAAAAGCCATGATGATCCTAGTTTTTGAGTTGCTCTGCTATAGAGATACATTGCCCTTGTGGTTGCTTGTGCAAGTAGGTAATTTGTACGATTGTAGTGGAGATGAGGAGGCACAACACTAGACTCATCTTTAAGCTTTCCCACATTGGATTTCTCAAAAGTAAATTCTTGTGTTCTTTTTTTTTTTTTGTTTCGGTTTTTACTTGCTTAATTTCATTCCATAAATTCTTTTGTTATCTTTTTATTAACTATTTTGGTTTTTTACTTGCTTAATTTCATTCCTCTCAAATAAAAAATACTAATCCTTGTTCTAATATTTTAATTATCCTCTCTATCTCTATATATAAACTAATCAATTACAATGTTTCTTATATAGGTGGACAATCATTGATCAAAAAAAGAAAAAATTAGAAGATTTGACCTCCTTATTAAGAATTTATTTTTTAATACTAAATTTACATACATAATAAAATGATTGCAAATTATGGTTTTGGTGTGACAACATTCTGTTTCAATCCATAGGAATGACAACAATTTAAAAAGAGAAGCTCCAATGTGGACTATCACTTACAAAGATAAAAGATACTCTTATAGAACTTTGTTCGATGTAACATGGATACTAATCTTAATTTCAAATTGGAGGGAAGTGGACAATTTAGCCGCCATCTATTCTATCATATTATTCATAGAATGACATGTGGCTATTTACGTTCTTCAAAAGAATGTAATTGTTTTAAAAGAAATGAGAAAATTCAACAACATTTTAAAATTTGTTGAATAACATCTAGAGCCTCTAAATATATGATACAATGATTAAGGGAGAGGGGCCAGTAGCCGCCCACCCTAACTTTGCACACATCAAGCACATAGCTAGACATATCAAATTTTGATGATTATTTTTGGGTTTTTCCATATGCGACCGAAGAGCTTAAAGTTATTCTTTCAGCTTCTGGGTGTAAAAACAGTCCCAAGATAATGAAAACAGAATAGCAACAGCAAAACAGAGAGAAAACAGGGCAAACAAAGTTGAATAAACTCAGAAATATATATTCATCTAACTTGCATTACATCCAAATGCTTATCCCAACAGCTCTCTCTAATCACATATATATATATATAGCTACAAAAGCTTTGAAGCCTAGAAGCTTCTGGCATTCTAGATGACTCTAATAATCCTAGAATATTCTTTTCTAGAACAGCTGGAAGTTTCTCTTAGAAAGTTCTTTTTTAGAATAGCTGGAATCTTCTTACTTTCTAGATAACTTGGAATGTTCTTTGGAAGACTTCTAGAAACATTCTAGACAATCTTAATAATTCCTAACATCCCCCCTTAAGATTGGCTAGAATAATAAAAAGAAAATACAATGGAGAGGGGAAATACAAAGGAGAGGGGAACATTATACTACTATCCCCCCTTAATGTTCACCTCTAACATACCAAGCATGCCTCTTAATTTTAAGAATTTGGCTTCAGTCATACTTTTAGTGAATATATCAGCTACTTGTTCTTTACTTGGACAAAATTGAAGATTGACAATAGAGGCTTGAACAAGATCCCAAATGTAGTGAACATCAATCTCAATATGCTTTGTTTTAGCATGAAAGACTGGATTGTTGGCAACCTGTATGGTACTTTGATTGTCACAATACATAGTGCTGGCTGAACTTTGTAGAAAACCAATTTCAAATAGAAGATTCTGAATCCAAATTGCTTCCTTGCTTGCTTCTTTTGCTGCTCTATATTCTGCTTCACATGAAGATAATGATGTAGTCGTTTGTTTCTTGTTGCTCCATGTAATAGGGCCTGATCCAAGATTGAAAACATAACCACCAGTAGATTTTCGATCATCTATATCACCACCCCAATCTAAATCAGTAAATCCAACCAAAGAAATTGAAGACTTATAGCCATAGTAGATTCCAAAGTGTATGGTTCCATGGATGTATCGTAAAATTCTCTTAGCAGCCAGCCAATGACTTTGTTTAGGTGCCTGCATAAATCTAGATACAAGATTGACTGCAAAACAAATATCTGGTCTAGTATGAGTTAGATAAACCAAGCTACCAACAAGCTGTCTATATAAAGTGGCATCTACACTCTTGAAAGTACATTCTTTAGTAAGCTTGACACCAAATTGAAACGGGGTAGATGCTGGTTTGCATTCAAGCATGTTAAACTTTTCTAAAAGGTCCAAAGCATATTTTGATTGTGAGATGAACAATCCATCATGTAATCGACAAACTTGTAAGCCAAGAAAATAGTTTAGTTCACCCAAATCACTCATATGAAACGTCCTCTTAAGATATGATTTTAAATCATTGATTAACCCAATATTCGGTCCAGCAATGAGTAAATCATCTACATAAAGTGCAACAAGAAGAATATCATCTTGAACTTTCTTCACATAAAGATTGGGATCTGACTTACATCTCTTAAATCCATGAAGCTGAAAATACCTGTCAATCTTCTCATTCCATGCTCGTGGCGCTTGTTTAAGACCATAAAGTGACTTCTTTAATCTACAAACAAGATTAAGATGTTGCTGATCCACAAAACCTGGTGGTTGATCCATATATATTTCTTCATATAAATCTCCATTTAAGAAAGCATTTTTGACATCCATTTGATGAATATGCCACCCAAGACTTGCAGCCAAAGAAAGAATAATTCTAACTGTGTTCATTTTAATGACAGGAGCAAATGTTTCTTCATAATCAACACCCTTTTTTTGATTGAACCCCTTAGCAACCAATCTAACTTTGAATTTTTCTATAGCACCATCTGATTTAAATTTTGTTTTATAAACCCATTTACAACCAATAACATTCTTATCTTGGGGGCGGGGTACAAGTTCCCAAGTGTTATTCTCTATCAATGTATCATATTCCTCTTTCATGGCTTTCTCCCATTCTTTCTTTCCTCTAGCTTGCTCATATGAGATTGGGTCATTTACTTGTAAGACTTTGGCCATGAGAGTACTACCATTCCTTCCTTGGATTTTTGAGCCTTGTCTATATATTTCTTCAACACTCCTTGTGTTTTGTCTAGCTGAAATGACATCTTCTTCATCATCACTACCTGCAGAAAATGGCTGAATACAAGCATTAGTAGTTTCATTTTCAATAATATTATCGTCATCAGTAGTGCTCACCTCATCATCATCAATATTGGCTTCATTTCTTTCTAAAATATCTGAAAAATCAGAAACATTTGCTGTCATAGAGTGAGAGGAAGTGGCTATAAGTTGTGAAAGCTCATCAAACTTTACATCTCTACTAACAAAGACCTTTCTTATTGTCAAATCATATAACCTGTAAGCTTTTGATTCTTCACTATAACCCACAAACAAACACTTATGCCTCTTTGGTTCTAACTTTTTCATCTTTTCATCAGGAACGTGTCCAAGCAATGCATCTAAATACTTTAAAATACCCAATGTGAGGCTTTCTACCACTCCAAGCTTTTTTAGGGGTGATATTTGGGAGGGCTTTAGTGGGAATTCTATTCACAATATATGCAACACAAGAAATAGCCAAACCCCAAAATTGATTATGCAAACTTTTAAAATGCAACATACAACAAGCCATTTCTCAAAGAGTTCTATTCATTCGTTTAGCCACCCCATTTTGTTGAGGAGTATAAGGAATTGTTCTTTGCACCTTGATACCATAATTTTCACAAAATGACTCAAATGCATAATTGCAATATTCACCCCCATTATCCATCCTTAAACACTTAATTCTTTTTCCACTTTGATTTTCAACTAATGCCTTAAACTTTTGAAAAACTTCAAATACTTCATTTTTCCTTTCAAGAAAATAAACCCATACTCTCCTACTGTAATCATCAATAAAAGTCAGAAGGTACCTGGCACCTGAAAGTGAAGGATATCCTGGTTCACATAGATCACTATGAATGAGTTGCAACGGATAATTAGCTCTCCATGCTTTCCCGAAATCAAAAGGATCTTGATGATGTTTTCCTAACACACATCCTTCACACACACCTTCAGATGCTGAAATTTTTGTCAATCCACTAACCATATCCATTCTAACCATATCTTGTAATTTTCTATAATTTATATGTCCAAGTCTAGCATGCCAAAGTTTTGACATATAATCAGCCTGAGCAATAAAAGCATGAGAGAGTGTATATTCATCATCAACAAACCCCACAAATTTAAATAAACTCTCTTTATGATCAACTCTACCAATAGCAATTATATTGCTTGGGTCTTTTCTATCTCTAACAATAACTTGATCAGCGGTGACAACAAACTCATATCCAGCTTGAACAATTTTATATACTGAAATAAGATTCACCCCTAATCCTTCAACCAACAAAACATTTTTCAAAGACCCATTCGTTACATTAACAGTGCCTGTTCCTAAAACTGGAAGTCTCATTTTATTGCCAATAGTAATTTCTTGATCTGAATTCTTCCCTTCATAAAAATCAATAAACAAAGATCTATCCCCAGTCATGTGATATGATGCCTCTGAATCTAAAATCCATTCTTTATTAGAATCTGAAGCAAAGTATCCCCCCTTAACACTACTTTTAGGTCTAGCAATTACCTCCTTATTTGATTTCTCTTGCCTTTTTACAGAGATGGCTACGAAGCTATGCCTATCCTTATCCTTGAACCTTTCTTGCTTGGGCTTGTATTGCTGCCTTTCATTGTCCCTCTTCTTCAAACAAAATTTCTCCATGTGATTTTCACCTCCACAATACCTGCAAATAATCGATTTCCTTCCAACTTGCTTTTCTGCAGAATCATTTCTAGAAAAATGGTTAGAACCGTCATTTCAAAATTTATAATTTCCTTTCCAATTCTTCTTTCCATCATATCTAGAAAATTTACTTTTGGCTGCATATGCATGATTCTTCTTAATATGCCCTTCTTTAATAAGATGAACCTCTTCATCTAAAACAGACTTACAAAATTGATCAAAAGTTTGTTGGGGGGCATTGGGAGTTAGTTGGAGAACCTTTTTCCTTGATTCCTTAAATACCTTGTATGGCTGGGGAAGCTTACTTTCAACCATTGCAATCAACTGAAAATCTTTTTTTGCATATTCAACACCTATTTTCTTCAGCTGAGCATTTAAAAATGTAACTTCATTAAAGTAATCAGATATTTTTTCAAAATCAGAAGGATCTAAATTCACCAATTTTTCTTCTATGCTAAACATGCTAGCAATATCTACATCTTTATAATTTTTTTCTAAACTCTCCCATAGCTCTATTGGATTATCAGTATCAACAAATCTTCTATTGAGATTGGGGCTTAAAGCTTTACCAATAATACCTCTAACTTGTTCCAGCTTGCATTTCCATAGCTCCTTTTCTTTTTCACTTTGGGGTTCTCCAATTTCCTTGTTCACTATCCTCCATAGAGCCTTTTCTCTCAGAGCATTCTTGACTGCAATCTTCCAATCTGCAAAACCACTTCCATCAAATATTGGCAATACTTCATTTGTAGAGCACATGTTAGCTAAAAAATCAGTCTTCAAACAAGTATCACTCTGCAAACAAATATCACTTCTAACAATATACTAGCCCTGTAAACAAATCACTTCAGCATTATATTTCTAATCGAGCCTCTAACTGAATCTTTAACTGAACCTGAAAAAAAAATCTAGCTGAACCTGGCTCTGATACCATGTAAAAACAGTCCCAAGATAATGAAAACAGAACAGCAACAGCAAAACAGAGAGAAAATAGGGCAAACAGAGTTGAATAAACTCAGAAATATATATTCATCTAACTTGCATTACATCCAAATGCTTATCCCAACAGCTCTCTCTAATCACATATATATAGCTATAGAAACTTTGAAGCCTAGAAGCTTCTGGCATTCTAGATGACTCTAATAATCCTAGAATGTTCTTTTTTAGAACAGCTGGAAGTTTCTCTTAGAAAGTTCTTTTTTAGAACAACTGAAATCTTCTTACTTTCTAGATAACCTGGAATGTTCTTTGGAAGACTTCTAGAAACATTCTAGACAATCTTAATAATTCCTAACACTGGGCACTTATTCATTTCCCTGTAGGACGCGTTATGTGCACATGGGTCAAAAAATGGTCATTTCAACATGTCGCCCCATACATCCACACCGATATGCCACCAGTAACCACTAGCCATCACATTTGTACACTTGTTTTAATTTCATTGGTTAATTTACAAATGTATTGGTGCATTTGTGAACATATACAAATGTTGTGAACATGTATTGCTGCATTTGTGTTAATTTATTTGGTTGGTATTTTACATGTACTGGTTCTTTTTAAAAATTTAATTGAGAGGTCAAGTGATTAAAAACATAGCGGTTATTGGGGCGTGGGCGGCAAGTGGCCCCTCTCCCTTATTTATACAAATCAAAATTCAAATTTGTAGTCAAAGCATATATAAATATATTGTTATATGACTAATTATACATTTAAATGTTACCTTCAATTTCCCTATAGCAGTATCCCTTGAACCTCCCATGGGTGCAAGTGCTAGTTTTAATATAAATATACTAGTAGCACATTCATTTGGTCACATTAACTTATATCACATCTTTGCAGGATGCAAGAACTAGTCCCTCCTTGCTCGCATTAACATTATGTAATGATCAATCTAGCTGCTCGCATTAATATTCTATCACATCAATCCAGCAAGTAAGGACCTAGAAGCTGCTCGCATTAACATTATGTAATGATCAATCAAGCTGCTCGCATTAATATTCTATCACATCACTCCAGCATGTAAGGACCCAGAAGCTGCTCGCATTAACATTCTATCACATCAATCCAACGTGTAAGGACCCACGAGCTGTTCCCATTAACATCGCATTAACATTCTGGAATGACCAACTGCTTGCATTAACATTCTATCACATCAATCCTGCGTGTAAGGACCCATCTAGCCACTCGCATTTACCTCCTCTATACATTTAAATGTTACCTTCAATTTCCCTATAGCAGTATCCCTTGAACCTCCCATAGGTGCAAGTGCTAGTTTTAATATAACTATACTAGTAGCACATCCATTTGGTCACATTAACTTATATCACATCTTTGCAGGATGCAAGAACTAGTCCCTCCTTGCTCGCATTAACATTATGTAATGATCAATCTAGCTGCTCGCATTAATATTCTATCACATCAATCCAGCAAGTAAGGACCCAGAAGCTGCTCGCATTAACATTATGTAATGATCAATCAAGCTGCTTGCGTTAATATTCTATCACATCAATCCAGCATGTAAGGACCCAAAAGCTACTCGCATTAACATTCTATCACATCAATCCAGCGTGTAAGGACCCACGAGCTGTTCCCATTAACATCGCATTAACATTCTGGAATGACCAACTGCTTGCATTAACATTCTATCACATCAATCCTGCGTGTAAGGACCTATCTAGCCGCTCGCATTTACCTCCTCTAATGACCAATCGAGCTGCTCACATTGTGTTAGGATCAATATGCACCCAGCTACTTAACATTAAATTATTGAATAATTTGGCAATTCATACCAAACGAAAGAATAAGATGAAAAATAAAAATCTCTGCACACTTGCAGGGACCGATGAAAGCAATGTGAAGGGGAATGGGACTGATTGTTCCACTCGCATCGCATTGAACTAGTTTACCTACTCACGTTCAATAGGGGAGAGGACCCAGTAGTGTGGTGCACCCTAATTTCACGCTTCGCAATTTTAAATCACTCCAAAATTTTTACAATAGCTTAGTTGGCAATGCCCCTACTTATAACTAAGGTTTCAAGGCCACATTATCAAATATGATGCCACATCAGCATGCTTTTTATTGAGGTGTCAAATAGTTCCCCCAAAAAAAGGGTGGACCAATAGGTGTGCATTAAGTCATGTTTTGTTGGTGGGCTGATGTGGCATCACATGATTGGTTGCTTTTTAAATTTAAAGGGCATATTTCATTCAATTATTAGTATTTATAATAACACTAACAACCTTAAAGTCACAACTACTAGTACTAAACTTTAAAAATATTGGGCCTCAAATGCACATATACTTACTAAACTTAAAAAATATCGGACATTAAATACACATTACTTTCTCAGCCATTAGAACTATATCACCTATTAGGTCTTTTCACCCAATACTCAGTCCCTATTTGAAGGACGGCATACTAAAAGTTCATTAGTCAACCAAAGCACGTGAGCCCTGTGGGGTATGATCTTTTCACAATTCAGATATCTATATTTCTGCAAAGGCGTAGATAACTCTTTGAGCTCAATCAAGGGCTTGGGGTTGCATTAGAGGAGTCAGAATTTTTCCTGGAATGGAAATGGAGATGGGGATGAAATGCTTCACACTTAGTTTATAGATGGTTTGTATTCACATCTAGTTTATAGATGGTTTGTATCATATGGAACTACTCCATACTTCCAGTAGTGTTGAAGGAGGCAATTAACTGTACTTCAATATGAAGTATACATATCCTACACTTGGCAAGATTCTAACTTGTAACCTCCTTTTCAAAAAGAAAATTTTTTCATGAAGAAACTTTATACCCTTCCCCTGGGTGCTTCACCTGTTATGCTCCCTCTCACTCAACTCTGAAGTACAGTGTTTTAATAAAACCCTTCTGCGTTGTACTCGTTAGCTTAGCAATTGAACAAATCATGGGCAACTGTTTCTCAAGCCATCATAATGTTGAAGGATCCGCATTTTGTGATCCTGTTGATGTTCCCACCACCAACGTCGCTTGTCATTCCCCAGCAATGAAGAATAAGATAGATTCAATGCATGAAGGATCCACATCTTCTCCTCTCCTTCCCCTTGTCAATGAAACTGTTGCCAAAGATGTTGGAGAATCCACCTCTCATTCCCCACCTTCTATTGAGTCGATAGCTGAGTCATTAAATAAAAACATGGAGACAGATCCAACGCATGAAATCGACACTCTCATCAAATTCATGGACGAGCAACTATACAGAATTAAGGTAATTAACAAACCTCACTTATCATTGTCTGTGGGGTATTTAAGTTGTGATGTTTTAAGAAATCATCATTAGCGCAGGTCCAGCGACAAGAAGCATCAACATCCTCCTCCACTGCGGTTCAGATCGAGGATGTGTCGTCCAAAATACAATTTGTTTCCCAACTTGGAGACAAACTTTCAACTGAAGCTGGGAATATAGCGAATTCGGTGAGGCAGAACATTACGTTAAAAGAATTTTATGTTCTCTTCTCTTGCTCTAATTTCTCTTGATGATGAATCATGGAGTATGATCCGAAACGTTGAGGGAAAAACACTCACAGTTAGATCCTGAAATACTAATCTCAATTTTATGTAGTTTCAAGTTGTAAAGAAGTGTTTCAGGATTTAACTATGTGCAAGTTTTTTTCCCTCAATGTTTCGGATCACACTCCATGATCTCTAATCATTTGACTATGTGTAAGTTTTTTCCCTCAACGTTTCGGATCACACTCCATGATCTCTAATTCTGATTAGAGATCATGGAGTGTGATCCGAAACATTGAGAGAAAAAAACTTGCACATAGTTAAATCCTAAAACACTTATTTACAATACTATGGACTGTGGAAATCTGATGTCTATTATAATTTGGAGTTGGTGCGGAAGGAAAATTCATAATTCACTATAATCTATATAATAATGTTATCAGGAAATAGCAAAGGAGTTGGGAAGCGTAGCCTTTCGAGCAGTGAAAGCTGTGGGCGAATCACATTGGGTATTCTTGGGATTGTCTGTGGTAGCCTGTGCGATTGAGAGGTTTGTGAAAATCGGCTCCAAAATGGAGGAGTGCAGAATTCTTTTAGAGGACATGTTTCTCTGGCCAAGGAAGTGAAAAAACTCAAAGAAGTATTGCCTGAAGAGAGTGAGAAACTGAGAAAGGCTGTTGAGGTGATAGTGGAAGGCGCAGTCATGTGTTTTGGGTATATGGAGCAAAGAAAAGTTCACAGGTTAGCACACTCTTCTTCTTCCTCTCCATCTCCTTCATACCTACATTTACATTGCAAACAAATTTCAATACCTACTCAATAAACGCACCTTGCTATTATGAATCATGATTGACTGTTATTGCTCCCTTCCAGTTAAACATGGCTAAGCAATTTGTTGTAAATTTGATATGCAAAATATGTTGCAATGCAATATGTCAAATGCAAATAGGGGCATACAGTCTTCTTAACTCAAGAGGGAAATGAACCAAATATGGGGAAGACCTTTTTCTTTGAAATTTTATTTTCCACCAGAGGCGGAGTCCCTGAAAACTGCATTTTGAAAAACTAGTCATCTTCATAGAATAATCATAAATCTATAGCTTTGAGGATGAAGTCTGCATCGAAATATACCATGGTAGTTACGCCAACAGGCTTATTTGTGGGAGCTAAATTGTCCGCCCAGGCCACCATTTTTTTTTTCCGTCACTGTAATTACAGTACGATACTTTTTACACACGATTATGTCTTATCACTTTTCCGCTTCTGATACGTTTAATCTTTTCCATACATTTAATGTGGGGCATAATCTTCATTTGATTGAATAAACGAATCCTTTCAATTCAAATCTTTTTATGATGTGTTTTTTTTAAGGATAAACATTAGTTTGTTTATCATTTTCATGTGACCAATTTTGATGTGTAAATCTCCTTTAGGAGAGGAGATGATATTTATATTTTTGTGACAAACGATCATCAAATAGATTTGCAGAACGTACAAACATGTTATTAGGTATTATTATTATTTATAGATATTATTCTATTTTTCTTTTAAAATTGTTGTGGAGTAGATTATTGAAGATTTTATATTAAAGCGACCATATGGTCACATTGCAATTGTTCTCTTTTTATTAGTTTTTAATCTTAATAATAGATTTAATCAGTAGATAGGTTTATATGTGGGAGCTTTTGCTTCCTCTTAGCCTTGGCCACTATTTTTTTCCGCCACTGTAATTACAACACGATTAAGATGGATTAGGTATTATTATTGCAATTGCAAGATGTAAGGGAATAATTGCGACGGCTATGAGGACGAACATGAGATTGAAGGAGATGAAGAACTCCAATGCAAAAGCTTGCGCATATGATCCCGACGTAACTGTTATGCCACCGTGCATAAATGGATGGAATATTGCCTTGAGGACAAATGACACACAGATTGAGCCCACCACAGATTGAGCCCACCACTTGGGTCGTTATGTACACCGTCACCTCTCATTGCACATTGCACACAGATGAACAAGGAATTAAAAAGGATCAAGTTTTAATAATCATCATTAAAATTAAAAGTAACTCTCTCAACAATTAATAATCATAAATATAATAAACTCCTTAGAAATAGGAGAAAGAAATAAATTTAATCTACGATGGCATGCTTTTCCATTAAAAAAATATGACATAAAACTATAAGTGTAATTGTGAATTTTGCATATCCATACAAATTTTCATTTCACTTTTTTTTTTTTAAATTTTAAGATAATATTTAGTTGATAGGCTTATATGTGGGAACTTTTGCTCCTACTAAATTGTCAGCCTCGTTGAAAAATCACTAGCATTTTTTAACATCACAATCATCATTTTTTCGTTTTTGCCGTTTGTTGGTTGTTGAGTCTTTTTCCATTCATGATTTCTTTTCGGGCTCGACAACGAAAATTGCTGGTTTTTATATTCTCCTTTGTTAAATACATTGACTAGCCACTTTAATTTTAAGTATTTTAGTTTAAAACATAGCACGTTTCGTTTCTGATAGTACAACAAACAAAAGTACCCTTCTAATAAAAGGTATATAGTTTAAGAAGTATAATATTTTAAATATTAGAGTGGATGGTAATATTTCTTAAGGATTAATTTTTTATTAATATATAAATTTTATGATAATTTAACGTTTAAATTTTTTATTTATATATAACTTTTAAATAGAGATATTGAAATATGATAGGTATAGAAAATTTAAATAAATGCGACACATTGAAATATTTGAGAGTTCACATGCTTGGTAAGGGATAAGGGACATTGAGGGGCCCACCTGTCAAACATCAAATCGCCCCTATAACGTGATATGACTATTTTTTATTAATTTATTTATTTCCTCATTTCATGATGGGGACTGCACAGCGGGAATGCAGACAAAATCAATATTTGTCTTCCGTCGGCTAGACTCCACTTACTGGCCACCGATACACCTCGATTGGTCAAACATGATGGTGACAGGTTGTCATTGATGACAAAAAGGTGTTTGGTCCTCATGTCATATTTCAGGATGTCTTCAAGTGGGAGAGATTTAATGCAGAGACAATGTATTGGTTGTTTGAAATCCGATGTGTCTTGCAGATGCAGAGAATGGTTTTATACTTCACAGGTTTGATCTTGCATCATCAGGAGTACATCATCTTGTTTGTTGTTGATAGGAGCAGGAGCATGAGACATCATCTTGTGTGATCTTCATTCATGGTTTACTTGGTTCATACAATCAGTTGGAGAGATGTGTTCTTCACAATGTCATGATTTATCAGTGAACATGACATATTCTTGGTAGGCATGGTCTTCATTATTCATCAGGTTCTTGACAAGGTTGATGATATCAGTTGTTGGTATTCAAAGGTTTACAATGTGTTGGTTCTTGACAAGGTTGATGATATTAGTTGTTGGTATTCAAAGGTTTGCAATGTGTTGGTTCTTGACAAGGTTGATGATATCAGTTGTTGGTATTCAAAGGTTTGCAATGTTCATATTAATGATTTCATTTGGTCTTTTTTGGTGTTCATGTCCTAATCAAATCATTGTGTTCACCATGCTTCTTTGGGTCCATGATGGTTGTGACTTATGTGCTAAGAAGATTCATTATCAGTGTTGTTCATGCAAAGGAACAAGGTTGTTTAGTTCTTGTTGTAGCTCATAACAAGATTGGAATTAATTTTTATTGAAGATATTATTTTTATTTATAAGCTCAAGGTTTATAAAGTCCTATTTTCATATCTTTCTTTGCCCTTGCAATGTTAGTTATACTTTATGTTCTAAATTCACATTGACTTGTGATAGAAGGTCATTTCACTAAACATGACCTGCAGGAGGGATCTTACATCATGTGCAAACCGGCCCCTTTCTCCTAGCATTATCGGTGGTCAAAGTAATGTTGCTTTAGATACTTCATGAAAGTATATGGTAGAGTGGTCTCCACGTGAAAGAAAATGGGCAATAAAAATATTTGTTAAAAGATTGAAAGAGCACGTTGCTCATAGAAAAAGCATCAAATATTTTTAAAGGAAATAACATAGAGGAAATCCTGCTTTATGATATACATCGGATGGGGATAAAAAGACATCAGTTTTTTATGGGAAAACAAAAGCATCAAATTTGCTTTTGGGATTTTTGATTAAAGTTTTTTTAAAAAATTAGAAATTCCTTATCTCCTATTTTATTGCCTCCCTAAATGAGGTCAAGTTTGGAATTTCTTTTTAACAATATTTTTTTCTAATTTTAAATCTTCTCTTCACATTTAGAAGATTTATGAAGGATTTTTTAAGGAATTTTTATGAAGAGATTATTTTGTAGTGTGAAGAATATACTTTTTAGATCACGTTAATTGCAGACAAATTTGTGAAAAGTTATTTTTGTAGAGATGTGTTTTGAAAAGAAAATGAAGGAGTTGAAGGAAGAAGTTGAAGAAATTTTTTATGCAGAAGATGAATAGATTGAAGTTTATTAATGAAGTATTTTGAAGATTTTTTTTGGATACAGAGAAATTTTTTATGCAGGATTAAATGGATGCAATGATGGAGAATATGAAAGATTTTCTTCTTGCAAATGATTTGGGAAGATTAAATTTTATTGAATTTTTTTTTATAAAGATCATATTTGTAAAAGAAATTGTTTTTATTTTTTTGCAAAGCAAGAGGAAGATTTTGTGTGATCAGATATTTTTTTTTTTTGGAGAAGAATTTGAAGAGATTATTGAAGAATTGATTAGGCACAGAGGAATATGAAAAGACTTTTCTTTATAGGTGGAAGGACATTCAACTTGTATAAATTTGTTTTTCAGGTGCATTGATGGGATGAATTAAGAAGGATAGAGATGAAACATACAGTGTTGTAAAGTGTTGTTGAGAATCAAGCAGTGTTGGTGTTGTAGAGTGGATCAGGGTACAGGATTGATTTTGAATATCTGAGTTTGTACATGATTTGGGTTGATAAAGAGAATGGCCATTTGACAGAAACATGAGACAGAAGAAATGTTTTGTATTGAAACAAAGAAACCCTCTGAGTTTTTGTTTTCAGTTTGTTTTGTTTTAGGGGTTGGTGCCCCTTGAAGCTGGTGCTTCTAAACTTTGTTGCCAGTGAGGCACACAGTATGCCAGTAAGGCTTGTAGGTCAGTAAGACCTTTCAATTGTCATTGAGACATAATATTCAGCTAGTGAGGCTTTGTAAGAAGTTTATAAGGTTAAGCCAGTGAGGCACTTCATGAGTGGTTTTTCTACCCTGAGAGGGTTTTCCACTCCAGAAATTTCTATGTCATAACTTGTCTCTATGTGTGCATATTTGTGTTTTGTTGATAAGTTTTTGGTTCACATCTTTCACTATCAGTTTTGTGCATATGAGCTCAAACAGATCATTAATGTCTTTCTTTCTACTTGTCTTGTAAAGTTTGCAAAAAGTTAAGAATTTACACAACATTGATTCACCCCCCTTCTCAGTGTTGTCATTGACTCCTACAAGACAACAATGATCAGTATGACTTTCTCAAGTCTTACCATTGATAAATCTTATGCCGATGTGACCACGAAACTTCCTTCAGCGAGACTTACTTCCATCGGCAGAACTTCTAACTTGTCTCCCGATATCGCAACTCTTCTCGATGGGTGACTTGCTTCTTGCCTATCGGTAAGAAAAGTGCTATAGGTGACCTTTGGAAATGTTTTGCCGAACACCAAGTCTGTCCGATACCTCCTATTGGCGAGACTTCTTCTCTGTTCGGCCGACAGTTATTTCAACAGTGACCATTCTTTCATCTCTGTGACCCTTATTATTGGCGAGCACTTACAACTTCTTGCCGATACACCGATGGACCAACTCCCTCTTCGGCGTGACTTGACTTGTTGGTGGGACTTACTCCGGAGTTGCCGATACGCCGATTACTCCTGATGGATCTCCATCGGCGTAAGTTATCCCTTATCACTCCTATACTCTCGATCAGAAAGACCAATGCTATTGGTCCAACGTCAAGTTATCTACTTGATGCACTGATACTCTTGACTTCATTTGACTTCGGTGGAAACTCGATTCTGAGTCCTAGGGATACACCGATAGGGTTGTCACTCACACAGTCTGATCTACACTCTATGCCTAGCACATAAAGATGATAGGGCATGCTACTGTGCACGACACTCCGCTTGGATTCTCTATGCCGTCGAACAGGAAAACAAAACAAAAAACAAAAACACATATCTGTACAACGAAGCCATTCCACTGATCTCGATAAGAATCATACTAGTGGAATGCTTCAATGAACCATTCTGCAACAAACTACTGAAATGAGAATCTACTAAGCACAATTACAAAATCCTTGAATCTAAGAGCAAGAAAACACAAAGGGGACGGAACAGAGCTTTATTGTTCTTTAGCACAATTCATACATACTTCTGGAAATGAACACACACAAGACACAGAACGGAACCCCCTGTCTAATGTTTGTTCTACTATGTTTTTAACCCACTACTGTAGGAGGCCAACTGATTCGGAGCAGTTGAGGAAAACCAACCGATGCAAACAGTTGGGAGACCAACCGATCCAAAAACTGCCTCAAACTGTCCTACTGCCCTATTTTGGCACCATGTGATTACACATTTGACAAATGTGTCCTAAGCCACTTAGGACTTACAAAATTGGTTCTAGGTCTTAAAGAACCTAGATACAAACTAAATTACATGCATTGGTCAAATAGACCTTATTACAACACAAAACATGATTTCAAAACAAAACATGAACTTAAATGCCTCACAGAGGCCACCTTGTGTTAGGTTCTCCTGCACCATACACCCCACCTAGAAAAGAACTCATGCCACATGAGTTGAGTCTTTGCCTTGCTCCACCATTATCCTTTGCTGCCTCATGTCTTCTCCATGATCTCTGGACTACAACCTTCTTCCATGGGAGCAAAAACTCATGCCTAGCATTGTAGGCTCTACTCACACCTTGCCATGAGTGAGTGCTTGCAACCAAACTTGGATGTTGCATGCCATGACTACTTACTGTCATATCAGCCTGAACACCTCCATTCAAAACCTTGGTTGATCCTTCTTGTATTGCTGCTATGGTAGAATGTGATGGTCTTTCAACTCTTATTGGCTCTAGAGGACAAACAATGGTCCCTATTATGATAGCATCTCCTTCTTTCCAACCACCTTGTGGTTGCTTGTAAACTTGCTCTTTGACCTCCTTCTGATCCATCTTAGACATCACCATTTGATCTCCATCATTCAAAGCTGAAATCACCTTCAAACTTTGGTCTTTGACAACACCACTCCTTGAGGTATCCTCAACTGTCCTTGTCTCTTCTTCATTGATGTTTACAAACTCTTTCTTACCCACTAAAATGACCTTGGCCGTCGTGTTTGCTTCAGCATCCTCCTATAATGGTGTCAAAAAAAGTCCTCCCATCCTTCTTGATGGTGTATGTGTTAGCATATCCATCATATAATGCTTGCCTATCAAATTGCCATGGCCTACCTAAAAGTAAGTGACAACATTCCATGGGCAAAATGTCACATAAAACTCTATCCTTATATTCTCCAATCTGAAAATCAACATATGCTTGTTCATCTACCAAAAGTGATTGACTATCACTTACCCAAGATGCTTTGTAAGGAGTTTGATGAGAAATCCTTTCTAGTTCCAATTTATCCACCATTTCCCTAGACACCATATTATCTGTTGAACCAAAATCTATTACTACCTTGCATATTTTACCTGTGCTTTTGCAATTGGTCCTGAAAAGTGATCTCCTTTGTGACGGTTCAGTCTGCACTAGTTCTTTGAGCAGCGTCCTCTTGATCATCAGATTTTCTCCTATCTCTGATGTCAAATTCACTTCAGGCGATGTCACACTCCCTGCATCCTCTTGAGTCAATGTGGTTCTTCTCTCATTACCATGAGAAGTTGAGGCCTTCTCTGGACGCTTATAAGCTAGGTGCCCTATCTGATTGCAGTTATAACATCTCATATTAGAGAACTTGGATCCTCTGCCTGATCCATTTATCCCACCTCTTCCATTAGGCCTTCTTCCTTGGTAGCCTCCTCTGCTACTTGAGTCCCCAACTTGCTCTTCTTGGCTAGACTCACCACTAGGCCTCTGGTTAGGACTTCTTCCTCCAAAACTGCCTCTGCCTCCAAAATTTCTGTCACCACTTCCTCTACCTTGTTGCTCACCTTTTCTCTTCAGCTCTTAATGCTACTTGAAAGCATTTTTCCATGATTTTAGGGGTCAATAAACTTATCTCATCTTGAATACTGAACCTCAGACCATTTAGATACCTTGCTACCTTGGCTTTTTCATCCTCCATGTACCCACAACGAAGAGTGTATTTGTGAAACTCCTCAGTGTAAGTAGCCACATCCATATCTTTTGCTTGAGGTTCTGCATTTTCCTGTAAATCTGCACCTCTTAGTCAGATGGAAGGAACTGGGACTTGATCTTCTCCAGCATTCTGCTCCACGAAGAGATCATAATCTTCCCATTCTTTACCCTTTCTCCTTGGGTGTAATTCCACCACGTAAGGGCTGCACCTTTGAGTTTAGTTTTTGCAAACTTAACTCTCTTACTTTCAGGAACTTCTTTGTACTCGAAGTAGTTGTTCAGAGCCTCAATCCATTCCATGACTTCGTCGGCATTCATCTTTCCATTGAACATCGGAATATCTATTCGAGTCTATGAAGAGTCCTTGCCAATAGCCTTAATGGCTTCTAGGAAATGCTTTTGATCAGCCAGTATCTCTGCCTCTTCTTGTTCCTCTTCTTGTTCCTCTTTCTCTTCTTCTTCATCTGAACCTTCCTCTATCTTTTTTCCTATCTTCAGTGCCTTCAATTTTGCTTGGAGTGCTTCCTTGACTCCAATCTTGATCATCTCTTCCATCTCCTTAAATTTCTTGACCACTTCAGTGGTCATCTCCTTTGGAGGCATATTGCTAGCCTCTCCTTCACTTTCTCTGTCTGACATACACTATTTACAAACAGCAACCAACACTCCTACAAATCCTCAATTTGACTTGCCGCTCGAATCTTTTCAGGCTCTGATACCAATATGATGGGGACTGCACAGTGGGAATGCAGACAAAATCAATATTTGTCTTCCGTTGGCTAGACTCCACTTACTGGCCACTGATACACCTCGATCGGTCAGACAACAATGATCGGTATGACTTTCTCAAGTCTTACCATTGATCAATCTTATGCTGATGTGACCACGACACTTCCTTTGGCGAGACTTACTTCCATCAGCGGAACTTTTAACTTGTCTCCCGATATCGCAACTCTTCCCGATGGGTGACTTGCTTCTTGCCTATCGGCAAGAAAAGTGCTATCGGTGACCTTTGGAAATGTTTTATTGAACACCAAGTCTGTCTGATACCTCCTATTGGTGAGACTTCTTCTCCGTTCGGCCGACAGTTATTTCAACAGTGACCATTCTTTCATCGCTGTGACCCTTATCATTGGCGAGCACTTACAACCTCTTGCCGATACACCAATGGACCAACTCCCTCTTCAGCGTGACTTGACCTGTCGGTGGGACTTACTCTGGAGTTGCCAATATGTTGATTACTCCTGATGGATCTCCATCGGCATAAGTTATCCCTTATCACTCCGATACTCTCGATCGGTAAGACCAATGCTATCGGTCCAACGTCAAGTTATCTTCCCGATGCGCTGATACTCTTGACTCCGTTTGACTTTAGCAGAAACTTGGTTCTGAGTCCCAACGATACGTCGATAGGGTTGTAACTCTCACACAGTCTAATCTACACTCTATGCCTAACACATAGAGATGCTAGGGCATGCTATTGTGCATGGCACTCCACTTGGATTCTCTGCGCTGTCGAACAGGAAAACAAAACAGAAAACAAAAACACATATATGAACAAGGAAGCCATTCCACCGATCTCGACAAGAATCATACCAGTGGAATGCTTCAATGAACCATTCTGCAACAAACTACCAAAATGAGAATCTACTAAGCACAATTACAAAATCCTTGAATCTAAAGCAAGAAAACACAAAGGGGATGGAATAGAGCTTCATTGTTCTTTAGCACAATTCATACATACTTCTAGAAATGAACACACACAAGACACAAAATAGAACCCCCTGTCTAATGTTTGTTCTGCTATGTTTTTAACCCACTTCTGTGGGAGGCCAACCGATTCGGAGCAGTTGAGGAAAACTAACCGATGCAAACAATTGGGAGACCAATCGATCCAAAAACTGCCTCAAACTGTCCTACTACCCTATTTTGGCACCATCTGATTACACATTTGACAAATGTGTCCTAAGCCACTTGCGACTTACAAAATTGGTTCTAGGTCTTAAAGAACCTAGATACAAACTAAATTACATGCATTGGTCAAATAGACCTTATTACAACACAAAACATGATTTCAAAACAAAACATGAACTTAAATGCCTCACGGAGGCCACCTTGTGTTAGGTGCTCTTGCACCATTTCGATAATGTGATTCTTCAATCTAGTGCAGGTATTCTATAGATCCCTTTATGAGAGCCTCATTAGGGTCTAAAATGCGACTTATATATGAGTTTGACCATTCCATGATGTTTAAATATTTTAAAATTATTTAAGTAATAATTTAAATATTTTTAATTATTGAAAAAACTTTTAAATTAAGTAATAAAAGCAAAACTTGGCCAGATATGTTAGAGTTGCCAACGATACGTCCAACTTACTAATAATGACCAATTGGGATGACACGGGTTAACAACAAGAAAAATGTTAGTTTAAAATCGTATATCACTAGGAAAGATAGGCTAAAGCAAATGATTTTCATCTTACGGACTCTTGGGAAGAACACATGTTAAAAAGATTAAGGAACTCCAAAGTCAATGACAAAACAAATTCAATGGGATAAAAACAAATGGACCAGGAAAAACACTAATAAATATTGAGATTCATTTCGGTTCCAAGAAATCATAGAGGAGAGATTTAAAACTTGAAAGACTCCAAAATCCACTCAATGAGATTATAAAAAGTTGATTAAAACCAATTTTGTATAGTAGATGCCATATAGGAAAACACTAACGATTAACTTTAGCGACTGCGGTTTAATGTGAGCAGTTTGAGAAGATCTTAGGATTGATGATGATATGTAAAATAAAAAATAGTAATGCTTGGATTTTCTTCTTTAAATGGGGATTATATTTAGAATATAAAAATGAGTGCGTCAAAGTTTTTTAAAAAATATCTTATTAGCATGCTTCCATTTTAAATTTACAAAGTTTATATATGACTTGCATCAAGGGAATTATTTCCTAAGACTACTTGAAGTTGCTTTAGAACATAGGGTTTATGATAATTGTAGAAATGATGGTAACTTGCAGTACATAGGTGCAGAGAAATAAAACACATTTCCAAAAAAAATATATAGATGAATTCGGATATTTTATATGAGATGATTGAAGCTCTAATTCAAATTACCCAACTATCTAGCTTTGTTTATTTAAGTAGTAGTTTGAAATATAAATTTAATTTTTATTTTACACAAAATTATAGTTTGTATTTTGGATCCACTCACAAATGAGAATTAAAAAAACAAATTCAATACTTTTTTTAATTAATATTATATTCATATATTTATAAGTATAATATAATATAAAATGGTACATTTAGACTAGACATATTTAATATTTATTATTTAATTATTTTTATTTTATATATAATATATAATATATAGTCTCTAATATAATTGTATTTATTCTTGTTTAGTATATTTAATATATTTTAAAAATAACATTATATTATAAAATCATCTATTTATATTAAATATTATTTATAATTTAATCAGATTTATTTTATATATAATATATAATATTTAATAGAGTTATATTTGTTATTATTTAGAATATTTGATATAATGGAAATTATTTATAAATGAGATAGAGAGACATAGAGGAGGATGGAGAAAGAGAGGGAGATAGAGAGAGGAAGAGAGAAAGAGAGGTAGAGGATGAGAGAAGGGGAGAGACAAAGAGATAAAGGGATACAGAGAGAGAGAGAGAGAGAGAGAGAGAGAGATTACTTAATTATATTTATTTTATATATAATTAGCCGATAGGCTTTATATGTGAGCATTATAGTGCTCAGAATTGTCTCACACCATAAACTTTTTCATGCCAATAGCGGATTTCAGTGGATATGCTCAGAATTGTCTCAGCCATAAAATTTTTCACACTGGTAGCAAATTTCAGTCAATGGTTGTATTAATTACCTCACCAAAATCTTATTGTTCAAAAATGCAGATATTTGTTCAAATCTTATTTTAGATTTTCATAAATGCAGATCTAGGTCAAATCTTATTAAAAAATGTAGATATTTGTTTGAATCTTATTTTAGATTTTAATAAATGCAGATCTAGGTCAAATCTTATTTTAGATTTGTAAGATTTGTAGAGGTGGATAACACTGCACTTTCACTGCCCAACTTTCCATTGCACATTTTGTCTTTAAATACAAAGCAACATAGCATCCCAAAGAATCGAGTGCAGTAGTGTTTCATTTGATCATTGCAATAGTCAGATCGACAGTGTAGTATTTATGAGCGTTTCATTTTCTACTAAATCACTAGCAGAAAACCTTTTGTTTTGGTCATTATGATCATTTTTTGCTAAATTGCTAGCCTTGTGGAAACTTTTGTCTTTCAGTTAGAGAATGTTATGGCACTAAAATACCTTACATACATCGATATGTGCTGTCTGTGCATATATTTCAAAAACCTAAAATTTTCATCTCTATCCACTATGTTTTCAAACGTTGCAATTCTTTGGTATTGTGGTTGCACTTCTTTTTCATGCGACCCTCTTTTTTCTTCTTGGGTCTCTTAATATGTGAAGCATATATTGTCATCCCAACATACTGCAAGCTCTTATTTTGCATTGGATTGAGAGTGCATGATCTCCAGTTTAACGCATTAGCATGAGATATTCCATGCCATGCACACATTAATGCATTTTTAGGGCCAACAAGGGAGAAAAATTTAGACCCGTGCCTACAACATACATAATTATCACTTTTGGCACTTGACATGATCCTTCGCCAATCAAACAGATTGCTAGTGCTATTGCGATTGAAGAATAGCTTAAAACATTTTTGCTTCTACTGAACAAACACTAATGGCCCCCTCATTTTCCCCTTCCTATTAAGTACAAGGCTAAATTTGCTCTCAAGGCAGAGCAGAAAGGTATATATATTTGATAACTTTGATATTAACTTTGTAGAAGAAAAAACTAGAGTTTAAGCATTAGATGAAAAACATTACATATTATTGATGGGGGAAAAACGCTAGACAATGCATTGAATAAGGCTTTGAAATGACAAATCATACATACCTGCCTGGCACAAACTAGGAACCTCTTGATCTCGGAGCCAACTGTTCCTCTGGGCGCTGCCTCTATTCTTGCTAAATCACTCTGGTTCAGTACAAAGACCCGGAGTTGTCCGATGCCATAAAATTCACGCCGATAAATTTTCTAAACTCGTTAGTTCTTATGGGTGCAAGTGCTAGTATATAGTCTCTAATATAATTGTATTGATTATTGTATAGTATATTTTATATAATATAAATTATTTACTATATTTTAAAAATACTATTATATTACAAAATTGTTTATTTATATTAAATATTATAATTTAATCATATTTATTTTATATATAATACATAATATCTAATATAGTTATATTTGTTATTATATAGCATATTTTATATAATGTAAATTATGTAAAAATGAGATAGAGAGACATAGAGGAGGCTATAAAAAGAGAGATATAGAAAGAGGGAGGGGGAGAGGAAGTGAGATAAAGACATGGAGGAGGATAGAGAAAAAGAGATATAGAAAGCGAGACAGAGATAGAGAGAATGAATGAGAGAGGAAGAAAAAAAGAGGTAAATGAAGAGAGAAGGGGAGAGACAAAGAGATAAAAGGGATACATAGAGAGAGAGAGATGAATATAGAAGTGGAGAGAGATAGAGACAATGGAAGAGAGAGGAAGATAGAAAGAGAGGTAGAGGAAGAGAGAAGGGGATAATGTAATGTCCCCTTTTGTAAATGCCCTAGTTTTTGCCCTAAAATCACAATTCCAAGCAAAGCAAGAAATGAAATAGAGTCAGCGATATCATTTACCAATTTAAATTATTGAACAAGATAGATCCTGGTTGAGAACCTACAATCGTGTTATATAGTCTTTGAAATTATAATCCATAAAATAAATCTTTCCCACTAGGGTTAGGAACATTATCTTAATCATATGATATACTTAATTCATTAATGGAGTTCAACCCAAAAGTTTTAGGATAAGTGGGCATGATAGGGTGCCTGAAGCGATTCTCTACCCTAGGCCCAAGAGCAGATATACCATTCCTCTTGGCCTCATGTGGCCATCTACCATCCATATGAGGGAGTGTACCTAGTGAGGAATCCTATAGCCATTCCCCCTCTTCTTTCCACCCTTATTTTCCTCCCTATGGGATTCCTTAACCTAATAGCCAACCATGGTGAAGGTTTGAGGGGAAATGACAATAGGGTCTCTAGAGTATCCTTCCCTTCTAAGCCCAAGGGTAGGGCACACCTTGCACCCCCTTGGCCTCATGGGACTATAAGTCACCACCATGAGGTGGTGTGCTTAGAAGAGGACCATCCAACCCTTCCTTGTATTCGTCATTGTTCCTCCTCATGGTTGCTTGATGAGTATTACAAACACTAAATACATCTAGATTCATAGAAATTATACAACAATAAATATATCATTATACACAACAATCATGATAGAGCATACCACAATATTTATTTAAACATAAGACTGCTATATTCTCATGAGCAAATGTATTGACTGTTGATTATGCCTTTGTCTATTAAGTGCAGATATGTTGATTTGATTGATTCAATAATAGAATGATAGAATAATAGAAGGATGGAATAATCGAGTGATAGAATGATACATTGATAGAAGAGTAGAAGGATAGAATAAAATGATGATATAATAATATAATGATGGGATAATAGAATGATAGAATGATAAAATAGATATGATATAATGATAGAAGAATGATAGAAGAGTGATAGAATGATACATTGATAGAAGAGTAGAAGGATAGAATAAAATGATGATATAATAATAGAATGATGGGATAATAGAATGATAGAATGATAAAATAGAAATGATATAATGATAGAAGAATAGAATGAAAGAATAATATAATAATCAAATAATAAAATGATGGGATAATAGACTAATAAAATGAGAGGATAATAGAGTTATAACATGATAGAATGGTTGCAATAAATAATTCTCTATTGTTATCAATTACTGTTGTAGGTCTTTTATATCTTTCCTTCTTTCTGCTTATATATTTTCTTGTTGGTTGGTCTTCTCTTTTAAACTCAGAAACATATTTATTCAATTCTTGCCTTTCTTATCACACACTTTACCACCTCTTATAACATCTCAAAGGGATACATTTTGAATAAAGAGATGTGTCTTGAACAAAAGGAATGCCTCTTAGTTAAATCAAACCTTCTCATAATAAATCACAACATCCATTAAGTAATTCACACCTCTTAATTAATCATTGCCTTTACAAAATAAATCGCTACCTATCTCATAATTAAAATTGATCGCTGTGTATTGCTATTTGATAATAAATCCTTGCCTTAATCATCATTCATCAATCGCTGCTTTTACAAATCATATCTTATGTATTCTCTGTTGTTATCAATTACTGTTGTAGGTCTTTTATATCTTTCCTTATTTCTGCTTATATATTTTCTTGTTGGTTGGTCTTCTCTTTTAAACTCAGAAATATATTCATTGAATTCTTGCCTTTCTTATCACACACTTTACCACCTCTTATAACATCTCAAAGGGATACATTTTGAATAAAGAGATGTGTCTTGAACAAAAGGAATGCCTCTTAGTTAAATCAAACCTTCCAATAATAATTCACAACATCCATTAAGTAATTCACACCTCTTAATTAATCACTGCATTTACAAAATAAATCGCTACCTATCTCATAATTAAAATTGATCGCTGTCTATTGCTATTTGATAATAAATCCTTGCCTTAATCATCATTCATCAATCGCTGCTTTTACATATCATATCTTATATATTCTCTGCTGTTATCAATTACTGTTGTAGGTCTTTTATATCTTTCCTTATTTTTGCTTATATATTTTCTTGCTGGCTGGTCTTCTCTTTTAAACTCATAAATATATTCATTCAATTCTTGCCTTTCTTATCACACACTTTACCACCTCTTATAACATCTCAAAGGGATACATTTTGAATAAAGAGATGTGTCTTCAACAAAAGGAATGACTCTTAGTTAAATCAAACCTTCTCATAATAAATCACAACATCCATTAAGTAACTCACACCTCTTAATTAATCACTGCCTTTACAAAATAAATCACTACCTATCTCATAATTAAAATTGATCTCTCTCTATTGCTATTTGATAATAAATCCTTGACTTAATCATCATTCATCAATCATTGCTTTTACAAATCATATCTTATGTATTTGATAACAAAATACTATCTCACATATTTTCCTTTGATCACTCCATGTGAGAATATATATGGGGGTCTTTGATATTTTTGCACTTGGTGAAGTCGACCAAGATAAATATGAGGAAATTTAAATCTTGGCACTCATGTATGAGGTCAGCCTTGTATTAATTTGTAATTTCATTCTTCACAAGATGATGCCAATCTCAAGGAGGTTGGCCATCATTAGGATTAAATTCGTTTTAATGAATTCTTTACATAGTATGGGACATTACAGTCCACCCCACCCAAGATTGCTTGTCCTCAAGCAATCACAACTTAGGATGCTCCTAAAGTAATCAACATCCCAAATCAATATTGATTGTCCTTGGAGAATTATTGTTAGTATACTTGCCTTAATCCCACATAGTTCTTTAACATTATAAAGTTGATAACTTCTCCTAAAGTATGAGGACAATTTATTGTCCCATATTTTTTTGATTCACGTACTTGTATTTCCCAATTTCTCTCAACAACAAAACCAAGAGTTGGTAATGGGTAAGGTCCCTAACTTAAGATAAGTTTTCTCTCATCTCAGGGAGAGGAAACCAAGTTGGCCCAATAATTGCACATGGATATCCTTTTAGTCCAAGTAGGAAAGTGTGCTTCTCATATATTAAGGTGGGAATTAGAAACATGACACACATCTATGACCTCAAATGCAATGTTCTTTTCGGAAATGATATGATCCATGCACTGTCATTTGTATTTTAACAATGTCATGACATTCAAGTCACCAAGAAGTACTTGTCAGCAGCGAGGACAACCATATTCTTAGGAGAATCATTTGCCACTAAAGGAACAATCATGACAAGAGGAGGATTGTCATACAACAAGGAAAAATATCGTGATAAGAAGATCACGGTCCTAGATTCAACTTTACAGTCATAAAGTTAATAGGATGGTCAACAGTTAGAAGATTGTTATAGAAATTATTCCTATCATTCTTAGATTTTGTTACATCACTCAAGGGATAGCCAAGTCTTAGAAACACAATCTACCAAATCTCTGTCTCAAATCTTAGAACATATTGTAAACTGCCTTGTGATGAATCGTTTAGACATGGTGATGTGATAAGGAATCAAATTTTAGCATAGTGATGCAGAGGAGCCCCATTGACTTACTTATGGTCACTTGTGTACATTAATACACTTATCTTGGTTGGTAGCCAGTTCTCTACTTCTATGGAGCACAAAACCCCATTTATATCTATTTTAGTACTTTCACAGCGAATTTATTAGTCATTTTCTTAGATCAAGTATTGGATGTAGTGTAGTTTACCACTAGTGGATCTCCTTGCAATGGATACACAATATCACCCTCCCATATTAGGTTTCTTACTGAGGATATTGTGCTTCAAGTCCACCACATTTTACCTTGGCTTGCAATAATAACAGTTGGTAGGCCAGGATGGTTTTGCATTGCTTTTAGATTCATAATAGTTTGACTGTCATTCCATTTCTAGCTTGCATATCAGTTGCTCCTTGCCTTTGTTTGTACATACATTTGAGTATTTTATAAGTTTGGGTATTTCTCATATATTGTAATCACCTTAAAATCTTCACCATCCTTGCATAATCATCTAGGATGCATTCATAGGTCTATTTGAGACCTTAAGTTGCATTCATACCCTTTACATACTGGTCACATATCACATTGTTGCACTTGCTATGAAGGACTTGGTTGGTAGGCTTCATTGTTTCATAAATATTGCCTCACGCTCATCCTACACCCTTACTTCTCTTGAGATTGCATCATTAGGCCTATTTTGCAGGAGTTGCATTGATATCTTATTGTCAGGGTCACACCTCAAGTGTTTGAAAAAATGACTTCTTACATTTTGGTCATGATTGACTCAAGTCTTGGGCTGTATGGGTTTCTTATGCCTCTCTTTTATTTGCATAGGTCTGAATTCATTCTCTCTCATTCAAGCATGTCTTCACTCTTTTTCAATTCTTATGAGCTTCTTTTTCTTTCAATCTATTTTTTGTCTTCCTTGAATCTTCAAGCTTCTCCTTGTCACAATTATTACTTTTCATAACTCATCTTGTTCCTACAAACCCATACATACTTCCTCTAGTTAATTTCCAATTATACTTAATAGTTGATATCACTTGGTTTCCACTTGTACAGATTCTTCCTCCTTTTGGGAATCACTGATTTTAATATCTCTTTTGTTGTACTAGCATCCTCATTTGACCATATGTATTTCTTCTTGAATCTTGCCCATTTTTGTAGTGGCGTCTTCACTTGTCAATTTCCACTCTTCACCACATTCTCATTTCTTTTGGTTGTTCTGATTTCACACTTGCTGGTTTTAACCACAAATTCTTACATGCGTATTCAGTACATCTCTTCTAAGTCTTCCACGGAAGCATATTTTCTTGCATAAAAGCTTTAGCAACTTTGCAATGTTCTAGCACCTTCTTCATTACTTGAATTTTGCATTTCCAACTATATTCTTCATTGATTTTACCCACACTAATCTGCTTCAAATTATTTCATCATTGCATGATCATTATTGTATCATTCCTACTCCATTTTGTCATTAGATATATATTCTTGCATTTTTTTGTTATTTATACACATTCTTTTTGTTGTTAATTGTCGCATATTTATTGTTCCTTTGTCATTCTAATTGCCCACATTATACATTACATCAAATAGTTACATTAATAGCCTTGCATAGCTCATACTTGGTTGAACTTTGTTCATTTGGATTTCAAACATTACAATATCATTCCTAGACCTAGTCAAGACACACATATTGATTGCTTATGTATGTAATGCCAAGGGAAATTTAAGTAGGAAAGGGATCCTTGACATTAAACTAAGGTATGAAGGTTAATAATGAATAAACCTTTGATCCCCAGGTTGGCAGGATCATGCTCCGATACCACTTGTAATGTCCCCTTTTGTAAATGCCCTAGTTTTTGCCCTAAAATCACAATTCCAAGCAAAATAAAAAATGAAAGAGTTAACGATATCATTTACCAATTTAAATTGTTGAACAAGATAGATCTTGTTTGAGAACTTGCAATCATGTTAGATAATCATTGCAAGCATAATCCATAAAATACATCTTTCCCACTAGGTTTAGGAACATTGTCTTAATCATATGATATACCTAATTCACTAATGGAGTTCAATCCAAAAGGTTTAAGATAAGGGGGCATGATAGGGTGTCTGAATGGATCCTCTACCCTAGACCCAAGAGCGGATATACCATGCCTCTTGGCATCGTGTGGCCTTTTTCTATCCATATGAGAGGGTGTACCTAGTGAGGAATCCTATAGCCATTCCCCCTCTTCTTACCACCCTTATTCTTGTAAGAGTTGGCTAGATAGGAGCCACCCAAGTTCTAGGACTTCATGAAAGCACAAGAGAGACAACAAGAGAATAATTCTATTCTATTAATGAATGCAAAATTGATCCTCTATGTTACAATGTACATGAAGAGCTTTGCTTGTAAAGGCAAGGATGCGAGCTAAAATGTTGTAGTCATGTGATAAGTGTCTTAATCCTATGACATGTGACAACTATAGCACGTGTAGGATAAGACAACTATAAGACAACTATCAACACCTAGCAACAACTAGACACAACTAGAAACAACTAAAAACATCTAGTAGACTCACTAAGTCAACTTAACATGTGAATTATGTGAGGGAATATCATTTAACTAATAAATAGTTAAATAATATGAATTATCCTCACACAAAAGAAAATTGATAGGAAATATCCCTATTCACACTAACACCCCCCCTTAAGTGAAACTTAGGGAGAAGCTGACAAAATGCAAAGATGGATGATGGGTCTCGACTACTAGGCCATGTTAGGTACCCATTTACAAACAAGTCTCAAGTGGAGTAAAGGAGAAAACCCCATGGGGAAAAACTCCTCCCCAAAAGTGAGAATGCATACAAACAAAACATGTACAAGTGATGGAATGATGGAAGAATCAAGACCCCCCAAATACAACACCCATCACAAATATACAATGAATATCCCCCCCATAAGAGGGAAAGAGTGAGATAAGATGTTCTCCCCATAATGAAGAAGCTCCAGTGCCAATGATGAATGCTAAAAGAAGACCAAAGATGATCTAAAACCTACAAACAACATGTCTTCCCTTGGGAAGAAACCAATCCATTAGTGCATGAAGAAACTCCAACTCCAAACCAAGAGATGAGGAAGGAAGTCTCATTAAATATGATGTCTCTGAAAGTTGTTCATGTATCTCCATGTCAATGCCAAATGATATCACAATCAAATCAGGAGTCTCAGGCCTCACCGATGAAAGTGACAATCCAGAATCTAGTGAAAACTGAAAATCATTAACGTCCAAAGAAAAAGAGGGGTTGACAACAATTATGCTATGACTATCATCAAAGAGGAGAGAGAACCCCTCAAATATGTCCTCCAAATCTGCAAGATGGGACTTACAAAACAAATTTGAAACACTTGTCAAGTACTCATCCCACAAAGTTGTATCTGAAAGACAAGAAGCATCCTGCTGAACTGAAGCACTGAACTCTACAGAAGAAGGAGGTGGAGAAGATGGAAGTGTAGCACAAGTCTCAAGAACTAATGAAGAGGCAAGAATACCAAGGCAACATATGGCATTTTTAGGCAACATATTCAACACACACCAATCAATGCACAAGAAAGGATAACACTTGACAACTAGCATATCAATAATGGTATCACTACTCTCATATGAGCCTCAAGGTAAGGATGTCACCACTCTCATATAGAGCCTCAAGGTACCCGTTTGCCACTCACACATTAGAGCCTTAAGGTTCACATTCACCACTCACACATAAGAGCCTCAAGATGTACATTGACCACTCACGTATGATAGACACAATGTGTACGATAATCATTCTAAACACTCAAAACAGGCTTAAGGGGCACTTCTTCAGCATACTTCTTGCATCCAACATTTTCCAATGAGTTCATAACTATCCAACCAACAAAACCAAGGGCTTTCTCTTTCAAGGAGAAAAAGAGTATTTTACTCCTAAAGGCGCGCTTCCCAATGCAAATATAAAATTAAATATATGGGAGAATACATCATTCCACATAACATACATCATTCAGAATTGCACAAAAATTCATAAAATAAATAAAATAATTCCAAGAATTTTCAAGGTCCACCATTAACAGATCTTGAAGCATTCTTCCCAAAACCTTTGACCCAAAAAGTCAACTTTTGAATTACAAAGAAATACAAAATTATGGAAACACCTTTTTGTTCTAAATTAACCCAACAATAATCTTTTCCACTCACATATTTTTTTAAATAATTTCTGATAGGTCAAAACAATGAAATTCATGTACTTTTCATGCTTTCCAAGAAATCCAAAAACTAAAATGCAAATATACCCTCTTGTTCAAATTCTACCCAACAAACTTTTCACAAAATATTTCATCTTTAGAAAATTTTGACAGGGTATGGGGTAGGAAATTCAATTTTCAAAAAATAGAATTTCCTACGAAATAACAATTATTAAATAAAATTGAATACATAACCAACAGGAGAAATACCTAACTCAAACTAAAGGTATGGAGGAGGGGAATCTTTTCCGTTGTTGACATGATCCAATCTGATCAAGCAATCTCTCGGTATGAGAAAAATATTTTTTCTTCCAAAACCTTGGGTTTTCAAACTCCATATTTGCTCTCCATTTTCAAACCATTCATAATAATCATAAATTCATAATACAATTCATTTTTTCCCTTATAAGCTTCTAATAAGGATTAGGTTTAACTAACCCTTCATTACTCCAAAGATAATTTTCACTAACATACAATATAGAATATAAATATTTCCTTTTCTAAATAGAATTAAATCTATTTCAATCACCAAGCGTAAAATCAAATGCCTTTCCAAATTTAAATATTTTGACACAAGTTAAAAAATAATTTCTTTCCCAATGGAATAATTCTAACTTCACAATTAGAATACATTTCACCACACACACATTATTTCCAAAATGCATTTAAATAAAATACAATGCCTTTTCGAAATTAAACACTACACAACTCAATTAAATCAGTTAAATTGCCTTTCCTCTACGCTAGAAAATAAAAGCACAATTAATGATTTTAAAAACACAATAAGATATTTCACACATACCATGCACATGCATAATCACACAAGCGATAAATCAAACATTCCCAAGAAGACATTCACAAGTCTCTCACAAAGGGAATCCAGAATTCCAATTGATTCGGATGAGGTTTTCACTAGTTTTAACAACACATTGATCATGAGGTGAGATGACCAAGCATCCCATGTCATCTACTCCACATTTCACTCATTGGTCAATACCTATAATTTCCTGCACATTCAATGCAACATTACACACATCTGCCTAAAATGTAACAATAGCTGAAGCAATGACTTAAATTACGTAAATGAACATTAATCATTTATAATGCACATTTCAATTAAATCAAGTATTCTAAAAATGCGATCAATATGCAATTAATCATCTAACATAATCATACTGAAGGACTCTGATCTACCCACCCAACATATTATTGGAATGAAAACAGTGAAGCTGAAGCTCCAATAATATAACAATACATAACATGACCTCATCAGAAACTCCTCGATGGTCATACAAAACATCTCATAAAGCATCCAAACTACACCACCAGAACACCTCAATGGAACCAACCTCATCGGCAAAATCGATGCAATGATGCCAAATCACAAGAACACAATAAATTATAGAAATAATCAATAGCATATCTCATAAGGATTGAATAACAGGGTCTATGCATAAATGATCATCTATTACACACAATAACAAGGGTCAACATAAGTGAGCATTACATCCTCACCCCCTTATAGGGTGGGCACTGTGTTTATGTTTTTAATTTTGCATTGGTGAGCTCGGTTTGTTGGGTAACTTGCATAGGTTACATAGAGGTGTAGTCTGCATTGTTAACTCACCTGAACCTCTTAGGCATGTTTGATTTGCATTGGCAGTGCCGCATAGGGTTGGAAAGGCCAGCTCTGTTACAAAAATGGAGAGTTCTATAAGGAAACCAACATAGCATCTACATTTCAGTGCATCATTCACATTGCTAAAACATGGATTCATGTTATGATAAAGGGATTTGTGAACCTGATAGAAGATAAGGAAGGGCGGTCAAATTCCAAGCATGGTCAAACTGCAAGCATAACCAAGGCAAACAATGGCACAACCATAGAAAGAAGCTATGGGTTATAAAAACTTTAGCTCTAACATGGGAATGGTGCAAAATGTCCATGGATTATAGGCGCGACCATTGCAATAGTGCAAGGCATTATAAAATCCAATACACAACCAACAGTTAATCACAGTGCCAATTATCCAAACTTTAGCACAACTTTGTCAAAAGCTACTCCAATATTTTCAATTTCAGTTTAGGTGTTGCAAAAGAAGAATGGCGCTAGCAAGAAATGAGACATAGTGCATGATAGGACACTTGTTTTGAACAAGACCTTGGCACAAACAGGTGTATCCACACATGTCCTGAAAAAACCCTCTAGCCCGCAAGCACGAAAGGTGTGTTTTTTCTGCCTGATCTCTTTGCCCTCTGCTCTCATAGATATAAAAACCCCAAGAAAAATGTCTGGCTAATCAGTGAATCGGAAAATACCTGCTACTCCCCCAAAAATTCCAAACCATTGGTAATTGCTTAAATTTTCCTCAGGCATGATTTTCAAGTAAGTTTAATGTTGTTTTAAATCTAGATGAAAACAATAGTCTCCTGCTTATGGCAGGGACTAATAGACATCAGTGCCAACAAGTAGCCATATTCCATATTAGTGCAGATTGACATGCCACAAAGTATTCATACCATTTGCATTAGGAATTGATGCATTGAGCTCCTTTAGACATATGAACAAGCATGGGAGAACATTAAAGTGAAGGCAAAGACCTATATTGTAAATAAATAGAAGATTAAATTTAGTTTTATAAATTATTGTTTAGTAGTAATCAAATCATCTTAATGGGATTATAAAAAATAATATAAAATATTATTAAAAGATTTCATAAATTATGTTTGTGCCTTTGAAATTGAGGTTGAAGAGAGGAATTTGAAGTTGAATATCAAGAGAAATAATTTTATTGGCGACTCTTGAAAATTAGACTTAGTGTTGGGTCATCTCTTGATGAATATAACAACACATCTTTAATCTTCATGTAGACACTCAATCTTGAAATTGACCGTTCTTGCTCTTTGTAATGTTTTGTTGGCGTAACATTGATAATTGATTAGAGATATTTCAACTAGGGGTTCATTATTGTGCCTTTGTTAGTCTTTGTGCCTCGTGATTTTTTCCCTCATGTCTTATTCCTCCCTCTATGTAAAATTTCCATACTCTATTGTGGCCGAGCTTCAAAATCTATTTTCATGGTGGCCTGGTTCATTGTTTGAATCCTTGGTTTAGTCCTCTGCACTTCATTTTCTATTTAAACAATTACTTTTTATTTCAGTTGGGATCACTTAAGTGATAAATTTTGTCAGTGACTGTCTACTAGCTACTAGGACCATGGTGGAGGGCTTGGTTGGTGGTAAGCTTGCTCCTTGATGTCCCAAGGTACTCCATGCATTAGCACTAATGGGATGCTTAGGCAGGGAGGATGACTTGGTGAGTGGTCCACTTGTGTGTCTCATTCCCATTGGTTAGGAGTAGGTATGTCGACGTGTAAATGATTTGGCTTCATGAAGGTCTAGTCATTTGCCAACTGGCCAAAGGGTTTATATTTGGTGGCCCTGTATTGATTGTGTGGCAAGGTTTAAGAGGATGTTATAGTTTACCACCTACATGCTCAATTTTGATGGTCACAACTCAACGATGGGCTATGGTATATGTTATTGGAGACGGTTATTCTCCCAACAAAATAGCACATCATAACATATAAAATACTATATGACCATATTCTCCTTACAAAATAGCATCAACAATGGGACTCACAACTGCCATTTGTTTTCATCTTTCCTCTTGCCATTTTTCATCAGGCTATTCTTAAATATCATCCACTTCAACAGTCAAAGGTTAATTTGGACCAATAAAAATAGGACAAATATTTACCACTTTTTATTTTGAATTAGGTGTAAAATTACTAGTGAGTGTTTAACCATTAAGTGGATGATATTTAAGTAGAGTATTTTCGTCATGCTGCCATCGTTAAGTTTAATTTTTTGGATTTGATAGTGCCGCCACATCAGTTAAAAGCACCAAGATTTGTTTTTAAAAACACCTTGCGCAGGGTCCTATGCCAGCATAACAGGCACCTAGCTCACATCATTGATGAACATATCCAAAGTTTGAATGGCATAGAGGAATGTTTGCGGCATTGCTACGTAGGGGACCAGAATGCAGAGCCGAGGCAAGGCAACTTCAAGGTGAGAGAAAGAAAAATGATGCAAGAAGGCATCATTCTCCTTCCTCTTTCTACAGATAATAAAGGACAATTCTCCCCCTTTCAGGAGTGCCCTTCTACAGATGCGTGCATGTCCTCCCTTCCAATGGTGAGAGAGATAACTCTTAGCCAAGAAACAACAACTGGCAGCTGGTTGTTATCTTACAAGATCCTCCCATGTCGTTCAAGGAGCTTACATTCAGGTAACTCCTATTTTGCATTTTACAAGAACTGGATCCATCAAGGTAAAAATAACAACCTGATTGCTTAACCATTCTAACTACTTCCTCTAGTGAATAAGACTGCATATAGACTCAATAATTTCCAAAAATGGCTAACAACCAAAACTGATAATGAAATGCAGTTCTCTTCTCCTTCTTATAGCCAAAATTGGTGATGCTTATCTCCTTAATTATATTCAAATCTGGCTTAATGTAATTCAAAATTCATTGTCCATCTATTAGTCTGTCTTATCAAACTTGCACAACTCTAAGAGATAAATATGACGCATCTCAATATGCTGCCTAAACGCCAAATGGTCACTTCACACCAAGCTTGAAGAATATTTTTGTATTTAATTCATGAAATACCCATTGGATGGCCAAGAATATTTTTGGATCTTCGCCAACTTATTCAGATGAGCTTGGTACCTTGCATCCAAGAGTACTTAGGCTCCTTTAACAAATCTGTCTAAGTCCAGACTCCAATTTTAGCAAGTTATCCAACTTTGCATTATATAAAATTTGATCCACCTTATCCCCATGGATGATCGATGTGACTAATGTTGGAGTGATGCCCTGACATTCTGATTTCAACAAATCCAATGATTTCATCTCTCCCTTGATTTCTAAAATTGTCGGTAACTGACACTTCTCCAGGGCTTTGAAGTTCTCAAATCTCTCTTTGATTAGCAGATCAAACCTTCCTTGGGAAGCAAAGACATCACCTAAAAGATTTGTCACCTCATAGGTAATTGATATCTCTTGTGGGGCATCAAGACTGAATTTTGCAACACCTTGAATAGCACTTATTGATGACAATCTTGGGATCCACGTGCTCAAAATTTTCTTCAGAGCTAGCTCTTGCCTAATTTGAGCATCTCTTGCCCTCCTAAACTTGTCAAAACAATCCCATGCATCATCAACCTTTCCCAAAATTCAAGATATTCGATGGTCAAAAAAGGATTCTCATCAGCTCATATGTATCTTGCATTCTTTTAACATTAGCTGCAACTTCTGCCTCTTTGCTCCTTTGTAGTCCCTCTTTTAGGCCTTCAATTATGAGCATAAAAGTGCCCCTATCCTGATGTGACAACGAGCTTGAAGATATAGGTGGTGACACTAATTATGTCAAAGTGATATTGGGCTGCTTGACCATAGACTTAATCTTGTTATACTCATATATCAACTTTGTATGTTCTGCCAAGGATTTGTCATGGTCTACTTGTAACTTCTTGGCTGCAGCTTCACTAAACAAGGCAGTATTGACCACCAAGGAAGCTGCTTGGGGAGCTATTGTGTCACTCATCCATGTGAACTTTACCTTGTAGCCTTTTCTATAAAGGGATGTAATATTTTTATTGTAATGAGGGCAATGATACGAGGGAAAACTGTGTAAAAGTGTCTTGTGTTGGAAATAGCATTGTATTGTTCTTTATCAATTTGTTCTCTGTAACATTCTTTCCTAAAATGACTAATATGAGGAAATTCTTCGAATTGTGTCTTCTCCATCTTGTATCTTATATTGCTTTGAATTAAGTAGCTACGAGTTATATAATTCTCTGCATACATTTGCTATGTTGATAGTGGTTATTGTTAGTTGTTGTTCAAGGAATGACATAAATCTTTCAATAGTAACTATAAGAGATATGAGGTTTTGATCTAGTAGTTGTTGTTCAAGCTTTATAGGTTTTGTTAAGAGATAATAGTAGTTGTTCAAACTTTTTTTGTGAATATAAACTAATCTTACTTTTAAGCTTTTAAAGCTTGACTGAAATTAACATTTAGCTAACCTATTTATTTGGTGATCTGTACAGATATTTGTTTGCTGGTTCGCAGGAGGATCAGCTTCGAAAAACTCGCCGATGCTTAGAAGATATCGCAGGTTCTCTCTCTCGCACAGCTGCTAGCAGCACTTACGTTGCTGTCAAAGAAATTCAGAGGCAAGTTACTCAGCGCTCACACCAATCGCTTCTCACTCTCCTCACATACAAGCCAGGTGACGTTGTTTACGTTATATTGATATTTAGAGAGCGTTTAAATTCATTCATTGTCTAGAAGTAAAGAAGTATTATTTTCCACTACCTAATACATAATGTTGTGTCCGATACAAACAGAAGGTATAGACGATCAAGTGGAAAAAGTGAAGAAAATGTTAGATATGAACGTCAGTAACCCAGCCCTAGCAGTTGTATTGTGTGGATTTGGGGGTGTTGGGAAGAGTACTTTAGCAGCTTCAGTCAATCAAGACTTGGATTGGACGTCCACAGACTTAAAATTTTGCAAGGTGAAAATAAACACAGAAGCTACAGATAGGGTTTCTCACATTGTTCAGCTCCAACAAAGTATTATCCTTGATTTGGGAGGACAAAAGCATGGTTTCAATGATCCAGATGTTGGGAGATCTCACCTCCACACAGCAATGGAGAACAAATCCTGTTTTCTCTTTATTGATAACGTAGTTGACAAGTATTATATTGAAGAGCTGTTACCTGAAGATTTTTCACCAAAAGAGCCGTCTATGGGGCACATGCAAAAATCAAAGGTGAGGATACTTGTAACGTGTCGAGAGAGTAACCTGAAGCCAATACTCCACGGCAAAAAAATCACTTACAGAGAGCACCGTGTAAACCATCTCAGCGATGAAGCAGCCCAGAAGCTCCTCCAGGGAATAATTTTAAGTGGTGAAGATGAGGAAACCCTAAGCAGGCCTGGCGAGAACTTTGATGAAAAGGATTACATGGAACGCGTGGCAAAGGCCTGCAAAGGTGTTCCGCTTCTTTTGTCTGTTTTTGGGAAGTACTTAGCAGTTAAAAGGGAGGCGGACAGTTATCAGCAAGCTCTTGTTGCCCTGTTGGAGGGACACCCAGACAGCTTTACAAACGAAGATAAGCTCCGTCAACAGCTTTTCTTTGTCTATGATCAAATGGATAACGATGAGGCAAAAGACGCGTTTCTGGACATTTGTGTTTATTTTAATGGGTGGGACTGGGATCGTGTGGGTTATATTGTCGATAAACCCATTCTTGAACTTCTCCGCAGCAAAATGCTTCTTGACAGAAGTGACACAGATACAGTAGTAGTTCATGACATCCTCAGGTTATTGGGAGAAGAAAAGGCCAGGGGGACGAGGCTCACAAACTACAGTGAATTAGATGCTATATCCGGAAAGAAATCAAAACTAGAAGGGGTAAAAGGCATCGTCTTTCATGATGACCAACACACGGGGTTGATCACAGTTAAATCCACAGATTTGGATTTCATAAGGGATTCATTGAGGGTGCTACACCTAGGAGATTGGGTAACACTTCATGGTCCTCCCAGCGAACAAGCCTTCCCACATCTCAGATATCTGCATCTAGGGGATGTGCCCCATTTTCCATTCAAATATACATCCAAACTAAAGAAGCTCACATATTTCCATAATAAATCTAAGGCTGGCATGGACGTACCTCAGGTAAACGTACTAGAGTTCAAGTGCAGTTTTTGCTTTTTTTAAATACCCTATTCAAGATGCCTTAATTATATATAACCTTGTGTTTGAACAGCTTCCTTCAACTCTAAAGTTTTTATGTCACAAGCCAATATACCTGGATGATGCTCTTGAAAGCTTTTATCTGCAGACGCAAAATTCAGTAAAGCCTCCACAACATTTGAAGTTGCCTGCATCTCTTGTGGCTCTGGATTTAGGTGGCTGCACACAGTTACCCAAGTCATTCCACCACCTCAGTAATCTGGAGCACCTGATTCTGGATAAGTGTGACATGGAATCTCTTCCCAACGGATTCGGAAAACTAACCAGGTTGAAGCGTGTGAGCATGAAGGACTGCAGAAATCTCACTTCCCTCGCACCAGGATTTGGGTCTCTGAAATTATTGACTCATTTGAATCTGCAGGGATGCGACCGTCTGCATAAGCTACCTGACGACTTCACAATGTTGACTGCAGTGAAAGAGGTAACCCTCGGAGACTGCAAGAGGTTGAGTGCACTGCCTGAAGAGCTGGGCATATTGTCTTCTCTCCAAAAGTTGGATATAAGTGGATGCACAAACTTGCAGCAGTTGCCAGAAAGCTTGTGGGGGCTTCCAATAAGCTCTTTAACTCTAGGAGACCACCACTCTCTAAATGAGCTTTGTTTTCCACCACATACTACTGAAAACGTCCCATGCCTCACCTCCCTCACCTTAAGTGTCTGCATCTCATTAACCACTCTGCCGGATAGCTTTTTGAGGCTGGCAAATTTACAGACCTTGAAAATCGCTCGTTGCATTGAACTTGAGGAGCTGCCGGATGTTAAGGATTAAGATTGTCTAGAAAATTGTAGAATGATTCTAGAGCCTTCCACAAGCCAGAACATTCCTGGAGCTGTTTTAGAAAAGAATATTGTAAGATATGTTCTAGAATAGAACATTCTAGGTTTAAGAGTTATCTAGAAAGTTAGAAGCTTCCAGGGTTCAAAGGTTCTATAACTATATATATGTGATTGGAGAGAGTTGTTGTATATACAGCCTTTGGACGGTTGCTGGATATAGCATCCGGATAGCTGTTAGATACAGCATCTGGATTGCTATTAGACACGGCATTTGGATGTAATGCAAGTTAGATGAATATATATTTCTGAGTTATCTAACTCTGTTTTGCCCTGTGTTTGCTATGCTCATTGCTGTTATGTTTTGCCCTCTCTTTTGGTGTTTATTGGGCCTGTTCTCACATGGTATCAGAGCTAAGTTATAGGTTCGAATCCCCTTGGGTAACACTGAGGGGATTGTTGGAAAAAAAGATTTAGTTAGAGGATCAGCCCAAGTTCAGCTAGAGTTTCAACCAGGTTCAACTAGAATATTTTCCTGGTTTAGCTAGAATGTTTTCTAGGTTCAGCTAGAGGACCATCAAGAGGTTCAGCTAGAATGTTTTCCAGTTCAGCAAGAGGTTCAGTTAGAAGTGTATTGCTGGTATGATTTGTTTGCAGGGCAGAGATATTGCTGGAGTGATTTGTTTGCAGGGCTGAGATATTGCTGGAGTGATTTGTTTGCAGGGCTGATATATTGCTAGAGTGATTTTTGTTTGCAGGGCTATTGCTGGAAATGCAAGTTGGAACAAGCTAGAGGTATTGTTGGTAGTGATGATGGAGAAGATGACTTTTTAGCTAGACAAAAGATAATGAGTGTTGAAGGCTTAAAGTTTCAATCTCATATGAGCAAGTTAGAGGAAAGAAAGAATGGGAGCAAGCCATGAAAGAGGATTATGATCGAAGAATGCTTGGTATGCTAGAGGTGAATATTAAGGGGGGATAGTAGTATAATGTTTCCCTCTCATTTGTATTTTTTTTGTATTATTCTAGCCAATCTTAAGGGGGGATGTTAAGGATTAAGATTGTCTAGAAAATTGTGGAATGATTCTAGAGCCTTCCACAAGCTAGAACATTCCTGGAGCTGTTCTAGAAAAGAATATTGTAAGATATGTTCTAGAAAAGAACATTCTAAGTTTAAGAGTTATCTAGAAAGTTAGAAGCTTCTAGGCTTCAAAAGTTCTATAACTATATATATGTGATTGGAGAGAGTTGTTGTATATACAGCCTTTGGACGGTTGCTGGATATAGCATTCAGATAGCTGTTAGATACAGCATCTGGATTGCTACTAGACACGGCATTTGAATGTAATGCAAGTTAGATGAATATATATTTCTGAGTTATCTAACTCTATTTTGCCCTGTGTTTGCTATGCTAATTGCTGTTATGTTTTGCCCTGTCTTTTGGTGTTTATTGGGCCTGTTCTCACATGGTATCAGAGCTAAGTTATAGGTTCGAATCCCCTTGGGTAACACTGAGGGGATTGTTGGAAAAAAAGATTTAGTTAGAGGATCAGCCCAAGTTCAGCTAGAGTTTCAACCAGGTTCAGCTAGAATATTTTCCTGGTTTAGCTAGAATGTTTTCTAGGTTCAGCTGGAGGACCATCAAGAGGTTCAGCTAGAATGTTTTCCGGTTCAGCAAGAGGTTCAGTTAGAAGTGTATTGCTGGTATGATTTGTTTGCAGGGTAGAGATATTGCTGGAGTGATTTGTTTGCAGGGCTGAAATATTGCTGGAGTGATTTGTTTGCAGGACTGATATATTGCTAGAGTGATTTTTGTTTGCAGGGCTATTGCTGGAAATGCAAGTTGGAACAAGCTAGAGGTATTGTTGGTAGTGATGATGGAGAAGATAACTTTTTAGCTAGACAAAAGATAATGAGTGTTGAAGGCTTAAAGTTTCAATCTCATATGAGCAAGTTAGAGGAAAGAAAGAATGGGAGCAAGCCATGAAAGAGGATTATGATCGAAGAATGCTTGGTATGCTAGAGGTGAACATTAAGGGGGGATAGTAGTATAATGTTTCCCTCTCATTTGTATTTTTTCTGTATTATTCTAGCCAATCTTAAGGGGGGATGTTAAGGATTAAGATTGTCTAGAAAATTGTAGAATGATTCTAGAGCCTTCCACAAGCTAGAACATTCCTGGAGCTGTTCTAAAAAAGAATATTGTAAGATATGTTCTAGAAAAGAACATTCTAGGTTTAAGAGTTATCTAGAAAGTTAGAAGCTTCTAGGCTTCAAAAGTTCTATAACTATATATATGTGATTGGAGAGAGTTGTTGTATATACAGCCTTTGGACGGTTGCTGGATATAGCATTCGGATAGCTGTTAGATACAGCGTCTGGATTGCTACTAGACACAGCATTTGGATGTAATGCAAGTTAGATGAATATATATTTCTGAGTTATCTAACTCTGTTTTGCCCTGTGTTTGCTATGCTCATTGCTGTTATGTTTTGCCCTGTCTTTTGGTGTTTATTGGGCCTGTTCTCACACCGGATAGCTTTGTCAACTTGGCAAATTTGCAGATCTTGGAGATAGAACATTGCAGTAAACTTGTGGCTCTGCCGGGAGGCTTTGGCCAACTGAGAAAGTTAGAATGGATGTCTGTAGTAAATTGTGAGAGTCTGAAGGAGTTGCCCCATGGATTTCAACAACTTCCAGAACTGAAATATTTGTCAGTAGGAAATTGCAAAACTTTAGTCAATCTTCCCTTGGGCTTCGGGGAGCTCTCATCTTTGGAATTACTTCAGTTCTTTGATATGCCCTTCTCCAATCTCCCCAGTGGATTCGGAAAGCTCTCAAAGTTGAAAAGTTTGATTTTTTCCAGTTGTACCGAACTGGAAAGGTTGTCGAGTGATTTCGAGGATTTGGCGTCCTTGAGGACCGTAGTTGCAGAGAGATGTTACAAGTTGGAAGGCGCTTCAATGGATAGTATACTGAAATTACAGCATTGTTGTTTCGTGGATATCAAAAATAATAAAAAATTGATAGAGCGTTGGGAAAATATGCAGGACGAGAAAAAGCAACATCCAATCGTGGTGCTTACTACTAGGCAGAAACAGGTAAAATATATCTGCACAATCTGTAGACTAAAGTGCGTCTTGTTATTAGATTATACTGCACTTGTATTCTTGTTAAAACATTAACTGGTTTTGTTGAGCAGGAGCTACAGTAGATGCGAGCCTTAAAAATGGCTCTCTTCGGCGGAGAGAACGAAAGTGTTCCTCTATCGGTGGGAATTGTCCGCCTTCCCCTACGTATGGAACCCCATCATCCACAAGTTTTGCAACGTCTTGTGGACATGGGTAAAAATCCAGAACGGTTATATATGATTTTTGTGAAAAATGCTCCACTGTACGACGAAATGCCAGAAGAAGATGATAAAGAAGAAAAGGAGGTGCTAACAATTCTGGAATCTCTTCGCCTCCCAAATGGAATGCGTTCACATATTATTCCTTTCTCTGATACAAGACGTCTTCGAATTATAGATATGCTTTTCTCTAATCAGTTTTGTTGTAGTGACGGTAAACTCGCAGTTTGTGAAGGTGAATTAAGTTTCTCTAATTCTGGCGAACAATTCCTGTCTGTGAAATCAATCTTTTCCGAAGATGACTATTTTCAAGCTCAGAGATCTCCAGCTTTCGTAGAAGAAAATGAAGTTTCAAGTGAAGAGAGTTGTGGAGAGAAGGAAACTACGGATGCTGTTGCAGATTTTATAGATTTAATAAGTCAAAACAGGGAGGTTGAAGAAGATGGAAGTCCCTGTCTTGAAAGCTTCACAAAAACTTTGAAGGAAAACAATATCCATGACATCATTCATAAAAATAAGTCCAAGGTATGCTATTACACAGTAAACGTAGAACAAAGTAGTATTAATTTTTTCATGGATTCATTGCTTTTATAGTTAATTTAATGCATGTTCAATGCATGATAAACTCTATTTTTAGCACAACTGTTTTTAGAGTGTAGAACTGTTGTTTAGGGTGATCGTGCATGTTTAGTGTGTCTTTTATATTATTATTCTTTTAGTTTGCATTGGGTGTGAACTCTATTTAATAGAGAGGCTCTTTGCTGTGTTGGAAAATTTAATCTGGAGCGCGCAGTTACTCCACCTACTTGCAGAGATCTTCTGGGGATCTCTTTCCTGCCATCTTGACCAAAATAGTAAATGTCGTTTTGCTGGCCTGAAAAATCCTATTGAATGTTGGTCAGTTTCATTGATTGAAGGTAGGTGAATTTGAAATTGTTTGAAGCGGTAGACTTTTGTGGAGAAGAAAAGACAGAAGGAAGGAATGGGAATGTAGACTGTGAGAAGGAATGTATGCAGTAGCAAAATAGAGCAGAGAGAAGAAAGGTTGCAGCAACAACAGGAAAAATATTGTAGAGAGGAGAGTAGCTTCGGATTGCAGGTAGCTCCGAACAAAGCAGTAGCTCCCAAATAAGAGCAGCGAACAACTTCAGACAAACAAAATGGACAACAGTAATGTCCAACAAGCTCTAGAGAGGGCAGTATTGCAGAGAAAGGTAAAATAGAGCTGTAGCTCTGCAGTTTGTATTTTTGATGTAAAATAGTTTTGAATATAAATATAAATATAAATTTCTATATTTTATTTGTATGCTTTTTCTCTCTTTTGTTTGTTCTTCTCTCCTTCATAGTGGTATTAGATTGAAACACTTCCAATAAGTGGTATCAAAGCTAAGGTTAGAAGATACAACGCCTTAATTTTCTAGGTATTGAGGAAAAGCCCCAAATTTTCTGGGTTTTAACAGTCTTCTGTAGATTTAGAAGGATGAATGGAGGAGACAACAAGAGTTGCCAATAGCCACCGAGTTTTGATGGAAAGAACTATGTTGTTCGGGCAAAGAAGGTGAAGACAATATTAGTTGCAAAGGATCTGTGGGATTTGGTCATCAATGGCTTCACAAATGTGACTAACCCAAATGCCTATACAACGTTGACAATGCCCAGAAGAACCAACTGAAAGAAACAAGGAGGAATGATGCAAAAGCCTTCAGTTTGATTGAGGCAGCCTTGACAGAGGTTATTTTCCCCCAAAACAACAACTAACTATGCAAAGGAGGCATGGGAGATTCTCCAAAATAGTTACCAAGGTATTGATAAGGTGGGGTTGGTAAAACTACAACTCCTCCGGAGAGATTTTGAGACCTTGCAAATAAAAGATTTAGTGAGTCCATTTCAAGTTTTCATACAAGGGTCTCCACCTTGATAAATCAGTTGAGGATTTTAATGGAGAAACAATGGAAGAGCAAAGGATTATTGAGAAAATCCTTAGGAGTCTACCCTTGAAATCTGACCCTATTGTCATAGCAATATAAGAGGTCAAGCACCTCTCAAAGATGATAGTGAATGAGTTGATGGGTTCCCTACAAACCCATGAGCAGCGGTTGAACAGATCCTCTCATTCCTTAGAGCAAGCCTTCAAATCTCAAAGCAGTGTGAGAGGTAGGGGAAGATGAAAAAACAACAGAGGAAAAGGCCAAAGAGGCAAAGGAAAAAAAAAACAACCAAGAAGAGGCAAGCACCTCCTAGCCAAACTCCTACAACAAGAAGGGCAACAACTCCAACCCGAGCTATGATAAGTCAAATGTGCAGTGGTACTACTGTCATAAGTTTGGCCATTATGCAAATGAATGCAAGAAGAATCGTGACCAAGGGAGTCAAAATGCTCATGTAGCAAATTATAACATCCTCTCTGATTAACTAGAATAAAATAATATTATTCTAATTAAATTAATGTGGAAAGGGGAAAAAATTATACAACTCAAGGAATAAATAACTTTCATCAACTTATATAATTAAAAAACATTACAACAGCTAGTCAAATAGCTTACAAATAGGACTAAGTCCTTTACAACATCTAGCCATATAGGCTCATAGCAAAAGAATGTCGCACCATTCAATTTCAACACCATACCATTTCTTCGACACTGAAAGTGGTGGAAAGAGAGCATCATCAAAGCAATTTACCACCCAGCGACAAGGATTATGTCTTGTCGATGTTACTCTTGAATGGAGAAGTCCGACCCTTCGCAAGGGGTCTAGCAAACTGAAGTCGACATGCGTAAAGGAATATGGTGCAACATGATATAGCAAACATTTTTAGCTTGTATAAAATGATTATGTACTTATATGACAGAGAATGAAAATTAAATCAAATAGTAATTAATACTAAATTGATTAACAAGCTTTGGCCAAAGCATATTTTGAGCTGCTGATGGGAAGATAGGTTACGAATAGAAACCTACCATTTTCTATAGCTCAATATTTGGCACCCATCCATGCTTTTTATCTAACTCAACATTTAGAATAAAAAAAGTAGTGAAGCAACATATAGATGCAAACAATCATACGTCATCCCAAGGATGCATTCATTATGCGAAGTACTTCAATCCCTATATGAAGTCATAATGTGCAATACTATGTCATATGGTACCATGTAAAAGGTTTACTGAAATAACATCATACAATTCATTCGCAAAAGAACTTCTAACAAGATATTCATCTAATCTAATAATCTAACCATACATCACTCATTGTAAGAACCCTAGTTCTCCCTGAGCTAATTTTCCAATTGCTGGTTTGATGTTTTGAATTGTTTTTTTGAAATATTTACCAGATAATGCATAAAATTTACAGAACAAGGAAACGCTGAAGCACAAAGATAATATTATATCAAAATTATTATTGTCATGAAATTACATTGAAAGCATTCATACCCGGATAACAAACTTCTGATGATGAAACCCTTATTCTGAATCTCTCCTGTAAATCCAATAAAGCACAAATGCAGCCTCTGACATGAAGCTACCAATGATGCAGCCTTCAAGTGATCTTTCACACCCTCAGGTAGTAGGAACAATGAAGAATCTTCATTCTCCAAAGCCAAGAATTCTAAAAACCCTAGGTTTCCATCCTCAAGAGCCAAGCTCTCCAGAAGCACAAAATCCAATATGTAAAATGATCCAATGATACACTTTTCCTTTGCTTTGGTGCCTTTTATATTCTTCTCCAATTAGGTCAATTTCCCCATGATGCTTTTTAAACCATTTAAAATGATATTTAATGTTCCCCCATTGACTTTATTAAATGCATTAATATATAGGCTTTCCTCTTAAAATATAATTAATGCACTTTAAGTCACTTAATTGAGGGTCATGGCCCATTGATTATAAAGTGACATTATAAACTTTATAATAAACCTTTATATTATTTTATTATCATTAAAGAGACCTTAATGATAATAACTTCTTTAATAACCATTATTTCGCTAAACCAACTGAACATGGAAATTGACCCTGCATCCAAGACCTGTCCAGGTGCCTTACCAAATATAGAAATACTGGACTCTGCTGACAAGGTGACTTACTATAAATAGTAAAGTGTGTGAGACTGAGTCCTGGAACGCCAAATGAAGGCCCAACCTGAACCAAACTCTACTCTGAAGAAGAAGGCAACCAGATAACTGCCACAATGGACCCTCTGAACAACTCCATTAGCCTACGAGGGTCAAAAGACAGGCTAATCCTCCCAAATCTGATGCTCCCAAAAAATGGGGACATTACAGTCCACCCTCCCTGAAATTGCTTGTCCCCAAGCAATCTCCACTGCAAAGAAACCCCACTCCTCGGAAGGCCCAAAAGAACTATGAAATGTCCCATGCATCATTAACTAACTCCTGAAGCACCAACATAAAAATAATTGTGCAAGTATCCCTAGATCCCAAACCCAAAATGGAAGTCTACCATGTCTAGTATCCTTTGACTTCCTCTGCGCAAATCTGATCACAACTTCACCATGCTGAAAATGGTGAAGCAACCCATCGGAACCCATCCAAACTGCAGTGCCTGACCTGTCACCACTTGGATCCCAATACAATATGAACTCACATCCATTTGTCATGAAAAAACAAAAATATCTGGAAGCATCCACAACACAATATCTCTCTACAGTCTCTCCGAAACTCCCATGGATGTGATAACTAACCAAACCATCATGTCCACTGAGACCGTAATTACCCTGTAACCATGTATCCGTATGAGATCTTTGTGACATAGAAGTAGCAAACCCTATCAGATACATATCAGCATGATGGATAACTGATTGCTGCCCCTGCAAATACTCTCCTACAAACAACTTAGTGAGGTACTTGCAGCCTCTAGTCCCATCTTCTGAAGATGGCAACTCTCCATCCCATAGTGGATGGTACAAACCCTGAGCCAATCCACTATGGCGCATCAACAAATCCTCTGTGTGTGGATTAAAAGAGAAGTGATGAGCACTCCTCACTATGTAGTCAAAGTAAAATGCTCCAGCCTCTGTCAATGGTTGACCGTCATAGTCGTGGGGAACACTCTCTTCAACTATCTCATCACTCTCATCACTAGAATCAAAAGATGACTCCAGTCTCCAATCCCGAGTAGCTAATGGGGTAGATGCTCTAATAAAGCTCTCTGCATACACAATAGCAAAATCCCTGTCATGAAGCAAATGGAGGTATTCTGATTTTATTGCATCCAATGCACCCCTGATAAAATGTAAACTACAAATAGAAGTACCTGTAGAGACCCCATCCTGTCTCTCCTAAAATTTTGCGCAGCAAAGGAGGTACTCCACATACTTATCCATACAATCAAAGCGAGTTAAGGTTGAATCAACCTTTTCTCTTGTAACCTTTAGCTGATCCCTCCAACTCTATAACTCAACAAGCTGTCGATCGAAATCAGTTGCATGGGATGAAATGATTGATTTGCTTTCAGGAGGGGAAAACAAATCATTATAAGAATCAATCTCCACACTGGATGATGCCCTGCATATCTCCTGTGAATAAGATGGGGTAATGTTGTGTTCAGTCACACAACTCTCTGCAGAATCAACCACCTCATCACACAAGCTATCAATATCCTGCTCGGCATCACCTATAACAGGTCTATCCTCTGAGATCTCTGAAGCATCACATGGTTCCCTACTACTCTCAACCAACACACTCATCCCATCTACATCACCTGCACCTGCAATTGTAATGGATGTAACCACATCCCCAATACATCCATTTTCATATCCCGTAGATATATGGTCATCACCAACTACTGCCATAGATAATGGAACTGTAACTATTGGTAATGAAGACTACACTAAGCTCAACTCCACGGTAAGCTAATCTATTCTTAACTTTGACTCTTGAAGGGTTGTCTAAGCACTCTTCAAAGAGTCCATGGTGACTTCTAGCTCATATGTGAGCTCATCAACCTCCTCCTCTTTCCCTTTAAGAGCATCATAACAAATCCCATCCGTCTCAAGAAGATAATCTCTGTCAGCTAATAACTGTAGATAATTGTGTTTCATTATTCCAAATGCTTCTCGAAGCACATGAAACTCTGCAAGGGCAAATCCACTATCACAGTGCTCATCTGTCACGGGAGTACTCCAACCATAAGTTGCCAACATCTGCCGAGCAACATCAAAATGTTCTAACGCTGTAGCAACCATACTGTCATTAACCTTCAATTGCCTTGCCAAATGATGATACCAGGGGTATGACACATCACCTCCACACAAATTTTTTGATTTATAATCAGCACTATGATAAGAGGTTGAATCATCATCACTTACTATTTGGTAACCATTAATACGTGTGCCTTCAACTCTGCACACATCATCAACTAAGGTATCGATGATATGTACCTCATAGGATGGCTCTAATGGCATGGTAGAAGCTGCTGATTTGACAATATCTTCGTACCCTTCCACTGTAACTATTATTGCATCACCATCCAACTCATGATCCTGAGATCCCATGCCAACAAATGATTCTTCTAACTTGTCTTCTAAGGTCTGATCTGAAAAATCAGACTCATTATGGCATGAATCTTCATCAACCAATGCATCATTGATACCCAAAACTGAAGTACCAACATTAGAAGACTCCACAACACTATCATCCTTGTGTGAAATGGCTTTTGTCACATGACAATACGAGGAAATAGGACTGCTGTTGCAAAGATCAGAATTGTTATGGGTTAACTTTTGCATGCAATCTTCATTTTGCTGCAAGCTACGAGCTAATCTTTGTTGTGAAAGCATAAGTTTTTGCTGGATATTATTCAGGATGCTCTCAACACTTGGCTACTCACATTTCTTTGATTTTCTTTTTTGCTTGCCACAATCCAACCGATACTCCATATATTGCTCGAAGTCTAGATGACCTTTGACCTTAATTGGAAGTACTCTATACTCCTCATAAGCAACTATTACCTCATCAACAAATTCAGTAGCCATCTTTTTATTGAAGCTGGTCAAAGAGTGATCCACCTTGTCTTCCTGATTTTTCGAATTCTTTCTCTAATTTGACAATGTTATTTGTCAAATTATCTTGAAAATTTGACGATTAAACTTTAATATGTGCAGATAAAGATTGTTAAATGGAACAATCTTTTTGTCAAACAATTCCAAGCAGATTGCAAACAATAGTTCTTATTTTCTGCTGTAGCAAATCTCAGTGCTGATGACAGACCTGTAGGTGTTTGTTGTTCCTTCACAACTGCTGTCCCAATGTATGCCAATGTCCACAAACGCATGGACAGATTTGATAAAACCACATCCACTTTCAACCACTGATATGAAGTCAATATTACTTACAACTATGCTCTGCTGATGTAGAAGTGTAGCAGCTCAAGAAATGATAGATTTAATTCCCAATAAGCTTAGTACAATAGCAACATCAATCAGACCAAAGTACAATATCACTCCAAAGACTCCTCATAAGCTACGTGGGAACTTCAAGGCATATTCCTTTGGATAGTGCTTTCCATACCAAAAAACAATATCTTCCATAAGGACTTTTGTGATTTGAAGACAAGGATCTTAGTTGCTGCTGGGTCCCACTTCCCACTAGAATATCACTTCAAACAAATACCAGTAATCTCTAAGGCTGCATAAGATTTAGTGGAATCTTTTAACATCTGATTATAATAATTTAAGATTCAAAGATGATCTGCTGGAAGCATGTCAGAGGTTGTCCCCCCTTAGGTAACAATGTAAACTTTATAAAAATTCCCATAAATCTGATTTAGTTTTATAACCGCTGGAAATCTTGTATTCCTCTTATGACCCACGATTTACTCACATATCACCCTTTTATTTCTCTAATATAAGTGATCCTTAACTACGGTGATTGTTGAGTTGAATTACCAACACAAATAGAGATCTGATTATAAATATATGTATGTCTGAAAACCTGTTAGAGATTGTCTCCTTTGAGCCAGCAACTAAAAACTCAAAATTCACAAATTCTTGTTCAAAACCCACAAACTATATAATATCTACTTTCTTTAAAATATTCACAGTTTTTGGCTCATGCAATATGGGATCCATAAACCACTACCTATTCCAACTCAGCAAACCTTTTAGAAGAGCCTTAGTAATTCATAAAAAACTTACGCATTCATCATGCTATTCACAATTCCTTAATGAAGATGGCTGCTAACTAATATAATATTATCTGCAGCAGATTGTTAGCATTGGGCATTGGCGGCTAGGAGTCAAGTCAGATTCCTTTGTCTTTTCTGTGATGAGCTGGCCTGGACCTTCTACTCATTCTTGTCTTATTCAACCTTGGTATCTATCTGGCCCAATTTCCATCACTCAAATACAATCGCCCAGATTTGTCTTTTACCAGTTGCTTCAAAAACTACGATCTCCCTTTGTAAACCCAACGCAACTAATCCCCAACCAAAATTTATGTCTTGTTCAAACTGAAGTAAAGGCGGCTATTTTTTTATAAGTTTCGATTTCCTTCTTACAGACCCGCGGCTCAAATATGCAAGCCCACAATTTCATGAAACTCCACGCAAAAGAAACAAACACTTAACTGCACTAATTCTCCCACGATTTAATGAAAATGACAGACTTGTCTTTATCTTCTGATGTCGGTATGCACATGCAGAGGTGATATGCAATTTGATACAATCCTTCCAAAGTGATATCAAATTCTTCAGGAGTCCGGATATTCAATTATTCTAAAGGGTGATGCATGAAAACCATTTATAGTATTCGAATTGATGCCTCTAGATGTTTCTGAGTAGCTACGATTCACAGTGGAGTATAAACGCCTCCTCATACAATCAATAAAATCGGTGCTTTATTTGACCTTTTCGGAAATGAAAAACCCCTTTTTTTTATAGTTCAAAGCAGCAATACGGCCAAGAAAAATGGAATTAAATAAATCATTTATGAATTTTGAAATCTTTCAAAAATCCATACTTTGAAATTCATCAACCCCTAGCAACCTGTAAATTGCTTTTTTCCCATGAAAATTTACTTCCAACACATGATGGCAGGAACCTAGCTCTGATACCACTGTAAGAACCCTAGTTCTCCCTGAGCTAATTTTCCAATTGCTGGTTTGATGTTTTGAATTGTTTTTTTGAAATATTTACCAGATAATGCATAAAATTTACAGAACAAGGAAACACTGAAGCACAAAGATAATATTATATCAAAATTATTATTGTCATGAAATTACATTGAAAGCATTCATACTCGGATAACAAACTTCTGATGACGAAACCCTTATTATGAATCTCTCCTGTAAATCCAAAAAAGCACAAATGCAGCCTCTGACATAAAGCTACCAATGATGCAGCCTTCAAGTGATCTTTCACACCCTCAGGTAGTAGGAACAATGAAGAATCTTCATTCTCCAAAGCCAAGAATTCTGAAAACCCTAGGTTTCCGTCCTCAAGAGCCAAGCGACAAAATCCAATATGTAAAATGATCCAATGATACCCTTTTCCTTTGCTTTGGTGCCTTTTATATTTTTCTCCAATTAGGTCAATTTCCCCATGATGCTTTTTAAACCATTTAAAATGATATTTAATGTTCCCCCATTGACTTTATTAAATGCATTAATATATAGGCTTTCCTCTTAAAATATAATTAATGCACTTTAAGTCACTTAATTGAGGGTCATGGCCCCATTGATTATAAAGTGACATTATAAACTTTATAATAAACCTTTATATTATTTTATTATCATTAAAGAGACCTTAATGATAATAACTCATTTAATAACCATTATTTCGCTAAACCAACCCTGCATCCAAGACCTGTCCAGGTGCCTTACCAAATATAGAAATACTGGACTCTACTGACAAGGTGACTTACTATAAATAGTAAGTGTGTGAGACTGAGTCCTGGAACGCCAAATGAAGGCCCAACCTGAACCAAACTCTACTCTGAAGAAGAAGGCAACCAGATAACTGCCACAATGGACCCTCTAAACAACTCCATTAGCCTACGAGGGTCAAAAGATAGGCTAATCCTCCAAACTCTGATGCTCCCAAAAAATGGGGACATTACACTCATGATGACATCAAAATGAGCATTCAAAAAAATATTTCAATTCGGAAGACATGCCTTAAATAGATAATATGATAGTCTTCAATTTACAAAATAAAACCAATGAACTTTCTTTTAAGATGATAATCACATAATTTAGACATCATCTCATTCATAGACTTAAATCACAATTTCATCCCTTATTATGAGGAAAAAAACATAAGTCTAAGGTCAAACTACTTGTTTCACGTAACTTAACAGGTGGTCTAGTTCTCTCAAAAAATTCAAACTAATCGATAACTTGTACCTTTAGTATGATACTAATAAAGCATGCATATAGTTAAAAGTCTAGATTTATTTCCAATTAAATGAATTCTATAAACACGAAATCATATTGTCATAATTCACTAATTCCTAATTACTTGATTTACCCACCTTAGTTAGCCTAAAGAATTTCATAAAATCTATAATATCTTCATTCCTAGGGTCTTTTATCCAATAGCTTCACTACTAAGAACAATAACCTAATATTTGATTCCGCTAAGTTAGAGTTTTAAATTTTATAGAAAACATTAACAGATTAAGATATCATTTAACTATCAATAAATTGATTTAACCACAAATACCATTCATTTCGAACTATGGTTCAAAAGATGAAATGGACTTTTATCATATAAAACACTATGTAAGAAACAATATCGTTGAATCCACTACTATTAATCTAGTCACAAAACCACATTCCTTGGTTCAAATGCTACCTCTCTTCTAAAACATAGAGTATTGTTAATAGCCTGAATTAAATAAACAAGAACGAAATAATCACTCAAATGACCTCCCAATTATATAATAAGAAATAAAATTTTTGATAAAAGAACAATGGAATTAAATGCATAAACACAGAGACCAACATCTTACCTATCCATGATGATAAGGCATAAATTTTCATGAAGTAAAATGTATTCTTATTACTTATGAACTTTGATATTGAAGTAGTCCTACTAAGATTCAATCAAAGAACCAAAGTGTAATTTATACATATAAATCTTCAAGAACTTCGAGTCTAAGGCACATTAAGCATTGAACAAAAACCTCATCGAAACGTCATCTCATGAAATGTTTGCAGGAACCATACATAAACATTGAAAAAGCTTGAGAAACTTACATGCTACAAGCAGTCACAAAAGCATTGTTGAAGCAAAATGTAGTAGCATAGACAAGGCACTTGAACTGTTTGACAGAAACCACAAAGGAATATCATCTCATGATACGCAATGATTGCATGATATGTACAAAATGGATTAGTTGAAAAGGCTTTAGAAACTTTCAAGCAAAAAAAATTAGTAAGTGTTAAACCAAACTCCACAACCTTTGGCAGTATCCTCTCATCCTGCATGAAAGAAGCCATGGATGAGAATTGCTTGGCAAAATGCCTTAGGAAAATGTGGTCTTCAGACTACAACGATTGCAGGATGTGCAGAAAATGGATTTGTTGAATAGGCTCAAGAAACTTTCAAGCAAAATGCAATTGGATTTACATAAACATGAGGCGCGATTATAGGCATCCCAAGTTGCAAGATTTATCACAAAACTAAAATGTCAAAGAGAGATATCATACAGGTACTCAGATAGGCGTTGAAAAAGATTAAACTTTTTTTTTAGAACTTAGATTTGGTGCAAGATCCCTGACAAGACACAAGGAAGAAACAAAAAGTTGTATGCTAGATTAAAAACAAGGTTTGATAATATGTCCAAAGAAATAGTTGGACTAAAACTCTATTAACAAGGGTAAAGATTCAATGCAGGAATTGAATGGCAATATGCAAGAATGTAATATGGAAAACGCCTTGATTGTTGTTAATTTAAACAATGATTGTTGTTCATTTAGGTAAGCAATAAAAAGCACAACGAGGCACCAAAACATAGAAAAGAAAGAGCAAATCGCTATATTACAGTTTATAATGTTATTGAGAAACATTAGATTCACATGAATGAGCAAACCAAAAAGAGGAATCTTGGCACAAAACCACAGTAACATGGTAGATTGAGTCCTGAGGGGGTGAAATGATTAACAAAGGTGAAGGATTAAATGATAGAAAAACTACGAAGATGGGGATAAATGAAAAATGAAGAATCTTCAAGCATCAACCAAGGCTCAAGGTCAACTTGACGGAAGCCTTAGATAGAAAATCAAAAACTAAATAGAAGGAAACATCCCATGATCTCTATCAGAATTGCAATGATGCAAGCATAATTTGCCAAAACTTGGAACTCGATAAGGGTATGAAATGATTTGCAAAATATCAACAAAGTAATGATTAAAATTCCCAGGAAATATACAGATAAACGCATGAACATATTTTCAATAAACCAAGGAAATGGAGAAAATCAAAATTTCCTGCAAAATGTAAACATACCAGAAATATTTTTGAGTTTTTCCCCAAATTCTACTTTTTGACCAAACTTGCTCTTTCCACCAAATTTTCCTTTTGGACCCTCTAATTTTTTGTTGCCTTTTCCCTTTTCCCCTCGCTTCTAGTTACTTTCCTATTGAAAACCCCTCTTTTTCTTCTCCACCCTTTTTCTCCTTCATTCTTGCCCTTTTACCTTCCCTATTAAATAGATTTCTTTTTTTTTTTCCAAAGAGAATGCACGTTCAATGAAAATAAAAGCATTTAATTTATTTAACTCCACCTTCTTTCACTATCTCTCTTTTTCTAAAATTAGCCTCTCAATCTTAAAAATTGAAAAAGAAATAAATCCCCAAGATTCCCTTATTTCCACCTCATTATTGTGGCCAAAATAAAATGTTTGCATCAAAAGAATCTTTTTCAAAAATATATGCAAATATCTAATCAATTAATTTGAAAGGACAATTAATAATATTGCAACTAAACAATTTAGTTTAATCTGTTTCTTTCAAAATGGTTATGCAATGCAATTATATTTCTCATTGATGCAAAATGAAATCAATGTGGTGTGTGTAGATTCACTTCACATTTCACCTTCAGTCAGCTAAACGTCCTCTATCTCAATGATACTCTCTCTCTCCGTCAAGAGAGTTCCTATCGCAAACACAATCGAAATAAGTCAACAATCAATTAAATAATATTAATATTAATATTTGTATCCACAATTAAATATCAGAAAATAAGGGTTGTGATGCAAATGAAGACAAGACTAAAAATAAAAAACAGTCAAAGGTAGTTATTGTTTGCAATCTAGCTCAGTAGAGGAGCATTGAAGTATGGTACTTGGACAATGCCTATAGCAACCACATGAGTGGTAACATAAATCTATTTGCCTTTATAGATAATAGCATGAAGATTAAGATCATGATGGTGCACAATGAAAAAGTTCCTATCATGGGAAGAGGCATTATCGCTGTCTTAACCAAGCAAGGTGAGAAGGCAGATCTAGGATATCTACTATGCTCCAGGCATAAAACACGACCTACTAAGAATTGGATAGATGGTCCAAAATGGTTATAGAATCCTGATGGAGAATGGAGAATGCATCATCTATAACAAGGATGGAAGCCAGAAAGTCATTGTAGTGACGAGCAACAAAATGTTTCCTCTTAGGTTGCAGTCTCTAATGTTGTTCGGAGTTGCACCCTCCAATAACATGATGGCTTGGCTCCAGAGAGCTCTGGAGTCAACTAGATGGTGTCTACAGTAGTGGCTCAAACAGTCAGCCTTCAAGATAGTCATCAAAGACCCATCCAATCTTTGGCATTTGAGGTATGTGAACTTAATTTTTTCTGGTTTGAATCTTTTGTCCAAGAAAGGCATGGTTAGAGGGCTACCAACAACTATTGAGCTTAATAGGAAATGTGAAGCTTGTATTTTAGAAAAGTAGCACAGACAACCCTTTCAATCAAGGTATTCCAGAAGGGAAAAAGCACCATTAGAGCTGGTGCATCAGATTTGTGTGAGCCCATGAAAACCCACACCCAAGGTGGAAATACTTATTTTATAACCTTCATAGATGACTATAACAGAAAGACATGGGTTTATTTCTTGAAAAATAAATTTGTTCAAAGCATTTGAAAAGTTCAAGGAGTTTAAGGCCCTAGCTGAGAAGCAAAGTGGTCGGTTCATCAAAGTCCTTAGAACGAACAGATGGGGAGAATACATCTCCAAAAAAATTATGAATTTTTGCAAGTATGAAGGTATTGTGAAATAATTCACCACAATGTACACTCCACAGCAAAATGGAGTTGTTGAGAGGAAAAATAGAACCCTCACAGAGATGGAAGTAAGCATGTTGAAGGTTAAGGGATTGCCAAATGATTATTGGGGTGAGGCTGTAGCAACAATAGTATACCTGCTAAATAGAAGTCCCACAAAGGTTGTAAGGGATATAAATTCACAAGAAGCATGGACAAATGACAAATGGAGCATGGAACACCTAAGAATATTTAGGTGTGTGACATATGCATTAGTGTCAAAAGAGAAAAGACATAAATTTGATGATGAAGGAGAAAACTACATCTTTATTAGGTACAATGAAGAATCCAAAGCATACAAGCTGTACAAACTTGTTACCAAGAAGGTAGTGATCAGCAGGGATGTAGAATTCATTGAGAATGAATCGAGAGATGGCACGGTTGACACCACCATAGGTATCTCAGCAATGATACCCATAGATGATGAAGGTGGAAATAAAGAAGGGGGAACGTCAAACAGTGAAGCAAAACTAGCTCTAGAGCACTCTGGAGCTCTCCGGAACCATCCCTAAAGCACTTTAGAATCCAGTTGTGGAGCACTTCGGAACCATCTGCGGAGCTCTCCAAAGTTAGGCAGCTCAAGACTGCAGCAATAAAATTAGCTTCGGAGTACTCCAAAGTCAAGTGGTAGTAACTCTAGAAGTAGTTTAGATCCCATGCTTGCTTCTCTAATATCGAGAAAGACAAGGAGCATGAGGGAGATTTATGAAAACACAAGGTATGATGATTTTGGTATAAACTTTGCTTTGTTCTCCCATAGTGATCCAACAGATTTTGAAGAGTCCGTCAAAGAAGAAAAATGGTGTAAGGCCATGGATGAGTTCGATGCAATAGAAAGGAATGAGACATGGGAGTTAACCAATTAACCCAAGGGTAAACAAGTGATTAGAGTGAAGCGGGTCTATAAGACCAAATGTACTACTAAGGGAAAGATAGAAAGACATAAAACAAATCTAGTTATTAAGGGATTCAAGCAACAACCTTGAAGAGATTATGATGAGACATATGCGCTTGTTGCAAGGCTGGAAATCATACAGGTAGTCATAGCATTTACAGCCCAACACAAGTGGAAGGTATATCAAATGGATTTGAAGTCAGCCTTCTTAAATGAAGTCCTCAAAGAGGAAGTATATGTGGAGCAACCACCTGGCTATGAAGTCCCAAGGCAAGAAGACAATGTATAGGATTCGAAAAGCTCTCTGTGGGCTTAAGCAAGCACCTTGGACATGGTACAATAGAATAGATTCCTATTTTCTAAGTAATGGCTTTAGTGAAAGCAGTAGTGAGCTCACATTTTACATCAAAGTAGCTAATGGTGAGATTTTTATTATTGTTTTGTATGTAGATGATTTGATTTTGACAAGGAATAGTGATCTCTTCATTGTTGATTTCAAAGAGGTAATGAAAAGTGAATTTGAGATGACAAACTTAGGTTTACTAAAATATTTTCTTGGCATTGAGGTCCAACAAATTGAGCATGACGTATTTATTTCGCAAACTAACTATGCCAAACAGATTTTGAATAGATTTAAAATGCAGAATAGCAAGCCTGCACCAACACCAAATACTATTGGTCTAAAACTAAGCAAAGAGGACAACAGAAATGAAGTAAACCCAACCCTCTACAAAAGCAAGGTTGGAAGTCTGATGTATTTGACTGTTACAAGACCTGATTTAATGTATGTGGTAAGGCTGGTTTCTAGGTTCATGGAGAGACTTAAGGACACACACTGACAAGTAGGAAAGAGAATCCTGAGATATGTCAATGGAACCAAAGGCTATGGAATTTTGTATACCATATCTAGTGAGTTTGAGATTGTGGGTTATACAGATAGTGATTAGGTAGGAAGTGTAGATGACAGAAAGAGCACATCTGGATATGCGTTTTGTTTGGAACTGCATCTTAATAAACGCCCTAGTCCCTGGTTTCTTATCTCTAAGCTTTCTAAAACCTTTGTAAAACCCTAAGAGCTTTGAGTCTTATTACATTCGCTTCTTTATGCCTTTCATTATAATCCTTTGGTGACCATTGATTGGCCATTCTTAGTGTTTTAAGTTGTTCTTTATGTGTTTTGTGGTCGTTTGCTTACCAGTCCCTTTGTTAGGTTGTCAATTTGAGGCCTCTTTTAATAAAACAACTTTTATGCATGTGTTGAAATTAAGGTTTGAGTTGCATTCAATCAGCATGTCGTGTAGTTATTCCTCTATTTTGCGGAAAGTATTATCTTTGCTAGGCATTGTTTGTGCTTCTTGCAGGGTCACAAAAGCGCCTAGATTGTCTGATGTGTCCTATCTATTATGTGCTATCATTTGTTTTGATGACGATGGCTTCCCTGCTAGGAATCCTAAACACTTCCCACGGAGAGGCGAAGGTGACGTGGTGAAGAGCTTTGTATTACAATAGCGTTTCGTGGAGGGATCCTAATCTGCTGGAACCATTCTAAAGCTTCTACGGGACCGCGAAAAGTATGAGATGGACCAATGTGTGTGCATTGTCCACAGTGTATGCATTGTCCATGGTGTCAACATGAGTAAGCATTTCGCTGGGAGCATATTCTTCATCAAGCCTTAAAGTTGATCACTGCGAGTTGGCGAAGGTGCTACCTTAGCGTGGAGATGCTGAATCATAAGGTAATATTTGTCACGCTGGAGGAAAATTCAAACCTCAGCGATGGCTATTAATTTGGAAAGATATATGGCGGGTATTCAAAGCCTAGAACTGTTGTCTACCCTCGTGTGTTCGACATTAATGGTGCCACAACTAGTTTTATGAGGCCTTTTGCTCATTATTTCGCACAATTGTGTCACATCCCCAATTTTAGCTTTGCTTTACTTTTTACTTTTTACTTGGACATAAGTAAATTCATTATGATATTTAGATTAATGACAAGGAAAAATATGAATTATATGGAATGTCATTTATTGAAATTATATGAATGATTATGTTAATATCGATTTAATAATTACTTTATGAGATTTGGTTTATTAGTTGAATTAATTGAATAATGATGCACTGATCACATGTATTGTTTGATGACAAGCAAAACAGGATTACAGGTTATTAGATGACTCTCGGAGAAGAGAGAGTATCTTTCGAGGAGAGAGATATAGATCTTGGGATGCGAATGGTTTAATTGCCAAACTGAGTTAAAAGTGTTTAACGAAAAAGTGAACCAATGTGTCGTTTGAGGTAAGCTTAGTTTGTCAGTTTACTTTTAGAACCTATTCGATAGGGAGTCGATATTGTTTTATAATCATTTTTAAGTCATATTAAGTCGTTAAGATCGTTAGATACGTTAACGACGTCGTTAAGCACGTTAATGACGTCGTTAAGCTGATTTACGACTATTTATGTTTAACGTAAACATTACGACGTTATTGTCGTAAAAAGGTGGTCATATTATTACTAAGTCTTTTGAAGTGTTTTAATCCATTCTTAACGTTAAAACTTTATCGAGTTAAGATGACTTGTGTTGTCGATGAATCGTGATGAGGAGACTAGCTCAACTCAATCACGTTATCCATAACTTTCATTTTAAGCATTATTTTCTTATTGATTAAATCATGAAATCAAATAGAGCTAATGTTATATGAATAATATTTGATTTGATCAAATTATATATATAAATGAATGAGTCAAATGAGGAAATACCTCATGATATAGTAGTATGGTTTAAGTTGAGCAGCCGAAGGCATCTTTTGAGGAATGCTTTAAATGATAAAAGCATGATGGTTGAACATACTCATTATGAGTAACTATTTGCTTTGGCAAGTTTGGAGAAGTTGGCAGACATGTATAAGAGGAGTGGCGGATGACTCCACCACTATCGCTGATCTCCTTAAATGATGTATTCATCATTTACATTTGTAAATGTTTACACATTTTTAGCTTAGTGGAAGTTGAACTGATGGTCCTTACTGTTGGTTTTGTTATGAGTTTTGATAACTGTTTTGGGAGTGGGAGCGAACAAATAGAAACGACTCTTTATGAGTCTGTTTGAAGCTCTTAAAAGCCACGACTTGGCTAGTCGATGGCAGATATCGGGTAAGTGTTTTAAGTTTTTGTAGAGAGGGGGAGAGAAGGCAGAAGAGAGTCACGGCAGACAGAGAGGAAGCTGGTTAAGTTAAGCAACAGTGTGGCCATTGGGGACGAACACAATAGTTTGTCATTGGTCTTTATTCTCATTTAAACTGAAGTTGTCAGGTAGACATTCCTGTATGTTGTTTTATTAGACAGAGATAAACGTATTGAATATTTGTTATAAGTAATCGTTATTACATCTATCTATTCTGTCAGTGGTTAAATGTAAGATATGATATAATCCATTTGTGTCAACTTTTATACTATCGTTGTGACTATTTGTTTGAGCCGATGGTAGAGGGAGTCTTAGTAAATCTGAAAGCGTCGTTTAGCCTGTTGAGGGCCGAAGCTAACTCAAGCATTGTATTCAGTTTTGAATAAGCATTGTGAGTCGTTTTTACATCTATCTATAACCGATAGAAAGACTCTTTTATTGTTTAGTTTAGTATAAACAAAGTTCTTAGGAACAATTATAATCTTCTATTAACTAGAAAACTAGTCACACAGTGAGAAGAGTAATCTTCAGGATTAAGTCGACTAACCTTATCATAGGAGAAATATGTATTGAATTCTTATGAGAATAGTGTAGAGGGATTTCATTAGTAAAACTCTCCATTCAAGAGTAATATGGAATAGAGTTTTAGAGAAGTCGACGGAATTGAACCCAATCATGTTTTCTTTTCTGTGTTTTGTCTAAATGGTATTTTATCCAAGAAACTAGAATCATGGAGAACAATGGTGACTATGAGATATCCTTTGAATCGACAGATTAACTATTGATAGTTAGTTGATTAGGGTATTGAGTTAAAGTTCTTTTCTTATCTAAACTAGAACCATGATGAGATCGGTCAGTAGTAAACTAATTTGCAGAAATAGACCAAGTCTATATGGAATAAACTTGTATAAAGCATATAAGGGTATAAGTATGTAGCAATGAGCTTTGGCTTCATGTATAGTTGAATTGAAAAGGGACTCAATCTTATTGAGTAGAAGAGAATACCATAGCAATATGTATTGTAAACCTAGTTATGGTTGGGTTAAACCAAAGGTCTTTTCTAAATCTTTTATGATGAATGATATAGTAGAAATATTATAAGTACTCAATGGTTGTTTAAATACCTAGAGTCGATTTGGACCAAATGAGGGTTAATGTTATTTAGACTTAACTAAGTCTATGTAGACTATTATCAAGTCATGATGATTAAACCAATTATGTATAGATAGTCTGAGTGAATAAACTGCATGAATATGAAATTATCCAAGTCGAGTAGGGGTAGGTGAACACAACGACTACGTTCATATGAACGTTATTTATAGTAAAAACTTTGGCCAAAGTAATGCATTTGTTTTCTGCATGCATTATCAGTTCATTGTATTCGGATTGCTCAACATATCGGAAATCATACGTAGCTAGAGGGTATCTAGGGTTGTAGGATTAATAGAGTTGAGTAGAATACTACACTATGTACTCGAAAAAGGCAAATAACCATTGGTCACCTATGGTCTATATCCCTCGTGAAGGGTAGGGCCACTTCCTATGTGGAAGATGTGTGGGAGACCGCTAGTCTATGGATGGAGGTAAATCATTGGAAAGATGCTCTCTCTCCAAGCAGGAAACATGCCAGGACTTGTGATAAAGATGTCGGATATTCAGAGGTAGTAAATATTCCAAAGTTTCTATATTGTAATTGATTTACTTTTGTAAACAATTGTATTTATGATGAACGATATAGTTTATTGTATTTGTATGAGAAATCTTGTAATTGGAATTACTTAATTATATGATGAATAAAAGAAAAAAATTTCTCTCTCATTTTGTTTTACCTTGTTAAAAATTACTTAATGGTAAATGAATCGATTTTACTATGTCTATAGAAACTGGATGTTACATATGGTATCAGAGCTATTAGGTTCAACACTAGGGCTTATGAGACCACTATGCTTGCCTATAGTCAACATTATGCGGTTAGCTAATGTTTGAAAAATTTCTGTGCCAGGATGGTACGCTTTAAGAAGACAGCAAGAAAGTCTGTCAATTCAAGCCAACATTTTCTTAAAGCTAAAAGAGAACGTGAGGCCATTATTAAAACCTTCGAGGGAACCAATGATGAGAGTGACATTTGGTTAAGTGATACTAAAACTCTAGTGACTGCCTTAACTCGAATCAAAGGAGTGAGAAAGGAGTACTTGGAAAGGGTTAACAATGAGGAAATAACTATGGTTAGGCGAGATCCCCACATACCCTCAATTGTTGAGATCATAGAAGTTAGGTCTGATAGTGAGTCAGAAGGTTATATACCTCGGGATTATGTATCTGTAAATGAGTCTGAGGGATATACCCCTTTGGATCATGACTTCTGAAGTCATTTCTTGTAAAAACAAAAAAAAGGGAAACTCTTTACTTTTGAAAAAGAAATTATAAATGAAAGAGTTGTTTTTGTGCCAAACTATTGTTTAAATGGAGTTTTATGTTTAGATTTAATGGGCCACATTATATTCTGGAACTACTAGAAAACTCAATATTCTCAGGTGTGAGAAATCGATAAACATGGTGTGGACAAGAACTAATCAAGGAGAAAGTGGAGGAAAACCACCCGCCGGTCAATAAACTGGACCAAATCATAACTATGCTTGAGGAAACCAAGAAAAGATTGGGTGATTTGGAAAAGGTGGATGATAAAGAGAATATTGAGGGAGGAGGTGAAAACTATCATGGTGAAAGTGGAGAAAATCACGAAGATCAGAGTAAAAGTACTGAAACTCATAAAGAGACAAGGGATAGATTGACCTTGGAGCTTTCAAAGGATATGAAGAAGGTTGTTCCACCAAAATTTGATGGGACAGAAATCAGAGATGCTGCAGAAGCTTGGTTAATAGAGATGGAAAAATACTTCGAGATAAGAAATTACTCGGAGGTGACCAAGGCAGTATGGGGAGCATTCCAACTGGCAGGAGAAGCATCCACTTGGTGGATGAATAAAAAGATGGAATTGAATTTAATCTCTCTAAGGGTAACTTGGGATGAGTTCGTGGAACTCTTTCGCAAGAGGTGGTTACCGCAACTTTACTTTGATCAGAAACTTATTGATTTTTAGAATCTTCGACAAAGAGATATGACAGTGGTAGAATATGGGGAAAAATTCACTCGAGTCCTAAAATATGTTCCACAATATCAGAGGGATGAGAGATTTCGGATCAAAAAATTCGTCATGGGTTTAAATGCTTAAATAGGTGGTGAAGTGGATGTTCATGGACCTACCACAATGGATCAAGTGTATGAGAAGACGATTAAGCAAGAGCAAAAGCTGAAATCCATCTAGGCTTATCGTGAAAGAAGTCGTAAGAGGTTTAATGGAACTCCTAACAATCAACCCTACAAGAAAATATATGAAAAGAATCATGATAACAAGAGAAAAGATAAAGGACCTCAGAAGAATAAAGGTGGATCAGGCTATGAGAAGAAATATGTCAATTATAAAAGAAATGAGGATAACAATGGGAAGACTTTAGATAAGAAAGGACCCATTGGAGGATGCTTTACTTGTGGAGGTGAACACTATGCAAATTGTGCCTTAACAAGGATCTAAATGGTCAACAAAGAGGTACTGCACTACCTACTCAGCAAGAAGCATTCCAGCAAAGGATTCATGCATCTCTTGGCAATTGTCAAGCCGAGTATCAAATCACACCCATTGAGATGACAAGTACTTTGTTTGAAGTCCCTATATCTATTTTGATTGATACAGGAGCTACTGAAAATTTTGTTTCTCCTAGACCTTTGAGTAAATTTTCTAGAAAAACTGGTTATATGTCTAAATCTTGGTCAGTAGAATATGCTAACCAATCTAAGGCTCAGGTAGAGTAATGTTTGTTTGAAGCCAAAGTTGACCTTCCTAGTTTCTCAACTGAAGTAAATCTGTATGTAGCTCCCTTAGGTTCTTATGATGTGATCCTTGGGATGAATTGGTTATGGAAACATAGAGCTAAGGTTGACTGTTTTTCAAAAACAGTTGAATACTTAGATGACTTGGGAAATCTGACCCAATTCCAAGGGATACAAAGAGAAGTTAAAATCAGGACTATCTCTACTAAGCAATTAAAAAGGGCTAGAAGGAAACGTTGTCAGCTGTTTGCAGTTAAGATGGAACAAGTAGAAGGGGTAAGAAACCCTAGTTTATTTTTTGGGGAAAAGTATCATTTTCTTCAGGAATTTCAGGATGTGTTTCCATAAGAACTTCTGGGATTGCCTTCTAAGAGGGTGTTTGATTTTTCTATTGATATTAAACTAGGAAATGAGCATGTATCAAAAGCACCCTATCGTATGATGACAACTGAGTTAATGGAATTGAAAGCACAATTACAAGAATTGTTGGCTAAAGGTTTGATGAGACCCAGTGTTTCACCCTGGGGTGCCCCGGTTATTTTTTGTTAAGAAGGATGAAACCCTTCATTTGTGTATAGATTATCATATGCTTAACAAAACAACGGTAACGAATAAATACCCTTTGCCACGTATTGATCTTTTTGATCAAATGAGGGAAGCTGCCATATTTTCCAAGATTGATTTGCGATCAGGGTATCATCAGTTAAGACTGAAGGATGAAGATATTCATAAGACAGATTTCAAAACTAGATATGGACACTATGAGTTCACAGTGTTGCCATTTGGTTTAACAAATGCACCTGTCGCATTTATGAATCTCATGAATAGTATATTCAGGGATTGGATAATTTTGTTCTAGTCTTTCTGGATGATATACTCATTTATTCTAGGAATGAGGAAGAGTATCATCGACACTTGCAATTAGTTCTACAAAGGTTAAGAGAACATAAGTTATTTGGGAAGCCATCTAAATGCACATTCTTCCAGAAGGAGATTCAATATCTAGGGCATATCATATCAGCTAATGGAATATCTGTTGATCCTGCAAAAATCACAGCTATTCTGGATTGGCCTGTACCAACAAACGTACATGAGGTGTGTAGTTTCATGGGCCTGTAGGCTATTATAGAAAGTTTGTTTTAAATTTCTCCAGCATTGCTAGTCCAATCACTTCCCTGCAGAGGAAAGGAAAGAGATTCGAATGGACAGACAAATGTCAAGAAGCATTTGATCTCTTAAAAGAAAAGTTAACTTCAGCTCCAATTTTAAAAGTTCTTGACCCTGAAGGACAATTTGAGGTAATTACAGATGCCTCAGGAGAAGGATTAGGAGTGCTTATGCAAGAGGGAAGAGTCATAGCATATGAATCAAGGAAATTGAAATCTTATGAGAAAAATTATGCACCGCATGATCTAGAATTGGCAACAGTAATTCATGCCTTACAAATGTGGAGACATTATTTGTTGGGAAAGACTTTTATACTAAAATCAGACCATCAAAGTCTTAAATATATTTTCTCTCAACCACATTTAAATGCGTGACGAAGGAGGTGGTTAGAATTGATATCTGACTATGACTTTGAGATAAACTACATCAAAGGAAAAGAGAATAGAGTAGCTGATGCTTTGATTCATCGAAAACATATAGCTTCTATTATTTCTATTCGTGGGAATTTTAAGGATTTGGTATTACAAAATTTATCAGGTGATGAGTTTTATAAACAGGTTATGTAGGCTCTGAAAGATAATCCTAAAGATCCAAGATAAGATGGTTTTCTGTTTGAGTCAGATGGATTAATGAGGTATAAAAATAGAATTTATGTGCCTGATTCAGCAGGATTAAGGGACATGGTATGGAAAGAGGTTCATACACCCCCATATTCTGGACATCCAGAGTAACTAAACTTCTAGTGGATGTTAAACCTCTTTATTTCTGGAAATTGTTATATCCGCATGATGTACCCGACTGGAAATGGCAAGTTATTAGCATGGATTTTGTTCAAGGACTTCCTATGTCAAGGAATCCACATGATGCCATTTTGGTGGTAGTTGATAAGCTCACAAAAGTAGCACATTTTATACCAGGGACTTTGACTGATGGAGCACCTATTTTAGCCCGTAAATTTGTGCAAGAGGTATTTAGATTGCATGGATTCCCTGAAAAGATTATCTCGGATAGAGATGAGCGTGTAACGTCAAGGTTTTGGCAAACTTTGTTTTCTGCACTAGGGACTAAACTCAATGTGAGTACAACTTACCATCTTGAAACTGATGGGCAAACTGAGAGAGTTAACCAAGTCTTGGAAGATTTGTTGCATATGTATTGTATGGATCAGCAATATAAGTGAGAAGAATACTTACCACTTGTGGAATTTGCTTACAATAATTCCTATCATTTTGCTATTAAGATGGCACCATTCAAAGCATTGTATGGAAGAAGATGTCGAACTCCTATAAGCTGGGATAAGCTAGAGGATAGGATTACCATCAGGCCAGAAATGCTAGCTGAAATGGAAGAGAAAGTTAAGCCGATCAGAAAAAGATTCACAGAAGCCAGTGATAGGCAAAAGAGCTATGCGGATGCAAAACGTGTTCTAAGGCAATTCTCCGTAGGAGAAAAAGTTCTTTTAAGGGTTAAACCTCAGAAAAGTTATATTAAGTTTGGGAAATCTTCTAAATTGGCCCCTCGATACGTGGGACCCTTTGAAGTGCTTGAAGTAGTCAATCTGGTTGCCTACAAAATCGCTCTACCTCCAGTCTTATCTAGAATGCACAATGTTTTTCATGTGTCTTATTTGAAAAAATATATTGCAGGTAATAATCATGTTTTGACTTGGAATTCTTTACAGATGCCAGACCCAGGGGTGGTCACGATCGAGCCACTCAAAGTGTTAGAAACGCGCAAGCTTCGCTTGCATAACAGAGAAGTCTTACAATGCAAGGTCCAATGGGACCAATATGCTGAGGAAAATGCTACATGGGTGGATTACCATGAATTTTATCAAAAATTTCCTCATTTATTTAATAATGTTATCAGTTGAAAAATAATGAATTTGTTTTTTAGATACTGTTGATACTTTATATCATCAAGGACGATGAATCTTTAGGGGAAGGATATGTCACATCCCCAATTTTGTCTTTGCTTTACTTTTTACTTTTTACTTTTTACTTTTTACTTGGACATAAGTAAATTTATTATGATATTTAGATTAATGACAAGAAAAAACATGGATTATATGGAATGTCATTTATTGAAATTATAGGAATGATTATGTTAACATCGATTTAATAATTGTTTTATGAGATTTGGTTTATTAGTTGAATTAATTGGATAATGATGCACTGATCACATGTATTGTTTGATGACAAACAAAATAGGATTACAGGTTATCAGATGACTCTCGGATAAGAGAGAGTATCTTTCGAGGAGAGAGATATAGACCTTGGGATACAAATGGTTTATTTGCCAAATGGAGTTAAAAGTGTTTAACGGAAAAGTGAATTAATGTGTCGTTTGAGGTAAGCTTAATTTGTCAGTGTAGTTTTAGAACCTATTCGACAGGTAGTCGATATTGTTTTATAATCATTTTTAAGTCATATTAAGTCATTAAAATCGTTAAATACGTTAACGACATCGTTAAGTTGATTTACAACTATTTACGTTTAACATAAACATTACGACGTTATTGTCATAAAAAGGTGGTCATATTATTACTAAGTATTTTGAAGTGTTTTAACCCATTCTTAACGTTAAAACTTTATCATCGATTTAAGATGACTTGTGTTGTCGATGGATCGTGATGAGGAGCTAGCTCAACTCAATCACGTTATTTGTAACTTTCATTTGAAGTATTATTTTCTTATTGATTAAATCATGAAATCAAATAGAACTAATGTTATATGAATAATATTTGATTTGATCAAATTATATATATAAATGAATGAGTTGAATGAGGAAATACCTCATGATATAATAGTATGCTTTAAGTTGAGCAGCCGAAGGCATCTTTTGAGGAATGCTTTAAATGATAAAAGCATGATGGTCGAACATACTCATTAAGAGTAACTGTTTGCTTTGGTAAGTTTGGAGAAGTTGGTGGCCACCTATAGGACCTGAGTGGCTGATGACTCCACCACTATCACTGATCTCCTTAAATGATGTATTCATCATTTACATTTGTAAATGTTTACACATTTTTAGCCTAGTGGAAGTCGAATCGATGGTCCTTACCATTGGTTTTGTTATGAGTTTTGATAACTGTTTTGGGAGTGGGAGCGAACAGATAGAAATGACTCTTTACGAGTCTGTTTGAAGCTCTTAAAAGCCATGACTTGGTTGGTCGATGGCAGATATCGGGTAAGTGTTTAAGTTTTTGTAGAGAGGGGGAGAGAAGGTAGAAGAGAGTCACGGCGGATAGAGAGGAAGCTGGTTAAGTTAAGCAACAGTGTGGCCATCAGGGACAAACACAGTAGTTTGTCACCGGTCTTTATTCTCATTTAAATCGATGTTGTTAGGTAGACATTCCTGTATGTTGTTTTATTAGACAGAGATAAACGTATTGAATATTTGTTATAAGTAATCGTTATTACATCTATCTATTATGTTAGTGGTTAAATGTAAGATATGATATAATCCATTTGTGTCAACTTTTATACTATCGTTGTGACTATTTATCTGAGCCAATGGTAGAGGGAGTCTTAGTAAATCTGAAAGCATCGTTTAGCTTGTTGAGGGCCGATGCTAACTCAGGCATTGTATTTAGTTTTGAATGAGCACTGTGAGTCGTTTTTACATCTATCTATAACCGATAGAAAGACTCTTTTATTGTTTAGTTTAGTATAAACAAAGTTCTTAGGAACAATTATAATCTTCTATTAACTAGAAAACTAGTCGCATAGTGAGAAGAGTAATCTTCAGGATTAAGTCGACTAACCTTATCATAGGAGAAATATGTATTGAATTATTATGAGAATAGTGTAGAGGGATTTCATTAGTAAAACTCTCCATTCAAGAGTAATACGGAATAGAGTTTTAGAGTAGTCGACAGAATTGAACCCAATCATGTTTTCTTTTCTGTGTTTTGTCTAAATGGTATTTTATCCAAGAAACTAGAATCATGGAGAACAATGGTGACTATGAGATATCCTTTGAATCGACAGATTAACTATTGATAGTTAGTTGATTAGGGTATTGAGTTAAAGTTCTTTTCTTATCTAAACTAGAACCATGATGAGATCAGTCAGTAGTAAACTAATTTGCAGAAATAGACCAAGTCTATATGGAATAAACTTGTATAAAGCATATAAGGGTATAAGTATGTAGCAATGAGCTTTGGCTTCATGTATAGTTGAATTGAAAAGGGAATCGTAATCTTATTGAGTAGAAGAGAATACCATAGCAATATGTATTGTAAACCTAGTTATGGTTGGGTTAAACCAAAGGTCTTTTCTAAATCTTTTATGATGAATGATATAGTAGAAATATTATAAGTACTCAATGGTTGTTTAAATACCTAGAGTCGATCTGGACCAAATGAGGGTTAATGTTATTTAGACTTAGCTATGTCTATGTAGACTATTATCAGGTCATGATGATTAAACCAATTATGTATAGATAGTCTGAGTGAATAAATTGCATGAATATGACATTATCCAGGTCGAGTAAGGGTGGGTGAACACAACGACTATGTTCATATGAATGTTATTTATAATAAAAACTTTGGCCAAAGTAATGCATTTGTTTTCTGCATGCATTGTCGGTTCACTGTATTTGGATTGCTCAACATATCAGAAATCATACTTAGCTAGAGGGCATCTAGGGTTGTATGATTGATAGAGTTGAGTAGAATACAACACTATGTACTCGGAAAAGGGAAATAACCATTGGTCACCTATGGTCTATATCCCTCGTGAAGGGTAGGGCCACTTCCTAGTGGAAGATGTGTGGGAGACTGCCGGTTTGTGGATGGAGGTAAATCACTGGAAAGATGCTCTGTCTCTAAGCAGGAAACATGCCAGGTCTTGTGATAAAGATGTCGGATATTCAGAGGCAGTAAATATTCCAAAGTTTTTATATTGTAATTGATTTACTTTTGTAAACAATTGTATTTATGATGAACAATATAGTTTATTTTATTTGTATGAGAAATCTTGTAATTGGAATTACTTGATTATGTGATGAATAAAAGAAAAAAATTTCTCTATCTCATTTTGTTTTACCTTGTTAAAAATTACTTAACAGTAAATGAATCGATTTTACTATGTCTAGAGAAACTGGATGTTACAAATTGAATATGCAATTTCCATCCCCAAGCTCTGTGATTATTTCCCAGTCACAGTTTTTCATTCTGTTGCGTCAAATGAGGGATTAATCGGTCAACCTGGAGTCAAAATTGTTACTAGCAACCTGAAAGTGTCATTTTCTTTCTTGGATGAATTAGGTTTTAATTTCTTCAAGATTGTAATTTATTTAAAGAGCAACCATTGTTGAGTCTCCTAGCTGTCAAGAATTCATTCAAGAAGGTTGTCCATTTCGCTCCAAGTAGTTGTAGGATTGCCTAAAACTTTATTTAGGAAAGTTGAAGCTCAAAACCCTCACACATTCATAGTGACTAGTTCATCTTGAAAGGCTGTGAAAAGGGTGGACAAGAAGAGAGACAGAGAATTCAATGATGATATCTTAGCCAAGTTGCCTGGTTCCGCTAAGAGGCCCCGCCATTTGCTCGGTTTAGACATATTGGTAGATAGACTTTCAGATACTCATGGAGGTTATATAGATGCTATTCTCCCAGCTAAAGGGTATGCATTATTTAGATATCATTTTCGCAAATGCTTGAGGATAAGCCCTATGAGTAACCCCTGGATGTCGGGATTGGCTAGGTTAATAGTCCCAAATGTTTTCATCAATGTTGAGATGATAAAGGCACTGGTCAGGAACTATTCTCTCGAGAAAAAGGTCATATATGGTGGTAGTGGTGGCATCCTGGTAAGGTTGGACCGTGATTATATTTGTCGGGTGTTTTTGCTAAACCCCAACTCGAGTGTGCCTTTAAGCAAGGGGGCTCTGCTCCGGGAGTATCACAGGACAAGTGTTGCCTATAAGGTGAGGCTTCTTCCTTCTCACATGCCTAAAGTGGATGGCAAATTATACAAATTCAAAGATGATGAGAGGGAGTCATTCAGTTATGACCACTTGGAGGATTATTTTTAGAATACCTATTTTGCTGTGTGCCAAGTCATGGGGCTAGATGCTAGTATCCTAATGCCTACGGCTACTATGGTTTAACAACTGATATTTAGAAATGGGAAGACAATACTCATTTTGATTATGCATCGTATATAGAGGACCAGCTCAGCACAGCCTTGACAAGCCTAAAGAGAGATTTATCTATTGTTCACTTCAGGTATTACTCCCTCTTGTGTCATATGCTATTATATGTAGGGGAAGAAAAGAAGACCTAGTCACCACTACTAAAACTCAGAATAACAAGTGAGCATGGTCAAGTGTATCCTGTTCAGTAATGGACATTTGTATGGGATAGCAATTGTATGAAGTCTAATTATTTGGTTATTGAAGAATACTTTGTCAGATATATCCTCAGGGCACTTGGTCATCAGGACTATAGGTTATCACATGAGGTTCAAAGGTTTTTGAGACCCAAGGCTATGTGCCTAGAGCTTAGAATTGGCCATAATTGGGGTAATTGGTTTCTTTTCAAAGAGGCTACTGTGATCAGGATATATGGATTTGAAGGAGTCCCTCACTTTTTATCAAGGGTATCCCCAGATAGGGTGGCATTCTTAGAGATTATGTGGTAGATGAATGAGTCAGATAAAATCCATTTTAGGAATTTCAAGAAAGCATCTTGCCTTTTTTTTTTAAAAAGATAATGCGCCTGGTAAACTTTTTAACATGACCGGTGCCACTAGTGCGACACGCCCTCTGACTCCATGTGAATGCTTTTGCCCGGAGCAATGAACCAGTGAGGCCACAACACGGGGGACCTCATCCCCTAGTAAGAACACTTCAAACCCACGAGCTTGTTGGCCCAGCGAAGGCATAATGCCTGCGAACTCGTTGGCCCAGTGGGGGTTTGAACTCTGGTGGCCGCCACTACAACCGAGCGACTTAACCACCGAACCACGCCCTTATCGGCAAGAAAGCATCTTTCCTTCTTGCTACTATTGTCTTTTCTAATTTTTTGGTCACATCAAAAGAAGGATTAGAATTGCTGACAATAAAGTTGCAATATTATAAGATGCCTGCAACTAAATCAAGGAAATGCGACCCAAAAAAATTCATACATAATGCCAGATTGGCAAATGACTTTGTGGGCTATGAGCATCAATTCCACCTCTTGGAGGATGTCATCAGAAATTGTATCACATTTGAAGAGGTTGAAGGCAAGGCCAAAACATGGAAAGGGGTCCTTAAAGCAAAGAGGTATAGATTAAGGGCTACTCCAGGCTATAAGGGAGCTTTCAGAAATATCACAGACATTGTTGAGAGGGTCAAAACTATGATGCAAAATGCCAACGAGTTGTGTTCTAACTTGCCTATTGTTCTTGAGGATACACTTGCCCCTACCTTGTCAAAGGAAGCATCTAGTTCTCAGGCCCCTATCGCTATTACTCCTCTTCATCAGGTCTCTCCTAGACAATCCCCTGCTCCTAGTTTCTCAGTGGATGAAAGTGAGGTTCCAAATTCACTAGATGCAATGGAGGTAATGCAGCCCCCTATGATGAATACAAAGACTCCTCTAGAAGAAAGAATGATGATTGCCTTTGAAGAAATTGATGAAGTGTCAGATGATGCTAGAGAATTGACAAGTTAGAAGTTCATCGATGATGATTCTTTCATTCATTCTAAGGAATTTAAGGATTTCATTTTGAAAATAAAGGGGCATGAAATATTGAAAAGGGTCAAGGGATTGACCCCCCAAAAATAAGGAATAGGCTATCAACGAATTTTAGGCTAGAGTGCATAAGGAAATGAATGGAATGACCCCAGAAAAGGGAAGAGAGATTGTTAGAGCAAGTGGTTGTATGTTACTGCTTGGATGGGATATATCATTTGCGATAGCATTTGATACTATTATAAGACATGAAAATATTAATATAACAGAGGAATTGGCCAACAAGATATATTCTGGATTAGCCTTTAACCCAGACTCTATTGCTCTGGCTATCTGGTCGATTTCCCTTGCTGGGAAGAAGCCTTGTGTTATTGATCATAGTATGATTACTAGGAATCTAATAGTGCATAGGTTGGAAGACACCTCCCCTATTCAAGCGGCTTCTTTGACCACTAATGTCGCTATGTTTACAGAGGCCTCAGTCAAGAAAATGCAGTCATACATGGATAAATTAGCCAAGTATAATCTTCATTTACAAGAAAGGCTAAATGTGGTTGAGAGCACACTCCCACCAATCACTTTTCTGATTCACTCAAAGGAGGAAAAGCTTAAGGGGGAATTAAGTAAGAGTAAGGCTAGGGAGGAGGATGCATAGAGGAAATTGAAGCAGATAAAACTAGACTTCATACAGGGATTTTTAAGTAGAAAGTTGGAAAGAATAGTGCCTTATGTGGACAGTATATGGGAATGCCATTGTGTTTTAAGGAGAATGCTAGAAGAACACATAAAGATGGAAACCAAAGTTGGGACATGGGAAAAACGCATGACACCCATGGCCCTTGCTTTCAGCATCCTAGTGGAAAGACATTATTGTGATGAGGATGCTAGTAAGTACTTGACAGAGTTAAGTGCCCCTATCAGAGCTACTAGAAAGATAATATGGAAACATAAAAGGTTTGATGAGGATTTTGTTCGAGAGCTTACATATTTTCAGAGACTGCAAAGCCCACACTTTCCACAACTTCGAAAAGATGATAAAACATTGAAAATTCTTGCAGAATGGAGAGAAGAATGTTCAAATCTCACTTATCCAATCATTTTTGAAATCAATAATGATGAAGAAAAGATTATTGATAACTTGGGTACAACTTTGGATGAGTTGTCTAGAATTGAATTTGAGATGGCTACCATCATTCCTTTAGTCACCCTCCATGCTAACTAGAAATACAAAAAACATTTAGCAAAATATATCAATGTTTTCCACCTCAGTAGTAGTGGGGTATATTTTGTCATCTAGTGGGTGATTTCTTTTGGAAAGTTTTCATCAACATATAAATCATCAAATGGCACTTAAATTCAAGAAGTGCATTTGGTATGATTTTCATTTGGCGCGACATTTGCATTTTTCTTGTGTCATCATTAAGGGGCGATGTATGCCAAAGATACAATGTTACAACTCCCGGGCAAGAATGAAGTTAGTTTCAAGGAGAATAATTATCTTTCTCGAATCTTGTTCCAACAACGTAGCTCCTTCCAAATATGTTTTGACCTATTGTACCTCAAAGGATGCTTTTGGCATATTATTCCAACAAGAAGTTGTACGTGGCCTGAAGCTTGTTTTACTCCCATGTTTCTATAAATGGGAAATCAAGGCCATTTTGTAAGGGTTCTAAAATCTCAAAATTAGGAGCAGTAGTGTATTCTGTGTTGTAGTCCAGAGTAAATAGATGAGTTGTATTTCAACTTGTGTTCAAATCTGTAGAGCAATATGTCATTCTTAAAGTTGAATACATTTTGATACTAGTTATATAACCTTCTCCTTATTGTATTTGCATGAAGTTAATATGAATTCTTAATATCAAGGATATTGTGGCTCATCTTTGCAGTTTTCTGTATTGTGCATATTTTCTCTGGCTTTCTCTCAAGGAGAGGAATAATTGCTTGGAAAATATTTTGTTAGCTTTGTCTGCATTGTAGTTTTAAAAGATAGTTTTATACTACAAAGTGAAGGAAGAATTAATGCAAGCTATTGATGCTATTAGTCCATTTTGTGATGAAACAACATTGCTTGAATGATACATTAGTTTTGTACAACTTTGACTCAGTAACCCATTGGATTAGGCACCAGTCTCTCACTGGATTGATATATTGATTTGGATCCATCTCAAACAACCAAAATTACTTCTATTTTTGTTATCTTAAAGAATAGATTTGGATAAATAAATGTTCTCAATCATTGTTTGAACTATATTGCCAAAGGATTAAGCCAATCTAGATGGAATTTGTCATTTCCTTGGTAAAATGTTATTCAGAATCTTTTGTTTTGATACATCATAAATAATCTTTGAAATACGTTTCTAAGATGTTGTAAAGGGTACACTTGCCTTGGTCTTGCAGAACCAAAAGTGCAAAGGATTTTCAACTCATTTGTTGAATCCTGTTCATTGGCCACTGACTTGGAATCCCTAAGTATAAGAAATTGGTTGAATCTTTAGGGGATTTAAATAATCAGTTAGAGGAACCAACATGTTCCACATGGGTTCAGGCCCCATTTCATGGGCATTAAAGAAACAACCTATTTTCTCTCTCTCCACAACAAAAGCTGAGTAGATAGCAGCAAATGCTGTTGATCTATTTCGCTGAGAAGAATCCTTGCAGATTTGAATGAATAGAAAGAAGATGCTAAAACCATATTTTGTGACAATGTTTTCTCATAGCCTTGACAAAGAATCTAGTCTTCCGTGGACAAAGCAAATACATTGAGATCCATCACCATTACATAAGGGAGCTAGTAGAGCATGGAGAGATAAAACTACAGTTTTGTAAGTTCAAGTAGCAGCTCACTAATATATTCACTAAAGCACTATCTACACTAAAGCACTATCTAAAGAGAGCTTTGAACGCCTAAGAGAAAGCTTGGGCATTATTGACAGCTCTAGTTTTCAACTCTAGAAAGTGATAGTGGTGGATGGAGCTGAAACACATTCAAAAATATATTAAACACATGAAAACACAAACATTGATCCTCAACTTCATGCTGCTACACAAGACATTTAATTGCTTCATAACATGATTACAATCCATACGGTGAATGCTACAACATTCTCATTATCACTTGATCATTACACACTTTTGACCGCATTGCAAATTTGTTACAAATGCCTCATTATATAGAGGTATTTCATACATGCTATTGCCTTTCTAGGCTCTTCTAATCCTTCTTGACTCATCTAGAAACCTTAACCTCTAGAACTTTTCTTATTTAGAACTCTCTCATCATTCTCTCTATTTCTAGACCTTTCCGATTTTACATTTTTATCTTTTCCCAATATCATTGGTAGGAGAAATTACATATCCAACACTCCCCCTTAATTTCTACCACATATTTATCATTCACAAATTTGTCTTCTAAGTCTGCTGACTCACTCAATCCTTTTCAAACCATTTTCAAGATTTGTGGATCTTCTCTCACCAACTATTGCGGTAGTCTTTCAAACTTTGATCTTCAAATCTTCAGAACTTCAATTTGGAAGTATTCTCGCTAGATCTGTAGCTTTTAATTTTTCTTTATGTCTTACTTGAGACCAACAAACTTCTCTTGATTGCTATTTTTTTTTACATACGAACATTTATACTTGAACAACCTTTTTAGCATACTTGTAATCTATATCCAATTCGATCCAAAACTCCATCCACAATCCATTTTCTTGCATCATGTCATATTTTCATTTTTTCACTCTCTATTCCAACACATATTTCACAGTGATTTCTCAAACCATATTTGGTACGTGGATGTAGATCCCAACACATATCCTTTGTATGTCCTTTCCTGTTACAATGAGAATAATGCATTCCTTGAACAAATTTTCTTGAATCTGTAACACCTGTAATATCATTTCCTTTACTTGTGATATATCCAAGACCTTCATACTTTGGCCTCATTATTAGCTCAATCAGCTCTTTCATTCCTTGTCTAAACTTGCCTAAACCTTTTCCTTCATATCTCATCTTTTTCATCATCTTAAAACGAACATTCTTCAGAGAATTTCCTGTATCAATTTCATCACTAACTTGCAATATTTACGGATTCAATCACCTTGTTATCTTCAACCTTTTTATCCTTAGCTTCAACTACATCACATAAATCACTTGTATCACATGAGACATCACAAACCAATGGCTTTGACCTTAGAATTTCATTTGCTTCTTTTAATTTTGACATTTCTTCATTCTGTAAACTATTTTCTTCTTCCAATTTTTTCATTTTTTCTTCTAAATCTTCATTCTTCCTTTTAACCTCATCAAACAATTTCAATCTTTCTTCTAGTTCTTCTTTAACTTCAATTAATTCAATATCAAGATCATACATTTTTATTATGATGTTTTTTCAATTGAAACCTGCTTTAAATCTCTTAAAATTCTTTTCTTTCTTCTTCCCAATCATCTCTTTTCTTCTCTTTTTTAGATTTTCCCATTGAAAATGAATGATTTGCTTACCTGATTTATGCACTTGACTTTGATTACGACGATTTTTGCAATTTCTCTTTGTTTGGCAGCTTTGTGTGCCTCACTCCTCTTTCAACTGCAATTTCTTCAGACTTCTCAATTGCCTGCAATCTGTTTGTCTTTCAAGCTTGAATTATGTGATCCTTCTTCAGCTTTGATTGCAAATCTAAGAACGGGCTTCCAAATCTATTTTCTTGTTGGCATCTTGTTTTTCTTCAGCGTCCTCCCGATTAATTTGCTTTTTGCAGCTTATGAGAAACAAACAATTCCTTTATTAAATCTAGTGAATAAAAAACACCTTAGCACCCTAGGCGGTGGATTTAATTGTCTTAAACCAATGATTCAATTTACTTCTCCTCCTGCAATTTGATTTCTACGATCTACCTTTACAACTACCTCTTTGCAACAACGATCCCAAAAATGTTGCAAATTTCCCTCCTTTAAAGACTTATCTTTTCATTCAATTGCTCTTTTTGATCTTTGTGTTCTATATCATTTTCAAACACCTCCTTCAGTGATAACTGCTTCTGCAAACACAATAATCTTGGACTCTGTGATATCACACTATTGCATCTCCTTCCTATTGATTTGAGACTTATTTTTCCACGATTAGATACTTTTAGAGTTGCGATTCCACTCCTTGTAGCAACTAATACTCTTCATGGTGTCTCCCTTTTAAGATCTGCGCAACTGAAGTAGGAGATTTCAATAAAGAAAATGCTAAGAGTCGAAGAGATTTTAGGGTTCGAACACTGTTACAGCCATGGCATCAAAAGAAGCAGACCCCTCATTAGGGTTTCTAGAGAAAAATGAAACAGAGGTCAAACTAGTGCCTTAATTCTTGAAAGATATCATTGCGGCCTTTTAATCCTTCCTCAATGGCCAATACAAACCCCATATTCATCCAAATCTGGATTGGCGGCGGCGTGGATGCTTATACTAGCTTCTGACCTTTTCAAAAAAATATCGATCTCCTCCTTTTTCACAGCTGCAGCCAACGATCTGCTTCCATATGATCGGCAACTATATTTTTTAATGATTTGACTTTCCTTTCTGTGATCTGGTTCCCTTGTATTTGTGTCAAACTTTTCACCAGCGATTCATCTTTACATGCTGCGGCTTGATCAAATAACTCCCAATAGTTTTCCACCTGCAATTTCCTTATTTCCTGCAACCTCTATTTCCTTTTGACAGTGGCTTACTTGATCTACCAGAGTGTCGGCCAAACCAGAAAGATGCAGCACCTTCTTTAGTCACTTCTCTTGACAATAACAACAGCTTCAACAATCCAGCTTGTCTTTGCACCAACAGGTGAATTTTTCAACGGCTTATAGTAAACCCTAACCTTGGATCTTCACATGAACCAGGCTTTGATACCACTATGATGGTGGTGGATGGAGCTGAAACATATTCAGAAATATATCAAACGCATGAAAACACAAACATCAATCCTCAAGTTCATGCTGTTGCACAAGACATTTCATTGCTTCATAACATGATTACGATCCATACAATGAATGCTACAACATTCTCACGATCATTTGATCATTACACACACTTGACCACATTGCGCATCTATTACAAATGCCTCATTATATAGATGTCTTTCATACATGCTATTGCCTTTCTAGGCTCTTCTAATCCTTCTTGACTCATCTAGAAACCTTAACCTTTAGAACCTTTCTTATCTGGAAGTCTCTCATCATTCTCTCTCTTTCTAGACCTTTCTGATTTTACATTTTTGGTCTTTTCGAGCAATATCATTGGTGGGAGAAATTACATATCCAACAGAAAGATAGGTCGAGACAACTCCGTAGAACAAACTAAAAAATTAGCCCTGAACAACAGCTTAAAATATGAGCTCCAGACAGCTTCACAGATACAAAATGAAAAAGATATGTGGCTCCAGATTAAGGGGGAGTATTGGAAAATCTAATCTAGAGTGGGTAGTTACTCCACCTACTCGTCAGAGATCTTCTCGGGATCTCTTTCCAGCCGCCTTGACCAAAATAATGAATGCCATTTTGCTGGCGTGATAAATCATATTAAATGTGTTGAAATGCACAAGACAACTGAGAGGGGGGGTGAATCAATTGTTTCAAAACTTTAACCACTTATCAACATATCAAATGTTCAATCACTATTCTTAAGATTTAACCATGAAAGCATGAAACATGAAGCCCAACACAATAACACATTCAACACATGAGACACTGGATTTTTTTACGTGGAAAACCCTATAAGGGAAAAACCACAGTGGGTGTTAGCCCACATAAATATATATGTTATAACAATATTGAAAAACAGAGGCTCACTGTCCAATATACTCACTGCAAATGTTGAGGCTCACTGTCAAGATCGGCTCACTGCCAAGGGGTGGCTCACTTCCAAGGGTTGGTGAACTGATTTGATAGCATCTACTCCATGTTTGGGTTCAGTTCCATTGAAACACAATATAACTCCTCTGCTCTGTTCTTCTTACACCTTTTTACTTGATCTTCACATTTTCGCACAATGACATCTTTTTCGCAACTACATTACATGTTTTTATACAATTCATCAACCTTGGAATGTACATCAAGGTTGGCATTATATTCATCAACCATTAGAATCAATCTCCAAGGTTGGCATTACAAACATACATAAAAATAGGTCTGGATCTAAACTAAATTTGCTAAGGTAAAGATATATGCAGATTATGTTATGCCTTATTTGGGACTCAAATGCAATCTTCCACGCTACAACATGCTTCCACAATCTTCAATGCATCTTCGCAATTAGTGAAAACAACCAGGTCGGCCAAGACTGGTGTTAACAGTAAGTCTTCTAAGAACAATCTTTATCCACGATCCAAATTTTTCTTTGCGGACCAATCCAAAGGTAGGAACATGATCAAGAGACATCCACAAACACATTATAATTTCATCAAGAACATCCGCACAACCTCTAATCATTTTGTTAAGAAGATTCTTCAATCTGAAGCATTTGAACATAACTGTTATTCACTGTCATAAAGAAAAGATAACTTGCAGATCACCCAATCATGAACCATTGGAGTTGAAGGCACTTGTCATCATTGCAAACTTGATTTCAGAACTGCAAACTGTGAAACGTCAATGCGGAGCAGAATACATTCTCTTTGTCACCAGTGCATACTTCGAAAAATCAGTTTTTACTCTGGTGAACATAACTCACTCAAATCTTCATACCGGAGGCTCAAACTTGGAACATAGCATCTTCAGACATGCCTCTAAATAACTTCCAATCTGCAGACAAAGATATTCATTCTACAAGAAATGCGGAGCAATTTACTGGACTGTTCTGCTGTAAACAAAGATACTTTTCTATACACTGTTTCAACCGGAGGAGCAAATTTTCTCAAAAGCACTTGGAAACTCAATATCAGGATCACTTACTCATTATTTCCAACACTTATATAAGTCAATGCAAAGCATCTAACTCATTACAAGCAAGCATCAAAATAAGAGCACATACTTGCAACAAAATGCTGGTCAATTTTATTGATTGAAGGTAGGTGAATTTGAAATTGTTTGAACGGCAAATTTTTGTGGACAAGAAAAGATAAAAGGAAGGAATGCGAATGTTGAACAGTAAGAAGGAATGTATGCAGCAACAAAACAGAGCAGAGAGAAGAAAGGTTGCAGCACAACAAGAAGAATATTGCAGAGAGGAGAATAGCTCTGAATTGCAGGCAGCTCCGGACAGAGCAGTAGCTCCAGACAAGCACACACAGACAACTCCAGATAAGAGCAATGAACAGCTCAAGACAAAATGGGACAACAGCAATGTCTAGCAAGCTCCAAAGAGGGCAGTATTGTAGAGAAAAGAGAAATAGAACTGTAGCTCTACAGTTTGTATTTTTGATGTAAAATAGTTTTGAATATAAATAGAAATTTCTGTATTTCATTTGTGCCCTTTCTGTCTCTCTTGTTTTTTTGTTCTTCTTCTCTCCTTCATAGTGGTATCAGTTTGAAACGCTTCCAACATGCTGAACGTTGTATGTATGAGAAGAAGTCAGAAAACATTCGTTGTCTGCAATGTCTAGAGAATGATATACCGAGTTTTTCTTGCATATGCTGCTCGCTGTGCATGGAGTTTTTTATATGGCTGTAAGTTCTGATTTATGATGAGCATTCATGTTTTGTATGCTGTTATGATTATTTGGTTTAAGGAACAAAGCTTTTTTCTTGCATATGCTGCTCACTGTGCATGGAGTTTTTTATATGGCTGTAAGTTCTGATTTATGATGAGTATTCATGCTGTTATGATTTCTTGCATATGCAACTCGCTGTGCATGGAGTTTTTATATGGCTGTAAGTTCTGATTTATGATGAGTATTCATGTTTTTTATGCTGTTATGATTATTTGGTTTAAGGAACAAAGCTTGGTTTCAAAATCTTCATTGATTTTCTCAAGTGTCTCGCAGGCTCTAGAAGAATTAGAGGGCAAAGCAGTAAGTCTCATAATGTGTGGCTAAAATAGCGTGGAATGCATAATTTTACAAGAAGTCTACAAGAAGCTGCAGCTCAGGGATTTCGAATTTGAATGGGTATGGATTCCTTTTAAGGGAAAAGGAAATTATGGTCTCGGTACTCACGAGAGGGCTATTCAATGCATGCCTTGGGCAATTTTACCTCCTCATAAATTCGTAAACTTAAAAGATAAGAATCCACGTTGTATTGTATTTGACCAGAAAGGGAAAATTGTCAGTCCGAATGCATTCTCACTCATGATATCATGGGGTGTAATGGCATACCCATTTACCCAAAATAAAATAACTCAAATTCTTTCCCGGATGCACATTGAATCATGCTTGGGAATCCTCATAGAAGAATTGGATTTCATAGACTCTCACGGAAATAAAGTAAGTTTTTTTTAGTTTTTTTCATGTTATTTATTTAAAAAAAAAATTGAACATTAATATTGATGTAGTACTTATTCGTTTTGTAGGTAAAGATTGAGTTCGGCGAAAAAATGGTCTTTCTGTACGCTGAACCTTTACGTAGCTTGAGCAGAATTAAGTTATCGGCTGAGCAAGCCAAACAAAGATGTAGACAACTGTACTCTCGTGATTCTCAAATTGTATATATAGGACACTTCTCCCATGTAAATGAGAAAGATGCAAAAACACTAAAACAAGTGTATAAAAATTTGACACAAGACATGGAGTGGCCTAGACTTTCAGTAGCTGATATGGTTAAGTTTTGGTATCGATGCAAGATTATCTCCAATCAAATGCAGGCAGAACTACCTATGCTTGTGTACTGTTTATATGACAGAGGTCGTGTAGGTTTTAATTTTAATAGAGAAATACATGGAGATGGGAGTATATCTACAACAGAGAATGTGGTCTGGGACAACGCGTTTTACTTATAGTAAGAACTAAGTTGTCCATAAATCATTATAAAGTTGGAAAGCAAGATGACTTTTGCAGGAACAATATTTGTACTGGCTAGTAAATTTATAATAGTTTTGTAATTAAGTGATAAAAAGTATGGATTTGTTGATGAATTTTAAGAAAGATAAAAAATAGAATATATTTCTTTATTATATTCTATTTGTTAGTCCCTTTTTTTCACAGGATTGTCCAACAGTATTATTTGCTTGGTTTTTAGTGCATACGAAATATCTGTAGGATTTTTCAATGTTTGCATTTTTTTAAAATTATAAAACCCTGGATAAGGGACTAGGGATCCAATCAAAATGGGCATAGCCTAGAAATCTTTCAAGAAACCATGTCCTTAACATAGCATATTAAGCAGCTACAGACCACCACCCTGACAACAGAAAAGTAATCTAACATAACATTAATGAGGGGCAAATTACACAGCCTACCCTCAGTAGTCTTAAACACAACATAACATAACAAAAAAACCAGCTTAAACTCTTATAAGATTCTACTTATCTCCTTCACCGAACAACTCAACTCCATCATAGGATCGTCAAGCGCCTGGACCGAGACACGGAGTTTCTCTGCAATCCACCATTTTTCTTGTTTCCACTACCCCCAACAGCACATCAAACAAATGCCCTAACACCACCTCCTGGTTTTCCTCATTTTGCTTTGTAGATTCAGTCATATCTTCATGTGTTTACACTGAAGCCGCTGCAATGGATAACATTATTGCCACCATGAGAGATTGAGCAAGCGTTCCACCTTCCCCTTCTGTTGCCAGGATCAAGCAGAAGATTGGCCATTACCTCCCTCACATTGATGCCCTCCTTCCCATCAACTTCCAAGAAAATAATTGAACATGCATGCCAAGAAAATAATTTATCAATTGCAAATTAATCATCACAATTGCATGTCATAGCTACCCTAAATTCATCCATAAACAACTTGTTTCTAGTATAAAGTCATCTATGTATAAAAATATAATCATCAAACCATTCTTATCATTTGACTTAATATAAACATTGGGCTTACATGCACTCTTTTTAAGCCTTTGTTAAGAAGATACCCATCTACTTTTCCACACTAGGCTTGTGGGGCCTTTGCTTCAATCCATATAAAGTCCTCTATAATTTGCAACTTTATGTTCTTGTCCTTTGACTTCATAACCCAATGGCTATTTTACAAACACTGACATAAAATTCCTCTATAACTTGCTTAGTTGGTGGTGTTGTCACCTTTGTAGGCCTTAAGGGACCCTCTTTTTTGTGCTCAAGGAGGTTTGTTTTGATAGGTCATAATTTTCACCCACAACGTCAGACTTTTGACTTCTTATAGGTGTTGGAAAGTTCTTTTTGAGCTCTTCGCAGTGGTCCAAGTGATTTTTCTAGATTCTACTCCAAGTATCATTTTTTTTGTTTAAAGGCATTTATTGCACCTTATTTAATAATAGACATAACTTTTACTAATAGTCAAATTTAACAGATTTTAATGAAATTTATTAGAAAATCACAAGGAATTTATTTGTAACCTCCATTTTTGTTTGACAAACATCTATTTTGAAAATTATGAAAATCATTGTGTTACAAATAATAAACTTAAGCTTGTTCATTGTAGAAATTACATATAAGTACATGTCATTTGGTAGTTCATCCAAGATGGTGTTATTAGTTGGGAGTATTTACCTACTAAGGAGAAGATTGCATACATCTTAACCAAGCCTTTTGCATCACCTCGTTATCTTCACTTGAGATTACTGCTTAGGGTGAAGGGAGTTGTCCTTAGGGGGTCATCTTAAGTCCTCCTTCACATGTTTTTCTCTCTTTTCAGGGAAGAGTTTTTAGTACATGTTTTTCTTCTTTTCTCTATTTGTGAGAGATTTTTGATACATGGGTATCTTATTAGGCCTTGTTGCTAGGACCTATCTTTGAATCATTTTCTCTTTTTCTTTCCTCCCTAAGTTGAATTTAAGGGGTTGTTAGTGTGAATGGGTCTTATGTCTCACCCTTGCTTATATATACAAGGGTTATCTGTGTACATTTCATTCTATTGCATTGTATTATATTCTACAAGTATTTCTAATTTTTCATTGCTTCTCTCACGTGAAAGGTTATTTCATGTGGAATGTTATTTCGTGTTACATAAGATTCTTGCTTCTCTAAGCCCTTTTGGTGACTTCAAAAACTTGGTCTTGGTTTGGGATATCCACTAAAACGTGTTGAAGAACCTGGACTTCTATTTGGAGTTGAGTTGTTACAAAAACTTTTGGATAGAGAATCATCATGATGTGATGATCTTTTTTTATAATTGTTGATTTTTTCTTTATTTCTTCTTTCCATTACTATTTCTCTGTAAAAAATTACATCACAATTGATTATCTCTCTTTGTTTATGGATTATATAACATGTATGTCTTTATATCTTCACTATAACTAACAAATGTCCATCTTTCACTTTTGTATATAAACACACAGTGGGATATGGCACTTTGTTTCTTACTTGACCAACATATATGACTATAACCAAGTAAGAAGTTGTAACTAGAAGTGGAGTTGTGTCCTAACAATTCCTTGCCTAATAATACTCATTGTACCCAACCAAGTCAATATCAATGTTTGTTGCATAGTGAATCCCATAATTGAGTGCCTTAAATGTAGTGGAGGATCTACTTAGAAGCCTTCTAATGTAGTTCATGAGGTTCTTGCATAAACCTATTGTAGACACCAAAAATTGCCTCACGCCATCACCTAACTATTCCTCAAAGTTATTCCAATTTGTCTACCAACATTAATCACATAATCGTTAATTATTTAATTATGACATTAACTACTCTTCCAACATCAATCTAATCAATCTTATCCTCCTAATATCATCCCACATTTGATTAATTAATTAAATAGTTTCCTAATAAATCTATGCACAAATAATTATTTAAAATAAATAAATAATTATACACTATCCAATCCACTTTTAACTTATTAATCAAAATTAGTTAACTATTTAATCAAATTATTTAACTAATTAATCAATTTAGTTAATTAATCAATTAAAAGAGTTAGCTCATCAGTCAACCCAGTTAATTAATCAATCAAATCGAGTTGACTAAAACAAGTAACTAGTTAACTAACTAATCTTTACACAATCTAAGTCGTGATTATCCATGCAATCTCCACTTTGCATGCTTGGAATCCTCTCAAGCATTCCTAGCCATTGATATCTCAAATCGGTCCCTTGATCCCTCTCCATTAAAATCTATAAATTAAACCTTACCCAAGCCATTATCCAGCACATTTGTAAAGTAATGTTATGTTGTTAATTTCAGCACTTGACATTCCTTCTCTCAATCACAAATCCATTAAGCACAACCATATTTTTGGTGTAACATGGAGCTTGTGGGTGGGAGCTTTTTAATTGCTTTTTTCTATTGTTGTATGTTTCCTTTGCTTTATTTTGAAGTTTGTATTTAAATGTGAAAATAAGATATATATCTTGTGATTTAATTCTTTTGTTTGTGTTTCACGTTTGCATGGATACATTCTGGCATGCCTAGTGGGACCCATGGTCCTGATCTAATTTTGATTTTATAGGATATTTAGCTAGATTTAATAGGTTTTGATTGTAGGATTTGCGTGGAAATTTATTAGAAATCTAAAACAAATGTCTAACCCAAGAATATTTTAAGAGAGATTTTAAGCTACAAAAGTGGTAAATGCATTATAAACAAAAATAGACTAGCAATTCTATTAAATCCCCAACTTACAATTAGACTTAATCATTAACTTGGCATGATAATCATGAGGATTAGTCATAGTTAATTGATTTGATATTGTGGAAATATCTGATTTAACTCTTGATTATGAAGTAGTTATTGATATTAATTAGTTTTGTAAATTAATTAATTTATATTATGAGACATGATAATGATACACTGATCATGATCTTGTGGTCCTGTGTGTGAACAGGAAAATGAACGTCCTTCGAAGAAGCAAGGAGAGTATCATCCTGGAGGAAAAGTTAGACGTTGGGAAAGCAAAAGGATGATTATCCATCTGAGTATCAACTTTTTATGTCCTTCTAAATTGGTGCAGAGCCCACCATAGTAAATTTTGGTTTTATTATAGCAAATTTTGGTTTTTGTGCTCATTATGAGCCTAGGGGGGAGTTTTATTTTTTATTAATGTTGTAATAAATGTCAAATTACAAACCACTCTTATTGTTTTGGAGTTACATGGTAGTGGAGTCTTAAGTTGACTTAAAATTAGGACAGTCTAATTTTAGACAGTCAGTCTTTTATGGAAAAACACTCAGTTTTTTACTTTTTTTGCTGGCTTTCCCACGATGGGGATATGGAGAACGTGGATCTTCATTAAAATAATATTGTATGCATGATATTGGAGATCATTCTTGTGAGAAAAGTTAGAGTATGTAAGTTGGAGGAAGAAAAATATAGAATTTGACCCTGTTTGCTGCATTTTACTGTCTTTTTGCTGTTTCTCACGTCCATACATAGCCGTACTACACTGTCAAGGACAAAAATGTTTGGGATCATATAATAGATGGTGTTACTTTTCATTTGAGTCATATTAGGAAGAATCTCATAGATCTTAAAGCATTTTATAGTCATATTTCTGATTTTGGTTTCCATACCCTAGTTTTGAGGGTTTTTGTCAAATCGATGGATTTCTAACCCATTTCACCTATGTCAAAGCCCAAAATTGGGTGAAATGGGTTTAATAAGATTGTATTTATTTATTTGTTATCTTGGAGGAACAGGGGATTGCAAAAGAACAGTGTTTGAATCCATTAAAGCCTAATATCTTCATGTATTGGGCAAAGAAGGTTAGGTAGCATAGGTGGGTATTGGTTTGATAAGAAACCCATGTATACAAATGTAAAAAACTACAAAAGTAGTCTATTTGTGATATGTGGAAGCTTGTAAAAGTGGGTTTTCAGTCTTGGGTGAAGTATTCATCATACATCCTTTGCAAAATAGGGCTAATTGCCCTCTAGGACAACAGGTACAGTCACTTTTTAGGGCAGATGTTCCAAAACAACCTACCTTGCATGTTAGATATGTTATACAACTCCTAAAATGGGTATCCAAAAACCTAGTTTGCTCATGCATTTATCAAGAATCTTTCACGTTATGCTCAAAAACCTCATTGACAGGGCTACAAGGAGTTAAGGCTGATTGGGAAGGAACGATAGGAAGATTGAGTTGCCCTGATTCTTGGTTAGTCTCATGAGTGTCTATTGGTCATGAAAAGTTAGTCTTAGATATAGTAGAAGATCAGTTAGTTATTTAAACTATCTACGATCCTTCATTTATACATATTTCATCCTTTGGCAACCATAGTACTTGGAGAGACAAAACTATCATATTAGGACAATCAACTAGTGGGTCTTGTGAATCCTTCTTGTTTACCTTTGAGGGGTGTAATTAGTCATTCTCAGGAGATTCCAATTGCCTTGAAGGTTTTCGTAAGCATCACATTCATTTATCTCATGTTGAGTTACCTTTCCAAGCCTTGAAATGGGTATGAGGGTAAGAAGACAGCCTAAACCATACTGCTCCAGTCAAGACAACAGTCCTATGAATAGTGAAACCATCCCCTGCTCTACATCAAGTGGTATCAGAGCCTAGGTTAGGTTCTATTTGGGAAGAAAGAAGGAAGTTAGTGTGAATAAGGGTTAGTGCAAGATGCCTCCAAGAGCCAGTCTAATCCTCACTAGAGAAGTGAGAATGATGAAGGAATCTCAAGGAGTCCTAGCTAGACTTGCAGCCATTGAAGCAAACCTGAGAAGAGGTGGGGTCATTGAGGAAGAGAGTGACCAAGAGAATGAGGGTGAGAATACAGGCCCTCGAGAGGGATCCAATGTGGAAGAGATGGATCCAAATGATAAAAGGTTTATGAAGATGCTGCAGACTGTGAAAGGAGAAGGCACTGATGTCAAAATGGAGTTGCCCATGTATGAGGGGAAAATGAATAGTGAGGAAGTATTAGATTGGATTGATGCCTTGGATAACTATTTTGAGTACAAGGAGATGTCAGAAGAGAAGAAGGTCAAATTGGCTAAGACCAAGTTGAAGGGGACAACATTGACATGGTGGAATTATATTCAATCAGAGAGACTGAGGCAAGGAAAACCAAAAATCAGTTCATGGGACAGGATGGTGTCCATAGTGAAGAGTCAATTTCTTCCTAAGGATTATGCAATTCAAACCTTCAGGAGATTGCAAAATTTAAAACAAAAAGACATGGATGTTATAGCCTATACTGAAGAAATCCACAAGCTAACCATGAGGACAGGACACGCTAAAGATGAAGTTAAGAAAATTGCTAGGTATATCAATGGGCTTAGGCTCAACATTTAGGATGAGATCAGTCTTGCCACCCATAGAAATGTGGAAGAATGCTTCCAATTGGCAGTGAGGCAGAAGAAAATATAAAAAGGAGACAAGAACAACAGACTAGGGGTAGAGGAAGGAGTTTCAGGGGTAGAGGGAACTTTGGTGCAAGATGACAGTCCCAGAAACAACAAGGAGAATGAAGTGGCAGCAATAAAGAGAATCAAGAACCAAGAGGTGAGTCAAGTGAAAGAGGCAACTTTAGCGGAAGAAGATCAAACAGTAGAGGAAGGTTTGGTGGCCAAGGTAGAGGATCAAACACTTTCTCAGGCAAATGTTACAACTGTCATCAGTTTGGACATCCTGCATTCAATTGCCCAGAGAAGCAAGCATCAAGTTCTCAAGGAGGTGAACGAAGGACCCAAATAGTGCATGAAGAAGACAGTGAAAGTGTTAATTCACCACTACAACCTGCTTCTCCTAAGAGAGGTGATACTTTAATGTTAAAAACACTCCTCAAGGTGCCAGCAGCCAAGGAGCCTTCACAGAGGAAGTCATTATTTAGGACAACATGCAAATCACATGGCAAGGTATGCAAGGTAGTTGTTGATTCAGGATCCACTGATAATCTAGTTTCTTTGGAAATGGTAGAGAAGCTGCATTTGAAGAATATTCCTCACCCCATACCCTATAAGGTGTCATGGTTGAATAAGGGGCAGCAAGTCTTAGTGAATGAACAAGCATGGGTGGAGTTCAACATTGGTGGTTACTGTTACCTAATTTTCACTACAACTCATTCAGGTAGAGCTTTGATTCAAAGTTTAGAAGGTACATTTTATCTAATTATGATTATTACATTCAAGTGCATAAATGAAATAATTTAAAAGATTATGATTATTAAATTACTACATTTATCCAAGTGCATGTAACATAAGAAAGATTTATACAAATCCTTTTTGAAAAATAAATAATCTTTATTGAATGTAAAATGTACATTATCTCACACAAGCTGTGAGATTAACTTTCTTATTCAATGAAATTGAAGAAAACAATTTATACATGATTAAGTAAATGAAAATAAAAGTGCATGTAGGGTTAGAGGCCAGTCATTGCCTGAGAATGACTGGTTCTGGTTCAGGTGTGTTGTCCTATTGCCCCCAGTTGTCTTTGTCCTTCCTAGTTATGTCATCTCTAGTTTCTGTATTTGGCAAAAGAGTGATTTTAGAGTAATACTCTAAGCAATGAATGGTCCCTAACCTGACATGAACAAGGACCTGTGCATGTATAAACTAATCCTCAAATGCATTAAACAAGAAATGTATACTTTGGATGTCTTAGAAAACTAGCAAGTCATCAAACACGTCCAGAGTATGCATTTATTTTCTAACAAGTTTGCTTCATGTGCAGATAGAGGTGAAATGTGTTTCTGTTTGATTCATCAAATTACATTATGAGTGGAGAAAAATGTTGCTCCGATAAGGGTTGAGCCTAGCTCATAGCCATTACAGAGTATTTCATGTATATGTATCAAATACAGTCTTCATTTAAAGATGATAATCAAGACTATAAAGGGGCAGTCATCCAGATCTTGAAGCAATCCATAGGGTAAGGAGGGAAGTTATAGGGTGAGTGGAACAACTTGAGAAGCAATCCATCAGCATTGAGAATAGTCATCAAAGAAACTATAACAGTGAACAATCAAAAGAAGATGGTCATGCTCAAAAGACTTGGGACAGTCCTAGAATAACTCATGACAGTCATGTGAGGCAAGCAAAAGACCCACAAAATAGTGAATAGATCAATAGAAGACTATGACAAAGATAAGAGAACAACATGCACAATAAAGGACAATGAGTTGAAAGAGATAAAGATGATAATCATGTTTGGAATAGTGGCATAAATATTGAAAACAATCAGAGGTTCTATGAATTAGTCAGTGTATTGGAAAAGAATGTAATCCTAGATCCATTTTTGAGGACCGTTATACTTTGGCAATCTTGAAGATAGCAAGGTTTGTCTTAGGGTTTAGAGGGCTGCCTTCATAACATGGTAATAGTCATAATGATAATGAGATACTTTTTCCTGAGTCAAGGTATGCAGAGATAACATAGAATGTAGTCATAACGGCTAGAATATTTGTTGAGGGACATAGTCATGAGAAGACACAATCATGTGAGATGACTGTATTAAGGTGACTGTAACATGAAAAGAACAACATCATCTTATTGCCAGAGATAGTCATAGATACAGTTTGAAGTGCCAAGCACTTATAAACTGTCATTAAGGAGAAGTCATCATTAAGATAGTCATGACAGAGATCACTATCAATCTTAATAGTGGTATGCAAAGACAAAAGGCATCAGACTTCAGGGAGAGAAGTCTAGTGAACAAGTCTCCATAGTATTGTAGACTTCAGGCAGAGAAGTCTACAATACTATGGAGACTTGTTCACTAAATTTCAGGAAAGAACCCTAGCATAGAGTGCATAGTTTGAAGCATAAATAACCCTCCTCAAGGCCTTCACGTTTTCATCCAGACACAATCAAATGAGACAGTGCATGCATGAGCAAACAACATAGCACAAGAAGATTATAAAGGATGAGAATCTCATGAGTATGAAGATTACCAAGTTTGTGATCAGTTCATGGAAATTGTGCAGGGTTTCAACTTGATAAGGGACTATCCAAGGTGCAGAAGTTGTTATTTTGACAAGGTCAGTGACTTTTGTAGACAAAGATCTAGTATAATGAATCTAAAAGATAGTCTACATACCTAAAAGAGTTCTTAAAAGAGAGAAATTTAGAGAAAGATCTCAGACAGCATGACTGTTAAGAAGAAGGTAGAAACAATAATCATGAAAATAGTTATAAGGATTGCACACAGTAGTTTCAGTTGCAGTCATTGTGAGAAAGGTTTCAAGAAGATATAGAGCAATGTCAGTAGTTTTGAGACCCTGTAGAAACCTTGAAGATCCATAGTCTTCAAGTATAGATTGTTATGAAGCTAAGAAGTCATCACAATAGGCATACAACCACCAAGAGCCTAGAGATACAATAAGATCATGATGGTACATATATTTTTGAGAGTTTGTATGGTGTCAAAATTGTGTTTAAAGGTACTGGAAGGGTTTCAAAGTCTTATACATTCAGTGACCTCTACAGTGCACAAAGAGGGCTAAGTGGATAGGTTTAGAACCCCAATCTCTCTGTTGCTTTGACTAGAGAATCATATCACCAACGTTTTCATGAGCACCATAAGGTTGTTTTTCATCTTAAAGAAAGGTATGTAGAGTCCTTTATAAGTTAAAGGCATGTACCATAAGAGCCCTGTCAAGACCCTAAGGGATCCAAAAAAGAAGTAGTACAGATATAGGAGTAGTCTATCACCTAAAAGCAATTAGTTGTCAGGAGGATGAAAAGGTTGGTCTAAGATAGCCTGCAAAAGAATGGGCTAGAAAGCCTGTCACAATAGTCAAAGATCACTGCGTTTTAATAGTCAAAGGATAGTGTGCTTGGGAAGTCATTTCTAATTGAAGAACATATAGCAAACGACCATCATAGAATGGATCTACAAAGTCATGAGCCAAACAATTACTAGTTTGGGAGTTGGAAGATAGGGGTATAGTTTCTTACAAACACTGTGGCACAAGCCATGATGAAAAAGATAAGATTTGATAATGTATGTAAGTTGTAGTAAGTTTCTTGATGCCTCAAGATGCAGAGACCCAATGAGAAGAACAGAGCACATTAGTACATAAGTGCATGCACAGTGAAACCCATCAGAAATAGATACAGGATCATTTTAGCATCCACCAGAGTATATCTCAGAAGTGGATAGTGTGCAACGAGTATGGTAATACAGTCTAAGTTACAAAATAAGAAAACCTCATTTTTCATTCAAAATGCCTTCTTGTGTCAGCTAAAGATAGAGATATAGTATACAAGAATTTAATGATCTACAGTGTGGGAGCAAGAAACATGGCAAGGGTTTAAAATACAAAACTGTAGTAGCATCACTTTATCATACAAACAATTTAGAAGAATAGTCTCATAAGAAGATCTCATAAGTAGCAAGAAGAGCATCAAATACAGCTGAAGAGCAGCATTTTTAAAAGGTTCTATGCATAAACCGTGCTCAGAGTGTAGCATATACATTTTTCATCCCAGATCATCGACTATAGAAGCAGATATGTATTGTACTGGGAGAATGACATTCAACAATCATGATAAAACTGAGATATGGACTATTTTGCGCTCTATAAGATCAACAAAAAGATAAAGAGAGAGTATTACCTACTATTGCCCGAATATTAGTAGTCATATGAGATGCAGAAAATATATGCAAACTCCATGAAAATCCTCTCAGAGATCCAGGTGAAACCCTAGGGCGACGACCTCTTCAAACTTTCCAGAGGGCTTGATGAGAATCAAACACAAGTTTTACACTTTTGCATTGTTTTGTTGTTAGGGTTTTACCTTATTTTATGCCGACAGGAGGAATAGGCATTTTTGCCTTTGTTTTTAACTTTTATGCTTTGTTTTAATACCTATGCATTATGTAAGTGTCTAGGGGTGTCCTCCAAATGATATAATTTTGCTTTGCCTCCCTAGACTTAGGTCAGATCAAGTTTTTTTAAAATTTTTGCACAAGTTTGAAATCTTTGAAATGTAAACACATTATTAGAGTGATGAAATTATAAATCACTTTATTTAATGTTGTGTATGTTGCAAGATAAAAATGCATATACTTTCAAGATATGGTCAAGGGAGATAATTGAAGGTTGTTTATGGTTTGTACCAAGCATATTAGAGGAGGTTAAAGAGGTTAGCAAACATGTGCATGGAAAATAGGAGCTTGTTTTGACCATTTTAGATCAAATAGGAACTTTTGGTGGAGGGTTTCATGTGTATTCATATTTGACCTGGTCAAATTTGACTTTTTCTACATTATGAAGCTCATTTGGATGAAATTCAGTGTGAGGCCTACATTTTTCATTCTATTCATGTGACTATTTACCTTACTGTTGCTGATACTTTTATATTTGTGGGACTGTTGATCCCAGATTCCTAAACTTTTAGACCTTATTATGTTAAAGGAAAACTAATTGGGTGATGCTAGATAGATGCTTGTATTAAGAGAAACCAAATTGGGTGATGTTAGATAGAAAATTGTAATGTGATTTCCTTTATGCTTAAGAGGACTTGTGATATCTTATGTGAGTTCAGTTTTAAATTGCTTCGGCTATGATATTTATATGTAGAATTAACTTTGCAATTGAGTGCGCAGGTTTTGCTAATAAACCACAGATACTAGAGATCATCCCACACCTTATGTTGTAATCCCTTGTGAAGCCGATCTGGTTCCACGAGGAACCAAGATCAACTCTGTGTATGATGTAATATTGTAATGTTATTTGCATGAGGTTGAATGGGTTAGGTCTACACTCTTTTAATTGAATTATGATTTGTGTTGTAAGAATTGTTTTTGAATTTCATTTTTAAAATTTTAAATTTTTGAGAACCTTTTCTTGTGTTTTAACTTGACCCTGGGTGTCCTAACTAGGTTAAAATTGACCCTGGGTTATACCCCATGGGTCTAGGGTCCCTTTTGACTTAAATAACCCTTGGTAAACCTCCGTATGGTCAACTTAACTTCACACTGAAGTTAAGTAACGAATTTAGAGGCATGGGAGGGATAGGATGAGTGGTACCAACACTCAAGCCCATCCCTTTTCAATTCCCAAGGCTAGAGATGACTCCAAGATCCACCAATTGTGGAGGACTTGACTTCAAGTCTCCCTCACAATTGGTGAGAGTCCCCATGGAGTTGTGTGGTCCTTCATGAGAAGGAAGGAAGGGGAGACATGTGTCACCCTTCCCCTCTTTAACTCCCCTTTTCTCTCCCATGTGTTGAAGAGAGGACATGTGGTAAGAGGTAAGGAAGACTTTGGGGATGGGTGAGTGACGTGTCAACACCCATCCCTTGTGACACAATAGTAGTTGGGAGGAAGAGTGAGGAGGTGACAAGTGTCACCTCCCCATTCCTCTAAGCTCATGGATTGGGTTATTTTAATCCCACTTGGGATAGGGAGAGAGGTTGTTGAATTTTTGAGAATTTAGTTTTATTGGAAATTGTTTTTGGAGAAAAAGGATAGAGAGAGTTTGGTGGCTTAGGTTGGAGGAGACTTTAGAGGAGCTCTACATCAACTTCTTCCATTATTAGGGCGTTAAAGGTTAGTTTTCAAGGCCAAGGCCTTTCCCTTGTATTTTCTATTTGTTGCATGATGGATGTGTGTAATGCATTTTGCTTGTGTTGTATTTTTGTTATTGTGGGGAAATTTTTATTAGGGTGTTGAAAGAGCTTCTCCCACTTGGGAGAAATACTCATCAAGTGTGGGGTAGGGGAGGAGTGATCCTCCTCGAGTTCATTCCTTGTTTTGGGATGTTGAAAGCCTTAAGGGCATTTGTGTGATTTTGAGTAATTTGTTATATGGCTTGAGAGCCAAAATATGAACTCCTTTAGAAATTTTGTTATCAAGTTGGCTTGAGGCCATGAGAAATTTGTGTAGAAATATTTTGAAGGGTAGCACTCTAGAGTTGAGTGTGTCCACTCTCCTACCCATTTTGGCTCACTTTGGTTGAGTTTGTGTTTGTGTAAATATCCATGGGTGTGTTTTGTGTTTTAGGAATATTGTTTTGCCTTGTTGTGAAGTGGATATGGATTCCCTAGGTGTGTGGAAGATCTCCCTAGCTCAAGGGTGACCCTCTTGTGGGTCTACGGTAGGGAAGAGAGCAGGATGTGTGGTGTTTTCTTCCCTTGTGTGATATGCAAGTTTTTATGGAGCTTAGAGTGAAGTTGAAGAGTTTTCTTGTTTTGGAAAAATATTTTATTTTCCTTTACTCTTAAGGCTCTTGAGGAGAGCTTGGTCTTTTAATAGCTTCATCCTTGTTAATTTCAAGAGGAGAACTTCTCTCTCTCTCTCTCTCTCTCTCTCTCTCTCTCTCTCTCTCTCTTGTAATATTTGGTCTTCTTGAGTTGTGAGAAAATCCTCTTCATTGTATTGATAGTTTTAATTATAGTGTTTACTAAATTTTACCATTCGTGAAATGAAAGTTAGAAATGTTAGTTTATTTGTGTATTATTCAAAAATGATGAAGTGGAAGAAGTTGTTATAAAATTAATTCTTGTATAAGTTAATGGAAATATTAATTTTGATAAGTCATGAAATTGTTGTTGTGACAATATGGAAGTTGCAATTTGTTATTAAGAAAAGAAACAGAATTTGGTCATAATCATGCATTTGAGCTTTGTTGTAATTAATTGCAATTATAAATAAATCTTCCCTTCAAAAAAATGTATATATATAAATCATTTACTTAAAATATTTAAATTTAGTTATTGACTTGAAGTATCATTGAATTCAAAGAAAGAAAAAAAAAAGAAATATATAGTTTTATTTATCCATGTTATTTGGTAGAAAAAAAAAGGAAAATTATAAATTTTATTTTAAAGTTGCATTTGAAAATAAATATTTGCATGAAAATCAAATATATGCTAATTCCTTATTTTGCCTTACAAATTATTTGAGAGTAATAATTTAATATATATATATATATATATATATATATATATATATATTATGTATTTATATAGTCATTTGTTTTAAGAATAAAACTATGAATTATATTGAGTTGAGAAATTATGGTGTATATATATATATATATATTTAATTTTTTATAAACAAAAATTAATGGAGAAATAAATATATAATTCATAGGTTTTATTTTGTGATAGACAAAAAAAAAAATTTACAATGGTGGGGGTTCGAACCCCCACCGTAGGTATTACAAAGGGTGTAGGGAGGAGGCGGAGCCCCCACCCACATCCCACTTAGTGGGATGTGGGTAGGGGCTCCGCCCCCTCCCCACACCCCCGTAAACACATAAACTCTGTCGCGGCCTCTACGTACCCTTCGCAGCACCACCACACTGCCCCCTGCTCCCCGTGACTCTCGTCCTATGCTACGATCCACCTCCACCACTTCTTGTGGCCACCACCAATGCCTCCCTCTACCCTACATCCGCCCTGCCCTCTGCGGCCTCGTCTGCCCGTGCCCTCTGCGGCCTTCGTCTGCCCGTGCCCTCTGCGACCTCACTCTGTCTGCGGCCCCATCACTCAGAGCCTCCCATCTCTGCGCCATACCACTCAGCGGCCAACCACCAATCTGCCGCCGCCACTTCTCATCCCTGCACAGCCAATACAAAACAAACAAAAAGTTAGGGTTTTCTCCAATGAGATTCAAAAGAAAGGGATGTATGGAAATATAACAATATTCAATGTTATATAAAGAAAAATATAAAATATAATAATAAAATAAATGATTAATATATATATATATATATTGTTTGCTAATAATTTTGTAATTTCATTAAAATAATAATATATATATTAATTTTAACTATAGGAAAAATGAGTTTTGGGTTTAAACAATTTTCACAATTAAAATACCAAGAAAATGAAAAGAAAAATATGTTCTTTTATTTTAAAAAAAGAGACTTAGAAATATAAATGCAAATAAGCTATATATATATATATGCTTATTTGCATTTATATAGATATGCGTATCTTTATAAATGCAATTAAGCTATCATATGCATTTCATATGTGGTCATTGTAAACTCAAACTGTAGATTGAGAAAATGTCCAATTGAGAAAAATGAGAGACAAAGAGAAAAAAAGACAAAAGCAAAAACAAAGAGGAGAAAATGCGTGGCATTTCCGAAATAGGCTAAGAGAACTAAGTAAAAATTAACCTTCTGTTAATCCTGATTAGGGACAAATTAATTATCAAAATTAACTCAAACGTTGAAATTAAACCAAAGCGGAAACCTAGGGGACTTCATCAAGCGAAGTTAGTAAACCCTGTTTAAGTGATCTGATCTACCAAGAAATTAGTAATAATGTAAAGGATGCAATGATAACTCTGATTGATAGAAAACGTGAAGAAAAGCAGGATAAACATAAAGAAATACAATCAAAATTAAATTTCAAAGAAACGGAAAACAAATGAACAAGCTTTGTTGAAAATGCTAAAATCAGAAGGAGGAGAAATTAATATTAAATTTCAAAAAACGTGAAGGAGAACAAATGATTGTGCTTTGTTGAAAAATGATCAATCAACTTAATCAACTGTTGTACCAATGTAATTAGTGAGATTAACCTAAGTCAGGAAACCACATGATCAAGATTAGTGTTAGTGTAATAAATCCCACTTACGCTCGTGAGGCGTTACGCTGCCAAATTTTTTTGGAATTTGGGGTTTAAGAGCTTAGTAAGTTTAACCCTTGTAGTGGCGTTAACCGTGTCGCGATGACCCCCTTGTTGGCCTTCTTGCGTTTGGGTGTGCGCACGTGTACGTAATACCCCGCTAACAACTGTATTGTTTATGCCTTAAGTGTACGCCACCGAGCATGCTTACACGTGCGAGGGGTTTTCTAGGGAAGCGTGGGAAATTTTTTGATATTTCGTATCATGACCACATGACACATGTGGACATGATACATGTGATGCATGTTGTGACCGCATGGGAAATGTGGGCATGACATTTGGTATGAGAGCCCAAGTTTAAACACTGGGCATATTTGGGCATGTTATTTATTCTGCAACTTTGATTAATTAGTGCCTACCTTCTTTTGTAGGATGCCTCCCCGACGTGTTTGACGAGCACGATCGCACAACACGATGTCCGTTGAGGTGCATAGTGATTCCTCAGCTGAGGGACAGGGACCCGTAGTCATAGCAGATCCACCAGTACCATAGGCACCACTAGTATTTGACATAGGTCCAAAGATTCTACAGACATTGCAGGCCATGTTAGAGAGGTTACCGCTAGCTATTCTAACGCCACGTGATGAGCCTCGCGTTGATTTGTGAGAGGAGCCACGTAAGGAGCTGCGTGCTGAGTCACATGCTGAGCCACATGTGGAGCCTCACGTCTATTTGTGAGAGGTGCCACGTATGGAGCCCTTCGTAGAGATCCCTAATACTACAGTAGAGGAGGTAGGGTCAGCCTACCATGCACGGAGTAGGAGTCCTCCGAGACTTTCAAGACGAGATGAGACCATGAGAGTAGAGCAGATACATCATGGACCCTATGAGTATGGGTTGGATGAGCCAGTTATAGGACTTAGAGACAGAGGAGACCCCATCAGAGATCTGCTTAGGCTTAACCCACCTACCTTCATAGGAGCTACAAAGGGAGCTGTGGCCGAGGCTTGGCTTATTAGTTTAGATAGGTGCTTTGCGTTGCGACCTTATGGGAGCAACACGAAAGCACGAGTGGTAGTACACCTTCTGAGAGATGTAGCAACCACCTGGTGGTGCACTAAGGAGTGCAAGCGCCATTTATCCTTAGATACACTTACATGGGACATATTCATAGAGCGCTTTAATACGCGATACTTGTCAAAACACTATAGATAGCGTTGGATAGATGAGTTCCATGATTTACAGCAGAGAGGACTCATGATTGCTCAGTATGAGAGCTGGTTCATTGAGCTTTCTCGTTACACAGAGTACCTCCATGACGAGAAACTCCTAGTACACAAATTCATCAGAGGACTGAATCATGGGATAGCAGGACCAGTGCATATGGCAGACCCCCAGACTATGAGTGGGGCTGTCGAAAAGGATCTTATTACAGAGGAAATTCAGGGACAAGGGCACAATTCACACCCGCAGTTTCAGGACTATAATCACCATCAATAGCAGAACTTTCGTAGGCCACAATCTACACCACAAAGAGGAGGATTTAATTCCTCATCATTACCTCCTAGGCCTCCACAGCAGCAACAGCATCAGTAGAGGTCTAGACCCTAGCAGAGGGTTCAGGGAGGACAGAACCATGGTTGGCAGCAGCAGGGCCTGTGTAGAGATCAGAGACAGCAAGGATCATCTATGGGACCCATGAGGTCCCAGCAATCTTACAGAGGTTCACAGGGGTCCACTGGATGGACGAGACAACAACAGTCAGGTAGTACTCAGTCAGGATAGTTACAGGCTAGGGGCCCATGTTATGTATGTGGTGGGGTAGGGCATATGGCCAGAGAGTGTCCACAGGGATTTACAGCAGGGGGACAACCCCATTCAGGAGGATCTGAGTAGATTGTAGGTGATGTGGGCAGGTCCCACTGCATGTTTGCAGTGGTTGACAACCACCAGGCCGATTTCTAGGCTTCAGTCATTGAGACAGCAGGTATGATTAGGGATTTCCCCATCTCTATTCTTTTTAACTCTGGAGCTACCGACTCTTTTCTATCTACATCGTTAGTGGAACGTTGCAGGCTGGTGGCTTCTAGGCGGGACATTAGGTGGGAGGTTGAGTTGGCCTCTGGGGCCAGGATGTCAGTAGATATCATGGTTAGAGATTGCAAGATCTCCTTAGGTTCCTTCACTACATCATGTGACCTTAGGGTTATGCCATTAGGATCCTACGGTGTAGTTCTGGGTATGGACTGGCTCGCGGCTCATAGAGCCAAGCTAGATTGTCATCAGAGGACGATTAGCTACTTAGATGATCATGGCTCACAGGTTGAGATAGTGGGCATTCAGAAGTCCATAGCTATTCGTATGATATCCGCTTAGCAGCTTAAGCGTTGCATGCGGAAAGGCTGTCAGCTGTTTGCTATCATGGTCAGTGATAGGTCAGAGGATGAGCCTGAGGCTACCTTAGATGATCACCCTATCCAGAGAGATTTTGCCGATGTATTTCCGTTGGAACTACCAAGTATGCCTCCACATAGAGAGGTTGATTTCCACATCGACTTGGTGCCGGGTGCAGAGCCAGTGTCTCGTGCACCCTACAAGATGACTACACATGAGCTTACAGAACTTAAACTGTAGTTAGAGGAGTTACTTGAGAAGGGGCACATCTGACCTAGCATTTCACCGTGGGGCGCACCGGTTATCTTCGTGAAGAAGAAGGATGGGTCTCTTCGATTATGCATGGATTACAGGCAGTTGAACAGGGTGATGGTGAAGAACCGTTATCCTCTGCCTAGGATTGACGACCTCTTTGATTAGATGTAGGGAGCCAGAGTGTTCTCAAAAATTGATCTAAAATCTAGGTATCACCAATTGCGTATCATAGAGGTAGATATTCACAAGACTACTTTTCATACCAGATATGGCCATTATGAGTTTATAGTGGTACCCTTCGGTTTGACAAACGCCCCTGCAGTGTTCATGTGTCTCATGAATGGGGTGTTCCGCACTTACCTAGATCGGTTCGTGATTATATTTTTGGATGATATTTTGATCTATTCGCAGACCGAGGAGGAACATGTGGATCATTTACATCAGGTGTTGCAGTGCTTACGAGAGCAGCAGCTTTATGGCAACCCAGTGAAGTGTGCCTTCTTCAGGACAGAAGTGCAGTATTTGGGGCACATCTTATCAGGTGATGGCATCTTCGTAGATCCATCAAAGATTAGAGTGATTCAGGACTGGCCAGCACCCACCAATGTGACAGAGGTCAGGAGCTTTATGGGATTAGCTGGTTATTATTGTAGATTCATTGAGGGCTTTTCCAGATTAGCACATCCCATCACTTCCCTTCAGTGGAAAGGGAAAAGTTTCACGTGGACCAAGCAGTGTGAGAGGGCCTTTGGGATCCTCAAGGAGCGTCTTACCAGCGCTCCCATATTAGCAGTTCTAGATCCTGCAAAGGATTTTGTTGTTTGCACAGATGCATCACTAGAGGGTTTGGGAGCCGTGCTTATGCAGAGTGGTAGAGCAATTGCATATGAATTGCGTAAGCTTAAGACACATGAGCTAAACTATCCTATTCATGATTTAGAGCTTGCAGCAGTTATTCATGCTCTTGTTCATTGGAGACACTTCCTTTTAGGTCAACACTTTGAGCTCCATTTAGATCACCATAGCTTACAGTACATTTTCACACAGCCAAATTTAAACGCCCACCAGCGGCGTTGGATGGAGTTTTTATGCGAGTATGACTTTGATGTTCACTACATCAAAGGGAAGGAGAACATGGTCGCTGACACTTTGAGTCGAAGGTACCACGAGATTCTGACCTTGACATTGAGGGTGGACTTGAGAGAGCGTATCCTACAGCATCTGCTTGAGGATGAGTGGTTTCTTCAGGTGCAGTAGGAAATTTAGAATCAGAGGGCCCTTAAGGGAAAATTCATAGGATATTCCCTTGAGCCTAATGGTTTACTTTGACATCGGCAGTGCATCTATGTACCCCGTGTGTGTGATCTACGTACAGTGATTCTTTTAGAGGCTCATCGAGCACCCTATGCAGCACACCCAGGAGTGAAGAAGATGCATGCTGATTTGCAACAATTATATCATTGGGCTGGGATGAGACGAGACATTGCAGAATATGTTGCTCATTGCCTTGAGTGTCAGAGGGTCAAGGCCGAGCATCAACATCTAGCAGGACTGTTGTACTCTCACGAGATACCTGAGTGGAAATGGGACACCATTTCAATAGATTTTATCATTGGTCTGCCTATATCATCATGTTGCCATGATGCCATCATGGTGACAGTTGACAGGTTAACCAAGGTGGTGCATTTCTCACCTATACGCACGACGTACAATGCACCATCTATGGCGAGAGTGTTTTTAGATCAAATTATCAGATTTCATGGAGTACCTCACCGCATCGTTTCCGATAGAGACTCCATTTTCACTTCAACTTTTTGGAGAGCCTTACATCAGGCATTGGGCACACAACTCAACTTCAGTTCAGCATACCATCCGGAGACCGAAAGACAGACAGAGAGAGTCAATTAGGTGTTAGAAGACATGCTTCATATGTATGTTATGGACCATCAGTTTGGATGGGATGAGTATCTGTATCTGGTTGAGTTTGCCTATAATAATGGGCATCACAACTCGTTGGGTATGTCTCCTTTTCAGGCTTTATATGGTAGACCATGCAGGACACTATTGAGTTGGGATCGGATAGAGGACAGGGTTGCCATTGGTCCAGAGATAGTTTAGGATATGGAATAGTAGGTTACACTAATTAGATAGAGACTTCAGGAGGCACATGATAGACAGAAGAAGTATGCCGATGCTAAGAGAATGGATTGGAGCTTCTCAATGGGTGACAGGGTATTTTTGAGAGTACGACCGCACAAGAGTCCAATCCATTACAAAAAGGACTCTAAGCTTGCACCTCAGTTTGTAGGAATTTTTGAGATTTTGGAGCGGATAGGGCCTATAGCCTATCGTCTAGCCTTGCCACCTAGCCTGTCACGTATCCACGATGTTTCTCATGTTTCAGTTTTACGTCGTTACATCTCTGACTTATCTCACGTTTTGGATTGGAGTCCTCTTCAGGTAGAGTAGACAGACAGCTGGCTTTGGAGCCAATTCGCATATTGGCTCATTGGACGCTAGGCCTTCGAGGTCAAGAGCTGGACTAGGTTAGGGTCCAGTGGGACATGTATGACGAGGTCACTGCGACATGGGAGGATGCAGTGAGACTGAGGACTCTTTATCCTCACCTCTTTGACGACTTCTAGGAGGAAGTACAGTCTTAGGGCGGAGGATGTGAGGACTACATTTTTCATTCTATTCATGTGACTATTTACCTTACTGTTGCTGATACTTTTATATTTGTGGGACTGTTGATCCTGGATTCCCAAACTTTTAGACCTTATTATGTTAAAGGAAAACTAATTGGGTGATGCTAGATAGATGCTTGTATTAAGAGAAAACAAATTGGGTGATGTTAGATAGATATTTATTTTATAGGAAAACTAATTGGGTGATGTTAAATAGATGTTTATATTATAGGAAAACTAATTGGGTGATGTTTGATTAATGTTTACATTACAGGAAAATTAATTGGGTGATGTTAGATAGAAAATTGTAATGTGATTTCTTTTATGCTTAAGAGGACTTGTGATATTTTATGTGAGTGCAAGTTTTAAATTGCTTTGGCTATGATATTTATATGTGGAATTAACTTTACAATTGAGTGCGCAAGTTTTGCTAATAAACCACAGATACTGGAGATCATCCCACACCTTATGTTGTAATCCCTTGTGAAACCGATCTGGTTCCACAAGAAACCAAGATCAACTCTGTGTATGATGTAATATTGTAATGCTATTTGCATGAGGTTGAATGGGTTAGGTCTACCCTCTTTTAATTGAATTATGATTTGTGTTGTAAGAATTATTTTTAAATTTCATTTTTAAAATTTTAAATTTTTGAGACCCTTTTCTTGTGTTTTAACTTGACCCTGGGTGTCCTAACTCAGTTAAAATTGACCCTGGGTTATACCCCATGGGTCTAGGGTCCCTTTTGACTTGGGTAACCCTTGGTAAACCTCTGTATGGTCACCTTAACTTCACACTGAAGTTAAGTAACGAATTTGGAGGCATGGGAGGGATAGGATGAGTGGTACCAACACTCAAGCCCATCCCTTTTCAATTCCCAAGGCTAGAGATGACTCCAAGATCCACCAATTGTGGAGGACTTGACTTCAAGTCTCCCTCACAATTGGTGAGAGTCCCCATGGAGTTGTGTGGTCCTTCATGAGAGGGAAGGAAGGGGAGACATGTGTCAGCCTTCCCCTCTTTAACTCCCCTTTTCTCTCCCATGTGTTGAAGAAAGGACATGTGGTAAGGGGTAAGAAAGACTTTGGGGATGGGTGAGTGACATGTGTCAACACCTATCCCTTGGGACACAATAGTAGTTGGGAGGAAGAGTGAAGAAGTGACAAGTGTCACCTCCCCATTCCTCTAAGCTCATGGATTGGGTTATTTTAATCCCACTTGGGATAGGGAGAGAGGTTGTTGAATTTTTAATAATTTGGTTTTATTGGAAATTATTTTTAGAGAAAAAGGATAGAGGGAGTTTGGTGGCTTAGGTTTGAGGAGACTTTAGAGGAGCTCTACATCAACTTCTTCCATTATTAGGGCTTTAAAGGTTAGTTTTCAAGGCCAAGGCCTTTCCCTTGTATTTTCTATTTGTTGCATGATGGATGTGTGTAATGCATTTTGCTTGTGTTGTATTTTTGTTATTGTGGGGAAATTTTTATTAGGGTGTTGAAAGAGATTCTCCCACTTGGGAGAAATGCTCATCAAGTGTAGGGTAGGGGAGGAGTGATCCTCCTTGAATTTATTCCTTGTTTTGGGATGTTGAAATCCTTAAGGGCATTTGTGTGATTTTGAGTAATTTGTTATATGGCTTGAGAGCCAAAATATGAACTCCTTTGGAAATTTTGTTATCAATTTTGCTTAAGGCCATGAGAAATTTGTGTAGAAGTATTTTGAAGGGTGGCACTCTAGAGTTGAGTGTGTCCACTCTCCTACCCCTTTTGACTCACTTTGGTTGAGTTTGTGTTTGTGTAAATATCCATGGGTGTGTTTTGTGTTTTGGGAATGTTGTTTTGCCTTGTTGTGAAGTGGATTTGGATTCCCTAGGTATGTGGAAGATCTCCCTAGCTTGGGGGTGACCCTCTTGTAGGTCTACGATAGGGAGGAGACCAGGATGTGTGGTGTTTTCTTCCCTTGTGTGATATGCAGGTTTTTATGGAGCTTAGAGTGAAGTTGAAGAATTTTCTTGTTTTAGGAAAATATTTTATTTTCCTTTACTCTTAAGGCTCTTGAGGAGAGCTTGGTCTTTTAATAGCTTCATCCTTGTTAATTTTAAGAGGATAACTTCCCTCTCTCTTGTTGTAATATTTGGTCTTCTTGAGTTGTGAGAAAATCCTCTTCATTGTATTAATAGTTTTAATTATAGTGTTTACTAAATTTTACCATTCGTGAAATGAAAGTTAGAAATGTTACTTTATTTGTGTATTATTGAAAAAGGATGAAGTGGAAGAAATTGTTATAAAATTAATTCTTGTATAAGTTAATGGAAATATTAATTTTGATAAGTCATGAAATTGTTGTTGTGACAATATGGAAGTTGTAATTTGTTATTAAGAAAAGAAACAGAATTTGGTCATAATCATGCATTTGAGTTTTGTTGTAATTAATTACAATTATAAATAAATCTTCCCTTCAAAAAAATGTATATATATAAATCATTTACTTAAAATATTTAAATTTAGTTATTGACTTGAAGTATCATTGAATTCAAAGAAAGAAAAAAAATATATATATAGTTTTATTTATCCATGTTATTTGGTAGAAAAAAAAAGGAAAATTATAAATTTTATTTTAAAGGTGCATTTGAAAATAAATATTTGCATATAAATCAAATATATGCTAATTCCTTATTCTGCCTTACAAATTGTTTGACATTAATAATTTAATAATTATATATATATATATATATATATATATATATATATATATATATATATATATTCTGTATTTATACAGTCATTTGTTTTAAGAATAAAACTGTGAATTATATTGAGTTGAGAAATTGTGGTGTATATATATATATATATATATATATTTAAATTTTTATAAACAAAAATTAATGGAGAAATAAATATATAATTTGCAAGTTTTGTTTTGTGACAGACAAAAAAATTAAAAAAATTACAATAATGGTGGGGGTTCGAACCCCCACCATACGTATTACAAAGGGTGTGGGGAGGGGGCAGAGCCCCCACCCACACCCCACTTAGTGGGGTGTGAGTGGGGGCTCGGCCCCCTCCCCACACCCTCGTAAACACATAAACTTTGTCGCAGCCTTCGTAGTACCACCACACTGCCCCTGCTCCCCGTGACCCCCGTCCTCCACCGCGATTCGCCTCCACTGCTTCCTGCGGCCACCACCAATGCCTCCCTCTGCCCTACATCTGCCATGCCCTTTGTGGCCTCATCCGTCCGTGCCCTCTGCGGCCTTCGTCTGCCCCCCGTGCCCTCTGCAACCTCCCTCTGTCCGCGGCCCCATCACTCAGAGCCTCCCCTCTCTGCGCCATACCACTCAGCAACCAACCACCAATCCACCGCCGCCACTTCTCATCCCTGCACAGCTAATACAAAACAAACAAAAAGTTAGGGTTTTCTCCAATGAGATTCAAAAGAAAGGGATGTATGGAAATATAAACAATATTCAATGTTATATAAAGAAAATTATAAAATATAATAATAAAATAAATGATTAATATATATATATTGTTTGCTAATGATTTTGTAATTTCATTAAAATAATAATATATATATAGGTATATATATATATTATTTATTGATAATTTTGTTAAAAAAATAATAATAAATAAAATAGGGTTTACATTTTGACAATAATATATATATAAATTTTAACTATAGGAAAAATGAGTTTCGAGTTTAAACAATTTTCACAATTAAAATACCAAGAAAACGAAAAGAAAAATATGTTCTTTTATTTTAACAAAAGAGATTTAGAAATATAAATGCAAATAAGCACACACACACACACATATATATATATATATATATATATATATATATATATATATATATATATATATATGTGCTTATTTGCATTTATATAGATATGCGTATCTTTATAAATGCAATTAAGCCATCATATGCATTTCATATGTGGTCATTGTAAACTCAAACTGTAGATTGAGAAAACGTCCAATTGAGAAAAATGAGAGACAAAGAAAAAGAAAGACAAAAGCGAAAACAAAGAGGAGAAAATGTGTGGCATTTCCGAAATAGGCTAAGAGAACTAAGTAAGATTTAACCTTTTGTTAATCTTGATTAGGGACAAATTAATTATCAAAATTAATTCAAACATTGAAATTAAACCAGAGCGGAAACCTAGGGGACTTCATCAAGCGAAGTTAGTAAACCCTGTTTAAGTGATATGATCTACCAAGAAATTAGGAGTAATGTAAAGAATACAGTGATAACTCTGATTGATAGAAAACGTGAAGAAAAGAAGGATAAACATAAAGAAATACAATCAAAAATAAATTTCAAAGAAACGAAAAACAAATGAACAGGCTTTGTTGAAAATGCTAAAATCAAAAGGAGGAGAAATTAATATTAAATTTCAGAAAACGTGAAGGAGAACAGATGATTGTGCTTTGTTGAAAAATGATCAATCAACTTAATCAACTGTTGTACCAATGTAATTAGTGAGATTAACCTAAGTCAGGAAACCACGTGATCAAGATTAGTGTTAGTGTAATAAATCCCACTCATGCCCGTGAGGTGTTATGCTACCGAATTTTTCCAGAATTTGGGGTTTAAGAGCTTAGTAATTTTAACCCTTGTAGCAACGTTAATCGTGTCGTAATGACCCCCTTATTGGCCTTGTGTTTGGGTGTGCGCACGTGTGTGTAATACCCCGCTGACAATTGTATTGTTTACACCTTAAGCGTACGACACCAAGCACGCTTACGCGTGCGAGGAGGTTTCTAGGGAAGCGTGGGAAAATTTTTGATATTTCGTGTCATGACCACATGACACGTGTGATGTGTGTTGTGACTGCATGGGAAATGTGGGCATGACATCCAGTTACTATATTTTAGGATTTTAGAGGGCATCCAACCCAAGGTGGTTTAAGGAACCTTTTTTGGTGGAACCACTTGGTGTTGTGGATATAGTCACTTTTGTGACTCTTTTGTAGAGAGTTCTTATTATGCAAAATATTTTTCTAGAGATTGTGACTGATACAATCCTTTGTTACAGTATTGAGCATCTTTTGTAACTCATCATTTTTGGAGTATGGAATATAGATTTTACCTTAGAGATTATTGAAGAATCTTGTTACCTTCTTGTTCTTGCAAGCATTGTGCATTACCAGGTGATTGACTGAGCTATTTGTGAGATTATTCTTTTCTCCTTTAGTTTTTGTCTCATTTTATGCCTTTTTTGCAAAAGTAGGAATATGTAGGTTATAAATTATGTCTTAGGATTGCATAGAAACCTCCAGTTTGTGAAAGTTTTGTCTTTCCTTCTTGAAAATATATGCAGAACAAACCTGTTTATGAAACACTTATGCATAAAATTATAGTAACATGTTGTGTATCTTCATTGTTCATCATAAATAATCAAGTGTATGTCAGTCTTAGTATCTCATAGCTCTTATTAGTTTGGTGTATCACCTATTTTTACTTCATTTTCACCACTTTTTTGTTTAAAATAAGCATATTCTTACCCTTTTCCTCATCAAGGTAGTAGTTTAGGTGATATCCATAGGAAGCCGGCCTTCTCCAGAGGTTGACATCTGCTCATAGAGTAACCCACAACTTTAGAGGTCCTCCCATGTTTCATCAAATAGACTAATTTCTACAAATTAGTCTAGGTGCATATTTAGGTGATAACAATTACAAGGATAAGATCCTTTGTGACATCATCCATATGGATGTTTGTCACCTATTACTATGAAGACCCTAGAAACATGACAGAAAGAGAAAGCATGATGGCTAGAAGAACATTTATGTGATAGAGAAGGATGGAGTCTCATTCTCATTAACACCCCTTCCTGAAGAAGAATCTGATAAGAAGATTGGGTCTAGCATCATGGTGGTACGAGAGAAGGAGTTTTTACAAAGAATGAAAGATGAAGGGAAAGGATTTGTAGTAGTAATCAGACCTAAAACTAAGTCTGATGCAAGAACAAATAAGGTGGAAGACATACCTAGTGAAGTTCAATCTTTGTTGGACAAGTATAAGGACATAGTGATAGATGAGCTACCAAGTTCATTGCCTCCCATGAGAGATATCAGACATCATATAGACCTGATCCCCAAAGCTAATTTGCCCAATAAGGCTGCATACAAGCTGACCCCACAGTAGAATGAAGAGATAAAAGCACAAGTCCAAGAATTATGAGATAAAGGACTCATCAGGGAGAGTTTAAGTCCATGTGTTGCTCCTACTGTGCACCCAAGAAAGGTGGAGAGTGGAGGATGTGTACTGACTCAAGAGCCATAAACAAGATCACAATCAGATACAGGTTCCCAATCCCAAGAATGGAGGACCTAATGGATTGCTTAGGAGGTGCATGCTACTTCTCGAAGATTGATCTCAAGAGTGGATATCACCAAATCAAGATAAGGGAATGAGATAAATGGAAGACTGCCTTCAAAACTAATGAGAGACTCTATGAATAGATAGTAATGCCTTTTGGACTCTCAAATGCTCCTAGTACATTCATAAGGTTAATGAATGAGGTCCTAAAACCTTTTATTGGGAAGTTTGTAGTTGTCTATCTAGATTATATTGTTGTGTTCAGGAAAACAAAAGAGGAGCACTTGCAGCACCTTGACATGGTTTTACAGAGGTTGAATGAGGAAAACTTGATGATAAACCTTAAGAAGTGTGAGTTTATGAAAGAAGAGCTAGTCTACCTTGGTTTTGTCATCTCTAAAGGCACATTGAAGATGGATCCTTCCAAATTTGAAGCTATTCTTAGTTGGCCAACTCCAAAATCAGTAGGAGAGGTAAGAAGTTTTCATGGTTTGGCTACATTTTATAGGAAGTTTATAAAAAATTTTAGTCATAGTTGTTCTCCTATTCTTGACAACATTAAGGGAGATAAGAAAAGAAAGTTTCAATGGACTGAAGAGGCAGCCAAAAGCTTTGAATACTTGAAGAAGAGAGTGGCACAACAAACCATACTTGCTTTGCCTGACTTTGATAAAGTTTTTACAGTAGAGTGTGATGCCAGTGGAGCAGCCATAGGTGCAGTCCTGAGCCAAGAAGGCAGGCCAGTAGCTTTCTTTAGTGAAAATCTCAATGAGACCAAGAGGAGGTACTCTTCATATGATTTGGAGCTTTATGCATTAGTGCAGTCCCTGGGGAAGTGGAGACATTACCTCTTACCCAAAGAATTTGTAGTCTACACAGACAATCATGCATTGAGTTTCTTGAACAACCAAGACAAGTTAAGTCATAGGCACATCAAGTGGGTGGAGTATTTACAGAGTTATACCTTCACAATCAAACATAAGAAGGGCCAAGCTAACAAGGTAGCTAATGCATTGAGTAGGAGATCAGTCCTAGTGAACAAAATACAACTTCAGAGTGTGGGTTTGGAAGCACTAAAAGACATGTATGCTGCTGATCCAGATTTCAAGGATGCATATTCCTTTTGTCAACAATTTCAAGGTACTTTCCATGACCAATTTTCTAATTTTCTGCTACAAGATGGACTGTTATTCATGGGAGCTTAGTTATGCATCACTAGATGCTCTATGAGGACAAATCTCATAAGGGAGAAGCACTATGGAAGGCTTGGAGGACACTTTGGCATAGACAAGACACTTGATCAAGTAAGAAGGTTTTACTTTTAGCCTAAGATGCATACTGATATCAAAAAATTTGTTGAGTCTTATGGAGTTTTCTAGAGAGCTAAGGGCTTTAGTTCCAATGCAAGCCTATATCAGCCTCTTCCAATTCCTAGTAGACCTTGGGAGCATCTTAGCATGGATTTTGTGTTAGGCCTAGCCAAAACTCAGAGGGGAGTTGATAGTGTTTTTTTAGTTGTGGACAGACTTAGCAAGATGACACACTTTATTCCTTGCAAGTACACAAGTGATGCATCTAACATTGCAAGTCATTTATTCAAAGAGATAGTTAGAATACATGGACTGCCCCTCTCCATTATTTCAGATAGAGATTCAAAGTTAAAAGGCCACTTTTGGAGAACCTTATGGAGAAAACTTGGAACAAACTTGACTTTTAGCTCTGGCTATCACCCACAAACAAACAGGCAGACTGAAGTAGTCAATAGATCATTGGGGAATCTACTTAGATGTCTTACAAAAGAACATGGACAGCAATGGGATCTTGTTATCCCATAGGTAGATTATGCTTACAATGACTTCATTAATAGTAGCATAGGTAAGAGCCCTTTTGATGTAGTGTATGGATTGAACCCAAGAGGTATATTTGAGCTAAGAGATTTCAGAGGAGTAGAGAAGAGAAGTGTTAAAGGAGAGGAGTTTGATATGGCCATGAAAGACATCCATGATCAAGTTATAGAGCAACTCAAGAAGAGTGCTGAAACTTACAAAAAGCATGCAGATTTGAAAAGGAGGAATGTTCAGTTCAAAGTTGGAGATCTAGTACTTGCACATCTCAGAAAATAGAGGTTACTTAAGGGAAAGTACACTAAGTTGCTAATGAAGAAGATTGGGCCATGCAAGGTGGTCCACAAGTTTGGGGAAAATGCATGAGATAGGACTCCCTCCTGGAGTTTCTATCTCAACAATCTTTAATATTGCTGACTTATATCCTTTCATGGAGTCTTTGGATCCCAGTACAGGTGTTCATGAAGGTGATGATGCTGATTGGGTTAAAGATCTTCCTCCTACTACTCTAGTCAAACTTGAAGCCATTCTAGACACCAAAGAAGTCAAGAGGACAAGGCATAAGGTTTATAATGAATAGTTGGTGAAGTGACAAGGTCTTCCCCATGAAGATGCCACATGGATGACAGCTGAAGACATTGCAAAGCATGGAATAATAGTCCTCAATTTGATCTTAGGTGGAAGCTGAGATCTTTCTCTCCTTGGGTGTATGGTGCAAATCCCACCATAGTAAATTTTGGTTTTATTATAGCAAATTTTGGTTTTATTATAGCAAATTTTGGTTTTTGTGCTCATTATGAGCCTAGGGGGGAGTTTTATTTTTTATTAATGTTGTAGTAAAGGTCAAATTATAGACCACTCTTATTTTTTTGGAGTTACATGGTAGTGGAGTCTTAAGTTGACTTACAATTAGGACAGTCTAATTTTAGATAGTCAGTCTTTTATGGAAAAATAGTGAGTTTTTTGCTTTTTTTGGTGCCTTTCCCATGATGGGGATATGGAGAACGTGGAACTTCATTAAAATACCATTGTATCCATGATATTGGAGACCATTCTTGCGATAAAAGGCAGAGTATGTAAGTTGGAGGAAGAAAAATACAGAATTTGACCCTGTTTGCTGCATTTTACTATCTTTTTATTGTTTCTCACGTCCATACACAACCGTACTACACTATCAAGGACATAAATGTTTGGAATCATGTAATAGATGGTGTTACTTTTCATTTGAGTCATATTAGGAAGAATCTCATAGATCTTAAATCATTTTATAGTCATATTTCTGATTTTGGTTTCCATACCCTAGTTTTGAGGGTTTTTGTCAAATCGATGGATTTCTAACCCTTTTCACCTATGTAAAAGCCCAAAATTGGGTGAAATGGGTTTAATAAGATTGTATTTACTTATTTGTTATCTTTGAGGAACAAGGAATTGCAAAAGAACAGTGTTTGAATCCATTAAAGCCTAATATCTTCATGTATTGCGCAAAGAAGGCTAGGTAGCATAGGTGGGTATTGGTTTGATAAGAAACCCATGTATACAAATGTCAAAACCTACAAAAGTAGTCTATTTGTGATGTGTGGAAGCTTGTAAAAGTGGGTTTTTAGTCTTGGGTGAAGTTGTCATCATACATCCTTTGCAAAATAGGGCTAATTGCCCTACAGGACAGCAGGTACAGTCACTTTTTAGGGTAGATTTTCCAAAACAACCTACTTTGCATGTCAAATATGTTATACAACTCCTTAATGGGTATCCAAAAACCTAGTTTTCTCATGGTTTTATAAAGAATCTTTCAAGTTATGCTCAAAAAACCAAATTGACAGGGCTACAAGGAGTTAAGGTTGCTTGGGAAGGAACGATAGGAAGATTGAGTTGCCCTGATTCTTGGTGAGTCTCATGAGTGTCTATTGGTTTTGATAAGTTAGTCTTAGATACAGTGGAAGATTATTTAGTTATTTAAACCATCTACCCTTCATTTATACATATTTCATCCTTTGGCAACCATAGTACTTGCAGAGACAAAACTATCATATTAGGACAATCAACTAGTGGGTCTTGTGAATCCTCCTTCTCTACCTTTGAGATGTGTAATTAGTCATTCTCAAGGAGATTTAAATTGCCTTGAAGGTTTTGGTAAGCATCCCATTCATTTATCTCATGTTGAGTTACCTTTCCAAGCCTTGAAATGGGTATGAGGGTAAGAAGACAGCCTAAACCATGTTGCTCTAGTCAAGACAACAATCCTATGATCAGTGAAACCATCCCCTACTCTGTATCATAAAACCCTTCGTAAGTTACCATGTGACATGTCTCTTTTCTTAGTTTTCATGTTCTTTGTAAGTCATTATGTCATTGATGCCATCAGAACTAGTGGTGATGACCAGCGAATGTTCTTGGAGCATCATCTCAAATCGAGGGACAATTGTCTAAAGAGACAAGGAAGTCTCTCATAATCTTTTGTTTTTAGGGATACTATTCCCTAGTCTTTCGACTAAGGATGATAGTCGATTTCGGGGAGGTATTACTCGACCCCAACAACCGATGATCTTGTTGTGACTCAATTTGTGTTTTCTATTATATAGTGATAATCCTTAAGTAAGGATGAAAACCTTTTTATAGGTTGAATTGCAATAATATTGTTATTATTTTCCCTTATCACAGCATTCGATTACTATCGAATGCTATTAATTTGTTTTTAGTTAGCCTTGAGAAATGATGGAGAGATTTGAGCTCATCATTTCTTGCACGATGCCTAGATTGAGCCACCTTTTGTGGGAACCGACCGAGTGGAAAGGTAGTTACCTTCCAAAATGACATGCCAAGAGTCGGTCGGTTATCAAGATTTCATTATTCATTTTTATTAGTAGATTTTGGCTAGGGAACAAGTTCGTTGTTGGGGTTTTGGTGAGCAAGATGGCAAAAGCTATACTGAGATAACATGGAGATTAGAAGTTGTGTGCAGCTCGAAAGAGACTAAGACTTGAATGACGTTTCTATCAAAAGCATTGTCCAGATACTATGGTGGACAAAATTCTATTTACTTTCGATATATTGAGCCTTGACTATGTTAAATCTCTACCAGAGATAGTATGATGTTATTTGTCATATCATATATTTAACTTAGAGGCATGAGGCTTGTGAGGCCATGCCATGATATATGTAAATATTTTCATAGTCATGGCTCGAGGTTCTTACAGCTAAGCCATCATTGTTTCAAAGTTTTATTTCTTACTGTGGCTCAAGGCCTTAAGGCCGAGCCTTACCATGTTATCTTTATGATGAGAACAGGTCGAAGACATAATGGCTAAGCTAACAACACAAGTAAACTTTCTTATGAATGAACTCACGGCCATAGAGTCGAGCAACGAAACCCATAGTAATCTTTTTGAGACTACACTTTGGGCCGTATGGCCAAATATTGAAACATTAAAACCTTTTCTTGAGACTGTGCTCCAGGTCATGTGGCCGAGGTAGTAAAACATGGTATTCTTTCTAGTGGCTAAGCTAGAGGCTTAGAAGTTGAGATGCAACTGCAATATGTTGTAATTGTGACACTTGCTTGAGGCTGTAAGGCCGAACCTTTTAGAGATGAATTCTTTTCTATGTCTGAGCTAAAGGTCTTACAACCCAGCTATAATACATTCTACATTTTACACTTTACAAAAAACCAGTGCTCGAAGCCGTTATGGTTGAGCTTGTTATCAAAGCATGTTAAACACGCATCATATAATGACGTAGTTAGATCTTAAGAGCTCTTGAATGGAGTAAAGAATAACTCCAGAATGATTATAGTTATAAATGAATAATGTAGTCACTTGATTGTGGTAACAACTGAGAAGGCAATAATACCAATAATACAGTCACTCGACTGTGGTGATAGTCGGGAAGGCAATTAAATGTCAGTGTGTTTACAACACCCAAACTAATACCAAGTCGGGCTTGTATGGAAAGCTGACTATGAATCATTTATAGGGTTACATAAATTGTTAAAGATTATATACTTAAACCCTCGATTATGGAGGTGGTGAGACCATTCAAGATCATGGTGTCATCATGAAATAGTTAGAATGTGCTTATAGAAGAGTATAGACTTGTTCTATATGTGTATGAATTAAGACTCATTGGTTAATGTTATGAGTTATAATTCCTTTACTTGCTTAAGTGTAATCTAATAGGATTGGTGTTTGAAACCTAAAGCTCATATGGATAATAAGAGCTATTAATCCTAATGAAGCTAATCTACTCTATCAATGCATGGTATGCCTTGAGTACCATGAAATCAACATCATCATATGTGAAGATTTACTATTGAAAATGTAAACCATGGGAGACCAAGGTGGTCAAAATGGTCAAATTTGATATGGAATTAAAATGAATAAGGTGACATGGAGTCACTAGTTCCTCATTACGAAGATAACCTATTTAATCGTAACCAACCTATGATGGGAGTCGAATGTCCAAGTATGGACAATGAATCAAATGGATCCCACTCATACTAGACCTAAAGAACAAGGTCGTTAAGAACTTATTGTAGGACATGACATCTTATAAGTTGAGTTAGGGTGGTGGACATACAACGACGTTCATTGTACAATGCGTATGTATGTAAAACTTTGGCCAAAGTAATGCATCTGTCTCTACATGCATTGTCGGTCCACAGTGTTCTAGATGGCCTAGTGTCTCCAGTAGTGTCATACAAGTTAGAGTGGATCTATAGTGTGTGATCGTGAGACATTAGGAAGGACACAACACCAGATACTCAGATGGCTAACCAAATGGTTTATAATGTCTAACCTTTCTAAGAAGGGTAGGGCCACTTCCAGTTAGGAAGATGAGTGAGAGACCGTAGGTCTGTGGTTGGAGGAAAAGCACCAGGATGATGCTCTCCTTCCCAAGCATGAGACAAGCCAAGGCTTATGAAGACAGATGTAATTGGTTCCAGATATAGTGTTTGCATTTTATGACCAGTTGCTCTATTGTAATTTATAATTTGAACTATGGTGCCTTGAGCATATCTTGTACTTGATTAGTGACAATTACTCACTCAAGACTTGTAATTGATTACTAAAATGTAAGCTTTGTTATATCATGATTAGATTGACATGCTTAATTGGTGAAAAGATTATGTTTCTTGGGTTCAAATTTGGTTATCTCAATCATTTTGTTAATGAATAGCTTGATTAAGATACATGTTTAAGTTAAATCTTGAGCATTATGGATAGTGATGTTACATATGGTATCAGAACTACTAGGTTCAATACATGGACCTAATGAGCTCACTACTTGATGATTATTATATCCAACATTAAGTATGCTAATGATTGGATGTTCTATGCCAGAATGGTAAAAATTAAAACCACACCTCAAAAGAAGGTAACGGAACATGGATGTTACCTATGCCAACAAAAGATTTTGAAGGTACGAGCCTCCATGAAGGATAAACTTGAATAGACTAGATGCTTGGTAGGTGCATGGTTATCTGATGAGGAAACTTTCATTGATGCACTGAAACACATCAAGCAAGAGTTAAAGAAAGTTGAAAGGATGGCTATCCCTAACTCTACTAAAGCTTCAATGACACCCTCTGCCTGTAAAGCACCAGCTAAGGGAAATAGCCCTAAGGATTGTAATGTACCTAATAAGGATGGGAAGGAATACCAGTGTGTATCCTCACCTCCTGAGACTATAAAGAAAACATGATTATGAGAAGTTATCCAAAATTGTAAATGACTTGTAGAAGCAAGGTGTAAACACAATTTTGAAATTTTGTGGATTATATGTAATCCAATGGAAACTGTAATGTAATGGCAAATTTTGACAATCTTTCCTTTCTTGTTGAAGATTACATGAATGTGAATAGATTTGTAAAATGAATGAATTGCATAGCATGGAAAACTAATCCATGATTAATCTGCAAACTTCAGGAAGAAGTAGATTGCAGTAAAGGTTTGAGTTAGAACTAGAATGGAGGATAGCTGAGATGAAGGAGCACCTTCAGGGCAATCCGAGTCTAAATTAGACCAAATCTTGACTTTGTTGAAAGAAACAAGGGCGAGGGTGGAAACTCTCGAACACAAAGTGGGAGGCCAGTCAGAAGACAAGCGAGATGATTATGATGGAGGTGATGGCGAGAAACGCCATAATGACACCACCCAAAGCTAGCATGGAGAAAATAACTCCATGGCTAGATAGGAAGGGGATAAGAGGAGCCTTATGGCTATGGAATTGTCTCATGACATGAAAAAGGTCATGCCACCTAAATTTGATGGATCTGTAAGTAGAGATGCCGTAAAGGCATGGCTTACGGAGATGAAGTATTTTGAAATTAGAAATTATAATGAGGTTACCAAAGCTATTTGGGGAGCATTTTAGCTAGTGGGTAAAGCATCCACATGGTGGATGAATAAAAAGATGGAATTAGGCTTGAGGTCTACAAGCCTTACTTGGGACAAGTTCGTCAAACTATTTAGACAAAGATGGTTGCCTCAACTATTTAATGATAAAAAATTTATAGACTTTCAAAACCTGAAACAGGATGATATGACTGTAAATGAGTATTGGGAAAAATTCACCTGACTGTTGAAGTATGTGCCACAGTATCAGCAAGATGAGAAATTCTATGTCTAGAAGTTTATAATGGGGTTGAACGCCCAAATTGGAGGTGAGGTTAATGTTCACGGTCCTACTACTATGAAACAGGTATATGACAAGGCCATCAGACAAAAACAAAACCTAAAGGCTACGTTTGCCTATAGGGAAAGAAATCACGAGAGATATAAATGGTCTCAATCTTCTCAACCCTCAAGGAAAAAAGGGAAGAAATAGGAATATATTGAGAAGAATGATAAAGGGGCCAAAAATAAACAAACTGAGTCTAGGGGAGAGAAAAGGGGAGCAACCACTCTAGGAAGAATGGAAACAATTCTAGAAAACCTCAAGAAAGGCAAGGACTAGTTGGAGGATGCCACACTTGTGGCAGAGATCACTACACCGATCAGTGTCCCAATAAATCACAGGGAGTGCAACCAAGAGGGAATCCTCTACCCTCCCAGCAAGTGGTGTTCCAGCAACGTATCTATGCGGCCTTGGACAACCAACAAGCCGAGTACCAAATAACTCCCGTAGAGACAACATGTATTTTATTTGGAGTTCCAATCTTAGTTTTAATTGATACAGGTGCTACGGAATGTTTTATTTCTCCCAAAATTGTAAATTAGATACCTAGAAAAGTAGGATTCATGGCAAACACTTGGTCTGTAGAATATGCAAATCACACCAAGGCTCAAGTAGAGCAATGCATGTTTGAGGCTTGGGTTGGACTTCCAAACTTTTCCATGGAAGTAAATCTTTATGTAGCCCCACTTGGCTCGTATGATGTTATCCTAGGGATAAATTGGCTATGGAGACATCAAGCCAAAGTTGATTGTTATGCCAAGACAATAGAATGTTTGGATGATATAGGAAACAAAGTCTTTCTCCAAGGGAAACCTAGGGAAGTCAAACTAAGGCAAATTTCTGCCTTACAAATGAAAAGGGCATAGAGAAAAGGATGCAAACTTTTTGCTATTAAGATGGACAAAATAGATGAAACAAAGGAAAGCTACTTCCAAGATGACTTGATGTTTTATGAATCCCAAAAACTTAATGAAGTAGGGAAGGAGGAGTCCATAGGCTAGAAAAGATCAGATATGGACAAGTATCCCTTCCTCAGAGATTTTGAGGATACATTTCTGGATGTACTACTAGGGTTACCCCCTAAAAGAGCCTTTGATTTCTCCATTGATATTATTCCTAGGTCAGAACCTATTTCTAAAGCCCCCTATAGAATGACCACAATAGAAATAATGGATTTAAAGGCTCAACTGCAAGAGCTACTAGATAAAGGGTTGATTACACCTAGTGTGTCACCATGGAGAGTGCCTGTCATTTTTGTGAAAAAGAAAGATGGCACCTTGTGGTTGTGCATAGATTACCACATGTTAAATAAAGCAACTATTAAAAATAAATACCCTTTACCTTGCATCGATGATCTTTTTGACCAGATGAGGGGTGCAACAATATTTTCCAAGATCGATCTTCGATCTGGATATCACCAATTGAGGTTGAAGGATGAAGACATCCATAAGACAACCTTTAGAACCAAATATGGACATTATGAATTCACAGTCCTCTTATTTGGGTTGACAAATGCACCAGCGACGTTTATGAATCTTATGAACAACGTGTTCAGAGACTGTCTAGACAAGTTTGTCTTAGTATTTCTTGATGACAGTTTGATCTATTCTAAGAACGAAGAAGAACATATGCAACATTTGGGAATTGTTATTTAGAGATTAAGAGAGCATAAGTTATATGGCAAGCTCTCTAAGTGTACCTTCTTTCAGAAAGAAGTACAGTATTTGGGTCATATAATTTCAGCTAAGGGAATAGTTGTGGACCTAGCTAAGATTAAGGCTATTTTTGAATGGCCAGAACCAAAAAATGTTCATGAGGTCTGAAGTTTCATGGGCCTTGCTGGTTATTATAGGAAGTTTGTGAAAAACTTCTCTAAAATTGCACATCCTATAACTTCCTTGCAAAGAAAGGGTAAGAAGTTTGAATGGTCAGAAAAGTACCAGGAGGTCTTTGACCTATTGAAGGAAAAATTAACTTCAGCCCTGATATTGAAAATACCTGACCTAGAAGGTCAATTTGTAGTCATTACCAATGCCTCAGGGGAAGGCTTAGGTGGTGTACTAGTCCAGGATGGACATGTCATTGCGTATGAATTGCGCAAACTAAAAAACTATGAACAAAACTATGCCCCACATGATTTAGAACTGGCAACAGTCATTCACACACTTCAAATGTGGAGACACTACCTACTTGGAAAACCATTTGAGTTGAAAACAAATCACCAGGGACTAAAATATCTTTTCACTCAACCCCATCTTAATGCTCATCAAAGAAGATGGTTAGAATTTATCTCGGATTATGACTTCGATATTAAGTATATTTAGGGAAAAAAATCAAGTGGTAGATGCTTTTAGTAGGAGAAGGCATATCTCCTCTATGATCTCTATACATTCTAATTTTAGAAATCAGGTGTTACAAAATCTAAGGGAGATGAGTTTTATGAGCAGGTAAAATAGGCCCTTGAGAAGGATCCACAAAATCTAAAATATGAGGAATTCAACCTTGAACCAGATGGGTTATTAAGGTTTAAAGGAAGGATATATGTACCTAACTCAACAAAGTTAAGGAATATGGTTTGGAAAGAGGTTCATTTTACACCATATTCTGGGCATCCTGGAGTAACCGAGTTACTCATTGATGTGAAACCTTTATATTTTTGGAAAGGAATGAAGAGGGATGTTGCAAATTTTGTAGCTACTTGTATTGAATGCCAAAGGGTGAAGGCAGAACACCAACACCTAGTAGGATTATTATACCCTCATGAAATTCCTAAGTGGAAATGGCAGATTATAAGCATAGACTTTGTGCAAGGGCTTCCTATGTCAAGGAACAGACACAATGTTATCTTGGTTGTGGTGGACAGACTCACCAAAGTAGCCCATTTTATACCTAGAAACTTGACGGATGGGGCACCCATCATTGCTCAAAAATTTGTTCAAGAGATTTTTAGACTGCATGGTATTCCTGAGAAGATTATCTCAGATAAGGATGCACGGATGACATCAAGGTTTTGGCAAACCTTGTTCTCTTCACTTGGTATATAGTTGAACATAAGCTCTGCTTATCATCCTGAAATAGATGGACAAACCGAAAGGGTGAACCAAGTGTTGGAGGACTTATCAAGGATGTATTGCATGGATCAGAAATACAAGTGGGAGGATTACCTTCCTCTAGTGGAATTTGCCTACAATAACTCTTATCACTCAGTTATTAAGATGGCACCATTTGAGGCATTGTATGGATGGAAGTGTTGAACCCCTATAAGCTGGGATACGCTAGAAGATAGGGTTAGCCTTGGTCCAGAAATGTTGTCTGAGATGGAAGAACAAGTCCATCTAATTAAAAGGAGGCTAGCGGAAGCCAATGATAGGCAAAAGAGTTATGTAGATGCAAATCATATTGCAAGGCATTTCATTGTGAGAGATAAAGTTCTCTTAAGGGTAAAACCTCAGAAAAGCTCCATCAAATTTCGAAAAATGTCCAAGCTAGCACCAAGATATGTGGGCCCTTTTGAAATTCTAGAAGAAGTCAACCCAGTGGCATACAAAATTGCTCTATCACAAGCACTTCCCATGATGCATAATGTGTTTCATGTTTCATATTTGAAAAAGTTTAATTCTATTGATAATCAAATTCCTATGCTTGATTGGAATATTCTACAAGTGAAAGACCTAGGAGTGGTGGTGATCGAGCTCATCAAGGTGCTCAAAATGCGTAAGCTACGCTTACATAACAAGGAAATAACACAATGCAAGGTCCAGTGGGACTAATATTTAGTGGAAAATGCCACCTAGGAAAATTATGATGACTTCCATGCTAGATTTCCTCATCTTTTTTGAAACATTTGATATTATGCTTTTGAAAACATTTTCATATTATGTTGGTTTATCTTACAGACAATTAATCATTGGGGATGATGATTCTTATGGGGGGAGATATGTTACATCCCCAACTTACAATTAGACTTAATCATTAACTTGGCATGATAATTAGGAGGATTAGTCATAGTTAATTGATTTGATATTGTGAAAATATTTGATTTAACTCTTGATTATGAAGTAGTTACTGATGTTAATTAGTTTTGTAAATTAATTGATTTATATTATGAGACATGATAATGATACACCGATCATGATCTTGTGGTCTTGAGTGTGAATAGGAAAATGAACATCCTTCGAAGAAGGAAGGAGAGTATCATCCTAGAGGAAAGGTTAGATGTTGGGAAAGCAAAAGGATGATTAGCCATTTGAGTATCAAATTTTTATGTCCTTCTAAACCCCTTCGTAAGTTGTCAAGTGACATGTCTCTTTTCTTAGTTTTCATGTTCTCTGTAAGTCGTTATGTCATTGATGCCATTAGGGCTAGTTGTGATGACCATAAAATGTTCTTGGAGCATCATCTCAAGTCAAGGGATAATCATCTAAAGAGACAAGGAAGTCTATCATAATCTTTTGTTTTCGGGGATACTGTTCCCTAGTCTTTTGACTAAGGATGATAGTCAATTTCAAGGAAGTATTACTCGAACCTGACAATTGACAATCTTGTTGTGACTCAATTTGTGTTTTCTATTATATAATGATAATCCTTAAGTAACAATGAAAACCTTTTTATGGGTTGAATTGCAATAATACTGTTAATATTTTACGTTATCATAGTATTCGATCACTATCGAATGCTATTAATTTGTTTTTAGTCATCCTTGAGAAATGTTGGGGAGATTTGAACTCATCCTTTCTCTCACGATGCCTAGATTGAGCCACCTTTTGTGGGAACTGACTGAGTGGAAAAGCAATTACCTTCCAAAACGACATGCCAAGATTTGGTTGGTTATCAAGATTTCATTATTCATTTTTGTTAGTAGATTTTGGTTGGGGAACGAGTTCATTGTTGGGGTTTTGGTGAGCAAGGTGGTGAAAGCTATACTGAGATAACACTAGGAGATTAGAAGTTGTGTGCAACTCAAAAGAGACTAAGATTGGAATGACGTTTCCATCAAAAGCATTGTTCAGATAATATGGTGGACAAATTTCTATTTACTTTCAATATATTGAGCCTTGACTATGTTAAATCTCTACCAGAGATAGTATGATGTTATTTGTCATATCATATATTTAACTCAAAGGCATGAGGCCTGTGAGGTCATGCCATGATTTATGTAAATATTTTCATAGTCATGGCTCGAGGCTGTTACATTTGACCCATCATTGTTTCAAAGTTTTATTTCTTACTGTGGCTCAAGACCTTAAGACCGAGCCTTACCATGTCATCTCTATGATGAGAATAGGCTCAAAGCCATAATGGCTGAGCTAACAACACAAGTAAACTATCTTATGAATGAACTCATGGCCATAGAGTCGAGTAATGAAACACACAATAATCTTTTTGAGACTACACTTTGGGTCATATGGCTAAATATTGAAACATTAAAACCTTTTTTTTGAGACTGCGCTCTAGGCTGTGTGGCCGAGGTAGTAAAACATGGTATTGTTTCCATTGGCTAAGCTCGAGGCTTAGAAGCCAAGTTGTGACTAGAATATGTTGTAATTGTGACACTTGCTCAAGGTCACAAGGCCGAGCCTTTTAGAGATGAATTATTTTCTATGTCTGAGCTAAAGGTCTTACGACCCAGCTATAATACATTCTACATTTTACACTATGAAAAATCAAAGCCATTATGGCTAAGCTTGTTATCAAAGCATGTTAAACACACATCATATAATGACATAGTTAGAGCTTAAGAGGTCTTGAATGGATTAAAGAATAACTCCAGAATGATTATAGTTATAAATGAATAATGTAGTCACTTAACTGTGGTAACAATCAAGAAGGCAATAATACCAATAATACAGTCACTCGACTCTGGTGACAATCAGGAAGGCAATTAAATGTCAATGTGTTTACAACACCCAAACTAATACCAAGTTGGGCTTGTATGGAAAGCCGACTATGAATCATTTATAGGGTTACATAAATTTTCAAAGATTATATACTTAAACCCTCGATTATGGAGGTGGTGAGACCATTCAAGATCATGGTCTCTATTGGAACAAATTTTTAACCCAAAAAAATTTGATTAAAATCTATTTCCCGCCATCATGTTATCTCCAACATAGAGTTTCAAATTTCCTCGTTCAACCCCAATAATTTCATATTTTATCATTTTAGCCCTAAAAAAAAATCATATTAGAAAAGTACTTCCATGTCATTAGGTTCCCCTTAGATCTCTTTCGATAAAGCAAAAAGTAAAGTATCAGGGGATCGGGGAGACTCACTTTGGAGTCTCTTCTATAATCCAAATGATTAGAAGCGCAAAATACATAACTCGGTGATATATTAGGCTGAAATCAAAAAGTCGAAGGGACTAATTGATCAAACTGTCAAAGTGAGTCTTCCAAAGTCTCTTCGATATTCTAAAGACACAAAAGGCATATTGAAGGGATCGATGAATATTGGCGTGACACCGAAATGTGTCCTGTCGATAAAGTGATAAAGAATAAATCAAACATTTCAAAATGAAACATCAGAGTATCGGGGTAACTCAATTCCTAGTCCCACCAATAAGTTGCCAACGATTATAAATAAAAGAAAAACATTAAGGATATTTTGGGTTGACTTCGGGATATCGAAGAGAGGGGATCTCTAGTCCCTTTGAAAAGATGAACCACATAATGAGTAAAGGGGTATCAAAGAGACATAAATATCGAAGAGACTGTTATAGGAGGGGATTTCGGTGTGACACCATCCAAGGTCATTCTGAAATCCTAAAGGTAATAAAAGATCAAAGATGTCTTAATGAAATTGATCATTCTAGCAATAAAATAATGACAAGACATGCTTAGCGATGATCAAACGACCCTTATTCAACAAATTAAATGTCACTTTGATCACATGAAAGTTGCCATGAAAAACCATTAATGCATAGAGCCAGGTATATTGAGGCAAATCCTAAGAGAACTTTAACCATTAAGCAAACACGGTGAGCAAGGGAAGGATGCAGTGAAAGCCGTAATTCAAGAATGAGAAGAAGATATCCAAGTAAGTACTCTAAGCTTGAAGTTTACACCTTACTAGTTTGAATTACATTCACAAAAGTAGGAATTCTCTTGCATAAGATTATATCATGGAAGAAATGGCTAAAAACCCTAAGGGCAAAAGGCAAAAACTAGACGAAAGGCACTTAAACCAAGATTTAATAGAATAGTGTCCGAGGTCAGGACATAGATCTAGAAGAAATGCCCAGTTAAATCCCCAAGCTAAAAAATTAGAAGATATATACAAACAAGTAGGGGATATATGGACTCTAATGAGGGGATATGATCTTTTTCTACATCATTATAGGAAAATGCATAGGCATAAAGCTGTCGTGAATCCATGGAGATTGAACCTTGGAAAGCTTATAGTGTCAAATGTGTTTGTTAATGTGGAATTGTTGAAAGCAGTGGCCAAAAACTACAATCCGCAGACTTGCTTGGTTGAATTAAATAATGGGTCTAGTTTTATCCCTATTACCAAAGATTATATATCAATGGTGTAAAATGAAAAATTTGGATAAATAAAAAATGATAAAACAATACAATGCATTACCTAATCCAAATCTTCAGTACCTCAGATAGATAGAATGCATGATTTGATTGATTGAATTTGATTTGATATGTTGGTTGCTCACAAATTCAGCATAACATTAAGATGAAGATGATAGATGGAAGATACTAGATGAAAGATTGTGGAGAGATTTGGACAACATAAGGATACTTGAAGAATAGATCCTTCTAATGGCTTGGGAGAGGGTTGATTTATAGGCTTGGGATGATTTGGATGGATGGTTGAGATTAAAAGGCTAATTGAATTATGTGGATGGCTAGGATTGATTTAGTTATCCTACTCCTTAAGAGAATTGTAGTCATGTGACAAGTGTCAAATGGTCTTACACCTTACATGGAAACAAATGTGGAGATAGAGACAATTATGGAGATAGAGACAAATAGCTGCCACCTTAAATGGAGACAAATGTGGAGATAGAGACAAATATGGAATTTTCCATCTTTGGAAAGGAATGATGTGGAATACATTAATTAAATAAATATTTAATTTATTTAATTAATTTAGATGATGGAAAAGTGGAAATTAATTAAATAAATATAATTTATTTAATTAATTGACTATGGAAGGATAAATGGAATTATGATGGGAAATTAATTAAATAAATTGGCTAATGGATTAGGATGGGATGGGTTATGATGGGAAATTAATTAAATAAATAAGATTTATTTAATTAATTGGCTAATGGATAAGTGGAATTAGGAGTGGGATTAGGACAAAATGCTACATGATGTCTCTAATAGGGTTTTTGACTAGGTATTGTAGGACATGGACATTTTTGGGTGTCTACATTTTGCCCCTCATTGAGATGATATTCGAGATGATAAGATTTATGTCGAGTAACATCATTTCAAAGAAGCTAAGGTATGGATTGAGGAAAGGGATAAGATGGAAAGGATGATAGAAAGATAAGATGATGATGATGAAATGGAGATGGTAAGGATGTCCCCTTGAGAGGATAGGCAGGTTGGACAAACACAGGTAGGCTCTCAAAATGAAATGGATGGGTCAAGGAAGAAAGATGAAGGAAATGGATAGAAGAAATGAACTATGTGTTATGCTACAATGAAAGTGAGAAACCATGCTGTTTGATATAGCACTAGACGTTATGCACCAAGGTATAAGGATTAGGGTGACGATGTGTCTCGTACCCCAGCGTAATACAACCTTGTCTATCGTATGAGGAAGTAAACTTAGAGCATTAAAGTCCTAATGCACAAAAGGTATAATGTGACCTTAGATGCAAAGGATAATGCAAGAAGCTGTTCCAACATACACAAGATATGAATATTAGCTGGAAATGATACGGATGTGATACAAATGCAAGATAAAATAATAACACACACAAACAAGAAAGCAAGCATGCACAAATGATACAAAAATAAACAAGGTATTGCCCCTGTCAAGCTGTAAACCAATGATTAAGTGATTGATTGATGATGATAGTATTGTCATGGCAGGGAATGATATATCCCTAGACCAACACAAGGATGTAGGAACGATATATCCCATTAATGATGATGATGATTGATTGATTGATTTGGTTTACGACAAGATTAGGATCAAGACTGTTGATTGTAATTGGATAATTTGACAAGATTGATTAACTTGATTGGTATGGATTAATGATGACTTGCATTTGGATCATTGCTTGGAATTGATTTGGATTGATTTGAATGGATGAATGAGATTGATGGATTGATTTGATTGATGTGATTGGATTGATGAAGGAATGATTTGATTGGATTTTATATGACAAGGCTTATGATAGGTGGATAATGATAGGATTAGTTGGAAAAGGATAAGGTATATCAAGAGATATCAAAGTATGTTTCAACATTTTGCCCCTATGTCTTCATCAAGATCAAAAGGAGGAAGGGAGGATGGATAGATTTGATATGATAGGTACATGGGTGTAATGGATAAGGATGGTAGGATATGATATGGAAATGGTAGGACATGATAAGATGGAAAATGATAGGTTAGAAATGATAAGATGGATGAGACAATGTGCCCCCAAGTGTAAGTGACAGAATATCAACCTACACATGACACCTGTTTGCCAGGTTTTCATCATAGTACTTATCCAAGGCGCCTATTTACCAGGTTTTCACCATTGGATGAAGGGATTTCTATTTACTTTTTTTTATTTATTTTTTACTTACACATGACACCTGTTTTCTAGGTTTTCATTATGGTACTTATCCAAGGCACCTATTTACAAGGTTTTCACCAGAGGATGGATTTTTTTTTAACTTTTTTTTAAATTTTTTTTATGGGATGACAATTGCACATGGCACTTGTTTACTAGGTTTTCACCATGGTAATGGATAGGGGGAACTCAAATGTCTAGTGCTATGAAAGGTGATAGTCCCTCTAGAGATGGATGTCATCGCATGGACCATGTCAAGTGTGCTCATAGATGTTGGTAAAGGGATTACATGGAAGGGAGATGAAGTAGGTGGATAGTGGATTAGGATATGGATTATGGAAAGTTGGGGGATAGTGGATTATGATATGGATTATGGAGGAATGATAGTGGATCATGATGTGGATTATATAGGACTTATGGAAAAGGATGGATAAAAGGCTTATGCAAAAGCATGGACCATAGGAAGGTGATCGGGGAGATATGTAGGATAATGGATGAAGGATGGGGAGATGGAGGTATGTGGAAATGTGGGATGGAAGGGAACCATGACCAATGGTTGCACACACCATGATAAACATTGAAGCCTTTGATGGGAAGGTGGTGTAGGAAGCAATGGTGATGTTTGCTTAGGAGATGGGTGGTTGAGTGATTTGGGTACCCGCATAGACAGAGTATGTTTATGATTTTTGCTTGACTTGTGGGATTTTTGGATGGAAGGGGATAGCTGGGATTTTTGAGATGTAGAAGAGGATGCCTCATTTGACTTTATTGATTTTTACTTAAGGACTTAAACCATTTTGGTTTTGGACTTTTCTTGTGGAGGTTTGGACTTAGGTAGCTTTTTGGATGTATTTTTCTTTGAGTTTTTGCAATTGTGCCCTAAGGCATGAGGATTTGTATGATTCTTGGTAGGAGTTTTGGATTTAGAGGTAGATGCATCCAAATTTTTACTTTTGAATCCCATGGACATGATGGAAGCGAGGTTGGTGGAATGAGTGGAAGCTTCAAGTTTACATGATGTGTGCATTTGTTGGTCATGATTAGGATTTTTATGGATAAGTGGATAATTAGGTGTTGGTAGAAGTGGAGGTAAAGTGGATGGAGGGATAGGAGGAGTTGGAAGGAGTGGAGGTAAAGTTGATGGAGGGAAATTAGGAGTTGGAAGTAATGGAGGTAAACTAGATGGTGGAAGGTGTATGGTCACATGCTTTTGACATTTATAGGATAATGGAGGTGGAATGACCACATATGTTTTGGGAATATGATAGGGTTTATGATGGAAGGTGGTGGACTTAGGAGGCATGGCAGAATTACCAACATCTTTAGATTGTTTAGCTTGGGGTGTGTATCCAAGGCCATATGTGCATGGAGGGACTTTGACATGTATGGGCTCCAAAATACCTTGTTCATAAAGGCCTAAGCCTTTACCTTGGTAGTTCGTGTTTTGGAAGATGCGATTGACTAGGGGATACTGTGTGGTTTGGACACTAGACTTGAGTTTATTATTGGATGGAGAAGATGAAGTGGAGGACAAAGGTTGTTGTCCTAGGGAAGAACATTCATGAATGAGGGTGGATAGAAGAATAGGATATGATGGTGGATTTGAAATGGAGTTGATGGTGGATGTGGAAGGATCATTGGGATCTTGATCATGTTCATTGTGCTTACTAAGATCCAAGCGATTTGTTTGATCTTCTATGTTTTCTTGGGAGCCAAGTGTCTCATCAACGGAAGTAGATGTTGTGTAATTATGGATAGGGCTAGATGGAGGATGGATTGGAGCAATTTGGATATCTTGCTCATGGACATGTATAGGATTATGGATAAGATCAAGGTGCTCATGGATAGCTTCTTCATCATGAATAATATCTTGATCATGGAAAAGATACATGTTATGGGTGGGTCGGATTTGGATTTCTTTCTCATGGATAGGTATATGATCAAGTTGCTCATGGATAGATTCTTCATAGGTAATATCTTGATCATAAAGAAGGTAGCGTTTGTGGATGGGTTGAATGGAAGGGATTTGATCTTGATTAGAATAAGGGCTTGATGTTTCTACATGCTTTAGATTAGACTCTTGACACAACTCTTGGTTTTCTTGAATGGCAGTGGAAGGCTCTTGGATAGGCTTGACATGCTCTTGAGGGTTATCGACATGAAGGCATGATGGATCTTGACTTGGACTTATCGTTGGAGACTCTTCAATAGACTTGAGGGGTTGTGGACTACATGAAGGGGTTGTAGGATTGGACAAGGCATTTAGAAGTTCTTTGATAGGCTCAAGGTTAAGTGTTTGACATGGAGATAGTTTATTCCTTGCTAATAGCCAATGGATCACATCCTTCATTAGTGTATGGGTGTATGGACAATATAATGGATGGATAATAATGGTAGATGGTGTTTTAGGCTTAGGATTAGGCTTAGGTGGAGGGATAATAGGGGTATAAAGTGTTGTAGGCTTAGGATTAGGATTTGGATTGGATAGAGGGATGATGGGATTGGACATATTAGGATTTGGATTAGATGGAGGGATAGTAGGATTGGATGGAGTGGGACTTGTCTTGGATGGTTTTATCAAGGGTAGCTCAAGTAATTGCCCTTGGACCAATTGTTGTAGGGTTATCTCCCAAGAATCCTTTTGTGGAGGATTGGAGGAACATGGGGATGAAGTTAATGAAGGGCTCGATGGATTAGAAGGTTGATGGACTAATTAATTAGGATTTGTAGTACATGATGGTGTTGGTATAGGACTAGTAGGCTTGTGGATTGGCATTTTAGTAGATAATGATGGAGGGTACTCATAGGATACATAATCTAGATTGGTATCTCCCTTGTCAAAGGTAGCATGAGGACTTAAGGATGTTTGATCTTGTTGCACAGGATAACTTAGGCTCACATGTTCTTGTTGTAAAGGCCATTGATAGTCTTGTGAATGAATTTTGTGGTAAGGTGAAATGGTGGGATACGTAGATAAAAGATCTTGGGGTTGATATGAAGTTGAGGGAATTTGATCTTGTTTCCAAGGTGGACTTGGGCTCACATGTTCTTGTTGTGGAGGCCATTGATATTCTTGTGAATGAATTTCATGGTAAGGTGAAATGGTGGGATATGTAGACAAAAGATCTTGGGGTTGGTATGAAGTTGAGGGCATTTGATCTTGTTGCCAAGGTGGACTTGGGCTCATATGTTTTTGTTGTGATGTGGGTGGATATGTTGATGTGGCATTGACATGGAAAGATGTGGGAGAAGTTGATGTGAAATTAATTTGACATGTGGATGGATTAGATTGGTATGAAGTGGCATAAGTTGATGTGGCATTGAATTTATGTGTGGATGAATTAGGTTTTGGACTTGTCTCATCCTCATAACTAAAAAGATAGCCTCCTCTAAGTGTAAACTTGGGCTTAGGAGGAGAGGCTCCTTTAATTGTGATCTTTGGTCTTGGATTGTCTTCATGACATGAATTAGGAGAATAGCCACCTTTAATTGTGACCTTAGGTTTTGGTTTGTCCTCATGATTTGGATTAGGAAGAGAAGCTCATCTAATTGTGATCTTTGGTCTTACATTGTCTTCATGATTTGGATTAGGAGGATAGCCACCTTTAATTGTGATCTTGGGTCTTGGTTTATCCTTATGATTTGGATTAGGAAGAGGGTCTCCTCTAATTGTGATCTTGGGTCTTGGTTTATATTCATGATTTGGATGAGAAGGATAGCCACATTTAATTGTGATATTTGGTCTTGGATTGTCCTCATGACTTGAATTAGGAGGACAACCACCTTTAATTGTGATTTTTGGTCTTGGATTGTCTTCATGACTTGGATTAGGAGAATAGCCACCTTTGATTGTGATCTTTGGTCTTGGATTGGGTGTATGATTGCTAAGGATTACAACCATTATGACAAGTGTTTGACTTGGCCTAAGATTATGTGGAATGATTAGGGTTTGATAGGATGTGATTGATTGGATGATTAGGAATGATGCCCTTGGATGATTAGGTGGATGACTGGGATAATGAAGGGGATGATTAGATTGAATAGATGGATGAATAGGAGGATTGGGTAAGTGACTAGGATGATGGTGATTGGATGATGTGTAATGATGCCCCCTTGAGAGGATATGTGGGGGTGAAAGTCACGGGTAGACTCTCGAAATGAATTGATTTGGATAATGATTATGATGGTGTGGATATGACAAGTAAGATGATTGGGATTTGGATTACGATGAAGAGGACTTGGCATAGGATGGATGTGATGACAAGGATGTTGAGGATGATGTGGAATGTGTGTTTATAGTTTGATGTGGTAATTGGCAAACAAATGATTATACATGTACACACTTGAATCACTCACACAAGACACAAGAAAATTTGACTTTGAAAATGAAATGTGTGATGATTAAGCAAACACTTGAAGACACATCAAAAAGTCCTAAGACTATTCAAATGGGTATGGCCAATTAGGTCATAGACTAGATTATTGGCAAGGTTGATTAAGGTGCAATGAAAGCAAAATCCTACCACACAGCCGGGAGAAAAGGCTAACCCACCCTTCACCTTCACTTCCCAAAGGTATTAAGTTCTTTGGGGCTTAGCCAAGAGTGACAAGAGTCCAACTCCCAAAGGAGGGTGTCTTTTGATTCAACCTTGGTTGAGGTCATCCCTTGGAGTGGTGTGTCTCCAAGTAGGCCTCCTAGATAGGGTAACAAAAGCAAACCAAGTGAGTTGTCACTTGATTCACACTCACACTTATTAATTGACCCTTTAGGAAATGAGATGTGTGTAAGACAATTCAAGAACTTGTTCTTATTTTAGATCCCAAATCAAAATGTGATATAAGACACTTGTTTGTTTTAGCCCAATTTCAATGATGTGATAGCAAACAATGTTCATTTTAAGCCCAAAAACTAAATGTGTGATCAAACAAGATTAAGAGATGAAAGATGGAATGTGTGCACCTAATTATTTTCATTTTCTAAATTGTTGTTGTGGCTGATCCAAATGCTGCTCCAGCTCCTTTGATTCACCTACAAGTCACAAAAAATTGAAAAAGACCAAGTAAACTTGCACATGAAAGTGATATGCAAATATGAATAATCTGATAAAAATGGATTAAAATGATCTGATATAGTAGAATGGATTGCATTAACAAAAAATTTAGGAAATTTCATGCACTTTAAAAAAAAAATTTGAAATTCGATCAATTTTGCAAAAGTTATGTCCGTTTGAAGTTTTCAATGAAAGAGTGTTAAGATTGAAAAATAAACCTTGCAAAAAAATCAGCAAATAATGTCATCCAATAGCAAAATAGATATGACTATGAGATCCCTTATGATTTTCTAATCAATATATATAAAAAAAAATTGTTCAGATTGAACTCCATATGCAAAAGTTATGTCATAAACTAGGGTTTTTTAAAAATATATATTTTTTTGACAAAAAATCCATTTGTACCATAGATCTAAAAACTAATGATATAGAAAAATGGATATTAATATTTCTAACCACCTTCAAAAAATAGAATGTGATTTGGTTAGCTAGATTGGAAGATATGATTTTTTTTCTAAAAGTTGCGTGTCAATTTTTTTTGAAAAATCAGAATCGCATGGTCAACTTCAAATCGTCATAACTCCTTCAATACTAATCCAAATCTTTAATGTAACCATGTTTCAGAAAGATCTCAAAGTCCTCTTTCCAAAAAATCCAAGACCTCCTTTTTCCTAGACCTTTGTAAAACAGGAAACCCTCTGCAACAAATCTGGTCCTAAACAAAGAAAATCAACAATATAAAATATCTTCAACCTACAAACCAAAGTGCATAAACCTGCAAAAACTAATGATTAGATCCAATTGGGCATGTTCACGTCAGGTTCATAAAAAAAATGTAAAATAAAAAATTTGGATAAATAAAAAATGATAAAACAATACAATACATTACCTAATCCAAATCTTCAATACCTCAGATAGATAAAATGCATGATAGGTTGATTGATTGAATTTGATTTGATATGTTGCTTGCTCACAAATTTAGCATAACATTAAGATGAAGATGATAGATGGAAGATAATGGATGAAAGATTGTGGAGAGATTTGGATAGCATAAGGATACTTGAAGAATAGATCCTTCTAATGGCTTGGGAGAGGGTTGATTTATAGGCTTGGGATGATTTGGATGGATGGTTCAGATTAAAAGGCTAATTAAATGATGTTGATGGCTAGGATTGATTCGGTTATCCCACTCCTTAAGGGAATTGTAGTCATGTGACAAGTTTCAAATGGTTTTCCACCTTACATGGAGACAAATGTGGAGATAGAGACAACTATGGAATTTTCCATTTTTGGAAAGGAATGATGTGGAATACATTAATTAAATAGATATTTAATTTATTTAATTAATTTAGATGAGGGAAAAGTGGAAATTAATTAAATACATATAATTTGTTTAATTAATTGGCTAATGGATTAGGATGGGATGGGATTATGATGGGAAATTAATTAAATAAATAAGATTTATTTAATTAATTGGCTAATGGATAAGTGGAATTAGGAGTGGGATTAGGACAAAATGCTACATGATGTCTCTAATAGTGTTTTTGACTAGGTATTGCAGGACATGGACATTTTTAGGTGTCTACAAACGGTATTCCAGTTGGACACTAGTTTTGATGTAAAATTCAGAATCAGGGACTTATTGAATGAATATTACAATATGAGTAACAACTACAAAAGATGGAGATTACCTTTGCATAGGCCTTGAGATGAGGGGAATAGACTTAGGGTGTTTTTAAGAGTTGAGGATCCACCTTACTCTAGAATTGTTTGAGGAATATTTCAAATGTACATACTATTTTGTATGTTAATTGCTTGGTTTGGAAGCCTCCCTATTCATGAAGGTTGCACCAATGGTCTTGATTGTAGATGTGTAGAGTCAAGATGCACGATAATTGGACTATACAGCGTACCTTGTTAATGACCTTCACAATGAATTGATTGTTATAAAAAATGGGGGTAGCAAATTCCAACATTACTCTTTTCTTATGCACCTTATCTTGTATGAGGGACATAACATGTGTTTGTGGGATGAGTGTTTGAAAGTGTAACATCAGAAAATGTCCCCTTGGGGGCTTTTTCCTCATAAGGTTTAGCTCCCGGGTCTTTTGTATGCATTTAGGACATCTTACTTCATAATTTGGCATCCCGATGGAATGAGCCCTAGGTAACATGACAAATGGGACCTAGGGGGACCCCTTGAGCTAGACCTTGCCCAAAATATGGGGGAGGACTTGGGCGTTCGCGCCCTAGTCCTACCCTATTTTTGGGCAATCCCAATTTTTGGGTGTCATCTTGTGACTGTTATTTGGGTCCTATGCTGACACGATAAGTTTGAATTTACAAAATCTTGGCCAGAGTGCTTGTAGTTGCATATAAAATCATGTTTAGGCATTCATTTAAAAACTAGATTTCAACTAGATGATTACTAGCAAGCTATTGTGTTCTTAAGGTGATTTAAGGCTTTCATTGTGTTGCAAGAGTAGATTTGTGTTGTCTATGTGTTTGTGTTTAGAGATTTGAGCATCCATTTCATCATGGAATGAAGAGCATATTCCTCCCATGAGATCTTCACTAGAAGGTGACATTATATTGTGTTTTCATCATCATTTCCTTTAGTTTTTGCCTCTACCTCACAAGGGCATGCACTCTCTATCTGATAACAGTGTTCAGAGACTTAAGTGTCCTCTGGGGCTTGACTGAGGCAAGCCTCCAAACACCACAACCCCCTCCCAATGTTTTCATGGTTGTAGGTTACAGGTTGCGGAGCTGGACAAAGTGAAGTTGCAGGAAGGCATCTTGAAGTGTCAGAATTGCAAAATAGGAAGAAAAATAACACCCTAGACTTGGGTGTTTGCTCATTAGTCCTCTAACTTCTGTGATGGGAAAATCTCTAGAATAGTAGGGAAGAGTTGGAGACTAAGTTTTCAGATCTTGACAAAAACTAGGGCCTTGGACTTGGGCGCCCGCTCTTGTATCTCTAACTTTTCTGCCTCAGAGCCCCAAAAATAGGTACTTAGTGATTTGACATTTTTCTTGCCTCTGCAAGAGCTTTTGCTATTATTCTTCCGTTTATAGTCATATTTGTGAAATTAGGGTTTTAATAGTTAATTGAGCATAAGAGAAGGAGAATTGGCAATTAAACACCCTAATCCAAGTTTCCCTACATCTCACAATGACCTAGGGTATGATAGTGCATTGCCACTCGACCCTAGGTCCTTGAATGTTAAGGGTGAAAGGAGGATTCAAACATGTAACAAAACTAAACACTAAATAAAATCCAAATTTTACCCTAAACAGAAAGTAAAGTATTTGGATAGAAATGGAGATATTAAACCTGTACAGATGTGGACTGCTATATGGGATAGTAGGTGCGAGAGATCCCACTACCTCTATTTTGAAGAGTATTTTGTAAAACCCGTATATAAATTGTTAGGCCATCCATGTGATCACAATTTTTCAATAGAAATACAGAGGTTTCTGAGGCCAAAGGATAAAAATGAAAAGGGAAAATTCAGTCACAATTGGGGTGACTGGTATGTTTATAATGACTGCACCAAGATAAGAGTGTTTGGGTATGAAGGAACACCTTTCTTGTTGCCAAAAACATGTCCAGATAGGGTTTGCATATTTAGATATTGTCAGGTGATTGGCTTACTCTGATTTTATGCACCTTAAGAGTCATAACAAGCAGTCATTTATTCCTGGTACTCTATGTTTTTGAGATTTTATAGTTCTTTCTGATAAAGGATATCAAATGATCGATAACAAACTAGAACATTTCAGATTGCCATCAAGCAATGCAAGAGAAATCTTTGACCCAGAACATTTCATAAATAGTGTCAAAGTAAGCAAAAAATTGAAAATATATTACCATGTTCTATTTGTTGATGATGATTTGATCAGAAATTGTGATGAGAACACAACAGTTGAAAGAAGAAGTTTGTATCACAAAATAATGCTAGTCGAGGCTTGGAAGATAGCCAAAAATCCCAATTATACAGGAGATTTTCTAAATGTTGATGATCCTATTGAAAGATTCGACATGCTAATTGCACATATATTAGATTTGACTATGAATGTTCCTCCTCATGTTTTTGAGAGAAAAGGAAAATTTGTCAAAGAGACACAAGCTGAGTGTGAGGTACCATTGGGTCATGTTTCCCCACAACGTACACCAGACATCAGTTTCTTTTTTGATACCACTAATGTAGAGGATGAAGAATTTGATATGGGAGATGAAGACGTGTAGAGCTATGAGCCTCTAATTCAAAAATATGAACCTCCTGAGGATAGAGAAAAGGTCAACATGGAAGCCCCTGATGCGTTGTCAGAAGACATAAGATACATGGCAAGTCAAAAATTTGTTTCAGATGATGATTTTATCAAAACCCCTAAATTCAAAGCCTTCCTATATGAATACAAAGGAAAACAAGCTAGAGAAAGGATGAAAGATATTACTCCTGAGGTATAGGATGAGGTGTTGCATGAACTTCAAATAGAAATTGATAGAGCAAAGGAGACCATGACTCTAGAAAAGGGAAGAGAATTGTTTAAAGAAGCAAGAGTAATGCTAGTCTCTGGATGGGATATGACATCTACCATGTTTTTGATACTTTCAGAAGAAATCATGATAACAAATTGTAGCTAAGTATTGAAGTTTTGGATAAGATCAAAATAGGGTCTAGATATGATCCTGACAAAGCAACATTGCTAATATGCGCACTATATCCCCCAAATAAGAGACCTCAAATCATTGATAATCCAAATGAGGTGTTTGGTCATCTCATGATCCAACGGGTTGGGGATACAGATCCTCTTGAGACTTTTGACTTAAAAGTGAATATTGCCAAATTTATAAAAGCTCAAATTGAGCAACTTGTGAGAAAGAATAATGCATACATGGCAGAGAATGCAAAATTAAGGAAAGAGGTTGCCACTTATAAAGATAAGTTGCCAGCATTATCAAGCATCTATTCACCTTATTTAGAAGCTGATAAAAAAGTGGTAGAGGCAAGAGCTGATGCCAACTATTGGAAGATCAAAGAAGAAAATTTTCAAAATGTTTAAGGTAAAATTGTAAGAGGGTTTGATTTGACGGTTTATGTGAATCCTCCTTTCACCTTAAACATTCAAGGACTTTAGGTCGAGTAAGAAATCTACTATCAGGCCTACAGTCACTTGGAATGTAGGGAAAATTGGAATTGTGTAGATTTGTTGTTCAATTATGCCCAATTATGCTCAAAACCCTAATTATGCAAATTCGGAAGCAAACAGACAAATCACAGAAAATACTCGCACATAGAGATACTAAATGATAATAAAATGCGTACCAAATTTTAGAGTTTGAAAAGAAGAACAATTAAGGACTAATGAGCGGGCGTCCAAGTCCAAGGTACCAGTTTCTTTGTGGAATCCTAATCTCCTTTTGACATTGATCTGCACTATAACTTCCATTTTTAAGAATTCAACTGCGGAGGACACAGAGACTAGTGCCTGAGTCCAGGAAAAGCTCTAGAGTCCTGCTTCTTTTTAGATCTTGAATCTTTGATGCTTGCTAACCTTCCCTACAACTCCACTTCTTCCAGATGCGACACCTGTAACCTGCACTCATAAGGAGTGTGGGAGGGGGTTGTGGTGTTTAGAGGCTTTCCTCAGTCAAGCCCCAGAGAGACATTCAAGTCTTCTGAACACCATTGTCAGAGAAAGAGTGCATATCCCTGCAGGATAGAGGCAAAATCCAAATGATAAATGATTGAAAACATAATTGATATGACCTTGTAGTGAAGATCTCATGGAAGGAAGAAGCTCTTCATGCCATGAGGAGATGGTTGCTCAAATCTGTAAATACAAACACAATAACAACACAAAGTCTGCTCTACAACACACAATGAATACCTTGAATCAATTTCACAAAAGCTTGTCAATCCAAAATGCCATGTAGTTTACAAATGAATGCCTAAACATGCTTATATATGCAACTACAAACATTCCCACCAAGAATTTCGTAATTAAAACTTACCATGTTGGCATAGGACCTAAATAACAATCACAAACTAACACTTAAAAATTGGGCATGACCTAAAATAGGACAGGACTAGGGCGCAAGCCCCTAAGTCCACCCCCTATTTTAGATAGGGTTTGTCACAAGTGCATCCCCTGAGTCCAAATTGCCATGAAACTTCAGCGTTTTCTCATCAGGAAGTTAGATTAACATGAAAGATGCTCTAAATTCATAAACATGACCTGGGAGCTAAACCTTAAGAGGGTAAATCCCCCAAGGGGACATTTTCTGATGTAACATTTAGCTCCCACTTTAATGTATGTATAAATGTAAGGCCAATACATGCATTAAAGTACGGTCAACAAACACAGCAAACACGCCAAGCATGGAGAAGACATGCCAATCACAGAGAAGACAGTAACAGGTACGTAAGACACAAAGAAGATAGTTACAGTCATGTAAAACACGGAGAATACAATATTGAAGACAATGAATGTAGAGAAGACAAAGATGATTTCCTTTTTCTTTTTTCATTTTCATATATGAAATGCAGATGCAAGTATAGGAAAGTAAACACACCACCCATAATGCAGGAGGGACTCATTGCCACTGACCTTTAAACTACATATGGGGAAACACACATGCAATACATGCCAAACAAAACAAACACACCATACAAATCCCAAAGCATAGGAGGGACTCATCGCCACTGGTCTTTAAACTATGCTTGAGAACAAACATGCAATACACACATACTTGGAAGACACGGAGAAAACATAGCAGACAAGCGATGAAGTGTTCCTATTTCTAGGCTCAATACCATCTCATGCACATTATAAGAACACACTAATGATTGGGCTTCACCACAACAATTGTTGAAGACACACTTAAGGGTTGAGTTAGTCACATAACCGCTCCCCGCCTCGCGATGATGACTTTTGAAAATGACAAGATGTGTACTCTCCATGAGAAATACACCATCCCCGCCTCCGCAGAGGGCTTAAGATAGAAAAGGGATGCAATACCCCGCCTCGCAATGAGGGCTTAAATGATTGATTTCAAACAAATCTCAGAGTACAAGAGGGACTCATCACCACCAGTCTTTAAGACTACACCTAAGAACAAGCACATTGCTAACATCTACAATAGACAACTTACCTTATATATGCCCCCACCTTAAGGTGGTTGATATCAGGTATCAATATCAAGCACATTAAGGTATGAAGAAAACACACAAGGGAACACAAGCTCTCACAAAGACCATGCCCCCGGGAGCTGACATGTACTTTACGATCGCCAAATGTTCCCACAAACACATCCCTACAAGAAAAGTGTTAGTGTCCAAATAATCATGATAAACAACAACATCAATGCCTATGATCAATCACACAAAGAGCCTAGGTTATACTAAGAATTCAAAGATCAAGGATAACCATGGGGCTATATTGTAAAAATCTTAGAATTGAGTTTCACCAAGGTGAGATTCAAAGACAAACAAAGTGCACGGAGTAGCAATATTGTTATGTTTTGTAAGTGAGATAAGACATCATCAAGATCACATGTGCATAAAGTGATTCTACTAGCCAAGCATTGGATAATATATATCAACCCCATCGTCATATAGAAACTAAGTCCAATTTTTCATTTCTTGCTAAAGGGATGCTAGGTCCACATCAGTATAATATGTTTGTCGTCATCCTCCTGCTAGATAGAATCACTGGAGGAAGGGAAACAATAAATCAAGAGAGGAGAAACAAGTGCCTTAGAGACAGTCACGTAGGAGGGTACCCCCAAGTCACCAACCACAACACTATGTCCATAAGACACAACACACAACAGTGAAAAATAGAAGAGAAGCAATATAGAAGAATGATGATACAAATAGAAGAAGGGTCACAACAGAAGTAGTCTTCTGGTATCTTGGGCCTTACAAGAGAATCAAGGGTCATCCCATGAGGCCTAAACAACACATAACACATCACATGGAAACACATCACTAGAGATAAAGGGTTAGAAATACTTACCTGGTAGTGCCATCAAACTAAATTTTAGAGCCTGCGAACCTCTTGGAGAGGTACTCAATCAAGTTTTGTACGAAGGTCAAGTGGTTCTTATGAGAGTCTTGCTTATTGTCAGAAAATCCATGTAATGCTTGTTTCTCAAATCCTTATGCTAGTGAGACCTTTTGTTTGTTGTGAGGGGGGAAACCACTATTATTTTTAGCTGAAGATAATCATTTGACTCTTCTAATTTTTAGCGAGTTTTCATTGTTGATTTCATCTAACATAGTAACAAGAATCATCCTATACTATCTCGCTCTTTTGCTTTGGTATAGTTGTTTGTCTCGGTTGTTCCATTTGTTTTTCTGATGCATTTTGGTTATCTCTTGATCCTTGTAAAGATAATGAAGGAGGAACCTTACCATAAATTCTTTTTCTACGTGGACGAGGTGGGTTATCCAACTTTTCCTTATCCACTTCTATTATGACTACGATGTTATCATATTCCAAATAATCGTCATCGTCTACTTCCACTAAGCCCTATTCCATCATATTTGTAATGGTATGCTTAGGGAAAGGATTAGTAAAGATTTGTAAATTCTGATTCAGTGGAGCAACCAACTTATTTCCATTGTCATTCACACCTGATACCTGTATCACATTCAAGTCGATGAGGTCTTGTATTTCATGTTTAAGACGCATACATCATTCAGTATCATGTCCTTATGTCCAATGATAATGACAAAAGGCATTAGCATCAAAATAAGGTCCTTGCAATTTGTTAGGATCCAAAGGCTTAATCGGGGGAAGCTTCATAAGATTATTACTCATAGCTTGATTCATGATAGAATGGTAAGGCTCAGATATCATAGTAAACTTTCTTTGTTGATATGGTGCCTTCTTCGGATTAGTGATAGAAGACACTTGAGAACAGTTGTTCAAATTTGGTCTATTAATCTTGATGAAACTCCTATTATTATTTTTCTTGAAGTTGTTTTGCGACAGTCCACCCATGGATTGACCAACTTGAGCTAATGAGTTTTGGTTTTCATACTGACTAGACAAAAGTTGATAATCACGAAGGGCAGTACATAAATGTTGAAAGGAGTTATACTTCATTAAGAGAATCTTATCACGGATGTTAGGTTGTAGATTTGTAATAAACACTTTCTGAACATCCTCATCCTTCATTTGATATTGAATTTGTGCATAAGGAGATTGATACTGACAAATAAACTCAGTTAATTTCTCTTTCAGACCTTGCTTGCAATGAACTAAATCAATCAAAGAAACTTAAGGTCTAATATTTGCTTGGAAATGTTGTAAAAATTGATCAACCAACTGTGAAAAGGAGTGTATTGAATTTGGAGGTAAAGAGTAAAACCATTCTAAAGTAGTATCTTTGAGAGATCATAGGAAAAGTTTTGCTAACAAGTCCTCTTCAAATTAGAAATCACTACACATAGCCGTGAATGCTACCACATGAGTATTAGGATCACCTTTTCCACCATATTTTTCAAAGTGAAGAGTCTCAAAACTCTCAGGCATAGGAGTTGTCAAGATTGCATAAGATAGGGGATTACGGGCATGATAAGTTGGTATATTAGGTTGTGAAGAATTTGTCAAATTTGTCACTTTTTGTTGTAAAGCAGTCATGCCTTGCAGAAGTTGGTTTAGGATGGCATCATTAGGAGATGCAGTTTGCTGCGAGGAATTAGAACCAAAGTGAGGAGGTGATTGAGCTTGAGTTGTGATAGGCAGAGGCTGTGAATAGGTCAATGGTGGTTGGACATAGTTATAGGTGGAAAATGGTTGTGAATAGGTAATAGGTGGAAAATGGTTGCGAATAGGTAATAGGTGGTTGAGAATACGTGGAATGGATAGGTGGTTAAGAACAATTATTCATAGAAGAGGTCCCCTTAGAAACCAAATTCTGATAATTAAATCCCACAACTTTGTAATTTTGTGAACTAGTTCCATTAGATACTCCAAAACCAGTGATAGCATTACTACAATCATTTGCATTGGTTGTTAAAATTGTCAATGTGAATGTAGATATTCAAATGGTCGGTATAGGTGTCAATACTTGCGTATGAGATGGTGAAGACATGTTGTTAATAACTTTTACACATTCAGTCACTAACATGACATTAGTTTGCACAATATTCATTAAACCTCGGATAACATCAATACCATCTTGTCCTTCTTTTATCAATTCTCTTACATGGTGAATCACAGGTACAACTTCTTCTGTTACTCTCTCAGTTTCCACGAATGCTTGAAATTTGGCTAAATCTTTGTCAATTTTGTTTATTTGTTCATCAGGTACATGTGTGACCACCTCAATAGTGTCTTCAACATCATGAAATACTTGATCTTCCATAGTGGTTGTAGGAGGTATAATATCTTGCAAAACTTGTGTCTCTCCTTTTGTAAAGAAGGTATTCAATGGATTTTCAGAGGTCTGAATATTGTTTTCTTCAAGGGGACTAGATCCCATGAGTCTTCTGCTTCTTCTCAAAGGAATGTTTCTATTAGGGTAGTGGGTCATAAGGATCATGCAAGAGCATGCAACACAGAATGTACAAACTAATAGAACAAACCCTAGGAGCAGGATATATTCAAGACCTAAAATGGTTGATTTTTTTGACTTTTTTTAATGCAAACAAGTGAAGGAAAAGGTGTTGTAAGGAAATTGATCAAGGGAAGAAAATAATATTTATGATATCAGTCCAATACAGCAATAAAATTCTTCACAACACACTTTTGGTGCAAATCTAAGATGATGATAAGTCAAAACCTAGTGAAAACGCACTAAAATATACAATTTTTCACAACTTTTGAATGCAAACTAAAAGGGGTGTTGTAAAGAATTTTAGGAGTTACAGTAGATTATAACAGTAATATCAGTCACTTAAAGCCATAAAATCTTTCACAACACGCTTGGAGTGTAAATCTAGGTCAAACCCTAGGTCAAATATAGCCAAAATATCCAATTTTCTACCAAATTTCAATGTAAAAGAGTGTGACAAAGGGTTTTGTGAGGAAATTAATGATGGAAAACAAATTATAACAGTAATAACAGCCACCTAATGCCAAAATATCCATCACAACATGCTTATAGTGCAACTCAAGGTCAAACCCTAGGGAAAATATAGCTAAAATATGCAATTTTCCACCAAATTTCCACTGTAAGAGCCCAATAAAGAGGTATTGTAAAGAATTCAAGGAGGGGTAGAAGATAATAGCCCTAATAACAGCCAATTAGTTCAAAAAAATTCTTCATAACATGCCTATGATGTAAATCTAGAGAGTTGATAAGGCCAAATCTAGTGAAAAATCTAGGTTTTCAAACCCTAGGCATGAGGTCTTAGTCCAAATGAATGAAAAATGTTATATGAATGTTTTGTAATCTGATTTATGATGAAAAATTAATTCCACTCAAATCTAAAAAATGATTGTCAAATCCTACAATGCAAAATGCAAGTGCAAGTCTAATGAAAAATCAATGAAAAATGCTAGTGTTTTTGTTGAAATTTTCTATATGAAAATGCAAATTTTTGAAATCTAAATGCAAATTTACACTAAAATGCAACACTAAATCCAAATTTAAATTTGAATGAGTGTCTAAGAGTAGTAGAAAAATCTGAAACAAGATTTTACCTACAAACCCTAGTTTTTGAATTTACTAGGTTATATGAAAAATTCAAAATTTCCAACAAAACCCTAGCAATTTTATAATGAGAATGTAATGCAAGTAATTGTAAGTTTGTAATTTTCTATAATTTAGCTTAGATCTGATGCAAAAATTAGAATTTTAATGTGTTTAGGGTAAAATTTGGATTGTTTAATGTTTTAATGTTTAGATGTTTGAATCCTCCTTTCACCCTTTACATTCAAGGATCTAGGGTCGAGTGGCAATTCACTATCATACCCTAGATCGCTGTGAGATGTAGGGAAACTTGGATTAGGGATTTTAATTATCAATTTTCCTTTTCTTATGCTTAACTAACCATTAAAACCCTAATTTCACAAATACAATTGTTAACGGAAGAATAATAGAAAAAGCTCTTGCAGACAGAAGTAAAATATCAAATCACAGAGTACCAGTTTTTGGGGTTCCGAGGCACAAAAGTCAGGGACAAAAGAGAAGGCACCCAAGTCCAATGCCTTACTTTTTGTCTAGATCTGGAAAATCGGTTTGCAACTCTTTCCTGTTGTTCTAAAGATTTTCCCATCACGGAAGTTGGATGACTAATGAGCAGGTGCCCAAGTCCAGGGTGCTATTTTTCCTTCTGTTCTACAATTCTGACACTTCAAAATGCCTTCCTATAACTTCACCTTTTCCAGCTTCACAACCTGTAACCTGCAACCATGAAAACTTTGGGAGGGGGTTGTGGTGTTTAGAGGCTTGCCTCAGTCAAGCCTCGGAGGACACTTAAGTCTCCAAACACCATTGTCAGATAGAGAGTGCATGCCCTTGTGAGGCAGAGGAAAAAACCAAAGGAAATGATGATGAAAACATAATATAATGTCACCTTGTAGTGAAGATATCATGGGAGGAAGATGCTCTTCATTCCATGATGAAATGGATGCTCAAATTACAAACGTAAACACATAAACCACACAAATCTGCTCTTGCAACACAATGAAAGCCTTGAATCACCTTGAGAACACAATAGCTTGCTAGTAATCATCTAGTTTACAAATGAATGCCTAAACATGCTTTTATATGCAACTACAAACACTCTCACCAAGATTTTCATAATTCAAACTTACCATGTCGGCATAGGACCCAAATAATGGTCATAAACTGACACCCAAAAATTGAGACTGCCCCAAAATAGGGCAGGACTAGGGCGCGGGCACCCAAGTCCTTCCCCCTATTTTGGACAGGGTACAGTGCAAGGGGTCCTCCTAGGTCCCATTGTCATGTTACCTAGGGCTCATTCCATAAAGATATCAAATTATAAAGTAAGATGTCCTAAATGTATGCAAAAGACCCAGGAGCTAAACCTTATGAGGGAAAAGCCCCCAAGGGGACATTTTCCAATGTTACATTTAGCCCCCACTTTAATGTATGTATAAACGTGAGGCCAATACATGAATTAAAGTAAGGTCATAAACACAGCAAACACATCAAGCACGGAGAAGACACACCAATCACATAGAATATAGTATCAAGCATGCAAAATGCAGAGAAGACAGTTACAGTCACACAGAACACGGAGAAGACAGTCAATGCATGGAAGACACATTAATGCATGGAAGACAGGCATGATTTATTTTCTTTTCCTTTTCTCATATATATATGAAATGCAGATGCAAGTACTAGAAAGTAAACAAAACTCAAATAATACATGATGCACTCATTGCACAAGTCCTTGTATAAATGGGGCAACACACACGCAAGACACGTAAAACCTCCGAAAATGCAGGAAGCACAACCCTAAGGTGCTGATGTTTATACTGCATATGGGGTAACAAACATGCCAAACACACACACTTGAAGACACGAAGAAAACATGACAGACAAGCAATGGAATGTACCTATTTCTATGTCCAACACCATCTCAGGAGCATTACAAGCACACACCAATGATTGGGATTTGCCACAACAATCACCAAAGACACGCTTAAGGGTTGAGTTAGTCACAAAACCGCTCCCCACCTCAAAGGACTTTTGAAAATGACAGGATGATGCAATCTATTCTGAGAAGTACACCATCCCCGCCTCCATAGAGGACTTAAGATAAAAAGGATATACGTGATATCCTACCTCCACAAAGGGCTTACATGATTGTTTGATTGATTTCAAACAAACTCAGGATGCAAGATGTACTCATCGTGCAAGTCTTTGCACATGAGGACAAACACATTGCTAACATCTATAACATACAACTTACCTTATATATGCCCCCACCTTAAGGTGGTTGATATCAGGTATCGATATCAAGAACGTTAAGGTAGGAATAAAACACACAAGGGAACAATGACCTTCACAAATCCCATGCCCCCTAGAGGTGACATGTACTTCATGATTGCCAAATGTTCCCACAAACACATCCCTACAAGAAACACGTTAGTGTCTACAACATCATGATAAACAACAACATCAATGCATATGATTAACCACACAAAGAGCCAAGGTTATACAACAAATTTGGAGTTTGAGGATAACCGTGGGGCTATATCATGAAGCTCTCCAAATCGAGTACCGCCAAGGCTAGATTCAAAGACAAACAAAGGTGCACAAAGCAACAATATTGTTAAGGTTTGTAAATGTGATAGAAACATCATAAAATTCACTACGCAGAAAGCATGAGTGACCAAGCGTCAGATAAAATATACAACCCCATCATCATATTAGGAACTAAGTCTAATTTTTGATTGCTCTCGAAAGGGACACTAGGTCCGCATCAGTATAAATGTTTGTCGTCATCCGTCTGCTAGGTGGAAACACTAGAGGAAGAGAAATAATAAATAAGAGAGGAGAAACAAGTGTCTTAGGGACAGTCATGTAGGAGGGTGCCCCCAAGTCACCAACCACAATGCTATGTCTGTAAGACACAACACACAACAATGAAATTATAGAGAGAGGCAATTTAGAAGAATGATGATACAAATAGAAGAAGGTCACAACAGAGGCGGTCTCCTAGTATCCCAGACCTTACGAGAGAATCTGAGGTCATCCCAGGAGGCCTAAACAACACATAACACATCACAGGGGAAGCACATCACGAGATAAATAAAAGGTTAGAGATACTTACCTATAGGGTCTTCCTATTATATCTTGGAGCTCGCGAACCTCTTGGAGAGGTACTCGATCATATTTAATGCAAAATTTGAATGTTTCTTATGAAAGTATTGTTTGTTATCATATGATGCTTGTTCCTTAAATCCTTGTTTAAATGAGACTTTGTGTTGCTTATGAGGGGGAGAACCATTATTATTTTTGATTGTTGATTGTCGTCTTGCTCTTTTCCAATTTTTAACAAGTTTTCATTATTGAATTCTTCTAGAATGGTAACAAGAATCATCCTGTACCATCTTACTCATCTATATCAGTTGGTGTTCTTACTTTTCTAATGCATTTTGATTATCTCCTGATCCATATAAGGATAACAGAGGAGGAACCTCAACATAAATTCTATTTCTTCATGGACGAGGTGGATTATCCACTTGTTTCTTATCCACTTCAATCATTCCCACGATACTATCATAGTCCAAGTAATCATCCTCGTCTACTTCCATTAAACCATGTTCCACCATATTATTTTCAGTATGTTTAGGGAAAGGATTAGTGAAGATTTGTAAATTCTAATTCAACGGAACAACTGACTTATTTCCATTATCATTCATGCCCAATACTTGGATGACATTTGAATCAATAAGGTCATGTATCTCATGTTTAAGATGTATACATCATTCAGTGTCATGTCTTTGTGTCTAATGATAATGACAAAAGGCATTAGCATCAAAGTAAGGTCCTTATTTACTAGGATCAACAAGCTTGATCGGGGAAGCTTCAGAATGTTGTTACTCATAGCTTGGTTCATGATAGAATGATAGGACTCAGATATCAGAGTAAACTTTCTTGGTTGATATGATTATTTCTTTGGATTATTTATAGTAGACACATTCGTATTTGGTCCATTGATCTTGATGAAACTCCTATTATTGTTCCTCTTAAAATTGTTTTGTGATGATCTACCCATGGATTGACCAACTTTAGCTGATAACTTTTGGTTTTCATACTGACTAGATGAAAGTTGATAATCATGAAGGGCGGTGCATAAATGTTGAAAGGAGTTATATTTCATCAAGAGAATCTTATCACAAATATTAGGTTATAGATTTGTAATGAATATATTTTGAACATCCTCATCTTTCATCTGATACTGAATCTGTGCATAAAGTCCTTGATATTGACTAATGAATTTAGTCAATTTTTCTTTGGGACCTTGTTTGCATTGAACCAAGTCAATAAGGGTGACTTGGCGTCCAATATTTGCTTGAAAATGTTGTAAAAATTGATCAATCAATTGTGAAAAGGAGTGTATTGAATTTGGAGGCAAAGAGCAAAACCATTCTAAAGAAGTATCTTTGAGAGATCACGGGAAAATTTTTGCTAACAAATCATCTTCAAAATAAAAATCACTACCATAGCTGTAAATGCTGCCACATGGATATTGGGATCACCTTTTCCACCATATTTTTCAAAGCGGGGAGTCTCAAACCTCTCAGGCATAGGAGTTCTCAAGATTGCATAGGAAAGGGGATTATGGGCATGATATGTTGGTAGACTAGGCTGTGAAGAATTTGTTAAGTTTGTTACCTTTTGTTGCAAAGCAGTCATGCCCTGTAAAAGTTGGTTTAGGATGGCATCATCGGGAGATACGGTTTGTTGTGAGGAATTAGAACCAAAGTGATGAGGTGAATGAGCTTGAGATATGATAGGTGGAGGTTGAGAATATGTTAATGGTGGTTGGACATAGTGATAGGTGGAAGATGGTTGTGAGTAGGTAATAGGTGGTTGGAAATGAGTGGAATAGATAGGTGGTTGAGAACAATTATGCATTGAGGAGGTCCCTTTAGGAACCAAATTTTGATAATAAAATTCCATAGCTTTGTAATTAGTGCCATTAGATACTCCAATACCAGTGGTAGCATTACTAAAGGCATTTGCATTAGTTGTTAAGATCGTTGATGTAAAAGTTGATATTCCCATAGTTGGTATAGGTATGGATATTTGAGTATGAGATGGTGATAAAGTGTTATTTATCACTTGTGCACATTCGGTCACCGACATGATATTAGTTTGTACAATATGTGCTAGACCACAAATTGCATTTACACCATCTTGTCCCTCTTTTATCAATTCTCTTATATTATGAATTGTAGGGACAATTTCTTCAGCTATTCTCTCATTTTCCATAAATGATTGAAATTTAGCTAGCTCTTTATCCAATTTTTCTATTTGCTCATCAGATACATATCCTGTTGCCTCAATAGTATTATCAACATCATGAAAGGTTTGTTCTTCCATTGTGGTTGGAGGATGTATAATATCTTGCACAATTTGAGTTTCTCCTTTTGTAAAGAAGGTGTTCAAAGGATTATTAGAGGTAGGAATGTCATTTTCAAGAGCACTAGATCCCATTAACCTTTTACTTCTTCTCAAAGGGATATTTTTTTTAGGACAGTGTATCATAAATATTATACAAAAGCATACAACACACGATGCACAAATTGAGAGAACAAATCCTAGGAGAAGGATATGATTTACAGCCAAAATGCTTGGTTTTTTGTACCTTTTTCAATGCAAACGAATGGAATGAAGGCGTTGTAAGTATTTTGATCAGAGGAAACAATTTATATGTCTGATATTAGTCCAAAACAGCAATAAGATCCTTCCTAACACACTCTTGATGCAAATCGAATATAATGCCAAGTCAAATGATAGTGAAAATATGTCGAAATAGGCACTTTTTTCACCAAAACTCAATGCAACAAAGCATAAAAAAGGTGTTGTGAGGAAAATGATGATAGAAAACAAATAATATCAGTAATAACAGCCACTTGGCTCCAAAATACCCAACACAACATGCTTTTAGTGCCACTTAAGGTAAAACCCTAGTGAAAATATAGCAAAAATAGGCTATTTTTCAGGGTTTTTCAATTCCAAGACCTAGCAAAAGGGGTGTTGTAATGAATTTTAGGATGTGAATCAATTAATACTAATTATATCAGTCAACGCAATCCATAAAATTTCTCACAACATGCTTGGAGTGCAAACTAAGTCAAACCCTAGGGCAAAAATAGCCAAAATATGTAGTTTTTCACCAAATTTTCAATACAAGAGCCCGTTAAAAGTGTGTTGTGAATATTTTTAGGAGGGGAAGAAAATGAATACCCTGATAATATCCAATTAATGCAAAAATACTCTTAACAACACGCATATGGTGCAAGTTTATAGAGTCGATAAGGCCAAATTTAGTGAAAATTAGTTTTTTTGAAGCCCTAGGTTTGAGATCTTGGGACAAAATTCTATGTGAATGTTTTGAATTCTGATTTATGATTTAAATGAACTACTATCAGATCTGAAAATTATTTTCAAGCTCTAATATGCAAAATGCCAATGCAAATCTAATGAAAATGCATGAAAATTGCTAGTTTTTGTTGACATTTTCTATGCAAAAATGCAAATATTTTAAATCTAAATGCAAATTCTACTAAAATGAAAGATTATAGACAAATTTTAATTTGAATTAGCCTCTAAAATCAGTAGAAAAATATGAAATAAGATTTTGCCTACTAACCCTAGATTTTGGAATTACTAGGTTTAATAAAAATTGTCAAAATTTCTACAAAAGCCTAGCAATTTAATGATGAAAATGTAATGTAAATAAGTGATTTTTCATGTTTTTCTGTAGTTTATATCAGATCTGATGGAAAAATCATGAATTAGGAAAATTTAGAAAGAATTGATGCAATTTAGTGATCTATATGAAAATGCAAGCTAGGGTTTTCAAAATTTTCAATTTTTTTGTGATTTTCTCAATGCAATAAGATGAAAGACTATATGAATGAATGAATGAAATCTAAATCTAAAGACACACACTCATCAAGTTGCAATTTAAGTCCAAAAATACGGGTTCACCAAAATGTTTAGGGTAAAATTTGGATTGTTTAATGTTTTAATGTTTAGATGTTTGAATCCTCCTTTCACCCTTTACATTCAAGGATCTAGGGTCAAGTGGAAATTCACTATCATACCCTAGATTGTTGTGAGATGTAGGGAAACTTGGATTAGGGATTTTAATTATCAATTTTCCTTCTCTTATGCTCAACTAACCATTAAAACCCTAATTTTGTAAATACGACTATAAACAGAAGAATAACAAAAAAAGCTCTTACAGACGTAAGTAAAATATCAAATCATAGAGTACTAGTTTTTGGGATTTTGAGGTAGAAAAGTTAGGGATAAAAGAGCGGGCGCCCAAGTCTAATGCCCTGCTTTTTGTCTAGATCTAGAAACTCAGTCTGCAACTCTTCCCTGTTGTTCCTGAGATTTTCTCGTCACATAAGTTGGAGGACTAATGAGCAGTCACCCAAGTCCAAGGTGCTATTTTTCCTTCTGTTCTACAATTTTGACACTTCAAAATGCCTTCCTACAACTTCACTTCTTCCAGCTCCGCAACTTGTAACCTGCAACCATGAAAACTTTGAGAGGGGGTTGTGGTATTTAGATGCTTGCCTCAGTCAAGCCCCAGAGGACACTTAAGTCTCCAAACACCGTTGTCAGATAGAGAGTGCATGCCCTTGTGAGGCAAAGGAAAAAGCCAAAGGAAATGATGATGAAAACATAATATAATGTCACCTTGTAGTGAAGATATCATGGGAGGAAGATACTCTTCATTCAATGATGAAATAGATGCTCAAATCTACAAACACAAACACATAAACAACACAAATATGCTCTTGCAACACAATGAAAGCCTTGAATCACCTTGAGAACACAATAGCTTGCTAGTAATCATCTAGTTTACAAATGAATGCCTAAACATGCTTTTATATGCAACTACAAACACTCCTACCAAGATTTTTGTAATTCAAACTTACCGTGTCGGCATAGGACCCAAATAATGGTCATAAACTGACAACCAAAAATTGGGACTATCCCAAAATAGGGCAGAATTAGGGCGCAGGTGCCCAAGTCCTCCCCCCCTATTTTGGGCAGGGTACAACTCAAGGGGTCCTCCTAGGTCCCATTTGTCATGTTACCTAGGGCTCATTCCATTGGGATGCCAAATTATGAAGTAAGATGTCCTAAATGTATGCAAAAGACCTAGGAGCTAAACCTTATGAGGGAAAAGCCCCCAAGGGGACATTTTCTGACGTTACATAATGAAATTCAAATCAATTGATGAAAACTTAATGAAAATGCAAACCCTAGATTGGAATTTTTTTCAAATCTTTCAATTTTTTTTTGTAATTTTTCAAATGTAATAAGATGAACAATGAAATGAATGAATGAAATGGATGTGAATCTAAAGCAAAACACTCAGCAAGGTGCAAAATTCATTAAAAACATGAGATCACCAAAATGTTTAAGGTAAAATTGTAAGAGGGTTTGATTTGATGGTTTATGTGAATCCTCCTTTCACCTTAAACATTCAAGGACTTTAGGTCAAGTAGGAAATCTACTATTAGGCTTGCAGTCACTTGGAATGTAGGGAAAATTGGAATTGTGTAGATTTGTTGTTTAATTATGCCCAATTATGCTCAAAACCCTAATTATGCAAATTCGGAAGCAAACAGACAAATCATAGAAAATACTTGCACACATAGATACTAAATGATAATCAAATAGGTACTAGATTTCAGAGTTCAGAAAGTGAAACAATTGGGGACTAATGAATGGGTGCCCAAGTCCAAGGTACACCCACCTAGGTTTAGTAGAACCTAAAGAGAAGGGGGTTTTATTCATATCATCCCTGTTCTAGTTAGCCAAAAGCATTAAGAGAGCTTGGCATCCTCTTAAGGTTAATAACCTGCATTTTTGAGACCTAACAGAATTGGTGACTCTACCAAGGAAAATAAGGAAACCTAGTACAAGACCATCATAATAGAGTTAGGAAAGTAAAAGAATCATAACTCTGTTGGTGGAAAAGAACCAGAAGATAAAATCATTCCTCTTCAAAGAGAGGTGATGACTCTACCCTAAATTTTTAGATATATTATGTGTTGAAGCATTATAGTCTCATACATAATGGATGGTAGAAGATCCAAAACTGATGGTAAAAAGTTGCAATCATCCCCACCTTTAAGGGCCCCTACTAAGAAAACTGGGATATCAAGTCAGTCTAAACGCACTAGTAACCAGAATACCCAATAGATTACTTTAGAACAGCCTATAATAACACATAACAACTTCACTTCCCTGCATGAATCAGAGGAATTCTAATCCAAGAGTTATCATGCCTAGTCTGATCATAACATATTCGATGATATTCTAGACCAATATAGACCTGATCCTCAAAAGTAGCTTGAATATGAGGCTCAAATTGAAAGGGAAATAGTACAAAACTAGGTAGAATATGACTATAAAATTTCATTACAACAGGGTGGAGAAATTCAATATGAGTCTATAGATCAAATAACATCCATAGAAACCCATGATAATCCACCAAAAGACATATGAAATAAGAGTGAGGTACAACAAGATTTACATAAATTATAGGAGGAACTTGAGCAAGCCAAATTAAAAGAAGAGGAGGAAAGGATAAAACAAGAATTGCAGCAAATAAGTGTTGGAAACAAGGTAGATAACTGAGAGGGAGGGGATGAATTAGTTATCTCTAATATCTTTTCCTTCTTTTACCTTTTATAATTTGTGCAGCATCAAAACATATAAACATATGTAATCATGAGAGCAGAAATAAATCAATACACATAACACAAATATTTTAACATGGAAACCTTGTTAAGGGAAAAAACCATGGGGTGACTAACCCAAGATTGTATTCTCTGTTAAAAGAATAAGAAGTACAAAATGGCACTTGCCAATTAGGGCTCACTGCCTGAGCACATTGCTGACAAGAGGCACACTACCTACAAGAGACTTACTATCTATATAGTTTATAGAAGGTAACCAGATGTTTGAACTAATGGGAGGCATCTACACATGTTGAAGTTCAGTTCCGGTTAGGCTCAATATATTGATCTAATGCACTTCATTCTTCCTCTGCTCTAGTGGTGCTGCTCTGTCACATACCGGATTTATATTGCTACTTCCACACTTATTTCTACCTTTTTCGCACCTTATTCCATCACATCTATATTTATCTCTATCTTCATACTAGAATCCATCTAGTATATATATCTGCACCAAGGATTTCAACAACTTTCTAGTTGGCAACCAGAATACTCAAGATATTTACAAGATACTGATCTGTCGGCTGAATCCATACTTGAGTTGTGATGCGTATCAAAAACATAGACATAGAAGTCATCAATCATGTTAGCCAAAATTGTATGATCCCTTAAATAACTTGATCAACATCAATTACTCATCCGGATTGAAGTCTGATACTCTACAGGTTAGTTCTTCCTCAGTCTGCTCTACCTGTTAGGAACCCAACACTTAGATGCTCATATCTTTTCCATGTTTTCTCACCAGAGGCTCAATCTCTAGAATATAGTAGTCATGATACTCCTCTTGAATTGTCCAAGTCCGCAACTTTCTGAGTTACACCGTCTGAGAGATCCAGACCTAATTGTCAGAACTTGCTGCATGCTCTGTTCTTGTTCACCAGACCAAAATACTCTTCAATCTTACTTCTGGTATAGGCATACTATGTGCTGCGGATGTGTGGGATAGACTTTGTTGTCATCAATGAAAACACTCATGAAGCCACACAGTGTCTCTTGCCAACAATCTCCCTCTTTGGCATTGATGGCAACACAGTGAAAAATGACTAAGTGTCGCAGCAAACTCCCCCTTGGCTAATGCTCTATCTTATGCACTATTTTACCGGAGCTCCCCCTTAGCTGAATTCCACATTTTTCACTACTCCTCACTCCCCCTTTGACATCAATGGCTAAGGGCAGGGTCCGCATACCAAAATTTTGCAAAAATTATTCTATACATGGCCACATAAGTATATATACATGTTATACTTACATATACTTGAGTATATCCGCAAAAGTGGCCTTTAACTGTAGAAACTTTATGGCCCAGCTCTACTTCATCCTGTCCAAAATTGAGATGTGACCACTCAACAAAAATGCATAAGCTTTTGCCCTTCTTAAGTCTGCCGGATCACTAGTCCGGGTTGTGGTCTAAGCATCTGTTAAGGCCTCATGCATTACCTCTAACTTAGGGATAATTATCCCTCTAAGTTCACTCATCCTACTTATTATATTCTTCTTCTCTTTGTCTAGCCTCTTTATTTCATTTATAATGGAAATAGCCTGGCATTCTTGATTCATTATGGATGTAGTGAGGGGATCAAAATTCTTAGATAAACTTGACAATTTACCTTCTTGTTCTTTCACCTTCTTTTCAAAATCCTCTGTCACTTTAGACCAAGATAGACAAAATTTGTACATGTCCCCACCATCTTTAAGAGCATTTTCAAGGCTCTTTATCCCAATATCTAGGGTCCTCCTATCATTAGCTATGAGTCCATGTACTTCATTGAGTCTCTTTCTCAAAAATTCTTTCTAGACCTTTTCTTCTACCGATTTCTCTTAAGAATCAAAATGAGTGCTAACAGAGTTTACTAGAGATTTCAAGTTATCAGATGGAGAGGCCAAAGGATCCTTTTGAAAAGATGGCATGATCTTCTCTAGCATACCGGATGTAATCTCTAACAGCTCGCAGTCTTCCATGTGAGACTTCAGAAGATTTTCTTTTGCTTTAGCTTGGGCAAAAGATGCTAGTTTCATTGTCTGGACTGGAGAGAGGGAATCAAAATTTAGTAATCCTTGGAATAGTTCTGATTCATCTATTTCCATGAGCTCTTTGTTAAAGAAATTCTTCACTACCTCTGCAGTGTCTCTTGCCGGAGACTGAGTCTTCTTTTCTTTTGGAACCCCAGAGCTGTCATCAAAGATCTTCTCTATTTGTTCTTCTTCTTTACCCTTTGCCTCCTCTTCTTGACTCACGTCTTCCTCTTTTCTTCCTTCTCCTTCAGTTCTTGAATTTGGAATTTCTATAGTGGGATCCAGAGGAGAGATGTTAACTTCTTCAAGAACTTCCTCTTTCAAAATAAAGGAATCCAAGTCCTTCGACTTCTCTTCATCTACCTCTTTTGACCCTTCTACATTTTTGTCAGTAGATTCTTCATTTGATGTATTTAATCCTTCAACATCCATGGTAGAAGGTTCTTCATCTATTTCCTCTATAATAGGCAAATTGAATCTTTTGAAGGCATTTCAGAGGATGTCTTCTATTTCTCTTGCTACCTGATCAGTTTCTCCAAGCATAAGTTTGTTCATTCTTGCTTTTCTCCGGAATTCATCCTTGCAATCCTTAAAGATCATGTTCATTTGCTTTGGAGAAATGGAAGGATAGAGCTAAATTGCAATCTGTTCTTGGATCTCTAAGTCCTTTGCCTTGGCATTCTCTTTTCTAAGTTCAAGTACCTTCTCTAGACTTTTGGGAATTAATGAAATGATTTCAATGAATGCTTTATTATAAATATTCAGGTACCTGACTCTAGCATCTTCCAATATCCTCTTGTCAATATCACTATATTCATCATAAAATTCTGTTACTGGTTGTAGATTCCCATCCATAGTGACTGCCTTGATGATATCATCAATAGAAATAGTGGGATTTTCAACAAATTCTTCTACCTTTTCTTCTTTATTTTTTTCGGCAGTGGATTCCCCAGATGTTTTCTTCTTCTTCTTGATTTTCTTAACTTCCTCATCAGACTCTATTTCTTTATCATCCTTTTGACTTATGTAAGACCTTGTGACTTCTGTTTTCGTTCTCTTTTCTCCCTTTCTAGATGTCTTGGCTTCTAGTTTGGAGTCTCTTGAGCTCTTAGGGGTGGTAGGTGCAGAGCTCTTGGTGGATATAGTTTGGGAGGAGGCTTGTACCGGAACACTTCCTTTTTCTGCTTCTTGTTTCTCTTTCTCAGCTCTTTCTATTTTCTCTCTGTTTGCATCAACTGCCTCTTTTGATATGCCATATCTTTTGGTAATTTACTCTACTTCCCTTCTAACTTTTCTTTTTATCTCCGATTGTCTCAGCTCAACATGTATATTTACAGTTAATTCTTGAAAGGTTCCAAACCTTTATGCCTCAGGGTCCTTACGCTGACTTAGCAAGTGTTGAATATGTAGCTCCAAGATTTTCTCATCGACCTCATATCCCATTGGCAGTATCCAAACTATTCTAGGATCAACTGCCTCCATTAGGCATTGATCAGTATCTAGCATAAAGCACACTATATCCTTCTATTTTTCTACTATGGATTGAGGTATCCTTTCTATGGCTTGCATCATACTTTGGAAGTTCTTAAAGTATCCCCTGAGTGTTGTGCTTTGAGCCTTAGCATCACCAAGTCCATACATATAGTCTCTGATCTGTATGGCAACCGATCTGTCATTTTGCCATACCCAACCACTTGATCCAGGTAACTCATTCATATAGTAAAAGAACAGACATAGTATCAGACAACCATATTTGAAGGAGTTTTTTTTATCCTTTTTGATCTTTTGCAAGTTTTCTAATAGCTGATTCAGGAGAAGGTCACATAGATCATAATCTACATTTTCCCTTAACATCTAATATGTTGTATATATTACAGTCCTAGAAACAAAGTTTTCCCTGCTAGAGTGATAGATCTTATATCCTATTATCATTGAAGCAAACTTGACATCCGGATCTGTGATGTCATCAATTATCATTGCTCTTTTGTCAAACTTAGATCCGGTGACTTTAGTAATTGTCTGGTTCTTGACAGATTTGAGTGCAGGTAACCCATCGGATGAGTGCAGTCTAGTTACTGCCCTAATGGCATCTTTTGTTATCTTGAAGGGCTTCATTAACCACATGAAGTTGTCATGTATTCTTCTAAGAACATACCAGACAAAATCATCTTCTGCAAAATAGGGAAAGTGGATGCAATGTCCAAAGTGCTTATCCTAGAGGGCCTTGTATTGAGGTTTGAGTTCAAAACTTTCATTTATTAACTATTTATGATAGATATCCATCAACTTGGATTCTCCAAATTCCTCAATATTGGCGTGGATGTAAACCCTAACATCTTCTACGTGTAGTACCCCATGCAGAATGCTAGAAAAAGCACCTAAGGGATCAACTTTTAGGGATTTGTAGGGGTGTTTCTTGAACTTTGGGCATGGCCTATCAGTGATCTTAACAACCATTGGAGTAGCCATTTTGCAAAGGATTTAGAGAGAGGTTTTTAGAATGGAAATACCTTTTTATGCTTCAGGGTTCAGAAAAAGGAGCCGAAACAAATCGTTGGTTGAATTGGATTTTGTGGTTGATCTTTGAGAGAGTTGTAGAAACTTTTTTGCAGAGCCCTTCTTTTCTTCTTCTTGAATGCAAATGTGCAAATGATGAATGAAAGAACCCTTTTATTCTTTCGCTAACCCTAATTTCCTTTTGCAATAAATGCACAACTTAAGTTATCTAATTACCTTGTTCTGAGAGAGATCTTTTCAAATCACCATGTTGCACTTATAATCATTTTTAGTGATAATTGAAAATTTATCTTCTTTCCTCCAATCATACCATTGATCCATAGATCAAGATACCTCAATTTTGAATCATTCTGGATCTGTATGTGAAAATGCTGCTTTACTGGATGGCTGTCAAACTGGATCAATCTTGGATGATTAAACTCTTGAAAAATTCCATGTGGATCTTTCATATTTTCACCGAGGGTTATTTAGATAATTTTCTGAGAACCCTTTAATCTGCAACATTCCATGTGCCAAATTTAGGCACCAATTGACTAGCTGGGGAAATGTATTTTTCTTTGTGACTCCCCCTGAGCCAGAGCTCATCTGTTTAGTTTCCGGAAGGAATATCAGCACCAGATTCCGGTACGGATCCATCCCCAACATTTTCTGTACTCTTCTTCATCCAAATCTTGCTCATCTCCCTTTGAACTTCATCTGCATTCACTTTGCCTTTTCCCTTGTCTTGATTTTGATTATAATGCACCAGACCCTTTTTATCCTGATTTTTACTTTTGCAGAATTTGGCAATATGACTGGATTTATTGCAATTGTAACAAACAACATTTCTTTGCATATTTGACTGAGGTCCTTTTGATTTGCATTGATTAGCCATATGTCCCATTCTATTGCATGCAAAACATCTACCATTGAATGAATTATTTATTTGCATATTTCTGCATTCATGAGATTTGTGACCATACCTTTTGCAATTGAAACATTGTCTGGAGAAGGATGGATTGATTTGATTCATTCTCCTTCTGCATTGAGCTACTTTATGACCAAAGTTGTTGCAATTGAAGTAGTATCCATTGAATGATGGATATCTTTGAGCATTTGGTTGCCTTACCAGAGGTCTTCTAGGCTTGTTTCTTTGATTTCCTGATCCAAAATTCTTCTGACCGGATCCAGAGCTTTCACCTTTCTCATATCCTAAGCCACGCTTGTCATTGTTGCAAGGTGTGGCCCTTGGTCTCCTTGTTCAGTGCAGCACTGCAATGGTTTGCGACAAGGGCTTAACCGCCTCCCGTGCTTGTTAAGTCAAGTGGTTGTATCAGGCATTAAAAGGTCAATCTTTTGGTGCAACAACAACTAACAATTGGTATTAGAGCCAAGGTCACGGGTTCAAACTCCGTGCTTGCGCTGGGAGGGGGATTGTTGCAAGGTGTGGCCCTTGGTCTCCTTGTTCAGCATAGTGTTACGGTGGTTTGCAACAAGGGCTTAACTGCCTCCCATGCTTGTTAAGTCAGATTGTAGAGTAACTTGGTCTGGTGACCAAGAACAGAGCATGCAGTAAGGTCTGACAATCTGGTCCGGATCTCTCAGAGGAAGTATCTATGTAAAGTGTGGACTTGGGGAAGACAAGAGGAGTACCTTGACTAATAGATTCTAGGGATTGAGCCTCCGGTGATGAAAGAGTGAAGAGATATGAGCACCTAATTATTGGGCTCCTGTTTGGCAGAGTAGACAGAGGAAGCATTGACCGGTAAAGCATCAGAGCCCAGTTCTTCTAAACAGAGTCTAACAGCTTGAGGAAGATCTGGGAATCTCAAATGGATATGTATGGTATGAGAGAACAACTTCAGTCTTCTCTAGATGATCTTGATCAATCTCACTTTGAAGTCAATGAGCTGAGGGAAAGACTCAAACAAGCTGATGATTTCATAAATGAACTCAAAGATAAACTAAGTATCTTAATGAAGAAAAGAAAGGAACTTATTCAACAATTAGCAAGTCAGAATGAAGCCAATGATACTAATGAAGATCTGAATGAGAAAACCAAGTTATGTGAGAAGTTATCAAAAGAGGTCATTATGGTAAGACATGAAATGGAATCAGGAGTTATGAAATTCACCCAAGAAATTGAAGATAAAAGAAAAAGTGAAGATAATCTAAAACAATCTCTCAAGGAGAAGTTAGAAGACTACCACAAAATGGATAGAATAATCAGGCACCTAGAATCTGATCTTGAAGAAGCCAGAGACAATGAAGAACAACTTGAGAATTAGATAGGCACTCTTAAAAGGGATCTTCAAACAACAAATGAATACAAAGAGAAATTCAAGATAAGATCTGCTCAACTTGAAGTTCTTCTTGAAATCTAAAAGAGGGTAGATGACAAAAAAGGCTTGGGGTATGAGAAAGGGGAAAGCTCCGGATCAGTTCAAAAAAATTCTGGATCAGGAAATCCAAGGAACAAGGCTAGAAGACCTCTAGTAAGGCAACCAAATGCTCAAAGATATCCATCCTTCAATGGATACTGCCACAATTGCAATAAAGTTGGTCATAAAGCAAATTAGTGTAGAAGAAGAATGAATCAGACTAATTCATCCTTCTCCGGACAGTGTTTTAATTGCAAAAGGTATGGTCACAAATCTCATTAGTGTAGAAATATGCAAATGAACAATTCATTCAATGGTAGATGCTTTGCATGCAATAGAATGGGACATATGGCTAATCAGTGTAAATCAAAAGGATATCAGTCAAATATGCAAAGAAATGTTGTTTTCTACAATTGCAATAGATCCGGTCATATTGCCAAATTCTGCAGAAGTAAGAATCAGGACAAAAAGGGTCCGGTGCATCATAATCAAAACCAAGACAAAGGAAAGGAAAAAGTGAATGCAGATGAAATTTAAAGGGAGATGAACAAGATTTGGGTGAAGAAGAGTACATAAAATGTTGAGGATGGATCCACACTAGAATCTGGTGCTAATATTCCTTTCAGAAACTAAATAGATGAGATTTGGCTCAGGGGGAGTCACAAAAGAAAATAATTTCCCCCAGCCGGTCAATTAGTGCCTGAAATTGGCACATGGAAAGTTGTGGATTAAAGGGTTCTTAGATAAACATCTAAATAAGCCTTGGTAAAGGTATGGAAGATCCTCAAGAAGTTTAGAAGAGGTTAATCTTCCTAGATTGATCCAGTTTAATAGTCATTCGGTAAGAACATGATTCTCACAGTTAGATCTGGTATGATTCAAATTTGAAGTATCTTGATCTATGGATAAGTGGAATGATTGGGGAAAGGTAGATAAACAACTAATAGTGCATACCAGTGATCTGGAAAGATCTCTCTCAGAACAAGGAAAACAAGTCAACCAGAATAACTTAGGTTGTGCATTTATTGTAAAATGGAATTAGGGTTTGCGCAGAAATAAAAGGGTTCTTTGGGTCATCATTTGCACATTTACATTCAAAAAGAAGAGAGAAGGATCTCTGCAACAAGTTATCTCAAACCTCTCAAGATCAACCGTAGAAGTCGATTCATCCAAGCAACTCGATCTGGCTCATACCGTGAACCCTAGAAGCGTAAGAGGTATTTTCCGCTCTTGAAATCTCTCTCTGAATCTTTTGAAGATGGCTACTCTGAATGTTGTAAAGATCACTAATAGGCCGCATCCTAAATTTAAGAAACATCCCTACAAATACCTAGAAGTTGATCCCCTAGGCGCCTTTTCAAGCATTCCACATGGGGTTTTGCATGTAGAAGATGTTAGGGCATATATTCATGCAAACATTGAGGAATTTGGGGAATCCAAGCTAATGGATATCTATCACAATCAGTTAATAGATGATGCTTTTGAACTCAAACCGCAGTACAAGGCTATCCGGGACAAGCATTTTGGGCATTGCATCCATTTCCCCTATTTTGCAGAAGATGAATGGGTCGGTATGTTCTAAGTAGAATGCATGACAACTTTATGTGGTTAATAAGGCCATTCAAGATAACCAAGGATGCCATTAGGGCAGTTACTGGATTGCACTCATTCGGTGGGTTACCTACTCTCAAATATGTCAAGAATCAGACAGTGAGTGAGGCAACCGGATCAAAATTTGACAAGAGAGCAATGACTATAGAAGATTCATTGATTCGGATATCAAGTTTGCATCTATGATAATTGGCTATAAGATATATCACTCCAGCAGGGAGAATTTAGTATCTGGAACTACTGTGTATACTGCTTATGAAATGCTAAGGAAAAATACTGACTATGATCTCTATGAACTTCTTCTGAGCCAACTGTTAGAAAACTTACAAAGGATCAAGAAGGACAAGAAAAACTCATTCAAATATGGTGGTCTAATATTGTGTCTATTCTTTTACTTTATGAATGAGCTACCTAGATCCAGTGGTTGGATATGGCAGAATGATAGACCAATATCCATACAAATCAGAGATTATATGCATAGGCTTGATGATGCCAAGGCACAGAATACAACACTCTGGGGCTACTTCAAGAATTTTCAAAATATGATGCAAACCAAAGAAAGAATTCCCTAGTCATTGGTTGAGAAGTACAAAGATACAGTGTGTTTCATGGTAGACACTAATCAATGCCTAATGGAGGCAGTGGATCCAAGGATAGTCTAGATCATGCCAATGGGGTATGAAGTAGATGAGAAAATTGTAGAACTACATGTTCAACACATGCTGAGTCAGCCCAAGGATCCTAAGGCAGAAAGGTTTGGAACCTACCAAGAGCTAAGTGTAAAAGTTCATATTGAACTAAGACAGCTTGAGATCAAGAGAAAAGTAAGGAGGGAAGTAGAAGAATTTTCCAAGAGGCATGGAATTTCAAAGGAGGCACTTGATACAAACAGAGAGAAGATGGAAAGGGTAGAGAAAGAAAGGCAAGAAACTGAAAAAGAAAGTGCTCTGATGCAAGCCCCCTCCCGAACCAGATCCTCCAAGAGCTCTGCACCTGCCACCTCTAAGAGCCAAAAGGCATCAAAACTGGAAGTTAGGACATCTAGAAAGGGAGAGAAGAGAACTAAGACAAAGGCCACAAGGTCTTACATCAGTCAGAAGGATGATGAAGAAACTGAAACTGATGAGGAAGTCAAGAAAATAAAGAAGAAGAAGAAAACAACCGGTGAACCCTCTACCGGTCAAGGCAAAGAAGAGAAGGCAGAGGAATTTGTTGAAAAGCCTACTCTCCGCATTGATGATATCATCAAATCAGTCACTGTGGATGGGAACCTAAAACTAATGACTAAGTTCTATGATGAGTATAATGAAGCTGACCAGAAGATCTTGCAAAAAGCTACAGTCAGGTACCTGAATATCTATAATAAGGCATTTATTGAAATCATATTTCTAATTCCCAAAATCCTAGAGAAGGAACTAGAAATAAGGAAGAACAATGCCAAGGCAAAGGACCTTGAGATTTGGGAACATATAGCTATTCAGCTCTATCCTTCAATCACTCCAAAGCAAATGAGCATGATCTTCAAAGATTGCAAGGATGAGTTCTGGAGCAAAGCTAGAATGAATAAGCTTAAGCTCAGAGAGACTGATCAGGTGGCTAAAGAGACTGAAGACATCTTTCAGAATGCCTATAAAAGATTTAATATTTCTATTATAGAGGACATAGATGATGAACCTACTGAGAAAAATGCAGAAGATCTAAAGGAGACAAGTGAGGAGAGATCTAAGGACTTGGATTCCTCTGCTCTGGAAGAGGAAGTCCTTGAAGAAGTTAATATCTCTCATCTGGATTCCCTAGCAGACTTCAGACCTAATGGAGAAGATAGAATAGAAGATAAAATAAGCCAAGAAGAAGAGGTAAAGGGAAGAGAAGGAGATCAAATAGAGAAGACTCCAGGAGACAGTTCTGAGCTTGAAGAAAGGAAGAAAACTATGTCTCCGACAAGAGACATTGCAAAAGCAGTCAAAGGCTTTCTGACAAAAGAAATGATGGAATTAGATGAAACAGAGTTACTTCAAGGACCATTCAACTTTGATTCCCTCTCCCCGGTTCAAACAATGAAGATAGCTTCCTTTGCCCAAGCAAAGGCAAAAGAAAAACTTCTGAAGTCTCACATGGAAGACTATGAGCTAATAGAAATTGCATCCGGTGTATTGGAAAAAATCATGCCATCCTTCTAGAAGGATCTTTCAGCCTCCTCATCTGGTAATCTGAAATCACTTGTCAATTCTCTCAATACACATTTTGATTCACTGGAGAAATCAGTTGAGGAGAAAGTCTGGAAAGAGTTTTTGGATATAATATTCTCTAAAGTACAGAGGTACATAGCAAATGATAAGAGAAATCTAAACATTGGAATAAAGAGCCTAGAAAATGCTCTTAAAGATGGTGGAGATCTATACAATTTTTGTCTATCTTGGTCCACCGTGACAACAGATATTACCAAGAAGATGGAAGATCAAGAGAATAAACTATCAAGCCTATCTCAAAGTTTTGATCCTCTCTCCTCTTCCATAATGAATCAAGAGTGCCAGACTCTTGTAGCTATAAATGAAATAAAGAAGCTTGAGAAGGAGAAGAAAAATAGGATAAGTAGGCTAAGTGAACTAAGAGGAATTATTATCCCTAAGTTAGAGGCCATGCATGAGGTCCTAATTGATGCTTAGACCACAGCCCGGACCAATGATCTGACAGATCTAAAGAGGGTAGAAGATTTTGCATTCCTGTTGAGTGGTCACATCTCAATTTTGGACAAGATGAAGCAGAGTTGGGAAACATAACTTGTCCAATTGAAGACAACTTTTGCAGATATACTACAGTATATATAAGTATAACATGTATATATACTTATGCGGCTAAGTATAGTTGGATTTTTTAGAGTTTTGGTGTGCGGATTCTACCCTTTTCCATTGATGTCAAAAGGGGAGTGAGTAGCAGTGAAAAATGTGGAATCTAGCTAAGGGGGAGCTCTGGTAAAATGTACATTAGAACAAAGCATCAGCCAAGGGGGAGTGTAGTGTGACACTTAGTCATTTTTCACTAAGTGTTGCCATCAATGCCAAAGGGGGAGATTGTTGGCAAGAGACATTGTGTGGCTTTATGAGTGTTGTCATTGATGGCAACAAAGTTCATCCACACATCCACAGGACATGGTGTGTCTCTACCGGAAGTCAGATTGTAGAGTAACTTGGTCCGGTGACCAAGAATAGAGCATGCAACAAGGGACAATCCGGTCTGGATCTCTTAGAGGAAGTATCTATGTAAAGTGCGGACTTGGGGAAGTCAAGAGGAGTACCTTGACTGATAGATTCCAGGGATTGAGCCTCCAGTGATGAAAGAGTGAAGAGATATGAGCACCTAAGTATTGGGCTCCTGTTTGGCAGAGTAGACAGAGGAAGAACTGACCGGCAGAGCATCAAACCTTAATCCGGATGAGAAATTGATGGTGATCAAGGTTCTTAAGGTATCATTCATGATTGGCCGACATGATTGATGACTTCTATAACTATCTCTTTGATACGCATCACTTGGTAAGCAAGGATTCAGCCGACAGACTAGAGTTTGGGAAAATATTGACTATTTTGGATGCCAACTAGAAAGATGATGAAATCCTTGGTGTGGATATATATACCAAATGGATTTTGATGAGAATGTGTGTGAAGTGAGTTGGATAGTGTGAAGAAAGGCAGAGAATAGTGTGGAAACAGAGATAGAGGTCCGGTATGTGATAGAACAGCAGCACTAAGGCAGAGGAAGAATGAAGTACAGTAGATCAGTATATTGAGCTTAACCAAAACTAAACCTAAGAATATGTGGATGCTTCTCATCAGTTCAAGTACCTAATTTTCCTTCTATAAACTATTGTAGGTAGTGAGCCTCTTGCGAGCAGTGTACTCAGGCAGTGAGCCCTAATTGGCAAGTGTCATTTATACTACCTTATTCTTTTAACATAGAATACAATCTTGGGTTAATCACCCCATGGTCTTTTCCCTTAACAGGGTTTTCCATGTCAAAATATTGTGTCATGAGTATTGAGCTTGTTTCTGCTTTCATGGTTATGGATGCTTATTTGTTTTGATGCTGCACTAGTTGTTAAAGAAGAACATAAAGTTAAATTAATTAAGATAACTAATTCACCCCCCTCTCAGTTATCAACAATTGGTATCAGTGCCGAGGTCATGGGTTCAAACCCCATGCTTGCACTAGGAGGGGGATTTTTGCAAGGTGTGGCCCTTAGTCTCCTTGTTCAGTGCAGCGCTACGGTGGTTTGTGACAAGGGCTTAACTGCCTCCCGTGCTTGTTAAGTCAAGTGGTTGTATTAGGCATTAAAAGGTCAATCTTTTGGTGCAACGGTAGCTACTAGTCATCTACCCTCTTTTGACTCTCAAGAAGGACTTCAAGTTGGGCTGAGCTTATCTTGAATTTCTTCTTGTATTCATTTGCTATTTGAAGACTTTGTTTGAGAGTGTCTATCTGATTTTCAAGTTGTTCTTCATTATCTCTAGCTTCTTCAAGATCAAATTCAAGATGCTTGATTATTCTATCCATTTTGTGGCAGTGTTCTATCTTTTCCTTTAGGGATTGTTTTAGATTATCTTCACTTTTCCTTCTTTCTTCAATTTCTTGGGTGAATCTCATAACCCCTGATTCCATTTCATGCCTTACCATACTGACCTCTTTTGATAGTTTCTCACATAGTTTATTTTTCTCATTCAGATCTTCATTAGTATCATTGTCTTCACTTTGATTAGCTAATTTTTTAAGTAGTTCCTTTCTCTTTTTCATAGAGATAATAAGTTTTTCTTTTAGCTCATTTATGAAATCATTAGCTTCTTTGAGTCTTTCTCTCAAACTATTGATTTCAGAATGTGATTGTTCAAGATCATCTAGGGCAAACTGAAGTTGTTCCTTCATACCATACATATCCATTGAGATTCCCAGATCTTCCTCAAGCTATTAGGCTCTGTTTAGAGGAACTTAGCTCTGATACCAATTGTTGGAAAAAAGGTAGATAACTGAGAGGGGGGTGAATCAGTTATCTCTAATATCTTTTCCTTCTTTTACCTTTTATAATTTGTGCAACATCAAAACATATAAGCATATATAATCATGAGAGCAGAAATAAATCAATACACATAACACAAATATTTTAACGTGGAAACCCTGTTAAGGGAAAAAACCACGGGGTGACTACCCCAAGATTGTATTCTTTGTTAAAAGAATAAGAAGTACAAAATGGCACTTGCCAATTAGGGCTCACTGCCCAAGTACACTGCTCACAAGAGACACACTACCTACACGAGACTCACTGTCTATAGAGTTTATAGAAGGTAACCAGATGTTTGAACTAATGGGAGGCATCTACACATGCTAAAGTTCAGTTTCAGTTAGGCTCAATATACTGATCTAATGCACTTCATTCTTCCTCTGCTCTAGTGGCGCTACTCTATAACATACCATATTTGTATTGCTGCTTCCACACTTATTTCTACCTTTTTCACACATTATTCCATCACATCTATATTTATCTCTATCTTCATACTGGAATCCATCTGGTATATATATCCACACTAAGGATTTCAACAACTTTCTAGTCGGCAACCAGAATACTCAAGATATTTACAAGATACTAATATGTCAATTGAATCCATACTTGATTTGTGATGCGTATCAAAAAAATAGACATAGAAGTCATCAATCATGTCAGCCAACATTGTATGATACCTCAAATAACTTGATCAACATCAATTACTCATCCAGATTGAAGTCTGATACTCTATCGGTCAGTTCTTCCTCAGTCTGCTCTGCCTGTCAGGAACCCAACACTTAGATGTTCATATCTTTTCCATGTTTTCTCACCGGAGGCTCAATCTCTGGAATATAGTAGTCATGATACTCCTCTTGACTTGTCCAAGTCTGTAACTTTCTGAGTTACACCATCTGAGAGATCCGGACCTAATTGTCAGACCTTGCTGCATGCTCTGTTCTTGTTCACCAGACCAAAATACTCTTCAATCTTACTTCCGGTATAGGCATACTATGTGCTGCAGATGTGTGGGATAGACTTTGTTGCCATCAATGACAACACTCATGAAGCCACACAGTGTCTCTTGCCAACAATAAGGTCTAGAAGTGCAACAAATAGCTCAAAGTATGTACCTCCCCATAGGCAAAGTGGGCATGTTCTGACAAGCAATCTACAAGGATCACATCAAAATACAAGTGGTTCAAATAATTCAAAAGCAACACATAATCAAATAAATACTGGTTCTATGTGACAAAATATTCCACCATAAAATCCAAGAACACATAATGTCCATAATCCTCCCCAACATATGACTAATACTTATCCACCTCCACGTTAACAATATGTTCCACCCCACCAACAAAATGCAAATATGAATCTACACCATAATATACAACAACATCCACCTCACCATTACCACCAACAATATCAACCAAACTAAAATTTGCAAGGACCCCTTAATATAAATAGATACAGATAGCTAGATTTATCTAGGTATCAAATCTACCCCAATCCTATTGATAATGACTTGAGAAATGCACTTCCAAAGTTTTCTAGAAATAATGCCATTTTAGCAGAGGAACATATTAAAAACTTTGAGATAGTCATGGACAATTCTGATGTACAGTATGAAGATATCCTTATGAAATTATTCATGTTATATCTAATTGAAGATGCTAGGGATTGGTATAAAAACTTACCCGGTGCTTTAATTAGCTCCATGACAGATTTCAAAGACCAGTTCAAAGAATAATATGGTAGTCAGACTAATCCAAATTTTTCTATACATGAACTGACAAGTATTCAAAAGAACTATAATGATTTAGAAGTAGATTTCAACCATAGATTTTCAAAATTATACCACAAAATTTCACCTGAAATGAAACCTCCTGATGGCATGGCCTTAGCTTTATACTTGAAGGGTTTTGACCCTAAAACCGGATATGAACTATGGAATAGAGCTCCTATGACTCTTGCAGAAGCTCAGAAGGCCACTATGAATATTGAAAACAATAGGAGGGCTACTGGAAAACTTGGAAAAAGGGAAAACATCAGAATCCCACAAGGACCTAATAACCACCAAACTAGGCAGACAAATTATTATAGAAATGAAAGGCCTAGGTTACATGATATGCCTTATAACACTAATTGGAAGGATGGAAAGCCTGTGAATAACAAACAAAAGTAGAATTATAGTAAGGACACTCTTGATCCCTTAAAGAAACATGGGACACATGTCATGGAAAGTAATCCATGTTGCATGGCATGCAACCTACCCCATTTACCTGAATATTGTGTGGTATCCCAATCATTGCAAGAAAATGAAATATCTTATGATCAGGACATGGATGATCATACTGTAAATATGTTGGAAATGAGGCCTTACTTAATTGATGAAGAGTACTTATCCTTTGAAGAAGATGTTTTGAATATGATGTGAGCAACCAGAGGTATAATGTTAACATGGGTCAACAAGAGGTTTTCTCTTATTAAGATGATGCTGATGAAGGAGTTACTTATAAATCCAATATGATCCCATAGTTCTAGCTCATAAAACCTACAAAATAGGAAAAAAGAGCTTGATTTCAATGATGATGAAGATTGATTAAGTTCCTTCATTGTGTAGACCAATATGAATCTCAAGAGATTGATTTCAATGCATTTGTGGAAGAAATAGATGGCAAGGAAACCCTTTCTGGGAAAGAAGTGGTCTAGCTCCAAAAAATATATACCTAAAGGCCTTGTAGCCCTGGAGAGAGTGTTTGATGGACAGGACAGATATAATTTGAAGCCTGCAATAGTCAATCTCAAGGATGTTGAGGAGATTAATCTGGGAACAAAGATAGCTCCTAAAAAGGTTTACATTGGGAAAAGGATCAGCCCAAAAATCAGAGAAATGCTTATAACCCTACTCAGAAAATATAACCATGTGTTTACCTGGTCCTATGATGGTCTTAAGGCATATAGAGAAGACTTGCTTCAACATGAAATACCATTGAAACCTGATGCCAAACCATTCAGACAAAGACAAAGGCCTATAAACCCTACACTAGCACCTAAGATGCAAGAACTTATGAAACTCAGAGAGGGAGGTATTATCAAACCAATTAGACACTCTTCATGGGTATCGAACCTGGTACTTGTAAGAAAAAAGAATGGTGACATCAGATTGTGCGTAAATTTCATAAATTTGAACATTTCATCACTAAAAGATAACTACCCCCTTCCAAACATGGAGACCATTTTACAACAAGTGACAAGATGTGAATTGTTGTCCATGATGGATGGCTTCTCTAGGTACAACTAGGTAAAGGTTAATGAATTAGAATAGTATAAGACTACTTTTACAACACCTTGGGGTACCTATGTCTATGTGAGAATTTCATTTGGCCTTACAAATGCTGGGGCTAAATTTCAGAGGGCCATGGATGTAGCTTTTGCTGATTTGATTAACACAATAATGGTGGTTTACCAGGATGATCTTATAGCATACTCTAAAAAGGTAGGAGACCATTGCTTACTCTTAGAGAAAATCTTCATTAGGGCTCTAGAATATGGTGTTTCCCCAAATCCAAAGAAGTACATTTTTGATGTGACAAAAGGAAAACTACTAGGACACATAGTCTCAAAGCATGATGTGTGGATTGATCCTAAAAGGGTAGAGGCTATTGACAAAATTCCTATTCCAAAAAATGTGAAAGCTATTCAATCTTTCTTTGAACAAATAAATTTTGTCAGAATATTCATATCAAACTTTGTAGAAATTGTCAAGCCAGTTTCCAAAATGTTGAAGAAGGGTGAAAAGGTGGATTGGAATAAAGATGATGTTGATGCATTTACATCCATTAAGAGAGATATTAAGGAGGCTCCTGTATTGAAATCCCCAGAGTTTGATAAGCCATTCCAAATATTCTCTTTTGCATCTTTTCATACAATGGCGGTTGTGATGTTGCAAAAAAATAAAGATGGATATGAACAACCCATATCATATTTTAGTAAATCACTTCAGGAGGCAGAGTTGAAATATGACATTACTGAGAAACAAGCCTATGCCCTACTAAAAGTCATGAAGGCATTCGAGCCATATTTGGTTGGAGCTCATGTGATAGCATATGTACCAAATGTTGCAATGAAGGATGTTTTTATCTAGAATGAAGTCACATGATGGAGATGTAGATGGATCAATAGGATCCAAGAATTTAGTATCGACATCCAAATCACCAAGCTTGTTAGAGGTCAGGATTTGGCCAAGTTGATGGCTGAATCAAACTTGGAGGTTGCACAAGTTTGCAACATACAAGAGGAGGATAACAATATTGCAAGCATTGAGCATACACCTTGGTACACCAATGTAATGTATTATCTCAAGAACATGAAATATCCTCAAGGCCTGAATGAAAATCAAAGGAGAACTTTGAAACTTGTTGCATCAAAATATGTCTTCATGGATGGAGATTTATACTGGAAAAATAGAGATGGTAATTTACTCTGATGCCTGGATGAAACACAAGCTAAGAAGATGTTACAAGAAAAACATAAAGGTGTGTGTGGAGGACACTTCTAAGCAAAGACTATTGCCCATAAGATAATGAGAGTAGGATACTACTGGCCTGAAGTCTTTAAGGATGCCCACCGATATGTGAGAGAATGTGAATCCTGTCAAAAGTTCTCTGACAAATTAAAATACCAAGGAGCCTTACCATTAAGACCAATGCAAGTTGAAGCTCCATTTCATCAATGGGGAATTGACTTTATAGGGGAGATTACAGAAAGATCTAGTAGTGGGTACAAATGGATCCTAGTAGCCACAGATTATTTTACAAAGTGGATGGAAACAATTCCAACTAGACAAGAAACTAGTAAAGTGGTAGTTAATTTTCTATTAGAAAACATCATCACTAGGTTTGGAGTTCCAATGAGACTCATTATAGACAATGGCATGTGCTTCAGATTAGATGTATTCAAAACATTCTGTGCATCTTATGGCATAACAATTTCATATGCCTCCCCATATCATCCTCAGGCCAATGGGCAGGTAGAATCAAGCAACAAAAGTATCCTAAAAATAATTAAAAGAATGTTTAAAAATAATTAAAAGAATGTTAGAAAATAATAAAAAGGCATGGGATTCAAAATTGAAAATGGCTTTGTGGGTAGATAAGGTTACTATAAAGAAGAGTACAGGAAAATCCCTATTTGAATTGGTGTACGGTTACTCAAGCTAGGCTTCCTATACATAATCTTCTGCCAGTTTATAAATTTATTCTCCAAGAAGACATAGATGTTCCTGAACCCATGGAAGAAAGAATGGAACAATTGGCTCAACTAGATGAAATAAGGGCCCAATCTCAGGAATAGAATGAAAAAATGCAATTATAGATGAAATACTTATTTGATAAAAGGGCTAAGGAAAGGAAATTCCAGGTGGATGACATGGTGCTAATGTGGAACGCTAGAGGACATGACAAAGGAAATGATGCAAGAGCATTCAGTGGTGTAAGGGCAATCTTGCATCACCCAAAAAAAGATGTGTTTCAAAATTGTTGATGTTCTTTCCATTTCTTTTCAAAATTTGTGGTTCTGATTCCATAATCGCTTGAATAATGATGTAGAACTTTTAGTTTTTCCAAACTGCTAAAAATAGCAACCTGCTATTTTTAGAAAGTTTGCATTTGGGTACAAAATGAAGTGAAAATTTATAGGAAGCTTCATAACAGAAAAATAAGACCTTTGGTGAACGAATCACACAAAGATCATTTGCAAGCTGAAAGATATTAAAGTTTATGTTTCTCGAAAAACACCTGAAAATTATTCAAACTCAGGTTTGAGGCACTAAATGGCTCTGTACGGGCTTGAAAATGGCCAGAACTTACAGAGCCCATTTTTAACTCATAGAGCACTCCGCGATATTTTTGACGCATAAAACAGTTAATCAATCAGACACCTGGATGAAAAGTTATGGCTCTTGGAAGTTGACCTATTTTTAGAGGGAGATGCAAATTTTGAAATTAGGTTGTTGGCCGCCAAAAAGGCTATTAATAACCATTTTTGGGAACCCTGGGCAGTAGTAGAGTTAAGGGGAAAAGTGTAGAATCAAGAATAGGTGGGAAAATAGAAACCCTAGCTGATTTAGGGTTACATAAGGTAGAAGATTCTAGAGTCTGATGAGAGGAAGCTATAATGTGTTGCAACCTGTGGAGGGTTTATTCCTCTGATTGTACATTGAGCTTCTGTAATGTAATAAGTTGTCCAAATCAATAAACAAAGTTTTATTTTCTATGTGCAATTTCTGTTGTTGTGTGTTTTTTGATTTACCCCCTTCATCAAGTGGTATTAGAGCAAGGGTTCCTGAGTGTGTAGACAGATTGCCGACCGTGAGGCAGTTTGCACCAGGACATGAGGTTGTGGGTTTGTTGTGGAGATCAAGATGCCTCCACGAAGAAATCATATTGGGAGGAATGCTTTGAATGAAGAGAGTTTTAGAGCCCTGCAAAGGCAAATTGATGCATTGCAAGAGGAACTATGAAGAGGGTTTGAGCTAAGAACAAGAGAAGAAAGCAAAGATGAAGCTGAAGAAGAGCTATCTGAGGAAGAATAAGAAGCTGCAAGAGATCTTGCATAAGTTAGGTTGTTGAGGGCCATTTTGAAGATCAAAAAGAGACCCAGGATCAAAGTTTCTACATATTCTAGAGATTTGAATCTAGAACAACTTATTGATTGGATCAATGACATGGAGGAGTATTTTGAGTATGAAGATGTGGAGGACCCAGATTGGGTCAAGTTTACAAAAACAAAGTTGAAGGGCCATGCCAGTATTTGGTGGAAGGAGGTCCAATTAGAGAGGAATAGAAGAGGAAAAGGAAAGATCACCAGATGGGATCAAATGGTGGAAAAACTGAAGAAGCAGTTCATTCCTATGGACTATGAGATGGAGTTGCTGAAGAAGCTGCAAGGACTGAAGCAAGGTAACAAGTCTTTTAAGGAGTATATAGAAGAGTTTTATAAAATTACTATCAGGATAGGCCATGCAGAGCCCAACAAGGAGAAGGTAGCCCATGACATTAATGGGTTGAGGCCAAGTATTCAAGAGGAGTTGAGCCTATTCAGAATGACCACCATAGAAGATGCATACTAGTTTTCCCTGAAGGTGGAAGAGAAGCTGAATAAAAGATTTGACAGTAAGCAAAGGGGAAGAGGTCAAGGTGGAAGGACTAGTGGAAGAGCCTATGGGGGCCGAAATAAAGATTCAAAGAAAAGTGAAGAAATTGGCACCAGTTAAAATTAGAGACAAGATAACACCTACTGCCATTGTGACCAGAACAATGGTGAGCAAAGAGGAAGAGGAAGAGGCAGACCTAAGCAAGGACCTGGAAGAGGAGGTTTCAGAGGAACCTATTTCCAATGTGGAGAAGAAGGGCATCGAGCATACGAGTGTCCACAAATTTAAGGAAGGACAAATAGAAGACTTGAAGGTAATGCACGAGTTGCACATGTCGATGAAGATGCACAATCTGAGCACTCTAAAGATGCTGACAGGGGAGAAATCCTAGTTGTTAGAAGAACTTTGTTGAATGAGGAGAAAGAACCCAATCAAAGGAAGAGTTTATTCCACACAAGGTGCAAATGTGAAGGTAAGTGTTGTGATATTATTATTGATAGTGAGAGCACTGATAATCTTGTTTCAGAGGAGATGGCTGACAAGTTAAAGTTTGTTAATCTTAGGACAAACAACTGAGAAGGGGGGTGAATCAGTTGTCTCAAAGCTTTCTTTTCTTTAGATACTTAAATCTTTGTTATATTTCAACAGCATAAAAATACTTCAATCAAGGAAGCACAATGTAATAATTTAAGAGCAGAAACACATTAACACATATGACACCAAGATTTTAATGTGGAAAACCTGGTTAAGGGAAAAACCACGGGGTGACTAACCCAAGATTGTATTCTCTATTAAAAGAATATAAAGAACAAAATGGCACATGCCAATTAGGGCTCACTTCTCACAAGAGGCCCACTGCCTACAGGAGACACACTGTCTACAGAATAATAAATATTACATATTTGAACTGAAGAATAGCATCTTCACCATGCTTGAATTAGTTCCATTTAAGCTCAATACTTCTGCTCTACCTTTCGCTTTTCTCCTTTCTACCACACTCTCATCTTCTCCCCAAAAATATATCTTTGAAATGACTTCACAACTCTTATTTATACATGACATCAACTTTGGGATAATTATCAAAGTCGGCACACTTTATTTTATTAAAGAGCAAATACACAAATACAACTTGACTTATTACAAAGGACTTCATGCGAATCACCACTCTATTGGCCACACATATCTAGGACTTCAATCTTCTTTGAGGAACACGCCATCCTTCGCAGAAGATCTTCAAGATCATCCGCAAGATGTGTAAATCATCTGGTCAGCCAAGTTGAGGAAGAACATCATCATCCAGAAGTAATTCTTCAATTACGAGCTCAATCTTCAATGCAGACCACCAACACAAACTGGACACAATATAGAGATCCCCACAAGCTTGCCTGATTCACCAAGAACATCCACACCACTTTTGATGACTAAACTCATTCTCTTCTTCATCCAGAATCTTAAGAACACAGTCTGTCATCATTGTCATATTGAAATAGATTCTTACGGACCTCCAAACCATGAACCAATTGAGTTGTCAATTCCCATTGACTTCCTAAACACTCCACCAAATCTGCAGAACAAGATATTGCATTTCTAGATCTCACCAGACCTATTTATGTCACTCTATCACCTTTGAACATCTACCGGAACTAGTTTTACTCATATGGCCATAACTTCTTCAAATCTTCATGTGGACCTTTCAAATGTTTACTGGATCACCTTTAGACACATATCTACAAACCCTTTGATGTGCATCCTCTGATCTTCATCTTAGCTGGGATCTTCACTTCATAGAGCTTCACTGTATTCACTATTCTCTATTTCTGATAGGACTAATTTTCTGAATATCCTCAACACACAACTCATCCAATCCTTGACATCAATGCAACAAGAGTATGTTGACATCAATGACAACACCGGTTAGGCCCATACTTGCAACAATCTCCCCCTTTGTCATTGATGGCAACATATGATGTGAAAAATTGTTTTAACCATCAAGACAAGAATTTCTCCTTACTGACTGACATAGCTCCCCCTATCAACAACAACCATTCACGTGTCTTCTCTTCCTTTACTGCTCCCGCTTTGATCATCAACCACCTTTTGTTTTTCACATGTCTTTTCTCCCCCTTTGACATCAATGGAAAAGGGCACATACTTGCATTACTCAGAATCATACAGACTGCTCCCTTTAAGTAGCATCTTCCTATCATCAATCTAGACCACATGATATGACTGTGAGATCCACCAGACTAATGCACATCAGTGCACCTTAATTCAGAACCGTAAGGTTAATAACCCCTTACTTCTCCCTAAGATACTCAAAAGAGTCCTTAGGTAGAGGTTTAGTAAAGATGTTTGCAATTTGATCTTTAGAGGGCACAAACTCCAATCTAACTTCACTCTTGTTCACCTCCTCTCTCAAAAAGTGAAAATTGTTGGATATATCTTTTGTCTTTGAATGCAACACTGGATTTTTTTATATATTTATTGCACTTGAATTATCATAGAAGATTGTGATAGGTTCCTCATACTCCACTCTGATGTCTCTTAGCATTTGCTTCATCCACAATACTTGAGTGCAACTGCTTGCTGCTGCAATATATTCTACTTTTGCATTGGATAGAGATATTGCCTCTTGTTTCTTGCTTAGCCAAGAAACCAATCTTTTCCCTAAAAAGAATGCTCCACCATTGGTACTCTTCCAGTCTTCCACATCTCCTGCCCAATCCGCATCTGTATATGCATGCAGAGAGAAATCATGATCTCTAGGATACCATAAACCATACTCAACTATTCCTTTTAGATATCTAAGAATCCTCTTGATTGCCATGACATGAGCTTCTCTAGGATCAGCTTGGAATCTAGCAACAAGAACAACAACATTCATAATGTCAAGTCTAGTTTGAGTAAGATACAGTAGTCCTCCAATCATTGACCTGTACTTTTTTTGATCAACCTTAGGAGAGTCATCATCTTTGCTTAGTTTACATCCAGTTTCCATGGGAGTATTCATTGGTTTTGAGTCTACCATCCCAAATTTTCTCAACAATTCTTTCACATACTTGGTTTGTGAAATAAAAATTCCTTTCTTTGTTTGAGTGATTTGCAGACCTAAGAAGAAATTCATTTCTCCAAACATGGACATCTCAAATTCACTTTTCATTTGATTTGCAAAAGTTTTGCACATACTATCTCTTCCTCCAAAAATGATATCATCAACAAATACTTCAACAATTAAGATATTTTCATGATCAATTTTGAAGTACAAGTTACTATCAGTGGCACCTTTATTAAAACCAATCTTCAAAAGATGCTTATCCAGTCTTTCATACTAGGCTCTTGGGGCTTGTTTGAGTCCATACAGTGCTTTCTTCAACTTGCAGACCATATCACTATGATTAGACAATTGAAATCCATCCGGTTGTTCAATGTATACCTCTTCTTCCAAATCACCATTTAGGAAGGCAAACTTGACATCCATTTGATATACTTTGAAATCCTTGAAGGCAGAAAAATAAGAAATAATTTGATTGCTTCAATTCTTGCCACCAGAGCAAAAGTTTCCTCAAAGTCAACTCCTTCTACTTGAGAATAACCCTTACAGACCAATCTGGCTTTGTTTCTGACTACTTCACCATCTTCATTCAGTTTATTTCGAAAGACCCATTTGGTTCCTGCTGTCCTATTTTCCTCTGTCCAGAGTTAAATAGCTCACCTTGTATATTCTTTGAATATCATTTAGAAAATGACCCTACAAATCTTAAATTCTTCAAAACCCATGCTCTATCCTTACCAAAAATTCCAAAATCTTTCTTGGAGAATCCTTGAAGAAAACCTAGAAAAACCTAGAAATCTTTTGTCTCCAATTGTTTTCTATCGCAGAGATTTCTTAGTTTTATACTTAGCCATTTTTCATGTATATGATGATGATGTCATCCTTGTTTTGGGTTTTTTTGTCATTTGGTTGAATTGTATCTCAGATACAATTTTCCTTATATCTTGGTCATGTACAATGTTACTATGCATCGGGTTCGTTGTGAGTTATGTTGTATGTATCTCCTTTGTATTTTGCGCATACAATTGCATATACAATGCAATATACAAGAGGTTATACAAGTATGAGAAACATTCCTGGACCTAAAAGAATATGCATTTTGGTTATGGAAAGGCAGATGCATTTGTATGCATCTTTGTATGTATGTTCACATTGTATATTTGCAGATATAAAGGGTAGATACAAGGTCACATGCAAAGGTCAGATGCAATGTTTGTATGTACAAGCAATTGTATGTAGTTTTGTTTGTATATTCACATTGTATATGTGATATACAAAGGAAATATACAAGGGAATACATACAATCCGGACGTGACTGGGGAATTGAATGTGGTGGATAATCATTTGGGGTTCACATTGTACATGCGATATACAAAGGAAATATACAAGGGAATACATACAATCCGGACGTGACTGGGGAATTGAATGTGGAAGATAATCATTTAGGGTTCGCAGTTGTATATGCAATATACAAGGTTAAAAGGGTGCAACATACAAGAAGGTAAGATACAAGGCTAGACCCGATGTTAATTTCAATTTGCTTCATAAAAATGTTGGGGTCTGCCTATTGTTTGTATATGCGATTGTATCATCCCATATATAATCCTATATACAATTGCATATACAAAGGTTAGATACAAAAGGGATATACAATGTGGACCCAACTGGGAAATTAAATTTGGAAAACTTAGTGGTGGAGTCCGCAGTTGTATGTTGAAGTGCATGTATGTCCCGATATGCAAAAAGGTAAAGATACAAGTTGGACCTATTTCAATGTTCCATTCTGGTTGATAATCCTTTGAGTTCCACAATTGTATGTACATGCGATTGTATCTCACATACAATCGCATATACAAAATCACATACAATGGATTTTTGGCGAGACAATGTGTATCGGTGGCTCAGTTTGAGGTCTTTCCGATGGCCGATAAAGAGGATGTAGCGGTGGGTCCTAGGTTCAGCTCAGCGACCAATGGAGTGATGACACGTGGCAAGGGCATATATACAAAAGGTGATACAAAGGTTAAGGTCCACTTTTGTATGTTGGCCATTGTATTGTATATACAATTGCACATACAAAAGCATATATAAAGGGAGATTCAAAGACATATGCAAAGCAATTTGATACGCAAAATACAAAAAATGAAGAAATTACATAAGTGCAAAATTGAAGGATTTGAAGGACCCGATAGCATGATGAGGTCATCCAGGCCTGTTCTTTGCCCAAGTTCTATATGATGCTAGCGTCATCATGGTTTTTACAATGTATCCATTTTTGTATGTCTATATGCATACAAACAATGTTTCTCTTGGCAACAGGGATAAAATTGACAGTCACCGACTCAGAAGCCAAAAAATACAAGTTTGGTCAAATAGGGAAAATTCAAAGGCCGATTCAATTGAAGATGCAAAGCGATATACAGATGTAAGATGCAGTTGACCATAACTTTGACCGCCCATATCTCCTTCATCCTGAGGAATTTCTACATGCTCTGAAAGGCAAATGTGCTTGTTTTTGCCTCCTCTTTCATCTGGCAAGCTTTGAGGAGGATATCTTCACTTTTAGAATTTGATGCAAATCTACAGGTTTGATCGACGGGACGTTTCAGCAACTGATTTGACATATGCAGGAGCTGATATTATTGCATTTATTCCAGTTGGTAGGCTTTGTAGGTGGATTCATGGAAGATGGCTTCACTCTTCAATGTGTATGGGCTTTATGTCTTGCTGGAAGATCTTCATGTGTTTGGTGACAAGACATCTTAGCAGCCAAATTAAGTGTTGCAGAAAACCCTTAAACACAAAATCGATGAAAATACAGAGAATTCAAAGGGGCGGAGATTTAAAGTGTTATGAAAGCTTTGTTAAGGGGCGATATGTCCCATCCGCCATCAATACAGATCTGATCTCTCAACTGCCATGCTTCAGATATTTTATGTATTCATTGTCGAAGATAGATGTTTGAGCTAATCACATTCAGGGCCCAAAAATATCTTCCAGCTACCCTATTCCAGATATTTTATTCCATAACTTTTTGTAGGTAGACGTCCCTTTTGGCGATGATTTTTTCTGACAGAGCTCATGGGACAGTTCATTGTAACCGACTTAGGTCAAATGCAAAATGCTATATATGCATAAACATGAGATGTAAAAAAGGTTGGAAGATTTAGTAATCTATGCTTTTGATTCCAAATAGAGCTTTTCCTCTACTATAACCTTGCCTTCTGATTAAGTACATGCTGGTTATTTTACCTCTTCATGCTATTTTAACTCTGTGTGATCTAAGAATGATGTGTTTGTGAATGTTTAATTCCTTCTAATCATCTCTTGCTCCTTGCCTCTGTTAAAATCAGCTTGATCTGTGTATGTTTATTGGTTGTATCTAGTCATTTTGTGCATTTTCTCAATTCTATGAGGGTTCTTTTATTCAACCTGGTGTATCACCCCTTTCTATTTATGTTTCTTTCTACCCCTTTTCCCTTGCAAGCATTAGCACTAGGTTTAGATATTTTTCCTCTAAGCATTAGGCTTAGAAAGAGGTAGCCAGCCTTCTCCAGAGGTCTGATCTTAGTTCGCAAGGTCCCACACTTCGAGATCATTCCCATTGTGTCATTAGAATGCTTGGACTCTCTCCAAACAGGGTGCAATTCTATGTGATAATAGTTCCAATTACATTTTTATTTCTAGGTCTGGGAACAAGATCCCAAGTGTGATTTTTCTCAATCTGCATCAACTCTTCCTTCATTGCTTTAGTCCAACTTTCATCATTGCATGCTTCACTTACTATTTTTGGTTCAATTTTTCAAATCAGACAATACTTTTCTAAGTCTTGAGCAATCTTTCTTCTTGTTTGAACACCTTTGCTTTTATCACCTATGATTTGATCTTCAGAATGATTCAGTCTTACATACCTGGGAGTTTTGGAAATTTCTTGCACTTCTATTTCTTGGATAGGTTCATTCAAACTTATCTCTTCTTCCTGTATTTTAGGATTCTCCAGATCAGTCTGGGTCTAAATTTCAGAGGGGGGTTGGACTTGTTGAGCCAAAACATCATTCTGATCATCTTCTTCATATTCATCAAACCTTGAGGGTTTTTCAATACATTCATCAACCTTCACATTTGTACTTTCTATAATCTTTCTCAATCTCTTGTTATAACACCGGTATGATTTTCTTTGAGTAGAATAACCCAAGAATATCCCTTCATCACTTCTAGCATCAAATTTGCCAAGGTCTTCATCTCTTTTAATGTAACATTTGCTACCAAAAACTCTGAAATACTTCACAGTGGGAGTGATTCCAAACCAGAGTTCATAAGGGGTCTTACCGGTATTACTTTTGATTTGTACTTGATTAAGAGTGTAGACAGCAATGCTTATAGCTTCTCTCTAGTAGATCTGAGGAACATTTGCTTCCATCATCATGGTTCTAGATGCTTCTTGGATGGTCTGATTCTTTCTCTCCACTACTCCACTCTGCTGTGGAGTTCTTGGAGCAGATACTTGTCTTTTTATCCCATGTTTCTCATAGAATTCTATGAACTCTCCGGATGTGAATTCTCCACCTCTATCAGACCTGAGACATTTTATGTTTAATCCGGTTTCATTCTCTACCATAGCTTTGAATATTTTGAATTTCTCAAGAGCCTCAGATTTTTCTTTTAGAAAAGTCACCCACATCATCCGGGAGTGGTCATCAATTAATAACACGAAGTATCTATCACCTTGCAAACTCCTGATTCTTACCAGTCCACATAGATCAATATGTACTAAGTTCAATAATCTGATAGAAGATTGTTCCTTACTTTTGAATGTGACTCTGCTCTGCTTACCCAACTGACATTCTTTGCACAAACTATTAGTAGGTTTCACCAGTCTTGGAAAATCTCTTACAGCCTGAGTGTTACTTATCTTGATGATATTATCAAAATTCATGACACATTCTCCTATGCGACAACCAACTCTGATCAATTTGAACAAATAAACAACTTTTTTCAGTACCAACCAAGTGGAATATGTTACCTTTTGTTTGAGTACCAGATGCAATCTCTGTTCTAGAACTTTCAAAGTTCTTACATTTTCCATTTTTGAATCAGAGATCATAGCCTTTGTCCACCAACTGTCCAACACTGAGAAGATTGTGCTTCAGACCTTCCACATACAGTACATCACTAGTTTTGTTCTTTCCATCAAAAGAAATAGTTCCTCTACCTCTGATTCTGCCAGCAAAATTATCACCAAATTTTACAACTCCTTCATATCTTTCCAAATCTATGAACTTATTTTTTTCACTTGTCATATGGTGGGAGCATCCACTGTCAATGACCCAATCATCCTTTTCTTCAACTTGGGCAGCCAAAACTCTTTCTATCATTTTATGATTGACAGGTTTAGAGGGCGTTGGATCTTCTTCCTTGATGGCAATAAACACCCAGTCACTACCAGATTTGTTTCCTATCTTTGATTCATCATCTGTTACTCCATCATCATCATCTTCATGAACATAGTAACACTTTTTTTGAAATCTTGATCTATTAGGGTTTGGCCTAGAAAATCTTTTCGGACACTTTGAGGCAAAATGACCAATCTTGTTGCAGTTAAAACATTTGAAAGGCAATTTTCCTTCATACTTACTGGATCCTCTTGGCAGTCTCTTTGCAATGAGGGCCTCAAGTTGTTCAACTTCTAATTTATCCTCTTCTAGATCCTTTCTTGCTTTCTCATACCAAGATGATTTTCTTGAGGAACTTTCTCCTGGATCATATCTCTATTTGCCTTTTGTAGAGGCACTAGCTTTGAATACAGATTTGGTCTTGGGAAGTGCATCACTAAACTCAGCTAACTTGAATGCATATATCTTACCAACCAATTGATCCCTTGTGATAGTTGTTAAGGATTTGATTTCCTCAATAGCATCAACTTTGTGTTTATAAGCAGGAGGTAAGGATCTGAGAACTTTAGCAACAATTTCATCTTCATCCAGAACTCCACCAGCACATCTAATGCCACAAACAAGCTCATTTACTTTTGTCATGTAAGAAGTGATATTGTCATCTTCACTCATCTTTAAGTTTTCAAACTTTCCTTTTAGACTTTGTAGCTTGGCACACTTAACATATTTGTTTCCTTCATATAGATTTTCAAGATTTGTCCAAATTTTATAGGCAATCTTCAAACCCATAACATTTATCAACTTTGAATCAGACAAGTCACTTAGTAGGGCTTCTTTAGCTCGAAGATTATTCTCTACATCTTTGATTTCATTTAGAGTTGTAGGGCCATTTGTTGGGGGAACATATTTGACTGAGGTTATGTTCCAATACTGATATCCCATGCATTGTAAGTGACATTCCATGCGGATTTTCTAGGCAGTGAAGTTTGAACCATCAAACCTTGGACTGTCCTTCTTGTAGGTCGACATTCTGGATCTCCTCAAGTGGTTAAGCTTCTTCTAGAGGAACTCAGCTCTGATACCAATTGTTAATCTTAGGACAGACAATTGAGAGGGGGGTGAATCAGTTGTCTCAAAATTTTCTTTTCTTTAAATACTTAAATCCTTCTTATATTTCAACAGCATAATAATACTTCAATCAAGGAAGCACAATATAATAATTTAAGAGCAAAAACACATTATCACATATGACACCAAGATTTTAACATGGAAAACCTGGTTAAGGGAAAAACCATGGGGTGACTAACCCAAGATTGTATTCTCTATTAAAAGAATATGAAGAACAAAATGGCACATGCCAATTAGGGCTCACTGCCTAAGTACACTGCTCACAAGAGGCCCACTGCCTACAAGAGACACACTGTCTACAGAATAATAAATATTACATACTTGAACTGAAGAATAGTATCTTCACCATGCTTGAGTTAGTTCCATTTAAGCTCAATACTTCTGCTCTACCTTTCACTTTTCTCCTTTCTACCACACTCTCATCTTCTCCCCAAAAATATATCTTTGAAATGACTTCACAACTCTTATTTATACAAGAGATCAACTTTGGGATAATCATCAAAGTTGACACACTTTATTTTATTATAGAGCAAATACACAAATACAACTTGACTTATTACAAAGGACTTCATGTGAATCACCACTTTGTCGGCCACACATATCTGGGACTTCAATCTTCTTTGAGGAACACACCATCCTTCATAGAACATCTTCAAGGTCATTCGCAAGATGTGTAAATCATCCGGTTAGCCAAGTTGAGGAAGAACATCATCATCCAGAAGTAATTCTTCAATTACGAGCTCAATCTTCAATGTGGACCACCAACACAAACTGGACACAATCTAGAGACCCCCACAAGCTTGCCTGATTCACCAAGAACATCCACACCACTTCTGATGACTAAACTCATTCTCTTCTTCATCCAAAATCTTAAGAACACAGTCTATCATAACTGTCATATTGAAATAGATGCTTACAGACCTCTAGACCATGAACCAATTGAGTTGTCAATTCCCATTGACTTCCTAAACACTCCACCAAATTCGTAGAACAAGATATTGCATTTCTAGATCTCACCGGACCTATTTATGTCACTCTATCACCTTTGAACATTTGCCAGAACTGGTTTTACTCATATGGCCATAACTTCTTCAAATCTTCATGCGAACCTCTCAAATCTTTACTGGATCACCTTTAGACACATATCTACAAACCCTTTGATGTACATCCTCTGATCTTCATCTTAGCTGGGATCTTCACTTCATAGAGCTTCACTGTCTTCACTGTTCTTCTCTGTTTCTGATAGGGCCAATTTTCTCAATATCCTCAGCATACAACTCATCGAATCCTTGACATCAATGCAACAGGAGTATGTTGACATCAATGACAACACCGGTTACGCCCATACTTGCAACAAAGTTGACAAGAAGAAAGCATCCACATCCATATCGAATTGTATGGTTGTAGAAGGACCATAGAGCTTTGGTCAATGAGCAGTGTTTAGTGAAGTTCAAGATTGGTGACTACTATGATGAGGTGTTGTGTGAAATCATACTGATGGATGCATGTCATATGTTATTGAGGAGGTCGTGGCAGTATGATAGGAGTGCTATCCATGATGGTCGTGCAAACACATACTCCCTAACAAAGGATGGAGTTCATCATAAGTTGCAGCCCTTAAAGGAGGTGGAAGAAAAGGTACGTAGTACTGCCAGAATTTGCTTGGTAGATGGTAGAATTTTTTTGGAGGGTATGAAGCATGAGTATCATTACTTTGCATTAATTCTTAAGATTAGTCAAGAGAAGTGTGAAGATGTACCAGCAAAAGTTTCAAATATGTTGGAAGAATTTCAGGACATTATCTTTGATAATGTACTAGAAGGTTTACCACCAGTGAGGAAGATAAGTCATCAAATAGATTTGATACCAGGAGCTAGTTTGCCAAATAAGGAAGCCCATAGAATGACTCCAACACAGAGTGAAGAGTTGAATAGACAAGTTCAAGAGTTGTTGAGGAAGGGATTGATAAGAGAGAGCCTAAGTCCATGTGTGGTACCTGCAGTACTAGTACCAAAGAAAGATGGAGAGTGGAGAATGTGTACAGACTCTCGAGCCATCAATAAGATCACGATCGAGTACAGATTTCCATTGCTCAGAATGGATGACATAATAGACTATTTGAGTGGAGCCAAGTACTTCACGAAGATTGACCTGAAGAGTGGGTATCACCAAATCTTATTAGAGAAGGAGACGAGTGGAAGACAACCTTCAAAACTAAAGAAGGTTTGTATGAGTGGTTAGTCATGCCATTTGGGCTAACCAATGCACCGAGCACATTCATGCGGCTCATGAACAAGGTACTGAAAGAATTTTTGGGAAGTTTCATTATTGTTTATTTGGATGATATTTTGATTTTCAGTAAGACTTGGGATGAGCATCTGATGCATATTAGAAGAGTTTTAGAGAAGATAAGGGAGGAGAAGTTGCTGATTAATCTGAAGAAATGTAGTTTTGCAAAGAAGGAGTTGGTATACTTGGGATTTGTTGTCTCAGAGGAAGGTCTTAAGATGGACCCAGAAAAAGTAAGGGCTATCATTGAATGGCCTATGCCAAGGAGTGCAACAGAGGTATGCTCTTTTCATGGTTTGGCAAGTTTTTATAGAAAGTTTATCAGGAATTTTAGTAGCATTTGTGCACCCCTAACTAAGACAATGAGAGGGGATCGAAAGAAGTTTAAATGGACTAAAGGAGTAGACAAAATCTTTGATACATTGAAGCAGCAAGTCATAGAGCAACCTGTTTTGGCACTTCCAGATTTCAATAAGGTGTTTCAGGTAGATTGTGATGCTAGTGGTAGTTCTATAGGAGCTTTTTTGAGTCAAGAAGGTAAGCCCATTACCTATTTTAGTGAGAAGCTTACTGATGCCAAGAAAAAGTATTTTGTTTATGATCAAGAATTTTATGCAATAGTTCAGGCTTTGAAGAAATGGAGACATTATCTGTTGCCAAAAGAGTTTGTTTTATACACTGATCATCAGGGTTTGCAGTATCTTAATAGTCAAGGAAAGTTAAATCAAAGGCACTTAAAATAGGTTGATTTTTTGTAGAGTTATACTTTTGTTTTGAAGCACAGGAGTGGGAAGTCCAATAGAGTTACAGATGCCTTGAGTAGAAGGCAAAATTTGTTGACAAAATGAAGATAGAGGTTGTTGGGTTCGATGAGCTCAAAAGTTTGTATCCTGAAGATCTAGATTTTGTAGAGGCTTGGAAAGCTTGTTTGGAACTTGTTACTTTGGACAGGACAAAATGGTTAGATTTCATAATCTAAGATCGCATGTTGTTTAGAGGAAGCCAGTTGTGCATTCCAAGGAGTTCCATGAGAGAGAACCTGATAAGGAGAAGCATAGTGGAGGATTGGCTAGGCACTTTGGTCAAGATAAGACCATTGCTATTGTTGGTGAAAATTATTATTGGCCATAGTTGTAGTAGGATGTGAGGAAATTTGTGCAGAGTTGCAGAGTATGTCAGATGGCGAAAGGAGAAAGTCAGAATATAGGTCTATATCAACCACTACATGTACCAGAGAGGCCATGGGATGATATTAGTATGGATTTTGTTCTTGGTTTACAAGGACACGAAGAGGACATGATTCCATTTTTGTGGTGATGGATAGATTCTCAAAGATGGCACATTTTATTCCTTGCAAGAAGACTAATGATGCTATTCATATTACAGAGTTATTTTTCAGGGAGGTGGTGAGACTACATGCTCTACCTAAGAGCATAGTTTCAGATCGAGATACCAAGTTTATTGGTTATTTCTGGAGGACATTGTGGAAGAAGTTGAAGACAAATTTGAATTTTTGTTCTACACACCATCCACAGACTGATGGACAGACTGAAGTGGTGAATAGGAGTTTGGGTAACCTACTACGATGCTTAGTAGGAGATAAGCCCAAGGGATGGAATTTGATTTTACCACAAGCAGAATTTGCTTACAATAATTCTGTCAATAGGAGTACTGGTAAATCACCATTCCAGATTGTATATGGGAATAGTCCAAGAAATGCTTCAAAGTTAAGGAAGCTGGACAAAGGAGAAAAGACAAGTGCCGAGGTTGAAGACTTTGCAGAACACATGAAGAATTTGCATGAAGAGGTGAAAAGGCACATTAATAAGATGAATATTCAGTACAAGGCTAAGGCAGATTAGAAGAGGAGATATAAGGAATTCCAGGTAGGAGATGAAGTCATGGTTCACTTGGGAAAAGAAAGGTTCCCAATTGGAACACACAATAAGCTAAAAATGAAGAAATTTGGACCATGCAGAATTTTGAAGAAACATGATTTAGGAAATGCATATGAGGTAGAGCTATCGAGTGGGATCAACATTTCCCCTGTTTTCAACATTGTTGATTTATCAGAATATCATGAAGGTGGAACAGAGGATGGACCAATAGAAGAATAGTGGAGTATTTTGGCATCTACTTCAACCAAGGAGATAGAAGAGATCTTGGATAGCTGTGTGGAAAGAAGTACTCAGAACATGCAATATGAAGAATATTTGGTGAAATGGAAAGGAAGGTCTATTGAAGATTCTTCTTGGTTATCTAAGGTAGAGGTTGACCGTTTAAGTTTTCCTCACACAAACACATGAGACGTGATAGGGTCACTTCTCAAATTACCCTAGGTGTCTAATGCAGGAGCATCCAGTGGTGTAAGGGCAATCTTGCATCACCCAAAAAAAGATGTTTTTCAAAATTGTTGATGTTCTTTCCATTTCTTTTCAAAATTTGTGGTTCTGGTTCCATAATCTCTTGAATAATGATGTAGAACTTTCAATTTTTCTAACCTGCTAAAAATAACAACCTGCTATTTTTAGAAAGTTTGTATTTGGGCACGGAATGAAGTAAAAATTTACAGGAAACTTCATAGCTGAAAAATAAGAGCTTTGGCGAAGGAATCACGCAAAGATCATTTGTGAGCTAAAAGATATTAAAGTTTTTGTTTCTCAAAAAATGTCAGAAAATTATTCAAACTCAGGTTTGAGGCACTAAACGGCCCCATATGGGCCTGAAAATGGCTGGAACTTGCAAATCTAGTTCTTAGCACATAAAGTACTCCATGATCTTTCTGACGCATAAAACAGTTTATCAATCAGACACCTGGATCAAAAGTTATGGCTTCCGGAAGTTGACATATTTTTGGAGGGAGATGCAAATTTCAAAATTAGGTAGTTGGAAGCCAAAAAAGGCTATTAATAACCATTTTTGGGAACCCTGGGTAGTAGTAGAGTTAAGGGGGAAAGTGTAGAGTCAAGAATAGGCGGGAACATAGAAACCCTATCTGATTTGGGGTTACAAAAGGTAGATGATTCCAGAGTCTAGTTAGAGGAAGTTGTAATGTGTTGTAGCCTATGGAGGGTTGATTCCTCTAATTGTACATTGAGCTTCTGTAATGTAATAAGTTATCCAAATCAATAAAGAAAATTCTATTTTTTGTGTGCAAATTCTATTGTTGTGTGTTTTATGATTTACCCCCTTCATTAGGAAAACATGGTAAATTTGAGGCATTATGGATGGGTCCATTTATCATCACTGGCAAATGTGGTGAAGATTCTTATTACCTAGAAAATATGAGTGGTGAAGTACAAGAATTGCCAGTGCATGGACAATTCTTGAGGTTAGGATTTCCATTACCCACCCTCCCCACCACCATTAGTCTACGTCCTAGAGAATATCTTCTGAATTCTTGCAATGGCTTCATGACCACTCATCCCCAGTCAGAGCCACTATTGGAACAAAATTTTAACCCTAAAAAATTTGATAAAAATCTATTTCCCGCCATCATGTTATCTCCAACATACTGTTTCAAATTTCCCCACTCAACCCTAATAAGTTCATATTTTATCATTTTAGCCCTAAAAACAAAAAAAATCGTATTAGAAAAGTACTTCCATGTCATTAGGTTCCCCTTAGATCTCTTTCGATAAAGAAAAAAAGTAAAGTATTGGGGGATCAGGGAGACTCACTTTGGAGTCTCTTCGATAATCCAAATGATCAGAAGGGCAAAGTACATAACTCAGCGATATATTAGATTGACATCAAAAAGTTGAAAGGACTAATTGATCAGAGTCTTAGAGTGAGTCTTACAAAGTCTCTTCGATATTCCAAAGACACAAAAGGCATATCAAAGGGATCGATGAATATCGGTGTGACACTCAAATGTGTCCAGCTGATAAAGTGATAAAGATTAAATCAAACATTTCAAAAAGAATCATTGAAGTATTGGGGTAACTCAATTCCTAGTCCCACTAATAAGCCACCAGTGATTATGAATAAAAGAAAAACATTAAGGATATTTCAGGATAACATCAGGATATCGAAGAGAGGGGATCTCTAGTCCCTTCGAAAAGACGAACCACATAATGAGTAAAGGGATATCGAAGAGACATATAAATATCAAAGATGCTTTTATAGGAGGGGATTTTACCATGACACCATCCAAGGCTAAAATCCTGAAGGTAATAAAATATCAAAAACATCTTAATGAAATTGATCATCCCAATAAAATAATGACAAGACATGCTTAGCGATGATCAAACGACCCTTATTCAAAAAATTAAATGTCCCTCCAATGACATGAAAGCTACCATGAAAAACCATTAATGTACAGAGATAGGTATATCGAGGCAAATCATAAGAGAATTTTAACAATTAAGCAAAGATGGTGAGCAAGGGCAGGACGTAGCGAAAGCCATAATTCAAGAACGAGAAGAAGATATCCAAGTAAGTACTCTAAGATTGAAGTTTACACCTTACTAGTTTGAATTACATTCACAAAAGTAGGAATTATCTTGAATAAGATTATATCATGGAAGAAATGGATGAAAACCCTATGGGCAAAAGGCAAAAACTAGACAAAAGGCACTTAAACCAAGATTTAATAGATCAGTGTCCGAGGTCAGGACAGAGATCTAGGAGAAATGCCTAGTTAAGTCCCCAAGTTGAATAATTAGAAGATATATACAAACAAGTAGGGGATATATGGACTCCAATGAGGGGATATGATCTTTTTCTATATCATTATAGGAAAATGCATAGGCATAAACCTATCTCGAATCCATGGAGATTGAACCTTGGAAAGCTTATAGTGCCAAATGTGTTTGTTAATGTGGAATTGTTGAAAGTAGTGGCCAAAAACTACAATCTGCAGACTTGCCCAGTTGAATTAAATAATGGGTCCAATTTTATCCCTATTACCAAAGATTATATATCAATGGTATTCTAGTTGGACACTAGTTTTGATGTAAAATTTAGAATCAGGGACTTATTGAATGAATATTACAATATGAGTAACAACTACAAAAGATGGAGATTACCTTTGCATAGGCCTCGAGATGAGGGGAATTGACTCAAGGTGTTTTTAGGGGTTGAGGATCCACCTTACTCTATAGAATTGTTTGAGGAATATTTCAAATGTACATACTATTATGTATGTCAATTGCTTGGTTTGGAAGCCTCCCTGTTCATGGAGGTTACACCAATGGTCCTGACTGCAGATGTGCAGAGTCAAGATGCACAATACGTGGACTATGCAGAGTACCTTACCAATGACCATCACAATGAATTGATTGCTATAAAAAATGGGAGTAGCAAATTCTAACATTACTCTTTGCTTATGCACCTTATCTTGTATGAGGGACAGAACATGTGTCTGTGGGATGAGTGTTTGAAAGTAAAGGATTTGGACAGAAATGGAGATATTAAACCTATACAGATGTGGACTGCTATATGGGATAATAGGTGTGAGAGATCCCACTACCTCTATTTTGAAGAGTATTTTGTAAAACCTGTATATAAACTGCTAGGTCATCCAGGTGATCACAAATTGTCAATAGAAATACAGAGGTTTCTGAGGCCAAAGGATAAAAATGAAAAGGGAAAATTAAGTCACAATTGGGGTGACTGGTAAGTTTATAATGACTGCACCAAGATAAGAGTTTTTGGGTATGAAGGACCAACTTTCTTGTCGCCAAAAACATGTCCAGATAATTTAGAGATAGTCAGGCAATTGGATTACTCTGATTTTATGCACCTTAAGAGTCATAAAAAATAGTCATTTATGCCTGGTACTCTATGTTTTGGAGATTTTACAGTTCTTTCTGATAAAGGATATCAAATGATCGATAACAAACTAGAACATTTCAGATTGCCATCAGGCAATTCAAGAGAAAACTTTGACCCAAAACATTTCATAAATGGTGTCAAAGTAAGCAAAAAATTGAAAAGATATTACCATGTTCTATTTGTTGATGATGATTTGATCAGAAATTGTGATGAGAACACAACAGTTGAAAAAAGAAGTTTGTATCACAAAATAATGTTGGCTAAGGCTTGGAAGGTAGCCAAAAACCCCACTTATATAGGAGCTTTTCTAAATGTTGATGATCCTATTGAAATATTGGACATGCTAATTGCACATGCATCAGATTTGACTATGAATGTTCCTCCTCATGTTTTTGAGAGAAAAGGAAAATTTGTCAAAGAGACACAAGCTGAGTGTGAGATACCATTGGGTCATGTTTCCCCACAACCTACACTAGACATCAGTTTCTCTTTTGATACCACTAACATGCAGAGGATGAAGAATTTGATATGGGAAATGAAGATGTGCAGAGCTATGAGCCTCTAATTCAAAAATATGAACCTCCTGAGGATAGAGAAAAGGTCGACATGGAAGCCCCTGATGAGTTGTCAGAAGACAAGATACATGGCAAGTCAAAAATTTGTTTCAGATGATGATTTTATCAAAATCCCTAAATTCAAAGCCTTGCTATATGAATACAAAGGCAAACATGCCAGAGAAAGGATGAAAGATATTACTCCTAAGGTATAGGATGAGGTGTTTGTTGGTAAATAGATTTGTCACTGTGAAATAACCTTTGAAAATGACTCGTTGCCCTTTGAGCAGTGACTAAATTGTCCCAACAGTTGGAGAGATCATGACAGAGCAACGATCTTCCTCTGTGTTTGAGAGGGGAAGCTCCCTCGTATGATGGGGGTATTTGTGGTTTTGCTGTACTTTTAACTTGAAAGTACAGAAAGGAGGAAAAGGAAAATAACAGGAGAAATGGGCATGTAGACCCTTGTGGTATATGTACGAAAACCAACAGGAGTTTCACAATCTTATTGAAAAGTAAGAGGGGGTTTCACCACAAAGCTAGAAACCACTTTCCTAAACTCCATGATGAATTTCATGACACATATGCAACAATGATGAAGAAAGATGGCAAATCTCAACATACGAAGAGATAATTTATCTTAACACTTTCAAATCAGGATACCGAGACATGATTGTGCTTCATCACCCCAATTACATGCTTCAATGGATAATTTGATTTACACAAATACATAGAAAGATCACCAATTTGACATACGAGAAACTAGTAATCATAACTCAAAAATACATCAAGAACATACGAACTGAAATGCATTCTTTATTATCTTTTCGAAATTATACAATTCCAAAAGTAAACTATACAATGTGTAAGACCAAAAATATTCCAAGAAGTTTCTTCATAAGTTCCCCTTTTAAAAGTTCTCTCTAAAGAGTCCCCCCCTTTTACATTTGAAATAACCTCATATTTATAGGCATTTTCCCATAACCACCTAGTAACCACTTTGTAACTACCTCACAACTACCTAATAACTACCTTTTTGAAATACAAAAATATAATGAACCATATTTTTGGTTATATTTTATACCACTTTTCCAGAAATATGGTTTGTTTTCTAACTTTTAGTTACAAGTGACATAAGTCACTTTTACAAAAAGGTAATTAAAAACTTGTAAGCTTTGAGTTGTCAATTTTGCTAAGTCCTTTCCATCTCCATTTGCTCCGTTCAGTGGCCAAACCTCACCAAATGTTGAAAACTTCTTCGGATACCTGAATCTTAAACTCCTGTGTTCGTACATACAAAGCCTAGATGAAGAGAACAGTTGCACATTTTTCTGCTATGATACAATCATGAAATTCCATTGCCATCCTCTACTCATACAACTCATGTCAGCGTACAAACTATTAGGGCATTTGAAAATACATCTAATAATCTTTCTCAGCTATTTGTTCATGCATTGTTCATAAACACATTTTAACAAAGGTCAGACTTTACATCCAATACATTTGCTTGGAAGTTTTCAAATCCTTTCGAACAAAATTCATTCCACATACATGTTTGCCAAGGCATTCCTCTATTCACATTATGGTGAACAACTACATGCAACTGTCGAACTTCCAATGTTATGGAATAATTTTTGGGCTCTGACAAAGTTTCAAGAAAGTTGTTGAAGGTGATGTTAGTTTTATTACTCTCGTAACCTCTTGATGAACATATAACATTACCCCGGTGAGCCACTATGAATTTGTAGACTTTGAAACCTCCTTTACACACTTTTCATCCAAAGAATTTGGCAAGTCATCTAAACATATTGTATTCACATTTGACATAGCTTCATCGATATGTTTAATTGAAGTCTGTACAAATCTACCTTCACACTCTTGTCACATCACAACCAGCTATAGCATTTCATTTTTACATACATTTAAATACTTTCATAGTAGCTTGATGTGTTCTAAACTGTAAGAATGCAAATTAATGATTTTGTCCTTCATTTTGTCTCATCTGTTAAAGCAATTTCTTCAAAATTCTTAATTCCATAGTTCTCCATATGGCAACTTCCTTTGACCATGCCTTGCAAATTTTGAATCTTTTGATGCTTCACCAATAATCTTATCCAAAACTCTATCCTTCAAATCAGAGTCACCTGCTTCGAAAAGTCATGATTTTCATATAATCATCCAAAAGATTCTTGATGTTAGAATGGTGTGATTCTTCATTTAGTGTATTTTTGAATATGTCATTCAATATTGATTTGGTATATCTATGATGGAGCCTCATTGAGATAGGTAAATGTTTTTGACAATAAGATGAACCCCTCTTAGCCCTGTGGGAACATTATCCATAATGATTGTGGCAACTTCCAATACAATGGGACCAATTTCTATTCTTGTTGGAGGCTTTAGCGGCAGGCATTTTTGGTAGTGAGAAGTTGTTGTCATTGTCAATTTTCTGAGATATGCTTCCATGCATTGTTTCCATGTCTGAAAAAGGTGGAGAACTTGTCTTGTTCTGAGCCTCTGTGTGGCAAAAGATCAGTTGAAGTCAATACCATTTTTTTTTTTAAATTGTGCTTTTAATGGACACTCATATCTTCTTTTAAAGAGCCAAAGAGGCTGTGGTTTGGAAGAATGAAAACAAAGGTAGTGACATTTGGCTCCATGCCTGTAAGTTATATATTTTTTTTAGGCAGTATCTACGGCCTTTTTCAAGGAATCCATTCCATGTGTATGCTGCATTTATTGTATTCGACAAAACCACATTTATTTGAGGCATGTTTTCAAACCATTCATGAGCATTGTCTATATGCTTCCACATTTTGTATATATGTCCGCCATGGCATTGCAACTACAATATCTGTTAGAAATCTTCTTAAAACTTTCATGCAAACTCATTCTTCGAGTATTCCTGTGATCATTACATTCCTAAAGCCACATTTTGTCAAAAGGTTTGTGTGCTACGTAAAGGCTGTGGAATTTTAGCTTTATACCAACCAACCGCTCTTACTTATAAGTTTCAATAACCTTTTCAACAAACATATTTGTATATAGCCTGCAATCAGAATGATTCATGCCTTTTGTCTATACTCACATTTTGCGTACATTACTAACAGAGTATCTCCACCTATAGTGTTTATGTGTTGAGGGATATCCACATCCTGCTTCAAAAACTCCCATTTCAGCAAGCGGACAAGGTAGTTTCGTAGACTTTGGGTTTACACCTGCCAATTGTATTTACCTTGAAAGGTTCTAAAGTCTTTCCAACAAATCCATTTTGTACCTATCACGTAGTCATTGTATTCTATGAAAATGAATTCATTGAGGCATTCTGTCAAACAGTTCAAGTGCGCTATAAATCCTTTGTGAAATTTTGCATTACACTCGTTGCTGCATTTTCTTGTGAGTTTCTATAAACTTTTCAACGAAGCTATTTTTGTGGATTCTCTATAATCATTGTAGTCTATAAGACCATATTACTTTTAGGCATTATGTCCAGCCATTCCCATGCTGCATCTATGCTTCCACACTTTATAGACAGACCACTTTAAATCTTGCTTTGATGGACATCCATATTCTGTATGCTTTAGGCAGATGTCTACACGGGTTGTGAAGTTGGGCTTCAACACAACCATTTTGAGGATTCTTCTATCATTGTAAACCATGAGGCTTCATTCTTTGGACATACATATTCAAAGGCTCCTGTGCCGAGTCTATGCTTTCACATTTCACAAACTATAAGATATGGTAAAGCTCCATTGATTATGCTTTAAGGTTTTGCATGCAGTTTTGCCAGGGCAGCTACTTGGCTTTCAAACCTGCCCGTCACATTTGCTTGGAAGTTTTGAAAGCAATTTTTTAAAAAAAACAAAACATTATGCGTAGAGTCTGCAATCTTTGAGGCATTTAGTTAAACAGTTCATAGACATTGTCTATGCTTCCACATATTACATACAAGCCATTATGCTTTGATGAACATCCGTACCCTATTGTGAATGGATGATGCTGTCGAAGGTATTGGAGTCAGGTTTTGAACCTGCCGAAATGCATTTTCTTGAAAGTTTCAAAAATCCTTTTGAACATATCACTTCTATGCATATCTTGTAATCATAGTAGTCTATGAGAGCACACTTCTTTGCGGAATTTGAATAGTTCTCGCACTTTATCTACGCTTCCACACTTTGAATATAAGTTTGCTATGGCACTTGCAACTGTTGCATCGGACAAAGATCCACCTTCAATTATGCTCTCATTGATATTATACTCGATTCCAAAGCTCCCAATTTGACATGGGTTGGGAGGATGCAGGTGAAAGTCATGGAGCTCAGCTTCGTACCAGTTAATTGCATTCACTTTGAAGGTTTTTAATGCCTATGCCTCACGATAAAGATTCATTTTATGCTTCTTGGGTAGTTATACTAACTATCAATTTGAAAGTTAGACTTTTCTAAACCTCAAGTTGCATCAAGTTAGTGAAAACTAAAAGTACACCCCTACTTTGCCAAAAGTGAAAGTAGATGTTCACTTAGCTGAATTTAAAAGTGGACGCCAACTTATCAGAATTCAAAAGTTGATGTGATGTTTGCCAAAAGTACGAGTTGACATGAACTTTCAGTTTTTCCTAAGTAGGCCAAAAATAACTTCTTTTTTTGAAAGCAAACTCTCCACTTAGCCAAATTCACAGGTGATACCTGTTCAACTTAGGCAAATTTGCAACTTGTGAACTATGCAGGAGTGAGAAATGGTGAAAAGTACATAACTTTCAACTAGAAAGTCAGATTGTCATGAAATCTTGTCACATTGTCCGTATTAACATTATAAATCTCTGTGCCAAACAATTTTTCTCTAGCCTTTACAAAAAAATACAATTTTCTTGTTTCTGCCAATCGCCCGCTGAAAAATTAAAAGTTTAAAATCTCTCAAACCATAAGACTTCTTGACCTGAAAAGTTGCCACAGTAGGTGAAATGGAGTCACGAACACTGCCATAAACATTATTTTGTACCATCCATCATAGATTTTTAATATTTAATTATTTTCATAAAATGCCACAAACTAGATAAGTGTGCCCGAGAAACTCAGTGAAATGATGGGTGTCTCTGCTCCAAAATGATGTTGTTATGCAAAGTTCAATGTAGGGAAATAGATTGTGACATCTCAGAAATAAGTTATCTCAATGACTCATGTAGGAAAAATGTGACACTGGTGTTTTGTAATCGAAAGGTGACTCTGGAGAAAGGGTTCAAGCATGGTTAGACTTGACATTTTGACACAAAAAGTTTAAATTTGGAAGTGTTGAAAACAAGGCAAACAATGTTGTAAGAACTTCAAATAGAAATTGATAGAGCAATGGAGATCATGACTCTAGAAAAGGGAAGAGAATTTCTTAAAGAAGCAGGGGTAATGCTAGTCTCTGGATGGGATATGACATCTGCCATTGTTTTTGATACTTTCAAAAGAAATCAAGATAAAAAAATTGCAGCTAAGTATTAAAGGCCTAGATAAGATCAAAACAGGGTCTGGATATCATCCTGACAAAGCAAAATTGCTAATATGGGCACTATATCCCCCAAAATAGAGGCCTCAAATCATTGATAATCCAAATGAGGTGTTTGGTCATCTCATGATCCAACGAATTGGGGATACAGATCCTCTTGAGACTGCTAACTTAAATGTGAATGTTGTCAAATTTACAAAAGCTCAAATTGAGCAACTTTTAGAAAGAATAATGCATACATGGCAGAGAATGCAAAATTAAGGCAAGAGGTTTCCACTTATAAAGATAAGTTGCCAGCATTATCAAGCAGCTATTCACCTTATTTATAAGCTGATAAAAAAGTGGTAGAGGCAAGAGATGATGCCAACTATTGGAAGATCAAAGCAGAAAATTTTCAAAAGAAGAATGACCAATTTGCAACTAAGATGAAAGCTGCTAAATATAACATAGCTTCAGAACTAATCAAGAAGAGGTTTGAGAAAATGATGAGGAATAGTGACAAGATATGGGAATTGCATAAAAGGACGCACAATGCTTACCAAGAGCATAAGAGACTGCACCTCAGAATGTTGGAGAAGAAGGAGGAGTTAAAAGCCAAAACAAATGTTTAAAGAATATGATAGCCTAATCAGTGAGCATGAAAGATTCAATGCCCTATTAGCAGAAGATTTAGGTGATTTTGATCAACATTTGGATATGGAATTTCCTAGTTTCTTCGACTTTAAAGGCAATTTACAGTAGAATGATAGTTGGAAAGATGAATTGATTCAATTGTTACCAACAACTCTTGAGAAGATAAATAATGAAGACAGAGTAGTAGAGACTACACATATATGCCTTGACAAGATCTTCACTCTAGAATTAGTCATGAGTGATATAATCTATGCAGATACTTACACTGCTCAAGAGTACATCAATTACATCTCTAAGATAAATTTGATTATTTCTAGAGCAGCATGAAGGGGTCGGGTAAAATGAAAATGAAATTTTTTGATATTTTGTGATGTATTGCATTAGCAATCATAATGGGCAAAGCATATTCGACAGATATTGTAGCATTAGAGAGGAGGAATTTGCTAGACCAATGGTCACGGGTGCTCCACGATGATTAACCGATTCAGATCTTGGTCAAGTGCTTATGCCCATCTTATCTATTTCTTAATTATGTTTTAGTTGTCAAAAGGTGTAATTTATGAATAGTCATGTTGTGTCGGGTTGAATCTTGTCACTTCCCATATATATAAGGGAAACCAAGGCCTATGTTTATCATCATCATTTGCAGAACAATTATTATATAATATAATATCTCTTTTAGTCATATTTCAGAAGCATGATACAAAACTTTAATGATATTTTAATAATATAATGGGCAAGATGGTTTAAATCTTTGGATATATCTATGGTGTTCTACTATTCTATTAATATTCAATCTTATGAGTTGGTTGACCATCTCCACATTGAATTTTTCCAGTTAGTTAAATCAATTAGATTTATCAAGGCACATTTGTTGTCTCTGTGTGGTATGCTTGGCTGGTTTCTATATGAAGTTGATTTAAGTCCATCTAAATGATTTATATTTATTGGTCTCTAACCTAAGTTAAAATCCTTTAAATAAATCATCTTAGTTGATTTCCTTCAAAGTAGAATTAAATTCCTTTCCGACAACCACAGTAATTTAGAGAAATATCAATTGGATTTTTAAAGAAGAGTCTAATAACCAATATTCTTGTACATTTACACAAAGTATAAACATTCAAAAGGTGCCAAATGGTCAGAGTTAAGTCAAGTAGATAAATTTGTAAATAATACAAATCTTGACCCCATTCACCCAATAGAGTTAGGCACTAGTCATATTCACCATAAAACAATATTTTACCAAACTTTATTCACATATTCAAAATATCAACTTTAGTATTAGGAATAACTTCAACCTTATATCTAACTCACATCCATATGCCACTATGAGTAGATCACTTAGGTTATACAAATTTGCATTAACCATCAAGGTACACCCACCTAGGTCTAGCAGAACCTAAAGAGAAGGTGGTTTTATTCATATTAGCCCTGTTCTAGTTAACCAAAAGTGTTAAGAGAGTTTGGCATCCTCTTAAGGTTAATAACCTATGTTTTTGAGACCTAACAGTCTCATCACGAAACAGTTAGAATGTGCTTATAGAAGAGTATAGACTTATTCTATACGTGTCTAAATTAAGACTCATTGGTTAATGCTATGAGTTATAATTCCTTTACTTTCTTAAGTGTAATATAATAGGATTGGTGTTTGACACCTAAGCTCATATGGATAATAAGAGCTATTAATCCTAATGAAGCTAATCTACTCTATTAAGGCATGGTATGCCTTGAGTACCATGAAATCAACATCGTCATATGTGATGATTTACTATAAAAAATGTAAACCATGGGAGACCAAGGTGGTCAAAATGGTTGAATTTGATATGGAATGAAAATGAATAAGGTGACGAGGAGTCACTAGTTCCTCATTACGAAGATAACCTATTTGTTAGAGGAAATATTATCAACTATATTAAACTACTAGTAATCCAATAGCTCAATGAAATATGATGCAAATCAAATAAACAAATATATAATACCTTGAAGACTGATTTACCTCGAAGCTTCCATTGTCGCCTATCTTGAATTGATCTTGTTGATGAATAAAGCTCTTAGAAGTGTGCACTTCCTCGCTGTTGAAGATGACAATACTTGAATGGTTGTAGTTGGATAATACAATGGAGATTACCTACAATGCAACTCTTATGAAGATGAGAGATGGATGATTGAAGACATGATTGTGTAGATATGAGTAAAATGGAGATATTGCAATGAGTAGTATGGATGCTTTGCCAAAGGTACGCTGGTATAATTCCAGTAGAGTAAGTTTGCTATAGCTTGTGGATGATAGAATGAGGGTATGAGCTTCCTTTTATAGGCCAAGGAGGGGCCAAATCCATGTGTCAAGATCTTAACAATGGAGAAGATGTCTTGAGAGGTGTACGGTGAGGATTGAATTGGTTGAGATGAGGCAGAGAAAAAGGGAAGATGTTCCTCTCACCTTGACATGGAGGAGAGAAAGGTGTGACATGAGTCCACATGTCACAAGGCTCACAATGACCAAAGAGAGAAGGTCAAACAAGGAGACCATTCATGGGACAAGTGTCTCAAAGCACCCTTTGACCATGGTGACATGGAGAGACCATGCCCTTTGGAATAGGGACAGTTAGAGAAACAATAGGACATGTTGGTGAGGGAAAATAGATTAATTAAATATTAAAATATTTAATTACATGTGCAACAAGGTGAGGTGGATGTGTGACATGGAATTATGAATGAAGACTTCAGAATAGGATGATTTGTGATTAAATAATTTGATTATTATTTAATGAAGGAATGACATTAGAAGAATAGGTTTAATTGATTTAATTAAATAAATTGATATTTATTTAATATTTGGACTATTAATGATGAACGTGAATCAAATAGATAAATTGATGAATTTATTAAATGATAGAAGAATGGGAGTTAAATAAATAATAAATATTTATTTAATTTGTCTTTGCCTTTTTTAGGTGTATACATTTTGCCTCTCTTTGAGACAATGTGTTTTAACACGTTGTTTCAAAGAATAAAAATTTTCTGTGATTGATACATGCCCCAATTTGCCCCTGATATAGGTTTATGATGCCAGGATGCCCCCTCGAGAGATTGGACGGGAAGAAATTGATGATAGGATGACAGACAATCTCATGATGAGATAGTTTGAACAATAGGTTGACTAGATAGATGGATGAAGAAATTGGTTGACCTAGAAGAAAAATTAGATGAAAAATCATGCCCCAGCATGGACAAGGTCAAGCACCTCCCATTAGGGTTTCATGCGCTATATATAGGAGTGTGGGGTCACATTCCTGTTGGGAATTAAGGTGTCTCAACCTTGGTAATTCCTTGCATTATTTTGATTGTATTTATTTATTCATTGCCTATGATGTAAATTAATTGTAAATTCTATATTGTCATTTTGTGGGATGTGGCACGGTGATGTGTCATCCTACATGGAAGATAACAACTTGTAATTTTGTCCTCATATGAGGAGATAGGTGTCCCACTTTGTGGTAGGAGTATTTTTCCATGTGTCGGCATCTTGGATGTTGTGTAAGGGAATGTTGACTGAAACAGTTATGACAGATTCCTATGACGAAGTTATGACATGTAAGATTCAGAAATAGAAGCTTGTAAGATAGGTGAAGACATGTGTCGAGAAGCATCTTTGAAAAAGGAATATTTGTGTACCCCAAGGTGGACTATGACATGTTGTAAGAGAATATGCTATTTATATCTTGTGTATGACAGATTCTCTTACAACTGTAAGTTGTAACTTCTATGACAAATTCTATGACGGTTGTAAGAGTCGTAAGAGCATCTGTCATAGCCCATTTTGGAAATAGGTGACCTCTTTGGGATGGGGGTTGTAGACAAGTGTTAGATGCATCTTACAATGTTGACCAAGTGTCCATAGGCATGGGTTTTGGGCCATGAGGCCAAGTTGGATGCCCATTCCAAGATAGAGCCAATTTTGCCTTGTATATTCTATATAAACAGGTGCTTTAAGGAGGAGTTGTAGTTTGTGATTGATAGGTACTGATATGCTGCCGGATTGACTCCAGACATGAGTGTCGAAGACTATTGAAGCTTGCATTACAAGTGTATTGTAAACCATATTCAGTTTTGATAATACATTGTGCAGGTTTCTGAGTGTGGGGTTTTTCACCTGATAAGGGTTTTCCTCACATTATATCTTATCTCTCTTCTTCTGTCTTCTTTTTGGTTCTATGTGTATTACTGCAATATCTCTGTTATATGTTTCATGTTGCTGTAATTATAAAGATTAAATTGAATTTGCATAGCCCTCCCCTCATTAGATTAGTGTAGGAAGCGATTTCTACACACCTAGCATCCTTTCAGTTGGTATCAGAGATTGATCACCTTTGGTCCTAGTTGTTGGGTAGGGATTTTTTGAGCTAATCTTAAGTTGAGTGGGAGTCTGTACAAAGTATTCTAATTCTTATTGCAGCAAGGAGATGGTAAGCACATCTAAAAGGATAGAGGTGGAGAAATTCAATGGCACTAATTTCGAGCTATGGAAGCTCAAAATGGAAGACATACTTGTTGATCGAGACCTCTGGGAAACTATTAGTGGAACAAAACCTACGGCAATGTCACAAGCTGATTGGGATCTCAAGGATTGGAAGGCTAAGGGTCTCATAAGACTTAGTCTTGTTGATTCTATGCTATTAAATGTCCATGAGGAGGCTACTGCAAACTTGCTTTGGAAGAAGTTGGGAGATGTGTATCAAGCCAAATCCCTAGTTAACAAAGTTTTTATGAGAAAGAAGTTGTATTCTCTTCGAATGGAGGATGAAGGATCCGTTGCAGAACATATGAATGCTTTCAACATGTTGGTTGCACAATTGACATTCATTGGTGTGAAGATGGAGGAGGAGGATCGCTATATGACCTTGCTTTGTTCTTTTCCAGACTCATGGGATCACCTTGTTATGGCTATTGGAAGTACCACATCCACATTCAAAATGAATGTAGTAGTTTCTTCACTGTTGTTTAAAGAGATGCAGAGAAAGTCTTTTGAGGCATCCAAAGAGGCTCTTGTAGTTCGTGGAAGACCCAAGGAGAAAGGGAAAAAGAAGGACAAGAAAGTTGAGAAGGGTATATCCAAATCCTGTGGAAGATCCAAATCTCCTAGAAAGTCCAAGGCTCTCTGTTGGAACTGTGGAAAAACTAGGCATTTCTGAAAGGAATGCAAAGAGGAAAAGAAAAAGAAGAAGAAGAACCCAGATTCAGATTCTGACAAGTCACAAGATGATGGTGATGCTTTCATCGCAGCCCTTGAAACCCATGCATCTGATGATGTGTGGCTGATTGATTTTGGTGTATCATTCCACATGACCTCGCATCGAGACTGGTTCACTAAGTATGAGGAGTTTGATGGTGGAAGAGTGTACCTGGGTGACAACTCTCATCTGAATATTGTTGGTCATGGAAGAATCTCTATCCAATTCCCTAATGGATGAGCAAAGGGGATCTTTGGGGTTATGCACATCCCAGGCTTAGCACGGAACATGCTTTCTGTAAGTATGTTGAATGATGCAAGTGTGCAGGTTGTCTTTTCGAAAGAAGGATGCAAGATGACTAGAGGAGCTATGGTGCTTGATAAGGGTACTATGAGAGGTACTTTGTTTCAGCTGGAGGCATGTATTTCACAATGCAATAGTTCTTCTGACTCAAGAAAGAGGACTGCAGTCACTTCATCCCCACAATCTGAACGAGCAGTGAGAAATCTATTGTATCTAGTCCTGATGGTTGTATTCATGCCTTGGAAGTTAAGCTTCCTACTGAAAAGACAATGTTATGACATAAAAGATTTGACCACATTGGTGAGAAGGGTCTTAGAACCATGAACAATAAAAACCTCATTGAGGGGTTAGATGATTGTAATCTTGAGTTTAACTTTTATGAACATTGCATATATGGAAAACAAAATCATGTTTAGTTTTACTCGAGTTCTCATAAGTCTTATGGTGTGTTGGACCTTGTTCATTCTAATGTATTTGGTCCTGTTAATGTTCCTTCATTAGAAAAATCTATATATTTTGTATCTTTCATAGATGACTACAGTAGAAGGACATGGATTTATTTTCTCAGAAGAAAATCTGAAGTCTATAGTAAGTTTAAGGAGTTTAAAGCCTTTGCTGAAAATCAGACTGGTAAAAAGATTTAATGATTGAGAACTGACAATAGTGGTGAGTTCTGTTCTACAGAATTTGATAAATATTGCAAGGAACTTGGGATTGAAAGATATAATACAACTCCATATACCCCGCAACAAAATGGAGTTGCAGAGAGGATGAACAGGACACTAATGGAGAAGGCTAGGAGTATGCTTAGTGGAGCTGGCCTAGAACAAAAGTTTTGGGCTGAAGCTGTTGCCACTGCTTTCTATCTTGTAAATAGATCTCCTACATTAGTTCTTGTTGGTAAGACACCCATGGAGGTGTGGTCTGGTAGAAATCCTTCAATAAGGCATCTTCATGTTTTTGGTTGTGAGGCATATGCACATGTGCCTAGGGAGAAGTGGTCAAAATTGGAGAACAAGGTTGTTAAGTGTATCTTCATTGGCTATAGTGTCAGTGTGAAAGAAAACAAGCTTTGGGATCGTGTGGCTGAAAAAGTGTTGTATAGCAGAAGTGTCATCTTCAGAGAGATAACAACTTCTTCCACTATTTTATAGCCAAAAGAAAAATAAAAGAAAGAGGATGTTCAGTTCCCTACTACCCCTGAGAAGACTGAACAAAAAGACAATGTTGGACTTGATGATGAGGAGAGTTCTAGCAGCTTTGAAAGCTCAGATGAAGAAGGTGAATCTCAACCTCAGGTCCTGAGGAGGTCTACACAAATAAGAAAGCAACCTGAGAGGTTTGGTTATACATTGCTTGATTCTAGTTGTGCTTTTGCTTTGCTTACTAACAGTAATGAACCTAGAACTATATCAGAGGCTATGGGTATGAAAGATGCAGGTTCCTGGAAGGAGGCCATGGAGGATGAGATGGCTTCTTTGGAAAAGAATCAAACTTGGTACTTGGTGCCTTTGCCTCCTGGACAAAAACCTGTTGGATGTAAATGGGTGTTCAAGAAGAAATTTGGTGCAGATGGCAATGTTGAGAAGTATAAGGCCAGATTGGTTGTGAAGGGGTATTCACAAGTGGAGGGTATAGATTATGGTGAGATCTTCTCTCCCGTTGCAAAGATGACATCCATTTGATTCATGTTATCTCTTGTAGCTACTTATGACTTAGAGGTAGAATAGATGGATGTGAAGACAACTTTCCTTCATGGTGATTTGGAGGAAGAAATCTAGATGTCACAGCCAGAACATTACATGGTGAAAGGTAAAGAAAATTTGGTTTGCAAGTTAAAGAAGTCTTTGTATGGTTTGAAGCAGTCTCCTAGGAGGTGGTATTTGAAGTTTTATGCCTTTGTGTTGTCAATTGGATTTGTGAGATTGAAATCAGATCACTGTATGTATTATAAGTTTGATGGTGATTGTATTCTCATTGTTGCATTATATGTTGATGATATGTTTCTCATTGGGAAGGGTAAGAATATGATTTTTGATTTTAAATCTTAGTTGTCAGCACAATTTGAAATGAAAGATTTAGGGGCAGCCAGGTACATTCTAGGAATAGAAATCAGAAGAGACAGAGCTAACAAAAAACTTTGGTTAAGCCAGAGTAAGTATGTGAAGACCATGTTGGATAGGTTCCGCATGGCAGATTGTAGACCATTATGTGTTCCTGTTTCTTTGGGGACAAAGTTGTCTGTTAATGATTGTCCAAAATCTCCTAGTGAAGTGGACATGAGTAGAGTACCTTATGTTAGTGTTGTTGGTAGTTTGATGTATGCTATGGTCTACACAAGACCAGACATTGCCCAAGCAGTGGGAGTCCTTAGTCGATTTATGGCTAATCCTGGACGGATACATTGGGATGCAGTGAAGTGAGTGTTTAGATATTTAAGGGGTACTTCCAAGTATTCCATATGCTATCATGGTAATGTTACAGGACTTCCACATTCTATTGATATTCATGGATTTGTGGATTTAGATTGGGCAGGTGACATTGACAGCAAGAGATCCACCAGTGCTTATGTGTTTACTCTGTTTGGTGGTGCTATTAGATAGATGAGTAAGCGACAACCTATGGTTGCTTTGTCCATGATAGATGCTGAGTATATGGTAGGAACTCATTCTTATAAGGAAGACATTTGGCTTAAGAGATTGCGTTCATATATCGGTGTTGATGCAGGTTAGATTACAATCAGTTGTGACAGTCAGAGTGCAATTTGCCTTGCAAAGAATCCAACTTTCCATGCCAGAACAAAGCATATTGATGTTTAGTTTCAAGTCATACGAGACATGGTAGAGGATGGGAAGGTAAATTTGGAGAAGGTAGATACTTTGAAGAATTTTGTAGATGCATTGATGAAGCCAATTAGCACAGAGAAGTTCAAATGGTGTTCGGAGTCTATGGGCCTCTCGGCCTATAGCAGTTAAATCATGTTATTCTATTAGCTCTTACAAGGTGTTTGACAAGTGGGAGATGTTGGGAATTAAGGTGTATCAACCTTGGTAATTCCTTTCATTATTTTGATTATATTTATTTATTCATTTCCTATGATGTAAATTAATTGTAAATTCCATATTGTCATTTTGTGGGATGTGGCATGGTGATGTGTCATCCTACATGGAAGATGACAACTTGTAATTTTGTCCTCACATGAGGAGATAGGCATCCCACTTTGTGGTAGGAGTATTTTTCCATGTGTCAGCATCTTGGATGTTTTGTAAGGGAATATTGACCAAAATGGTTATGACGGATTCCTATGACGAAGTTATGACATGTAAGAGTCAGAAATAGAAGCTTGTAAGACAGGTGAAGACATGTGTCAAGAAGCATCTTTGAAAAAAGCATATTTGGGTGCCCCAGGGTGGACTATGACATGTTGTAAGAGAATATGCTATTTATAGCCTATGTATGACAGATTCTCTTATAGCTATAAGTTGTAACTGCTATGACAAATTCTATGACGGTCGTAAGATTCGTAAGAGCATCTGTCATAACCCATTTTGGAAATAGGTGACCTCTTTGGGATGGGGGTTGTAGACAAGTATTAGATGCATCTTACAATGTTAACCAAGTGTCCATAGGCATGGGTTTTGGGCCATGAGGCCAAGTTGGACGCCTATTCCAAGATAGAGCCAATTTTTCCTTGTATATTCTATATAAACATGTGCTTTGAGGAGTTGTAGTATGTGATTGACAGGTATTGTTATGTTGCCAGATTGACTCCAGACATGAGTGTCGAAGACTATTGAAGCTTTCATTGTAAGTGTATTGTAAACCATATTTAGTTTTGATAATACATTGTGCAGGTTTCTGAGTGTGGGGTTTTCATCCGATAATGGTTTTCCCCACGTTATATCTTGTCTCTCTTCTTCTGTCTTCTTTCTAGTTCTATGTGTATTGCTGCAATATCTCTGTTATATGTTTCATGTTGTTGTAATTGTAAAGATTAAATTGAATTTGCATAGCCCTCCCCTCATTAGATTAGTGTAGGAAGCGATTTCCACACACTTAGCTTCCTTTCAATTCCTAGTCATTTTCACACTTGTCCTTGAGAGAGATCCTAGTGAAGACTGGCGCCTTTTGAGCACAAAGCAATTAGCGAAGATTCAACAGTTTCCTATTGAGCTTCATTGATTCGAGAAGATCTGACAATTTAACCATCCAGTAGACTACGGGCTGCTGATAAGTACTACTTTGTTTCTAGGTTAGGGTCATTAATGATAGCATTAAATGTAGCTCAAAGTTGTAGGTTTTAAATGCACTGAAAGGAAGACCTGCACATATGATGTGCGATATATTGCATATGACGCGATTCTATGCATATGACATCAGAATTGATGCATATGCAATTTTTTCGCAAATGAAGCACATTTTTGTGCATATGAAATCCTGATGCACATGTAAAGAGGTATGCTGTGCATGTAATGTTTTACTGCGCTTTTGATATTTGTCAGCGCATGCAAGATCTGCTGTGCAAATGAATAGTAGTCTTGTGCAAGTGAAATAAAGCTACGCATTCAAGGTAGATCTACGCATATGAGTTAAATATGCACTTTTGATAGTTAGAACTATGCATCTGACCTTTGTTTATCAAAATACTTAGAGATTTGACGAAGTTGGTTGTGCGATTGATGTTGGTAAACTAATAGGTCATCTCTGAGATTGATAGAATCTCCAAAGAGATGATAGTATTGCTTTCCTATTGAAATAACTAAGCTTTTGATATTGGATAGATAGATTTGTAGTTTAGTCAATTTTGATTGATTAATGCGTGTTTGCTTGATTGCAGGAGTTAGATGATGTTCTCATGTCGAGAGAGCAGTTTCCAGTTACATAGATGCTAAGGCCTTATCTTACTGAGACTGATCTACTTATACTTGGATTGGATGGATTGTCTTTTGTTTGCTTCATGCCTGAGATTAGGGCAAATCTCAGCATGCTAACTACATTGGTTGAGAGGTTTCACAGTGAGGATAGGACTTTTCATCTTCCCACTGGGGAGATTACAGTTACCCTAAAGGATGTCCACATGATTCTTCACATACCTATTGATGGAGAGCTCATGGAGTACAAGCCGCAAACTAGGGCAGGGTTGGATGAGTGCAGATGGGTATTTGATGATGACAGCATCAAGGGTACTGCTCGATCAGCTGGGCTGACATGCTGGCTTACTATGAGCTGCTTCCTTTAGTTGTGGCAGGTTTGATCAGAGGTATTGTGTGCCTTGACAGATAATCTCATGGATTTGCAGTTGGATGGGGTCAGGTGTTAGAACGGATTATGACTGAGGGTACTAGATATGCCTGGGGAGTTTGCATCCTTACACACTTGTATCATGATTTACACAAATTTGTATATGATGGTTCTTCTAGCTTAGCTTGCAGAGTATCACTATTACAGATATGGGCATGGACTCACATAGCTATCACTCATCCTATTGGCATTGGCACTCAGGGTAGGGGTCTGCCCTACTCCTATATGTTTCAGGAGAGCCTTTCCCAGCCCAAGCTGGGAAAGTTGGAGTACTGGAGACATGCATTCAACAATGTGGACAGAGTCAAGTGACGACCATACTTGGATTGCGAGGTATGGGAGGATGATGCATCTAAGCTACCCCTTTTTTTTTTAGACGAGATGGCTTATAGGGAGGACACCCTATATTCTAGAGAGACACATTGTATCACGTGTGTATAGGTAGTTTGGCTGAATCTAGGGGATGCCCTAGGGTAATGCCATAATTACCCATACGCACAAGGAGCGGACATGATGGGTACCTAGTCCATCTTATGAGAAAGGTCATGATGAGTTTCTTTGTATCCCCTACCATCCTTGGTTGATGATGAGGGTAGTGGCAGACGCCAGCATGACCTAGGACTTCTTTGACTAGTTTTTTGCACATCCATTTCCACACTACTTCGGACCAAGAGAGTGAGCCCCGATTCTGGATGATCAGGAGGAGGATGATGAGGGGCCACTAAGGTGACATAGGAGATGAGGAGGATAGGGAGGCAGAGGTGGTTGAGGTGGGGATGATGGTGGTGGCGGAGGAGGAGGAGAAGGTCATGATGGCGGTGGTAGAGGAGGAGGAGGAGGTCATGATGGTGGACATGATGGGGATGATGGTAGTGATGGAGATGGGAGGAGGGTTCACCAGTGGATTGATCCCACTTAGCAAGCTTAGCTAGTCATATAGGGACAGGTCCAGCCTCCAGTACAACCACAAGGACAAGGACCAGTTGATGGAGTAATAGCTGGGCTATGAGCCCAGCTGGCTCAGACACAGTCTATGCTAGTGCAGTAGTAGGGACAGATAGGATAGATGTAGGCCCAGATCACATAGTTGTAGAGTCACCTATAGACTGCCCAGTTAGAGTGAGACACAACTATTCAGAGGTGTGGGAGGGTAGAGGTGCTCTTAGAATAGGTACAGTAGACTGCAGGACAGGGTCCCACTAGCCAGATAGTTGTAGAGATGGTTAGGGCAGGCCATGAGATCTTCTACTGGTGGTCCCTTTATGAGTAGGTGGTGTCACTAGAGCATAGGGCAAGCAGCTATCCCCCCAGTTACTGCAGTAGATCATAGAGGACACCCGTAGAGAGTGGTGGGGTGATGGGACCTATGGGGCCACCTCGCGGACCACCAGGAGGGGATGCACCAGGGACAAGGACACTAGGTGGAGGAGGAGATATCTAGCTGCCATAGCCAGCACCATCAGGGGGGAGCCCCTCCTAGCTATTTCTAGACATGTATTAGTTTCTAGTACTTTTACCTTGACATGTATACACCACTTTGGTTTGGACACTTCGAGATTTATTATTTTGACATCATTGTATACTTGGATGCTCTTATTCTTTTTTGATGATGATGATATGATATCATGATTTGATGGACTATTTTATGATTTACTGTGATGGACATGACTTACATTATGATGTTATCATGTGCTATGCTTATGTTGCAAATATGCGCGTAATCGGTGTTTTCATTAATGTCAACATATCCTTGTTGTCATTGATGTCAACTGTATCTTATTCTATTACTTGTTTAGAAGACTTGTATGTTGAGGATATTGAGAAAATTAGCCTCTCCGGAAGAAACAAGTGAGTTACATATCTCTTTGTCAGAGGCAGTGAAGACAATGCAGTTCAGTGAAGTAGATTGCTCTGTATTCCTAGTGAAATGAAGATCAAAGTCTGTGGATTAAAGAGTTTGTAGAGGATTGTCTAAAGTTTCTCTAGTTAAGATTTGAGAGGTCCGCATGAAGTATTGGTGAAGTTATGGCCATCTGAGTAGAACTAGGTTTTGTAGTTGTTCAGAGGTAACATAGTGACAGGAATTTGGTCTGGATTGCTTTGCATTGGAATATTATGGTCTACAGTTCTAGAGGTATGTTTGGGATGTTGGTGTATCTCTACAACTCAAGTGGTTCATGGTTTGGAGGTTCGCAAGCAATCTTTCTAGTGTGACAGTCATGACTGATAGTGTTCTTAAGTTCCCGGTTGAAGATACAAGTGTTTCTGGTGATTTGAGGTGGTGCAGTTATTCTTGTTGATTTCATTGTGCTTGTGGTGGTCTCTGGATCATGTGCCTATTGTGTTGATGGTTCACATTGAGGATTGAGCTCGTGGTTGAATATTTCTCCTTTGGTGTTGCTGTTCTTTCCAGTCTTGGCCGACCGGATGCTTGGTGTGTGTTGTAGATGATCTAAGAAGAGTTCTATGGAGTGTGGCATGTTGATCGAGGAAGATTTGAGTCTCAGCTATGTTTGGCTGACAGTGTAATGGTTCACATGTAGCATTTTAAGTCTTGTGATTGTAATTGCTTGTAATGCCTATCTTGGAGAATGTTCCAGATAGATGATTGTAAGGCTGACTTTGATGTTCATTCAAAAGTTGATGTCATGTATAAATAAGTGTTGTGATGTGGAAATGTGTGGGTGTTAGTGAAGATGCAGATGTAAGAGAAAGTGAGTGGGGACAGAGCAGAGGTGTTGTGCGCTTCAATGGAACTAAACCTTGCATGAAGAAGATGTTGTTTCTTAGTTCAATCTTTCAGTGTTAACATTGTGAATGTTCTTGTAGGCAATGAGCCTCCTTTGAGTAGTGAGCTCTGGGCAGTGCACTTGAAGGCAAGTACCTTCCCATATTTCTATTCTTTTAATAGAGAATAAATCTTGTGGGTTAACCCCCACCGTGGTTTTTCCCTTAACTAGGTTTCCACATAAAACTCCTAGTGTTATGTGTGTTGATTATGTTTTTGCTCATGTGTTGTTGATTCATGCTTTCATGGTTATATCATTAATCTATTAATAAGTGGTAAAGAAGATTAAAGCAGTAAGAGATAAAAGTTTTGTGACAACTGATTCACCCCCCTCTCAGTTGTCTGCCCTAATTTTGACAATTGGTATCAGAGCTGGTTCCTCTAAAAGAAGCTTGACCACTTGAGGAGATCCAAGATGTCGACATACAAGAAGGACAGTTTGAGATTTGATGGAACAAATTACTCTCTTTGGAAGAATCAGATGGAGTGTCATTTGCAATGTATGGGTGATCCTTATTGGTTGATAACTAAGGATGAGTATAAACTTCCAGAGAAAGGTCCTTCAACTCCAGATGAACTCAAAGAAGCTAAATACAACATTCAAGCTAAAGAAGCATTGTTGAGTGCCTTGACTAATATAGAAATGACAAATGTCCTAGAATTAGAAATTGCTCATGAAATCTAGAAGAAGTTGGAAACCCTGTATGAAGGTGATGCATATGTCAAATGTGCTAAGATACAGAGCCTGAAGGGTAGATACGAATGTTTAAGGATGAGTGAAGATGAAAACATCACTTCCTATATGTAGAAGGTGAATGAAATTGTGAGCAGTATCAGGAGTGCTGGTGGAATACTAAAAGAATCAGAGATTGTTGCCAAAGTACTCAGATCTTACCTACTTCATACAAGAATAAAGTTGCCGCTATTGAGGAGATCAGTACTGTGACAACTATTACAAGGGATCAATTGGCTGGCAAGCTTTCAACATTTGAAATAAGTGAGTTTGGTGATTCTCTTCCTAAATTAGAATATGCTTTTAAGGCCAATGTTTCTGGGAAGAAAAGATTTGATCTAGGTGAAAGCTCTTCAAGAAGACTAACTAGATATGAGAAGGCAAGGAAGGAACTTGAAGATGAATCAGAGCTTGAAGAACTTGAAGTCCTTATTGCCAAAAGATTACCAATAGGATCTAGTAAGTATGAAGGAAAGTTGCCTTTCAAATATTTTTCTTGCAATAAAATTGGTCATTTTGCTTCAAGATGTCTAGAGAGGGTTTCAAAACCAAACCCTAACAGACCTAGGTTTCATAAGAAATGCTACTATGTCCAAGAAGTTTCTGATGAAGGATTTATAGATGATGAATCTGATAAGGGAAGTACCTTTGGAAATGAATGGGTGTTCATTGCTATCAAAGAAGAAAATCTGGTGCCTACTGAATTTGCTAGCTGTGTGAATGTGGAAAGTGCCTTACTCAGGTTGAAGAAAAGGATGAATGGGTGATTGACGGTGGATGTTCCATCATATGATAGGTGATAAGAGTAATTTTGTAAGTATGGAAAGATATGAAGGTGGAATTGTGAAGTTTGGAGACAATTCAGCTGGTAGAATCCATGGCAGAGGATCCATCTCTCTTGATGGTAAGAATAACACTAATGATGTTTTGTATGTAGAAGGATTGAAGCATAATCTTCTTAGTGTTGGACAATTGGTTGACAAAGGGTATGATCTCTGATTCAAGGATGGAAAATTTAGAATTTTGGAAAGCTCTGGATTTGAGATTGCATCTGGTACACAGACTAGAGGTAATATCTTTCATTTAAGTGGTAATGGTAAAATTTGTTTGATTTCTCAGACTGATCAGAGTTGGTTATGGCATAGGAGAATGTGTCATGTAAAATTTGATAATATTGTCAAGAAAAGTACTACTCAGGCTGTGAGAGATATTCCAAAGCTTGTAAAACCTGCTAATAGCATGTGTAAGGAATATTAGTTGGGCAAACAGAGTAGAACTACATTCAAAAGCAAAGAACAATTTTCAAGTGGATTGTTGAAACTTGTACACACTGATTTGTGTGGTCCTGCTAGAGTTAGGAGTTTGCAAGGAGATAGATACTTTATGTTGCTAATTGATGATTACTCCTAGATGATGTGGGTCACTTTCTTGAGAGAGAAACTAAAGGCTCTTGACAGATTCAAGGTGTTCAAGGCTAGGGTGGAGAATGAGATTGGTGTGAAGATAAAGTGTCTGAGATCTGACAGAGGTGGAAAGTTTACCTCCAATGAGTTTAATGCATTTTGTGAAAAGCATGGAATAAGAAGACAATTATTTGCTCCTCGGACTCCTCAACAGAATGGAGTTGTGGAAAGGAAGAACTGAACTACTCAAGAGGCTGCTAGAACCATGATGATGGAAGAAAATGTTCCACATGTCTATTGGAGAGAGGCTGTGAGTACTGCTGTCTACACTCTTAACCGGGTGTAGATCAAATGTAATACTAGTAAAACTCCTTATGAATTGTGGTTTGGTAATAATCCTATTTTGAAATACTTTAGAGTTTTTGGTAGTAAATGCTATATCAAAAGAGGTGAAGATCTAGGCAAGTTTAATGCAAGGTGTGATGAAGGAATATTTCTGGGTTATTCTAACCAAAGCAAGGCATACTGGTGCTTTAACAAGAGATTGAAAAGGATTGTTGAAAGTGCTAATGTCAAGGTTGATGAAAGCAAGGAGAGACCTTCCAAGTCTTGTGGATATGAATCAGATGATCAAAATGAAAGCCCTCAAATTCAGATTCAGATTGCTCTGGAGAATCTAGTGACTCAAGAAACTAGTGCAAATGCTAAGGAACAAGTTCAAGAATCAGAAGTTCAAGAAAATCCTAAAACTCCCAAGTATTTAAGGTTGAATCATTCTTAAGATCAAATCATAGGAGATAAAAATAAAGGTGTTCAAACTAGAAGAAAAATTGTTGAAGAATAAGAGGAGTGTTTGATTTCAAAGATTCAACCAAAATCAATGAATGAAGCCTATAATGATGAAAGTTGGGTAAAAGCAATGGAAGAAGAATTAATGCAAATTGAAAAATATCATACTTGGGATCTTATTCCTAGACCTAAAAACAAAAATGTTATTGGAACTAAACGGGTCTTCTGAAATAAATTGAATGAAGATGGTGAAGTTGTGAGAAACAAAGCAAGATTGGTGTGCAAAGGATATTCTCAGGTAGAGGGAATTGATTTTGAAGAAACTTTTGTTCCGGTGGCAAGAATCTAAGTAGTTAGATTATTTCTTGCCTTTGTTGCTTACAAAGATTTCAAAGTTTACCAGATGGATACCAAGTCAGCATTCCTGAATGGAGAGTTGGAAGAAGAAGTCTACATTGAGCAACTAGAAGGATTCCAGTTGTCTGATCAAGGAGATATGGTCCGCAGATTGAAGAAAGCATTGTACAAACTTAAACAAGCCCCAAGAGCCCAGTATACAAGATTAGATAAGTATATGCTAAAGTTAGGCTTTAGCAAAGGCATAACTGACAGTAATCTTTATTTCAAAATTGACCATGAACATATCTTGATTGTTGAGGTATTTGTTGATGATATCATCTTTGGTGGAAATGAGAGCATGTGTAAAAAAATTGCTAATCAGATGCAAAGTGAATTTGAGATGTTCATGCTTGGTGAAATGAATTTCTTCTTAGGTCTACAAATCATTCAGTCAGAAAAGGGCATCTTCATATCTCAGTCTAAGTATATGAAAGAGTTGTTGAAAAAGTTTAGAATGGAGGATTCAAAACTAGTGAGTACTCCTATGATAACCAGATGCAAGTTGAGTAAAGATGATGATTCCCCTAAGGCAGATTAGAAAAGGTATAGATCAATGATTGGAGGACTACTTTATTTGACTCATACCAGACCTGATATTATGAATGCAGTTAGCCTTGTTGCTAGACTTCAATCCGATCCTAGAGAATCTCATGTTGTAGTAGTCAAAAGAATTTTTAGATATCTGAAGGGAACAATTGCTTATGGCTTATGGTATCCTAAGGGTGATAATTTCACTCTTCATGCATATATAGATGCTACTAGTGGAGGTGCAATTTTCTTGGGAAAGAGATTAGTTTCTTGGTTGAGAAAAAAGTAGGAGGCAATATCTCCGTCAACTGTAGAGGCATAGTATATAGAAGCAACAAGTAATTGTACTCAAGTTTTGTGGATGAAGCAAATGTTGAAGGATATCAGAATTGTTTTTGAAGAACTTGTTACAATCTTCTGTGATAATTCAAGTGCAATAAACATCTCAAAGAATCTGATACTGCACTCAAAGACAAAGCACATATCCATCAAGTTTTGCTTTATGAGAGAGAAGGTAAATGAGAATTAAGTTAGATTGGAGTTTGTTTCTTCAAAGGATCAAATTGTGGATATCTTCACTAAGCCTCTACCTAAGGATACTTTTGAGTATCTCAAAGTGATGCTAGGGGTTATTACCCCTCCTATTCAGAACTAAGGTGCACTAATGTGCATCAGTCCGGTAGAACTCATAGTCACATCTAGTGATCCAGATTGGTGTTAAGGAGATGCTACTCAGGGGGAGTAGTTAGTATGTTAATTTTGGATTTCAGTTTGGTTTTATCTAAGAAGGAAAAGAGGGAGAGATGATTGCAATATGTGCCCTTTTCCATTGATGTCAAAGGGGGAGAGAAGTCATGTGAAAAACTTGGAAGTAAGTAGTTGCTGGTGAAAGGGGGAGCAGTGAAGAAAGTGGTTGTAGATGTGATAAGAGAAAGGGGGAGAAGTTCTTGTATTGATGGTTGAAATAGTTTTTCACATCATATGTTGCCATGAATGACAAAGGGGGAGATTGTTGCAAATGTGCCTAATAAGTGTTGTCATTGATGTCAACATATCCTTGTTGTCATTGGTGTCAACTGTATCTTATTCTATTACTTGTTTAGAAGACTTGTATGTTGAGGATACTAAGAAAATTAGCCTCTCCAGAAGAAACAAGTGAGTTACATATCTCTTTGTTAGAAATAGTGAAGATAGTGCAGTCAGTGAAGTAGATTGCTCCGTATTCCCAGTGAGATGAAGATCAAAGTTTGCAGATTAAAGGGTTTGTAGAAGATTGTCTGAAGTTTCTCCAGTTAAGATTTGAGAGGTCTGCATGAAGTATTTGTGAAGTGTGGGTGTTAGCGAAGATGCATATGTAGCGAGGAAGTGAGTGGGGGCAGAGCATAGGTGTTGTGCGCTTCAATGGAACTGAACCTTGCATGAAGAAGATGTTGTTTCTCAGTTCAATCTTTCAGTGTTAACATTGTGAATGTTCTTGTAGGCAGTGAGCCTCCTTTGAGCAGTGATCTCTAGGCAGTGTACCCAAAGACAAGTGCCTTCCTATTTTTCTATTCTTTTAATAGAGAATAAATCTTGTGGGTTAACCCCCACTGTGGTTTTTCTCTTAACCAGGTTTCCACGTAAAAATCCTGGTGTTATGTGTGTTGATTATGTTTTTTCTCATGTGTTGTTGATTCATGCTTTCATGGTTATATCATTAATCTGTTAATAAGTGGCAAACAAGATTAAAAGTAGTAAGCAATAAAAGTTTTGTGACAACTGATTCACCCCCCTCTTAGTTGTCTGCCCTAATTTCAACAGCTTATAGATGACTTATATGGTTATGATTTGTATGCACATGTTTATGCTATGTGATGAACCTGATGATCTATATGATGATTTGTATGATGCAACACTATGATGATTGTGTTGATGCTTCTATAGAATTTGATATTAGACATGATGCCTCTACATGCTTATGATGTTTAACCTAATGCTAGATGCAAGATGTACCTATATGCGATGATTTCTACATGTGTTGATTTCTATAATGTTAACTTTAATGATATGAATCATGTATGCATGCATTAAGATGGTTTAATTGATGATCATTCTATCTATGTTTTTGTATTTTTCTTCTCTATCATGATATACATATGAAACTCAAAATGATGAATGATGTGAGTATATGACTCTTGCTATGGATAATTTATGGTTTACTTGTGCTTATACATCATAATGAACAAAATGATATGCATCTATGATGATAGACCTAATTATGACATATGATGATTTATTTTTGTTAGTGCCAAGTATACTCAATCTTAATAACAATACACTTTTCAGAAGAAAAAGAAAATGAATTGGACAATGAATGGATAATGAAAGATAAGAAATTGGATAAATATATGATCACAAAGACACATGGATTTTGGTAAAATGATAAAATGCTTATAATGAAATGGAATGCAACGGGATAAGTATGGATATGGATTCTTGTTATCTTTGATTGTGCGAGTATTTGAAGTACTTTGTTTCATCATTGATCTTTTAAAATGTTGTAAGTAAATATAAACATCTATGTATAATTGAACCATGATGACCTGAGTATTACTTAGAGGGATTTTGATTTAGTAAATTAATACAAGCATCTAAGTATAATTGAACCAAAATGACCTGAGTATTGCTTGTGTATCAACAGACAAGGATTACATCTGTTTCATGTTTAGACCTCTAATGTCCTCGATGATCATTATGTTGATCATGTCGTTAGACAAGGCTTTCACATTACTAAAGATAAACCCAAGCATAAAACAAACAAAATGATTATGCCCCCATCATAGCTTCTCTAGTTTAAGACATCCTTGAGTAGCATAGAAAGACATAATAACAAAAAAGCATGATATAAGTCTTTTAAAACAACCATTGAAAAACTTTCTTGCCCAAAACATGTTTTCTTGCAATAACTTGATAGAATCAGTTTGTTGTCTTAGGTCAAAAGGGATTTCTCAGGTGCAGTCTTGTTGTCTTTTGTGTCAAGATGATGTTGAAAACTTGTTTGTCATGTTGCTTATTGTCTAGTGATAAAACTATGATCCAATTGTTTATCCTCTAAAGTTATAGCATTCAAGAACCCTATTCTCTGACTAGGTCAAGGATTTGCCCCCAGTCAACTAGAGGATTGATTTATTATGGGTGAACTGATGATGAACAATGTGACAGGCCCTAAGGGACTGACCTAGTGCCTCAGGGGCTCATTGCTAAATGCCTTTGCCTACATGATGACATAGAGGCAACATAGTTCGACTGGGTGGACTTATGTGGACCTAAAGACCTAGGGGTGGGAAGCCTCAGGGGCTCATCGATGATGGCCTTGCCTACATGACGATGCAGAGGCAACGTAGTTCAACCTTGAAGGCTGACGCTAATGATGGATGTATGTAGCATAGGTTTATGGTAGGATTAGGGATATGGATGAATTGGGAAAGAGCCTCAGGGGTACATCAAAGATGGCCTTGCCTATGTGACAACTCAGAGGTCACGTAGTTCAGGAATGACTGATACTGACGATAGACTTGTGATAGGATAAATGATAGGATGATGTGATGGGATGACCTCATTGGATAAGGTGATAGTGGTGACAAAACACAAAGCTATGGTAGGTTACTGCTAGGTAGACGCAAAATAGATGCAGTTACTGGATGATTATGATAGGAAAAATGGATGCAGGTTGGGTTTTACTAACAGATGGAGGTAGCCAGGTTTTCACCATTTGCTTCTATTTGCACTATTTTTTTTACATATCCCTTGCATTGGGGTTATTAGGTATAGAAACTTCAAAGATGCATACGATTGATGGGATCATCAAATAGTTCACCTTTTGATGTTGAAAGCTGATAAGCACTTGATCCATAGGTAGTGACTATGACATAGGGACCCAACCAATTTGGTTCAAACTTCCCCTTCTTCTCTTTATCCTGTTGATTGTGTGGATTCTCCCTTAGGACCAAATAACCCACTTGAAAAACACGTGGCTTAACCTTGTGATTGTAGCTCCTTGACATTCTCTGATGGTATGCCTTAAGATGGTTTAATGCATGTTGTCTTCATTCTTCTAGTAGTTCTAGTTCTTGAAGCCTTGATACTCTATATTCCTCATCATTTATGAGTCCCTTTAACGACACCCTGAGGGAAGGAATTTCAACTTCGATGGGAAATGTGGCTTTAGAGCCATAGAAAAGGGCATATGGTGTCGTACCTGTGGGTGTGCGTATATTGGTTCTGTAGGCCTACAGAGCGGGGTTCAATTGCATATGCTAGTCCTGGCTAGCATCATCAATAGTCTTTTTGAGTATCTTTAGAATAGTTTTATTCAATGCCTCAGCTTGGCCGTTACCTTGCGAGTAGTATGGAGTGGAGAAACAATGTTGGATATGGAATTTACTATAGAGTTCCTGTACATCCTAATTCTTGAAGGGCCTTCCATTATCTGTGATAATGGATAATGGAATACCATATCTACATATGATATAGTTAAGGATGAAGGATGAAATATGTTTCCCTATGACATTGGTTAATGGAACAGCGTCAATCCACTTCATAAAATACTCTATGGCTATGATAATAAATTTGTGGTTGTTGGAGGAGGAAGGGTGAATCTTGCCTACTAGATCAAGTCCCCATTGACAGAAGGGACAAGGTGTCATTAAGGGTTGTAACTCCTGAGTGGGTGCATGTATCAAATTACCATGAATCTGGCATTTCTTACACCACTTAATGAAATGATAGGAATCTTTTTCCTTGCTCAGCCAATAATATCCTAAACGCATGAGTTTCTTCACTAGAATAGGACCACTAGAGTGCATCCCACATATTCCTTCATGAACCTCACTTAGAGTGGTTTGATATTCATCACTATCCAAATATCGAAGGAGAGTACCATCTAAACCTTGTCTATATAGGGTGTTGGTAATTATGGTATATCAGGATGATTGGCGTATGAATGTACGTTTTTGGTTGTATGACAGGTCGGGAGGTAGGATATTCTCTTTAAGATAGGTGTAAACCTTTCCATATAAAGGAGAATCATATCCTACGATGTGGTAAATGGTGTTATTTTTTGGGCTTTCATAGGCTGGATGGGAGACTGGCTCCACCAAGAACTTATAACGCAAGTGATTTTCAGGGATATCTAGAAGGGATACAATAGTGGCCATTGCATCTCCTACTTTGTTTTCCAACCTTGGTATTTGCTCGAAGGATATCACAACAAAATACTCCTTGAAGTCATCCACCATATGCTTGTATGGTATTAGCATCTCATACTTTGTTTGGTATTCATCATTTATTTGATTAATGACAAGTTATGAGTCCCCATACACATTAAGTTCTTTGATCTTCCACTCAACTGCCATCTTTATGCTGATAACTAGAGCTTCATACTCAGCCACATTGTTGGTGCATGGAAACAGAAGTCTGTATGATTTAAGGATTGTATCCCCCTGTGGTGTTACTAGCAAGATACCTGCTCCAGATCCATGTTGCATGTATGACACATCAAAGTAGAGCTTCCAAGCTATTGTTGTGATGTTGAATATAGATTCATCAGGAATCTCAAAACTTAATGGGTTGTTATCAACCAAAGGTGCATCTGCTAGCTGATCTACAATGACTTGTCATTTTATGGCTCTTCTATCCACATACTCAATGTCAAATTCACTGAGTATCATAACCCATTTAGATATTCTACCTATTAGGGTAGCTTTGCTGAGTAGATACTCTAGTGGGTCAATCTTTACTAACAACTTTATGGAGTGAGAGAGCATGTAGTGTCTTCACTTTTGTGAAGCAAAGATGACTATAAGGCATGCCCTTTCAATTGGTGTGTACTAAAGCTCATAACCTACTAATGTCCTACTAATGTAGTAGATTTCCTACTCCTTTCCTTCGTGGTTTTCTTGTGCTAGAAGTGCTCCCAAAGTTGTGGGTGTAGCTAAGATATATAATAGTAGAGGCTTGCCTTGAATTGGCAACATTAAGATAGGTAGATTTATCAGATATTCTTTTAGGTTCTGAAATGCTTGCTCATAGTTATCATCCCATTTGAATGGAACATTTTTATGTAGTAGATGTGAGAATGGATGGCACTTGTTTGCCATTTGAAAGATGTACCTTCTAATTGACTGCAACTTTCCCTGTAAAGACTGTAGTTGACGTAGATTCTTTGGTGGCGGCATTTCCATAATTGTTTTGACCTTTGCCAGGTCCACCTCTATTTCATTTGCTAATACGATGTACTCAAGTAGTTTTCCAGATGTTACTCTAAAAACACACTTTTTAGGATTCAACCATACAATAAACTGCTCTAGTCTTGTGAATATTTTGTCCAAGACTTTAAGATATCCCTCTCTAGTTAGTGATTTCCCTAGGATATCATCAACATAATCTTCCATGATGGTATGTATCATGTCATGAAAGATTATTGTCATTGCTCGCAGATATGTTGCCCTTGCATTCTTGAGACCGAATGGCATAACGCACAAACAATAGGTGCCCCATGGACATGTGAATGCAGTTTTATGTTGATCCTTTTGTGCTATCTTGATTTGGTTATATCCAGAGAAACCATCCATTAAGGACAACATGGTGTCACCTGCTATGAGGTCAACAATGATATAATTGTTTGGTAAAGGAAAGTCATCCTTCGGACAAGCCTTATTTAAGTCTCTAAAGTCGTTACATATTCTGATTCTCTTGTCAGGCTTTGAAATGAGTATAATATTGCAAACCCACTCTAGGTAGTCAATGGCTCTAATGAACGCCACATCTAGTAACTTCTTGAGATCTTCTTTTACCATTAATGCTATGTGGGGGTGCATTTTCCTCAGCTTCTATTTAATTGGCTTAGCTCTTGGAGCTAGTGACAGATGGTGCACGATTAGATCAAGGTCAATACCTGGCATATCGACGTAAGACCAAGCAAAGTTTATCTATTTTCTTCTGTAGAACTCAACAAACTCTTTTCTTTCTTGTGTAGTTAATGACTCTGCTTGATAAAGGAGTCTTGGATGTGCCTCTGTTCCAATGTTGATTGGTTTTGCTGGTTCAATTAATACTGAAGATCTTTCTGGATGTGCAAAAAGGGGGAGAGGATCAAGCCTTTGATCCGTCGACACCTCAAAGAGGTTTTCACCTTCACATATGTCTTTTCTTTTTCCTTTTTCATGATCTAACACTGTCGTAGAGCGATTTTCACTGTTAGATCTTGTTTTTATTTTGACATTTTTATGACTAAAAGGATTAGCACTTTTTCCAAAGTATGCCTTGTCGTTAAGGTTGATGGGGAAGCTAGCCTTGTGGTCTCCTATGGGTAAGTGTTCTCTAAGCTCTAGATAGTCAATGATGGCATCATCATTTTCAAAGGTGTCAAGCTTAGGTGATGTTTTAGATAGATTCCAATCTATTAATTTAGGGTGAACTAGAGGTAAGGGATCATCTGGTTGGTCAGACTCAAGGGTAGTTATGGTTAGGATGGAGGATTCATTTGAATGGGACAAGGTATTGACGAGGTTGATTATGGTACTCTCCTCAAGTGGGTTTGTCAGGCTTGATATCGTACTCTCTTTGTGAGGTTCATTCTTGTCATGTTGCGATTCAGACTCTAGCGGTCTAGCCCTAGAGCTTTGTCCCTCATGCATTGTTGGAGTATTGCTATATCATTGTACAACATCAATCCCTTTGGCTTCACAAGACATCTCAGAGAGGCTATCCCACTCATACTCATTTGAATCAGTTTCACTAGCCTCCTGCAAGGGGTGAATTTGTTCCACTAAGTTAGTGGGAACTGCTTGTCTATCTTCAACCTTTTGTTTACCTTTGCCTTTGTCCTTCTGTTTACCTTGGTATCCTAACCCAATAGTGTCTTAGGCTGTTTGAGTAGGGAGCTTGATAGGTTCTATGATACCATCCTTTCTTAGTCCTATGGGACCATGACCATTGTATCCCATCTTTTGTAACATGGAAAAACCTTGACCATACTATTATGTAGGAAGCTTAGGTTGTTGGTTCTCTGGTATGGTTTGACTATCTTCATCTTTGAAAAGGCATTGTAAGATGTATTTTTCATCTCTCATTAGATAGGCTTCCCCATTTAAAGAAAGGATGCATAGAAGTCTCTAGTGACTTGGTTTTGTACATGGGTGGTCTCCAATAAGACTTTGGTGATAGTGGCAATTGTACTAGTGATGAAGGGAGTAAATCACAAAACACACAACAACAGAAATTGAACACAGAAAATAGATCTTTCTTTTATTGATCTGGGAAACTCATTACATTACAGAAGCTCAAATACAATCAAATGAATCAACCCTCCACAGGCTGCAACACATTACAGCTTCCTCCCAAGACTGTAGAATCATCTGCCTTCTGTAACCCCAAATCAGCTAGGCTTTCTATTTCCCGCCCATTCTTGACTCCACACTTGCCCCCTTAACTCTACTACTTCCCAGGGTTCCCAAAATAGTCATAAATAGCACTTTTTGGTGCCCTCCAGCTAAAATTTGAAATTTGCAACTCCCTCCAAAAGTAGGTCAAATTCTGGGAAGCATAACTTTTGATTCTGGTGTCCGATTGACGAACCGTTTTAAGCGCCAAAAATCTCACAATGTGAAATATCATGCCAGAAATGCATAAATGGATTTTTGTGAACTTTTCAGGATGTTATGGGATGTTTTAGTGCCTCATATCTTGTTTCAAAAATTTTTAGGGGCTTTTCAGAAAATAAAAACTTTAATATCTTTTAGCTCACAAATGATCTTTACCTGATTCCTTCACCAAAGGTCTTATATTTCCGTTATGTAACTTTCTGCAAGTTTTCACTTCAATCCGTGCCAAAATACAATCATTCCTAAAATGGCAGGTACACTTTCCAAAATAGGCAGGTTGTTATTTTTAGCAGTTTTGGAAAAACTGAAAGTCCTACATCAATATCCTAGATATTATGGAACCAAAAACACTAATTATGGAAAGAAATGAAAACAACTACAATGATTTTGAATTAACTTCTTTTTGGGTGATGCAAGATTGCCCTCACACCACTGGATGCTCCTGCATCAGACACCCAGGGTAATTTGAGAAGTGACCCTGTCACATCTTAGATGTTTGTGTGAGGAAAACCCAAACAGTCAACCTCTACCTTAGACAACCAAGAAGAATCTTCAATAGTCCTTCCTTTCCATTTTATTAGATATTCTTCATATTGCCTGTTCTGAGTACTTCTTTCCACATGGCTATCCAAGATCTCTTCTATCTCCTCTATTGAAGTAGATGCAGGAATACTCCACTGTTCTTGTGTCAGTCCATCCTCTGTACCACCTTCATGATATTCTGTTAAATCAGCAATGTTGAACACAGGGGAAATATTGATCCCACTTGGCAGCTCTACCTCATATGCATTTCCTAAATCATGCTTCTTCAGGATTCTGTATGGTCCAAATTTCTTCATTTTCAACTTATTGTATGTTCCAATTGGGAACCTTTCTTTTCTCAAGTGAACCATGACTTCCTCTCCTACTTGGAACTCCTTATATCTCCTCTTCTGATCTGCCTTAGCCTTGTACTGAATATTCATCTTATTAATGTGCTTTCTCACCTCTTCATTCAAATTCTTTAGATGTTCTATAAAGTCTTTAGCTTCGGTACTTGTCTTTTTTCCGTTGTCCAAATTCCTTAACTCAGAAGCATTTCTTGGGCTATTGCCATATACAATCTGGAATGGTGATTTACTAGTACTCCTATTGATAGAATTGTTGTAAGAAAATTCTACCTGTGGTAAAATCAAATCCCATCCCTTGGGTTTATCTCCTACTAAGCATTGTAGAAGGTTACCCATACTCCTATTCACCACTTCTGTCTGTCAATCAGTCTGTGGATGGTGTGCAAAACTGAACTTCAGATCTGTCTTCAACTTCTTCCACAATGTCCTCTAGAAATAACCAACAAACTTGGTATCTCGATCTGAAACTATGCTCTTTGGTAGACCATGTAATCTCACCACCTCCCTGAAAAATAATTCAGCAATATGAACAGAATCATTAGTCTTCTTACAAGGAATGAAATGTGCCATCTTTGAGAATCTGTCCACGACCACAAAAATAGAATCATGTCCTCCACCACAAAAAAAGAATCATGTCCTCTCTATGTCCTTGGTAAACCAAGAACAAAATCCATACTAATATCATCCCATGGCTTCTCTAGTACAGGTAATGGTTGATACAACCCTATATTCTGACTTGTTCCTTTTGTTGTCTGACACACTCTGCAACTCTGTACAAATTTTCTCACATCCTATTGCAACTGTGGCCAATAATAATTTTCACCTACAATGGTAATGGTCTTATCTTGACCAAAGTGTCCAGTTAATACCCTACTATGCTTCTCCTTAATTAGGTTCTCTCTCATGGAACTCCTCAGAATGCACAATTGGCTTCCTCTAAACAACATGCCATCTTGAATTATGAAATCCAATCATTTTGTCCTATCCAAAGTAATAGGTTCCAACAAGCTTTCTAAGCCTCTACAAAATCTGGATCTTCTAGATACAAACTTTTGAGCTCATCAAACCCAACAACCTCTATCTTCATTTCTGTCAACAAATTTTGCCTTCTGCTCAAGGCATCTGCAACTCTGTTCGACTTCCCACTTTTGTGCTTCAATACAAAAGTATAGCTCTGCAAAAACTCAACCCATTTTAAATGCCTTTAGTTCAACTTTCCTTGACTATTAAGATACTGTAAGGCCTGATGATCAGTATATAAAACAAACTCCTTTGGCAACAAATAATGTCTCCATTTCTTCAAAGCCTGAACTATTGCGTAAAACTCCTAATCATAAACATAATACCTTTTCTTGGTAACATTAAGCTTCTCACTAAAATAGGCAATGGGCTTACCTTCTTGGCTCAAAACAGCTCCTACACCACTACCTCTAGCATCACAATCTACCTGACATACCTTATTGAAATCTGGAAGTGCCAAAACAGGTTGTTCTATGACTTTCTGTTTTACTGTATCAAAGCTCTTGTCTGCTCCTTTAGTCCATCTAAACTCTTGTCTATCCCCTCTCATTGTCTCAGTTAGGGGTACACAAATGCTACTAAAATTCCTAAAAAACTTTCTCTAAAAACTTTCCAAACCATGAAAAGATCTTACCTCCATTGTACTCCTTGGCGTAGGTAATTCAATGATAGCCCTTACTTTTTCTAGGTCCATCTTAAGAACTTCCTTTGAGACAACAAATCCCAGGTATACCAACTCCTTCTTTGCAAAACTACATTTCTTCAAATTAATCAGCAACTTCTCCTCCCTCAGCTTCTCTAAAACTCTTCTGATGTGCATCAGATGCTCATCTCAAGTCTTACTAAAAATCAAAATATCATCCAAATAAACAATAACAAAACTTCCCAAAAAATCTTTCAGTACCTCGTTCATGAGCCGCATGAATGTGCTTGGTGCATTGGTTAGCCCAAATGGCATGATTGACGACTCATACAAACCTTCCTTTGTCTTGAAGGTTGTCTTCCACTCATCTCCTTCTTTGATATGGATCTAATGATACCCACTTTTCAGGTCAATCTTCGTGAAGTACTTGGCTCCATTCAAACAATCCATTATGTCATCCATTCTGGGTAATGGAAATCTGTACTTGATCATGATCTTATTGATTGCTTGAGAGTCTGTACACATTCTCCACTCTCCATCTTTCTTTGGTGCTAGTACTGCAAGTACCGCACATCGACTTAGGTTTTCTCTTATCAATCCCTTCCTCAACAACTCCCGAACTTGTCTATTCAACTCTTCACTCTCTGCTGGAGTCATTCTATCGGCTACCTTGTTTGGCAAACTAGCTCCTAGTATCAAATCCATTTGATGACTTATCTTCCTTACTGGTGGTAACCCTTCTAGTACATTATTAGAGATAATGTCTTAAAATTATTCCAACATCTATGAGACTTCTGCTAGTACATATTCACATTTCTCATGACTAATCTTACAAATCAATGCAAAGCAATGATGTTCATGCTTCAGACCTTCCAAAAATTTCCTACCATCTACCAAGCAAATTATGGCAGTACTACATACCTTTTCATCCATCTCCTTCAAGGGCTTCAACTTATGACGAACTCCATCCTTTGTTAGGGAATATGTGTTAGCATGGCCATCATGGACAACACTCCTATCATACTACCATAGCCTCCCCAATAGCATATGACATGTATCCATCGGTATGATATCACACAACACCTCATCATGGTAGTCCCCAATCTTGAACTTCACTAAACATTGCTCATTGACCAAAGCTCGGTGGTCCTTCTGCAACCATGCAATCCGATATGGATGTGGATGCTTTCTTCTTGTCAACTTTAACTTGTTAACCATCTCCTCTGAAACAAGATTGTCAGTACTTCCACTGTCAATAATAATGTCACAACACTTACCTTCACATTTGCACCTTGTGTGGAATAAACTCTTCCTCTGATTGGGTTCTTTCTCCTCATTCAGCAAAGTTCTTCTGACAACTAGGGTTTCTCCCCTTTTAGCATCTTTAGAATGCTCAGATTGCGCATCTTCATCTACATGTGCAACTCGTGCGTTACCTTCAGGTATTCTATTTATCCTTCCTTGATGTTACAAACACTCATATGCTCGATGCCCTTCTTCTCCACATTGGAAACAGGTTCCTCTGAAACCTCCTCTTCCAAGTCCTTGCCCAGGTCTACCTCTTCCTCTTTGGTCACCATTGTTCTGGTCATGAGGGTGGTAGATATTATCTCCTCTCTGATTTCAACTGGTGCCAGCTTCTTCACTTTTCTTTGCATCTTCATTTCGGCCCCCATAATGTCTTCCACCAATCTTCCACCTTGACCTGTTCCCCTTTGTTTGCTGTCAAATCTTTTATTTAGCTTCTCTTCCACCTTCAGGGAAAACTGGTATGCATCTTCTATGGTGGTCATTTTGACTAGGCTCAGCTCCTCTTGAATGCTCGTCCTGCATCCATTATTGTAACAAGCTACCTTCTACTTGTTGGGCTCTAGATGGCCTGTCCTGATAGTAATCTTATAAAACTCTTCTGTATACTCCTTGACAGACTTTTTACCTTTCTTTAGTCCTTGCAGCTTCTTCAACAACTCCATCTCATAGTCCACAGGAATGAACTGCTTCTTTAGTTTCTCCACCATCCGATCCCATCTGGTGATCTTTCTATTCCTCTCTAATTGGACCTCCTTCCACCAAATACTGGTGTGTCCCTTCAACTTTGTTTTTGCAAACTTGACCCGATTTGGGTCCTCCACATCTTCATACTTGAAATACTCCTCCATGTCATTGATCCAATCAATAAGCTGTTCCGGATTCAAATCTCTAGAATATGTAGAAACTTTGATCTTGGGCCTCTTTCTGATCTTAGAAATGGCCCTCAACAACCTAACTTCTGCAGGATCTCCTGTAGCTTCTTGTTCTTCCTCGGATAGCTCTTCTTCAGCTTCATCCTCGCTTTCTTCTCTTGTTCTTGGCTCAAACCCTCTTCACAACTCCTCTTGCAATGCATCAATTTGTCTTTATAGGGCTCTAAAACCCTCTTCCGTCAAAGCATTCCTCCCAATAAGATTTCCTCATGGAGGCATCTTGATCTTCGTAGCAAACCCACAATCTCAGGTCCTGGTGCAAACTGCCTCATGGTCAGCGATTTGTCTACACACTCAGGAACCCTTGCTCTGATACCACTTGATGAAGGGGGTAAATCACAAAACACACAACAACAAAAATTAAACACAGAAAATAGAGATTTCTTTTATTAATCTGGGCAACTCATTACATTATAGAAGCTCAAATACAATAAGAGGAATCAACCCTCCACAGGCTACAACATATTACAGCTTCCTCCCAAGACTCTAGAATCATCTGCCTTCTGTAACCGTAAATCAGCTAGGGTTTTTTGTTTCCCACCTATTCTTGACTACACACTTGCCCCCTTAACTCTACTACTGCCCAATGTTCCCAAAATAGTCATAAATAGCACTTTTTAGCAACCTCCAACTAAAATTTGAAATTTGAAATTTGCAACTCCCTCAAAATGTAGGTCAACTTCTGGGAAGCATAACATTTGATCCAGGTGTCCGATTGATGAACCATTTTAAGCATCGGAAAGCTTACGATGTGAACTATCATGCCGAAAATTCATAAAAGGATTTATGTGAACTTTTTAGGATGTTATGGGATGTTTTAGTGCCTCATATCTCATTTCAGAAATTTTTAGGTGCTTTTTACGAAACAAAAACTTTAATATCTTTCAGCTCACAAATAATCTTTGCCTGATTCCTTTGTCAAAGGTCTTATCTTTCTGTCATTTAACTTTCTGTAAGTTTTCACTTCAATCCATTCCCAAATGCAAACTTTCCTAAAATGGTAGGTACACTTTCCAAAATAGGCAGGTTGCTATTTTTAGCAGTTTTAGAAAAACTGAAAGTCCTACATCATTATCCTAGATATTATGGAACTAGAAACACTAATTATGGAAAGAAATGAAAATAGCTACAATGATTTTGAATTAACTTCTTTTTGGGTGATGCAAGATTGCCCTTACACCACTGGATGCTCCTGCATCAGACACCCAAGGTAATCTGAGAAGTGACCCTGTCACGTCTCAGATGTTTGTGTGAGGAAAACCCAAACAGTCAACGTCTGCCTTAGATAACTAAGAAGAATCTCCAAGAGGCCTTCCTTTCTATTTTACCAGATATTCTTCATATTACCTGTTCTGAGTACTTCTTCCCACACGGCTATCCAAGATCTCTTCTATCTCCTTTGTTGAAGTAGATGCAGGAATACTATACTATTCCTGTGTTGGTCCATCCTCTGTGCCACCTTCATGATACTCTGTTAAATCAGCAATGTTGAACATAGGGGAAATATTCAGCCCACTTGGTAGCTCTACCTCATATGCATTTCCTGAATCATGCTTCTTCAAGATTCTACACAGTCTAAATTTCTTCATTTTCAACTTATTGTATGTTCCAATTGGGAACCTTTCTTTTCTCAAGTGAACCATGACTTCCTCTCCTACATGGAACTCCTTATATCTCCTCTTCTGATCTGCCTTAGCCTTGTACTAAATATTCATCTTATTATTATGCTTTCTCACCTCTTCATGCACATTCTTCAGATGTTCTGCAAAGTCTTCAGCTTCGGCACTTGTCTTTTCTTCATTGTCCAACTTCCTTAACTCAAAAGCATTTCTTGGGATATTTCCCTATACAATCTGGAATGGTGATTTACTAGTACTCCTATTGATAGAATTGTTGTAAGCAAATTCTGTCTATGGTAAAATCAAATCCCATCCCTTGGGCTTATCTCCTACTAAGCATCGTAGTAGGTTACCCAAACTCCTATTCACCACTTCTATTTGTCCATCAGTATGTGGATGGTGTGCAGAACTGAACTTCAAATATGTCTTCAACTTCTTCCACAATGTCCTCCAAAAATAACCAACAAACTTGGTATCTCGATCTGAAACTATGCTCTTTGGTGGACCGTGTAATCTCACCACCTCCCTAAAAAATAATTCAGCAATATAAACAACACCATTAGTCTTCTTACAAGGAATGAAATGTGCCATCTTCGATAATTTGTCCACCACCACAAAAATAGAATCATGTCCTCTCTATGTCCTTGGTAAACCAAAAATAAAATCCATACTAATATCATCCCATGGCTTCTCTGATATAGTTAATGGTTGATACAACCTTGTATTCTGACTTGTTCCTTTTGCCATCTGACACACTCTGCAACTTTGCACAAATTTCCTCACATCCTGTTGCAACTATGGCCAATAATAATTTTTATCGACAATGGCAATGGTCATATCTCAACCAAAGTGTCTAGCTAATCCCCCAATATGCTTCTCCTTAATCAGGTTCTCTCTCATGGAACTCCTCGAAATACACAATTGGCTTCGTCTAAACAACATCCTATCTTAGATTATGAAATCCAACCATTTTATCTTGTACAAAGTAATAGGTTCCAAACAAGCTTTCTGAGCCTCTGCAAAATATGGATCTTCTGGATACAAACTTTGGAGCTCATTGAATCCAACAACCTCTATCTTCATTTCTGTCAACAAATTTTGCCTTCTGCTCAAGGCATCTGCAACTCTGTTAGACTTCCCACTTCTGTGCTTCAATACAAAAGTATAGCTCTGCAAAAACTCAACCCATTTTAAATGCCTTTGGTTCAACTTTTCTTAACTAATAAGATACTATAAGGCTTGATGATCAGTATATAAAACAAAATCCTTTGGGAACAAATAATGTCTCCATTTCTTCAAAGCCTGAACTATTGCATAAAACTACTGATCATAAACATAATACTTTTTCTTGGCATCATTAAGCTTCTCACTAAAATAGGCAATGGGCTTACCTTCTTGTCTCAAAATAGCTCCTACACCACTACCACTAGCATCACAATATACCTAAAATACCTTATTGAAATATGGAAGTGCCAAAACAGGTTGTTCTACGACTTTCTACTTTAATGTATCAAAGCTCTTGTCTACTCCTTTAGTCCATCTAAACTCTTTTCTATCCCCTCTCATTGTCTCAGTTAGGGGTGCACAAATGCTACTGAAATTCCTGATAAACTTTCTGTAGAAAGTTGCCAAACCATGAAAAGATCTTACCTCCGTTCCACTCCTTGGCATAGGCCATTCAAGGATAGCCCATACTTTTTCTGGGTCCATCTTAAGACCTTCCTCTAAGACAATAAATCCCAGGTATACCAACTTCTTTGCAAAACTACATTTCTTCAGATTAATTAGCAACTTCTCCTCCCTCATCTTCTCTAAAACTCTTCTCATATGCATCAAATGCTTATCCCAAGTCTTACTGAAAATCAAAATATCATCCCAATAAAAAATAACAAAACTTCCCAGAAATTCTTTCAGTACCTCGTTCATGAGCCGCATGAATGTGCTCGGTGCATTGGTTAGCCCAAATGGCATGACTAACCACTCATACAAACCTTCCTTTGTCTTGAAGGCTGTCTTCCACTCGTCTCCTTCTCTAATACGGATCTGATGATACCCACTCTTCAAGTCAATCTTTGTGAAGTACTTGGCTCCATTCAAACAATCCATTGTGTCATCCATTCTGGGTAATGGAAATCTATACTTGATCATGATCTTATTGATGGCTCGAGAGTCTATACACATTCTCCACTCTCCATCTTTCTTTGTGCCAGTACTACAGGTACCGCACATGGACTTAGGCTTTCTCTTATCAATCCCTTCCTCAACAACTCTTGAACTTGTCTGTTCAACTCTTCAGTCTCTACTAGAGTCATTCTATGGGCTGCCTTGTTTGGCAAACTAGCTCCTGGTGTCAAATCAATTTGATGACTTATCTTCCTTACTGGTGGTAAACCTTCTGGTAGATTATCAGAGATAATGTCCTAAAATTCTTCTAACATATCTGAGACTTCTGCTGGTAAATCTTCACATTTCTCTTGACTAATCTTAGGAATCAATGCAAATCAATGACGTTCATGCTTCATACCTTCCAAAAATTTCCTACCATCTACCAAGCAAATTCTGGCAGTACTACATACATTTTCTTCCACCTCCTTCAAGGGCTTCAACTTATGACGAACTCCATCCTTTGTTAGGGAATATGTATTAGCATGGCCATCATGGACAGCATTCCTATAATACTACCTCCTATACAACATATGACATGCATCCATCGGTATGATATCACACAGCACCTCATCATGGTAGTCCCCAATCTTGAACTTCACTAAACACTGCTCATTGACCAAAGCTCAGTGGTCCTTTTGCAACCATGCAATTAGATATGGATGTGGATGCTTTCTTTTTGTCAACTTCAACTTGTCAACCATCTCCTCTGAAACAAGATTGTCAGTACTTCCACTTTCAATAATAATGTCACAACACTTACCTTCACATTTGCACCTTGTGTGGAATAAACTCTTCCTCTGATTGGGTTCTTTCTCCTCATTCAGCAAAGTTCTTCTGACAACTAGGGTTTCTCCCCTTTCAGCATCTTTAGAATGCTTAGATTGTGTATCTTTATCTACATGTGCAACTCATGCATTAGCTTTAGGTCTTCTATTTGTCCTTGATGTTGCGGACACTCATATGCTCAATACTCTTCTTCTCCACATTGGAAACATGTTCCTCTAAAACCTCCTCTTCCAAGTCCTTGCCCAGGTCTGCCTCTTCCTCTTCCTCTTTGGTCACCATTGTTCTGGTCATGAGGGCGGTAGGTATTATCTCCTCTCTGATTTTGACTGGTGCTAGCTTCTTCACTTTTCTTTGCATCTTCATTTCAGCCCCCATAGGGTCTTCCACCAGTCCTTCCGCCTTGACCTCTTCCCCTTTGTTTGCTGTCAAATCTTTTATTTAGCTTCTCTTCCACCTTTAGGGAAAACTGGTATGCATCTTCTATGGTGGTCATTCTAACTAGGCTTAGCTCCTCTTGAATACTCGGCCTCAACCCATTAATGTAACGAGCTACCTTCTTGTTGGGCTCTGCATAGCTTGTCCTGATAGTAATCTTATAAAACTCTTTTGTATACTCCTTGACAGGTTCGTTACCTTGCTTTAGTCCTTGAAGCTTCTTCAACAACTCCATCTCATAGTCCACAGGAATGAACGGCTTCTTCAGTTTCTCCACCATCCAATCCCATCTGGTGATCTTTCCTTTTCCCCTTCTATTCCTCTCTAATTGGACCTCCTTACACCAAATACTGGCGTGGCCCTTCAACTTTGTTTTTACAAACTTGACCCGATCTGGGTCCTCCACATCTTCATACTCGAAATACTCCTCCATGTCATTGATCCAATCAATAAGCTATTCTGGATTCAAATCTCTAGAATATGTAGAAAATTCTATCCTAGGCCTCTTTCTGATCTTAGAAATAGCCCTCAACAACATAACTTTTGCAGGATCTCCTACAACTTCTTGTTCTTCCTCGGGTTGCTCTTCTTCAGCTTCATCCTTGCTTTCTTCTCTTGTTCTTGGCTAAAACCCTCTTCGCAGCTCCTCTTTCAATACATCAATTTTTCTTTGCAGGGCTCTAAAACCTTCTTCTATCAAATCATTCCCCCCAATACAATTTCTTTGTGGAGGCATCTTGATCTTCGTAGCAAACCCACAACCTCAAGTCCTGGTGCAAACTACCTCACGGTCGGTGATCTGTCTACACACTCAGGAACCCTTGCTCTAATACCACTTGATGAAGGGGGTAAATCACAAAACACAAAAAAATAGAAATTGAACATAGAAACTGGAGCTTTTTTTTATTGATCTGGGCAACTCATTACATTAAAGAAGCTCAAATACAATCAGAGGAATCAACCCTCCATAGGCTACAACACATTACAACTGCCTCCCAAGACTCTAGAATCCCTACCTTCTGTAACCCCAAATCAGCTAGGGTTTTTGTTTCCTGCCTATTCTTGACTCCACACTTGCCCTTTTAACTCTACTATTGCCCAGGGTTCCCAAAATAGTCATAAATAGCACTTTTTGGCGGCCTCCAGCTAAATTTCAAAATTTACAACTCCCTCCAAAAGTAGGTCAACTTCCAGGAAGCATAACTTTTGATCTGGGTGTCTGATTGACAAACCGTTTTAAGAGACGGAAAGCTCGCGATGTGAACTATCATGCCAAAAATTTGTAAATAGATTTTTATGAACGTTTTGGGATGTTATGGGATGTTTTAGTGCCTTATATATTGTTTCAAAAATTTTCAGTGGCTTTTCAGAAAACAAAACTTTAATATCTTTCAGCTCACAAATGATCTTTGCATGATTCCTTTGCCAAAGGTCTTATATTTCTATTATGTAACTTTCTGCAAGTTTTCTCTTCAATCCGTGCCCAAATGCAAACTTTCCTAAAATGGCAGGTACACTTTCCAAAACAAGCAGGTTGCTATTTTTAGTAGTTTTGGAAAAAGTGAAAGTCCTACATCATTATCATGGATATTATGGAACCAGAAACACTAATTACAAAAAGAAATGAAAACAACTACAATGATTTTGAATTAACTTCTTATTGGGTGATGCAAGATTGCCCTTACACCACTGGATGCTCCTGCATCAGACATCCAGGGTAATTTGAGAAGTGACCCTATCACGTCTGAGATGTTTGTGTGAGGAAAACCCAAATGGTCAACCTTTTCCTTAGACAACCAAGAAGAATCTTCAACAATCCTTCCTTTCCATTTTACCAGATATTTTTCATATTGCATGTTCCGAGTACTTCTTCCCACATGGCTATCCAAGATCTCTTCTATCTCCTTTGTTGAAGTAGATGCAGGAATACTCCATTTTTCTTGTGTTGGTCTATCCTCTATGCTACCTTCATAATATTCTGTTAAATCAACAAAGTTGAACATAGGGGAAATATTGATCCCACTTGGCAGCTCTACCTCATATGCATTTCCTGAATCATGCTTCTTCAAGATTCTGTACGGTCCAAATTTCTTCATTTTCAACTTATTCTATGTTCCAATTGGGAACCTTTCTTTTCTCGAGTGAACCATGACTTCCTCTCCTACTTGGAACTCCTTATATCTCCTCTTCTGATCTACCTTAGCCTTGTACTAAATATTCATCTTATTAATGTGCTTTCTCACCTCTTCATGCAAATTCTTCAGATATTCTACAACGTCTTTAGCTTCGGCACTTATCTTTTCTCCGTTGTCCAAATTCCTTAACTTAGAAGCATTTCTTGGGCTATTGCCATATATAATCTGGAATGGTGATTTACCAGTACTCCTATTGAAATAATTGTTGTAAGCAAATTCTTCCTGTGGTAAAATTAAATCCCATCCCTTGGGCTTATCTCCTACTAAGCATCGTAGCAGGTTACCCAAACTCTTATTCACCACTTCTGTCTGTCCATCAGTCTGTGGATGGTGTGTAGAACAAAAATTCAAATTTATCTTCAACTTCTTCCACAATGTCCTCCAGAAATAACCAACAAACCTGGTATCTCAATCTGAAACTATGCTCTTTGGTAGACCATGTAATCTCACCACCTCCCTGAAAAATAATTCAGCAATATGAACAGCATCATTAGTCTTCTTACAAGGAATGAAATGTGCCATCTTCGAGAATCTATCCACCACCACAAAAATAGAATCATGTCCTCTCTATGTCCTTGGTAAACCAAGAACAAAATCCATACTAATATCATCCCATGGCTTCTCCGGTACAGGTAATGGTTGATACAACCCTGTATTCTGACTTGTTCCTTTTGTCATCTGACACACTCTGCAACTTTGCACAAATTTCCTAACATCCTGTTGCAACTGTGGCCAATAATGATTTTCACCGACAATGGCAATGGTCTTATCTCGACAATGTGTCTAGTTAATCCCCCACTATGCTTCTCCTTAATCAGGTTCTCTCTCATGGAACTCCTCGAAATGCACAATTGGCTTCCTCTAAACAACATGCCATCTTGGATTATGAAATCCATCTATTTTGTACAAAGTAATAAGTTCCAAACAAGCTTTCCAAGCCTTTACAAAATTTGGATCTTCTGGATATAAACTTTTGAGCTCATCGAACCCAACAACCTCTATCTTAATTTTTGTTAAGAAATTTTGCCTTCTGCTCAAGGCATCTGCAACTCTGTTCGACTTCCCACTTCTGTGCTTCAATACAAAAGTATAGCTCTACAAAAACTCAACCCATTTTAAATGCCTTTGGTTCAACTTTCCTTGACTATGAAGATACTGTAAGGCTTGATGATTAGTATATTAAACAAACTCCTTTGGCAACAAATAATGTCTCCATTTCTTCAAAGCCTAAACTATTGCATAAAACTCCTAGTCATAAATAGAATAGTTTTTCTTGGCATCGTTAAGCTTCTTACTAAAATAGGCAATGGGCTTACCTTCTTAGCTCAAAGCAACTCCTACACCACTACCACTAGCATCACAATCTACCTAAAATACCTTATTGAAATTTGAAAGTGCCAAAACAGGTTGTTCTAAGACTTTCTGCTTCAATGTATCAAATCTCTTGTCTGCTCCTTTAGTCCATCTAAACTCTTTTCTATTCTCTCTCATTGTCTCAGTTAGGAGTGCACAAATGCTACTGAAATTCCTGATAAACTTTCTGTAAAAACGTGCCAAACCATGAAAAGATCTTACCTCTATTGCACTCCTTGGCATAGGCCATTCAATGATAGCCCTTACTTTTTCTGGGTCCATCGTAAGACCTTCCTCTAAAACAACAAATCCCAAGTGTACCAACTCCTTCTTTGCAAAACTACATTTCTTCAGATTAATTAGCAACTTCTCCTCCCTCAGCTTCTCTAAAACTCTTCTGATATGCATCAAATGCTCATCCTAATTCTTACTGAAAATCAAAATATCATCCAAATAAACAATAACAAAACTTCCCAAAAATTCTTTCAGTACCTCGTTCATGAGCCGCATGAATGTGCTTGGTGCATTGGTTAGCCCAAATGGCATGACTAACCACTCAAACAAACCTTCCTTTGTCTTGAAGTTTGTCTTCCACTCATTTCCTTCTCTGATATGGATCTAATGATACCCACTCTTTAGGTCAATCTTCGTGAAGTACTTGGCTCCATTCAAACAATCCATTATGTCATCCATTCTAAGTAATGGAAATCTGTACTTGATCGTGATCTTATTGATGGCTTGAGAGTCTGTACACATTCTCCACTCTCCATCTTTCTTTGGTGTTAGTACTGTAGATTAGGTAAAGCAATGAAGGTAAAAACACTAAATCAAATGCAATAAAACACAAGATTATACCTCACATGCAAAACCTAATCCCATCAAGGGAAAGAAGGAACCTTTGCACCTAAAAGAAACTCCCAAGACCAAGATTATCCCTAGACTATGGATTCAAATGTGAAATGCTCTTCAATTGTGCAACTCACTATCTAACTCAAGGATGATTTTGGCATGGTAACTTTGCATAAACTTGGATGATGAAAATAACTTGTGAGAGGTTGTATTTATAGAATTTTGGAAGGGATTTTGATCCAAGGGTGGCGATTGATTGGAGAGATCAATGGTGGAGGATGAAAGTGATGTGGAGGGCCTAGATTTGATCTTGGAAGATAGAGGGCTAGGAATAAAAGCAAATCTTTTATTCATTTTTGGGAAATGGGTGAATAAATGAGGTTGGGTGAGATGGATTATTTGTGAATTAAAAATTCATTTGGGGAAGAGTGGATATTTATGAGTTATGACATGTGTAAGGGATGTGTAAGAGGAGTAAATGTGATGTGTGATTTATTTAAATTTTAAATTTGGGGGATGTGGAGAGAAGTGCTAATGAGGGTTTGACTCACTTAATTAAGGTGATTAACCTAATTAATGTGGCTGGAATAAATTAGTGGAGGGGTTAGAGGGAGGATAAGATTAATTAATCAGTGATCTAATTAATTAATCCTAAGGCTAGGATGAGGTAGGCTAGAGTAGGCAATTAAATAATAGCTATTTAATTGTCTAGGATAGGGATAGGCTAATTAGTAGGCTGGATTAATTAGTTTAACATGGTTTTTAACTAATTAATTGGATTTAGGAAAAATGGGGGAATTGATTTAATAAATTTTGCATATTTATTAAATCAAATTGGCTAAGGTTTGGACTATTGAATCAACAGAATTAATTCAATTTTGGGGATGAAATGGTGTGGATTTAGGAAATGAAATAGGTAATTAATTAAATAAAAATTTAATTAATTGGTTGGAAAGGAAACTGGTATGTTTAGGGATGTCGGGAGTCAGTTTGGTGATCGAGACATTTTTAGGTGTCTACATTTGCCCCTCTTTGACGTGGCGTCAGGACCTAGGAGGGAAGTGACGTCAGGTCGAAGAAAAATATGCCCCAGCTGCTGGGAAGGAATGAGATAAATAGGGGATGCCCCCTTGAGAGGTTAGCGGGAAAATAAAAATTTTGCAGGTAAGCTCTCGAAAGGATGCGACAGAAGTGACAGTTGGAGAGGTGGGGGAAAAAGAAGATGGTAGGAGGAAAAACAGAAGAAAAAGGCTGAGATCTGCACCCTAGAGGAAAAAAGGAAAGATGGAAGGATGACATGGCCCACTATATTAGGCAAAGTGGGCCCAAAGAGTGCCACATTGGCACACTTTTGACTTTCTAGAAGAAAAGACAAAGGAGAGATGGCTGAGCGCAACCCATAGTTCCCACGACTTCATCACATCTTAGAGCGATTCCGAGAGGTCAGGCGGTCACCCGAGGCTGGACCCTAGGTAGGGCCTAGCCCAAACTTTGTGATCTTTTATTTTACACACATTTTTTGGGTTTTGGGATATGGGTTTGGAGCATGTGGCGCCAAAGATAAGGCGAATTAGTGTAATCTTGCGGATTAGCGCTATCCGCCAGGGTAGTGTAGGGCGGTTTTGTCACCATTTGGGGGAAATATTGGCACCATCATCTGGATTAGTGCCAAAACTTAGATAGAAAGAAATATGACGTTTTGGCACTATATTATGGTTAGAACGGCGCTATCGTCTGGAATAGCGCGATTGTGAGTTTTCGCGCTAAAAGGGAAATTGATGCGAAAAAAGAATACTTCACCATCATCTGGATTGGTGCAATATAGGGTGCGCAGTGGCGCGATTATCTGTATTGGCGCAATGGGTAGAGAAAAGTAGTGCCATTTTAAAAATGGCACTAGGGACTATCCATGTGGGGCCACATGATTTGGGCCTGTGAGACATTTAGAAGAAAAAGTGTGTGGGGAAAATAAGTTAGTAGCTAACGAAGAAGTGGTGGATGCAGGATACACAGTGGTTTATACTGTAGTCGCGGGAGTGATGAGTGCGATTTGTGATGTCACTGTTTGATGAGGCATGGCGGCCTTGACTGGTGAGGCTAGGGCTTTGGACGGTGGCAGTGATGCCAGTGCTGCGAGCTCATAGAGCTTTGATGACGGCCATGGTGGAGCAATACCGTAGCGAGACTTGTAGCTTTCTGCTACCGACAAGAGAGATGACCATCACACTTGAGGATGTTTATCGCATCCTTAAGCTGCCGATTCTAGGTCGATTTGTGCGGTATGACACGAGGAGGGGTTGTACTACATTGATCAGAGTGTTCGGAGCAGAGCACATGGTTTTTTCGGCAGATGGGAGGGAGTTGGATTATGATAGGACACTGGCGGCAGGTGCAAATCCCTTTGCCTTATTTCTGTGTGCGTTGATTGGAGGTGTGATGATGTCGGATAGGTGAGGCAGAGGTTTTCCTGTGGGCTGGGGCGGGATGATAGAGGGGATGGTGAGCCATGATATTGTCTACACATGGGGGCCGGTGATGCTAGCACAGTTGCTTCACAAGATGCACATGGTTGCTTATCTTCATGATAGGGCTTTATCTGTTGGGGTTATGCTGCTACACGTATGGATTTGGGAGCATATCCCTGTGACTCGGCTGACATGTGGTTATTATCGGTGGCCATTTGAGGCATTTGTGTTCTTGTATCAAGATGCAAAGTATACATACACTGGACAGGTCCACCACTGGCGGCAAATATTGGATGACGTGATTAGCGTGGTATGGTGTGCATATATTGGTTGTGAGGAGTGGCCCGATGATGTGACTCATCTCCCATACACATTTCAGCAGAGATGTCTTATGGGTCGTGCAGACCATACCATAGAGATGTACCTACCCTCGCGAGTTATGCGTTAGTTTGGACTAGTACAAGATACGCCTCAGCAGATGGCAATATATGTGCGGATGCAGCAGGATATAGCCTACTAGCCCACACCATTACAGCCACAGGTTGCGCTGAATGATTGGGCAGCACTTCGGCCAGTTCAGTGGGATTGGAGGAGCACAGTGAGGGATACAAGTACTACACCTGCTTATGAGGTATGGTGGCAGATGCATCGGCCCACTCGATTGACAGATCCGACGGTGGAGGTATCAGAGGATGAGGGAGATGGGGGTGGAGATGATCCGGATTGGGGTGGAGATGAGGTTGTGGAGGACTATCTTGTGGAGGTGATGGATGATGGGGAGGAGAGGGTGATTGCGAGAGATGGCCAGCATGTAGAGGAGTTGGCAGCAGCGGCAGCCGGATAGGGACAGGTGGGGCAGGAGGTTCCAGCACAGCAGGTTCCCGCATAGCGGGTTCCATCACAGTAGACCCAGGTTAGGGGCGGACGACAGCGTAGAGGGCCATGGCGGCGCGGTGGACAACTAAGGACAGAGCAGGGTGATCTATCTCCATCACGGGTGGAGCAGCTACGAGTTGGTAGACATGATACCGGGGCAGGGAGTTCAGGGGCAGGGGTGGCGGTAGAGGTCGAGGGGCTAACACCTCAGCGACGGCCACAGGAGGAGACGGAGGAGGTGGAGACATTACGTGCTCAGGTGGCCAGCTTAGAGGAGGCATTAGGGCACCGAGAGGCTGAGTTGGGACAGCTGCGGGGAGTAGATGGGTAGGTGGTAGTGCTAGAGGCTCAGTTGGCTCAGGCTCGAGAGGACATGGAGGATTTGAGGATAGAGCGGGACGCAACGCTCGTGAGAGCACATTAGGTAGAGACTATGTTGAGCAGTGTACAGGCTGCAGGTGGGGGACTGGCCCTGATTTTGGCAGGGATGCAGGCCCAGTTGGCTCAGGCGCTGACACATACACATCAGATACAGGGAGAGCTAGCAGAGGCCAGAGCACGGACGGAGTATTATCAGGGGCTGTACTATGCAGCCGTGCCCACAGCACAGCGGGCACTGAGTTATAGCTAGGTCAGCAGATCGAGGGTGTTGAGATCACATAGATCGAGATCTGTGCAGTCAGTACAGCAGACGATGCCTCCTCCCTCACATGTGCCCCAGTAGGGTCCTCAGGTACCAGTAGCGCCACAGCCACAGCTACCGTCAGGATCACAAGCTCGACCAGGGTCAGCGTCTCCTACTCCCTCAGAAAGAGGATCCTCGATGTGATAGTTGTACCATGTTAGCCCTTAGAGGCATTGTATTAGGACACTTTATTTTTTGATGATGTGAGCAATGTACATTGTTTTTGCAGTGATTATATATGATGCGATACTTCTGATGGTTTATGATGTTCTTATATGATGGATGCACATGTTATGTTTTATATGTTGTGGATGTGTGATGTTGTTTCAAATGATGTGTGTGATTTGGTGGATGCATGGATGTTTTTGTGGTATATGCATGGTGTTGTAATTTTATGGACTATATGATGTAACTAAATATGCAGACTAATGAACATTTATTATGTATGAAAATGTATGGAATTATGTATATGCCACTAGATGTTTATATGTATGGAATGCAATGTGATGATGCTATTTTTAATTTTATCATGCACCTATGTGATAAATGAACATGATATGATGTGTAATGATATGCAGCTAAAATGAACCTAAGATGTTATGCAAAGGGATTAAAATGAACCTAGAATGCAATGCAAATTAAATGGATTAAAATGAACCTAAGATGTTATGCAAAGGTATTAAAATGAACCTAGAATGTAATGCAAAGGGATTAAAATGAACCTAGAATGCAATGCAAATTAAATGGATTAAAATGAACCTAAGATGTTATACTTAGATGCAATTTAGGTGATAGGTGGTATGCACACTAGGTGATAGGTGAGATGGCCTAGTCCTGATACACATGATGTTCCTTGTGAGGACCCTGAGGGGTGAGACTATGGGAGAGCGTGTTAGGTGGTGGGGATGATAGGGGTGGGAGCGTCTAGGGGATGGCGGTGGGGAGATTGGAGACTTGCTAGGTCAGAAGACACCACGTCATGGAGGGGGGGTTGGGGTTTGGTTTGGCTCAGGTTGTGTTAAGTGGAGATATGGTGGGAAGATGGGGTCAGTGCGGGGGTTAGATTGGGGGGGGGGGTTTGAAAAGTGGTTATCAAATCTAGGCCGATATGGGATAGGTGATTAAGTGATTAGGAAGATGATTGTGAGCTAGTAACAGTAGTTACACAAAATTAATTAAGAGCATTTCTTAATTTAATGTAGCAATGTAGGATACAGTTGACAAAGGTATGAAATGACCTAGGTGATGATGTATATCCGACGATTGCATGGACTAGACCCACAAACAATAGGTTGATTTCATGCATGCCCAAGGTAGTATAATCTTGTCTAGTGGAGGAAGGGGACTCATAGCAGTGAGTGTGAATAATGCATATAAGGTGTTTGTACTTGTATATGCAAATAGGACACATCATGCTAGAACCGACCTGGACTTCAAGATATGAATAGTATTCTTGGAGTAATGAAACCAACCCAAAAGCACAGCATACCGAAACAATGACTATGTCTACTCCAAGGGCTATCTGCTACGTACCATGATATATGAGATCAAGGTAGCTTTGGAGATTACTTGGAGCGAGACAAAAAGATAAAAATCAATAAGCAAAAAGACCAACAAAAGATACAAATAGCCTTTGTGTGCTCTTGCCAAGAGACGTGATGATAGAATGATAGATTTTTGTCCATTGTAGGAAAGACATATCCTAGGACGCAGATCTCTTTTGATTGGAGAGTTTTGGAAGATGGGCAAAAGAACATTCGGACCAAATGTAAGATTATAGTTGGTATATTGCTTGATTATTTTTACGCGAGGGACCATGTTTCAATGGTAAACGTAGCATGCGTATCATTTCATAGATCTAGAAAGCTCAGTGAGTGGGAACCATCCCAACGGGTGGGATGGGTGCATCTTAGATACCTGAGTACTGGAAACATCCTTCGTATTCTAGACTGCCTACATACCTTGTGTCCACGAGATCAAGGTACTTTTAAGATGCGGGTGAAATGAATATGTAGTTCTGGCAAGACTTGATGATGTGGGAATGGTTTGCGATGGGATGTGATGAGGGTTGATGTGTGTTTAGATGATCATGATGGGATGTGAGATTGATGCATGGGGGGATTATTTTTGGATTTTCTATATTTTTTTTGTGATGTTTTTGGATTTTCTAATTTTATGATGTTTTTGAATTTTCTGATTTTATGAACTATACAAAGGAGAGCTTACAGGGATCCTTGTTCCATGGATGGGGTTGTGGGTGGGTGAGGTAGTGCGGAATGGGGGAAAAAACTTGATGTTTCAGAATTTCAAGCCATGGGATGCGTGGGTATGGAGTGTTATGATGGACAGAGGACTTATTAGATGGTAGAACCAGCCACTACGCATGGCGCCTGAAATAGGTTTTCACCATGGTACTTATCCAAGGCATCACCGAGATGATTTTCACCATTGGAAGTTTTTATTGCACTTTGATTTTTTCTTGATTTTCTAATTTTTTTGGTGTTTGATTAATTTTTTTGTATTTTTTTTATTTTTGGACTTGTGGTACCAGATGGGTTATGCATAGAATCGCTTGAGATGCAAGATGTTCATCGGCTCATCTAGAGGCTGCCCCTCGAGTGTTGCAAGCTGATAAGCTCTTGACCCATAGTCGGCAGTGACGACATAAGGTCCAAGCCAATTAGGTTCGAAATTTCCTTGTTTCAAATGCTCTTGCAGGTTCTTCTGATTTTCCATTAGGACCAGGTCACCGACCTCAAACTTTCTAGTTCTGATCTTTTTGTTGTAGCTTCCCCTGAGGTGGTTTTGGTATGCCTGTAAGTGATTTAATGCAATCAGGCATTTCTCATCCAATAGTTCAAGTTGATGCAACCTTGCGACGTGATAGTCTTCATCAGAGATAATGTTTTGCAATGATACTCAGAGGGATGGGAGCTCGACCTCTATAGGTAAAATGGCCTCTAATCCGAATACTAGTGAGTATGGAGTGGCCCCGGTAGGAGTGCGGATGCTGGTGTGGTAAGCCCATAGGGTGGGGTTGAGTTGGAGGTGCTAGTCACAGCCAGCTTCATTGACTGTCTTTTTTAAGATGCAAAGGATGGTTTTATTAGAAGCCTCTGCTTGACCGTTTCCTTGGGGGTAATATGGCGTGGAGAATTGGTGTTTGATGTCAAACTTTTCACACAAAGTGCAAACTTCTTGGTTTTTGAATGGCTTCCCATTATTAGTGATAATGGAATGAGGGATACCGTAGTGGTAGATGATGTAGTGGAGAATGAACTTGGAGATTTGGATGCCTGTGGTGAATGTGAGTGGTATTGCTTCCACCCACTTTGTGAAGTATTCGGTAGCAGTGATTATGAATTTATGGCCGTTGGAAGAGGAAGGATGGATTTTCCCTACGAGGTCAAGTCCCCACTGTGAGAAAGGCCATGGTGTTGTGATTGGTTGCAGCTCCTGTGCTGGGGCATGGATGAGATCGCCATGCTGTTGACATGGGAGGCATTTTCTGATAAACTGATGTGCATCTTTGTCCATGGTGGGCCAATAATAGCTAGTCCTCAGGATCTTTTTAGAAAGAGCTGGTCCACTTGAATGTGCCCCTCAAATACCTGCATGTACCTCTTCCAAAGCTGCCTTGGCTTCCCTAGAGGCTAAACATCGTAGAAGCGTGCCATCAAGACTCCTTTTGTAGAGGGTGTCACCTACAAGGATGAAACGGGAGGCTCGACGGATGAAGGATTTTTTCTGTGATGGGGATAGGTTGTTGGGGAGGATATTATCATGAAGGTAGAGGTAGGTTTCCTGATACCAAGGGGATAGAGGACCAACAATTTCACACACTAGTTCAGATTGGGGAATGTCATATGTTGGGATGGGGAGCTCTTCGATCAAGAATTCACATTTCTTACTGCCTTGCTTCATGTCTACCAGAGATTCGATGGTTGCCATGGCATCTGCCACTTTGTTGTTTAATCTTGGGATCTGCTCAAAGTGGATGTCACTGAAATAATCTTTAAAGTCATCGACCATCTTCTTATAGGGAAGGAGCTTATCATCCTTGGTTTTGTATTCATTATTGACTTGCCTGATGACTGGTTGAGAGTCGCCATACACAGTTATGTTTTCTATTTTCCATTGGATGGCCATTCAGAGACCTGTGATGAGGGCCTCATATTCTGCTACATTATTGGTGCATGGAAATATGATTTTGAATGATTTAGGGATCGTGTCACCTTGAGGGGTAACAAACAGGACACCTGCCCCTGAGCCTCTGTGAGTGTAGGATCCATCAAAATACATCTTCCATGTACCTGTGGTTGGTGTGATTGTCAAGATGGCCTCATCTAGAAATTCTGCTATTGTAGGATGTTCTGCCTGAATAGGTGCCTCAGCCAGCTGATCTGCTATGACTTGTCCTTTGATTGCCTTTCTCTCTGTGTATTCTATGTCAAATTCGGTGAGAATCATGACCCATTTTGCCATTCTTCCAATGAGAGCTACTCTGTTTAGCAAATATTTGAGTGGGTTGATCTTAGCAATGAGCTTAGTCTTGTGATTGAGCATATAATGTCTTAACTTTTGTGATGTGAAGACCAGGGCAAGACATGCTCGTTCAATTTGTGTGTAGTTAAGCTCATAAGAAATCAAGGTGCGGCTGATGTAGTAGATGGCTCTTTCCTTCCCCTGCTCATCATGTTGTGCTAACAAAGACCCAATTGTTGTGTCTGTCGCAGAGATATATAAGAGGAGGGGCTCTCCTTGTTTTGGTGGAGATAGAATAGGGGGATTAGCCAGATATGCTTTTAGTTGGTCGAAGGCATCTTGACACTGAGTAGTCCAGGCAAAAGCCGTATCTTTCCTGAGGAGATGCTGGAATGGTTGGCATTTGTCAGCAAGTTGAGTAATAAATTGGTGAATAGACTATAGTTTACCCTGCAGGCTTCTCAGTTGTTTCAAGGTTTTAGGAGGTGGCATTTCAGTAATAGCTTTGACTTTTGCCGGATCTACCTCGATTCCTCGTCTGGAGACTATGTATCCCAGCAATTTTCCTGAAGTGGCACCAAAGACACACTTTTTTGGATTTAGACGAACATTATATTGCTCTAGCCTATCAAAGATCTTGGCTAGCATGCCTAAGTGTTCTTCTCTGGTCTTTGATTTGACGAGTAAGTCATCAATGTAGTCCTCCATGATGTGGTGAAAGAGGTCGTGGAAGATGACAGTCATTGCTCGTTGATAAGTAGCTCCTGCATTCTTTAGGCCGAATGGCATCACTACCCAACAGTATGTCCCCCATGGGCATATAAAGGATGTCTTGTGCTGATCTTCTTCAGCAATTTTGATTTGATTGTATCCTAAAAAGCCATCCATGAGAGATAGCATCTCATGCCCTATGGTAAGATCCATAATCATGTCAATGTTGGGAAGTGGGAAGTCATCTTTTGGGCAGGCCTTGTTGAGGTCTCTGAAGTCAGTGCAACAGTGGATTTTGCCATCTGGTTTAGCAATGGGTACTAGATTTGAAACCCATTCAGGATAATCAATTGGACATATGAACCCTACATCTAGCAACTTTTTGAGCTCTGCTTTGACAAGAAGGGCCACCTGAGGATTCATCTTTCGGAGCTTCTGTTTGACTGGTTTGGCATTAGGACGCACTGCAAGACGATGGACAACCAAGGCGGGATCTAGCCCTGGCATGTCTGCGTAGGTCCACGCAAAGTTGTGATTTCTGTGTGTGAAGAATGCTAAGAAGTCTTCCTGTTTGAATAGGCTGAGAGATTCTGCTCTATATGTGATTTTCAGCTCTTCCTCTGTCCCTAGATTCATTTCCTGAGCTGGTTCAACCAAGATGGGTGATCTGTCAGGATATACTTTATCTATTTTAGGGAGGCCCATGCTTCCATCCCTGGCGCCTCATGGAGGTTTTCACCAGGAGATACGTCATTTATTTTTACTTTTTTAGGATCTGATACTGCCGTGGAACGGTTTTCACCATCAGATCCATTTTTTGTTTTTGTATTTTTGTGACTGGAAGTAGGGGTTGTCTCCCCAAAATAGGCAGCCGGATTGAGTTCCATGATGTATCCAGCTCTATGATCTCCCAAGGAGAAGTTGTCTCTTACTCCCATCATTTTAGCAATGGCTTCGTCATTAGGTGCAATATCAAAAATAGGAGGTCCGCGTTGGTCCCAGTCGATGAGGTCAAGGTATACTAATGGTAGGTCATTGGATGATGAGACGAGAGTGGTGACAGAGTAGATGGTGCAAATGGAGGAGGCGAAGAAATTGGCAAAGTCGCTAAAGGAGTCTTGTAAGTTCGTTTCATTAATATTGTCGACGTCTAGAGAAACTGAAGCAAACTCGGCTAAGATACATTTGCTGGTATTAAGGATGCGTTGTGGTTGACCATACCCTAACCCTTGAGTATAGGGGTTTCTTGTTGCTTGGAGTGGTTCTACAATCCCCTGTTCATGAAGGCCAATGCCGCCTTGTCCTTTGTAACCCATGCTTTTGACTACTTCAGAACCTTTGCCGTAACTGTTTGTTGGGATGGTGGGGATGTCTTGTTCTGTTTCCTCTTCCTTGTAAAGCCAAGATGAAATATCTTCAAGTATGTCTTGATCCAGAAGGTGTTTTTTCTCAAAGATGGGTGAGGGTTTGCATTTGATGATGACTGTGTCAGCTGCCTCTGTGTTTGGAGTGCCAAATGTCTTAGGAGTGGGTAATAAGCCCATGCAAAAGGTGTCGTGAAGGTTGTATTCCCCACAGCCTTGGTCGCTGAGCTTGATCTTGACCTCAGGTGGTGAAGGTGTTTGGGATGAAGTGGTGGCGATGTTGGCAGGGTCCATTTATGAAGTGGAAGCTGTTGGGGTGACAGGGAGTTTAGGGGCAGGGGTGGCTTTATTATATGGACAGAAGGTTTGGTTGTCTCCTTCCAGAAAACTGCAGTATTGGAAGGGACGGGGATCAGCATAAATAGTGACTTCGGTGCCATTGTGGGGGAATTTGAGACATTGATGGAAAGTGGATGGGACGGCTTGCATGGCATGGATCCCTGGGCGGCTGAGAAGAATGTTATAGGGGAGGTCAAGATCTAGAACCTGACATTTTGTTTCAAGGATTTTTGGTCCCACTTGAATAGGGAGCTTTATGGTGCCCTCGGATAGCCTCTCGGTGTCATCATATCCTTTGATTGTTATACACTCGCTAGCATCCACAACCACATCTGAGTACCCCAAGTGTTTTAGCAATTTTAGAGTGCATATATTTAGGCCAGAACCACCATCTATTAGGACCCTTTTAATGGTGTGTTTGTGAATGCGGACTTCGATGTGTAGTGCATCATTATATAGGTGTTCAGAAGTAGGGAGACCTTTTTTAGAAAACATGATATGGTGTGGTGTAGCAATATGGCCGACCATGGCTTGAAATTGATTGACATCCAAGTTTGCTGGGACTTGTGTTTCCAAAAGGGCTTTGTCGAGAATGTCCTTGTGGCAGGGTGATGTGCGAAGCAGCTCAAGGATGGATATTTGCGTGAGTGTCTTTCCTAGATGGTCTAGGAGGTTATATCGAGTGGTGGGTGATGGACGGGCGTTTGGACGAGGGTGGAGGGGATCGGATGTGGATGGGGGTGTCGATTCAGTGGGAGGGGCAGTGCGGATTGAGACACGGCCTCAACGGGTTGTTATGGTGCAATCGAGTGCTTGTGCCCGAATGGTGATTGTGTTGAAATAGTGGGATGAGGGTTCGATGCGGCTGACAATGGAGTCATAGGATGCAGGTGGTGGAGTGACATTCTATGCTTGGTTGGATGAGGATGCTTTATTATGGTTGGGAAAAGGATCCTTGTAAGCTCCAAGGTTAGCGTTTGGTGATGGTTGTGCACTTTGCTCGAGGCTGACGAGATTTTGGTCTATTAGGTCTTGGATGTAATGCTTTAATTGCATACAGTCAGCTATTTTATGGCCTGCCACGTGGTGGTATTCGCAATAGTCATTTTCATTCTACCATGCTGCTTTGAGGTCATTGTCTTGGCGTGGTCTAATAGGCGGGAGTGTGATTGCTCCTTGTTTGAGACATCTATCAAGGACATCCTCGATAGGTTCTGCTAATTGTGTGAAATTTTGGCGAGGTTTGCATGGTTTATTTGGCCCTCTTGGGTTATTGGTGTTTGCTGCATACGTGTGTGCAGTTGTGTGGTTTTGGATGTGTTGGACGGCCTTCACATCGATGACGCTGTCATTTAGATTATTATTGTTCTTCCCCCAATAATGTGATTTATCATTAGATTGTGTGTTGGTATTGTTGTTGGTATTGGGGGTGTTGTGATTGGATTTGTGGTTGTTGTTATTATTGTTGTTGTTGGATTTGGGATCGTAAAGTTTGATGGAACCCTTGGCAATGAGGGCTCGTTCAACAGTGGTGCCTTTGTCGATAACCTCTTCAAAGGTAGATGCACAAAGAATCTGTAAGTGAAACCCTAATTCCTGATTGAGATTGGCCACGAACATGGTGACAAGTTGTTTTTCAGGAATAGGCCATGGGAGCTTGCTTGCTAGGCCCCTCCACCTTTGTAAGAAAGAAGCGAAAGCTTCACTGTTCTTTTATTTGGTGTTACAAAGGTCGGTCATAGACACCTCATGTTCAAAGTTGTAGGAGAAGTGGTTGACAAACTTCTCCGCAAGCTCGGGAAATGTTCGAATTCCAGGTGGAAGATGGGCAAACCATTCAGCGGCTTGGCCACCGAGACTTCTTGGGAAAAGTCTCATAAGGTATGTGTCGTTGTGAGAGACTTCGAGGCAAGCAATGTAGAATTCCCTTAGGTGGTCCCTAGGGTCTCCCTTTCCCTTGTATTTGTCAAATTTTGGTGTTTCAAAGTTTTTAGGGAAAGGGGGCATGTATAAGGTGCGGTCAAATGGGTAGGGGCAAATATCCTCGAAAGAATAGTATTTGCATTTGCCCCCAGTTTGTAGGTCATCCACCTTTTGGATTAAGCTTTGTAGGACGGTGTTGAAATCCTGTGGTTGTTGTGGTTGAAACATGTAGGGTTGTCGGTTAGTGAGATATTGGAGGTGGGGCGAGAGTTGATGTTGGGGATTGGTTTGGTTGAGATGTTGGTGTTGCAGGTTGGGGTTTTGATTGATTAGTGCCTGCTGTTGTTGGTGCAAGTAGAGTTGTTGGAGAATATGTGGGGGTATTTGGGAATTGGGATTATGTTGACTTATGGGATTGATGTTGGGTATGTGGATGTTGGATTGGTTAGATGTGTTGTGAGATTGTTATGAGAATAGTTGTCATAGGTAAGCAAGGGTGTGAGGGTTTGGTGGGGGCACACTTGTGGAGGTACTTGCTTGTGTGATGTTGCCTTGTATGCCCATTGTGATTGAAGCGGAAGGGTTGATGGTAGTTGTGGTAGTAGAGGTGGTGACAGGTTGGGAGATGTTAGGCATAGCAGTGGATGTGGAAATTGTAGATGTGGTAGTGGTTGAGGTAGTGGAGGTGGTAGATACATTATTTGTTGATGTTTGAGAGATGGTGGGTTGGGTATGTGATGTAGATGCTTGGGTATTTGATGTGGTAGGGACAATTGTAGAACTGGATGGTTGTGATGATGTTGTAATGGGGGGAAGTTGAGCACCAAGTTTGAGAAGATGGTCAAGATATCTCTTTGGGTCCGATCTTGGGACTTTATCAAGTAGGTCCATATTATCAGCATCTTGCGTGAAGCTCAAGACATCTAGGTCTTCTTGGGATATGGTGGGGACATTTTGTGGTGGTGGTGGTGGTAGTGTTTGTGTTTGTGGTAAGAAGTGAAAAGGGTCATTGGCGCCAAATGGGGGGATGAAGGAATATGTAGGTGGATTGTATGTTTGATAAATGGGTATGTTGCTATTGTTGGTGTTAGGCATGCCAAAGGGCCATTGTTCCACCATTTCTTAATTCTTTTTGTGTTGTGATCTCGTGATGGGCATACGTGTATGGATTTGATTTCTAGACGTGGGATGAGATGGAGACCTTAGAGGATCGAATAGATTTTGTTGGACCCAAAGATGGATGTGGTAGTGAGATGGAGTAGAAGGGTATGGTGAAGATCGATATGTTTTTCCAAAGGTTTTATCCTAAGGGTGATATGAATGGGTGATATTGATTTTTCACACAAATTTTGGACCAAAGACGGATAACGAGAAAGGGATTTAGAATTGTGATGTTTTTGATTTTTTGATTGATTTAGGATGGTGAGGATGATGTTCTTGATGTTTTTCAAATTGAGCTTTTGGATAAGATCTAGATTTTGATTTGGCACAAAAAGGATGACGATTTTCTTTGTTTGGGGTAGACTAATGACCTTACACAAAGAGAGGTGATTTGTTTTTCTTGAAATGTAGACTAATGACTTTTCAAGGAAAATGTGATGTTAATGATAAGATCTAGATCTAACTTTGGCTCAAAAGGATGACAAGTTTTGGTTGTTGATGGTGTTTTGATTTGGGTGTGATTTTTTGAAATGATTTGTCTTGGTCCAAGGAGATGTGCAAAAAGATTGAAAGGGGATGGATAGATATGTATTTGGGCTGATAATGGGGTCCAACAATGGTGGTGATTAATTCTCTAAGGTCAAAGAGAAAGTGCAATTTGGAAATTTTTTTGAATAAAATGGCTAGACTGTTGACGGATTTCTGTGAGATGGATGTGGATTATGGCAGAGCAGAGGGTGTAGATCACAACTAAATGGGTCTTTGTTTTAGGCAAGTCAATCTAAAGATAGCGCCAATCCACTGGTAAAATGGTGCTACACTCAGACAGACATAGCGCTGAAATAGGGTTGACAGATTTTTGATGGCAAATTTTTGGATCTGTTTGTTTGGAATATGACAAACTGATTTGTTCTGTCTTAGGCACGTCAATCTAAAAATAGCATTGATCCATAGGTGAAATGGTGCTATAATCAGACAGATATGGTGCTGAAATAGGGTAGACAGATTTCTGATGGCAAATTTTTGGATCTGTTTGTTTGGAATGTGACAAACTGATTTGTTTTGTCTCAAACAATTCAATCTAAAAATAGCGCCAATCCATGGATGAAATAGAGCTACAATCAAACAGATATGGTGCTGAAACAGGCTAGACAGATTTTTGATGACAAATTTTTGGACCTATTTGTTTGGAATGTGACTAACTGATTTGTTTTGTCTCTTGGCAATTTGTTTGTGAAAAATCAAAGCATTTTAACACACATTTGAACACAAAACAAGCAAGGATTTTTGTTTGTGATATGACATATGACTTCGTTTAGAACAAGCACTTTTTTACAACCTAAGGCGAGGATGTGACAATATTTGTTGAATCCCCTAGCTGTGCCTATTCAAAGCGGGTAGCTCCAGGATCTTGGTAGCACCGACTCCTCCTTACAATTGCACACACTTCTCACGAATACCAAGATCCAGGTTTCTTATAAGGCTTGTCCCTCACCAAACCTTTATATTGTCCCTACTACCTCAGCTAAGAACCGCATGAATCGGGGCCGCTTCAAGGGTTTTGCCCTCTGCATCAACAAATATAAGGATTTTGGCTTGCTAAAACAATGGCTCTTAGTAAGGGCATCCATTCAGGTGGTTATATGTGCGGCAGCGCTACTCTCCGTTATGGAGTCTCCCAACCTCCAAGGATTGCACCTTGGAGGGTTTATGGGGAGGTTGGCTGTCGGTATAACAAAACAACACCTGTCGCTTGAGACTTTCGTCCCAAACGCCTTATTTTATATAGCGGCTTGGAAGAGCTTAGCTTTAGCTTGATGCTGCTGGGGTTGTTCCCACCTTTCGAAGCGGGGTGGTAGGCCCTCTAAGGATTACAAAAGCAATATAATCATGAAAACACTTTTGATCCCCAAGTTCATACGAAGATGTGAGGGGAGAGCATACGTGTTCCCTATGATTATATTACACTAAACATGGTTCAATTTTAGATCTTTGGATTAGATGGGGGGTGATCAATGCAAAGTGTTGTGAGAAGTTTTTGATTCCCAAGATCACCAAAGGGTGCGAGGGAAGAGCATACACTTCTCACTCTACTTGACACAACCACGAAGATACTTCACACAAATATTTTAGATTGTCTTGATTAGATGCGTGAGAAATGCAAGTTTGTTGTTCTTTTTATCCAATGATGTATGCAATTTTGTGGTTCTTTTTATAGCCCAAATTGAAGTGTTTGATTGTTTGTTTGTTGGCACACAAAGAAGTATATTTTAGAGCACCAAAATAAATGTTAGGAGCACACACACACTTCACACAAGGAGTTGTTTGGATTGATTTTAAAACACCAAATTGAAATGTTGTTTAAGACCTAACATGCAAAAAAGGGTTCATTTTAGTTTCCAAAATCAAAGTGTTATCTAACTAATCAACAAACCATCCTGCAAAAAGATTTGTGTTAGTATCCGTAGTACCTGCAACCGATAGAAAAACAAATTACCTAAATAGCGCTAAAAAAAACATGTACAGGCGCCATTGCAGGCAGAACAACCTGACTTACGAAAGAAGGCGCTAAAATAATCTATGGCGCTAATTAACTACAACTATAATGATAATATACAGAATGGCGTAGATACATATTTTAGTGCTAATTTTCCCTACTTAAGGTGCTAATACAGATGATAGCGATGATAGGTATTAGTGAAAGTGCCACTACGCGATGTTTCAGAGTCTAGGGGAAAATGCAGATGGTGCTAAACTGAAGGATAGCGTCAAAGTGGGAAACTGATGCTAGTTTTTCATTCTTTCAAAAATTTGCCATAACCTCCCCCTGTAATTCCTGGTTTTCCTGCAAAACAAAGAGAAAACACCACAGAAAACCGTAGGAAAAGCAAAAAGAACAACACGTGAGTAGGGTTAGTATTAAAAAAAAATTCGCGCAGAGATAGCGCTAAAACAGGAATAGGGCTGAAGGAAGGTTGAGATAACAGCACTGCGAGGGGTGGATAGTGCTGAACCTACAAAAATCACATACTAACACAAAAACTCACAAACAAAGATTAGATTTGGACCTTGTGGGTCCCACCGGGCGTGCCAATGTAGATTAGGTAAAGCAATGAAGGTAAAAACACTAAATCAAATGCAATAAAACACAAGATTATACCTCACATGCAAAACCTAATCTCATCAAGGGAAAGAAGGAGCCTTTGCACCCAAAAGAAACTCCCAAGACCAAGATTATCCCTAGACTATGGATTCAAATGTGAAATGCTCTTCAATTGTGCAACTCACTATCTAACTCAAGGATGATTTTGGCATGGTAACTTTGCATAAACTTGGATGATGAAAATGACTTGTGAGAGGTTTTATTTATAGACTTTTGGAAGGGATTTTGATCCAAGGGTGGAGATTGATTGGAGAGATCAATAGTGGAGGATGAAAGTGATGTGGAGGGCCTAGATTTGATCTTGGAAGATGGAGGGCTAGGAATAAAAGCAAATCTTTTATTCATTTTTGGGAAATGGGTGAATAAATGAGGTTGGGTGAGATGGATTATTTGTGAATTAAAAATTCACATGGGGAAGGGTAAAATAAATTAAAAGTTCATTTGGGGAAGAGTGGATATTTATGAGTTATGACATGTGTAAGGGATGTGTAAGAGGAGTAAATGTGATGTGTGATTTATTTGAATTTTAAATTTAGGGGATGTGGAGAGAAGTGCTAATGAGGGTTTGACTCATTTAATTAAGGTGATTAACCTAATTAATGTGGCTGGAATAAATTAGTGGAGGGATTAGAGGGAGGATAAGATTAATTAATCAGTGATTTAATTAATTAATCCTAAGGCTAGGATGAGGTAGGCTAGAGTAGGCAATTAAATAATAGCTATTTAATTGTCTAGGATAGGGATAGGCTAATTAGTAGGCTGGATTAATTAGTTTAACATGGTTTTTAACTAATTAATTAGATTTAGGAAAAATGGGGGAATTGATTTAATAAATTTTGCATATTTATTAAATCAAATTGGCTAAGGTTTGGACTATTGAATCAATAGAATTAATTCAATTTTAGGGATGAAATGGTGTGGATTTAGGAAATGAAAGGGGTAATTAATTAAATAAAAATTTAATTAATTGGTTGGAAAGGAAACTGGTATGTTTAGGGATGTCAGGAGTCAGTTTGGTGATCGAGACATTTTTAGGTGTCTACAAGTACTGCAGGTACCGCACATGGACTTAGGCTTTCTCTTAGCAATCCCTTTCTCAACAACTCTTGAACTTGTCTGTTCAACTCTTCACTCTCTGCTGGAGTCATTCTATGGGCTGCCTTGTTTGGTAAACTAGCTCCTAGTATCAAATCCATTTGATGACTTATCTTCCTTACTAATGGTAAACCTTCTGGTACATTATTAGAGATAATGTCTTGAAATTCTTCTAACATATCTGAGACTTCTGCTTGTACATCTTCACATTTCTCTTGATTGATCTTAGGAATCAATGCAAAGCAATGACGTTCATGCTTCATACCTTCCAAAAATTTCCTACCATCTACCAAGAAAATTCTGGCAGTATTACATACATTTTCTTCCACCTCCTTCAAGGGCTTCAACTTTTCATGAACTCCATCCTTTGTTAGGGAATATGTGTTAGCATGGCCATCATGGATAGCATTCCTATTATACTGCCACGGCCTCCCAAACAGCATATAACATGCATCCATTGGTATGATATCACACAACACCTCATCATGGTAGTCCCCAATCTTGAACTTCACTAAACACTGCTCATTGACCAAAGCTCGGTGGTCCTTCTGCAACCATGCATTCTAATATGGATGTGGATTCTTTTTTCTTGTCAACTTCAACTTGTCAACCATCTCCTCTAAAACAAGATTGTTAGTACTTCCACTATCAATAATAATGTCACAACACTTACCTTCACATTTGCACCTTGTGCAGAATAAACTCTTCCTCTGATTGGGTTCTTTCTCCTCATTCAGCAAAGCTCTTCTGACAACTAGGGTTTCTCCCCTTTCAGCATCTTTAGAATGCTTAGATTGTGCATCTTCATCTACATGTGCAACTCATGCGTTACCTTCAGGTCTTCTATTTGTCCTTGATGTTGTGGACACTCATATGCTCGATGCCCTTCTTCTCCACATTGGAAATAGGTTCCTCTAAAACCTCCTCTTCCAAGTCCTTGCCCAGGTCTACCTCTTCCTCTTCCTCTTTGGTCACCATTGTCCTGGTCACGAGGGCGGTAGGTATTATCTCCTCTCTGATTTCGACTGGTGCTAACTTCTTCACTTTTCTTTGCATCTTCATTTCAGCCCCCATAGGGTCTTCCACCAGTCCTTTCACCTTGACTTCTTCCCCTTTGCTTGCTATCAAATCTTTTATTTAGCTTCTATTCCACCTTCAGGGAAAACTGGTATGCATCTTCTATGGTGGTCATTCTGACTAGGCTCAGCTCCTCTTGAATACTCGGCCTCAACCCATTAATGTAACGAGCTACCTTCTCCTTGTTGGGCTTTGGATGGCCTATCCTGATAGTAATCTTATAAAACTCTTCTGTATACTCCTTGACAGACTTGTTACATTTCTTTAGTCCTTGTAGCTTCTTCAACAACTCCATCTCATAGTCCACAGGAATGAACTGCTTCTTCAGTTTCTCCACCATCTGATCCCATCTGATGATCTTTCCTTTTCCCCTTCTGTTCCTCTCTAATTGGACCTCCTTCCACCAAATACTGGCATGTCCCTTCAACTTTGTTTTTGTAAACTTGACCCGATCTGGGTCCTCCACACCTTCATACTCGAAATACTCCTCCATGTCATTGATCCAATAAATAAGCTGTTCCATATTCAAATCTTTAGAATATGTAGAAACTTTGATCCTAGGCCTCTTTCCGATCTTAGAAATGGCCCTCAACAACCTAACTTCTGCAGGATCTCCTACAGCTTCATTTTCTTCCTTGGATAGCTCTTCTTTAGCTTCATCCTCGCTTTCTTCTCTTGTTCTTGGCTCAAACCCTCTTCGTATCTCCTCTTGCAATGCATCAATTTGTGTTTGCAGGGCTCTAAAACCCTCTTCTGTCAAAGCATTCCTCCCAATAAGATTTCTTCATGGAGGCATCTTGATCTTTGTAGCAAACCCACAACCTCAGGTCCTGGTGTAAACTACCTCATTGTCGGTGATCTGTCTACACACTCAGGAACCCTTTCTCTGATACCACTTGATGAAGGGGTAAATCAAAAAACACACAACAACAGAAATTAAACATAGAAAATAGATATTTCTTTTATTGATCTAGGCTACTCATTACATTACGGAAGCTCAAATACAATAAGAGGAATCAACCCTCCATAGGCTGCAACACATTACAGCTTCCTCCCAAGACTCTAGAATCATCTGCCTTCTTTAACCCCAAATTAGCTAGGGTTTTTTTGTTTCCAGCCTATTCTTGACTCCACACTTGCCCCCTTAACTCTACTACTGCCCAAGGTTCCCAAAATAGTCATAAATAGCACTTTTTGGAAGCCTCCAGCTAAATTTTGAAATTTGCAACTCCTATAATACTACCATGGCCTCCCCAATAGCATATGACATGTATCCATCGGTATGATATCACACAAAACCTCATCATGGTAGTCCCCAATCTTGAACTTCACTAAACACTGCTCATTGACCAAAGCTCGGTGGTCCTTCTGCAACCATGCAATCCGATATGGATGTGGATGCTTTCTTCTTGTCAACTTCAACTTGTCAACCATCTCCTTTGAAACAAGATTGTTAGTACTTCCACTGTCAATAATAATGTCACAAAACTTACCTTCACATTTGCACCTTGTGTAGAATAAACTCTTCCTCTGATTGGGTTCTTTCTCCTCATTCAGCAAAGTTCTTCTGACAACTAGGGTTTCTCCCCTTTCAGCATCTCAAGAACACTCAGATTGTGCATCTTCATCTACATGTGCAACTTGTGCGTTACCTTCAGGTATTCTATTTGTCCTTCCTTGATGTTGCGGGCACTCATATGCTCGATGCCCTTCTTCTCCACATTGGAAACAGGTTCCTCTAAAACCTCCTCTTCCAAGTCCTTGCCCAGGTCTGCCTCTTCCTCTTCCTCTTTGGTCACCATTGTTCTGGTCACGAGGGCAGTAGGTATTATCTCCTCTCTGATTTCAACTGGTGCCATCTTCTTCACTTTTCTTTGCATCTTCATTTCTGCCCCCATAGGGTCTTCCACCAGTCCTTCCACCTTGACCTCTTCCCCTTTGTTTTCTGTCAAATCTTTTATTTAGCTTCTCTTCCACCTTTAGGAAAAAATGGTATGCATCTTCTATGGTGGTCATTCTAACCAAGCTCAGCTCCTCTTGTATACTTGGCCTCAACCCATTAATGTAACGAGATACCTTCTCTTTGTTGGGCTCTGGATGGCCTGTCCTAATAGTAATCTTATAAAACTCTTCTGTATACTCCCTTACAGACTTGATACCTTGCTTTAGTCCTTACAGCTTCTTCAACAAATCCATCTCATAGTCCACATGAATGAACTGCTTCTTCAGTTTCTCCACCATCTGATCCCATCTGATGATCTTTCCTTTTCCCCTTCTATTCCTCTCTAATTGGACCTCCTTCCACCAAATACTAGCATGGCCCTTCAACTTTGTTTTTGCAAACTTGACCCGATCTGGGTCCTCCACATCTTCATACTCGAAATCCTCTTCCATGTCATTGATCCAATCAATAAGTTGTTCTGGATTCAAATATCTAGAATATGTAGAAACTTTGATCCTGGGCCTCTTTTCGATCTTAGAAATGACCCTCAACAACCTAACTTCTACAAGATCTCCTGCAGCTTCTTGTTCTTCCTCGGATAGCTCTTCTTCAGCTTCATCCTTGCTTTCTTCTCTTGTTCTTGGCTCAAACCCTCTTCATAGCTCCTCTTGTAATGCATCAATTGTCTTTACAGGGCTCTAAGACCCTCTTCTATCAAAGCATTCCTCCCAATATGATTTCTTCATGGAGGCATCTTGATCTTCGTAGCAAACCCACAACCTTAGGTCCTGGTGCAAACTACCTCGCGATCGGCAATCTGTCTACACACTCATGATACCACTTGATGAAGGATGTAAACCACAAAACACACAACAATAGAAATTGAACACAGAAAATAGAGTTTTCTTTTATTGATCTGGGCAACTCATTATATTACAGAAGTTCAAATACAATCAGAGGAATCAACCCTCCATAGGCTACAACACATTACAGCTTCCTCCCAAGACTCTAGAATCATCTGCCTTCTGTAACCCCAAATCAGCTAAGGTTTCTATTTCCCACCTATTCTTGACTCCACACTTGCCCCCTTAACTCTACTACTGCCCAGGGTTCCCAAAATAGTCATAAATAGCACTTTTTGGTAGCCTCCAACTAAATTTTGAAATTTGCAACTCCCTCTAAAAGTTGGTCAACTTCCGAGAAGCATAACTTTTGATCTGGGTGTTTGATTGATGAACCGTTTTAAGTGCCAAAAAGCTCGCGATGTGAACTATCCCACCAGAAATTCATAACCATATTTCTATGAACTTTTTGGGATGTTATGAGATGTTTTAGTGCCTCATATCTTGTTTCAGAAATTTTTAGGGGCTTTTTAGAAAACAAAAACTTTAGTATCTTTCAGCTCACAAATGATCTTTGCCTGATTCCTTCACCAAAGGTCTTATATTTCCATTATGTAACTTTCTGCAAGTTTTCGCTTTAATCCGTGCCCAAATGCAAACTTTCCTAAAACGGCAGGTACACTTTCCAAAATAGGCAGGTTGCTATTTTTAGCAGTTTTAGAAAAACTAAAAGTCCTACATCATTATCCTAGATATTATGGAACTAGAAACATTAATTATCGAAAGAAATGAAAACAACTACAATGATATTGAATTAACTTCTTTTTGGGTGATTCAAGATTGCCCTTACACCACTGGATGCTCTTGCATTAGCTATAAAGAAAGATTGTTCAATAACATACTCCCCAACGTCTGGCTTGTCTTTTACTTTGATTTTAAGCTCTGATGTTTTTGAGGTTGAAGGTAAGAAACTTGGATCAACTTGGTTGGAGGAAGAAGAAGCTTCTCTATTGGTGGGTATTACAACTTTTGGAGACTGTATGGTATTGCAATACTAAAATGGATTGTGGTCCCCTTGTATGGTTATTTCTTGACCGTTATGCGGGAACTTGATACATTAATGATACGTTGATGGGGTAGCCTTCATTGCGTGGATCCAAGGTCTACCTAGAATAATGTTATATGCAAGTTCCATGTTGAGAACTTGGCATACTACATCTCTTTATACTGGTCCCACTTGTATTGGTAAAACCATTGTTCCTTTAGAGGTTCTTTCTTCCTCATCATATGCCTTGATGGTTATCTTTTTCTTCAAATCAATGACATTTTTAGAAAACCCCAATGCAAGGATTAACTTTAGTGTACAAATCTTCAAACCAGCCCCTCCATCTATTAGGACCCTTTTTATTCTGTGTTTATGTATTAGGGACTCAATGTGTAGGGATGCATTGTGTGGTTGATTTATTGACATGTCATCCTTTTCATTGAAGGATAGAAAATGTGGTGTGGTGAGATGACCTACCATAGCTTGGAATTGATCTTGGGCAAGGTTCATAGGAATAATTGTCTCCAAGAGAGCTTTTTCTAAAAGGGCTTTATGGGATGGTGATAAACACAATAACTCCAAGATGGATATATGTGCGGGTGTTTTGTGAAGTTGGTCGATGATGCTGTACTGATTTGATTTGGAGGGTGACTTGGATGTGGAAGATGGATTCTATTGAACTCCTTGTAGAGTTATGTTTCCATGACCTGTGGCCACATTATAGTCAGGTTGATTATTGATGGTGATCACATTGATGTGTGAATCATGTTGGGAGATATGATTGGCGATATATTCGAAAGAAACATTGTTATAGCTTACATTGTCAGCACCATTGTTGTTGTTTTGGTTTGAAGAACCTCCCTTCTCATAATGAGGAAGAGGATTATTGAATGCTATATGTTCATCGTTGGTAGTATGTCCTTCAATAATGGATATACGTTTTTGGTCAAGGAGGTCTTGAATGACATGCTTGAATTTCATACAATCATTGGTTTTATGACCTTTGCTCCTATGGTATTCACAAAAGTCATTATCATTCCACCAAGAAGGTTTGAACTTGGGTTCATATTCACATACCGGTGGAAGTGTGATGAGGTTTCCCCCAATTAACTTTCTAAGTGCGGATTCAAGTGACTCATCAAGTTGCGTGAACTTTCTTCTTGGAGGGAAGTTGTTTTGTTTTTGTTCAGTGCCTTGAGGCTTGGCAGATGGTGTGTTGTTCTGTGGATTAGATAGGTTGAAAATAGGTTGCTTGGGTACCACATGTTTTGTATCTACCACACCATCATTCACTAGGGGTTTGTTTGAGGTCCAAAACCATGACTTATTCACATTATTGTTAGAGCTTGGGGTGTCTTTGTATATCTTTACTTGCCCCTTTGCTATCAAGGATTTCTCAATGAGAAGCCCCATCTCAATGACCTTACTAAAAGTTGACAGACATTGAATCTATATTTGATAGCTTAGCTTTGTGGATAGATTATGCACAAACATTTCTATCATCTACTTTTTAGGTATGTGATAGGGACACTTGCTCGCAAGTTGCCTCCACCTTTGTAGGAAAGATGTAAATGATTCTCCTCCCTTTTGTTTGTTATTGCAAAGGTCTAGCATGGAGCATGTTCTATGTTATAAGAGAAATTTGTGACGAATTTGTCAACTAATTCATCAAAGGTGCGGATGCCGAGAGGTAGACGTGAAAACCATTCCATAGCTTGTGCTCCTATGCTTCTAAGGAATAGTCGCATTAGATAAGTTTCATTGTGAGCGACTTCAAGACAAGCAGCCCTAAATTCCCTGATATGATCTCTAGGATCTCCTTTTCCTCTATACTTGTCAAATTTTGGTACTTCAAATCTTATAGGAAAAGGTATCATGGGCAAGGATTTGTCAAATTGATAAGGTGAGATATTTTCAAGGGAATAATGTTTTGTTGTTGTTCCACTTTGGATATCTACCAATTACTATTATAAGGCTTGGATTTGGGTTCTCAATGCATCCAATGGATTGAGTATATCCTTAGCCTTTTCTATTTTTGGAGCCTCTTTGTTAGTTTTAGATCCATCTTTTGATGACTCAGTGTCATTTGAGGCATTATTCTCTCGTAGATTAGAGATATCAAAGTTTGCAGGTAGCTTTGCTCCTTGTTGAGCAAGCATGAGGAAATACTTTTGGGGATCCTTAGCAACAACTCTATCCATTATCCTTTGGAACTTAGGATCTTGGAGGTGTTGGAGGATTTCCTCTTGAGTGACTTCCTCATCAGTGGGTATGTTATTGTTGAGGTTGTCCATGATTTTCTTTTATTTTGATTGAGATCTAGTTTGCACCATGCAAGATTTTGGGATGGAATGAAATTGGATTATGAGTTTTGTTGGATTTTGATTTTGATTGGAGGTGTGATATGGTAAGAGGTGAGTTTGATTGGAATAGATTTTTCTAAGGTTTTTGTTGATTCTATGTTTTCCTCAATCAAGGTAATTCTTGAGCTATAATGTCTAATAGCTATCGAAGTGTTGATACAAGTGGTGTCTCAATAGGGATAGATTGATACCGCTATTTGATGAGGACTATTCTCTTGTCAAGGTTATATTAGTATAGTTTTGCTAGGAAGGATGATTTGAAATCCTGTTAGTCTTGTTTGGATTGGTAGAGTATCAACTAGGTCCTAGAGGCAAGTTGTGGTTTGATTTTGAGGTGTTTTGATTTCAAGGTAGTGATGTGAAAAGAAGATGTTTGTGAAAATGATATGAAAAGGTGCTTGCAAGGTATAACTAATTTTTCAGGTTTAAACTATAGCAAAAAGGGTACTCTAAACTAATAATGTTTTTGCCCCACAATGTACAAAATATGTCTTTGTTTTGGACTCACAGCTTCAAAAGCATAGTATAAAGGGTCAAATGCGCAGCTCTATGGGTCAAATGCATAGATCTGGTTGAAATTCTCTAATTTTTGAATGCATAGTACTGTGGTTTATATGCACTACTTTGTGTGTCAAATGCATAGTAAAATGGTTCAAATGTGCAACAAAATGGATTAAATGTGCAACATGATCAAATGCATAGCAAAACTTGTTATATGTGTGTTTAGGGGAAAATTGGATTTGTCAATGTTTTAGATTTTAGATGTTTAAATCCTCCTTTCCACCTTACATTCAAGGATGTAGGGTCGAGTGATGAGCACTATCATACCCTAGGTCACTTGCAGATGTAGGGAAACTTGGATTAGGGAATTTAATTATTAATTTTCCCTCTCTTATGCCCAATTAACCATTAAAACCCTAATTATGCAAATACGACAACAAATTGATGAATGACGGAAAAACTCTTGTAGACAGGAGTAAAATACCAAATTATAGAATACCTATTTTTGGGGTTCTGAAGTGGAACAGTCGGGGACACTGGAGCGGGCGCCCAAGTCAAGGGTTCCAGTTTTTTCGCAGGATCCAGACCTCCTTCCGACACTAATCAGCCCTGTAACTTTTGTTTCCTAAAACTTGGATGTAGAGGACACTAGAGCGAGCACCCAAGTCCTGGAAGTGCTTCTATATCCTTTTCTTTAGATCCTGAATCCTTGATGCCTGCCAATCCTTCCTGTAACTCCACTTTTCCCAAATGCGACACCTGTAACCTGCAATCACAAGACTTGGTTTGGTGGTTGTGGTGTTTAAAGGCTTGCCTCAGTCAAGCCCTGAAGGACACTTAAGTCTCTGAACACCATTGTCAGATAAAGAGTGCATGCCCTTGTGAGACAGAGGCAAAAACCAAAGGAACCAATGATGAAAACACAATATTATGTCACCTTATAGTGAAGCTCTCATGGGGGGAAGATGCTCTTCATTCTACGAGGAAATTGATGCTCAAATATGCAAATATCAACACACAAAACACCAAGTCTGCTCTTGCAACACAATAGAAGCCTTGAATCTCCTTGAGAACACTTAAACATCACAATTGCTATCTAGTTGAAATCTAGTTTACAAATGAATGCCTAGGCATGCTTATATATGCAACTACAAGCACTCCCGCCAAGATTTTAAAAATCAAAACTTACCATGTCATAAACTGACACCCAGAAATTAGGGCTGCCCCAAAATAGGGCAGGACTAGGGCACAGATACCCAAGTCCTCCCCCCTATTTTGGGAACGGTACAGCTCAAGGGGTCCACCTAGGTCCAATTTGCCATGGAACTTAGGTCTAATTCCATCAGGATGCCAAACTATGAACTAAGATGTCCTAAATGCATACTAAAGACCTGGGAGCTAAACCTTATGAGGCAAAAGCCCCCAAGGGGACATTTTCTGACGTTACATTTAGCCCCCACTTTAATGTATGTATAAATGTGAGGCCAATACATGCATTAAAGTAAGGTCACAAACACAACAAACACATCAAGCACAAAGAAGACATGCCAATCACATAGAAGATAGTAACAGACACGCAAAACACGGAGAAGATAGTTACAGTCACGTAGAATATAGAGAAGATAGTCAATACATAGAAGACACATTTATGCATGGAAGATAGAAATGATATCTTTTCTTTTCTTTTTCTTATATATATAAAATGCAAATGCAAGTACTAGAAAGTAAACGAACCTCCCATAATACAGGATGCACTCATCGAGCAAGTCTTTAGACTGTATATATGGGACAACACACACACAAGACATGCAAAACCTCCCAAAATGTAGGATGCACTCATCGAGCAAGTCTTTAGACTGCATATGGGGCAACAAACATGCCACACAAAATAAGCACGCCAAACACACATACTTGAAGACATGGAGAAAACACAACAGACAGGTGATGGTGTGTTCCCTATTGCTAGGCTCATCACCATCTCATGCACATTATAGGCACACACTGATGATTGGGCCTCACCACAACAATCACTGAAGACATTCTTAAGGGTTGAGTTAGTCACATAACCGCTCCCTGCCTCCGCAGAGGAATTTTGAAAATGACAGGATGATGCAATCTACTCCGAGAAATACACCATCCCTGCCTCTGCAGAGGGCTTACATGATTGATTGATTGATTGCAAATAAACTCAGGATGTAGGATGCACTCATCGAGTAAGTCTTTAGACTGTAGCTGAGGACAAGCACATAGCTAACATCTACAAAAAACAACTTACCTTATATATGCCCCCACCTTAAGGTGGTTGATATCAGTTATTGATATCAAGCACGTTAAGGTAGGAAGAAAAACACACAAGGGAACACTAACTTTTGCAAAGCCCATGCCCCCAGAGGTGACATATACTTTACGATCACCAAATGTTCCCACAAACACATCCCTGCTTGAAACATGTTAGTGTCTACAAAATCATGATAAACAACAACATCAATGTATATGATTAACCACACAAAGAGCCAAGGTTATACAATGAATTCAGAGTTTGAGGATAACCGTAGGGCTATATCACGAAGCTCTCTGAATTGTGTACCACCAAGGCCAGATTCAAAGACAAACAAAGGTGCATAGAGCAATAGTATTGTTAAGGTTTGTAAATGCGATAGAAACATCATAAATTTCACTACGCAGAAAGCACGAGTGCTTCCACTAGCCAAGCATCGATTAAGATAGACAACCCCATCATCATATTAAGAACTAAGTCCATTTGTTGATTGCTCTCAAAAGGGACACTAGGTACGCATCAATATAAATGTTTTTCATCATCCGCCCACTAGATGCAAACACTAGAGGAAGGGAAACAATAAATAAGAGAGGAGAAACAAGTGTCTTAGGGACAGTCATGTAGGAGGGTGCCCCTAGGTCACCAACCACAATGCTATGTCTGTAAGACACAACACACAACAATGAAATCAGAGAGAGCAATTTAGAAGAATGATGATACAAATAGAAGATGGTCACAATAGAGGTGGCCTCCTGGTATCTTGAACCTTATGGGAGAATTTGAGGTCATCCCAGGAGGCCTAAACAACACGTAACACATCACGGGGGAAGCACATTACAAGAGAGATAAAGGGTTAGAGATACTTACCTGTAGGGTCTTCATATTATATGTTAGAGCTCGCGAACCTCTTGGAGAGGTATTTGATCATATTTAATGCAAAATTTGAGTGCTTCTTATGAATGTTTTATTGATTATCATGTGATGTTTGATTTTTTACCCCTTGTGTAAATATAATTTTTTTTGCTTATGAGGGGAACCACTATTTTCTCTAATTTTTGACAGTCATCTAGCTCTTTTCCAATTTTTATCGAGTTTTTGTTGTTGGATCTTTCTAGCATGGGGACAAGATTCATCCTGTACCATCTTACTCATCTATATCGGTTATTGTTCTTGTTTTTCTAATACATTTTGATTGTCTCCCAATCCACACAAGGATAACGGGGGAGGAACCTTAGCATAAATTCTGTTTCTTCGAGGCTGAGGTTGATTATCCACTTGTTTCTTATCCACTTCAATCATTTCGATGATACTATCATAGTCCAAGTAATCATCCTCATCTACTTCCACTAAACCCTGTTCCACCATATTATTTTTAGTATTCTTAGGAAAAGGATTAGTGAATATTTGTAAATTTTGATTCGGTGGAGCAACTAACTTATTTCCATTGTCATTCACACCTCATAACTGGATGACATTTGAATCAATAAGGTCCTTGTTTGAATCAATAAGTTCCTTGCAAACAAGAGTAAAATACCAAATTACAGAATACCTTTTTTGAGGGTTCCAAACTAAAACAGTCGAGGACACTGGAGCGGGCACCCAAGTCCAAGGTACTGGTTTCTTCGCAGGATCCGAAATTCCTTTTGACACTGATCAGCCCTGTAACTCCTGTTTCCTGAAACTCAGATGCAGAGGACACTAGAGTGAGTTCCCAAGTCCTAGAAGTACTCTTGTGTCCTTTTCTTCAAATCCTGAATCATTGATGCTTGCCAATCCTTCCTACAACTCCACTTTTCCCAAATGTGACACCTGTAACCTACAATCACAAGACTTGGTTTGGGGGTTGTGGTGTTTAGAGGCTTGCCTCAGTCAAGCCCTGGAGGACACTTAAGTCTCTGAACACCATTGTTAGATAAAGAGTGCATACCCTTGTGAGGCAGAGGCAGCAAAAACCAAAGGAACCAATGATGAAAATACAATATTATGTCACCTTGTAGTGAATCTCTCATGGGGGAAGATGCTCTTCATGCCATGAAGAAATTGATGCTCAAATATGCAAATATCAACACACAAAACACACAAGTCTACTCTTGCAACACAATAGAAGCCTTGAATCTCTTTGAGAACACTTGAACATCACAATTTCTATCTAGTTGAAATCTAGTTTACAAATGAATGCCTAAGCATGCTTATATATGCAACTACAAGCACTCCCACCAAGATTTTAAAAATGAAAATTTACTGTGTTGGCAAAAGGACCAAATAACGGTCATAAACTAACACCCAGAAATTAGGGCTGCCCCAAAATAGGGTAGGACTAGGGCGCGGGCGCCCAAGTCCTCCCCCCTATTTTGGGCAAGGTACAACTCAAGGGGTCCACCTAGGTCCAATTTTCCATGGAACCTAGGTCTCATTCTATTGGGATGCCAAACTATGAACTAAGATGTCATAAATGCATACTAAAGACCCGAGAGCTAAACCTTATGAGGGAAAAGCCCCCAAGGGGACATTTTCTAACGTTACAATGCGCAACAGAATGGTTTAAATGCATAGAACTATAGGTACTTGGTCTTTTGCTTCAGTTTGACAATTTGATTTGTTTGGAATGTGTTCCTAAGTTAATCTAAGGTTTTCAATGCTGATCTTAGTTCAAGTTATTGCTAGAAAACATAGAGAATAAAAGATTTCCATGATTACTTGACAAAATTAAAATAAACAATTACAATCCTAGGGATGACAAAGACAATATTTGATGAGTTCCAACTTGGATTTTACTCCAGCCACTTGCATAAAGGTGTAACAGATAAGTAACTTGATAGCACCGGCTCCCCTCCATGACACTCACTTCTCATGCATATCAAGTACAGTTCCTCCAAAGAGTTGAACTTTCTATCTCCACACTAGATGAGTGTATGACATTGGACGGCTCCAGAGGATTATCCTCTTGCATCAACAAATAGGGGTTTTTGGCTTGCTAGAACAAATGGATTTTAGTCAAGGCATCCGTTCGGGTGGTTACACGTGCAGTAATTCACTCCGATAAGGAGGCTTCCCAGTCTGCAGAGGTTATGCTCCATAGGGTTTTGGGGGAAACACTTGTTAGTGTAACACAATAGCACCTATTGTTTGCAACTTTTGTCACAAACACAATTTATTTTAAGTGACTTGGAGGTGGCTTGGCTTTAGCCCGTTATCACTCGAGGTCATCCCACTTGGAAGGATAGAATTCCAAGGGCAGGCCTCTGCTAGAGGTGACAAATATAAAATGATAAGTTTGGCATTTTGGTTACCCAATTAAGGGGAGAGCATAGGCCTATTATCATTTTCAAGCATGGAAAACAATGGTTCTTTATCCTCCTTGTTAAAATAAAAATAACTAAATGTGTTAACTCTATCAAGCATAGAAGTTCTTAACAAGATAGCAATAACTTGGAAATTTTTTTGTTAATTTTAACCTTCTAACAAGTCTAGGTGTAGATTGTTGTTTGAGGAAATAAACAAGTGTTACTTTCCCATATTAAGCTATGTGATAGATTGTAGTGTAAGATAGTAAAAACATAAATAAACTGTTCAGTTTTAACCCCTAGGTGGGGACTAGATGCAAGTTGTGATGCAACAAAATGATTTACTTTCCTCCTAGTAATGTCTATGTGATTATTTGCATGAACATATTAAGTTACTCTCTCCTAATTAGTTCTAGGTGGCTTAATAATGCAGCTAGAATGACTAAGTCCAGCTCCTAACACCTGCAAATGAGAGTTAGTACGGAAAATCTTATAAAAATTATTACAACTCTCTGTGTCAAATCAAATGCACAGGACTGCAGGTCATATGCGCAGCACTGCGATGTATATGCATGGATTCACAAATTCATAGCAATAAGAGTCAAATGTGCCTGACAACATTTTATATGTGTAGGAATATCAGAAGTGTAGAAAAATGCATCAGATGCACAACAATACAGGTTGGATGCGCAAAAAGCTATAAGCGGAGCAGGAAATGTTGAATACACAAAATTAGAAGTTGTATGCGCAAGAATGACCTGTCATGACAAAACCTTCACAAAACACTCAGATGGGAGTTAAAAATGGGGCAAGGCCCCATGGTGGGTGCCAAAAATGTTAGAGGAAATATTATCAGCTATATTAAACTACTAGTAATCCAATAACTCAATGAAATATGATGCAAATCAAATAAATACAAATATATTACCTTGAAGACTGATTTACCTTGAATCTTCCATTATTATCTATCTTGTATTGATCTTGTTGATGAATAGAGCTCTCAGAAGTGTGCACTTCCTCGCTGTTGAAGATGATAATACTTGAATGACTCTAGTTGGATAATGCAATGGAGATTACCTACAATGCAACTCTTATGAAGATGAGAGATGGATGATTGAAGACATGATTGTGTGGATATGAGGAAAATGGAGATAATGCAAGGAGCAGTATGGATGCTTTGCCACAGGCACGCTGGTATAATTCCGGTAGAGTAAGTTTGCTATAGCTTGTGGATGATAGAATGAGGGTATGAACTTCCTTTTATAGGCCAAGGAGGGGCCAAATCCATGTGTTAAGATCTTAACGGTGGAGAAGAAGTCTTGAGAGGTGTATGGTGAGGATTGAATTGGTTGAGATGAGGGAGAGAAAGAGGGAAGGTGTTCCTCTCACCTTGACATGGAGGAGAGAAAGGTGTGACATGAGTCCACATGTCACAAGGCTCATAATGACCAAAGAGAGAGGTCAAACAAGGAGACCATGATTATAGGATGGTTAGAAAGAATATAGGGATTCATGGGACAAGTGTCTCAAAGTACCCTTTGACCATGGGGACATGGAGAGACCATGCTATTTGGAATAGGGATAGTTAGAGAAACAATAGGACATGTGGGTGAGGGAAAATAGATTAATTAAATATTAAAATATTTAATTGTGTGTGCAACAAGGTGAGGTGGATGTGTGAGGTGGATGTGTAAGGTGGATTAGATGATGTAGAATTATGAATGAAGACTTTGGAATAGGATGATTTGTGATTAAATAATTTAATTATTATTTAATTAAGGAATGACATTATAAGAATAGGTTTAATTGATTTAATTAAATAAATTAATATTTATTTAATATTTGGACTATTAATGATGAACATGAATCAAATAGATAAATTAATGAATTTATTAAATGATAGAAGAATGGGAATTAAATAAATAATAAATATTTATTTAATTTGTCTTTGCCATTTTTAGGTGTATACACTATTTAATCGTAACCAACCTATGATGGGAGTCGAATGTCCAAGTATGGACAATGAATCAAATGGATCCCACTCATACTAGACCTAAAGAACAAGGTCGTTAAGAACTTACTATAGGACATGACAACTTATAATTTGAGTTAGGGTGGTGGACATACGACGACGTTCATTGTGAAACGTGTATGTATGTAAAACTTTGGCCAAAGTAATGCATCCGTCTCCACATGCATTGTTAGTGCATAGTGTTCTAGATGGCCTAGTGTCTCCAGTAGTGTCATACAAGTTACAGTGGATCTATAGTGTGTGACCATGAGACATTAGGAAGGACACAACACCAAATACTTAGATGGCTAACCAAATGGTTTCTAATGTATAACCTTTCTAAGAAGGGTAGGGCCACTTCCAGTTAGGAAGATGAGCAAGGGACCGTAGGTTCGTGTTTGGAGGAAAAGCACCAGGATGATGCTCTCCTTCCCAAGCATGAGACAAGCCGAGGCTTATGAAGACAAATGTCATTGGTTCCAAATACAATGTTTGCATTTTATGACTAGTTGGTCTATTGTAATTTATTATTTTAACTATGATGCCTTGAGCATATCTTGTACTTGATTAGTGATGGTTACTCACTCAAGACTTGTAATTGATTACTAAAATGTAAGCTTTGTTATATCATGATTAGATTGACATGCTTAATTGATGAAAAGATTATGTTTCTTGGGTTCAAATTTGATTATCTCAATCAATTTGTTAATGAATAGCTTGATTAAGATACATGTTTAAGTTAAATCTTGAGCATTATAGATAGTGATGTTACAGATTCAAAGAGATATGCAAATGTCAAAATGCCAAAATTGCATTACGAGCTCAAAGAAGAAACTACTGAAAAGATTGACAAAATATTAGATATCCAAGATACAAAATACAAGGTAGGTAGTGAGTTTATATAGACTAGGGAGAGGAGTGGAGGTGGCAAAAGTAGCTAAGAGGGGGAGACCACCAAATGGTCTAAACATAGTAAATGTAACTCTCTTGTAGGATGGCAACACCTCAAATTATCCACTCATCTAATTCAACTCACTTTATTAACTTAATCAAGCTTATTAAAAGTGTAGGAAAAAACTTACAAAAAAGGAAATAAAAACCTACACTAACAATCCCTTAAGCATAGCTTAAGTGGGTGAAAAGATGGGTCCCGACAAATGAAGCCTGGTGAGGTACCCATGTACAAAGAATTCTCCTGAAAAGTGAGGAAGTCCACCAACAAAAAGGAATAGAAGATTCCCAAATAGAGAGAGAACACCCCCATAATAGAGAGAAAAAAGAGACTATGACCCCCCTCCCCCCCCACAAAAAAGTAGTCCCTATGCCAAAAGAGGATGCCCAAATGTTGAGGGTGATCCATTTGTGGCAAATGACATTTTTCCATTTAGAAAGAAACAAATCCAATGATGAATGCTCAAGTAACTCCCACTCAAAGAAGCAAGGTAAGGTAGGAAGTCTCATGATGTATCCTATCTTAGAACTTTGCTCAAGTGTCCCCATGTGAATACCAAAAGATGCCTTAATCCAAAAAGGTAGAAGCAATCCAATCCCATGTGTAGAACTAAGAGGTACAAGATCTAAAGACATGGAAGATGAGATAACAGTAATGAAATGACTGTCATCAAAGAGGAGTTGAATATCCTCAAGAGTGTCTTCCAAATTTGAAATGTGGGACTCTAGAATAAAACAAGAGATATCTAGTAGAAATCGGTCCCAATGAAGTGAATCCAAAAGACATACATGACCCTATTGCAAAGAATCACTTGAATCTCTCGAAGAAGCAACTTTAAACTTTAAAATAGCAATAGGTACTATAGGACTGTCCTTAACTGTAGATGGGGCATCAATGTATGTCAACCAAATAAATTGATCATCCCATGAGCATGTGTCCCCACAAGATGGGGCAATAGAAATGGGTCAATCGACAATACTATGTCCCACCTTTTGGGCAAAATGGGACATTGAATTCAACATTTCTAAACAAATTTTGACTTTCTAACACCTATAGTAACTCATCCATTAAGAATTTGAAGATGATGTGAACTAGTGATTTTTGAGATTTTGTGTGTAGATTCTAAATGTATTTTTTTTTAAAATTAAGAAATAATTTGTGAAAATTTTTACGTAACTTTTAATAACTTATTTTTATAGTTAATAGTCTTTTTTAAAAAGTGACATTATACCATACAAAACTTTTTTTTATAGAAAGGAAGAAATTATAAATTTTCTAAACATAGATTTGTAACACCAATCACAGATATTTTTTCATAATTTTTTGTTGCATATTTTTAAAATTAATTTTGGAAGTGAAATTAACTATAATTCAGACATAGGTTTATACCATACAACATAATGTTTTCTATATGTATCCAAATTAACTTCTTTTTTTGTTGAAACAAGGACATCAATACCTAGTGTGTAGATATTTTTTAGATATTTTATTCTTTATTTTTTATTTTTTTGCATGTGTGGAATAGAGACCTTGATATTCAATGAAAAACCTATGTTCACTAGAAAATAGAAAATAAATATAATAATCAAATGAATAATATTCAATATTATACTTTTTGGAAAGCTTATACTAAGGGCTATACTTACAAAATAGAATTTCTAAATGACTTCATTTGTTCCCCCAAAAGGTGAAACAAAATTGGTTTTTTGTCAACACTTTAATAGGTGCAGAGGAGACTACATCAAGGGTTTGATTTAAGACTAGGGGGTTATTTCCAAGGGCATTTGAACTAAGGAGGTTTTTGTTGGCAAGAGACACTGTGTATCTTCATTGGTGTTGTCATTGATGGCAACAAAGATCATCCCACACATCCGTAGGATATGGTGTGTCTCTACCGGAAGTCAGATTGAAGAGCTTTCAGGTTCGGTAAGCAAGAACAGAGCATGCAGAAGGTCCAATAGTCAGGTCCGGATCTATTAGAAGAAGTATCCTTGTAAAGTGCAGACTTGGGGAAGTCAAGAGGTGTTCCTTGACTGATAGATTCCAGGGTTTGAGCCTCTGGTGTTGAAAGAGTAAAGAGATATAAGCATCTAAGTACTAGGGTCTGTTTTTGTAGAACAAACAGAGGAAGAACTGACAGGCAGAGCATCAGAAGTTATTCCGGATGAGATGTTGATGGTGATAAAGATTCCTAAGGTATCATTCATGATTGGCCAACTTGTTAGATAACTTCTATAAGTTTCTTTTTGATCTGTATCACTTGGTAAGCAAGGATTCAGCCGACAGACTAGAGTTTGGGAAATATTGACTATTCCGGATGCGGACTAGAAAGAGGATGAAATCCTTTGTGTGGATATATATACCAGATGGATTTCGATAAGGAAGTATTGTTAAGGTGTGGTGTGTGCAAAGAAAAGGAGAAGAGCAGAGTGAAAGCAGTAAGGAAGGTCTGGTATGTGAAAGGACAGAAGCACAAAAGAAGAGGAATGATGAAGTGCAGCATATCAGTATATTGAGCCTAACCGGAACTAAACCTCAGCATATGTGGATGCCTCTCATCAGTTCAATGATCTTGTTATTCATCTTGTAGATAGTGAGTCTCTTGTAGGCAGTGAGCCTCTTGTGAGCAGTGTGCTCAGGCAGTGAGCCCTAATTGGCAAGTGCCATTTTGTATTTCTATTCTTCTAATAGAGAATATAATCTTGGGTTAATCACCCCGTGGTTTTCTCCCTTAATAGGGTTTCCACGTCAAAAATATTATGTCATGTGTATTTCCATTTCATGGTTATGTTTGCTTATTTGAATTGATGCTGCATTAATTAACAAGAAAGTTCAGAAAGCTGAAATAATTAAGATAATTGATTCACCGCCCCTCTTAGTTATCAACAATTGGTATTAGAGCCAAGTTCCTCCCAATAGAGCCTAACAGCTTGAGGACGATCTGGGAATTCAAATGGATGTGTATGGTATGAGGGAGCAACTTAAGTCTGCCCTAGATGATCTTGAGTGGTCAAATTCTGAAGTTAATGAACTGAAGGAAAGACTCAAACAGGCTGATGATTTCATAAATGAACTTAAAGAGAAACTGAGTCTCTCTATGAAAAAGAGAAAGGAGCTACTTCAGCAACTGGCAAGTCAAGGTGAAACAAATGATACAAATGGAGATCTGAAGGAGAAAACCAAGTTATGTGAAAAGTTATCAAAAGAGGTCATTATGGTAAGACATGAAATGGAATCAGAAGTTATGAAGTTTACCCAAGAAATTGAAGAAAAAAGAAAAATTGAAGATGATCTAAGACAATCTCTCAAGGAGAAATTAGAAGACTACCACAAGATGGATAGAATAATCGGACATCTTGAATCTGATCTTGAAGATGCTAAAGATAATGAAGAAAAGCTTGAGGATCAAATTGTCTCTCTTAAAAGGGATCTTCAAACAACAAATGAATACAAAGAGAAATTCAAGATAAGTTCTGCTCAACTTGAAGTTCTTCTTGAAAGTCAAAAGAGGGTAGATGACAAGTGTGGCTTGGGATATAAGAAAGGTGAAATCTCTGAATCCGGTCAGAAGGATTTGAGATTAGAAAATCCAAGGAACAGGCCTAGAAGACCTCTGGTAAGGCAGCCTAATGCTCAAAGATATCTGTATACGCCTAAAAATGACATGATTCATCCTAAACAAATATTCTAAATATTTATTCCATTCTTCTATCAATTAAATAATTATTTCTAATTTATTTAATCAATTCACTGTTCCATAATTAAATAAATTCAATTTATTTAATTAAAATTCTTCTAAATGTCCTACACAATTAAATAATCATAAATTATTTAATTAATCCAAATTCCTCTATCCTAAGTTCTAAATTCAAAAATCCACCTCACCTTTACACCTCACCTTTTCCACCTCACCTTGTCCACCTCATCAGGTTGCACATGTAATTAAATATATTTAATATTTAATTACCTATTTTTCTCTCACCCACATGGCCTATTTCTTCTCAAAATCAGAAGTTAGTTAACTAGTCAATCAAATCTGTTAACTAATTAGTCATTTGAGTTCACTGGTCAATCTATTTTGTTGACTCATCAATCAACCGAGTTCACTGGTCAATCAATTCAGTCAGTTCCACAATCCACTCTTCTAACTAATCAATCAAGTCTGTTAACTATTCAGTCAATGGAGTTAACTCTCCAATCAATTTTGTCACATCCCCTCTTTCATGATGGAGCTGGGACACTTGTCACATTTCTACTGGTTGCACATTCCTCAACCATCCTCAGCCGTTGATCTTCATATCTCCTCTCAATCGTTGATTCTTGTTCTTCTGAGTCTATAAATGAAGCTTCATCCTTCCATTCTAATCATCCAGGCTTTTGACATCGTTACTCTGCAGAAATATCACCAGCACGCCTTTGGCACCCTTTTACCATCCACAAGCTTGAGATCACATACTTGCTTTAAAGCTCATCTTCATTGCATATCACAATAGTCATTTACCATCGACTTCCTCAAACACAGCTTAAAAGAGTGCACTCTCTGAGGGCTCACTTCATCTGCAAAAGGACGATTGTAATAGGTAAACAATAGAAGCATCAATTTCAGGGAAGGTTTGCTTTGTGTTATTCATTGCTATTTTCGTTTAATCTTCTTTGTTATCTCCTATTCTGTTGATGTTTGGGTCTTATTTAATTCATTTTGATTAATCACCATTTTACCCTTACATTTTTGGAGCCCATCGTGGGATTTTATGTTTTTTACAAATTTTTGTAGTAAAAATTTGTGTTTCTTTAAACCCCATTGTTGAGTTTTGCAAGGATCTATCAAAAGGTGACCTCCTAGGCTGAAACTGACATCACCAACGTGCTCAGAAGGGTCAAAAACCTTAGAATCACCTATTAATTCACAAAAATCAGACACTGAAAAAAATCTCTGTGATTTTTTTAAGGGTGCATCCTTTTATCCAGCGGTCCAAAGGGTGCTTCCACAGGGTGCATCACTTTATCCAGCGGTTCGAAGGGTGCTTCCACATCCTTTTATCCAATTGTCCGAAGAGTTTTTTTTGTAGGGTGCATCCTTTTATCTAGCAGTCCAAAGGGTGCTTCCACAGGGTGCATCACTTTATCTGGCGGTCCAAAGGGTGCTTCCACAGGGTGCATCACTTTATCCAGCGGTCCAAAGGGTGCTTCCACGTCCTTTTATCCAACTGTCCGAAGAGGTTTTTTTGTAGGGTGCATCCTTTTATCCAGCGGTCTGAAGAGTGCTTTGGCAGGGTGCATCCTTTTATCCAGTGGTCCAAAGGATGCTTCCGTAGGGTGCATCGCTTTATCCAGCGGTCCAAAGGGTGCTCCTGCATCCTTTTATCCAATTGTCCTAATAGCTTTTTTGCAGGGTACATCCTTTTATCCAGCGGTCCGAAGGGTGCTCCCACAAGGTGCATCATTTTATCTAGTGGTCCAAAGGGTGCTTCCACATCCTTTTATCCAATGGTCCGAAGGGTGCTTCTGTAGGGTGCATCGTTTTATCCAGCAATCCTCTTTCCTGCCTTCTTCTACATGTCATAAGGGTGGTATCTTTTTCTTTTTGTCATAACAGGAGCATACGAACTCGTAATCTCACAAATAAACACTCGTTGGAAAGGTAATTCTGTGAACTTTACAATGGATCAGGTTTGATCAAGTGATTTTATCATTTTGTTAGCTATTTTTACAGTCAAAGTTCAGCTATGTTTCCAAGCTTAAATCTAACATTTTTTCTTGAAAACTAATGATTTATCTGTGTAGCTTGACTTAAACACTTGTCAAAAAAAGGAGAAAAGAAACTTTTGATATATCTTCTACAGGGTTGAGAGCTGGATAGTTTTATTTTCCTTAACACACACATCATAGTTTAACTAGGGGGAAAGTAAAGCAACTTGCATACAACTTTCATCTAGTTCTAATTAGGAAGAGTAACTCATTGTTCATGCAACTTGCATACAACTTTCATCTAGTTTTAATTAGAAAGGAGTAACCCATTGTTCATGCAGCTTGCAGTCAAATCCTCACCTAGCTCTAATTAGGGAGAAAGTAACTGGATTATTTCTTGCTTGCATTGCAAAGCACCTTCCAAGTTATTGCTATCTAAGATTAAGATTGAACTCATCAATGATCTTGAAGTTAAAATGAACCATTGCTATATCGTGAGACCAGAATTTCAAAGTTAACAATCTCGTACTACGCGGTTTAAAATTGAACTCATAAATGATCTTGAAGTTAAAATGAACCATTGCTATATTGTGAGACCAAAATTTCAAAGTTAACAATCTCGTGCTACGCGGATTTAAAACTGAACTCACCACTGCTTTCTGGGGTTAAAACTAAACCACTGCTATATTGCTAAAATCACTTCAAAGTTCTGTGTTTGAATAGATTAGCCCATTTAGTTTTTTTCACTTTTTAACTAGGGTGGATTAATCAGTGTATTCTATGCTTGCGAATGACAATAGGCTTATGCTCTCCCCTCTTCTGGGTGATCAGAGTGCCAGACTTGTCATTCTATTTGTTTAACCTTTAGGAGGGGCCTGCCCTTGGATGCACGCTTGTCCAAGTGGGAACGACCCTGAGTGGTAATAGGCTAAAGCCAAGCCCTACCAAGCCACTTAAAATAAATTGTGCTTGAGGTGAAAACTTCCTGCAACAAGTGCTGTTATGTTACACCGACGGCCAACCTCCCCCAAAACCCTCTAAGGCGCAACCCTTTGAGGCTGGGAGACTCCATAATGGAGAGTAGTGCCGCCGCATGTGTAACCACTTGAACGGTTGCCCGCATTAAATACCTCTTGTTCTAGTGGCCCAAATCCCTTATAATCCATTTCTCACCTAGGATTTTTGTGCTTTCTTTTGTTCAGTATAGTCCAAAATAGAGTCAAAAAAACCACAAAAAATAGTCAAAAACTATAAAATATTCTTTGTGCTTGTTGTGTTTTCTTGCTGTTAATTCATAAAATCAGACCAAGAAAGCCTTGTTCTAGCCAAAAATACCAAAAACAACTGAACAATCCAAAATTTTGCCAAAAAAAAATCAAAGTTGCGCACGCACCCATTTCAACCTAGCTTCACTTTCTGAGATCAGATTCAACCTTGCAGTCAGTCTTCATCCGTTTCACCCAAGTCTCTCTCTTTCATCAATCGTCCCATTCACTTTCTGTCCAAATCTCTCTTGTCCCAAAGTCAGTTTGTCCCATACCAATTCGACATAGGTCCCTGTTTCGTGTCATTAGTGAATTCACGTAAGCCTAGTAGGTCACCGTACCTTTGCTAGTAGTCTTGTTGAATGACTAAGCCCTACATAGTAAGACTGGTATCGACTACCCTTACTAGCGGCCAATGTCTTGTGTCAACCGTCTTACTTGAAGTCATTGAGCGAGAGAATCCTTTGTCCAAATCTTGTCCTAGGTATCCCATTCACAACAGTCTCAGTCGGCACCTCGCTAAAATTTCTAATCTTGGTCCACTTCATCCCACCCCACCTTGCATGGTTCTTACTCGATCCCAGTACAACAAGCAAATTGAAATGACCGACGCATCTGATCACCTCGCCCCACCACGTGGTGGTGATGAAGAAATTTCTCATGAAGAATTAGTAGCGCACATCCAAGATAGCAAATTCCAACACCTGGTAGAGAGGGGGCTCCTTGAAGACCCTGACAAATACTTCCACCATCTTGCTAATCTTGGAGTCAAACTCCCCGCAGACTTTGACATAAGCTCCATCATGGAAAATGTAGACAATGATCATGAGTGAAGATGTGATGATCATGAGAGAGGCACGAATGACACAGTCCTGAATGCAAATAATAGAGGCAAGAAACCCATAGATCAAAATGCTCCTATGGATGACGTGAGACAACAAATCGAAAGTCTAAAACAAGAAATATCCAACCTTAAGACCGGTACAAGTTCCAAGCAATACTCTTTGGAAGATATAGCTCCGTATCCTTTTGACAAACGTTTGGTCATGAAACCCTTCCCCTTTCAGTTCGGAGTCCCAAAGTTTGACAAATACAAAGGGAAGGGGGACCCTAGAGATCATATCCAGGAATTCAATGCCGCATGTTTAGAAGTAGCTCACAACAAGACCTACTTGATGAGACTGTTCCCAAGATCCTTAGGTGGTCAAGCTATGGAGTGGTTCTCGCGCCTCCCACCAGGAATCAAAACTTTTGATGAACTTGTCAATAAATTCATAACGCACTTCTCCTACAACATAGAACACGAGGTATCTATGCTAGATCTATGCAACACCAAACAAAAGAGTGGTGAGTCATTCGCCACCTTCTTACAATGATGGAGACAGCTAACTAGTAAGTGTTCTTATGATATACCTAAGAAGCAACTATTGGAAATGTTTGTCCACAACCTAAACATGGATCTTAGCTATCAGATTCAGATACAATGCCCTACATCATTCTCCAAAGTCATTGAAATGGGCCTATTCATTGAAAAAGCTATGATCACTAAAGGAACTCTCAAGCTATATAAGGACATGCCTAATTCCAATTACACAATGGATAAATCAAAGTTTTGGACAAAGAACAAGAATGTGGTCAACGATGGGGTAGTTGACGCCAAGGTGGCAGCTCCTAAACAACAACCCATATTCACTCTTAAGGGAGACACAAACAATGGTGCAATCAACAAACCACCCTCTCAAGAGCCTAGATCTTGGTACAATTCAAACCCAAGAAGAAAATTCACACCATTAGGCGAGTCTCAAGAATCTGCGCTATGGAAGTTGGTGGCTAATAATGAAATTTCTCTACCACCAACAAGTGATTACGAGCCTATAGTCAAACCTCCCTACTGGAAGGACACCGACTATTGTGAATATCACTAAGGAAGGGGGTATACAACTAACAATTGCATTCGCCTCAAAAATGTCATTCAAGATATACTGGATCAGAATCAGGGAGGGACACAACAGCATACCTCCAATGAAACTCATGTGGCCTACAGGGATCCACTTCTGAATCATAATAGGCCATATAACAACAATGGCCACAACAACAACAACAATGGCCACAACAACAACAACAATGGCCACAACAAAAACGGCAACAACAACAATGACAACAACAATAATCGCAACCGGCCAAATCAGAACAGCGGGATGAGTAATGCTAACTATGCAAGTGTTCCATTTGACTACACCATTAACTGCATTTCTGAACATATTCCACATGTCAATGTCATCTCACCCAACCAACAACCAGGACCCAACCGAACTAGTTGTAGTATAATTACCCGCAGTGGTAAAGTCACGCTCAATACCGTTCCTCTAAGGTCGTCCCCATCTCCATCCACCTTCCGTCAGTACAATGTCATCAACCAGTTACAGAAAACTCTGGCTCACATTTCCATATTGGAGCTCTTGCGTCTATCTCCTTCTCATAAGGAGATTCTTGAGAAAGCCTTAGTGGAAACCACTGTCCCCACTAATCTGGCCCAAGAAAAGTTTCAGACCATGGTAGGCAATCTGACATCTTCCAACTCCATATCTTTTACTGAGCAAGATGACCTCTCTGTCTCCCAACCTCATAACACCCCTCTGCACATTGTCACATTCATACACAAGCACCGCATCAAGAGGGTTCTCATTGATGGGGGTGCCGGTTTAAATATTTGCACATTGAAGGTAGTCCTTGCACTGGGGTTCTCCGAACAAGTAGTTGATCCAAGGAGGAAAATTACCATTAAGGCATATGATGAGGAAGAAAGAACCACAAAAGGAACGGTTGTCCTACCCATTCAAGTGGGATCGGTAATTAAAGATGTGGTGTGCCAAGTCCTTGATCGAGAGCTTGCTTATAATATTCTATTAGGGAGACCATGGATCCATGCCATGAAGGCTATCCCCTCAACCTATCATCAATGCATTAAGTTCCTGCACAATGGCAAGTAGGTCACCATTCAAGGTGACCCCGACCCCTACCAGCACTGCAATTCTTTCCGTGCCAAACCCGACTGTGTCATACCCAACAACAGAGCCTACATTTCCCCTACCCCACAACAGGACCATACCGCTGAAGCTTCCTCCTCAAGGTCCAAACCGCTGAAACTTACCATAAAAGAAAATGGCATGGGGGAATACTCCATTGAGCATAGCCTCAACCTTGCCAAGATGCCTTTGTCCCCTCGCTCTTTTGGCCAACCCAAACACACACCTAAACATTTTCCAAAGCCCTCTGCTCCTCCTATAGCTCTCGCAAATCCCTTTGTAAAATGGGGGACCTTATCTGATGAGATAGAGGAGTGAGATCTCCTACAGTGGCTTTATGCTGAAGAAGAAAACACACCCCAAGAACTGCCTAAACTCCCTACAGAACTCTATGGGCGGGGTGAGACTATTTTGCACAGGATTGGGTACGAAGGACAAGGCCCCATAGGCCTCTGAAAAGAAGGAATCATTGAACCTATACAACCTTCTTCATCCTCTTCGGCTAGAAACACGAGTGGCCTAGGCTACAAAGGCAAGGGAAAAGCCAAGGAAAATGCCTGCCTTATGGAGACAATCCAAACACTCCAAGTGGACAGTGACATGGATTCAGATGATTCCAATGAGTATGAGTGGGACGAGCTAACAGAGCACTCCTACGACGACAAAGAGGTTGACACCATCCAAACTCTTAGCCCCTACCATGAGGGACAAATGCAATGGGACAGACCACTGGAGTCTGATTTGCCCACCCCTGAGATTATGGCTTTCGAGGAAAGTTTAGATTCCATTGCGATAAACAACTTGGAAGAAAGTACCACCCAGAACACTATCCCCGCCAATAATCCTAACATTTCCATTCACACCATCAATGAATCAAATCTCTCATCTGACTCCCTTCCCCTCTTACACCCTAAGCTTATTGACTGGAATTTGCAAGGAACCCCCCAATTAGATATGTTCCAAAACGATGATGCTTACATTGACTATATGGAACTTAGGGACCACTTGCCAAAAGGAGATCATAAAGCTAGTTTTGCTATAGAACTGAATACTGTGGCTTACTTTGGGGAGGGTGCCAAGCCTTCCAGTCGCAAAAACATAAAGATCAAAAATGGATCTAACAGTGAAAATCGCCTTGCGGCAGTGTCAAATCATAAAACAGTAAAAAGAAAGGACGCATCTGACGGTGAAAACCCAACTGTGGCACCTAACGATGGAATGCTTGACACTCTCCCTAGTGATATGTACCAGGAAAGGTCACAGATTGTGGTAGAGCCGACAGAGCCTGTGAATATTGGAACCAAAGAGCAACCCAAGATTATCCACTTTGCCAAATCTCTCACACCACCGGAGAAAACTAGATTTGTACCATTCTTTAAGAAGAAGAGAGGCAGCTTTGCTTGGTCATACGCAGACATGCCAGGTTTGGACCCAAACCTGATTCTACATCATTTGCCATTGGATCCAGGGGTGAAACCAGTAAAACAGAAGCTGAGAAAGATGCATCCTCACATAGCCCTTTTGGTCAAAGAAGAACTCAAGAAATTGCTAGATGTGGGGTTCATCAGAGCCATAGATTACCCAGAATGGATATCTAATATTGTGCCAATATCTAAACCAGATGGCCGGGTTTGACTATGCAATGATTTTTGAGACTTAAACAAAGCATGTCGCAAGGATGACTTTCCATTGCCAAACATCAATATCATAGTCAACCTAACAGCAGGACATACAATGCTATCACTCATGGACGGATTCTCAGGGTATAACCAAATCAAAATAGCACTTGAGCATCAACACAAAACAGCTTTCACTTGTCCATGGGGTACCTTTTGCTGGAATGTCATGCCTTTTGGGCTGAAAAACACAGGTGCTACATATCAGCAGGCCATGACAACTATATTCCATGACATGATGCATGTAACTATGGAAGACTATGTTGATGATATCTTAGCAAAATCCCTCACAAGGGACTCACACCTGGACATCTTAGAAAAAGTCTTTCAGAGATTGGACCAATTCCAAGTCAAACTGAACCCGAAGAAATGTGTGTTTGGGGTAACTTCAGGCAAGATGCTAGGCTTCATCGTGTCAGCAAACGGAATAGAGGTAGACCCGGCCAAGGTCAAAGCTATAATGGACATGCCACCACCCAAGACTCTAACTCAGTTGAGGTCCCTACAGGGCAAGCTGCAGGCCATCCGCAGGTTCATCTCACAGCTGGCAGACAAGTGCCAACCTTTCAGCCACCTCCTACATAAGAACATTCTATTTAAATGGGATGAGCGGTGCGAAGAGGCATTCAACAAGCTGAAGGAGTACCTTATGAATCCTCCTATACTCATGCCTCCGATCCAAGGAAAACCTTTAATTCTCTACATATCTGCTACACCCACTGCTCTGGGAGCTCTTCTAGCACAGCAAGACTACAAGAACAAGGAGAGAGCTGTATACTACATCAGTCGAACCTTAGTGGGCTACGAGTTGCAATACTCACAAGTAGAACAATCATGCCTTGTGGTGGTTTTTGCTTCACAAAAACTCTGACATTACATGTTGGCACATCCTGTCAAACTCATTGCCAAGATCGACCCACTGAAATATCTTCTCAGCAAAGCAGCTCTCACAGGTCGACTAGCAAAATGGGTTATGCTTCTTAGTGAATATGATATAGAATATGTGGACAGAAAGGCCATCAAAGGACAAATCATCTCTGACCAACTGGCTGAGGCACCATTACAAGACCCTTCACCAATGCAGTTTGAGTTTCCTGATGAGTCTTTATTCACTCTTTCAACATCTCCTTGGAAACTCTACTTTGACGGATCTTACACCAACCATGGATCGGGGGCAGGTATCCTGTTTATCACTCCCCAAGGTGACACAATTCTGAAGTCCTACAGGTTGTTATTTCCATGCACAAACAACATAGCAGAGTATGAAGCCTTGGTAATTGGTCTCAAGATGGCCACTGAGTGGAAAATCCAAGAACTATGTATCTATGGTGATTCTCAACTTATCATAAATCAGGTCAACGATGAGTATCAGACCAAAGATGAGAAGCTCATCCCCTACAAACGGATGGTCGACGACCTCAAAGAACACTTTGGGACCATCTCCTTTGAGCAAATACCTAGGATAGAGAACAAAGCAGTGGATGCAATGGCTACCATAGCCTCTCTTCTAGAAATTCCTGAATATGAGTCATGGTATGAGTTCTTAGTGGAAACCATCCGGCAACCGGCTTATGATCTCCTTGAAACCCATTCCATTTGCCTCCTAGTCGGATCTGATTCACCTTGGTACAGTAAGACTTACACTTACCTCAAGGACAATATTCTCCCACCGGACCTCTCTTCCAACCAAAAATGCACTTTCATCCGACAAGCCTCTCGTTACACCATCATAGCCGATACCCTTTACCGACATGGTCTGGATGGTACTTTGCTCCGTTGTTTGGAACAAGAAGAATCCATAACTGCCTTGCGAGACGTACACGAAGGGATATGCGGAACACACTCCAGTGGCCCTTCCTTAGCTAAGAAACTCATGCGTTTGGGTTATTACTGGCCAAATATGGAAATGGATTCATATCAGTTCGTCAAGAAGTGCAAACAATGCCAAATACATGGGAACCTGATCCATGCACCTGCTCAAGAGTTGAGGCCTTTAATGACACCCTGGCCCTTTTGCCAATGGGGACTTGACCTTGTGGGAAAGATTCATCCACCCTCTTCCAACAGCCACAAATTCAACATAACTGCCACTGAGTATTTCACAAAGTGGATTGAAGCCGTTCCCCTAACCACCGTCACAGGAAAACAAATTTCCTCTTTCATTCTGAATTACATTATCTGCCGATATGGCATCCCTTCATCCATCATAACGGATAATGGACGACCATTCAAAAATTAGGATGTCCAGGAACTCTATGAGCATTTCAAAATCCAACATCGTTTCTCCACTCCATACTACCCCCAAGGTAACGGCCAAGCTGAGGCATTGAATAAAACCATTCTGAAAATCCTAAAGAAGACTGTCAATGAAGCTGGTTAAGATTGGCACGTCCAACTCAATCCTGCTCTGTGGGCCTACAGAACTAGTATACGCACTCCCACAGGTGCTACACCCTATGCCCTTGTCTATGGTTCCGAAGCCATCCTTCCCATTGAGGTCGAAATACCATCCCTCAGGGTGTCGTTAAAAGGTCTCATATCAGACGAAGAATACAGAGTCTCCAGGTTACAAGAACTAGAGCTGCTAGAAGAAAGGCGCCAGAAAGCCTTTGATCATCTCAAAGCCTATCAATAGATGATGTCAAGAAACTATAACCACAAGGTTCGCCCACGATGCTTCAAGGTTGGGGACCTCATCCTCAGAGAAAACCCTCGCAATCAACAAGACAGAAAAGAAAGGTAAGTTCGAACCTAACTGGCTTGGGCCCTATGTAATTGTAGCTGCTTACAGATCGGGGGGATATCAATTGGCCACATCAGAGGGTGAGTTGTTCGATGATCCAATCAACAACATGCACCTTCACCGGTTCTATACCTAGGAGAACCCCAATGCAAGAGGGCACAATAAAGTCAAAAAAAAATCAAAAAAAATCAAAAAAAAGTTGAAAAGTGAAAATACAAAAAAAATCAAAAAAAATAGAAAGCATACAAAAAAGTCATCCTTTGGTGAAAACCTGGCAAACAGGTGCCTTGGATAGGTATCATGATGAAAACCTGGCAAACAAGCATCATGTTACTTTCTAGCTTCTCGTGCAAATAAAAGCAAGTGATGAAAACTTGGTAAACAGGCGTTACTTGTGATAAACCACCTTCTCCATCTTTGAGAATCCAATCACCCTGAGTCCATTCTTCCTTCACTCATTTCCCATTTGACCCATATCTGTCCCTCAATAAACACTTGACAGTTACCTATCATGGCTTGATACTCTCCTTGTGGCCTTGTCAACCAAGGTTTTGTCCCATATCATCTCCTCAATGTGAGCCTAGCATAGGGTCTCTTGTCAGTGTCCATAGTCCAAGTCCGTGAACTACGTTGCCTTTGCGCCGTCACGTAGGCAAGGCCATTTTTCCAATGCGCCCCTGAGGCTTCCATTTCTCCCACGATCCCATTCGTCCCCTTTCTTGTCTTCATTCTTGTCATCTTTCTTCTAGTCCATCCATGGTCCATTAGGGTTTACCCTAAACTACGTTGCCTCTGTGTTGTCACGTAGGCAAGGCCATTTAGCAATGAGCCCCCGAGGCACTAGGTCAGTCCCTTAGGGTCCGTCTCCCCAATAAGGATTGTGCAATCTTCTCACCAAACAAGCAAATGCAAGTAGAACACGTGCCTCAAGCAGAACTCTTGACTATGAGCATCTTAACCTATCCAATGCAAAGCAAATACCCAAGGTCTTCCAAATGATTTTATTCAACTTACAGCAAGAACTAAACACATATCAACACACATATGCTTTGTAGATCGGAAACATGGTTAACAATTCGAGTCCGAATTTTTGCTATCATACCTTCCTATGCTACTCGAGGATGCCAAAAGCTAGAGATGCTATGATGGGGTCATGATTACTTTCTTTGTTTGTTGTTTGTGGATTAAACTTTAGTAATGTGAAGCCTTGTCTAAGGACATGATCAGCAAAAGATCATCGAGGACATCAAAGGTATAACATGAACAGGGGCAATCCTTGTTTGTTGAAACACAAGAAGTACTCAGGTCATCTAGATTCAATTTTGACTAGATGCTTGTATTAACTTGCTAAATCACAATCCATGTAAGTCGTACTCAGGTCATCTCGGTTCAATTATACCTCGATGCTTGTATTCACTTACAACATTTTAGAAAATGTACCAAAAATAAATCACCCAATGATGAAATAAAGCACTCCAATAGCAAAGCATCCATCCTATATCCATTTCTACATCCATACCATACCCCATGCAATAAAGATCCGACAATGCAGAGTATTAATACAAATAAAAGCTTGTGAGTCCTTCTATCGAATCTTTCTTCTATCAATCAGATTTCTATCTATCATCATATCTTTCATCCTTGTCTAGTCAGTCGGAGCAATGATCCAAATGCAAGGTCCATCCTTAACCCATACCAATCAAGTCAAGTCAATCTTGCACAAATGATCCAATCACAATCAGTGGTCTTGATCCTTGTCTGGTCGTAAACCAACTCGATCAGTTAATCAATCAATTATCTTATACAGGATGTTGCATTGTCGAAATCAGACCAACACACGCGTCTTACACAACATGCTTCATTTCTTGAAACCAGACACTATCCTTCATGTTGGTCTAGGGATCTATCATTCCCCACCATGACAACATGCCTGCTGTGTTGGTCTAGGGATATTGTTGATAACTGAGAGGGGGGGGTGAATCAGTTATCCCAATTATTTCTCTATCTGAACTTTCTTATTAATTAATGCAGCATTAAATCAAACACAGAAAACATTACCATGAAATAAGAAACACATGACACAGTATTTTTGACGTGGAAACCCTGTTAAGGGAGAAAACCACGGGGTGATTAACCCAAAAATTATTCTCTGTTAGAAGAATAGGAAATTACAAAATGGCACTTGCCAATTAGGGCTCACTGCTCGAGCACACTGCTCACAAGAGGCTCACTGCCTACAAGAAGACACACTGTCTACAAAGTGATAAGAATCACAGTCTTGAACTGATTGGAAGCATCTGCATATGCTGGAGTTCAGTTTCGGTTAGGCTCAGTACACTGATCTGCTGCACTTCATCTTTCCTCTGTTCTTTATTCTGCTATCCTTTCACATACCGGATCTTTCTTGCTACTTCTGCTCTGTTCTTAACTTGTTCGCATGTGTCTTCGCACATTCATGCCTTTCACAACTAAATCCATCCTTTATATATATCCACACAAGTAATTTCATCACCTTTCTAGTCGGCATCCGGAACAGTTTAGTTTCTTACAAACTTGTTCTGTCAGCTGAATCCTTGCTCACCAAGCAATGCGGATCAAGCATATACTTGTAGATATCATCAATCATGTCGGCCAAACATGATTCATGCCTTCACAACCTTTATCATCATCAGTAACACATCCGGAAAGTAGTCTGATACTCTGTCAGTCAGTTCTTCCTCTGTTTTCACTGTCTCTCAGGAATCCGGTACTCAACTATTCATATCTTTTTCTTTGTCCATCACCGGAGGCTAAATCCTTGGAATATACCACTCAAGGTAGTCCTCTTGACTTCCCCAAATCCGCACTGCACCAAGACACTTCCTCTGAGAGATCCGGATCAATCTGTCGGACCTTGCCACATGCTCTGTTCTTGTTCACTGGACCACAACAATCTTTATTCTGACTTCCGGTAGAGATACATTATGACTTGCGGATATGTGGGATGACCTTTGTTGCCATCAATGACAACAACCATGAATCCATATAGTGTCTCTTGCCAACAGATATATCGTTCCCCACCATGACAACATGGTCGTATATCATTATCAGTATATCGTTGGTTTACTACTTGACAGGGGCAATACCTTGTTTGTTCTGGTATCATTTGTGCATACTTGCTTGCTTGTTTGTGTGTGTCATCACTCCATCTTGCATCGCGTATCATTTGGCTCTTTCTTCACCCATTTTCTTCAAACTTAACCTTCTTCATCGTGAGATTCTCTGTCTCACACCTTCTGCCTTCTTCTCGTCCAATCTCCCGAGGGGGCATCCTGTCGTTAAACTTGTACCAGGGGCAAACTGGGGCATGTATCATCATTCAGACTATCGATTTCTTTGAAGCAACGCTGTAAACAGCATTGCATCAAAGAGGGGCAAAATGTATACGCCTAAAAATGACACGATTCATCCTAAACAAATATTCTAAATATTTATTCCATTCTTCTATCAATTAAATAAATATTTCCAATTTATTTAATCAATTCACTGTTCCATAATTAAATAAATTCAATTTATTTAATTAAAATTCCTCTAAATGTCCTACACAATTAAATAATCATAAATTATTTAATTAATCCAAATTCCTCTATCCTAAGTTCTAAATTCAAAAATCCATCTCACCTTTACACCTCACCTTTTCCACCTCACCTTGTCCACCTCATCAGGTTGCACATGTAATTAAATATATTTAATATTTAATTACCTATTTTTCTCTCACCCACATGGCCTATTTCTTCTCAAAATCAGAAGTTAGTTAACTAATCAATCAAATCTGTTAACTAATTAGTCATTTGAGTTCACTGGTCAATCTATTCTGTTGACTCCTCAATCAACCGAGTTCACTGGTCAATCAATTCAGTTAGTTCCACAATCCACTCTTCTAACTGATCAATCAAGTCTGTTAAGTATTCAGTCAATGGAGTTAACTCTCCAATCAATTTTGTCACATCCCCTCTTTCATGATGGAGCTGGGACACTTGTCACATTTCTACTGGTTGCACATTCCTCAACCATCCTCAGCCGTTGATCTTCATATCTCCTCGCAACCGTTGATTCTCATTCTTCTGAGTCTATAAATGAAGCTTCATCCTTCCATTCTAATCATCTAGGCTTTTGACATCGTTACTCTGCAGAAATATCACCAGTGCGCCTTTGGCACCCTTTTACCATCCACAAGCTTGAGATCACATACTTGCTTTGAAGCTCATCTTCATTGCATATCACAATAGCCATTTACCATCGACTTCCTCAAACACAGCTTAAAAGAGTGCACTCTCTGAGGGCTCACTTCATCTGCAAAAGGACAATTGTAATAGGCAAACAACAGAAGCATCGATTTCAGGGAAGGTTTGCTTTGTGTTATTCATTGCTATTTTCATTTAATCTTCTTTGTTATCTCCTATTCTGTTGATGTTTGGGTCTTATTTAATTCATTTTGATTAATCACCATTTTACACTTACAATATCCATCCTTCAATGGATACTGCCACAACTACAATAACTTTGGTCATACAGCTAATCAGTGCAGAAAGAGAATAAATCAGACTAATATATCCTTCTCTGGACAATGTTTCAACTGCAAAAGGTATGGTCACAAATCTCATGAATGCAAAAATATGCAAATGAACAATTCATTCAATGGTAGATGCTTTGCATGCAATAGAATGGGTCATATGGCTAATCAATTTAGATCAAGAGGACATCAATCAAATATGCAAAGAAATGTTGTTTGCCATAATTGCAATAGATCCGGTCATATTGCCAAATTCTGTAGAAGCAAGAATCAGGACAAAAGAGGTCTGGTACATCATAATCAGAATCAAGACAAGGGAAAAGGAAAAGTGAATGTGGATGAAGTTAAAAGTGAGATGAACAAGATTTGGGTGAAGAGAAGTACAGAAAATGTAGGGGATGGATCCGCACCAGAATCTGGTGTTGATATTCCTTCTAGAAATTAAAAGGTGAGCTCTGGCTCAGGGGGAGACAAAAGGAAAAACCTTTTCCCCTAGCCAGCTAATTGGTGCCAGAACTGGAACAAGGAGAGTTGCGGATCAAAGGGTTCGTAAGAGAAACATCTAAATAAACTATGGTTAAAATATGGAAGATCCGCAAGATGTTTAGAACAAGATTGATTTGGTTCATCAAGTCATTCGAATAAGGAAAACAAGGAAAATTAGAATGACTTAAGTTGAGCATTTATTGTAACTTGGTATTAGGGTTTGTGGAATAATATAAGGGTTTTCCCATCAAACACTTGTTCATTCTACATTCGAGAAGAAGTGAAAAAAAGAGCTCTACATCAAATCTTCTGAAGCCCATCAAAGGTCATCTACAAAAGTCGATTCATCCAACGAATCAATTCGGATCTCTTCACGAACCCTAGATGCACAAAAGGTACTTTCCGTTATTGAATACTTCTCTGTAAATCTTTTTGAAGATGGATACACTGAATGTTGTAAAGATCACTAAGAGTCCGTGCCCTAAATTCAAGAAACATCCATATAAATCCCTAGAAGTTGATCCCCTAGGTGCCTTTTCAAGTATTCCGCATGGAGTTCTACATGTAGAAGATATTAGGGCATATATTCATGCAAATATTGAAGAATTTGGGGAATCTAAGCTGGTTGATATCTATCACAATAATTTGATAGATGACTCATTTGAACTCAAAACTCAGTTTAAAGTTATCTGGGACAAACATTTTGCACAGTGCATTCATTTCCCCTATTTTTCGGAAGATGAATGGGTCCGGTATATCTTGAGCAGAATGCATGACAACTTCATGTGGTTGAACAGGCTATTTAAGATCACTAAGGATACCATTAGGGCAGTAACCAGATTACACTCAACCAGTGAAATGCCTATGCTCAAATCTGTCAAGAACTAAATTGTCAGTGAGGCTACCAGATCAAAGTTTGATCAAAGAGCTATGACTATTGAGGATATCACAGATCCGGATATCAAGTTTGCATCAATTATAATTGGATATAAGATATATCACTCCAGTAGGGAGAATTCAGTTTTCAGAACTACTATATATACTGCTTATGAAATGTTGAGGAAGAATGTAGACTATGATCTTTGTGAGCTCCTTCTGAACCAACTCTTGGAGAATCTACAGAAGATAAAGAAGGATAATAAGAACTCCTTCAAATATGGTGGTTTGATACTCTGTCTTTTCTTTTATTACATGAATGAGCTTCCCAGATCTAGTGGCTAGGTATGGCAGAATGATAGACCAGTAGCCATTTAGATCAAAGATTATATACATGGGCTTGGTGATGCCAAGGCATAGAATACAGCTCTCTGGGGATATTTCAAGAATTTTTAGAGCATGATGCAAGCAAGAGAGAGAATCCCCCAATCTATAGTTGAAAAATATAAAGATACAATATGCTTTATCGTAGAAACTAATCAGTGCCTAATGGAGGTAGTGGAACCAAGAACAGTATGGATCATGCCTATGGGGTATGAAGTGGATGAGAAAATTGTGGAGCTACATGTTCAGCACATGCTAAGTCAGCCCAAGGATCCCAAAGCTGATAGGTTTGGAACCTTTGAAGAATTAAGTGTGAAGATCCATGTGGAGTTAAGACAACCGAAGATAAAGAGAAAAGTGAGAAAAGAAGTCGAGAATGTTGCCAAAAGATTTGGCATATCAAAAGAAACACTTGGTGTAAAAAGGGAGAAGATGGAAAGAGTAGAGAAAGAGAAGGAAGGTACTGAAAAGGAAAGTAGTCTAGTAGAAGCCCCCACCTGGACAAGATCCTCTAAGAGGTCTGCTCCTACCACTAACAAGAGCTCAAAGACATCAAAACTGGAAGCAAAATCATCTGGTAAAGCAGAGAAAAGAACTAAGACAAAGGCCACAAGTTCTTATATCAGTCAGAAAGATGAAGAAGAGACAGAATCTGATGAAGAGATTAGAAGATGAAGAAGAAGAAGAAAGTATCCGGTGCAGATAAGGTGGCAGATGCAGAAGAGTTTGTTGAAAAGCCCACTCTGTCCCCAGATGATGTAGTCAAAGCTGTTACTATGGATGGGAACCTGCAACCAATAACAAAATTTTATGATGCATATAATGATGTAGATAGAAAAATCTTGGAGGAAGCCATAGTTAAGTACTTGAACATAGACAATAAAGCCTTGATTGAAATAATTTCTCTAATTCCTAAAAGTTTGGAAAATGAACTTGAAATGAGAAAAGAAAATGCTAAGACTAAGGACTTAGAAATTAGAGAATAGATAGCTATTCAACTCTACTCTTCAATTACTCCAAAACAAATGGATATGATCTTCAAAGATTGCAAGGATGAGTTCCAGATAAGACTAGAATGAATCAGCTCATGCTTGGAGAAACTGATAAAATGGCAAAAGAAAAAGAAGAAATCCTACGGAATGCATACTCAAGATTCAACATTCCTATTATAGAGGACTTGGGTGTTGATCCCTCGGCTACAAGTGTTGAAAAAGAATCTACTGAGGCAATGATAGAAGAAGTAATGGACACCCATGAAGAAAAAAGATAAGGACTTGGAATCCTCTGCTCTGAAAGAGGTGGCCCATGAACAAACAAACATCACTCCTCTAGTTTCCCCTGCTGACTCCGGATCCAAAGGAGAAGAAAGAATAGAGGATAAAGAAAAAGGAGTGAAAGAAAAAGAAGATGACAGTACAAAGGTTGCAGAAGGAAAGAAGACTTCAACAAAGAAGACCACAGCTGTTAGTGGTAAGAGTGTAGAAGGAGAGAAAGCTCCAAGAGATAGCTCTAAGACTGCATAAGAGAAAAAGAATCTGTCTCCGGCAAGAGACACTGTAGAAACCGTCAAAGAATTCTTAAACAAAGAGACAATGGAGATTGATGAACTGGAACTTCTACAAGGGCCATTTGATTTTGATTCTCTTTCCCTGGTACAAACAATGAAGATAGCTTCATTTACTAATGCAAAGGCTAAAGAAAAACTCCTGAAGTCTCACATGGAAGACTGTGAGCTAATAGAAGTTGCATCCGGAGTATTAGAAAAGATCATGCCATCTTTTCAGAAGGATCCCTCAACCTCCTCATCCAGTAATCTCAAATCTCTAGTCAATAGTGTTAGCACACTTTTTGATTCCCTAGAGAAGTTAGCAGAAGATAAGGTCCGGAAGGAATTTTTGGCAAAAAGATTATCAGAGGTACAAGGGTTAATAACTAATGATAGGAGGAATATGAATATTGGGATAAAGAGGTTAGAAAATGCTCTTAAAGATGGCGGGGAAATGTACAAATTTTGTTTATCTTGGTCCAAAGTAACTTTGAATATTGAGAAGAAAGTGAAAGAACAGGAGGACAAACTGACAAAACTCTCTAAGAATTTTGATCGTCTCTCCTCTTCCATAATAAATCAAGAATGTTAGACTATTGCAGTCTTGAATGAAATCAAGAAGCTTGAGAAGGAAAAGAAAAATAGAATAAGCAGGATGAGTGAACTTAGAGGGATAATCATCCCTAAGTTAGAGGCCATGCATGAGGTCATAAAAGAAGCTTAGATCACAACCCAGACCAGTGATCCGATAGATCTAAACAGGGCAAACACATTTGCATTCCTGTTGAGTGGTCACATCTCAATTTTAGACAGGATGAAGCATAGTTGGGCAACAGAATTCATCCAGTTGAAGACATCTTTTGTAGACATACTACAGTATATGTAAGTATAGTATGTATATATACTTATGCGGCTAAGTATAGCTGGATTTGTTTTTGGAAATTTTGGTATGCGGACCCTACCCTTTGCCATTGATGTCAAAGAGGGAGTGAGGAGCAGTGAAAAATGTGGGATCTAGCTAAGGGGCAGCTCCGGAAAAACACAGAGCATCAGCCAAGGGGGAGTACAGTATGACACTTAGTCATTTTTCACTAAGTGTTGCCATCAATACCAAAGGGGGAGATTGTTGGCAAGAGACATTGTGTAGCTTCATTGGTGTTGTCATTGATGGCAACAAAGATATTCCCACACATCTGCAGGATATGGTGTGTCTCTACCAGAAGTCAGATTGAAGAGCTTTCAGGTCTGGTAAGCAAGAATAGAGCATGCAGAAGGTCCGACAGTCAGGTCTAGATCTATTAGAAGAAGTATCCTTGTAAAGTGCAGACTTGGGGAAGTCAAGAGGTGTTCCTTGACTGATAGATTCCAAGGTTTGAGCCTCTGGTGTTGAAAGAGTAAAGAGATATAAGCATCTAAGTACTAGGGTCCGATTTTGTAGAATAGACAGAGGAAGAACTGACAGGCAGAGCATCAGAAGTTATTCCGGATGAGATGTTGATGGTGATAAAGATTCCTAAGGTATCATTCATGATTGGCCAACTTGTTAGATAACTTCTATAAGTTTCTTTTTGATCCGTATCACGTTGTAAGCAAGGATTCAGCCGACAGACTAGAGTTTGGGAAATATTGACTATTCCGGATGTCGACTAGAAAGAGGATGAAATCCTTTGTGCGGATATATATACTAGATAGATTTCGATAAGGAAGTGTTATTAAGGTGTGGTGTGTGTGAAGAAAAGGAGAAGAGCAGAGTGAAAGCAGTAAGGAAGATCCGGTATGTGAAAGGACAGTAGCACAAAAGAAGAGGAAGGATGAAGTGCAGCAGATCAGTATATTGAGCCTAACCAAAACTGAACCTCAGCATATGTGGATGCCTCTCATCAGTTCAAGGATCTTGTTATTCATCTTGTAGACAGTGAGTCTCTTGTAGGCAGTGAGCCTCTTGTGAGTAGTGTGCTCAGGCAGTGAGCCCTAATTGGCAAGTGCCATTTTGTATTTCTATTCTTCTAACAAAGAATATAATCTTGGGTTAATCACCCCGTGGTTTTCTCCCTTAACAGGGTTTCCACGTCAAAAATATTGTGTCATGTGTATTTCAATTTCATGGTTATGTTTTCTTATTTGAATTGATGTTGCATTAATTAACAAGAAAGTTCAGAAAGCTGAAATAATTAAGATAACTGATTCACCCCCCTCTTAGTTATCAACAGTTTTATCTAGCCTCCTTCAATTAAACCACTTTAGATGAAATCCCTTAAGACTTAAATCATTAATTTTTCTAAAAAATGTGTGATTTTAGACAAAAATTAGGATGTCCCATAAGTGGGACACACTATTGTGGAATTACCCAAGTCTTAGTATCATCCACAAGAGCCTATCCAAGGAAACATCACTCTCATATGAAGATCTAAAGTTTGCAAACAACTATTGGATGATAGTCCAAGCAATGAAAGGGTACTTAGTGTGCTCTATGTGATGTAGAATATCCTTAGAAATAGTAAGACATTGTTAGATCTAGGGCACACAATTGAGAGGGGGGGTGAATCAGTTGTGCACAAACTTGCTTCTACTTCAAACACTTGAATCTACTTTGCTAGTTAATAGCATATCAATTAACCATTCATCAAAGCATAAAGCAAGAACACCGAAGCAGATAAACATCAACACATTAAACACCAAGATTTTGACGTGGAAAACCCTGTTAAGGGAAAAACCACGGGGTGATTAACCCAAGGATTATTCTCTGTTAGAAAAATAAGAAAAATTGATGGCACATGCCAGTCTGCGCTCACTGCCTAAGCACACTACTCACAAAGAGGCACACTGCCTACAAGAGACACACTATCTACAAGATCATAAGTATTACAAACTTGAACTGGAGAATGACATCTTCACCATGTCTGGATCAGTTCCATTTAAGCCCGAGACACACCTGCTCTGCCTTTCACTCTTTAGCTATACCACACTCATCCACTCCACAACACAATTTGAAATGAACTCACAAACCTTTATTTATACAAGGCATCGACTTAGGAACAATCATCTAAGTCGATAATCATCCATAAGAACATTCGCAAGTCGGCAATCATCCACAAGAACATTTGCAAGATGAATAACTCATCCGGTCGGCCAGTCTGAACAAGAACATCTTCATCCAGAAGTATATCTTCAATTCCAGGTTCTAACACTAATACGGACCGACAACACAACATCAACATGATCCAAGAACCTTCACAGGCTTGCCTAAATGACTAGGTATATCCACAAGATGTGTAATACATCCGGTCGGCCAAACTCAGGAAGAACACCAACAACTGGTGGTCTTTACATCCAATCCAAACTCTAACTTCAATGCGGACCACCAATAATACTTGTGCATGATCAAAGGATCACCAAAACCTTTCCTAACTCATCAATAACATCCGCACTTTATCAGCTTATTGGAATTCTTCTCTTCTTCATCCAGAACTTCAAGAACACAATCTGTCACCACTATCACACTCACAAAGGTGCTTCCGGACCTCCAAACCACATACCAATTGAGATGACACATCACAAGGACATCCCAAACACTCATTGCAATCCGCAGAGTAGGACAATGCACTTCCGGATCTTACCGGACCTATTTGTAACACTCTGTCACTCTGGAACATCTCCCGGAACTGGTTCTACTTGATCGATCACAACTTCATATCTTCATGTGGACCTCTGAAATATTAACTGGAGCATCTCAAGACTCATATCTACAAACCCTTTAATCCGCATCCTCTGATCCTCATCCTATTAAGTACTTTTGTGTTCTTCTCATCACTGTTCTTCACTGTTCCTAATTGAGACTGATTTCCTCAATAACCTTAGCACACAGCTCATTCAATCCTTCTCATTAAGCAATATGAGTATGTTGACATCAATGACAACATTGGTTAACCTCATACTAATAGACATATTTTCTGTAGACCATGTCATTATTGTTAAACCATGAATTCTTTTGTTCATAATCACTTGGCTTGGGAATGAGTCTAAGGAGATAGGGAAATAGATCATGCTCAAGGTAGTGATTCTTTATCTCTTATTTCTAGGACAAATAGTTCTCTAAATTTAGTCTGACTACAGAAGGATGGAATTGGATACCCAAATTCATGATGAACAACCCCCAAAATGAAACTTCATCTTAGTTCATGATCATAATAACCCCATAAAAGATTCCCTTGTAACTCAATCAAAAACCCCCCATTTTTACTAGTCTCAAAAATCACTGCCCAAAAAATACAAGTTTAACACTTTATAGTTCAGTGAGATTACAATAGTCACAAGGCTCAAAATGACCAAAGGCTGACTTTTGATCCAAATGGACCTATTATAAAATTTGAGAAAAAATTATATATCTGTGTAGTTCACTCCAATAGATTTCCAACACTTGTTTGTTTGCAAAAAAATATAGAGACCCTAGGTGCAAGATATGGCTAGTTGAGTGAGAAAGAAACTACTAGCTTCAACCTACAATATCTAGAGAAAAATGATAAATATCTGATCAAAACTACCTTGGCTAGAAAGATCTCATCTCTAACTTTCTATCATCTATTTGTTTGCAAAATTTTGCCTCTAGGAGCAAAAGTTATTACAATTTGAAAAACAATACCCCTTTTAGTCTTCACAAAATACAAAAAAGCACCTGTCCCTTTGCAGTGGTGGCTCTTCGGTGGCCATTGGGTGGTGCCACCAAAGGAGCTAAGGATGGGCGATAGGAAGAGTGATTGGAGGCAATTGGTGGGTAGCAGTTTGAATTTAGCCACTAGGGTGGTAGAGTACGTAGCTACATTTTAGAAACTGCTGGTGGTGGAAGTAAGACTATTGCTAGCAACTTAAATAGAGGGCTAAAACCCTTAAGCACTTAACACTATATAGTGCAGTATTTAAAGTGTTTTTAAGTGCTTAGTGTTGGGACTATTCATCTTTTGGGATGGGTGGTGCCAAAAATTTAATTTTTTAATTTTCAAAATTTTCACCTCGGTCTACGTGTTGGGGGCTGTATGGCCGTCTTGGCAATTTTTTTCCTCCAATGCTCTTGGCTCTTAAATTGGACAAATTTTATATCAAAATAAGGGTTTTTGGGCCTTTTGGCTTGAAAATTCCCCCAAAAATAGTTGTTTACCAGATCTAAGATTTAAACTCCCCTTTGTAACTATGTGAAACAATCTCCAAATCAAATGAAAGAAAAGCCAAACTTTACTTTCTTGAGCCTCCTAGACACATTGGAATAGCCAAAAGCACTACCAATATAACCAAAATAGTTGCAATCACCTAGATCTCACAAAACATATATACAAAATATAAAGGTTATTGGATCTTCATAAATCTTTTTTATTCTCTAGATCGTTAAAAAATGCAAAAGAATAGCATACATGATTTTACAAGATCTCATAAAAATAAACTTAATCTCTCAATCAAGAATCCTAGAACTCAAAATTCTCAAAACAAAATCTTTGATACTGTTATGTTGGAAAAAGTAACCTTGGGGGCTTTTTCCTATTAAGGTTTAGTTCCCAAGTCATGTAATTGCATTTAGAGCATCTTGCATGTTATTTCTGACTCCCAATGAAAAAACCCTTGGGTCTTATGACAAATAGGACCTAGGGGGCTACATTTTGATGAACCTTGAATAAAAATGGCAGGGTGGACTTGGGTGCTAGCACCCTAGTCCAGCCCTATTTCAGGTCTGCTTTATTTTCAAATGTCAATTTAGTGATTGTTATTTGGGTCCTATGCCGACATCTAAAGTTTGAATTACAAAATTCCTAGCAGGAATCTTTGTAGTTGCATATATAATCATGATTAGGTTTTATCTGCAAACTAGATAAATATTTGATTAACAAGATTTTGTGAAAGTGATTCAAGGCATTCATTGTGTTGCAAAGCAATACTTTGTTGTTATTGTGTTTATATTTGTAGATTTGGCATCCATCCCCTCATGGCATGAAGAGCACTTCATTGCATGAGATCTTCACTACAAGGTGATATCTATTGTGTTTTCAATCATTTATCATTTGTATTTTTTCCTCTATCCTACCGGGATACACACTCTCATCTAACAATGGTGTTCGGAAGACTTGAATGTCTCTATGGGGCTTGACCGAGGCAAGCCTCTTGATGCAGGAGCATCCAGTGGTGTAAAGGCAATCTTGCATCACCCAAAAAATATATTGATTCAAAATCATTGAAGTTCTTTTCATTTCTTTCCATAATTAGTATTTTTGGTTCCATAATCACTTGAATAATGATGTAGGACTTTCAGTTTATCCCAAACTGCTATTTTGGAAAGTTTAACTACCATTTCAGGAAAGTTTGCATTTGGGCACAGATTGAAACAAAAATTTATAGGAAGATTCATAAATGAAATATAATAACTTTGGTGAAGGAATTAGGCAAAGATCATTTGTGAGCTGAAAGATATTGAAGTTTTTGTTTTTCGAAAAGTCCCTAAAAATTTATGAAATCATATATGAGGCACTAAAACATCCCATAACACCCTAAAAAGTTGATGTAAATTTGTTTGTAGATTTTTGGCATGATAGTTCACTGCATGAGATTTTCAGCACTTAAAACGGTTCATCAATCAGACACCCGGATCAAAAGTTATGCTTCCTGGAAGTTGACCTACTTTTGGAGGGAGTTGCAAATTTTGAAATTTAGCTGGAGGCTACCAAAAAGGGCTATTTATGACTATTTTTGGGAACCCTAGGTAGTAGTAGAGATAAGGGGGAAAGTGTAGAGTCAAGAATAGGTGGGAAAATAGAAACCCTAGTTGATTTGGGGTTACAGAAGGCAGATGATTCTAGAGTCTTGTGATAGGAAGCTGTAATGTGTTACAACCTGTATAGGATTGATTCCTTTGATTGTATTTAATCTTTTGTAATGTAATAAGTTGTCCAAATCAATAAAAGAACATTATATTTTCTGTATGCAATTTATATTGTTGTGTATTTTATGATTTACCCCCTTCATCAAGTGGTATCAGAGTAAGGGTTCCTGAGTGTGTAGACAGATCATCGACCGTGAGGCAATTTGCACTAGGACTTGAGGTTGTGGGTTTGTTGTAGAGAGAAAGAGGGTTTGATCTACTAAGCGGGTTTGAGCTGAGACCAAGAGAAGAAAGTGAGGATGAAGCTAAAGAAGAGAAGCTGCAGGAGATCCTGCAGAAGTTAGGTTGTTGAGGGCCATTTCTAAGATTGGAAAGAGGCCCACGATTGAAGTTTCTACATATTCTAGAGATTTGAATCCAGAATAGCTTATTGATTGGATCAATGACATGGAGGAGTATTTTGAGTATGAAGACGTGGAGGACCCAAATCAGATCAAGTTTGCAAAAACAAAATTGAAAGGCCATGCCAGTATTTGGTGGAAGGAGGTCCAGTTAGAGAGGAATAGAAGAGGAAAAGGAAATATCACCAGATGGGATTAGATGGTGGAGAAACTGAAGAAGTAGTTCATTCCTATGGACTATGAGATGGAGTTGTTGAAGAAGCTACACGGATTGAAGCAAGGTAACAAGTCTGTTAAGGAGTATACAGAAGAGTTTTATAAGATTACTATTGGGAAAGACCATGTAGAGGCCAACAAGGAGAAGGTAGCTTGTTACATTAATGGGTTGAGGCCAAGTATTCAAGAGGAGCTGAGCCTGGTCAGAATGACCACCATAGAAGATGTGTACCAGTTTTCCCTAAAGGTGGAAGAGAAACTGAATAAAATATGTGACACTAAGCAAGGGGGAAGAGGTCAAGGCAGAAGGACTGGTGGAAGACCCTATGGAGACTGAAATGAAGATCCAAAGAAAAGTGAAGAAGTTGGCATCAGTTGAAATTAGAAAGGAGATAATACCTAACTTTCCTCGTGACCAGAATAATGGTGAATAAAGAGGAAGAGGAAGATGAAGACCTGGGCAAGGACCTGGAAGAGGAGGTTTCAGGGGAACCTATTTCTAATGTGGAGAAGAAGGGCATCGAGCATACAAGTGTCCGCAACATCAAGGAAGGATGAATAAAAGACCTGAAGGTAATGTACGAGTTGCACGTGTAGATGAAGATGAATAGTTTGAGCGATTTGAAGATGCTGAAAGGGGAGAAAGCCTAGTTGTCAGAAGAACTTTGTTGAATGAGGAGAAAGAACCCAATTAGAGGAAGAGTTTATTCCACACAAGATGCAAATGTGAAGGTAAGCGTTGTGATATTATTATTGATAGTGGAAGCACTGACAATCTTGTTTCAGAGGAGATGGTTGACAAGAAGAAAGCATCCACATCCATTTCAGATTGCATGGTTGCAGAAGGACCATAGAGCTTTGGTCAATGAGTAGTGTTTAGTGAAGTTCAAGATTAGGGACTACCATGATGAGGTGTTGTGTGATATCATACTGATGGATGCATGTCATATGTAGTTGGGGAGGCCATGGCAGTATGATAGGTGCACTGTCCATGATGTCCGTGCAAACACATATTCCCTAACAAAGGATGGAGTTCATCATAAGTTGAAGCCCTTGAAGGAGGTGGAAGAAATGGTATGTAGTACTGCCATAATTTTATTGGTAGATGGCAGGAAGGGTATGAAGAATGAGTGTCATTACTTTATATTGATTCCTAAGATTAGTCAAGAGAAATGTGAAGATGTACCAGTGGAAGTTTCATATATGTTGGAAGAATTTTAGGATATTGTCTTTGATAATGTACTAGAAGGTTTACCACTAGTGAGGAAGATAAGTCATCAAATGGATTTGATACTAGGGGCCAGTTTGCCGAATAAGGCAGCCCATAGAATGACTCCTGCAAAGAATGAAGAGCTAAATAGACAAGTTCACAAATTGTTGAGGAAGGGAGTGATAAGGGAGAGCCTAAGTCCATGTGCGGTACCTGCAGTACTAGCACCAAAGAAAGATGGAGAGTGGAGGATGTGTACAAACTCTCAAGCGATCAATAAGATCATGATCAAATACAGATTTCCATTGCCAAGAATGGATGATATAATGGATTGTTTGAGTGGAGCCAAGTACCTCACAAAGATTGACCTAAAGAGTGGGTATCACCATGCTTCAGAGAAAGAGATGAATGGAAGACAGCCTTTAAGACAAAGGAAGGTTTGTATGAGTGGTTAGTCATGTCATTTGGGCTAACCATTGCATCAAGCACATTCGTGTGGCTCATGAACGAGGTATTGAAAGAGTTTTTGGGAAGTTTTTTTATTGTTTATTTAGATGACATTTTGATTTTCAGTAAGACTTGGGATGAGCATTTGATGCATATTAGAAGAGTTTTAGAGAAGCTAAGGGAGGAGAAATTGTTGATTAATCTGAAGAAATGTAGTTTTGGAAAGAAGGAATTGGTATACCTAGGATTTTTTGTCTCATAGGAAGGTCTTAAGATGGACCCAGAGAAGGTGAGGGCTATCATTGAATGGTCTATGCCAAGGAGTGCTACAGAGTAAGATATTTTCATGGTTTGGCAAGTTTTTACAAAAAATTTATTAGGAATTTTAGTAGCATTTGTGTACCCCTAACTAAGACAATGAGAGGGGATAGAAAAGAGTTTAGATGGACTACAGGAGCAAATGAGAGTTTTGATACATTGAAATAGAAAGTCACAGAGCAACTTGTTTTGGCACTTCCAGATTTTAATAAGGTATTTTAGGTAGATTGTGATGCTAGTGGCATTGCTATAGGAGCTATTTTGAGTCAAGAAGGTAAGCCCATTACCTATTTTAGTGAGAAGCTTAATGATGCCAAGAAAAAGTATTATGTTTATGATCAAGATTTTTATGCAATAGTTTAGGCTTTGAAAAAATGAAGACATTATCTATTGCCAAAAGAGTTTGTTTTATATATTGATCATCAGGCTTTGCAGTATCTTAATAGTCAAGGAAAGTTGAACTAGAGGTACTTAAAATGGGTTAAGTTTTTGTAGAGCTATACTTTTATTTTGAAGCACAGGAGTGGGAAGTCCAATAGAGTTGCAGATGCCTTGAGCAGAAGGCAAAATTTGTTGACAAAAATGAAGATAGAGGTTGTTGGGTTCGATGAGCTCAAAATTTTGTATCCTGAAGATCTAGATTTTGCAGAGGCTCAGAAAGCTTGTTTGGAACCTATTACTTTTGGCAGGACAAAATGGTTGGATTTCATAATCCAAGATGGCATGTTGTTTAGAGGAAGCCAGTTGTGCATTTCGAGGAGTTCCATGAGAGAGAACCTGATTAAGGAGAAGCATAGTGGGAGATTAGCTAGACACTTTGGTCAAGATAAGACCATTGCTATTGTTGGTGAGCATTATTATTGGCCACAGTTGCAGTAGGATGTGAGAAAATTTGTGCAGAGTTGTAGAGTATGTCAGATGGCAAAAGGAACAAGTTAGAATATAGGGCTATATCATCCATTACCTATACCAGAGAAGCCATGGGATGATATTAGTATGGATTTTGTTCTTGGTTTACCAAGGACACAGAGAGGACATGATTCTATTTTTGTGGTGGTGGATAGATTCTCGAAGATGGCACATTTTATTCCTTGTAAGAAGACTAATGATGTTGTTCATATTGTAGAGTTATTTTTCAAGGAGGTGGTGAGACTACATGGTCTACCTAAGAGCATAGTTTTAGATCGAGATACCAATTTTGTTGGTTATTTATGGAGGACATTGTGGAAGAAGTTGAAGACATATTTGAAGTTTAGTTCGACACACCATCCACAGACTGATGGAGAGACGGAAGTGGTGAATAGGGGTTTGGGTAACCTACTATGATGCTTGGTAGGAGATAAGCCCAAGGGATGGGATTTGATTTTGCCATAGGCATAATTTGCTTACAACAATTCTGTCAATAGGAGTACTGGTAAATCACCACTCCAGATTGTATATGGGAATAGTCTAAGAAATGCTTTAGAGTTAAGGAAGATGGACAAAGGAGAAAAGACAAGTGCTAAAGCTGAAGACTTTGTAGAACACCTGAAGAATTTGCATGAAGAGGTGAGAAAAACACATTAATAAGAACATATAATAAGTTGAAAATGAAGAAATTTGGACCATGCAGAATCTTGAAGAAGCATGATTCAGGAAATGCATATGAGGTAGAGTTGCCGAACGGGATCAACATTTCACCTATGTTCAATATTTCTGATTTAATAGAATATCATGAAGGTGGCAAACTACTATTTTTGGAAAATTTAACTACCATTTTAGGAAAGTTTGCATTTGGACATGGATTGAAGCAAAAATTTACAGGAAGCTTTGTAAATGAATATAAGACCTTTGGTGAAGGAATCAGGCAAAGATCATTTGTGAGCTGAAAGATATTAAAGTTTTTGTTTTCTGAAAAGTCGCTAATTTTTTTTGAAATCATATATGAGGCACTAAAATGTCCCATAATGCCCTAAAAAGTTGATAGAAATCTATTTATGGATTTTCAGCATGATAGTTCACTTCACAAGCTTTTCAACGCTTAAAACGGTTTGTCAATCAGACACACACATCAAAAGTTATGCTTCTCAGAAGTTGACCTACTTTTGGAGGGAGTTGCAAATTTTGAAATTTAGCTGGAGGCCACCAAAAAGTGCTATTTATGACTATTTTTGGGAACCCTGGGTAGAGGTAGAGGTAAGGGGGAAAGTGTAGAGTCAAGAATAGGTGGGGAAATAGAAACCCTACCTGATTTAGGGTTATGGAAGGGAGATGATTCTAGAGTCTTGTGATAGGAAGTTGTAATGTGTTGCTGTAGAGGATTGATTCCTTTGATTGTATTTGAGCTTCTGTAATGTAATGAGTTGTCCAAATCAATAAAAGAACATTCTATTTTCTATGTTTAATTTATATTATTGTGTGTTTTATTATTTACCCCCTTCATCAATAAGTTCATCGGTCTGTTCACAGGTACTTGCAACTACCTCAAGGTCGACGGTCTGTTCACAAATCATTGCATTGCCTCATGGTCGGTGATCTGTATAGGTCCTCCATGCAAAATGCCATTAGTTCTTCTCACTTCTAGTGATCTAAATTTGGTGTTCTGCTTGCAAGCCTTTGCACTGCATCAATGATCAGCGGTCTAAGAAAGTCTTCTCTGCAAGTTGCCTCAAATTCTTCATTTTATGGTGGCCTAGGTTCAGCAGTCTAGCTACAATGTTGCAATTACCTCTTAGTTTAGTGCTCTATTGTCAAACACTTGTAGGCTCCCTCAAATAGATACTAACTTCAATCAATTACGAGTCAAATAACCTCAACATCCTTCAAAACAATCAATTGCTTCCTTGATTCAGTCAATACATTCTTGAATTCTCTGTGCAACACCTTCTAATCTCTAGTTCTAGATACAATTTCCTCTGCACACATCAAGATTTTACAATTTCTTCTTTGCATACACCGTTCCCATACTTCTCTTTGTTTCTTTATCCATATTTTATTTACTCCGGTACACAAACTTTCTCTTCTGGTGAACTCCTTGCCATCCCTTCTTTCTATGCAATATGAACTTCCCTTTCCTATTATGATTCATACTTGTTTACAAACTTTCTCTTGCACTGGTTCCTTAGATGATTAGCCTACAAAAAAATCTCCTTAAGATCAATTCCTCACCCTCTTCCAATTTCTTTATTGAACTTGATGATTAAATAGATTCTTCTTCCTCTACATAAGGCATCTTTGCTTTATTTACTACTTCTCCTTCATTAGTTTCTTTGGTAATAGGTTCTTGGTGACATTTAACACTCGATGCTTTTTGCCTTTGATGGGTCTAGTTATTAGCTAGTTTTCTTATAGTTTTATGTAAGTTCAAAGATATTCTCAAACATTATCTTACACATATTTCTACATTATGCTATCTCTTATGTTCATTATGCAGACCTAAACCTGATTATTAAGTATATGGAAATATGGTTATAATATGATGGATATTGCATGATTATGTGTGGGATTGTATAGATTTTAAAGAATATATGTGCTTGATTATGGTTGTTAGCATTGTGTGCATGTTTTGTGAACTAACTCTTGCAACTGGAGAAGATAGACTGTAGCTCGCAGCAACTGTAAGGTGCAACCCACAACCAACGACTTCCCAGACAACAGAGAAGGGGAGGTTCCAAGCTAAACTGAGTGCAACAACTACAACATGGAGACACTTGATGAAGATGGTTACACATCATGATGACAATTAATAAAGATGATTGAAAGGAGAGAATTATGTTGCAGTTATGAGTCTAATGTGACTGACTCAACTAGTCCACGTTCCAGTTCTGTTGGAGCATGAGTCTCAATTTCATTTGGACTCTTCTTTCTTTCTTTTTCAGTTATTAGTTACTTGGAATTTATCACACTCGTGTATGTAGAGTGGTGATTTATGATTTCAATTAAGAGACCTTGTTCCAATAAACTCCCCTATGCCTATATGTATGGCTCAGTGGTTGAGGTAGTTTAATTTTTTCAAGTTTAAAGTAGATTATTCAATCACAGATATAGTTACCAGATCTTTTCCAAGTTAGTTACACAGACAATGCTTATGTTTTTGATGATGAATGCATGAATAAAATCTACCTAGAAAAATCTTATCTGATGTTGTAAGGATTGTGCAATGAATGAATTGGAATTAGTATGATTGTGTTAATTTGAGGAACTAGATTTGAGTTAGATCAGTGGAGACAATCACTTGAGCAAGGGCCACTCAAGGTAAATGTCCCTCACTCACTACAACAAAACAAACAATTAGCACCTAAAATAGCACAGGAATTTAGTGCATTTGAGTTCATGAATTGGACACTTCTATCAGTACAAAACTCAGTGTCAAACTGCATGTTCTCTTCAGCGCTGGATTTTGCATTGGATTTTGCACCAAAAAAGTAGCGCAAGCAATAACGCCATAAATAGCACTGGGAAGCATGACCAATTAATGTCAGAAATAGCACCTAAATTAGCACCCAATTTGGCTTCTAGTTTTGCTTCCATGTCTGCTCCCATTTTTGCTTCTAGTTTTGCTCCCAGTCATGCTTCATATTTTTCTTCTAGTATGGTGTCAAAAATAGCTTCTTTTTTTGCTTCCTAATTGATGCCAAGTTTTGCTTCCATTATGACGTCCTTTGTTACTTCTAGTTTTGCTTCCATTATGACGTCCTTTGTTGCTTCTAGTTTGGCTTCCAATTTTGCTTCTGGTTTTGCTTCTTGTATTGCTTCCAGGTTTGCTTCTAGTTTTTCTTCTAGGTTTGCTTCCAGTTTTTCTTCCAATTTTGCTTCTGATATAACGTCACTTGTTGCATCTAGCTTTGCTTCCATTTTTGTGTCTTTGTTCTAAAAAAGGTGAGTGGGCCAATCTTGCTTTCTAACCGCCCCATCTTTCACCTTATAGCCTAGCTTAACTTGATACTCCCTAGTTTTTGAACAATTCCATCTTATTCTATTCTCTTTGCGAGACAAGCTCATAGACCTATTTGACATAACACTCTCTAACTCACTAATCTACTCTCCATCCACCTGAACACCCCTGAAGCATTTGAAATATTTAATAGGATAACATTTATAAAGAATTTTTAGGGAAATGGACATCCATACAAATTAACAACATCATTATATTTATTAAATCTCCATCAAAATAAAATCTACAATAATATCCAATATATATAAAATAACAAGATGATTATTATAACATGATCATGATCTATTATTAAAACAAGTGAGTTAAATATCTATAATTTAATTAAATTTGACAACATCCATCCTGAGTAGTAAATTAAAATCATCATACGTAATAAATATCCATCCAAAAATCATCGACCACTTTCAATATATATAAATTGACAAGTCAATACTGATAAGATCATCATCATATATAAATAAAACAAGTGAAAGTCAAATATGCCAGTAGATCAATAACATGTCAAAATGATACATGTCCAATAGTCGACATAAATCAAAATGATACATGTACAAATGATATAAGTAAAAATGATAAATTATGTAACTCAAAATGATACAAGTCAAGATGATACATCTCCAAATGATATAAATCAAAATGATACATGTCAAAATGATACAACTCAATAATATGGTACTGCAGGCCGTGAAAATGATACATATGATAGTAACCATGAAAAAAGGCATCATAACAATATATCAACAATGATCCACGATGTAGTCTATATGATCATGAATGTCACTGGCTACTACCAGCAACTAGCTCACCATCATCATCACCATAGTGATCATCATCATCATCATCATCATCAGCCTTAGTGTCTTCTATATTTGCATCATCATCATCCTCTACCATGTGATCTATACCAGAACCAACATATTCTGGATCTATATCATGAGGATCATCTTGATCTTCTGGAAGACCCATGTTTTGCAAAAAATACATTTAAAATGAAAAGTTATTATTTATTTCATGCAATAATTTATTTTTCTATTATATATCTAATATTACAACATATGAAATGAAACCATAATCATATTACATCATATCAAAGTGCACATACCATAATAAAATTTCAAAAAAGTTATAGCTAATATGTCATTCCAATGATGTAAAACATGCAACAATTCTAATAAAAGTTAGTAAAGATCATAAAAAAAATTGTTATACAATTTAACTATCAACTATAAATTCTATTACATAACCTTAAGTTCCACAAATTGCTTGGTCCATGTATGTTCTTTTTCACTATTAATCTAATAACCTACATTAGATAGAAACATTAAAGAGTTTTTAAGTAGCAGTTGATTAAATTCTCTTACATGTCATTAAGGAATGCATATTTTTTTTTCAATAATTATTTATCTTAAGGTTCATGAGTAACCTTAAGATAAAGGTCTATTTTGTTTTAAAAAAAAATGAAGTTAGCAATATGGCTTTATCCGGCTGATTTTAGAAAGAAAAAATGTTAGCCCTATTCCTGCTCTCAGGTCTTCAATGTGAGCAGGAATAGGGCAAATTTGGGGATTTAGAAAGAAAGATAAAGTTTAGGGTGTCTTCAAGATAGACAGCATGGGCAAGGAGGTCAACCATGCACACATAATGATCAACTGTAGGTGTAATGTAATAAGGGTTACAAATGTGATTGAAGTATGTACAACTCTCATCCACTAAACCTGCATGGTTGCATGCACCTAGTATACAAGCAAAGCTTACAATGTTAGGATATGTTCTAGAGTGCTTAATTAATTCAAATATTTTAATAGTGTCCTTGCAAAATCCATTTTGTGCATATCCTGCAATCATTGTATTCCATGAGATGACATCTCTTTGAGGAATTCTTTCAAACAGTTTACGTTTTTTGTCTATGATTAAATATTTTGCATACATGTCTATGAGAGCATTTCAAACTATAATATTTCACAAGAATCCCCCTACCATTATGCTTTGAAGGATGTCCATACCCTATTCCAAAGCTCCCATTTGGGTACATGCAAGGAGGATGTTGGCAAAGGTTGTGGAATTTGGATTTACAGTTGACAATTGCATTTGCTTGAAAGTTTCTAAAGCCTGTTCAAAAAATCCATTTTGTGCAATCTTGCAATCATTGCATTCCATGAGATGACATCTCTTTGAGGCATCATGTCAAACAGTTTGTGTGCCTTGTCTGTGCTTCCACATTTTTCATATATGTTTATCAGAGCATTTCCAACTATAATATTTGACAAAAATCTGACTTCTATTATGCCTTGATGGATCTCCATACCCTGTTCCAAAGCTTACCATTTTGATACAGGCAGAGAGGATGCTAGAAAATGTTGTGGAATCTAGATTAACACCTGCCAATTTAATTTGCATAAAAGCTTCTAAAGCTTTTTCAACAAATCCATTTTGTGCATATCATGCAATCATTGCATTCTATTAGACCACATTTCTTTCAGGGATTTTGTCAAATAATTCACATGCCTTGTCTATGCTTCCACACACATCTCTCTCTCTATACATGTATATTCAATTGCATTTTCTTGAAATGTTTTAATGTCTTATCAACAAATCCATTTTGTGCATATCGTGTAATTGTTGCAATCCATGAGACCACATTTCTTTGAGGGATGTAATCTATTTTATGCACACAACTCAGCATAAATTAACCTAGATTGGTGGTATTTAAGAACCCCTTGAGAGGATTGCCGTTATGTTACTAGGAGACATGTTATCATAGGTTAACCCATGGAAAACTTGTGTAAAAGATTTAAAACAACAGGCTTCAACTGTGCAAATGCATCTAAGATGAATGTGTAGATCTAGATTCCTTTTAATTAATGGCATAGGAAACTACAAGGAACATCAATTCTTATCCACACATTATAAGCTACAAAGAAATTGATTACAATTTGAAATCATTCATGAGACAATTTGTGCATAAATTCTATTCTTCTTTATTGAATTTTGTGCATAAGTCTTTGTGAAGGCTTTCATGATCAGAAGTGGCACTTGCAACTAAACATCTGACAAAAATCTACTTCCAATTATGCTTTGATGGATGTCCATATCCTCATACAAAGCTTCAATTTTTGCACAGGCAAGGATGATGCTGGCAAAGGTTGAGGAGTTGGGCTTTATACCCGCCAGTTGGAAATCTGACACGGTGCACATTATTATAGTGTAAGCCTATTTTTCAAATTGTTTCATTTAGCATCATCAATAATCTCCACAAGAACATTGCCCCTATTTAAAATGATGGAAAGGGTTCACATCTCACAACAATTTCTCTTGTGACAATCTTGGAGATAAATTTTGTTGCAGTGTCACAATCAACACATACTCGAAGGTTCTTAACAACTCTAATAGTTGTTCCATGGGGCATATTTAACAAACCAAATGCAATTGCCAACTTTTCACCATGGTGGCAGAGAAATAATTCTTTTTCCCATCCTTCCACAACATTAAGTAAATTCTTGAATCTGGAAAATACCTTGCCACCTTCATCTTCCAAGCCAATTTCTCCAACTTTGCATAAGTCTCCTTTGTCTATGGATGTGATCTGTCTGGACTACACAAAAAGCATGTACCATTTTATGCCCTTCAATCCAACTGCATCTGGGGATTTTTTAAATTCCTCTATCTTTCATCAATCTTCTTACCTCACCATACCTGTCCACTTCTGGATAGATGTTTGAGAGAAGAACATAAGTTGTGCAACATTTTTAGGATCCAAATCAAAAAGCAGTGTTGTTGTAAATACTCCTAAGCCTATATTCATATGTGATCTACAAGCACCAAGAAAACACATCCATACAACTAGCACAGATTTAACAGGTATCTCAATGATAAAGTTTAGGGTGTCTTCAAGATAGCCAACGCGGGCAAGGAGGTCAACCATGCACACATGAGGATCAATTGTAGGTGTAATACAATAAGGGTTACAAATGTGATTGAAGTATGTACAGCTCTCATCCACTAAACCTGCATGGCTGCATGCACCTAGAATACAAGCAAAGCTTACAATGTTAGGATATGTTCCTGAGTGCTTAATTAATTCAAATATTTTGACAGCATCCTTGCAAAATCCATTTTGTGCATATCCTGCAATCATTGCATTCCATGAGATGACATCTCTTTGAGGAATTCTATCAAACAGTTCACATTTTTTATCTATGATTCCATATTTTGTATACATGTCTATGAGAGCATTTCAAACTATAATATCTCACAAGAATCCCCCTACCATGATGCCACCGGTTAAAATAGGAAAGACTTTGCATTTATTTTCTTTCATGTTTCCATCTTTACACCAACCAATTGCATTTGCTTTAAAATTTCTAAAGCCTTTTCAACAAATCCATTTTGTGCATATCCTGCAATTATTACAGTCCATGAGACCACATTTCTTTGAGGCATTCTGTCAAATAGTTCACGTGACTTGTCTATGCTTCCACATTTTGCATCTAATAGGGCAGTTACAACTACAACATCTAACAAAATTCTTCTATCCTTTATGTTTTGATGGATGTCCATACCCTATTCCAAAGCTCCCATTTGACATAGATAGGAAGGATGCTAGCAAAGGTTGTGGAATTTGGCTTTACACCAACCAATTGCATTTGCTTTAAAATTTCTAAAGCCTTTTCAACAAATCCATTTTGTGCATATCATTGCAGTCCATGAGACCACATTTCTTTGAGGCATTCTATCAAACAGTTCATGTGCCTTGTCTATGCTTCCACATTTTGCATACATGTATAATAGGGCAGTTGCAACTATATCTGACAAAATTCCTCTATCCTTTATGTATTGATGGATGTCCATACCCTATTCCAAAGCTCCCATTTTGACACAGGCAGGGAGGATGCTGGCAAAGGTTGTGGAATTTAGCTTTACACTAGCTAATTGCATTTGCTTTAAAATTTCTAAAGCCTTTTCAACAAATCCATTTTGTGCATATCCTGTAGTCATTGCAGTCCATGAGACCACATTTTTTGAGGCATTCTATCAAATAGTTCACTTGCCTTGTTTATGCCTCCACATTTTGCATACATGTCTAATAGGGCAGTTGCAACTACAACATCTGACAAAATTCCTCTATTCTTTAAGATTTGATGGATGTCCATACCCTATTCCAAAGCTCCCATTTTGACACAGGCAGGGAGGATGCTGGCAAAGGTTGTGGAATTTGGCTTTACACCAGCCAATTGCATTTTCTTTAAAATTTCTAAAGCCTTTTCAACAAATCCATTTTGTGCATATCATGCAATCATTGTAGTCTATTAGACCACATTTCTTTCAGGGATTTTGTCAAACAATTCACATGCCTTTTCAACATATTTAACATGTATCTCAATCATAAATTTTAGGGTGTCTTCAAGATAGCCACAATGAGCAAGGAGGTCAACCATGCACACAATGATAATTGTAGGTGTAATGCAATAAGGGTTACAAATGTGATTGAAGTATGTACAACTCCCATCCACTAAACCTGCATGGCTACATGCACCTAGAATACAAGCAAAGCTTACAATGTTATGATATTTTCCAGAGTACTTAATTAATTCAAAGATTTTGAGAGCGTCCTTGCAGTGCCTTTCAACAAATCCATTTTGTGCATATCATGCAATCATTGCAATCTATTAGACCACATTTCTTTCAAGGATTTTGTCAAACAATTCACATGCCTTTTCAATACATTTAACAGGTATCTCAATAATAAAGTTTAGGGTGTCTTCAAGATAGCTAGCATGAGCAAGGAGGTAAACCATGCACACATAATGATCAACTGTAGGTGTTGTATACGCCTAAAAATGGCATGATTCATCCTAAATAAATATTCTAAATATTTATTCCATTCTTCTATCAATTAAATAAATATTCTAAATTTATTTAATCGATTCACTGTTCCATAATTAAATAAAATCTATTTATTCTTCTAAGTGTCCTATACAATTAAATAATCATAAATTATTTAATTAATCCAAATTCCTCTATCCTAAGTTCTAAATTCCAAAAATCCACCTCACACTTACACCTCACTTTTCCACCTCACCTTGTCCACCTCATCAGGTTGCACATGTAATTAAATATATTAAATATTTAATTACCTTATTTTCCCTCACCCACATGGCCTATTTCTTCTCAAATCAGAAGTTAGTTAACTAGTTAATCAAAAGTGTTAACTAATCAGTCAATTGAGTTAATCCCTCAATCAATTCAGTCAATCCCATAATCCACTCTTCTAACTGATCAATCAAGTTTGTTAACTGATCAGTCAATGGAGTTAACTCTCTAATCAATTTTGTAAAATCCCCTCTTTCATGATGGAGCTGAGACACTTGTCATATTTCTACTAGTTGCACATTCCTCAACCGTCCTCAGCCATTGATCTTCATATCTCCTCTCAACCGTTGATTCTCATTCTTCTGAGTCTATAAAAGAAGCTTCATCCCTCCATTCTATTCATCCAGGTTATTTGTATTGTTACTCTGCAAAAATCCACCAGCACGCCTTTGGCACCCCCAATACAATCTACTTGAGATCACCATTTGCTTTGAAGCTCTACTTCATAGAATTATTTATTAACACGGCCATTTACTACCGACATCCTACAACACAGCTAAAAGAGTGCACTCACTGAGGGCCTACTTCACACTAGCAAGGACAGTTTTAATAGTCAAACAAAAGAAGCTTTGAAATAGGGACGGTTTGCATTGTGTTATTCATTTGCTTCATTCCATTCAATCTTTCTTGTTTTCATTATTCTGTTGATGTTTGGGTTTTGTTATTGTTCATTTGATTAATCCACATTTTTGTCCCACAATAAACACTTGACAGTTACCTATCATGGCTTGATCCTCTCCTTGTGGCCTTGTCAACCAAGGTTTTGTCCCATACCATCTCCTTAGTGTGAGCCTGGCATAGTGTCCCCCGTCGATGTCCATGGTCCAAGTCCATGAACTACGTTTCCTCTGCGCCGTCACGTAGGCAAGGCTATTAGTCTAATGTGCCCTCGAGGCTTCCATTTCTCCCACGGTCCCATTCGTGCCCTTTCTTGTCGTCTTTCTTCTAATCCATCCATGGTCCATTAGGGTTTACCCTGAACTATGTTGCCTCTACGTCGTCACGTAGGCAAGGCCATTTAGCAATGAGCCCCCGAGGCACTAGGTCAGTCCCTTAGGGTCCATCTCCCCAATAAGGATTGTGCAATCTTCTCACCAAGCAAGCAAATGCAAGCAGAACCCGCGCCTCATGCAGAAATCTTGACTGTGAGCATCTTAACCTATCCAATGCAAAGCAAATACCCAAGGTCTTCTAAATGATTTTACGTAAATTAAGGCAAGAACTAAACACATATCAACGCGAATATGCTTTGTAGATCAGAAACATGGTTAATAGTTCGAGTCCTAATTTTTGCTATCATACCTTCCTATGCTACTCGAGGATGCCAAAAGCTAAAGATGCTATGCTAGGGGCATGATCACTTTCTTTGTTTACTGTTTGTGGATTAAACTTTAGTAATGTGAAGCCTTGTCTAAGGACATGATTGGCAAAAGATCGTTGACGACATCAAAGGTATAATCTAGATTCAATTTTGACTAGATGCTTGTATTAACTTGCTAAATCACAATCCATGTAAGCGGTACTCAGGTCATCTCGGTTCAATTATACCTCGATGCTTGTATTCACTTACAACATTTCAGAAAATGTACCAAAAATAAAATGCCCAATGAAGTTAACTCTCTAATCAATTTTGTAAAATCCCCTCTTTCATGATGGAGCTGAGACACTTGTCATATTTCTACTGGTTGCACATTCCTCAACCATCCTCAGCCATTGATCTTCATATCTCCTCTCAACCGTTGATTCTCATTCTTCTGAGTCTATAAAAGAAGCTTCATCCCTCCATTCTATTCATCCAGGTTATTTGTATTGTTACTCTGTAGAAATCCACCAGCGCGCCTTTGGCACCCCCAATACAATCTACTTGAGATCACCATTTTTTTTGAAGCTCTACTTCATAGCATTATTTATCAACACAGCCATTTACTACCGACATCCTACAACACAGCTAAAAGAGTGCACTCATTGAGGGCCTACTTCACACCAGCAAGGACGGTTTTAATAGGTGAACAACAGAAGCTTTGAAACAGGGAAGGTTTGCATTGTGTTATTTATTTGCTTCATTCCATTCAATCTTTCTTGTTTTCATTATTCTATTGATGTTTGGGTTTTGTTATTGTTCATTTGATTAATCCACATTTTACCCTAACATTTTTGGCAAACAATGAAATTTCTCTACCACCAACAAGTGATTACGAGCCTATAGTCAAACCTCCCTACTGGAAGGACACAGACTATTGTGAATATCATCGAGGAAGGGGGCATACAACTAACAACTGTATCTGCCTCAAAAATGTCATACAAGATGTACTAGATCAGAACCAGGGAGGGACACAACAGCATACCTCCAATGAAACTCATGTGGCCTACAGGGATCCACTTCTGAATCACAACAGGCCATATAACTACAACAACAACAACAACACCAATGGCCACAACAACAACGGCAACAAAAGTAACGACAACAACAATAATCGCAACCGGCCAAATCAGAACAGTGGGACTAGTAATGCCAACTATGCAAGTGTGCCATTTGACTACACCATAAACTACATTTCCGAGAAAATCCCATAGGTCAATGTCATCTCACCCAACCAACAACTAGGACCTAATAGAACTGGTTGTAGTATAATTACCGGCAGTGGTAAAGTCATGCTCAATACCGCCCCTCCAAGGTCGTCACAGTCCCCATCCAACTTCTGTCAGTACAATGTCATCGACCAGTTACAGAAAACTCCAGCTCACATTTCTATATTGGAGCTATTGTGTCTATCTCCTTCACATAAGGAGATTCTTGAGAAAGCCTTAGTGGAAACCACTGTCCCCACTAATTTGGCCCAAGAAAAGTTTCAGACCATGGTAGGCAATCTGACATCCTCCAACTCCATATCGTTTACTGAGCAAGATGACCTCTCTGTATCCCAACCTCATAACACCCCTCTGCACATTGTCGCATTCATACACAAGCACCACATCAAGAGGGTTCTCATTGATGGGGGTGCCAGTTTAAATATTTGCACATTAAAGCTAGTCCTTGCACTAGGGTTCTCCGAACAGGCAGTTGATCCAAGGAGGAAAATTACCATCAAAGCATATGATGAGGAAGAAAGAACCACAAAGGGAACAATTGTCCTACCCATTCAAGTGGGACCAGTAATAAAAGATGTGGTGTGTCAAGTCCTTGATCGGGAGCTCACTTAAAATATCCTACTCGGGAGACCATCGATTCACACCATGAAGGCTGTCCCCTCAACCTTTCATCAATGCATTAAATTCCCGCACAATGGAAAGCAAGTCACCATTCAAGGCAACCCTGACCCCTACCAACACTGCAATTCTTTCCATGCAAAACCCAAGTGTGTCATACCCAACAACAAGGCATACATTTCCCCTACCCCGCAACAGGACCATACCGTTGAAGCTTCCTCCTCAAGCCCCAAAGCACAGAAAGTGGAGTGGGGGAATACTCCATTGAGCACAGCGTCAATCTTGCCAAGATGCCTTTGTCTCCTCGCTCTTTTGGCCAACCCAAACACCAACCCAAACATTTTCCAAAGCCATCTGCTCCTCCTATAGCTCCCGCAACTTCCTTTGTAAAATGGGGGACCTTATCTGATGAAACAAAAGAGAGAGACCTCCTGCAATGGCTTTATACTGAAGAAGAGAACACACCCCAAGATCCACCTAGACTCCCAACAGAACTCTATGGGCGAGGTGAGACTATTCTGCATAGGATGGGGTATGAAGGACAAGGCCCGATCAGCCTCAGAAAAGAAGGAATCATTGAACCTATTCAGCCTTCTTCATCCTCATCGGCTAGAAACACAAGTGGCCTAGGATACAAAGGCAAGGGTAAAGCCAAGGAAAATGCCTGTCTTGCCGAAACAATCCAAACACTCCAAGTGGACAGCAACACAGATTCAAATGAATATGAGTGGGACGAGCTAACAGAGCACTCCTATGATGACAAAGAGGTCGACACCATCCAAACTCTTAGCCCTTACCGTGAGGGACAAACACAACGAAACAGACCACTGGAGTTTGATTTGCCCATCCCTGAGATTATGGCTTTTGAGGAAAGTTTAAATTCCATTGCAATAAACAACTTGGAGGAAAGTACCACCCTGAACACTACCCCCGCCAATGTGTCTAACATTTCCATCCACACCATTAATGAATTAGGTCTATCATCCGACTCCCTTCCCCTCTTGCACCCTGAGCTTATTGACTAGACTCTGCAAGGAACTCCCCAATTAGATATGTTCCAAAACGACAATGCTTACATTGATTATATGGAACTTAGGGACCACTTACCCAAGGGAGATCATAAAGCTGGTTTTGCTATTGAATTGAATATTGTGGCTTACTTCGGGGAGGGTGCCAAGCCTTCTAGTCGCAAAAATATCAAGCTTAAAAATGGATATGACGGTGAAAACCGCCTTGCGGTAGTGTCAGATCATAAAACAGTAAAAAGAAAGGACACATCCAAAGGTGAAAACCTAACTGTGGCACTTGACGATGGATTGCTTGACACTCTCCCTAGTGATATGTACCAGGAAAGGTCACAGATTGTTGTGGAACCAACAGAGCCAGTGAATATTGGAACAGAAGAACAACCCAAGATTATCCACTTTGCCAAATCTCTTACACCACCAGAGAAAACTAGGTTTGTATCGTTCTTTAAGAAGAAGAGAGGCAGCTTTGCTTGGTCGTATGCAGACATGCTGGGTCTAGACCCAAACTTAATTCTACATCATCTGCCATTGGATCCAGGAGTAAAGCCAGTAAAACAGAAGCTGAGAAAAATGCATCCTCACATAGCACTTTTGGTCAAAGAAGACCGCAAGAAATTGTTGGATGTGGGGTTCATCAGAGCCATAGATTACCCAGAATGGATATCCAACTTTGTGCCAGTGTCTAAACCAGATGGCCGGGTTTGACTATGCAATGATTTTTGAGACTTAAACAAAGCATGCTGCAAGGATGACTTTCCACTACCAAACATCGATATCGTAGTCGACCTAACTGCAGGACATATAATGCTATCACTCATGGATGGATTCTCAGGGTATAACCAAATCAAAATAGCACCAGAGGACCAACACAAGACAGCATTTACTTGCCCATGGGGTACCTTTTGCTGGAATGTCATGCCATTTGGGTTGAAAAATGCAGGTGCCACATACCAAAGAGCTATGACTACTATATTTCGTGACATGATGCATGTAACAATGGAGGATTAAGTCGACAACATCCTAGCAAAATCTCTCACAAGAGACTCACAACGGGATGTCTTAGAAATTTGTTTTCAAAGATTAGACCAATTCCAAGTCAAACTGAACCCAAAGAAGTGTGTGTTTGGGGTAACGTCAGGCAAGCTGCTAGGCTTCATCATATTGGCAAACGGAATAGAGGTGGACCTTGCCAAGGTCAAAGCTATAATGGACATGCCACCACCCAAGACTCTAACTTAGTAGAGATCGCTGCAAGGTAAGTTGCAGGCCATCCACAGATTCATCTCACAGCTGGCAGACAAGTGCCAACCTTGCAGCCATCTCCTGCACAAGAACATTCCATTCAAATAGGATGAGCGGTGTGAGGAGGCATTCAACAAGCTAAAGGAGTACCTTATGAATCCACCCATCCTCATGCCTCTGATCCAAGGAAAACCTCTAATTCTCTACATATCTGCTACACCTACTGCTCTTGGAGCTCTTCTAGCGTAGTAAGATTATGAGAACAAGGAAAGAGCTGTATACTACATTAGTCGAACCTTAGTGGGCTACGAGTTGCAATACTCACAAGTAGAAAGATAATGTCTTGCGGTAGTTTTTGCTTCACAAAAGCTTTGACATTACATGCTTGCACATCCAGTTAAGCTCATTGCCAAAATAGACCCATTGAAGTATCTTCTCAGTAAAGCAGCTCTCACAGGTCACCTAGCAAAGTGGGTCATGCTTCTTAGTGAGTATGACATCGAATATGTGGACAGAAAAGCCATCAAGGGACAAATCATAGCTGACCAACTAGCTAATGCACCATTGCAAGACAACAAGCCCATGCAGTTTGAGTTTCCCAATGAGTCCTTATTCACTATATCAACACCTTCTTGGAAACTCTACTTCGACGGGTCTTACACAAACCATGGATCGGGGGCAGGCATCCTGTTTATAACTCCCCACAGCGACACAATTCCAAAGTCTTACCATTTGTTATTTCCATGCACCAATAACATAGCGGAGTATGAAGCCTTGGTAATTGGTCTTAAGATGGCAACTGAGTGGAAAATCCAAGAACTACATGTCTACGGTGATTCTCAGCTTATAGTCAACCAGGTCAATGATGAGTATCAAACCAAAGATGAAAAGCTCATCCCTTACAAAAGAATGGTTGACGACTTCAAAGAACACTTTGGGACCATCTCCTTTGAGCAAATACCTAGAATCGAGAATAAAGCAGCAGATGCAATGGCAACCATTGCCTCTCTTCTAGAAATACCTAAAAATGAGTCATGGTATGAGTTCTTAGTGGAAACTATCCGGCAACCAGCTTATGATCTTCTTGAGACCCATTCCATTTTCCTTCTAGTTGGATCCGATTCACCTTGGTATGATAAGACTTACACTTACCTCAAAGACAACATTCTCCCACCTGACCTCTCTTCCAACCACAAGCGAACTTTCATACGACAAACCTCTCACTACAACATCATAGCCGATACCCTATACCGACGTGGTCTTGATGGTACTTTGGTCTGTTGTTTAGAACAAGAAGAATCCATAACTGCCTTGTGAGACGTACACGAAGGGATCTGTGGAACTCACTCCAGCAGTCCTTCCTTAGCCAAGAAACTCATGCATTTGGGTTATTACTGGCCCAACATGGAAATGGATTTATATCAGTTTGTCAAAAAGTGCAAACAGTGCCAAATACACGGGAACCTGATCCATGCATCTGCTCAAGAGTTAAGACCTTTAATGACACCCTGGCCCTTTTGCTAGTGGGGACTTGACCTTGTGGGAAAGATTCATCCACCCTCTTCCAATGGGCACAAATTCATCATAACCGCCACTGAGTATTTCACAAAGTGGATTAAGGCCGTTCCCCTAACCACCGTCACAGGTAAGCAAATTTCATCTTTCATTCTGAATTACATTATCTGTAGATATGGCATTCCTTCATCTATTATCACAGATAATGGAAGACCATTCAAAAATTAGGATGTCCAAGAACTCTGTGAGCATTTCAAAATCCAACATCGTTTCTCCACTCCATACTACCCCTAAGGTAACAGCCAAGCTGAGGCATTGAATAAAACCATTTTGAAAATCCTAAAGAAGACTATCAATGATGCTGGTCGTGATTGGCACGTCCAACTCAAACCCGCTCTGTGGGCATATAGAACTAGTATACGCACTCCCACAGGTGCTACACCCTATGCCCTTGTCTATGGTTCAGAAGCCATCCTTCCCATTGAGGTCAAACTACCATCTCTCAGGGTGTCGTTGAAAGGTCTTATATTAGACGAAGAATACAGGGTCTCCAGGTTACAAGAACTAGAGTTACTGGAAGAAAGGCGACAGAAAGCCTTCGATCATCTCAAAGCCTATCAACAGATGATGTCAAGGAGCTATAACCACAAAGTTCTCCCAAGAATCTTTAAGGTTGGGGACCTCATTCTCAAAGAAAATCCTCACAATCAACAAGACAAAGAAAAGAAAGGCAAGTTTGAACCTAACTGGCTTGGGCCCTATGTGTCAGAATCTGAAAAGATTAATAACCCAAAAAACTAGTGTAAAGAATAGATATTAAAACTATGAATGCAAATGATACGAAATCAAAATAGCAACACAGAGTTAGTCTCCAAGAGAGTAATGCAAATGCTAGAAGCAAAATAGCATTAAGAGGATGCAAAAGCAAAAGATACCAAATACAAGCCAGGTAGCATGCTTATATAGACTAGGAAGAGAGAGGAGGTGGCAACATCGACCAATGAGGAACAACCATCTGTCGCACTAAAGATAGCAAAGTATCTTCCCAAGATAGCTAATGGATGCTCACATGTAGGAAGGTGACACCTTACAACCACTCACCTAATAAGACACGCTTTATTAACCTAAGCGAGATTAATAGAAGTGTAGGAAAAACCTAGGAATATAGGGAAAAATAAATAACCCTCTAGGAAAATAAAAACCTACACTAACACCCCCCATAAGTGAAGCTTAGGTGGATGTAGAAATGGGTCCCGGCAAATCAAGCCGGATGAGGTACCCATGTACATAAAATTCCCCCCCAAAGAGAGAGAAAAGAGACCCCCCCAAAAGTAGAGAGAGTCAGGACTCCGAGTGAGAGGAAGAAGCCCTCCCAGAAAATGAAGCATCCCGCACCCCCAGCAAAGCTCGCAAATGAAGGAACTTGCTCTCAGCGAAGGGTTTGGTGAAGATATCAGCAACCTACTCGGAAGTCAGATGGTAGTGAAGGTCGATGACTTGGCAATGGATGAGCTCCCGGATGTAGTGCATGTGGACCTCTATGTGTTTGGTCCGCTGATGATGGACCGGATTCCGTGAGATCTGAATGGTACTCTAGTTGTCACAAAATATGACTAATGGCCGTCTGATCTGGATGCCAAACTTAGTGAGAAGATTCTAAAGCCAAATGGCCTTAGTAGAGGCTTTCACAGCCCCCCGATACTCGGCCTCAGTAGAAGATAGAGCAATAGTAGATTGCTTCTTGCTCAACCAACAAACAGGACCTGAACCAAGTGAGAAGCTATAACCTGAAGTAGACTTGCGATCCTGAGAATCGCCTGCCCAATCTGAATCTGTGTAGCCCACCAAGTCAAGCTCAATGCCTGCTGCATAGTGAATCCCAAAACTGTGAGTACCCTGAATGTAGTGAAGGATCCGCTTGGCTGCTTTCCAGTGCAGCTCATGAGGCTCCTGCATGAATCGAGAGACCATGCCTACAGCATATGAAATGTCAGGTCTTGTATGAGTCAGATAAATGAGACTCCCAACAAGCTGTCGGTACAAAGTGCCATCAACAAGTGGAGAAGAACACTGAGCCTCAAGTTTGACTCTAGAAAGAAAGGGAGTTGGAGCAGGCTTGCAATCAGCCATATGAAACCTCGAGAGCAAATCTAGAGCATAGTTGGACTGGTTGATGGTGATCCTGGAAGCAGACTAGTAGATCTCAATCCCGAGAAAGTAATGCAAAAAGCCCAAGTCAGTCATCAAAAACCGGTCATGAAGGGTAGTTTTGACAACCCCAATGGTGGATGAAGAACTCCCTGTGATCAGCAAGTCATCAACATACAGAACCAGAAATAGGAGTGAATCATCCTACTGCAGAATGTAGACATTGGGATCAGAATGGCACCGAGTGAACCCAACTGATAGAAGGAAGGAGTCCATCTTGGCATACCAGGCCTGAGGAGCCTGTTTGAGGCCATAGAGAGACTTCCAAAGACGGCACACTAGTGAAGAATCCTGAAGGAACCCATGTGGCTGCTCCATGTAGATCTCCTCCTAAAGGTCACCGTGAAGAAAAGCACTCTTCACATCCATCTGGTGTACTTCCCAACGATTAGCTACAGCAATGGCAAGAACAAGTCGGATGGAATTCATTCGGGCAACTAGCGCAAAAGTCTCAGAGTAGTCAATCCCAGGAACTTGGGAGAATCCTTTGGCGACCAAGTGAGCCTTATACTTGTCAATCGACCCATCTGCTACAAATTTTGTCTGATAGATCCACTTACATCAAACAAGCTTTCTTCCCTTAGGAAGAGGGACAAGATCCCAAGTGTGGTTCCTCATCAAGGAACTATACTCCTGCATAGTTGTATCCCACTCAGGAATACCAGAAGCCTCATGAAAAGACTGTGGATCTAAGGCAGTAGCAATGAAGACATGTGGAGCATCTTGGAACTGTGAATGAGTTCACCTGGTGTCTGATGGATCCCCAACCCAACCACCTGCAGACTGCAAGGTCTGTCTAGCCCAAAGTGGACTAGAAGATGGAGAATCTGGAGGAGAATCATCAACCTCTAAATGATGACTAGGAGATGAAGGAGGTGAGTCCTCTGAATCGCTCTCTGCATCAGAAGTGGAGGTAGAAGACTACTTAGGTGAATCTGACTCATCAAAAGATTTGTCATGTATCCCAAGGGACTCCAATGTCAAAGTAGGAGTTGGAGAAGTGATAGAAAGTGAGCTCGAAGAGCCCTCCTCAAACTGAACACTCCTCTCAATGAACAACTCATGTGTAGTAGGGTGGAGGAACCGATAACCCTTCACACCATCAGAATAACCTACAAATATGCATGGTCTGCTCTGCAGATCCAAGGCCTTGCGTTTCTCTGTAGGAATGTGGGCCCATGTAGGAGAACCAAAAATCAAAAGTGCTTAACTGATGGTTTCCGACCGCTCCAATCTTCAAAAGGAGTGACTCCCTTCAAGGCTTGGTGAGGAACACGGTTCTAGATATAACAAGCACAGTTAATGGCCTCTGCCCAATACTATGGTGCAAGAGATCTGGAGTGAATCATGCAGTTTGCCATTTCCTTCAAGGACCTATTCTTTCGTTCTGCAACACCGTTCTGCTGAGGATTGTATGGAACTGAATACTACAAATCAATCCCCTCTGAAGTGCAAAACCTCTCAAACCGATGGTTGACATACTCACCACCATTGTCAGTGCACAAAATTTTGATGGCTTTCCTAGATTGCTTCTCTACAAAAGTCTTGAAGTCCTGAAAATGATCAAATACCTCTGACTTCTATTTGAGAAAGTACACCCAAGTATTTCGAGAAAAGTCATCAATGAATGTGAGGACATATCTAGCCCTGCTGAAAGAAGGATGCTGAAATGGACCAGCCAAATCACTGTGAACTAACTCCAGTATCTGTGAAGCTCTCCATGCCTTACCTTTGTCAAACTTTTCCTTAGGATGCTTACCAAGAATGCAACCTTGGCAAACACCAACTAAAAACTGAACTGAAGGCAACCCTGTGACCATGCTCTGCTGGTTGAGCTGCTGCAAGTAGCAGAAGTTAAGATGGCCAAACCGCTCATGCCATAATCTACTCACATCATTAGAATGAGTGAGCAAAACAGTTGAAGGAGGATCAGGAACAAAGTGAGAAAATAGATAGAGCCATGACTGATGATCTGCTCTCCCAACTGCAACTGTAGAACCACTGTGCAACTCACGAATCTCCACTGAATCAGGAGTGAACTCAACCCGCTTGCCTGAACCTGTGTGAGTGATCTGGTATATCGATAGGAGATTAGTTGATAATGAAGGCACACAAAGAACATCATGGAATGTGCCATCCCCCACATCAATAGACCCTCTCCCACACACCTCAACAGGAGTGTTATCACCCATCAAAATAGAAGGCATAGTACATGGCTCCAAGGATGCAAGTTCTTCCTTAGATGAAGCCATGTGGTGCGAAGCACCTGAATCAAGAACCCAAGTGGATGGTGAAGAAGCAACTACAACAAAGGCCTTGCCCTTTCCTTTTCCCTTGTTGTTTTCTTTTGCCTTATTAGACCCCTCATTAGAACTCTGTTTGACAGAATCAGGAACACTAATATTATTCTTCTCAAGAATGTGTGTCAAGTGATCAATTTGTTTCTTCAGACATTTATGTTCATCATGACCGGGTCTTTTACAATAGGCACATTGGACCCTCTCTTTCTTAGGCTTGTCGCCCTTGGAATATTGGGTCTCATTAGTTGCTTTTGAAACAACCGTTATCTGATCCTTCTTCTCCTTGCTATTCTTTTGTTTCTTATCCTTACTATTGTTGTTACTACTTTGTCCTTTCTATTCTTTTGTGCCTTGGTTGGCAGCCAAGGCATGTGACTTAGAGGACTTAAGAGTGCCCATCTGGATTAGCTTGTCCTGTTCCCAAGTGAGATTGACAGCAAAATCATCTAAAGATGGCATGGTGAATTGAGTACCAAGTGCACCCTTAGTAGCATAGAAAGTAGAAACAAACACAGAATATTTTGAACTTAGCTTAGAGAGAATACTAAGAATTAGTTGTTCATCTTTCTTTTCAATTCCACATTGTTTTAACTATAGCCTTAGTGATTTCAATTTGGTGAAAAAATCCTGGATTGTGTTGAAATTGCCTAGACTTAAACTAATTAGTTCATTTTCCAACATATGACCCCTCATTGAATCTTGTGTGCCAAATAGTGTTTCTAGCTTTGTCTAGATTTCATTTGGTGTATTCAAAGACTCAATGTGAAAGAGCAAATTAGGAGAAACAGACAAACACAATGTTCCATATGCCTCATCACATTCGTTAAACCACTTAGGCTTATCTTCATCTTTAGCAGGTTTAGTTTCAAGTCCCATAGTTATCCTATTTAATCCAGCTTTCCTTAAGTGAATTGTCATGCGTGATTTCCACTCAAAGTAATTGTATGGAGTTAGGATAAGCAGATTTGTTTGATCCATGATGAAGAAATGCAGAGAAGAAGTGTCGAAAAGAAGAGAACCCAACCAAGACAACCCCCCCCTTTTCACTCAATCAAAGAACCCCCCCAAGAAAATATGATTTGGCACTTTATATTAGTGCGTTTACAACTACCACTAGCAATAAATACTAAGTGGTCTTGATTTCAATGCATTACAAAACCCTCATGAAGAGCATATGCTGAAAATACAACTTTGGCATAATATCTAGAGAAATAAACAGCACCACTGTGATGTACTCAAAAAATCATGCACTTTCAAAAAAAGAATCACCTCGATACGAGGTCGTATGTGAAAGTTATGATCCTCTGAAGTTCCCAAAATGAGAACCGTGCAATATCATGACTGAGAATCTGCAATTTCTGAAAAATCTTGGCATTAAAATCAAAAAATGACTACACTAGTGCATAGAGCACAAAAAAATAGCCAAAATCAAAAAAAAATCGTGGGAAAAGGAGTCCGTATGAGCAAGAATGGAGCATTTGAAAATTGTCTTCAAAACTGCAGCTGCCAATGGAGAGGGGTCATGTTGTATCTTTCTAAGCACATTTTTGCAAAATATACAAACTGCATGCAAAAATAGAAAGATACTCAGATGGTTTTTCTGTGCTGCGAACAAAACCCAGAAGGCATTTTTCTTGCAAATGCACAGAAGATATTGCTCCAGTGTAAACTGAACGCCTTTAGCTACAAAAAATGACCCTAGCAACCAAAAAATGACATGTAAAGGCTGACTCAGATGTTGGAACCTGCAATATTGATTCAAAAAACCAAATATGTAAGCTGGTTGTCAGATTTGAGCTTGAAACCCTGGTTCCGCAACTGTGTATGACGATCTCTGATTTCGGTGAAACGAAAGCCAAATCTGACTTTCTCAAGCCTCCTGGACGCGTTGGAACAGCTGAAAATGCTGTCAGTATAACCAGAAATGCTGCAATCACCTAAATTTCATAAACACATGTGCAAACCCTAGAGATTAAAAAAGTTTCTGTCAAACTTTTCTAATTCTCAAGATCATCCGAAGATGCAAGAGAAGAGCATACTGGGTTCTTCAAAAAATTGTAATAAGATTTATTAGCCCCCCTTGAATCTCTCAGATATGGAAACTAAAATCTACTCTTGCACATAGAATAGCTCTGATACCATGTTAGAATCTGAAAAGATTAATAACCCAGAAAACTAGTGCAAAGAATAGATATTAAAACTATGAATGCAAATGATACGAAATCAAAATAGCAACACAAAGTTAGTCTCCAAGAGAGTAATGCAAATGCTAGAAGCAAAATAGCATTAAGAGGATGCAAAAGCAAAAGATACCAAATACAAGCCAAGTAGCATGCTTATATAGACTAGGAAGAGAGAGGAGGTGGCAACACCGACCAATGAGGAGCAACCATCTATCGGACTAAAGATAGCAAAGTATCTTCCCAAGATAGCTAATGGATGCTCACATGTAGGAAGGTGACACCTCGCAACCACTCACCTAATAAGACATGCTTTATCAACCTAAGCAAGATTAATAGAAGTGTAGGAAAAACCTAGGAATATAGGAAAAAATAAATAACCCTCTAGGAAAATAAAAACCTACACTAACACTATGTGATTGTAGCTGCTTACAGATTAGGGGCATATCAGTTGGCCACATCTGAGGGTGAGTTGTTCGATGATCCAATCAACAGCATGCACCTTCGCCGGTTCTATACCTAGGAGAACCCCAATGCAAGGGGGCACAATAAAATCAAAAAAATAAATAAATAAATAAATAAAAAGTTGAAAAGAGAAAATACAAAAAAAAATAAAATAGAAAGCATACAAAAAAATCATCCTTTGGTGAAAACTTGGCAAACAGGTGCCTTGGATAGGTATCATGATGAAAACCTAGCAAACAGGAGTCATGTTTACTCTCTAACTTCTCGTGCAAATAAAAGTAAGTAATGAAAACCTGGTAAACAAGCGTTACTTGTGATAAACTGCCTTCTCCATCTTTGAGAATCCAATCACCCTAAGTCCATTCTTCCTTCGCTCATTTCCTATTTGATTCATATCTGTCCCACAATAAACACTTGACAGTTACCTATCATGGCTTTATCCTCTCCTTGTGGCCTTGTCAACCACGGTTTTGTCCCATATCGTCGCCTCAGTGTGACCCTGGCATAGTGTCCCCCGTCAATGTCCATGGTCCAAGTCCGTGAGCTACGTTGCCTCTGCACCGTCACGTAGGCAAGGCCATTATTCTAATGCACCCCCGAGGCTTCCATTTCTCCCACAGTCCCATTCATCCCCTTTCTTGTCATCTTTCTTCTAATCCATCCATGGTCCATTAGGGTTTACCCCGAACTACATTGCCTCTGCGTCATCATGTAGGCAAGGCCAGTTAGCAATGAGCCCCCGAAGCACTAGGTCAGTCCCTTAGGGTCCGTCTCCCCAATAAGGATTGTGCAATCTTCTCACCAAGCAAGCAAATGCAAGCAGAACCCGCACCTCACACAGAAATCTTAACTGTAAGCATCTTAACCTATCCAATGCAAAGCAAATACCCAAGGTCTTCTAAATGATTTTACACAAATTAAGGCAAGAACTAAACACATATCAACGCGAATATGCTTAGTAGATCAGAAACATGGTTAACAATTCGAGTCCTAATTTTTGCTATCATACCTTCCTATGCTACTTGAGGATGCCAAAAGCTAGAGATGCTATGCTGGGGGCATGATCACTTTCTTTGTTTGTTGTTTGTGGATTAAACTTTAGTAATGTGAAGCCTTGTCTAAGGACATGATCGGCAAAAGATCGTCGAGGACATCAAAGGTATAACATGAATGGGGGCAATCCTTGTTTGTTGAAACTCAAGAGGTACTCAGGTCATCTAGATTCAATTTTGACTAGATGCTTGTATTAACTTGCTAAATCACAATCCATGTAAGCGGTACTTAGGTCATCTCGGTTCAATTATACCTCGATGCTTGTATTCACTTACAACATTTTAGAAAATGTACCAAAAATAAAATGCCCAATGATGAAATAAAGCACTCCAATAGAAAAGCATCCATCCTATATCCATTTATACATCCATACCATGCCCCATGCAATAAAGATCCAACAATGCAGAGTATCAATAAAAATAAAAGCTTGTGAGTCCTTCTATCGAGTCTTTCTTCTATCAATCAGATTTCTATCTACCATCATATCTTTCATCCTTGTCCAGTCAGTCTGAGCAGTGATCAAAATACAAGTCCATCCTTAATCTATACCAATCAAGTCAAGTCAATCTTGCACAAATGATCCAATCACAATCAGTGGTCTTGATCCTTGTATGGTCGTAAACCAACTCGATCAGTTAATCAATCAATTGTCTTATACAGGATGTTGCATTGTTGAAATCAGACCAATACATGCATCTTACACGACATGCTTCATTTCCTGACACCAGACACTATCCTTCATGTTGCTCTAGGGATCTATCATTCCCCGCCATGACAACACGCCTGCCGTGTTGGTCTAGGGATATATCGTTCCCCGCCATGACAACACTATCGTATATCATTATCAGTATATCGTTGGTTTACAGCTTGATAGGGGCAACACCTTGTTTGTTCTTGTATCATTTGTGCATACTTGCTTACTTGCTTGTGTGTGTTATCATTCTATCTTGCATTGCATCTCATTCAGCTCTTTCTCCAACCAATTTCTTCACCCCAACTTAATTATTCCCTTCGTCTTCATGAGATTGTCCGTCTCACACCTTCTACCTCCTCCTTGTCCAATCTCCCGAGGGGGCATCCCATCATCAAACTTGTACCAGGGGCAAACTGGGGCATGTGTCACTATCAGACTATTTATTCTTTGAAGCAATGTTGTAAACTGCATTGCATCAAAGAGGGGCAAAATGTATACGCCTAAAAATGGCACGATTCATCCTAAATAAATATTCTAAATATTTATTCCATTCTTCTATTAATTAAATAAATATTCTAAATTTATTTAATCGATTCACTGTTCCATAATTAAATAAAATCTATTTATTCTTCTAAGTGTCCTATACAATTAAATAATCATAAATTATTTAATTAATCCAAATTCCTCTATCCTAAGTTCTAAATTCCAAAAATCCACCTCACGCTTACACCTCACTTTTCCACCTCACCTTGTCCACCTCATCAGGTTGCACATGTAATTAAATATATTAAATATTTAATTACCTTATTTTCCCTCACCCACATGGCCTATTTCTTCTCAAATCAGAAGTTAGTTAACTAGTCAATCAAAAGTGTTAACTAACCAGTCAATTGAGTTAATCCCTCAATCAATTCAGTCAATCCCATAATCCACTCTTCTAACTGATCAATCAAGTTTGTTAACTGATCAATCAATGGAGGTAACTCTCTAATCAATTTTGTCAAATCCCCTCTTTCATGATGGAGCTGAGACACTTGTCATATTTCTACTGGTTGCACATTCCTCAACCATCCTCAGCCATTGATCTTCATATCTCCTCTCAACCATTGATTCTCATTCTTCTGAGTCTATAAAAGAAGCTTCATCCCTCCATTCTATTCATCCAGGTTATTTGTATTGTTACTCTGCAAAAATCCACTAGCACGCCTTTGGCACCCCCAATACAATCTACTTGAGATCACCATTTGCTTTGAAGCTCTACTTCACAGCATTATTTATCAACACAGACATTTACTACCGACATCCTACAACACAGCTAAAAGAGTGCACTCACTGAGGGCCTACTTCACACTAGCAAAGATGGTTTTAATAGGCGAACAACAGAAGCTTTGAAACAGGGAAGGTTTGCATTGTGTTATTCATTTGCTTCATTCCATTCAATCTTTCTTGTTTTCATTGTTCTGTTGATGTTTGGGTTTTGTTATTGTTCATTTGATTAATCCACATTTTACCCTAACAGGTGTAATGCAATAAGGGTTACAAATGTGATTGAAGTATGTACAACTCTCATCCACTAAACCTGCATGGCTACATGCACCTAGAATACAAGCAAAGCTTACAATGTTAGGATATATTCCAGAGTGCTTAATTAATTCAAAGATTTTGAGAGCATCCTTGCAGTGCCTTTTCAGGGATTTTGTCAAACAGTTCACTAGCACAGATTTAATAGGTATCTCAATGATAAAGTTTAGGGTGTCTTCAAGATAGCCAGCACGAGCAAGGAGGTCAACCATGCACACATAATGATCAACTGTAGGTGTAATGCAATAAGGGTTACAAATGTGATTGAAGTATGTACAACTCTCATCAGGGATTTTGTCAAACAGTTCACTAGCACAGATTTAACAGTGCCTTTTCAACAAATCCATTTTATGCATATCATGCAATCATTGTAGTCTATTAGACCACATTTCTTTCAGAGATTTTGTCAAACGGTTCACATGCCTTTTCAATAGATTTAACAGGTATCTCAATGATAAAGTTTAGGGTGTCTTCAAGATAGCCAGCACGAGCAAGGAGGTCAACCATGCACACATAATGATCAACTGTAGGTGTAATGCAATAAAGGTTACAAATGTGATTGAAGTATGTACAACTCTCATCCACTAATCTACTAATGCTTTCTTTGGTTCTTCTAGGCATTGCTATCTCCCATGTTATTGTTATTATATTGTCTTAGTTGCTGCTTGTGGCATTCATGTTCAAAAATACATGCAAAACAATCTTTGAGCCATTGTGTTTGTATTTATCATGCATCCATTTGATGTTGGGTGATCGGTGTGTTGTTGATGGAGTTCAGGTAAAAGTCACCATTAACTCCTTGAAGAAGCTTGGAATATTTTACTAATTTTCACAAATGACTAAAATGGGTGAATGGGTAATAAAAATACATCTAGTTATAGTAGATAATAGGAGTGTTGATTCAACAATGAACTATAAAAGAAAAAGTAGAAAAGTAGAAAATATTTCACCCATGACATAGAAAATACAACCATTGGATGTTGTACTACTCTCAACCATCTGTCAGATGAAGGATATCTCAAAAATAGTTTTAAAATGTCATTTAAAAAATGACCCGGGCTAAAGGGAGCTAGTGAAATTATCCTTGGCTTTCTTTTGTAAAGGGGGCTTAGATATGAAGATATAGCTTAAACACCTTGGCTTACTTCTATAAAGGGGGATTAGATATGAGGATATAGCTTAAATAATCACTTTTATTTTTATTTTTTAAATTCATCTTATTTCACTTGAACAAACATATTGTCTCAGCTAATCAGTGTAAGTTTTCATTTCTACACCATACAACTAATTGGTTTTTGAACAGTACAAATGGTTGTAGAAGAAATGAACATCTTCACAACAGTATTTTTGTACAATGATAATGAGAAAGTATACTACCCCAATTCTATATTATCTACAAAACCAATCACTAACTATTATAGGAGTTCAGATATGGGAGAAAGCATTGATTTCTTTGTGGATGCTACTACTACTATGGAAAAAATTGCTGCACTTAAGGAGAGAATACACAGGTCCTTTTATTTGTGTTTGTTTTTTTCTTTAGCAATGGTAATAATATTAAGCACAGTTATAGATACATTTGCAAATAGTCTTACATATGGAATATTTAATTGGGATATCCATGAAATTTTTTTGGAAATTTATTCTTAAAACTAAGTAGTGATAGAAATAATAAACAAAATCTCATAGGTCTTTTGATCCATTTTGGCCTGAAGGCCAGTAAAATTAGCTTATCTTATTTATGAGATAAATATTTCCATAACTTGTTTTGATATTTAAGTGTTGTGTTTGTTCATGCAGCTATATTGAAAGCAAGCTTCATCATTGCCACCCAGAGTATAGTTTGTACATTAAGGAGATTGAGAACATTAGTAGAATGAGAATGGGCCTCTACCTCAAACATACAATGAATTATCAGAACATAGGGGAGAAGTCAAATAGAAGATCTGATTTGCTACTAAAAATGAAGGAAATATTTGAGGAACTTAAAATTGAATATCACCTTTTGCCTCAAGCAGTGCATGTTAAATTTGTTGGGTCTACTACAAATTATAAGTTTCTACTACAAATTATATGAGATTTGTTCATGGAGCACTTGGTCTCCATTGGCTCACACATGTTCGTTCATCACTTTTTGACATAGATCAACCTTCTCATCACCACACGTGGGACTTGATTTGGCATTGGCACATATGTTGAGGCATGATAGAGATGAGATAGCACCCTTGTACACATGTTGACCCACACAAGATACTTTATTATTTTTCTATGTGTAGTGGACCTTCATCTTCCACAGGTGTGGGGTTGATCTAGCATTTGGGTACACATGTTCATGCATGAGAGGACTATTTTATGGTTTTTTGGTGCTTGGAGTCTAACATCACCCCCTCTCTCTATAGGACTTTGGTTTGGCTTTTATACCAAACACTCTCTCTATAAGACCTATGTGGTGGTTCAAGGCCCTGTGCCACATCACCCATGGGTCCTAGAAGTGGATGTTACAACAAAAGTGCCTAGTTTGCAACCCTGAAACATAGCCTAAACCTCAAGAGGAGGAGTTAGACAATTAACTTCTACGAACACTAAATGGTACCCTTCCATCAGCCTCAAGGGTTCAATAAAAAACATAGTAGCCCTAGTTAGTAGGTTGTATGGGGAGAAGGATGCTTCTCATTTTCAAGAATCCTAAGTCTCATTGCTACATATGTTGCTTAAAGAAGGGTCAATTTTAAACTAGGTAGTTTTTTTGTTACTCACTTTGTGCAATGAAATAATGAGAGTCGAGTCTCCTCCAATGAGCACAAAGCCAAAATTTTATACAACCTCTTGTGTTATATTATTTGTGCAACTAATAAATTCTTTGGGGATTAATTGGACATGGAGCATCCTGTTGGGTTTTTTCCCAGACTGGATGCTTCCCAGATATCCCTACAAGGTAGCCATCATTGATCAACAAGATTTTCAGGCCAAGGGCCAATAGTACAGGAGATAAACCCTATAAATATCTCCTCTCCATCTTTAGGCTTTGCAGAACCAAGGGGGGTATTCCCTATTCAACATCTGTGAAATATGCATGTGAACTTACTGGGATGTCGACACAAAGCAGATAAATCATCTCTTATGCAGACCAAAACTATGAAATAAGTGCAAAGGGGCTAGCTTTGGGCCTATGCTCAGTTGTGAGACAGAGGATTTTGGTCCTAAAACTACTTCTAATGTCCTAAAGGTTTATATTTGAAGTTTGAATTTGTATTTTGTATTTGGATGCAAGACTAGGACCTTGGGTTGTAACCTCAATACAAGATCAGACTAGTGCCTATCTCGGGGCTCAGAGTCAATAGACATACACATGTGAATGATTACCATAAACTTGAATTAATAACTAAGTTTCAAGGGGAAATGTTTTAGTGTCTGCCTTACAGATACTTCCCAAGACTGAGTATTTAGTCATTCATACTTAATGATATCCCTATTGCAGCATACCCTTCCCAATGCTTAACCTAAAATATTTAATTTGTTCCTTGAACAAAGATAAGAGATTAAACATTCAACACAGAAAATCCATGTTCCTGAATCCCAAATAACCCTTAGCTATTTAGATTCAAAAGAAAAGATGCCCACAACTTGGAAACAAATAACCAAACACATGCAACCAAGCATTTCTTATATAAAAATAACATGAAACCAATAAACTATGCACAAAACATACAACATATGATTCATAAACTCATAAGGCACCAAACAGAGCCACCAACAAAACTGTATCTTATTACTCCACCAAAATTTTGCCGAGTCTTCAACAACTAGAAAAATGAGTGACACAGTCCTCTTATATATCAAGAAGGTGCACTCAGCATTAATTACACTGTCATCTCAAATCACCCTCAAATACACTTCACCATCAAAATGGTGCCAAGAACATTGAATGCACCAAGGAGAAGAAGAGGGAAGGAGCAGTTGAACTCGGGAGACATGTAGCCACCTGAAGATTTTCTCCTTTAAGATGGTAGTTGGCCTATCAATCCATCAACCCATATCTCTACAATCTATCATTATGGCTGACCTACCTATTTTGAAATGTAGTAGTTTACGTGTTTTGAAATTCTTCCACTTGGAATGCAGCTGCAGACACTCAAAAATCCTTCCTTCAAAAATTTGAAACAAGGTTGTCGATTCCTTCTCATCACCAAGATCAATGGCTTCAAATCACACTGACAAGCCGCTAACCAATTAAAACATGCCACACAGGTAGCCTTTTCCTCTTTGACTTTTCGCAGCATGAACACATTTTACCATTTTCACCCATTTTCGCCTTCAAATCTTTGTATATGCAGTTGTATATACATATAACTGCCCTTGGACACATGGCAGCACCTGATTGGATCACTATCGCTGAACATTTGTCTCATCATTTGCATCTGAAATTGTATGTGCAATTGTGTATACATACAATCGCCACATATAAGCGTGGACCCCAAATCTTTATAAAACAATTTGAAATTACCATTAGGTCCAGGCCTTGTATCTAACTCCTTTTGTATATTGCCTTGTATATTGCACATACAATGCGCAATATACAACCTGCAGACCCCAACCACCTATCCGCCACAACAAACTTTTCATTCGCATCCGGGATTGTATGTGTGCCCTCTTGCATTGTATATGCACATACATACAATCGTGGGACATACAACTGCATGGGCCCCACTAGGTTCTTGAAGAATGTTTACTTTAACCGCTCCCACCTTGTATGTTTCTTTGTATTTGCCCGTTGTATGTCCGATTGTATATTGGGTACATACAACCCCAATGTACAACCGCGGACCTCACCCAGCTCATAAATGCAGTTAACTCCTTGGCTGTGTCCGCTTGTACATTGCCTTGTATATGCGGTTGTATATCGGAGATACATACAACGCATGATACAAGGAAATGCCTTTGACATATGCATCTGCACATACAAAGACACATACATACAATGATACATACTATAGATTGCACCACCACATAAAGGGTATTTTGGACTTAGCATTTTTTCTTTCTTTTCTTTTAGCATGACGGGAGAAAGCGGTAATGCAATGCAAAGGGGTTGATCAACCTACGAGTGCTAAGGCTTAAGTTACAACTTAAATGATCGAGAACCCGCTACAGGAGGTCAATGACAAAATAGAAGATACAATGCAGGAGCCGAGGGGAAATAAAACCTAAGGCATTAAGAGTTTAAGGGAATAAAAATATAAGCTTGCAGACTTGACTCAAGACCCTAACCCTAGGTAGGCACCACCATTGGCTCCAACTAGGGACGTGCAAGCGCAAGGCTGCAGTGAGAACTAGACCACTCTGGGATAGACCAGGCAAAACACAAAATGCAAAACACCACTGACTATACAAGGTATGTACAGACTATTCACACCTAATTTACAATGTGCACACAGGATATTCATTCATGAGAAATAAGGTTTAAGGAATTTACCATGCACAGGCAAGTCAAGTAGTTCACCATTTAGGGCCTGGACAAAGTAGGAATCTTCTCCATGAATATTGCTAATTTGATATGGGCCCATCCATAAGGGCTCAAATTTACTATGCTTGCCCTTATCTTGACTCTTTGCATTCCAAACAAGGACCAAGTCACTTATCTGAAACTTCCTTTCTATAGCCCTTTTATCAAACAAATATTTCACCTTTTGTTGTTTCTTGATATTTGTCTTTTGTGCTTCTCTTCTAATTTCATCCAATGCAACCAATTGATTTATCCTTTCATTCATTGAGTCCTCAATCTCTTTATCATTTTCTTGTATGAATCTATAAACTGGCAAGAGATTATTCACAGGTAACTTAGCTGGTGTGCCATACACTAGCTCAAAAGGTGACCTTCCAATTGCTTTCTTCACTGTTATCCTGTCAGCCCATAGTGCCATCTTTAACTTTGAATCCCATGCCCTTTTGTTCTTGTCTACCATCCTTTTGATGATTTTCATAAGGCTTCTGGTACTTGATTCTACCTAACCATTTCCTTGTGGATGATATGGTGATGCATATGACAAATCAATCCCATAGTTGTTACAAAAATCAACAAACTCACCAGATCTAAAGCACATGGCATTATTTGTGACCACTTTGACTGGCACTCCAAATCTGATAATAATGTGTTCCAAAATAAAATCCATCACCACCTTGCTTGTAGCTTTCTTAGTTGGAATGGCTTCAATCCATTTAGTAAAATAGTCAGTAGTGACCAAAATCCAACTATGTCCTCCACTTGATCTTTTTGAAATTTCCCCTATAAAATCAATTCCCCATTGCTGAAATGGAGCCTCCATAGTTACAGTTCTAAGGGGTAATGCACCTTCATACTTAAGTTTTCCTAAGAACCTTTGATAGGGATCACATTTTCTTACCATCTTTTGTGCATCTGAGAAAAGGGTCGGCCACCAATAGCCTGCTCTAAGAATTTTGTGAGCTGTTATCTTGGCAGTGTAGTGTCCACCGCACATTCCTTTGTGCATGTCATTTAAAATATCCGTAGCTTGATTTTCATCCACACACCTAAGTAGTACACCATTAGGATTCTTCCAATATAATTCTCCTTGGATACTAATGTATTTGATAGCATGTAACTTTAAGGTCCTTTTTTACTATCACTGAGATGGGAAGGACAATTCAAATTCTGCAAATAATACACAATATCCTTGTACCATTCAGATTCTGACATGTTAACAACTTCATCCTGAACTACATTTTCCTGGCATGCTTCCAAATTTAATTATGTCATCATCTTAGCCAAACCCTGTCCCCTTACCAATTTTGTAATTTGTATCTCAATGTTGAACTCTTGTAACTTGTTAATCCACCTACATCTTCTTCCTGTCACTTCCTGCTGAGTGAAAATGTCCTTAACTGCTGCATGGGACACATATGCAGCTATCTGAGATCCTACTAAGTATGTCCTGAAGCTTTTGACTGCCCTAACCAATGCATATGCCTACTTTTCCATGATATCATATTTTAACTCGGTTGCCTACAACGACATGCTAAATAAAGCAATAGGTTACTCAAAACCATCTTCATTTTTTTGTAATAAACATGCAACAATAGTGTGAAAAGAGGCAAATGAGAACAACTGAAGTGGGTTAGAAAAATTAGGAGATCTCGACACAGGAGCCACCTTTATAGCTTCTTAGATGTTCTAAAATGATCTAGTTGCTTCACTTTCCCATTTGTTAGTTTCACCCTTCTTCAACATTTAAGAAATATCCTTTGTAATCTCTGCAAAGTTGGGAATGAATCTTCTAAGAAAGTTAATCTGCCCAAAGAAAGACTAAATACCCTTCACCATTTTAGGAATTTGAATTATGTCAATTGCAACAACCCTTTTAGGATCAATCCTGACTCCATCCTTGGAAACAATGTGTCCCAATAGTTTTCCTTCTACTACCCCAAAAGTACATTTCTTTGGGTTAAGTGAAATGCCATATTCCAATGCCCTAATAAAAATTTGTTCTAGATGCATGCAATGTTGCTCCTCCTTTTTTGAATAAGCAGTTAAATCATCCTGATATACAGCCAAAATTGAGTCAATCAATCCTGCAAAAGCAACATCCATAGCCCTCTAAAATGTAGCACCTACATTTGTTAGTCCAAATGGCATTCTTACATATACATAAGTCCCCCATGGAGTGGTGAAGGCAGCCTTATATTGTTTAGATTCTTTTACCTTCACCTGATTATATCTTGAAAATCAATCCATCATGGATAAAATCTCACAACCAGATACCTTTTGCAACATAGCCTCCATGTTAGGCAGTGGATAATTATCCTTTAAAGAAGATACATTCAAATTTCTGAAGTCCACACAAAGTCTTATATCACATTTTTCTTTCTAACTGGGACAAGATTGAACACCCAAGTTGAGTGTCTGATAGGCACAATTATCCCAGCCTCCCTAAGCTTTACAAGATCTTCTTGCATTTTTAGAGCCAAAGTTGGGTTAATAGGTCTTTGTTTCTGTCTGAATGGCTTAGCTCTAGGCTTCAAAGGAATCTCATGCTGGAATAAGTCTTCTCTATAATATTTTAGGTCCTCATATGACCAAGCAAAGACATGCTTATATTTTTTCAATAATGCAATCAACATACTCCTGATGTGTGGCTTGAGATGTTTGCCAATATATACCCTTTTGGGGACATGGCATGTCCCCAAGTTTATCTCCTCCAAGTCATCCTTGTTTGTAGGAGATGCCTTTGTAACAAACTGGTCTCTATTGTCAAATGTTCTTTTTAAAGTAACTAGCCCTCTGGGGATTTTATTTGTTTTAAGTTGAATTACTTCTTTCCCCAAAAGAGTTTATTTTCCATTCACAACTTCTACAAAGTTCTGAAAATCAATCTCTTGGTTCTCGTATTCATCTATGCAGTGTAAGAACCTCAACAAATCTCTATCATCATCAAACACCTTCCAACTGCATATATTATCTGGTACTACAGGTCTAATTTTAACTTCAACATTTGTAACATCAGACATAGTGATATCATCCGGCCTTATGGCCACATTAGCCAAGAAGTCTGTCATGACATTCTTTGATCTTTCTATCCAATTTATTGAAAAAGCATCAAATAATTCAATTGTTTCCCATACAACATGCTTATATTGTTTTAACCTCTTATTTTTTGAAGCATATTTATCTCTCACCTGGGAAACAATTAATTCTGAATCTCTAAACACTTTTAGCATCTTAATCCCATGCTTCAAAGCAACATTTAATCCTAGTAGCAGAGCTTCATATTCTGAAATATTATTTGTGCAGGCAAACTTTAACAGGAAAGAGAATTTCAGAAGCTTACCTGCTGGAGACAAAAACACAACTCCAGCACCAGAACCCTCCTTTGAACAAGCTCCATCAAAATACATAGTCCAGAGACCCTGTTGGTCAAGTTCTTGAATGCAAAAATCTCTCCCTTCACTTCCTTGATCATATAAGACAATTTTGAAATTCTCACAGTCAGTATCCACAAAACAGATATGCTCTTCTGAATCTTGATCTTCAACTATTTCTGGTGACCTCTCTTCTCTGACCAGTTTGACATCTCTACCATTCATTGGGATCATGGCATATGATAAATCTAACTGCATACTTCCTCCAACCAATGCTGCCCATCTTCTTGACAACAGCATACCATACTATGGCTTTATGTCAACTACTGTTATGTTCATTCTGTAAGTTTTTTCTAGATATGATGCTAGAATAAAATCCACATCCTTCATGATTCCTATAACTGGTACCTCCCTAGTATCCATTGCATAGCATTTTCCACATGCCTTATCTATTTTCAATCTAGCTTGTTGCATGATAGCCAAAGGCATAATATTTGTTGATGCTCCTGAGTCAGGCATATAATTGTTGATTACTTTTCCATTGATAACAAGGGAGACATAAAATGGTTCAACCTGAGAAGGGCATTTTGTCATTGTCACCCCCAAATAGACTTCAGGAACCTCATCCTCTTCAATACACAAAGTTTGTTTCTGACCCTAGGTCTCAATATTCTGCTCAACCTAACAAGCTACTCCTGAAATTAGGGACAATGCTTTATTCCTAAATTCTTCAACTTTCATCATCTCCATCAATGGAACAGAGATCTTTATCTAGGATAAAACTTGAGTTATGTCAAAGGGAGCATAATTTTGTATAACAGTTGTAGCTTGAGCCGTGGATTTATTCTTATCCTGAGCTGATCCAGCCTTAATTTTAATGGCCTTCTGACGGTCATCCATGATCTAAGAATTCTTATTTTGATCCTCATTTTGGGGAACTTCATTTTCTAGTCTTTGAGAATCATGACTTGATTTTTGCTTAGAATTTTTCTTATTATTATTCCATCGCATCTTATGTGGTTCAGCCCCTTTATGATTATGCATTGGTTGATTCACAGAGGTCTCTTCTAGTTGACGTGGATCACCAACCTGAGCCTTACCTCTAATGTTATAGTTGCTTTTGACCTGAGCCACTGTTGTAGCTGTGAGAGCTCTAATCTCTTCATTAGAAGGCCTTCTCAAGTTATTTAGAAAGATGCATGAGTCCTGAGCATAAGCATAGTTATCTGCATCATCCTCATCATAGGAAATTTGCTGGCAGACCTGAGTCCCATAATTCATGCTTTCATAAGCATCATAAGAAGAATACTCCCTATTTGTGAACAACATATTGATACTATCATCCTCCATACAATGTGGCTCACTACATTCATCACAGGCAACAGCATTATTATACAAAGATTGAGCAATCATACATTGCGATTGTGAGTGAGGCATTTGACAGATTATGCACCATGGGGTATCATCAACAATGTTAACAGCTTTCTTCAAAGGATTAGGAGTCTCCTTAACATTTTGAGCTCTTTGATTAGTGTTGCTATTTGGGAGAATGGGTTTACCATTATGCCAATTAGTGTTATATGGCATATCATGCAATGATGGTCTCTTCTCTTGTCTTTGGTAAACTTGCCTTTCAGGACCTATCCCCTTTTCATTTTTAGCAAGTCTATAACTTAGGTCCTTAACAATAGTTGTCAATTTATCCAATTTCTCTTCGGAAGTAGATGCATTACCTTGAGTACTTTGAGACTTATTATTCAAATTTTGCAGAATCTTTACATCATCCCTTCTATTTTTCTTACCAGATGCTTTCCTATTATTTTCAATGTTGGTTGCAATTCTAAAAGCATCCCTGAGGCTAGTAGGACCCTTATCTCTTAACCCATAAGTTGTTTTAGCATCAAAAGCATTTATGTATAGTACCATGCACATTGGTTCACTAGGCCTCATGTGAAGTGGTAATTTGTTCAACACTCTAGTGAACCTAGCATTAAAATCTACAACCTGCTCATTTGAGCCCTTAGTAATACCAGTGAATTCATTTATGAAAAATCTTGGATCAATCTTATCACCATATTGTTCTTTAAAAATCCTTCTGAAGTCATCCCATGATGAGATACTCTGGTCAGGTAGACTTTTATACCACTCTCTAGCTTCATCAACTAAGGACTGCATAAATAATTTATTAAAAACATCTTCATGTTCAACCTCAAAGTTGTCCATAACATTATGAAAGGCCTTCAAATGATCTTCCCCTGACACAACATAGTTTCCTAAAAAATTTGGTATCTGAGACCTTACATGTTTATCAATAGGATTAGGGTAATCAGGAATACCATTAAAAACTAGTTGCCTAAATCTATCCAACTGCATAGGCTATCTACCAAACTAATTAACATTTACATTCCTATTAGCATTCTGATTTCTCACATTGTTCAATGGTATCCTAACATTGTTTGTATTTTGTCTCTGATCATTCTGTTGATTCTAAATTTCATTTCTTTGTTGGTTTCTCAGCACATTTGCATTATCAAGGGTAGCAACTGAATCCTGTTGAGCAATTTTCAGAGCTTGCACCTTTTGTCTCATATCATCTCTAATCCTCAAAGCCTGCAAATATTCTAATTCAGCCCTCAAGTTCTTGATTTCTTCAGCTAATTCTTCATCTTTAGGCATAGAAGAGGATGATCCCATTCCATTTTGGTCATCATCATCATCCCTTGGGGACTCAATTTCTTCAAATCTGTCAGGGGGATCTAAGAAAGAGCGCTCTTGAAACACCTCTGATCTCATTCTCAATCTATCACCTTGTTATCTTTCATATACATCTTGAATTTCAGCCTCTATGTTTTAAAAATAAGGTGCCTACTGCTCTGAAGATCCTGGATTATCTTAGGTATTATCATTGTTTCTGGGGCTGGGAGAACCTTCTTAACCAGCTTGAATAGTCCCTTTTCTCCTATACATCATTTTTCTAGGTAATTCTTCAAGCAAAGGATTACGCAGGGATCTTCTCCCTTGCATACAAATTTCACCTTACCAGTTGGGAGATTTGTTTGGAGTCACCACCTACAACTAGGAATTAATTTTTTTTTAAACCAAGGTTCTTACACAAAGCATTCCCCAGCAGAGTCGCCAAATCTGTTGGGTTTTTTCCTAGACTGGATGCTTCCCAGGTATCCCTACAAGGTAGCCATCATTGATCAATAGGATTTCTAGGCCAGGGACCAACAATACATGAGATGGACCCTATAAATATCTCCTCTCCATCTTTAGGCTCTGTGATGCAGAGCATCCAGTAAAAGCTTACAAACAGGGTGAAAAACCCATTAAACCCACCAAATAGCTAACACTATTTCCTATCGGCAACACATCCATCATCGGCCACCTTCAAAATCCTCATACCGATCGCCACCCTCTTACCGATGAATTATCTCCCTTTCACCTACCAGCAGTATCATCATATTCGGTGAACACAATTATCCTCCTGATGATCACTATTCACCTTACCGTGAAACTCTATCTACAGCATCATGATGTTCGGCATCATCTGCACCTTTTATCAGAAGGATATAAAATATCAGGTTCCTCCCATATATCCTGATGACGACAACCTCATGCACCTCTCTTCTGATGCTTACATCACCTCGATATTCGACCCACTTACACAACTAGCATCAGGATATAACTTATCGGGTCATATTGACACATCCTGATGACAAAACTCAACTTTATGCACACGATGAATATTCCACCGAATATTCCTTCCGTGATCCACTTAGTGTTTATTTCCTATCGCCAAGACATGAACTGTCGGTGAACACTTCACACTAATCACCCCAATATCCTATGCCTATGCCAAAACACTTGTCGTCGGCAGGATAAACCTTTATCGGGTGATATTTGGAATGTCCTGATGATGATGACATCACATGCACTGTTACTTCCTCCGATGTCTACGTCACCCGGATATAAGACTCATTTACATACTCCGCAACATGATATAAATTGTCGGGTTATACTATAATATCCTGATGCTGATCCTAAGATCTATGTGATCCTCAGCTACCCAATGTTCAAACAAAAGATGATCCTCCTCCTTTCTTTGGCAAATGTGACTTTGACTCGCCGTTGACCCGTTTGTTTGTACCTTCACCTACGTGTATGCTCCAGCATACAACAACGATATGTGGATGATGGATACACATGAAATGATGATCCTAAAGATGATATATACAAGAAATATATATCCAAACTATTTTATCCTGATGCCTTCAAAACAGGCATTTTCTATAAGTTTCAAGACCTGATCCGGATAGCAATAAGTGCATAGATGCAAATGTGATATACACAGTCTGTAATGTCACATGCAAATGTTGTATATCTGTCAAATGTATATTTTTGATAAAACTCTCAGAACTTCACAATTTCACATAGAAAACATGTTAATCGGGTCGGATCATCTCCTGAGCAATTCAAGCTTAGAAATTTATCCTTCTAAACCCTAGCACATGAGGATGCTAGGATAACTCACAGCATGCTAACAATCGATCCCGTGAACATGAAATGCATAAACAGAGAAACAAAAATGTAAACTAAACTATGATACATGCCCATTCCACTGATTCAGAGAATCAACCGGTGGAATGATTGGATGAATCCATTCGCCTATAACCAAAAAGAATCAATACATAGATAGCTTGTAAACCAGACAAATGAAACCAATGGGATCTCTTATTTTCAAATTAGAATTGCATACAAATCTCACAGTCCCACTGTGTTACAATGTCGCTACTTCTTCACAGAAACTAATAGTTATCAACTATTCGCTGTCTCCTATCAATTCCTCTATATCTAAAACAAAAAGAACTAGGGTATAAATAGCTGTGTTTTACGAGTACTGCCAACTCGATTCCCAATGGCTGGGAGACTTCCAAGCGGCTGGGAGAAGACAGCTAAGACAACTGGCATAACAAACTTCTAACTACCAGCACATCCTCCTATATCGATCTAAAACATAAGAATTGGTCCAATGGACCTTATTACATTAAGAAGTCAATCATACTAAAAATAGACTTATGTTCTGTTTATAGGGGTGCTCCTGCACCATACTCCCCAGAAGAAGAAATCTCAAGTCCACTTGAGATGAGAGTATGTAGATCTGCACCATGTTTCTGGATCTGCTCTTCAGTCATCTAGGCTGCTTCTAAATCAGGTTTTCCCTACCAAGACACTAAATACTCCAAATAGTTTTTGTTTCGTGTCTTCTTGATCACTCTGGTGTCCAAAACCTTCTACAACTATGATGGATCATGCTTTGGAATGTCATCAGCTATGGTATTCTGTAGGAGTTCCTGTTCTTCATCTGGATTATGCTTGTATGGAGTTAAATCACATACATTGAATATAGGTGATAAACCAAGATCTGGAGGGAGTTGTATCTCATAAGCATTATGTCCATGCTTTCTCAAAATATGACATGGTCCAATCTTCCTCTACATGAGTTTAATATATTTGCCCTTAGGAAGTCTTTCCTTCTTCAAATGAACCCATACTAAATCTCCAACATCAAACTGTACATCCTTCTTCTTTTTATCAGCATATTCTTTATACTTCAAGGTAGTTTGCTGTAGCTGGGTCTTTACTTGATCATGAACCTCTTTTATGGCTTTTGCAAAAGCTTCTCCCTTTGCACTACCAGGGTCTGCTATAGGTAGATCTCTCAATTCCAAAATTCCTCTTGGATGTATTACACTATCTGAAAAGTGATTTCCCTGTACTCCTATTGACTGTATCATTATAGGAAAATTTGGCCTGAGATAGGCTATTATCCCACTCTTCTCCATGTTGTTTTGTTAAACATCTAAGCAAATTCCCTAAGGAACGATTAACTACTTCAGTCTGTCCATCCATTTGAGGATGATATGCGGATGAAAAGGACAAATTTGTGCCTAGTTTCTTCCAAAGAGTTCTCCAGAAATGACCAATAAACTTCACATCCCTATTTGACACTATTCTCAATGGCAATCCATGTATTCTGACAATTTCCTTGAAAAACAAATCTGCAATGTATGAAGCATCAGTAGTGGTTTTGCATGGCAAGAAATGTGCCATTTTGCTGAATCTGTCCACTACAACAAAAACACTGTCAAATCCTTTCCTTGTCCTTGGTAAACCCAAGACAAAATCCATACTGATACTTTCCCATGGTCTGGAAGGAATGGGTAAAGGCTGATATAAACCGGCATTAGTTGACCTCCCTTTTTCTTTCTGACATATCACACATGTCTCTACAAATTTTCTAACATCTGATTGTAACTTAGGCCAGAAATAATGTCTTCTAACAAGATCAAGAGTCTTATCCAAACCAAAATGACCTGCCATAGCTCCACAATGTTTCTCTTTAATGATGTTCAACCTCATAGAACACCTTGGAATACACAACTGTCCACCTTTGAATAGCAATCCATCCTGGATCAAAAATTCAGAGAACTTAGCATGATATTTATCTCCAAAAGAAGTACATACCTGATATATCTCTCTAAAATCTTCATCAACATCATACATGGTCTTCAATGAATCAATTCCAACACTCTCCAACTAAATCTGGTTGACTGTTAGAGCTCTCCTGCTCAAGGCATCTACTACCTTATTCTTGACTCCTTTCTTATGCTTCAATGTAAAAGTAAAAGCTTGTAAAGTTTCTACCCATTTCATGTGTCTGTGGTTCAGCTTTTCTTGGCTGTTTATGAAAATCAGAGCCTGATTATCTATGAATACTATGAATTCCTTTGGCATCAAGTAATGCCTCCATTTCTTGAGTGACTAGACTAAATCATACATTTCTAAATCATATGATGAATACCTCTTTTTAGCATCATTGAGCTTCTCACTGAAAAATGCAATTGGCCTACCTTCTTGGCTGAGTACTGCTCCAATGGCCATGTGACTAGCATCACATTCTACCTGAAAAATCTTGTTAAAGTCTGGAAGTGCAAGGACTGGCTGCTGTGCCACCTTCTTCTTCAATGTTTCAAAAGAATCATCTGCTTCCTTAGTCCAAGAAAATATGCACTTCTGTCCTCCTTTTATAGTATCAGGCATGGATGCACAAATATGACTAAACCCTCTTATAAACTTCCTGTAGAAGGTTGCTAACCCATGGAAACTTCTGACATCATTCATAGTCCTTGGAGTTGGCCAAGACAATATGGCACTTACCTTCTCCTTATCCATTTGTAGCTTTCCTTGTGAAATGACAAAACCCAAATATGTGATCTCCTCCTACATGAACAAACACTTGTCCAAATTTATCATCAGCTGCTCTTCATGTAACCTCTTGAGAACCAAATCTATATGTCTGAGATGTTCTTCCTTTGTGTCGCTAAAAATCAGAATGTCATCTAGATATACTATGACAAACTTTCCCATGAATTCTTTCAAAACCTCAGTCATCAATCTCATAAAAGTACTAGGTGCATTAGACAACCCAAAAGGCATAACGTTCCACTCATACAACCCTTCATTGGTTTTGAATGCTATTTTCCATTCATCTCCTGGCCTAATCCTAATCTAATGATAACCACTCTTCAAATCTATTTTTGTAAATACTTAGCACCTCCCAGACAGTCAAGTAAATTCTCTATCCTAGGGATTGGAAACCTATACCTGATTGTGATCTTATTAATAGCTCTAGAATCTGTGCAAAGCCTCCAAGTGCCTTCTTTCTTTGGTACTAGTACAGCTGGTACTGCACATGGACTTAAACTTTTACCAATTAGACCTGTGTCTAACAATTCCTCAATTTGTCTTGCTACTTCTACATTTTGTTCTGGAGTTAGCTTATATGCTGCTTTGTTTGGAAGTGTAGATCCTAGGATTAGATCTATGCAATGGCTGATATCCCTTACAGGTGGTAGGGATCTTGGCATTCCATCAGAAATGATACCTTTATACTTATCCAATAGCTCTTGGACAGCCAGGTCTATCAACCTCTGCTTCTTCTCTTTCTTGACTTCTTGTTGCTATTCTTTATTCACTGCCAGATATGGAATTAGGGCATATGCAACTGCACCTTCTGCTGCCACTTCTTTCATGAACTGTTTTCCTTCCATCAGCATTACCTTCACCTCTTTTCCTTTTGATTTCTCCTCCTTCTCTGTTAATGGTAGTAACTTAGTCACTGTACCATTCTTAGTGATTGTATAGGTGTTTCTAACACCATCATGGCATGCCTTCAAGTCATACTGCCATGGTCTACCAAATAACAGATTGCAAGCATCCATCTTGGTAATGTCAAACAACAACCTGTCTTTATATGCTCCAATTTGAAATTCTACCCAAGCCTGTTCTTCTATAACTATTTGCTGACCCTGGGTAAGCCATGAGACCTTATATGGGGATGGGTGAGGTAATCTTCTAAGCTTAAGCTTTGTTACCATTTCATCAGATACAAAATTTTTGGTAGAACCAGAATCAATTAAAACTTTACATGCCTTACCTCCTGCTTTGCAAATGGTTCTGAAAAGAGACTTTCTTTGTGGGGGTTCTTTGTCAGGTACCTTCATGGTAGTCATTGTTCTTCTCATCATCAGAGATTCTCCACTCTATGGATATCCATAATTTTCAGGAGCATTCACACTCTGAAAAGCATTAGAGCCTGTTGCACTTTGACTATCAGGTTCTTGGATCATATTCATTCTCCTTTCTCCTGTTGAGCTTGTTGCCTTTTCTGGACATCTGCTGGCTATATGGCCTTCTTTGTTACAGTTATAACATCTGATAGATCCTCTTCCCTGGGATCTTCCTCTGAAAGGTCTTCTGCCTCTGAAGTTTCCTTGCTAGTTGTAACGTTCTCTCTGGTTTTGACTGTTATTTCCCTTGCTATTGTCATGACTGGATTCTCTCTGATATCCATGTCCATGTCCTCTGCCTCTAAAAGGACCTCTTCCACCTCTCTGTTGTTTTCCTCTTCCTCTATTGTTCTGTTCTTGTATTCTCTTTAACTTCTCTTCCACTTTCAATGCTAACTGAAAACATTTCTAAACTGTATCTGGATTTTGTAGATTCAAATCTTCTTGAATGTTGAACCTCAATCCATTAAGGTATCTACCTACCTTTTCTTCCTCACTTTCTTTTACCTTTGTCTTCACACAAAGTTTCATGAATTCCTCTATATATGAGCTGACATCTAGCTCCTTCTGCTTTAGGTTTTGCTTCCTCTTGTGTAATTGGATACTGTAATCCAATGGAGCATAGGCTTCCTTCACTAAAGCCATCATCTTCTTCCATGTAGTGACTCTACGCTTTCCTTCTTGTACTCTGTCATCTTGGACAAAATTCCACCATGTCAATGCAGCTTCTTTCATTTTTGATTGGGCTATCTTCACTCTCTGTTGTTCTGGTATCTCCTCTGTCTCAAAGAAATTGTTTAGGGAGTCTATCCACTCCATCACTGAATCAGGTTCCATCTTTTCTGTAAACACTAGCAAATCCAGTTTCACATCCATGGTTCTCCTCTCCATGGCTTTGAGGGCATTCAACAGTGGCCCCTGGTCTGCAGGAATGACCTCCTCGTTCCACCTAGGGATCTCTTCTTCTTCCCTATCTTCTTCTCTACTAGAACCTACTATGTCCCTCAACTTCTCCAACTCATCCTTCAATTCCTGATTCTGAACCTTCACAGCCTTGCTCTCAGCAATCTGCTTCTTTACTAGAACTGCCAACTCAACGTTGGTCATTTTTGTCAGGAACTATGATGTTCCTTCTTCATCCGACATCTTGTATTTCTTTTTCTTCCCAAAAGATTTTTCCTTCACTCTAATACCACTATGATGCAGAGCATCCAGCAAAAACTTACAAACAGGGTGAAAAACCCATTAAACCCACCAAATAGCTAACACTATTTCCTATCAGCAACACATCCATTATCGGCCACCTTCAAAATCCTCATACCGATCGCCACCCTCTTACCGATGAATTATCTCCCTTTCACCTACCAACAGTATCATCATATTCGGTGAACACAATTATCCTCCTAATGATCACTATTCACCTTACCGCCAAACTCTATCTACAGCATCATGATGTTCGGCATCATCTGCACCTTTTATCAGCAGGATATAAAATATCGGGTTCCTCCCATATATCCTGATGACGACAACCTCATGCACCTCTCTTCTGATGCTTACGTCACCCTGATATTCGACCCACTTACACAACCAGCATTAGGATATAACTTATCGGGTCATATTGACACATCCTGATGATGATACTCAACTTTATGCACATGACAAATATTCCACCGAATATTCCTTCTGTGATCCACTTAGTGTTAATCTCCTATCGCCAAGACATGAACTATCGGTGAACACTTCACACTGATCACCCCGATATCCTACGCCTATGCCAAAACACTTGTCATCGGCAGGATAAACCTTTATCAGGTGATATTTGGAATGTCCTGATGATGATGACATCACATGCACTATTACTTCCTCTGATGTCTACGTCACCTAGATATAAGACTCATTTACATACTCTACAGCATGATATAAATTATCGGGTTATACTATAATATCTTGATGATGATCCTGAGATCTATGTGATCCTCGGCTACTTGATGTTCAAACAAAAGATGATCCTCCTCCTTTCTTTGGCAAATGTGACTTTGACTCACCGTTGACCCGTTTGTTTGTACCTTCACCTGCGTGTATGCTCCAGCATACAACAACAATATGCGGATGATGGATACACATGAAATGATGATCCTGAAGATGATATATACAGGAAATATATATCCAAACTATTTTATCCTGATGCCTTCAAAACAGGCATTTTCCATAAGTTTCAAGACCTGATTTAGATAGTGATAAGTGCATAGATGCAGATGCGATATACACAGTCTATAATGTCACATGCAAATGATGTATATCTGTCAAATGTATATTTTTGACAAAACTCTCAGAACTTCACAATTTCACATAGAAAACATGTCAATCGGGTTGGATCATCTCCTGAGCAATTCAAGCTTAGAAATTTATCCTTCTAAACCCTAGCACATGAGGATGCTAGGATAACTCACAGCATGCTAACAATCAATCCCACGAACATGAAATGCATAAAAAGAGAAACAAAAATGTAAACTAAACTATGATACATGCCCATTCCACCGATTTAGAGAATCAACCGGTGGAATGATTGGATGAATCCATTCACCTATAACCAAAAAGAATCAATACACAAATAGCTTGTAAACCAGACAAATGAAACCAATGGGATCTCTTACTTTCAAATTAGAATTGCATACAAATCTCACAGTCCCACTATGTTACAATGTCGCTACTTCTTCACAGAAACTAACAGTTATCAACTATTCACTGTCTCCTATCAATTCCTCTATATCTAAAACAAAAAGAACTAGGGTGTAAATAGCTGTGTTTTACGAGTACTACCAACTCAATTCCCAGCGGCTGGGAGACTTCCAAGCGGCTGGGAGAAGACAACTAAGACAACTGGCATAACAAACTTCTAACTACTAGCACATCCTCCTAGATCGATCTAAAACATAAGAATTGGTCCAATCGACCTTATTACATCAAGAAGTCAATCATACTAAAAATAGACTTATGTTCTATTTTGTAGGGGTGCTCTTGCACCACTCTGCAGAACCAAGGGGGGTATTCCATATTCAACATCTGTGAAATATGCATGCGAGCTTACTGGGATGTTAACAAAAAGTAGATAAATCCTCTCTTATGCAGACCAAAACTATGAAATAAGTGCAAAGGGGCTAGCTTTGGGCCTATGCTCAGTTGTGAGATAGAGGATTTTGGTCCTAAAACTACTTCTAATGTCCTAAAGGTTTATATTTGAAGTTTGAATTTGTATTTTGTATTTGGATGCAAGACTGGGACCTTGGGTTGTAACCTAAATACAAGATCAGACTGGTCCCTATCTCGAGGCTCAAAGTCAATAGACATACACATGTGAATGATTACCATAAACTTGAATCAATAACTAAGTTTCAAGGGGAAAGTTTTTAGTGTCTGCCTTATAGATACTTCCCAAGACTAAGTATTTAGTCATTCATACTTAATGATATACCCTTCCCAATGCTTAACCTAAAATATTTAATTTGTTCCTTGAACAAAGATAAGAGATTAAACATTCAACACAGAAAATCCATGTTCCTGAATCCCAAATAACCCTTAGCTATTTAGATTCAAAAGAAAAGATGCCCACAACTTGGAGACAAATAATCAAATACATGCAACAAAGCATTTCTTATATAAAAACAACATGAAACCAATAAACTATGCATAAAACATACAACATATGATTCATAAACTCACAAGGCACCAAACAGAGCCACTAGCAAAACTGTATCTTATTACTCCACCAAAATTTTGCCAAGTCTTCAACAACTAGAAAAATGAGTGACACAGTCCTCTTATATATCAAGAACATGCACTCAACATTAATTACACTGTCATCTCAAATCATCCTCAGATACACTGCACCATCAAAATGGCTCCAAGAACATTGAATGCACCAGGGAGAAGAAGAGGGAAGGACCAGTTGAACTTGGGACATGCAGCCACCTGAAGATTTTCTCCTTTAAGATGGTAGTTGGCCTGTCAATCCATCAACCCATATCTCTGCAATCTATCATTATGGCCGACCTACCTATTTTGAAATGCAACAGTTTGCGTGTTTTGAAATTCTTCCACTTGGAATGCAGCTGCAGACATACAAAAATCCTTCCTTCAAAAATTTGAAACAAGGTTGTCGATTCCTTCTCATCGCCAAGATCAATGGCTTCAAATCACGTTGACAAGTCGCTGACCAATTAAAACGTGCCATGCAGGCAACCTTTTCCTTTTTAACTTTTCGCAGCATGAACACATTTTACCATTTTTGCCCATTTTTGCCTTCAAATCTTTGTATATGCAGTTGTATATACATACAACTGCCCTTGGACACGTGGCAACACTTGATTGGATCACTATTGCTGAACATTTGTCTCATCATTTGCATCTGAAATTGTATGTACAATTGTGTATACATACAATCACCACATACAAGCGCTGACCCCAAATCTTTATAAGACAATTTGAAATTACCATCGGGTCTAGGCCTTGTATCTAACTCCTTTTGTATATCACCTTGTATATTGCACATACAATGCGCAATATACAACCCGCAGACCCCAACCACCTATCCGCCACAACAAACTTTTCATTCGCGTCCGGGATTGTATGTGTGCCCTTTGTATCTTGCATTGTATATGCACATACATACAATCATGGGACATACAACTGTGCCGGCCCCACCAGGTTCTTGTAGATTGTTGACTTTGACTGCTCCCGCCTTGTATGTTTCTTTGTATCTACTCATTGTATGTCTGATTGTATATTGGGTACATACAACCCCAATATACAACCGCGGACCTCACCCAGCTCATAAATGCAGTTAACTCCTTGACCGCGTCTGCTTGTACATGGCCCATTATATGTAGTTGTATATCAGAGATACATACAATGCATGATACAAGGAAATGCCTTTGACTTTTGAACTTTGCCCTTGTATGCATCCGCCAGGCCCGATTTAATAACTTTTGAAATCCAGGATTGCATGTTCCTACTTTGTATGTCATATGCAAAAGTTTTGCATACAATTCCCCTACCATACACTTGTGGGCCCAACCATTATTTGACCAAACTTGAATCCACTTTGAAATCCGGCATTGTATCTTACCCATTTTATATCAAATATACAACATATACATACAATTTGTTTTGATACAACTACAGAATATTCTGGGAATCTACAATACACAACCATATTTTCACATCCAGAAATGTATCTGAATGCCACATACAAACCTTATATGCATACAACCATTTTTCACCCTTTTCAAAGGCTGATTGAAATTTCTTTTCAAGTCCGGCGTTGTACATATGCATTTGCACATACAAAGACACATACATACAACGATACATACAACATATTTCATCGCCACATAAAGGGTATTTTGGACTTAGCATTTTTTCTTTCTTTTCTTTTAGCACAACAGGAGAAAGCGGTAATGCAATGCAAAGGGGTTGGTCAACCTACGAGTGCTAAGGCTTAAGTTACAACTTAAACGACCGTGAACCCGCTATAGGAGGTCAACAACAAAATAGAAGATACAATGCAGGAGGCCGAGGGGAAATAAAACCTAAGGCATTAAGAGTTTGAGGGAATAAAAATATAAGCTTGCAGACTCGACTCAAGACTCTAACCCTAGGTAGGCACCACCACATCCCATGTCATTTTGTCGATGTTTATTTCTAGGATAAATGGAGCACAAATATTCATCCAAATATGAGGACATCTGTGACCGAATCTTTGCTCCCTTGCATGAGCTATTATTTGAGAAAAGGTTCCCTAGGTTGTCTGAAGACATGATCAGAATCTTGGAGAACCTAAAAGATTACTCCCTATATGAGTTGTTAACATATAGGAAGATCTATGGCACCGCAAAGGCACCCCATACTTTTCCCAAGCATGTACGTGACATGTTGATGAAGAAGTTTCATGTCATACTATACTCTTGAGATTTAATGGAGCCATGGAAGCAATGGTAATGGATGTAGATGATATGGATCTAGTGGTTAGGGCTACGACTAGGGTCGCCACAACACAAGCAAATGAATCAAACATCCTTAAAATGACATGAGAAATGGAAGGGAATAAGAAGGAAATTTAGCACTTGAAACATCAAGTGGAATACTACAAGGCTGCAAGGTATGACATAGGTGATTTCATGGAATATGCATTATAAATCCATGATGACTTGACCTTGGTGCAAAATGAGTTCTACAAGGATGTGTTATATCTACAGGATGCCTACCAAGATACATCAAAACATTCTTACATGTTAAAAGAATGGCAGCATCGTGAGGAAGGATTGCAAAGATGCATGTGGATCACTTAGTAGAATGGAAACATGAATTCAAGGAAGCACTCCTTGAGATACCAAGGTGGTGCAGGGCACCTGGGTCTTAATGTAAAAATTGCAGAGTGTTAGTATTTTGGTGTGGTGAAGTCATTTTGTTTGTAATAAGGTCTTTAAGACCATGTTTTATGTCTTTGTGTGTCAGTTGGGTCATTTTGGAGTCAATTTGGTGAAATTTGTAAAAGTTGCAAAAAGTAGTCAAAGCAAATTTTGCATTTTTGCATTTTTAGGGAAGTTTAACAGTTAGACTTTGGTTTTTGGTGGGACATGTTGGAACAAGAGTTAGAAGTTATAAAAATTTGAATTTTGAATAACAAGGTGCCATGTTTCTGCGTGTTGGAAGCCTAATTTGCTGCTAAACTCTACTGTACGACTTTGTACGGCCTGAAGGTAGTCAAACATCGTTTGGAATTAATGGTGTCTTGAATCCTTGTATTTTTCAATTGATTTCATTTGATTTTATTAATTTTGAATCGAGTTAGGGAAGATTTACTGAAAGTGGTTTGAAACCCTTACAAGGGTGTACTTTAACTGAAAATAATGCATTTCTCTCCATTTCACCAATGGAAATGCCTCCAACTCAATGGAATGGATGTAGGTAGGGTGTATTTCATGTTCACAATGTTGTAGGAGCACGGGATGGTGTTATGTGCAAATTTGGTGATGCCCTAGTCCATTTAACCTCATGTATTTGGCATAGAAGTGCATAGGAGTTAGGGTTTGAAGTAGAACTCTTAAATAGTGGTTGGAATTGCTTGGAATGGAGTTGATACATGTCATAAGACATGTTTGAGCCATTGGCATGAAGTTTGGAAACTGAGGGGTTGAAGACTTTGTGGTGACCTAGTTGAATAAGCCTAATTAGACCTTTTATCAAACAAGACAGTCAATTTTAGAGCCTTGTGTTACAAAACAACCATACCTAAGTTTTGGATATGTTCAAGAACTCCCAAAAGGGTACTGAAAATAGTTTTTATATTGTGGGTTTGAGGTTTTCTCTGCAAGTTATGTTAGAAAAATCCAATTGGTTGTCTTACTTGGCCTAGAGTCAATTTGGCAAGAGAATAATTGAAGTTTGCTAGCCCTAAGTTCTTGTGCATTCCTAACACTTATTGTTTGTCATTATCATTCCATTGAGAGTCCTAGTTTTGATTTACCTATTGAAGCATAAATGGCCCATTAGGGGTTGAAACCTAGTTTGTATCCACTGAAGGTTATGAGCAAGAAAACACCAATTTTGTTGTAAGATGTTGAAATCTCGAAACCACCCCTGCTCTACATCGCAATTAATCACTCCTTGAGATACCATGTTTGAGAGAAAAGAAGATAAATCAAATCAACATGGGACTAAGTTACTCAAATGATACAACTCATAACTTAAATCAGGACACTTAAGAGATATTAAAAGGCCATGGTCATTAATTAAAAGATGCGATGAAAATAAGGCATGAATGTCACCCACTACCCTTTAAGGAAAACAATATTTTTTTCCTCAACATGAAATAATGCGACAATTGAGTGGGATCTAGGGCCAACAGAGAAGCACTTTAGAACTCATCCTACGAATCAATAAACAACTCAGCACAAGAAATGCAAATTGACATATTAACACAACAATATCCAACTAAGTTATTGAAAGTCAACTATTGATACCTCGTTCTACATCCAGATTACAAAATCGGTCCACTTTTTTCTTTGTAACATTTCCTTTTCAAATTGTATTGGATGCTAGGCATATTTCTCCTCCTATTAAAACATGGCACATGGACTAGTTGAACTAATTAATATGCAATCATTTAGTTTTTCCTAGGAAATAAAAAAAATATCATTTAACATACTAAATATACTTACAAATGTATAGATCAAGGCCTGTAAACCTTTCTAGCCACTGTGATGCGTGGCATGAAGTTTGTCAAGCCTTGCCTTGGAGGCCTTGTCCTGAAACATATACTAATTCAATTTAACTATGCACAAATAAAATTTAAAAATTGTTTAATAAATTTGATATAATCTTATGAGCAAATTCAAATACGTGTGTACTCTCCTCACCGGACTTCCTCCATGCATCAGACTTCTCATATGCTTTTACAAGCTCTTTCCATACTTTCACATTTACATCAATTGGCCTATTTTTGAGCCTGAGCTCGGGAGGGAGCTTTTTTATCTTCTTTGTTAGGTTGCACTAAAATCTCTTGCAGTTTTGAGACATTCATAGCTTTATCTTCTTTATAAACCAACCTGTGCCAAATTCAGTCTCCATGTCATGGATAACTTCTTTTTGCAGGTGCATGGGTATCTTTGAGAATGGCAAATGTAGATGATCTTTGAACCATTGAAGGCATAATTCCTTCAACCTATTCACAAATGTTTTTCTATCATCTGTCATACGGACTTCCCCTGAAACCACATCGTATTCTATCTTGGTATCATAGCTACCAATGCAAGATGTAAAACATAGCATGGTGGAAGAAGTCTATGTCCAAGGAGTGGCTGGCACATTGGAAGTCTCTGCTCCCTATTCCACATTCTTAGAGTTTATTGTTATTGATTTCCTCCTAGATCTTTTGCTCGATCCAGGACTAGTTGGGGAATCAATTGATTCCCTTTGACACGATTGATTTGGTTGCAATGTTTCAGGTTAGATCATTTTTCTATGTATCTGGAAAGCATTGTCAAGTCCACACCATCCAATTTGTTCACTGCCTCTACCCCCAATATGGAAGCCAATGCCTCTTTATCTTTGTCAGTCTCATGTCCCTATATATATATAAAATAAATTTCTTCTTTTAAATTTAGAAATAAAAAACTAAAAACTAAAAATCAAAGAAACAATGGAAACATTTACAAATCTATAAATTGACAATGAATTACCTCATTGTGGCCAGATTCAGCTCCCTTTGCTCCCTTCCCTCTATTGCTTGACATTTTGAGGCGACCTAGGGAAAATTATTTCTATCTAGTCTGTAGAGGCAAACGAAGTACACACTGCTAGGTATGAAAGTTTTGTTTTGTGGTATGAAAGCAACCAATCAAAGAAATTAAAAGACATGGGAGATTTAAAATAATTGGGCAATTAATGAGCAAGCCAAGATAATGGTGGCGTCATTCAAATACTTCAATCTAGGAACAAAACAATATTCAAAAACAAGTCTACCAATGAAATACCTTAACCAGAGAGCGGGAAATAAAATGGTGTGTGAACTAAAAACCACCAAATCTTGAATGGTACAAACAATGAACAATGATCTTCAAAAACCTTGGATTTGTTGTGTATGGCATGAGCTACGACCTCGATAGTGGAAAGAAATAGGACACTACCTTCTAGAAGCTTTGAACGGCTATCAAACACAATGGGATTTGAATGTGTGACCAGTGCCAATGAACCAGAGATTGGAGATGCTTGAAGTTACATCTGGTGAACTTCAAAAAGTCTACAGAAGCAATGTGAAGAACTACTTCTCAAACAAAACAGTGAGCAGGCTACATCAAGGATCTACCCAAAATAAGGGCGAACACAAAAAACCCTCATTGAAATGAAGACAAGATTTCTGCATGCCAAATGCTCAATCTCCAACAAACACAAAATGAACACCAATAACTATGAAAGTTTTGTTTTGTGTTTTTTGTTGTGGTATGTTTTAACGAAGGCAGTAATTTTTAATTTTTTATTTTTGATTCATTATTCGGAGCTATAGTCGGTGTAGTTAATGCCGACTTTAGTGCCAAATTTTAACCATAAATGTAATCTCTTTGGGGCACCAAAGGCAGCACAAAGTGCACCTAATTTAATGCCTATTTGTGTTATATATGTTGGGAATTAAGGTGTCTCAACCTTGGTAATTCCTTGCATTATTTTGATTGTATTTATTTATTCATTGCCTATGATGTAAATTAATTGTAAATTCCATATTATCATCTTGTGGGATATGGCATAGTGATGTGTCATCCTACATGGAAGATGACAACTTGTAATTTTGTCCTCACATGAGGAGATAGGCATCCCACTTTGTGGTAGGAATATTTTTCCATGTGTCGGCATCTTGGATGTTGTGTAAGGGAATATTGACCATAACGGTCATGACAAATTCCTATGATGAAGTTATGACATGTAAGAGTCGAAAATAGGAGATTCTGTGACAGGTGAAGACATGTGTCAAAGAGCATCTTTGAAAATGGCATCTTTGGGTGCCCCAAGGTGGACTATGACATGTTGTATGAGAATATTCTATTTATAGCCTGTGTATGACAGATTCTATTACAGCTGTAAATTGTAACTGCTATGACAGATTCTATGATGGTCGTAAGAGTCATAAGAGCATCTGTCATAGCCCATTTTGGAAATAGGTGACCTCTTTGGGATGGGGTCTATGGACAAGTGTTAGGAGCATCTTACAATGTTGACCAAGTGTCCATAGGTGTGGGTTTTGGGCTATGAGGCCAAGTTGGACGCCCATTCCAAGATAGAGGCAATTTTGCCTTGTATTTTCTATATAAGCAGGTGCTTGGAGGAGAAGATGTACTACATGCTTTATAGGTATTGTTATGTTGTCAGATCATATTCAGATACAAGTGTCGAAGACTCCTACAAGAGCCTTGGCTCTGATTTGTAGTGTAACCTCTTTGTTTACATAATACAGTTGAGCAGTGTTTTAGAGTGTGGGGTTTTTCACCCGTAAGGGTTTTCGGCACGTATATCTTGTGTCTCTCTTCCTCTGTCATTCTTTCTTCCTTATGTTTTTGCTGCAATATCTCATGTTAATGGTTTAATGTTGTTGTAATAGTTAGGATAAATTTGAATTTGCACTCTCCTCCCCTCATTAGATTAGTGTAGGAAGCAATTTTCGCACACCTAGCTTCCTTTCAGTTGGTATTAGAGCCTAGCTAGTTTTTGTTCTAGCTGTTGGGTAGGGATTTTTTGAGCTAATCTTAGGTTGAGTGGGAGTCTTGTGTAGAGTATTTTGTATCTTATTGCAGCAAGGAGATGGCAACCACATCTGGAAGGTTAGAGGTTGAGAAATTCAATGGCACTAATTTCGAGTTGTGGAAACTCAAGATGGAGGACCTACTTGTTGATCATGACCTATGGGAAATTATATCTGGTGTGAAACCTACAACAATGTCACAAGCTGATTGGGACCTCAAAGATCAAAAGGCTAAGGGTCTCATTAGACTCTATTTAGCTGACTCTATTCTGTTGAACATCCATGAGGAGAAGACAACGAAGGATCTTTAGAAGAAGTTGGGTGATGTTTATTAGGCCAAGTCCTTGGTAAACAAAATCTTTCTAAAAAATAAGTTGTTTTCTCTAAAGATGGAAGACAGAGGATCTATTGCGGATCACATGAATGCTTTCAACATGATCATTGCATAGTTGACATCTGTGGGTGTGAAAATAGAGGAGGAAGATCGTTGCATGACCCTACTTTGTTCTTTGCCAGATTCATGGGATCATCTTGTAATGGCTATGAGAAGCACCACTACCACCTTCAAGATGGAAGATGTGGTGTTCTCACTGTTATCTGAAGAAATGCAGAGGAAGACATCTGAATAAGCCAAAGAGGCTCTTGCAGTTCGTGGAAGGCCCAAGGAGAAAGGGAAGAAGAAAGACAAAAAAGTTGAGAAGGGCAAATCGAAATCCCATGGGAGATCTAAATCTCCTGGAAAGTCCAAGGCTCTCTGTTGGAACTGTGGCAAGTCTGGGCATTTCCGAAAGGAATACAAAGAGGAGAAGAAAAAGAAGAAGAAAGCTCCTGCTTCAGATTCTGACAAAGATGATGGTGATGCCTTCATCGCAACCCTAGCCACCCATGCATCTAATGATATGTGGTTGATTGATTCTGGTGCATCATTCCACATGACCTTGCATCGAGACTGGTTTACCAAGTATGAAGAGTTCAATGGTGGAAGGGTGTACCTTGGTGATGAATCTCATCTAAAGATTGTTGGTCATGGAAGAGTCTCAATCTAATTCCTTGATGGACGAGTGAAGGGGATCACTGGAGTTATGCACATGAACCTGCTTTCTGTAAGTATGTTGAATGATGCAGGTGTGCAGGTTGTCTTTTCGAAGGATGGATGCAAGATGACAAGAGGATCTATGGTGTTTGCGAAGGGTACTCAGAGGGGTACTCTGTTTCAGCTAGAGGCATACACTTCATAGTGCAATAGTTCTTCTAACTCAAGGAAACGAGCTATTGTCACTTCATCCCCACCATCTAAACATTCAGTGAAGTAATCTGTTGTAACCGGTTCTGATGGTTGTGCACATGCCATGGAAGCCAAGCTTCCTGTTGAAAAGACTATGTTATGGCATTTGAGATATGACCACATTGGTGAGAAGGGTCTACATACCCTAAAAAATAAAAACCTCATTGAGGGGTTATGTGATTGTAATCTCGAGTTTGACTTTTGTGAACATTGCATTTATGGAAAAAAAACTGTGTTCAATTTTACTCTAGTTCTCACAAGTCTTCTGGTGTATTGGATCTAATTCATTCTGATGTGTTTGGTCCTATGTGTTGATGATTATTTTGAGACAATCATAATAATAGTTAAAATTCACATAAAATGAACCAAAACTGACTTGAAAGATATGAAGGAATCAGTTAAGATTCACTTAATCCCAAGTTTAATATGGTCAGGTCTTGACCTGTTAGGCAAATTTAGTTGGTTCATGTGAAGCTATAATGTTCAAGGGGCCTTACGTGATTTAGGGTTTCTTGTTGGTTAACTGGACTCAAACTATGCAAAACATCATAAATATCAGTATGTTGTTCATTCTTTTTGCATAAACTTGTTACTATGTTTACAAAGCTTTTAAAGATATTCTTGAATTATTGCAACTTTCTCCTATTAAATATTTATGAAAACTGTCTACTTTAAACTCGATTATGCATGCCTTTTCAAATATGAGACAAATTTCCTTCAAATTTCTACATTTTAAGCTAAGTATTTTCAGATGGGTTGGGAAAAGTTAGAAAGATATAATCTAAACATCATTCATTCTACCAAAGGATCTAATTGTTCTATTATGCACTACATAAGTATTGCAGCAAATTGATCAAATCCACAGACAAAACCTTAAATGTAAGTTCTGAGCATTTTCACAAACATACACTTAAGATTGCAAGCTCTAAGAGAAAATGTTTCAAACACAATGAAGAGCAAGAAAACACTCAGAAGATAGATGCAGAATTCTAGATTCAATTGTATTAGAAACAGACAGTCATATAAGATTTACAATGTCTGAATGACTCTTAGCTTCATTGATCAAATTACAGAAAACTTACAAGCTTTACAGATACAACAAGGAGGTAGGATGTTCCACACACTCCTTGTTGCAGACACAGGCGACCTCCTTCTTCTACTTCTAAACTAAAAGGTCCCTCTATTCTAAATGCTGATTACAACTGCTAGCTATTTTCTAAAAAATCCCTGTGTAGCCCCTGTGTAATGTATTACAATGTAAAGAGGCACAATATATAGACTTTGATTATCCTTAATACAGCTCAAAACCCTAGTTAAACAATAGTTCAAACCTTAGATTTACAGCAATAAATGTTGGAGGACAAGTCTCCCAAAATATCTCTGAGCATACATCAAATCTGGGTGAAATATGCCTTTCTCGAAACCCTAGCAGCTTAATATTAACTTCTGTGGTTTGCTGCAATAATGTCTTCATCTACATTTTGTCTTCATCAATGAAGACCCTTGACTTCCTCGCCCTTCATCCTTATCTTCCTCTGCTCCTGAGATCAGATTTTCTTTCCATGACATCATCGCCATCAAGCCTTAGCTCCTTCTTCAACTGCAAACCTGCAAAAATAGTCAATCAATAAGTATCATTTCACTTAATAAACCTGTAGGAAGATAAACAATTATTAAATCCAGTCGCAGAGTTTACGCACCGTCAACCCCAACCACTAGTTTGGTTTTACATTTAAACCCTCTTCTCCATCGGCAAAACTCTCTACTATCGGCGCGGTCAAAAAATTCCTTACCGATTTCCTTACTCAGCCCGAAATAGCCTTATCGGCTTGTTCATTCTCCCTATCGGCGTGAGTCTCCATAGTCGGAGCGAGTCTGAAATTTCCTGCCGATCTCATCTCTTTCGCCGATATCGAGTCCTGAAATAGTGAAAATCATGTCCAAAAATGCATATACAGCGTTTAGAAAATGGTCAGGTCAACCATCGTTGGCCAAAAATATGCAATCGGGCTCCAAAATAATCTCAAATTCCTATCGCTTCATTCTCCCGCCCCTTTTCCTGTTTAAATCTTTGTATCTTCCGATATACAAGCCGGGCGTGATATATTGTATTAATCAGATTTTATTTTCCTTTAGTTCCGCGGCTTGTTTGTATGTAATGCATATCAGTTTGTATATCGGAACATTCAAACACAAAAAATATACAAGCACTTAACTCCAATTTATAATTTTTCAATTCCACTCAATGTATATTTCGATGCATATCGTGCTTTGTATACCTCATAATCTTCGAACCAAAAAAACCCCAAATATACATAGATTTAACGCTAGTTCACCTCTCTTTCAAGTCCGCGGCTTGCATAATATCTTTGTATATCCTCAATATACAAAACACAAAATCTACAATAGTTTAACTGCATTTAATAAACCTTTTCGGGTCCGCCCGATGTACATGACCTTTGTATCCTTTAGATATACATTTGGGCCCGATACAAGCATTAAATCAGATTTTATTTTCTCTTTGATTCCGTGTTGTATGTATCTCCCAATGTATGAAGTGCAATGTATATCGGCATATATGAATACAAATTAACCCTGTTTCATAAAAATGTTAGTTTCGGGCAATGTATCTCCGCTTTTTATGTTTCAGAATGTATGTATATCGATACATACATACAAGTCGGAACATACAAAGACTTAATTCTAATTCATAAATGTTTCAGGTCCACTGTATGTATATTTCGTTGCATGTTCTAATATACAAAGCATAAAAGATACAACGACATAACTCCATTTAATAACCCCTGCAAGTCCGCCCCTTGCATGTAGCGTTGTATGTGACCTGTGTATGTAAGAAACGTACAAAGCAAAAGATGCATTGGTGGACTTAACCACTTATACATTTCAACTCTAAAACCATTTTGGGTCCACCTTGTATGTGTGCATAAAAAAACCCTACCAAATGCATACAAGGTAAAAAAGACAAATAATCGACCTTGTATGTGAAAGCGATATACAAACAACAACGCATACACAACCCAATTGCCCATATGACTAAGTATAAAATGATTCCTTTGCATATACAAATGACCTTGTATATGAACAGTGATATACAAAGGCTTTGTATACAAGCAAACTCGCATACAAAGGGCCTTGTATATGCAACCCAATATACAAATAGACTTGTATGTGCAAACAACAAACCCCTCCCTTGTATATTTTACCAAAATGCTCATAACTTGCAAAATATGGTGAATTTTAAGATGGTTCAAAAAGCAACCCTAGCTCATTTTTCACAAGGAATCCAACCATATCATGCCTTGGTACTGAAAATGTATTTTTTCTCTATTTTTAACAAAGTTTGTAATTTTCACCCTCTTTTTCCCTTTACCACCAAACCGACCAACAAACAAAAAGCAAAAAGCAACAGCCACAGCAAGGGTCCTCATTTTGCTAAGGAGTAAAATGGGGTGTGTTTTGAACATCACAACAACTAGCAACCAAACAAAACAATTAAATTCAAAGTATTAAAGAAAACTAAATGAAATAAATTCATAATTTCCAACTGTCTTCCCTGCAAATTATTATTCAACTTGAGACCTAAGGTATTCAATAAGGGTGCATGAATTTTTATTTTCAGTTTAAGTGTGTGCACGTAATTAATTATCCTCATCTTGAAGATGGGTTGAACAAACCAGTGACTGATATTAGCCTATGTAGTTGAGGATATTCCCTCATAGCCAACCGGATAGAGCCTTGTTGCCAGCGAGCATCCATAGCCCCGGCAAGGTTATCGTTACAATTCTCCTAAGTAGAGCCCCACTGCCAGCGAGCGTTCATAGCCTCGGTAGAGTTACTTAGATGGATTAATCTAGATTTTTAGTATAATCCGCTTTATTATATTTTTAGATTTTCAATTTTATATTTATAGATATTTGATAGAAATTTCACAAGATATAGCAATTGTAACTTCATGGTGCAAGGAATGGTCACTTGCTAAAATTAAGCTGAGAATTGTAATGGTAGCAAGGGTGACCTTGGATTTTTCACCTAATATCTACACTGGTAGGTTCAACAAACCCAAGGATTTTAGGTGTGTCATCGGGAGAAACTTCCCTTGAATTCTCAATCACTATTATTGAATACGAAATCTCAGAAGCTAAACAACTCTCTACATTTATGACAGTCACAACAAGTTATACATAAATTGCAAATGATTAACCTAAATATTCTAAATTTTATACTGTTTTCAATGGTTGTTAGCTTGCTCCTTAATACTCTAAAGAAAAACAAAGATCCCTGCTAAGGAGACAACAACAAACCAACAACATACTGTACAAACAGGCTGTACAAACATCAGAACAGAAAATAGCAAACAAAGAAAAAAGAAAAAAAACAAAACAACTACCCTACCAAACTATCTACAAGGCAAACAAAACCCAAGAAAAGACCCCAAAACACCCCTACTTGTATACTTCCTTAGATTGTGCAAGAGTATCAGGATACTAGTTATGGTTCTCATCCTAGTAGATTTATCTTTGAATTCTTAAAAAAAAATCTTGTATTCTAGATTTATTGTGTTTATCAGAATAAATCTCATCAACTAGAAACTGAGGTAGCTCATCATATTCATGACTAATCCATATGCATGTCCTGTCTCTTGAATCTCCATAATCAAAATAGTATTCAACATTATTAGTGGAGGAAAGGAAAGAGATAACTTGATGTACTTCTAGCTTTGTTGGACGAGCCTGTTCATTAATAGTTGGTCTTCCATTTAACTTTGCACTTTTATTGCCCAACTCCATGTCTGGTCTCACTTCAAATTGAAAGATGAATGACTCTAGATGTATTCTTTCTTCATCTTTATACAGCTTTGTTCCTTCATTCTGGATGTTCAGTTTATGCCCAAATTCAGCAAACCTCTCAATGTTCTCATCAGTTTCCTACACATTAGCACTTAAGTGAGTATATTCATAATCATAATCTGATATACAGAAATTAATCATTTCTAGATCACTTGAATGTAAAGGTGGAATGACATCTTTTGATTGATAGGAATACTCCCCTATTTTACTTTCAAAATAATGTTGGGGTGATGCCTGATTATGCACAACAATAGCATAATCCTCTGTATCCTCAATTTTCATGAATTGTTCATCAAATAATTCACATTTTCTATCTAGTGTGGAGTCTGATTCAACTAATCTGCAATAGTCTTGAACTTGATCATTTAATTTAAAGAAGTCAGCCATGAAACTAGGATTTACTTTCTTTTCTATGACTTCATTAGTTGCTATAATAGGAATCTCATCAGTTTTAGTGCACTTCAATTCTTCCATCTATGCACATTTCTCTTTACCATAAAATAACTCAAGGAAAGATGTTTTACTACCCTTTCCTATGACTCCATTATTTGTTGATACAGAAAATTTCTTTGCCAAAGCATTTTTATTAAAACTTTTCAGATCAGATCTAGAGATTTTTTCTTGACAAGTACTCCTTAGTAACTCCATATTTTTATCAAATAATGAATCAAGATGAGCCTCACTTTTCTTTTCCTTTTCATGAAATCCTCTTTGCTTATCATCTAGAAAATGAACATGAGCTCTGATTTCCTCCCTGTATTTTTTATGATATTTATACCTTTCACTAACCTTAATCACACTTGGACCTTGACAAGAAAGTAGATTATTTTTCTTACCATCACATGATTCCAGAAAAGAGGTTTTACTATCCTTTATTTCTAGCATTGGTCCCATCTTTGTATTCTTTGAACAATTAATGATTGCTGATATTGCATCCTCCTGCTGCTCCATAATCTCCTCATTTTCCTGCCAACTTTCAGCCTTATACACATCTGAGAGAGAGATTAGTCTTTTTAAATATAAATCTAACCTTATAAGAAAAGCCAGACAATTAATTTCACTGTGCTCTATGGACTTATGTATCCTACACCTTCCAAATAAACCATAGCTAGATAAATTTTTAGGATAAAGTTGTCTATTCAAAACTTCCTGAAATGAAGGGATATTAACTTGAAAATGGTCTTTATATACATCCATTGAAATGAGACCCTGCCTTCAAATTTTATGAGATCTAACATATCTCAGAATAAAGCATTAAAACTCAGAAAATCAACCTTAAATCCTATCAAGCCCTCCTTCTAGCGCTAGGAAACTGTTGATGATTGTTTTGAGACAGTCATAACAATAGTTAAAATTCACATAAAATGAACCAAAACTGACTTGAAAGATATGAAGGAATTGGTTAAGATTCACTTAATCCCAAGTTTAATACAGTTATGTCTTGACCTATTGGGCAAATTCAATTGGTTCATGTGAAGCTGTAATGTTCAAGGGGCCTTACGTGATTTAGGGTTTCTTGTTGGTTAACTGGACTCTAACTATGCAAAACATCATAAATATTAGTATGTTGTTCATTCTTTTTGCATAAACTTGTTACTATGTTTACAAAGCTTTTAAAGATATTCTTGAATTACTGTAGCTTTCTCCTATTTAATATTTATGAAAACTGTCTACTTTAAACTCAGTTATGCATGCCTTTTCAAATATGAGACAAATTTCCTTCAAATTTCTACGTTTTAAGCTAAGTATTTTTAGATGGGTTGGGAAACGTTAGAAGGATCTAATCTAAACATCATTCATTCTACCCAAGGATCAAATTGTTCTGTTATGCACTATATAAGTATTGCAACAAATTAATCAAATCCACAGACAAAACCTTAAATGTAAGTTCTGAACATTTTCACAAACATACACTTAAGATTGCAAGCTCTAAGAGAAAATGTTTCAAACACAATGAAGAGCAAGAAAACACTCAGAAGATAGATGCAGAATTCTAGATTCAATTGTATTAGAAACAGACAGTCATATAAGATTTACAATGTCTGAATGACTCTTAGCTTATTGATCAAATTACAGAAAACTTACAAGCTTTACAGATATAGTAAGGAGGCAGGATGTTCCACACACTCCTTGTTGTAGACACAGGTGACCTCCTTCTTCTACTTCTAAACTAAAAGGTCCCTCTATTCTAAATGTTGATTACAACTACTAGCTATTTTCTAAAAAATCCCTGTGTAGCCCCTATGTAAGGTATTATAGTGTAAAGAGGCACAATATATAGACTTTGATTGTCCTCAATACAACTCAAAACCCTAGTTAAACAATAGTTCAAACCTCAGATTTACAACAATAAATGTTGGAGGACAAGTCTCCCAAAATATCTCTGAGCATACATCAAATCTAGGCGAAATATGCCTTTCTGGAAACCCTAGCAGCTTAATATTAACTTCTGTGGTCTGCTGCAATAATGTCTTCATCTACATTTTGTCTTCATCAATGAAGACCCTTGACTTCCTCACCCTTCATCCTTATCTTCCTCTGCTCCTGAGATCAGATTTTCTTTCCATGATGTCATCGCCATCAAACCTCAGCTCCTTCTTCAACTGTAAACCTGCAAAAACAATCAATCAATAAGTATCATTTCACTTAATAAACCTGTAGGAAAATAAACAATTATTAAGTCTAGTCATAGAGTTTACACACCGTCAACCCCAACTGCTAGTTTGGTTTTACATTTAAACCCTCTTCTCCATCGGCAAAACTCTCTACTATCAGTGCGGTCAAAAAATTCCTTACCGATTTCCTTACACAGCCTGAAATAGCCTTATCGGCTTGTTCATTCTCCCTATCAGCATGAGTCTCCATAATCAGAGCGAGTCTAAAATTTCCTGCCGATCTCATCTCTTATGCCGATATCGGGTCTTGAAATAGTGAAAATCACATACAAAAATGCATATACAGCATTTAGAAAATGGTCGGGTCAACCATCGTTGACCAAAAATACGCAATTGGGCTCCAAAATAACCTCAAATTCCTATTGCTTCATTCTCCCGCCCCTTTTCCTATTTAAATCTTTGTATCTTCCGATATACAAGCGGGCGTGATACATCGTATTAATTGAATTTTATTCTCCTTTAGTTCTGCGGCTTGTATGTATGCAATGCATATCGGTTTGTATATCGGAACATTCAAACACAAAAAATATACAAGCACTTAACTCCAATTTATAACTTTTCAATTCTACTCAATGTATATTTCGATGCATATCGTGCTTTGTATACCTCGCAGTCCTCGAACAAACAAACCCCCAAATATACATAGATTTAACGCTAGTTCACCTCTCTTTCAAGTTTGCAGCTTGAATAATGTCTTTGTATATCCTCAATATACAAAGCACAAAATATACAATAGTTTAACCGCATTTAATAAACCTTTTCAGGTCCGCCCGATGTACATGACCTTTGTATCCATTAGATATACATTCGAGCCCGATACAAGCATTAAATTGGATTTTATTTTCTCTTTAATTCCATGTTGTATGTATCTCCCAATGTATGAAGTGCAATGTATATCGGCATATATGAATACAAATTAACCTTGTTTCATAAAAATGTTAGTTCCAAGCAATGTATCTCCGCTTTGTATGTTTCAGAATGTATGTATATCGAAACATACATACAAGTCGAAACATACAAAGACTTAATTCTAATTCATAAATGTTTGGGTCCATTGTATGTATATTTCGTTGCATGTTCTAATATACAAAGCATAAAAGATACAACGACATAACTCTGTTTAATAACCCCTGCAAGTCCGCACCTTGCATGTAGCGTTGTATGTGACCTGTGTATGTAAGAAACATTCAAAGCAAAATATGCATTGGCAGACTTAACCACTTATACATTTCAACTCTAAAACCATTTCGGGTCCACCTTGTATGTGTGCATAAAAAAACCCTACCAAATGCATACAAGGTAAAAAAGACAAACAATCGACCTTGTATGTGAAAGCGATATACAAACAACGCATACACAACCTGATTGCCCATGCGACTAAGTATAAAATGATTCCTTTGCATATACAAACGACCTTGTATATGAACAGCAATATACAAAGGCTTTGTATACAAGTGAACTCGCATACAAAGGGCCTTGTATATGCAACCCGATATACAAATAGACTTGTATGTGCAAACATCAAACCCCTCCCTTGTATATTTTACCAAAATGCTCATAACTTGCAAAATATGGTGAATTTTAAGATGGTTCAAAAAGCAACCCTAGTTCATTTTTCACAAGGAATCCAACCATATCATGCCCTGGTACTGAAAATGTATTTTTTTCTCTATTTTTAACAAAGTTTGCAATTTTCACCCTCTTTTTCCCTTTACCCCCAAACCGACCAACAAACAAAAAGCAAAAAGCAACAGCCACAACAGGGGTCCTCATTTTGCTACGGAGTAAAATGGAGTGTGTTGTGAACATCACAACACTATGAATGTTCCTTCGATTTCAAAATCTATATGTTTTGTATCTTTCATAGATGATTACAGTAGGACATGGGTTTATTTTATCATAAGCAAGACTAAAGTCTTTAGTCAGTTTAAGGAGTTTAAATGTTTTTCTAAAAATCAGACTTGTAAAAAGATTAAGTGTTTGAGAACTGACAATGGTGGTGAGTTTTTTTCGGCAGAGTTTGATAAGTTCTGCAAAGAGCAAGGGATTGCAAGGGAATAAGACAACTCCATACACCCCACAGAAAAATGGAGTTGCAGAGAGGATGAACAGGACACTAATGGAGAAGGCTAGGAGTATGCTTAGTGGAGCAAGCCTTGAAAAAAAGTTTTGGGCTGAAGTTGTTGCCACTGTTTGCTATCTGGTAAACAGATCTCCTACATCAGCTCTTGTTGGCAAAACACCTATGGAGGTGTGGTCTGGTAAGAAGCCTTCAGTAAGGCATCTTCGTGTTTTTGGTTGTGAGGCATATGCACATGTGCCTAGGGAGAAACAATCTAACTTGGAGAACAAGGCTATTAAATGTATCTTCATTGGCTATGGTGTCAGTGTGAAAGGATACAAGCTTTGGGATCCTGTGACTGAAAATGTGTTGTATAGAAGAAGTGTTATCTTCAGAGAGCTAACACCTTCTTTTTTTGTTCTACAACCAGAATAGTCAGAAAAGAAAGAAGATGTGGTTTAGTTTCCTTCTACCCTTGAGAAGACTGAACTGACAGACCCTATGAGACCTGATGATGAGGAAAGCTCTAGCAGCTCTAGAAGTGAAGAAGAAGTAGAACCTCGACCTTAGCCATTGAGGAGGTCTACATGAACAAGAAAGAAACCTGATAGGTTTGATTATTCATTACTTGATTCTAGTTGTGCTTTTGCTTTACTTTCTAACACTGATGAGCTTAGAACTGTGAAAGAGGCTATGGGCATGAAAGATGCAGGTTCCTGGAAGGAGGCCATGGAGGATGAGATGGCTTCTTTGGAAAAGAACAAAACATGGGACTTGGCACCTTTGCTTGATGGATGGAAACCCATTGGTTGCAAATGGGTGTTCAAAAAGAAATTCGGTGCAGATGGCATTGTTGAAAAGTACAAGGCTAGATTGGTTGCAAAGGGGTACTCACAAGTGGAGGGAATTGATTATGGTGAAATTTTCTCTCCCATTGCAAAGATGACATCCATTAGATTTCTATTATCTCTTGCAGTTGCTTATGATTTAGAGATAGAGTAGATGGATGTGAAGACAACTTTCCTTCATGGTGATTTGGAGGAAGAAATCTACATGTCACAGCCAGAGCATTACATAGAGAAAGGTAAAGAAAATTTGGTTTGCAAGCTTAAGAAGTCTTTGTGTGGTTTGAAGCAGTCTCCTAGGATGTGGTACTTGAAGTTTGATGCCTTTGTGTTTTCAATTGGTTATCTGAGATCAAAATCAGATCATTGTGTGTATTACAAGTTTGACAATGATCGTATTCTCATTATTGCATTGTATGTTGATGATATGCTATTGATTGGGAATGCTAAGAATATGATTTATGATTTGAAGTCTCAGTTGTCGGCATAGTTTGAGATGAAAAATTTGGGACAGCCAGGTACATTCTAGGAATGGAGATTAGAAGAGACAGAGCAAACAAAAAACTTTGGTTAAGCTAGAGTAAGTATGTGAAGACCATGTTGGATAGGTTCAACATGGCAGATTGTAGACCAGTGAGTGTTACTGTTTCATTGGGAACAAAGTTATCTGTTAGTGATTGTCCAAAATCTCCTAGTGAGGTGGAGGATATGAGCAAAGTACCTTATGCTAGTGTTGTTGGCAGTTTGATGTATACTATGGTCTGCACAAGACCAAACATTGTCTAAGCAGTGGGAGTCCTTAGTCAGTTTATGGCTAATCCTGGAGGGGTACATTGGGATACAGTTATGCGAGTGTTCAGATATTTGAGGGGTACTTCTGAGTATTCCATTTTCTATCATGGCAATGTTGTAGGACCTCTGCATTCAATTTGTATTCGTGGATTTGTGGATTCTGATTGGGCAGGTGACATTGATAGTAGGAGATCCACCAGTGCATATGTGTTCATAATGTTTGGTGGTGCAATTAGTTAGATGAGTAAGCGACAACCTATGGTTTCTTTGTCCACTATAGAAGCTAAGTATATGGATGTAACTTATTCTTGCAAGGAAGCCATTTGGCTTAAGAGATTGTGTTCAGATATTGGTGTTGATGCAAGTCAAATTACGATCAGTTGTGACAGTCAGAGTGTAATTTGCCTTGCAAAGAATCCAACTTTCCATGTCAAAAAAAAGCATATTGATATATAGTTTAACTTCGTGTGAGACATGGTAGAGGATGAGAAGGTAAATTTGGAGAAGGTAGATACTTTGAAGAATGTTGCAGATGCATTGATGAAGCTAGTGGGCACAGACAAGTTCAGATGGTGTTTAGATTCTATGGGCCTCTCTACCTATAGCAGTTAAATCCTGTTATTCTATTGGCTCTTACAAGGTGTTCGGCAAGTGGGAGAATGTTGGGAATAAAGGTGTCTCAACCTTGGTAATTCCTTGCATTATTTTGTTTGTATTTTATTATTCATTGCCTATGATGTAAATTAATTGTAAATTCCATATTGTCATCTTGTGGGATGTGGCACAGTGATGTGTTATCCTACATGGAAGATGACAACTTGTAATTTTGTCCTCACATGAGGAGATAGGCATCCCACTTTGTGGTAGTTTTGCCCTGTGTCAGCATCTTGGATGTTGTGTAAGGGAATATTGACCATAATGGTCATGATAGATTCCTATGACGAAGTTATGACATGTAAGAGTCAAAAATAGGAGATTCTATGACAGGTGAAGACATGTGTCGAAGAGCATCTTTGAAAAAGGTATCTTTGGGTGCCCCAAGGTGGACTATGACATGTTGTAAGAGAATATGCTATTTATAGCCTATGTATGATAGATTCTCTTACAGCTATAAGTTATAAGTGCTATGACAGATTCTATGACGGTCGTAAGAGTCGTAAGAGCATCTGTCATAGCCCATTTTGGAAATAGGTGACCTCTTTGGGATGGGGTCTATGGAAAAGTGTCAGGAGCATCTTACAATGTTGACCAAGTGTCCATAGGCGTGGGTTTTGGGCCATGAGGCCAAGTTGGATGCCCATTCCAAGATAGAGGTAATTTTGCCTTGTATTTTCTATATAAGCAGGTGCTTGGAGGAGAAGATGTACTACAGGTTTTACAAGTACTGTTATACTACCGGATCATCTCTAGATACGAATGTCAAAGATTCCTGCAAAAGCATTGGCTCTGATTTGTATTGTAACCTCTTTGTTTACGTAATACAGTTGAGCAGTGTTTTGGAGTGTGGGGTTTTTCACCCGTAAGAGTTTTCCCCATGTATATCTTGTGTCTCTCTTCTTGTGTCATTCTTTCTTCCTTATGTGTTTTCTACAATATCTCATGTTAATGGTTTAATATTCCTGTAATAGTTAGGATAAATTTGAATTTGCACACTCCTCCCCTCATTAGATTAGTGTAGGAAGCAATTTCTGCACACCTAGCTTCCTTTCAATATAAATGTCACATGGTGGAGGATGATGTCAGGATGAGTGATAATTGTTGTGGCAATGTTATGGTCAAATGTGTTATGAAAATGAGGTGGCATGGGTAGTGAGCTATCAATGTTGGGAAAGGGTTAGGGAAAATGTAATGGAGGAAGGGATGTGTGTCATGGTATGATGTCTTAAGGAATGGGAAGAAAGGATGGTGATTCATAAGATAATATGAAGAATGATGGTAGAGTGAATTGGCATTGTAGTAACTATAGCATGTCATAGGGTGAATCATGCATTAATATAGGTTGTGGAGTGAGAAAGAGGTGGTATGGGTATGGTTGAATGGAGTAATGAGGTGATTTAATTGGTGATGACCTAAGTGAACTGATGGGTAAGGTGTCTTATGTGGGATTGCTAGAAAGTGTGATTGGTAATGGCGGGGATAGCTAAATGTCATCTTCTAAGGGTTCAAAGGTGAGGAAAGTGTAAGATGGGGATATGGGATAATCCATGGTTTAATGATTATTCAAGGGAGACTCTTTAAAATGACTATCAATGATGGTGTCGATAGGGGGAATTGAGTCTATGAATGTAGGTGTGGGAATGTGAGCTATGACATTAGGATTGTATTGGATGACTAATGGAATGTAGGGGCACCTATCTAGTGATGGAAGGAGCCACATGATCAAATGATGTTTGGGGAAGGGATTTTCTTAGGAAAGTAAGGATTTGGGTGAGGGTTTAGGGTTTGGTAGACAATAATTTATGGAAAATTTGGCTCGGTCATTAAAATTGACATGAATAGAAGAAGTACAAGACAAGATAAATGGTAGGCTCAAAATAGGATAACTAGGACTATGATGATGAAGATGGAAAGAAAAGTCAACAAAAATAGTATGATATAGGGATAGGATTAGAAGATAACAATACTACAACTAGCAAGAGGAAAGTGAGGACATAATACAAAGTTAACATGGCATGAAATCTCTTGGAAGGCTAAGCATGGACTATAAGAAGATTGAACTAGTTAGATCTGTTAGGCTCACCAAATAAAAGAACATTAAAGGTTAACCTTAATTAGGTAAGGTTATTTTTTAGTGTGGTTGTTTGTGAAACAATGTGTAAATTAATGTTACCTAAGGATAAATCTAACTATACTAACATTTTAATAACCATGAGAGCTAGGACTAACAATTAGACTAAAAACTTGGCAAACAATACAACTTGGAAACATGTAGGACTTGGAAAATGGAAAAGAATTAGTATTAAATGTGGAAAAAAATGAAAAAGTGGTATTAGTTGCACCTATGTAGAGAAGTGGTCTTTATGAAAGATGCTTAGAATTATGCTCTATCTATTTGTGAAGTTTGGAGGTGATTGGACCTAAAGGATATGACCACCATATGCAAAATAGCCTACCTAATGGGTATGTTCATGGAGAGAGAGAGAATCCTAGTTTTCTTGTTTTCATTTCCTTCATCGATAAGGGATAGGGAGATATAGGAATGATAGGGGGAGAGAGGCAAGAGAGAGAGAGAGAGAGAGAGAGATGCTTGGGGTTAGGGGCATTATTTAGCATTTATGAGTTTAACATTGCTCAAGTTTAGGGTTTAGAGTTTAGGGCTAGGGTTTAGGGTTGCTCGAGTTTAGGGTTTAGGGTTTAAAGAGAGATAGAGAGAGGGTACTTATAGAGATTGGGAGAGATAGAGGAGACAGAGGGGAGAGATAGGGAGATAGAGAGTGAGAGACATGTCCAGAGACATAGAGATAGATTGAGAGATAGAGGGATGATAGAGATAGGGAGATAGGGAGAGATAGGGAGATAGAGGTTTGGGATTTATTAGGTTTAGGGGCATTATTTAGGGTTTATGGTTTTGGGGTTAGGGGTTAAGGTTTAGGGTTTAGGGTTTAGAAAGAGATAGAGGACCAATAGGGAGATATAGGGGAGACCGAGGGGACAGATAGGGAGATAGAGAGTGAGGGAAATGGCTAGAGACATAGGGAGAGAGATTGAGAGGTAGAGGGACAAAGGTGATAGGGAGATAGAGGTTTAGGGTTACTTGGGTTTAGGGTTTCTGAGGTTTAGGGGTTATGGGTTAGGGTTTAGGGGCATTATTTAGGGTTTATTGTTTAGTGGTTAGGGGTTAAAGTTTAGAGATTTAGGGTTTATAGAGAGAGATAAATGATAGGGAGATATAGAAGAGACTGAGGAGAGAGATAGGGAGACATAGAGTGAGGCACATGGCCAGGGACATAGGGAGAGAGAGTGAGATGTAAAGGGATGATAGAGATAGGGATATAGGGGAGAGATATGGAGATAGAGGTTTAGAGTTGATTGGATTTAGAGTTTAGGGGTTTGGGGTTGCTCAGGTTTGAAGATAGCTAGATAAAGAGAGAGAGGAGACAAATTGGGAGAGATAGAGGAGATAGAGGGGAGAGATAGGGAGATAGAGAGTGAGCGAAATATCCACAGAAATAGGGAGAAGGATTGAGAGGTAGAGGGATGATAGAGATAGAGATATAGGGGAGAGATATGGAGATAGGGGTTTAGGGTTGGTTGGGTTTAGGGTTTAGGGGTTAAGGTTTAGGGGCATTATTTAGGGTTTAGGGTTTATGGTTTAGGGGTTAAGGTTTAGAGGTTTAAGGTTTAGTGTTTAGAGAGAGAGGACCAATGGGGAGAGATATTGAGAAGTAGAGGAATGATAGAGATAGGGAGATAGGGAGATAGAGGTTTAGGGTTGCTTGGGTTTAGTGTTTAGGGTTTAAGGGTTTGTGGTTTAGGATTTAGGGGTTTAGGATTTCTTAGGTTTATGGGTTATGGGTTAGGGCTTAGGGGCATAATTTAGGGTTTATGGTTTAGGGGTTAGGGTTTAGGGACATTATTCAGGGTTTACGGTTGCATGTAAAAATATGCCTCTCTCTCTCTAAATCCCTCAACCCTAAATAATGCCCCTAATCCCTAACCCATAACCCCTAAACCCTAAACTTGAGCAACCCTAAACCTCTATCTCTAGGTATCTCTCCCTTATCTTCCTCTCTCTCTCTCTCTCTCTCATCAACAAAGCAAATGGAAACAAGAAAACTAGGACATGAAAAGAGGGATGAGGATATAAATTGGCAGGATGAAATGGAAACAAGATAAAACTAAAGTTCATTGGATGGGAATAATGATGAGAGGAGATGTGGAAAATAGTAAAATAGGGAAAAATTGGTGGGATCTAAGGGAAAATGGAAAGGAAAAGGATTTAATTAGGAGGTAGATAGGTCAGAGAGAGAGACAGAGACAGAGAGTCCTAGTTTTCTTGTTCACTTCCTTCATCAATAAGGGAGAGGGAGAAATAGAAGGGAGAGATAGGAAGATATAGGAATGATAGGGGAGAGAGGCAAGAGATAGGGAGATAGGGAGAGAGAGCTAGGTAGAGAGAGATAGAGAGGAGACAGATAGGGAGAGATAGAGGAGACAAAGGGGAGAGATAGGGAGATAGAGAGTGAGAGAGATGTCTAGAGAGATAGGGAGATAGAGGAATGATAGGGGGAGAGAGGCAAGAGATAGGGAGAGATAGATAGGTAGAGAGAGAGGAGAAAGATTGGGAGAGATAGAGGAGATAGAGGGAGAGATAGGGAGATAGAGAGTGAGTGACATGTCTAGAGAGATTGAGAGGTAGAGGGATGATAGAGAGAGGGAGATAAGTGAGAGATAGGGAGATAGAGGTTTAGGGTTGCTCAGGTTTAGGGTTTAGGGGTTATGGGTTAGGGGTTAAGAGTTAGGGATTAGGGGCATTATTTAGGGTTGAGGGATTTAGAGAGAGAGAGAGAGACTTATTTTGACATGCAACCATAAACTCTGAATAATGCCCCTAAACCCTAAACTTGAGCAACCCTAAACCTCTAAACCTTAAATAATGCCCCTAAACCCTAAACCATAACCCCTAACCCCTAAAACATAAACCATAAATAATGCCCCTAAGCCCTGAGCCCTAACCCCTAAACCCTAAACCTAAGAAACCCTAAACCCCTAAATCATAAACCCCAAACCCCTAAACACTAAACCCAAGCAACCCTAAACCTCTATCTCCCTATCTGTATCGTTCCTCTACCTCTCAATTTCTCTCCCTATGTCTCTGGCCATGTCCCTCACTCTCCATATCCCTATCTCTTCCTATGTCTCTGGCCATGTACCTCACTCTCTATATCTCCCTATTGGTCCTCTCTCTCTAAACATTAAACCCTAAACCTCTAAACCCTAAACCCTAAACCCTAAATAATGCTCCTAAACCTTAACCCCTAACCCCTAAACCCTAAACCTGAGAAACCTGAGAAACCCTAAACCCCTATCTCTATCATGCCTCTACCTCTCAATCCTTCTCCCTATCTCTCTGGATATCTCGCTCACTCTCTATCTCCCTATCTCTCCCCTCTGTCTCCTCTATCTCTCCCTATCTATCTCCTCTCTCTCTCTCTAGCTATCTCCAAACTCAAGCAACCCTAAACCCCAAACCCCTAAGCCCTAAATCCAAGCAATTCTAAACCTCTATCTCCCTATCTCTCCCCTATCTCCCTATCTCTATCATCCCTCTACCTCTCAATATCTCTCCCTATGTCCCTGGCCATGTGCTTCACTGTCTATCTTCCTATATCTCTCCACAGTCTCCTCTATATCTCCCTATCTTTCCTCTCTTTATAAACCCTAAAGCCTAAACCTAAACCTCTAACCCCTAAACAATAAACTCTAAACCATAAATAATTCCCCTAAACCCTAACCCCTAACCCCTAAACCTAAGAAACCCTAAACCCCTAAATCCCAAACCCCAAACCCCTAAACCCTAAACCCAAGTAACCCTAAACCTCTATCTCCCTATCTCTCCCCTCTCTCCCTATATCCTTTGTCCCTCTACCTCTCAATCTCTCTCCCTATGTCTTTGGCCATATCCCTCACTCTCTATCTCCCTATCTCTCCCCTCGGTCTCCTCTATATCTCACTATTGGTCCTCTATCTCTCTCTAAACCCTAAGCCCTAAACATCTAAACCTTAACCCCTAACCCCAAAACCATAAACCCTAAACCCTAAATAATACCCCTAAACCCAAGTAACCCTAATTAGCACTAAATTAGGTGCTAAAGCATGCTCTAAAGTAGGTGCTAAATTAGATGTTAAATTAGGCGCTAATTTGGGTGCTAATTTAGGCACTAATTTGTACCTAATTTAGTGCCTACTTGTTCTGATCGGCACAAAAAACACCAAAAATAGCGCCATCCCAATAAATAGCACCAACGTTTTCAAGAAAATAGAGAAAAATACATTAAAACAGTGGGTGGAAGCAAAAAATGGAGCAAAAAAGGGAGCTAATCACAGGGATTTGTTGTAATAACTTCATTTCCTATATGTTACTTTTGTTATAACAATCAATTCCTAAATGCATTAGATTCTTCCATATATTCTAGATATTCAACTTGTTGTACTCTGGAGTGTAGAGTGTATGGTAGATTATCAATATTAAGTTAACATTTAAGCATTCTTTCCTTGGCAGAAAATAGTTAGTCTTTTATTGTATGCACTTGTAGTAATAGTACCGGCATTACTTTCCTTATTGTTATATAGTTTTGAGATTTCTTAGCAACTGTAACAACTGTATTAGGATGAGTTATGTAGTCTGAATCTTTGAAAGCACATATAGTGCCAGTGCCATTACAAGATTACTAGCCCTAGTTGATAATTTAATTGAGGTCTTTCCAAAGGTCCAAGTGGCTTGTTTAGTTAGGTTTTTCCTCTGAATTGTATGATTGCCACCAAGTTTACTAGACATAGTAAGGACTCCACATTTTTGGTGTCGTTTCTGGGGATGGTGCTACTTTCAAATATCAGTTCCTATTATTTCAAAGCTTTCCTAGTTTAAATATTTTGCTTTCAGAAGATAGGACTCTTAGGTTTCATCCTGCCAAATACTAGAACATTTCACTAACATTGTGCAAGAGCCATTGCTATAAAAAATCATACATATTGTATGTGGAGGTAGAGAGACACTTTGGGAAGGTTTCTCCCATCAACCCAACAAGCTAGACCAAATATTGGTGACTGCAGTGATTAGAGTGAGGGTATCACTGAAGAAGAATTTTCCCTCTCATCAACATCTACTGATAATACAGGGAGGACCTTCCAAACAATGGATGATACAATGGATGATCCACAAGAACATGTGACTTTTGAATTTCCAATTACCAACCAAAAGAGGGTTGCTACTCTAAAGAATATGCCTCCTTCAGCATTGCCAGTCTTCTATGGTTTGGTGACTGAGGATCCATATGTTACAAATATGTGCCTAAGTGGGTTGTCATTGATGTCAACATATCCTTGTTGCCATTAGTGTCAACTATATCCTATTTTACTATCTACATAGAAGACTGGACTGTTGAGGATATTGAGAAAACTAATGATAATCAATGCATGCAGATCATGTGGCTGTATAGAGTATTGTCACAAATTGCTCCAATTAAGATTTGAGAAGTCTGCATGAAGATTTGAAGGAGTTATGGCCGTCTAAGTAGAACCAATTCCTGTAATACTCAGGAAAGACAGAGTAACAGGAAAGAGGTCTGGATTGATCTGGTAATATAAAATTGTGATCTGCAGATCTGAAGACAGGTTTGGGAAGTCAATGTGTATCATCAACACTAGTGGTTCGTGGTTTGGAGGTCTGCAAGCTATCCTTCTAGTTTGACAGTTAGGGCAGAGAGTGTTCTTGAGGTTTTAGAGGAAGATTCAATTGCTTTTGATCATTTGGTTTAGAATGGATGTTATTTATGAATTCAATGTGCTTGTGGAGGTCTCTGAATCATATGGATACTATGTTAGAGGTCCGCATTGAGGTTTGAGCTTGTTGATTGAAGATTTCTTCTTGAGGTTGATGTTCTTCCCAGTCTTGGCCGATCGGATGTTCCTAGCCTATGGTGAATGCCTTAAAAACATTTTATGAAGCATGGAGTGGTCGTAGAAGCAAATTCAAGTCTCAGTTGTGTTTGGCCAACCGTGTGATGATCCGTGTCAAGTTTAGCCAACCTTGTTGATCATTCCAGGGTTGATGAAGTATATAAATACTTGTTTAAGATGTATTGAAATCATCCTTGTGAAAAAGAGAAAAATTTGAAGAAAGGATCAGGAGCAGAGCAGAGAAGAAAAGGAGCGAGAGTAGTATAGAGTGTGAAGAAGAATTTAGGGTAGAGTGAAAGTTCTTAAGCATTCATTGAAATTGAATCAGGCATGAAGTAGATGTTATTTCTCAGTTAATTCTTTCTAAATAAATTTTGTAGGTAGTGAGCCTCTCTTTTGAGCAGTGAGCTCTGGGCAGTGCGCCCGAAGGCATGTTCCTTCTATTTTATTAAGTACTTTTAATAGGGTATGCATTTTTCTGGGTTAACCCCCACCGTGGTTTTCCCCTTAACTGGGTTTCCATGTCAAAATCTTGGTGTCAAATGTGTTGATTATGTTTCTACTCTTATGCTATTGATTAATGCTTTAATGTTTACATCACTAATCTGATAGTAAGATAATAAAGAAGGTTAAAGGCAAGAAAAGTTTTTTTGGGGACAACTGATTCACCCCCTCTTAGTTGTCTAGTTCCAACAATTTGTATCAGAGCTAGATCCTCACATAAAATCCTAACCGCTTGAGGAGATCCAGGATGTCGACCTACAAGAAGGATAGTCCAAGATTTGATGGAACAAATTATTTTGTTTGGAAAGATCGCACGGAGTGTCATTTGCAATGCATGGGCGATGTCTATTGGGCAATAACTAGTGTTGAGTATAAACCTCCGGAGAAAGGTCCTTCAACTCCTGATCAAGTCAAAGATGCTGAAAATAATCTTCGAGCTAAAGAAGCCTTGTTGAGTGTGCTGACTGATTCAGAAATGACAAATGTCTTTGGTCTAAAAATTGCTTATAAAAAAATTGAAGTATCTATATGAAGGTGACAAATATGTCAAATGTGCAAAGCTACAAAGTCTAAGAGGAAAATTTGAAACTATGAGGATGAGAGAAGATGAAAACATCACAATCTACATGCAAAAGATAAATTAACTTGTGTGTGGCATTAGGTGTGCTGGTGGAATTTTGGAAGATTTAGAAATTGTATCAAAAGTACTCAGATCTTTACCAGATTCATACAAACATAAGGTTGTAGCTATAGAAGAAATCAGGACAGTCTCAGAGGTTACAAGAGATCATCTGGTTGGCAAAATTTTAGCTTTCGAATTAAGTGAGTTTGGTGATTCTCTTCCCAAGTCTGAATCTACATTTAAAGCCAGTGTGTATGGGAATCAAAGATATGATCTAGGTAAAAGCTCTTCTATAAGATCAAACAGATTTGTAAAGATAAGAAAGGATCTTGAAGATGTTGAAAAAGAAATAGCAGATCTTGAAGCTCTTATTGCCAGAAGAATGCCAAGAGGATCCGGTAAGTATGAAGGAAAATTACCACTCAAATGCTTTGCTTGTAACAAGATTGGTCATTTTGCCTCAAGATGTCCAGAAAGGTTTTCAAAACCTAACCCTAACAGGTATAAAGGTCAGAATAAATGTTACTATGTCCAAGAAAATGGAGAAGAAGGGGTAACAGATGATGAATTTAATCATGGAGGCTCCTCTGAAAATGATTGGGTGTTTATTGCTATCAAAGAAGAAGATCCGGTGTCTACTGAATCTGCTAGCTATGAAAATGTGGAAAGTGCCTTGGCTACTCAGGTTATTGAAAGGGATGAATGGGTAATTGATAGTGGATGTTCTCATCACATGACTGGTGACAAGAGTTAGTTTGTGAACTTTGAAAACTATGAAGGAGGACTTGTAAAATTTGGAGACAACTCAGCTGGTAGAATTCGTGGCAGAGGATCCATCTCTTTTGATGGCAAGAACAACACCAATGATGTTTTGTATGTGGAAGGACTAACACATAATCTTCTCAGTGTTGGACAGCTAGTTGACAAGGGTTATGATCTTCAGTTCAAGGAGAGAAAATGCAAAATCTTGGAAAGCTTCAGAACTAAAATTGCATTCGGTACTCAAACTAGAGGTAAAATATTTCACTTAAGTAGTTCTGGGAAAAGTTGTTTGATTTCTCAGATAGATCAAAGTTGGCTATGGCATAGGAGGATGTGTCATGTGAATTTTGACAACATTGTCAAAATAAGTTCCACTCAAGATGTAAGAGATCTTCCAAGACTTGTGAAACCTAATAACATATGTAGAGAGTGTCAATTGGGCAAATAGAATAAAATTTCATTCAAGAGTAAGGAACAAGGTTCAAGTAAGAGATTGGAACTGGTACATATTGATCTCTGTGTCCTAATAGAATTAGGAGTGTGCAAGGAGACAAATATTTCATGCTGCTAATTGATGATTACTCCCGGATGATGTGGGTAACTTTTCTGAGAGAAAAATCATAAGCCCTTGACAAGTTTAAAGTGTTCAAGATGATGGTTGAAAATGATATTGGTGGAAAACTAAAGTGTTTGAGATCTGACAGAGGTGGAGAATTTACCTCCAGTGAGTTTGATGCCTTCTGTGAAAAGCATGGAATAAAAAGATAGTTATCTGCTCCTAGGACTCCTCAGCAAAATGGAGTTGTGGAAAGAAAGAACCAGACCATTCAAGAAGCTGCCAAAACCATGATGATGGAAACAAATGTTCCTCAAGTTTATTGGAGAGAAGCTGTGAGTATTGTTGTCTACACTCTTAACCGGGTGCAGATCAAAGGAAATTCTGTAAGACTCCTTATGAGCTTTGGTTTGGTCATCCTCCTACTGTGAGATACTTCAGAGTCTTTGGCAGAAATGTTATATCAAAAGAGATGAGGACTTAGGTAAGTTTGAGGCAAGAAGTGACGAAGGAATATTTTTGGGATACTCAACTCAAAGTAAGGCCTACCGGTGCTTGAATAAAAGATTGAAGAAGATTGTTGAAAGTGCGAATGTTAAAGTTGATGAAAGCAAGGAAGGACATTCCAGGTACTCCAGATATGATTCAAATGATCAAGATGAAAGTCAAAATCAAGGAAGGCAAGTTCAAGTTCAGACCCAGATTTAGTTTGAACCGGTGACTCCAGAGGTTAACACAGATGATGAGGAACAAGTTCAAGAAACAGAAGCTCAAACAATCTCCAAAACTCCCAGGTATGTAAGATTAAATCATCCTGAAGATCAGATCATAGGAGATAAGAGTAAATGTGTTCAAACTAGGAGAAAAATGTCTAAGGATCAAAAAGAGATTTGTTTGATTTCAAGGATTGAACCTAAATCAGTAAGTGAAGCTTGTAATGATGAAAACTGGGTCAAAGCAATGGAAGAGGAATTGATGCAAATTGAAAAGAATCACACATGGGATCTAATTCCTAGACCCGAGGACAAAAATGTCATTGGAACCAAATGGGTCTTCCGGAATAAACTGAATGAAGATGGGGAGGTAGTAAGGAATAAGGCAAGGTTGGTATGTAAAGGCTACTCTCAAGTGGAAGGCATTGACTTTGAAGAAACTTTTGCTCTGGTGGCAAGGATAAAGGTAGTTAGATTATTTCTTGCATTTGCTTCCTTCAAAGATTTTAAAGTATATCAAATGGATGTGAAATCAACATTTCTGAATGGAGATTTGGAGGAAGAAGTCTACATTGAGCAACCAGAAGGATTTCAGTTGTCTGATCAGGGAGATATGGTTTGTAGATTAAGAAAAGCCTTGTATGGACTCAAGCAAGCTCCAAGAGCCTGGTATGCTAGATTGGATAAGCATTTGCTTAAGCTAGGATTTAGCAAAGGTACTACTGTTAGTAATCTCTACTTCAAGATTCATCATGAGGACATTCTGATTGTTGAAGTTTTTGTTGATGATATCATTTTTGGTGGAAATGAATGCATGTGTAAAGCATTTGTTGATCAAATGAAAAGTGAGTTTGAGATGTCAATGTTTGGTGAGATGAATTTCTTCCTAGGTCTACAAATTGTTCAATCAGATAAAGGTATCTTCATATCTCAGTCCAAGTATGTAAAAGAATTGCTAAAGAAATTTGGAATGGAAGACTCAAAGCCAGTAGGTACACCTATGGTAACCAGATGCAAGCTAAGCAAACATGATGACTCTCCCAAGGCAAATCAGAAAAGATATAGATCAATGATTGGAGGATTACTTTATTTAACCCAGACCAGACCTGACATCATGAATGTAGTTGGACTTGTTGCTAGATTTCAAGTTGATCCAAAAGAATCCCATGTTATGGCAGTCAAAATAATTTTCAGATATCTCAAGGGGACAATTGATTATGGACTATGGTATCCAAAGGACAATAACTTCACTCTTCATGCATATACAGATGTTGATTAGGCAGGAGATGTGGATGACAGAAAAAGTATTAGTGGTGGTGCATTATTTTTGGGGAGAAGATTGGTCTCTTGGGTAAGAAAAAAGAAAGAGGCAATATCTTTGTCTACTGTAGAAGTAGAGTACATAGCAGTAGCAAATAATTGCACTCAGATTTTGTGGATGAAGCAAATGTTGAAGGACATCAGAATTGTGTTTGAGGAGCCAGTCACAATTTTCTACGATAATTCTAGTGTAATAAGCATCTCAAATAATCCAGTATTGTATTCAAAGACAAATCATATATCTATCAAGTTTCATTTCTTAAGAGAAAAAGTAAATGAGAATGAAGTCATGTTGGAGTTTATGCCTTCCAAAGATCAGATTGCAAACATCTTCACTAAGCCTTTTCCCAAGGATACTTTTGAATATCTCAAAGAGAATTTAGGGGTTATTACCCCTCCTAAGTAGAACTAAGATGCACTAAGATGCATCAGTCCGGTGGAATTCATATTCATATCTTGTGATCCGGATTGATGTTAAGGGGGTACTACTCAAAGGTGGAGTAGTCAATATGCAAATTTTGGAATCAATTTGAAGCAAAAAGGGAGAAAAGATAGCAAATATGTGCCCTTTTAAATTGATGTCAAAGGGGGAGAGAAGTCATGTGAAAAACTAGTTGCTGATGTAAGGGGGAGTAGTAGTTGTAGAAGTGAGAAGAGAAAGGGGGAGAAGTTCTTGTCTTGATGGTTAGATTCAGTTTTTCACATCATATGTTGCCATCAATGATAAAGGGGGAGATTGTTACAAATATGTGCCTAAGTGGGTTGTCATTGATGTCAACATATCCTTGTTGCCATTGGTGTCAACTATATCTTGTTTTACTGTCTACATAGAAGACTGGACTATTGAGGATATTGAGAAAATTAATGATAATCAATGCATGCGGATCATGTGGTTGTGTAGAGGATTGTCAGAGATTACTCCAATTAAGATTTGAGAAGTCTGCATGAAGATTTGAAGGAGTTATGGTCGTCTGAGTAGAACTAGTTCTTGCAATACTCAGGAAAGAGGTCTAGATTGATTTGGTAATATAAAACTATGATCTGCGGATCTGAAGGCAGGTTTGTGAAGTCAATGTGTATCATCAACACTAGTGGATCATGGTTTAGAGTTGTGCAAGCTATCCTTCTAGTTTGACAGTCATGACTGAGAGTGTTCTTGAGGTTTCAGAGGAAGATTCAATTGCTTTTGATCATTTGGTTTAGAATGGATGTTATTTATGAATTCAATGTGCTTGTGGAGGTCTCTGGATTGTATGGCTACTATGTTAGAGGTCTGCATTGAGGTTTGAGCTTGTTGATTGAAGATTTCTTCTTGAGGTTGATGTTCTTCCCAGTCTTGGCCAATCAGATGTTCCTAACCTTTGGCGGATGCCTTAAAAACATTTTATGAAGCATGGAGTGGTTGTAGAAGCAGATTCAAGTCTCAGTTATGTTTGGCTGACAGTGTGATGATCTGCGTCAAGTTTAGGTGACCTTGTTGATCATTCTAGGGTTGATGAAGTATATAAATACTTGTTGAAGAGGTGTTGAAATCATCCTTGTGAAAAAGAGAAAATTTTGAAGAAAGGATCAGAAGCAGAGTAGAGAAGAAAAGGAGCGAGAGCAGTATAGAGTGTGAAGAAGAATTTAGGGCAGAGCGAAAGTTCTTGAGCATTCATTGAAACTAAATCAGGCATGAAGTAGATGCTATTTCTCATTTAATTCTTTCTAAATAAATTATGTAGGCAGTGAGCCTCTCTTTTGAGCAGTGAGCTCTAGGCAGTGCACCCGAAGGCATGTGCCTTCTATTTTATTAAGTACTTTTAATAGGGTATGCATTTTTGTGGGTTAACCCCCACCGTGGTTTTTCCCTTAACCGGGTTTCCATGTCAAAATCTTGGTGTCAAGTGTGTTGATTATGTTTCTGCTCTTATGATGTTGATTAATGCTTTAATGTTTACATCACTAATCTGGTAGTAAGATAATAAAGAAGGTTAAAGGCAAGAAAAGTTTTTTTTTGGGACAACTAATTCACCCCCCCTCTCAATTATCTAGTTCCAACACCATATACATTCTTGTTCAAGTTTGATATCTTGTGTAGAAGCTATGACTACACAATTGATCCTCATAGTCTCAATCTATTTCTTGCTACTTTGAAGGATGTTGCTTTGATATGGTTTATGGGACTGGGCAAGATGCTATTCCAAATTGGGACATAATGAAAATAAAATTCTTGGAGAAGTACCAAGATTATTGCAGAGGAATTGATAGGAGAAGAGATGACATTTTTAGAATGACTCAAAAAGAGGATGAACCATTGGAAGATTTTGTAGAAAGGTTCCAATTCTACCTAAAAAAACCCACATAATTGACTCTCAAGTGAATCCCTAAAGCTTGTATTTTTGAGAGGAGTCAATAATGACTGCATGGATGCCCTTAATCTTATTGGGGTAGGACATGTGTCTCAATTACCCTTTGATGATCTCTACAAAGTTTACAAAAACTACTCAAGGTCGTTTACCAAGAAGATAAGGGGAGAAAGAACATCTACCATTGGCAAGATAGCTAATTTAGTTTCAAGGGTGGAGTTGAGCAACCTACTAACCAAGATGAAAGAAGATATTATAAGTCACATAGCTACTCAATTGGACACTCTACATTTGAAGAAGCAGGAAGAGGCTAAGGCAATACTTACTGAATACTGCCCCAACTATAGATAAAGGAAAGCCAATTGCAAGTGCAAAAGGGTGGCTAGTATTATAGAAGACAAATCAGAGAAACCACATTTTCAACCATTTGAAAGTGAAGATGGGTAGTTGTTCTATGTTGCACAAAGAAAGCCATGGCAACCAAGACAAGGTATTCCACAAGACCCTCTAAGTTTTAATGCATCATTTCCAATTGGTAATCATAATTCTCTAGTTGGAGCCCATAGCCTTGGCCAAATACCTAAAACCAATGGTAAAACCCTCAATAATGGCAAAACCCTCAGCAAAACTAGAATCAACAACAACCAAATGTATGGACATAGCAAAATTTCTAAGGTCCTAATTACAATCCTCAATGGCCAATATAGCAAAGCCAATGGTAGCCACAATGGCAAAAGGGACAACAGTGGCAAAACCAAAATATGAATAACCCACAACCTTTTCTGCCTTCTTAGCCACAACAACAGGCTATTATGCCCAATCCATCAAACCCAATATCTCAGCCACCAAGAGCACCACAATTGCCTGCCCAACCTACACCTAACCCCAATAAAAAGCATGCCCAATAAACATACACTAACAAGGCTATTCAATACCCCACTTATGGGGTAGAGGTGATTGATGTCTACCTCAGGTCAGGGAAAACATTAGCTTGGTCTTCATCCCCACAAATCACTGAGATGGTAGATGAGGAACCCACAGCTGAAGCTTTCGACAATTAACCTTTGGAGCCTGAGTCAAATAAGATAAATTAGACTATCTCAAGTCCAGAGCCTCCTTTCCCTGAGTGTTTAGCCATTACAAAACATTTTACCCAAGATGAGATAGATCTATTATGACAACTCAAGAATGTTAGTATCAAAATCCCCTCATTCAAGTTATCAAGGATATCTCAATTTATACCAAAGCAGTAAGGGACCTTTGCCTTAAAAAATCAAGGAGAAAAAGGAAGGATCCTCAGATAGTCCGTGTCTTAGGGAACCTTTCTAATATCATGCTAGGGAATATAATTGTCCCTAAATACATAGACCCTAGTAGTCTAGTAGTGGATGTTAAGATAAATGGGACCCTCATCAAAAATACCTTGATTGACTTAGGGGCAGCCATTAAAGTCATGACTAAGGAAACAATGAAGTTACTTCAGCTACCTAATCTCAGGCCTACACCAACTATTTTACATTTGGCAGATAGGCCCATAGTAAAACTTGAAGGGATCATTGAAGACATAGTCATACCATTAAACTCATGGGAGTATCCTGTAGATTTCATAGTCTTGTAGCCAAAGGTTAATCTTGTAGGGTATCCACTTATCTTAAGCAAACCATGGTTAGCAACAAATGATGCATTCATAGTTTGTAGGTCTGGGAACATGATAATATGAAATGGAACTATAACCAAGAAGCTGGTCCTCTATCCACTAGCCCAACCTCATGAAAATCTAGAGCAAGTTATATGGCCTACCTTGGAAGAAGAAGACAACTATTCCCTACAAACTCTCATGATCCTTGAATTCATCCCCCTGTTGGTAAACCAAGATGAGGATGACTTAATTGACCACATTATACATAACAACTATGGTAGGGATCTACAACAACAAGACTATCTAGCATGTCTGCAAGATCCACTGCAGAACATTATACCTGCAAATTTCTCAGAAGAAATATCCCAACTTTTCAAATCTTTACTGCCACAAGAGTGTGTTCCCAACATTAGTGGATACAATCTTTCATCTGTGCAATCAGCTTCCAAAACATTGGAAATCATTCTAGGTAAAATTTTGAATGTTAACAATGCCCTAATTGAAGAACAACAGAATTCCCTGACCACTGTAATGCAGGCACATTCATCAGCCTTTGCATGGGACTACAATGATATGAAGTGAATTGATCCAAACATGTGCATGCATAGGATCTACATAAATGATGGTTTCAAGCCAATTAGATAGCCTCAAAGGAGAATGAACCCTGCCTTACGAGAAATAGTTAAAACTGAACTACAAAAATTACTTGATGCAAGCTTCATCTACCCTATTTCTGACAGCTAGTGGGTATCACCTTTAGTCATTGTCCCTAAGAAAGGGGGCAAATGGAGGGTATGTGTGGACTATAGGGAGCTAAACACAACCACTAGAAAGGATCACTTTCCACTATCTTTCATTGAACAAGTACTTGATTCCCTAGTAGGTAAAAAGTACTTCTCCTTCTTAGATGGCTTTAGTGGCTATAACCAGATAAAGATAGCTCCAAAGGACTAGGATAAGACTACATTTACATGCCCTTGGGGTACTTATGCTTATTCTTTTCTTCCCTTTGCATTATGTAATGCCCCAGCCACTTTCCAAATGGCAGTGCTAAGTATCTTCTCAGATTATGCTCATGATTCCATGGAGATTTATATGGATGACTTTACCACCTATGGAGAAACATATGAAATAACACTCAACAATCTAGAGAAAGTTCTAAAAAGATGTCAAGAACACAATCTATCATTGAGTCATGAGAAATGTTTTATGATGATGACTCAAGGGATTGTTCTAGGACATTTTATATCAAGTGAAGGAATTCAAGTGGATCCCCATAAAATTGAGATCATTTCTACACTTTTTGTGCCACAAAAATAAAAAGATGTCAAGAGCTTTTTGGGCCATGCAGGCTATTACAGGAGATTCATTCAGGACTTCATCAAAATTGTAGCACCTTTGTTTACTTTTTTCACAAAAGATATAGAATTTGATTAGACCACAAAATGTCAGCACTCTTTTGAGACACTTAAGACAGCTTTGACTCAAGCATCTATCTTGAGAGGACCAAACTAGACATTGCCTTTCCACATACACACTAATGCTTCTAGTTTTTCTATAGGAGGTATATTGGGCCAAAAGGAAGGTAATAAGGAGTCTGTTATCTATTATATCAACAAGAATTTACAAGGAGCATAACTTAACCACAATATCACATAGAAAGAGATGTTAGCAGTTGTCTATGCCATTAACAAGTTTAGGCATTATATCACTGGTTATCTAGTTTTTATCCACACAGATCATATTGCAATCAGATACTTAATGAACAAACATGTGGTTGGAGGTAGACTAGTCAAATGGTTGCTCTTATAATAGGAGTTTGATATAACAATAGTGGATAAGCTAGGGAAAGCTAATGTGGTGGCAGATTTTCTATCTAGATTGCCTACACAATTAGAAGAAGGTGTTGTAGATGACTCTTTTCTAGATGAGCATTTGTTTGCTCTCAATATACACACACCATGGTTTGCTGACATTGCAAATTACTTATTGGCAGGGTAGATACCATCACATTTCTATCCTAGGGAAAAGAGGTAGCTAGTGCATAAAAGCTTTCCATACTCCTGGATTGTTGGTTATTTACTCTATACTAGTCCAAATCATATTATGAGGATATATATAAGAGAAGATGAGGTCTTTGACATCCTAAAATCTTGCCATGTTGAGCCCTGTGGGGGTCACTTTGTAGCCAAAAGGACAACATTTAAGGTCTTAACAACAGGCTATTATTGGCCAACTCTCCATAAGGATTCAATAAAGTATATAAGGAGATGTGACATATGTCAAAGAATGGGTAGACCAACAAGGACAAATGAGATGCCTTTGCAGCCACAAATTGCACTAGCACCATTTGACAAATGGGGGCTAGACTTCATTGGCCCAATTTCACCAGCATCCAATAATAAGGAATATATTTTGGTTTGCATAGATTATCTGACAAAGTGGGTTGAAGTCAAAGCATTATAGTTTGCAAGAGATGGAAATGTAGATAAATTCTTGTATGAAGACATCTTTCCTAGATATGGAGTACCCAGAGAAATTGTAACTGATCAAGCTCCTCAGTTCACTTCTGAACTCATTTCTGCATTGGTTAAACAGTATGAAATCAGATATAAAAAGCCAACACCTTATCACCCCCAAGCCAATGGGTAGGTGGAGGTTACAAATAGGGAGATTGAAAACATTCTAAACAAAACAGTGCAAATTCATAGAAAAAACTGGGCAGACAAATTACTAGAACTAGTGTGGGCATGCAAGACAACATGGAAAACAACTATAGGCTTTACACCTTATGAATTAGTGTATGGAAAAATAGTAGTCCTACCAATTGAATTTAAATATAAGACAATATGGATAGCAGTAGAACTTGACATGGACTTGACAGAAGCATAGAAGGAGAGGCTACATATTCTAAATGGGCTAGATGAAATTAGAATGGAGGCTAGCCATCACATAGAGATAGTTCAAAAATAGAGGACTAAATGGCATGATCATTTTATAAAGACCAAACAATTCCATGTGGGTGACTGGGATTTATTGTATGACTCCAAATACAAAGATTATAAGGGTAAGCTATAGTCTATATAGTTAGGCCCCTATGAAATACAAGTATTCCCCAATGGAGTAGTTAAATTACAGACCATCAATGCAGTTAGATTCTCATTACTAGTTAATGATCACATATTGAAGTCATATACACAGCCAACAAAATGAGAATATTTTCTTCTTTCTCTAATGCATTGTTATGGTCCAAGCCCTAATTCTGATACCGACATAAAATCAGCAGCAAACACTACCAGTCCTCACAGTGACTCAACAGATGAGCTATGCAGCTCACCTCCTCAGGTCACTCAGGTATAATTTCTTAGCCTTCTTCATGTGCACACACAACATCGGTGCCACAATCTTCATGGAGCCAATTTCACTATGTTGTAGGGACCTATAGAAAGCAAAATAAAGATTGCCACAATTCACTTCAGGACCTGTTGATAAAGGTACATGCAATAGTTATCTGTCAGAGCATCCAAATTTCATGCCAAGTTAATTTCACTTCTTTAGCATTTATTTCACTTTGCCAGTGCATGCAATTGTCATTCATCCCATTAATGCATGCGAGCTTCCTCAATTTGTTAGCACATGCCAACATGTTATTCATTCCATCTCCCATAATAATGATGCCACGTCCAATCAAATTCATGTTGCAGACACATTTCACAAAGCTAGACTCGCTTGGAGTTCCATTCACTTCACCTCAATAGGTACATATACTAAACTTCCATTATTAACATAGATTTTTACTACATTCTATATGTAATCACATTTAATTCAGCATAATTCTCATTATTAATTGTATTTCCATATTCTTGAAATCATTACCCTCTGTCTCATACAAGTATTGAAGTGAGGACACTTCCATATTTTAGTTAGGGGGGTAGTATATGTTCAAAACAAAAAAAAAATTATTTGTCACCAAAAGTCACCCAAAACGTAGATAGATACAACCTTTTTCCTTTGGTCTTCTTGCATCCATAATGTTTTATCTTGTCAACTTCCTAACATCCTGACTTAGTTCAGGCTAGTTCAAGTTTAGTGCATGCAAGTATAACAGGAGGTTGAGCAGAGGGTTGTTGAATTTGGTTAAGCAGAGGATTGTGAAATTTTTGAATTTGAGTTACATTGACAACATGGGAGGTGATCTTATTAGAAGAGAACCAACAATTCATCAGATAATATTGGAAGACCAGTTAGCCTTGTCAATTTTTACAAGAGCAGGATGGCTCGATTATTTTTTGAAGCTCACGGAATATAATGAAGGTATGACAAGGCAATTTACAGCTACATTACAACATGATGAATCCATTATCAAGGGTTTGAAAGTAGATGCTTCAGAGGCTGCAATTGTAGAAGTGTCTAGTCTACTCAGGGATGGAGAAGAATTCCCTATCAAGACAGATGCAATAGCTACAAAGGATGAATTCAGCAAGGTAGGGGAGCACCTGGACTCAACGTCACAGGGGACTAAGAGATTATCACTCTCATGGGTATGGGCTTCTTGTGTTGTTCATATTTTTAAGTACATTACTTGTGATGGTATACAGTCTCTTTTATATACTATGCATCTTAAGTTGTTGAGTCACCTTCACCATAACATAATAGTCAATGTACCCAACTTCTTGTATAATTTGTTAAGAAGAATGGGATATGAATACTAGTGGAAGTCAAATAAGTCAGCTTTGTCACATGATTGTTTGATTACCTTATTAGTGAAGAGAAGCCTTAGGGTTTAGTACCCACAGGTGCCCTGGGAAAGATTTTTAAAATGTAGAAACATTAATGATATTTATGAGGAGCCAACAATACCAAGGAATATAGAGTCACCTGCTGCATGTTTAAGGGAAACTCCTCCTGTTACACCCGTTGCTTCACATACCCACAGCAACAGAGAAGCAAGGGAGAAAGATGTACCAAATTCACCACATGCAACATTTGATCAACCTGTAGCAGAAGAGGTATATCAAACCCCATCTTCTAGTAAAACACCCAACACTAGAACTCCAAAAACTAGAAAGAAGAAAGGTGGTTATTCTTCTGTGCCTTCAAAAAGGCCAAAGAATAAACCCACACCATTAAGGTGTTCACACCGCCTAAAGAGGAAAGGTGTTATGAGGGGTAGTATGGAAAAACAAGGAGAAGAAAAAGATGTTGTGATGGTGGAAACTGACAATGAACAAGAGGCCAATGTGACTAAAAATGTGCAAGGTCCTATTAAAAGGAAATTGTATATATCCACTACCTCTAAATCAGAGTCAGGGGATATTTTTGTTCTCAAGAAAACTAGAAAGAAAACCCCAGATGACCCTTACAATAAGGGTTGTGAGTCCACAGGGGGTGGTGATGAATAGTCTTTAAGAGATGAAGAATTATTTCTTAAAGAAAGAAATGTCAGAAAAGAATTACGGGAATCTTTTGAAAGGATCAAGTAGCTGGAGGAACTGGTCAAAATGTATGAGAAAAGGGACAAGGAAAGAGAGGCAAAAATTTAGGAGTTAGAGGAAAAAGTCAATACTCATGGACAAGGAACAAAATTAGATATACTTGCAAAACTAGCAATAGTTGTAGGATGAAATAAGGAATTGGTAGCTAAGGAAAAGAGACCCCCTTATCACAAAAACCCCAACTTGTCATACAATCATGTCCCTGGGATATCAACTATGGAAAATTACTAAAAACTTTTCTAAACAAAGAGAGGAGTGGAAAAAATAAAAAGAAGCAATGATTGTAGAGCATACCCAGGCATTGGAGAGGAAAGATATTGAATTGAGAAGAGTAGTAGTTAGGATGGAAGAGGTAGCAGATAAAGCTACTCAATTGTTAAATGCAAACCTCCAGCCAGAACATATGCTTTGTTTTTATAGGAAAAGTTTTTAAGTTTTCAATTTAGTAAGTTGATTAGTAACAAACCAGTTGCTATGAGTGGAATAATGACTTTTCTAAAAGTTTTTGTTGATGCCACACCAGAAGAACATGATCAGTTATGTGAGTACTACTTGCATAACTATGTTGTGCCTAATGATACAGAATGGAACCCATTAGGTTTTGTGGGGGATTTATAATTAAGGGAACTTGCATCCTATTTCAAAAATGAGAAGTTGAGGGGTGAAATCATGCAAGCATATACATAGAGAGAAAAATCAATTGCTCTCCTAATAAGGAGAGAATCTAAAACCCCTAACTTAATCATTGGAGAATGGAAACAACTTCTAGATCATAAGGGTGTAGGTAGGATAATCATGAATTTGAGACTGCAGGATTATGAAAGAATGCAGCATTTAACTGGTGGACTCATCCACAATTGTTATCAATTTGTGTAAGATAGATGGAACAGTTTAACCCCTGAGTTGCAAAGAAAAGAGCCCCACTCAGTTCATATTTTTATGGCCATGTTTGAAAGAGTACAGAAATATATGGATATTGCCAGAGGATAGGGACTTGAATGGGTACCACTTACCTTACATCCGCCAATTCTTCTGTACCCAGTGCCACATTGGATAGGGAAGAAAAATGTGGAGTGTGAGAAGGCAGAGGTTACCAAGATGAAGAGACTGACATATCATAATGGCTTTTATTTGGAATAGGTTGAAGGAGTGGATGCTGTTACAGACCTCAAGGAAATTACTTTGCACTACAACCTCCAGTCCTAGTTGATTTGCTTGAGGACAAGAAAACGGGTAGTTGGGGAGAAATGATGGGTCTAGTTATTAGCTCATTTTCTTATGGTTTTATGCAAGTTCAAATACATTCTCAAACATTATCTTACACATATTTCTACATTATGCTATCTCTTATGTTCATTATGCAGACCTAAACCTGATTATTAAGTATATGGAAATATGGTTATAATATGATGGATATTGCATGATTATGTGTGGGAATGTATGGATTGTAAAGGATATTTGTACTTGATTATGGTTGTTAGTATTGTGTGCATGTATTTTGAACTAATTCTTGCAGCTGGAGAAGATAGATTGTAGCCGGCAACAACTGTAAGGCACAGCCTGCGGCCAAAGTGTTCCCAGACAGTAGAGCAGGAGAGGTTCTAAGATAAACTAAGCATAGCAACTAAAGTATGGAGACACTTGATGAAGATGGTTATGCATCATGATGACAATTAATAAATATGATTAAAAGGAGAGAATTATGTTGTGGATAGGAGTCTAACGTGACTAACTCAACCAGTCCACATTCCAGTTTTGTTGCAGCATGAGTCTCAATTTTATTTGGACTCTTCTTTCTTTCTTTTTTAGTTATTAGTTACTTGGCATTTATCACACTCATGTATGTATAGAGTGGTGATTTATGATTTCAATTAAGAGACCTTGTTCCAATAAACTCCCCCATGCCTATATGTATGGCTCAATGGTTGAGGTAGTTTAAGTTTTTCAAGTTTGAAGTAGATTATTCAATCGTTGATATAGTTACCAGATCTTTTCCAAGTAAATTACACAGACAATGCTTATGTTTTTATGATTAATGCATGAATAAAATATGCTAGCAAAATCTTATGTGATATTGTAAGGATTGTGCAATGAATGAATTGGAATTAGTATGATTGTGTCAATCTGAGGAACTAGATCTAAGTTAGATTAGTGAAGACAATCACTTGAGCAAGGGCCACTCAAGGTAATTGTCCCTCACTTCATTTCATGTATGTTATTTTTGTTATAACAGTCAATTCATAAATGCATTAGATTCTTCTAGATATTCTAGTTATTTAACTTGTACTTTGGAGTTTAGAGTGTATGGTAGATTATCAATATTAAATTAACCTTTAAGCATTCTTTTCTTGATAGAAAATAGTTACAGTCTTTTATTGTATGCACCCGTAGCAATAGTACCAGCATTACTTTCTTTATTGTTATACAATTTTGAGATTTCCTAGCAAGTGTAACAATTGTATTAGGATGAGTTAGGTAGTCTAAATCTTTGAAAGCACATACAGTGCCAATGCCATCACAAGCTTACTAGCCCTGGTTGATAATTCAATGAAGGTCTTTCCAAAGGTCCAAGTGGACTGCTCGGTTAGGTTTTTCCTCTAAATTGTGTGATTACCACCAAGTTTAATAGATATAGTAAGGACTCTACACCTCCAAACTTGAAAACAAGTTCCTCTCCTATCAGATCCTCTTTCATTCCTCCGGTACCCTTCATTGTGATAAGAATTATGACTCCTGTTATTTCTCCCTATGTGGTATGAATTACTATCCTTGTTTTTCTCCACATAACATCTTTTCTCTCTACATCTTGATCCATATCCTTTTTTCTCTCCAACACATGAATACTTCAATCTATACAATCTTTTGAACATACTATTGGAATTAGGGCAGACAACTAAGAGGGGGGATGAATTAGTTGTCTCAAAACTTTAACACTTGCTGCAATTAATTCTTTTCTACCATTTATTTACAGATCATTATTGTAACCATGAAGGCATGCATTAATAACACATGAGAAGAAACACAAATAACACACTTGACACCAAGATTTTTAACGTGGAAACCCAGTTAAGGGAAAACAACAGTGGAGGTTAGTCCACAAAGATTAATACCTTGTTAAAAGTATTACAAATGGGGAAGGCACATGCCTTCAGGCTCACTGCCCAAAGCTCACTGCTCAAAGAGGCTCACTGCCTATAGAAATTATTACAAGAAGATTACAAGGTGTTTAAACAGATGAATGGCATCTACCAATGCAAGAATTCAGTTTTGGCTAAGTACAAAACACTGATCTTACACACTTCATCCTTGCTCTGCCCTGTTTACTGTTCTGCCATAATCTAGTCCTCAAATCTCTTCTCCTTCATACTTCTTTTTTCCTTTTTCATACTTACTCCATCATCACACTATAGTCACACTCCAAAAGACTTGAATCCATCGAGTATATATATCCGCATCAAGAAATTCAATCAACTATAGTCAACTTCAAGGAAACTTAGAACTTTTATTAAGAACTCTACTCTATTGGCTAAATCCATGCACAAATAATAACGTGGACCAAAAAATTGTGTTCCCAGATCATCAATCATGTCAGCCAATACCACTGATTATCACTAATTTCTTATCCAACAACTTTTTTACATCTAGACCAAGATCAAATACTAGGTCATCATGTTCTTCTTCTGATTGTGCAGACTAACTAGAACCTGATACTCAAATCCTTATAACTTTTGACTCATTTATCACCGGAGGCTAAGATTTTGGATTTTGATAGTCCTGACAATCCTTATCACTTCTTCAGATCTGTGGCACACTGTGAATTACCACCAGAGAGATCTAGACTAAGATACTGGACCCTGTCACATGCTCTATTTCTGACATCTGGACTTAGACAAATCCTCACTCTGACTTCTGGTATGAACAAATCATGTAATGCGGATGTGTAGGATAGACTTAGTTGCCATCAATGACAACACCTGTCATATGTAGCAGTGTCTCTTGCCAACAATCTCCCCCTTTGGCATTGATGGCAACACTTAGTGAAAAATGACTAAGTGTTGGAACAGGTCCCCCTTACTAAGTATACTTATGCTTTGTTTTCCAATCCTCCCCCTTTGTTGAATTCCTCATTTTTCACTGCTCTTCACTCCCCCTTTGACATCAATGGCAAAGGGTGGAATCAGCAAACCAAAAAATACACAAAAAGAAAATTCTACATACCAGGGCGCATATGTACAAACAATCCTTAAGTCTTATTTACATATACTTGAGTACATCTCCAAAAATGTTCTTCAATTGTGCCAGCTCGCTATCCCAACTCTTCTTCATAGTGTTCAAAATTAAGATATGGCCACTGAATAGGAATGCTTGTGACTATGTTGTTCACAGGTCAATTGGGTCACTTGATTGAGCTGCAGCTTGGGCTTCGGTCAGAGCATTAAACATTGCTTCCATCTTGGGAGAAATTAGACCCTAGAGCTCACTCATCCTTGCCTCAATGTTCTCCTTTTCTTTTGTCAATCTCTTTATTTCTTCAATCAGGCTGATTGCCTGACTCTCCTTGTTTGCCACTGATGCTGACAGGATCAAAAGATTTGTATACACTAGATAGTTTCTGGTTAGATTCCTTTATTTTTTCTTCAATATCCTCTATACTTTTAGGACAAGATAGGAAAAATTTATATACATTTCCTCCTTTTGTAAAAGCATTTTGAATACTCTTTACACTGGCATCCAGCACCATTCTATCTACTCCAATCAACCCCTTTAGAGCATCAAATCTCTTATCATTGAATTTGTTTTGAACCTTGACTTCTGCAAACTTCTCTAGAGATTCAAAATGAGAACTTACCGAGCTTATTAGATTTTTCAATTGGCCGAATGGAGATGCCAAAGAATCCTTTTGAAAAGTGGGCATGATCTTCTCCAAAATTCCTGATGCTAGGCCAAGTAGCTCATTGTCTTCTATGTGAGACTTCAAAATGTCTTCTCTGGCTTTAGCTTGAGCAATGGAGGCCAACTTTATCTTTTTCACCAAAGATAAGGTATCAAAATTTACTGAACCTTGTATAATGTCTTGATCTTCTTCAATTTGTTTCTCTTTCCAAAATTTCCTTCATTGCTTCTGTAGTGTCTCTTTCCCAAAATGATGATGTATCTATTTGATCCTTACCGGTATTGTCAATTGGATTGTCCTGCTTGGGCTCTTCATCAACCTTTGCAATTTCTACTTCATTTTTATTTTTCTCCTTGGCCTTTTATGTTTCTTGGTCCTTTCCTTTTTCTACTTCATGTTCTTTATTCTTCAATGAATCATTTTCAATTTGATCATCTTCAATATTCATCTCTGTATCTTCTTTGCAAGATTAATCTGGAGGAGTTTGAATACCTCCTATATTATCAGTTTCATCTGGCATCCTTACATCTTCCTTGTTTACTACTTCTTCTTCTGGAACAGAGGAGTCATCTAACTCAATTTGCTACTCATTGATATTCAATTCTTCAACATCTAGAATTGAGGAGTCAATCCCATCATCAATCTCCTTTTCAACAATAGGAAGATTATGTCTTTTCAGTGCATTCAGAAGAATCTCCTTAGTATCTTTGACTATCTTTGACTATCTCATTTGTTTAACCAAGCATGAGTTTATTCATTCTCTTCTTACTCCTGAAGTCATCCTTTACTTCTTTGAATTTCATGTTCATCTGATCTAGAGTAATCTGAGGGCACAAATTTATCAACACATGCTCCCTAATCTCCATGTCTTTACCTTTTGCATTATCTTTTCTTAACTCCAGAATTTCTGCAAGACTTTTTGGAATTTCAGAAGTTATTTCAATCAAAGCCTTATTGTAGATGTTCAAATATTTGATTGTTGCTTCTTCTAGAACCCTCTTATCAGCATCACTATAATGATCAAAGAATTTAGTCATTGGCCTTAAGTTAGCATCTAATTTGATGATGTCATCCATAGAGATAGTAGTTTTTTCAACATATGTTTCAGTCTTTTGTCTCTTGCTTGCTCTTTTGCTTTTGGAGGGCTTCTCCTTAGACACCTTGGCTGCTCTTGTACCTAACGCCTTTAACTCTTTGACTTCAACATTAGAATTAGTTTCTTCTTCATCATTCTTCATGTTTTTGTATGTCTAGGAGGCCTTAGTTTTCACCCTTTTTCTTTCTTTTCCAGATGATTTGCCTTTCAGTTTCTCAAGTTTGTCAGGTTTTGGGGGAACAGGGGAAGCATCAGAGCTTCTAGTTTTTCTAGGCTGGCTAGAGGAGACTTCCGGAGCACTTCCTTCTTTCTTATCCTACTTCTCCTTCTCAGATTTTTCTATCCTTTCTCTGTTCTACCTCACAACTTCCTTAGTTATGCCAATACTTTCAACATACATCTCTACTTGTTTCTGAGCTTTCCTTTTGATTTCTGGTTTTCTAAGCTCAACATGCAATTTCAAACTTAGCTCCTTATATGTTCCAAACCTTTCAACTGTGGTAACCTTTGACTTGCTCAAAAGATGTTGAGCATACATATCTAATACTTGATCATCAACTTAATAACCCACAGGCATAATCCATACCGTTCTTGGTTCAACAGTTTCCATTAAGCACTGATCTGTATCTACCATAAAACATATTGTATCCTTTATTTTTCAACTATAGAAGAAGGAATTCCCTCCCTTGAATGCATCATTCTCTAAAAATTCTTGAAAAAAACCCAGAGAGTTGTCCTTTGAGCATTGGCATCTCCAATACTGTTCAAGTGCTCTCTTATATGAATAGCAATAGGTTTGTCACTGGTCCAACACATGCTTTTCTTTCCAGGTAACTCATTCATGAAATAGAAGAACAGACATAAGACCAGTGTACCATACTTGAAGGTGTTCTTCTTATCCTTCTTTACCTTATTCGTATTTTCCATTAGCTGGTTCTACAACAACTCGCACAAGTCATAGTCAACATTTTCTCTCAACATCTGATTAGCTACATAGATATATGTACCAGATACAAAATTTTCCTTGCTAGAATGATAAATCTTGTATCCAATCACCATTGAGGCAAACTTAATATCCGGATCAATAATATCATTGATAGTCATTGCCCTTTTGTCAAATCTTGAACCAGTAGAATCAATCATCATTTGATTCTTTATAGCCTTCAACATTGGCAGTCCATAGATGAATTTAACCCTGTCATGGCCTTGATGGCGTCCTTGGTGATTTTGAAAGGTTTCATTATCCATATAAACTCAGCATGCGTATGGCTTAGGACATACCAGACCCATTCATCTTCAATGAAGCATGGAAACCCTATAAATTGAATGAAATGTTTATCATGCAATGCCTTATACTCAGGTTTAAGACCACAAATTTCATTCCTCAGATGATTCTTAAATAAATCTACAAGCTTTGAGTCTCCAAATTCATATGTGCCAGCATGAATGTAGGCCCTAATATCCTCAACATGTAATACACCATACGGAACACTTGAAAATGGACCTAATGGGTTGACTTCTACTAATTTGTGTGGATGCTTCTTAAATTTGGGTCGAGACCTTTTAGTAATATCAACAACCAATGGTGTAGCCATTGCAAAAGATCACAAGTTCAAAGTTTCATAGAAAATACTTTTTTCTTCACAAAGTTAGGGTTAGTGGATGAATTCAATGGTTGCACCTCAAATCCTTGAAATCTTAGCTCGAGTACTCTTTTGCTTGCTTTCTTCAAATGCAAAGTGATCCAAATGTTTGAATTAATGACCTTTTATCCTCCACAAAACCTAATTTGTCATTGTAATAAATGCTTTTCCCTAATACATTTGGTTACATTGTTTTGCATATAGTCAATCTTCAATTACTTTGCAATTAGTCACATTAGCTTCTTTTCTTCTGGAATTAGCTTTAATAGATTTGCAATAGCCTTCCTTAACTTCATTCATTGTGCCAAATTCAGGCACTCATTTACTGGCTGGGGGAAGTAGATTTTTAAAACATCTCCCCCTGAGCCAGAGCTCCTAATTCAATTCCCTGAGGAATTATTAGCACCATATTCTGGTGTGGATCCATTATCAACATTCATTTCACCTTTCTTTACCCATGTTTTGCTCATTTCATTCTAGACCTCATTCACATTAACTTTACCCTTGCATTTGTCTTGTCTCTACATGTTTTGATTTAAGTTTATCAGACCTTTTCTATTATTCCTGCTTCTACAGAATATTACAATATGACCAAATCTATTGCAATTAAAGCACACAACATTTTTCTTATTTACTTGATTCCCTCTTGATCTACACTGATTGGCCATGTGTCCAAATCCATTGCATGTAAAACAGTAGCCATTAAAGGAATTGCCATTTTCTCTATTGTTAGAGTTATTCATTATCATACTTCTACATTCATTGGATCTATGACCATACCTCTTACAATTGAAGCATTGACCGGAGAAGGATGAACTACTCTGATTCACTCTGCTTCTGCATTGACTAGCTCTATGACCAAATTTACTGCACTTGAAACAATTTCCATTGAAAGATGGATACCTTTGAGCATTGGGTTATCTTACCGGAGGTCTTCTAGGATTCCTTCTATGATTTATTGCATCAGGATTTCTTTGACCGGATTCAGAGCTTTCACCTTTCTCAAATCCCAAACCATGCTTATCATCTGTCTTTTTCTGACTGTCAATCAACACCTCAAGTTTAGCTGAGCTTATCTTGAATTTCTCTTTATATTCATTTGCAACTTCTAGGTCATGTTTGAGAATGACAATTTGCCTTTCAAGTTCTTTTTTGTTGTCTCTACTTTCATGTAGATCAGACTCTAAATGGCCAGTAATTTTGTCCAATTTGTAGTATTCTTCTATTCTTTCTTTCAGAGTTTGTTTCAGGTCTTCTTCAGTCTTCTTTCTTTCCTCAATTTCTTTGGTTAACCTCATCACCCTAGATTCTATTTCATGTTTTAAAATATAAACTTCTTTTGCCAACTTCTCACATTCCTTTGTCTTCTTCTTTAGAGCCTCATCCATGTCATTATCTATATTATGATTTCCTAGTTGAAGAAGTAGCTCCTTTCTCTTTTCATTGGATTTGCTTAATTTCTCTTTTAAGGTCTCAATGAAGTATTTATCCTCTTTAAGGTTTCCTTGCAGTTCTTTGACATCTGCTCTGGACTGATCAAGATCTTCTAAAGCAAGTTTAAGTTGTTCCTAAAGATTGTATGAATCCATTCTAGTACCTTCCCAGATCTTCCTTAAGTTGTTAAACTTCTTTCAAGGAAATTGGCTCTGATACCAATTGTTGGAATTAGGGCAGACAACTGAGAGGGGGGGTGAATCAGTTGTCTCAAAACTTTAAAACTTGCTACAATTAATTATTTTCTATCACTTATTTATAGATCATTATTGTAACCATTAAGGCATGCATTAATAACACATGAGCAGAAACACAAATAACACACTTGACACCAAGATTTTTAATGTGGAAACCTGGTTAAGGGAAAACCATGGTGGAGGTTAGTCCACAAAGATTAATACCCTATTAAAAGTATTACAAATGGGGAAGGCACATGCCTTCAGGCTCACTGCCCAGAGCTCACTGCTCAAAGAGGCTCATTGCCTACATAAATGATTACAAGAAGATTACAAAGTGTTTGAATTGATGAATGGCATCTACCAATACAAGAATTCAGTTCTGACTAAGTACAGAATATTGATCTTACACACTTCATCCTTGCTCTACCTTGTTTACTATTCTGCCATAATCTGGTCCTCAGATCTCTTCTCCTTCACAGTTCTTTTTGACTTTTTTGCACTTACTCCATCATCACACCACAGTCACACTCCAAAAGACTTGAATCCATCGGCTATATATAACTGCATCAAGAAATTTAATCAACTGCAGTCGGCTTCAAGGAAACTTAGAACTTTTATTAAGAACTCCGCTCTGTCTGCTGAATCCATGCACAAATAATAACACAGACCAAAAACTTGTGTTCCTAGATCATCAATCATGTTGGGTAATACCACTAATTATCACTAATTACTTATCCAACAAATTTTCTGCATCTGGACCAAGATCAAATACTAGATCACCCTATTCTTCTTCTGATTGTGCAGACTAACTGGAACCTGATACTCAAATCCTTATAACTTTTAACTCCTTTATCACCGAAGGATAAGATTCTAGATTTTGATAGTCCTGACAATCCTTATCACTTCTTTAGATCTGCGGCACACTATGAATTACCACCGAAGAGATCCGGACTAAGATAATGGACCCTGTCACATGTTCTGTTTCTAACATCTGGACTTAGACAAATCCTCACTCTGACTTCTGGTATGAACAAATCATGTAATGTAGATGTGTAGGATAGACTTAGTTGCCACCAATGACAACACGTGTCATGGATAGAAGTGTCTCTTACTAACACATACAAGTAACCTGTTTCCATTTTGATCCATCAATCCATCCATAATCCATTTGCATATAATCTGTCATAGGCTTTCTCCTCCGCATTTTATTCCAACACATCTTTTCAAGGTGATTCCTTAATCCATAGAACTTACAAGGGTATATATTCCAACACAATTCCTTTTCATGTCCATGTCTATTACAATAAGAACAATGCATACCTTTCCTTCCCTAAGTTGATTTGTTTGAAATTGTGACAACATCCTTACCTCTAATATATCCAAGGCCTTCATTTCTTGATCTCATTACTAGCTCAATAGGCTCTGTAATCCCTTGCTAACACTTTCCCAATCCTTTTCCTTCATACCCCATTCTTTGCATGATTTTGAAACCAATACCATCACCAACAACTGCAGGTTCAATTACATAGTTATCTTCAATCTCACTTTCTAAAGAATCTTCTACAGCATCACACAAATCATTAGTATCACAAGAAATATCACAAAGTTTAGGCTTAAATCTTAGGCTTTCATTCTCTTCTCAGCATGCTACAAGTGACTTCTCTAACTGATTAACAATTTGTTCTTTCAATCCAGATATTTCACTCTCTTGTAAACTATTTTCCTTTCTCAACTTCTTCAAACTTTCCTCCAGATCTATGTTCCTCTTTTCAATCTTCCCAACCAACTTAAATCCTTCTTCCAATTCTTCAAAACTCTTTTTGACATACTCAAACATATTTAATTCTTCTTCTAATTCTTCATTCCTCCTTTTTACATCTTCTAATTCTTCTTTAAGAATATCACACTTGTATTCTCCTAGTTCCCTTATCTTCTCTATCAACTCTGAGTTATGCCTTTTGATTTCACACAATTCTTCTTCCAGAACATCCTTCTTGCATATTAGGTTTTCATTTTCTTTCTTCATTCTCTTTCCAATCTTCCCCATTGAAACAAATCTTACAAACAACTTAATGTCAAAAGCTTACCCAGATCTTTCTTGCCTTGATCTTTCTTCTACGGTGATTCTTGTTACACTTTAGGGTTTCACACTTTCTTCCAATAGTCTCTATCTTCCCAATAGATTTGCAACTAGTTCCAATAGATCTGCAACCAGCTCAACATATCAGATTTGCAACCAGCTCTGATACCACTTGATGCAATCAAGGTAGGAGGCTCCAATGAAGGACTGTCCATCCTTGCAACCTTAGACAACTAACATCATGATCATAACAAGATGTAACAACAAAATGAAATGATATATTCCCAAACACATGACACAAGATATATCTTGGAAAAAACCTCAAAGGGAAAAACCCAGCCTTCAAAGATCACTTCTCATTATATTATAATTTCAAAACCTCATTACATATGCCTCTAGGGCTTTTCATGTGCTAGGCCACAACCCAAGTTTACAAGAGATTCATACAATACAACTTCATGTCTTCTTTATTTTCCTTCTCAAACCTCTTCTCTATATCTTCTCCTACTCTCTACCATGTCTTATGCTTCTTCTCTGCTATCCTCTCTGGATCAAATTAATTCATCTTCTTGCTTCATATCTTAATACACCACATTGATGTCTTGTAATAGTCTTCTATTCTTCATTTATATCCTTTGCAAGCCTTCAAAACATTATCTTGTTGGCCTAATTGTAATGGCTAGTATGAAACGTGTAGAAACAAATAGATCAAACCTAAACACTTAGCACTTATCTGCAAATGATAGGAACTTGGTGCGGTTCTCCATGAAGGTTAGCTAGGTCCTAAACTACCTTGAGTAATGTTCCATTAGGCTTCACAAGTCACAGAATTGCTCCTCAAACCCATTAGGCCTCAACTGAACACTAACTGCTCTGCTCTATGAAACAAGTAATCTTCTGATAGAGATAACTTTCAAGAAACAAATCCAAATGACCTTAATTTTGGATATGATGAAGATGTTGATATGTAGATGCTAACTCCTACTCCACAAGCTCTGATATGCCAATGCAGTAGAATGTGGTAATCTCCAATGTCTCTCCCTGGTACTCTTCAACTCAACATTAACTATCTTAATTTACTTGAATGACTTCTGAATGCTCCAACATTAGCTGAGGGTGCATGGCTTGAAGACTCTGAAATATTGGCTGACACTTAAAGCATATTTGACTAAAAAATAAACAATGCAACAAACTAGCTAAGAAACCCATTGTTCCTACTAATAGTTAAACTGAGTAAATCATCTGTTAGTTACAACATGTTATTTGGGTGTGATCAAGGTGCCCCTGCTTTAGGAAAAGAGGTGTTTGAGGAGTACCTACATGTACATCCTATAAGTTTATTTTACTAGATTTTGATGGGGAAGAGGAACCTGAGGAATGTCCTTTAACCAATAAGTGACATGTAGTCTTGATGAGTTATCTATCTAAATAAGGATGTATTTATACCCAAAATAAACTATAATAAAGATGAGATTGTTTTGCACAAATATGAGTATTATGAATAGATTTAAAGATGAATTTTGAATTAATGAGATGCATTATTTTTTAATTATAATCTATAACTTAATACAAATATCAGGTGTGATATAGAGTATTATCATAGTTTAAACTCAAACAAATCTTGGAAATAGTTAGGGAGAGTCAAATATTTTTGAAAAACCAATGACTAAGATGGATCAGATATTGACCATGCTGAATGAAACCAAGGAAAGGCTTGGAAACCTGGATTAGGAAGTGAGGGGCCAAGATAGGCCTAAAGGAGAAAAATAGGACTCGCATGTAGGGGATGATGATTATGTCCATGAACCTAGTTCTCATAGTGAATGAAGGGAGAATGTTGATAAGAATAAGTCTCAAGAAGAAAGGAGAAATAGACTTGCCTTAGAGCTATCAAGAGATATGAAGGAAGTGATGCCAACCAAGTTTGATGGAACAATAAGTGGTGATGCTGTAGAAGCTTGGTTGATAGAAATGGAAAAGTATTTTGAGATCAAAAACTACTTTGAGATAACCAAGGCAGTATGGGGTGCCTATCAACTAGTAGATGAAGCATCCATGTGGTGGATGAACAAGAAAACAAAACTGAGCTTAACTTGGGATCAATTTGTGGTCATTTTGGATCAAATTGTGATTATTTTTAGCATCCAATTTGGATCATATGTAAGTAGGTCAGTTTGTAGAGCAGTAATGGTTCTATGGGAGTAGAAGAATGATTTTATAGATTTACACTTATAATACGTTATTGGACTCTACATTTGTGGTCTCTGGCTTCTTTTCCATTATTTGTCAGGAAGAATTTGGTTTAATAGATTTACACTTATAATACATTATTGGACTCTACAATTGCGGCCTCTGGCTTCTTTTCCATTCTTTGTTAGTAAGGATTGAAGACGGTGAGAGTATGAGTACTTTTACTACAATATGCAACTTTGTTCATAATTTTTTCATTTGTGAGGAGTGTCACCAACATTTCTCTGAAATGTGTTCAAGGTTTGAGGAAATCATTGTTGCATCATTTTGTTTATGTATTCTAGACATATAAAGAATGATTGCTAATACCATGTGTTCTTGTACTGGATGCTAATGAAATATCAGGGTTCAAGAACCTATGAAATCCCACAATGAGTTTGTTCTTTAGCTTTGGCGTGCACACATTGAGGTGATTGTTTGGCTTATGATTATGCAAAAATTTGTAGTTGCCTTTTTTGGCAAACAACTAAGAAAAGCAAGCATAATATAATCGCTTGATGTAGAGTAGAACATTAGAAAACTTCTAATTACATGATACATTTAGTGGAGATACTTGTTATCCCTTTTAAGAAATGTTTTCATTATCCCTTTTAAGAAACATCCCTTCATTTTGCTTTACACAGGTTTCCTGTGGAGGATCTATCAAAATGTAATTCAGGAATATCTAGAGGTTGGGGTACCTATGTTTATCTCTCCCTGGTCTAGAAATTTATACACGTACCTCATTGGAGTAACTTACATTTTTCCAATGTCTAATTAGAACTCTGTGTTAAATGGGTCTATACCCTAATCAGTTTCAGTTAAAACATTTCACATCCATGTTATCAATGCCTCTTCGCTAAACATCATCTGCCATCTGTTGGAAATATAATCTTGAGCGGTGGCCAACCAACCACATTTAATGGAGTGTCAGAAGAGATCCATTTTGGATCATTCCCCCCATTTGTCATGTCAAACATATGTTTCCCCAGTTATTGTTTTTGGAAGCTAAATAATTTTGGTTGGTGAATTTGAAAATGAGCGGCAGTTTTTGGTGAGAGCAAGAAAGACAAAAATGAAGAATGAACAGAGGCAATGTTCAGTAGAGAAGAATAGAAGAAGAAGTTAGCAGACAGAGGAAGAAGAAGAACCTGCAACAGCAAAGGATATTGTAGAGCTCCAGTGCTCCAAAAATATGTAGCAGCAACACAGAGCAGCACACAGAAAGCTTTGTTGCATCATGAACTAGGTAGTTTGTTGTATGAAGGAAATACAGAGTCATAGCTCTAATTTTTGTATGTAAACATTTTTTAATTTAATTTTTGAGTATGAATGAAATAGAAAATTATTCTACCTCCTTGTTGTCTCCTTAGTCTTTGTATTTTTGTCTTTGCCCACTTCAGTTGGGATTCCTTTTCCCAACAATTTGGTATCAAAGCCCTATGTTTTTTTGGGCATTCAGTTTTAAAGCCCTAGTTTTTTCCTAGGCATGCAATGATTGAACCCTAGCTTCTGGTTATTTAGGAAATCCCTAGTTTTCTGACAAATGAAGAAAAGCCCCAGATATTTTTCCTAGGTACTTGCATTTTCCCCCATTTAGCAAAATGTCAAGAGGAGAAAATAGGAGTTGGTAATAGCCACCTATGTTTGATGGTAAAAATTATGATGTCTGGGCAAAGAAAATGAAAACCAATTTAGTTGCAAATGATTTGTGGGAGTTAGTGGCAAATGGGTTCACAGATGTGACTAACCCAAATGCATATACAGGATTGAGCAATGCTCAAAAGAATCAGTTGAAGGAGACAATGAAAAATGACGCAAAATCCCTTATTTTGATTGAGGCAACCTTGACTGAGGCTATTTTTCCTAGAATAGCAGTAACTAGTTATGCAAAAGAAGCATGGGAAATATTGCAAAATAGTTAAAAGGGTACTAACAAGGTGAGATTAGTGAAGCTCTAGTTGCTAAGGAGAGATTTTGAGACCCTACAGATGAAGGATAGTGAGTTCATTTCAAATTTTCATACAAGGGTTTCCACCTTGGTTAACCAATTGAGAATAAATGGAGAATCAATGGAAGAGCAGAGGATTATAGAGAAAATCCTTAGAAGCTTGCCCTCTAGATTTGACCCAATGGTTATTTCCATAGAAGAAGTGAAGGACCTCTCAAAAATGATAGTTGATGAGTTGATAGGTTCTCTTCAAACCTATGAGCAGTGGCTAAACAGATCTGCTCCTTCCCTAGAGCAAGCCTTCAAAGACCAAGGAAATGTGAGAGGCAAGGGAAGAGGAAGAAATGGCAGAGGAAGAGGTCAAAGGGATAGAGGTAGAAGTAACTCAGGAAGAGGAGGCCAGCACCTCCCAATCAGACTTCTAAAACAAAAAGAACAGTAGCTCAAATCAGATGTATGATAAGAGCAATGTGCAGTGTTACTATTGTCACAAGTATGGTCACCATGCAAGTGAATGCAGGAAGAAACAATGTGACCAAGGGAGTCAAAATACAAATGTGGCAAATGAGAACAAGGTTGAAAATGAAAAATAGTCACAAGTGTTCATTGCATGCAATCATGCAGAACAGGTCAGCGCTGAAATATGGTATTTGGACAATGCATGTAGCAACCACATGAGTGGTAATAGAAATTTATTTGCCTCCATAGACAACAACATCAAGTCTGAAATCAAAATGAGGAACAATGAACAAGTTCCAGTTATGGGTAGAGGCATAGTGTGCATACAAACCAAGCATGGTGAAGAAAGACAAATCCATGACGTCTTTTATGTCCCAAGCATGAAGCACAACCTCTTGAGCATTGGATAGATGGTCCAAAATGGCTATAGAGTCATGATGGAGAAAGGGGAATGCATCATTTATGATAAGGATGGAAGTGTAAGGAAACAATAGGTGCAGAATAAAGCTTCCCTAATGTCAATTCAAAGGGGATAATGTAGACAGGTAACGTTTAATTCAAATACAAAGATGAACACACCAAAAAATATAGAATAAATATACAACATAACAGAGAACAACACCAGATGTATGTGGGAAAACACTTTCGGGTAAAAAACCCACCACCATAAGAGAGACAATCTTTATTTATAGTAAGCTTAGAAAGGTTACAATAAAGATCCCAGCCTTCTCGCTCCGGTATCAATTCTCAAATCATACACACAATTCACTTCCTCTGTACATCTATAGAATGAACAATTTGATCAAATCTTATCATCAACCACAGATGACCTCACCAATCTGTATAAATCACAATCTTCAAGAGAAAAACCATTTTGAACTTCTGCCCTAACTGTTCATTTCAACTAACCCAGCATCGCTATCTTCCAACCATCACATAACTATTTGTATTCATGTGAGACCTTTAGTCCCACATTCACCAGTTCAAGTTTGACATCCCGGTTTACATACACAAACACTCAGTAAGACTATCGTCTGCAATTTTGTTGCCGACGATGCCAATCTAAGCCTCATGGGAATAGCTCAAGCCATTGGAGACCACTCCACCATCCACACTGATGGTTCCTTGTCCCACCGATGCCCAAGCCTTCATCCTTCATCAGAGTAATAGAAGACCGTCAGAGTACCTACCACAGGCTCAGCCGATGGCCAACCTTATGCTGATAGACATAACACATATCGGTTGAACCTGTTGAACCATTGAACCTGATGAGTGAAGTTCAAGCCTTCAATATCACATATTTGTTGAACCATTGAACCTGTTGAACGAAGTTCAAGCCTTCAATATCACATATCGGTTGAACCTGTTGAACCATTGAACCTGACGAACGAAGTTCAAGCCTTTAATATCACATATCGGTTGAACCTATTGAACCATTGAACCTGAACTTGCTATGAACAAAACCAACAAATGAATGAGGTTCGAAGTAGTAACTTGAGACATTAGGTCTCTTCAATCTCCCACTTGTCGAAGAGATTACTGCTACCTCTTAATCCTCATACGATTACTGAGAATTATGGGCCCGAAGACCCATTTCATTTGAACACCATTTGAACTTGGTCGTGCTCACTAGTTTAGTCAAGGCATCTACAAAATTATCCAAAGTATCAACCTTTTCCAGCTTTACCTTTTTGTCTTCCACCATATCACGAACAAAGTGATATTGGACATCAATATGTTTTGTCCTAGCATGAAAAGTAGGATTTTTTGCCAAACAGATAGCACTTTGACTGTCACAATGAATTTGTATCTGCCCTGCATCAAAACTAACATCAGAACACAACCTCTTCAACCAAACGGCTTCTTGGCATGCACGAGTAGCTGCCATGTACTATGCCTCTATTGTGGACAAAGCAACTACAGCCTGCTGGTTGCTCATCCAACTGATAGCATCACCATTTAACGTGAATACATATCCACTGGTGGATCTTCTACTGTCAATATCCCCTACCCAATAAATATCAACATATCCCTGAATGCTGATAGATTTCTGAGATCCAATTGAGTTTCCATGATAGCAAATAGCATAGTCAAAAGTTCCCTTCAAATATCTCATGCCTCTCTTCACAGCATCCCAATGTGATCTGCCAAGATTTGCCATAAATCACCTCAAAACTCCCACTGACTCAGCAATGTCTGTTCTGGTACAGACCATTGTATACATTAAACTACCAACAGCACTTGCATAAGGCACTTTTTTCATGTCATCAATTTCATTCAAAGATTTCAGACAATCTTCAACAGATAGTTTCACTCCCTGCAAAACTGGAACAACTAACTGTTTGCAATTAGACATATTAAATTTATTAAGAACATTGGTAATATACTTGCTCTGGCTAAGCCAAAGCTTTCTACTAGATCTATCTCTTTTGATTTCCATTCCCAGAATGTACTTTGCTGTCGTCAGATCCTTCATTTCAAATTTCAACGATAACTAAGATTTTAAATCTGAGATCATCCCCTTACCATTACCAATGAATAACATGTCATCCACATATAGTGCAATTATAAGAATCTAATCACCATCAATTTTATAATAGACACAATAATCAGATTTAGATCTCACAAATCCCAAAGATAAAACATACGTATCAAATTTTTGATACCACATTCTAGGAGATTGCTTGTCTTTCTTCTTGCCTCTTTCCTTTGATCTACCTCGAATGGATAGGGCCTCTTTGGCCATCTCAGAAGATTTCCTCCGCATCTCTTTAGATAACAATGAGGCAAAAACTTCTTCAGTTTTAAACGTGGTTGTTGTACTTCCAATAGCCATCACAAGATGATCCTATGAGTTAGGTAAGGAACACAACAGAAGCATACTCCTCTTCTATTTTTACACCTGCAGAATTCAACTGTGCAACACTCATATTAAATGAGTTTAGATGGTCTACTACAGATGCTCCTTCATCCATCTTTAGAGAGTACAACTTCTTTCTGAGGAAAAGTTTATTCACCAAGGACTTGCCCTGATAAATATCTCCCAACTTCTTCCACAAAGCGTTTGTAGTCTTCTCCTCATGGACGTTCAATAGAACAGAATCTGCTAAACTTAATCTTATCAGTTCTTTGGCTTTCCTATCTTCCAGGTCCCAGTCTTCTTGCTTCAAGCCTGAAGGTTTAGTCCTAGACATAGCAACCCAAAGATCTCTGTCGACTAGCAAATCTTCAACCTTAAGCTTCCACAACTCAAAGTTTGTGCCATTGAACTTTTCAATGTCTACTTTTCCTGATGCACTTGCCATCTTATTTAACAAAATAGACCTCTACAGAACTCCCACTCATAGAACTAACACAAAAAACCCAACCTACCAACAAGGATAACGCAACTGGCCAGGCTCTGATACCACTTGTAAGGAAAGCACAGGTGCGGAATACAGCTTCCCTAATGTCAATTCAAAGGGGATAATGCAGACAGGTAACGTTTAATTCAAATACAAAGATGAACACACCAGAAAATATAGAATAAACATATAAGATAACAGAGAACAACACCAGATGTATGTGGGAAAACCCTTTCAGGTAAAAAACCCACCACCACAAGAGAGAATCTTTATTTACCGTAAGCTTAGAAGGTTACAATAAAGATCCTAGCCTTCTCGCTCGGGTATCAATTCTCAAATCATACACACAGTTCACTTCCTCTGTACATCTATAGAATGAACAATTTGATCGAATCTTATCATCAACCACAGACGACCTCACCAATCTATATATATCACATTCTTCAAGAGAAAACCATTTTGAACTTCTGCCCTAACTGTTCGTTTCAACTGACCCAGCATCGCTATCTTCCAACCGTCGCATAATTGTTCATATTCATGTGAGACCTTTAGTCCTGCATTCACTAGTTCAAGTTTGACGTCCCAGTTTACATACACGAACACTCAGTAAGACTATCATCAGCAATTTTGTTGCCGACAATGCCAGTCTAAGCCTCATCGGAATAGCTCAAGCTATCGGAGACCACTCCACCATCCACACTGATGGTTCCTTGTCCCACCGATGCCCTAGCCTTCATCCTTCATCGGAGTACCTACCACAGGCTCAACCGATGGCCAACCTTATGCCGATAGACATAACACATATCGGTTGAACCTGTTGAACCATTGAACCTGACGAGCGAAGTTCAAGCCTTCAATATCACATATCGGTTGAACTTATTGAACCATTGAACCTATTGAACAAAGTTCAAGCCTTCAATATCACATATCGGTTGAACCTGTTGAACCATTGCACCTGACAAACAAAGTTCAAGCCTTTAATATCACATATTGGTTGAACCTGTTGGACCATTGAACCTAAACTTGCTATGAACAAAACCAACAAATGAATGAGGTTCTAAGCAGTAACTTGAGACATTAGGTCTCTTCAATCTCCCACTTGTTGAAGAGATTACTACTACCTCTTAATCCTCATATGATTACTGAGAATTATGGGTCCGAAGACCCATTTCATCTGAATACCATTTGAACTTGGTCGTGCTCACTAGTTTAGTCAAGGCATCTGCAACATTATCCAAAGTATCAACCTTTTCCAGCTTTACCTTTTTGTCTTCCACCATATCATGAACAAAGTGATATTGGACATCAATATGTTTTGTCCTAGCATGAAAAGTAGGATTTTTTGCCAAACAAATAGCACTTTGACTGTCACAATGAATTTGTATCTGCCCTGCATCAAAACCAACATCAGAACATAACCTCTTCAACCAAATGGCTTCTTGGCATGCACGAGTAGCTACCATGTACTCTGCCTCTATTGTGGACAAAGCAACTACAGCCTACCGCTTGCTCATCCAACTGATAGCACCACCATTTACCGTGAATACATATCCACTCATGAATCTTCTACTATTAATATCCCCTGCCCAATCAGAATCAACATATCCTTGAATGTTGATAGATTTTTGAGATCCAACTGAGTTTCCATGATAGCAAATAGCATAGTCAGAAGTTCCCTTCAAATACCTCATACCTCTCTTCACAACATCCCAATGTGATCTGCCTGGCTTTGCCATAAATCAGCTCAAAACTCCCACTATCTTGGCAATGTCTGGTCTGGTATAGACCATTGCGTACATTAAACTACCAACAGCACTTGCATAAGGCACTTTTTTCATGTCATCAATTTCATTCGAAGATTCTGGACAATCTTCAACAAACAGTTTCATTCCCTGCAAAACTAGAACAACTAACTGTTTGCAATCAGATGTTAAATTTATTAAGAACATTGGTAATATACTTGCTCTGGCTGAGCCAAAGCTTTCTACTAGATCTATCCCTTTTGATTTCCATTCCCAGAATGTACTTCGCTGCCCCCAGATCCTTCATTTCAAATTTCAAGGACAACTGAGATTTTAAATCTGAGATCATCCCCTTACCATTGCCAATGAATAACATGTCATCCACACATAGTGCAATTATAAGAATCTGATCACCATCAGTTTTATAATAGACACAATGATCAGATTTATATCTCACAAATCCCAAAGATAAAACATACATATCAAATTTCTGATACCACATTCTGGGAGATTGCTTATCTTTCTTCTTGCCTCTTTCCTTTGATCTACCTCGAATGGACAGGGCCTCTTTGGCCATCTCAGAAGATTTCCTCTGCATCTCTTCAGATAACAGCGAGGCAACAACTTCTTCAGCTTTAAACGTGGTTGTTGTACTTCCAATAGCCATCACAAGATGATCCCATGAGTTAGGTAAGGAACACAACAAAAGCATACATCAGTCCTCTTTTATTTTTACACCTACAGAATTCAACTGTGCAACACTCATATTAAATGAGTTTAGATGGTCTGCTACAGATGCTCTTTCATCCATCTTCAGAGAGTACAACTTCTTTTTGAGGAAAATTTTATTCACCAAGGACTTGCCCTAATAAATATCTCCCAACTTCTTCCACAAAGCGTTTGCAGTCTTCTCCTCATGGACGTTCAATAGAACAGAATCTGCTAAACTTAATCTTATCAGTCCTCTGGCTTTCCTATCTTCCAGGGCCCAGTCTTCTTGCTTCATGCTTGAAGGTTTAGTCCCAAACACAGCAACCCAAAGATCTTTGTCGACCAGCAAATCTTCAACCTTAAGCTTCCACAACTCAAAGTTTGTGCCATTGAACTTTTCAATGTCTACTTTTGCTGATGCACTTACCATCTTATTTAACAAAATAGACCTCTACAGAACTCCCACTCACAGAACTAACACAAAAAACCCAACCTACCAACAAGGATAACACAACTGGCCAGGATCTGATACCACTTGTAAGGAAAGTACAGGTGCGGAATACAGCTTCCCTAATGTCAATTCAAAGGGGATAATGCAGACAGGTAATGTTTAATTCAAATACAAAGATGAACACACCAAAAAATATAGAATAAACATACAAGATAACAGAGAACAACACCAAATGTATGTGGGAAAACCCTTTCAGGTAAAAAACCCACCACCACAAGAGAGACAATCTTTATTTACAGTAACCTTAGAAAGGTTACAATAAAGATCCCATCCTTCTCACTCAAGTATTGATTCTCAAATCATACACAGTTCACTTCCTCTGTACATCTACAGAATGAACAATTTGATTGAATCTTATAATCAACCACAGATGACCTTACCAATCTGTATTTATCACATTCTTCAAGAGCAAAACCATTTTGAACTTATGCCCTAACTGTTCATTTCAACTGACCCAACATTGCTATCTTCCAACCGTCACATAACTGTTCGTATTCATGTGAGACCTTTAGTCCTGCATTCACTAGTTCAAGTTGGACATCCCAGTTTACATACACGAACACTCAGTAAGACTATTGTTGGTAATTTTGCTGCCGACGATGCCAGTCTAAGCCTCATTGGAATAGCTCAAGCCATCAGAGACCACTCCACCATCCACACCGATGGTTCCTTGTCCCACCGATGCCTAAGCCTTCACCCTTCATTGGAGTAACAGAAGACAGTCAGAGTACCTACCACAGGCTCAGCTGATGGCCAACCTTATGCCGATAGACATAACACATATCGGTTGAACCTGTTGAACCATTGAACTTGATGAGTGAAGTTCAAGCCTTCAATATCACATATCGGTTGAACCTGTTGAACCATTGAACCTATTGAATGAAGTTCAAGCCTTCAATATCACATATCGATTGAACCTGTTGAACCATTGAACCTGACGAATGAAGTTCAAGCCTTCAATATGACATATCAGTTGAACCTATTGAACCATTGAACCTGAACTTGCTATGAACAAAACCAATGAATGAATGAGGTTCCAAGAAGTAACTTGAGACATTAGGTCTCTTCAGGAAGCAAGAAGGTTATTATAGTAGTTCAAGTGACTAAGAACCAGATGTTTTCCCTCAAAATACAAATCACATAACAGTCAACAGCCCTATAGTAGTCATAGTCATCAAAGACCCATCAAAGTTTTAGTATTTGAGGTATGGGCATTTAAGTTATTCTAGTTTAAGTCTTTTAGCTAGAAAATACATGGTTAGGGGCCTACCAACAGTTGTAGAGCCCGATGGAAAGTGTGAAGCATGCATCCTAAGTAAACAACATAGGCAACCCTTTCAATTAGGGTATTCTAGGAGAGCAAGAGCACCATTAGAGCTGGTGCATTCAGATTTGTGTGGTCCCATGAAGACCCCAACCCTAGGTGGCAATGTTTATTTCATGACATTCATAGATGACTATAGTAGAAAAACCTGGGTGTATTTTTTGAAGAACAAATCAGAAGCATTTGAAAAGTTTAAAGGAGTTTAAGGCCTTGGCTGAGAAGCAAAGTGGCCACTATATCAAAGTCCTCAGAACGGACAAAGGGGGAGACTACATCTTGAAAGAGTTTATGATTTTTTGCAAATATGAAGGCATTCAGAAATAGTTTATAGCCTGATATACTCCACAGCAAAATGGAGTGGCTTAAAGGAAAAATAAAACCATCACAGAGATGGTAGAAAGCATGTTGAAGGCAAAAGGTTTGTCAAATGATTATTGGGGTGAAGTTGTAGCAACAGTAGTCCACATATTGAATAGGTGCCCTACAAAGGTTGTTCATGATAGGATTCCACAAGAAGCATGGACAAAATGTAAATGGAGTGTTGAGCACTTGAGAATATTTGGTTGTGTGGCATATGCACTCATGCCAAAAGAGAAGAGGTAGAAATTTGATAACAAAGGTGAAAAATGCATTTTCATAGGCTATAGTGAAGAGTCAAAAGCCTACAGATTGTATAATCCCATCACTAAGAAAGTGGTGATCAGTAGGGATGTTGAATTCATTGAAAATGAATCATGGGATGGAATGGTGGACAACAACATGGGTATTTCTATCACAATACCCTTTGAGGATGAAGAAGCTCTAGAAGGTAGGTGTGCCGAAACTCTACAGTAAGGTAATAGTTCAAAAAGTAGGAGCTCCAAAAATTTTCAACACAGCAGCAGCTCCAGAAATTTTCAGCAAAGCAATTGCTCCAGAAATTTACAATAGAGTGAAAATTCCAGCGCTCAGTCTTCTTCATCAATCTAGCAGTCAAGCAGCTCCAGAAATTCTGACCCTACGGTTGCATCTTTGATGCCATGAAGGACAAGAAGCATGAGGGAAATTTATGACAACACAAGGTTTGTTGATTTTGATGAGAATTTAAATCTTGCATTGTTTTCCTATAGTGATCCAATGTATTTTGAGGAAGCCATGAAAGAGGAAAAATGGTGTAAGGCCATGGATGAAGAGTTGGACACTATAGAGAGAAACAAGACATGGGAGCTCATTGATTTACCCAAGGGGAAATCAGTCATTGGAGTGAAGCGGGTCTATAAGACCAAATGCACTACTGATGGTAAGGTTGAGAGGTATAAAGCAAGGCTAGTAGTTAAGGGTTACAAATAGCATCCTGGAAGAGACTACGATGAGACATATGACCAGTTGCAAGGATGGAAATAGTGCAAGCAGTCCTAGCAATTGTAGCCCAGCACAAATGGAAAGTATTTCAGATGGATGTAAAGTCAACCTTCTTGAATGGAGTACTGAAAGAAGAGGTGTATGTGGAGCAGCCACCTGGCTATGAAGTCCTAGGACATGAAGATAAAGTGTATAGGCTCTGGAAAGCTCTTTATGAGCTTAAACAAGCACCACGGGCATGGTACAGTAGAATTGATTCGTAACTTCTGAGCAATGGCTTTAGCAAAAGTGGTAGTGAGCCCACATTCTACATCAAGGCAGCCAATGGTGAGATTCTTATTGTTGTTTTGTATGTAGATGACTTGATTTTCACAGGGAATAGTGATATTTTCATTACTGATTTCAAAGAGGCAATGAAAAATGAGTTTGAAATGATAGACCTAGGTTTGCTAAAATATTTCCTAGGCATATAGGTCCAACAAATAGAGCATGGCATCTTCATTTCACAAACTAATTATGCTAAACAAATCTTGAAAAGACTTAGAATGTTGGACAGCAAACCTGCCCCAACCCCAACAACCACAGGTTTGAAATTAAGCAAAGAGGACAGTAATAGTGATGTTAATGTTGAGCAAGATTGCACCCATTATGCAAAAATGTGAATCTCAGCAATCCCGTGTAACATGGAATCAAAATCAGGCTGTGGGTGACCTATGGTGAGCTTGAACCTCCGGATTATGGGTTGGTTCCCTTGTAATATTCAATGGATTTATAACTTGATATGAAAAAGGTTTGAAGGATCTATTAAAAGCACTAAAATTGTAATCTAAAGTGTGGTGATACACCTAATTTTTTATGGAAAACTGACAATCTAACTCACAATAGATCTCAAAAAATCTATCCACACAAACCACTTTTGGCAATTTGACCACAAATAATTCTAAGGGAGGCTAGAAATGATTTTCTTCTTGAAGGAAAAAAGGGTTTTCACAACATAAAAGAAAATTACTCCAATTGCACAGCCTAAGACCTGTGATTTTCAATGCTATTTAATACATGCAAGTACAAATGAGACAATGATTTTAAAGGTTCTGATGTTCAAACACAGTAAAATCTCATCAAATCAATCACAAAAGCTGCATTAATGGAAAGGTAGACACTTGATTCAGCTAAAAAATAAAGGAACAATTGCATAAAAAGATAAAGTATAGAACCTGTAACCTGATGTAATCTCTATAAAACTGCAAAGTATGAGCTACAAAACCTTTTTTCTCTCTCAAAGTGTAAAGAGAAAAAAAGGCAAGAACTAGAAAAGCATAAGCTTTTCTTACAATATATAATGTGCTCTCTCCAAGAGACCTAAAAGTTCAACTACAGTCAACTGCCTCTAAAAATAAGTTCTCAAAACTGATCCATGAGAAAACAAGAAATTCCCTAAAAAGAAGGGCTATAACTGTCCCAAATTAAGCAAAAATAGCTCCAAATTGCTCTCCTAATATGTTTGACCAAGAAGTTGACCAAACTCTCCAATTTTGACCAAAAAGCCATGTAAAAAGCTCAAAAAGACTTCAATTAACTATATCCTTCAATTTTGCATGATCTTGAGACATGTGAGCAAATAATAAAGTAATTTTTGCATGATTACTTTATTATTAGTTATAATTTTTCCTATCTTCTTGATTTTACAACTTGTGACAAAATAATAAAGTAATTTATAATTACATTATTTTATTACTTGTTTACATTTTTCTAGTTGCAAAATCATGCAATTTTGGATATATTTGCCCTTTAGAAGATTAAAAAGCAAAAATAACCCCTTATGTCTCCCTTTGGACTTACATGATTATATTAATGCATCAATGATGACACCAATATTAAATCGAACCTTCATGCATGCAAAAAGGAAAAATATCTCTATTTTTACCATCCTTATGTCTCCCATGCAAAAACATATTAAATCATGCAAAACACCTTATAACTCCCTTGCAATACCTTATCTCTCCTTTGCATCATATGTAAAAATGCCTTATAGCTCCCTTTGCATGCCTAATGTAATACATTACATCCATACCTTATTACTCATTATGCACATTATGCATTTCATACCATCATACTTTATACCCCACCCTTTGACTTCAAACTTCACCTCATAACTTAGCAAAAATTGATATAAGGCATTTGGCCTTAACTCTTGATTATTGTTTTGACTTTTGAATAAATTGAAAAGACAAAATAAGTCATGCCCTCACAGGCCCCTGTGGCATCATAAGGTTTGATTATTAGGTTTTTAAGACTTTTAAAAGTCTTGACCACAATGCAAAATGGATAATAATGATTTCATTTGATTGAAGTCAAAAAGAACTCCATGACCTCAGCTAGGGCATCGAGCAAAAGGAAAGTAAAACCTAATTTTTTACTTGTCATTTTCATTTGTCTCTTCTCTACCTCTCGAGTTGCCACCATGGTTGCCTAGGGTTTGAAGCATTCTTCATTATTCTTTGCAATTTCTATGGTTTCTTTATGGTTTTCTTCTGAATCTTCGACAGGAATTCGAAGGTGAGCATACTTATCATAGTTTGAAACATTTTCTTTGACTTTTTATTGCATAAAAAGGCCTACAGGCTATAGCCATTGAAGTAATCTCCTTCTTTTTTCACTTCTATTTTTATCTTCTCATTGTATATGCTTTGCTCTTGGTATTTTGTTCTTCATGGCAACTGTTCCTGAGTTTTAAGAGCTCTAAAAAGGTGACATACCTGTGGCTTGTAGCTATCTTTCTTCCTCTCTGCAATTTCTACAAGGTAACATGCCTCTTTTATCTTACACCATTCAGGATTTTTGACTATGTATCTGCATATGTGATGAGGGTTTTGAAAAAGACTATGTGGGTTTGTCATCTTTTGAAAGAAAAGAATCTTCTAGGCCACGACCATGCTCATTCTGCATACATTTAGCACTTTATTTTGTCCACTGTTGAAAAAAAAAGAAACTTGACCCATAGCAAAAGGCAACTCCTGTTGAAAAAAGTATTCTGGTTCTTTTCTACAAAAAAGGAGAAAATGAGCTCTCTACATTTGTCATAACAGGACAAGAGTTTGAAGTAAATTTTGTGGGTTTTACATATTTTGAAGAAACCCCTGCAATAGGTCACAGCCATCTTCACTGTATAAATGAAATCTCTGTATTTGTTTATTTGGTTCTTGAAACCCTTGTAAAAATGAAAAATGAACACTATTTTTTCCTCAGTCTTTGCTACACAAAAAGATATAAGGGTTTGAAACTATTATTGTCTTTTTGTAGCAGTAGTTAATTGGGTTTTTCATATTTTGAAGAAAAAATGTATTGTTTCTGGCTGCGGCCTCCTTCTTCTATGTATTTGTAAAGCATACAAAACCTTTGTTCTTCTTCTATGTATTACTTCTCCTTTTTCACTTTGTATAGGTTTTAAAATATTTTAAAGGAAACCCTTATCATGGTTTCAGCCTAAGCACTCATTGTGAAAGGTGAAATGTGGATTAATCAATAACAATAATAAACCCAATACATCAATGAAATATGAAGGAAAAGGAGATTAAAAACAATAACAAGATACTTACAACCTTTACCTTATGCCTTCCATTGTTTGCCTATCTATTCTTGATCTTGATAATGATGAAGCCCTCAGAAGCGTATGCTTCCTTCCTTGTTGAAGATGACAAGAATAGAATGGCTATGATACTTGCTTGTATTTGAAGATGAACTTCAAACACAAATGTGAGTGGATGATAATGAAGTGCTATGGAGATGAAGGGTACCAAAGGCACGCTAGATTTCCTACAGCATAAGTTTACTCAAACGATGGATATGAAATAAAGAAGAAGAGGGTTGTATTTATAGAGTTGTGTGGGATAAGATCAATGGTTAAGAAGAAATGAGAAGATCAACGGAGGAGGATATTTGAGGAACGTGCAACAAATGGAAGAAGGACATGTGTCATTCAAAAAGAAGTTATGTTGAGTTAACTGCTTTCTTGATGAGGATGAGTTTTGTTTTGTCTTAAATTAGAATTTATTTTTCTAATTTAAGAGCAAAGTTGCCTTAAAATTGCTTTAACTCAGCTTTTTCTTTTTGTATGACAAGAAGAATATATTTTTAGAAGATAAGAAGGATTTTTGAAGATAAGAAAGCATAATTAAATAAATAGATTTATTTAATTATTTGTAGATAATTTGGAGGAAAATAAAATATTAAATATATTTTATTTTGTGGAGATTTAAGATTTTATTTAAATAAAATTGTATTTTATTTAAATTTAGAGGAATAAAAGATTTTGATTTAATTATTTAGAAGAATGAAGTTGATGTCGATGAATTTAATTAATTAAATAAATGTAATTTATTTAATAATATGAGAGGAGATGAATCAAATAAATAAATATATTTATTTATTTATTGATAGAGGAATGTGAAAATGAAATAAATATTTAAAATATTTATTTAAGTAGAGTCATGTAATTTTTAGGTGTATACATTTTGCCCCTCTTTGATGCAATGTGTTTTATCACGTTGTTTCAAAGAATAAGAATTTTTGATAGTGATACATGCCCTAGTTTGCCCCTGGTATAAGATTAACAACAGGATGCCCCCTCGGGAGATTGGATAGGAAGAAGGCAGAAGGTGTGAGATGGACAATCTCATGAAGAAGAAGGTGAAAAGTAGGTTAGGATGGAGAAAAATGGGATATGGTTCAGAGAAACAAACATGGGAAGTAGTCGCAGTTGTCATACAGTCAGATATGGTTCACTTGCTATAAATAGGAGTTGGGTCCACAAGTTCTATTCATTTGCACACTTGTCCTTAGTTGATTGGTCTTTTGAGAGCTTAGGAGAGCATGGCAGCCAGAGAGATGGATATTTCATGTGAGAAGCACCGATTTGAGTGAGTCTGACGGTTCAATCGGCCAGCAGAGGCAGGACCCCCAGTATGTAGTTCGTCAAAACTCACTAAAAGTCATTTATTAGGCTCATTAATGGCTAGGGAAAAATACTAGGATAGATGTGCCGAACTATTGTTCGGCACATATGATAGTTTGGTGCATATAGGCTCTGAATTGGCGCATCCATTTCGGAATGGCACATGTGACATAATAAGCGGCACATGTGCCAAAACAGTGCATAAATGTCAAAGGGCAACGCATTCACGATGAAGCAACGCATGTGATATGGATCGGTGCATTTTCCACCTGGATTGGCCCATTTGCACTAGGAAAATCAATTGACTTAACGAAATTAACCCAATTGGCACCTTGATCGATGCGTCAATTGATAAGTGATCTCTGAGATTACCGAGAATCTAGTCAAGAGATGATATGTTGTTTTGATTAATTTGATATGTTAAGTCATTGATATGATAGTTTGATTGCTTTGAGTAGGCTTTCTTGGATATGGATTTCTTTGATGTTACTCTTGGTTTGGCTTCAGGAGGATATTCAGGATATCCTTACGTCACGAGAGCAGTTCCCGTTGCCATTGTTGCAGTAGTATATGTTGACTGAGATAGATCATGAGGCTTGATGAGTGTCAAGTTGCACTCATGAAATACATCTTTTTGCCTCTCTTTTTCTCCTTCCTAAGTCCATCTTTCCTAATGTCTGCACCCAAATAAGCTAGCAAGATCATTCTATTTTATGATTAATTGAGATAGATTACTTAAGATTACAATTACTGATTGAGTGACTAATGTGCATGGAATTGATGGAAAAATGTAGAAACTTCTCTCTTTTTGAATCAACAGGTGTAGATGCTAGGAGCAGCAATTTTGTGCATCACCAGAGATAGTTTTCAATGATCTCTGGAGACAATAATAGAGGACCATGACACCTAAAGTTTTGAAGAATGAGGAAAGACTCTCCGGAGCTCTGCGGGAGTCTAGAGCATCTCTGGAGCTGAACAGAGAAAGCTACAGACATATCTCTAGAGCTGCAGACAAGACAGTTATCTCCGGTGCCTCCTGAGAGTAGGGCATATTTCCAGCATAAGCTGTTGACCAGACACTCTCAGCAGTGATCATAATACCCCTCATTTCACTCAAATCATCACCTGAGTGGTGAGGGGTCATCTTTAGTTAAACTGCTAGAGTTTTATCTTTTTCAAAGTTTTTACATGAGTTACGATGGAACTGATTCAATACCCTTATTTTTAGGGCCTCGATGCCCAAATGTATTAAGACTCAAACTTAGATTCTGAGTGGACTTCTGTTCCACTCGAGTCTACTTTTATTTGCATGATTTTCTTTCATAGTTAAACAGCTAGTATAATAAAGAGATGGATGTCATCTCATAGAAGAACTGATAGATAAGATAAGTGTTAAGTCAGAACTCACTTTCATATATACTTGTAGAAACAGCAGAAGAAATACAATGATTGAATTATTCTAACTCTCAAAAAATCTTAGTTCTGTGTTAGCAATATTTTCATGAATGCAGAGTGAATGAATTGGATTGAATCTAGTTGTGATCTTCTGTGCTGATTTCTTACTGTAGCCTTCATCCCCAAGGGTGTGGAGCAAGGGCCCACTGTCACCACTAAGGCAGGAGGCTAGTACCATTGTTTATTGCTTCAACTTTTTATTATGAAAATATTTACTGCTTTTAATAGATAGATGCAAGTTACTATTTTTTTGCTTTGAGTACATTTCCTGTTTTATTTTGTTTTTCCAGCATTCATTAAATTTATTCAGCAAGTAGATAGATTAATTGTGATAGTGCTTCTAGATTAAACTGTGTATGTTTTTGCTTCAACGTTTCGAATCACACTCAGTGATCCATCATCATCATTCTCTTCATGATGATGGATCACTGAGTGTGATCCGAAACGTTGAAGCAAAAACATACACAGTTTAATCCAGAAGCACTATCACAATTATTTCATGGACTATGGAAAACTCATGCCTGCTAAAGTAGATAGATTAATCTTTTCGAATTGTAGAAGCTATTAATATTAGCTAGAAACTGGTAACTGTAGAATCCCTAGTTGTAGACAGACGAGGACACAGCCCTGGATTTTTGACATCTGAAAATAGATTAAATGATGAGGTACAATGACACCTTGTCATTTTTGGCGCCATTGCTGGGGATTTCTTGTGTTAATTAGAGAAACTAAGTTAAAATAGTTTTTAGGATAGATCTATATGGTTAGAGCTAGAGACTTGAAAGGAAGATATATAAAGCAGACACCCCAACAACAAACCATAGGGGAAAGTAGTGGGGTGGTACAAGATCTTGTTGAAGAGAGAAACCTAGAGCCTACTTTGGAACCTGCACCTTAAAACAATAATCCCTTAGATCCTCCAAATACTCCACTTGCCAATTATATCTAGGAATTAGAACAAAGTTTCAGGCACATCCTTTAATAGAACTTAATTTCCTAGAACCTCTGGGAGAAGAACTAGTACTAAACATGGAAAATGATAATCATGGGGAAGAGGAAAATAAGGCTCCAAGAACCTTCTCATATCCTATTGTTTTGGCTGCTGGAGACAATGCTCCTATGAAGAACATCTCACCAGCACACCTGCCAAATTTTAGAGGACTTTCTTCTAAGGATCCAGATCAGTTCTTGTTTGAATTCAAAGTAGTCTACCAGACTTATGATTATGGATCAGATAACCAAAAACTCAAACTGTTCCCTTCAACTCTGAAAGATTCTGATGAGATGGTTTATGGGTTTACCTCAGAATTCTATCTGTTCTTGGGATCAGATGGAAATAGAGTTTTTGGAAAAATATCAAGATTACTGCAGATCCAGTAATAAAAATGAAGAATTGTTTAAAATTAGGCAGGGGGAGGAAGAATCCTTAGAGGACTATGTGGATAGGTTTTACTTCACCTTGAGAAGGTATGGTAACCCAGTAGATCACTCATTGGCCAGAACCCTATTTATAAAAGGGTTGGATAAAGAATCAAAATAGGCACATGACCTAATGGGAAAAGGGAACATCAACAAAATGGAAATACCTGATATACAAGAACTCTGTAGGAACTATTCTAGAACCCAAGATGGAGTGAGGTCATCCAAAACTTTTAAAGGGAAGAATGAAATAGGATAGTTGATGGAGGAGATTGCAAATCTAAAAATAGACATTTTGGTCTAGTTAAATACCACATTGGATGGGATTTAGGCAAAACTAGAACAACTGATCAAAACAGAGCAACTGAACCACTCTCCATCTATCGTCCTAGGTGTAGAAACAAACATCTGTTGAGAGAATGCCCTTTGGACAAATCAAATATTTGTCAGATCTGTGATAAGGAACATCCTACCAGTCAATGTAGTCAACTTCCAGTCTTGAAAAGATTGAGTAAGAAAAATGCTGTAATAGAAGAGGAATTGAACTATGTGGGACAAAAACAAGCTAGGAATTTTCCTTGTAATCAGTATCCAAACCAGCCTTCTTACAGGGGTCCTTCTAATTGGGGAAATAATCAGTGGAATCTAACTTGGCATGGGCCTCAAAATAATCCTCCTTGGGGACAGCAGGATTGGCAAAATCAGCCTTGGGGAAATCAACAGTGGCCACCATAGTTTGGATCACAAAACATGCAACCTCAATGGGGTTCTCAACAGGGCTATAATCAACAATACCAAGGACAACCTAGACGTTTCCAACCTCAACAACAAGCTTTACTAACTGGACCCTCCAACACACAAGGTCAATCACAAAATGAACCAGTTAGCCAACCACCTTTACCAGCTCAACCTATACCAAACCCACAAAATAAACAGGGAGTAGCTGTTTACATGACAGAGCAAGAAAATTTGGCTGGAATTAATGCTATATATTCAGATAATCTCCAACTGCGTTCTGGGACAGCAGTCCCAAGACCATCCCCTCCAACTATAGTTGAAGTAACCAATGATGAGGAACTTGAAAATTCATCCACTCAACCCCCGGAGGAGATTACTAATGAAAAAGTACTAAAAGAATCATCCTTGGACAACTCTGGAATTGCTCCTAAAAGACTGACTCCGGAGAACGTTCTTGAACACAATTCTAACAAGAGCTCTGGAGATACTCCAGAGATGGAAAAACTAGCACCATACCCAGAATGGCTTAAACAGAATGTTCCCCAGAAAAAGATCTTACAAAAACAAATCCAAACCAACATGGAATCAGAACTTTTACGAGAAATCAAGCAACTAAACATTGAAATTCCTCTCCTCCAGGCAATCAGAGATGTTCCAGAACTAAATCAGTTAATTAAACAACATTGTATCAAAAGGCAGGGTAGGAAGAAAAACTTTCCCTCCACAATACAGGTGGAAGGAAAAGTAGTAGATCTATTGATGGGAGAAATTCTCCTCCCAAAATATGGAGACCCTGGAAACCCTATCATAACTATTTTCATCTCAGGAGTAGAAATTTCAAATGTTCTGGTTGATTTGGGAGCAGCAATTAATGTGATGACAGTCCACACAATGGACAAATTAGCTCTATCAGGTATCCAATCCACAACTACAATTCTTCAACTTGCTAACCAGTTAGTAGCTGTTCCAAAAGGAGTAATCACTAATGTACCAGTTGTGATAGATTCATGGGAATTTCTAGTGGACTTCCTGATACTAGAACCTAGAAACCAGAGAAATGCTTATCCACTGATCTTAGGAAGACCATGGCTGGCTATAGCAGCAGCATCTATTGATTGTCAAACTGGGGATATGGTCATTTCTAATGGGATAGATTTAAATAAAATATCTTTGTATCCTCCAGCTAAACCATCAATACATTATACAGGAAGAGTATGGGTGGATGAGCTAGAGAACAATGACAACAGTGCATCAATAGCTATGGTAACCATCAAGGAACATCTGGGAGAATTAGAAGAAGAAGTATACTATGATACAATAGAAGACTTCACTCACATCCTAATCAATAAGGATATGATGGAACTCGCCCAAGATCTTAAGAGAGAACTTCTTACTTCAACTCATTATACTCTCGCCAACATCATTCCTTGTGGGGAAACCTTTTATAGAGACTTAGCCACTTTCCACATGTTGCTTCCACATTCTTGTCCTCTCAATAACATGACTCTAATGTATGGATTAAATACATCTATGGATCAAATCACAAAACAGGTCATGATTTTACCAGGGAAAACACTTAATATCAATACTTAGTTAACAGCCAATTAGGAAGAAAAACTCATCCAACTTCTGATTTCTCATTCAACATCTTTTGCTTGGGAATACTAAGATATGAAAGGCATACCTCCTGAAATCTGTACCCATCATATATACACTGAGGATATTAAACCTGTCAGACAACCCCAAAGAAGATTGAGTCCTGTTTTAAAGGACATTGTCAAAACTGAAATAGAAAAATTACTTCAAGCAGGGTTCATATATCTAATCTCAGACAGTTAATGGGTCTCACCCCTTGTCATAGTACCTAAAAAGAATGGGAAATGGAGGGTGTGTATTGATTATAGAGAACTCAACAAGGCCACAAAAAAGGACTACTTTCCCTTACCATTCATTGACCAAGTTCTGGACAACCTTACTGGGAGAAAGTATTTTTCTTTTCTCGATGGATTCAGTGGGTATAATCAAATTCAAGTAGCACCTAAAGACCAGGACAAAACCACCTTCACATGCTCTTGGGGAACCTTTGCTTACAAAGTTCTTCCCTTTGGGCTATGCAATGCCCAAGCTACATTTCAGAGACTGGTTTTAGCTATTTTTGCTGAACTAGCTAATGAATGCATGGAGGTCTATATGGATGACTTTACTGTGTATGGGGATAATTTTGAGGAAGCTCTCACAAACCTTGAGAAAGTACTGAAATGCTGTGAGAAAAATCAATTATCCCTTAGCCATGAAAAGTGCTTCATGATGGTGGAGGAAGGAATTGTTTTGGGACACCATATTTCAGAGAAAGGGATCAAAGTGGATCAAAACAAGATGGAGGTGATCACACAGTTGCCTTCACCCAAAAATCAGACAGATGTTAGAAGTTTTCTGGGTCATGCAGGCTACTACAGGAGGTTCATAGAAAATTTCAGCAGAATAGTTGTCCCCCTATTTACCCTGCTTAACAAAGACATAAAATTTCTGTGGACAGAAGAATGTCAATCAGCATTTGAAACCTTGAAAGAGAAGCTTACTATCACACCAATTTTAAGAGGACCAAATTGGACTTTGCAATTTCACATACAAACTGATGCTTCAAATGAGTCCATTGGGGCAGTTTTAGGACAAAAGGAGGAAGGAGAAAGTATGCATGCCATTTATTACATCAGCAAAAACCTTACCTCTGCAGAAAGAAACTAGACAACAACTGAAAAAGAATTCTTGGCAGTCATCTATGCTATAAACAAATTTAGGCATTACATCACTGGATATAAGATATTTGTACACACTGATCATACAGCCATCAAATACCTAATGAATAAACCAGTAGTGGGTGCAAGGATCATCAGGTGGTTATTGCTATTGCAGGATTTGATATTACCATAGTTGATAATCTAGGAAAGTTTAATTTGGTTGCTGATCTTCTGTCAAGATTGCATACAGGAGGAGAAAACCAACCAGTGGAGGACAAGTTCCCAGATGAACATCTTTTTTCTATATCCTCTACTGCACCTTGGTTTGCTGACATAGCTAATCTTTTAGCTACAGGCTTGTATCCATCCCATTTTACTTCAAAACAAAGAAAACGTTTGGTTAAAGAAAGTTTATCTTACAAATGGTTGAATGGTTTACTATTTAAATGTGGTCCTGATTTCATTCTATGCAGGTGTTTAAAGGATAATGAGATTTTTGATGTGTTGAGAGCATGTCACGATGAACCATCTAGTGGCCATTACTCCTTCCACAGGACAATCCACAAGATCCTTGGAGCTGGTTACTACTGGCCCTCTCTTCATAAAGAACAAAGAAGTATGTGCAACACTATGACTAGTGCCAAAGGATGGGATGGCCAACCTTTACCCAGGAGATGTTACTACATCCTCAAGTCATGATGGAACCATTTGAGTAGTGGGGTCTAGACTTTGTGGGACAAATTTCACCGCCATCATCAAGCAAGGAGTACATTCTAGTATGCACAAACTATGTTACTAAGTGGGCTGAGGTTCAAGCATTACAGTTTGCAAGAGAAGAGAAAGTTGCAAATTTCCTTTACAATAAGATTTTCTTAAGATTTGGAGCCCCAAGATCAATAGTTTCAGACAGAGGACCTCAGTTTACTTCACAGGTAATCAAGGCATTCACAGATTTATATCAAGTCAGGCACAGGAAATCTTCACCTTACCATCCTCAAGCAAATGGACAGGTAGAAGTAACTAATAGGAAACTTGAAAATATTCTAACAAGGATAGTAGCAATGAAGAGAAAAGATTGGGCTAGAAGATTACCTGAAGCAGTTTGGGCTTACAATACCACTTGGAAGTCCAGAACGAAGTTCTCATCATATGAATTGGTTTATGGGAAAAAGCCTATATTGTCTATAGAATTTGAACTCTAGACACTTAAAACTATATTGGATATGGGTCTGTCATTGTCTATAACTTAGTAGAACATAATTCTTCAACTCAATGAGTTGGATGAAATTCAGATAGAAGCCATTCAGCAAACAGAACTGGTTCAGTACCAAAGGAAGTAATGGCATGATCAACACATCAACAGGAGGATATTTCAACAAGGTGATTGGGTTCTTCTTTATGATTCTAAATTCAAAGAGTTCAAGGGGAAATTACAAACTCACTGAATGGGTCCTTATCAAATAAAGGAAGTGTTTGAAAATGAAACTGTATCATTGCAACCTATTGATGGAAGCACAGACACATTTCTAGTAAATGGTCATCGAATCAGGCTCTACAAAAGACCTACTAAAGAGGAGTTTTTGAATGATTTGTGTTTTGATATAGGGGATACCTCCTCTATCAAAGTGTTGGATTGAAAAAAAAAAGAGGAAGGTTGAAAACCAGCAAATGGCTGCCTTCTAAAAAAAAAGGGAAGGTTGAAAACCAGCAAATGGCGGCCTTCTAAAAAAAGAGAGAAAAAAAATTAGAGAAAGATAGAAAACCAGCAAATGGCTGTCTTTCTCGACCAAGGGAGTTGAAAACCAGTAAATGGCGGTTCCCTTCTTCAAGACAGTTGAACATAATTGAGCTCCAGAGATGATCAGGCACTTCTCAACCCAGATGCACCTCCAGCGCTTCTCAAACCAGGAGCGCCTCCGACGCTTTCCAACTAGGAGCACCTCTAGCGCTTTCCAACTAGGAGTACCTCTGATGCTCTGTCAATAAAGGAGTTAATTTCAATAATAGGGGAGGGGACCCACCTCTCCAGGCAGTAAAGTAGACACATCACATGATGAAGTCATCATGACTCATCCTCTATTTTATCATGAAAGAATAAATTTAATTGGCACGAACATCATTTGTAGGAGTATTCAAAGCTGGCGCTAACATCACCTGAGGAACGTGGATTCTTGAATCACTCCGTGAAATGATTGTAGGTCACATACCAATGGAGTAGTGGATGTCATCTCCAGCCACCAAAGGCTATTCATGTGCCACGACGCATGCAGCCTCCAGCAATGATGCAGCATCTCTGTCGTGTACATCGCCCTCATCATTAAAACTAATCCAGGTAATTCTATCTTTAATTAATCATTATTAGCAACTATCTTGTCTTTCTATTTTTGGGTGCCACCACTATGCCACGTCCTCCTGCCATCATCTTCTTTCCTAAATTCACACATGTCGCCATCTATGTTGTACTGCCACCTTACCTCTAGAGTGTCCTATCATTCTGTCTCATTTATGACTGCCTTGATACTCTAATTGATTTGCATAAGCCTAAGCTAAAAAACAAAACACTCCTCATTAGAACCTCTAAAGTACCTTGAAGAACAGAGCAATTGAACAGTCCTTCAAAGCCCATAGAGCAACTGAGCAGTCCTTTGGAGTCTATAGAGCAATTTGAACAGTAATTAAGAGCCTACTAAGATAGGAGGAAAGGATAGACTGCAGATTGAGGAGGTGAGGAATAAGCACAGAAGGAGGAATCAATTCAGCAATGGGAGTCAAGAAGAAGTCTAAGCTAGAAAGTACTGTGAGTCTTCTATGGGATGCAGCTGTAGCAAACATTCTAAGAGCTGCAGAATGGTTAGACTTCCTAGAAAAATTTGAAGGGTTTCAGGAAGATATTGAGGATGAATTCCTCAGGAATTTAAGGGACAACTAGACAACTGTCAGAGGAGTACAAATCAATTTCTCCTCAACCACTATCAGCCACATTTCTGGACTTCCCAAACAAGGTGAGAGGTTTTACCACTTGAAAACCTTATACACTGATTTGATTAAAAATTTCTCTGTTCATGGTGAACCTGGTATTCAATTACATTCGAATAAAAATGAAGTCAAAAGAATTCTGACATCCACACTCCCAAACCCTTGGACATCTGTTGCCACCTGGTTAATGAAATACTTTACTTGTGATGGTCAATTCTCTCTAGTTTTAGGACCAATCATGAAAATGCTAATTTTTCTAAGACATGGAAATAGACACCCTGAGTATAGCATAAATATTTCCAATTTCCTGTATTCTGCCATCAAGGAAACTACAGAGAAATATCAGCAGAATAAGGGACCCATGAAACACCATGGTCTCATCTTTCTAATAGTTAAGCACCACTTCCTGTCTCAAGCCAATGGGGAGGAATTATGGCAACACTTTCTTGAGCAGAGTCCCTAGGTCAGAGAACTAGAGATGGCACAGCGAGGAGGTGAGAGTTCTCCTACTCACCAAGATGAGGAAACTGAGCCTTCAACCTCCTCCATAGATGTTCATAGAGGAAAGAAGCCCTCACAAGAGACCACTTCATCTGCAGCCTCTGTTCCTGACAAAAAGAAGAAAGGCAAAGAAATTGTGGAACCTATTCCTAAACAAACCCTCTATATGACTCAATCAGTTAGGAGAAAGATGACTCTAACTGAGGAATCTTGCCCTAAGGAATTAATAGATGGAAGGTTAGGACAGAGAATAGAGAGAACCTGGTGGACTGAAGAGCCATCTCATGATTCAGATGAGATCCCTCTAGTCAGGAAGAGGAAACAAAGAGAAATTTCTCCAGCACCATCTGTTCATCTAGAGTCAAGCCCAATTTTAGAACCATCATGTGCTCCAGAGACAGAACACATACAAACTTATACTATTTCCTCAAACTCTGAGGAAGAGAGACCTACTCCGGAGGCACCTGCCCCACCTTTGCTCCAGAGAAGAAAAAGGAAGAGATAGCTCTCACAAGCTAAAAAAGATACTGTCCTGCTCACTGAGGTACTCCTGGAATTGAGAACATGTGAATATAAGGCTGGGCCTTCATTGGTGCCAGCAGAAGCAAAGGAACCCTAAGAGGATCCTCAAGATAGGCAGTCTGAAGAAGAAGAAACATGGCAAATGGATATAGTGGGCAGAGTAGGGAAGATGGCCATGGAAAACCCTGATGATCAGCTAGCAACCACAGAAATAGAAGTAGAAGTAGAAACCTTCTCTCATCCCTCTGATCAAGAGGATGTAGAAATTCTAAAAGAACAACAATTGATGGAAGAAATTAAAAATTTAAAGAGATTTCTCTGGGGAAAGAATGTGATTATTACTAACCTCAAGAAGGTCAGAGTAGAGGTGGAAATGGAGCAAAAACAAACCATTGCAAATCTCCAAACAGAACTCCAAAGAAAGGATAAGATCATCCAAGAGAAAGAGGCCTAAAGAGTTGAGAAAGAAGCAGAGTTGGAGGCACAGAAAATTGAGGCAGCCAAATTGGTAGAAGAAAAAGAGAAAGAAGCAACACAGAGTATTTCTGAGCTCACCATGGCTAGAGACAATAGCCTCACAATAATGGCCGAACTAATTGAGAAAGTACAAATCCAGGATAGATAGTTAACTTGGGCTAATAGCAGACTAGATGACCAGGAAGAATATATTCAAGAATTGGCTGGCCCAAGAGAAACCAATAAGTAGGAAATACAAACAGATGCCTATGTGGGTCCAATCCCCATTGACATTCCCAAAGCCCTGTTCCATTGGGAGAAGAGGTGCAAAGAATATGAGGCTTCCAAGCCTATGTTGCAAATACTAAGGGCAATCACTGCCAAAACAAAAAGAATAGCAACTTTGGAAGGCAAAATCATTAAAATGGCCTCCCTTTCTTTAGAAATTCTATCCTGCAGACCTCCAGGTGCCAGCTATTCTATGTTCTTACAGGAAAGGGTACTGCAAAGGAAACTCTCTTTAGTCCTATCTGACCTGGTTGAAGATATAGAGACAGTAGGAGGATTCATGACAGCTTATACAAGAAGTAATGATGAGGACAAAAACTTCCTATTTGAATTATACCTGCATAGATTCTGTGTTAATGACATAACCTTCATTTTTAATCATTTTGTGGGGGAATACCAGCTTAAGGCATTTATGTCTCTAATGAGGAATCACCAGATCTGGAATGAAAGGATGGAAGATCATCTTCAGAAAGATTGAAAAATAGATCTCTTCATCAGGAAGGAATGTCCCAATCCTAATGCTTTTATGATTCACTTCAGGTCCCTTATCTATCATCCTAATAGTAAAAACAAAATTTTTCCATTATACCTAAAAAGTTTGCAGGAATGCTCCATCGATTTTGGTCTTTTTATAATCAATTCAGCAAATCCAGTACTTGCTGTAACAAAAAAGAGATGGAATATTTTGACCCCGGAGTAGAAACTGAGAGAGGCGGTCACCCCTGCAAACTTGAGATTATTCATGAGAAAGGCAAAGTTGATATCCAAACTGATGGATAAACTTAAGTAGGAATGGATAGGTGGATGGTTCAGGCCCCCTCTAATAATTGAACCACTCCCTGTCTGGGCAGAATAGATGGAAGATGAAAAATTGTAGGACTAGATGAAGTAGGTTGATGAGTACAGAGGCAATGGTAATATCAATAGAACAACTTGGACCACCTATGCCCAGGATTATAGCCTGACTGACAAGTTGCTTCACTAGAACAAATCCAGAATTTGAGAAGCGGGAGGACCTACCAAACCTTAGGTATGGGGGGATGATGAGTGTCAAGTTGCACTCATGAAATACATCTTTTTGCCTCTCTTTTTCTCCTTCCTAAGTCCATCTTTCCTAATGTCTGCACCCAAATAAACTAGCAAGATCGTTCTATTTTATGATTAATTGAGATAGATTACTTAAGATTACAATTTCTGATTGAGTGACTAATGTGCATGGAATTGATGGAAAAATGCAGAAACTTCTCTCTTTTTTAATCAACAGGTGTAGATGCCATGAGCAACAATTTTGTGCATCTCTGAAGATAGTTTTCAATGATCTCTAGAGACAATACCAGAGGACCATGCCACCTAAAGTTTTGAAGAATGAGGAAAGACTCTACGAAGCTCTGTAAGAGTCTGGAGCATCTCCGGAGCTGAACAGAGAAAGCTACAAACATATCTCCAGAGCTGCAAACAGGAACAATTATCTCCGGTGCCTCCTGAGAGCAGGGCATATTTCCAGCATAAGTTGTCGACCAGACACTCTCAACAGTGATCATAATACCCCTCATTTCACTCAAATCATCACTTGAGTGGTGAGGGGTCATCTTTAGTTAAACTACTAGAGTTTTATCTTTTTCAAAGTTTTTGCATGAGTTACGATGGAACTGATTCAATACCCTTATTTTCAGGGCCTCGATGCCCAAATATATTAAGACTCAAACTTAGATTCTGAGTGGACTTTTGTTCCACTCAAGTATACTTTTATTTGCATGATTTTGTTTCATAGTTAAATAGCTAGTGTAATAAAGAGATGGATGTCATCTCATAGAAGAACTAATAGATAAGATAAGTGTTAAGTCAACACTCACTTTCATATATACTTGTAGAAACAGCAGAAGAAATACAATGATTGAATTATTCTGACTCTCAAAAAATCTCAGTTCTATGTTAGCAATATTTTCATGAATGTAGAGTGAATGAATTGGATTAAATCTAGTTGTGATCTTCTTCTGTGTTGATTTCTTACTATAGCCTTCAACCCCAAGGGTGTGGAGCAAGGGCCCACTCTCACCACTAAGGCAAGAGGCTAGTACCATTGTTTATTGCTTCATCTTTTTATTATGAAAGTATTTACTACTTTTAATATATAGATGCAAGTTACTATTTTTTTTGCTTTGAGTAAATTTCTTGTTTTATTCTATTTTTCCTGCATTCATTAAATTTATTAAGCAAGTAGATAGATTAATCTTTTCAAATTGTAGAAGATGTTAAGATTAGCTAGAAACTGGTAACTGTAGAATCCCTAGTTACAGACAGCTGAGGACACAACCCTAGATTTTTAACATCTGAAAACAAATTAAATGATGAGGTACAACAACACCTTGTTAAGGCTCTAGGTGCGATGGGTTTGCATTATGTTTGCTTCATGCCTGAGGTTCATGCGAATTAGGCTATGTTGATGGCAATGGTAGAGCGATTCCACAACGAGAATGGTACATTCCATCTTCCGACGGGGGAGATGGCAGTCACTTTTGAGGATGTGTACTAGATTCTACACCTCCCTATTCAGGGAGAGTTGGTCGAGTACGAGTCACAGTAGGATTTTGGATTAGCCAAGTGCAGATGGGTATTTAATGACCCAAAGTTGGTGGAGCAGGTGATTTCGTGGCAGGACATTCATGACTGTTATGACTACTTCCTAGGCATGGTGACAGGATTGATTGGTGGCATAGTATGCCCCGATAGGAGGTCACATGGCTACCCAATTAGCTAGGGGATGGTGCTAGAGAGAATGATCATGGATGGGACCTAATATGCGTGGGGTGTGTGTGTGCTTGCACACTTGTACAGAGATATGCACCAGGTGGTTTATCACAGAGGAGCCAGTTTGTCTGCGGGTGTGTCACTCTTGCAGTTTTGGTTGTGGGAGCACATAGCTATCACATGGATGAAGTGTCTATTTCATAGGTAGAGGGGTGAGCCCTATAGTTATGGTTATGCAGGTGTGATTTCCTAGCACAAGATGGGAAAGATGGAGTACTGGAGATATGCATTTGATAATGTAGATCTAGTTGTCTGGCGTCCATACTTAGACTGTGAGGTATGGGATGATGAGGTAGACGAGCTTCCATACTATTTCTAGACTCGATGGCTCATTGGCTAGATGAGATATATATTAGAGTGACAGATTGTGAGTAGGGTGCAGAGACAGTTTGGCAGAGTTCAGGGTAAACCATAGAGATAGGCACGATTCGCTAGGACCCATGCAGAGAGATTCAGGTGGGGTCCCTTGGCATCATACGAGGAGGCCTTGAAAAATTTTCAGCAGATTCCTCATGGATCTTGGTCCATGAGGAGGGACATAGTGGATGCTGGCATGATGCCAGACTACGAGGAGTGGTTTTCAGGGCATCCATTCCCCAAATACTCAGGGCCCGGAGAGTTAGCTCCTCGTATAGATGAGGATGATTCAGATGACAAGGGTACAGCCGGTAGGAGGAGGGGAGGACGGAGGAGCAGGAGAGGGGGTCAGGGGGATGATGGAGGAGGAGGAGGAGATGGAGGAGGTGGTGGCCGACCTAGGTAGAGGAGGAGGTCCGAGGAGGGTCCTTCAGGTCAGTAGGCAGTTGTATAGCTGCAGGCAGTTGTATAGGTGTAGGTACAGGGGCCAGTACAGCTGGTGGCAGCACAACAGAGGTAGATGTCACCACCACAGCAGGTGGCACAATAGCAAGTACAGGGGCAAGTGCCAACACAATAGGCTCCACAGCCTGATTTATAGCAGCAGGCCATTGCGATGCTACAAGGTCAGATTAGGCAGCTGAGGGCTCATCTGAGAGTAGCGGAGTCTTGGAGAGATGCAAACATAGGATGGATATCAGAGATATCTAGAGAGAGACGCAGCCTTGGCCAGTGCAAGGGCGATGAGGGCAGAGAGGGATGCAGCAGTGACAGCTATGGGTACAGATGGTACCTCTAGCTTTTTGGTATCATAGGTGCAGTAGGCACAAACATAGTTATCCCATATTCAGAGTGAGCTAGCTAGAGTGCAAGCTCAGGCTTAGTATTACAAAGGTATGTATCATGGGGCAGTGTCAGTGGATCAGCATGCGCCCAGTTTTAGGAGCCAATCTGTGGCATCCCAGAGGGCAAGTGGGTCTCGATCTGTGGGATCAGTGAGGGGTCCCTTGTAGTTAGGGGGAGATAGAGGAGAGGGCAGCGTAGGGAGCAGTACTCCATGGCAGCAGGGTTAGCCAGACCTGGACACTTGTACCATTTTTGAGTTGATATACACATTTTTGATGGCTGAGATGGCTTGTATATGTATTATTTTTTTACCCCGAGACATGTATCACTATTTTTTGTACCTTGTATACATTTTTATGATGACTCTAAGAGATTTGGACAGATATTTTTGACATTTTGTACATTTGGACATAGTTTTACACTCTATATGATGGTGTAGTTATTGATGTTCTACATGCATATGTTCTATTTTGATATGTTATGGATGCAATCTATCATGTGATGTTCTTGTATATTTGATGCATACTAGATGGATTTGGGATGATTTGATATGTGAATGCAAATGTGACATGTTATGGATGTGATTATGCAGCTCTAAATGTATTTTGTTTATGTTTTTGGTTTTTGATGAGATATATGGATGCACATGTATGTGCATGATCTAGTGCACTTTATTATGTATGCAAATGATGTAATCATGTAAATGACTATCTCATGTGATATGATATGCTATCTATGCTATGTTTTTGATATGTCCAAATGTACTCAATTGACCCAGGCGATGATGTAGAGAGGTGGAAAAGAAGAAATGAAGAAATACAGGTTTTCATTTGATATACTGCAGGATTTATTTATTGCATAGATGATATGGACTTTTGGATATGGGATGGATGTGGATTGTCATCTTGATATTTGCAAGTCTTTTGCTTTCATCATTGGGCACTTTTTGGTATTTTTCACTTTTTGAAATGTTGTAAGAAAATACAAGCATCTAGGTATAATTAGACCGAGATGACCTGAGTATTCCTTACATGGATTTTGATATAGCAATTTGATACAAGCATCTAGTCAAACTTGAATCTAGATGACCTGAGTACTTCTTGCATTTCAACAGACAAGGATTGCCCCTTTTCATGTTTAGACCTTGGAGTCCTCAATGATCTTTTGCTGATCATGTCGTTAGACAAAAGTCATTACACTACTAAAGTTTAATCCACAAGCAGTAGACAAAGAAAAATATTATGCCCCCATCATAGCATCTCTAGCTTTTGGCATCCTTGAGTAGCATAGGAAGACATAATGACAAAATTCAAGACCTTGTAAGTTAACCTATTCACAAAACATTCTTGCATTAGATGTGTTCTTTTGCCATAATTGATAGAGAATTAGTTTGAGTATTTTCAGTATGGTGCTCTGTTTTGGACAGGTTGATGTTTTGCATTAAGATTTTTTGCTTTGGGAACTTGTTGTGCTTGCTTGTCTAGCGAAAGGTATCACCATCCTTTATTGGTATCCTCTTGGAAAATGTGGCATTCAAAAATCCAAATCCGCAACCAAGTCGAGGAGTTGTCCCCAGTTTAGACAAGGATCAACTTATTATGGGCGAGACGACAACAGATATGTATAGACGGACCCTAATGGACTGACCTAGTGCCTCGGGGGCTTATTGCTAAATGGCCTTGCCTACATGACAACGCAAAGGCAACGTAGTTCTGGGTGAGCCTAATGGACCTAAGACCTAGGCAATGGTAATGATGCAGAAAATGGCATGGATAGCAGGACAGATGACACCAGATAGAAAGGAAGGGGAGTGGAGCGGAGCCTCGGGGGCGCATTGAGAATGGCCTTGCCTACGTGATAACTCAGAGGTGACATAGCTCGACAATAGTTCAAAGGACTGGTTCAAGATGAACGATATGATGGACACAAGAGACATGAGGTCACATAGATGGAGGAAGTGGTTTGTCGCAGATAACGCCTATTTACCAGGTTTTCACCACATACTTTTATTTACATGGGAGCTAAAAGTACACACAACGCCTGTTTGCCAGGTTTTCATCATGGTACCTATCCAAGGTGCCTATTTGCCAGGTTTTCACCAGAGGACGATTTTTTTGTTATTCTTCCATTTTTTTTGACTTTTTTTTTGGTTCTATTTTTGATCATTTTTCAATTTTTTTGGATTTTTTCAGGACTCCCTTACATTGGGGTTTTTAGGTATAGAACTTGCGGAGGTACATGTTGTTGATAGGATCATCAAACAGTTCACCTTCAGATGTAGCCAATTGATATGCCCTCGAATCCATAGGCTACAATGATGACATAGGGACCCAGCCAGTTAAGTTCAAACTTGCCTTTCTTTTCTCTATCTTGCTGATTTCTGGGATTTTCTCTGATGACTAGGTCACCAACTTGGAATACTCAGGGCTTTGCCCTATGGTTATAGCTTCTGGACATTCGTTGTTGATAAGCTTTTAGGTGGTTAAAGGCCTGTTGCCTTCTCTCTTCGAGCAGCTCTAATTCTTGAAGTCTAGACACTCTGTACTCTTCATCAGATATAAGGCCTTTTAACAAAACTCGCAAGGATGGGATCTCAACTTCAATGGGTAAGATAGCTTCAGATCCATACACTAGGGAGTATGGTGTTGCACCTGTGGGTGTGCAGATGCTTGTATGATAGGCCCACAATGCGGGATTCAGTTGGACATGCCAATCTCGACTGGCATCATTGACAGTCTTCTTTAGGATTTTCAAAATAGTTTTATTTGATGCCTCAACTTGGCCGTTGCCTTGGGGGTAATAGGGGGTTGAAAAGTGGTGCTGGATATGGAATTTCTTGCATAGTTCCTTGACATCTTGATTTTTGAAAGGTCATCCATTATCCATGATAATGGACAAAGGGATACCGTAGCGACAAATGATATAGTTCAAGATAAACGAGGCAATATGCTTGCCTGTGATATTGGCTAGAGGCATGGCTTCAATCCACTTCGTGAAGTACTCGGTGGCAGTGATTATGAATTTATGGCCACTGGATGAAGATGGGTGAATCTTTCCCACTAAATCAAGTCCCCATTGATAGAAAGGCCAAGGAGTCATTAATGGTTGTAGCTCCTGTGCTGGTGCATGTATTAGGTTTCCATGGATTTGGCACTTTTCACACTTCTTTACAAAATGATAGGAATCTTGTTCCATTGTTGGCTAGTAGTATCCCATGCGTATGAGTTTCTTGGCTAGGGTAGGGCCACTGGAGTGGGTCCCGCATATGCTGTCATGTACTTCACTCAGGGCGGTTTGATATTCCTCACTATTGAGACATCTAAGGAGAGTACCATCAAGACCTCTGCAATATAGGGTATTGGCAACAATGGTATACAGGGATGCCTGACAAATGAAGGTTTGTTTCTGGTTACTGGAGAGATCGAGTGGGAGGGTACTCTTTAAGATGGGCAAATATTTTTCCATAGAGGGGGGAATCGGCTCCAACAATGTGGCAATTTAGGGGTGTCATATGCAAGATAGGATACTGGCTCTACCAAGAACTCATAACATGATTGATTATCTAGAATATCAAGGAGAGATGCAATCATGGCCATGGCGTCTGCAACTTTATTATCAATCCTTGGTATCTATTCAAAAGAGATTTTGATGAAGTATTCTTTGAAATCATCTACCATCTTTTTGTAAGGGATTAATTTTTCATCTTTTGTCTGGTAGTCATCATTTACTTGATTTATGACCAGTTGTGAGTCACCATACACCTAAAGTTCTTGGATATTCCATTCAACTGCTAGCTTGATACCAATGACAAGGGCTTCATACTCTACCACATTGTTAGTGCAGGGAAAGAGTAGTCTGTATGATTTAGGAATGGTGTCACTGCTAGGTGTGATCAACAAGATACATGTTCCTGATCCATGTTGATTGTATGATCCATCAAAGTACATTTTCCAGATTGTTGTGGATATGTGAAATATTGATTCGTCTAGAAATTCAAAGCTCAAAGGGCTATCATCTATTAGGGGTACATCTACCAGTTGATCTACAAGTACTTGGCCTTTTATTGCTTTTCTATCTACATATTCGATATCGAACTCGCTAAGAAGCATGACCCATTTAGATAATCTACCTGTTAAGGCTACCTTGTTGAGTAGGTACTTGAGTGGATCAATCTTTGCTACTAATTTGATAGAATGTGACAACATGTAATGTCTCCACTTTTGTGAGGTGAAGACTACAGCAAGACATGCTCTTTCAATTGGTGTGTACTATAGTTCATATCCAACAAGTGTTCGACTGATATAGTAGATTGCTTGTTCTTTTCCATCATAGTTTTGTTGTGTGAGGAGAGCTTCTAGAGCTGTAGGTGTAGCCGAGATATATAGTAGCAGAGGTTTACCCTGAATTGGTGGCATCAATACAGGTGGCTTCATGAGATACTCTTTTAACTACTAAAATGCCTGTTCACATGAATCATTCCATTTGAAAGGGACATTCTTATGTAGGAGGTGGGAAAATGGGTGGCACTCGTCTGCCAATTGAGAAATGAACCTTCTGATAGATTGCAGTTTTCCCTGTAGAGACCTTAGCTGAGTGAGATTCTTAGGATGTGGCATTTCCATGATGGCCTTCACTTTAGCTAGATTGACTTCTATTCCATTAGCAGATACTATGTATCCAAGTAGCTTTCCTAAGGTAACTCCAAACAAGCACTTCTTTGGATTGAGGTGCACATTAAACTTTTCCAGTCTATTGAAGATTTTGTCTAGTACTGCTAGGTGTCCTCTTGTGAGTGATTTTGCTAGAATGTCATCAACATAGTCTTCCATTATAGTGTGCATCATGTTGTGGAAGATTGTGGTCATGGCTCTCTGATATGTTGCACCAGCATTTTTCAAACCAAATGGCATGACACACCAACAATAGGTGCCCCAAGGACATGTGAATGCAGTCTTGTGTTGATCTTCAGGTGCAATTTTTATCTGGTTATATCCAGAAAAACCATCCATTAGTGACAGTATGGTGTGTCCTGCCATAAGATCTATAATCATGTCAATGTTTGGCAGGGGAAAGTCATCTTTCGGACAAGCTTTGTTCAGGTCCCTAAAGTCATTACATATTTGGACTCTGCCATCTGGTTTGGTGACTAGTACTATGTTTGAAACCCATTCAAGATAGTCTATAGGTCTGATGAATCTGACATCCAATAGTTTCTTCAGCTCTTCTTTTACCGTGAGGGCCACATGTGGGTGCATCTTTATGAGTTTTTGCTTTACTGGTTTAGCTCCTGGTGCTAAAGATAGATGATACATTATAAGACTCGAATCTAACCTTGGCATGTCTGCATATGTCCAAGCAAAGTTGATTTGTTTTCTCTTGAAGAAATCTGTGAATGCTAGTTTTTCTTGTTCTGTTAAAGCTTTTGCCATGTGGATTATTTTGGGATCATCACCTGTGCTGACATTGATTGGTTCTACTGGTTCTATCAAGATTGAAGATCTCTCTTGATGTGTAAGATTGGGTAGAGGGTCAAGCCTTCCATCCTTCAGTGCCTCAGAGAGGCTTTCACCGTCAGATACGTCTTTATTTTTACTATTTTCATGATCTAATAGTGCCGCAGAATGGTTTTCACCATTAGATCTTTCTTTCATTTTGATATTTTTGAGACTGAAAGGCTTGGCACTCTCTCCAACATAGGCCTTCTTGTTGAGTTCTATAGCATAGCCAGCTCTATGGTCCCCTGCGGGTATATGATCTCTAAGCTCAAGATAGTCTATGATGGCTCCATCATCCTCAAAGGTATCAAGCTCAGGGGTAGTACCTTGTAAGTCCCAATCTATGAGTTTAGGGTGTACCAGTGGTAAGGGATCATTGGTTTGGTCTGGTTTGATGGTGTTGATAGTTAGGATAGAGTTGTTAAAAGCACAGGTGAAGTCTATGATGGTACTCTGTTAGTGGATCCATCAAGGGTGGTATCATTCTTTCCTCACAATTTTCACTATCATTATTGCACGGGTCCGACTCTAGCAGCCTAGCCCTTGGACCTTGTGGATCATTTGCATGGGTTGGGTCATACTCATGGACAATGTTGATGCCTTTATCATCACAAGATAGTTCAGAGAGGTTCTCCCATTCATATTTGTTGGAATCGGTCTCAATACCTAGTTGCAATTGCTGATTTTGATCAACCAGATTACTAGTGGATGTTTCTAGTTGTTTACCTTTATTCCTCTTTATTCTGTTGGTTCTTGATGTGCCATTGTAACGTAGCCCTGTAGTGTCTTGAGCTATCAAGGTATGAGGTTGGATGGGTTCAGTGATACCATCCTTTCTTGAACCGAGTGGACCATGTCCTTCATACCTCATTCTTTGTAGCATTTGGAATCCTTGACCATATTGTTCAGTTGGTATAGTGTGATGGTCAGGTTGTGTGGATGAACTACCTTCGTCCTTGTATAACCATTGTAGGATATCTTTCTCGTCACTCTCATCTTCAAGGCTGCCCCATTTGACAAACGGTCCTTTGGTAGTTTTGTCTGCTTTGGGTTTGCTCAGAGTAGGTCTTCCATATGATTTGGGAGATAGGGGGAGCTGTGCCAAGCAAAGGGATTGGGAGATTGTGTACTCGCCCAAACCCTTATCCTTGAGTTTGAGGTTAGGTTGGGACATCGTTGAAGAGGAAGCAAGTGTAGTTGGGTCAACACGAGATGAGGATGAAGTAGAGGCATGGTTGTTAGGGATTACCACTTCAGGTTTAGGATGAATGGAGTTACAATACTGAAATGGGTTGAGGTCACCTTGGATGGTGATCTCTTGACCTTCATAGGGAACTTGATACATTAGTGGTATGTTGATGGCACTGCTTTCAGGGCATGTATCCATGGTCTCCCAAGAAGAATGTTGTATGCTAGCTCTATATTGAGGACTTGACAAGCCACATCTTTTACTATAGGTCCCACTCTGATTAGTAAAATAATAATTCCTTTGGAAGTTCTCTCCTCTTCATCATAGGCTTTGATAGTGATTTTCTTCTTTGGATCTATAGCCTTCTCTGAAAACCCCAATGTAAGGATTAGCTTCAAGGTGCAAATATTCAAACCAACTCCTCCATCGATTACAACCCTTTTTATCTTGTGTTTGTGGATGAAGGCTTCAAGATGAAGAGAGGCATTTTGGGGTTGGGTGATTGACATATCATCCTTTTCAGTGAATGATAGGGAATGAGGTGAGGTAATGTTTCAAATTGTTCTTCAACAAGGTTTGTAGGGATGGAGGCTTCCGCTAAAGCTTTGTCAAGAATGGCCTTATGAGACGGGGATAGACGCAGAAGTTTGAGGATGGAGATATGCGCAGATGTATTATGTAGCTGATCCAAGATGCTGTACTAATTAGCCGGAGTGGCGAAGGCTCCTCTAAGGGTGGCTCTATTACTGTGGGTGGTAACATTACAATCTAGATCCATGTTTATAATGATCACATTGATGTGTGAATCACTTTCTAAGATATGGTTAACAACATAGTCAAAGCTAACGTTTGTGTAATTTGCACTGTTAGAGCCACTATTGTTTTTGTTGGAAGGTCCTCCTTGCTCATAGTTGGGAAGAGGATCCTTGAATGCCTGATGATCACTGTTAGAGGTATGTCCATCAATGGATATCTTGTTTTGTTCAATCAAGTCTTGGATAGTGTGTTTTAGAGCAATGTAGTCATTGGTTTTGTGCCCCCTGTTTCGATGAAATTCATAGAAGTTGTTGTCATTCCACCAGTGAGGTTTGACCTTTGGTTCATATCCCCGCGCAGTTGGAAGTGTTATGATCTTGTTTGTGATTAGCTTCTGCAGGTCATTTTCCAATGATTCTCCCAAAGGTGTAAACTTTCTCCTAGGTTGAAAGTTGGTAAACCATGATTTAGTGTTCCTTGGTTTGTTTTGCGGGGGGTTGTTTTGAGGAGCCGATAAATTGAAGATCGGTTGTTTGGGTGCTGCATTCTTGGCATCCACCACCCCATCATTCACAATGTTTTTGTTTTTCATCCAGAATCTTGGTTTGTCTCCGTTGGTGTTGGTACTAGGAGTGTCCTTGTAGAGCTTTATTTGTCCCTTGGCAATTAGAGCTTTTTCAATGATGAGACCCATCTCAATGACCTTGCTAATGGAAGTAGGACATTGGATTTGTATCTGATATCTCAGGTCAGTTTGTAAGTTGTGCACGAACATTTCTAACATTTGTTTTTCAGGCATTTGGTGTAGACACTTGCTTGCTAACTGTCTCCATCTTTGTAAGAAGGCAGCGAAAGATTCCCCACCTTTTTGTTTGGTGTTACAAAGATCCAATATTGAGGTGTCGTGCTCAATATTGTAAGAGAAGTGGGTGACAAATTTGTCTACAAGTTTGTTGAATGTTTTAATGCTAGGTGGTAGTCTAGAAAACCACTCCATGGCTTGTCCTCCCAAGCTTCTTGGAAACAGTCGCATAAGGTAAGTGTCATTATGTGCGACCTCAAGGCATCCAGCATTGCATTCCCTAATGTGGTCCCTTGGATCACCCTTTCCTCAATATTTATCAAATTTTGGTACCTCAAATTTGGAGGGGAAAGGTATCATGATTAGGGTCCTATCAAAAGGATATGGTGAAATATCCTCTAGGGTGTAATGTTTAGTCAATGCTCCTATTTTCATGTCCATGAATTGTTGTTGTAATGCTTGGATTTGTTGGTTCACTAGACTTAGGGCATCCATAGCATCAGTGGTTGTTTTGCTTTTATCTAAAGGTGTTCCTTCCTCATGTCTACTTCCCTCGGGGTTTCTTTCATCCTTAGTTTCTTTGAGAGCTTCTACATCAAAATCTTTAGGGAGCTTGACTCCTAGATGTGCTAGATGTAAAAAGAATTTGGTAGGGTCTTGAGCAAGTACCTTTTCTAATAGGCATTGAAATTTTGGGTCATGTTGCGTTTGAAGGATCTCTTCCATAGAAATTTCTTCATCACTTTTGTGAGCATTTTGAACAATTTTCTTAGCCATTTCAATCTGCTTTTGTTTTTGTAATCTTGTTAAGACCATGCAAGAGGTGACTAGAGATGAGATGGAATGAGACTTTGAGCAAGGTGCTAGAAGGTGACAAGATTTTAGCAAGGTTCTTCTTAGATCTAGGTGGTGTCAAACAAAGTTGGGTGTGCAAAATGATAGTCGAAGTAAGGATGATAGGAATCTGTTTACTTGATGTTGACTAGTCTAGTACAATCCACTAGTGGAGTTCCAATAGAGAAGGATAAGTGATCCTTGATAGAGGAGACTTACTAGGTTTGTTTGAGATGTTATGTGATCAAGAAGATCTTGGTTCTAACCTTGTTGGATTTTGGATGAATTTTGGTGAGATTTTGGATGAAAAGAAGTTATGATGTGGAAGGAGATAGAAATGTTTTGTCTTGCAAGGATTTAATTAGATTTTGGAAAAAAATTGAGACAGATTTGAGATGGTTTTTGAAAAGTTGAAATTTTACTCTTGGAAGGTATAGATTTTGCTCTCTGGATTAGATGTGCAACAGTAAATGCGCCGCAATAGAGTGTAAATGTGCTACAAGTCAGATCAAATGCGCAACACTGGCAATGTTTCAAATGCACTATAACAGAGTTTAAAAGCACTACAAGTCTCAGCAAATGCGTCACTAGTCGGGGCAAATGCGCAATTCTGGTTTTCTGCTTGGTTTTTTTCAAAGTTTTTGGAATGTTTTTCAAGATTTTTCTATTTTTTTGGTTTGAAAACTCAGTGTTGTTGAGAATTGATTTTCAAGTATGGCAAAGACACAGCAAACACATAGAAGTTTTCATGATTTTTATCTTTTGTTATTTTTTTGTATTTTTGGACTATTTTGACTCAAAAACAAGTACACCCTAGGCTGGATAGGACAATATTTGTTGAATCCTCTAGTTGTGCATACTCAAAGCATGTAGCTCTAGGATTTGGTAGCACCGACTCCCCTCCACAGCACTCACTTCTCACTCATACTAGATTCAGGTTTCCTTAGGCTCGTACCCCCACCGAACCTTAGGATTGTCCCTGCTACCTGTACTAAGAGTCACATGAATCGAGGCTGCTTCAAAGGCTCTGCCCTTTGCATCAACAAATAGGGGTTTTTGGCTTACTAAACAATTGGTTCGTAGTAAAGGCAACCGTTCGAGTGGTTACACGTACGGTGGCACTACTCTCCGTTATGGAGTCTGTCAGCCTCTAAGGGTTACACCTTAGAGGGTTTTGGGGGAGGTTGTCCATCGGTGTAACATAACAGCACTCATTGCAGGAGGTTTTCACCTCAAGCACAATTTATTTTAAGTGGCTTGGTAGGGCTTGGCTTTAGCATGTTACCACTCAAGGTCGTTCCCACTTGGACAGGCATGCATCCAAGGGCAGGCCCCTCTAAACATTTATACAGATGGAATAACAAGTCTGGCATTCTGGTCACCCAATTAAGGGGAAAGCATAAGCCTATTGTTATTCGATAAGTATAGAGAACACTGATTAATCCAAACCTAGTTAAAAAGAAAACAACTAAATGAGCTATCTATTTGTGCACTCACGCGTTTGTTAACTTTGAAGTGTTTAAGACATAGCAATGTTCATTCCTGTTTGTAAGATAGCAATGATCTAACTAGGAAAAGAAATCAACAATGCAAAGATAGCAATGGTTCAGTTACTCTCCTTCCTAGTTAAAGACTATGTGGACTTTGCATGCATGCATTTTTTTTGTTACTTTTTCCCCTAATTAATCTAAATGATCTAATACAGTCTCTAACCCTGCAAGCAAATGTTAGCTCAAACATAAAAATCAGACAAAACCCTAAAACCACAGTGCAAAATAGAAGCGCTGCTATGCAGTCTGAAAGTGAAGAAATAGAGGTTGCATGCACCATTTTACAAAAGCACTAAGATAGGTGTCAAAAGCACTGTAACAAGAGATATATGCGCTATTTTAACAAATGCGTCGTTATACAGTGTAAAAGAGTCGTAATGGAAAGTATATGCGCCGTAAATACAAAAGCGCCAGAATAGTGGGTATAAGCGTCGAAATAGGGTGTGTATGCGCCATATCTGTAGAAGCACTGGAACAAAGGTTAAAAGCGTCGGTTCATAGATTGAATGCGCCAGACTGCTGCATGTGTCAGGACAAGAGGTATATGCATCACAGGATTACTCAGGTGCACCGTATCAACCTGTCAAAAGTTTGTACGAAACCTGTATGGAACCTACGTCTCAAAAACTCAGAAATTTGATTAAAGGGGCAAGGGCCCCATGGTGGGCACCAAAATGTGAAGGGTGAAATGTGGATTAATCAATAACAATAACAAACCCAATACATCAATGAAATATGAAGGAAAAGGAGATTAAAAACAATAACAAGATACTTACAACCTTTACCTTACGCCTTCCATTGGTCGCCTATCTGTTCTTGATCTTGATAATGATGAAGCCCTCATAAGAGTATGCTTCCTTGCTTGTTGAAGATGACAAGAATAGAATGGCTATGATACTTGCTTGTATTTGAAGATGAACTTCAAACACAAATGTGATTGGATGATAATGAAGTGCTATGGAGATGAAGGGTGCCAAAGGCGTGCTAGATTTTCTACAGCATAAGTTTACTCAAATGATGGATATGAAATGAACAAGAAGAGGGTTGTATTTATAGAGTTGTGTGGGAGAAGATCAATGGAGGAGGATATTTGAGGAACGTGCAACAAATGGAAGAAGGACATGTGTCATTCAAAAAGAAGTTATGTTGAGTTAACTGCTTTCTTGATGAGGATGAGTTTTGTTTTTCATAAATTAGAATTTATTTTTCTAATTTAAGAGCAAAGTTGCTTTCAAATTGCTTTAACTCAGCTTTTTCTTTTTGTATGACAAGAAGAATATATTTTTAGAAGATAAGAAGGATTTTTGAAGATAAGAAAGTATAATTAAAAAAATAGATTTATTTAATTATTTGTAGATAATTTGGAGGAAAATAAAATATTAAATATATTTTATTTTGTGGAGATTTAAGATTTTATTTAGATAAAATTGTATTTTATTTAAATTTGGAGGAATAAAAGATTTTGATTTAATTATTTAGAAGAATGAAGTTTATGTAGATGAATTTAATTAATTAAATAAATGTAATTTATTTAATAATATGAGAGGAGATGAATCAAATAAATAAATAAAATATTTATTTATTGATAGAGGAATGTGAAGATGAAATAAATATTTAAAATATTTATTTAAGTAGAGTCATGCCATTTTTAGGTGTATACACTTATATACATATGATTTGCATTTTACATCTTATTCTTTCCTTTGTGGCCTCAGTCTCCCATAAAAAACTATGAGGGTTTTCTTGAAAAGTTTATAAAATATGGAAGAAAACTGGTAAACTGCTACTTTGGTTTGCTCTACTCTTACCTAGTCTTTTCCTCTTTTTTCTCTTTACCTCAGCTACTGTATCAGATTATGAGGGTTTCAACAAAAAGAGACAGCATAGGAAAAACTGATTTCTGGTTATGTATGTAAAATATACCTCCTGTAGCTTATGATCTTTCCTTCTTGCTACTCCATTCGGGCAATGGCATCATGTGGTTGTTGTTGGATTCAGAATAGACAACTAAGAAGGGGGGTGAATCAGTTGTCCAAAACTTGCTTCTAATTCAAACACTTAAATCCTTTTTATTATTTAATCGCATATCAATTAATCACTCATGAAAGCATAAAGCATAAACACTAGAGCAGATACACATCAACACATGAGACACCAAGATCTTGACATGGAAAACCCGGTCAAGGGAAAAAACCACGGGGTGATTAACCCAAGGATTATTCTCTGTTAGAAGAATAAGAAAAATAGATGGCACATGCCAATTAGGGCTTACTGCCCAAGCACACTACTCATAAGAGGCACACTACCTACAAGAGACACACTGTCTACAAAGTAACAAGTATCACAAACTTGAACTAGAGATTGACATCTTTACCATGCCTGGATCAGTTCCATTTAAGCCCAAAAACTCCTACTCTCTCTTTCACACTTGTCTTCACTACCACACACTCATCACCTCAAGACACACTTCAAAATAAATTCATAATCCCTTATTTATACAAGGCATCAACTTAGGAACAATCATCTAAGTCGGTAAACACCTACAAGATCATCCGCAAGACGTGTAATACATCTGGTCGGCCAGTCTCAAGAAGAACACCAATATTCTTGGTTATTCTTCAAATGCAAACTCTAACTTCAATGCAGACCACCAACATCAACTGGACATGATCCAACAATCATCATAGCCTTCCCTGAGTCACCAAAAACATCTGCACTTCATCATCCTACTAGAATTCTTCTTTCCTTCATCCGGAGCTACAAGAACACAGTCTATCATCACTGTCACAAATGATTAGGCAATTTCAGACCTTCAACCCACGAACTAATCTAGTTGATACTTCACAGGGATGTCCTCAACACTCCCTCAGATCCGTAGAACAGGATAATGAAATACCGGATCTCACCGGACCTTTCTGTGGCCCTCTGTCATCTTTGAACACCTGCCAGAACCGGTTCTACTTGAGCAACCATAACTAATTCAGATCTTTATGCGGACCTCTAAAATCTTGACTGGAGCATCTCAAGACTTATATCTACAAACCCTTTAAATCGCATCCTTTGATCCTTAACCTGTTGGATTTTTACCTTCTTGTCATCACTGTTCTTCACTGTTCCTGATTGAGACTTATTTTCTCAATATCCTCAGCACACAACTCATCTAATCCTTCTCATTAATGCAACATGAGTATGTTGACATCAATGACAACACTGGTTATCCTCATACTTGCAACAATCTCCCCCTTTGTCATTGATGGCAACATATGATGTGAAAAACCATCAAGACAAGAACTTCTCCTTTATGTCACAGCTCCCCCTATCAGCAACAACTCTTCACATGTCTTCTCTTTCTTTACTGCTCCCCCTTTGATCATCAACCACTTGTTTTTCACATGTCTTCTCTCCCCCTTTGACATCAATGGCAAAGGGCTCATACTTGCAATTTTAACACATCAGAATCATACCAGCTGCTCCCCCTGAGTAGCATCTCCCTTATCATCAATCCAGATCACAAGATATGACTGTGATATCCACCGAATTGATGCACATCAATGCATCCTAGTCCATCACCGGAGGGGCAATAACCCCTAACTTCTCCCTGAGATACTCAAAAGAGTCCTTGGGAAAAGGTTTAGTAAAAATATCTGCAAGCTAATCCTTGGAAGGTACATACTCCAATCAGACTTCACCCTTGTTCACTTGCTCTCTCAGAAAGTGAAATTTGATAGATATATGCTTAGTCTTAGAATGCAACATCGGATTCTTAGAAATATTTATTGCACTTGAATTATCACAAAAAATTGTGATAGGCTCCTCATATTCTACTTGAATATCTCTTAGCATCTGCTTCATCCACAAAACTTGAGTGCAACTTCCTGCTGCTGCAATGTATTATGCTTCAGTTGTAGACAGGGATATTGCCTCTTGTTTCTTGCTTAGCCAAGAAACCAATCTTTTTCCCAAAAAGAATGCTCCTCCACTGGTACTCTTTTGGTCATCCACATCTCCTGCCCAATCTGCATCTGTATATGCATGAAGAGAGAAATCATGATCTCTAGGATACAACAAACCATACTCAACTGTCCCTCTTAGATATCTAAAAATTCTCTTGATTGCCATGACATGAGATTCTTTGGGATCAGCCTAGAATCTAGCAACAAGACCAACAGCTTGCATAATATCTGGTCTAGTTTGACTGAGATACAACAATCCACCAATCATTGATCTATACTTTGTTTGGTCTACTTTAGGAGAGTCATCATCTTTGCTCAACTTACATCCGGTTGCCATGGGAGTGTTCATTGGTTTTGAATCTTCCATTCCAAATTTCTTCAATAATTCTTTCACATATTTGGTCTGAAAGATAAAGATTCTTTTCTTTGTCTGAGTAATTTGCAGACCCAAGAAGAAATTCATTTCACCAAGCATTGACATTTCAAACTCACTTTTTATTTGACTTGCAAAGGTTTTACACATACTGTCTCTTCCTCCAAAGATGATATCATCAACAAATACTTCAACAATCAAGATGTTTTCATGATCAATTTTGAAATATAGGTTACTATCAGTAGTACCTTTGTTGAAACCAATCTTCAAAAGATGTTTGTCAAGCATTTCATACCATGCTCTTGGGGCTTTCTTTAGACCATACAGTGCCTTCTTTAATTTACAGACCATATCACCATGCTCAGATAACTGAAATCCATCCGGTTGTTCAATGTACAGTTCTTCTTCTAAGTCACCATTTAGGAAAGCAAATTTGACATCCATCTGAGACACTTTGAGATCTTTGAAGGTAGTAAATGCAAGAAATAGTATGACTGCTTCAATTCTTGCCACCGGAACAATGGTTTCCTCAAAATCAATCCCTTCTATTTGAGAGTAGCCTTTGCAGACTAATCTGGCTTTATTTCTGATTACTTCACCAACTTCATTTAGTTTGTTCCGGAAGACCCATTTGGTTCCAATCACATTCTTGTTTCTAGGTCTAGAAACAAGATCCCAAGTGTGATTTTTCTCAATTTGCATCAACTCTTCCTCCATTGCTTTGGTCCAATTTTCATCATTGTAGGCTTCATTTATTGTCTTAGGTTCAATCTTTAAAATCAGACAACATTCATCTAAATTTTAAGTAATTTTCCTTCTAGTTTGCACACTTTTGCTTTTGTTACCTATGATCTAATCTTCAGAATGGTTGAATCTTACATACCTTGGAACTTTGGGAGTTTCTTGTACTTCTGCTTCTTGATCAGGCTCATTCAGACCTATCTCTTCTTCCTGATTTACCATATTAGTCTGAATCTGACTTTTAGGAGTGGATTGAGCTCCTTGAACCAAAACATCATTCTGATAATCTTCATCATACTCATAAAACCTTGAGGGTTTCTCTATTCCCTCATCAACCTTCACATTTGTACTTTCTATCATCTTTCTTAGTCTCTTGTTGTAACACCAGTATTCTTTGAGTAGAGTAACCCAAGAATATTCCTTCATCACTTCTAGCATCAAACTTGCCTAAATCATCATCTCTTTTGATGTAACACTTGCTACCAAAGACTCTGAAATATTTTACAGTGGGAGTAATGCCAAACCAAAGTTCATAAGGAGTCTTACCATTATTGCTTCTGATTTGAACTCGATTGAGAGTATAGACTGCAGTGCTGATAGCTTCTCTCCAAAACATCTAGGGAACATTTGCTTCCATCATCATTGTCCTGGATGCTTCTTGGATGGTCCGGTTCTTTCTCTCTGTTACTCCATTCTGCTGTGGAGTCCTACGAGTAGATAACTGTCTCTTTATACCATGCTTCTCACAAAAATCTATGAATTCACTAGATGTGAATTCACCACCTCTATCAGACCTCAGACATTTCAGTTTTAATCAGGTTTGATTCTCTACCATAGCCTTGAAGATTTTGAACTTCTCAAAAGCTTCTAATTTCTCTTTCAGAAAGGTAACCCACATCATCCGGGAATGGTCATCAATCAGTAACATGAAATATCTATCACCTTGCATACTCTTGATTCTTGTCAGAACACATAGATCAGTATGAACTAATTCTAATAATCCAGTAGAGGACTGATCCTTGCTTTTGAATGAGACTCTACTCTGTTTACCCAGCTGACATTCTTTGCACAAACTATTTGTAGATTTTACCAATTTTGGAAGATCTCTTACAGCCTGAGTATTCCTTATCTTGATGATGTTATCAAAATTTATATGACACATCCTTCTATACCATAACCAACTCTAATCAACTTGAGCAAACAGACAACTTTTATTAGTACCAATTAGATGGAAGATATTACCTTTTGTTTGAGTACCGGATGCAATCTCAGTTCCGGAGCTTTCAAAGATCCTGCATTTTCCATTCTTGAATTGGAGATCATAACCTTTGTCCACCAACTGTCCAACACTGAGAAGATTGTGCTTCAATCCTTCAACATACAGTACATTACCGATTTTGTTCTTTCCATCAAAATAAATAGTTCCCCTACCTCTGATTCTACCAGCAGAATTATCACCAAACTTTACCATTCCTCCTTCATACCTTTCCAAATCTAAGAACTTGTTCTTCTCACCTGTCATATGGTGAGAGCATCCACTGTCAATAACCCAATCATCCTTTTCTTAAACTTGGGTAGCTAAAGCTCTTTCTACAACCTTATGATTGACAGATTCAGAGGACATTGGATCTTCTTCCTTGATAGCAATAAACACCCATTCATTTCTGGATTTGTTTCGTATCTCTGATTCATCATCTGTTACTCCTTCATTATCATCTTCTTCATGAACATAATAACAATTCTTTTGGAACCTTTGTCTGTTAGAATTTGACTTTGTAGATCTTTTCAGACATCTTGAGGCAAAATGACCAATCTTATTGTAGTTGAAGCACTTAAAGGGTAATTTTCCTTCATACTTACCGGATCCTCTTGGCAGTCTCTTTGCAATGAGGGCTTCAAGTTGAGCTATTTCTGCTTCTTCCACTTCCATGTCTCTTCTTACTTGATCATACCATGACAATTTCCTTGAAGAGTTTTCTCCCAGCTCAAATCTTTGTTTACCTTTCACAGAGGCACTAGCTTTGAATGTAGATTTAGTCTTGGGGGGATCATCTCCAAACTTGGTCATTTCAAATGCAACCAGTTTGCCAGCCAATTGGTCTCTTGTGATAGTTGTATGGGCTCTGAATTCATCAATGGCAGCAACCTTGATTTTGTAGGCAGCAGGAAGGGATCTGAGAATTTTGCCAACAATCTCATTTTCATCCAAGACTCCACCAACATTCCTAATTCCACACACTAGCTCATTTACTCTTGGCATAAAGGTAGTAATATTTTCATCATCTCTCATCTTCAGTCTTTCAAATTTCCCTTTTAGACTCTGCAACCTTGCACACTTAACATAATCATCTCCTTCATACAGAAGTTCTAGTTTAATCCAGATCTCATAGGCAGTTGGTAGGTCAATAACATTTGAGAGCTCTGAGTCAATTAATGCGCTTAGAAGAGCCTCTTTGGTCCGCAGATTGTTTTCAGCATCTGTGATTTCATTTAGAGTTGTCGGACCACCCTATGGAGGTGCATACGCGTTTGTGACCATGGACTAGTATGCCTTTCCCATACACTGCAAGTGACATTTCATGCGACCTTTCCAAAGAGAGAAGTTGGTTCCATCAAACTTCAGACTATCCTTCTTGTATGATGACATCCTGGATCTCCTCAAGTGGTTAAGCTTCTTTTAGAGGAACTTGGCTCTGATACCAATTGTTGGATTCAGGATAGACAACTGAGAGGGGGGGTGAATCAGTTGTCCAAAACTTGCTTCTAATTCAAACACTTAAATCCTCTTTGTTATTTAATAGCATATCAATTAATCACTCATGAAAGCATAAAGCATAAACACCAGAGCAGATACACATCAACACATGAGACACCAAGATTTTGACGTGGAAAACTTAGTCAAAGGAAAAAACCACGAGGTGATTAACCCAAGGATTATTCTCTATTAGAAGAATAAGAAAAATAGATGGCACATGTCAATTAGGGCTCATTGCCCAAGCACACTACTCACAAGAGGCACACTGCCTACAAGAGACACATTGTCTACAAAGTAACAAGTATCACAAACTTGAACTAGAGATTGATATCTTTACCATGCCTAGATCAGTTCCATTTAAGCCCAAAAACTCCTGCTCTGTCTTTCGCACTTCTCTTCGCTATGACACACTCATCACCTCAAGACACACTTCAAAATGAATTCATAATCCCTTATTTATACAAGGCATAGACTTAAGAACAATCATCTAAGTCGGCAAACACCTACAAGATCATCTGCAAGACGTGTAATACATCCGGTCGGCCAGTCTCAAGAAGAACACCAATATTCATGGTTATTCTTCAAATGCAAACTCTAACTTCGATGCAGACCACCAACATCAACTGGACATGATCCAACGATCATCATAGCTTTCCCTGAGTCACCAAAAACATCCGCACTTCATCATCCTACTGGAATTCTTCTTTCCTTCATCTAGAGCTACAAGAACACAGTCTGTCATCACTGTCACAAATGATTAGGCACTTCCAAACCTTTAACCCATGAACTAATCTAGTTGATACTTCACAGGGATGTCCTCAACACTCCCTCAGATCTGCAGAACGAGATAATGAAATATCGGATCTCACCAGACCTTTCTACGGCCCTTTGTCATCTCTGAACACCTATCAGAACCGGTTCTACTTGAGCGACATAACTTCTTCAGATCTTTATACTAACCTCTGAAATTTTGACTGGAGCATCTCAAGACTTATATCTACAAACCCTTTAAACTGCATCCTCTGATCCTTAACCTGTTGGATTTTTACCTTCTTGTCATCATTGTTCTTCACTATTCCTGATTGAGACTTATTTTCTCAATATCCTCAGCACACAGCTCATCTAATCCTTCTCATTAATGCAACATGAGTATGTTGACATCAATGACAACACTAGTTATCCTCATACTTGCAATAGTTGTTATTTTCTACTATAACAAGATCTCCCTTTAAAGCTTCACTGTACTCTTTTCATATAATTTGATCTTGATGCCCTGTCATGTAAAGTTTATGTTCTTCATTTATGACTGCACCAGTGGCCTGTAAATGATCTTTAAAAGCTCACTGTACCTTCTATAGTGATGAATATTGCAATGTATAGAAAACATGGGCATCTTGATGATGCAACCATACTGTCCTTTATTCCTGTAGCAGGATTGATCTTCATTGATTCTCTTTTGTTGTTCTATCTGTACATCCTTGTACTTCTGTGCATAAGTAATATGGCTATATATTGAGTTGGCATGTATTATGTATATTGCATCCTCCTTTTGATAGCATTAGGAGCTCTTTAGTGACTATTCCACCTTGACTATACTTTCTCTTGTTTGATCTGAACTAGCTGATCTCTATATGAGGCATCTCTTTTTTGTTATTCTTCTCATATGAATATGGGCTCATGATGACATGATGATAGAATTATTTGATGGTTCCTGTAACTTGTTCATTCTACTCCATAAGTAATACCTTGAGACTTAAATGTTATTGTTGTACCTCCTCTCCCTAATTGATTTGAACTACTTCATCTATGTATGCTATTGATACTTTGGAGGTCTCCTTCTTGTATGCAACTCTTTATTGAACCTTTATGGTTATGCCTGACTGTAACAGTACTTCTTGGCATTTGTATTTTACCACTATCTCATATGGCATTCTCATGATATGGAAGCACTTTACATATATACTTTGTGATCTTCCTGATGATACAATGGATTCACTATGGTTGAGATATATGGAGTTTTGACTTGATGGTTCTACATGCTTGAATCTTTGTTGCTCCACTATACTTTATATCCTTTTATGCACTTGATACTTGACTCAATAGGACTATCTATCTCTAGCATGACTGTCCCTTGTCCTTTATGACTTCAAGAATTCAAAAGCAACTCTAAATCATGTTCATAATAAGAAGGTAGCAAAATACCTATTCTATTTTGTTGTTCCACTATGATTGATCATTCATTATGGCTGAAAAAACATGTTTCTTGGGTAACACTATCATTAATAACAATGCTCAAGTATGCTAGTCTCAACCCTTATGGGAGCCCATTTTCTCCACATGCTTTAATGTCTTCAAATCAGCAACATAACTTTTCCTATACCTGTACAGTGAACAAACAAGTTAGCATAAAAACATACCTTTGGAAGTTGATTGATTTCTCTCATGATGATCTGATTTATTGCACGTCTAATTTTGATCCAATTGTATCAATGCATAATGACTACAAGTTTATACTTCTGCTGATAAGGCATATGATGGATTTGTATATCTGGAGCTTCTAACAAAACCTTTCTCCAACCTTGTAGGCTTATCATCCTGATCAGGAGCAAGAGGCTAAAGACATGAAGACCAAGCTACCAGATAGGAGAGTCAACCTTCACAATAAGGCAATGATGGATATGACTTTCCTCATGTGTTGTTTTCCTTTCCTTTATCATCAGATGTATAGCTTGCATGCTTTATTGCATTGGCTCAGTTTAGTCATTCCCATGGCTTGTGTGGGACATATTTAAACATTCTCTTGAATATAATTAGTTATTTTACCTTATGCAATGATTTATGTATGTTTGCTTTCTGAATCAAATGCATAGGATAAAACAACTAAATCTAATTTAAAACACATGTTTAAGACATAATGATGAAATGACAGTTTATAAATACCTTTTCTCTGCACTGAGCTATGATACTTGAATAATTTGACATCATAACTGAAAGATAAAACCAGTTAGATACCTGTCATTCCTTGAATATCCGCTCTCTTGTCCTTAGACCAATTTTCATTTATCAGGATGGTTTGACAGTTCTGATTGGATTGTCACATTATCCTGATAAATGATCTTCTATTTGTTCTCTTGCCAAGATATCAAACATTTAACTAAGTGATCATACACTTAAAAAAAATCTTTTATCCCCTTTGTAACAATTGACAATTGCAATCTAGGCCTTGCTAAATTAGGTGTGAACATAATTTAGTAACATTTTTGGTAACCTCTTAGGGGTGTTTCCCTGCTAAACAAAACAGAACTAATAGCCTTGCAAATCTATTGGGAATATGAGTCTTTTCCTACCTGAAACCTTGTAAAACCTCTTGTAACTCCAACTGATAGAAAACTACAGCAGCAAAACAAAACTAAAATTGAAACCATTCTGGCCTATTTAGGACATGGCCAGCAAAATGTGCATGTGCACTTCTTCGAAAACAAAAACAAAACTGAAATGAAATGTACAAAAGCACTTATTTGCAGCAAAAGTTGCATCTTTAGTAACATAACTTGAGGTGAATCCCATTGACAGGGATTGGCAACACCTCTCCATCTAACTTTGCAAGCTAAAATGCATTATGTTGCTTGCATTCTGTAATGATATATGGGCCATCCCACATGGCATCAAAATTGGTGTGCTTACCAGGTTTGATTTTTAGTTCATCCCATTTGAATACCAAATCTCCTTCCTTGAAGATTCTTGGAACTGCCTTTCTATCAAATGTCCTCTTCATTTGAGCTTGATACATCTCCAATGTTTTTAAGGCCTCCTTTCTAGTTTCTTCCAGCTCCATTAACTGTGCAAGTCTAACCTCCATTGGTTGTTCCTCTAACAATTCGAGTTCCTTGATGTAATTTAGAGTTGGTAACTCAACTAAAATTGGAAATTTGGCTTCTTTTCCATAAGTTAGAACATAAGGTGAATTACATGTTGCCCTCTTAGGAGTTATCCTATCAGCCCAAAGGGCTAATTTCAACTTGTCAAGCCAAGATCTCCAATTGTCATCAATTGTTTTCTTTATTATCTTAATTAGATTCTTATTGGTTGATTCTTCTTGTCCATTACCTTGAGGGTAATAATTAGATGAAGTATTAAAAAATATATTGCTCTTTACAGACCAATTAGAAACTGTTAAACCAATGAATGCTAAAGCACTATCAAAAATAATTGAATCAGGAGTACCAAACCTAGAAACTAAGTCTTGATAAAATTGAGAACAGAAGTCTCATTTGCTTATTTTAGTGCAACTGCTTCAGTCCATTTAGTGAAGTAATCAGTTGCAGTTAGTATCCACTTATGTCCTTGACTTGATGGTGGATTGATGGGACTAATGAAGTCCAAACCCCACTTGTCAAATGGTTGTTCTACTTGAATTGGATGCAGAGGCATGGCTGCAAGCTTCTGTTTACCTACAAAAATTGAACATTTGGTGCTTTTCTACACCCAATCATGTGCATATTTAAACAATTCTGTCCAATAATAACTAGCTCTCATAATTTTTAGAGTTGTTGTTCTTGGTGCAAAGTGACCTCCAAAAGGCCCATCATGAAATTCTTCCAGAATTTTATGAATCTGATCTGGCTGTACACATCTTAATAAAACACCATTAAAATCTTTTTTATACAAAAATCCATCTATCACAACATAAGGAATGGCTTGCAACCTGTAGTACCTCCTTTAGATCTATCTAGACCTTCAAGACAGTCCCTAGTATGCAGATAATGTACCATTTGTTGCACCCAACTTGTAGAAAGGGCTGGGACAACAGCTTGTTCCTTATTTTGCAGCACTGTCTTAGCCTCTTCTTCAAGTTTAGTGTTGTTCTCTTCATTTTTTACCAGTTGTTCACACAATCCTTTACCTCGGACCAACTTTGTAACCTTGATTGAAATATTATTTTCTATCACTTTTGTTATCCATCTTGCTCTCTCATCATTCAAATCATTACTAAGCAAGAATTCCTTGATTGTTGGATGGGCAACCATAAGCTGTATCTTATTGTTAGAAAGCATGTGTTTAAACTTTTTAAGGCTTCTTATGACAACCAAAACATGTTTCTCAACAAATGAATATCTTACCTCATAATCATGTAAAATTGGCTAAAGAAAGCCATAGGTTGCTCCAATCCTTCCTCATTCTACTGATAGAGCATAGCTGATATGGTATCAACACTACCAAATGCATACAAGATAAAATCCTTATCAAAGTTTGGACTGATTAGTCTTGGGGCAGCAACAAGTGCCTCTTTGATTTCTTCAAAACTTTGCCTACCTTCCTTTGTCCAGCTGAAAGGAATATTCTTCTTTAACATGGTTGTAAGGGGCTGCAATAATGCTGCTATGTTTGGTATAAACCTCCTTACAAAGTTGATTCTTCCAAGAAAGCTTTGTAAGCCTTTCTTATGGGTAGGAAGTGGCAATGCTAAGATTGCATAAATCCTTTTAGGATCTATGGATATTCCATCCTTTGATACTATGTGTTCTAAAAGTTTTCCTTCATGCACTGAAAAAATACTCTTTTTTGGGTTAAGTGAAACCCTAAACTCTCTGCATCTTTCAAAAATCAGTCTTAGATGATAAAACTGATCTTCAGCTTTGTTTGAAAACACAGTTACATCATCTAGATATAAAAGTACAAATTTATTTATGAGACCTTGAAAAGCCATATCCATGGCTCTTTGGAATGTTGCACCTGCATTGGATAATCCAAATGGCATCTTCCTGTAGGCCATTGTGCCCCACTTGGTAGTAAATGCAGTCTTGTACTAGTCTTCCTCTTTCACTAAAATCTAATTGTATCCAGAATAACCATCCAATAAAGAAAATATTTCTGATCCTGAAACGACTTGTAAGATTTGCTCCATTGATGGCAATGGGTAATGGTCTTTCAGAGATGCTCTATTCAAGTCACGGATATCAACACATAATCTAATCTCTCCATTCTTCTTTCTAACAGGAACCAAGTTAGAAACCCAAGATGTATGCTTTATTGGAAAGATTAGTTACCTTCGATCAGCTTGTTTAATTTGGTCTTCATGAGCACTTCCAGCTTTGGGTTTAATGGCATTTGTTTCTGTCTAACCAATTTGGCCTTGGGTTCAAGCTCAATAGTGTGTTGACCTAACTCAGGGTTAAAACCCTTTAGATCTCCATACTCCCAGGCAAATACATCATTCAATTCCTGACATAGCTTGATAAAAGCTTGTTGTTCTTCTTTTGTACACACCTTTCCAAGTTTAAGCATCTTATCCTTAAATATCTCAATAGGCTCATAATGTTCCTGTTTGACAGATATGCAAGCTTTGTCTCTTCTAACCTGGTCATCAATATTGAAAATAGATTCTAATATCACTAAACCTTTGGGAAGCTTATTTGACCTTAGCTGCAATATCTGGTCATCATATTGTTGCTGCATTTTCTGCTGATTTCTTACAAAAAACTCAATCAGAAAATTAACAATCTGCTCATCACTATCAAAGACTTGCCAACTTGTATTATTGTCTGGCACTGATGGTCTAACAACAACTTTGACATAAAGAGGAGTATGAACATTCTTCATTTCTATTGGAATATCATACTCAGCACCAATAGCAGCTAGTTTGTTAGCTTGTTTATTATCAGTCCTAGGTACAGATATCAAATTAAATGCTTCAAACTCATCTATCATATCCCAAACTCTATGTTTGTACAATTTCAGCAAATCATTTTTAGTAGCAGCAATATTCCTTACTTGTTTTACCCCTAGTTCACTGTCCCCAAAAACTTTAAGGAATTTAATATTTCTTTTTCTAGCCCATTCCAATCCATGGACCAGTGCCTCATACTCAGCTAAATTATTTGAACAGCTAAAAGCAAAATGGAAATATGAGTAATACCTTTCACCTATGGGAGAAACTAGAACAACTCCTCCACCAACACCAATTTTACTTCTGGAACCATCAAAGTATAGCTATCAAACATCATTATCAGATTCTATAATTTGCTAATTTTCTCCTTTTAGCAAATTTGGAATAGCTGTACCTTTCTCATGGATCATATACATACCAAGACTTATTTCATCCATCTAATCAAAAGGATCTATTTCATGATTTTTTGCTACCGACTAGTCTAAAACTAAATCAGGTATGCCCTCTAAAGGTGTACTTGGATCCTGGACAATAGTTGGTTCTTCTTGATCAAAAACTGAAAGATTGGCATTAATTGGGCTAGGTGTATATGGCTCAAGATGGTCATTTGCTAATTGTTCTGATTTTATGGTGACTTTAGTACCATATTTGGTTCTAAAAAATAGATGAGTCTAATCAAAGGATAAATAACCTCCTAGTTTTACTGTGAAGTCTCTGGATAGGCAAATGGCAAAGTGAGTTGGCAAATCAATAACTTGGATATCTTGATGGATTACAAAGTTGGGGCATGCATGTAAGATAAGACCAAGATCTTTCAACATCCCCACTATATTAACTTTAGTTCCATCTAATTAAACAACTCCCCTTGCAAAAGGTTCATAGTTCAAACCAAGCTTGTCAGCTAACTATTTGGGCATCACAGAGCTACTAGCTCCTGAGTCAGTCATACAATTATGATTTAGATGGTTACCAAGTATCAAGGTAACATAAAAAGGAGGTGGTTTACTCACTTGTTTTGGCTATTCACTCTTATTTTGTGCTTCATTAGTGAGCATGACCTGAGGTTGACTTGTTTGAGCTTCATTGGATAAGGATAACTGAGCTAAAGCATCTTGTAACAAATCTTTCTAACTTGGGATGTGTAATGCATCCAATATAGACATGCTAACATTGGCTTTTTTCATATGATCAAGAATATTGAAAGAAGGACCACTAACCTTTTGCTGTATTTTGGGAACAACAGCATTTAATTGTACTTTGGTTGGCTGAGATTAACTTTCTAGTTGTCTTTTATCAGTTGTTTGATGTCCTCTTGGTAGAATATGAACATTCTGAGAAGTGGAAGCTTCAGGTTGACTTTGCTGACCTATAGAAGCTTGATTTTTGCCTTTATCAGTCTATTGTGGTACTTTATCAGCTTGTTGTTTGCTGACATCAGTTTACCATTGTAACTCAACAACCCTCTTTTTTGACCTGGTATTGGCTGCAATATTGGTAGATGGTTGTTTCTGGCTTGGTAACTGATTCACCTCACAAAACTCATTAACTTGCTAGTTCATTAAAGCAACATCAAGGATTACTATGATGATTCTGAGTATCCAACTAGTCATTAACATCACTTTCTATATTTTCAACAGCAACATAATTATTCTAAACCATGAGTGCTTGACTAACCACTCCATTCATGCAAGTAGCCTAGTTATGAGGCTGGTTACATGGATAGCACCATGCATAATCTTGAATCATGTTATTTTACACAGGTACAAGCTCTTTTAATGAGCTGACAGCATTGGGATTATACTACTGATTTGGCCTATTGTTGTAATTCCTTCTCTGTCCTTGGTAATCTGCCTAATAAGGAGGCCTATTTGCCTGATATGGGGCTTGGTATGGTCTATTATTCAAATTTTACTATATTTTGAGACTCACTAAGTCATTACTAATAGTATGTAATAACTTTTCTATATTTTGTTGATTACCCTTAAGCTCTTGTATGTCAGAATGGATTGGATCAGCATTATTTTTTACAACTGTTTGATAGCCAAAGGCTGGTATAGTAGGAATTGATGCAATAGGAGGGATTGAAATTGGTATTAAGGGCTGAATGTTAGGAAATTTAGGCATAGGGGGCCTTGGTGCAATTTTACCAGCTTGTATTAAACTATTTTCTGCTTTAATAGCAATATCAAATGCACTTGGTAAAGTAACTCCACCCATTGACTAAATCATGATAGCAATATCATTATTCAATACTCTAAGATAATATAGAAATGAATGCTCAGGTGAAGGCCTTACCATTTTTGGAATTCTATTCCAAGTCCTATGAAATCTAAAGTTGAAATTTGACATTTGCTCTTGTGGAGCTCTTTTGATGGTTGTCATCTGCTCAACAAGTGATAGATGATCTGACTTATCTTGAAACTATCTATTCAATGCAGCTCCTAATTCATCCCATGATGTAATATAATTAACTCTTAATCCTTTGAACCATTGAAGAGCTTTACCCTTCAAAGATGTTGTTAGCAACCTTATTGCTATATTTTCTTCTGTAATATGATGAACAGCACATAATGATGCTACATCTTTGATGTGTTCTATTGGTGTGGTTCCATATTCACGAATGAAACTAGGCAGACTTTTTAGTGCAACTACTGGTATTGCATCATGCTGTTGCAAATTCAATGGACTGCCCCCATTAAATGTCACAAATGGTTGATTTTGAGGTGGTGGTGGTGGTGGTGGTTGTCTATTTGTTGCCATTTGAATAATGGGTACTTGTACTACAAGTACTTGTACTGCCTGGCAAACTGATATTGGTATCTCTTGAAAAATAGGCTCTTCTCTTTCAACTTGTAATACAAGTTCCTCTTGAAAAATAGGCACTTGTTCTCTTGGACTTGCTGGTGGAGAACTATGAGGTACTGATGAAGAACTTGCAAATAGAGGATTTTGATGAGAAGAAAATTTAGGCTGTGTATTTGGCAGATTTAGTACTAATGTACTTGCTAGCCTTATCACTCTATCTACTTTCACCCTCCTTTTTGGTGGTGATAGATGAATATGCTTCTTTTCAGGATCTTTATTTGCTCTTGTTTGGTACTTTTTCATAAGCTATAAGATTTGATCTAACAAACCAGAAAGTTAGAGTCGTCGGGTACTTGAAATAAAACTTCTAAAAGGCTATAAAATCTATTGATCATACCAAAACAATAGAAAACAAAAGTTCTTTTTGAAGTGAAAATTAGTTCAAAGGTCCCACCGGGCATGCCAAAAACTATTGACGAGCAAGATTACACCCGTTATGCAAAGATGTGAATCTCAACAATCATGTGTAACATGGGATCAGACTCAGGCTATGGGTGACCTATGCTGAGGTTGAACTTCCAGATTATGGGTTGGTTCCCTTGTAATATTCAATGGATTTATAACTTGATATGAAAAAGGTTTGAAGGATCTATTAAAAGCACTAAAACTGTAATCTAAAGTATGGTGATGCATCTAATTTTTTATGGAAAACTAACAATCTAACTTACAATAGATCTCAGAAAATCTATCCACACAAACCACTTTTGGCAATTTGACCACATAAATAATTCTAAGGGAGGCTGGAAATGATTTTCTTCTTGAAGAAAAAAGGGTTTTCACAACATAGGAACAATTGTATAAAAAGACAAAGTATAGAATCTGTAACCTGATGTAATCTCTATAAAACTGCAAAGTATGATCTACAAAACCTTTTTTCTCTCTCAAAGTGTAAAGAGCAAAAAAGGCATGAACTAGAAAAGCATAAGATTTTCTTACAATATATAATGTACTCTCTCCAAGAGACCTAGAAGGTCAACTACAGTCAACTGCCTCTAAAAATAAGTTCTCAAAACTGATCCACGAGAAAACAAGAAAATCCCTAAAAATAAGGGCTATAACTGTCCCAAATTGACTGCTCTCCTCTATATGTTTGACCAAAAAGTTGACCAAACTCTCTAATTTTGACCAAAAAGCCATGTAAAAAGCTCCAAAAGACTTCAGTTAACTATATCCTTCAATTTTGCATGATCTTGAGACATGTGAGCAAATAATAAAGTAATTTTTGCATGATTACTTTACTATCGGTTACAATTTGTCCTATCTTCTTGATTTTACAACTTGTGACAAAATAATAAAGTAATTTATAATTACATTACTTTATTACTTGTTTACATTTATCTAATTGGAAAATCATGCAATTTTGGATATATTTGCCCTTTAGAAGATTAAAAAGCAAAAATAGACCCTTATGTCTCCCTTTGGACTTACATGATTATATTAATGCATCAATGATGATGCCAAGATTAAATCAAACCTTCATGCATGCAAAAAGGAAAAATATCTCTATTTTTACCATCCTTGTGTCTCCCATGCAAAAACATATTACATCATGCAAAACACCTTATAACTCCCTTGCAATACCTTATCTCTCCTTTGCATCACATTTAAAAATGCCTTATAGCTCCCTTTGCATGCCTAATGTAATACATTACTGATAAAGGTAAATTGTCATTGATGTCAAAAAGGTGTTTGAGTTGATTGCCATTGATGTCAAAAGGTGTTGTAGGTTCACAAGGTGTTGATATTGATCATACAGGAGTTCACATGATTCATATGCATGATGTATGTTCTTGTTCAAGAAATGATGATGCAGGATTGTTGTTACAAATCAAGAGATCTTCTTTGTACACATTATAGATTGATAGGAGCTATTTGTTTATTCACACTCAAGATACATTGTTGTGTTCTTTGGGATGTCATTGTTCTTGCAGATAGAATATCATTTCTACATGCTCTCAGTAAGTTTGATAATGTTCAAGTTAGCACAGATGGTTTGATGTCAGTAATTGGATGGTTGATGTTCATGGTTTGTTTCATGTTGGGCTTAATATACTTCGGGTTGATATGTTGCTTCATGGCTAAGTCAGGAAATGCTAACGTGTTTGTGTTGGTTAGAGGATCAGTGCTGAGTTGGGTTGAGTTGTTTGGGCTAGAGGATCCATGTTGTGTGGAGTTGGTTATGACCTTGCTTCATGTTATGATCAGCTTCTTGCTTCACATGAAAGGCTTCAGATGCTTAGAAGGTATCATTTATGATTGACAGATTTGTAGGAATTGTTTGTTCATTCATGTCATTATGATGTTCTTCATGTGGGTGTTGGCATTGGTATGGATGTTCTTAATGTTCATGCTCATAATGTATACACTCCATTGGATTCTTTAATGTGACTCTTGCATAAGTTTTTGTGGAGACCCAAAAGAACTTGGAAGCTCTTAATATTGCAGATGTTCTAGCATTCATTGCTACAACTAATGGTAAGCATTCAAAAAGGTATAGAGGACATGTCTTAAGTCTTATGGGCACCTATGTTTTTGGTCACACATTCTATGCTATTGAATTTCCTTATTTAAATTTGGAGCCTGAATAAGTCATAAATCTATGACTTAATCCTTGTTCAAATGACATTTCATAAAGTGGGCATGAATATCTCATGCCATGTTTAAATGATGGTGAGCAAGGGCATGTTTTAAATATTCTTTCAAATGAATTTGTTTTATGAAGAATCTTATTTAATGGGAGCTCCATTTATTAAATGGCATCGAAATACTTGTTTCATAAAAAAAACTTTCGAATGATTTAAATTGGAAATGACATGTTATAAATTGGGGAGCTTGTTTTTCTTGAAGTCCACGGGTTATATTATAAATAACCATCGAATGTTTTTTTTTTTTGTTTGAAGATCTTTTTAAATATGATGGGGAGCATGATTTATATAGACCATGGCATCAATTAGCAAATTAAATTTGAAGCATGGGTGCCAATATCATTCAAAGGGGAGTTCATTTTATAGAAGGTATTGATTATACTTTAAAGAGGGGAGAAGAGCACATAAAGCATCAAATATGCTTTAAGAGGGAACGTGAATAAGCCAACAATGGCTTTATTCTAATTTTTAGAAACTTGTCATTTTATCTCCTATTTTGGTGGTCTTTTTATTGTCATTTTTTTATGACAAATAAATTGAAGATTTTAAGGAGATATTTTTTTGAAAGAAAGATTTGTTTCTAATTTTTGTGGCATGGAAGTTAAGAAGGTGGAGGATATTAAAAATGTTTTTGGGATTTATTTTGTGAGTTTTTAACACATTTTTTTGCAGAGAGTTTTTGAAGATTGATAAAATTGATTGAAGTTTTTTATGATCTAATTTTTTTGTGAAGATGGTTTATTGCAGAGAAGATGAAGAGAGCATAGATTGAAGAACATTTTGAAAGGATATTGTTTGCAAATTATGAAAAGTCAAGAAATGGAAAGAGAGATTAAACAAATTTGTGAGAAGTTGAAGGATTATGAGAATGTAAAAAATAAATATGCAGAGGAAAATGAAGGGTTTTCATTTTCTTTGTGAAGATGAAAATGAATCAGAAAAGAGGAAGAATATGAATGGTTTTTCAAAGAAGAGGAAATTGATTTTATTTTTTGAAATGATTTTGTAGAGAAAAAAAATATGAAAAGTTATCTCATTTATAATGTTTGTACAGTAACATGGTTTGTGTGGTTGTGTGGTTCATTATGCAGGGTTGAAGACATTTTTATAGAAATCTTTTTGAAGAGAAAAGACAGATGAGAATATCATATTGTGTATGTGATGAAGAAAGTGTGTTGAGATATGCAGAGATAAAATTTTTAAAGAGATGAATGAGGATTTGAAACGGTGCAAATTACATTGTATGGCAATCAAGTCTTGCACACAAAGTTTTATGTTTTGATGATGGTGATTATTTATGCTAGTGAGGCCTTGTATCATCTAGTGAGGCATTTTGTAAAGCTAGTGAAGCTTTCTGATTCGTGAGATTCTTATGTAACCAGTGAGGTTCTGATTAAGCTAGTGAGGCAGTTTTGGAGTGGTTTTTTCTACCCCAGGAGGGTTTTTCACTCGTTAAAAGCATGTGTCTTGATTCATGTTGTCTTCATCTGTATGTGTGTATACTAGTGCTTTGCTTATAATTTTTTGTTCACATCTTTCATTATCAATCTTGTGCATATGAGCTCAAAAAATCATTAATGTCTTTCTCTCTGTTTGTCTTGTAAGATAAAGTTTGCAAAAAGTTAAAAATTTATACAACATTTATTCACCCCCACTCTCAGTGTTGTCCTGGACTCCAACAATTACATCCATCCCTTATTACTCATTATGCACATTATGCATTTCATGCCATCATACTTTATACCCCACCCTTTGACTTTAAACTTCACCTCATAACTTAGCAAAAATTGATATAAGGCATTCGGCCTTAACTTCTAATTATTGTTTTAACTTTTGAATAAATTGAAAAGACAAAATAAGTCATGCCCTCACAGGCCCCTGTGGCATCATAAGGTTTGATTATTAGGTTTTTAAGACTTTTAAAAGTCTTGACCACAGTGCAAAATGGGTAATAATGATTTCATTTGATTGAAGTCAAAAAGAACTCCATGAACTCAGCTAGGGCATCGAGAAAAAGGAAAGTAAAACCTAATTTTTTACTTGTCATTTTTATTTGTCTCCTCTCTGCCTCTCGAGAGGCCACCATGGTCGCCTTGGGTTTGAAGCATTCTTCATTGTTCTCTGCAATTTCTATGGTTTCTTGATGGTTTTCTTCTGAATCTTCGACAGGAATTTGAAGGTGAGCATACTTATCATAGTTTGAAACATTTTCTTTAACTTTTTATTGCATAAAAAGGCCTACAGGCCGCGGCCATTGAAGTAATCTCCTTCTTTTTTACTTCCATTTTTATCTTCTCACTATATACGCTTTCCTCTTGGTATTTTTTCTCAATGGCAACTGCTCCTGAGTTTTAAGAGCTCTAAAAAGGTGACATACCTATGGCCTGTAGCTATCTTTCTTCCTCTCTACAATTTCTACAAGGTAATGTCTCTTTTATCTCACACCATTCAATATTTTTGATTGTGTATCTGCATATGTGATGAGGGTTTTGAAAAAGACTATGTGGGTTTGGCATTTTTTGAAAGAAAAGATTCTTCTAGGCCGTGGCCATGCTCATTCTACATACATGTAGCACTTTATTTTTGTTCACTATTGAAAAAAAAAAGAAAATTGATCAATAGAAAAAGGCACTCGACCCATAGCAAAAGGCAACTCCTGTTGAAAAAAGTTTTTTGGTTCTTTTTTACAAAAAAGGAGAAAATGAGCTCTCTGCATTTGTCATAATAGGACAAGAGTTTGAAGTAAATTTTGTGGGTTTTACATATTTTGAAGAAACCGTTGCAATAGGTCACAGCCATCTTCACTATATAAATGAAATCTATGTATTTGTTTATCTGGTTCTTGAAACCCTTGTGAAAATGAAAAATGAACACTATTTTTCCCTTGGCCTTCCTTGCACATAAAGATATAAGGGTTTGAAACTATTCTTGTCTTTCTATAGTAGCAGTTAATTGGGTTTTTCATATTTTGAAGAAAAAATGTATTGTTTCTAGTTGCGGCCTCCTTCTTTTGTGTATTTGTGAAGCATACAAAACCTTTGTTCTTCTCCTATGTATTACTTCTCCTTCTATACTTTGTATAGGTTTTAAAATATTTTGAAAGAAACCCTTATCATAGTTTCAGCCTGAGCACTCATATACAAATGATTTGCATTTTACATCTTATTCTTTTCTTTGTGGACTTGGTCTCCCATACAAGACTATGAGGGTTTTCTTGAAAATTTTATAAAATATGGAAGAAAACTGATAAACTACTACTCTGGTTTGCTCTGCTCTTACCTAGTCTTTTCCTCTTTTTCCTCTTTACCTCAGCTACTGTATTATATTATGAGGGTTTCAAGAAAAAGAGACAGCACAGGAAAAATTTCTTTCTAGTTATGTATGTAAAATATACCTCCTGTGGCTTATGGTCTTTCCTTCTTGCTACTCCATTTGGGAAATGGCATCATGTGGTTATTATTTTCTGCTATAACAAGAGCTCCCTTTAAAGCTTCACTGTACTCTTTTCATATATTTTGATCTTGATGCCCTATCATGTAAAGTTTGTGTTCTTCATTTATGACTGCACCAGTGGCCTGTAAGTGATCTTTAAAAGCTCATTGTACCTTCTATAGTGATGAATATTGCAATATATAGAAAACATGGGCATCTTGATGATGTAACCATACTGTCCTTTATTCCTATAGCAGGATTGATCTTCATTGATTCTCTTTTATTGTTCTATCTGTACATCCTTGTACTTCTGTGCATAAGTCATATGGTTATATATTGAGTTGGCATGTATTATGTATATTGCATCCTCCTTTTGATAGCATTAGGATCTCTTTAGTGATTGTTCCACCTTGACTATACTTCCTCTTGTTTGATCTAAACTAGCTAATCTCTATATGAGGCATCTCTCTTTTGTTATTCTTCTCATATGAATATGGGCTCATGATGACATGATGACAGAATTGTTTGATGGTTCATGTAACTTATTCATTCTACTCCATAAGTGTTACCTTGAGACTTAAATGTTATTGTTGTACCTCCTCTCCTTGATTGATTTGAACTACTTCATCTATGTATACTATTGATGCTTTGGAGGTCTTCTTCTTATATGCAACTCTTTATTGAACCTTTATGGTTATAACTGACTGTAACAGAACTTCTTGGCATTTGTATTTTACCACTATCTCATATGGCATTCTCATGATATGGCAACACTTTACATTTGTACTTTGTGATCTTACTGATGATACAATGGATTCACTATGGATGAAATATATGGAGTTTTGACTTGATGGTTCTGCATGCTTGAATCTTTGTGGCTCCACTGTACTTTATATCCTTTTATGCACTTGATACTTGACTCACAGAGGACTATCTATCTCTAGCATGACTGTCCCTTGTCCTTTATGACTATTCAAGAATTCAAAAGCAACTCTAAATCATGTTCATAATAAGAAGGTAGCAAAATACCTCTTCTATTTTGTTGTTCCACTGTGATTGATCATTCATTATGGCTAAAAAATCATGTTTCTTGGGGAACACTGTCATTAATAACAATGCTTGAGCATGTTGGGCTCAACCCTTATGGGAGCCAATTTTCTCCACATGCTTTAATGTCTTCAAATCAGCAACATAACTTTTCCTATACCTGCACGGTGAACAAACAAGTTAGCATAAAAACATACCTTTGGAAGTTGATTGATTTCTCTCATGATGATCTTATTTATTGCACATGTCTGATTTTGATCCAATTGTATCAATGCATAATGACTACAAGTTTATACTTCTGTTGATAAGGCATATGATGAATTTGTATATCTAGAGCTTCTAACAAAACCTTTCTCCAACCTTGCAGGCTTATCATCCTAATCAGGAGCAAGAGGCTAAAGAAATGAAGACCAAGCTGCCAGACAGGAGAGTCAACCTTCACGATAAGGCAATGATGGATATCACTTTCCTCATGTGTTCTTTTCCTTTACTTTATCATCAGATGTATAGCTTGCATGCTTTATTGCATTGGCTCAGTTTAGTCATTCCCATGGCTTGTGTGGGACATATTTAAACATTCTCTTGAATATAATCAGTTATTTTACCTTATGCAATGATTTATGTATGTTTGTTTTCTGAATCAAATGCATAGGATAAAACAACTGAATCTTATTTAAAACACATGTTTAAGACATGATGATGAAATGACAGTTTATAAATATCTTTTCTCTGCATTGAGCTATGATACTTGAATAATTCAACAACATCATAACTGAAAGATAAAACCAGTTAGATACATGTCATTCCTTGAATGCCTGCTCTCTTGTCCTTAGACCAATTTTCATTTATCAGGATGGTTTGACAGTTCTGATTTGACTCACATTATCCTGATAAATAATCTTCTATTTGTTCTCTTGCCAAGATATCAGGCATTTAACTGAGTGATCATACACTTTAAAAAATTTCGTTTATCCCCTTTGTAACAACTGACAACTGCAATCTAGGCCTTGCTAAATTAGGTGTGAACATAATTTAGTAACAGTTAACCCAACCCTTTATAAGAGCATGGTTGGAAGCTTGATGTATTTGATAGCTAAAAGACCTGATTTGATCTATGTGGTAAGCCTAATTTCTAGGTTAATAGAACAACCTAAGGACACACACTGGCAAGTAGGAAAGAGAATTCTTAGGTATGTCAATGGCATGAAAGACTATGCTGCCTCTAATGAGTTTCAGCTTGTTGGGTACATGGATAGTGATTGGATAGGAAATATAGATGACAGGAAGAGCACATTAGGATATGTGTTCGACATGGGTTCAGGAGCAATATCATGGGCATCAAAGAAACCAACACATAGTTTCTCTCTCCATGGCAGAAGTAGAGTACATGGCAGCAAATGAAGCAACATGTTAGGCTATTTGGCTTAGAAGAATCCTTGTAGACTTGAATGGGTAGCAAGAAGATGGTACAACCATATTTTGTGACAACGTGTCTTCTATAGCCTTGACGAAGAATCCTAGCTTTCATGGACAAAGCAAGGACATTAAAATCTGCTACCATTTCATAAGAGAGTTGGTGGAGCATGGAGACATTAAACTTCAGTTTTGTAGATCTGAGTAACAGCTTGCAGATATCTTCACAAAGGCATTGTCAAAAGACTCCTTTGAATGCCTAAGGGATAGACTTGGCATGCTGGAAAGCTCCAAAACTTTAGTTCTGGAAACTTAGAAAAGCTCCATAAATTTGAACAAGTCCAAGTAGGACAACTCTAGAACATAGAACAGGTGCAAATAGAAAAGCTCCAGAAATTTTGCTCTGAAAAGACAGTGCTTCAGAAATTTTGCTCCAAAAAGACAGAGCTCCAGAAATTTAGCGTTGGAAATTCATAATGGTGATGGAAAACAAAAAGGCTCAAGATTAAGGGGGAGTGTTGGAAATATAATCTTGAGCAATGGCCAACCAACTGCATTTAATGTAGCATCAGAAGAGATCCATTTTGGATCATTCCCCCTATTTGTTGTGTTAGACATATACTGCCCTAGTTAATTTTGGTTGTTGAATTTGTAAATGAGCAGCAATTTTTGGTGAAGGCAAGAAAGACAAAAAAGAAGAATGAATAGAGGAAATGTTCAACAGAGAAGAATAGAAGAAGAAGTCAATAGATAGAAGAAGAAGAACTTGCAGCAGCAGAGGATATTGTAGAGCTCTAGTGCTCCAGAAATTTGTAGCAGCAACATAGAGCAACACACAGAAAGCTTCGTTGTGCCAGAAACTGGGCAGTTTGTTGTATGAAGGAAATACAGAGCCATAGCTCTAATTTTTGTATGTAAACATTTTTTAATGTAATTTTTGTGTATGAATGAAATAGAAAATTATTCTGCCTCCTTGTTGTCTCCTTGGTCTTTGTGTTTTCATCTTTGCCCACTTCAGTTGGGATTCCTTTTCCCAACACTCTCAATGGTACTTTTCTTTGAAATTTCTCTTGTTTCTCTATAGCTACAGATTCCACATTGCCAATGCCAATCCATCCTGCCATAGGTTTGGCCTCTAACATATTTGCTTAGACATGGCCATGAGATGAGCAGGGATTTTAAATAGTGAGTATTCCCAAGCCCAACCTATTTTCTCTACAATCAAGGACTATGGATTGGATGAATGGTCATTATGAACAAGGATGTGATAAATTCTCTCTTCCTCTAATATAGAATGATGGTCCACAGAGGCATATCATTCTTAACTTGTCATGGGCCAAAAGTTTTCTTTGTGTTGCCAATCACACCAAGGAGCATGCTTTAAAGAAATTCTTCTTTTCAAAATCTTTTTGCTTGGTCAATCATGATTTAATCCATCCCAAATCAAGGATTTTTTTAAACCTTTATTTACTTTATGGGATCAGTCTCAATGTTAATCTATCTCCAAGTGTCAGCTTGATTATATAGGAACCATTTTAGATTTTAGTAACTTAATGATTTCAAAAAAAATCTCACGTCATCCATGTGGCGCAGTTTTGGGTAGATCTATGAAAATCTTTTTTTTAGGTATATTTCTATGTTTTTTTTAATTTCATCTTTTAGGCCTTCTGGAGTGGAATTTGATGATGCTTGTTGGACACTACCTATGCTATGGTCAAGTTTGGATTAATTAATTCATGATCTAAGCTTTTCGATGCGTATATAAACTTTTAACATGCTAGGAGTGATGACCTTGACAAGTAGGTGTACAAAAATTAAACGACTACAACAAACTATTTTAATTTTCTAAAAAGTTTGTTTTTAGTTGGCTGCTCATTTCAACTTCCAAGAAGTACATGGGTCCTTATTAAGTGCAGTGATTTTGTAGCTCTCACCAAGGACTTTGATTTATTATTTTTAAGTAAGTTTTTAGTTTCTTGTATATAAAACTATATAATAGTTGGATTTGAAACATGTAATCAAAAGAAAAGGCATACATCTTTTTTATAGGGTTTGCCCATTTTGTATAAGCTCTCAATAGTTATCAATCTTGTTTTTTTTAGATTTTATTTAATTATTGTCTTTAATACATTGGATTCCTCTTGACTAGTGTATTGTCCCTTGAATTACTAGTTTAATTCATATTAGTGGTGTCAGAGCCTATTTGCTCTTGCATGTACCATTAAAGGCAACCAATATATCATAAACTTGGGTTGAAAACAAGAGATCCGATAGATTATCTTCTTAACAAATTCAAATGATCACAAATGGGTACCCAAGAATTAGCAATTGACTATGTATGCCCTAAAATATGACAACTTTTAGGGTCATGCCAAGTCAAGCTGTCACACAGATGCTAGATGGATGTGTATGGTTGAAATGGAAGTAATTGAATATTGTTTGGATTATTTGTTGATGTTTTGAAGGTATTGAATTTGTATGAGAAATGTTGTGATATTTTTGTTTGCTTGAAATGTGTTGTAGTTTGAAGTGTTGAAAACATGTGTTTTTATTTATTTTGATTGTTTATGTTTTTTTAATTTTATTTTTTGGGTTTTGAATGTATGTTTAAAATAAAAGATCTTGTAAGGGTAAATTGGATCTATTGGTGCCTACATGAGCAGTTAAGTTTCAAGCATATAAGCATGCAGGCACCTTCCCTAAAAATCTAAAAGGTTCTAAGTCCATGGACCTCCTCAGCATGTTTCAGCATCAGCATCATATTTTTGGCGGGAGGATGTCATCATCATCATGTTTCCAGTCATCACCCTATTGTTTCTCGCGGGGTCATCATCATATTTTCTGTCGGCCTGATCTTTTGCTCCGGAGTGATATCTTAACATCGGGTGATCTTAGTTAAGATCATCCTGATGATGTTGCTGTAAAGTCCTAAGTATGACCCGATATTCATTGGGGTCATCATATTTGAACATCGGGTGATCTTTGTTAAGATCATCCTAATGTTGTTTTATCACTTCATGTTCATTGTTTTATCACCCTGATGATGCTGACATCATTCTTATGTCAGGGTGATATCTGCTTTTCTGCCTGTCTGTATCATGATATTTCCGAAGGGAGATATCCACCTGTCGGCTTCATGCATTGTCCAGTGGGGGTGATCATTTCAAATATCTGTCATATTCATATATCACCCTGATCTTATAGTGGAGCTACAGTGCAGCATGATATTTGTGCATCAGGGTGATATTTCCAAATATCTGGTTATCTTCCGAATATCATCCTAATGCCGATACGGTGGTGACGTCATCAAGGTCCGGGGGGTCATATTTCTAACACTAGTCATCTTGTGGAGATTCCTCGATATCCGGATATGAGGAGGTGCACGATAGGCAAATATGTTGATGACGTCATCAGGATGTTCATCGGCGAGACATTTGGTATCGGCTAAGCAGGAGGATCTTCCTCTGATGCATCAGGTTGTGCCGATGAGGGTGAATATCAGGTTGATATCTCATGCGAAGGTAAGGTTGGTCATCAGGTTGATTTTCAAACATCAGGGTGATATTTTATATCAAGTGATGTGGACGGCATGATACTTTCCCACAGGGTGATATTTTCTGCGGGGTGATTTTTCACATCGGGGTGATGTGAATTATCAGGGTGGACTCATGCAGATGATGATGCTGACGTCAGGGTGATATTTCGAGCAACAGGATATCATGCTAGAGGATGATGATGATGAGGCTTATACTAGGTGCCGTCAGGAGCAAAATCACTAACAACATATATGTTAACGGCCTAGTATATAAGGTGATGAGGAGGTTGTCGTGGGGTGCATGTGGGATATTTTGATCCTGCATATTTTTAAATATCAGGGTGATATTTCTTGGTGGGAAAAGCTACGAATACATAGTCTACTACATTTCCTGAGGCCGCTGGTTTGGTACACCATTAATGGCAGTTGTTGCAGGGTATGGGCGATGGCGTGGATGTTTCAACCACCTGATTGAAGATGTGAATCCCTAGGCGGCGACGCAGGGCTCGAGATCTCTTCCTGTCCCCTCCTCCACCTGCTGCATTGAATGTTGGAGCACCAATCTGATGATGCGCTATATCTAGTGAATTTTAAGTTTGCCTGGTGGTTAAGGCTAAGCACCTCCTTGCTATATAAGTAGGGCTGTGTTGCTCATTTGAAGGTTGTTGAAGGCTTGAGGCATTTTTGTGTAAATAACAAAGAACAGGGCATGATCCTGACTGTTCTATCCCATTTTGGAGTTTATGTGTTGCAGCATGAGTGTATTTTACACATATGTTCAGTTTCATGTTGATATAAATGAAAAATGCTATACTGCATGTGTTTATCTGTCTATCTCCTTTGTTGCATGCCTTTCCTTCTTTTGAATCTGGTTGCTAAGGGTTTCTTAGGTTCTGGGGTATGGTTTTCTGTATCACATGTTTGATCTCTAACTTCCATTCAAGGAGTGGATTAAATTGTTTTAGGTTGAGCATGGGGAAGGTTGCATGTCAGCAGGGATATCTGTAAGTAGAGGCAGTTAGATACCCATTCTTGGGTGATGTTTGTAAGGCAAGGATCAGTTCAAACCCCCTGAAACTTGAGTGAAAGTTACAAACCATCTGTTGTATATGTCTAGTTGACTCCTTGCCCAATGGATAGGCACCAGTCTGCTCTTGGGTTAGTAGTTATGAGCCAAAACCCTTTGTCTTGCATCTAGGACATTATGTCCACCCATTTCATCACCTCCACCTGTTAGTTGTAGGAGTAGGATTAGGAACCCCCTGCATACTCTCATACCCAAATAGACACATATGTCCAAGAATGTTGCCCACCTTGTGATCTATCATGCAGATCTTGGTCCATACATGAGAGTATTCTGCCTGATGCTGTCAAGCTAAATCTTCATATCATTGAGCTAGTCAGGGTTACATCTTTAGTTATAGGGATACCCCCCTTGGTGCGGTAGAACCAGAAGTGAAGGGGAGGTAGCACACGTAACCTCCTGTATTAGTTGACTGAATCTGCCTGTGCATTAGAATTGGCAAACCCTAATGCTGATTCAGAAGAAAAATGAATAAAATGGTGACTCCGCTTGGGAGGAGTAAATGAAAAAAGAATAATATCTGTGTGCCCATCCGAGTCACTAACAAAATGGTGCTCTGCTGGTGGAATGAACCTGGAAAAGTAGCTTTCAGTTGTTGTAAATTTTGTCCTCTCTGGAGAAGTGGCGACTCTACAAAAAGATTTAAGTGCACATGAAAGTTGATGTGTGTGTTGTGACAAAAAATGTGCTATTCAGACTTCAGCATCTGGATGAGAAAAGGTACCTTGCTCCTTCCCACTTGTGATTGTTGTTTTATTGCATAAGTTAGATGCCAGGGGAAGTTATAGGTCTTAGGCAAACAAAGGATGTCTAAGATGGAAAATTTTATGAATCCAAACATGTATTCACCCATACTCAATAAAAAGGGGGATGATATGTTGACAAAAAGAATAGAAGAGATAAGAAATAGGTTGATACTCTTAGAGGCTAGGCAGGCTCAGTTGAATAGTGATAACCCTGTTGTGTCTGCCAGTCAGAAAGCTAAACCTCTTGTCAGCCCTTTTGATCCTTTGTATGACCAATTAGATCTGTCATGGGTTGATTATAAAGTTGAAAGTATGCCTGCTAGGATATACTGTCAAATGCCTAGATTTAGTGGTCACAGTGTATGTGATGGGGGCGCACATATCCAAAAATTTTGTCGTTTTATGGAAAAACATTCATTTAGAGATGAGGATATGTGGATGAGGTTTTTTGTTAGATCCTTTGATGCAAAAGCTAGAGATTGGTATTTGAGCTTTCCAAAGAGATCCTTTGCCTGTTGGGATGAACTTGCTGACTGTTTCAAAGAAGAATTTGTAAGAGAACTTGCTGATCTTGTTGCAAGATTAATGGAAATCAGAAAACAAGATAAAGAGCCCTATATTGATTTCAGTCATAGATTTGCAGTAGCCCTTTCACAAATCCCTGAAGTCTTCAGACCTGATATTTCAGCCTGTGTTGGCATATATTTTGAGGCTTTTGAGGAGGGCTCTAGTGCAATACTGAGGGAATTCAAGGTGACAAGCATGCAAATGGCATACAATTTTTTAGAAAATGTAGAAAAAATGAGAAATGAGCATGTGTTGAAATCCCTGTCCCCAGGTTTGGGTGTGAATAATGGTTGTAAGGCTGCAAATGACCAAGTGATCATGGCATCATGTGAAAATGAAAAAGTAAATGTTGAGGATGCCAGTGAAAGGACTAATGAGGACTCCCATTGCAATGATGAGGCATCTGGCCATGAAAGCAATAATGAGGTTGTGGACAACAATGAACATCTTTTTGAATGGATTTGTGGAGATGACTGTGAGTATTGTACTCAAGACAGAGAAGAGGTGAGCAAACAGAGAAGCAGTTCCATGTGTGAACCATTGCCTTCTTTTCAGACACATGGAGATGATGAAGAGCAATCAGAGATTGAAACAAGTGCTAGTGCAGAGCATGATTGTTCTTTGTTTGATGATTGTTTTGCTTATGACACACAAGCTGATACTCCTCCACAGAGTGAATCCGTTGGTGATGAAGATGCATGTTCTTTTGCCCATGAACAAATGGCATACCATGATGAGGCTAAAAAACCTGGATCACCCATTTATGACACATATGGTGATGAGGATTTGTCTGAGTATGGTGAAGATTTGAGCCCTATTTTTTATTTGGATTTTTTTTTCATCCTGATGAAAGAGAGGCCAACATACATTAGGCAAGTGACTATAAAAATGTGTCTGATTGTAAAGAGGTGCCAGAGCCTGATATTTCCCAGTTTGGTGCTGCTGATGGTTGTGTACATGATGTGCACAACTATGATTTTGAAATCTTTTCTTTTGATGTGCCAGCATATGAAATGAGCCCTGATCTTCCTAACTGTGTGGTGAACTCTGAGTGTTTTATGTTTTCAGTCCAGCTAGGAGATCATTTTACAATGCATACTGCTGATGCAGATGATGATAAGTGTTACATACCATTTGAGTATGCATTGTTTGAAAAATTTAACACCCACATGTCACATGATGCTGAAGGTTGTCTGCACAGGGGTAACAATGACAAGCCAAATCAGAGGGTTGAATATGCAAATGACAAGATTTGTTTGTGGGTAGGTCATGACAGTATCTTCAGGCTTGATCCAGTGCATGCAGATGAAAACAAGATATTTGACAAGGGGAGATACAAGTTTTTCTTTTCTTGGTGGCCTTAGGCCATCAAGTGTGGTGATGCAGGTTGGTGCAAGTTTAACTCTGTGCCCAATGGATAAGGACTGGTTTGCATCCTAGAGATCTGTGGTTCTCACCATGCCTGCAGGAGGCATGCGTCCCCAGACAGAGCCACTGTTGGTGCCTACATGAGCAATCAAGTTTCAAGCATATAAGCATGCAGGCACCTTCCCTAAAAATCTAAAAGGTTCTAAGTCCATGGACCTCCTCAGCATGTTTCAGCATCAGCATCATATTTTTGGCAGGAGGAGGTCATCATCATCATGTTTCCAGTCATCACCCTATTGTTTCTCACGGGGTCATCATCATATTTTCTGCCGGCCTGATCTTTCGCTCCGAGGTGATATCTTAACATCAGGTGATCTTAGTTAAGATCATCCTGATGATGTTGCTACAAAGTCCTAAGTATGACCTGATATTCATCAGGTGATCTTTGTTAAGATCATCCTAATGTTGTTTTATCACTTCATGTTCATTGTTTTATCACCCTAATGATGCTGACGTCATTCTTATGTCAGGGTGATATCTGCTTTTCTGCCTGTCTACATCATGATATTTCCGAAGGGAGATATCCACCTGTCGGCTTCATGCATTGTCTAGTGGGGGGTGATCATTTCAAATATTCATCATATTCATATATCACCCCGATCTTATAGTGGAGCTACAGTGCAGCATGATATTTGTGCATCAGGGTGATATTTCCAAATATCTGGTTATCTTCCGAATATCATCCTGATGCCGATATGGTGGTGACGTCATCAAGGCTTGGGGGGTCATATTTCTAACACTAGTCATCTTGTGGAGATTCCCTGATATTTGTGAATATGACGATGACGTCATCTGGATATGAGGAGGTGTGTGATAGGCAGATATGCTGATGACGTCATTAGGATGTTCATCGGCTAGACATTTGGTATCAGCTAAGCAGGAGGATCTTCCTCCGATGCATCAGGTTGTGCCGATGAGGGTGAATATCAAGTTGATATCTCATGCGAAGGTAAGGTTGGTCATCAGGTTGATTTTCAAACATCAGGGTGATTTTATATCAGGTGATGCAGACGGCATGATACTTTCCCGCAGGGTGATATTTTCTGCGGGGTGATTTTTCACATCAGGGTGATGTGAATTATCAGGGTGGACTCATGCAGATGATGATGTTGACGTCAGGGTGATATTTCAAGCAACAAGATATCATGTTGGAGGATGATGATGATGAGGCTTATACTAGGTGCCGTCAGGAGCAAAATCATCGACAACATATATGTTAACAGCCTAGTATAGAAGGTGATGAGGAGGTTACCGCAGGGTGCATGTGGGATATTTTGATCCTGCATATTTTCAAATATCGGGGTGATATTTCTTGGTGGGAAAAGCTATGAATGCACAGTCTACTGCATTTCCCGAGGCCGCTGGTTTGGTACGCAATTAATGGCGGTTGTTGCAGGGTATGGGCGATGGCATGGATGTTTCAACCACTCGATTGAAGATGTGAATCCCTAGGCGGCGACGCAGGGCTCGAGATCTCTTCCTGTCCCCTCCACCTGCTGCATTGAATGTTGGAGCACCAATCTGATGATGCGCTGTATCTGGCAAATTTTGAGTTTGCTTGGTGGTTAAGGCTGAGCACCTCCTTGCTGTATAAGTAGGGCTGTGTTGCTCATTTGAAGGTTGTTGAAGGCTTGAGGCATTTTTGTGTAAATAACGAAGAACAGGGCATGATCCTGGCTGTTCTATCCCATTTTAGAGTTTATGTGTTGCAGCATGAGTGTATTTTGCACATATGTTTAGTTTCATGTTGATATAAATGAAAAATGCTATACTACGTGTGTTTATCTATCTGTCTCCTTTGTTGCATGCCTTTCCTTCTTTTGAATCTAGTTGCTAAGGGTTTCTCAGGTTCTAGCGTATGGTTTTCTGTATCACATGTTTGATCTCTAACTTCCATTCAAGGAGTGGATTAAATTGTTTTAGGTTGAGCATGGGGAAGGTTGCATGTCAGCAGGGATATCTGTAAGTAGAGGCAGTTAGATACCCATTCTTGGGTGATGTTTGTAAGGCAAGCATCAGTTCAAACCCCCTAAAATTTGAGTGAAAGATGCAAACCATCTATTGTATACGTCTAGTTGACTCCTTGCCCAATCAATAGGCACCAGTCTTCTCCTGGGTCAGTAGTTATGAGCCAAAACCCTTTGTCTTGCATCTAGGACATTATGTCCACCCATTTCATCACCTCCACCTGTTAGTTGTAGGAGTATGATTAGGAACCCCCTGCATACTCTCATAACCAACCAGACACATATGTCCAAGAATGTTGCCCACCTTGTGATCTATCATGCAAATCTTGGTCCATACATGAGAGTATTCTGCCTGATGCTGTCAAGCTAAATCTTCATATCATTGAGCTAGTCAGGGTTACATCTTTAGTTATAGGGATACCCCCCTTGGTGTGGCAGAACCAGAAGTGAAGGGGAGGCAGCTCATGCAACCTCCTGTATTAGTTGGCTGAATCTGCCTGTGCATTAGAACTGGCAAACCCTAATGCTGATTCAGAAGAAAAACCAACAAGATCAATCAATGAATATGCAATAATAAACAACATCAAATACCCAAACATTAATAGAATAGTTAACTAAGAAGATGTATCAAATAGAGCAATGAAACAACAAAGAAAACCTCCCTTAGATCTAAACTTCCATTGATTGCCAATCAAAATCGTCCTTGCGTGTATGAAATAAGGCCCTCAGAGAGTGTACTTCTTTGCTTTGTTCAAGAATGTCGATTATGAATGGCTATGGTAATATCGCAATGAAGAGGAGCTTCACAATGATGAATAGTGTGTAGTGCGTGGTAACAAAGGTGATCACAAGCAATGAAAGAATGATGAGGGTGCCAAAGGCGCGCTGTAATTCCTGCAGAGTAACGATACTTAAAGCTTGGATGATTGAAATGGAAGAACGAGGTTCAATTTATAGACTTGAGAGAATGAAGATCAATGGTATAGAGAGAATGAGAAGATCAACTGTATAGAATAGTTGAGGAACGTGCAACAAATAAGAAGAAGACATGTGTCTTGCTTTCTTTTGTATGAGAGGAATTAAAGAAATAGAAGAATGAGTTAACTGAAGAGATAAATCAATTAAAAGAATATAATAATTAGTTAAGTGATTTAAAACAAGAAGAAGGGATTTGCATGAGGATAAGAAGATATTTTGCTTTATTAAATATTAGGAATATTTAATTGCATGTGCAAAAAAGATTGAATTATATTTAGAGATAACTCAATTTAGAAGAAAAAGACAACTTAAATAAATATTTGATTTATTCAAATTTAGAGAAGATATTATTGGAAGAAACAATTAAATAATTGGTATTATTTAATTTAGAAGATTTAGAAATCAAATTAAATAAATAAATTTATTTAATTGTTGTGCATGATTTTGGAAGAATAAATAAAATATTTGATTGTATTTTATTTTTAGAGATTGAAAGGATTTAAATAAATTTGATTTGATTTATTCAAATTTGGAAGAATGAATTGATTTAATTAAATAATTAAGAATTATTTAATTGTTTGGAAGAATTTAATTAAATAAAGGATTTTATTTAATTTTGACTTTAGAAGAGGTAATTAAATATTTTGATATTTAATTAATTTAGAGGAATGTGAATCAAATAAATAAATTGATTTATTTATTTATTGATAGAAGAATTAGAAGGGAATAAATATTAAGAATATTTATCCAGACCGAATCGTGTCATTTTTAGGTGTATACATTTTGCCCCTCTTTGAGGCAACGCAGTTTACAGCGTTGCTTCAAAGAATAAATAGTCTGATAATGATGCATGCCCCAGTTTGCCCCTGGTATAGGTTATGACGATAGGATGCCCCCTCGGGAGATTGGACGAGAAGAAGGCAGAAGGCGTGAGACGGACAATCTCATGAAGAAGGTGAGGTTTGAAGAAAAACTAAATGATACGTGATGCAAGATAGAATGATAACACACACAAGCAAGTAAGAAAGTATGCACAAATGATACAAGAACAAACAAGGCATTGCCCCTGTCGAGCGGTAAACCAATGATATACTGATAACGATATACGACAGTGTTGTCATGGCAGGGAATGATATATCCCTAGACCAACACGGCAGGCATGTTGTCATGGTGGGGAATGATGGATCCCTAGAGCAACACAAAGGATAATGTCTGGTTTCAGGTAATGAAACATGTCATGTAAGATGCATGTGTTGGTCTGATTTTGACAATGTTACATCCTGTATAAGACAATTGATTGATTAACTGATCGAGTTGGTTTATGACCAGACAAGGATCAAGACCACTGATTGTGATTGAATCATTTGTGCAAGATTGACTTGACTCGATTGGTATGGATTAAGGATGAACTTGCATTTGGATCATTGCCTGGATTGACAGCTAGAACTGTTGACGAGAGATACAATGATAGACGAAAAGTTGATTTGACAGAAGAATGACTCAATAGAAAGACTCACAAGCTTTAATTTGTATTGATACTCTGCATTGTTGGATCTTTTATTGCATGGGATATGGATGTATGGATGTATAATGGATGTATGATGGATGTTTTGCTTTCGACATCTTGATGGTGCAAGTATTTTGAAGTGCTTATTTCATCATTGGGTGATTTTTTTTGGGTACTTTTTTCGAATTTTGTAAGTTAATACAAGCATCTAAGTATAATTGAACCAAGATGACCTAAGTATTGCTTACATGGATTTTGATTTAGCAAGCTAATACAAGCATTGAGGTATAATTGAACCAAGATGACCTAAGTATTTCTTGAGTATCAATAGTTAAGGATTGCCCCTGTTCATGTTAGACCTTGGATGTCCTCGATGATCTTTTTGTCGATCATGTCCTTAGACAAGGCTTCACATTAATAAAGTTTAATCCACAAATAGCAAACAAAGAAAAGAATCATGCCCCCATCATAGCATCTCTAGCTTTTGGCATCCTCAAGTAGTATAGAAAGGCATGATAGCAAAAAATCAAGACTCTGTACTTTAACCATGTTTCCGATCCACAAAATATTTTTGTATTTAAATGTGTGTTTCTTGCCATAATTTGGGTAAAATCATTTAGAAGGCCTTAGGAGTTTGCTTTGCTTCGGATAGGTCAATGTCCTGCGTTAGGATTTCTAATTGAAAGCAGGCTTTGCTTATGCTTGCTTGTCTGGTGAGAAGATTCCACAATCCTTATTGGTGGGACTGACCTAGTGCCTTGGGGGCTCATTGCTAAATGGCCTTGCCTACGTGATGACGCAGAGGCAACGTAGTTTATGGACTTGGAGTAAACCCTAATGGACCATGGATGGACTAGAAGAAAGATGACAAGAAATAGGACAAATGGGACCGTGGGAGCCTCGGGGGCGCATTTTAAAAAAATGGCCTTGCCTACATGATGACGCAAAGGCAACGTAGTTCATGGACTTGGACCATGGAGACCAACGAAAGACACTATGTTAGGCTAACACTATGGATAGGATATGGGATAAAGCCTTGGTTGACAAGGCAACAAAGAGATAGAGTATCACGCCATGATAGGTTACCGATGGGTTTTTATTATGGAGCGGATATGGATCGAATGGGACACAAGGAAGCATGGACACAAGGTGATTGGTTTCCCAAAGATGGAGGAAGTGGTTTATCACAAGTAACACCTATTTACCAGGTTTTCACTACTTGCTTTTATTTTCACGAAAGCTAGAAAGTAAATATGACGCCTGTTTGCCAGGTTTTCATCATGATACCTATCCAAGGCGCCTATTTGCCAGGTTTTCACTAAAGGATAATTTTTTTTGTATTTTTCTGGTTTTTTTGATTTTTTTTTGTATTTTTTAGATTTTTTGATTATTTTATATTTTATGCCCCCCTTACATTGGGGTTCTCATAGGTATAGAACTGGTGAAGATGCATGTTGTTGATTGGGTCATCTAACATCTCACCCTCTGATGTTGCTAACTGATATGCCCCTGATCCATAAGCAGCTACAATCACATAAGGCCCAAGCCAGTTGGGTTCGAACTTGCCTTTCTTTTCCCTATCCTGTTGATTATGGGGATTCTCTTTAAGAACTGGATCTCCAACTTTGAAGATTCATGGATGGACTCTGTGGCTATAGCTTCATGACATCATATGTTGATATGCTTTTAAATGGTCAAAGGCTTTCTGTCTCCTTTCCTCTAGCAACTCTAGTTCTTGCAATCTAGAGACTCTGTACCCTTTATTTGATATGAGACCTTTCAATGACACCTTGAGAGATGGTAACTCAACTTCAATGGGGAGGATAGCTTCTGAGCCATAGATAAGGGCGTAAGGGGTAGCACCTGTGGGAGTATGTATACTGGTTCTGTAGACCCACAGAATGGGATTGAGTTGGATGTGCCAATCTCGGCCAGCATCGTTGACTGTCTTCTTGAGGAGTTTCAAGATGGTCTTGTTGGATGCTTCAGCTTGATCATTGCCTTGGGGGTAATAGGGTGTAGAGAAATGGTGTTGGATTTTGAAACGGTCACAGAGTTCTTGGACATCCTAGTTTTTGAAGGGTCTTCTGTTATCCATGATAATGGATGAGGGAATCCTGTATCTGTAGATGAGGTAATTCAGGATGAATGAGGAGATTTGCTTACCTGTGACGGTGGTGAGGGGAACGGCTTCAATCCACTTGATAAAGTACTCAGTGGCGGTTATAATGAATTTATGGCCGTTGGATGAGGGTGGATGGATCTTTCCCACAAGGTCAAGTCCCCATTGGCAAAAGGGCCAAGGTGTCGTTAAAGGTCTCAACTCTTGAGTTGGTGCATGTATCAGGTTTCCATGTATTTGGCACTGTTTGCACTTCTTCACAAATTGGTATGAATCTGTTTCCATGTTCGGCTAGTAATAACCCAAACACATGAGTTTCTTGGCTAAGGAAGGACTGCTAGAGTGTGTCCCGCAAATCCCTTCATGTATGCCTTATAAGGTGGTTACAGATTCTTCTTGTTCTAAACAACAGAGTAAAGTACCATCTAGACCACGTCGGTACAAGGTGTCGGCAATAATGGTATAACAAGAGGCTTGGCATATAAAGGTTTGTCATTGGTTTGAAGATAAGTCAGGTGGGAGAGTGTTGTCCTTGAGGTAAGTGTAAACTTTACCGTACCAAGGTGAATCAGATCCAACTAAAAGGCACATGGAATGGGTCTCATGAAGATCATAAGCTGGTTGTCGAATAGTTTCCACTAAGAACTCATACCATGACTCATTCTCTAGTATCTCGAGAAGAGAGGCAATGGTCGCCATGGCATCTGCTGCTTTGTTCTCAATGCATGGTATCTACTCAAAAGATATAATCACAAAGTATTCCTTGAAGTCATCTATCATGTGCTTGTATGGGACAAGCTTCTCATCTTTGGTTTGGTAATCATCATTGACCTGATTTATTACTAGTTGAGAATCACCATAGACATGTAGTTCTTTGATTTTCCAATCTATTGCCATCTTGAGGCCAATGACTAAGGCTTTATATTCTGCTATGTTATTGGCGCATGGAAATAACAAGCAGTAAGACTTCGGTATAATGTCACCATGAGGAGTTACAAACAAGATTCCTGCCCTCGATCCATGGTTTGTGTAGGACCCATCAAAGTAGAGTTTCTAGGAATGTGTTGAGACATTACATAAAGATTCATCTGGAAACGCAAATTGCATTGGTGTGGTGTCCTGTAATGGTGCATCTGCTAGCTGGTCAGCAATGACTTGTCCCTTGATAGCTTTTCTATCTACATACTCAATGTCGTATTCGCTTAGGAGCATTACCCATTTGGCTAGGCGACCTGTGAGAGCTACTTTACTTAGTAGGTACTTTAGCGGATCTATTTTTGCAATGAGTTTTACTGGATGTGCAAGCATATAGTGTCAAAGTTTTTGGGAAGCAAAAACTACCGCAAGACATGATATTTCTATCTGAGAGTATTGCAACTCATAGCCCACTAATGTGCGACTGATATAGTAGACGGCTCTTTCCTTATTCTCATAATCTTGTTGTGCTAGAAGAGCCCCAAGAGCTATAGGTGTAGGAGATATTTAGAGTATCAATGGTTTCCCTTGGATAGGAGGCATGAGAATAGATGGATTCATAAGATACTCTTTCAATTTATTGAATGCCTCTTCGCATTTCTCATCCCATCTGAATGGAATGTTCTTGTGCAGGAGATGACTGAATGGTTGACACTTGTCTGCCAGTTGTGATATGAATCTATGGATTGCTTGTAGATTGCCTTGCAGCGATCTTAGTTGAGTAAGAGTCTTGGGTGGTGGCATGTCTATGATAGCCTTGACTTTGGTGGGATCCACCTCTATTCCATTTGCTGATACAATAAATCCTAGGAGTTTGCCTGAGGTAACTCCAAACACACACTTCTTTGGGTTCAACCTGACTTTGAATTTCTCTAATCTTTGAAAGACTTTCTCTAACACATCTAGATGTGATTCTCTTGTGACTTTGCTAGGATATCATCTGCATAATCTTCCATGGTGACGTGCATCATATCATGAAATATAGTGGTCATAGCACGTTGATATGTGGCTCCTGCATTTTTTAGCCCAAATGGCATGACATTCCAATGGAAAGTGCCCCATGGACAAGTGAAAGTTGTCTTATGCTGGTCTTCTAGTGCTATCCTGATCTGATTATATCCTGAGAAGCCATCCATGAGAGATAACATGGTATGTCCCGCTGTTAAGTCCACTATGATAACTATATTTGGCAACGAAAAATCATCCTTGTGGCAAGCTTTGTTTAGATCTCTGAAGTCATTGCATAGTCTGACTCGGCCATCTAGTTTGGACACTGGTACAATGTTGGATATCCACTCCAAGTAGTCTATTGCTCTGATAAATCCCACATCCAACAACTTCTTTAGTTCTTCTTTGACCAATAGTGCTATGTGTGGATGAATCTTTCTTAGCTTTTGTTTGAGTGGTTTCACTCCTGGATCTAAAGGAAGATGATGTAGAATCAAGTTTGGGTCTAGCCCTAGCATGTCTACATATGACCAAGCAAAGTTGCCCCTCTTTTTCTTGAAGAAGGTATAAACTTGGTCTTTTTTGGTGGGGTTAGAGACTTATCAAAGTGAATGATCTTAGGATGTTCCTTTGTTCCAATGTTGATCGGCTCTGTGGGTTCCACGACAATCTGAAACTTCTCCTGGTGCATGTCACTAGGGAGAGTGTCAAGCCTTCCATCGTCAGGTGCCACAGTTGGGTTTTCACCTTTAGATACGTCTATTCTTTTTACTATTTTGGGATCTGACACTGCCGCAAAACAGTTTTCACCATCAGATCTAGTTTTTATTTTGATATTTTTGTGACTAGAAGGCTTGGCACCCTCTCTAAAATAAGCCATGGTATTAAGTTCAATAGCGAAACTAGCTTTATGATCCCCTTTGGGAGGTGGTCCCTAAGTTCCATGTAGTCAATATAAGCATCATCGTTTTGGAACATATCTAGTTGAAGGGTTCCTCACAGATCCCAGTCAATAAGCTTTGGATGCACAAGGGGGAGGGAGTCAGAGGATAGATCTGATTCGTTGATAGTTTGAATGGATATACTAGGAGTATTGGTAGGGGGAGTGTTCGGGATGGTACTTTCCTCCAAGTTGTTCATTGCGATAGAACTCAAACCTTCCTCAAAAGTTGTATTCTCAGAGATAGGCAAATCAGACTCTAGTGGCCTATTCGGTAGCGTTTGTCCCTCATGGTAGGGGGTATAAGTTTGAATGGTATCGACCTCTTTGTCATTGTAGGAATGCTCTGTCAGCTCACCCCACTCATATTCATTGGAATCTGTGTCACTATCCACTTCAAGTGTATGGATCATTTCTTCAAGACAAGCATTTTCTTTAGCCTTGCCCTTTCCTGTGTATCCTAGGCCTTTTGTATTTCTAGCCGATGAGGATGAAGAAGGTTGAATGCATTCTATGATTCCTTCTCTTCTTAGGCTGATGGGGCCTTGTCCTTCGTAACCCATTCTATGTAGGATAGACTCACCTCGCCCATAGATTTCTATTGGGAGCCTAGGTGGTTCCTGTTGTATTTTCTCTTCTTCTTCGGTATAAAGCCATTGTAGGACATCTCTTTCCTCTGTTTCATCAGATAAGGTCCCCCATTTTACAAAGCGAGTTGTGGGAACTAGAGGAGGAACAAATGGCTTTGGAAAATGCTTGGGTCGACCAAAGGATCTAGGAGATAAAGGCATCTTGGCTAGATTGAGGCTGTGCTCTATGGAGTATTCCCCAGCTCCAGTTTCTTTGATGGTGATCTTCTGCTCTTTGGGCTTTGATGAGGAAGCTTTAGAGGTATGGTCATGATGCGGGATAGGGGACGTAGATGCTCTATTGTTCGATATGATGCAATCAAGTTTTGAAAGGACAGAGTTACAGTGATGGAAGGGATCAGGGTCTCCTTGGACGGTGACTTGCTTGCCATTATGAGGGAATTTTATGCATTGGTGATAGGTCGAAGGGACAGCTTTCATGGCATGAATCCATGGTCTTCCTAGGAGAATATTATAGGCGAGCTCCCTATCTAGGACTTGGCACACAACATCTTTTATTACTGGTCCCACTTGTATGGGTAAGACTACTATTCCCTTTGTAGTTCTCTCCTCTTCATCATAGGCTTTGATAGTAATCTTCTTCCTTGGATCGACGACATTTTTAGAGAACCCCAATGTAAGGACTAGCTTTAATGTGCAAATATTTAAACCAGCTCCCCCATCAATGAGAACCCTCTTGATGCAGTGCTTGTGGATGAAGGCAACAATATGTAGAGGGGTGTTATGAGGTTGAGACACTGAGAGGTCATCATGCTCGGTAAATGATATGGTACTTGAGGAGGTCAGATTACCTACCATGGCCTGAAACTTCTCTTGGGCCAAGTTAGTGGGGACAGTGGTTTCCACTAAGGCTTTATTGAGAATCTCCTTATGAGAAGGAGATTCTTGCAACAACTCCAAGATAGAAATGTGGGTCGGTGTCTTCTATAGTTGGTCTATGACATTATACTGACGGAAGTTAGACTGAGAAGGTGACGACCTTGGAGGGATGGTATTCAAGGTGACTTTACCACTGCGGGTAATGATACTACAACCAGTTCTATTAGGTTCTGATTGTTGATTGGGCGTGACCACATTGATTTGTGGGACATGCTCGGATAGGCAATTGATAGTATAGTCGAATGGCACACTTGCATAGTTGGCATTACTATTCCTACTATTATGATTTGGCTTGTTGCGATCGTTGTTGTTGCCGTTGTGGTTGTTGTTGTCGTTGTTGTTATTGCCATGGTTGTTGTTGCCATTGTTGTTATTGCCATGGTTGTTATTGTTGTTGTACAGCTTGTCATGATTGACAAGTGGATCCCTGTAAGCCACATGTGTCTCATTGGAGGTATGTTGTTGGGTTCCTCCTTGATTTTGATCAAGCACATCTTGGATAACATGTTTTAGACAGATACAATTGTTGGTTGTATGTCCCCTCCCTCTATGATATTCACAATAGTCAGTGTCTTTCCAATAGGGAGGTTTGACTATAGGCTCAATCACTTGTTGGCGATAGAGAGATTTCATTGTTAGCCAATAACTTCCATAATGCAGATTCTTGGGACTCACCCAATGGCGTGAATTTTTGTCTTGGATTTGTACTGAACCATGGTCTTAGCTTCTGAGAGAATGTTTTGTTGGGTGTAACATTGTTTGCTTCTCCTTTGAGAGTGAGTATGGGTTGTTGCTTGGGAGCCGCCGCCTTGGCGTCAACCACTCCATCGTTGACAACATTCTTATTCTTGGTCTAAAACTTTGATTTGTCAGTCATGTAGTTGGAGGTAGGTGTGTCCTTGTATAACTTGATTTGCCCCTTGGCGATCATAGCTTTTTCGATAAACAATCCCATTTCGATGACTTTTAAGAATGATGTAGGGCATTGTATTTGTATTTGATAGCCAAGATCGGTGTTGAGGTTATGGACAAACATCTCCATTAGTTGCTTCTCAGGTACATCGTATGAGCATTTGCTTGCTAGTTGTCTCCATCTTTGTAAACAATATCAAATACCCAAACTTCAATAGAATAGTGAACTAAGAAGATCTATCAAATAGAGCAATGAAACAACAAAGCAAACCTCCCTTAGATCTAAACTTCCATTGATTGCCTATCAAAATCATCCTTGCGTGTATGAAATAAGGCCCTCAGAGAGTGCACTTCTTTGCTTTGTTCAAGAATGTCGATTATGAATGGTTGTGGTAATATCGCAATGAAGAGGAGCTTCACAACGATGAATAGTGCATAGTGCGTGGTAACAAAGGTGATCACAAGCAACGAAAGAATGACGAGGGTGCCAAAGGCGAGCTGTAATTCCTACAGAGTAACGATACTTAAAGCTTGGATGATTGAAATGGAAGAACGAGGTTTAATTTATAGACTTGAGAGAATGAAGATCAATGGTATAGAGAGAATGAGAAGATCAACGGTATATAATAGTTGAGGAATGTGCAACGAATAAGAAGAAGACATGTGTCTTGCTTTCTTTTGCATGAGAGGAGTTAAAGAAATAGAAGAATGAGTTAACTGAAGAGATAAATCAATTAAAAGAATATAATAATTAGTTAAGTGATTTAAAACAAGAAGAAGGGATTTGCATGAGGATAAGAAGATATTTTGCTTTATTAAATATTAGGAATATTTAATTGCATGTGCAAAAAAGATTGAATTATATTTAGAGATAACTCAATTTAGAAGAAAAAGACAACTTAAATAAATATTTGAATTATTTAAATTTAGAGAAGATATTATTGGAAGAAACAATTAAATAATTGGTATTATTTAATTTAGAAGATTTAGAAATCAAATTAAATAAATAAATTTATTTAATTGTTGTGCATGATTTTGGAAGAATAAATAAAATATTTGATTGTATTTTATTTTTAGAGATTGAAAGGATTTAAATAAATTTGATTTGATTTATTCAAATTTGGAAGAATGAATTGATTTAATTAAATGATTAAGAATTATTTAATTGTTTGGAAGAATTTAATCAAATAAAGGATTTTATTTAATTTTGACTTTAGAAGAGGTAATTAAATATTTTGATATTTAATTAATTTAGAGGAATATGAATCAAATAAATAAATTGATTTATTTATTTATTGATAGAAGAATTAGAAGGGAATAAATATTAAGAATATTTATCTAGACCGAATCATGTCATTTTTAGGCATATACAGATCTAACTAATTTGTTTAACTACAGAAATGAGAACTATGTGCAATAAAGTTGTAATGGTGAAATTTGCATACCCATGGCATTTACGGGGAGTGCTTTGCTACACAAGATATATTGACAAATGGTGTAATATTATGCAAAACATGCCCTATGTTTTTGACATTGATAAAAACAAGATTTTGAAAGGGTCTAGACCTTTGTACAACAAAGCAACTAAAAGGCAAATGGAACTACTACCATGAGATATGAGAGAAACAATACAACACATAAACAACACCACTAGAATACAACAAAGCCAAATAAAATGACCTACACAACTCCAGGTCCCGATCTAACAAATCTTACTCCCTTGACTTGAGGGTAATATTGTGCAAAACTTGGCCTATGTTATCCACCTACCATTTACACACTCCTATGCACTTACTACTTATCCCCTTGCAAATGTTCACATGCCCTCATGCATTCACCCTATTCACTTGATAATCACACCTATGCTCACACTTATTCCCATGCACGTGTTATCTACAAAGATCTATCCCCTTTTATTGTCTTGGGACTAGTTTACAATCATGGACTATCATGCCCAAATTCAAAATTTTAAATTTAGATTTGACTTGACTTCTCGCCTTTACCCTTCTTGCCTAGGGTTGACTAAATACAAGTTTGCACAATATGTTGATATACCCTTTTATTTAAGGCATTCAATGCATTCATTCTACTCATCTAATGATTTAGAGGTATATTTGCATATAATTTGCATTAACACTTGAATCGATGCACTAAAAGGAAATTAGTTCTACACAATTGTTCTAGAAGCACTTGCATGATTTAAGATTGTTGCATTTGATCATTGTTCAATTTTTGGAGATTGATCTAGGTAAAAGCTCCTTGTGACATAAGAATAATCCTTTAAGGTATTTTAAAATATCATCAAGTTCCTAGACAATCAAGAAACATAAAGAAGAAATTAAGATCGATCAGGCAAATTGAAGAACAAAGGCCAACAAAATACACAAGACTAGTTTGTAGTCATGGTTTTGTCCTTGATAGTTGGATTTGTCCTTTCATAGTCACCAAATTTTTTAACTCAAAGGTGATTCAATACTTTGATATCTACTAAACCAAATTTAGAAATGTATCATATTCAGACCTATAATAGCCACAATGAATTCTTTAGTTATTGAGCTAAGTACAATTATTTCTATTTACATTTATTAATTATTTAAAGAAACATAGTAATGAAGAAACCTCTGGCTAGGGATTTTTCTCTTATTCATCACATTAATAACTAACAAGGAATCTACTACCACTATCAAATAATTATATTTGGGGAGATATCCCCTCCCTAGGCTTGCCATTAGAGCCTATCATTCCACTTCATTGTTTGTGTGTAATCATAAAAATATTGAGCCTCCATAAAGCAACTATCCTTGTAAGTTCCTTATAAGAAATCCTCTCGCTATTCTTGGATTGCCCCTCATAGCTCCATCAAAATTTAATTTATAAATTTTTTCTAGACAAAGAATCCAATATTCTTTGAGAAAGCCTTTTGTTTCAAAATGCAACAACCTCTAAAATGCAACCTCAAAATTTCTTAATTACTAATCAAAACAAACAACCTAATGCTAACAAAGGGGTACAAGATTGTAGTGTGGGAAAATTACTTCTCAATCTACTTGCTTCAATTGAGTGAACTCTCCACTACAACTACACTTGGGTTAAGCTATTTGAGGTGTCAAATGTCGAGTGAATCTATCCTAGATTACTACAGAATGACTATGCATCCCAATCAAAGTAATACAACCTGAACATGTGATTAACAATGAAGGGGACTGAACAAAATGCAGAAAAACAACTATTCTAAACAAAATTTGAAATAGACAGTTACATAAATGAAATTAGGCTGGAGAGAGGAACTTGTGACAACAAGGATAGGGTATCGACCTCAGATGATAGTGCACCACGAGAACATCTGCGTTGGGCCCTGGAGTTTGAAATATATGCAAAACAAAATTATCAGGTCTAGATGAACCTATAGCATCTACACAATATAAATTCTAACACGCACTATACCCAATGATATCTAGTTGAAACAAAAATGAAAAGAAAACCAACTAAACTAATGCAAATAAAGGACAAGAACAAAAGGAAGTAATACAAAACCTTTGTGCGGCTATGTAATCTCCACTCCAAGGAACCTGCAAAAAGAAGAGGAAAAGTGGTGGGGCTGCCTGGGGACTTGCCTTGGTCAAGTATCTGTGTTGGTATTTCTACCTTCATGAGCAATGATACAAGATATAGCATAAAAAACAAAAGGAAATGTGTGTGTTTTTATCCTAAATGTATCTAGGAAGGTAAGATCAACAAACAAACAAACAAACAAACAAGACAACAATATTAATAGTTCCTTTCCTAGTCTGCAAGGAGAGAAACCCACAATATGTAGCCTATGCAATGAAAAATAAATAGATGATCTTCACCCAACATAAATGCAACAATGGTGGTCTACACCATACAGATTTGAAAATGAAACTATTCTAATGCAATAAGGAAGAAACTCACCGATGTAAATCACCCAAAAGAGGCAATAAACTCTATTAGGGTTCAGATAGATCAGAGCAATAAATACTAACAATTATATGTAGATTAAATAACCTAAATTTAACAAAGAAGAATAACACAAAAGAGGTCAACTCAAAAATTTAACGTGGTTCACCCAATATGGGCTACATCCACAGAAACTCAGCCATCCAATGATTTTATTATCCAGTGCAAAATAGATTACAATCTCGTGAATTCCATACTCGTAACATACATCCTAGTTGCTTATATCAAGTTTTTTGGAAGCTTCTAGAATTAGGGTTTTACAATGTCATTTTTCTTTTGTCGGTTAACAAAAATTAACAACCGACTCTGAACAGGCAAAAAAGAGGGAAAAAAATTTCAGGGGTTGTGCCCCCAAACCCCAGTGAGGATACATTACGAGTGTATAGTACTTGCATGATCAGTCACCACATACCAACAAACTCTCCAAGAGCTCAAAGATGAAGTGTAGCTTAAAATCTCAGTGAAGAGAACCTCCTCAAAAAGCACTAAAGGGAACCAAACTGCCAAGAACTAATGGAAGTGATCTTGCAATGCCAAGGAGCATAAAAAATCACATATAGTCACTATAGAAGTCTAGTACAGTCAAGAAAATAATAGAGTTGTATGAGCCAAAAATGTTCAAAATTGAGAGAAAAAGAGAGAGAGAGAGAGTCTGTGTGTGAATCCACTTCAAAACCCTTCCAATACACTTCTAAGAGGGAATAATCTTGAAATGTCATGTAAGGAGTCATTCTGCGACCCCTAAAGGCTTTACTAAGAATCCTCATGATCACCCAAGGCATGTTGTAACACCTAAAAATAAATACCTATTAGCAAACAAATGCGGGACACTTGCACAATGCACCAACATCTGCACAGAGCGGTCGGGTCTAGGTAAAACTAGCTCCTAGTCGTACAAAGCACCTTAGGATCATGTAAACATTTAAGCATCATAATGAATTTTGAAGAATAGAAGAAGAAATAGACCAAAATCACACAAACCTAGCCTATCATGCAGAGAGGAGGTGCTAAACGCTAAAATGTTTACTAAATGTAGTGTGAAATTGCAAGGGTATGCAATTTTCTATGTTACATTTAGCCCCCACTTTAGTAAATGTATGACACTACGTGCATATGCAAGGTAAAGTAGAAAGGAAAATAACATAACATGTTATACCTCCAACATGAATGTCATAGAGGATGTAGGAGATTCTATGAGCAGAGGTATGAAGCCCCCAAGCTAAGAACCTATAAAATCACAATGTTAGACAATAAGCTGCACAAGAAAGATTAGATTGAATATGGTTTTCCCAAACATCACTGTTTTGCAAATAATATGATCTAATGCACAACCTACTACTATCTACAACACACACACACACACACACACACACACACACACAAGAAAACAATGAATGAAAAGCAACAAAAAGACATTTCTAGCACACTACAAGAGCTAGAAAGGATGCCAGAGTCATAAAACATCCTAGAAAGATTAGATTGACTATGGTTTTCCCAAACATCACTGTTTTGCAAATAATATGATCTAATGCACAACCTACTACTATCTACAACACACACACACACACACACACACACAAGAAAACAATGAATGAAAAGAAACAAAAAGACATTTCTAGCACACTACAAGAGCTAGAAAGGATGCCAGGTATGGTTCTAGGGCTAGTACACTACAAGAGATAGGAACCATACCAACTCTTGTGGGGTGCTAGGACTAACAAACTACGTTGTTAGGTGACTCACAAAGAGTGCTAAACAAGTTGCTGAAAGCGTAGACATGCCAAGCAAGTGCATCTACTTGGGACCACTAGCTACAAATGTTGTAGGAAGCGCACCAAAAACCAATGCCTTAGGGAGTGTACCAACAAAGTGGTGTGTGTAAAAAGGTGTAAAGCAAGAGAGATATGCCCCCCTTAAAATAATTGTATAAATTACACATGCAATTTATTTTAAGGGATAAATAGGGAAGAGAGCTTTAAGAGACATATATCAACAGATATGTTCTCAAAGTTGTGTCTTGCAAAAGAAAAGGGATGCCCCCAAAGAGGGGCAACCAAGGTGATGCTGCAAGCATGATACACAAAGAGCTTGTGTAAGCATGTTATGACATTGAGCAATGCTAACATATGCCACATGAAACAAGTAACAACACGACACACAAGAGATCTACATGCTTTGAGGTCAGCATAATGTATATATCTGAATGTAATAATCATAGAATCTCATTTTTTGTATTATCATCATCTCCCAAACACGTAGAACTATGAGTATGAAGGAAGGTCACAAAGAGACAAATACATATTAAAATGAAAAATGAAAAAATTTAAAAATTTTGGGTCAATATGGAAGGAAGCTAAATCTTCCAACGCTTTGCATCATCCCCAAAATGACACAACAAGAAACAAAAAGACAACATAGAGAAGGAAGTATGAACAAATAGAAGAATATCATGACAGATGTGTTCCACTTGTATCCATGTGTTTACAAGGACATAGTGGGTCCTCTAGGAAGAACTAACAAACATAAAGACACAAGATAGAAGAAACATTACTAAAAAGTAGGAAAACACATAAATTATATGTAAAGCTCTCACGGGTCATCTACAAACAAGTCATCCTGGTCCTAATCTTTATACTCATAACATGACAGAGGAATTACTAATAACGGAACCACAGCCAAAGCAGTCAAAGGACACTCTCCCAGAACTAAGTGCAGAGGATCAACAGGCAAGGCTAGATCTTCCTAAGCACTATGTTCAACAATTGTCAACAATTTTGAAAAGATCGTAGACAATGTCAAGATGTTTGGAATAGACTCCGTGATTCTCACAAGGGAGGAATTGGGAGTCACTATCTGAAATCCAAACCAGAGGTGGATTGTGAGTGCTATCAGTTGTAAGGAGAGCACTAGGAGACACGTGTGGAGTAACATTCTACACAAAGATAAAAGAAGAAGAAGAGGGACAACCAAGCAGTGAAGGCAACTATAGAATGCGCTTAGGTCAAAGCTGTAGTGGGGTAGGATAGTGCTCAAGCTTATGCTTGGGAAAAGCAAGCTAAGAATGCATAATAGTAGTGGAGGTGGCGCTAGGAGTGACACTGATGACCAGAGTAGGAGTTGGGGATGGGAGAGATAGAGGAAGGGAAACAAGAAGGTGGGGATCTAAAGGAAGAATAGAATCAACGATCAGATGCAAGGAAGAGGGATCCTCACAATGAGGCTACACATTAGTAGCACGTGCTTGGGCCACAACATGACAATGATGCTTGTGATCTCTCGCAAGATGGTTCCACCTCGTACGAGTCAAGGCTTCTACTGACAAAGCTGAGGGGTATTCTATCATGGGCTCCGCACCATCCACATTCACAGGGATACGTGGACCAACAAAGGTAACCAATAATGGTGGAGAGACCATAGGAGCAGGGGAAGGGGAAGGTGTCTACAACATGGGTTTCTTTCCTCATGCCACCAAAGGCACAAGAGGAATGGAAGCAACTATTGAAGGTTGGGGAACCACCACAAGAGGAGGAGCAGGAGTACTCAACAAAGGCAGGTTTCCTGGTGCCAGCAAGGGGGCAGGAGGAATAAAACTAGCCAATAAGGGTTGAGGAAATCTAGGGAAACACAGTCCATGAGGTTGTAGTATAGGTCTATCCTAAGCTCTCATGTAAGAGACAGGAGGAGGCACTGTAGAGTACAAACTAGGTGCACAGGAACAAGGAGGTACACTCTGTATGGGTTGCTTTCCTTGATCTGTAGGGGAAGCAGAAGAAGGAATAGGAGAAGCCTTTGAAGACAAAGGCACCACAAGGGTAGCAACCAATGAAGAAGAAATCAAGGGGCCAGCAGACAACTAAGAGATCCTACTCACCTTGAATTTCTGATATGATATAAACAGAAAGTCATTACCAGGTTGGAGGAGCTTAGTAGGGGTTGGCCAGAAGTAGTCCAGAGAGAAGTTTCCTCACATGGCAAGTGGCGTAAATCCGCTATGATGGATTGTATGGACAATGCTATCGTACGGAAACTTTAGACATCAATGAACTACCGATGCAACCCTCTCATGGAAGTAAGCCAAGGTAAGCCTAACATCACACGATAGCGATCAATAGTAGGAATGATAGAGAAGGGTGCGTCGAGAGTCTTTGTTCCCACCTAGATGGATAGGGTGATTGAACAAAGAGTCAATCTAGACATAGCATCATGGCACAATATGAAGATGTCAGATGGCTCATAAACGTCCTTATACAATTCATGAATATACAGAAACTCCTTTGTAATTAAATTAGCAACACATACATGATCAATGAGAACACCTTTGATAGGTTTCCCATTTACCTCTGTCACAATGTAAAGAGGTGTCTCAGACATATTATGCGGGGTGTTAGTAGAAGAGAAAGAGATAACCAACTCAAGAACATGACATTCTTGAGCAGCGTGAGAATGAATTTCCACCATAGCTATCATCTCAAAATAAGAGAGGAGAGGAAGCATCAGTAATCGACTCTAACACATGGAGGGAGAAGCGAGGTCAACAAAATTTGAGCTATGGTGAGGCATCAGATCTGTGTAGATCTACAAATGTTGGTTAGCAAGAGTGATTGATTTGTTACTTTTGGTATCCGTGCCTAAGACCTAGATAACACCATGGTCAATGAGGTCATGCACCCTATGCTTGAGACGCAGACATCACTCAGTATCATGACTTGGGACTTGTTGGAATTGGCAAAAGGCTTTCACATCATAGGAAGGAGGCAATGGATTGCTTGTATCGAGAGGACATATGGGAGAAAACTGCACCAAATCACTATTCAGGAGTTGCATCCTAATGCTATAGAGAGACTCTTTAGAGGAGTGATTTTTTTGTTATTATTTGTTTTAGGAGCAAACAAGGCTAGAGTAGCTTGTGAAGTTGCTTCAACCACTAGAGTGTTGATTATTGTTGATGAATTATTTTTGAAAAAAAAGAATATTTTTCTTGTAATTATAAGTTGTAGAAGCACCAGACTAGTTAGTAGGAGCCAATGAGGTAGAATTTTTGAATTGACTTAACTACTGTTGATAGTTGCGCAATGCAGTGCAAAGATGTGTGAAAGAAGAATAATGCATCAATAGAATCTAGTCTCATATCTATGGCTATAGGTTTCCTATTAAGACTCGCTACACATCAGAGTCAGGAAGGGTGTACAAAATTTTTGAAAATAGAGATTGGTAACAACAAATTAAATGAGTCACTTTTTCATTATTTTCCTGCCTACAATGGACTAGGTCTATGAAAATAACCTGAGGCCCAATGTTAGCCTAGAAATGTTGTAATAATTGATTTACTAGTTGATCAAAAGAGAGAATAGAATGGTTAGGAAGTGAGAAAAACCAATCCAATGTTGTATCTTTGAGGGAACAGGGGAACAATTTCACTAACAGAGCATCCTGAAATAAAAAAAGTCTCTACAAAGAATAGTGATAGTAAAAATATGAGTATTCGGATCACCTTTGCTTGTATACTTCTCAAATATAGGGGCATCAAAGCCCTATGGAAATGGTGTAGCTATAATAGCAAGAGAAGAGGATTGCATTGACAATAAGCAAGCACAAGGGGATGTGTTGATGAAGTGGACAAAGAAGCAAGTTGTTGTTGTAACAAACCAATATTTTGAAATAGTTGCTTTATCATAAAATCAGTAATATGTGACAATGGAGGAAGTGGAGCAGAAATAGGAGGTTGTGAAATTTGCTGAGAAATTCAAGGGTTACCAGGAGGAAAATTGAACTGTAAAGCCCTCTAGGGCAGAGCGAATTGGTATTGATTAATAGGATTCATTCCACTAGCAGATGAGGAAAAACCAACACTACTAGAATGAACCAAACTAGTAGCCATTTGTAGAGGTAAATGTCTGAATACCTATGGTAGGTAGAGGTAAGGATAGCTAATTGACAAGGGTGTGAGACTAGGAGTCCTAAGCACCTAGAATACAACTCACCAATGGCGGGGTTTCACTATGTACAGTGTGATCAAGGCCTTGAAGAAAGTTAATGCCCCAAGGATAATTATTCAACATAACAAAAAGATCATCAACCAAAGGAACAACAAAACTAGGTATGTCCTCATGAGACAAGAAATTTTAAAAATCACCTAACTCACGATCTAAGGCATTAATTTTTTCTTGTAGGACAAACTCGAGTGCTGCTTCATGGTCAAAAACTTGTGCCGCATCATGAAACGATGTCATCGGCACAAGGTGAGAAGAATAAGGAGATGAAATTGGTACATTAGTTTGTTCAAAAGAAAGATGAGTCAAATCAGGGGTTGAGCAAGTAGTGGTGGAAGGATTAGCAGAAAATGTCATAGTGGTAAATTTCCTTAAATTCCTCACTCCTACACCCTACATACTCTAAATTTGAAGACTGGGTCGTAAAGCTCATAAACTACATTTAGGCTCTACAACATGCAGTGCTAAGTGATGAAAAGAGTGTTGTTTTTGTTTTTGAGAAAGTGTTTGTTTAGAACAACGGGTTCACCAAAAATGTAGGATGAACCATAGCTAGGAAGAGAAGGTTTTTAAATTGCTTTAGAACATGTCAGGTTCACTAAAAATGTAGTGGGAACCTTGACAAAGATGAAAGTGATTAAGCAACACGTTGGGTTCACCAAAAATGTAGTGTGGGAAAATTACTTCTCAATATACTTGCTTCGATTGAGTGAACTCTCCACTACTACACTTGGGTTCTACTATTTGAGGTGTCGAATATCAAGTAAATCTATCCTAGATTACTACAAAATCACTATGCATCCTAGTCAGAGTAATGCAACCCAAACAGGTGATTGACAATGAAGGGGAACAAACAAATTGTAAAAAACAACTATTTTGAATAGAATATAAAATAGACAGTTACAAAAATGAAATCAGGATGGAGAGAGGAATCTGTGATAGAAAGGACAAGGTCTCAGCCTCGGACAATAGTGTGTCACAAGGATGTCTGCGCTTGGTGCTGGAGTCTAAAGTATATGCAAAATAAAAACTACCAGGTCCAGACAAACCTACAACACCTGCACAACACAAATTCTAACACACACTATACCTAGTGATAGCTAGTTGAAATAGAAATAAAAATAAAACCAACTAAACTAATGAGAATAAAGAAGGACAAGCACAAAAGGAAGTAATACAAAACCTTCGTGTGGATGTGTGATCTCCACTCTGAGAAACCTACAATTTAAAGAAGAGGAAAAGTGGTAGAGTTGCTTGGGGACTTGCCTTAGTCAAGTCCATGTGTTAGTATTTCTACCTTCGCGCGAAACAATACAAGAGATAGCATAGAAATCGAAAGGAAATGTGTGTGTTCTTATCTTAAGTGTATCTAGGAAGGTAAGAACAACAAACAAACAAGACAACAATAGTTCCTTTCCTAATTTGTGGGGAGAGAAACCCACAATATGCAACTTGTGTAGTGAAAAATAAATACATGGTCTACACCCAACAAAGGTGCAACAATGGTGATCTACACCATACAAATTTGAAAATAAAACTATTCTAATGCAATAAGGAACAAAGTCACCAATATAAATCACCCAAAAGAGGCAACAAACTCTCCAAGAGCTCAAAAAGGAAGTACAACTTAAAACCCTAGTGAAAAGAGCCTCCTCAAAGAGCACCAAAGGGAACCAAACCTCCAAGAACTAATGGAAGTGATCTTGCAATGCCAAGGAGCATCAAAAATCACATATAGCTACTGTAGAAGTCCAATACACACAAGAAAATAGCAGAGAGTTGTATGAGAGCCAAAATGTCCAAAATTGAGAGAGAGAGAGAGAGTCTATGTGTGAATCCCCTCCAAAATCCTTCCAATACACTTCCAAGAGGGAATAATCTCAAATTTTCATGCAAGGAGTCATTGTGCAAACTCTAGATGCATTACCAAGAATCCTCATGATCACCCAAGGCATGTTGTAACACCTAGAAATAGATACCTATCAGCAAACAGATGCGGGATGCTAGCGTGATGCACCAACATCTGTGTAGAGCACTCAGGTCCAAGTAAAACTAGCTCCTAGTCATACAAGGCCCCGTAGGATCATGTAAACATTTAAGAATCATAATGAATTTTTAAGAATAGAAAAAGAAATGGACCAAAATCACACAAACCTAGCCTATCATGTAGAGAGAAGGTGCTAAATGCTAAAATGGTTACTAAATGTAGCGTGAAATTGCAAGGGTATGCAATTTTCTACGTTAAAAAGATAAACTTCCAACAACTTCCATTATTTGCATGATACAATATATGTAACAATGTGCAAAAACATGCAAATGATATCCAATAAGATCCATGCAATAAATATTAGCTCCCACTTAATAAATATAATAAGGAAACATAATGATACAAACATCTCTTGAAGTACATCTCAAATAATATGAAAGTCTCCCAAGTACATATCTAGTATTCACCAATCAAGATAACAACATTACATAACCAAGATATACAAGGGATCAAATACTACAACCTTCATTAATGATAATGAATACAATAAGCCAGGAACCAACCAACACAAATATAAGTGGCTATATACAATGTACATGAATAATGTCTGAAGAACTCCAATCCCAACTCTGCAAGCTAATCCTCCAACCTGTCATGCTCTTGTTGCCGATCAGAGAAGGGGTTGAACCCATTATGAAGATGTTTCCTTCCTCTCCATCCACCAGTCAAGGCAAAGAAGCACCATCCATAGTCCAAAGGTGTGGTACAATACAATATTGGTGATTATTTTATTTAGTTTATATCCTTATTACACATAAACATACACATGAAATCATAGATTCAAGACATCTCAAATACATGGAAATAGATTTCTCAATGTACATCAACAGATCCTTTCTATCATCTAATACAAATATGAATGCAATGACATGAACAAGCCAAATATGACCATCAATAAAAACCACAAGTCCCTTCAACCCTACAAGGTTTGAGTTAGAACTTTACATCCAAGACCATATCCAACATCCACATGAATTGTTACTTGCATCTTATACTATGAAAGCTCTCTTCACATATTGCTATATGTCTTACTAAGAACACATGGTTAAGATAGGACTACATGCATCCCATACCACATGCATCCTAACCTTAGCACAACACAAGTATCCAAACATACATAATCAATTCAAATACCCAAACACACCCATACACAAGCAATAGCATACAACAACATACAATCCAAACATTCATAACTCAAATACACAAGTCACATAGATAAATCAAGTACATAGGGAAACAACAAATAATGTCACTCATAAAATAAAAGCACACAAATACTCCACAAGAATCACACACACACACACACACACTTGGTCCCTAGAACCCATCAAGAGAGCATCTTCCAACTGTACAGTGTACCCAAGTACTACTACCTCACATAATACAAGAAGGTTAACTATACCATCATAGAGCACCCTACCCCAACCCCTCAGGGTAGAACACCATGTACGCTAATAAATAAGCCACAAGTCTTATCTTCAAAGATCTCCTAGCTACTAGTGATGGATGGCGAAAACAATACATAAATAGTATGCGGACCTTTTGCATTGAGAGCACTAAAGCTTCAGGTGATGTGGTACCTATAGCAAGAAAGAGCAAGCATGATTCCTCGACCTACTTTCTTAAGGGGATGATGTCTCAATATGTTGGGACTAAAGTAGAGAAGATGATGCCAAGATGTATCCACCCATGATGAGGATGTCCAATCTCTCCTTTAATCTTGTGACCTCCAACAGAAGTCAAGATATCAACCATCGTAGCCATTAGGATAATCGAGTGTCAAGAAGCTTTAGGATAACTCCCATAAACCACTTATATGACCACCTCCCTACTCTCACGAGTAGAACCATGACACAATAGATGTCACATATAAATATAATCATCCATGACACAATAGATGTCACATATAAATATAATCATCCATGACACAAAGGATGTTACATAAATATAATCAACCATGACACAAACTATGTTATATAACTATAGTCAACTCCCCAAGGAGATAATTCATTATCAATCCAAGTTGGATTTACATATGCATAAATTAGATAATCTCATCTTACACATATTATAAAGAACAATGACACAATAGATGTCACACTTAAATATAATCATCCATAACACAAAGGATGTCACATAAAAATAATCAACCATGACACAAAGTATGTTATATAACTATAGTCAACTCCCCAAGGAGATAATTCATTATCAATCCAAGTTGGATTTACATGAGCATAAATCGGATAATCTCATCGTACACATATAGTAAAGAAAGTATTATATAACATAATCCAACTACCCAATAAAAAGATGATCTCCACCCAAATAAAATTGAAGAATCAAATGAAGTTATAATGGAAGTCAAACATTCCAACTATGACAATAAAATTGTCATGCACAAATCCACTAAAGGACTCTCAAATATAAGATCACTATACTTAGATGTATGGATAGCATAGGGAATAAGTTTCAACTCATGCTCACACCCTGGTAAATAGTATCCACATAATAATTTTAACATACTCAATGAGAAGTACAAACTCACCAAACCATGTTGGGAGATCACACACATCAAACATGACTTTCATGCTAGCAATTTGTATCTAAATTGTATAAAAATAATTTTCATTAAAAAAATCATAACTTTCTCATAACATAACCATTTTTTAACTTTTAAAATGTGTTGGAAAGATAACACAGAGATATACAAAACTTAGAAAGTATTTTTGTAATAAATCTTTGTAATATAATTTTCTAATAACAATATAATACTAGTAAAACATAATTATAAAAATAGCAGCATAGATAAATAGTCACTAATTCATACATATCTCATAATTGAGAAACTCGATATGACAAATTTCTTGTGAGAATTTAACCAATTTGGTTAAGAACCTTCTATAGAAGTTTTAGAAAGGTCCAATTCCTAAAACTAAAGTTATTCAAGATGTAACAGAGTGGTTTTTCTCCTCGTAACAATTTTATTAGTTTATAATTTTTTTAAATAATCCATTTTGAAATAGAGTTTCAAAAATAAAAGATGCATCATGAAAAACATAATTTGAATCTTCCTAATATATAGGTTTAATCCAAAATCATATCTATGTTTGAGTTTCATAAATTACATGATTCTCTTAGATTTCACTAAGTTTTTCTTTCCCAAACAACCCTAGTTTTCAACCTACTAACAACTAATTTTTTTAAAAGTTGAACAATGTGAAACGTAATTGTTTTTCTATAGATTTTTCTATTATTTTTAAAAATATAATATGATCAACAAATAAATTCATGTTCATAAAAAATGCCAGATTCATTAATTCACCAGAGTAAAAATTTATTAAAGCTTTCCATGATAAGAATCCCACCTCAATCCTTACAACAATTCAATAATTAATGAAGATAAATTAAAAAAAACAATTTACAAATAATAATAGTCCTTCAATTCTTCATAAAAAATATTTCCAAATTTTTAAGCTTAATACCTTGATTTTCCTCTTCTTCTAAATTGCATACTAAAATTTATAACTAAAAAACAATGAAAAAAAACTAATTCTCTTCTTTTAATAACTCTTCTTTTTCTTTCTAGAATCTAAAAAGAAAAATATTATATTATGTTCTTTATAAAAGAAAAATAAGATTAAAAATATCTTTATTCATCTTCATGCACATTCTTTTTGAAAAACAATAATATTAAAATATTATCTTTTCCAATTCTATCCAAATAAAAGAATTCACTTAAAACTAATATTAAAAATATATATTTTTTAATTCACAATAAAATAAATAAAATAATTTATTTTCTAAATTATTAAAATAACTTTGCCCATTAAATACTAGTTTTCTAAATAAAAACAAGATAAGAAATCTTTTATTTATTTTTTCTTTTCTAAATTGAAATACTCCTGGAATGTTAGGGGCTGAAATGCCCCTAACAAAAAAAGCTTGGTTTGACGCCTACTGGAGGTGTCCCAGGTAGAGATATTTTTTATTCAGGAATCAAAACTTTCACAGGCGGAAGTAAAGACTTTCTGTGATAAACTAAAACTCTGGCAACACATGGAAGTCTATGTGAATGGAGCCTTTGGTGGACTCTTAACTCTCTGGAGACCTCAAAATGTTTTGGTGGGGGAGCTACCAACAAGCAGGTATTGGAGAGCTAGCAAGGTCAGAATCCTATCTTCAAACTCAAACTTCATTCTCTTTAATGTTTATGGACCAAATTCATGTTAGAATTAAGGTAGACAACTAAGAGGGGGGGTGAATCAGTTGTCTCAAAACTTCCTCTTATTAATTACTTAAATCCTTCTTATAATTCAACAGTATAATCATAAATTAATCATGGAAACATAATGCAATCATTCAAGAGTAAAAACACATTAACACATATGACACCAAGATTTTGACGTGGAAAACCCGGTTAAGGGAAAAATCACAGGGTGACTAATCCAAGATTGTATTCTCTGTTAGAAGAATAAAAGAAACAAAATGGCACATGCCAATTAGGGCTCACTGCCCGAGCACACTGCTCACAAGAGGCCCACTGCCTACAAGAGAGACACTGTCTATAAAATAATAAATATTACATACTTGAACTGAAGAATAGCATCTTCACCATGCTTGAGTCAGTTCCATTTAAGCCCAATGCTTCTACTTTGCTTTTCTCACTTCTCTCTACCACACTTTCATCTCCCCCAGACACCTTTGAAATGACTTCACAACTTCTTATTTATACAAGATATTTGACTTTGGGATAATCATCCAAGTCGGCATACATTACAGAGCAAATACAACTTAACTAATTACAAAGGACTTCATGCGGATCAACACACTGTCAGCTACACAGATCTGAGACTTCAATCTTCTTTTAGGAACACACCATGCTTCACAGAACATCTTCAAGATCATCCGCAGGATGTGTAACTCATCCGGTCGGCCAAACTTAGGAAGAACACCATCATCCAGAAGTAATTCTTCACTTACGAGATCAGTCTTTAATGCGGACCATCAACATGAATTGGACACAATCCAAAGACCTCCAAAAGCTTTCATGAATCACCAATAACATCCACACTACCTCTGCTTACTGAAATCATTCTCTCCTTCATCCGGAACCTCAAGAACACAGTTTGTCATCACTGTCATATTAGAATAGATGCTTGCAAACCTCCAGACCATGAACCAATTGAGTTGTCAATTCACATTGACTTCCTAAACACTCCACCAAATTTGTAAAACAAGATATTGAATTTCCAGAGCTCACCGGACCTATTTGTGTCACTCTATCACCTCTGAACAACTGCCAAAACCGGTTTTACTCAATTGGCCATAACTTCTTCAGATCTTCATGCGGACCTCTCAAAACTTTACTGGTTCATCTTAAGACACATATCTACAAACCCTTTGAAGCACATCCTCTGATCTTCATCTCAGCTTGGATCTTTACCTTACTGTCTTCACTATTTTTCTCTGTTCCTGATAAGACTAATTTTCTCAATATCCTCAGCATACAACTCATCCAATCCTTATCATCAATGCAACAGGAGTATGTTGACATCAATGACAACACCGGTTAGCCCCATACTTGCAACAATTCATGCATTTTGAAGAGAGAAATGTGGTTAGAAACAGAGACAGTTTGTAGTAATATAGCTCATGAATTCTATTTTTTGGGAGGGGACTTTAATGTGACATTAAATTCTGAAGATAAAATGGGGGGTGTTATGTTACCCATATTTTTTAACATCAAAAATTTTAAATTTTCTGCCATCATCAAATTGATCATCTTAGTTTGTCAATTCCCTTTGTTATCTAATCCTGGTTGCAAATGTCCTATCACCTCAAGTGTCTAGGCACTCACCAATCTAAAATTGTTAATGGATACAACTTCAATTGATTTCCAAATTAACATTCCAATAGGTGATGGAGGAATAAATCAATTTCCCCATGTCTTGTTTTGTTGTGCATAACCATTGAAGAGAAAATGAACTTGTTCTCTTTTGCCGGGATTCCAAAAGTATGGCATGTACCTAAGCTTGTGGACATACCTATCGTTGTTCCCATGATCCATACATTGGTGGCTACATTCAAAGAAGACTCCAAGTTTGAAAAGATCATTCCTTCAAATTTTGATTATAAGAGGCTAGCAAAAAGATAAAATGTTAATGTTGAGGCTCAACAGTTGAACAAACTTGATAATAAGATGGTTGAAATGAGAAATTTTAATAGAACACATTTGCTAGATAACAGTGATGTATGGAGAGTTAGTGTGCAAAGCATTATTAAGCTAGATACTGATGAACAATAGCAAGATTTACGAAGTTGGCAATCAATTTCCAAGTCAGAGAAGAATTTGAAACAACAAATTATAGAGTTCATTGGTTCAAGAATTAGTTTCTGCAATGTAGCATGGAAGCATAATCAGGATTGATTTGTTGAGAGGGCTCGAAGCTTTCAAGTAAATGTGATTTGTGAATGCAACACTAAGTTTTTTCCAACTCATACCAATGTGTAAATAGCCTTTAAAAATTCAATTTTTATCGCATATCATGATTGCGGGATCTACACAAAATCATTGAGGATAAAGCTTTGATATTTTGGGCAAACACATTTGGCTAGTGTAATGCTAAATTCAGCAACCTCTGCCACGATTCTCCCTATCTGGTCGGGCGTACAAATAGGAAGTATAATGAGTCTTTTGTCATATATTATAGTTGGATATTTGTTGGCCAATAGCCATGCAAAAGCTAAAAAATAGCCGTGGGGCAAAGGATGAGGCTTAGCATTTGCCGTAGCCTATTCATATCCCACGATCGTGAAGATATCTACAAAATGGATTTGTTGAAAAGGTTTTAGAAACTTTTGAACAGTGAAGTCAGTGTGTATAACGCCGATAAGTTAGAGGAAAATCATTCGCTAGCCTACATGCAAAATGAAAGCATAAGGCGTTATGGTGCAATTGGCTGGCCAATCCCATGACCTTCGCCAGCATGATAACATCTAAAAAGTAAGATTTCTGTCAGATATCATAGTTAGAATTTGTTTTATCTACATGTAATTGTGAAAGCAAAGGGAAGCACTAAGCCAGGGCCGCAAGATATGCATAAAATGGATTTGTCGAAGAAGCTTCAAAAATCAGTATGGGAGTTGATTTTAGCAGAGGATGAACTTTCAGTTGCACGAGTTTCAGATACATTTGGATTTACTTTAGTGTGTGGCCGAAAAAGATGAGTTACATGAGAAAAGTGTTACGAAAGTAAGGCCAATATCATCAGATCCTCAGCCTAAGAAACCCCTTTCAAGCATAGTATGATCAGTCTAAAATATCATCTGGCATACAGCAGCATTATTATCAAAGTTAACTCGGGCCTCGTCAGCCAAAACAAGGCAAAGAAAGATGTTATGGGAGCGCACAGTTGCAATAATGGTGGGATTCGCAAAATGAATTTATGGAAAAAGTATCAAAGATTTTTATACAAGTGCAAATGGTAGCGAAATTTTTGTCAACTATTAGCGTTGGAAATGATACATGCGAATGTGAAAGTAGATAGAGCTCACAGCCAAAGGATAAGCATTATCTATTAAATACAATAATCACAGGATATGTACAAAATGGATTTATTGGTCCACGTCCATGCCAAAATAGAAACCATGCATCCAAATAAGATTTTTGTCAGAAATTATAGCTGGAGATGCTTCGGCTGATAGGATATAAAATAGTTTCATCAGAAACATAGTTGGAAATTTCCAGCTGTAAGGCCAAATTCTGAACCTTCACCAGCATCTTCTTAACCCGAGTCCAAAATAGTAGATTCAGATTTGTCAATGTGATTTTTGTTAGAAAAGCCCGTGTAAGTGATCTCATGGCGTAATTACTAGGTCTATGCAAAATGATATAATGCCAAAATGTCAAGGTTTGAAAACATTACTTTGCAGTGAACACATAAAGCTGCTTCCATGCATAATGCTATGAAACACAATAATGGGCTGGTCCAGGTTGTCATCTTTGAGGCATCTGACTGTGATAATATTGGTGGTTCAGCATATGGTGGACGAAAGGCCATCTGCTGCACTCCATCGATGACGTCCATCTGTAATGGATCCCAAGTGGCCTAATGTGTTAAAATTTGAGTTTAGTAGCTTGTCTTCTCATTTTGGTTATGTCAATAGGTTATGGTGTAGTTGTGCCTACACTTGGTGGGCTTACCTCCAAAGTGTTACTTCTCTTCCGAAAACATTAGAAAATATACAAGCAAAGAAGCTTTGACATTAAGGTAGATGCTGCCAAGGGGAGGTTTGTCGATTTCTGGGGATATTTAGTGCCAGAGAATGCTTTAAACTCTACTCCTATAGATGAAATTTCACAAGCAGGTGAGATCTCTAAGTAGAATGGGGGAGTAGCATTCCACTCTCACTTACACCTCTAGTCAACAACAGATGCCCGTGGATTACTTCATACAGTGATCCTGCCTATGTTACATTTCATGATAATGAATGGGGAGTTCCTATACATGATGACAAGGGGTTGTTTGAACTTCTGAGGGGCTTTAGCAGAGCTAGGTTGGTCTTCCATTATGAATGCAAGGGATATTTACAGACAGGTGTTTTCTGGGTTTGATCCTGCAATGGTGGCTACCTTTGATGACGAGAAAATAACATCTATCATGTACATAGAAAAATCTGTGCTATATGAAGGAAATCTCCTTGGTATTGTCAACAATGCAAAGCTCGTCCTTGAGATAGTTGAGGAATTTGGGTCATTGGACAGATATACGTAGAGTTTTGTTGGTTATAAGCCCATAGTAAACAGATATCGGTATCCCAGGCAAGTCCCAGTGAGGATACCTAAGGCAAAAGTTATCAGCAGGGGTGTGAGAAAGCTAAAGTTTGTTTGTGATGTGTCTTTCACAAAAATGTGCTTGTATATGGCTAGAAAATAGAAGTTTTCAGCAGCATGTGGAATCCAGGTTCTAAGCGGTCATCGAAGGAAACATTTCTTGGCTTTATTTGTGAATATTAGGAATCATCCCAAGAGTCGTTCAAGACTCTTCAACTTATTTTTGTCATTTTTGTAATATTTCTTGATGTGAGCGGATGACTTTTGGGATTCTCATCAATGTGAGCCTTTAAAAAGAGAAAAGTTGTCCATTGGAAAGGATCTTTTTGGTTGTTCATCGGGAGCTCCAATGAGAGCTGTGGGGGGATAGTGATTCGGTGTTTGTTTTCTGTATCATTTGTTGCCCTGTATAGTTGAAGAAGCTAGTTGAGGAGATAACTGGAGGCTTTGTATTTCAGTTTATTATTCAGTTAGCTTCTTAATAATTATAATCTCTTCACTAGTTCTTAGCATGTAGGTTTAATGAGACTTTGTTCTTCCCTTTCCTTTTCATGTTGTTGTTTCTGGATTTCAGTTGTGTCCTTATGTTCACAGCTGATATCCTTTTCCTTCTTTAGTTTTCTTTCTTTTTGCTACCTTCTTGTACCTTCTGGTCAAAGGTACTCAGAAATATAAAAACCCCCCATCATACAAGGGAGCTGGCCCTCTCAAATGTAGAGGATAGTCATTGCACTCTCAACAACTAATCCATTTGTTGGTTTCTCTCTTCGCTACCTATTAGGCGAATCAGGGTGTTTCTGCAGTGACAAAACTATTAACCAACAGTTTCTGGCGACTCCGCTAGGGAAGAATCAAAGTGCTAGTGTCTTCTTTCCTCAAAAAAGTTTAATGGTACCTCCACTGGAATGGAGGTTGGCGACTCTATTTTATTTGAAGAGGTTAGAAAATGGTTCACTATCAGGCAAATCAAAGAAATCAGCCCAAGGCCAGAAGACCACCTACGCCAACAATTGAAGAGATATTGGTTGAAGACAATGAAATACTTCATTTATTATGGAGCTGTCTCAAAGAAAGCATCTTTGAAGCAAAGAAGAAGAAGTTGTATCCATCCAAAGATTACAAATCCACGTCACTACTCAAAAGTTTGGATGACAGGTTTTATCTTCTCAAAGACCTTGAACAAAAGATTCATCGGTTACAAGAAGCTCTCAAAGAAGAACTTGAGAGAGAGGGTCAAGTTTCTTATAACTTTTCTATTCTTGGTGAACAAGATTCTACAGGGGATTTGTCAGTGCCATGGGATCACAATCAACAACAAGAAAGAATTTTGAGCTAGGTTGAAAGTAAAGGACCAGAATCTTTCTCAACATGCATACAAGGGAATGAGATTGAATGACCATCTACATTTGTTGAAGAGAGCAATGAAAAGGTACTATCAGAAGAACCCCATGTCATTCTCATTCCAAAATCGTGCCTAGAAGGATCAAATGATGACTGGAGTTCTGGACAAAGATGGTCACGTTACTGAAATTGAAATGGATACAGCCACTGATGTCTCCAATTATATGAAAGAAGGTATGAATGGTTCTGCATCTTCTCTTGAATCAGAAATCTTTAATTTTGATATTGATGAAAATACCCAGTGATAGAAGGTATTTCTTATGAGGCTGAAAAAGAGTTTTTAGATCATAGATTAGATATGGAAGTTTTTGTCTTTGGTAATATCCATTAGCATTTGATAAAGTGATAAAGAAGAGCTTGATGAGAGAATATATAAATTGCATTCCCAATCTGCTTATCCTTTCAGTGATAATTTTCCTTGTGCAAGAAGAGAAGAAGCTCTTTCTACCAAACTTGATCCCATGCTTATAGAATGTGATATTCAAGAAACACAATCAACAGTCACATTTCTAGAGATTGATTCATCATGCAATTTGCAGAAAGAATGCTTCATTCCTGATGTTTTCTCTCCAAATTCTGTTGTTGATAATGAAGTTATGATTGATACATAGCCAAAGTGTATGGTTTTTAAGTTTCATGAAGAAAATGATAAAGGAGAAATATTGCAGCCAAAGGTGAGTGGAGAAGTCATCTTTGAGTTATTTTACTTTGAAGATGAAATAATGTCTTTTGAGAATGATTCATCAAATGAAGCTTGTGTTAAAGGTGAAACAAATATATGCAATGTTGATGATTTTTCAAAATCTGAAATTATGAAAGAAGAAGAAATTGTTGAGGTTAATGAAGAGAAAAAGAATAGTCAAGTTGATGAAGGATTACAACCTCAAAAATTAAGTTTCAGATGATAACCTTCTTTGTGAAGAAGATGTTGTGCTCTCTCCTATACCATGTGTTGAAGAAGAATACTTTGTTGTTGAATGTCCAAATATGGGTGGTCTAACAAGTCCTATTACAGCCAATGAACAAATTTTTGATGAGGAGAATAGCTGGAATGATACATGGGAAAAAATTTTGAATCATTTGTAGCTGGAGTGTGAAGCTGTTGAAGTTCTCACATCAAATCATGAAGAGGCAAGGCTGCAAGAAAAGGTTAGCAATGATTTTACTCTTGAATCACCTCTTTTTTAATCTAATTTTGAAGTTGTGAAATGTGGGATAAAGAATGATTGTATGAATAAGTATGGATAAAGTAATGCTGATTTTGTGGATGAGAATGTTCAGCTTCATGTTGTTCACATTCCAAAATGGTGCTTAGAAATGTCAGGAGATGGTTTCCTATATGGAGAAGAAGTGGTTGTGCCTCCCTTGCAGGTTGTGGAGAAAAATGGTTTGGGTGACAAATCCAAAAATTCAGAGTTGCCATTAGAAAAGCATGAATCAAATTCTGACAATAAAGAGGAAATTGTCTAAGGCAAACCAGGCTAATGTTCGTGGTATGATTTTGTAATTTCTTTTAGAAGGAGTTTGTTCAGATCTGATTTTAGTTGAGAGCATAGATGATATGCAAAAAAGATCTCAAGAATTTGAAGAAGTTTTTGATGAATGATGGTTGTTTGGTTCACATTTCGGTGAGCCCTTGTCCTTCGTAGAACTCAGTTTTACATTCATGGTTCTCAATGGGTTGCTGAGTTTGCAAGTGCTTCATGAATATGCACCTTTGTTTCATACTGGCATATATTTTTCTCATCCAATTAATGGCTTTGTATAGTCTTTGGGGGCAGTAGTGGTGTGTTGTACCTAGTCTGGGTACATAGGTGCCTTAGGAAGTTTCATTTCATTCCCTGTGGTGTGTTGTTTGGTTTTGTTTAATTTTTGGCTTTGTTCAGGCCTCCTATTATTTCCCTTGACTCTATTTTCCCAATGGATCAGCACTGGTCTTCACCCGAGAGTCTGGATTTCTTTTTGTCCCTTGCAGCCCTTGTCCCCAATTAGAGCATGTTGTTACCCATATATTTGAACATCAAAAAATTTAAATTTTCTTCCATCATCAAATTGATCTGTATCTTAGTTTGTCAATTCCCTTTGTTATCTAATCCTAGTTACAAATGTCATATCACCCTCAAGTGTCTAGGCACTCACCAAACTAAAATTGTTAATGGATACAACTTCAGTTGATTTCCAAATTAACATTCCAATAGGTGATGGAGGAATAAATCAATTTCCCCATGTCTTGTTTTGTTGTGCATAACCATTGAAGAGAAAATGAACTTGTTCTCTTTTGTCGGGATTGCAAAAGCATGGCATGTACCTAAGCTTGTGGACATACCTATTGTTGTTCCCATGATCCATGCATTGGTGGCTACATTCGAAGAAGACTCCAAGTTTAAAATGCTCATTCCTTCAAATTTTGATTATAAGAGGCTAGCAAAAAGATAAAATGTTAATGTTAAGGCTCAACAGTTGAACAAACTTGATAATAAGATGGTTGAAATGAGAAATTTTAATAGAACTGATCTACCAGAGAACAGTGATGCATGGAGAGTCAGCGTGCAAAGCATTATTAAGCTAGATATTGATGAAAAATAGTAAGATTTACGAAGTTGGCAATCAATTTCCAAGTCAGAGCAGAGTTGGAAATAGCAAATTCTAGAGTTGGAAGGGCTCCTTTAGAATCTTGAGAACAGTAACTTTGAAGTGAGTGATGATACCAGCAAAGGATCTTGAAACAATAGAATAGCAATGTTACAACTCAGAAGAGTTCATTGGTTCGAGAATCAGTTTCTGCAATGCAGCATGGAAGCATAATTAGGATTAATTTATTGAGAGGGCTGGAAGCTTTCAAGTAAATGTGATTTGTGAATGCAACACCAAGTTTCTGCCAACTCATACCAACATGTAAATAGCCTTTAAAAATGTAATGTTTATCTCATATCATGATTGCGAGATCTACACAAAATCATTGAGGATAAAGCTTTGATATTTTGGGCAAACACATTTGGCTGGTGTAATGCTAAATTCAGTGACCTCTACCAGGATTCTCCCTATCTGGTCGTGCGTACAAATAGGAAGTATAATGAGTCTTTTGTCAGATATTATAGTTGGAGATTTGTTGGCCGATAGCCATGCAAAAGCTAAAAAATAGCCGTGGGGCAAAGGATGAGGCTTAGCATTTGCCGCAGCTTATTCATATCCCACGATCGCGAAGATATCTGCAAAATGGATTTGTTGAAAAGGTTTTAGAAACTTTTGAATAGTGAAGTCAGTGTGTATAACGCCGATAAGTTAGAGGAAAATCACTCGCTAGTCTACATGCAAAATGAAGGCATAAGGCGTTATGGTGCAATTGGCTGGCCAATCCCACGACCTTCGCCAGCATGATAACGTCTAAAAAAGTGAGATTTATGTCAGATATCATAGTTAGAATTTGTTTTATCTACATGTGATTGTGAAAGCAAAGGGAAGCACTAAGCCAGGGCCACAAGATATGCATAAAATGGATTTGTCGAAGAAGCTTCAAAAATTAGTATGGGAATTGATTTTAGCAGAGGATGAACTTTCAGTTGCACGAGTTTCAGATACATTTGGATTTACTTTAGTGTATGGCCGAAAAAGATGAGTTACATGAGAAAAGTGTTACGAAATTAAGGCCAGTATCATCAGATCCTCAGCCTAAGAAACCCCTTTCAAGCATAGTATGATTAGTCTAAAATGTAATCTGGCATACGGCAGCATTATTATCAAAGTTAACTCGGGCCTCACCAGCCAAAACAAGGCAAAGAAAGACGTTATGGGAGTGCACAGTTGCAATAATGGTGGGATTCGCAAAATGAACTTATGTAAAAAGCATCAAAGATTTTTATACTAGTGCAAATGGCAGCGGAGTTTTTGTCAACTATTAGCATTGGAAATGATACATGCAAATGTGAAAGTAGATAGATCCCGTGGCCAAAGGATGAGTGTTATCTTTTAAATACAATAATCACAGGATATGTACAAAACGGATTTATTGGTCCACGTCCATGCCAAAATAGAAACCATGCATCCAAATAAGAATTTTGTCAGAAATTATAGTTGGAGATGCTTTGGCTAATAGGATTATAGGATATAAAATAGTTGCATTAGAAATATATTTGGAAATTTCTAGCTGTAATGCCAAATTCTGAACCTTCACCAGCATCTTCTCAGCCTGAGTCCAAAATAGCAGATTCAGATTTGTCAATGTGATTTTTGTTAGAAAAGCCCGCGTAAGTGATCTCATGGCGTAATTATCGGGTCTGTGCAAAATGATATAATGCCAAAATGTCAAGGTTTGAAAACATTACTTTGTAATGAACACATAAAGCTACTTCCATGCATAATTCTATGAAACACGGCGATGGGTTGGTCCAGGTTGTCATCTTTGAGGCATCTTACTGTGATAATATTGGTGGTTCAGCATATGGTGGCCAGAAGGCCATCTGTTGCACTCCATCAATGACGTCCATCTGCAATGGATCCTAAGTGGCCTAATCTATTAAAATTTGAGTTTAGTAGCCTGTCTTCTCATTTTGGTTGTGTCAATAGGTTATGGTGTAGTTGTGCCTACACTTGGTGGGCTTACCTCTAAAGTGTTACTTCTCTTTCCAAAACATTAGAAAAGCTACAAGCAAAGAAGCTTTGACATTAAGGTAGATGCTGCCAAGGGGAGGCTTTGTCGATTTCTGGGGATATTTAGTGCCAGAGAATGCTTTAAACTCTACTACTATAGATGAAATTTCACAAGCGCGTGAGATCTCTAAGCAGAATGGGGAAGTAGCATTCCACTCTCACTTACACCTCTAGTCAAGAATAGATGCCCATGGATTACTTCATACATCAATCCTGCCTATGTTACATTTCATGATAATGAATGGGGAGTTCCTGTACATGATGACAAGGGGCTATTTGAACTTCTGAGGGACTTTAGCAAAGCTGAGTTGGTCTTCCATTCTGAATGCAAGGGATATTTACAGACAGGTGTTTGCTGGGTTTGATCCTACAGTGGTGGCTACCTTTGATGACGAGAAAATTGCATCTCTCATGTACATAGAAAACTCTATGCTATATGAAGGAAAGCTCCTTGGTATTGTCAACAATGCAAAGCTCAGCCTTGAGAGAGTTGAGGAATTTGGGTCATTGGACAGATATATGTAGAGTTTTGTTGGTTATAAACCCATAGTAAACAGATATCGGTATCCTAGGCAAATCCCAGTGATGATACCTAAGGCAAAAGTTATCAGCAAATGTGTGAGAAAGCTAAAGTTTGTTTGTGATGTGTCTTTCACAAAAATGTGCTTGTATATGGCTAGAAAATAGAAGTTTTCAGCAGCATGTGAATATTAGGAATCATCCCAAGACTAGTTAAAGACTCTTCAACTTATTTTTGTCATTTTTGTAATATTTCTTGATGTGAGCAGATGGCTTTTGGGATTCTCATCGATGTGAGCCTTTAAAAAGGGAAAAGTTGTCCATTGTAAAGGATTATTTTGGTTGTTTACCAGGAGCTCCTGTTAGAGCTGTGGGGAGATAGTGATTAGGTGTTTGTTTTATGTATCTTTTGTTGCCCTTTATAGTTGAAGAAGCTAGTTGAGGAGATAACTGGAGGCTTTGTATTTCAGTTTATTGTTGAATAAGAAGGATTGAGGTTCTTATGTCTTCATTCTTTCTAGAGTTTAATTGTTCCTATGTTTAGTTAGCTCCTTGATATTTATAATCTCTTCACTGGTTCTTGGCATGCAGGTTTAATGAGACTTTGTTCTTCCCTTTCCTTTTCATGTTGTTGTTTTTGGATTTTCGTTGTGTCCTTATGTTCACAGCTGATATCCTTTTCCTTCTTTAGTTTTCTTTCTTTTTGCTACCTTCTTGTACCTTCTACTCAAAGGTGCTTAGAAATATAAAAACGCCCCATCATACGAGGGAGCTGCACCTCTCAAATGCAAATGATAGTCGTTGCACTCTCAATGACTAATCCATTTGTTGCTTTCTCTTGTCACTACCTATTGGGCGAATCAGGGTGTTTCTGCAGTGACAAAACTGTTAACCAACATGTTCGAACAAAGCTTCAATCACAGATTGACTTTGAAAACTTTGTGGAAAGAAACTTGTTGATGGATATTCAGATGGGGAATGGGGTTTTCAGTTGGACAAATAGGAGGTTAGGGTTCTGCAACATAGTAGAACATTTGGACAGATTCCTTTTCAAAGGTGATATGGGAAACTTCCCCTTTTCTATGACAAGCAACATAGTAACTTACCCATGTTCAGATCATTTCCCAATCAGCCTAGAAATTTAGGGTGACAGGAAACCTATTAGATACCCCTTCAAATTTGAAGACATTGTTGATAACTAAGAGAGGGGGTGAATCAGTTATCCTAATTATTTCTACTTTCTGAGCTTTCTTAATAATCAATACAGCATTAATTCAAATAAGCAAACATAACCATGAAATGGAAATACACATGACACAATATTTTTGACGTGGAAACCCTGTTAAGGGAGAAAACCACGGGGTGATTAACCCAAGATTGTATTCTCTATTAGAAGAATGGAAATACAAAATGGCACTTGCCAATTAGGACTCACTGTCCGTGCACACTGCTCACAAGAGGCACACTGCCTACAAGAGACACACTGTCTACAATTTATAAAGAGTGTAATACAATACTTAAACTGATAAGGAGCATCAACATATGCTGGAGTTCAGTTCCGGTTAGGCTCAGTACACTGATCTGCTGTACTTCATCTTTCCTCTTCTTTTGTGTTGTTCTCCTTTCACATATCGGACCTTCCTTTCTGCTTTTACTCAGCTCTACTGCTTTTCTTCGCACATCACCAAAAACCATGACACTTCTCACAACTAAATCCATCTTGTATATATATCCGTACAAGTGATTTCATCACCTTTCTAGTCGGCATCCGAAATAGTCAATCTTTTACACAAACTCTGATTTGTCGGCTGAATCCTTGCTTACCAAGTAATGCGGATCAAGGATATACTTGTAGAAGTCATCAATTATGTCAGCCAATCATAACTTATGCCTTAATAACCTTTACCATCATCAGTAACACATCTGGAATAATGTATGATGTTCTGCCAATCAGTTCTTCCTCTGTCCATACTGTCAATCAGGAACCCACTACTCAAGTATTCATATCTTTTTCTTCATCTATCACCGGAGGCTAAATCCTTGGAATCTATCACTCAAGGTAGTCCTCTTGACTTCCCCAAATCTGCACTTCACCAAGATACTTCCTCTAAAAGATCCAAACCTAACTGTCGGACCTCGCCACATGCTCTGTTCTTGCTTACCAAACCACAACATTCTTCACTTTGACTTCCGGTATAGACACAACATGTCCTGCGGATGTGTGGGATGAACTTTGTTACTATCAATGACAACAATCATGAATCCATATAGTGTCTCTTGCCAACAATCTCCCCCTTTGGCATTGATGGCAACACTTAGTGAAAAATGACTAAGTGTTTACACTATGCTCCCCCTTGGCTGATGCTCTATTTTTATATACATTTTTCAGAGCTCCCCCTTAGTTGGATTCCTCATTTTCACTGTTCTTCACTCCCCCTTTGACATCAATGGCAAAGGGTGCGGTCCGCACACCAAAAAGATTTCTCAAAAACACTTCTATACGCATAAGTATTTATACATGCTATACTTTACATAAACTGAAGGATATCTGCAAAAAATGTCTTCAACTAGATAAATTCTGTTGCCCAACTCTGCTTCATTCTGTCCAAAATTGTGATGTGACCACTCAACAGGAATGCATAAGCTTCTGCCTTTTTCAGATCTGTCGGATCATTTGTTTTGGCTGTAGTTTGAGCATCACTTAAGGCCTCATGCATGGCCTCCAACTTAGGGATAATTATTCCTCTAAGTTCATTCAACCTGCTAATTCTATTTTTCTTCTCTTCTTCAAGCTTTTTAATTTCATTCAAAACTGCAATCGTCTGACATTCTTGATTTATTATGGATGTGGTAAGTGGATCAAAATTTTGAGAAAGTTTAGTTAGTTTGTCCTCCTATTCTTTCACTTTCTTCTCAATCTCCACTATTGCTTTAGACCAAGATATACAAAATCTGTATACATCTCCTCCGTCCTTGAGAGCAATTTCCAGGCTCTTTATCCCAATACTCATTACTCTCCTGTCATTTGCTATTAGCCCTTGCAACTCAGAGAATCTCTTGTCCAAAAACTCTTTTCTAACCTTCTCCTCAGCTAATTTCTCTAGAGAATTAAAATGTGTACTAATACTATTAATCAGAGATTTGAGATTACCAGATGAGGAGGCTGAGGGATCCTTTTGAAAAGATGGCATGATCTTTTATAACACTCCAGATGCAGCTGCTATAAGCTCATAGTCTTCCATGTGAGACTTCAGGAGTTTTTCTTTGGCCTTTGCATTAGCAAATGAAGCTATCTTCATTGTTTGTACCGGAGAAAGAGAGTCAAAATTAAATGGCCCTTGCAAAAGTTTCAGTTCATCAATTTCCATTATCTCTTTGTCTAAGAACTTTTTGACAGTTTCTGCAGTGTCTCTTGCCAGAGATAGATTCTTCTTCTCTTTTGCAGTCTTAGAACTGTCTCTTGGAGCTTTTTCTCCTTCTACAGCCTTAGTACTGTTATCTTCTTTTTCCTTCACTTCTGCATCTTTCTCCTGTATTCTTTCTTCTCCTTTGAATCCGGAGTCAGCAGGGGAAACCGAAGGAGTGATGTTTGTTTGTTCATGGGCCACCTCTTCTGGAGCAGAGGATTCTAAGCCCTTATCTTCACCAGTGTCCATTAGTTCTTCTGTCATTTCCTCAGTGGATTCCTTTTCAACACTTGTGGCTGAAGGATCAATGCCCAAGTCCTCTATAATAGGAAGATTGAATCTTTTGAAGGCATTCTTGAGGATCTCTTCTGTTTCTTTGGCTATCTTGTCAGTCTCACCAGGCATGAGCTGATTCATTATGGCTTTGCTCTGAAATTCATCCTTGCAATCCTTAAAGATCATGTTCATTTGCTTCAAATCGATTGAAGGATACAGCTGAATGGCTATCTGTTCCTGGATCTCAAGATCTTTTGCCATGGCAGTATTCTTTCTTATTTCTAACTCTTTTTCCAGGCTTTCAGGAATAAGAGATATAATTTCAATAAAAGCCTTGTTATATATGTTCAGATACTTAACTGCTACTTCCTGCAAGATCTTTTGGTCTGCCTCATTGTAATCATCATAGAATTCAGCCATTGGCTGAAGGTTTCCATCCACAGTGACTGATTTGATGACATCATCTAAAGACAGAGTGGGCTTTTCTACAAATTCTTCTGTCTTTTCTTCTTCACCTTGACTGGTAGAGGGTTCACCAGATGTTTTCTTCTTCTCCTTCTTCATTTTCTTTAACTCCTCATCTGATTTAGTTTCTTCATCATCCTTCTGACTGACATAAGACCTTGTGGCCTTTGTTTTAGTTCTTTTCTCTCCTCTACCGGATGATTTTGCTTTCGGTTTTGATGTCCTTGACCTTTTAGCAGTGGCAGGTATAGATCTCTTTGATGATCTTGTCTGGGTGGAAGATTCTATCAGAGCACTTTCCTTACTTCCCTTTTCTGCCTCTTTCTTCTTTTCTCTATTGGCATCAAGTGCATCCTTTGAGATGCCTAATCCTTTGGCAATTTCTTCAACTTCTTTTCTCACTTTCCTCTTTATTTCCGTTTGTTTGAGTTCCACATGAACTTTTACACTTAGCTCTTCAAAGGTTCCAAACCTTTCTGCCTTTGGATCCTTTGGCTGACTTAGCATGTGTTGAACATGCAACTCCACAATTTGTTCATCAACTTTGTACCCCATAGGCATCATCCATATAGTTCTTGGTTCTACTGCCTCCATTAGGCATTGATCAGTCTCTACCATAAAGCATATTGTGTCTTTGTATTTCTCAACAAGAGATTGGGGAATTCTCTCTCTTGCTTGTATCATGTTCTGAAAATTCTTGAAATGTCCCCAGAGAGCTGTATTCTGTGCCTTGGAATCACCAATCCCATGTATATAATCTCTAATCTGAATGGCTACTGGCCTATTATTCTGCCATACCCAGCCACTGGATCCGGGAAGCTCATTCATGTAATAAAAGAAAAGACAGAGTATCAAACCACCATATTTGAAGGAGTTCTTCTTATCCTTCTTTATCTTCTGTAGATTCTCTAATAGTTGGTTCAGAAGGAGCTCACAAAGATCATAGTCTACATTCTTCCTCAACATTTCATAAGCAGTGTATATAGCAGTTCCGGAAACAGAATTCTCCCTGTGGGAGTGATATATTTTATATCTAATTATCATTGATGTGAATTTGATATCCAGATCTGTGATATCCTCAATAGTCATAGCTCTTTTATCAAACTTTGATCTGGTAGCCTCACTGGCGATTTGGTTCTTGACAGATTTGAGCATAGGCATTTCACTGATTGAGTGTAATCCGGTTACAGCCCTAATGGCATCCTTAGTGATCTTAAACGGCCTGTTCAACCACATGAAGTTGTCATGTATTCTGCTCAAGATATACCGGACCCATTCATCTTCCAAAAAATAGGGGAAATGAATGCACTGTGCAAAATGCTTATCCCAGATGGCTTTATACTAAGGTTTGATCTCAAAAGAATCATCTATTAATTGCTTGTGATAGATATCCATTAATTTGGACTCTCCAAATTCTTCAATGTTTGCGTGAATGTAAACCCTAATATCTTCTGTATGTAGGACACCATGTGGAGCACTGGAAAAAGCTCCTAGGGGATCTACTTCCAAGGATTTGTAGGGATGTTTCTTGAATTTGGGGCGAGGCCTATCAGTGATCTTCACAATATTCAGAGTAGACATCTTTTAAAAAGATTTGCAGAGAAGAATGGAAAATACCTTTTGCGTCTTTCGGTTTCACGGAGTTAGCCAAATCGATTTCTGGATGAGTTGACTTCTGCAAATGATATTGGATGAGCTTGAGGAATTTTGTTGCAGAGCCTCTCTTTTCGTTTCTTCTTGAATGCAGAATGAACAAATGCTTAATGAGAAAACCCTTATATTGCTCCGCAAACCCTAATGTTAAGTTGCAATAAATGCTCGACCTAAGTCATTCCGGTTTGCCTTATTCGGATGACTTGAAGAACCAGATCAATCTTGATCTTAAACATCTTGCGGATCTTCCAAATCTTAACCATAGTTTATTTGGATGTTTCTCTTATGAACCCTTTAATCCGCAACTCTTCTTGTGCTTGTCCCGGCACCAATTGACTGGCTAGGGGAACAAGGTTTTCTTTGTGTCTCCCCCTGAGACAGAGCTCACTTTTTAATTTCTGGAAGGAATATTAGCACCAGAGTCTTGTGCGGACCCATCCCCTATATTCTCTATACTTTTCTTCACCCAAATCTTGTTCATCTCACTTTGAACTTCATCCGCATTCACTTTTCGTTTTCCCTTATCTTGATTCTGATTATGATGTACCAGACCTCTTTTGTCCTGATTCTTGCTTCTACAGAATTTTGCAATATGACCGGATCTATTGCAAATTTGGCAAACAACATTTCTTTGCATATTTGATTGATATCCTCTTGATCTGCATTGATTAGCCATATGACCTATTCTATTGCATGCAAAGCATCTACCAATGAATGATTTGTTCATTTACATATTTCTGCATTCATGAGATTTCTGACCATACCTTTTGCAGTTGAAACACTGTCCGGAGAAGGATGAATTAGTCTAATTCATTCTCTTTCTGCACTGATTAGCTTTATGACCAAAGTTATTGCAGTTGTGGCAGTATCCATTGAAGGATGGATATCTTTGAGCATTAGGCTGCCTAACCAGAGGTCTTCTAGGCCTATTCCTTGGATTTTCTAATCCAAAATTCTTCTGACCGGATCCGGAGCTTTCTCGTTTCTGATATCCCAAACCACACTTGTCATCTACCCTCTTTTGACTTTCAATAAGAACTTCAAGTTGAGCAGAACTTATCTTGAATTTTTCTTTATATTCATTTGTTGTTTGAAGATCCCTTTTAAGAGAGACAACTTGATCCTCAAGTTTTTCTTCATTATCTTTAGCATCTTCAAGATTAGATTCAAGGTGTCTGATTATTCTATCCATCTTGTGGCAATCTTCTAATTTCTCCTTGAGAGATTGTCTTAGATCATCTTCAGTTTTTCTTTTCTCTTCAATTTCTTAGGTAAACTTCATAACTCCTGATTCCATCTCATGTCTTACCATGATGATCTCTTTTGATAACTTTTCACACAACTTGGTTTTCTCCTCCAGATCTCCATTTGTATCATTGGCTTCACCTTGACTAGCCAATTGTTGAAGGTGTTCTTTTCTCTTTTTCATAGAGAGACTCAGTTTCCCTTTTAGTTTATTTATGAAATCATCAGCTTGTTTGAGTATTTCCTTCAATTCATTGACTTCAGAATTTGACTGCTCAAGATCATCTAAGGCAGACTTAAGTTGCTCCCTCATACCATACACATCCATTTGAATTCCCAGATCTTCCTCAAGCTATTAGGCTCTGTTGGGAGGAACTTGGCTCTGATACCAATTATTGATAACTGAGAGGGGGGTGAATCAGTTATCCTAATTATTTCTGCTTTCTGAGCTTTCTTAATAATCAATGTAGCATTAATTCAAATAAGCAAACATAACCATAAAATGGAAATACACATGACACAATATTTTTGACGTGGAAACCCTATTAAGGGAGAAAACCACGGGGTGATTAACCCAAGATTGTATTCTCTGTTAGAAGAATGGAAATACAAAATGGCACTTGCCAATTAGGACTCACTGCCCGAGCACACTGCTCACAAGAGGCACACTGCCTACAAGAGACACACTATCTACAATTTATAAAGAGTGTAATACAATACTTGAACTAATAAGGAGCATCAACATATGCTGGAGTTTAGTTCCGGTTAGGCTCAATATACTGATTTGCTACACTTCATCTTTCCTCTTCCTTTGTGCTATTCTCCTTTCACATACTGGACCTTCCTTTCTACTTTTACTCGGCTCTACTGCTTTTCTTCGCACATCACCAAAAACAACAACACTTATCACAACTAAATCCATCTTGTATATATATCCACACAAGTGATTTCATCACCTTTCTAGTCAGCATCTAGAATAGTCAATCTTTTACACAAACTTTGATCTGTCAGCTGAATCCTTGCTTACCAAATAATGCGGATCAAGGATATACTTGTAGAAGTCATCAATTATGTCATCCAATTATAACTTGTGCCTTAATAACCTTTACCATCATCAGTAACACATTCGGAATAATGTCTGATGTTCTGCCAGTCAGTTCTTCCTCTGTCCATACTGTCAATCAGAAACCCGATACTCAAGTATTCATATCTTTTTCTTCATCTATCACCGGAGGCTAAATCCTTGGAATCTATCACTCAAGGTAGTCCTCTTAACTTCCCCAAATCTGCACTTCACCAAGATACTTCCTCTAAGAGATCCGGACCTGACTGTTGGACCTCGCCACATGCTCTGTTCTTGCTTACCAGACCACAACATTCTTCACTCTGACTTCCAGTATAGACACACCATGTCCTACGGATGTGTGGGATGAACTTTGTTGCCATCAATGACAATAATCATGAATCCATATAGTGTCTCTTGCCAACAGACATATGGCTCAAAGATCCCCATTTCTTTGACTTAATCAAGATTTAGTGGAATGAGGTACACCCAGAGGGATCCAAGATGTTTACTATTGTTACAAAATTGAAAGTGATAAAGCAGCAACTCAAAGAATGGAACTGGAATTGTTTCAAAAACATCTTTGAGGAAAAAAGAAAAAATGAAGAAAGTTTGCAGGAGGTGAATGAAATAGTGATTACCAGGGGAATGGACAATGAGAGCTACATGAAAGAAAAGAAAGTTCTTAGTAAACTAGAAGACATCCTGTCAAAGGAAGAATTTTTTTGGAGACAGAAGTCCAGAGAGCTCTGGATTAACTTCAGGGATAAAAATACAAAGTACTTTCATAATGCCACTAGGGAAGAAGGGAAGTAAAAAGAATCACTCGAATCAGATCCTCAACTGGCAGAGTTCTTGAGCAACCAGAGGAAATCATTTCAGAATCAATAGAATTTTTTCAAAATCTCCTAAAGAATTGGAATGGGTCAAGCCTATAGGAACAACAATAGGTTCTCTCAAACATTCTCAAATTGGTCACGGAGGCACAAAATGAGATGCTAATGGGAAAGTTTTCTAAGGATAATATCAAAGAAGCACTTTTCCAATTACACCCTGATAAGGCCCCCGACCCTGATGGATTCCCTGCATCCTTTTTTTAGAAATGTTGGGACATAATAGGAGGAGAGGTAGTGGAGGCCATTGAAGATTCAAGAAGTTCAGGGAAGCTGCTAAAAGATATTAATAACATATTTATTGTGCTCATCCCCAAGAAGGAAAAGCCTAAATCACTTGAAGAATTCATACCTATTGCACTCTGCAATACCATCTATAAGTTTTTAGCAAAGGCAATAGCAAATAGAATCAAAGGAATTCTCCCTGACATTATCTTAGAGGAACAAACTGGATTTGTAACTAGAAGATCAATTTTGGATGGCGTAATTATAGCCCAAGAAGCTATACACTCCACCCAAATGGTCAAGAAACAATATATGTTGATAAAGCTAAACATCAAAAAAGACTATGATAGAGTAGACTGGAAGTTTTTATTCAAGGTTCTTGAGGCCTTTGGCTTTCAAAGAGAATGGCTACAATGGATATTCAATTGTGTGGCAACTCTGAGATTCTCTATTCTAATTAATGGATCTCCGAAAGGATAATGATGGGCTGAAATATTGACCTTCTTTTTATGTTGTTTTTGTATGCTTTTAGAACTTTTCTATATGATCCTCAAAACACTTTACCAACATCACCATCATTATATGATGTCCTTTTATATACTTTGCAAGACTTTGAACCTATGATATTAATATGGAATATGGTGATGATATTATCAATTGAATGATTTAAATATGAGTATGCATGCAATATAGATGAAATCCTATGGTTTAGTCATGAAGGTTATTTGTGTGCATATGTTTTGTGAATTAACCCCTATGCAACAAGAACGTGTCATCAAGGAAATGAGCATTTGCAATGAAGTTGCAGATAGGAGAATTAAAAGAACTGAAGTTAGGATACCAAACGTGCAGGCAGCTGGAGGATGTATGTGAACCATCATGGACAAAAATAAATGCAAAAGAAGAAGACTTGTTTCAAACATAGCTTATGTGTGTTCTTCATGAGATCTATTGCATAAGAATTCTTGTTGGGATAGGACTCTGCTTCTTCTATTCAATTAGATTAATAAATTGATCTCAAACATGTATCCTAGTATCTAGGAATGGATTGATGGTTAAAGTTAGTTGGTAGTTGTATTATAAAACTCTCCCGATTCTGTATAAGTTAGAGGGGATGAGTTAGATATCAAGTTAGTTACTTTGTTTTCTAATTATTTAGTTGCTACTCTGTTTCCATTATTGGAAAACCCAAACATGTTTTATTGAGGAATGTAATTGAATACAGTTTGAAGAGATTTTGTTTATGATTTGAAATGAATGGAACTATGTGTTAAGAAGATGTATGAGTATCTGAATTAGATTTGGTTTCTAGTTAAGTGAGTTAGTCCCCTAAGCCAGCCACTCAAGGTACTGATCCTCACTTCATTTATTTTCCTATTCCCTTATGCATTCATTGTTAAATTTGTTTTTCATTTGCATATAGATACATTACGAGTCACTTAGATTTCTTTGATTGTCAACTTACAATAGTATGGTTCATGAACAAATGCATGCTTTGTCTATTTTAAGTCCTCTGGAGGCTAGCATTAGTCCTTTTATCACTTTGGATGTTTTGAGTTAATTCTATAATTTCCTGTTGATAACAATCATCTACAACTTATGTTGCAGGTACCCGTAGCCACTAGATTTTGTAGATGTTTTTATTGTTCTTACATTTCTGTGAATTCCAGCAGAGCAGAATAGCCTGAGTAGGTTTTGATAAGATAGTCTAGGAAGAATATGAGCCGTGAAGGCACATACAGTGTAGTTCCATCATAAGCTTACGCTCCTTGGTTGATAATTTAATGTAGGAAGTACAATGATAGAGTGGACTGTTCAGATAGGTTTACCCCTGAATTATGTTAAGTCTACAACACATTAGTTTTCCTCTACATTTTTGGTGCCATTACCGGGGATGGTGCTACCTTCATAAGCTCATTTTTACATGCTTTCATAGTTTAAATTTTGATTCTAGCATTAGGATTAATAAATTCACTTTTCAGGAAACACTAGAAATTATACTAACATTGTGTAGGACTGCTAGAATATAAAGCCAAATTCACTATATATGGAGGCAGAGAGATAACCGCGGTAGATTCCTCCCTACAAAATTTTAGGATAGAGAAGAAACAGCTAACTTTATCAATTATACAGTAGAAAGTGCTGAAGAAGAATTTCCTCTTACATCTTCATCAACACCTTCCACATCTTCATCAACTTCTTCCACAACTACAGAAGGGACCTTCAGAACCATGGTAGATGTTGCAGTGGAGGATCCACCAGAGCAAGTGATGTTCGAGTTTCCTATCACTAGTCAAGAGAGGGTTGCAGTGCTGAAAAACATTCCACCATCAACATTACTAGTCTTCTATGGCATGGTGATAGAGGACCCAGATACGTTCCTGTTTGAGTTTGATAGCTTGTGTAGGAGCTATGACTACACCTCAGACACTCATAGGCTGAAACTCTTTCCTGCTACCCTCAAGGATGCATCTTTGAGATGGTTTATGGGGCTGGGAAAAGATGTCATTCCAAATTGGGATACTATGAAGGAGAAATTCTTGGAGAAATACCAAGATTATTACCGAGGACATGACAGGAGGAGAGATGATATCTTTAGGATGTCACAAAAGGAGGAGGAGCCACTTGAAGATTATGTTGAAAGATTCTAGTTTGCTCTGAAGAAAAACCCTCAAAATAGATTGTTTGAAGAATCATTAAAACTGGTTTTCTTAAGAGGAGTTAAGGATGATTGCATGGATGCTTTGAATCTCATTGGGCAAGGTGATATTTCTCATCTACCTTTTGAGTCAATTTGTAAAGTCTGCTGAAATTATTCAAGGACTTTCACTAGATGACCAAGGGGAAAAAGGACAATTGCAAACAAGGCAACCAATGGAGTTTCAAGAGTGGAAATTAGTAATTTGTTGTCCAATATGAAGGCGAATATAATTAGCCATATGGCTACACATCTGGACACTCTTCACATCAAGAAGAAGCTGATGCAATGTTTACCAAATACTATCCCAGTTGTAGGCAAAGGAAGGCCAATTGTAAATGCAAGAGGGTGGCAAGCATCTAGCAAGAGAAGGTTGAAAGGCCAGAATTTCAGCCATTTGAAGGAGAGAATGGACAACTGTTCTTCATAGCTCAAAGGAGACCTTGGCAGCAAAGACAAGGTATGCCCTTTGATCCACTAAATTTTAGTACACCCTTTCCTACTGCAAACCAAAATTTCTCTACTTGGAACACTTAGCCATGGCCTACTAATCAAAATATCTGGCAAAAACCACAACGGCCTACCCCACAACTAAGTTGGAACCAATAGTAGCCAAACCCATGGCCCCAACAAGGCTTCCAAGGTGCCAACTATAATCCCCAGTGGCCTACACAACAACCTCAATGGCAGCCTCAATGGAACAAGAACCAACAACGACAGTAAAATGCAAATTACTAGCAACCTATGATTCCATCTCAACCACAGCAGCCAGCCATAATGCCTCCATTAGCACCTCAAAATCAACCTCCTAGACCTACCCAACCTACACCTAACCCTAACAACAAGCCTGTTCAATAGGCTTATACTAACAAGGTAATGCAATACCCCACCTATGGGGTAGAAGTGAGTAATGTTCACCTCATATCAAGGAAGCAACTTGCAGGCCCTTCATCTCCCCAAATTATAGAACTTGAAGATGAAGAACCCATAGAGGAAGCCTCAGATAAACCACTTTTGGAACCTGAATCAACTCAAGAACCTCAGACCATTTCACATCCTAAGCCTCCTTTCCCTAAATGCTTGGCTATTCATAAACAACCAGCACAACCTGAAAATGACCTCATAGGCCAGTTGCAAGATATAAGCATAAAGATTCCCTTAATCCAAGCCATAAAAGATATTCACATCTACACTAAGAGTATCCAAGATCTCTGCATAAATAAACTAGGAAGAAAGAGGATAGACCCAAAGACGGTTCATGTTTTGGGTAACCTAGCTGACATAATGTTGGGGAATATAATTGTTCCCAAATATACATATCCAGGTAGTCCAGTGGTGGATGTCAAAATCAATGGGACTCTGATTAAGAATACTCTGATCAATTTAGGTGTTGCAATTAATATAATGACTAAGGAGACAATCAGGCACTCCAGTTGAACAACCTTAGGCCTACTCAGACAGTTTTTCAATTAGTCGATAGGTCTACAGTCAAACCTGAAGGAGTCATTGAGGATTTGGTCATTGCATTGGATTCCTAGGAATACCTTATTGATTTCATAGTCCTATAGCCAAAGATTAATCTTGTTGGTTATCCTCTTATACTAGGAAGACCATGGCTTGCCACAACAGATGTATTTATAGGTTGCAGGTCTGGTAACATGATCGTATCCAATGGGACAATGACCAAGAAATTGGTGTTATATCCACCAACCCAACCATACCATGAGCTTGAGGAAACCATTTGGCCTACACTGGGAGATGAGGACAGCTACTCTCTACAAACCTTGATGATTATTGAATGCAGCCCCTTACTGGATATTTAAGATGAAGATGAGTTGATTTCTCACATTGTACAAAATGACTGTGGAAGGCATCCACAACAGCAAGACTGTTTATCTTGCATATAAGATCCCTTAGAAAGTATAATACCTACCAGCTCCTCAGAGGAGGTATCTCAAATATTTCATACCTTGTTACCCCAACAATGCTTACCAGTAATACCTATCCTTGACCTGTCCTCTATGCAAGAAATGTCTAAGCCATTATAAATCAAGCTAAGAAAAGTATTGATTGTTAATAATGCATTGACTGATGAACAGTAGCAATCTTGCATTCAATATTACAAACCCACTCAGCAGCATTTGCATGGGATTATAGTGATATGAAGGGCATAATTCCTACTTTGTGCATGCATAAAATCTACATTGATGATGGCCATAGACCTATAAGACAACAACAGAGACGCATGAATCATGCTCTCAGAGAGATAGTGAAAGCAGAACTTCAAAAGATTTTAGATGCATAGTTTATATACCCTATTTCAGATAGTGAATGGGTTTCACCATTGGTCATAGTGCCCAAGAATGGTGGCAAATGGAGAGTTTGTGTTGATTACAGAGAACTAAATGCTGCCACCAAGAAGGACCACTTCCCATTGCCCTTCATTGATCAAGTTCTTGACTCTTTAGTAGGTAAGAAATATTTCTCATTTCTTTATGGTTTTAGTGGTTATAACCAAATCAAGATTGCACCAGAGGATCAAGATATGACAACATTTGCATGCCCTTGGGGGACCTATGCATATTATGTCCTGCCTTTTGGTCTATACAAAGCTCCAACCACATTTCAAAGAGTAGTCCTCAGTATTTTCTCTGATTTTGCCCATGACAGCATGGAAATTTATATGGATGACTTCACCACATATGGTGAAACATATGATGAAGCTTTACAAAACTTGGAGAAAGTTCTGAAGAGATTCACAAAGCACAATCTATGTTTGAACAATGAAAAATGTTTTATGATGATGACACAGGGGATAGTCTTAGGACATTTTATTTCAAGTACAAGAATACAAGTTGACCCAAAGAATATTGAAATCATTTCCACCCTGCCTATTCCACAGAGATAGAAGGATGTAAGGAGCTTCCTTGGACATGCAGGTTATTACAGGAGGTTTATTCAAGATTTTAGAAAAATTGTTGCACTTTTGTTTACTCTGTTGACAAAGGATGGTGAATTTGAATGGACACCAGCCTATTAGAATCCTTTGAAAAGCTAAAAGCATCCTTGACACAGGCTCCAGTTCTTAGAGGTCCAAATTGGACACTTCCTTTTCACATCCACACAGATGCATCAAACTTTGCCATTGGAGCAGTCCTAGGCTAGCAAGAAAGAACTAAGGAGTATGCAATATACTATGTAAGTAAAAACCTACAGGGAGCTGAGTTGAACTACACTGTGATAGAAAAAGAAATGTTGGCAGTTGTTTATGCCATTAACAAGTTCAGACACTACATTATTGGTCATAAAGTGTTCATACATACATATCATACAGCAATTAGATATTTGATGAATAAGCCAATAGTGTGTGGTAGACTTGTAAGATGGTTGTTATTACTGTAAGAATTTGACATAACAATTGTTCACAAACCAGGGAAAGCTAATGTAGTTGCTGATTTTCTGTCTAGACTACCCACACAATCATCAAAAGGAGTGATTGATGACTCTTTTCCTGATGGGCATCTATTTGCTCTAACAATACATACTCCATGGTATGCAGACATAGCCAATTATTTGGTTTCAGGGCAGATTCTAGATTACTTTTCTCCAAGGGAGAAAAGACAGCTAGTTCACAAATGTTTTCCTTATTCTTGGATTTCTGGATTCCTATTCTACACTGGTCCAGATAACATTATGAGAAGATGTATCAGAGAGGATGAGGTGTTTGATATATTGAAGGTCTGTCATGATGAACCCTATGGTAGACATTTTGCAGCCAAAAGGACAGCCTTCAAAATATTGACAATAGGATATTACTGGCCAACACTTCATAAAGATGTTGTCAAGTATACTAGAAGTTGTGATTGATGTCAAAGGATGGGGAGACCTACAAGAAGTGATGAAATGCCTCTGCAACCACAAATCTCATTAGCTCCTTTTGATAAGTGGGGACTAGATTTTGTTGGTCCAATCTCTCCTACTTCAAACAACAAGGAATATATACTAGTATGTACTGATTACTTAACCAAATGGGTGGAGGTTAAAGCCTTGCAGTTTGCTAGAGATGGCAATGTGGAAAAAATTTTGTATGAGGAAATCTTCACTAGATATGGTGTACCAAGGGAGATAGTTATTGATCAAGTCCCACAATTCACATCAGATTTAATCACCAAACTCATGGAGGAATATCAAATTAGACACAAGAGTCTACTGCCTACCATCCTTAGGCTAATGGTCAGGTTGAAGTCACAAACAGAGAAATTAAGAACCTATTGACAAAGACAGTACAGCTTCATAGAAGAGATTAGGTTTCTAGGTTACCAGCAGCTATTTGGGCATATAGAACAACCTGGAAGATAAATACAGGGTTCACTCCTTATGAATTGGTCTATGGCAAGACAACGGTCCTGCCTATAGAATTTGAATACAAAACCCTGAGGACAGCAGTAGAATTAGGGATGGATTTGACAGAAGCTCAAAAGGATAGACTACAACATTTGAATGCTCTTGATGAAATCAGATTAGAAGCCATCCACCACATAGAGGTTATATAGAAACAGAGAGTTAAATGGTATGACAAGTATATCTAGACTAAAGAATTCATTGTTGGTGATTGGGCCCTTCTCTATGATTCTAGATACTTGACAAGGATTTCAAGGGTAGGCTTCAATCTCAATGGCTAGGACCATATGAGATTAAACAAGTATTCCTTAATGGTGCAGTCCAATTACAGACGATTGATGAGGTCCAGTTTTCATTATTAGTAAATGGACATAGGCTGAAACTGTATAAGAAACCACTACAAAAGGATGATTTTCTTTTCTCTCTAGCCACTCAGTATGGTACTCCTGGTACTCCTGATGAAGGTTCTGTGACACCAGCTGATACACCATCAGAAGATGATCCACCAATCCTGTCTAGTAATGTAGAGGTTGAGTTGCAATACTCAACCCCTATCACTGAGACTTAACTTTTCATGCTTTATAATTCACATGCACACACAACACAATATCCAAGATGACCATAGTCAACTCTAGAGGGACCTATTTTTCACTTTCAGTTGGGACCTAACATATTGCATGGCTCACTATTCAGTAGGGACCTGTGTTGGTGGCCCCCGCAGCAACTCTCGTCGGTAGATGTCTTAACTACTTTGGCAAACAGTACACCATTTTCCCCGCTCATTTCAAATCATCTACATATTGCTTCATTCATTATGCAATAACTCCAACACCACTGCAAAGGTGTCAACTCAAGCTAGTGATTTTGTTCATTCCGCATTGTGAGCTATCGCATCACATCAACTCCGCAGTACCCGCCACCTTACCATTCATCTGCATGCATGTCATCCTGCTTGTATCAAATAAAATGTCGAGTACGTGTTCCCAAATTTCGAGGTGCATTGATCATTTATTCCATAACGTGTGTAAATAAGGTAACTTTCAATGGTTAAACTTAGCTTTCTTTTTATATTCATTATTAATTTTTATTTATTTCATGCATGCAAAAATGTTTCTCACCATTCCAATTAATAATTCATCTTCCTTGCATATCAATTGCCACGTGAAGTGATGTCACTTCACAGTTTAGTTGGGGGGAGGGGTTTAATTTTTTTATTTTTGCCATTTTTGCTATCTTTATTTTTTTGAGATACTAGATAGATCATCCTATGCCATTTTATAAAATAGTAAACCTTCCCTGTTTCACCTAAAAAATGAATTTGTTACCCTAAGAAAGTAGCAGTGGGAAGAATAAAAAAGGGCGGTAAACTGTAGGTTGCTTCTCTTCAAGGTGGTAGAATTGGAGTTTAGCAGAATTTGAGAAATTGAAACTTTTGAGAAATTGAGACTTCAAGATATTGCAGAATACAGATATAATGGGGGGTGATGTGGTACGACAAGAGCCATCTGCACATAAAAAAAATATTAGAGGATGTTTTGGTGCTACCACTCTTTACCAGAGTACAATGGTTGGACTACTTTTTGAAGTTGATAGAATATGATAACAAAATGGCAAAGGAATTTGCAGCCGCACTGTAGTATGACGAGGCAATGGTTAGAGGATTAGTCGTGGATGCTTCAGAGATGGCCATTGCCCATGTCACAAGATTGCCATGCACAGGGTCCAAGTATCCAGCTCGTGCTAATGCAGTCGCAGCAAGGGAAGAATTATGCGAGTGAGGAGAGCACCTAGACTCAACAACACAAGGTATAAAAAGATTATCCCTTCCATTTTTCTGGAGAAAATGTGCTTCATACATCATCAAATGCATTACCTGTGATGGTTGGCATAATTTGTTCTATACTGTACATTTTAAGTTGCTCAATCATCTACGCCATGATAAGCTAGTCATCGTCCCCAATTTCTTATATAATGTGTTGAAAAGGATGACATCTGAATACCAGAAAAAGCAATCGGACACCACGTTGTCCCACCATTGTTTAATAGTTTTATTGATCAAGAGGAGCCTGAGGATTCAGCAACCACAGGTTGATTGGGAGGCTTTTAAACACTGTGTATCTATTACAACACTATTGGAACAACCTGAAGCAGAAGATGAACCCCAGCATGAGCTTGAACCTGAAATTGAGCCTGAGCAAGAGGGGCCACAAGAGGAAAACACTCCAAAGGATAGGCCAGTGGCAGCAGAGGAGCCCTCATCTTCTAACCCTAAACCTAAGAGAGGCACTAATTCAACACTCGTTAAGAAAAAGAGAAGCAAGAAAAGTGTTGAGAAGCATAAAAGCACTATGAAGAGAGGAGATTCAAGGGAAAAGAAGAAGAGGGGAGTAAAAAGAAAAGGAAAATTGAAGACAAACAGGAGACTACTACTCCCAGGCACTCAAGAAGGTTGAAGAGACAAAGTGTGAAGGAGAGAGTTGTTGGAGAACAGGGACAGCAAAAAGGTGAAGGATACCAGTGCCATGATCCAACACCAGTGAATTTAGATTCAGACAAAGGAGGAATTACTCCTGAAGATACCCCTGTTGATGCTCCTGAAGATGTCTTTGTTGATGCTTGTGAGAATGTTAATGTGTCTATTAAAAGTAAAAGGTATGTTTTCTCATCTTCTGATTCTGATTCATAGGATCCATTTATTGCAAATAAAATGGGAAAGTCAGTTCCTAGTAGTTCTGCTAAGGAGATTTTTGATATACCTGGGAATGATAATGATGAAGGTCTAAATTTTGAAAAAGAAAATGAATTTTTGGAAGATAGAGACATAAGGAAGGAACTTCAAGAAGCTCTTGATAGAATAAAATACTTGGAAGGGCAGGTGAAAGGATATGAAGAGAAGGACAAAGAAAAGGAGAAAAGAATACAAGAGTTGGAGGAGAGAATTCAAACCTATGGCCATGGAACTAATTTAGACTTATTGGCACAAATGGCTATAAGTAAAACAAATGCTGAATAAAATGAGGTACTCACTCCACAACCTCCTGTAACAAGAACTCTAGTATACCACACTACTTTGTCTTTAGGTTTTGAATTAATGAAACTCACTCGTGAATCCAAATAAGAAAAGGAAAACTGAGAGAAGAAAAAATAGAATCTCAATGCATCAATAGAAGATAAGAATTTGGTGATAAAAAGGTTGGAGGATAAGATGGCATAGGTTATTGATAGGGCCATATAGATCATTGGGTGTAGAGATCCACCAAGGGTATATGCATTGTTTCTGAAAGAAAAGTTTCTCAGTTTTTAGTTTAATAGGTTCATTAATAATCAGCCTGCTTTACATTCAAGGCATATTTTCTACAGCCATTTTAAAGAATTCAGTTTAGAGGAGCAAGACCAATCGTGTGAATACTGTTTGCATAATTACTTAATGGAAGAGGATACATAATGGAACCCTTCAATGTATGTTGGGGATTTGTAGGTTAGGGCACTATTATCATATCTCAAGAATGAAAAGATTAGAGGGGAATTGATGGATAAGTATGAGGAACAAGAGAAAACAATGTCATTACAAGTCAGAAGGGAAGCACTAAATCCTGATGTAATCCTCACCCAATGGTTAACACTCCTCTCACACAAAGGTCCAAGAAAAATAATTATGGATTTAAGACTGTGAGATCATAGGAGGATATAGCAGTTAGTAGGGCCTATGCTTCAAAATTGTCTAAGGCATGTGCAAGATAGATGGAATAGTCTAACTCCAGCACTGCAGAGGAAAAAGCCTCATTCTTTTCATAATTTTATGAATATGTTTGACAGACTGTGCAAGTATATCTAGATTTCAAAGAAAATAGGAGTGGGATGGCTGCCCCTTACTTTTCATCCTCCTATTCTCCTTTATCAAGTACCACACTGGATAGGGGAAACGGGTGACGAATGTAGTAATGTAGAATCTGTCAGATTGGATAGGCTTGCTTGTTACAATGGTTTTTATCTTAAGTAGGGTTCAGGAGTTAGAGAAATAATGGACCTGAGGCAGATTACTTTGCACTACAATCTTCTTCCCTAGGTGTTCAATTCAATGATTTTGCTTGAGGACAAGCAAAAGGCTAAGTTGGGGGGAATGATGGGCTGAAATATTGACCTTCTTTTTATGTTGTTTTTATATGCTTTTAGAACTTTTCTATATGATCCTCCAGACACTTTACCAACATCACCATCATTATATGTTGTCCTTTTATATACTTTGCAAGACTTTGAACCTATGATATTAATATGGAATATGGTGATGATATTATCAATTGAATGATTTAAATATGAGTATGCATGCAATATAGATGGAATCCTATGGTTTAGTCATGAAGGTTATTTGTGTGCATATGTGTAGCAAGAACGCGTCATCAAGGAAATGAGCATTTGCAACGAAGTTGCAGACAGGAGAATTAAAGGAAGTGAAGTTAGGACGCTAAACGTGCAAACAACTAGAGGATGAATGTGAACCATCATGGACAGAAAAAAATGTAGAAGAAGAAGAAGAAGAAGAAATGTTTCAAATGCAGCTTATGTATGTTCTTCATGAGATCCGTTGCATAAGAATTCTTGTTGGGATAGGACTCTGCTTCCTATGTTTAGTTAGATTAATAAATTGATCTCAAACTTGTATCCTAGTATCTAGGAATGGATTGATGGTTAAAGTTAGTTGGTAGTTGCATAAAACTCTCTCGATTCTATATAAGTTAGAGGGGATGAGTTAGATATCAAGTTAGTTACTTTGTTTTCTTATTATTCAATTGTTGCTATGTTTCCATTATTGGAAAACCCAGACATGTTTTATTGACGAATGTTATTATTGACTACAATCTGAAGAGATTATGTTTATGATTTGAAATGAATGGAACTGTGTGTTATGAAGATGCATGAGTATCTGAATTAGATTTGGTTTCTAGTTAAGTGAGTCATTCCCCTGAGCTAGCCACTCAAGGTACTAATCCTCACTTCATTTATTTTTCCATTCCTTTATGCATTCATTGTTAAATATATTTTTCATTTGCATATAGATACATTACGAGTCACTTAGATTTCTTTGTTTGTCAAATTATAGTAGTATGGTTCATGAACAAATGCATGATTTGTCTACTTTAAGTCCTTCGGAGGCTAGCATTAATTATTTCATCATTTTGGATGTTTTGAGTTAATTATGTAATTTCCTATTGATAACAGTGATCTACAGCTTATGTTGCAAGTACCCATAGCCACTAGATTATGTAGTTGTTTTTATTGTTCTTGCATTTCTGTGAATTCCGGTAGAGTAGAATAGCCTGAGTAGGTTTGGATAAGATAGTTTAGGAAGAATATGAGTCCTAAAGGCACATACAGTGTAGTGCCATCATAAGCTTACACTCCTTGGTTGATAATTTAATGTAGGAAGTACAATGATAGAGTGGACTATTCAAATAGGTATACCCCTGGATTATCTTAAGTCTACAACACATTAGTTTTCCACTACAGATACTTTGGGTCCTCTAGATGTCTAAGACAGAGGGATCGTTTGTCTCCCTTTTTTGTTTATTATCATGGTAGAAGCATTGGGAATAAATCTAAACAAGGCTCTTCAGGATGGAAGGATAACATGAATCCAAATCACCAGGGACTTTCCAGCCATTTCACACCAGCAATTTGCAAATGACACAATGATGTTTGGAGAGGCTAAGGTAAGAGAGGGAAGAATCTTTAAGGAAATCCTGAGAAAATACTCAGTTGCTTTTGGATAGGAGGTCAGTAGAGAAAAATCAGAGGTTTTCTATTTCTTCACTGACCCAAGGTTGGAGAATCAGATTATCAGGGTGTTGGACATCAAGAAAGGCTCACTTCCAAGAAAAAACTTGGGGCTCCCCTTAGCCACTGGCCTTCAGTCAGGTAAATTACGGGACTCCCTAATCTCAAACATAGAAAAGAAATTGGCCTCCTTGAAAGGTCGGTGGCTTTCCTAGGCTGGAAGAGCTCTGATGCTTAAGGCAGTGATTGCTGCTATTCCTGTATACATGATGTCATGCCTCCCTCTCCCTGCTACTGCATGCCAAAAAATCAATCAAAGAATGAGGAAGTTCTTCTGGCAAGGTAAGTCAGATCAAAAGAAATTCCCCCTTATCAGCTGGGAAAAAATTTGTAAATCAAAGATAGCATAGGGTGTTGGTATGAGAAATTTGACTTTTTAGAATAAGGCTCTAGGAGAAAAACTTATTTGGAGCATCTATACAAACCTGAATCTCAAGTGGGTCAAAATAGTGAAGGCCAAATATTTAGATGAATGTGACTTGAGCATTTTCACATCTAGAACCCTCACAGGGGGTTCTAAAATTTGGAACTTCATGAAAAATTGTAGAGATCTGATTGCAGATTACTTGACTTGGGATATCAGAGATGGGAGCAAAGCTCTATTTTAGGAAGACTCCTGGGGAGGTTTTCCTAAATTGGCAAATAGAATTTAGCTAAATGCAATCAAAGTCAGGACCAAGCAAGTGTGGGGTGATAAGGTGAGGGACTATCTTCAAATTTATTTGATCAATGGAGGCTTCAAAGGGCACTGGAAGGATGTGAGATCATTAGGCTTCTCCAACATGGAAGAAAAAGTCTTTGAAGCAACCATCATAAACAGGTCAATCTTCATTAGAGAAGGCAGAGATATCTTAAGGTGGAATGGCTCTAAAACAGGAGTATGCAAAGCAAAAGAAGGATACAATATTTCAGTGCAACACCCAGAGGTAGCTTCCACTCTCCTACTCAACTTATGTTGGAACAAGAATTGTGTTCCCAAAGCTGGGATCTTCACTTGGGCTTTGCTGCAAAACAAAATCTTAACAACAAACAGGTTCTTAAAGATGGGATAATGTGGTCCCTCAAGATGTGTTTTGTGCAAACATGAAGAGGAATCATGGAATCACTTGTTCTTGCAATGTCCTTTCACACAAATGTTGGACCTGGCTTTGTGCTAAATTAAATTGGAAAACTACCCTACCTCATGACATTCTTAGCCTCTTCAAGGCCTGGCCACTCCTAAACAGATCAGCTCTATTCTCAATCTTGTGGTTAATTTCTCCCTCCCTTCTGGTCTAGGAGATATGGAAAGAAAGAAATCAGAGACTATTTCAAGAGAAAGATATGCCCCTAATCTCCTTGCTCGACAAAGTGGAAGCTGTAATAGTAGAAGCTGTTAATGTCAGGATTGGTGAGCAAAGACAAAAGAACTCAAACTTCTCAGAGTGGGATGCAGTCATGAGGAAAAACTAGCATGGTCTCAAGGTCCCCTCCTTTGTAGGGGAAGGAGGAAAGAAATCACAAGTAAACAGAAGCCAAGTTGTTTGGCTTCCTCTAGAACTAGGATGGTATAAAATGAACTTTGATGGGGCAGCCAGAGGTAACCCCGGCATCTCTGGGGCTAGATGCCTTATTCGGGACTGGCAAGGAAGGGTGCTGGGAAGATTGGCTAAGTCTCTCCCTGAAGGAACAAACAATGTAGCAAAGATGCAAGCCTTAATTCTAGGACTGGATATGTGTATCAAGCTCAAGCTAAAGAAGTTAATCATAGAAGGGGATTCAGCTCTGATCATAAAAGCTTTGAGATTGGGGAAAATGGTGAAGTGGTAACTGGGGGCAATGTTAGAAACATCAACTCTTCACCTCAAAGAGTTGGAGCTCCACATAGTAAACCATATTTACCGTGAAGGTAACATGGAAGCAAATACTTTAGCTAATAGAGGGACTGATGGGTTTGAAATAAGGGAATTTGATACTTCAATTTGTCTGGATAACTAGGATTCTTGGATTCAAGTGGGCCCTGATTAGAAGGGATCTCAAATCACAAAAGAATAGGCAAGTTTTCTCAGGTTTGAGTGAATGTGGTAGACAACTAAACTCCACGTCATAGACATCGTGGCATTCCATGTGCTTCCCTGCTCGATCTTGTTCTATTAATTAGGTAAGGTATGGCTTCATTTCAGATCACCTCTAAAGATAATGATAACTCTATAAGGGCTGAAGGGATAGTTAAATTGATTGGACTTCCCAAGAGCTGAGATAAGTTTGGAAAGACTCTTCACATGTGGGAAAGTCATTTGAAGGTGTGGAGAATTAAAATAGTTGGATGCACGATGGGAAGAGATTATAAAACTTTGAGTTTCATCCTCCTTCGAAACATAATTTGATCCTCTGCTTTTGCTCTGTTCATGGCTGAGCACACAAAGTTTATTGTTCACATGTCTACTGAGTGTTTGGTCTGCAATGGCATGGACATGCCCATTAGGCTCACCAGATCAATGAGACAGATGGCTTTCCTTGGTGAGGTGGTGGATCTTCGCTTGAAGTGCATCCTGAAAGAGACGGATTTTCTCGCCATGGGTGTGGTGAAATTAATGCTGGGAAAGTAGTTTCTGTCAAATGGGGAGCATTACAAAGTTAATTTTGATATTGTGTCTAGGTTTCTCGTGGTTCTATTACGCTTCAAGACCCCAAAAATGGAGGCGGCCGAGATGATGAGGAAATTGTTCAAGCAAGATCTTTTGGGGGTTTGGAGGAGATTCTGGAAGCAGCTTCCCTAGGTTTAGGAATTCCTAGACCACGGGACTTGGAACTGCTAAAAGTCTCAGGTGAGGTAGTGACTAGTCTCTTTCTTTCCCTTTCTATTGGATGTTAAAGGAGCAGCCCTCTAGTCTCATCGAGAGAAGGCCACCATTGGTGTTTAACTTCTTTAAAAAGATGTTGCAGCTCGTGCCAGTGGAGGATTTTGACTAGGTCCAAGATTTCACAAACTATGTTCAGATGCAAGGGGATATGTATGCAGCTCATAAATGTTTTCCTGTTTGCAATGTATTAGCCTATAGTAGCAGGGTGGTAGGGTTTAGCAGACTGGAGAAGTTAAACTCTTGATTAGAATTAGTATTTGATGTAATCAAGACCCATAGGGGTCCTTTTGGATGTGGTCCTACTCAGTTAAGAAAGGAGATTAAGGATTTTGTATTTTGCCCTAAATTTTGGCAATAACTGTATGAAATCAGGCCCTTGGGCAGATGTTATGTAAATTTCATATCAATCAATAAAATTATCCTTATGCAGCAAAAAAAATATAATTATTTATTTCTAAATTCTAAAATAAGGACTTGTATATAAAATTTATTCCAATTATAATAATTAAATTATTGAAATGCAAAATCACATTAATTTTATTTCTAAAAATATTAGAAATTATAATTATCTAACTAGATAATTAATTTAAAATAAAATCTAAGCATCAAATAAATAGTTAAAACAATATTAGTGTTTTATTTATTTATTAATTTCATTTTCTAATTAAACTTAAGAATTAATTATGAAATAAATAAATAGATTTACATCTATCCACTAAAATAAATTAACTAAACTACTAATTAATTTGTTTCTAATTAATTATTTATCTTAATTTAGTATTTTATTAATTACCCACACAATTGGATCATTTCAAGACACTTCAACACTAAGACCTAGTTCACCTTTTATGATACATGTACTTGTCACCTTAGTAGCATTGTAAGAAAATAATATAATCATATAATCATCTTTATACAATTAATTATGGCAATGCAATCATACATTATTGCACACAATGCATTAAATCAACATTTTACACTCAACATAAGTCAATAGAGCTTACTCAATTTTATCATAGAATTAAAAAATTAGACTCACAAAGAAACTAGAAATGACGAATGTTACACAAACCTAGACTTATTTTTCTATTTTAGTTGTCACTTAACTCTTGAACAAAGAGGGGAACTTGGAAACTCCATGCTTTGATCACCCTTTGTTCATATGATGACACCTTGGTTTGATTTTTGAATGAGATTGGTTGCACGTATTCCTTGATTGCCATATGTATTGTCGACCAGCATCTGTCAACAAAAGATGATTTCTCTTTGAAAATTCTTGCATACCTTCTAACCATAACCTCCACATATAACACATGATTATTATGTTAAAAAATAAGCCATTACCCAAACCAAAAATGGACCAGTCACCAAGAGGGTTGGTAGCTCAGTGGTAGAGCACCCCAACAATGGGAGGTCCTAAGTTTGACTCCTAATTAGTCCATGAAAAGTTTAACATGGTATCAGATCCTAGGTTAGTAGAGCCAATCCAAGCTAGGATCCCTGAGCACCTACAATGTGGCTTAAAGGGTGTAGTGTGGCTCAAGAAGGGTGTTAAAAAATGAGTCACATTCAAACCAAAGATGGATCAATCACAAAGAGGGTCGATAACTTAGTGGTAGAGCACCCCAACATAAAATGGGATCACCCATTTTACATTCATCAAACTAAGAGAACCATACTAAATCTCAACTGCAAAGGGGCATTGTAGAAGCAAATGATTTGAACACTGAGTATATTCCTGCCTTATTACCATTCCAAGTGGGTTTATCTTGATGGTCTAGGTACATAATAACTAACATGTGAAGATGCAAGGAAAGCCTAATTTTATGCTCTTCAGATATCTAGATGTCATCTAGACTCTTCCAAACACATAAGCAGTGATCATTGCTCTTTATGACATTCCAATAATCTTTGACTTTGAGCCCCAAAGGTTCGATAAAATTATAGATGCTTCTTCAGATAGGGGCTAGCAGCGAGAGGTGCTAATCATACCCAATAGTCCTTCAGAAATTCTATTTTTGTTGTTTCCCAAATTCCATGATGGATGATCCTGAATCAAGAACGTTGACTTTTCTATTAGTCTCCATATATAAGATCCTTTAGGATGATCTGCATTATTTAAGAAACCAAAAATATTAATTATCTTTTATAAATTTTAGGAGGAGAAGCTTACTCCTTTGAGATCCCTTTTCTTCTATCATCCTTCAAACTATTTTTGCTTTGAGTGCTATATTTTGGGACGCCAAATCTCTGACCCACTCCTCCCTATATCTTTGGTTTGCATGTTTTTTTCCCATTGCAATAGAGGGTACTTTCAAGCTTCCTCAACCCCTTGCCATAAGAAAATTCTACATATTTTGTTAAATTTCTCCAAAATCTCCTTTGGCAAGGCCACTATGGAAAGGAAATAGATCATAATTGCCTAGAGCACTACCTTTATCTTCACCATTCTACCTGCTAAACTAAGCCACCTTCCACTCCAAGAGTTCAACTTCGCCTAAATACGTTGTAATATTTCATTCTACAATGGGGATTAATACTTTCCAACAAACAATGATAAACCGAGATATTTGCATGGCAGAGGAGCAATTTAAAATCAAGGATATGAACTATACAACCTTGGAGGTGGGCAAAAGTAGGGGATAGGGCTCCATACTCAAGCAGGCTCCTATACTAGGTATAGGAGTTGACCAAAGTGGGGCTAGCTGTAGTATTTTATTTAATCAATTAATATTCAAAACATTTCTAAAAACAACACAAATATGCACTAATCAATGTACAAATTATATTTGTTTACTCATTAGTATTTATTTATTCATATTAGGTGGCATAGAGAAAAGATTTACAATAGTTTTACAGCATAAAAGCAACTAACATGACTTGTACACATACACTGTTGAATACATCATGAGATAGAAGGATAATATATAGACTATATATTAAAAATATAGAGTGCTTGACTTCCAACTACAAATCCAGCAACCACCCATAACAAAGTGTTGTTTTGCTTCAACAAATTCATTTTTAAACATAAAACACCAAAAATTGTCCCATCACAGAAAATGATACGTGCCAAAATAATTATTGTTATCTAAATTTAGAGTCCCAAGTGTCACATCCAACAAACTCTTCCATCTCATATCTCCTCATTAAGTGCATAATTTCAAGTCAAATTTGACCAACTACAGGTCCCTTCTCCATGAATACCTGCAATCAACAACACACTCGAAGGTGTAAGGCTCACCAAACAAGCCGTCAAAGCAAGAGGACAAAAATTAAATACTCCAGCCCAAAGAAGCATTCAACCAAATCAATCAAGTATCAAACTTATTGTCAAATCTCATTTAGATAGTTGCAAGCAACACAATCGAAGGTTTAAGGCTCACCAATCAAGATGTCAAGAGAATGTGATAGAAATTTAAGACTTCAAACCAAACAAGCATTCAACCAAATCAATCACCTCTCACACTTATTACCAAATTCAATTTTTTTGACATCCAAATCCATCCATTTATCTCAAATGAATCAATCCACACTAAACAATTTGAACCAATCAAATGAAAGTGCACAGATCACCAAGATTTCCTTCCATAAATTCCTACATATACCCCCATTTTCTAGTTCAATTTTCCAACATCTCATACAGAAAAGTCCCATAGAGTTCAAATTGCACACTACTATCAACAATACTGTAAGTTCACACTATACTTTTAAATGTCTTTATGTTCTATATGATGTAATATGTTGTTTTTGCTTAAAATGTAAATGCCTTTCTGTTAGAATGCAATATGTTGTTTTTGCTTAAGATGTAAATGCATATTTGTTACAGTTTTTATAATGTATAATGTAAATGCTTATAATGTAAATGTGTATGCTTTTTGACTTAATAAGAGTTTTTATATTAGAAGGTTAGAGTTTTCATATCTGTTGACATTCTACAGTATTGCAAGTGGCATTTTATGTTAAGGATTTCAAAGTTTTGATGCAACAATAAAGTTGATGTATCTATTGATGTATCCCATATTTGTGAGAAGCAATCTATTTTTGCTTTATATTGTGTCAATTTATACTATTTTTGTTATACCATTTTTGTTTTTGTTTATATTTGCACTTATAGTATGCGTTGTATCCCATATTTGTGAGAAGCATTCTAGAGTTTTGCTTTATATTGTTTTTGTTTATACTATTTAAATTTTCCCTCATTGTCTCTACCTTTACTATTTTTTTTATTTTTTTTATTTTTGTTTATATTTGCAATTACAATATATGTTGTATTTGCTTATATTGTAAACCCCTATACTGTAAGTGCAAATGTCAATGATTTTGCCTATATTGTAACAAACAAGGGTAGTAATAATAATCATGTTTCTAAACTTAAACAAGTGTAGTCATAATAATTACATACTGTAAACATAAGATTACTAATTGAGGCTTGGACTAAGATTAAGAATTTGTATGAGCATGATCACTAATTCATTATCAGCATGAGATTTTGTATCTTATCATGTTTACTTTATGTTTCTAATCTACTTAAAAGCATCTCTTCTACTTCTTTGACCATTATAACTTCAAATGATGAACTATATCTTCTAGAATCTCTAGAAACTATTTTTAAATCATTATCTATTTCTAGGCCGAATTTTTATTTTTTGTTATGCTAAACAATCATTTTTATTCCATGTTCCTAAACTCAATTCCAAATCTCTTCTACTTTTTTGACCTGTATTAGTATGGATAGGTCAATATGTTCTAGAAGCTCAATTCAAATTATTTCCCAAATCTTATCTACTTTTGAGTTGAACATTCTCCTTATTTCTAATTGAGACCAACTTTAATCTTAGGTCTTATTCTATTTTATATTTTTTATTTGTAGAATTGCAAAGTTGCACAAGCATGCTATCTAGGTTTGTATTTCATTCAGGGATTTTTATGTTGAAGTTGTCTGTATAATTTTCCTATGTGTATGATCCAACTCTTAAAAATAATTAAGGGGGTTTTGCATCTTGGTCCTTCATTTATTTAAGAAATATAGCATGGACTATGGTGTCTATTTGTAACACTCCGTATTTTAAGCTTTATTTTTTAGCAGAATGCATACTATAGCTATTCCCTTAGCACTTCTTCATTGTGACCTCAAACATGCTTCAAATTATGAATGTGTTTTTTAGGGTAACTAAGATTCTAAGTTTTTTTTTCAAACTACAAGTCTATTGAATTGGTGTTAAGTATCTAATTTTGTTGGGAGATGTGTTTGTGGGGAGGTGTTTGAATCATGAAATTCACATTTAAGTATGCAAGACAATGTTTATGCAAATTAATCTGTTTCTATGCCCAATAGTGATGATCTTTCAAAACCCCAAAGCAAAAATTGTATTATATATCCTCAAAAATTGTAAACATAAAAATGAAAACATCTTCCATGTTAACACCAAACTGTAAACATTTTCAATACAGATTGTCAAATTGTAAACATTAAATTATCAAACTTTCAACATCAAAATGTCAAACTGTAAACATCAAAAATCTTCTATTCAGAGCATCACTGTGAACTCACAAACTCAACTTACAAACTCAAGTTACAAACTATAATTCCAAAGATGAAGAAAATGGTATGATAAAACTTGTATTGTTTGTGAAAGATATTGAAAATTTGGTTTTGTTGCTCATATTATTAAAACAATTTGAGTTGATTGTTACTCTTCATTGTTAACTTGCATCAGAAAGTTTAAACTGTCAACCTCACTGCACGCGTGGTTGAGTAAACAATATTTGTCTACCTGGATGTTAAGATAGATTTCCTTAATGGAATTATTGAGGAAGAAACATATATAGAGCAGTCTCAGGGCTTTGAGGTAAATGGGAAGGAATCCCATGTTTGCATGCTTACGAAATCCTTGTATGGACTCAAATATGCACTGAGAGCTTGGTATACCAAGATCGAAGAATATCTACAAAGTATGAGCTTCACCAAAAGTGAAGGATGTCCTAATCTATATTATATAGTGAGTGGGTCAAATATACTTATTTTGATATTGTATGTAGATGATTTGTTCATTACAGAAGTGAAGTAGCTCATTACAGGGTGCAAAGTAGATTTATCTATAGAGTTTGAGATGAAGGACATTGACCTGATGCAATACTTTTTGGGTTTAGAGGTTTGGCATAAACATGGGGAGATTTTCCTTGGGCAGGGTAAGTATGCAGTTGAAATATTGAAGAATTCTATATGGAGGATTGTAGACCTATGGCCACACCTACGATCACTAATCTAAAGAAGGTGACAACTTTAGATTTAGAGGTGATTGATCCCACGTTGTACATGCAATTGATAGGTTCCTTGATATTTTTGGTCAACATAAGACTAGATTTATGTTTTGCAATCGACACCTTGAGTCAGTTAATGGTGGAGCCAAGGAAGGAACATTGGGTAGCAGCAAAACATGTGTTCAAATATTTGAACTTGACACAGTGGATTATGGTCTAAGATATCTTAGAGATGGTGAAGCGCAGTTGTAGGGGTATACAGACTCTGATTGGGCAGGCAGTGCAATAGATAGGAAGAGCACCTCAGGGTATTGCTTTAGCTTGGGTTTAGGAATGATATCCTGGTTCACCAGGAAGCAGACTTTAGTGGAACTTAGCACAACAGACGTAAAGTATATGGTAGCCAATATGGCCAGTTGTGAGGCCATCTGGCATCACAAGTTACTTGCAAGGTTATTTGATTAGGAGTTGGATTCTACAGTCATTTACTATGATAATCAGTGTTGTGTCAAATTCTCTGAGAATCTAGTGTTCCATGATAAGTCCAAGCACATAGAGATCAGATATCACTTCATTTGATATAGGATTCAAAAGAGAGCAATTATGCTCCAGTACCTTTCCATAGATTAGTAGTAGGTTGATATTCTAACCAATCCCTTAGCAAAAGGGAAGTTTGAATCATTCAGAGACAAACTTGGATTGGTGCAGAATTCCTTCCTCGCTAAGAGGGATTGTTTGAGTTTTTAGCTCAGTTCAAAACTTCTGCATAGGTTCAATGTGAACGTGCAAGTAGTTTGAGTTATTTCTATTTTAGATTTCACTTAAGTGATAAAGTGAAATTTTTTTATTTAGCTAATTAAGTTTAATAAAGTGTAGATGTACACTAATGACTTAAACTTATCTTCCAAGTCATCTCCTACGTGAGATAAGGTGCTTTGTGAAGATTAGATTTTTAGCTGAATAGTATAAAGATAGGTGCAAGATAGAATATCATTAACTCAGGTAAAAACGGTGATATAATTTTGTGCAAATATAAGGAACAAATTGTGGAGGTTTCCTTGTAAGATTTTGAAGAAATGCAAAGTTGATTTGAAGGTGTAAATTATCTCTGTCTCTTGATTTCATTTATGTTGTTTGGAATTATTGTGTGATTAATTCAGTGTTTTCTAACATTAGGAAATTAGTCATCTAGATTGGAATTTTCTTCAAGCATTCTATTGTATAGAACCACGGAATGAAAGAATATGGCCATCATGCAAGAGGATTGTTCCATGCTACCAAATAAGAGCTCTAGGTCAATAACATGCTACATGTAACTACATGACCAATTCCAAAATACTCCTCCATCCTTGTACCCTGAAAAACAAGATGAACTACAAAACTTCCACTCGTATAAGGATTAAAAATTAGTCTATTTCTTCCCATAGATTCCCTCAAGCTTGTCACGCTAAGAAATCACAAAAGAAGAAATACTCAGAACCTCAAACACCATGGAACCATCACATGCACCAACATGCAAGCATATGCAAACCATGGATCCACTATAGCTCTAATACCAAATGTAAGGAAAAAAATACCAAGTATGCACTTCAAGTATCGTAAGATTTACAAAACAAAATGTTTGATACAAGTGTACACAACTATGCCTATAAAGCATAATCAAGACACATATTTATTCCCACATTAACCCTTAGAGGAAAGCAATGCAAATTTCATATCTAGGTAAATTTTAACAACATAATGGCATGTAAATTAACACTTCTAAGAACAAGAATGAGAAGAATAAACTAAAGAGAAAAGACACCAATATATGTGGAAAAACCCTTTCAGGTAAAAAACCTCAAACTCCAAAGCACCAAACTAATGTATTAATCTACAACAATAAACATGTTACAATACACTTGCAAGCTCAGAGTCTTAACATGGAGATCGACATCTTGATCCTTTGGAGGAAATCCGACAACATAACCCTGCAAAGAGAACTCCCCACCTCTAGCTCCAATATATAGGCAAATGCTTCTAGGAAAACCATAAATGGTTTTTCCAAAACCATTAGCTAAAACCATGTGTTAAGTAGTCAATAGGGAAAGAGACCCCATGATATGTCAAAGAGTCACAAGCATCTTTCTAGAAGCTTCAAGACCTTTCTCATGAACTTAGGCGTTCAACTTCACTAGCAGACAAAAACAACCCATTAGAGAATGAAATAACAACTCCCCAAATCCAAAAATGATAACCCACTTCTTACACATCATCAAAGATGCTTTCTTACACCTCTTACAATGTCATAAATGTTTCTTACACATCATAATAAAGGTCAAGATTCTTGGTCCACTTTGTAATTCTTTATAAACATGATCTTACAACTTCTTACACACATCATACAAAGGCATACACATGGCATAATGGCCAAGTCATAAGTGGAACATTCCATTTACCAAATGAGACCCAACTAATAAATAAATACAATAAAATAATTAATCTAAGCATTAGGACTTGCAAGGTGTCTGACACACCTAATCCCAACACTCTAGAGGTAATGTTGGGTGCTTAGTGGGTTATAGAATCTAATTGGGCATGGGATATAGATTATTAGCAATCTACCTACCAACATTTTCCTCACCTACCTCAAATTCAAAGCATTTAAATAACACTTACAAAAATTCTATGAATTAGGCTTTCCTCACCTAGCATGTAAAGTGATAACTATGTCAAACCTCCTTAAGTTTACCTAACATTGAAAACACAAATCACCCTCAAATGAAATATCTTATATCTCAAAATAATTGTGTTAGTCCTCGTTCTATGGCTTCTTTGCACCCTAGAGTCAAGGGAGTTAGATTTTCAAGGTTGGGATCTAGTGTAGTGTAGTTCCTTGTTGTTGGTTTTTCCAACTAGGTTGTTGGGCCTGTGCTGTCGTTCTGTTGTTCCTGGTCTATTTGGACTTGCTTCTTTGGGTTCGAGACCTTTTGGCTGTTGGTTTCTTGCAGCTTGGTTGCGGTTGTGTTGTTTTGACTGCCCTGTTTTTCTGCCCTTGGGGCCTTGTTTGTAAAGGGTTCAACCCCTTGTAAGATGCTTACCATAATCAAAAACATAGGTAAAACAAGTTTAGTAAACTATATCTTGTAAGCACATGTAAGGCAATAGGTAGATGAGTGATCTCATGACTTCCATGGATGTTAGAGAAGCACCTTGTTTACATGTATATGACAGTATGTTTTCTTTTTACTAAACTAAAATGAAGAGCCATTGTTAATGGGTTTATGCCAAGATGGAATGGTGGTAACCCTTAGGTATGGACCAAAGTCCCTAGGTATGGTATTCTTTGCTCGAACATGGATAACCCTATGCAATACACATCTATGAATGTTATACATAGATATTGTATCCACCCACATCAAAATACCAATTGTACATGGATCGTATCATATATGAACTAATATATTAGTTTGGTTATATATATATATATCCTAGTAGCCTCTAGAGGTAATCTGGGGACCTCAGGCGTCAGAGATGAGGCGGGAGTCCTCATTTGGGCTTCTTTAAAAAAGCTCAAGATCGGGACCAACAAAGAAGCGGAAATGGAAGCACTTAATGAAGGATTGAGAATCTGTATTTAGAAAAACATAAAGGCGATTGATATTGAAGGTGACTCACTAATTGATGGGTTGATGTGATCTGGGACTCACTGAATAAACTAGTTAGCTTCATGATTAACTATAACTTCAGGGAAACAAACAATGCCGTTGATTATCTCGCAAACCAAGGAATAGAACAACCCGAGATCATAAAAGTATCTAACTTGGATTCAGAATGGGAGGGACTGGGAGTAATATTAGAATTGGATAGATATACAAATATCTTCACTGGCTAGCACAACCACGACGATAAACTCTACGAAAAGTTCTTGATGAATGTCGTCCTGATCATGGGACGGAAGCAGAGTGGTAAGTTAATGGCGCATTTCTTCGTGAAGGGAAAAATGAGGGAGAGGGTGAATGCAACAATTTCTGCATTCAACAAGAAACCTGATCCAGGCTTGCTGGTGGGAGTCTTCGATGCAGCAGTGGCCAAGAAGAACAAAATCACCACGGAGGCTCTAAAATTGTTTCGGGATGGCATTAACCGCAACAACATGGAAGTTTTTAACTTCTACCTTAGTCAGTATGTTGATCTATTGTCAACACCCCAGATTGAACGGGCATTTGAACTTTCAGAAGGTTTGTGTTTCCTGTGGCATTTGAGGATGCCAAGTGAATGAATATGTATTGATGCATGCTCATTGAGAGTTGATGATACCTTTTTCTATGAATATGATATAAAAGGAGCTACCCCTAGATAGTGCTAATCTATCTATCACATATATATATATACTTAAAAACATGGAAAAAAACTCAAAATGTTTATTGAATTACAACAAATTCAACCCTCATCAAACACTAGGTTGCACATGGAATATATGAACCAATATGCTAGCTTGGTTGTCCATAGCTGCATCTTTGTTATTGCTTTTAAAATGAAAAGTTATATTTATTGAAAAAATAAAAAACCTAAAGAACTTTAAAACATGAAAAAAAAAAAACCAAAAATGTTCATTTAATGATGACAAATTCATGCCTATTTATGTTTGCAAAGCTCTTATTTTTATTTTAGCATTTGGTGTAATTTTTCTTTACAGACCCATATTTTCTTCTTGTAACTATTATCCTATTAAATCTTTTGCTATTGTTAGGTTCTATAGATGTAGTAACTTGTAAATTATTTCATTTTCTGTAGTTACTTTTCATGCCATGTGATGGAGGAAACGTAAAATGTCAAATTTAAATTTTAATATTTTTTATTAGTTAATATTAGGTACTAGATTCATTTTATATATTCAAATCTCTATATGGTTAAATTTTACATTAAATACTTTATATAGAATTAAAAAGTTGTTTGTTTTTTATTCTAATATTTAAATTTGCAATTAATTAATGTTTTAATCTTTATGAAATGTATATGAACTTTTATATTGATGATAGTTGTGTCTAATTTCTTTTTAAATTATATAATTTGATTTATAATTATTACAAATATTTATAAGTTAATTATATTCCAGTTAATAATTTTAAAATTAATTTGTTCCTTGGGTTGTAGTGTAATAGTATTGAGATGTTCTCAAAAATAAGTGACAAAGGTTCAAATCCCACTAAAAAATAAATTAAAATAAAAAGTCTTAATTTAAATTTACAAATTTATTTTTGTTAAATTAAAACTATCATACATTTATTCATAAATTTATTTCTTTCTTTTCTTCACTTTTTAATTGCTACAAATTTATTCATAATTCAATTTATTTATCTTTTAATTTATCTTTTGATAATAATAAAATGTTAGTAAAAATTTACTAACAATATAATTTAAAATTAAATGAATTTATTTATTAAGTAAACATATATTTAAAGAAAAAACTAAAATTATAAAATAATTTCAAAAAATAAAAATTAAGTAAACAATCTATAAATTAAATAAAATAATTCTTAAATAGTTCTAAAGTAAAATAACTAAATAGTTCTAAAGTAAAATAACTCAAGCTAGTTTTTAAGATAGATATATTTAAGATATCTATTAGTATTTTTTTTTTTTTCCTGTTATAATTTATTTCTAAAGGATTTAGCAACTTTAAGCAACTTAGGGATGTATGACAAATTTGAGAATCAAGATTTCTTTTGTGCATATTCACCTAGCACTAGAAGTGTGGTTAGCAGTCATATCCAATCCAACTATCTTAACCCTGTGGAGAATTTTAGTGATGTGGAAATCCAGTTTTATAAGAACAGTGGTACATCTTTTATAACGCATAATCTTAAATTTCTTCTCTAGTAATGAAAATATTTTCGCAGCTTATATGTGTTTAAGTACATTGAAACATACATAATTTTAAAAAATTGTTTCCTACATTTTTGTCTGACCTATATAATGCTGAACAGCAATCAGGGAGGAGATGATTGGCATATTTTCATATAACTTGTTACCTCATGAAAGAGGAACACATAATTAAAAACTAATTGGATAAATCTCAGTTGATTTACTCTGGAGATTATAAATCATTTCCAACATCTCTGACCGACCTACTTAATGCTGAATAGCAGTCAGGGAGGAGATGACTGGCTTCTTTCATATAATTTCTACTTCATGAAAGAGGAACATATAATAAATGTCTATTTGTATACTAGTGATGAAACAGGTAAGCTCAGCTGATTTACTCCGAAGATTTTTGTGTTTTTAGTATGGGATGAGCAAGAACAAACAAAGAGGTATTGAATTAAATATATAAAAAATAAGCTTTGTAGGTAATAACTGATAAATAAGCAATGAGTACTGATAGGTTTGAGCTCAATTCCGAGGAAGTTCGACCACTGCCATAACACTCTCCTTCCTGCCACGTGTTTTTTGAATATTCCCGTCCTCTTCCTACTTTTTTTTATTTGCTGTTCGAAAGCTTTTACTCTTTCCCCGCAGATATTAGTGTACCTTAAGCTCTGTAATGGAGTTTGATATGCTGGATCATGAGATATTAGTGTACCATTAACTTTGTAATGGAATCCATCATAACCACTTTTTCACTTTTGGGAGAGCTAGATAGACTCTCATTCTAAGAAAGTTCGATTACTGCCAAAAACGCCATGTTTTCTTGGTTTGTGGCTCTTGAATATTCCTTTCCTCTTCGTACTTCCTCTTTTCCAATCCCTGCTCCAAAGCTTCTAGCCTTTTCCTGCAGAAAATAAGGAATCAACACTTATTGTTGCACACAGAAATAGCAAGCATTTGTCACCATAAAAGCATTGCCTCAATTATACTTATATAAAGCCCCATTTTAGTCATTTCTTTCTAATCACTTCCAATGTTCTAATCCCATTCTGCAGTAAGGCTTTCTTGTTTATTTAATGACAGATCAAGGCATTAATCTTTAGAAAGATAAGCTCAATTCCAGCTTGGAACGTTTAAGGATGCATGTGTAGAACTTACAACCATAGGTATATACCTCCTGCAGAATAAAGCAGATGAGCTTTAAATTTGACAGTCAGCTCAAGCAATTTTTCGGTGATGGCTGTTTCTGAGGATTTCCCTTAGTTGTGGACATAGATGTACCACTTACAATTACTGATAGAAATAAAAGAGTTAGTCACCACTTATTTTAACAATTGTTTGAATACGTTTTTGCATATGTTATATATAAATTATATATAGATTTAATATTTGAAATTGATGTTTATATTTTAAAGATGCAAGTTATGGAGACAAGGCAATCAACAATTTTTATGTATTTTATGGTAAAAAAACATGAAAAATGTGTAAAAAGCCATCAATTTCAAACCCTGATAGCAGGCATACATGGAAAAGGGGATAAAGAAAAGGCAACATGTCTTGTTTCTGAATGTTGATAAATAAATTAAGTCAAAATCAACTGAAGGTTCAGCAAAAGTGTTTGATGCCTGAAGTGATAAGAAAATGTAAAGCTTTAAGAGATCACCTGTGAGCACAAAAAGAAAATGAGGAAGATGTGCCTAAAGACGTGTGTTCATTTGGGCCATAAAAAGCCCATCAATTGACATAGAAGCTTCTTTAATTTCAAGTTATAAAATCATATGAAATGATAAATTTGAACCAAAAAAAAAAAGAATTCAAGACTTCAAAGAGCTTGTCTGCAAAGCATACAACAGCAGAGGGAGTTTGCTTCAGTGCAATACAATTTGACCACAATGCTGCAATAGTATCATCCAAGTCATCGAGTACAGAAAAACCTCTCAAATTATGTGATAAATTTGCTTGTGTTGAATATTTCCAACATAATTTTACCAGTGTTAGTGAAATCTCTGATTAATCACATTGTTGCAATGAATCACAATTTTGGTAGTATTCCTGCTTTCCCAATTTTCATTAGCAAAATACACTTCTTAAAATTGCAGATCCTTTCCCTATTTTTGCTTTATTGTCCTATTTTTTCCTTGATTAATTGCTGTTTGAGACTCTTATGTAACATCAATTCCTGCCAATTCAGCTATGAATTCATTTTAATCGATCATGCAGTACCAGTAAGAGTTTTTTATAAGCAACATTTCTATGGCTATAAAAATATGTTATAAAAAGGCATACATTCTGAGTCTGCCCATACTGGAGCTACATAGATTGACTAGGCATCGACTCCAAGGATGGAGACTAGAAATTTGGTAAACAATAGTACAGCACAAGGATACTAAAAAATTTTACAGATATCTTCTATATCCTTAATAAAAACTAAACGGCCTTTCTTATGCCAACATTTAATTCAGCATATTGTTTGTTCCCTTGGTGCCATTTTAATCAGTTTGTTTTTTATAAAGGTAAAAATCGGGTTTTTGAAAGGGCTCGGACCTGTTGATGATGTTTTTGTGCCAACAACAACAATAGAATAAAACACCAAGTATCCTATTCTCTCTTGAATAAAGTCTCTCAAAGGCTAAGCTATGTGATCCAATGAGACAACTTCAAGGCTCCTTATTCGTGATTTGCATTGGACAAACTCAGTGATTTGATGTGATCTTGCTGGTAATCACAAAGGGACTTACGCAGACTTCTTACTTCATTCAGCTTATTTCTCCTTTCAGTGTGGATGATGCATGTACTATGTCTCAATAATAAAGGAAAAGAAAAAGATAAGGGTTTAGAGGAACTAATCTAAGGTCAATGAGGCAATGATGATGCATGAATAGACAAACTCTTTAATCAACCTAACTCCACTTCACCAAAAATGCTTACAATTACATGGAGTAGGTGCAATCTCCTAAGGTTAGCGAATAGTTTTCAAATCATGAAAGCTCATATAAGCATCCATTAGACAACGCAGCTCAAACAGGCATCCACAATCGAACTTAAGCAAATTATGATGAAGCTCAGATTAGCTTTACACAACACTTCACCAATGAATGTCAAAAGCGTGACCTAGGAGTTGATCAAATATTCAATACATACATGCATTACATCAATGAACTACTACTCTACTTCTAATCTACTTAGAAACATCTCTTCATTTCATCAATATACAAAAAACCATGTTATTCCACAAGACAACACTTAACACCAAGCGAGCTCCAATGTCATTGCATTAATCTTGAGAAATATTTACAACAATCTTCAAGTACTCTCAAAGAATTTCGAGAGTCTCTTTCTACTCTACTCCTCTACTCTATTAACTAACTACTAACTAACTGAGAACTAACTGTTACAAATGAGGCAACAAGGCCTTTATATAGAGTTCCAGAATTACAATGAATGGCCTGGATCAATTCAAGTAGCCAAAGGCCCAAATCATGCCATCTCAGCAAGTAGTTACAACAACTTGCTATTTTTAGTACATAAAAGAGGCAATGAAGGCATGTTTTCTAAGAAGATAAAAATGAAATGGAATCTTTAGAGCATCTTCCACATGGGCGTCCTCTTTGGCTTCTTGCTTGTTGTAGATACATTGAATGTAGTCAAGTGATGTGGCAACATTTAATTGGTGAGGAAGATGCGCAAGCCACGTAAGTGCCACCTCAGCAACTCCTATGGATTCCAATAGTTTATTCAATTTGCTTTTGGGCATATTCCCAAATTGCATCATCTGTGTGATGTCTTCGAACATGATTGCTTTGATGAACTTAAACACTTGGGAATGTATCCTTGTTGATCTTGCCTTGTTCTTTTGTGAGTAGGATATGTATGATGCATGTTGCTCATTTGTCTAACTTTGTGATTCTTCTTCTCTTGCAGGATATAGGTTGATCTTCTTTGGATGCTTCTTTGTAGAGAGTAGTGTAGATGATGATGACATGAAGTAGGAGACTTCTCTTGGAGACTTGAAGTTGATGAAAGAGCTCAAAGCTTGAATGGATGGATATCTTCTCTTGATGTAGATGATAAAGTCTTCCGGCATGATAACTTTGAAGTGATCCCTTTGAGTGGTGACATGATGTCCGCTCCGCAGTGGCTACCTTCTATCTTCACGCCTGGTTCCAGGCGCCTGCTTCTTAGATGACTCCTCAGCTCCATCAACGCTCCTGCAACACAGACAAAGAAACAATATCAATCACTTTATAACACAAAGGAATCATCCTTAAACATTTAAATAACCCCTCCAAGTCTAGGCGCACATCTAGGTGTCTGGAGGTGTAAAAGTGCGCCTAACTCAAATGGCCTTATATTCATCATTTTTATGATCTCAAACAATTAAAGGTGTCTTAAAATGATTCTCCCTCCCAAGCGCCCACTTAGTGATGCAAATATATGTGATTTCTTCCTAAGGCGCAATTTGAGGTTTGCAGAGACAGGAAAATGCGCCTTCATCAACTAGCTTCATATTTGTCACTTTTGTGATCTCAACAATTGAAGATGCCTTAGAATGTTTATCCTCCTCAAGGCGCTGACTTCTAGATGAAAATTCATGTGATTTTCCTTAAGGTGCTCATCTAGGTTTGCAGATGAGGAAAAGTGCGCCTTGATATACTTAGTGCAATTTCATGATTCCAAATTCATATTGATGGTTAAAATGTTCAATCTTGACAAAGTGAGGTCTTTCATCATTGATTCCTGCTTCTAGAATTGAGGCGCATATTTAGGTGTGTCCAGGTGCAGAAGTGTGCCTCACCTACCTTGGCTTGTTTTTTGGCATTTTGGTGTTTCAAACTCATGCTTAAACCTTGAGGAGACTTTCCATCCCTTAGGCATCAACTCCTATGATCTCAAACTCCATGTTCTCTAGGTGCCAAAAGGTGATTGTTCAGAGGTAAAAATGCACCTAGGCTTGAGTCAGGTGTTCACTTCAACTTCAATGACTTCAAACATAGTAGAAACTCAAGGAAAAGTCTTAAGATACTTAGATACCCTTAAAACTCATGAAATCGGACATATTTTGACTTAGGCGCACTTTTAGGGTTCTACGAAGGTGGAAATGCGCCTTGGTTTATGGGATGAATTCTTCAAGTTTAAAGGATTCCAATCAAGTATACAATGCGTTTAGAAGACCTTCTACCTTTTAGAGTAAACAAAATTCATGACTTCAAGCCCAATTTACCTTAGGCGCAAAATGATGGCTCCAGAGGTGAAAATGAGCGCCTAAGATTGAGTAAGTGAATTTTGGACTTTGAGCAACTTGAAGGAGTCTCTAGGAGGTCTAGTCTTCAAGGCGTCACTTATTTTGATGACTTCTAACAACTTTCTTTCGAGGTGCAAATTGATGGTTGAACAGGGGATGAAGTGCGCCTTATCTTCCTCAAGCAATCAGACCTAACTCTAGGCACACCTTTGGGTCCATGCAAGTGTGAATTAGAGCCTTGAGTTCCTTGGAGCATTTTTTTTATTAAGTTTGAACCTTGAAGGTGTATCCAATAGTTCCTACCTTAGGCGCACTTTAAGGTCTTTACAAGTCAAGAAATGCGCCTAGCTCCTCTTGGATATTTCTCAAAATTCACTAAGTTATAACACTTTATTGTTGGTCCTGAGCGCAAATTTGGAGTCCCTAGATGTTGTTCTTCTTCCATCAACCTTAGGTGCACTTTGATGATGGTTGAGGTATGGAATTACGCCTAGTTTTAGGAGGCTTCATACTTCAAATTTTATCAATGCAATTACTAAAAGATAGCCAAGGAAACTGTTGATGATTGTTTTTGGACAAGTCAACAATAGAGTAAAACACTAAGTATCCAACTCTCTCTTGAATAAAGTTCTTCAAAGGCTAAGCTATGTGATCCAATGAAGTAACTTCAAGGTTCCATATTTGCGATTTGCATTGGATAGACTCAGTGAATACATGTGATCTTGCTCATAATCACAAAGGGACTTACGCAGACTTCTTCAAACTCATTTAGCTTATTTCTCCTTTTAGTGTGGATGATACATGTACAATGTTTCAATAATAAGAAAAGGAAAAAGATAAAAGTTTAAAGAAACTAATCTAAGGTCAATGAAGCAATGATGATGCATAAATAGACAAACTCTTTAATAAACCTGTTGTGATGTAATCACACATCGCCCCATTGCAAATGGGGACCCCCTCTTTTTTTTTGCTTTATGTCGTTGCTTTGCTTTAGGGTTTAGGTTTTCTTTGAGCTTGTAAGGTTTTGGTAGTGTTGTTTTACCCAAGTCTCGATATATTCTGGCTAAGGAGTTTGTATCTTCTCATCCTGATGCGTGTTCTGAGCCCTGAAATTGACTAAGTCTGGAATCCTGATGTTCTGAGATCCTGAAATTGACTAAGTCTGAAATCTGGTGGATCCTCAAAAATCTAGAATCTGCATGTTAAATCCCATGGATCTGAGACCTATCTCAAACATCCTGGAAGTATATTTCAAAATATTTAAAGTATAGGAAATTCAATATCTGAGCATATACTTAAATATATTTTTAAATATACTTCCATCCAGGACAAGTCAAAATCAGGCAAAAAAAGTTGAAGTCTTGGACCTTGGGCGGAAATTGTTCTACACCATGCAATATGCGCCCAAGAAAATGGGGGAAAATGTTCTGGAGCTTTCAAAATCCGCCCAAGCAAAAGCAATGACACTTCGTCAATTCAAGCGACAGAGAAGATCAAAATGTGAAAATTTGGCTAAGTGTTGACAAATGGGGAAAATGTTCTCACACATGCAATATCCGCCCTAGAGGATGAGCTTGAGGGTGGAAAATGTTCTGCCTCATGCAATATGCGCCCTAGGTTGAAGGTCTCCATTTTTTAATGCATGATTGCCTTAGACAAATTCTCGAGAATACTTGCAAAGAATATGACAATTTGCTTTGTGGAGTTGGAAGAAAGTTGGAGTTTGATGAATTGTTGAAGTGCCAAAATGAAGGAAAATGTTCTGCACCCTTCAAAATCCGCCCTCCCTAGTTGCAAATTGTTCTCAAGCCTACAACATGCACCTTAGGAATTTCATGATAAATGCATGAAGTGCGAAGGATGTTGAAACTCAATCCATGTTTACGGCAATGAAGGAAGTCCAAGGTAGAAGATTCACTCAACATTTGAAATTTGAAGGAAAAACCTAAGTAGCAAAATGAAGGAAAATGTTCTGCAACCTTCAAAATCCGCCCTTCGTGGAGTGCAAAATGTTCTAGAGCATGCAATTTCCGCCCAAGCTTGTAACAAGGAATTTTGGCGAAGTGTTTGAAAGATGAAGGTCATGATCGAATGCAAAATGGGGAAAATGTTCTGCCCCTTGCATTTTGCACCCTAGTTGGAGATAAGTTGCAAAGTGAGGAAATTGTTCTAGAACCTACAATTTGCGCCCAAGGTGATAGTGTTCAAAATTTGACTAAGTCTGGGAAATGGAAAGGTGGAAAATGTTCTCCCAAGTGGAATTTGCGCCCTACCTAGAAGATGATGCAAAATGTTCTACTTAATGCAATATCCGCCCTAGGAGCTTGTAACAAGGAAATTTAGCTAAGTATGAAACATCTTGGGAAGTTCAACCTTGTTTTGAAAGTTCGAGTGAAGGTCATGATAGAATACCAAAATGGGGAAAATGTTCTACTCCTTGCATTTTGCACTTTAGCTAGAAGGAGACTTGGAAATAGTGGAAAATGTTCTACCCCTTGCAATTTCCGCCCTAGAAGGAACAAGGAAATTTGACTAAGTATGAAACATTCTAAGAAATCATCCTTGTTTTGAAAATTCAAAGTGAAAGTCATGATTGAGTTGAAAATGGAGGAAAATGTTCTACCCCTTTCAAAATCTGCCCTCCTTGGAGTGCAAAATGTTCTAGAGCATGCAAAATCCGCCCTACAACGGAGGAAATTGTTCTACTCCATGTAATTTCTGCCCTAGGTAGTCATGGAAAAGTTGAACTAAGTGGGAAGTATCTTGAAGACTCCAGTCTTGTTTTGAAGCTCCAAGTGAAGGTTTGTCAAAGGTTGATACAAGGTGGAAGTTTACAAAATTGCCTAAGTATTGAAGGAAGATTGTCAAGTCGGAAAATTTCACTCATTACAAATGCAAAATTGAATATGAGATCATTGAAATTGAAGGAGAATTTACCAAAGAAGAAGCGAAATTTGAAGCAGAGAACAAGAAAAATTCTAAGTATTGAAGTTGCAAAATGGGAAAATGTTCTAGAGCTTACATTTTGCGCCCTAGAAGGGTGCATATTCCATAGACCAGAAAAATTTCCACTTTTTGAAAGTTTTCATGAAAAATCACTTTGCATTATTGAATAAGTTGGCTTCAATTGAAAATTGTTTGATGAATATATGGAAATTGTTTTATTTGTCCCACATTCGTAAGGAAGGTGAATTTAGTGGTAAAATTCCTTTATATCATGTATCATGTTGATGTACTAACTTGAGGTATTTTGCCTGTAGGTTTGCAATGTATGTGGTGAATGTTGAAGCAGAGCGAGATGAAGTGAAAGATCGAATTATGTGGAGGCAAGCCATCCAGAGGGTCGAAGTGTCATCAAGTTGATTCACCTTGCTCCAAAGAAGGCGACATCACCAGAATAGAGGAAGAATATTGCATCATCAAGTTTGCCATCATCCAAGCATCCAGAAGATCATTCCACTTACATGTTCAAGAATCCAGCATCATGAGAGGAATATTCGTCCAGAAATCCATTTCAAAAAATTCGTTTGCATTTTTAAGCTCCAAAGTTATCTATTCCATGAGCCATCTACATCCATTATGAAGTCTACTCTAAGAATTCACGCATAAAACATCTTCTACTTCATGCACCATCCAGGGTTAAAATCCTGCACAAGAATGAGAATGTCACAAGATGAGAAATGAGCAAGTTTATCAAGAAATCCATGAATTACATTCAAACTAAAAAATGTCAAGACAACAACAAGAAGAAATCCAAAATCCCAAATTTGCAAGTTCGAAAGATGCAAAGTTCCAGAGGTGAAAATCCAAGTTCAAAGACTATTCCATGAAAGATGATACAATTTGGAAAGTTGTTCCAAGCAATGTGAACAGGGAGAAAATCAAACTGGTTCGCCCAAGGCTGAGGTGGAATGTACACATCATCAGGGCAATCACATTTTGACATGTTACTTATCACATTGGGAAACGTGCCTTTGTTCCCTCTTTCATGTCTAAAAATAGCAAATTGTTGTAACAAATTGTATTGTTGTCTCAATCTGGGCCATTGATTTGCAAATCAATCCTGGCCATTCATTGTAATTCTTGACCTCTATATAAAGCTCACTTCTCTCATTTGTAAGGGGGGACATTAGGATATTAGAATTAGGAAGAATAGCAAGTAGAGTAGAGGAGACTTCTTAAAGTCATTGAAGAGACATTGAAATTGTTGTAAAAATACTTCCAAGATCAATACAAGCTCATTGTTGGTTGTTTCATGGTGATTTTGTGTGGTTGCGGAATGTTAACATGGTTTCTAATTTCTTGGATGTGATGGGGAGATGTTTCCAAGTAGAGTAGAATTAGATTAGAAGTTCACTGATATGATGGATTTATGTTGAGATATTTGATGAATTCCTCTATGTTCATACTTTTTGTGACTTGTGGCTTGCAATTCACAGTGCAAAGTTAGTCTGAACCGTCATGTGCTTTAGTTCGATTGTGAATGTTCATTCAAGTTGCGCCAGCTGTGGGTATTTGGATGCATGTTTGCAGTTTGAAAATCCTTCATTTCCCTTTGAAGATTGCACTAGCTTCGTGTAGTTGTTGCTCTCATGGCGAAGCGAGGCTTGGTTCAAGGAGTTTGTCTATTGAAACATCATCCATCACTTCATTGTCCTTAGATTAGCTTTCTTAACCCTTGTCTTTTGCATTTTCCTTTTGTACCCAGTTGGAAAAAGTTCCATTTCACAAGGAAGAAGTAACACATTTGAGTGGAGTAAGGAGCATATTCAACGTAAGTCCCTTTGTGATTACCAGCAAATCACATCAACTACTGAGTCTATCCATAGCAAAAACATGAATAAGGAACCTTGGAGTTGTCTCGATTGATCACATTGTTTAGTATTCGAGAGACTTTATTCAAGAGAGGATAGAATACTTAGTATTTTATTCTAAGTTTGCATGTGCAAGAAAAACACATCAACAAAACCTAACTCCACTTCGCCAAGGATGCCTACAACTACATGGAGTTGGTGCAATCTCCTAAGGTAAACGAATGGTTTTCAAATCATGAAGGCTCATATAAACACCTATTAGACGGCGTGGCTCAAACAAGCATCCACAATCGAACTTAAGCAAATTATAATGAAGCTCAGACTAGCTTTACACAACACTTCACCAATGATAAATGTTAAAAGCATGAGCTAGGAGTTGATCAAATATTCAATACATACATGCATTACATCAATGAGCTGCTAATCTACTTCTAATCTACTTGAAACATCTCTCCATTTCATCAAGATACAAGAAACTATGTCATTCCACAAGCTAACACTTAACACCAAACAAGCTCCAATGTCTCTGCATTAATCTCGACAAATATTTACAACAATTTCAAATACTCTTAGAGAATTTTGTGAGTCTTTTCTACTCTACTCTACTCTACTGCACTAACTATTTATTCCCTTCTATATTTACAAATGAGGCAACAAGGCCTTTATATAGAGGTTCAGACTTACAATGAATGGCCTGGATCAATCCAGATAGCCAAGGGTCCAGATCATGCCATCTCAGCAGATAGTTACAACTTGTTATTTTTAGTACATAAGAGAGGCAATGAAGGCACATTTTCCAAGAAGATAAGGATAAAATGGAATCTTCTGGAGCATCTTCCACATGGACGTCCTCTTGGCTTCTTGCTTGTTGAATGATGTGGCGAACTGTGATTGGCTTGATGATGATGTGTATGCCATGTAAGTGCCACCTTAGCATATTCCCAAATTGTATCATCTGTATGATGTCTTCGATGTGATTGCTTTGAACTTGTATGTTTGGGATATATCTTTGTTGATCTTGCCTTGTTCATCTTTGGATGTGTATGATATATGTTGCTCATTTGTTTAACACTGTGATTCTTCTTCTTCTTGCAGGATGTATGTTGATCTTTTTTTATGCTTCTTAACAGAGAGTAGTGTAAATGATGATAATACTTCATTCATGAATCGGAGTAGGAGATCTCTCTTGGACTTGAAGATTGAAGAGTCTTGAAGCTTGAGGTGATGGATGAATGCCTTTGCTTAATGCAGATGATGAAGTGCTCCAACTTGATGATCTTGAAGTGGTCCTTTGGAGTGGCTATCCGCTATCTTTCACTTTACTCCTTGCATGAAGATGATTCTAGACATTTGCTCCTTTGACGATCATTCAGCCCATCCTACAAGACATAGACATGAATAGGTAACTTTGAAAACAAATCACTTCAACCTCCTATATTGTTTGAAATCTGATTTTTCAAGGATCTAAAAATGAAATTTCACTAGAAGATTATGACTTTTATCATTGTAGTTTACTATCTTCTATGCAAGAATTCATCAACACTTAAACAATCTGCTGAAAATGAAAGAAAAATCAAGATATTATCTTCAGATCAGACTTACAAATGGACTGATTTGGATGAATACCTTCAACAATTGATCAAAATCAGACTCAACTTAACAAAAATCAGACTATCCCTAGTTAAAACTCTCCCTTACTTCTACTCTTTGAGGCGAATTTGCTGCTTCGTGAGTGACAAAATGAAATCCAAAGGCAGATATATATATACAATTCACCTCACAAATCTGGAATTCCTCCTAGGCTGGCCTGATTTAATGCAATGAAATTATTTAATTTAGTCATTTTTATACCACACGTGGCACAGAATTCTATGTGTCTTGGGTTTTGGCTTAGAAAATCTGAATGTTGCATGGGCGCATTAGATGAGTGTTTTGGGCTCCTTAGAATTGGCGCACTAGATCCATGTTTTCATCTCTTCTTGATATTGGTGCAGCACATGGACATTTTGAATCTTCTTGGTTTTGGCGCGTTGGATGAGTATTTTGCTTTCTCCTTGATACTCACCAAAGCAGCGCACTAGATAGTTACTCGGTTCTCTCCTTAGAACTGGTGCAGCAGATATGGCGCATGAGTTAAGGATCTTGTATCCTTCTTGAATGCTCTCAAAACTTAACTTTATCTCCTTGTAGATGGGGCATTGGATCAAGTGCAGCAGATCACCATTTCGATGTTGGGTTGAAACTTGTTTTGAAAACTTCATTGTTAACTCCTTGAGGAAGAAGGTGCATTAGATCAGCGCAGCAGATCAGCATCTAGTTTCCCCTTGAAAATGTTCTAAAAACTTGATTTAAGCCTCACATCAATTAGGCGCATTAGTTCAAGGTTTGGATCTTCGCTTGAAGTTAGCTAAAAACTTGAATCAAATCTCCTTTCATAGTGGCGCAATGGTTGGAGCGCATGAGATGAGGGTTTTGGATCATCTAGAAAGTTGCACTTAAAACTTCACTTCAACCTCATACTAGAATGGCGCATTGGATGGGGCGCATTGGTTCGGGATTTTGTGCTCCGGTTGAAAGATCTCTTGAGATGGGCGCATAGGATCAGCATTTTGATCTCCCTTAAGTACTTAGCCATTTTTCCAGTATTCCTCAGGGTAAGGTATATTGAAAAATATATTTAAGTATAAGTTTGATACTTTAAATATTTTTCAATATACCTTTCAGGATGTTTGAGATAGGTCTCGGATCCACCGGATTTAACATGTAGATTCTAGAATTTGGAGGATCCACCAGATTTCAGACTTAGTCAATTTTCAGGATATTCTCAAACATGCATCGGGATTGATCTCAGTGTTCATTTGAACCTTGATGGATGACTTCCTGGTTTCCCATTTGGATGGAATTTGATCAAGACTCTTCATTATTGCAAGTTCATGTTCCAGGTGAGACCTCTAGTTCTAAAGAAAAAACCTTCTAGGATAGACTCATTGTTGAATTGGCAGAGGAAACGAACCTAAGACATCATCCAAAACGCAAGCAAAGCATCGAAGCTCAAAAAAAGGGGGTCCCCATTTGCAATGGGGCGATGTGTGATTAGGTCACAACAAAAACCTTATTCTACTAAGGCGCCACTTTCTCTCTACAACATCCATCCTTCTTCTCAAGGCGCATTTTAGAGGTCTTACAGATAGAGATTTGCGCCTAGAATCCTCAAGATATTTTCTTGCAAGATTTTCTAAGTCTAAACCATTTTAAAGGTCAAAACATCATTTTCTATCAAGATTTCAAGGTTTAAGACTAATTCTAGTGGAGGCGCACATTCATGGTTCCACAGGGGCAAATTGGCGCCTTGGGTTATTATAGCCTCATCTTGCAATATTTCCTAAGTCTAAGTCACTTAAAGATCAAAACATCAATTCCTATCAAGGCACCAAGGTTTCATGTTGAATTGAGCCTGTCATGATAACAACCTCCTTAAGATCACTGCCAGACTCCATCATAAAAGTACAAAGACATCATCTGAAACTCATGTCAAAACATCAGAGCATCAAAAAAGGGGGTCCCCATTTGCAATGGGGCGATGTGTGATTAGGTCACAACAGGACCCTTTTACAAAACAGCCAAAAGGCAGACGAAACAAGCACCATGAGATATGGAACTAGCAACACAAATATGGCAGCCCAGCTGTGATACAACTAACCACTCTAAGACAACAGCCCAACTGCAATACAACAAAGAAAACATCGAGACCTAGACAACTCCAGATCTCGATCTAGCAAATCTTACTCCCTTGACCCTAGAATGCGAAGCGGAGACAGATTTAGAGAGACCTTTCTTTCTTCTCTAAACAACTGTCCAAGAAAACCCTAAGTCCAAGTCCTCAGAACGAGGTGAATTGAGGGAGTCCCCAAAGGACGCCTCAACCATGGACAAATTGCGCAATGAGGGGGACGGACCCGAACCTGAAGCTGGAAGAACCAAAGATTGAACTGGAGTTGGGAACTCCTCACCGCCCATCATGGAGGGGGCAACAATCAACCAAGCTCGGTCAGAGAAAGAGTGCTCGGGAGGAGTTGAGGGGCACGCCACAACCTCACTTACCAGCACCCCTACAAGGTCACGCACTGTAGGGGGAATGGATGGGGAGGACTCCACATTCAGAGAAGGTACACTGTCCTGGGAGGGACCATTTGCTGAAGGGTCATAAGGGCTAATAGTTAAGTGGTCATCAAGAGCATTCTTCCACCATGTAGCCACACCCTTGCAATGAGAGTGGGGACAAACGGAGGCCAAATGGCCCATAGCAAAACATCGTCTACATCTGAAAGGGAGGTCCTCATAATCCAACTGTTGAGTCCATATCCTTTCCCCCACCTTCAAAACAACCTCTCCATGAAGGGGTTTGGAGATATCAATATCAACCAAGATACGGGCAAACGTAGATTGACCCATGTATAAGGTGGTGGAGTTAACCTTCAGAAAGTGGCCAACTGCGTTACTGATGTCCTCATAGCAAGAATCCTCCCAAAACTGGAGCAAGAGATTCGGAAGCCTAACCCATATCGATCTAATGTTGAGCAGTTCGGTGAGTGGGTTGATGGAGTTGTATCATGGTTTGATGGAGACCGAGTGCACTCCCCACAACCAAACCCTACCGTCAATCACAATATCTTGCTCCACAGGGGTTGTGAAAGTCACAATGAAGAAGCCCCTTGCATAGGGGAAGAGTTCGATCTTGCCTTCCACAAGGGGTTTCCAAGATTCCAGTACTGAATGGTGTAGGTCAAGTAGGGACAGCCACAAGTTGTTAAACCTACAAACAACTCCATGGAGCTGATAAAATTTTTCATTTTCTATGACATCCTGCCCACACTCCACCACCAGGGAGGTAAAGCACAAGGCAGGGGATGTAGAGAAGCTTTCTGTGAAGGGTGGCTTGAATAAAAGAAGTCAACCTCTGGAAATAGGGCATGAAATGATCCACGTCCCCCAGAAGCAGCTAAGACCCACGATGCCCCAAAGAAGCAACAACTCGAACCAAAGGGGAAGTTGTCAATGGAACTGCAAACCTATTTCCAATGCCTCCCCCAGCATCAAAGAAGCCATGCTAGCCATTCCGTGGATGAGGGAAAATCGAACCATGTTGAACTATTTTTGGGCCTGCGCAACCTCCACAAGGGAGAGAAGCGGGAGACATTCGAATATCAATTTTTTAATCAGTTTGTTGCAATAGCATTCCCAGTGATATTTACCATTTCTAGAAACATGACCGTTAACATTTTGCAAAATCAAATACTGCTAGGTATGCAAAAAATATCATTTACACTTGGGATGATGACAATAATGGTCTGTTATGTCGTAAAATGTCCCCCCTAGGACTTTTTACCACCTAGTTTAGCTCCTAAGTCCCCTTAATTTAATCGTGCATGTTTAACACTTATCCCGAAGCAATTTCCCCCAAAACCCATGTCAAATGGGGCTTAGGGGTCCACTTTAATGCTTAATCAAGACTCAAAAAGTACCTCTAGATTTGGGTGCCTGCGCCCTAGTCCAGGCCTATTTTGCTGGGACCTAAATTTAAATGTGTCGGTTTATGACCGTTAAAAGGTTTCCCTTTGTCAGCCTTTTCAATTTAAATTATGAATGTTAGCGGGAATGCATATATAAACATGTTTAGGGCTTTATTTTACTGCTAGTTGATTAAGGCGAACTTATGATCATCAAGCAAAGAGCATTCAAGGCATTCATTGTGTTGCAGAGCAAAATTGTGTTGTGTTTGTATGTGTTTGTTGCAGATTTGGCTCCATCAACTCATTTCCTCATGATTAGAAGGCTCTTCATCTCCATGAGGTTTTCACCTCTAAGGTGATATCTACTTGTGTTCAATCAATCTATCTTATCATTTGATTTTGCCTCTGTCCACCAAGGACATGCACTCTATCTAACAATGGTGTTGGAAGGCTTGAATGTCATTTTAGGGCTTGACCGAGGCAAGCTCCTAAACACCACAACCCCCAACCCCCAACCCCTCTCTTGTGATTGCAGGTTACAGGTGCGGGATCTTGCGGAGTGGAGTTGTAGAGAAGCTGAGCAAAGGATATAGATTCGAGATTTGAGCAGAAAGTGTGGAAAATCAGATCTACTGGACTAGGGCACCCACCCTGTAGTCCTCCTGACTGTCCTCTTCGGAAACTCTAAAGCAAGTTGATGTCCTCATCATCTCACTATTTCAAATCTATAGAAAAAGTGGTCTGTTGGAATAGGGTGCCCGCCCCCGTGTCCTTGAAGTTTCCGCCTTCAGAAATCTGAATCCCAGTATGTTTCTAATTTGTATTTAGTGCCTTCCCGTGTGATCATTTGTCATATTTCGTTCATCTATAATCGGAATCATATAATTAGGGTTTAAGACTTAATCGGATTAGGCTTTAACAAATTCATCAATACATTATATCTTTCCTTATCATTTCATAGTGACACCAAACCTGTAGCTGAGTCCTCTTGCAACAGTAGTAACTTAACTCGGTTTGTGTCCTAGAATGTGTATGTAAAAGGAGGGTTTGATTGAATCTATCTTAACCACACTTCAACCTCATCATCCCCCTTTTCATATATAACATGGTCAACAATGTCCATATGCATGAATGGCTATAAAATGATAGATGTAGGAAAAGCAAATCTATACTTATTTATCACTTCCCAAAAAAGCAGGTTTGGGAAGTTAGCTATGGTTGGTCTTCTGAGTTTCAGCCTGGCTGAAATCCAAGGCTTTGGAGACTTTGCAGATAGCCAGCAATCTGGCTGAGCATGGCTAAATTTATATCTATTATGCCAACATTTATTGCTATGACAGATGCATGAAAGGTTTGCTCCACAATCCATGATCATTTTAGCAGGGAGATTCCAGTGTGAAAGTCCTGTGTTAAACATGTTGCATCCGGACCCACTTCTAGTTTTTTGATGCAGAATTGAAACTTGGGCTTATTTATCATTCTTGGTGGCTATGTTGGAGAGTTATTCCAGGACCTTTACATTGTCTTCTTGAAGCCTTTGAATCTCAGATGAGAGTTCCTTAATCTGTCTCTCCATTTCATCTGTGTTCCAGAAGAAATCTAAAGTGGTGTATGTAAAATTATTCTCTCTATAGATCCCCTGTAGATGTTCAATCATGCACCAGTAGCTATATGGTTCTGTGGGAAGCCCATCACTGCTGCATGGGAGTACACTGCTATTTAGGAAGCTGCAAGGCTGACAATGGGGTAAGGACTTGGCCAGAACCAACTTTCCCTTATTTACATGTTGGAGCCCACTCTTGAGCTCCTTTCTGATGTGAATGACAAAACTTTGACCTGTAGACGTGACTGCAGGGTTTGTAACTTCAACTTGTTGGAGAGGAAATTGCATGAGAGCACTAGAGAGCTCCAACTGAAACATGTCTTCAAATCTTCTGTTCTCCCCAAAATTTATGCAAGATATTTTTTTTGTCCTGTTGTTTCAGCCAAATATCTCAATCTTAAAGCTGCTCCTAAGCAAAGTTCCCTCTGTACCTTGGTCTTATTTCACATCTTGGTCTATCGGGGTGTTGTGTAGCAGTAATTTCATTGTGATTTTCAATCATGAAACAGATTCTTGGAACCCTAGCAATGCCAAAAGTTAAACACTGGGAGACTCAATAGTTTCTTGGTTTAATATTGTAATGGTAATTATGTCTCCTACCTTCATTCAATGATCAATACAAAAGAGAATAAAGATAATGGACATGTCATCACTTAGGATACTCTCCAAATCCCTAATATGCCAAAGAATCAGTGTTTTCATTTGCCCCTCATGAAATGTATGCCAACTTGAATTTTGCAAAGTGTTTGGTTTCTACAAGTATGAATCCCATTATATTTTCTACTTTCCACTCTGATTTGCTGATGCAACCTAAATATGTTTATTATGATTTTTGAGTTCCCCTTGAACATGAGGGGATTCTCCAGGTCCTAAGCCAAGTTGTAGACCTTGTAGATCTTACAAGTTGATGAGGTTCATCTATGTCCCATTTATCCCATATTATAGCATTTTTCTTATACTATAATGACCACCTTTGCGCTCCATTTTCATATCATATCATGACCTTTTTAATATTTCCGCTGCATATGATTAAATAAAAATTAATTATATTTAATTTAGTTTTGCAGTAAAATATGAAAAATAATTATTAAATTGTATTTACTAATAAATGTTGCCATTTTAGCTTGACAAAATAGATCCTGCAACATGTCAACAAAGGTGGAGATAACAAACTTCCTGTAGCTATTTGAAATGCAATTTTGGTGATATGAAATGATTTACAAATTATTAGATAGCTGGTTTATAATATACAACTGCTTTTGTTTGATAAGACCTTTCATTTTTTGGTAAATAGTAATTCATTTTTGTAACCGGTTAATGTATCAGTCATTATAGTGTAAAAAGGTTTGGTTGCAGGCCAAACAAGCCTGTCTATTCTAAGTCAATTTGTTTGTAGGCCGTAGGCCAAACAAACTCTTCTAGTTTAAGTTGATTGTTTGTAAAGCATAAGAAATGAAAAGTTAATCCGACATTCGGCCATTTCTTACATAAATGCATAAGGAATGGCATGGAAAAGAGAGGGGAATGTAATATTTTTTTGAAACACATCATAATATATGCAAAAGCTCACGTTTTGAGAAGCATTCAGTAAATTCTTCCAACCACTGCGTGGATCAAGAGGAGGGCGCCCTCTCAAGAAATGCTGATGATTTTTGCTTAAAATATTTCATGTGTGTTTGTTTTCATTTTGTAGCTTATGTTTTATGGTTTACTTTTTATAATACAAACAGAATACTTTGCACTAATCATTTGTCTTGTGTAATCGGAAGAATTTTCAAAGTAATCAATTATCAAAAACTGTTAATTATTTCAACTTTTAAAGAATTACAAGTTAATAAATCTTTGTTGTTACTAACTTACTACAATTACAGTGCTAGTCACCTGTGTATGGTGGTTGTAGCCATTTACAATATTGTGATCCATTCACAACTCCTGTAACGGCCAGAACAATTTCTGTAATAGTATATAGTTATTGTTTACAGTCCTTATGGAAGTGTTTACAATTCCTGCAACAGTTTTAAAATAATGATTTTGCTTTCATTTTTAGGACAGTTGCATTTCATTCATACTCACCTCACTATCTACAACCCTTGCGCAAATAGCCACTACACTTTTCGTAAGTTTATGCTGCTGGATTGACACAAGGATCCAACTGAATTTTATTTCTTGAATATTAAATCTATCTCATAAATCTACCTCAATTTCGGCCTATAACAAGCCTTGGAATATTGTTCGTCTCCTTGCCTATATTATTTGTTGTATAATCTTTTACAACTGGTCCCTTAAGGCTAATTGTCCCATCTATGCCTACCCTTCTCAAGTTCACTGCTACCTGTTGATGTTTGTTTTTCGACAAGTCAACAATAGAGTAAAACAATAGAGTATCCCACTCTCTTGAATAAAGCTCTTCAAAGGCTGAACTATGTGATCCAGTGAAATAACTCCAAGGTTCCTTATTTATGATTCATGATGGGTTAACTCAGTGATTACATGTGATCTTGCTGATAATCACAAAGGGACTTACATTAGACTCTTCTTCTTTCACTTAGCTTATTTCTCCTTCGGTGTGGATGATGTATATACAATGCATCAATGATAAAAAAGGAAAATAAGGTAAAGGTTTAGAAACTAATCTAAGGTCAATGAAGTAATGACGATGCTTAAATAGACAAACTCCTAAATAAACCTAACTCCACTTTGCCAAGGATGCCTACAACTACATGAAGTTGGTGCAATCTCCTAAGGTTACGCGAATGGTTTTCAAATCATGAAGGTTCATATGAGCACCCATCGGATGGCGCAGCTCAAACAAACATCCACGATCGAACTTATGCAAATGAGGCTCAAACTAGCTTTACACAACACTTCACCGGCGATGAATGTTAAAAGCATGAGCTAGGAGTTGATCAATTATTCAATACAAACATTCATTACATCAATGAACTGCTAATCTACTTCTAATCTAATTTGAAACATCTCTCCATTTCATCAAAGTACAAGAAACCATGTGATTCCACAAGACAACACTTAACACCAAATGAATTTCCAATGTCTTTGCATTAATCTTGAGAAATATATACAACTTCAAGTCCTCTCAGAGAATTTTGAGTCTCTCCTATTCTACCCCTAAAAAACTATATGCCTATTGACTACTGATTTTACAAATGAGGCAACAAGGCCTTTATATAGCGTCCAGAATACAACGAATGGCTAAGATCATTTCATATAGCCAAGGGCTCAGATCATGCCACCTCAACAGGTAGTTACAACTTGCTATTTTTAGTACATATGAGAGGCAATGAAGGCATGTTTTCCAATGTGATAAGGATAAGATGAAATCTTTTAAAGCATCTTCCACATAGGCGTCCCTTTGGCTTCTTTTATTAAATAATACACTGAATGTAGTTGAAATGATGTGGCGACTTGTGACTGGATGATGAGGTGTACTCGCCACCTAGGTGCCACTTCAGCATGCTCCCAAATTATATCCTCTTGTGATGTCTTTGATATGATTGCTTTTGATGAGGAACACTTGAGATGTATCTTGTTGATCTTGCCTTGTTCATGTTTTGTAAACAGGATGTATGATAGATGTTGCTTCATTTGACTAACTCTGTGATTCTTTCTTCCTGCAGGTAGGTAAGTCGATCTTCTCCCTTGCATCTTCATGAAGAGTAGATGATGATGCTGCTTCTTGGATAATGGAGTAAGAGTCTCTATGACTTGAAGATTCGGGAGGAACTTGAAACTATGAAGGATGAATGTCTTTGAACATGATGATATGATGAAGATGAAGTAGTGTACTTGCCATGTTGACTTTGAAGCAACGATTGATGAAGAAGCTAGTTGATACTTGAATGATGCAACTCGATGAAGTATACTTGAACTTGATGTGATCTAACATGATGTCATTGATGAAGAAGACTTGAGATATGTCTTATTGTGATCTCTTGGAGCAGCTACCTCTTGAAGTGGTGTCTCTTTAGCAATGATTACTTCCCATCTTGACTCTCTAGCATGAATGAATGTGAATAACTCCTTTGAAACAGCTACATGATGACTTCCTTGAAGGTGACTCCAAGCTTCTCACTCAAAGGTGACTCCTTGAACAACTCCTTAGATTTGTTGATGCTCCTACAAGACAAAAGGAATAATATTAATCACTTTATAACAAAGAATCACTTTAAACATGTAATAATCCCACTTCAAACTTAGGCGCTTATCTAGGTAAAAAGAGGAGCAAAGTGCGCCTAACACAAGTTGGTTCACATTTGACATTTTAAATGATTTCAAACAACTATAATAGCTTTAAAAGGTCAATCTCCCTTAAGAGATTCGCTCAAAAGGTGTCTTTCAATGCAATTTCTTCCCTAGGTGCAAATCTAGATATCTAAATGATGTTATTCTTCCTCCATCAACCTTAAGGCGCACTTAGAAGCAAAACAGACCTAAAATGGTGCCTAGCCTTTGAATGACCTTATCCTTGCTATTTTGTAACTCCAAATGATCAATCATGTCTTGGAATGACTTTACACTTCAAGCACCCACTATCTAGTATGGATTGATGCATCTTATCCAAGGCACAAATTGAGGTTGTTCCAATAGAAATTGGCGCCTAGGCTACTTTGGCCTTAAACTTTGTCATTTTGATGATCTCAGTCAATCAAACATGCCTTAGAATGTTCTCCTTTCTTAAAGCGTCCTCTTTTAAACATAGTTTTGAGTGGTTTTTCTTAGGGCGCCAATTTTGGTGGCATGGAGGTGAAAGGGCGCCCAACCTTATGAAGCTCTGTACTTGTCATTTTTCATGTTTTAAACAATTGTGAATGTCTTGGAAGGACTTCCCTCACCTAGGCGCCCACTCTTAGATGTCCTTGGATGCAACTTCAATCTAGGAAACTCAAGATGACTCATACACTTAGGTGCTCAAAGTTGATGGTACTAATGACAATAGGCGCCTAGAGTCTTCATGCAAGGTTTTAGTCATTTAGAAACTCCTAACACTAGGCACCCATCTTACTTCATAACTTTATCTTCCTTTTGCTCAAGGTGCAATCATCCTTAGGACTTGGATATTCACCTCATATGAAGGCGCCAAAATGAGGTTGTACAAGAACAAACTTGCGCCTAACCTTAAAGTAGTGCATACATCAAGTTTTGAGTGATATCTACTAAGGCGCTACTTTGGATAATGATCTCCAACACCTGTTCTTCAAGGCGCCTTACATTATACTTCAAAACATTCCTTCTATACCAAGGCGCACTTTCAAGTTTCTACCTTAGGCGCTAACTTGAATCTGCAGAGGTAGGAAAAGGCGCCTAGCTACTTAGAGTGAATTTGCGCCTAGAAGTGGAAGTCCTAGAGGTAAGGTACATTGAAAAATATATTTAAGTATAAGTTTATCTCTAAACTTATACTTTAAATATTTTTCAATATACCTTTCAGGATGTTTGAGATAGGTCTCAGATCCACTGGATTTAACATGTAGATTATAGAATTTGGAGGATCCACCAGATTTCAGACTCAGTCAATTTTTCAGTGTTTCAGGATATCAGGCTACCAGACTTAGTCATTTTCAGGATTTTCAAACATACATCAGGATTGGAGTTAGTTTAAACATATCATGCTCTTTCATGCTAAGGCGCCAAAATGGATAGTCTAATGCATGAAGGGCGCCTAGCTTAAGTTTGCTCATTCTTGACATTTGAAGTTGTTTACACCCTTGTGAGACTGGATCATCCTTAGGCGCCCATCTTAAGGTTGTTCATCCACACTATTGCCAAGGCACCTAAATGGCAAAAGCAACAAGAAATGGCGCCTAAACTCATTCACTTCAACCTAAGGCGCAATTCTTATGATCATTTGAACATGGAAAGGGCGCCTAGACTCTTGAATCATTCCTTTGTCAAATTTTTGGATGTTTAAGGCCTTTTATATCAATTCCAATCAAGGCGCCATCTTTTTGGAGTGGTTGAAAGTTGATTTTCCTCTAGGCGCACATATGAGTCTCCACCTAAGGCGCACTTTTGGGTCGATGTGTGATTAGGTCACAACACTGCCCTAATCAAAATTGAGCTTGTAGTAGGGGTGTGGAGGTAGGGACCAAGGAAACTTGGTCGTACACTATACAGTGAATCTAGGTAGAGAAAAGCGAATAGGCAAGCACTATCTGCTACAAAAATGCTTAACCAATAGTTTAACTAGTTAGTAACACCAAAGGGTGTTTCCTTTTATGAACAAGCACAGTGCTTTTGAACTTGAGCTCAAATCAAGCCAATTATGTTGTCTACTGGCCCATTGTTGAAATTTTGTGCTATCATTCCAACAAGATGTTCCAACACAAAAAGAAGGGAGTTATTTGTAACACTAAATGCACTTGTTCTAACTAAAGTTTAAACCTTACTTTTGGCTGATTCTTAAGGATGTTTGGCTGACTCTTATATCATACCAATTTAGGTATGCCCCCATATGTTCTTCTAATATGGTCGTGACATGACTAAGTGATGGCATTTCTTTTGTTTGCTTGCTTGCATAACACATGGGTGGACTTTTCTAGCCTTTTTGCACAACACCTTAGTCATTAATATCTTATTTTGCAGTGCCAGTCACATTAGGTATTGACCTTTGACCGAGTCTTGTTTTCCCATAACTTATTCCATATATGCCTGGATACACTTGTTATATTGTGGCTCTCAATGAGGGACTTATATGCCAACTAAACCATGCACTCCATTATCATGTGCTCTCAATCTAATGCCTTGTTCTTCAGTGAGGAAAATGCATTATTTGCTAATTTCTTTTTCAGCTCGATGACTAAGAAATTATGTTACAAAATATTTACCTGTGAAAATCTCACAGTTATAATCAAGTAGTCACGTTGTTCAATAACACCAGTTTTAAGATACTCTTATGTGGCATGTTCTCATCCAATGTGAGGTATCTTAGTGTGATCAGCCTTTTGTCTTGCAACTCATGATGTAGTGGGTGCATATCTTGGATTATATGGAGTCTTCCATATTTGTAATTTACCCTTTACGACATTTCTTATATTCCGGTAAATATGGAATTTTAAATATTGAAGTCCTGTTTTTATTTCTGTCCAGACCAACAATCCATTGGTTTCCATGTCTACAGAAAAGACATTGACACTGTTAGAATAAATAAGGTTTACATTTAGGATATAGTATTAAATAAATAAATTAATATGCATATGTTAATTTACAGGGTAGTTTATAGTTAATAATAAAACAATAATTAGTTGTATTCCCGTAGAGTGTTAGTTCGGGAAGTTACATATTGTAAGGCTTTATAAAGCCATTTTGAGCAGTGTAAAGTAAACAATGAAGATATCAAATAACTCATTATTTTTGTTATTCTTCTGAGCAATATTGGTATGATATGTGAATGCAATCTGCTCACCATATTTCACTGTGTTATCAGAGCGATCAATTGATCTTGTCCCTGTGCAATCTCTGTGTGAAGCCATGTGAAGCAATTAAAGTCTGTGAAGCTGTTTGATCTGATCGAAGTTGCTGGGCACAAAAATCCCAAACGTGGAATATGCAAGGCGTTGAAATCTCCATAAACTTCAACGCATAAGCCTTTTGGATAGAGGTATGTGTTAAAAGAATAACTAGTTAATATCTGTGGTATTTGGCAAGTGGCAATGCAGTATTTATAACTCATATCTTGCGCAAACTCTATAATTGCTTGTGCGGGTGTTGGGGTAATGAAGGAATATTTTGAATTACCATCATAGCCAATATTTAATGATTGCAATCAATTTCCAAGCAAGAAAGAGCACAGTAAAGAAACTAAAATGGGAATCCCAAAATATTTGTTTTACAAGTGATAATGCTCCATGAGAAAGATGAGATTGTGATGTTCGTTGGCCACCCACTATATTAGTAACAAGTGTTAGCGGTGACTTTTGTAGATGAAATCCTTGAGCAACCTGATCCATTAAAGAGTTGTCTTCAAGTATGTAGGTAGCTATTCCTCTTCCTTATCACAATTCTCTCTGTGTTAATGGCGCACTTAGATGTTGGATTGGCCCGTGTTTCTTCCAAGGGGAAGAAGGGTGACATTGGGCTCTTGAAAAATCAATTGGAGCTTGTGAAGAGAAAAAACTATTTTCTATGATAAGGTTTTGAATTTCATGTCGGGCATTATCTCCATTTCTATGGATAATTTTAACGATGCGCCCTTGCTTGCTAGAGAGAAGCTTAAGAAGATGGGGCCCATCTCTAAGAACGAGACCATCATGGCTTTCACTCTATTAGCAACGATGGGACTCTGGATATTCAGAGGAATGATTAAGGTGGATGTTGCAACTGCAGCAATCCTTGGTTTGTTTGTCCTCCTCTACACAAGAGTTGTGACATGGAAGGAGTGCATGTCTGAATTAGTAGCTTGGGAAACTCTTACATGGTTCGCTAGACTTATTGAAATGGCTAGCTATCTCAATAAATATGGGCTAACATCGTGTTTTAGCCAGACTGGTGAAGGTTGTAGCTGAGCTTGGATTATCATGGCAGCTTTCTTTCAAAATATTGGTTCTGCTCTATTTCTACTCCCACTATTTTTTTGCAAGTGGTGCAGCACATATTGGTACCATGTATACCATTTTTTTATCTCTAGCGAGTGCTTTAGGAACACCAACTCTTTCTGGTGCAATGAATCTCTTTTTCCTTTCAAATCTTATGAGTGGCCTTACGCACTATGGTATTGGATCAGCACTAGTGTTCTATGGGGCTAACTATGTGCCTTTGGGTAAATTGTGGGGTTATGGCTTTCTCATATCTGCACTAAACATTTGTATTTGGCTCAAAATTGGAGGGGTATGTTGGAAAGCATTGGGCTAATGGTAATTTGTTGAAACAGATTGGAGGCAAGAGGCACTGGAGGTAGAAGGATCTTTTGTCATCCCGAGCTAGCTTCTCGCTTAGGGGTGATTCATTGCATGAGAAGCACCAATATTCAGTTTGTGTCCCTTCATGGAGCGAGGGGGGGCTTGGCAGTTCTTGATAGTGCATGATAGTAGTTGGTTGTGGATTTTGGAGTTGGTCTCAATCCACAGTTGGTTGGAGTTTGTACTGTGAATAGTTGAGTGAGTCTCAATTCATAGTCAAGGTTGGTGATTTGCTTGTGAATAGTTGAGTGTGTCTTGATTCACAAGTATTCTGAAGGTTTGACAGTCAGGAGATTTGCTGGTGAGTTTAGTTTGGTGTTTCTTGGGTGAGCGAGGAGAATTGGTGGATGATTGAGTAAGTCTCGATCCATCAAATTTTCTAGAAGGGTTGCTGTGATCAACTCTTGCAGTGTTCTTTCCTTTGTTCAAGTTAATGTAATGGGGGGGGGGGGGAATGTTGGTTTTAGTACGTGTAAACCTTAAGGGGGGGTGTTAGAATAAATAAGGTTTACATTTAGTATATAGTTTTAAATAAATTAATTAACATGCATATGTTAATTTATAGGGTAGTTTATAGTTAATAATAAAACAATAATTACTTGTATTCCCGTAAAGTGTTAGTTCGGGAAGTTACATATCGTAAGGCTTTATAAAGCCATTTTGAGCAATGTAAAGAAAACAATGAAGATATCAAATAACTCATTATTTTTGTTATTTTTCTGAGCAATAATGGTGTGATCTGTGAATGCAATCTGCTCACCATATTTCAATAGACACAATCTGCTTCAGATAAATATTTCTATCCAATTAAGGCACCCCATTTTCCACACTAGACTTTGGAAGATTTGTCATACAAAGATGAGAGTTAAATTCCAATTTTCTTTGGATTGTGTTACAATAATACAAGATAGAAAGATTAACCACCTCATTTATTTGCAGTTTTGCCATAAGCAGTTTTTTATCTTTGTTGTTGGTTAATGAAGTTTTATGTAAAAGTTAACTATATCGCATGCACAAAAGGAACAAATTATAAAAAGAAAGTATCTATAAATAAGCCCTTAAGTCTTAGAAGTAGATTCCATGTTCTGGATGTAAGTGATTTGTGTCCAAGTCTAAGAAGACTGTCTGGTCCAAGGGCAGAGACTATAATGTCCTTGGAGACAATTTTGGCTCAAGTTGACACCCAAACTAATGACAAAAACATTTATTTTCTTCCATGCGCCGTCTGATCTATTTTTCAGTAATACTATAATTCTATTCTCTTTCCAATTTAGCTATCTGAGTACCATACACATGAAGTTAGTTTTAACTTTTAATAGATATTCTACTTTCCAGTCATTGAAAAGAGAGAGAAGTTCAGTTTCATATTTTTCAGTGAATTCAGATTTCAGTTTCTACAGCAAATTTTCAGATTTCAAATTTTATAGCAGTTTCAGTTTCACTTTTAGATTTCCATGAGGTTAGAGCAGTTAAAGCAGGGTTATACCTTGGTTCATAATCATTATAGACAATGGAATTAAGAACAGTTGGTATACTAGTGGTGCTTGCAAACACTAACATTAGCTGAATTCTACCAGCTAGGAACAGGCACTCTGTCATTTATTTATTTAATTCCTTGCACTTGATTTCCTAGTTCTATCCAGCTTGCTGATCTCTGTTGCTTTTAAGTTAATGGAAATTGAAGGTATTTTGTCGGACAATTCAACCTCTTAAAATTCTACTATTCTCAGCAATTTCCACTTCCTCTTCAAATTGGGGTTCTGGAAGAAAACTTGAGATACATAAATATTTATATTGTTACCCAAGGCTGCCTGATATACCTTTAGACTATGCCTTAGGGTCTTTAATCTTTGAACAGCACTGTAGCCATGTGCAATGTATCAGCCTATAATTGAATATTTGAGAACCTGTTATCATCTGGAATTAGTTGATAATCCAATGATGTCACTTTATTGTTTTGTTGTATAGAGCATCCTTTTTGGCACTTCTGCCATTATCATAAATAGGAAGAGCAGCATTAAGTCTTCCTGACTTATTTCTCTTGAGGAATGGAAGAGAGGCTTTGGGGATCCACTGACCAGTACCAAGAGAGTAGATGTACATATGCAGCTGCTTATCCACTGCAATATATTCACATGGGAGCCAAATCTTACCACTGTTGCCAAACTTAGTTTTCAACTACTCCGATCAAATGCTTGGGACATATAACTTGATGAGCAGCCTAGGAAACCTTCTTTGTATTTAGAGAAGAAAGCATCTCTTTGGTTATTATTATGCTATCAAAAACTCAACTTCCCTTGACTAATGTTGTCTAAGCTGGGGATATTGTTATTTGCAATAGAGGCTAAATTCTATTGGCTATAATTTTTAAGATCATCTTCTATATTGTACTGCATAGGGATATGGGTCTTGTATGAATTGAGTGTACTCTTGTCTTTCCTTGATATTTTAGAATAGACTGGCAAAGGTTGTCAAATTGTGGGCATTGAAGCTTTTGTTTAATGATTAAGAGAGCCCTACAAGATATGCATCTTAGGCGCCTAGATTCTTTCTCCTTCCACCATTTCAACATTAGTGGGTTCATTGCAAGACGCGATTTCTAAATATTTTCAAGTTTGAATGATTTTCTCTTTCCTTTAAGTGGTGTTCATGATTTGCATTTGAATATCCCAGAAGTTCAAAGTTTTTTGTCATGCATATTGTAAAGCCCAATGCAACCCTAGATGCACTCTCATCTTTTCTAGTTTTGCATAGCATAGATGTACATTGTACCTATTGTTAATTGTTAATTCTAGAATTAGTTTACTTGATTATGATATTGACTTGCTTTTACTCTATGTGGATGCTTACTTCTTTGATTCGTGATTTCAAATTTTCAATGATGGTGATGGTTACTCATTGTGATTATAATTGCAATTCTATGAATTGTTGAGTATGTTTTAATATGTATGCATTAGGGCTCTTTGCATGTTTGCTTGCAACTGCTTTGATTGGATGAATTTTGATTAAGTCTTGTAATGGTAGATTAGAGATCCATTGGTTAAATTCTGTCACCCTTGTGTTCTTATGCCGGCCACCAATGGTTAGAATATTATAGTTTTACATTGTTGATATAAATTTACCTTATAGTTGTTAGATGACTAATTGTGATTGAATTGATATTATGCTTCTTCAAGATCCACAATTGCTGCATCATAGTTACATCATTTGTGTTGCAATCGATTGATCATTATGCAATGTTAAAGATCTTAGTTCAGTTTAGATGAGGATGTGTGCTTGAGAGTGAATGTCGATGTGAAACTATTGTCGGTGTGAATGTCGGTGTGAAACTCTTGAACTTGAACACTTGAGATGTATCCTTGTTGATCTTGTCTTGCTCATCTTCTTGAATTGTAAACTGGATGTATAATAGATGTTGCTTCATTTGACTAACACTGTGATTCTTTCTTCTCTGCAGGTAAGTTGATCTTCTTCTTGTAGGATACATGATGATCTTCTCTGAATGATCCTTCTCGAAGAATGATGTAGTAGATGCTTCCTATCCTTTTCATATGTAGAGTAGATGATGAAGCTTGCTTCATGAATCGGAGTATGAGATCTCTCTTGGACTTGAAAATTTGAAGAGTCTTGAAGTTTGATGGATGAATGCCTTTGGAAGTTTCAATGAAGTGTTCCAACTAGATGATCTTTGTCATGTCCCCATAAAGATACTATTAAAGTAAAGATTTGAACACGATAAAGATGGTTTGTAAAATATTATTTCGGATGATAGAAATAATTACATACATTATATATTATTTAATAAATAATATTATTGTATGAATATTTTATTATAATTAAAATATAATATCCATATTATAAATAACAATATATATAAATATATCTAATAATATAGACACAAATATTCTTATAATTATCTTACATTATAATATAAATACAAATAATATAATATAAATCATATATCATTTATTATGATATAAATGATATAATATACATAATACAAAATAAATAATATATCATTTATTATAATGATATAATATAAATACAAATAATATAAATAAATAATAAGATAAAATAAATATCTTTTAACCTATCCTCTTATGATAAGGGAGTTAGGTATGGTTAGAACTAGTTTTACCACAAAAGGGAATTAATATAAAGTATAAAACTTATAAGAGGGTAAGTATGTCTTTTACCACCAAGCATAATGAGACGTGCCTCTTCGAATATATCTCTTGAAAGAGAAATAAATAAAGGTTGTGAGATAGAAGGAAAACATCATCGGAAGGAAAAAAAATTATTTTTTAAGAGAACACTTCTGAGTTAAATACAACTTTGATATTGAAAATAAATAAATATAATAAAGAGTAATCGTATTTGATTTATTTAAGAGCATAGCACACATTGAGAGATTGGAGGTAAACTTGTTAGGAAGAAGTAGCATTAATACCTCAAAGGTAGATAAGACCGGCGGTGGAATGGACCATGTTACATCATACTTAGGCAATGGATAAGACCTGCGGTGGAATGGACTATGCTACATCATACAAAGGTAATAAGTAAGACCTGCGGTGGAATGGGCATATGTTACATCATACAAAGGCACTTAGTAAGACCTAAGGTGGAATGGGCATGTGTTACATCATACAAAGGCACTACCCGTAGAGGATGATTCATGCAATCTAACAAGAGATAGTACCCCATCTCCACTAATGTTTGAAAATAAATAAAATTAACATATAATAGACAACCCTAAGTATGAATCCACTTAAGGATTGAATAATTGATTTATGTTGATACTATTTATGTGGTTACCAACCCTGATTTGATTATTTTAATATGATTTATTGATCTTATCTATTACTAATGTTTCCTTTAAGAAGTAATTCTCATGTGCAAGGTGGAAAATAAGGATCTTCTTAACATGATGCCACTTGATGAAGAATTCCAGTAGATTGATGAAGAAACCAGCTGATACCTGAAGTGATGTAGATCTCTTGGAATGATGCTTCCTGGAAGATGACCTTGAATGAAGTAGAATATATAAAAGGCTCCAACTTGATTGTAACACCTTCCTTATGATAGAGCAGCTAACTTCCCAAGGAGACTTGAAGCTTAATGACATGAGGTTTCCTTGAAATAAATGGTGCAGGAGCACCCCTACAAGACAGGATATAGGTTCATTGTCTGCATGACAGGACATTAGTCTATTTTTAGCATGTTTGACTTCATAATGTAATAAGGTCCATTGGACCAATGCATATGTATTAGATTAGCCTAGGAGAGTGTGTGCAGGTAGTTAGAGTTCGTTATCAGGTTGTCTGAGCTGTCCTTCTCCCAGCCGTTTGGAAGCTCCCAGCCGCTGGGAATCGAGTTGGTAGTACTCGTAGGATATTGCTATAAATAACTCAGATCAGTTAGGGTTTAAGATCATATCAGAGTAGTAGTTGTGTTATGTTGTACTGGTGATCAGAGAGTAGTAGTTGTGTTATGTTGTACTGGTGATTGAGTGAGATCCAGAGATCAGTCCAGACATTGTGAAACATTGTTGTAGAAACAGGACATTTGTGTTTCATCTAAATAAGATCTCATCAATTGCATTATCTGGTTTATCAGATGTTTATGTTTTGATTTCTATTCTGATTACAGGTTAATGGATTCTTTCAACCCTTCCACCGGTTGATTCTGTGAATCGGTGGAATGGTCATGTATGATAGTTTAGTTTGCATTTTAGTTTTCTGTTTATGCATTTCATTGTTTGAGAGATCAGTTGGTAGCATGCTGTGAATCAACCTAGCATCCTCATGTGCTAGGATTTAGGAAGATAAACTGTTAAGTTTTGATCTGAAGGTGATCCGGCCCGATCATCATATTTTCTTTGTAAAATTGTGCGGTTCTGTGAGTTTGCATGCAGCTGACGGATATACAGGGATCTGCATGTGCTTTTCCAGACGGAGTGAATCGCATCGACATCTGTGAGTATATCGCTATCCGGATCGGGTTATAAAGCTGACGAAGACTGTATGTTTTGAATGCATTAGGATGATATAAGTTGGATATATACTCAGTGTGTATATCATCGTCAGGATCATCTTTCGTGTGTATCCATCGTCCGCATGTCGCTATCGTATGCGGGAGGGAAAAATCATTTTTTTGGCTAAGGACAGGAGGTTCTTAAAAGTCGTCATCAGGATCTTAAAGGTCATCATCAGGATATGTATAATATCACCCGACATTTTATTATCATGCTACGGAGGATGTAAGAGTCTTATAACCGGGTGACATCATCATCAGGTGCATGTGACGTCATCGTCATCAGGATATTGCGAATATCACCCGATGCAGATTTATTCTGCTGACGTTAAGTGTTTCGGCATCGGTAGGAGTAATAGCGTCGGGGAGACCCTTTTCGGCCTGGCCGATAGAAGAAGTGTTGCCGATAGGCAACCTGACCGATGAAAAGAGATATCGGGGTGATATCGGACATCGGGACAGAGTGTTGGAGTCCGGCCGATAAGCCAAGTCTGGCCGATCGGTATAGGACCGATATATTCATCGGGGTGACATTAGTCATCGGGGGTAAGACATTTCCCCTTGGCCGATGAACCATCTCTCGCCGATAGGCGATAAGGAAGTGAACAGTGGTCAGCAGGAGGATATTTCATGCCTCTTTGAAATATGATGATGCTGTCTGTGTTAGCAAGAAATAAGATGATGATGACAAGCCGATAGGTATTACATACTGCATGTACAGGATTTTAACATGCTGGTTGTGTTAATTACTCCTCCTTCCCATTTGTAAGCTTCTGTTGCGTTTACCTCTGCATCAGTAAAGTGGATGCCTTTGGAAGTCTTGATTGATGAAGATGAAGTAGTTGATATTTGAAGTGATCGTATAGGGTATCCTTGAACTTCTTCTTCTGATGACTCCTTAGCATCATTCACATTTCTTGTTCCTGCAAACAAACAAAGAAACAACATCAATCTTCTTGATAAACATGATAATACTTGATTTATAACATATAAGAATCACTTCATGCATTTCCAAGCCAAGCGCATTAGATGCCACATTAGATCTTTGCTTAAAATTTCACTTTAAACCACTATTTCTTACTCCTTGTTCTAGGCGCATTGGATGAAGTGTTCAAGATCTTCCTAAAAATGAAATGCATATACGTTAGATCAAATTTTCACATCCTCAAAGGCTATCGCACCGGTTGAGGGGTAAGAGATCTTCCTCACTAGATTAAGCGCATCGGTTCAAGTGTTGGGAATCCTCTTGAATTTTTCTTTAAAACTTGACTTTACTTCCCTCCATAAGGTGGCGCACTAGATAGAGGTTTTGGTTTCTTCTAGAATTAGCACACTAGATGGGTCGCATTGGATAAGGATTTCAAAATCCTCTTGATTTTTACCTAAATTTGTAATAAACCCCTCCTCCAAGCGCATTAGACCTTGATTTTGGATTCTTCTTGAAGTGGTCGCATTGGTTGAAGGTGTTAAGATCTTCTAGAATTGGTGCATTAGTTCACACCTTTTGAATCCTCCTTGTTTGGCGCATTAGATAAGGGATTTGAAATCCTCTACTTTATCCCTCCACAAGGGCGCATTGGATGGCACTTTCGAAATCCTCTAGAAATTTGCGCAATGGATCAAGGTTCGGAGATCCTTATCTTCTTCTCTCCTTTTGGCGCATCGGTTGAGGCCTTCAAGATCCTCTAAAAGGCGGCGCATCGGTTCAAGGTTCGGAGATCCTCTAGCTTTTGTCGCACTAGATGGGTAATTTGCGCCCTCTCAGTACTTAGTCATTTTTTCAGGATCCTTGAGGGTAAAGCTATATTGAAAAATATATTTAAGAGAGATTACTTTAAATATTTTTCAATATACCTTTCAGGATGTTTGAGATAGGTCTCGAATCCACCGGATTTAACATGCAAAATCTAGAATTTGGAGGATTCACCAGATTTCAGACTTAGTCAATTTTTCAGGATTTCAGGATTTCAGGCTACCAGACTTAGTCATTTTCAGGATCTCAAACATACATCAAGATGGGTCTCAGTGTTCATAAACTGGATGGAATTTGATCAAGACTCTTCATTACTGCAAGTTCATCCTCCAGTTATAAAGCAAAAAACCTTCTAGGAGAGACTCATTATTGGATTGGCAGAGTAAACAAACCTAAGGCATTATTCAAAACCTAATGCAAAGCATCAAAGCTCAAAAAGGGAGTCCCCATTTGCAATGGGGCGATGTGTGATTTGGTCACAACAACACCAATCCCCACTTACAGAAACTTAAAGGCCAACCTACTTCTCTTACAATGCGTCTTTTGTGAACACCAACCTATTGGAGACACCAATCGCCACCACTGAGCACCAACTCAACAAAGATAGGCTTCAACCTATTAATTCTTCAATGGCTGATATGAAATTCTCCTTCACCCAATTCTGATCCAAATATAATCACTCTCTTCCTTCTCAAATCTGATCACTATCATGCACCAATCTATCTCACAAAGCTGATTATAAACATGTATATATTTGTTGTTAGATCTTCTCTAACATTCACTCATACTCTCTTCTCAAAATAAATCAGATTTGCTCTTCATATTCTACTCTTCTCTCAAACTCAGAAATAAATCATTGGAATGCTCGTCTTCTAACACTCCTTCTTTTCCACTTTATATCTTCTCAAAAGAAGTGACCTCTATGAATGGATATGTCTCTTTCCCAAATCGCAGTCCTTCATAATAAATCACAGCTCTTCATAACACTAGTCGCTGCCCTTTCATAAATAATCACTGCACTTTATAATATAAATCGCTGCTCTTAATCTCATACAAATTGCACCCTTTAATATTTTATCAATAGCACTTCTTTGAAATCACATCCTCTCATGTTTATATATCACAAAACATTTGTCTTAATATGCATGCCGCTCATCTTGGGAGAGTCGGCCCTATAAGAGAGTCGGCCACTTTTTATTATTTTAAATTTCTTTCTTTTTGGAGGTCGGCTACTTGGGAGGTCAACCATACTTTGAAAATTTAAATCTTTAATATAAATAATATCTAATCTCCTTTTGGCGCCAAGGTACTTGTCTTAATTTGCTCTTCACAAATCTTCAATGGTGGCTAGGTATTCTTCCAATGTCTTTTCCCATTATGTTTAAATCTTTAATTTAAACATATATATATGTTGGCCTTCCAACTTCATAAACTCTCCAACAGGAATGTGTAGCGGATTAATCTTATTTCCTTTGACATCAATGACTTCATTAATACTTACTTCATGCCTTTGATATCAATGACAACATATTCCAACAATCTCCACAACAAACTCTTTGACATCAATGACAACATTTCCAACAGTTATTTCAGATGTAAAATTAAATGTTAATTGTGATATGAAACCAATGTATTTTGTTATGTGGCATGTATTTATTTTTCCCCTTTTATTGAGAAACATGGATATGAGGAAATACCTATTTTAAAATGGTGTAAAAAGTTATTTTTACTTATTTTTATGTGCCTTTGGACCCTAGGTATGGGTACCTAAAGTAGGGTACTTTGGGGAAGTTCTTGAAGTGTTTTAGAAGGTACCTTGTACCTTAGGAAGCTTTGGGAAGTGCATGGATTGAGTGAGCTTGGAAGGCTTGAGCGCAAGTACTCTAAGTCAACTCATGCCTTCCAAATTGTAGTGAAAAATTAAAATAGAGTGCAATTCACTCCCCCTTGCATTAGAAAGGTGAACCTATGTGGGTTCACATGAGTTAAGTATGGGGTCTTTAATGTTTTGTAAGAAGGTCTTTATTGCTTGTAAGGGGTTGAGTGCTTGGAGGTTTGGGATGCCATGTGGCTCCATCTCATTGGTTGGAAAGAAGTGACATAGCACTCCTATCTATAACCTTTCCTTTGGCTTGGGAAGGGGGTTCCTCTTTCATTTTTACACTTGCTTCTTGGTTTTTGAGAGCTCTCTTCGTGGTGCCTTTGAGTCTTTGCCAAGTCCAAGTTTTTAATCTATAGTTTGAACCATAGATGCATTACTCGCCAAAAACTCGCGAGTTTTTTCAAGAAACGAGTTTTACAGGCAAAAACTCGCAAAAAACAAACAAGAGTTTTTGTGAAAAACTCGCCAAAAACTCGCGAGTCCGCAGAGAAGACTCGCCCGCGTGGGAAAAGGTCATTTCGGCGCGGTTTAAAGGGTCTTTTTGACTCATTTTTGTCATTCTATTTGCTCCAAACTAGAAAAAAACTCCTCCAAACCATTTTACACCTATTTGCAGCATTTGGCATCGATCGAAGAAGATTTTGAGGCGGATTCGAATCAAGTTTGAAAGGCAAATCAGATTTCCAGGTAAGTTTTTGTTTTTTTTCTTTCTCTTTCTTTTTTTGAAATTTCTTCTTCATTTTCGAAGCATCTAAGTTTAAAAAACATCATGAATGTAGTATAAATGGATTTGTATTGATCCAAACAAGATTTATATTCATAAAAACAAGATTCATCACTATTTTGTTTGCATTTTTTCATTTTTTTCACATTTTTTTCATTTTTTTTCATTTTTCTTCGTTCTTCTTATTTCAATCCAATTTTTTTTTGTTTAAGTCTTAGATTAGTTTGCATTTTTAGTAATTTAGAGTAATTTGTTTATTTCTTCATTGTTTTCATATTTTTTCCAAACCCTAGTTAATTTTTTTTTTGTTGAATCCATGTTTTTTTGGAACAAAATGTTTAACTTTAGAATTTTACGTTAGTTTAAATTTAATCTATCAAGTAGAAATCTAATTTAGGTTGTTTTTTAATTTTCTATTAAAAATCTAACAACTTGTGCTTTCTCTTTGTATGTGCAGGTTAATTTATAATGGCAGATAGAGATGCTTCTGTATCCGGTTCAGCCTCAGGCCCTGTTGCATCATCATCATTTGTAGGCAAACGTCCTCCAGGAGCTAGAGATCCTGCGTGGAAATATGCTTATCTAGGACCGTACCCTGGCTCAGTTTTTTGCATCAAATGCCAAAACGTATACCGTGGAGGCATTAACCGCCTCAAATACCATCTTGCAGGCATCAGTCGTCGTGATGCGAAGGCCTGTACTGGAACCACGGAAGAAATAAAAAGGCAAATGAATGCCATACTTGCAGCCGCAGAAGAAAGAAAATTACAAAGGGAGAAGGCAAAGGCAGCCATGCAAGCATCCATAGCTTCTTCTCAAGGTGCTCCAGTCAACCTTGAGTCGGATGATGATGCACTTCAGGGCATAGTGGGCTCTCTTCGTGGTCCACGTAACCGAAGGCAACCCACCACCACTGCGAGCCCTTCATCTACTTCCAGTAGAGCACCAGGATCAGCACCTACACGCACAGTAGATAGTTTTTTTGTGCCTAGAAACACACCTGGATCACAAACTTCCTTAGAGGCAACTGGGTGGAATAAGGAGGTGCATGAGCATGCATACATTGCTTGTGCCGATTTTTGGTATTTCAACAACATCCCTTTCAATGTGGCAAATTCTCCTTATTGGCATAATTTGGTTACTGCACTGACGGTTGCAGGAAAGGGCTTCAAGGCACCTTCTCGCACAGAATTGAGTGGGAGGTTAGTTAATGATAATCTTTTACGTTTTAAGTTTTTGATAAATTTATGTTCTTTAATTTATAGAAATTTATGATGAATTTAAGTTATTTTTTGTTTACAAACAAAATTTTTGTACTTAATTTCACTTTGTACTTGTAGGTTGCTTACAAATGCAAGGGATAGGGCAAGGGCAGTGGTGGAAGACCAAAGAAATGAATGGAAAAAATATGGCTGCTCTATTCTTTCCGATGGGTGGACGGATGGTAAAAACCGCACCATCATTAATTTTTTGGTAGCTTGCAAGAATGAAGTGGTGTTCTTGAAATCAGTGGATGCCTCCAACATAGTGAAAAATGCAGAAAATTTGGCTAACATGTTGGAGCAAGTTTGCATGGAGGTTGGGATTGAAAATATTGTGCAAATAATTACTGACAATGCAGCAGCATATGTGGCAGCTGGTAGAATCCTCCAAGAGAGACACCACACAATTTCTTGGACACCTTGTGCAGCACATGTCCTTGACCTTCTTTTGGAGGACATAGGCAAGCTTGATTGGGTCACACCGATTGTAGAGGATGCAAGGAGGATCACAAAATTTATCTACAATCACCCTTGGGTTCTTAACATGATGAGGGATTACACCCAAGGGAAAGAGTTGGTGAGATCCGGTGTGACAAGGTTTGCAACGGTTTTCTTAACGTTGCAAAGCATTCTTGGTGCATTGGGGGCTTTGAAACAAATGTTTGTGTGCCCAAGATGGACAGAATCATTTTATGCGAAGAAGCCAGAAGGAGACAAGGTTGCATGCATTATCTTTGACAAAGTATTTGTAGAAAGAGCTACAGAGATTGTGAAGGTAACTTCAAAGCTTCGAATTTAAATTCAAATTGAATATTTATTTATTTTTAATATGTCTTTCATTGTAAATTAGTACCTTTAATCTTTTTGCATTTTTATATTGTAGGTGTCGGAGCCCTTGGTTAGAGTCCTCCGCTTGGTAGATGGGGATAAAACCCCAATGGGATATCTTTATGAGGCCATGGATAGGGCCAAGGAAGCTATTAAAACTTATTATAAGGGGGACAGCCTCAAATTTGATCCCATATGGGAGATTATTGATAGGAGGTGGAACAATCAACTCCACCAACCCATCCATGCAGCAGGGTACTTTTTGAACCCCCGTTTCTTCCATTCAGGCACCTTCTCAGATCCTACTGGAGAGGTTATGGAGGGCCTCACTTCTTGCATTCAGAGGATGACACCCCAGGCTGAGGTGGCAGACCTCATTGTTGATGAATTGCAAGCTTATAGGGAAAGAAGGGGTAGGCTCTTTTCTTCAGACCTGGCTACACGAGCAATAAACAATCAGTCACCAGGTATAAAATTTCAAATTTATAAGTTACAAACTTACAAGTTACAACTATTGATAATTTGATATTTAATATGTTTTGAACTTTTCACTTTCCTTTCTAAGTTTCTAACTCTTCAATATTTTTTTTGCAGAGGTTTGGTGGACAAATTGGGGTGGAAATACCCCAAATCTCCAGAGATTTGCCCTCCGTGTCTTATGCCAACCATGTAGTTCATCCAATTGTGAGCGCAACTGGAGCTTATTTCAGGCCATCCACACAAAGAAGAGGAACAAGCTAGCTCAGAAACGCCTCAATGACCTTGTCTATGTGCAATATAATCTTCGGCTGCGCACAAGAAGGGTAGAGGAAATATCAGATGATCCAATTGATTTGGATGAGATAGATCCTTACAATGATTGGACAGGGCAGGATGAGCAGCCTTCATTGTTTTCTGAGGATGAGATCTATGATTTGGAGAGACAGGCAATGGAGGAGGGGGCTGCCGCTGGAATCGATGGATTGGGATTCTCATTGGATGACATTGAGGATGAGGAGGATGAGGATGAGGAGGATGAGGAGGATGAGGAGAGTCAGGAGACATTGCCACCAGGACCACTACCAGCATCTACATCCAGGATGGAGGTTGAGCCACGGTTTGTCATGCCGAGGAGGGAGGAGCCACAGCAGATTCCTAGGACTAGACCTAGTTCTACCACTCCCCTAGTTTTCAGTAGACTTGGGAAGGGGAAGGGGAAGAGGAAGATGTAGTATTTACTTTCAGTTTCAGTTTTACAAAAACAATTTGCTATTTCCATTTTGTTTCAGACTATCAGTATCAGCGCATTCCTCATGAGGATGCCATTTTGTATCCAATTTACTTTGAAATCAATCAAATACAACTAGACTCAGCTTGTTTCTCATTTATTGACTTGTTGGATGCATCTAATCATTGAATTTTGCAAAAAAAATGTGTTTTTAATGAAATTTAAACAATTTTTTAAGTTGCCGAGTTTTTTGCCGAGTTTTTGCGAGTTTTTTGCCGAGTTTTTGCCGAGTCAAATTTTTCAGGCTTGGCGGGTTTTTGCTTTTGGCGAGTTTTTCAACTATGGTTTGAACAACCAAATTATTAGTCTAAGTGATTGGCTATCTTTCCAAATGTAAAGATGGTGCCTTTCTTATAACTTCTTTAATGAAAATGTCGACTGATAGTGTCACACAGATCATGCTCCAATATCCAATGCTGCAATTTAATATACATCACTATACACCATAGTTACAAGACTCGCCAGGGCTCACCAAGACTCAATGAGCCCTGAGACGAGCAAGTCAAAATGGGTCCCTGGGACTCGTGACCCAGGTACCCGACAAGTCTTACTGGGAAGACTTGGCAAAGTCAATGAAAATTAGGGGGGAGAATAAAAAATAGAAAACGGTTAAACATAAAAGCGTGAAAGTTAAGCGTTTTTTAAAGGGTTTGGAGGACTTTTGAAGGGCAGTTAAAGCGATAAAATTATGAAAAATGACGTGCACCATGAAGGTCTATGTCGTCTCAAAGGCTTTAATTTCGGCTGCCCCCAAAACCCCACTCTAGTTTTAGAGAGCAAAAAATAAAAATCATTTTGGGCCATGCTAGATGGAAAAGCAACATTTTTTTAATCTTTTGACTTTTTTCCAGTTAAATCCCAAGTAATTGAATTACATTTATACTTTGAGTTTGCTAAGTCAATCCCTATTCTAAGTAATGTTCCTTTGGTTGTAGTAGCATTTGCAGACTTGTTTGAGATACAAACATGACTCCACATAGAGATAGCAATGCTAGGTTGAGTGATACAAGCTCCTTTCTACCATAGTTCATGACTTCATATTGTGATTTTTGTTTTTGATGCCATGGATATCATAATCCATGAATTTTGTACACCTAAGACACTTGACAATATTTATATATCTAAAAATGTTGTTTCCTTCAACTAAAATCCGCTTTTATACTCATGTGATCGATGTATACTTGTGTATATGATCAAAGTAGCTTCTATTTGATTGGTTTATTGAGTCTTTAAAGTTTATTTATTAAAGGGTGCAGGAAACAAGTTTTAAATCCTTAAAAATCTCTATATTTCATGGTTTTTTAAATTTGTTGAGTCTTGGTCGCATCTGAGTGCCGAGTCCGAGTCCAGGTCAAAATCAGCTTGCTGAGTCCAAGTCTTGTAACACTGCTATACACCATCAAATACTGCAGTGCTTCACAAACTCAAAACTATTTTTGAGTTGGGTTAAGATAGAAATCAATAAAGTAACCTATTAGTTTTTCAAGTGGCTTTTTATTAATCCTCTGTCCTAAATACTAAGCCATCTTCAAAAATAACAGCATGGTCAATGGGCCCTTGGTCTACTCGTAAAGTTAAATGGTTCTAAATGAGCCCACCAGGGGTCAAGTCTTATTGAGTGCAAAGCCCTGACACCATAAGGGATGAGGCCGGGATCGTGCCCCGGGCAACTTTGGTGGAATGGATACCCTTCAGTCCTTGGTTCTCAACAGAAGAGGTTTCAACCTAAGGCTTGTGCCCCTGTATCAAGTAGCAAAATGATTATGTGGGTTTGATATAAAACCCTCCAACAAAAAAAAAATAACAGCATAAAACTTTCTGAAGACAACCATATGTGGATGATAAATTAAAGTGAAGTGTTGAAGCAGAGAAAAACAGAAAACATTAAGATATTCCAAGAAGGAAGCTGGAGATGTATTGCAGCCAGAAATTACTTTGTGTCTTGAAGGCGACCATGTAAACTCCAACGTTGACGGAATCCTTCCATTCCCTGCATTCCACTTGCAAGAACTAAGCGCCTGCAAATTCATATGAAAAAATCACAACTATAAGTGCTCATGTCAACCTGGGATACATAGGAAAAATAAATTGATTTACCAAATCAAAGACTAGTGGATTTTTCCAAAATAGCACAAACAAATATCATATTGAGAGTGCAGATAATATTTCCAAGTTTGAACAGTTTGTTGACTCAGGAACAGTAACGGATATCGTAGGGGCTACATATTTAAAGATGACTTGCATAGTCAGGATCTGAAACACTCTGTATAGCTTTAAGAAATGCATGGCATTATAGATCAGGTTAAAAGTGACAGTATTTGGTTTGAAATGCAGATTTGAAGCTGGGAAGATAATAAGAATTATTGCAAGCATGCAAAATTATTTAGTCTACAGGTTAGAGCATGGAAGCTGCAATTAGTGATCATAGTCTAAAACATTACAGAATCATTCTACTTGGACAGCAGTTACAAGTTACAACATAGATACTAATGGAAAATAGCAAGAGTCGTAGAGACAGAAAATTGCACCTCTGCCATAATGAGGAATTGAAACTGCTTATGCATGATTCACTCTTTTAATGTAGAACTGAATTATAATGTCAGAAACACATAAAGATTGAAAAGCATGAGGTGTTCAATACCTTCAAACAAGGAGTAAAACGTTTTGAATTATTATGCTGTTGAGTGTAAAAGTAATATAGCCTAGTATAACATATATTCTTGTGATTATAACATATTTCTCCCTTTGATTAAGTATACGCAGGAAAGTTCTAGACTCGTGTGCCTATAAATATGTCCTTTGCATTGTAATATCATTCTACACTTCTTGAGATGAAGTTGATCTCATAGTAGTTTGACTGTTAATGAAAGAACGAAAGTTAATTTTGGTTGATTTCTGAGTTGATCTTATGGTTTTCTGTGCTAATTGGGTTGATTCATATCCCATGCATGCACACATAGGAAACTGCTAGAAACACAAATACAAAATTGTTGAGTAAAATACCTTCCAACTTGGATTAAGGGAAAGGGTATTGCTGAATTGGGCTCCAACCAATATACAGCAAGTAATTTCCCATTTTCTTAGTAATTCATGAACTAATCCCTAGATAGAATGAAATAATGCTCATGAAAAATGAGACTCGTGACAAATCTGTAAAATCGTCTAATGTACTCAAGAAGAAACATTAGAGATGGTGATGTGGACCTTCATAACTAAATAAGGTACACTGGAAAGTCCATTGTAAGAATCATCTAAATCCATTGTTTTATGCACGTCATTTGAATGACTGTTACAACCTCCCTTTCCAATATCTTGAACCTGCATACAAGCTGTAATTTGTCAGCTCTTACCATAGCTGAATATAACCTGGACCTGCTCAATAACTACATAGCAAGAATTTCTCGGAGAAGTAAAGGGTTTAAGTTAGGACCAGGGTTCAATTCTGCTAAATTAATAGGCCATGACACTCGTTGGACATTCATTATAAAATAGCTGGAACTATCAACATGCTTGCGTACATATTTAATAACCTGATTATGGACCAACAATCAGACTTAGCTCTATATACCGGCTAGCCTACTTCCCTTCCAAAAATCTGAAAAATTATTAAGTTATACCTCCAGGCACTGGGATAAAGCCTACAGGACAAACGTAAACAAGAGTTCCACATAGGCCTTGCACCACCCTTAATGTGCTTGATGTCCACAAATAGCCTCAATCAAAGTCCCTCAAACCACTAAGAAAAGTTTGTTCAGAATTTGCCACTTGACTCTCTTATTTGTGGCGATGATAAATCATAAAATACTTATGGGCAAACATACTTAGGCGTAACTAAAATATGGCTGATTCCACCGGCAAGAAAAGATGACTAATGGTGAAAAAGAATATAAACTGGGATAGCTGGAGGAAATAAGCAAATGCAATAAATAATTAAGGCTTCTCAATTATAAATACTGAAGGTTCAATTCTAGGTCTCTACATAGAGTTTTAAATTGCAGCCATAATCAGGCAAGGTAGCCTTCCTTTAAAGCATGATAAACCACCAAAAGAAATGCATATAATTGATAGAGATATATGTAAATAAACCAACTACAGTAAATGGCCACTAGGAATCAATCTAATCTCCGGAAAGTAGGAAATCATTTAACACCTGAACATCATAATTGGGTTAAAAAGTCAGAAGATTACCTCATCTGTGGGTCTCCAAATTCTAATCAACATAACCTAATTTCTACGTAAACTATCTCTTGAAACATAATCAGAATAGAGTCGGACTAAACTGAACTCCTTGTTAGCAACAAAGCCTTATGATAGAACTGAGAAATGCTAGTAGAATGGACTATAGCAAATGCAAAGGGGGGCCTTATAAAAAGGAATGTGTCAACCATTAATTTTGTACCATGACATCACTCTACCTTATTGAAATATATTTTTAAGATGAAGCTAAAAGAATTAAAAACTCACTCTCACTTGCTCTCATCATGATGCGGACCTCCTATCTGTTGAGCAGTGAAGCCCAATCAGACGTTTCTGACACCTCTTTTTATGAACGCCTATTCTAGGCCTGTTTGTGGAATGGGAGCGCTCCTCTGTGGGGCATTTATTATGATTCCTTTGCTATTCTTGGTTGGGCATTGGCTGAGTGGTGCCAGAATAATAAATGTATTGTAACAGAGATTGAAAATAGAGTAAGCGGCTGAAGATGAAGATACAAAGCTGCAGATATATATTGTAACAGTGTTCTCATTATTCTGAGTTGAATAGAAACAGAGAGCTGATAGAGTGAAAGTTGTTGTAGGTGTAGATATTGCTGCAGATATAATGTAACAGAATTCATTCTGGGTTTAATAGAAAAGAGAAATCCCCTGCTGTTTGTGGATGTAGCCTTCATGGAGAACCACATTAAAATCGTGTTCTGTCTTGCATCTGTGTGTATGTGTGATTAATTTATTTATTTGCATTTAGTTTTTAATCTGCCATTTATTGTTTAACACTATCCCCCACCCTCCACAAAACATATACAAAGGAAATAAGAACACTTGGCAGCATATGCACACAAGTCCTCACACATACTCAGAATTGAAAAAAAAAAAAAAAAAAACTGAGGCTTTTAATTTGCAACTGATCTAATGCCTGCCTGACATAGTGTCATATATAAGGTTCATTGTGTTATAAATGCTGATTATGAACCTTTCCAACAAGGTCACTTCTGATTGAAGTTGGGTAGCTCGCTCCTGTGCATCTTTCTCAGGCATCAACTGCCCTAGTTTTCTTTCACTTTCTTGGATTCGTTGCCTGAGTTCTTTATCCTGCAAGGATCCATATAAAGTCAGATTAATACCAAAATCATACTGAAGAGTCTCCAACATCACTACATTCATATGGCTCATTGATCCCTAAAAATGATCATCGTAATGCTTCATGCCTTACATCACTTTCAAACAAGAGGATACACTTGATACAAAAAGCAATTCAGAACTATTTAAGAATTCAACAGGAGTTATCGATAGGCAGTACCAACCCGATTTTCAGCACATTGTCGATACAATGCGATCTCATCTTGACAAAAAGGTTCAATATCATTTATTTGCAAGCCTGAAATGGTCATTGATTTACTCAAAATCCCATTTCATATGTCCAGCTGTAGGAAATAAATTTTAAAAAATGCATCCAAATCTCAAGAAATGTAATAAATGGGAAATTAAATTACAGTGAAAAAGTTTCTTCAGAATTCCATCACACAGCTCAACACCCTCTAGTACATGAGATGCAATGTCTGGAGGGATAAGAGGCGACGGTAAACCCAACATGAGGTCATCCCCAACAAGAACGGTTTCCTCCATTGGTTCTTCTTTACTGACTACACAATCAAAGGGGATAATGAATAACCTTACACAACACAAAAATCTGCAACTAAAAAAATTGAAAGACATAAATTGAATGCCCTCCAAAATAAAAATGGATATGAACACTACAGATAAACTAAAATTATTGAATATAAAATTTCTATAGTCCAGATGTTAAGTTTCGTACCATCCATGGTTGCCCAGAAGTCTAGCAAACCCTTGTACGACAACTTACAATGCTTCCGAACTAAGTTCTTCGAAGCCTGCAATCAGGTATGTTCCCAAAGTCAGTAATGCAAAATTAAAACAACCAAATAAACTGAAATTGCTTGAATCTATATAAATTCCAGCGAGATTTTTTATACCTTAGTTGTTTATATGATTAATTTCATCTGAAAACTTATACAGTCATCTAATAGTGCTTGTATTTATAATTTCATCACCAAAATAGGCCCCATTCACAGTATAGGACCACATAAAAATGGATAAAAGACTAACAGTGGTTCAAAATATCAATCTAGGATGTAGTACTCTCGTTGAAATGCAAAATGCTTGACAAAATGCCGCAACCAATTATCATGCTTTGGAACACAATTAGGCTTAACAAATTTTATGGAATTTGAGAAAAGACATTAGGAAGCATAAAACAAGGAAATGCATAAGAGTTTACAACAAAATTCCAGATTGAACGACAAATTCAAATCCTTTGTCTACAAGAATAATGATGGTTGAGGGTTTAGGGTTTATGAAAATACTTTTAACACTTTGAAGGGCTGTCAAAAGCAGCTCTAATGTTTTCTAGGCGGAGGGGGCTAATTTTTTAGGAGAGTTTGTGGCGCTGGGGAAGAGCCAAGATTAAACCATCACAGCCCTTCTTATAAAATGGTAAAGGAAAAGGTTCTTTGCATAAATAATTTAGTCTAATTAATTAATTTAATGCAATGATATGAGCCATACATACCCTACCCTGCACGATTTGAACTTGTGACCTCTATTTCAAGAGGGCCAGTTTTTCACCAAGAGGCCAACTCAGGCTGTATAAGCACATAATTAAAGTTAGAGTTGGATTGATAAATGAATAGTAATAAATGTGACAATTAAATGAAAGAAATTAGATACTTGGCTCTTAATGGTAGAGGAATGATGTTGATGATATACATAATTGATTCGTCACTCCCAAAAATTATAGTCTTGGTCTAATGAATGTCTCAAAATCTGAACAAGCACAAATAACCTAAGGTTCAATCTCGAGTGCCATGGGTTGGATCTTGGTTGCCGCAAATTTGAACTTTGATGCACAGATTTAAACTAGTAAAGTGCAGACTTCTAAAACTTATTTGCCTTGATCTCTAACGTTTGATAAGCTAGTAAGGATTGTGGTGTGAAGAATAGAAAATGATAAGAGGAAATAACAAGAAAGATAATGCAATATTACAACCTTTCACCTCAAATCATCCTTTCTCCTTGATAGAGTGGAAGTAGTATGCACCCTAGTACTACCTAGCTATGCTCAATGATATGATGTTGATTGCTCGGTATTTCAGTAACATAACTTTGCATCATAGGAAGGCTTATGAAGAGATTTTGACAACATGATGTTACTTTGGATGTGGATATGTGATGGCTAGGTTGAGGCTAGATTTATAAATAGTAGGATGAAGGGCTAGGATTAAGAGGTTAAATCGATGACTAGGATTTGTTGAGACAACATTAGGGCAAGGATAGAAGCTTCTAGGGCTTATTCTTATGTGAACGGTTGAGATTAAGAGGTGTTGTTTGAATTGGATGGTTGAGATTTAGATGTGGTTTGACTTTTGGGATAAGGATAAGGACAAGTGGGAGATAATTGATTAAATAACAAAATTATTTAATCAATTATGAAAGAAATGTGATGTCACACCCTAGATTCTGACTATGCTTTACTTTATACTTTAATTAGTAGATAATTTTTTATGGATTAATGATTTGACGTTTAGTGAAAATGTTAGGATAAATCAATGATTTCATGAGTTATGTTTATATGTTTATAATTTAGACATGAGATTATATTCTATCATGATTATTTATTCATAATGTATATGGATTAACTAACAATACACTAATCCCAGTTTGGTGATTGTGAGTTGTAACCAGGAAACAGATATCTGCCCTTCAAGAAAGAGAGGGAGAGCATCATTGGAGAGAAGTGAATAAACGTAAGGAAAGGAACAGGTTGTTGCCATCTAAGTCTTGTGCTTTCAATGTTTAGTGAACCTCGTTGAAAAGGGTAAGTTGTGTTCGACCTAATTGGTCAAAGTCTGGATTTTGACTCGACAATCGTCGATTTGACGTAAGAACCATTAGCGTAGGTTTTGTCAAAAAGCCGAGTCAGGATAAAATAACCCTCGATGAGATATGGTCGATAGTCATTATTTTCCTTATGTGCTATGATTATAGTTTATGTTATTAGAACTATTTAAATTAGAGGTTAATTTATATTATTCTATTATCGGTGATTTTCGATAAGTGTTCCGTTATGGTAATTTATCCATTCTTTGGTGTTTTTGCGAGATAGAAAGGGGGAGAAAACCTCGACCCCATTCTCATATCTTACGGATGTTGGTAATAACATAAGTATTGGGTGCTTTTTACTTCAGATTGTGATTTTGTATATATATATATATATGATTTAAGGAGCTAGACCTTTGAGGTGGTCGTTAAACTTCCTTATAATTATGGCTAAGATTCCATGATATTGCAAATAGTTTTAATGATTAAGTGTCTTGACTCCTTTACTCCCTAACTGATTTAGAGAGTAAGGAGGAGCTCATCAACCGACGTAAGGAGTGGTCTTTTATGACCATCACGTCCACTATTTGTATGCCTACGAGGAATTATTGTAGGCTATGAATTAGGAGAGAAGGATGTGGTTATGGCAGGTTGCTATTAATCACCATGGGAGCTTTCTCTCAAAAACACACAAAAAATTAGAGTGAGACATCAAGAGTATTGAAAAAGCACATCGACAGCGGGGAAATAGGATTGAGCTTGTCGAAGAAAGGGAGAACGGAGACAGTGGAAAGATCATGCAGTAGATCTCAATCTAGGTTCTCTTCTTTGATTGTAAGTTTTAAGATTAGTTTTTAAATCATAAGTTTTTGGTTCTCTAGCTTTGTATGTTTTATGACTAATACATTGTATGTATTATGGTTGATGCTATGTATGCATTATGGTCGATGCTTTGTATGTTTTCCGGCCGATAGAATTAAAGTATTCCTGTGTCTTATATGATCAACAAACTTTGTTTATCTCTGAGAGTTATTCAGGTAATAGTCCTTGATATCTCTGAGTATTATATGGCCGATAGCCTTTGACTTTCTCTGAGTATTTTATAGCCAATTATCATAGTATGTTATTGTGAGTCTATATAATAAATAAGCTTAGTGAAGCACTGTGAATACAGTTGTTGAACTTAGAATATCTCTATATGAAGTAAGAGGTTGAGAACATAGTATATTACAGTGGGAATATGAGGCCGAATAGCCTTACTCTCTGCATATTTTAGTTAAGACCAAATTGATCTTAACTCTTTTGTTTTACACCTTTAAGACTGAGAACTCTGTGGTTTATCTATAACTTATAAGTATGGTAAACTTGTGCAGGCTGAAAGGTCATTGAAGATTTATTTGTAACAGGTCGAAAGGCTAGTAATCTCAGTAAGATAGATATTATTTGTAGTTAGAAAACTTTTGTAGTTTGAGAACATAGTTAGAACTAAGCATTAGTAAGTTATATGCTAAGGATATATAATCATGTTGTGCTTCATTTTTTAGAGGGTGTATGTGTAGTAACTGTTGATGAGGTTTTTGTGACTACAACAACATTAGAATAAAACACAGAGTATCCTATCCTCTCTTGAATAAAGCTTCTCAGACGTTGAACTACGTGATTGAATGAGACTGCTCCAAGGTTCCTTTTGTGTCAGGTCTTGACGTGCACAGGGATAGACTCAGTAGAATGATGTGATTTGCTGGTAATCACGCGGGGGACTTACGTAGGCTTACTCCTTCAAGGTCATGGAATTCATTTCTGGGATTCAGACTGGGATTTGTGGGTGAATGGAATTCTTTCACAGATGGACAACTGGAATTCTAAAGTTCCATTCTTACAGAGGTGGATGATTTGGCGATGAAGCTCTGGAAAACTAATTCTAATGAAGATCTAAAAGAAAGTGAAAAAGATAAGATAAAGGTTCAGGGGTTTAACTAATTGATGGAAGAAGACTGCTGCTGGAGATAGAAACTGGAACCAGTCCTCTGCTTTGTCATGAGGCAATAGCTAGGCACAGGTGGTGCTATCTTCTAAGGAGGAATGAGGATTTTCAGACTGCTTCAGTAAGAGACATGGATTTGGTTATACGGAACAGTCAAAGTTAGGTTCGGATTAAGTTCAAGCTAACCATGCATGATGATTTGCAGGCCATAGATCACCAATGGTATGAACAAACAGATTCAATCATTCAACAGTAATAATCTCCATCTTTCTAACTAATAAAAACATGAAAATACAAGAAAGAACTTCAATATCTTTCAGATTTGCTCCAAGAAATCAATAAGACCATGCCAAAAATCTAAAGGAATATATGAACACCATTCTTCAATACATATATTATTACTTCAGAAGTTTATATCACAACAATCCAACTGATTTTGGAGTTTCAGCTCATAAGAAACTATGCAAAAATAAAAAAAACTAGCTACTAAGGAGCTCTAGGAGCTTCAGAATGATAAATATCAGAAAGGGAGAGAGATAAAATGAAGCATCCCTCGGCCTTTATATGGGCTCTCAAAAATATCTTAGGGCAAAAGGAAATCAGATTTCCTTGAAACATGTGCCCTGGGTTACAAATCCTAGAAAAGCAAGTGGGGGTGTCAGAATGTTCATGCAGGAGACCGCCACCTATCTAGGTCGTCAAAATGTGTAAGGAAAACTTCCAGCTGTCCTAGTCACCACCTATCTAGGACTCCTGGATAGGACTGTCCTGTCTGTCTGGAACTTCCTCCTACTCTTTTGTCTCTGCCTTCAGGAACCTGGTCAGGACAACTTCCAACTCCTCCATAGGAATACTGGGCAGGTTCTCAATCCGGAACTCCATGACGGATGTGGTGGTGGTGCAGGCGACAAGGACATTTTCCCAATCCACCCTCAGCTCCTGGATACTGTTAATGAGGATCAGAAATGAGGATGCATCCTCAAGATGGGATTCCTTAGTAGGATAAGTTGCTTTGAAGTATATGCTCTGCATCTTGCCTTTCAATTCTTCCAAGTCAATGATCCCGTCTGGTGCTACATCCAGATCAAACCAGGTCTCCAATGATACAAGGATTTTGTCCTAGATTTCCTTCAACATGGCGTGGGCCTGGGAAGTGTCACCTTCAATCTTCTCCAAGTTATCCCTCTTCATGAGCAAGGTGGAATACCAGCTGAGGAAGTCATATACTGAACCTGCCTGTATTACCTTGTTCTTGATCAGGTCTGGCTGCGGAGTGTTCATCAGTGCCTTCAGTCTAGGGATAGTTTCCTCCCAGACAACTATGAATTGCTGACATGTATCTAGAATTGCATGAATCCTGTCCAGAAGTGTCGTAACTCTGCCATTCACCTGGACGAGGTCTTCTATGAATCTATGTGCTCTATCCAAGACCTTCTCTATCCAGCGTTTTGTTGTGTGGCCGACTGTCCTCAAAACTTCAACCTCAGCTAAGGAATCCTTAGTTATGCTTAGAGGTTGGGACATTGCTCCTTGGGCAGACTGTAATGGGCCCATGAGTTGCTGGATGTGCTGCCGTAGCTGCTCATTCTCGTGTTTCCACTAGTTCTTCTTTTCTTCTTCCTTCCTTAACCTTTCTCGGACGATGGCGACGGAATCCTCCAGTTCTGCCATTTCTTGATCCTTCGTGGTTGGTCCAAGGTCGACCTTCAAGATGTCAAAGTCATCAGGACTGATGTCTCCCTTTGCCTCGGTTATCCTAGGAATTGCCACTTCTACTCGGCAGGATCCGGACTCATTTCTGGCAATCCTGGAAAACTTCTTCACCTTCTTTGGAACTGCCGACTTCCCTATCCTGGCAAGAAAATCACCAAGTGCGGTGGAAGGATTATTCTTTCTGATTGTCTTCTTCCGCAACCTGTCCTGTAACTAGTTGGGCTTCGTGGATGAAATGGCTTCTTCCTGTGCTTCCTAAGGTCCTTGACCAACTTGTGGCATGGAGGTGGGTATTTCTCCGTAATTGAACTCCTCATTGAGGAATTCCACATCAGGATGACGGAGCATGTCTTCAAGATGGGCCTCCCCTGGATTCTGAGGTAGAGGGTTAGGCTGATTTCCCACTATGAGGCTAGGAGTCCGTTCCCGGGTGGAATCCATGGACTCATTATCTCCCTGATCATCCAGTTCATTTGGGATCACTTCCTCTTGCATGGGTTACTTGCCTTTAACTGTTTGTACCTCTCCAAAAAGATCCACCTCGCGGATGGAAGAAGTGCTGGCAGAGTGAGGTTTGGATGCATTCCGCTCCTCCTGGTTGGGTCTGCTGATAAATTCCTTCCGAGCCTTTACCCTCTTTGCTGGTGGATCTTCCGCAACTTGGTTCCCTACTTCATGTCTTCCCACCTATTGTGCTTTCACAGGAGTGTCCTGGGCCATATCTTCTTCGGAAGACTGAGAATCCAAGTCTCCCATCAAGTCGTAAGTTGGACGGATACCCATCTTATGCATTTTCTCCATCTGCTGACTTATCCATTTCTATGTTACTGTTAGCACGGGTGCCATTAGGTCATCCAAGTGGGTGACCTCTGGATCAGACCAAACTAAGAGTGGAAGAGGCTTATCCTTTTCCTGCTCGAAGAATGGCTGGACTAGCTTACCATCCTCCTTGACCTAGTCAGGGACTGGAAAGACCCCAGTGGCTCTGATCATGTCAACTGAAAGTCGAGAACACATCCTCCTTTGCACCTCAAAGTCATCTTCGGCATTCGCCCAATGGTCCTCCAGGTGTATCTTGTGTCTATATTTCCTTCCGCATGCTATCCTGGTGGTGTTGAACAGGTCAAAGTTCTCCCGTAAGGAATGAGTTACCAAGTTGTAGAACTGCAGCTCCTCCTCAGACTTTTCGGCGGCTAGGAGAGATGGGCATGACTCGACTTCGTCTTCCATCTGGATTGGATAAGTCACCCCGACCTTCTTATTCTTCTTCTGGACTTTGTCATACGCCGAGAGTTGCCTTGTTAATTCCAACAGGTCCATTTTGTCCAACGGATACCTTGGTAGTCTGTATGGATAGCCGGAGAATCCCTGCACCCTGATGTATGTGAACTTTGGGAACTGGATGAACCAGGAACCATATGCCCTGATCAACTGCTTGGCCTCAGGTGATAGCCTTTGGTGAATGCCTCCCTAGAGGGCCCTGGTAATATGCATGGCGAATGCGTCATTAAATCTCTGGAAATGGTTTATGTTCTAAAGATGAAGCTGAGGATAGCAATTGTAGACCATGACTTGTCCTTCTTGATTGCCGATACGCCCTTTCCATGACAATCCTCGATATTTGTTGTTCCTTGCCAGCATGTAGATCACATAGGAACTCATGTAGAAGGTCTTCGATTCCTCCAGGTTTTGGAATTGTGCATTAATGTTGTCACTGAGGAGTCGAGCCCAATCAATCATCTTTGTTCCAGCGAGGACCTCTTCGATGTGGTAGAACATCCATGGCTCGAAGGTAGAGGACTGCTGACTTCCCATAATTCTGTTCAACATGACGACGAGGTCTCCATGCTCTTGCTTGAAGTCAGACTTGAGGAGTGTCCTTGGCAACTTGGAATGGTGAGGCCTTTTCTTCTGCATCCATGTCTTGTTGATGACTCCAAAACAGGTTGTCGGATTAGCTTGGGTCATTTCAGCTAAATCCTCCTTGCTCATGAACTCGACGGGATTATAGACAGGGATATTGAAAGCCTCTGCAATTTTCTCTTTGGTGAAATAGGCCACCACTGTGTTGTTACGATCAACAACCATCCTTCGCTCTGGATCATAGTGCATGAAACATTCCACGATCAGCTCGGGATAAGGAATGGCGGGTGGGAAGCATGCGGTGGTGGCAACTCCGTTCCAGACGATCTTGGTTGCGAGCAGGGATGGAGGATGTCTAGTCGTTCCATACATTCATTTCCTAATTTCTTCCATGACTGAAGGATAGATGTTGGTGTCTCTGAAGTTTGTCCATTTCGACTTGATTTTGGACTGTGGGATCATTCCTTTGAAGGCGGCCTTCACCTGAGTTTGTCTTGAGGAACCTGCCTTGGCACTTGCCATTTACCTGTGAAATCAAGAAAAGAAAAGCAAAGTATGAGTTTTCCAAAGGGGCAAGGATAGAGGTAAGACGGGGGCTTTTATTCCCACACGTGGGAAGTTGGTATGACATTTTATGCATGTGGGACTAAAATTAAGAATTTTCAAGTACACAAGAAAGACAAAAAATAACAATTTTCTAAGTAAAAGGAATTTTTCCTATGCAGTGACATACCTCTCCTTGCACAAGGAACTTTTGACCTTCTATGGAATTTCTAATTCTTTTATGGATTTCTTGACCTACTAATGGATTTTCTAATTTTTTTGCAGAAATTTATGAGTTTTAATGGATGTTCCAACAAGAAATCTACCATAGGAATATTCAGAAATGGAGTTTTAGTGAAGAACTTACCTTGGAATGGAGGAGTTTTGTCTTGAAGAAGGAAATTCTACCCTTGAAGGATGAATTTCTGCTTTTGGAAGGTTCAGAAATCTGCCTTAAACCTACAGAAATTTCTGCCCTAATGAAGAATTTGCCTTTAGAAATGGTGAAATCTACAATTTCCTTGGATAAAGTTGTCCTTCCCTTGATGAAATCTGTCCTTGGACTGAATTTCTGCTCTTAAAAGGTATATTTCTGATTTGGATTTGATTTAGAATGTTTTAGAAATGCCTTGAGCACCCTCTATATATAGGCAACTTAACCTCCTTGACTTGGCTGACCTAGGTTAGAGAAAAAGAATTTCCTAACCGCCAAACTTTATCCCTAGCCGACTTGGTTTTTTGTCCTTTTCTGCTTTGTCGATGGTCGGGGATTTATGAACGTCGGGGAATTTGCAATGTCAGGGAATTCCTAATGTCTGGGATTTTGCGACGTCGGGGATTTTGCAATGTCAGGGATTTCACAACGTTTAGGATTTTCTTCCCTAGCATAACTCTTGAACTTTGCTAAAATCCAGCTAAGTCTTGGAATATTTTCTCCTATGGAATCTTACTCAGATGGAAGGTTGTAATTTTGCACTTTGAACAGGAATCATTCCAATTTGAACTTTCCGGACGGAGTTGGAATCTGCCTGAAGTTGTTCAGTTGCATCCATGACTGGGTGAGGAGGATTATTCAGTAGGAATTTCTGAGTTCTAACATCCCCTGAAGGACAGAAATTCACCTGTGGAGGAACTGGCGGGATGTGTCCTTGGGCGCAGATTCCTGCTAGTCAGGGATTTTGCACTCAGCATGAAGGTCAGGGATTTTGCGCTCAGGACAAAATTTGTCCTAGAGCGCAAATTCCTGAAGGTCAGGGATTTTGCGCCCAGGACAAAATTTGTCCTGGACAGAAGAATTTTGCCAGTCAGGGATTTGGCGCCATTTGTCTTTCATGTTCAGTTTTTGGATATTTGCTAAGGGTTTCATCACTCTGTTTTGGCAGGGATAGATTTTCTTACACTAGGATCAGAGACTCCATCATTTTAAAACTAGAAGTACCTTCTATCTCCTTTAGGGATTCCGGACTCAGAGGTGAGACTTTCTAACAGGTGAGGAATTCTTCCATGCAGGAGCTGGCAGACTGGGTTCCAGAATTTCATCATGCAGGTCTCCCATTCCAGACTGGGTCAAGAATCCTCAGGGGCGCAGAATCTAGTAAGTCAAGGATTTTGCACCCAGGACAAATTTTGTCCTGGGGCGTAGAATCCAAAAGGTCAAGGATTTTGTGCCCAAGACAAAATTTGTCTTGGAGCGCACAATCCTGAAGGTTAAGGAATTTGCACCCAGGACAAATTTTGTCCTAGAGCGCACAATCCTACAGGTACTGGAATTTGTGCCACCTAACCTTGGAATTCAGTTTTGAGGGATTTTAAGTCAAGGACTTGCATTTTCTTCAGTTTTGGAGTGGGATTCCAGTTTTGTAAGGTTTATTCTTCTAGCTACTCCACAGAGGTTCAGTTGTTGATACGGGATCAGAAATATGAAGTTCATTTCTTCCATCCTCATTTGTTCCATCCTCCAAGAGTCTCTTTTCGATGGTGAGACACGAAGTTTGTTTGTTCCATCCTTCGTTTGTTCCATTCTCGCAAAATCTGTTACTTCCATCGCGAGAGACGAAGTTCGTTTGTTCCATCCTTCGTTTCTTCCATCCTCGCAGAATCTGTTACTTCCAAGGTGAGAGATGAAGTTCGTTTGTTCCATCCTTCGTTTCTTCCATCCTCGTAGAATCTGTTACTTCCAAGGTGAGAGACGAAGTTCGTTTGTTCCATCCTTCGTTTCTTCCATCCTCGCGAAATCTGTTACTTCCAAGGCAAGAGACGAAGTTTGTTTGTTCCATCCTTCGTTTCTTCCATCCTCGCGGAATCTGTTACTTCCAAGGCGAGAGACAAAGTTCATTTGTTCCATCCTTCATTTCTTCCATCCTCGCGGAATCTGTTACTTCCAAGGCAAGAGACGAAGTTCGTTTGTTCCGTCCTTCATTTGTTCCATCCTCAGGGAATCTGCTTTTGATGGTGAGAGACGAAATTCGTTTGTTCCATCCTTCGCTTCTTCCATCCTTCGAGGAATTTCTCATCTTCACGGTGAAATACCAAGTTTTCAAGCCAAACTGTGAATTCCAAGATCTAATCATCCTCAGAGGAGTGAGGGAAGGATTTTTAAGTCAAATGCATTGACCGGATAGGACTGAAGGTAGAACTGGACAGTCCTAGTCCTGGGGCGCAAAATCCAGTAGGTACTAGATTTTGCGACCAGGACAAAAAGTTGTCCTGGGTGCATAATCCAGTACCAGCTGGATTATGCGACCAGGGATAAGTCTCCTATCGCAATTCCAGCCTACTGGAGGGGTATTCATTAAATGTTGATTGTCTCCTGAAATTGCCCTAGGTCTTTGATTTGTGAGTCTTCCGAGCTATGAAATGAGGTTGAGTGCTGGACTGAGATTTAAAGAGATATCCCTTGGTTTTGACCTTCCGGACTAGAGTTGTCAGGCCGGGACTAAGTTCCATGACTGAAGGATGATCATGCCAAGGAGTGACAGTCTCTGTCGAACTCCGCAATCTTGGTTGGAAGAAGAATCTAGATAAACCCTGAGACGGGATTCCAGGCAGGAATTCCTCAAACAAGACCCCGAGGTAGGCATTTCTAGATAGAACTCTGGTTTGGACCTCCGGGCTGGATTCCTGGACTGGAATCTAGGAATGATTTCCTGCAGCGGGACACGGAGTCTAGGAATAAGAATGGAATTCAGTTTCATGCCGGGACTAGAGTGGGTTCACTACCTAGGGGTGGAAAGACAAAATCCCATCCTTAAGGATGAAAAACAAAACTCCTCCCAGAGGATAGTCCAGACTGGGCAGTTTTAGGGTTCAGGTCCTATGCAGGGGGGAATCCATGCATTCACTTCTCTTTCATACTGACGAGCGAGCCTAAGCTCCTGACATTATCCGAGCCACGAAAATATTGCTGGATCAGAGTATGGGATTATCTGTGAGGATCCAGGCAATGTAAAAAGCAAAAAGGGGGACCCAATTGCTAATTGGGGTTGATGTTGTAAAGTGGTCACAACAGTAACCAAGCAATAGTTAGACACAGAGATAGCCAAGAGTTCTGATTATTTATAGTTACCTCTTATCTCTATTTGCATTTAGGATAGCAAAGAATGCAAGTGTTGTGTTATTACTAACCAAACTTGTTGAATATATCTTTTGTTTTCTAACTGATCCTCTCGAGATTATTGATTTAAGACTTAGAAGTTGAGGCTAGTAAGTTTTAAAATAAAAGATGTTTCTTTTATCTCATCAAGTTTTATTGTTTTAAATCTAAGATTTCGTGAAAGGATTTTTTTTTTTTTATTCATGGGTAAACGCTTTTGACCGGAGCTATGAACCGGTTACAATTATCAGGTGGGCAGGGGGGAGACTGGACCTCGTGACCATCTTTACCGCAACGGAATTACTTAGCTAATCAAGCCAGGGCCCCTGCCCCCTCGTGAAAGGATTTCACTTATTATGAGAATATAGAAATGATTTTGATATCATTAGAAACATCTCATAATATATATATTTATATATATTAGCAATTATGCTTTCTTCAACTAGATTATGTATTTCTTTTATAAGGTTGGTGTACACAAGTACATAACCTTTCTATATCCAAAGTTAGTGGATGAAAGGAGACTATCAGATTAAAACTTTATTTATTATTCTCTATAGACTCAACCTATTTTGAAGAACAAACTTTGTTAAGAGTATTTATGCTATGGAAATTATTTATTGGAGTTTTATTACATGAAAATAGAAACCCATGTTCTATAGTGATTCTATGAGAAACATGAAGTTGAGTAGAGCCTAAGTGGTCTAGAGAAGACTAGAGGCTATTATACTCATGTAATATTATTACATATTCTTATCATTGGATAATGAGAGTTTTTGATGATATTGGGTTAAGAGAGGATAAACCCAAGGATCAACCCAAATGGGTCTTGTAAACTTAAAACTCTTAATACAGTTATGACATTGATTTAATTTAGTGTATTTATGGTTGACAATAAATAGTCAAGAATCCATAGATCATGACAAGTATATCTTAGGAAGAATTTAAGAAGCTTTTTGATAAAGTTTAGATAATAGAGTCAAAACATGACTTAAAGCAAGATTGCCTAGTTTTGAGTCAATGAGTAGAATGACAGGAATTCATCGACTCTGATGTTTGCAAGAATGCAATGAAGGACTCTCTGAAAGATTAAAATCTTCTAAACCTATTCATTGTATTTATATCCTAGAATTCAGGATTAAATTCTAAGTTAGGTTGACTAGAAATTAAACTTAATCAAGACATTTCATGTCTAGTGTTAGTAAGTCAAACAAATCAAAATGTAGGATGAGATAGTTCCAAGTCGAGTTAGAGGTGTGTGAACTCGTAACTACATTCATTGCAAACATTTATCTATATAGAAACCTTAGCCAAAGTGATGCATTTGTCTTTGCATGCATAGTCAGTTCACAATGTCTAGATGGTGTAACCTATCAGTAGGATCATACTTAGCTAGAAGATTGTCTAGAGTTATATGGTTGATTTTGTTACGTAGGACACAACACTAGAACTCAGATGGCAAACTTGTTGGTTCCTTATTTCTATACTCTTCGTGAAGGGTAGGACCACTTCCAGGAAAGAAGGTGTGTGGGGGACTGTCGGTCTGTGGTTGGAGGTAAAGCACTCAGATCATGTTCTCCCTCTGTAGCAGAAGACTCGCCAAGACTTGAGTGACATATATCAAGATTCCAGATGTAGTATTCTTTATGTTATGATGTAAAATTATTCTTATTGCCAAGTGTAATATTTATTGTAAATGTAAAGTGAAATGTTCTCAATATGTTTTATCTTTGAATACATTGATTTTCAAGGTTGAAAAATATTCAAAAGAGATATGCTTTTATTTCCTTGTAATTATGCAATGTTAAATAAAATAAAAAATCATGTTTTCCATGTTCATTTACATTCTTGTAAGATGTTGTTTAAATCCAAATAATATGAGAAGGCATGTTACATATGGTATCAGAGCTAATTGGGTTCAGCACATGGACCTAGGTGCTCACTATGAGAAAATTGTTAGAATAAACAAACAATCTCTAATCCAATTTTTAATCATCAAATCACCAATATATGATACCAATTGGTGAGATACAAGGATTTGACTACTACAAAATAGAAATCTAAAAATTGTATGCAAATCTAAAAATTAAGTTGTCTTAATCTTTGAAATACCATGAAAAGATTCAACTTCTTTATGATGCTAAAATCAACCACTTTAACATGCTTGATAAAACCACCTTAGATGAACTTATAACAACAATAACATCACCATAAGATAGAAGCAACAAAGAGGCACAGATCAACAACATAAGAATGCCTCATAAGATCAAACACATAACATAGTGTTTACATGGAGAAACCCTTGCGGGAAAAAAACTCCACCAAGAAGAGAGGTCCAAGTTGTATTATCTTCAAAACAAAATTACAATACATCCACTTCCAATCTTCTCTTTAGTTCAATCCATCAGCACCTGTGTATAGAAAAAACTCTTTCATGCAGCTTGTTACCTGCAAACAAGTTTTCCTCTTCTTGTTACTCAACCAAACTTCACTCTCAAGTCTCGTATTTATACAAAATGAGTACCCACCAAATAAATTCATGGGAGATGGATAAAATCCAATATTTCTATCTTGGGATACACCAAAATCATCTTCTTACAGATTCCCTTACACTTGTCATAGGCATCTTCCCAATATAGGTGCCTAGAACCAAGAATAGGAACTTACAAGACAATAATTGTTGTCATAGAATCACTTACACCTTATGATAATTGTAAGTTGTCATAGATGCTCTCACAAAATTATGACACGTGTCATAACAACCCAAAAATATATTTCCCTAAGATAGGCACCAAGATTCTCCACCTCACCTCATTTACTATTTACCAAGATTCCTTGAGCAATAAAAGTAACTCTGTAACAACCTACTGGTAACTAATTAATTACTGAGGCCAGTAAATAATTATTTACTGTACCAGTAAAAATAACTTACCACTGATGGTGAAACTTTCATCCCTTATGAATAAATTTAAAAAATTAACACTTTATCTCCAAGGATGTTGGAACTCTCCAAGAACCTTGGAACTTTCCAAGAATAGTGAAAACTATGCAATATGATTTACAAGGTTGATGGCACCTTAATCTCAACATTCTCCCACTTGACATCATACATTGTAAATACATATCCATAGGAAAAAACAACAAGGGAAAAACATCCCTTAGCCAACCATGTACCATTGATTCTTCAACATGCTTTTGTGCTCCAACAAGATACCTCCAAAAGAAACCATGATAACCACCATCTCAAGAAACAAATCCTCACATCATGTCACCCATGATAGGACAAGGAACATGCCAAGGTGAAACATATCAATTGTCATTGAAACCTGCACCAATCTATACATGAACACAAGCATCGAATTCAAATGATAACAAATGACTCTGAGTGACTACCACATTCATACCAAATTAGAAGAGCAACCACATCAAGTTACTAGCTCATCCAAAACTATCCATACCTCAAACTAGGGTAAAAAACTATCATAGGTAGAATTTCATGTTGTCAACATAACAACCCAAATCTGCAAACAAGTCACTATATATCCACCATCCTGCAAATAACACACATAGACATGCGATAAAAAGCTTTTGAAGTAACTCATTGCAGTAAAGTGTAACCAGTCCAAGAGAAGTGCCCCTCTCATATAGAACACACATACCTTCTAGAACTCCCACTGCATAGGTAATGTCAAATCTAAAAATAAGATCACAGCATTAACAATTCCTCCTATAGCACTTCACATAGAGGATGTGGCTAACTCCTCTATCATAGTGTCAAAGAAGCATACAATGATATGCAAAATACATCTCTCATTACCAATCCAAATAACTCTCCCAAGTCCTCCAAACCAATGAAGAAAGAGATCAAGGAGCTACCAAACTGCTGCCAAAATAATGAAGTACAAACAACAACACATGACTCCATTCAAAACCTGGACTCCATAAACATAAGAATCTTCAGGAAGAAGACAATATACCCAGAAAGAGAGAACCTGCAAATCAAACCATGTCCTTATACCACACTAACATGTCCCAAACTGTGTAAAGTAAGATCTCCTTCAACACTCCCAAACTGAAAGGATATCTATTGCAAGTATGGGCTTAACTGGTATTGTCATTGATGTCAACATACTCCTATTGCATTAATGATAAGGTTTGGATGAACCGTGAGCTGAGGATATTGAGAAAATTAGTCTCAATCAGGAACAGTGAAGAACAGTGATGACTGTAAGGAAAAAGTCCAAGATAGGATGATGATCAGAGGATGCGGATTAAAGGGTTTGTATATATGTGTCTATAGGTGATCCAGTAGAGATTTCAAAGGTCTACATGAAGATATGAAGAAGTTGTGGCTGCTCAAGTAAAACTGGTTCCTGTAGGTATTCAGAGGTGATAGAGTGTAACAAGAAAGGTCTGGTGAGATCCGAAAATGAAGTTTCTTGTTCTGCGGATTCAAGGGAGTGCTTAGGAAGTCTTTTTGGTGTATCAACTCTATTGGTTCGTGGTTTGAAGGTCCACAAGCATCTATTCCTTTGTGACAGTTATGACAGACTGTGTTCTTGAGGTTCCAGATGAAGGAGAGAAGGATTTCAGTAATCAGAAGAAGTGTGGATGTTCTTGATGTTTCAGGCAAGCTTGTGGAGGTGTTTGGATCGTGTCTAGTTTGTGTTGGTGGTCTGCATTGAAGTTGGAGCTCACAATTGAAGAGTAACTTTTGCAATATGGTGTTCTTCTTGAGACAGGCCGACCGGATGAATTATGCATCTGTCGGATGATCTTATGAATGTTTTTTGACTTAGATGATCATTCCTAAGTTGATGCCTTGCATAAATAAGGGATTACAAAGTTAGTTTGAACTTGCCTTTTTGTGTGGAGATGAGAGTGTGGTAGCGAAGAGGAGAGCGAAAGGCAAAGCAGAAGTATTGAGCTTAATGGAACTGATTCAAGCATGGTGAAGATGCTATTCTCCAGTTCATGTATGTGATACTTATTTCTTTGTAGACAGTGTGTCTCTTGTAGGTAGTGAGCCTCTTATGAGCAGTGTGCTTGGGCAGTGAGCCCTAATTAGCATGTGCCATTTTGTTCTTTCTATTCTTCTAACAGAGAATACATTCTTGGGTTAATCACCCCGTGGTTTTTCCCTTAACTGGGTTTTCCACGTCAAAATCTTGGTGTCTTATGTGTTGATGAGTTTCTGCTTTTGATTTGAATGCATTATGTTTCATATTTAATATACTGCTAATCACTAAGAGGATTTAAGTGTGTAAATTGGAGAAAGTTTTGCACAACTAATTCACCTCCCTCTCAGTTGTGTGCCCTAAGTCTAACAATTGGTATTAGAGCTAAGTTCTTTTAAAAGGAGCTTAACCACTTGAGGAGATCTAGGATGTTGTCTTACAAGAAGGATAGTCTGAAGTTTGATGGAACCAACTTTGCTCTTTGGAAAGGTCGCATGAAATGTCACTTGTAGTGTATGGGAATGGCGTACTGGTCCATGGTTACAAAACTGTATGTACCTCCACAGGGTGGTCCGACAACCCTAAATGAAATCACAGATGCTGAAAACAATCTGCAGACCAAAGAGGCTCTTCTAAGCACATTATCTGACTCAGAGCTCTCAAATGTTATTGACCTACCAACTACCTTTAGATTTGGAATAAACCGGAACTTCTGCATGAAGGAGACCAGTATGTTAAATGTGCAAGGTTATAGAGTCTAAAAGGAAAATTTGAAAAACTAAAGATGAGAGATGATGAAAATATTACCACTTTTATGCCAAGAGTGAATGAGCTGGTTTGTGGAATTAGAAATGCTGGTGGAGTCTTGGATGAAAATGAGATTGTTGGTAAAATTCTCAGATCCCTTCCTACTTACAAAATCAAGGCTGCTGCCATTGAAGAATTCAGAGCCCATACAACTGTCACGAGAGATCAATTGGCTGCATTTGAAATGACAGAGTTTGGAGACGACACCCCCAAGATTGAATCTACATTCAAAGCCAGTGCCTCTGTTAAAGGTAAACAAAGGTTTGATCTAGGAGAGAATTCTTCAAGGAAATTGTCATGGTATGAAAAAGCAAGAAAAGATCTAGAAGAAGAAGAAGTAGAAACTGCTCAACTTGAAGCCCTTATTGCAAAAAGGCTACCAAGAGGATCCGGTAAGTATGAAGGAAAATTATCTTTTAAGTGTTTTAACTGCAATAAGATTGGTCATTTTGCCTCAAGGTGTCCGGAAAGATTTTCAAGGCAAAATCCTAACAAGCCAAGGTTCCAAAAGAACTGTTACTATGTACATGAAGATGATGATAATGAATGAGTAACAAATGATGAATCAGAGTTAGGAAACAAATCCGAAAATGAATGGGTGTTCATTGCCATCAAGGAAGAAGATACAATGTCCTCTGTATCTGTCAATCCTAAGACTGTGGAAAGAGCTCTGGCTGCCCAAATTGAAGAGAAGGATGATTGGGTCATTGACAGTGGATGCTCTCACCATATGACAGGTGGCAAAAATAAGTTTGTAGATTTGGAAAGGTATGAAGGAGGAGTGGTAAAGTTTGGTGACAATTCTGCTGGTAGAATCAGAGGAAGAGGAACTATTTCTTTTGATGGAAGAAACAAAATTGGTAATGTACTGTATGTTGAAGGTTTGAAGCACAATCTTCTCAGTGTTGGACAGCTAGTGGACAAAGGCTATGATCTCCGATTCAAGGAGGGAAAATGCAAAATCTTTGAAAGTTCCAGAACATAGATTGCATTTGATACTCAAACTAAAGGTAATATCTTCCACTTGGTTGGTACTGGTAAAAACTGCTTATTTGTTCAAGTTGATCAGAGTTGGTTATGGCATAGAAGGATGTGTCATGTGAATTTTGATAATATCATCAAGATAAGCAATACTCAGGCTGTAAGAGATCTTCCAAAATTGGTGAAACCTACTAACAGCTTGTGCAAGGAATGTTAGTTGGGTAAGCTAAGCAGAGTCACATTCAAAATCAAGGAACTGTCTTCTACTGGATTATTGGACTTAGTTCACACTGATCTTTGTGGTCCGGCAAGAACCAGGAGTATTCAAGGTGATAGATACTTCATGTTGCTAATTGATGACTATTCCCGGATGATATGGGCAACCTTTCTAAAGGAGAAATTAGAAGCTCTTGAGAAATTCAAAATATTCAAGGCTATGGTAGAGAATGAAACAAGATTAAAGTTGAAATGTCCGAGGTCTAATAGAGGTGGAGAATTCACATCCGGTGAGTTCATAGAGTTCTGTGAGAAACATGGAATTAAGAGATAGTTGTCTACTCCTAGGACTCCACAGCAGAATGGAGTAGTGGAGAGAAAGAACCGGACCATCCAGGAAGCATCTAGGACCATGATGATGGAAGCAAATGTTCCTCAGATCTATTGGAGAGAAGCTGTCAGCACTACAGTCTATACTCTCAATCGAGTTCAAATTAGAAGCAATACTGGTAAGACCCCTTATGAACTTTGGTTTGACATTACTCCTACTGTAAGGAATTTCAGAGTCTTTGGTAGCAAATGTTACATCAAAAGAGATGAAGATCTAGGCAAGTTTGTTGCTAGATGTGATGAAGGAATATTCTTGGGTTACTCTACTCAAAGAAAAGCATATCGGTGTTATAACAAGAGACTAAGAAAGATGATAGAAAGTACAAATGTGAAGGTTGATGAGGGAATAGAGAAACCCTCAAGGTTTTATGAATATGATGAAGATGATCAGAATGGTGTTCTGGTTCAAGGAGTTCAATCCTCTTCTAAAAGTCAGATTCAAACTGATCCGGTAAATCAAGAAGAAGAGATAGGTCTGAATGAGCCTGATCAAGAAGCAGAAGTGCAAGAAACTCCCAAAGTTCCAAGGTATGTAAGACTGAACCACTCTGAAGATCAGATCATAGGTGACAAAAGCAAAGGTGTACTAACAAGAAGGAGAATTGCTCAAGATTCAGAAGAGTATTGTTTGATTTCAAAGATTGAACCTAAGACAGTGAATGAAGCTTGCAATGATGAAAACTGGACTAAAACAATGCAGGAAGAGCTGGTGCAAATAGAGAAAAATCACACTTGGGATCTTGTTCCCAGACCTAGAAACAAGAATGTGATTGGAACCAAATGGGTCTTCCAGAACAAACTAAATGAAGTTGGTGAAGTAATCAGAAATAAAGCCAAATTGGTCTACAAGGGCTACTCTCAAATAGAAGGTATTGATTTTGAAGAAACTTTTGCTCCAGTGGCAAGAATTGAAGCAGTCAGATTATTTCTTGCCTTTGCTGCCTTCAAGGATTTCAAAGTATATCAGATGGATGTCAAGTCTGCCTTTCTAAACAGTGACTTGGAAGAAGTGTATATAGAGCAACCGGATGGATTTCAGTTGTCTAATCATGGTGATATGGTCTGCAAGTTGAAGAAGGCACTGTATGGATTAAAGCAAGCCCCAAGAGCCTGGTATGAAAGATTGGATAAGCATCTTTTGAAGATTGGTTTCAACAAAGGTACTACTGATAGTAACTTATATTTCAAAATTGATCATGAAAACATCTTGATTGTTGAAGTATTTGTTGATGATATCATCTTTGAAGGAAGAGATAGTATGTGTAAAGCTTTTGCAAATCAAATGAAAAGTGAGTTTGAGGTGTCTATGCATGGTGAAATGAATTTCTTTTTGGGTCTGCAAATTACTCAAACAAAGAAAGGAATCTTCATTTCTCAGACCAAATATGTGAAAGAATTGTTGAAAAAAATTGGGATGGAAGATTCAAAGCCAATGAATACTCCCATGGAAAATAGATGTAAGTTGAGCAAAGATGATGACTCTCCTAAGGTAGACCAGACAAAGTACAGATCAATGATTGGAGGATTGTTGTATCTCACTCAAACTAGACCAAATATTATGCAAGTTGTTGGTCTTGTTGCTAGATTCCAAGCTGGTCTTAGAGAATCCCATGTCATGGCAATCAAGAGGATTTTAGATATCTAAAAGGGACGGTTGAGTATGGTCTGTGGTATCCTAGAGATCATGATTTCTCTCTCCATGCATATACAGATGCTGATTGGGCAAGAGATGTGGATGACCGGAAGAGTACCAGTGGTGGAGCATTCTTTTTCGGGAAAAGATTGGTTTCTTGGCTAAGCAAGAAACAAGAGGCAATATCTCTGTCTATAACTGAAGCAGAATATATTGTAGCAGTAGGTAGTTGCACTCAAGTTTTGTGGATGAAGCAGATGCTATGAGATATCAAAGTGGAGTATGAGAAACCTATCACAATCTTCTGTGATAATTCAAGTGCTATAAGTATATCTAAGAATTCGGTGTTGCATTCAAAGACTAAGCATATATCTATCAAGTTTCACTGTCTGAGAGAGCAAGTGAACAATAATGAAGTCAAATTGGAGTTTGTGTCATCTAAGGATCAGATTGCAGATATCTTTACTAAACCTCTACCTAAGGACTCGTTTGAGTATCTCAGGGAGAAGTTAGGGGTTATTGCCCCTCCGGTGATGAACTAAGGTGCACTGATGTACATTAGTCCGGTGGGTATCACAGTCATATCTTGTGATCCGAATTGATGTTGGGGAGCTACTACTCAGGGGGAGCAGTAGGTATGACTCTGAAGTGGTGAAATTGCAAGTATGTGCCCTTTGCCATTGATGTCAAAGGGGGAGAGAAGACATGTGAAAAACAAGTGGTTGCTGATCAAAGGGGGAGCAGTAAAGGAAGAGAAGACATGTGAATGGTTGATGCTGATAGGGGGAGCTGTGATAGTAAGAAGTTCTTGACTTGATGGTTAAAACATTTTTTCACATCTTATGTTGCCATCAATGACAAAGGGGGAGATTGTTGCAAGTATGGGCTTAACTGGTATTGTCATTGATATCAACATACTCCTGTTGCATTAATCATAAGGTTTGGATGAACCGTGATTTGAGGATATTGAGAAAATTAGTCTTAATCAGGAACAATGAAGAACAATGATGACTATAAGGAAAAAGTCCAAGATAGGATGATGATCAGAGGATGCAGATTAAAGGGTTTGTATATGTGTCTGTAGGTGATCCAGTAGGGATTTCAGAGGTCCACATGAAGATATGAAGAAGTTGTGGCCGTTCAAGTAAAACCAGTTCTAGTAGGTATTCAGAGGTGACAGAGTGTAACAAGAAAGGTCCGGTGAGATCCGGAAATGAAGTTTCCTGTTCTGCGGATTCAAGGGAGTGCCTAAGAAGTCTTTGTGGTGTATCAACTCTATTGGTTCGTGGTTTGAAGGTCCGCAAGCATCTATTCCTTTGTGACAGTTATGACAGATTGTGTTCTTGAGGTTTTGGATGAAGGAGAGAAGGATTTCAGTAATCAGAAGAAGTGTGGATGTTATTGATGTTTCAGGCAAGCTTGTGGAGGTCTTTGGATCGTGTCCAGTTTGTGTTGGTGGTCTGCATTGAAGTTGGAGCTCACAATTGAAGAGTAACTTCTGCATGATGATGTTCTTCTTGAGATAGGCTGACTGGATGAATTATACATCTGTCGGATGATCTTATGAATGTTTGTTGACTTAGATGATCATTCCTAAGTTGATGCCTTGTATAAATAAGGGATTACGGAGTCAGTTTGAACTTGCCTTTTTGTGTGGAGATGAGAGTGTGGTAGCGAAGAGGAGAGCGAAAGGTAGAGAAGAAGTATTGAGCTTAATGGAACTGATTCAAGCATGGTGAAGATGCTATTCTCTAGTTCATGTATGTGATACTTATTTCTTTGTAGACAGTGTGTCTCTTGTAGGCAGTGAGCCTCTTGTGAGCAGTGTGCTCGGGCAGTGAGCCCTAATTGGCATGTGCCATTTTGTTCTTTCTATTCTTCTAACAAATAATGCATTCTTGGGTTAATCACCCCGTGGTTTTTCCCTTAACTGGGTTTTCCACGTCAAAATCTTGGTGTCTTATGTGTTGATGAGTTTCTGCTTTTGATTTGAATGCATTATGTTTCATATTTAATATACTACTAATCACTAAGAGGATTTAAGTGTGTAAATTGGAGAAAATTTTGCACAACTGATTCACCCCCCCTCTCAGTTGTGTGCCCTAAGTCTAACAATATCAACATCTAAGCATTCAACTCAAATGAAACATGGCAGCAATAGACGTAAACCTCTCACAGAAAGGAGATCAAACTAGCCAAACATTCCCACAACATAAGGAATATGCCCAAAGCCACTAACCATCTCCTATACCTCTCCTACCAAATCCTTAGAACTAACCCAAGTTCAAGATTACAAGGAGAACAACAGAAATACATAAAATCATGCATCTACTTCTTGTAATGCCTCCCATGAAAATTGTCAATAATTAACAATAATAAATTAATTTAGTAAGAAATAATGAAAATATAATACGATGATAGGAGAATATTCACTTGTTGAAACTTAATAAAATACACATTTTGATTAAACATAAGTTTAGTATCATTCATTGTAAATTGAAATTTTAAGATATAAACATTTTTATACAATTATACACAATTACAGTAAATGTCATATAATCATCCACTCACAAAGTGGGAAATTACTTCCTCAGCTTCAGTATCCTACACAATTAACAGACCTAGATCTACACACTAAATCTAAATATTAGTTCTGCATAGTCAATAGATATACATAACATATATTAATGTACAAGATAACGAGACTAAGGCCCTAACGGGCCGACCTAATGTCTCGGGGGCTCATGATGGCCTTGCTTACATACACACAACGCAAAGACTTCGTAGTTTGAAGCAACTAGTCTTGCAACCATAAGCTTGACTTAGATACAATAACTCATAAGGAATCTAGTTCATCACATAATATTTTCTAGAGAATCTTTCAATCTCTAGAGAGTACACGCAATATTTATATTTATGAGTAATCCCTATAGGGGTAAAATAAGGAAGTTATAATAACAACAAAAACATTCCAACCATTCTCTATCTCAACACATCAAACAGAATGCAGAAAATAGACAATGTTTTTACTCAACTTCCAAAGATGCATGCTATTTCATATATATACAATGAAGGCCAATCTCAACTAATGTTAAAATAGATAAACTTCATCTTAGAAGCTATTTCATACAATTTATACACTACCATAGAAATTAGATTTGCTATTTCACTTCAAACAAAATAAGGTTCAAAGCTAACACAATGCTAGTCTTATCAATTTCAGTATTTCCACATAATATATGCTAGGGAAAGATAATATAGTTATTTCTACAACCCCAAGTATTATATAATCATGATATGAGACCATTCAGGTATTTCTCAACTAGCGCAATAGTAGCTATATTTTGTATCTAACACAATAAGTTCTGAAAGATATATATATATATATATATATATATATATATATATATTTGTTCCAATGATGAATGTTTTAACCTAAACAACTATTGTCCTGAGAAGAATTCAAGCATCAGGGATATGTTAGGTTTTAGAGGGAAAGAGTCAAGGATTTGCAGATTTAATAGCAGTAGCAAAGAGGGCGTAGAAATGGCCATTACTAATTGATACACATCTCCAAATTGACAAACTGGGTAATGCTAATTTTTGGATATGATTTACATAACTAAGTGGTGCACCTTATATAAAAATTTCAGAGAAACCTAGTTCAAAAATATAGAGTTATTGGTGACGCAATAGACTATTTTAACAGAGACAAAATAGGTAAGAAATAGATAGTCACTAAACATTACATATCTCCATAACGACAAACTGGGTAAGGATGATTTTTGGATATGATTTCAATGACTAGGTGATGTACCTTATATAAACATTTTAGAGAAACCTAGTTTGTAAAACTAAAGTTATTATTGACACAACAGAGTAGGGTTTAGAATCTTCAGACTGGTTGAATTAACATCGTGATATATGATTGGAGATTGGTTTCAAGAAAGTGATCCCTAAGGAATTTTAAAAAATGAATGGAATATGCAGAAGAGAATTCACAAAATAACATAAAGCTTGCATATAACAGAAATTTATTTCAAACAACAAACTAATTCCATAACTTAGTGCATACCCAGAATTATACTGCTATCCAATCTTCACCAAAATTTCCCAGCTTGCATCCATTTTTCCCAAATCTTTTCTTCTCGAAAAACTAGAGCCATCCATTTTATTCCCTGCCATATCAATATTTTTTCTTTTTCTAATGTATCTTTCTTTTCTCACCTCATATTTCTTGATCTTTTAAAACCAAAAAACATGACTCTTCATATGCCAATCTAGACACCCATTTTCTTATAAACTAAAAAAATAGATTAGAATAACTCTAAAACATAATTTAAGTACTAAGATTCTCTCTTGAATTACATAACTGCCATTTCTTGCAAGTGGCATAGAATAAAAAAATTCTTTATAAAATATGTAATAATAAAAGCCTAAAATGGCAATGAATGATTTTCTTTTTGAAAACAATATTAAATCATCTAAATAATTATTTTGAAACAAATCAGTTAATTAATTATTCTCAATAAAATATCATAATTAATAAATAGGGTTCAGGTATCCTTACACTTCTCAACAAGCCCTCAAAACTCAACTTTCAAGACTAATACATAAGAGAAGACAATATACATATAAAGAATGCATCTAATAATCAGGTGGGCAACACCTCTTAGATCATTTACCTATTGAGTAGACCAAGAGTGGGATACAAGATTGTCCTGTGCATACAACACCAAGCAATATAAGCTTTCAATAAAGACAACCTTCTCATCAGGTCTATGATGGACTCACATCCATTTCCAGATGTAGGCTCCTTAGTCTTTATTGTTGAAAAAATTTCATAACAAGTAACCATTCCAACACATATCTCTTAACATAAGAAATATCTAGCCTAACCCAAGTCTCTAGTATCCATGAGCACCCACCAATCAATCCATGCCAACTTCAAATGCAACCTTCAAAATCATGAAGCTCCAAGCAAATGATTAATACTCAAAACCAAAGAGAACCATATCTTCTCCAAATGAAGAACAATAACACCTTTACCAAAGACTCTAAGGGTCCTCCATGAAACAAGATGTTAGAACATCTTCAAATCACATGAAGATAACCATATCCTACCAAAGCTCCCACTGAATTGTGATATCGAGCTATACATGGCAACAAGATAAATATAAAACCATCACTGTCAAAAGCTCCCATTGAAACATGTAACCAAGTTATTCATGACATCATGATAACCATCTCCTAAATGAAGATCATCCATGGCCTCAACACAATAAAAGAAAACCACTATAATGACAACAACTCCCAAAAGGTCAAGTAAACCATAATCTCCAAACCAAGAAGATAGAACACACTATGTAACTACACAAAACTCCCACTGAAAGTGATACAGAGCTTCTCATGCATCATAACTTACTGTTATAGATTCTAATGAACAACTATATCAGGTACTCCAAACCATCCTTTTATCTTACTACAATAAACATACCAATGTAATCGAGGTGACCAAGAAGATGCCAAACAAATAGAATCTTCATCAGATAATTTACAACATCTGCACTCATGCAACATCTCAAAGGAGAAAAACATGGTCAGTGTTCCAATCTCAAATAACTAAAAAATAGATTTAACCCCACATCAGTAACATGCAAAACAAAGATAACCAGGAATAACATGTAGATTTCCAAGACTCAAACAACAGGATCAATGCTAGACTTGATTTGCCAAACAAATCCACATAAGAGTAACCATAGATCATAATAACCCAACAAGCAGCCTTGCAAATCTGTAATTGTTTCCATCCAGAATGCTCTAAGAGTCTGAATACAATCTTTCCACAGATCTACAAACCACAAATTTTTGTTAACATGTAAAACCTGCAAAACCATGTCTCTGTAAATTTGAAATCACTTAAACATCTAGATATTCACACCATATATGTCATCTGAAATAACAAAATATCACAGATCTACGAATCCATAACTTTTTAAAATAGGAAAACTGTAAAACCTACATATCCAAAATAACATGAATATGAAAGAGGTGAAACCTGGTTGTTTAGGAGTGTCCATATTATAGAAATACCAACTCCACAACCCACATGCAACTAGTGGCAAATCATCCAATGCTTTCATGTAACCAAGGGCTAAAACCATGAATCCAACATAAGCACTCCATTCCGTAGTCCAAAAAATAAATGTTCTTCCATGTGACCAGGGCAACAAAAGAAACCATCAAACATGAACACCCATTCACTTCACATGACCACAAGGTAAAGGAACATAACCACCATGCAAGAGGATACTCACATATTGCCAAATCAGATCTCTAGGTCACCACCCTGTAAGAAACAAACATATGACCAACTCCATGAAGATTCATAACCCTGAGCCTCAAGAGCCCACTGTAGATCTCATTGACAATATCCATCCGAGAGTTAGATACCATGGCTTCCAATCTCACAGATCTACAAAACAATGCCAACATAAAGAACATCCGCTAACCTCCAACATTCTACAATTCCTTCCAACAGATTCACAAGCTTTACAAGCTAAATTCAAAAATGGAGGAATACACAGAACCAAAATTACCATGAATACATTACATGCAAGCACATACAAGAAACATGCAAGTCCATGCAAGTATATGCAACTCACATGCAAGCACATGCAACTCACATGCAAGCACATACAAGCACATGCAGGCCATGGAACAACCTTAAGCTCTGATACCAATTGTTGGAATAAACGAACAATCTCTAATCCAATTTTTTATCATCAAATCACCAAGATATGATACCAATTGGTGAGATACAAGGCTTTGACTACTACAAAATAGAAATCTGAAAATTGTATGCAAATCTAAAAATTAAGTTGCCTTAATCTTTGAAATTCCATGAAAAGATTCAACTTCTTTATGATGCTAAAATCAACCACTTTAACATGCTTGATAAAACCACCTTAGATGAACTTATAACAACAATAACATCACCATAAGATAACAGCAACAAAGAGGCACAAATCAACAACATAAGAATGAAAGATCTCACAACACAAGGTAACAATGGAACAAAAGATCTAACACATAACACAATGTTTACGTGGAGAAACCCTTGTGGGAAAAAAATCCAAGAAGAGAGGCCCAAGTTGTATTATCTTCAAAACAAGATTAAAATATATCCACTTCCAATCTCCTCTTCAGTTCAATCCATCAACACCTATGTATAGAAAAAACTCTCTCATGCAACCTGTACCATTCAAACAAGTTTTCCTCTTCTTATTACTCAACCAAACTTCACTCTCAAGTCTCATATTTATACAAAATGAGTACCCACCAAATAAATTTGTGGGAGATGAATAAAATCCAATATTTCTATCTTGGGATACACCAAAATCATCTCTTATAGATTCCCTTACACTTGTCATAGGCATCTTCCCAATATAGGTGCCTAGAACCAAGAATAGGAACTTACAAGACAATAATTATTGTCATAGAATCTCTTACACCTTATGACAATTGTAAGTTGTCATAGATGCTCTTACAAAATTATGACAAGCGTCATAACAACCCAAAAATACATTTCCCTAAGATAGACACCAAGATTCTCCACCTCACCTTATTTACTATTTACTAAGATTCCTTGAGCAGTAAAAGTAACTCTGTAACAACCTGCCGGTAACTAATTAATTACTAAGGCCAGTACATAATTATTTATTGTACTAGTAAAAATAATTTACCACTGATGGTGAAACCTTCATCCCTTATGAATAAATTTACAAAATTAACACCTTATCTCCAAGGATGTTGGAACTCTCCAAGAACCTTGGAACTTTCCAAGAATAGTGGAAACTATGCAATAGGATTTACAACGTTAATGGCACCTTAATCCCAACAAAAACTTGTCAACATTTAGTAGATTAGCTAAAGTTTGAAATCGATTTTATGCCAAAATGGCATGGAAGAGAACCAAGAAAACTGCTAGAAAGTCTGTTCCCCAACATTTACCCAAAAGAGAGGTTAAGAAAGAACTTACTGAGGAAGTAAAACTCAAAGAGTACATTGACTATGCTGAGGGTGCCTGGCTAGAGGATTCTGAGACTCTGGCTAATGCTCTTAAGCGTATATAGCTAGAAAGGAAACAACGTATCAAACTGGACAAGAAACCTATTGTTCCTACTTGTGTAGTTAAACCAAGTAAACCTTCTGTTGGTTGTTTTTCCTGCAGTCCCTCAACTCTAAGGCATTCACCATACTATCAAGACACAAGGATCAAACAAATCCTGACAGAGGGAAGAGACCTATGGTCAAATTGAGGGTGAAGAAAAGCTAATGAATAGAAAGTTAAATAAACCTCGTCTACACTTTGAGCCTTGCCAAGCTCGAGAGGGTATTCCCAAAGATCTATGAATAATTTGGAAAACAAATAAACAACAAGGGAGATCTCTATTTAAGGTAGTTAGGTTAAAATGGTGCCAACATATGATAAACTGATTTATAATCCTTGTAAATGCACTCATTGGTAGTCTCTTACAACACCATTAACCTAGAAAATACAATATGCACAAATCCTTTGAAGATTTGCATCAGCTATAGGTTTCACATGAGGTTTAACAAGATTTAGAATACTGGACTTTATGCATAAGGGTAGGGTAGAAATAATTTATGGACATAACCAAAATGATTTTCACTTTTAAATGTGCATGACAATCTTCAGCCATAAGACGGGTGCCTAATCCTATAGGGATAGAGTCATATTTGAACAAGACCAACAATGAAAAAGAAGCCATAATATTCAATTAGGCATGATTTATCAGGTTTCTACCTTACAAAAACATCAAACCCTCAACTGCCCTCTTACTTTCAAAATTACATCCATTCTTAGTTATCCAATATACATATGAAATGCTCCACATATCAGTGATGAAAGCATGTATACTTAATTGTCTTAAGCATAACACTGTTATTGTATCCCTTGAATACATACTAAAAAACACATGACAAAGAGAGTAGCAAATGTACACCCAGGAAACCCTTGGATTCCTTGAAACATTCAAACATTAATGGAGACAAAATGCAAAATGATAACATAAACAATGGTCTTATATTGATTTATTGAACAAGTTGTAACTGAATCATTACAGAATACTATCACAAATAGACCTGTGTATTACATAACTAGTCATTCAATACATTACAGCTTCAAGAAAACCCAGATTGACTCCCATACTTCAGACCATCTCTAAAAATATGTTCTAGAACCAACTTTTACAAACACCCAGAAAATACAGTTTTATAGAGAAGAAGAAGAAGAAAGGAGATGGAACAAGAAGGTGGCATCCGTCACAAATAAAACCTCTGATTTGCAACTAATTTGGCATAAGAGAATACGCCACAACATCTTTAAACTTCTTCCTTCACTTTGTCTTCATCTGGTAACTGAAAATGTATTTTCCCCAAATTTTATGTATTCACGTCCAACCTTTTTACTCTGTAGTAAAAGTGATTTCCCAGCTATATTTTCACTTGGTGAGTGAAAAATTTAACCCCTAAGTATTTATCCCATCACTGGCAAGTAAAAAAAATCAATTTTATTGATGTATTATGCCCCTTAGAACTCTGTTATCTCTTCCTACACTCGACTGGACATTTCGTCAAATACATTACCTACAACCATTTGCCTGAATAATTTTCCTTACATCCACATTCATTCCATCTGCGTCTTGATATTTAGAAAAACATATTCATCTAGAAGATGAGAGCCCCTCACAGCAAATAACCAGACACTCCACATGAGTTTTGTCATTGTGTGAAGATATTTATTTTAAAACTCTGATAAATCTCCACCTACAGGTAATACATAACAACAAACATTTTGGCATTTTGTCAAATAGATTGCCTGCAATCGTTTTTCATTGCTCCACCTGTCATGAGATAACTGCACTATTAATATCATTTAAACACTCTCAATACTTCTTTCCTAACACCATGCCTATGGATTTTAAACTAGAGAAACTTTATAGTGGCAGAGCCTTTGAAAATATGTATATGCATTTTAAAATAATGTAGGGCATTTTTCACCATTACAGGGGTGTTTTGGAATGTCTGGGACATTTTAATGGACACCTGGGATTGTGAAATCATGTTGGGAGTGTTCGTGCAGGCCCCTAGGTGTTTTTTACTGTGTTGGGTCATTTTCCCCTTTGCCAGAGCATTTCTACACATGCCAAGGCATTTAAAAACTTGTTGGAGGCATTTATAAACTTGCCTAGGCATTTTTAACATTGGTGAGGCGTTTTTCATGTTATTGGCAACACAAAAATGCCCAAAACACCATCAAAAATGCTGCCTCAATGCTGGAATAGCCTTAGACAATGTTTTGGGAGTGAAAATACTCATTTATAGCCTACAAAAAGCCTCAAATCTCTGCTCCAAACTGGAAAATGCGATTCACAGCTCCTTCCGCAATGTTTGACAACCTCCCCGCTATTCTGTACCCAAATTGGGCACCCATTTTCTACTGTCTGCAAAATGGTGGAATGTACATTAAAGCTTATAATAAAGCTTACCTCCCAATTTTTAACCTTTGCACCAAAAATAAAAACATTAAAATATATTTCTAAACCTCCTTGTATCCCCACACCCAAATTGAGCCCTCATTTGTGGAATGGAGGAAAAGAAACTTTGCAAAATATTAGTGTTTAATAAAGTTTATAATAAAGCTTACCATATAATTTTTAACTTTATACCAAAAATTAAAACATTAAAATGTTTTAAAAGCTGGTAAAGTTAAAACATTAGATTTTGGAAAAAATAAATTTCTCTGCCAGCCAAAATGATGCAATGACACCACCAGCACATGGGATGTCCGAAGACCATGAAAATTTGTGGGAGACCATAATCAATTATTTAAAACATGGGTTTGTCACAAAAATCATGAAATTTGACACTTTTCTAGCTCGCTCGCAGTCACAAACGCATTAAAAAATAAGTCAAAAATCACCCACAGACCACAAAACTGGACAACCTTACTAACATATGTCCTAAAAAACTTTCTACCAAACGGATTTGGAAGACGATGACTAGGATGCAAAATTTTAATCGTCAAAGTCAGGGTCTCAGGTAGATGCGACAGGTATCAAACTTGGCCCCTGTCACCAATTTGAAGGCGAATAGGCATTTCAAATTTGCCAAATTTGAAGGTGCCAACACCTTCTACTAAACGCGACATGACATTTGGGTGTGGTCGTGATGCCCCTATTTTAGGAAAAGAGGTGATGGAGGAGTACATGCGTGTACACCCACCCTCTAAATTTGTTTTACTAGATTTCGATGGGGAAGAGGAACCTAAGGAATATCCTTTAACCGATAGTGACATGTAGTCTTGTTGAGTTATTTATCCAAATAAGGATGTATTTATACCCAGAATAAACTATAATAAAGATGAGAGTGTTTTTGCACAAATTTGAGTTTTGTGAATGGATTTTATTGATGAATTTTGAATTAATGAGATGCATTATTCTGAATTCTAATTTATAATTTGATACAAATATTAGGTGTGATATAGAGTATCATCATGGTTTGAACTCGAAAAAATCTTGAAGATAGTCAAAGAGAGTCGAATCCTTCTGAAAACCCAATAGCTAAGCTAGATCAGATATTGACCATGTTGAATGAAACCAAGGAAAGGCTTGGAAACCTGGAATAGGAGGTTAGGGGTCAAGGTAAATCCGATGGAGGAAATGAGGAATTACATCAAGGAGATGATAAATATGTCCATGAATCTAGCATCCATAGTGATCAAAGGGAGAATGTTAATAGGACTAAGTCTCAAGAAGAGAAGAGAAGTAGACTTGCCTCTGAGCTATCTAGAGATATGAAGAAAGTCACGCCACCCAAGTTCAATGGAACAAAAAGTGGTGATGTTGCAGAAGCTTGGTTGAGAGAGATGGAAAAGTATTTTGAGATCTGAAATTACTATGAGATAACCAAGGCAGTATGGGGTGCATTTCAGCTGGTAAGAGAAGCATCCATGTGGTGGATGAATAAGAAAATGGAACTAGGGTTAAGTTTTTTGAGCCTAACTTGGGATCAATTTGTGGTCTTATTTCGCCAAAGGTGGTTACTGTAGCTTTTATTTAATCAAAATCTAACAGATTTTTAGAATCTACGGCAAGGGGATATGTTAGTGGTGGAATATTGGGAAAAGTTCACCTGTCTCCTGAAGTATGTGCCACAATATCAGAAAGATGAAAGGTTCAGAATCAAGAAATTCATCATAGGTATGAATAACCAGATTGGTGGAGAAGTGGATGTGCATGGTCCTACCATTATGGACCAAGTTTTAGAGAAGGCAATCAAACAAGAGCAAAAATTGAAGTCAATTTCTGCATACCGTGAGAAGAATCACAAGAGGTTTAATAAGACACCAACTTCTCAACCTTTCAAGAAAAGGAATGGCAAGTAGGATGTGACTAAGAAAAGTGACAAGGGCTCTAGAAATAACAAGAATGGACCCAAAAATGAGAAGAACAATAGAAAGGTTCGAAGGAATGATAATATTTCAAGTAAACCTACTAAGAGGAGAGGACTTCTTGGAGGATGTTTCACATGTGGTGGTGATCACTATGCAAATCAATGCCCAACCAAGAACCAAGGAGCTCAACATCATGGTAATTCTTTACCCACTCAACAGGCATCTTTTCAACAGAGGATCCATGCGGCTTTAAACAACCACCAAGTGGAGTACCAGATTACTCCCATTGAAACAACAGGTACTTTGTTTGGAGTTCCTATTTCTATTTTGATTGATATTGGAGCAACTAAAAGTTTTATTTCTCAAAGAGTATTAAGTAAATTTCCTAGAAGAGTTAGTTATATGGCTAAACCCTGGTTAGTTGAATATGCTAACCAGATGAAAGCTCAGATAGAGCAGTGTCTGTTTGAATCCAAGATTGATCTTTCTAGTTTTTCGACTAGGGTGAATTTGTTGAACACATAGAAGTACTAAGAGGGGGGGTGAATCAATACTTATTCAAATTTTGCTCTTTTAACTTTATTCTAACTACCTTAAACATTTAGAACATGAAAAACATAAGAACACAGAAGCACACATCCATAACACCAAATTTACGTGGAAAACCCTAGAAGGGAAAAACCATGATGAGCAAGTTGCTTGGATCTACTGTCCAAATCCAGCCTCACAAATAAAAACAAGATTACAATATTATTTATGGGCTACAACCCAAAGGAATCTGTAACTCCCTAAACAATTACTACATTTACTATACTTATCTGACTCAAAGTTCTTCATACAACAATTGAATGTTGATCACTTCAGCCACTGCACAACTATCTCATTTCTACAAATTTTTAGTATCAATCACCGCTACAACTTCATGACCTCAGAAACTATTATATTGTCAGCAATTATCTCTGCAACATAATGAACTGATCTTCCCCACATTTCATTATGAACTTTATTTTTGCTGTATGTTCGCACAATATTTATTCTATCTTATAAATCACCACACACTCAACCTGGACAACAACTTTGATTCTTCATATATATCCTCCGCAAGCTTCAATTTTTTTTTCCTTGGTTGGCCAAGATGAAATGTGTAGTGGCCACATCAGTCGGCTCCCAAACATGTGCGGTAAGTAAAATTCTAATGCGGTTCAAGAACAAGGCATAATCAGGTCCTATCTTACCTTGACACACTCTTCCATGCTGGCACACACCCCACACATACGGCATAATCATCATCATATATTAGGTTGGCACAACAGACACTTACCCTTCCTTACATTTAGCTTTAGACCAAAAGTGGTACCAAAGAAGACTAAATTATATCATGCGGATCACACTATGAATATAATATGACTTGTAAAACATTTCTGAACACCTCTCTTACTGATCCATGTAGTTATATGGTGGCACAAACACTTGAACATTGATTTCAGTATCCTTACCATATTCTGATAACACAGTCTTGAAGTGAAACATTGAAGATCATACTTGTGGTAAACAAAGACGATTTAACTTGAACTGAGTATACCAACTAATCAAATGTGCCTATATTTTCATCAGCAAGACCAATATATCAATGTGCAGTGTATTGCAGTAACATTAACTCCCTCCTTCTATTCACACCAATCAATACCAAGGCATGTCTTCATAGATCTGACTTTGGAGAAACATCTATGGTACAAATCATTCCTTGAAACTTGAAACATATATACCTGTTGCTCATATCCACCTGTCCTCCAAGCCACAACTTCATATTTTCATCTGTAGAGAAGTGCAGAGCATTCTCAAGTCACTCTATGACTCCACTTACCCTATTCCATTACTGTTTTTGTTCTTCCATATCTAAAACACTTTGCGATAAACATTATGATCTCAAATTTGAAACATAAGTGCATGAGTGCAATACCTAGCCAACAGTTCAATCCACAAGTCCATATTTTTAGATGCGATAGAATGCAGTACATTCTTTTGAGCCTATAACACCTTTCCTGACATACACTATACTTAACCAATTCCTCTTCAAGTTTTTGTAACTTTATCCATCAGGTGTCAACCATCATGAGTTCATATCTTCATCATGCAACAAAAACCCAACACTACTAATCATGGTCTTCAAACATAAGTATATCAAGAATGTCAACTTACATATGAACTTCAATAGATAAGGTATGACTGTGTACATATGATATTGATCCATCTCCTTCACTTCACAACTCTTCTGACTAGTTTTCTCTATATGCTCTTTTGAGTATCTCAGCACATGTTCATCACTCTACTTCATTGTCTCACAATACTTCTGATCACTTATTTTATTGTTTTCATTGATCACCATGCTACTACAATCTCCCTTTGACATGTTTGGTGACATTACTTATAATGCAGCATACCACTGTTGACATCAATGACAACACACATGCAACAATCTCCCCCTTTTTCATTGATGGCAACACATATCCTGATATGTACACATTTCTCCCCCTTTGACATCAATGGCAAGGGCAAGTGGTCTTCTTCTTCTCTGGCAAAAACAAGTAGGCTCCCCTGTCTGAATATTCCTTATCATCTTTTATCAGTCAACCCCCCCTAAGTAGTAGCATTTATCTCTTCAAAACTAATGTAGCAAAATTGTTCTTCAAGATTCTATGTACCATGTGTCTTGTTCATATCATAATAGCACTGCTTATTCTTATTTTATTCACTGCATGTCTATATAATCATCAAAATGTGTTTTTACCTTCACAAAGTTTTCTATTTACATGAAAGGCAGAACATTCTTATAGATTACTTTCAGCTGGGCAAGTGTGGTGTCCTAGTTCTTCAATGTTATTATTATATGTTATCGTGATTATTATTATTCATAATGTATATGAGTAACTAATGATACACTAATCCCAGTTTGGTGATTACAAGTTGTATATAGGAAATAGGTTTTCCACCCTCCAAAAAAGAGAGGGAGAGCATCATTGGAGAGAAGTGAATAGATGTATCCAGAAAGAACAAGTTACTGCCATCTAAGTCTAGTGTTTCTTAGTTAATGAACTTTGATAAGTTTGGTAAGTTTTTTTTTACTTTATAGTCTTGATTGGTTTTTTATTCGACAATAGTCGAATTGATGGTTCGAACATCGATATGATGTAGTCGATAGTCGACATGTTTCTGATATGGTTTATATTTAGGAAAGTATATATATGCTAGAGGTTAACTACCTTTTCTTTGGTAATTTCTTATTGAAATTTTCCTATATTATATCCTATCGGGTTATCTATGTTTGTCTATTTTATTAAGTATGCGAGATAGAGAGGGGGAGAATACCTCAACCCCATTATTGAATCTCGTCAGGTGTTTGAAAAAACAACATAAGGTATACGTTGTGTATGTTTTCTTTATGGCATTATATATATATATATATATATATATGTTTGATATTTAATGAGACCTTTTGCATTAGGTTGATGACCTCTAAATGAAAAGAGGTTAAGAGATGTGTTTTGCATTTGCTTGTGATACATGGTCCTTCGACCCTATTTTCCCTCAACTACCATTGAGAGTGGAGAATCTTTTGACCAAACTATTGGTGGTCTTTAATGACCATTATCTATTTTGCTAAGCATGTCATTGTGGGAGTAAAGATTGGCATTAATATTATGTAGTGGGTTGTGATTTAGAGCAAGGCTCTATTAAGTATCACATAGGAGTTCTCTTGGATATACACACAGAAGTACACTGAGAGATGGTATAGGCAAGCAATTGTGTTTGAGGTGCATGGAGGAAAAAGGACATTAGAGAACTGCTAAGGAGCAAGGAGAAGCTTGTTTGCAGGACGAGCTCATAGGTTCTCTTCTTTTTAAGAATTTATGTTTTTATGATTTTAAAGAGTTCATGATTGATCATTAGCATGTAGTTTTACTTATTATTGTGTTATGATAATCGATAACATAGCGTATATATATATATATAAGTTGTCGATTATTATAACGCAGTGAGATATATATATCACAGTGTTGTGACCATGACTACTCATCTCACAGTAATAATTTATGTAAATACAATGATATTGAATACTCACAACACTGTGATATATATATATATATATCACAGTGTTGTGAGTATTCAATATCATTGTATTTACATAAATTATTACTGTGAGATGAGTAGTCATGGTATATATCTTTATTTATATTACGTAAGCTGAAAGATTTTTATTATTATCACTATAATCAGTGAAGTCGGTAGTTTATGTTGTTATCACTGTATTCAGTGAAGTCAACTATATATTTATCATTTTGTTTTAGAAAAATGAAGAGCTAAAGCAACTCTAAGAGTGAAGAGCTAAGAGCTCTTTGGACGTCTATAACTGTGAAAATGATAGTTTGTTTTGTCTCTACATTCTAAATAGAAACAGAGTCTATTGACCTCTGCATAGTTATAAATGATAGTTTGTCATATTTAATGAGAAGCAGATGGCTTAAATACCTTTGTGGAGTCATGTGTAGTTTATATACCCTCTGAGATCGATGAATATCAGAGAGATTATCTTCTATTGTTCTATAGAATGCTTAGGTCGAATGGCCACCTACTCTAATCCTTTTTGGATGAAAACTAGATCATCTCAGACTCTATGTATCATCTTTATTATATAAGTATAGCACTATGTAGGCTGGCTGATTAGATTGTTGAATTAATTTTAAACAAGTCGAAAGGCAAATGTTCATGTTAGGTTTTTAACTTGATGTTGTTAGTCAACTTTTTGTTGTTTAAACAGTCTGTATGAATAATAGTATGTTTTATGTGGAGGTTGATACACCTCTGTTATGACTAAACTCATAGTTATAAATGATAGTTTGTCATATTTAATGAGAAGTAGATGGCTTAAATACCTTTGTGGAGTCATGTGTAGTTTATATACCCTCTGAGATCGATGAATATCAGAGAGATTATCTTCTATTGTTCTATAGAATGCTTAGGTCGAATGGCCACATACTCTAATCCTTTTTGGATGAAAACTAGATCATCTCAGACTCTATGTATCATCTTTATTATATAAGTATAGCACTATGTAGGCTGGCTGATTAGATTGTTGAATTAATTTTAAACAAGTCGAAAGGCAAATGTTCATGTTAAGTTTTTAACTTGATGTTGTTAGTCAACTTTTTGTTGTTTAAACAGTCTGTATCAACAATAGTATGTTTTATGTGGAGGTTGATACACCTCTGTTATGACTAAACTCATAGACTAAGACTGTGAAGAGATCAGTTAATGCCTATACTCAAATATCCAAGTGATATGTTGCCTATAGATATATTGCACTTAGAAGAGTGAAGGAAACCAATGATGTTTATTTCTTTAAGGCTTGTTGAATCTATTCTTTTGATATTATGTTTAAGCCTTTAGAGATCTTGAGTCTCATGAGATCCATTTTCCTCATATCATAAAGTGTATAGAAATGATATGAATATCATTAGATGCACTTGGAACTATGTTATTTATAAAAACATATATGTTTATTCAACCAGATTAAGTATTTACATTATGTAATGAGGATGTTCTATCATTCTAAACTTTTATATTAGAGAACGAAAGGTGATTATTAAGTCCAAGACATCTTTACTTTATCTACCTAGTCTTATTTCCTTTATTGGATTAAAAGTTTGATGTTAGTCAAGAATTCTTATACTTTGACTAGTTTGTATTAAGATTTGACATAGAGAATGATAACCATATATATTATGTTTTACGAGAAATGGTGAATTAGATCATTGACCAAGTGGTCAAGATTTGACAAGTGGTTATCTTATTCACGTTGTTATGGATACAACTTATTAGTTTTAAGGGTATTATGATGTTGTAAAGTATTATAGAAGGGATTGTAGTCAAACCTAGATTTATCCCGAAGGGTTTAAAATTCTTTTACTCTCAAGTTGATTTTGATATTGAAATTAGTCCATTGTGTATACTGGTCGATAGACAAAAGGTCGAGAAACCATAGAATCAGGCATTATTAAGAGACTAAGAAGCTCTTTGTTGATAGAAAGTCAATACTAGTTATATAAACCAAGTATGGTTAAAATTGAGTAGAGAGTATATTGACAGGAAGTCATAGACCTTGTTAAATTGCAGTTATGCAATAAGGAACTCTTGGAAAAGATAAAAGTATTTATTTTGTGTATATCCTAGTACGGAATATATTTCTAAGTTAGATGGACTAGGAATTAATTATAATAGGACAATTATGTCTAGAAGTACTAGACAAGTAAAATAAACTGTAGGATGAGATAGTCTTCAAGTCGAGTTAGAGGTGTGTGAACACACAACTACGTTTATTGCAAACATTCATTTATATAAAAAATTTTGGCCAAAGTGATGCATTTTTCTCTGTGTACATTAGTTGGTTCATAGTGTCTAGATGGTGTAATTGGTCAGTATGATCATACTTAGCTAGAATATTTTCTAGAGTTGTATGGTCAATTGAGTTACATAGGACACAACACTAGGACTCAAATGACAACTTGTTAGATCCACATGTCTATACTCTTCGTGAAGGGTAGGGCCACTTCCAAGAAGGAAGGTGTGCGGGAGACCACTAGTCTATGGTTGGAGGTAAAATACTCGAATGATGTTCTCCCTCTGAAGCAAAAGACTCACCAAGATTTGAATGACAGATATCAAGATTCTAGATACAATACTTTTTATGTAAAATGTCATGTTATGATATGATGTAAAATACTAGTTTTTCCAAAGAGTAATATATTTGTAAATGTAAAGTGAAATGTTATCTCTAGAGATTATCTTTGAATATAATGAATTTCATGGTTGAAAATTATTCAGAAAAGATATGCTTTTACTTCTTTGAAATTTGGCAAAGGTTAAAAAAAATATTTCATTCTTGTTTATCATGTTCTTTTACTTTCTAAGTAAATTGTGTGTGTAATTCAGAGTAATATGAGAAGGTATGTTACATAAGTAAGTAGAGTACTTCATGATCTTTCCAACACATCAAACAGTTCGTCAATCAGACACCCGGATCAAAATTTATGGCTCCTGGAAGTTGACCTATTTTTGGAGGGAGTTACAAATTTTAAAATTTTGGCTGGAAAGTGCCAAAAGTGGGGCTATTTATGACCATTTTTTGGAATCCTTTGGGTGATAGAGAAAGGGGGAAAAGTGGAGAGTCAGGAAAATGAGAGAAAATAGAAACCCTAGCAGATTTAAATCTACAAAAGGTAGAAGGTTCCAAAATTTAGAGAAAGGACATTGTAATGTGTTACAGTTTGTTGAGGATTCATCCTCTTATTTAATATCAATATCTGTAATGTAATGTGTTATTAAAATTAATAAAAGAACATTCCTATTTTCTATGTGCAATATGTGTTATTGTGTGTTCTAGGACTGACCCACTCATCAAAAATTCACCAAAATCAATTTAGCCCACACAAAGTATTCACTGATTAGTGAAGATTTGCCACTAAAAAACTTACTATCAGTAGGGAAGACAAAAGAGTAGGTTAAGGAACTCTAACATTTCCTACATAGTTGGGAAATTATCCGTTATATCAAATAGCGAGACCAAAGCATTGGGAATGATGATGGAATGGTGAAAATAATTTTGGAGAAAGCAACTAACAAAATCTTAGGGATCTATATCATGGGCTCAAATGTTGGGGAGTTGATTCATGAAGCTACAATTGTCTTGCAATATGGAGCATCTAGTGGAGACACTATTAGAACATGTCACCAACACCCAACACTTGGTGAAGCTATCAAAGAAATTGCCCTAGAAACATTTGACAAGCCTATCGACATTTAGATTTATAATCACATTTGTGCTAATTATCATAGATGTATTTAATTTTGTATATCAAGCTACTAGTTGCTACTTATTCAATGGATGATTTCTCTTTGACAATGTTGTTGAAAATTGTTAATTTATCTTAGTTTTGAAACAAAGATTGATGATTTTTAGGGAGTTGTGCAATTATCTTTGAATATTATAAAATAGATGGTGATTACTTCCTTATTATCACATTGTACATAGATGATATGTTATTTTAAGTCTTAGCTTTCAACATAGTTTTACATGAAGGACTTGGGGATTGGCATGTATATCGTGTGTAGAATATTAGAAGGAATAGAGAAAACAAAAATCTTTGATTGGTCCAGTGTAAGTGTGAACTCTATGTTGAAGAGATTCAACATGTCAATTTGTTAACCATTAAGTGTTCCTATTTCAATGAGGACTTATTTATAGAAAAGTGTCCATCTACACCTAGTGAGAATGAGGACATGGCTAAAGTGTTTTATGCCAATGTTATTGAGAGTTTGATTTATGCTATGGTTTGTACTAGACCAAACATTGCCCAAGTAGTGGGATTCCTTAGTTGATTCATGGCTAATCCTAGACGAGATCATTGAGATATAATTAGAAGGATCTTTAGATATTTGCAAGGTACCTGTGAGTACTCTATTTGTTATCATGGTGATTCTATAGTAGACCAACACTTAGTGGATATTTGTGGATTCATGGATTCAAATTGTGTAGGAGATGTCGATAATAGAAAATCCATCAGTGGATATGTGTTCAATTTATTCGGTGATGCTATTAGTTGGGTGGGTAGGAGATGTCAACAATAGAAAATCCATTAATAGATATGTGTTCAATTTATTTGGTGGTGCTATTAGTTGGTGTAATTGTTATGGAGTAAAAAGTAACCTCATGCCTTTTTACCCCCTAGTTTAGCTCCCAAGTCCTCGTGTTTACACTTTGCATGTTTAAAACTTATCCCGGAGCAATTTCCCCAGAAACCCATGTCAAATGGGACTTAGGGTCTCAATCTAAATGCTTAATCATGACCCAAATTAGGCTTGGGACATGGGCACCCATGCCCTAGTCCAAGTTGATTTGCTGAGACCCAAATTTAAGTTTGTTGACATAGGACTTTTAAAAAGGTTTCTCTCTGTTGATCTTTTCAAATTGAATTACTAATGTTAGTAGGAAAGCATATATAAGTGAGTTTATGTCTTCATTTTACACCTAGATGGATAATGCAAACTTGTAATATTGAGCTAAGGGATTTCAAGGCATTCATTGTGTTGCAAAGTAGAATTGTGTTGTTATTGTGTGTGTTTATTGTAGATTTGGCTTCATCAATCCATCTCCTCATGATTTGAAGGATCTTCATCTCCATGAGGGCTTCACCTCTAAGGTGACATCTATGTGTGCTTCAATAATTTTATTTCATCATTTATTTGGCCTCTGTCCTCCCTTGGGAATGCACTCTATCTAACAATGGTGTTGGAAGACTTGAATGTCATTCTGGGGCTTGACCAAGGCAAGCTCCTAAACACCACAACCCCCAAACCCCTCTCTTTGTGATTACAGGTTACAAGTGCGGGATTTGGCGAAGTGCAAGTACATAGAAGCATTTCAGAGGATAAGGATTTGGGATCTGAGGAAAATTTGTTGTAAATCTACCGTATTGGAATAGGGCACCCGCCCTGGAGTCCTTCCGACAGGAATTTTCTTAAACTCAAGAGCTGAACATTATCCGACACTACTCACTGTTCCAAATCTATAGAAAAGTTACCCTATCAGACTTGGGTGCCCGCCCCATAGTCTGCAAAGTCTTCACCTCTAGAAATCCAACTTTTGGTAAGTGTCTAATCCTCCTGAGTGTCTTCTTGTCCAGTGATCTGTAGTAGTTTATTCATCTGTACCTGATTTCATTATAATTAGGGTTTGAGGTTTATTGAATCTAAGGTTTGACAAATCTTTCAATCTAATAAGTCTTTCCATATCATTCCTGAGTACATCAACCTATAGACGAGTCCTCTTCTCTTGTAGTGACTTGGCTCGATTGTTGTCCTTGAGTGTTATTGTGAAAGGAGGGTTTGATTTGATAGAACTTAACACTATTCATCCCTCTTCTACATTTTCACATATAAAATTTTGGTGAACCCGTGTTTTTACTAAACTTGCATCTTGCCAAGTGTTGTAATCAATCCTTTCATTCATTCACATCATATTAATTATCTTGCATTGAAAAAGTTTGCATACATTTGAAAAAAATTGAAAAAACAAGCATTCTAGGCTTGCATTAAGACATAGTTTTGCATATTTTGCATTGCATACCATAAAAATATTTAATTTTATGATTTTACATCAGATCTGATCTTTATTATAGTAATTCATCATTAATTCATATAAAATCTTGCATATACAAGTTTCATTTGCTAGGGTTTTGCTTTAAATAGTTGTATTTTTCATATAACCTAGTCTTAGCAAAAACTAGGGTTTGTAGACAAAATTTCATTTTCAAATTTTGCTACTCCTTTTCAACATTCATTCAAATCTGATTTTGAAGTGTAGTGTTGGATCATAGTGCATTCTTTTGCATCCTAGCTTTGAAACTTTCACCTCTTTCAAATACACATTGTGTATTTCAACAAAAATAACTACCTTCATCCTTTTGATTGTGCATTGAGCATTGTAGGACTTTGGCATCCTTCTTGCATCAGATCTAATCTATTTTTCACACTATACCTAACTCTGTTCATTCATGATTTTGCATAGTCTCCTAACATTTTTTGTGCATTTATATTGAAAAAGTGAAAAATCAAGCATTTTAGGTTCATAAACAAGCATAGTTTTGCATTGTTTCATTGCATATGTCATAAATATCTTTCAATTCATACCTTGAATTCATCTTAAGGCATATTTTTATTGCTCATTTTAAAATTTTGCATCATTTCATACTCTTGCTTGAAAATTTGCATATTTTTATTTACACATTGTATATTTCAACACTAAGGGTTTTATACAATTTCTTCAAACTTCTTTAAAGAAAACTTCTAAATCATTCATCTTGCCTTGTTGTGTAGCACTATTTCCATATTACTTACTTGGTTTATTGTGAAATTCGTGTGTTTTGCTATCTAAAAACCCAATTTCCTCAAACAAGTACTTGGTTGCGAAATAATCTCACATGCATGGCTTCTCATCACAAAAATAATATGGTTCCTCCTAGAGTTTATATGAAGAGGAAGACTCCTGAACCCGAATTAGTCTTTACACCACATGATAGAACAATTGGAAACATTGAAGGACCTATTTACATCACAATGAAAGTAATGGAAAATCCTACAAGAGGAGCCCTTATTGATCCTAATTGTATGACTAATGTGGCTACAGAAGAGTTCCTTTACTCACATGATTCAATACAAGAATCTTATGAACTAACATACATGATGATTAAAACACATACTGGAGCTTTCTTCCCAACTATAGGGAAGATTACTTTATTAATCACAGTATTTGATAAATCTTTGGAACAATCATTTGATATCATACCTACATCTGACCTCTTCCGTATAAAATTAGGTCATCCATGGCTTAAGGCCATGAGTGTTGTCCCCTCCACCATTCACAAATGCCTAAACTTTCCTCACCACGGGAGCTTGCATTCTATTTACCATAGTAGATGGCAACCTATGGTTACTCAGAAAAACTTCAACCTTGATTACTTTTGGCCATGACCCACTGAACCTCTTGAACCACGACAAGATCAAACCTTCTTGGGATACCAACGATATAAAGAAAAGTTGATAACAAAATTGGTTGAACCTCCTATAGAAGAAATCAAAAGTAAAGAGCCACTTGAGTTGAAAGAACCCCCTAGGCCAAGAGGTAAGGGAGTCTTTGTCGAGGTTCCTCCTCTATCATCCTTACAAGGATCGGGAGATACCCGTAAAGAAAAAAACATTTCATCACAAAAGGTTAATTTAGCACAAGCTTCCTCCTCTAACATGTCGAAGACTATGGCAAATCATGACAATACTTTTTCAAACATCACCAATAAAATAATAAGGAATATGCAAGAAAGAGAAAGGAGGAAGAGAAGACAAGCTTTAGCTCAAAAGACACCATCTCAACAAGAGAACATTTCACCATCTAACATTGAATCAAATAAAGAAGAGCTTAAAGAAGAAGAGTTTAAGGACAATGACAAAAGTTGGGCAATTGTACTTTATGTACCTCTTTCCTCTTGCATTCAAGAAGATGACTTGCTCGACAACAACCACTAGTTTAGTTGTGTACACAGGTAAGTATTTCTAACCCTTTTTAGTGACCTTTGTCATAGCATGTATTTGCTCACTTATGTGGCCTCCTCTTATGTGTTGTGTTCCCTTGCGATGTGTTATGTGTTGTTTAGGTCTCCTAAGATGACCCTTGATACTCTTGTAAGGTCAAGGATATGAGGAGACCGTCTTTGTTGTGACCATTATTCTATTTATTTCTACATTCTTCTATCTTGCCTCTCCTCTATTTTATTGTTGTGTGTCGTGCCTTAGGGGCATAGAGTTGTAGATGATGTCTTGGGGGCATCCTCCTATGTGGTGTTCCTAAGGCACTTGTTTCTCCTCTCTCATTTTTATTGTTTCCATTCTTCAGTGATTCTACCTAGTTGACAGATGACGAAAACAAACAAATGCTAATAAGGATCGTGTGTCCCTTCAGCATGTAAGCAAAAAATGGACCTAGTCCATATATGAAGATGGGGTTGATATATATATCTGACGCTTGACTAGTAGAATCACTCCATGTGATATATCGTGTCGTCATATCTCTTGTAACAAACCTTTGCAATACATTTGCTCCGTGCACTTTGGATTGTTTTGTATCTCACCTTGTTGTTACACTCGGTTCTCAGATATCTGCAGTATAAGCCCAACAGCTATAGTCGGTTCCAAATCTGCAAGTGTAACCTTGGTTTTTGATGTGATCTAATATATGATTTATGCATAGCTTTTATGATGTGATTTGGTTATTATCTTAGAGTAAGATTTTCTAACCTTATCTCTTGTTGATTATCTTAGCAATTTATATTAGTGTGTTTGTGGGAACATTCGGCAATCGTTACACATGTCACCTTTGGGGGCATGGGCTTTATGAGAGCTCTTTTTACCTTGTGTGTTTTTCATTCTACCTTAATGTGCTTGATACTGGAAAGTGGTATCAACCACCTTAAGGTGGGGACATATAATGGTATCTGTCTGATTATTTTGGCACTAATGAAGTGTATTTTAAAGCTCTCATCATGAGGCAGGATGGTGTATCGCTTGAGCTAGTGCACATCCTTATTAAATTACAGGCAAGCAAACCCTCATCGCAAGGTGGGGTTATGTATCTCTTGAGCTAGTGCATATCCTTTTATACAAAGCCCTTCTACGGAAGACGGGATGGTGTATCTCTTGAGCTAGTGCACATCCTTTTATACAAAGTCCTTTGCAGAGGCGGGGCTAGATCTTGAGTCATCCACCCTTAAAAATGTCTTTGGCAGTTGTGGTAGTGCAACTCAACCATCATGTGTGTTTGGCATGTTTTAGATGGTGGGACTTAGCAATAAGCTCCTTCTGCTTGTGTTTGCCATGTATAAGACATATATGTCTATAGCATACTATGCGACACTCATGTATTCCATGTGTCTTTCTTGTGTGTTTGTTGTGTCTTCCCCCGAGTGTGGTCTAAAGGTGCATAGCGATGAGCTCCCTCCACATTTGAATCTTTGTTTGACATGTCTTCCCCCATGGTGTGGTATAAAGGCACATAGCAATGAGCTCCCTCCACACTTTGGGTTTGTTTTGCGTGTTTTTGGCGGTCTAAAGGTGCGTAGCGATGAGCTCTCTCCGCCCCCTAGTTTAGGATTTGTTTTAGTTGTTAAATCAATGTATTCTTTGTGTATTGCGTGACTGATATCATGTCTTCTTTGTGTATTGCGTACTTCCACTATATTCTTCGTGTTTTGTGTGCTTCTTACTATCTTCATTGTGTCTTGCATGTCTTCCATGTGTTTCTAGTGCTTACCTGAGATTAGGGCTAGAAATAATCCTCCAACCTTTGGGTATGCCTTAGCTTTATGTGCTTGGCATTTTTGATGTGTTTTATGTGCTTCGACCGTACTTTAATGCATGTATGGAATTGTAAGATCATACATACATTAAAGTGGGGGATAAATGTTGTGGAGTAAAAAGTAACCTCATGGCTTTTTACCTCCTAGTTTAGCTCCTAGGTCCCTGTGTTTACACTTTGTATGTTAAAAACTTATCCTGAAGCAATTTCCCCTGAAACCCATGTCAAATGGGACTTAGGAGCCCAATCTAAATGCTTAATCACGACCCAAATTAGCCTTTGGACTTGGACGCCCGTGCCCTAGTCTAGGTTGATTTGTTGGGACCCAAATTTAAGTTTGTGGGAGGACCTTTAAAAAGGTTTCTATTTGTCAGCCTTTTCAATTTGAATTATGAATGTTAGCAAGAAAGCATATATAAGTGAGTTTATGTCTTCATTTTATACCTAGATGGATAATACGAACTTGTGATATTGAGCTAAGGTATTTCAAGGCATTCATTGTGTTGCCAAGTAGAATTGTGTTGTTATTGTGTGTGTTTATTGCAGATTTGGCTTCATCAATCGATCTCCTCATGATTTGAAGGATCTTCATATTCGTGAGGGATTCACCTCTAAGGTGACATCTATTTGTGCTTCAATCATTTTATTTCATCATTGCTTTGGCCTCTGCCCTCCCTTGGACATGCAATCTATCTAACAATGGTGTTGGAAGACTTGAATGTCATTTTGGGGCTTGATCGAGGCAAGCTCCTAAACACCACAACCCCCAAACCCTTCTCTTTGTGATTGTAGGTTACAGGTGTGGGATTTGATGAAGTGCAGGTATAGAGAAGCAATTTAGAGGATAAGGATTCAAGATCTAAGGAAAAGTTGTTGTAAATCTACCCTACTGGACTAGGGTGCCTACCCCAGAGTCCTTTCGATAGGAATTATCCTAAACTTAGGAGCTAAACATTATCTGACACTGCTCACTGTTCCAAATCTATAGAAAAGTTTTCATATCAGACTTGGGCACCCACCTCGTAGTTTGTAAAGTCTTCGCCTCTGTAAATCCAACTTCTGGTAGGTTTCTAATCCTTTTGAGTGTCTTCTTGTCTGGTGATTTGAAGTAGTTTATTCATCTGTACCCGCTTTCATTATAATTAGGGTTTGAGGCTTATTGAATCTAGGGTTTCACATATCTTTCAATCTAATCAGTCTTTCCATATCATTCCTAAGTAAATCAACCTGTAGCTAAGTCCTCTTCTCCTGTAGTGACTTAGCTCGGTTGTTGTCCTTGAGTGTTATTGTGAAAGGAGGGTTTGATTTGATAGATCTTAACACTATTCATCCCTCTTCTACATTTTCACATATAATAGTAACGTCGTAAAATGTGTACACTAGCATTTTACACCTTGTTTAGCTCCTAGGTTGGACCTATCTTATTGCCCTTGTTAATTGAGACCTATTTTAACACCTTTTTGAGCTTATAACGTTGAATATCCTGATCTTGACAATTAAGCTCAACTTAATCAATATAGGACCTGACTAATCCCACATTAAAGACATCTTTCAAGATTTTAGGACCAAGGGACCAGGGTGCCCAAGCGCCCTGGTCCCACTTTGGGGGGCCTTGGTCTAATTTTGAGGTGTCATCTTAGGATAGTCCTATAGTTTGTATTTGTTGGCCTAATCAAGTTTTAGTTGGCGAAGGTAAGTGGGAATGCATATTTAAATGTGTGTTGTGACTCATTTTACATACAAGACAAATGCTAATGAAATGAATGCAAATTTGCTATGCTATGCTCAAGAATTCAATGTGTTTGGATTGTCTTCTACTTGTGAATGTTACTGAAGTTGTTTGAAGGCTTTCAAGGAAGTTTGAATCCCTCTCGATTACTCTCCTTTGTTGGTGCTAAGTCTTCATCAACCAAGGTTAGGCATCTTGTTGTTATTATCATCATTATCAATCATATTGTTGCAGATCTGGCCTCTACCCTGTAAGGGTAAGCACTCTTGGATCTTATCAATCATTGTTGTGGAAGTGGGAACACCAACACAGGGTTTGATTGAGGAAAACCCTTAAAATAAGTACAACATTTTCCCTCTTTGTGTGTGTGTAGGTAAGGCGAACATGTTTCAAGAGCTAGCAACCGGAAAGAAGGAAGTGCAGACATCTATAGACCTGATCATTCTGAAAGTTCTGCCCGAGACCGAAGGAGGACCAAGGCACCCAAGCGCCCCTGTCCTAGACATCACTAATAAATTTACCAAGTTCTAAACTATTCCCTGACCTATGCCCTACTCCTTGATAGCTCTGATTTGTTTCTGTTACTCTGCAGTGGTCTGATCTTTATATCTCTTAGGTTAATTCATACATCCTAGCTAGTTTGCTTGATTGTAGTCAAGTTTGGTTGAATCGTCTCTATACAACAAAAAGGAGTAGAACACTTGTAGCTTAATCTCTCCATCTCAGGTAGAAGCTAAGCTCAGACACTCTCTCCAAATGTTTTGTAGAAGAGGGTTTGATTAGTTTGACCTATTGAGCTAGTCTCCTTTTTGACATTACATTTTGGTGAACTCGTAGTTGCTTACACTCTATTTTTGCATCCCTCTTCTTTCAGATCTGAGTTGTCTATCACTCTAGATCTAATTAAAAGTGTGATCCTTATTTAAGTTTTTCATTCATACTTGCTTGGATTTTGCATAAATTTTAAGAACTAGGGTTTGAAACCTTGCATTAAAAGTTGTGACCCTAGGGTTTGTAGTTTAAAAGTTGTTTAGATCTTGTTGCATTGATTCTAGATCTTGTTTGAAAGCATTTGCATTTGTTGTTCTCCTTTAATTAATTGTTGTTCAAAATTATCTTACATTCTTGCATTTTGAATTTGAAAATCGAAAAGATGAAAAAATTTGCATTATAGAGGTTGCATAGTTGTCACTATATTTTTCATTTGAAAAGAAAAATCATAATAGATTCTTGTCATTCTCTGATTTTCATATCAGATCTGAAACAAAATTATATTTATTACACATTTTACATAGTTGCATTGTGCATTTTAATCATATTTGTTGCTACAAAGTGTTGAAAAAGTTGCATTTCGTGAAACCTAGTTAGTGTTGCATGCTAGGGTTTGAAAGTATAGGTTTAATTTCAGACTTTGCTTCTGTTGTTTACATCATAAATCTGATTTGACCTTACTCTATAATATTACAATCATCATCTTGCATTGAAAGAAAAGATAGAAACAATTTGTGCATTGTTGAATCTTGAAAAAGCATTGAAAGTTGTGCTTAATTTTTTTTCGCATTAGTCTTGTTGATATATAAGTGGATTGGAATAATACTTAATCAAGGGTATATTGCTTCATTTCAAGGAAAACTTGAAACTTTTGCACCTTGTATGTTATTAAGATTTGTAATCACTTTATGAGCTTGGTAACTTGGTGCTCTAATTCTAACAAGTTTGTAAGAAGTATTCAAATAATGGGTTCTAGTGAGGATCTTTCTGCATTTGAAAGCCTCACTCAAGTCACACAACTTCCTACCATAACTATCCATGAAACATCAACCCCTCAAGAATCCAGTGACATTGATGACCTTATCGCTCGTGTGCCCGACACCCAAATTCAAAAGTTAGACATAGACTTGGCTAAATTTCAACAATTTGTGAGTGTAGAGCACATAGCTAAGGAGGTTGTCCCTGTTGTTGAGAGTCTTAGAAGGTTGTTGCAAGAAGGATAAGAGGGAGTGGAAGTCTTGCATGGCCTAGCTCACATAGTGCATAGCAACATTATGTCGATAGCTAGTTGTGTTGAACCCATGAAGAATGTAACTCTGCCTAACAACATAGGGACTCAAGTGTCGCTACCTATGCTCACAGTCCTTATGCCTACATATTCATCTACTATTATTACCACTACTACACAACTGAGTATTGATGCTACCACTTGTGTTGGTTTATCCACTGGTAATCCTGTTTGACACTATAATAATGTTCCTTACAATAACACAAGCTCTGCACCTAATACTACACCTACATCTAAACCTCCTATCGTGTTTCAAAAGGCTACTAATACACCTTCAGCTAGTCCATCTAGTTCATTCCAATCCTTGCCTAATTCAAATGCCGATCCTATCATAGACTAGTTATTGAAAAATATGAGCTCCATTCAACAATAGTTGGCTAACATGAGTAGTAGCCCACCTAAAAGCAATATAATGACACACCATCTTGAAAACTCCTATGCCCAAGAAATTTGAGACTCCTCGCTTTGAAAAGTATAATGGGAAAGGAGACCCGAACAACCATGTGGTGGCCTTTACCACTATGTGTAGTGATTTCTACTTTGAGGATGTGCTCTTAGCAAAACTCTTTCCTAGGTCACTCAAGGACACAACTTTGGATTGGTTTTGTGTGCTTCCTCCTAATTCTATAACTACTTTTTCACAACTAGTTACTAAATTACTTGAATATTTTTAAGCTAACATTGGACCTCAAGTCTCTTTGACAGATTTGGTTCATTGTAAAAAAGGAACGAAGGAGAAAATAACTGACTTTATGGGCCGGTATCAAGCCCTCTTTTCACAAATCCAATACTCTATTTTGGATGTCGATGTGCAAAGAATCTTTATTAGAAACCTACAACCTCACATCCGTGATAAAGTATTGTTGATGCGATATGATTCATTTACTCATCTTTGCATGACTCTTCACGATTATCAACTCTTGATTAGTCAGTATGAGCACCTATCCTTATCGGCTCTAGTTGGTCAATCTGAGGCCTCTAATAATCATTCATTCAAGAGAAATAATAGAAACTTTATAAAGATAAACAAAATTCCAGTAGATAACATTAGAAAGCATGTGGTGGCAACGTCATCACCTGCTCCCGCCCCTTATAAATTGAAACCAAAAACAAGAAACTTTACACCATTATTAGAATCTCTTCATGCTATTATGACACAACTCTTACAAAACGATCCCATAAAGCTACCACCTATTAAGCCTCTTGATCCAAATAAGATGCAATCCTCTTCATTTGATGCGAAGGCTTTCTGTCAATTCCACCACTCTGTTGGCCATAACATTGAAAGATGTATGCATCTTAAACATGAAGTTCAAGATCTCATCAATTCCAATGTCATCTAGGTTGTGGGTGTTAATGATAAAGGGAATAAATTGGTGGCATCTCCAAACCAAAACCTTCAAATATACACCGATCCTTTACCTCATCATGAGTCTAATGTGGTGAATATATTCGACGACAAAGATTATGATGAGGGCATTTGCATGGTGGACGGTCGCCCTCACAAAGAGTGAGCGAATGTAGAACCTATTATCTCCTTCACTCCGATGCTACTATCGAAGGTCCTAATGGACCTCTATATATTACTATTCGAATCAATGACAAGCCTATTCGAGGTGCTATGATAGATCCTATATGCATGGTGAATGTAGTAAATGAAGAGTTTCTCTACATGCATGGTTTACATCGAGATACATATGATGTATTTGAGATGGCTATTAGAGCACACGATGGGTATATCCATCCAACTCTAGTGCTTTAACTCTTGAAGTCAAAGTTGGGCCTAGAGCTTTGGATGTCCATTTTGTTATCATTCCTACATCGAACTTGTTTCATGTGAAGTTGGGCTACCCATGGCTCCGCTCCATGAAGGCGGTCCCCTCTATGTTTCATAAGTGTTTGAAATTTCCATTTAAGGGACGAGTGCATGCTATACACCATAGTCAGTATCGCCCCGTCGCTCGCAATGGACATTTTTCACTTGACTACTTCTGTAAAAACCAGTGGGAGTCACCAAAGAAAGAGAGGATATATTTTTCTTATCATATCAATAATTTAAAGCAAAGAAGATAGCAGAATTATCACTTAGTAATATTCCTCCTGGAGATGTTCCTAAACCTCTTCGATCTTCTAAGGCTCTAACTGTAATTCCTCTTGTCCCTCAGTTAGTGAATGAGGCTATGCCCAAATCGAAGGTTCTTCCCTGTCCTCGAGCATCTGGGAGATATGCTGAGGTTCCCCCTTTGTCATCCCTCCAAGGACAATGAGGCAACCTTTGTGCAGAAAACATACTTCCCTATAATCATGATATAACTTTTGTACCACTTGCCTCTACGGAGACTAGTGGTGATAAATTGGTTGTGAGATTTTTATTTACCGAGGTCTCTCAACCGCTTAAGGATGCTCCTATTCTTCCACCTATTTTACAAGTTGATAAGGAAGAACACCCTGCATTGAGGAACCCTCCTCCCGTAGCCTCCTAGCCTTTGGTGGTTCCTCCCGTTTCTTCTAATGTTCCTGAAGCAAAGGAACCTATGTTGGAAGATACTATGGTTCCCCTAAAGAACATCACGAATAAAGCTAAGAGAAATAAGATTGCACGAGAAAGAAAAAAGTGTCATCGTGCTATGGCTCGCCTTGTTGTAGGAGTGGAGAATCTCCCTCCTCACAAGCATTTATCATAGATGAACACCGAAGAGACAACTACTACTACCGTGTCTACTATAAAGAAAGAAGGAGACTTGAAAGTCGCTATGGAACCTATTGAAATACATTCTGACAGCAACTCTAAAGAAAATACAGGTATGGCTTTTGTTCCTTAGACGTCACGTGTTATAGTTCCTCTTGCATGTTGTCCTCCTTTTCAAACAAACGATGAGCAAGATTGGGAGGAGGATGATTTGCTTTAGGTTAAATCGCATGTGAGGTACCTTGTTTACTATGTTGAGTGTGTGTAATGTTCTCCCCCATGATGTGCCTCTTGATGCTTTATCTATGTCGTAGTTACTCTTGTTTGTTTGTTGTTGTTATTGTTGTTGTGTTGTTAAGTTCACTTTGGATGACCCTTGACACCCTCGTAGTTGCAAGGATACAAAGGGAACAAAATTTGTTGTGACATTCCTTCTATTTTTGTCATCATTCCTCTATATGTCATTCTTCCTATTGTTGTTGTGTCCTTAGGCGATGATACAAGGCGTAGGATGCTTTAGCATTCTCCCTTGTTGACCCAAGGGATGTTTTCTTTTTTGATTTCATGTGATACTTCCTCCTTTGTCTATGTAGTTCTACTATCTGGTGGATGATGACAATTCCATCTATATATATTGTTATGTCGTAAAATGTCCCCCCTAGGACTTTTACCTCCTAAGTTTAGCTCATGGGTCCCTTGTTTTGCATCTTGCATGTTAGATTTAACTCCCAGAACAAAACGGCCTGAAACCCATGTCAAATGGGGCTTGAGGGACATTGTGGCATTTGACCCTGCCCTAAAATAGGACCTCAGGACTTAGGTGCTCGTGCCCTAGTCCTGCCCGATTTTAGGCAGGTCCCAAATTTGAATGTCGGTTATGTGACCATTAGAAGGTTCCGTTATCGACATCTTAAGTTTGAATTATGAAATTTAAAGCGGGAATGCATATATAAGCATGTTTAGGGTTTCATTTGTAAATTAGAAGATGATCACGAACTTTTGGCAAACTTATGATTTTAGAGCATTCAAGATATTCATTGTTGTAGAGCAAAATATTGTTGTTGTGTTTGTGATTGCAGATTTAGCTTCATCTTCTCATATGTTGAAGGATTTTCATCTACATGCAAGCTACACCTTTGAGGTGATATCCATTTGTGTTTGAATTATTTATCAATTTGTTTTTGCCTCTATCCCGTAGGGATACACACTCTTTATCTAACAACAGTGTTCGAAAGAATTGAATGTCCTTCTAGGGCTTGATTGAGGCAAGCTCCTAAACACCACACCCCCAACCACACTCCTTGTGATTGCAAGTTACAGGTATCAGATTTCACAGAGTGGAGTTGCAGGAGGCTGGAACAAAGTATTTAGATCCTGAATCTCTAAAGAAAAACATGATTTGGACAAGGGCGCTAGGGGCAGTGTCCTCTGATGTTGCAAACACAGAAATCTCTATGACAGTGATAATTAGCATCAGAAGAAGTCCCGACATCCTGAGGAATATCCTGCCTTGGACTACGGTGTGAGCTCCAGTGTCCTTTGCATCTTTCGTAGCAGAAACAAATAGAACAATGATCACCAGTGATGAAAGGAGTCTGGAATTCCCTGAAGAAAACACTGCATTGGACTAGGGCACGAGCTCCAATGTCCTCAGATATTCTGAATCACGAACTTTTAAAAATGGTTAGTAACTAATCTTTGTCTACTGTCTTGGTCTGCGAGCATTTGTCATGATTTATTAGTTTACTTACGATTTTGCATAATTAGGGTTTAGAGCATATTTGAGCATTAAATTAATATATTAATTGATAATTTCTAAATTTCCACACCGTTACAAGTGACCCTCAACCTGTAGGCGAATACTCTTGCAAAAGGTGTGATTCAACTCGGTTGAAATGTCCTTGAATGTTTGTAGTGAAAGGAGGAACTAGCCATTTACCCTTTTCCTACTAAACATTTTGGTGAACCTATGTTTTATTTGAATTTTGCACCTTGCTGAGTGTTGTACTTCAGATTTACATTCATTCTTTTAATTTTCATCTTATTGCTTTTGAAAATTTACAAAAAAATTGAAAATTTTGAAAAAATTGGCATTTTAGGCTTGCATTTTGGCATAATTTGCATTAATTTAATTTATGATATTTTCATTAGATTTGATATAAATTACAATAGTACATCATTAGACAATCATTGACATTACATTTTCATGCTTAAATTATTAAAAAATGCTTGAAATTGTGCATTTTTCATAAAACCTAGTCTTTGCATTAGCTAGGGTTTGTAGTTAAAATCTTGTTTCAGATTTTACTACTCTTTTAAAACACTCATTCAAATCTGATTTTGTTTGTAGTGTTGTATTATTGTATGTCATTGCATTTTACATTCAAAATTTTGTATTTTCACATAGTCAATTTCAATAAAAACTAGCATATTCACTCATCTCTCTTTAAAATTGTACTTGCATTGAGCATCTTTGGATTTTTGCATCATTTTCAGATCTGAGATGAGTTGTTTTGTATCATAAATTTGATTAGAAAACATTCATACATCATTTTGCATAGTTTCATGTCTTAATTTCACGATTAGGGTTGGAAAACCTTGCATTTTCACTAGATTTTGACTTATCATCCATCTAGATGTGCATTATAGGTGTGTTGTGAAGGATATTGCTACATTATTAGACTGATATTAAGGTAATTATCCGCTGCCCCTCATCAATTTCCTTACAACACCTCATCTTTTGGTCATTTTGCATTAAAAAAAAGAGGTGAAAATTGACACATTTTTAATTACACAGTGTGTATTTCAACACTATGTGTTTGCACACCTTTTCAAATCTTTTGTTCAAAACTCAAAACATTAATTTGACCTTGTTGTGTTGTACTATTTTCCACCTATCCACTTTTTTTGTTGTGGACTTTGTGTGTCCTTTAGTGCCCGTTTCCCTCAAACAAGTGCTTGGGTGCGAAATAGTCTCACATCTAGGGTGTGATAATTATCATAAAACTTTACATTTTGCATATTGCTGATACAAGACATTTCATGATGGCATCTTCATGTTATTCTTCTTTGAAATATTTGCATGAGTATATCCTAGAATTTGAAAATTTATCTAAATTTACTGATGAAAACCCTCATGTTCTAGAACACATAGCATGTGTACATGATATTGATGTTTCTACATGTTCTACACATGAGTTTCAATTACTTTGTTATATACATGATTTTGATAGCTTCACATTACTCATAGGAGCATATCCTTTGATATTAGAAGATTTAACCAAATTCATCTCTAGGAATACTCATGAGAAAGATGAGAGTGAAAGTTCTTTTTTCGTTAATGCCTTGGAATTGATAGCTAAATAATATAATGATGTTGATGATCCCATAAGTTATCCTACTTCTCCTATAGTTGAATGTCCAAGAACCTTAGATGAGAAGACTATGGATAGCTCTATTGTGGGTATAAATTCAAGTCCCTTAGACATCAATAATGATACAACACCTAACCTTCCTAACAACACCTTACCTTTCTTTCATTCCAATGCTCTCCCTAGCCAGGATGAAGCATTAGTGGATGAGAAAAGGTCTCTCACATTAAATCCCTTAGGGATAGATGTTGGGTATAATCAAGAGGAAAACAATGTTAATTCAATCTTCACTAATAGACTCATTCCACCCAACAAGGGGTTACTAGATAGGTGTAGCAATATTCCTAAGATGGTTGTGCGGGGGCACCTAATGCACCTTCTTGCTTCAAACTGGTGATTACGGTTCAAGGTGATTGAAAACCACCTCAACCCCCAGATTACATTCTAAACTATGCAAGACAAATCACTCAAAGAAGTCAAGGTGTTCAAAATGTGATTGCTCACACGTATAACACCCGTAATAACAAGTAAAGTAAGCAAGCACCTCATGTGCCTGTCTCTCTTCCATGTTCTCAACCTATGCTCCCTCCACCACCTTGTCTTACTCCTAAAAGAGGTCAAGAATATGATCTTGTCGAGCAACTTTTCTCTACTCTGGCTAAGATCTCTCTTTGGGATTTAATACAAACATCGCTTACATACCATGGAATGCTCCAAGAAGCTTTACAAAAGGTGATTGAACCACCTGCTATTAAGCCAAATGATGTAGCAGCTCCGTTAGATTGTATGCATGCGACAAAAATGGATATTCTCTGTCAACCACATGAATTACCATCAATTGAAGTTCAAAACCAATATGATCTGCTTGTAATATTTAACTTGATAGATAAAAAGTTGGTAAAGCGGGTTATGATTGACAATGGATTGACTCTTAATGTTTGTGGCATGAACTTACTACACAAAATAAAGGTCGACACATCTTTAATCAAACTGGATAGGATTAGTATTTGTGGCTTTGATAATGTTGGTAGACAATCTGTGGGTACTATAACTTTACCTATAAAGGTTGGACCTGTGACTTTGTCCACCCTTTTTCATGTCATGCCTGGATCAATTTCATACAATATGATTCTTGGTAGACCGTGGATTCATGCCATGGGGACAGTTCTGTCTACCCTTCATAGATCAATAAAGTTTATTTATAAAGATAAGCTCTACACCGTTGAAGCCAATCCTGAACCCGATAACTGTTTACATATTGAAATGCAAAAACAAATTAAAAATTAGCAAAGCCTAAACAACTTACGAGTGGATTCATCAATGCCTCTTGCCACAGATAATGTTGTGCAAGACTCTAAACCATTGAATGCACTTTTTGGTGATGATTGGGGTTCATTAGATTTTACTCCTTCCTTTAATGGGGAATACAAACTTAATAACCCCGACACATCAAAAGTCGCATAGATCTCATCCAAGCAATCTTTTGAAACTCCTAAGAAAACTAAAGCCTCCTTGGTAGAAAATAAAGACAATACTCTTACTTATACTACAAATTATGACACCTACAAGGCTTCATCTTCCTCTAAAGAAATGGACTCTCTATATGGTTGTGGATTTCAGATTTTGTAGAATTAGAGTACTTTTACAAGTTGTTGGAATTAATTACACAGCCGGTATAAGATACCACTTTTTGAAGCCCACTAAAGCCTTTCGTCATCCTAAACTTAATGTTAATGCAATATCGACAACACCAAATCAACATGCGAGATATCCTGAGATGATAGACAAGAATTGTCTGCTAAGAAATATCCCGTTCAATAAGGTAAATATTTCTCCATCTTTAAGCCACACTTGTAGCAAATATTATAGTTGCTCTCAAGGGTGGCCTCTTCCTAGATATGTATGTTCTTAACATTGGGTTGTATTAGGTAAGTATTTCTAACCCTTTCTCTCTTGTGTTGTGTTCCCCCGTGATGTGTTATGTGTTGTTTAGGCCTCCTAGGATGACCCTTGGTACTCTTGTAAGGCCAAGGATGCCAGGAGTCCACCTCTGTTGTGACCATTCTTCTATTTGTATCATCATTCTTCTATATTGCTCCTCTCCTCTATTTTATTGTTGTGTGTCGTGCCTTAGGGGCATAGCATTGCGGTTGGTGACGTAGGGGCACCCTCCTATGTGATGACCCTAAGGCACTCATTCTCCTCTCTTGATTTATTGTTTACCTTCTAGTGGTTCTATCTAGCTGGCGGATGACAAAAAATAAATACTACTAATACGGACCATGTGTCCCTTCAGTGAGTAAGCAAAAATGGACCTAGTCCATACATGATGATGGGGTTGATATATATTATCCGACGCTTGGCTAGTAGAATCACTCCGTGTGATATTTTGATGATATCTAATATTTGCTAACAAACCATAACAATATAGCTGCTCCGTGCATTTTGTTTATCTTGGGTCTCGCCTTGGTTACACTCGGTTCTGAGATCTCTGTAGTATAGCCCCATGGTTATACTCGGTTTCCAAATTCGTAGTATAACCTTGGCTCTTGATGTGATTATGTTTATGCATTGCTTTTATCATGTGATGTGGTTATTATTTTAGGGAAAGATTTCTAACCTCTCTTCTTGTAGGAAATTGTGTGTTTGTGGGAACATTTGGCGATCGTAAAGTACGTGTCACCTTTGGTGGCATGGGCTTTGCGAAAGCTCTTGTTCCCTTGCGTGTTTTCTCTCTACCTTAACGTGCTTGATATCAGTACACGATATCAACCACCTTAAGGTGGAGGCATATAAAGGTAAGTTGTCTGATGATTTTGGTACTAACGAAGCGTGTTTGTAAGCCCTTTGCAGAGGCGGGATGTTGTATCTCCGGTGCGAGTGCACATTTTTATTCTATCTTGCAATAAAAAAGCCCTATGCGGAGGTGGGATATCGTGCATATCCTTTTATTCAAAAGCCCTCTGCACGAGGCAGGGATGGTGTATCTCTTGAGCTAGTGCACATCCTTTCATTTCAAAAGTCCTCTACGGAGGCGGGGTTGGTGTATCCTCCCTTAAGCGAGTCTTTGGCAGTTGTTGTGGCATAAGCCCAATCGTCAAGTGTGCCTGTAGCGTGTTTGAGATGGTAGGAACTTAGCAATAAGCTCCTTCCATTGCCTTGTTTGTCGTGTTTTAGATGCATAGTATGTCTTTGGCATGCTATACGACGCTCGTGTATTCCGTGTGTCTTCTGTGTGTTTTCCCCCTTATGCGGTTAACCCCCACTTGGGCTTTGTATGTCATGTTTTCCCCTCTTGTGTGAGTGTAGCGACGTGCTCCACCTACACTCGAGGTTTTGTATTGCGTGTCTTATCCCCCATATGCAATCCAAAGAGCATGGTGAAATGCCCCTCCTACATTTTGTGTTTGTGTGTTGCATTTTGACTTTCTCTGTATCTGCATTCATTTATTTATGAAAATGAAAAACAAATAATCATTGCATTCAATGTATTCATCGTGTTTTGTGTGTCTTCAATACTGTCTTCTCTGTGTCTTGCATGCCTGTTACCATCTTCTCCGTGTTTTGCGTGCCTGTTACTGTCCTCACTGTGTTTGACATGTCTATAATGTGTTTTCTCTAATGTCTACCTGAGACTAGGGGCTAGAAATAGTTCTTCAATCTTTGTGTATGCATTAGCTTCAAGTGCTTGGCGTGTTTGTTGTGTTTTGACCGTACTTTAATGCATGTATGGACCTTGCGTTCATACATACATTAAAGTGGGGGCTAAATGTTATGTTGTAAAATGTCCCCCTAGGACTTTTACCTCCTAAGTTTAGCTCCCGAGTCCCTTGTTTTGCATCTTGCATGTTAGATTTAACTCCTGGAACAAAATGGCCTGAAACCCATGTCAAATGGGGCTTGAGGGACATTGTGGCATTTGACCCTGCCCTGAAATAGGACCTGAGGACTTGGGTGCTCGCACCCTAGTCCTGCCCTATTTTAGGCATGTCCCAAATTTGAATGTCAGTTATGTGATCGTTAGAAGGTTCCGTTGCCAACATCTTAAATTTGAATTACGAAATTTAAAGCGGGAATGCATATATAAGCATGTTTAGGGTTTCGTTTGTGAACTAGAAGATGATCATGAACTTTTGGCAAACTTATGATCTTAGAGCATTCAAGATATTCATTGTAGCAAAGCAGAATATTGTTGTTGTGTTTGTGATTACAAATTTAGCTTCATCTTCTCATGTGTTGAAGGATTTTCATCTACATGCGAGCTACACCTCCAAGGTGATATCTATTTGTGTTTGAATCATTTATCAATTTGTTTTTGCTTCTATCCCACAGGGATACACACTCTTTATCTGATAACGGTGTTCGGAAGACTTGAATGTCCTTCTGGGGCTTGACTGAGGCAAGCTCCTAAACACCACAACCCCCAACCATGCTTCTTGTGATTGTAGGTTACAGGTATCAGATTTCGTGGAGTGGAGTTGCAGGAGGCTAGAACAAAGTATTTGGATCCCGTATCTCTAAAGAAAAGCAGGATCTAGAAAAGGGCGCTAGGGGCAGTGTCCTCCGAGGTTGCAAACATAGAAATCTCCGTGATAGTGATAATTAACATCAGAAGAAGTCCCGACACCCTGAGGAATACCCTGCCTTGGACTACGGTGCGAGCTCAATGTCCTCCGCATCTTTCGTAGCAGAAACAAACAGAACAGTGATCACCAGTGTCGGAAGGAGTCCATAATTCCCTAAAGAAAACACTGCATTAGACTAGGGCATGAGCTCCAGTGTCCACGGATATTCCGCATCATGAACTTCAAAAAATGGTCAGTAACTAATCTTTGTCTACTGTCTTGGTCTGCGAGCATTTGTCGTGATTTATCAATTTGCTTACGATTTTGCATAATTAAGGTTTTGAGCATATTTGAACATTAAAAAATATATTAATTGATAATTTCTGAATTTCCACATTGTTACAAGTGACCCTCAACCTATAGGTGAATCCTCTTGCAAAAGGTGTGATTAAACTCGGTTGAAATGTCCTTGAATGTTTGTAGTGAAAGGAGGCTCTAGCCATTTACCCTTCCCCCCCCCTTTTCCTACTAAACATATATATGTTTAGTATATATATATATATATATATATATATATATATATATATATATATATAGTCTTGAGAATTCTCCTATTATACAATCATTCCTATACTGATCCCAGTTGGGTAGATCCCTTGGTGTTATCTCTTTTTGACCTGTTTTTGTGTTTTCTTTTTGTGGCTCTTTGTTGCTATGCTCGGTGTCATACCATGACTACACAAGCCATGTGTATCATGCCTACAACATCGCCTTGGTTTGCCTTGTTTGGGGGCAACCCCCTTGTGCAATTTTTTTTTGGAAACACATATCCTATGGGCATGTACTTCCGGGAAGCTCTCGTGCTTGTTTGTGATTTGTTCTACCTTTTAGCAATCACTTTAAGGTGGGGGCATACATCGTGCTATGCTCCTATGTGGCTACGTGTTTTCGCCTGTTGGCATGGAACTCACTTAGTGATTTGGCAATCCTCACTAGCTTGCGACGTTTCCTCTTTTGTCCATGAGCCACCTACTGCAACGAAGTTGGCTAGTCTGTGTGCTTCATGTGATTTGTCGTGGTCACTTAGTAATTCGGCGGCCCTTACTATTGTGTGATCCACGTTGGCACCCCTCTTCACATGACCCCTAGCGACATAGCAAGCTAGTGTCAAAGTCATGTGCCTTTTGTGTATGTTTATGTGTATTCTCATGTGTGTTTTCCTTCTGTGTGTTCTCTATGTATTCATCGTGCCTTAAGCGTATGCTTTGTGCCTTATGTGTATGCTTCGTGTTTGGTGTGTATGCATTGTGTATTGTGTCTTCAACATGTATCCTTATGTATGCTCCATGTATGCGTGAATTAATTTTGTAGTGCCTTACGTGTTTGCTTTTGTTGTTTGCTTATGTGTTTGTGACCTTAGGATCCTAAGTTTGGGGGCTACTCGTGGTCCACGGCTTAACAGTATTCTTTGGTCTTCTCTATTCGTGTGTTTGATCCATCCCTTTAGTATGAGTTTGAGCATAATTTCGTACACTAAAGTGGGGGCTAAATGTAATGTCGTAAAATGTGTACACTAGCATTTTACACCTTGTTTAGCTCCTAGGTTGGACCTATCTTATTGCCTTTGTTAATTGAGACCTATTTTAACACCTTTTTGAGCTTATAACAATGAATATCCCAATCCCAACAATTAACCCTGACTTAATCAATATAGGACATGACTAAGCCCGCATTAAAAGACATCTTTCAAGATTTTAGGACCAAGGACCTAGGGCACCCAAGTGCCTTGGTCCCACTTGGGGGGGCCTTGGTCTAATTTTGAGGTGTCAGCTTAGGATAGTCCTATAGTTTGTATTTGTCGGCCTAATCAAGTTTTAGTTGTCGAAGGTAAGCGGGAATGTATCTTTAAATGTGTTGTGACTCATTTTACATACAAGACGAATGCTAATGAAATGAATGCGAATTTGCTATGCTATGCCTAAGGATTCAATGTGTTTGGATTGTCTTCTACTTGTGAATGTTATTGAAGTTGTTTGCAGGCTTTGAAGGAAGTTTGAAGCCCTCTTGATCACTCTCCTTTGTTGGTGCTAAGTCTTCATCAACCAAGGTTGGGCATCTTGTTGTTAACATCATTTATCATCATTATCAATCATATTGTTGCAGATTTGGTCTCTACCCTGCAAGGGAAAGCACTCTTGAACATTATCAATCGTTGTTGTGGAGATGAGAACACCAACACAGGGTTTGACTAAGGCAAACTTTTAAAATAGTACAACCTTTTCCCTCTTTATGTGTGTGCAAGTAAGGTGAATAGGTTTCAAGCGTTGACAATCGAAAAGAAGGAAGTGCAACCATCTACAAACCTGATCATTCTGAAAGTTTTGTCCGAGCCCGAAGGAGGACCAGGGTGTCCAAGCGCCCTTGTCTTGGACATCACTACTAAATTTGCCAAGTTCTGAACTGCTCCCTAACCTCTGCCCTGCTCCCTGATAGCTCTGATCCGTTTCTATTACTCTGCAATGGTCTAATCTTTGTATCTTTTAGGTTAATTCATACATCCTAGCTAGTTTGCTTGATTGCAGTCAAGTTTGGTTGAATCATCTCTATACAGCAAAAAACAGTAGAACACCTGTAGCTTAAGCTCTCCCTCTCGGGTAGAAGCTAAGCTTGGACACTCTCTCCCAATGTTTTGTAGAAGAGGGTTTGATTAGTTTGACCTATTGAGCTAGATCCCTTTTTGACATTACAGTTGGATGAATAAGCCACATGCTATATTCATTTTGTCCACTACAAAGATTGAGTATATGACTACTACTTGCGGCCATCTACATTAAAAGATTGTTTTTGGATGTAGGGCTAAGTGAAGGAGCTATTAGAGTTCTTTGTGACAATCAGAGTGTCGTATGTCTAACAAAGAACCTAACCTTTCATACTGAGGACAAAGCATGTAGATGTTTAGTACCATTTTGTTGGTGACATGGTAGAGGATGGGAATGTGATGCTAGAGAAAGTGTACACTTCGCAAAATATTGCAAATGCATTGACAAAGTCAGTCAGCATAGAGAAGTTCTGGTGGTGTTGTAAGTCTAAGAATAGGATGAAGACGATAACAACAATAAACAAATCAACCAATAACAAGCCTCCATTGTGCACACAAATGGATGTGAATACAAATCTCCCTTGTTGACATAAGTAAATATGAATGAAAATCTGAGTTGATAGAAACCCATGGTCAATGTTTAGGTTCACTGCCTTTGACCATTGATACATTATTTAGTAGTTGCCACTACAATGTATACAAGGTGTTATAAGGTGGATAAAAAAATTAAGGTCCTTCATGTCACACTATGCAGAATATGTTTCAAGGAGAATGGATCCATTTTTCTAACATAGTGGCAAGTTTCAAGGTTTAACATTGTCATTAACAACATGATACAAAATGTATAGATTGTGCGTAACCAAACTCATCATCATAAATGCAAAATGAAAGTGAAGGTCTATAACGAGACCTCTAGATCGTCATTCGGTCTCAGCAAGCTTATAAAATGAATTCATGTTCTGACCCTGGTAATTATTTTATTACTCATGAAAGCTGAAAAACAACAGGATGTCAGGCCATTTAAGAAGTTATAACCTTCTTTAGAAAGTTTTGCAATCTCCAATACCTTTCCAACACTCATTGGACTTCAACCAAAAACCAGCAGTTACAAATAAACAATTAATGTACATGAGAAAAATCTCTAATAATTTCTTTAACAGAGGGAAAGCTTCACAATTTCGTTGTAATTTCTCAAAAGGGGCTACAACCAGAAGCCGTTTGACATTATCATGTCAATAAGGGGCAGCCAGATCTCCACACAGCCCCTAAGTGGCCTCCAACAGAAGTCATCATCGTCAAATTGGAGGATCCCAACAATGTAACATACCAATATGCATGCAATTTCCAGCATGAACCTCAACTGGTAGTTTTATGTGCAGTAGTCCACAATACAGAATCAACGTCATCAGTTGCAACCAGTAACTGACATTATTATAATTCTTATTTTCATTGACTTGATGCTTGGATATATCCACTGGCGTTTACAGAGACATTTCATCTGATAACAGTGGTCAACTGGATAGGTGATTATATATGAAATGGCCAAAGAGTGGAATACATCCAAGTCCTATTGTGCATTGATTATTAAGTGTTGTTGATTCGCTAATCGGGTTTGTTCCTGCTGCAGACGAAGGGCAACTTCAGCTGCTGCTATTGCTGCCTGCATCATCAATATTAAATAATTAAAGACCACTTTCACAGAAATAAGATGCCAATATAGCTATCAATCATTTAAAACTAGAGATAACACATCCCCTGTGATCATCAATTAAAGTTCAATGCATGAAATTATTAAATTAAGGATACCATACATCTAAGACACAATCACTTCTGGATACTTTATTTCTCATTCAGTTTGACAGAATCACAGTTAAATGACAAATCTATCCATTGTCTTAAGAAATTCTAGTTTAAGGCACCCCTTCCTCATTTTATCAAAGTTTAATATGTGCAAGAGATGGCTAAACTGTGATAGTGGCATACCTGTCTCTGTCTACGACGGTGTATAACACTCATTGCCCGAGCCATGATGTAACAAGGCAAGATAAACCCAGCAGCTCGCAGAAGGAAAAGCTGTTTCAACAAAAGAATCAAATTGTCACTTTGACTGCAAAAGCATCTGCTAAAGGGCTTATCACCTTTAGAGTAGGAAAAGGAAGTAATAAATCCTATCTATAATACCATAAGATTCTAGATATATTATACAACCAAATAAAACAAACAGAAAGCATTACTTACAGTAAAAAAGGTTGAACCATCCTCATCTCCTCCAGAATTTGTTATAGCAAGTGCATGTCGTAAAAGCAGAAGAGCCATGAGCTGTTACAAAGGATCAACTAGAATTATACACAACCGTTTTATGATTATCATATCATGTAAAAATAGCTTATTCATTCTGCTCGACACACAATCAAGAACTAAAGAAAGTAACTAAGGTTCAAGAATCAAATATGCCATTTACAATACAATGCCAGGTACATATTTTTAAGACATTAATTTTCTTTTATGAACATTCAAGACCCCTGGGGAGAAATAAACTAATTTTCCTTTATGAACATTCAAGACATTCAAGACCCCTGGGGAGGAACAAACTAAGCTACAAAAGAAATGGTATTTATCAGAGACTTGCTAAAAGAACATCACACTTAAATTTTTCAAGTTTTGTGGATTTAACAAGGGATTCTCAATGCAGAATGCAAGAAATATGCTACAATCGAATGGATATGAGAATAATGAGGCATACAATCAAAGCCGCAGTACGGAGACATGATGTGCCACTTGAATTCACTGATGAGTATTCACCATATTCATTTTCAAAAAAGTGTCTCTCTGCTGCAACCATAGCAAGAAGGCGAGGATCGCGTAGGTCCAATTCTGCTTCAGATATTTCCCAACTTGACCTGCTTTGATGGAAAAAAAGACAAGACCAAATTAGTAAATGATATGAAAGTGCATTCCAGTTGTTTTGATGTATTGTAGAACTCAGTAAATAAGGATAGATATGAACAGTTCAGATCTAATTGTATAACATTCAAGAAATATCAGAAAACCAGTGACATTATAAAATTAGAGCAACAGTTAAATTTCCAGTTGGATTTTGAAAAACAACGAAGTAACAAGTATTCACATATCTTCCTGGCAGCCAACTGCAAATTACCTGATATCAATGGGAATGTCATCAGAAAAAGCTGGCTGAGGAGCAGTATAACCGGGTTTGTATTGCTGAAATTTCAAAAGCAAAACATATCAATTTGCTAATGTTGCACAATCCTGTTAATAAGATCTTTAAAACATCAAACTGTTTATATATAACCTTTTCAAGTTAAACTGCTTATAAAATTTATATGATGAATCAATATGCCATCCCAAACCCTACACCAGAAACAAATATACCCTACATGAACAAGGGGAAGTCTCTAAGAAACCACCCAAATAACGGCATGAGTGTAATCAGGCTCAAGCTAAAAGCCTACAAGATGTTCACACAGACCAATCAACATAATAAAATGCAGTTGACATAATCGGTGCTATGCAGAAAATCAATGAAATTTCTAATTCAGTAAGATAGACCTGTGGTGCATGACCTAGCAGCAAGTTGATTGCCACTATATTAACCTTGGTTCAAGACCCAGTAACCATGATAAACCAGGTGAGGCTAAGCAGATAACTGCCATAGCAGAAGTGGAATCAGGTCGACAAGATGTTCATTCTGACCAATCAACATAATACAACTTAAATAGCACCATGCAGCTTAAATATGACATTTCAACTTAAGTAAGATAGTGGTATAATAGTCCAGCGGGAATTGGTCTCATGGTAAGGCAAAGCAATTGGTATGATCATACCACACTACTCCATATTAATGCACATCACACCTGGATAAGGTTGGCTGCAAGTACCATGCAAATTTGGCCGAATAGAAACCCCTAAAAAGTGACATGACTTCTATGAATGAAGGCAATTTAAACTCAAAGGTACACTCCTGTGCATTAAAAATATGAATACAAATATTCTTAAATATATTACCTGATGGCATATCTCACAGGTAATGTCTCCTTTCTCATTGCACCAACGTTGCACACACTTGCGATGTGCATACTGCAAAGCAAAAATACTGAACATCCTCAGCACAGTAATTACAGTATTCAGAGTGAAGAGTAGCAGTAAAGCCTCAAACCATATAACACAAGCACCAGGCTTGATTTCTCTCATTTGTAAAAATGGTCATTGCATAGAACTCACAATGGTTAGTGAATGAATTAAATACCTTCAAACTTCCAGAACAGGCACAGGGAGATTCCATATTTCTATCATCATCCTCGTCCTGGCAGATGCGACACTCAACCAGATTGCAAGTAGCATCTCCATAGTCCAAGGTGTGAGAATCAGAAGCTAGCTCTAAGGACTCGCCATCAAGGGATGAAACCTCATTACAAGCCTCAGAAGAAGAATCTGGTGTCAACACCCTGTTTTGCTGGGAGAGAACATAACCATGTTGTGATGGCCTCTGGGCCTCGGCAGTAGCTGATTCCAAGGTGGAAGCAGTTATCAAACGGTCCACACACAAGATAAAATGATCTCCCATGGTCCGATCCCTTGTAAATTCACACTGTCCTTAATGATGAAGTCTGTAAATTCAAAATTTCAATAAATTTTGCATTATATAACAGTTATTTTATCATGAATTGCACATTAATTAGGAAAAACTCAACAATTTTCATATTAGTTTCCTAAGATTCCAAGCACAGACTCAGAAACGGCCAACTCTGTTTAGAAAAACCAATATGTTTGACCACTCTTTGGTCATGCCAATATCAACCATAAGGGAGGAAGAAGAAGAAAAAAGAGAAACCAAAAACCTTTCAATCAAGCCATTAACCTGCCTAAACAAGAAAGAGCTAGATACTTGAACTATTTAACCAAAACCAGAAACCAACTTTCCCGGAGGACTGTTTCAAACTCAACAATATTGGCAGACTTCTTCCGAAACTCGCGAAACGGATAGAAACTTGAACTGTTAAACCAAAACCAGATATCAATTTTTCCGGGGGTCTGTCTCAAGCTCAACAATGATCACAGACTTCTTCCAAAAACTCCAATCACAGACCAAAATAGCCAAATCTATTTTTAGAGAAATCAAACTGTCTAGCCAATCTGGATGATGACAAAATCGAAATTTCCATGCCACAGAAATATGCCCATAAGCAAAGAGAAGAACAAAAAGTGTCGAATCAAACAATCAAACTGCAAAAGAAAAAGTAACAAAAATAGAAACCTGATTCTGAACCAAAACAGACAGACCTTCTAGGCAAATTGGGTGCTGTCAAAATCAAATTTTTAGTGCAACCCAAAAAATTCCAAGGACAAACAAATTTTAAAAAAGAAAAACATACCATTCAATCAAACCACCAAACAGAGAAACCAAAAAAACATAAATTCGAGCACAAAATGGACTGAACCAAATCCAGAAAGCATCTTTTTTTGTTTTTGAGAACCAATAAAAAACTTACATTTGGTCTGCCCTCGTAGTTGAAGACCAGAGAATCCAAAAGAAACTAAACCCAAACTGGGGCCTCTGATTCCAGAGCAAAGGGAACCAAATACCACTTATATCTCAAGAAACCCAGCTGCAAGGAAGCCTGAAAAAGCTCAACGAACAAAAACCCCACTTCGAAGGAAGCCTAGAGAAATGAAGGAAGACGCTTGCAAGTTGAGAATCTGATGCCCAAAGGCTTAAAATCTATTCACACTCCACCAAAAAGAAGTCCCAATTCCGCTCACTTGGCGACACCGTTGAGAAATCCGAAAACGGCTAATGGAATTATAGCCTCCACTCTGGATTGGGTCGTCTTTTAAACACCGTGTCATCGACGAAAACTTAGTCGCTTCCTCCCAAAAGTCCAAGTAGACCATCCCGCATTTCGCTTTTCTTGAAATGTTCAGCTTCGTGTCGGATACCTCAGCTTCGGTACCCACCCTCAGCCCAGTGGATAATATCGACTGACGAAAATAATCAAGTAAAATTAAAAATAAATAAAATAAAATAAAATAAAGGTTGTTTGTTTGCCTACATCCAATTCTAGGAGGGGGCCTCCATGAATGAGGAGGAGAGGAGGACAACGATATATATATATTTTCATTTTTCATTTTTATTTATTTATTTATTTGTTTTTCTCTAAAAGTATTAAAAGTATTGATGGAAGTTTGTTTGTGGATTTAACTGTGTATAAGTTTGTTATCATCAACGTTTCAGATGACTCCATGATCCATCATCATGATGTAGAGAGCACATCACGATGTAGAGAGCTATGGGATATGTGTTAAATTGGCTTGAGTTTTATAAAGAGTTTCAATTTTTTTAAGGGATTCAACATGGTATTAAGTTGTTTAAACTTTGGTAATTGAGAGTTAAATTTTGTAAATTTATATTTTTGAATTTAAAATTAAAAATAATAGGATAAAAAAATATAGAAAAATTTATTAATAGAATTAAAGAGAAGGGATGGAAAAACAAAAAGGGGGAGAATGGAGAAGGATTTGATTAAGAAGAAAATGAAAGAAGAACGAGGTGAGGTGAGAAGCGATATTCTCTTTTTTGTCTCCAAATCTCTTTGTAGATTCATTTTATTTTTTAAAAGGAAAAATAAAGAAACTTTTCAAAAGATCTTAGGGTAAATAAATAAATAAAATAATTATTAGATTTACTTTAGAATTTAGGAGTTGAGATAGTAAATCATAAATTGTAAATAAATAGGATACTTTCTATAATGATAAAGATGGCTTAGCATTATTTAACTTTAGATGTGATTGATGGCATTATATTGTAAACTATAGCTCTATGATCTAAAATGATGCTTCAATATCACATTTGGTTTAGAGATGCTTTAATAGACATCAAACTAGACTCTACTTCCATCTAGTATGAAATCACAACATGAAATTGATCCAGATCAATTATGCAGTGTGGAATTGGTCTCAATGTGTGGAATCGACCTTATCTATATGAAATTGACCTGATGGGTTCAATAAGCTAGAAAACTAGTTCACCCCATCTTTTGATGTCCAAATCTGTAATAATTAGTTTGACAATTTTTACAAATACCTTTGAGGAGCTTGCTAAGCAAGGGTCATGTTCTCCTCAATCAAAATCCTAGGCAAATCGATTCAATGACTTGTTAACAAAGATCAAAGACATCAAGAAACCATGTAATATGCCTATCTATCACTAAGTACATAGATGTGACAATGAATGCTCAGATGTGCTCCTTGAATGATAATGCAAGTAGTAGGTGAGAACTAGATTCTTAGATAAGTTAAAATGAATTAGGGTATGTCCTTGTATACTACACCCTAGAATACAATTTAAAATGTTTGGTTCTTTAAACCGACAAACAATGATTAATCGAGAAGGTTGACATAGACCCAATTTAAAATTTAACTTTTTTGTTTTAAATACAAGAATCAATTTCACACTACATTGACGAATACCTAAACCAAAGAGTAAGTGAGAGCTAGATTCTTAGATAGGTTAAAATGAATTAGGGTATGTCCTTATATACAACACCTTAAAATACAATTTAAAATGCTTCATTCTTTAAATCGACAAACAATGATTAATCAGAGGAAGATGACATAGACCCAATTTAAAATTTAACATTTTTTTTAAAAATACAAGAATCAATTTCACACTACATTAATGAATACTTAAACCAAAGATAAATACCAATTCATAAAGCATATAAAAACAAAATCAAACTAAATTCAAAAAATCTACCTAACTGTTAATATAAAAATATAATACTATACACTTATTTTATTATCTTTCACATTTCACCATTGCAATTTCAAACTAAACATAATAAATTAGGTAAACAATGTAGAAAAATTCAATTCATAAAAGAAAGAGGAGAAAGAAATTATTTTTTTCGTCTTCTACCTAGCTAACTTTTAAAATGAGTACCCGCATCGTTCCATCCGTATCTGCTCAGCTAAATTTCACAGCCATACTTCTTCTAGAAACGGTCTATTGAATATTTTTACTATATAATTAGCACGTGGTGGGAATGTTCTTTGACACGTCTACAAGTGTTGGCACTATAGGGTCATGACATTTGGCATTTTACTATTGGGAAAGGATACTATTATTTATTTATGTCTGTTAGTTAGTAGTTGTGGGGATCCGTTGGTAAGTGAGTTTAGGTGATCCACAATTGCATGAGTTGGTCATAGTGAAAGGGCTATTGGCCACGTATGATTAAAGGAGTTTGTTATTATCCTTAAATCTCAAGGATTTTTTTGGTTTTCAATTAAAAAACACAAAAAATGGCCCATCTTCGTAATAGATGAGATCATGAAAATGATTTGGCTTGAAAGATTTTAGGTGGTCTAGGTTTACCAACACCACTCACAAAGTTTTAACCTTTGGAAACATGTATTGTGTGGGGAAAATTAATAGGATGGTGATCAAGGGAGTGATTTATAACATATTTATGTTGCTTTGTAATTGAATTATTTAAAAAAATAATAATGGCATAAATAAAATTATATATTTTTTTTGAAATAAGATTAAAAACGTTAACATCTTATTTCCTTCTGTCTCTTTTTCAATTAATTTATGTTTGTGGACTAAAGGTTCATTTCATTTTTGTGAAATAAGATGAAAATGTTAACATCTTATTTCGTTATGTCTCCTTTTCAATTAATTTATGTTTGTGGACCAAAAGTTCATTTCAATATTTCTAGTTGTCTAAAGGGAAATGTTAGGAGATAATCATTAATTTTTGGCCTCTATTATTAATTAAATCTTTGCATATGTAGAAAAAATGGGTCAAATAAATATTAAATTATTGTTGAATTGCCCAAATGGAACGTGGGAATTCATAAATGAGACATATGTAACTCCCAAATCATTTGGTATCTTTATTCATGGCATAATTAGGGAGTTACAATTGGTAATTTTGATAACAAAAGGAATTAATGAGTTAGAAATTAATAGGGAGTTAATTTGGAAAGAAAGTCTTCATTATGACATATTCTATGACAAGTGTTTATGAATCGCACTGGGGTCAGTGGAGCATCTTTATTGCCTAATAATAATAAAAAATCAAGTGGAGGTTATGACAACTCATTTAGTTGACTCAAGTGGATAAATAATATTTAATGTTTTATTATTTTTAAAATTTTGGGCATATTGGGATTTGTGCCACAACTTCTATATAAGTGAGACTGCTTCTTTAGTTGATATCTTTTGCTAATTTATCAATTTTTTTAATAGCTTGAGCACTTGTTAAATACAGGATTTGAGGCTGAAAACCCTTGGATTCTTGGAAACTAGAGGATGAAACCCCTTTGGTTTCTTGAAGGCAATCTCATACAGAGGTTGCATTTGCATTTCAAATTTGTTTGGATTTTAGCAATCTCATACAGAGGTTGCATTTGCATTTCAAATTTGTTTAGATTTCAACAATCTCATATAGAGGTTGCATTTGCATTTCAAATATGTTTGGATTTCAACCTAGTTCAGTAGTTTGCATTTGCAAGATTTATGAAGAACAAAGCTCCAACATACATAGTTTGCTCTCAAATTCCATTATTTTTTTGTATTGTTGTACTTTCTAATTTATGATAGCATTTTGATGTATATTTTATCATTTTAGAGTAGCTCCAATATTGAATTGAATTTTTAGTTTCATATTTGCAAGTATTGTTTAGTTTGGTGAAGTTTTGTGCAAATCTACATTGTAAAAACCAATATTTTTCACTGTATGCTCTCACCTCGCCCACACAGGATCTTGTTGATAAAAAAGTTACAAATATCAAATTTAGATGGTTTGTTGTAGGTTTCATTAGAGTTTCAAATTAGATTTCAAAAAAATCAAATGATTGGATCATAATAGTGCATTGTTAGTTTTCAGGAGTTTGTGAGTGCAAATCTATTACAATTCTTGCGTAAATTAGATTTAAGAATATTTTAGCATCATTTTGGTTGGAATCATTTTAATGTTTCATATCTAAGTGTTATGTCGTAAATTGTGCTCCTTCTTGGATTATCATAATTTCACTATGTTTAGCTCCTACCTTTTAGTGTCCCTTAACCCCTTTCATTATTGGACCTATCTTAGCCCTGATTAACAACTACCTAATCGAGGAAATGTCACATTTCGAGATATCTAATGATAAAACCCGGAAAGAGATGATGGATGCCGAATATTTAGGACAATCCTTAAGCCTAATTTGGAGCCAAACTAGGGGGCTGTACTTGGGTGCTCGCGCCCTAGTCCTACCCTAAATCTCAGGGTCCCAAGATTTACTCCGATGTCAGCATGTTATTTTGAAATCCTTTTCCCTCCTAAGGTTGGGTATTTAAAGAGGATTTAAAATCATTTTAACATACACAATTCACATGCAAGCTTACTACGCCTAAATTCTACTGCTATTGCTACTGAAGTCTACAAAGTGTTGAAGCTCATTGACGAATTTTATCTTTGCTATCATGGAGATATGTTGTGGAGATTAGGAATCAAGATCTTGAGCCTATCTTGCTCTTCCTAGGGTTTGTCAAATCCTTTGTACGATCGGGAGAAGGTTTGAAGCCTCCAACTTGAGTTTTGGAATCCTCTGTGGATATGGCTACCTCACTTTCTTGTTCTACAAGTCTTCAATAATGTCATCTCCTTGAGGTGAAGTTGTTGTTTCCTTGAGTGAAACATTTGTTGATCTAATCCTTGATGCTTGAGTCATTTAGGATCTTGCATTTGTTTATGTTTACACATTTGGTTTTCAAGCACACACATCTACATACTTTGACATCGGCTATTGTTGAGGTAGAAATACCAAAGACAGGGTTTGACTGAGGCAAACTCCTATATAGCCACAACCATCCTTCTCCTTCTTTTGCTTGTGCAAGTTAGATTTAGGAAGATCAAATAGAAAGAAGAGAAGGAGAAGCAGGTGTTACATGTACAATCATCATCGAAATTGCAATTTCATCATCAAAATATCTGTCGAACATGGGGGCTAGTGCCCTAGTCTAACAGGGCCTGAAAACTAGGATTTGGGACCTTGAATAGAGATAGAGGCATCTGGTACAAATAATTCTATTGTTGAAAAACTTATAGGACACTGGGGCTAGCGCCTGAGTCTAGCAGGCCTCTAGATTTCAGGTGCACAGTCATTGTTACTCCCTATTTGCATTTCTGTGATTAGTCTGTGTGTTACTATTCCTGAAATCTGTCTGTTAGTGCATATTTTAGAACTAGGGTTTGATCTCTCCTTGGCTTGTTAGGGTTTGCATAACTCTAGTTGAGACACTTTCTTAGATACAACAAAAAGGTAATATGATACATGTAGCTTATAATTCTCATAGTGATCAAGCTTGGTTCATATTCCCAATGTTTGGTGTACTTGAAAAGAGGGGCCTGACCTAGTTTGCAAATGCTATCATCCTCTCTCTTTTCTACACTAAACATTTTGGTGAACCCGTGTTTTAAATAATTTGCATCCTTTTTACTTTAGATCTGAAATTATTTGTTATTCTAAATCAGATTTAGATTATAAACCCTCTTTGATGAAATGTACATGCATTGCATTTTGATTGGTATATCTATCTTTTCATTGAAAGAGCATAAAATTGAAATTTTGTTACTTGTATAGTGATATCTTGTTTCATTTTTTGCAAGTATATGCTATCTTGTTTTACATTTAAGTCTTGAGTTAATTAGATTATATTGAAATGTCATATTTATTTTTACAAGACTTTAATGCATATAATGAGCCATTTAGTTGTGATGACTTCAATATGTTAGATGAAGCCTTGGATGACTTCATCTCTATTGAACATTCCACTATGACTTCTAAACCGTCGTTATTGTAAAGATTAGTAAATGCAATTTATGTTCCTAAATCTCAAGAAGAGCGTGTGAAACCAAATATAGTGGTCAACCTGTGTTCCAATGTGCCTAAAACATAGACGAAACTCGTGCTCATTGTAAGAGGCTTTTCGACTTCTTCTCAACCTCTTGATTGCATCTATAACAAAGCTAAGCAAATAACAAATCAAACATATCATGATGGATCACAATATTCCAACCACAATGTGGTTGCTCATACATACAATACATGGAATACCAAACAAAGTAAACATCAATCATCTATTCTGATATCATTATCAACTTCTCAACATATGCTTCCTCAACCACCTCATTTAACACATAAGGTGGGTCAAGATTATGATCTTGTTGAGCAGCTTTGCGCTACTCCTGCTAAGATCTCTCTTTGGGAACTCATACAAACATCACCTACATACCACAGAATACTCCAGGAAGCTTTACAAAAGGCGATTGTACCACCGGCTGTTAAGCCTAATGATCTAGTAGCTCTATTAGATTGTATGCATGTGACAAAAATAGATATTCTATTTCAACAACATGAGTTACCCTCTATGGAAGTTTAGAAACAATTTGATCCTCTTATAATCTTTGTCATTGCAAACAAAAAGTTGGTAAAGAGAGTTATGGTGGATAACGGATCAGCTCTTAATGTTTTTGGTGTTGATTTCTTACACAAAGTCAACGTTGATAAAAAGTTAATTAAGCCAGATAAGTTAAACATTTGTGGCTTTGATAATGTTGGTAGACCATCCCTGGGTACTATAATCTTACCTATAAAGGCTAGACCCATGACATTGTCTACTCCTTTACATGTCATTCTCGGTGCTCTGTCATATAATATGATTCTTGGAAAACTGTGGATTCATACTATGGGGGCAGTTTCGTCTTCCCTTCATCGATCAATAAAGTTTATTTATACAAATAAACTCCAAACTATTGAAGTTGATCCGAAACTAGAAAGTTGTTTACATATTGAAACTCAAAAATAAGTTGTCGATGATAAGATTCTAAACAATTTAAAGGTTGATTCATCAATGCCTCTTGCCACAGATAATGTTGTGCAAGATTCTCAACCTTCGTCAAATGCACTCCCTGGTGATGATTGGGGTTCATTGGATTTCACTCCTGCCATTATAGGGGAGTATAAGCTTAATAGTATCAAAACTTCAAAAGTTGCATCGATATCATTTAAACAATCTATGGAAAAACCTAATGAATCTCAAGATCCTTTAGTTAACAAGGAGAATACCACTCTTACTTACACTACAGATTATGAGACCCATGAAGCTCCACTATCTTCTAAAGAAATGACATCTCTTTATGGTCAAGGATTTAAAATCCTTTATAAGAACCGCGACTATGTACGTAATGATTGTGGTATAAATCAACAAAGAATCAAAGTAACTTTACAAGTTGTTGGAATTAACTACACAGCTAATATTGGATACCGCTTCTTAAAGCCCACTAAAGCTTACAAACGTCCTAATCTTAATATCAATACCATATCAACACTCAATTTGATATATCCTGAGATGATCGACACAAATTGTCCTCCAGGAGACATCAAATTAGATCATTTCTCTAAAGATGAAGCAATAATTGAATTTATGGGAGCTTATGGCAATTTGCTCCATTATCATCATAAGCGTGGATTACCTTATTATTTAAATACTGATGCATACTTTGGAAAATCCACTTTCTTGGTAAATGTTACTTTAACACCTAATGAAGAGTCTATAGAATCATCACAATCACCTAGCCTCTTGGACCATAGTACTTTACTTAATGGAAAGATTGTTGATGTCTTCATGGAGAAGGATAACCTTGAAAAGATTATCCCTATAGGAGATTGTTTATGTACAGAACAAAAAGAAGATATGACCAAACTTTTGCATGAGTTTTCAGAACTCTTTGCTTGGAATTATTTAGATATGCCTGGCATTGATCCTAAGATTGTAACACATAATATTGTACTACAACCTGATGCTAAGCTGGTTAAATAGAAGATTCATAAAATGAATCCTAAGGTTGCATTGTTAGTCAAAGATGAGATAGAAAAGCTTTTACAAGTTGGGTTTATCTGCCCTATTGATTACTCACCTTAGATCTCGAATATTGTGGCTGTTGCTAAACCTGACAACTGTATTCAAATGTGCACTGACTTTAGAGATTTAAATCTCACTTCTTTAAAAGATGATTTTCCTCTTCCAAATATTGATATGATTGTTGATTCAATAGCTGGCCATGAATTACTTTTCTTCATGGATGGTTTTTCGGGTTATAATCAAATCTTTATGAACCCTCAAGATCAATACAAGGTAACTTTTATAACCCTGTGGGGAACATTTTGTTGGGTGGTCATACCATTTGTATTAAAGAATGTTGGAGCAACTTATCAATGTGCTATGACTCTTATCTTTCATGATTACATGCATAATATCTTAGAGGATTATGTCGATGACATTCTTGCGAAGTCTATTCATCGCCAGGATCACGTCACAATCCTATGTCAAATATTCAAGCAGATACAAAAATATAACATGCGCTTAAATCCCTATAAATGCATCTTTGACATAAAGAGTGGAAAACTGTTGGGATTTATAGTTTCGCATCGTAGTATTTAAGTAGACACAAAGAACATTGACGCGATTGTTAACATGCCATCTCCTTGAAATATCACTCAACTTGTAGTTTACAAGTGAAGATACAGGCCATTTGTCGATTTGTATCACAACTCGTAGATAAGACTCACTCTTTTACTCAATTACTTAAGAAAGAATCAAAATTCCAATGGAATTTGGATTGTCAAAAATCCTTTGAAGATTTGAAAGAATACTTATCTAATCCCCCTATTTTACAACCAGCAACTGTAGAAAAACCCTTTATTCTTTACACATCAGCTTCTACTAATGCTCTAGTGTCATTATTAGTACAATATGATAGCGAAGGCAAGGAATGCATTGTATATTATATAAGTCAAGCTTTGCTTGATTATGAAGTGTGATATACTGTCATAGAGAAACAATGCTTAGCTCTTGTTTTCACAACATAGAAGTTAAGACATTATCTCCTAAACGCTGAAGTTCATGTCATGATAAAATTTGATCCTTTGAAGCGTCTTTTTGCTAAAATGGATCTCTCAGGCCAACCTAGCTAAATGGGTTATGTTGTTAACGAAATTCGATCTCAAGTTTATCTCTCTCAAAGTGATAAAAGGACAAGTGTTAACTGACCATTTAGCCGATGCACCTTCACCTTTCTCTATTCAAAATAGTGAGGAATTTCCTGATGATCAGATTCTCATTACTGATAAAGATGATAAATGGGAATTGTATTTTGATGGTTCAATATGTAGAACTGGCACGGGTGCTGGTATAATCTTGGTACCTCCTTCACGTAAGCCTATTCCTCTTTCCTACTGTCTAAATTTCTCATGTACAAATAACATTGCTGAATATCTAAATATCCAAAACATCGCTATCTATGGTGATTCACAGTTAATTGTAAGACAGGTTGTTGGATTTTATCAAGCAAAGTAGGATAAGTTATCTTAGTATCATGATCTTACCTTGTCATTATTAAAACAATTTTCATCCTTTACTATCAACACAATTCCAAGGAAAGACAATTGGCATGCAAATGCAATGGCAAGCACAGCTTCCCTCATGCCTCATGTTGATTCAATTGACAAATATCATTTCATCATTCATAATCTCAAAACTTTAGTTGTAGTCGAGGCCAACCCCTCGGATATTAACTTATGTTGTAACACAAATGCTAATGAATGGTACTCCCATATATTTCAATATTTGAGTGATGGTACCTTTCCTAATTCAACATCTAAAAACACAAGAGTTCGCATACACAAACTCGCAACACGTTACATTATCTTATCCAACATGTTGTATCAAAGAAGCTATAACGGTGTTCTTCTCCGTTGTCTTAACAAATTAGAAATTCCAATTGCTCTAGAAGAAGCTCACTTTGGTGCTTGTGGAGGGCATTTTGGAGGAAAATCCTTGGTACCAAAACTATTATGTATGGGGTTTTATTGGCAAACCATGGAACAAGATTCCTTTGCGTTTGTCAAGAAGTGCCTGCAATGTCAACAACATAGTAACTTAATTCGAGCTCCCACCCAAGAACTTTGTGCTCAGGTTTCACCTTGGCTGTTTTCTATATGGGGCTTGGATCTAATAGGAAAAAATCCTCCTCCTTCTCAAGGACACACTTTCATCATCACTGCTACCGATTACTTTGCGAAGTGGGTTGAAGCCATGCCACTGTAATCCACGACTGCTAAGGTAATCTATCGCTTCATTCAAGATAATATAATTTCACGATTTGGTATCCCTTCCTCCTTAGTTTCTGACAATGGTACACCATTTAAGAACAAGGATGTGAAGAAATTCCTTGAAAAATATCATATTCAACATCGCTTCTCTACACCATATTATCCACAATCAAATGGCTAAGAAAAAGCTTCGAATAAGATCATTGGACAAATTCTTAGGAAAACTGTTAGTAAACATCAGAAAGATTGGCATACTCAACTCTCCTATATACTATGGGCCTATAGGACAAGTGTTCATATGGCTACTGGTACTACACCATACAACCTTGTATATGGTGCCGATGCGATACTACCTTTAGAGTTAGAAATTCCTTTGTTGCAAGTTTCCCTAAAGGACATTATTGATGATAACATGGAAAGAGAGAAGAGATTACAACAATTAGAGATGCTCGATGAACAATGTATCAATGCGCTCAACCATCTTAAAGCTCATCGGAAAAGTAATCAACGATCGTATAATGAACGTGTCATTCATCGCTCATTTGATGTTGGAGACTTGGTGCTTTATGAAAATCAATGTAATGTGAATGCACCTCCAGGCAAAAAAGGGAAGTTCAGCCCTAAGTGGCTAGGACCTTATGTTATCACTGAAGACTATGGATTAGGAGCATATAAATTAGGTGATGAACAAGGTACACCTCTTAAAGAGCCTATTAATGCTATGCATTTATGAAAATTCCATGCTTAAGATCATATGTTAGATATTACTTTATAAAGCAATTAGTTATTAATTGTTTCAATTTCAACAAGATAGTACATTTTGTCTTAATTCATTTAGCATAAGATCTTCTAAACACAATTAATCATTGGTGCATCTAATTAAACTATGTGTTGTTAGATTACAATTGCATTAATTGGAAACAATATCTTTATTCATGTGCAAATTTTTTTAATCATTGTTGTATTTTAAACAGTCTGCAAAGATTGAGTAATCATAATAGTATTAAATGCATTTTCACATGATCATCACAACTATCACTTGTTGCATTTACATAAATCACATGATGTACATCAAATTATACCATAGCATAAATAGAAAAACATTACATATATATAGGAATCAATTTGAATATACAAATCAAAATCAACTATCCCATACATCAAAATGGGATGTCATAGTACAATACATGAGATACATATCACATAGCTGAACCTCAAGTGGCTACCAGATCCCTCAGGACTTGGTGGTGTGCGAGTGATAAAAGGCTTCCCATGTGAGATTGTAGACCACGAGTGACTCCTAGAGGCACTTCGCAATCGTAGACCCCTAAGCTCTCCTATGAGATCTGTCATCTATCTCTGTGCATCTAAGTATAGCTGCTAAAGCCTGTCTCTCTTTGCCTGTTCCTTGTCTCTATCTAACTGTGCTCTATCTCTCTTAGATCTCACCCAATCTAACTTAGCGTGTAGGATTTGACTCACGACATGGCCCATCTCAGATGGAGGTAGTTCCATAGCTTGCTCTCGCCATGCCTAGAGCTCTGCCTCTGCACACTCTGCTCTCTGGATAGCCTGATCTCTCTCACCTATGGCATGATCTAGTGTGGCTTCCATAGCCACCCTGTATCTCATGAAGGGCATGAATAACCGTGCATGTTGCCCTGCTGAGTGCTGTGGTAAGTATCCTATCCGCACTTACTGCTCGATCGCATCGACAGGAACTATATCTGCTATGACGTGACTCACAAGGTCATGCCATGTTGTTGTACCAATTGTTAAAAGTAACACAAATAATATCAATAACTCATCATCAAGCATGTATATATGATATCATAAGCAAGTAATCATTAATGAAATATAACAACAATCTTAGTGAGGTCACCATCCTACCAACCAGGATCGTGTACTGCTAATGCTATGGCTACATTTGGAGTCACCTCTATAGCTGGGGGCATAGAGCTACTCACCTCCCCTTGCTCAAGTTGACTCGATCTCCTAGCAGCCGTGGGACCTGGACCACAAGCTCTCAACCTAGGTCTCTCCTCGGTCTCATCATCGTCCACCCCTCGCTGCCCTCGCCATGTCCTCACTCTAAACACAAAGTACGACTTCTTCTCCTCCTCCTCATCATCTTCATCATTATCATAGTATCCAACAAAGTCACTAAAGTCCTCCTCATCTCCTGCATCATCCTCGCTTCCCACCCATGGCCGTGGATCACCTGTGGGTTGATTGGCAGGGAAAATTGGATTAGGTCGATCTGTCTCCCACCAAGTCATATACGCTCAGGTACACCTGATGTCATCTACCTCTAATGTTGGCTCTGCATCCGCTACTCCATCATCCTCACTCTTGACCACCTCAGTGATCATCAGCCGTGGGGCCTCATGGGCCCTCATCGCGCTGCGTGCTGAGAATGTGTAGCTCGAACGCATGCTAGCTAGGAGCACCCTGCACGCATTTGAACTGTCATGTGACTCTATCAAAGTAAAAGCTAACAATGATGTGATCTAGGTGACCAACTAATAGTTGATCACATTGCATCCTTGCTAACTGCATACACTGTCCCATCCATGGCCTCCATGTGATGTCGTTGGGCCACAGTCTATCTAACACTACTCTCCAATATAATAAGTCAACAAATCTCCAACAGCTAATCAATGGATAGGCATGCGCGTGTGGATGTGTCTATGTTGACTCAATGGGAAACCCCATTGGCCATTTGCATCTAATGTGTTCGAATGCCCATACCTGTAACAAGGTGCGTACCATCAAACTGTGTGCCTCATAGTGAACATAATGCCTTAGGTATCAGTATAGGTGCACAAGCATATTGAGCCCCCATGCATAGACCACCCTCTCCTCCTCCATTGACCAGATTGTGTGCATGAGGCCCACATGAAGGTGTGTGCCTCGCCCATATGGAGTAATCGCTAATGCGATGGTAGCGATCATGATGCGATAAACTAGGGGTATGTATGTGCATCCCTGCTCTAACCAATGAAGCATGATGTGACATCGTCCAAGTGGTGTCACCACATGACCTAGGCAGTAGATGTGACTATCATGGGTATACTCCTTAGAGTGATTCTTTATGGTTCGCACTACCTGCCCTAGGACTGGAAACCATAGTATCCGGTGTACATCCTCAAGTGTAACAGGCATCTCGCCTATGGGTAGATGGAAGGTAGACATGTATGCATTCCATCTCTCGATCGGGGCCATCAATATATTGCTATGATATCTCATCGTGGGCTTTGTAAAAACCCACCACAGGTCAATATCCTAAAAGAGACTGTGGTCCTCGACAGAGATAGTACCTATGTGGTCTTGTAGTAATGTCATGAGTTGACCACCAGTGTGCTCTCTCATCTTAGGGACCTCCTATGCATCAAACACATTCAAATCAGTACATGCTCATAAAAAATCAAACATTCATACATATCTACGCTAATTATGCCTTGTCCCCTTGGGCCCTTGCCCTTTCTGGACTTGGGTGCCCCAGGAAGACCTGGGCGCCCCAGGAGGAATAGGGTGCCCAGGGAGGACCTGGGCACCTCAAATGGACTTAGGTGCCTAAACAGGGACCCTTGTCCATTACCCCTTAAAGGCATGTAAAATGATAAAAGTGCATGGAATTGGAAGAAATTGATGTGAGAAGTACAATTTAGAGTCCTACCTCATGAAAAACTCGTCTAATTGCCACTTAGGATTGCAGTGCATCTAGCCTCGGGGCCTGATACGGACATCGGGTTGGCATCACAACTCTCTCCTTCTCCTCTTCTTCTCCTCTGAAAGTGAAAGTGACAAATAAATGGTGAAAAAGTGAAAACTCCCTTTACTTATACTAAATGGATGAGAATTTATTTTCACTATCTAGGAGCAAAAAGTGCATAACAGTCTTCAAACATCTCTATCTCGGGTTGCTAAACTTGGATTTCTACACCAATTGTTGCATTGGAATCTTGGTTCTGCCCTTCATAAAACCTAATGCCTTGTGTCTTGATGTTGTTTGAAAGAATAACCCTACCATTGCATTCTCTCATCAAGCTTTCCCTGAAATTTGTGTGTGAAAAATTACCACCTTGTTTCTCCTTTTCGGACTAAGCAAGCAGAAACAAGGGGGCATATATCTCTCACGATTTCCACTCTAATCACGTCTCATCACTCACCCCCTTAGTGTTTGTGACAGACTTGTTCATTCATTTGTGTGCAGGATGATTTGATTATTTCATCTAACATATCTTTCTTTGCAGGTTGCGATTCCTACCTTTCTGATCCTACAGGATTGCAGATTGGGGGCTTCTATCTTTTGCGTGGAAACATTTGACTTCCTCTACAGTATCCTTTTGGGTATCCTTTTGTGATTACTATATTTACTTTCCTTTAGTTGCATATGCACGTAGTGTCATATGGCCACTAAAGTGGGGGCTAAATGTTATGTCGTAAATTATGCTCTTGCTTGGATTAGCACAATTTCACTATGTTTAGCTCCTACCTTTTAGTGTCCCTTAACCCTTTTCATTATTGGACCTATCTAAGCCCTAATTAATGACTACCTAATCGAGGAAATGTTGCATTTCAAGATATCTAATGACAAAACCTAAAAAGAGATGATGGATGCCAGACATTTAGGACATCCTTAAGCCTAATTTGGAGACAAACTAGGTGGCTAGACTTGGGTGCTCGCACCCTAGTCCTGCCCTAAATATTGAGGTCCCGATATTTACTCCGATGTCAGCTTATGTTGAGTATTCCAAGATTTTGAATTCTAAATTTGTTTTTCACATGATGTCGACATGTTATTTTGAAATCCTTTTCCCTACTAAGGTTGGATAGTTAAAGAGGATTGAAAATCATTTTAACATACACAATTCACATGCAAGCTTACTACATTGAAATTATGCTGCTATTGCTATTGAAGTCTACAAAGTGTTGAATCTCATTGAAGAATTTTATCTTTGCTATCATGGAGATATGTTGTGGAGATTAGAAATCAAGATCTTGAGCATATCTTTCTCTTCTTATGGTTTGCTAAACACTTTGTACGATCGGGAGAAGGGTTGAAGCCTCCAACTTGAGTTTTGGAATCCTCTGCAGATACGAATTCCTTGCCTTCTTGTTCTACAAGTCTTCATTAATGTCATCTCCTTCAGGTGAAGTTGTTGTTTCCTTGAGTGAAACATTTATGGATCTAATCCTTAATGCTTGAGTCTTTTAGGATCTTGCATTTGTTTATGTTTACACATTTGGTTTTCAATCACACACATCTACATACTTTGACATCGGCTATTGTTGAGGTAGAAATACCAAAGATGGGGTTTGACTAAGGCAAACTCCTATATAGACACAACCATCCTTCTCCTTCTTTTGCTTGTGCAGGTAAAATTTGGGAAGATCGGTCGAAAAGAAGTGAAGGAGAAGCAAGTGTTATAGGTACATTCATCACCGAAATTGTAGTCTCGTCATCGAAATATTTGCCAGACACGGGGGCTAGCGCTCGAGTCTAACAGGGCTTGAAAAACTGGGATCTCAGACCTTGAACAAAGATAGAGGCATCTGGTATAGATAATTCTATTGTCATAAAACTTACAGGACACTAGGGCTAGCGTCCGAGTCTAGTAGGCCTCTAGATTTCAAGTGCACAATCAGTGTTACTCCCTATTTACATTTCTGTGATCAATATGTGTGTTATTGTTCCTGAAATCTATCTATTAGTGCATATTTTACAACTAGGGTTTGATCTCTCCTTGGCTTGTTAGGGTTTGCATAACTCTAGTTGAGACACCTTCTTAGGTACAACAAAAAGGGAATAGGATACATGTAGCTTATAATTCTCATAGTGATCAAGCTCGGTTCATATTCCCAATGTTTGGTGTACTTGAAAAGAGGGGCTTGACCTAGTTTGCAAATGCTATCATCCTCTCTCTTTTCTACACTAAACACTAAGTATATTTTATATAAAATATTTGTTTGGGACATTACATTTTAAATTGATGCTTAATAAATATTTAAATATAAAATAAAATTTTATATTTTATATTATTATATTAATAAAAGATTTTATGTACATAATTTTAGAGTATAAAAGTGCACATTTTGTACCTTTTGTCTAGTTTTAGGTTTTTTTAAGTCATATTCAAAAATATGTAAATTTAACACTTAATTCAAATCATTTATGTACAAGAGCTAATCAAAACCATAAATTCACATGTCCATCCATTCATTATGCTGATCATCCTTCTATACATCTCATCCTCCATCACCCTGCACTTCTTGGATTGGATCACTAGTGTGTTTGTCCCTAGATAAAACCACTAGTACTGTGTTCCTATCTACCAAATCTAAATTCATCTCCCATGGATTCTATGCCAACCTAATTTAAATTTGTGATTTTTACTCATCAAGTTGAATGCTAATTTACTTGAATTGAGGTCTAGGTTGGTATATTTAAAGACATGCCGTATAGCCCTAGAAGGAGATAAAAATCATCTAGAGAACATCATCATAAAGAGAGCTTATAATGTATCATCATTAGAGAATCAAATTCACATGTATCAAAACCAAGGATAGTCATGATATCTTGCATCGACATTTAACAAGACAAATATTGCATTCTACATCTTCCATTCATTGTAAAGAGCAAAATGGTCCTAACCAAGGTGTAAGGAGGAAGTTAGCACACTTCCATACCCTAGAATAACAAGCTCCTAAAGATGTTCCTCAAAACTACACTATATAGGTTAAAATAATAGGAGACAAGCAAACATATCAAATTTACACACATAGGCACAATCACAAGAAACTAGAAAGAAACACATAAATTGAAAAGTCACATTTTCAAGAAGACAAAATCACTAATCAAATTGAGTCTTAGTTTCAATAAGATGAAATAACAATAGTGATTCTATCTAGTTGATTCACAAGGTTTAGAGACACTTTAGTCTAAAAAGATTTGGAGTTAGCAAATAGAGTCTAGTAGTAGAAGTGTAAAATAGTTAGATCATAGCCGACTCATGCATCAAACCCCTTGGAGGAGCTACATACCCTAACCCTCTTGTTTCAATTAGGATTTGCATGTTTTGTATCTACCTTAACTTATTTATGCTAATTTACATTTGATTTGCTTGACTTGTACTTTATTTAGATTTGCATAAATTTAGAAGACTTTGATTATCCTATTAGGTTTTTACTTTTCCTACTCTTCATTTGGTGAACTTAACATTTCCTACAACCCTAGGGTTTGGCCTTGGTCTTTATCCTTCTATTTTTCTTATATCAAATCTCATATTTTTTTATTGTAATCACTTTACTTTCACCTACAAGATAGCCGTGTGTTATTTTTACCTATTCTTAGGGTTTGTTCCTAGTTAATGTGTTATTTTAAATTCCTCATGTTCCTTGAATGATCTAGGGTTTAGATCTTGTCCTCCTTGCCAATTTTCAAACTTAATTTTCTAATCTTTCCTATTTCAAATCAGATTTGAAACTTATTAGTTTATGCATCCCCTTTTCTATAGTGGTTATGCTTCATTGATTGATCCTTTCACCATGGATTCTCACTAACCCCTTTTCTTGACTTATATCCATAATTATATCAAGAAAATTGGTGTGTTCTTATGCTTTTTCATATATGATCCATCACTCCTTGATATTTTTATTTCATTTTACCACAAGGATAGTGGTACATTTTCCATGATGATGCTCTTTCATATAATTTGTAATTTCTCATCCTTCATGGAACATGTTATCACTTCCCCTTCCATTCTTGATGATCTCATTTCACTTATCCATGTGCTTCATCTTGATTTTACTTCTTCCATGGACAAGATGTGTGTTTATGTTGTTGATTCTCTCATGACTAGCAATGCACTTAGTGTTGATATTTCTATTGCTAGTAATTGTCCTTTACAATTGAGCACTTTTCACTCCTATGAGACCTTACCCATTGAGGTGCATTTTAATGTTCATGCTACTCCTCTAGATCTCCCCTCACATGATGATGCTTCATTTGATGTTAATCATATTTTTCAAGAATCTCATATGGGTCCATTGTCCTATGTTCCCCTACCTTCAAAGGTTGTGATTCATGTTCATAATGCTACTTCTTTTGATGAATCTATGGATGATACATGTTAGATCATTTTTACCTTCACATTCTGAGTATATGGATGATGATTCAATTCCAATACAAGCATTTAAGTATAAATTGAAAGGTGAAGCATTGGATTGTTTTTTATCACACCATGTTTATTTTTCATTCTTTCATGCTTTAGTACATGCTTTCATGAGATTATTTACCTGTTTCCATAGAAAATGTTTTCTTCATGGTGTTATCTCTTTTCCCTCTAGTGGCCTTTCGTAAAAGGTTATATAGGATATTTTTCTTACCTCTAATTATTCATCTTTGCACATTGTCCCTTATAACCCCACTATGGTGTCATGTCATATGCCTCAACTTATTACACCTTTTGTGTGTGATCTAGTGACAATTCTCATTTTGACATTTCTAAAAGGGATAATATTGTTTACCCTACTTCTCAGCCTTGTTGAATTTCAATAAACAATTACATCTACTTCTTTTCGACCATTGGTTCTCAAAGGTGTACATTCTAATAATGTTCATGATTCAAACATAATTTTATGCACCACCCACAAATTTTCCCATTGGCTTAATATAAGTTTGTCTCATGTTGAAACCTTCCCTTGTGCATATTTAGGCCAAAATACATCACACAAGCATGAAGACTCCAGTATAATGGCTTCATGCACATCTTCTCAAGCATTGCCTACAACCTTCTTCATGTAAGTTAGTGCAAGATAGTCGTGTTGCACTCTTTAGTCACACTACACAAATACTAGAGTCTACACTTGAAATTCAACAACAACCTTTATAGCTTCTACAACTTCTCTTTGCAATGAGTGTAACTTGCGCATGGGTGCACATTCATTTACTCAACACAAGTTCAGATTCATACATGCTAGACACACTGCCTCACTCAATGCCATATAATTCAACCATCTAATTAGCACCATTTGGGATTGACATTTGACATCATCTAATATTATGCTACAAATGGCACCATACAAGTCTAAAATTTTCCACCTACACATCCATGTGTAAAGCACACCATACAAGCATGACATATGTTAGTATTCTACTTGTTGGCCTAGCTAACTACCTATATATAAATAGTGTATATTGTACATTATGTAAGGTAGGGTACAAGCCACCTAGAAGCATAGTCTCTCTCCTAGTCAACTTTAGGTTGTACCTCTAGGGTTTCTCTAGCAAACCAAATGGACACTTCTCCCTATTTGATTACATGAGCATGCTCTCCTACCAGATTTCTTGAAACTCATGTATTTTACAATATTGATCAATAAAGTACAAGATTCTTTATTCCTTTTCATGTCCTTACTTTCTCATTGCTGTGAAATTATAAATTCACTTCTACATCTAAAGCTTTGCATTGGAAGTAAATGTACCTCTATTATTATACTATACTTTTCATACATGTAAAGTTGTCCTCTGATTTCTAGTAAACTAAAATCAAATCAAGCTAACAACCTCCCCTTTAAACCTCTTATTATAAAAGGGGTACCTACTTATCTTATTCATAAGCCACTTGTACTTGAAGTTGATTCTCATTCTTATCATGTTGGGATCATACATATAAGAAGCTACCTAGAGGACAAAAGAGTACACAAAATCCACAATCATTTCCTACTGTTGTGCTTAATTTGCTTCCAACTCCCACCTTGTGTGCAAAATAACCTAATGTATTTGATAAATTTATTGAATAATAAAAGAACACTCAAGCCAAAATCTTATTTATGGTATTTAGTGCACACATTCTAAAATTTATAAAGAAATGTTACAAACATCTTTGCAAGGTATCACCATGGAATCTAGCACCAAACCAATTGAAATAGCCATACAATCATAGAATCTATTCATATTAATAATGATACTATCATGTTTGATTATAAGGATTTACATATCCAAATGATTATTAATGAATTTTTACCTTTACATATTGTAGTTGCATATGGAAGGATGACTATTAAAGAGATTTAGTAGACAATGGTTTGGGACTTAACATATGTAGTATAGGATTTCTTAACAAGATAAACAATTGAATCAATAAATTTTTAAAAATCTGAAGTAAAAATGAAAGGATTCAACAATATGGTTTGGGATACTTTGGGTATTATCACTTTACCCCTCACTCTTGTATTTGTCACTTTAGATACAATATTTTGTGTGATGCCCAACTATCTCATGTATAAAATTCTTCATGGGAATCCATGAATACATGCCATGAGGGTTGTTCTATCTACTCTTAACTGGTCCTTGAAATTTGCATATAAGGATAAAACTTATGTTATCAAGGTTGATGAAGATCCATTCAAAATTTGTCAATTGGTTGAATCACAAGATACTAGCATTCCTCATAGCCATGTGACAAAACCTTTAATTTCACCTCACAGGAGTTCTTCACCCACCAAAAATGATGATCATGAGGATGATTAGGGAACTCTAGATTTCACACCAACACATATTGGGGAGTACAAAGTTAACATAAATGATTTTGATCTTCGACCCTTGTACATGGATACCCACACAAACAGTAAACCACTCAAGTCTATGTCTAAAACAAATGATAAACACGATTTTAATGATGCTTTCACTTGTGGTAATGAGTTGGGTGTCTATAATGAAGTTGATTTTGATTCATTAACAAAGACATATGGAAAAGGTTTTCATATCTTACAAAAATATGATTATAATGGAAAAGGATTGGGATCTAAAAATCAAAGTATGAGTGAAGCAATTGAACCTTATTTAAGAAAAATATTGGAGGTTTAGTCTACATCCCTTCTCGTGCAAATAGATCTTTGTAAAATCATCATAAATCAAAAGATTTTTATGTTTATATTGTTGGGAATTAAAATGTCTCAACCTTGACAATTCTTGAATTTATTTATTAATTATTTAGTATTTTCCTATAGTTTATTGCATATTATTATATTATATTTTATTTATTTGTGCTCTAGCCAAAGTGGGGCATGGGATTTGAAGTTGGAATCATATGCCACATGTCAGTACTTTGTAATGTGAGTTGTAAGTTGTCATGAGGTGTTTATTATTAGTGAGTTTGGAGCACCCTATTTTGTAGGGATTTTACATGACAAAATCTTAAGACAATTGTAAGAGTCTGTAAGATGGAGTTATTGGGAATCTTGACTAGCTATGACATATATTAAGACTTTTCATAAAGCATCTATTTCTAGACAAGGAATGATGAAAAAATTGGATGTCATGTTTGAGGTGGTCAAATTGGAGGTTATAGAAGTTAATATTAATTTACTATTTTTAACTTGCATGTGGAATAATAGAAAGAGGCATTGGAATTTGTGTCCAAGTTGGGTGCCATACCTCTAGGGGGTTTGGCACATGGTTTCCAGTGTGCTAGTTTGTTTATAAATTGGGTGCTTGACAAGTTGTATTGTATTGAGAATTTGTAAGTGCTACCAAAATCACTTCAAGTTTATATGCTAATGAAACTCCTATAAAATTTTGTTAGAAATATGAAATAGATGCACAACCCAAGAACTTTTTAAGAGATATTTTAAGCTATGAAAACTATAGATGAATAAGCAAAAATAGACTAGAGATTCTAAGAGATATGCAAATGTTGAGATGACAAGATTCTATTAAGAGCTCACAAAGAGACGTTGTTGGAAAAGGATTCATATCCAAGATTACCAAATATAAGCTAGTAATGAGTTTATATAGACTACGGAGAGGGTAGAGGTGGAAAAAACAACCAATAGGGAGTGACCACCACGTGGGATAAATATAGAAAATGTAACTCCCTTGTAGGATGGTGACACTTCAGCTACCCACTCACTTTATTAACCTAAGAAAGATTAATAAAAGTGTAGGAAAAACCTTAGGAAAAGGAAATAAAAACCTACACTAACACCCCCCATAAATGTAGCTTAGGTGGGTGAAAAGTGTTGGAGCAACCAAGATCTGAATGCAACAAGATAACCTTCCACAAGTGAAATGATAAAGAACAAATGCATGTCTATCAAATAATGAGAGTGTCTAAAATCTAAAATGAGAGCCTTGCATATAAAGGCAAGGAAGATGATCTAGGAAGGTAGAACTAAATAGCTAACTACACCTCCAAATGCACAACATATGTTATCTCTTATGACAAGTGTGAGAGCATGTGTCAAGTATGCATGAGATATGTGTCTCAAAAGGTGAGTACATGTGTCTCAACCACATCAAGTGAGATAAAAAGATAAAATTCCCTAAGTGGAGACTTAACAAGTGTGAATAGGTCAACCTTGAAAGGGTAATAAGCTAACTAGTTGGATAATGAACCTATTTACACTAACACCTCCCCTTAAGTGTAATTTAAGGAGTACTGATACAATGATGATGGGTCTCAGCTACTAGTCCATGTTAGGTACCCATGTACAAATAAAATTCTCATAAATGAAGTAAAGGAGAAAATCTAGTGGAAAATAAAACTCCTCTCCAAAAGAGAAATGATACATCAAAGAATTGTACAAGTGAAGAAGAATGAGGACTCATCGTGACCCCCTAAGGAATATTTCTATCATTAATGTACAATATATGTTCCCCCCATAGGAGAGAAAAGAGACAAGTTCTATGCAACCCCCCTAGAAAATGAGAAGGAAATAACTCCATGTAAAGAAATGCTCCCTCCCAAAATTGAGATGAGAGGAGAAACCATGCAACCTCCCCTCCAAATAATCATTGTGTGTGCATACCCATTATAACACAGAATATATTGAGTATATATATTCTAAATAGTCCTTATGATATAATTTGTACCATTAATCCTTACCAAAGAATTATTCATAATATATATATATATATATATATATATATATATGGATCAGTAGATCTGGCTCAATTTAACAATTGGATCGGCAATATAAACCCAAAAAAGATAGAATAATCAGATTGAGAAAGAAGAAAATTTATTGAAATAAGAAGAAAAGAAGAAGTGTGGTAGAATACTCTTTTGTCTTTATGCAAGATTAGTGCTGGTAGATGCTTGACACTAGATGCTAAAGATGATCCACGATCATTGAACAACATTTCTCCCCTTAGGAAGAAAAAGAACCACAAAACAAGATATCTTCCCATTCTAGATAGGAATATGTAGGAAAAAGGATGAATGACTCTAGATTCTGCACATGATCCAAAGACCTAGATGATACCCATGATGGTCTTATAATGTTGGTCAAATGTTCCATTTGGAAGCTGATGTAGAATAGGATCCAAAGAAGTACATGTAGTGACAACAACATTGATGTGATTGTCATCAAATAGGAGATGAATGTCCTCAATTGTGTCTTTCAAATATGCAATGCGGAAATCTACAAAAAAGATGATATGTATGGTAGAAATGTGTCCCAATTAGGTGGATTTGGAAAACTAATATCAATTTCCTGGTGCAAGGAATCTTTGGAAGTCATAGATGAGTCAACACTAGATTTGGATGTAGCATCAGGTGATGGAGGAGATGAGATCTCAATGCAAGTTATTTGACTCAATGCTTCATCCCCAAATAATGGTGATGTTTCACAAGATGTCTGAGTGAGTCTAGATAATGTTTCTACATGTGTTGGATGATAATGATCAAGTAAAGTAATACCATGATCAAGAAGAAGTTATTTCATTTCATCAATTTTACAATGAATGTAATCTTCTATTTTATGCTTATTCTTCCACCAACATCTATACTTGATTTTCTATTTATTATGAGGATTACATACAATACTCAAATGGAAGGGATTTAGTGTGAGAGACATGACCACATTAGAAACAATGTCCAAAGTAGAAGTACAATATTACCCTTCTAAATGATTAATGATGAAAATTAGCCCCCCCTCCCAGAAAAATGCAAGAAAAATTACAAGTGTGTTAAGATTGGATGCCAAAAGTGATCATTTATAATGCATAGAAATTTTTACAATTTTTAATAAAATTAGCTATCCAAATATTAAAATTACATTTGTAGATGGATTCCTTATGATTTTCTAATATTTCTCAAAAAAAGTTTGAAAAATATTGATATCAGGGGTGAAAGTTACGCCCCATCAAAATTTAGTACAAGAAGGTACTTCAGAGGCCTAAAATGTGTAAAAAGTGCCACAATTTTAAAAAATTAATGACACCATTGTGTCAGTGATATAATCAACTTTTTTTCAACTATAAATTTGCCAAAAATACCTTTGTAGGCAAAAGTTATTGCAAAAAGAAAATATACCCCTCCTTATGGTAGTTTGAAGGGGCTGGTGGTGCCCTAGTAGCAATTTGGTGGTGGCCCGAATGAGCCTTGGTGGAGCCCAAAAATGAGACAGGGAAACCAATTCTAGGACTTGTGGGTCACAAGTGTTGTCCAGGGTGGACAAGGAGTCCACTTGGCATACTGAGTGGCTAGCTTGGAACATGAATCCAACATGGTAGATCCAGATCAAGTCGATGGATAGAGTGACCAGATTGGATGGCAAGGTGGTCGACTAGAACTGGTGTGGGTGGATTTGGAGCCTACAAGATAGGAATGCTAAACATGGATTGACCAGTGACTAGGAGAAAGATTGTTGAGCAGTTGAGAGCCCAACAGATCGTGTAGAGGATGCCAAATACATAGGGGCCAGCTGGATCTATGGGTCAATGATGGAGGTTGAGGGAAGGTGACCCAAATGGGGCTGCTAGGGCCAAATGTGGATGGAAAACCAGAGTGGACCATAAAACTAGAGAGGAAGCTCAAAATGGACCCATGTAGAGAACATGGTCAAGCCTAGAAATAAGAGCTAAGGGAAGCCAAAAGGGCTCAAAGGGGGTAAAAATGTGAGCCGATGTCTTGTTGCAAAAGTTGGAATGGATGAAAATTCAGAGCCAAGGAGTAGTTGAGTGGACCCATAACTAGGGTCATTGAGGCCAAAAATGGGGTTGAGGAGGCCTGTAAAGCCCTGTCCAACTAGACCCAAAACTACAACAACCTTGCAAAAAAGAGATCGACCAAAACTAGAAAAAAATTGTAGGGGGCTTATCATCCCTTTGAATTTTTTTTTTGCATTTTTTTACAATTTTTTTGTACAAGTATGGATATATGGTTGTATGGTCGTATGATGCATGGTATAGGGGGTAAAAAGCTTGCAAAAAATTAAAGTTATTAGAATTCACAAAATAAAAGGCTATCTTTTGTTTCTTTGATCGTCTAGACTCAACGGTGAGGTTCATTTGGCTCCATGATGCTCCAATGATAGGGCTAAGTTCTTGAGTCACCAAGATTCAGGAAGGGATGTGCAATCATGGCTCTGATACCATGTTGGAGCAACCAATATTTGAATGCAACATCAAGATAACCTTCTGCAAGTAAACCAATAAAGTACAAACACATGTTTATCAAGTAATGAGAGTGTCTAAAATGTATAATGAGAGCCTTGCATATAAAGGCAAGAAAGAGGAGGCAGGATTGAATGTCTGACTACCCCTCCAAATATGTAACACATGTTAGCTCTTATGACAAGTGTGAGAGCATGTTTCAAGTGTGCATGAGATAGGTGTCTCAAAAGGTGAGTACATGTTGTCAGGAAAGGTGTCCCAACCTTGCAATTACAAAAAGTATGATTTTTTGGTTATAAAATTGAATAAATTCAATTTCTAGGCTATAGAGTTGGTTTTTGACCAAAATAAAAATTCTAGGTTATTCAACACTGCCTATGGGGGTGCCTAGTGCATAGATCTCTTCGAGCTCTAAATTTTTAAAAAAAGGCCCAATCAACCTTCCAGACAAAAGTTATGGCCTCTAGAAGTTGGGTTTCTCATATTAGAAAATGTAAAAATGTGTTGGACATAAAAAAGAGCTATAAGGGGGAGTTACATGTGTTGATGCATGTTATGTCACATCATAAGGCATCTTTGGTTGGAGATAATGCAACCCTAAGGATTTAGGTGCCACTTTTGGGTGGGTTTATCTCATGGTTTTGTAATTACTATTTGACAGTTTCATGTATTGTATCTCCTATATATTAGGTGCTTGAGGTGGAGGTTGTGTGTAAGAGTCTTATAGATACTGAGTTGCCTCCAGATCTCTAGTTGGTGATACTCCTGTGAAAACTTTCTCTACAAGTATATTGTAATCTTGTTGAGATTTCTGAATAAGATATTGGGTTACTTTTGGAGTGTGGGATTTTTCTCTAGAAAGGGTTTTCCCCATGTAAATCATTGTGTTGTGGTATTATTGCTATTTATGTTTATTTCTATATGATTCTTGTAACTATTGTAAATATCTGAAAAGTTTTGCATAACCCTCCTCTCAAGATTAGTGTAGGAAGTTTTTTTGCTACCTTAGCTTCCTTACAATGTGTCTCAACCATATGAAGTGAGACAAAAAGGTAAAAGTCTCTATGTGGAGACTTAACAAGTGTGAATAGGTCAACCTAGAAAGGGTGATAAGATAACTAGTTGGATAATGACCCTATTTACTCGAACAAAAAGATGGGTCCTAGAAAATAAAGCCTAATAAGCTACCCAAGTACCAAGATTATCTCCCAAAGAGAATAAGCCCCCCACCCCCAAAAAAGGAATAAAAGACCCCTCCAAATAGAGAGAAACCCACCCAAAAAATAGAGAGAGAAAAGAGGACTAAGAAGTCCCCCCCAAAGTGGACACCTATTGCACCCCTAGAAAAGCTCACAAATGAAGGAACTTTCTCTAAGTGAAGGGTTTGGTGAAGATGTATGCAATCTACTCTGATGTTAGATAGTACTGAAGACCAATGATGTGCTCATGAATTAGCTCCCAAATGTAGTGAATGTGGATCTCAATGTGTTTGGTCCACTAGTGATGGACCAGATTGTGAGAGATCTGTATCACACTTTAGTTATCATAAAAGATGATTGTAGGCTTCTTGAAGTGAATGCCAAACTTAATGAGAATGTTTGAATCCCTATGGCCTCAGTGGCAACATTAACTACCCCTCGATACTTAGCTGCTATAAATGAAAGATCGATTGTTGATTGCTTCTTTCTTGACAAACAAACTAGACTAGAACCAAGTGAGAAAAAATACCCTAAAGTAGACTTGCGATCTTGTGAATCACTTTCTCAATTTGAATCTATATGTCCCACCAAGTCAATGTCCACACCTATTGCATACAAAATCCCATAATTGTGAGTTGCCTACACATAGTGGAGTACCCTCTTGGTTGCTTTCTAATACAACTCATGGGGCTCTTGCATGAACTAAGAGACCAAGCCCATGGCATATTAAAGGTCAGGCTGCATGTGAGTCAAGTATATGAGACTCCCAACTAATTAGCGATACAAAGTAGCATCCACTAATGGTGAAGAATAGTGAGCCTCAAGTTTGACCCCTAATAGAAATGGAGTCAGCGTAAGCTTAAAGTTAGCCATGCAAAATCTAGAGAGCATATCAAGAGCATACTTGGGTTGTGCAATGACGATGACTAAAGAAGATTGAGTGATCTCAATCCCTAAGAAGTAGTTTAGGAGGCCCAAGTCTGACATCAAGAAATGATCATGAAGGGTAGTTTTCATTGCCTTAATGGTGGAGGGTCACCCCACAATAATGGGTTACACTTTTTGGCCAAACTTGACACTGAAATCAACATTTTGAACTAAATCTTCAATTTCTGACACCTATAGTTGCTAAACCGTTAGAAATTTGAAGATAATGTGAACTAGTGATTTGTGAGATTTTGTTTTTAGATTCTAAATATATTTTCTTAAAAAAATTTGGAGTTAAATTGTAAATTTTTTTGCGTCTCCTTTGATAACTAGTTTTTAATAGTAAACAACATTTTTTTAAAGTGATGTGTATTCCGTAGCACATAACTTTTTTTCTAGAAAGGATAAAATTTTGATTCTTTTGAATTTATATTAGTAACACCGATATATAGGGCATACATTTGGTTTCATAATGTTTTGTTGAATATGTTTTTTTTAATTAAGTTTTGAAGTCAAACTAATTATAATTTAGACATAGGCGTATTCTGTAAAACATAACTTTTTTTGTATGTATCGAAATTTAATTTTTCTTTTTTGGTTGAAACAAGGACATGAATATCTAGGGCATATATATTTTTTAGAATTTATTTTCACTAATTTACTAATTTTCCATGTGTGTAGAACAACGAACTTGATGTTCAGTGAAAAACCTACATTCACAAGAAATAAAAAATAAATATAATAATCAAATTAAATATATTTAAAATTATACTTTTTGGGAAGTTTATAATAAGGACTACATACTTACAAAACATAAATTTTAAATGAATTCATTTGATCCCCCAAAAGGTAAATCAAAAATGGTTTTTTATTACCATTTTGATAGGCCTAGAGGAGACTCCATTATAGGTATGGTTTAAAACTAGCGAGGTTCTGTCCAAGGGGGTTTGATCAAACCCTCTTCAATTAAAATCATTTAAATGGAACCTTTCAAGGCTTAAATCATTATATTTTCTAAAAATATGTGATTTCAGCAAAAATCAGGATGTCCCAGAAAGTGTAACCCATTATTGTGGCAGCACCCTAGATGAGTAACTCCCTATGATCAACAAGTCATCAACATAGAGAACAAGGAAGGTGAGAGTATCATCCTATTGTAGAATATGAACATTTAGATCAAAATGAAATTGAATGAACCCAATTGATAGAAAGAAGGATGTAAGAAAGATAAGGTAGTAGAACAATGTCTTGGAGGAATGTTGTCCTTACCTCAGGAATTTTCATTAGTTCAAAGACTAAAAAACTGACTTTCATCTTTCTAAGTTCATCTACCACATACTAGCCCAATTTGGCTACCTCAGACCTCTTAGATGATTCTGTAGTATCATGTTGAATGATGACTTGAGGTGCAACCTTTGGGGGATCAGGGTTGTTGGAGCCCTTGGGGTTAGGAGGAACTTGATAGTTGTTAGGAGGAATAGAGGTAGTGAAGGGCCCCTTTGGCTTATTACTTCTAAGATTATATGGGGTCCTGTTATATTGGTGATAAGCTTGTAGTTCATCAACTCCTTTAGGCTGATTATCATCTTGAAAAGGGAAAACATAACTTTCCAATACCAAAGTAGTATCATACCTTTGAGTAGGCACTAGATTGTATCCCGTTGGTGGAGTGGTATCAGGTCCATCAGCATTTTGAGTTTCCCTTTGGAAAATAATAGATGCAATCTAAAAATCATGGCAGTCTAATGCTGAATGAGCATTGGTGTTATGAATCCTGCACCACGAAGACAAGACAACTTCTACCAGATTACTCGCCCTGGAGGATGGTTATTTGCATTTTGAGACTCTAAAGGTGATGGGACACTTCCATTATTTGGTCTAGTATTCCAAATCCTATTTGGCCTTTGATAGTTCTGATTCTGATTTCTTTGTTGTAGGTATGCATTTTGATTCCTGAGATGAGTTACCTCAGCTGTGAGCTTCATCATTTGTTTAGTTAATTCTCTAATGTCATCCCTGTCATCCCTATTTTTGGAAGTTGTAGATTTAGATGACTAAAGGAATGAGAGTTGAATTGGAGGTAATTCTGATATAGGAGCTCCAGGGTGAACTACCAAGGCTTGAGTTACAGCCGGTACTAGAACGGGGTTCATCACAGGTGTATGGATGACCAATTCTTGATTAATGAATTGTACTTGATTTGGCATGCCTACAGGGTCAATATGATTGATAGGGCCTAACCCTAATTGCCCTAACTTTGTATTCACCTTGATTGCCTCAGTGTAAGCTTCTGCTAAAGTCGTTATTTGGGGGGTCTTTCTTCTAACAAACATTGATGTTAACTTATCCAGTGTAGTGTAATAGATAGGTAATGCATCATCTGCAGCAATGTTGTATGGTGCTTGAAGACAACAGTAAGCCTTGTGGAATCTATTATTAAAAGTTCTTATCAGTTCACCTTCCACCCTCCAGATCTCCACAAAAGACCAATAGAGATCAACAGGAGATGTTGACATCCTAAATCAATCTAGAAATGCATCCTTAAGGACTTTCTAGGAATTAATAGAGGTTGCAGGTAGATTAGCAAACCAATAGTAGGCTTCATCATGGAGAGAATATGGAAATAGTCTACAGGCTACATCCTCAAATTGGACCTGCAACATGTACATGGTACCCTTGAATATCTTTATGTGTTCATCTGTAGTTCTCTCAGGATCATTAGGGCAGAATTTAGAATAGAACTTGTCAAGATTTTTTGGCATGTCACGATATTAGCAAATTGGATAGGAGAAGGGTTTGTAACTAACCAAGCCATGTTGATAAATTTTAATTGGACTGTAACAGGGTTCTTAGGTATGGACAATGATCTCGGAGCTCTGGGTATCCCTTGATCTCTCCTTGTTCTTCTAAACAAGGTTAAAATCAAAAGATCTTCCCCAGCGGAGCTGGATCTTGTGTGTCTCTATCTGGTCCCTAACCTATTTTATCTGGATAAGAAGGGCTGAAAATGAATATGACAATGTTGGCCCTCCTTCTAGCATCAATATGTTGATGGGTGTTTTTGCACACAACAACGCAGGTATATCTCACCTCTCTTGAAAGGAATCTAATCCTAGGAAACTTAGAAAAAGACTGCCCCAAGGTTTTTACTGTTAGGTCTTGACTTGTAGGATAACTCAATTGGATATGATTTTTTGTTCCAATCAAGGGGACTTACATGCAATATAGGGTTTTGTAGGATAGTACAATAGTAAATGTTTGTAAACCCTAAAGTGATGCAGACTACTAAGTCTGGAATTCAATTAGCTGATGATCAATACAATGCTGCTTCAACCTAAAACTACTAGATTTGTAAAGAAAATACAAAAGGATTAGGGATAGAGAGATAAGTAGTAAATCCTAAGGACAAATCACAATGAATAAGAGTGCCACAGAGAGACAAATGCCCTAAATAAACCAATTTCTGCTTGACCAGGTTAAAACCACAATGCTGTAGAAACAATGCAATCTCCAATGATAGCTAAGGATTTTCAAATCACATGCATTCATTAAACACCCAATTACTGGCGCAACTTAATCATTGTTATGTAACCGAACTTAATTCATTCAATAAGGGTTTAGACTAACCATGTAAAGTTACTTATAATTAGCAAGAAACAAATGTATGAACCAGAGCATTCATCAAATATCTAAGCATTCATTCAACACTGCAATTGTACTTTATCTAAATTTAGGATACAAATGAACCATGAAATCCAAAATTTCACAACACAATAGCACATTTCTAGCAACACCTATAAACATGCTTTGTATTAGGTCAAGATTTTAGTAGAGTCTCAACAATTCACTGTTCCAACCTTACAAAGAGAGAAAATGATTGCCCTTATATAGAGGAGTAGGCATACTGAGTTTTTCAATGAATGGTGAGGATTAAACCAACACCAAGGACTTAGATTCAATAATATTTAATTTTGGACGGTGGGCAATTACAATCCCGGAATTGACTTTGTCCTTTAGGAAAAAGACAAAATTACAATTTTATAGCTCATGAGAATAGGACAAAATAGTCACTTTTTGAGTTTTCTATCAAGACAAAACTCTTTTACAATGCATTAATTAATCAAAAAGGACATGTGGCACATTTTGTAGTGGTGGCAGCTTTGCTGGATTTGGCATTTGACTTATGCCTCTGTTGAGTCAGCCTTCTGCTGGTCGCTGTCATCAATTACCACTTTATTCCTCTCTGTTTCTTTCTTTCTATATGCCATCAGTGTCTCCAATGCTGGATTAATTTCTACAAGAGCAGGATCTTTTACAAAATCTACCTGAAACTTGAGGGTATTGATTGACTTGGACAAATTATGATAAGTTGCAAACTTTGCCCTTCTGCTCGTCTTGAACTCCTTAAACTTAGTCTACATGTCACTTGCTCTATTCAAGTCAGTGGTATTGTAGGATGAAGTGTCTCCCTGTAGCAATAAGCCCAACTGATGTTTGCACTCCTGAGGGTAAATCGGGGTAGTATAATCAAGGTATAAGCTCGTTGCAGTTCTGAGCAAATCATTGAAGCCATAAATTGCTTCCAAAAGCTGAGTCTTAGTAGACTGACCCTCACTCTTCACTCTGTCAAAAATCTCCCTTCTCAATTTCATCATTTCAAGCCAATGATCAAGCATGTGTAGCTTGTCTTGTGCCAAAATATTCTCCTCAGTAAGAACTTCCTTAAGGAGTTTGCTCATGGCCAAAACTTTGGGATGAATATGGGAGTATTAAGCATCATAATTTCTACCATCTTATATTATCTCTTCTCACTCTGCCTTTAAGGCACAAAAATCCCTATGCATCTTAGCAACTTCATCAATTATGTCATTGCCCTCCGTATATACTTCAGTTATCCATTTTCGAGCCACTGAAGAAAGCTTTCTGATGTTACCAACATCTTCTAATTCTTCCTTCGAAAGGATAGAAGGAGCTATGGTTGTCCCATCTTCTGTATGCAGAGGTTTGATTAGATATTTCACACAAGCCCAAAGTTCTTCATTCTGTTGCCTCAACTATTGCTTGGTGAGTTCGTCTTTATTCATCATGTCCATTATATTGGAGACATAATCCTTAAAATCATCTATTTCTTGTATCTTAGTGGTTGGTCCAAGGTTTATTGTAGAAATAGTATATTCTTCTGGCCTAACATCTTCCTTATTTGTTTGCTCAAGAGGCACTGCAATTTCAACCACTCTTGACCCAGAAGCATCCTTATAGATTCTACAATGTACCTTTGCTTTCTTCTGCTTCTTTGGCTTCTTGCGATGGGCAAGGAAATTGTCTAAATTCAAATTTATAACTTCGACCTGAGGTTGCTTATTTTAAAGTCTCTATTGTAACCAATCTGGTGCTGCCAAAGAATGAATAGAGGAGCCAATTTAGTCTCTTTCTTTATTCAAAGAATCTTGAATACCCACATTATATGTTCCTGTCCCTTCATTCACATTGTCCTTCCCAACAATATCTACATCTGCCTTTGGAGGAGAGCCCATCTATTCTAACTGTTTCCCAACATCCTGTTCAACTTTATCAAATGCACTATCATCCGTCTTGTCCTTAGGAGGATTGTCATCAATATTAACAATATCCACTGTGCTTAAATCTAGTAAAGGACTATTTGGAGTGTCTTCGATCTATACTTCCTCCTTGGTGACTATGTTCATCTCTACACAAACCTTCTCAATCCCTTCCAATAAAGGCACTTATGGAGATGGTGGCTTAGGAGCATCCTTAGTATCTCAGAATGGACCGAGTAAGGGTGTTGTTTATCACCATCAGTGAATCATTTGTAGTTCTAGGGAGATATACCCTAGAAAGATTTGCGAATGCCACAAAACCCAAAGAAGGTGGAATGGAGGGAGGAGGAATGGAAGAGAGGACAATGGGAGTGGAAAGGCTACGAGGTGGTAGAGAGAAGGATGGAGGGGAAAGTATGGTAGAGATAAGTGGTAAGGAAGAAATAGTGAAAGTTGTAGCAAATGAAATGGAGGAAATGGAGAAAGAGATGGACAGGGAAAGTGGAGGTGATGAAGAGATGAGAATGTCAATGGTTGATAATGAAGGAGAAGGTGGAGGTGAAGAAGACAACACAGTGGAAGAAATGGAGGTGGTAAAAGGAGACTGTGAGCTCATGACTGCAAGAGGAGAAGACATAGGAGCAGCTGGCACACTAGATGTGGTAGGAGGGACAGTGACAATAGGTAGAGGCATTGAGGTTGAGGCAGCAACAACTAGGGAATTAGGTACTATTTTGAGGCTGGGTACCCTCTTTGATACCTTAGTTTTCTTTGTTTTAGATCCCTCTACCTCTCCAATCTAAACAGGTTTCCTCTTTGATGTCCTTGTTTGTACTAGGGACACACTACCCCTCATTATTTTCTTCTTGGGTTCCTTGGGTGCCTTCCCTTTACCTTTCCTATCCACAATAGGCACATCATCTTATGTATCTTCACTATCAACCTTGTCTTCCTTAGCTGCATCTCCTGATATTGCAAGTTCTGATTCTTCTTTAGCCTCAATAGGCTCATCTTTTTCATCATCACTCTCCCTCTCTAGCTGAGGTTGAGTATATGCTAGGGCTACTCCAGTAGTAGTAAGTTGAGCCACTTGATTTCTTATCCATATTCTGTTATATCTGATAGGGTCCTTCATGATTTCCTCAAGGGAACTGTCTTTTGCTTCATCCCAATTGGGAGGTGGAATTGGTTGTCCAAACACTCTCCTCCATTTAGCTTCTTGCACCACCACTCTATCATCAGTTAATTGATCTGGCACTTGAGCAAAAACAAATTGATCAAATCTAAAGATAATCTAGAACATTTCCTTCTTCTAACTTCATGCTCATCAGGGCAATTTTCCCAAAAGTCCTCTAAATGCTTCTTGTGGAAGAGCTTCTCTCTCACATGCTTCTCTAATGTTCCAAAATGATCAAAATGTGTCCTTGATTTGTAAAAATTTAGGTGTATTTGTTGCAATTCAACATCCGAGTACTCTGCTACACTAATGGTGATACAAATAAATTGTCCTTGGCCTAAGACAATAGGGAATTTGATGGAGGCTCTGTGTAAATGATTCAACATACCATGACAAGCACATAATTGCCTTGTTAACTCCAATAAGACTATCTTATATGTAGGGTACTTAGGAAGTCTATAAGGGACTCCCTTAAATCCTTGAACCCTGAGATATGTGAATTTGGGAAATTGAATATACCATTTGCCATAGTTCTGAACTACATTGGCAACTTCAAGAGATATTCTTCTTGACATATCCCCCTGCAATATCCTAGTAATGTGCATAGTAAATGCATCATTGACTCTTTTGTAGTGCATTAGGGATTGGGCAAGTTGTAGTTGAGGATAACACTCATATACTTTTAGTTGTCCATTAGCATTGATAGCTACTCCAAGTTGTGAAAGTCCAAAATAAACAAAATTTCTGGCCAACATATAAACCACATAAGAAGGCCAGTGGAAATTCTTCACCTCATTTAAGGCCAGGAATGCCTCATGGATATTGTCACTGATTAGGCGGGCCTAGTGTATTTTCCTATCTCCTTTTAGAATCTCCTCAATATAACAAAACATCCACGGCTCAAAGATGGAGGCAGTCGGGAGTCCCATAATTTTGCTTAGTAGTGTAACTAAATCTCTGTTGTTCTCAAAATTAGCTACGCTTATTTTTGTAGACAACCCCTACGAAACTTGTCCGTTTCGTAGACTACACTCTAAGTTTACTTATCAAGACAAGTCCTCTTGGCCTTGCGCAAAGTCTTCTAACATTGTTGAAATGGCTTGTGACATTCCCCTAAGTCGATTATGCGAAAATCGTGAAAATCGACTAGGTTGTAAGCTTGTCAAAATATCAATTTTAACTATTTTGGGGTGTTAGAAATTTTTTATGTTTTCACATGCAATAGTGGTTGAATTCACTGCTCTTACATGTATGTTGTTGTTTTACATGCAATGTCAGCCACAATTACCACTTTTACATGTTTTATGTTGTTGATTAACATGCATGAGTGGCAAAAATCGCCGCCCATGCATGTTCCTTGTCATAGTTTAAGGTGTAAAGGTGGTCCTAGATACCGCTCTTGCATAAGGTACCCAGCTCATGCACGGTCGGTAGTTTTCACCGCCTTGACATGATCTTGCCAAATCTTAAACTCTAAGTGTCATTAATGGCACTCGTGGCGCCATTAATACATTGTTTTTAACCTTTTTAAAGCATTTTTGCTCATTATTCTTTTTAGTTTTCATTCTCAAACTTCTTGAATAAGCCCTTTAACCCTCTACAAAGACGATCGAACCGCGAAGCTCATGGATTGTGCAGTTTTCATGCCTAGATTTTTTCATTATTTTTGCCAGGTAGAGTGACGTTTCTCATGTTTTCGTTGTTGATTTCCTTCTTTCTATTAGGGTTTGTTCGTAATAGTGATTTTTGTTTGTGATTTGTGTAAATGTTTTTATTTGGTTTGAGTCATCGTTTTGCATGTTTGAGTTTATCTTAAAACCCTAAGTAGAGTGTTTGTGTGTCTTTCCTTCACCACTCTTTGGTCGATTAGCAACAGATTCATCGTGCCCTAGTTTTACTGCCCATTTTAAACTTAGCTTTTTTCCAAAAGTTTCCTAACGTGTATGAGCAGTCTTTATCACCGCCAATACACGTTCCTACCCTCTGATATGCAATGATGGGGGTTTTCCCCGCCTTCACGTCTCTTTTATATGTTTGGTCCTCCCTACATGTAAGGGCAGTTAAAACCGCCGCCCTTACACAAACCTTTATACATTACCTACCAATGAGTGGCCAAAACTCTCACTCTTGCATATATAACTTGGAGTTTCTAAAACACCTGCATAAGCGGTCTTTCCAACCGACTATACATCAAAGTTTTTCCTTCAACATGCATCGACGAACCTTTTCACTGCTTCTGCATGTGCCTCACATAAACTTGTTGTTTTACCCACATATGTAAGAGTGATCAAATTGACCGCCCTTACATCATGAATATTATCTTACCTCATACATGTAATGGCGGCCCTTTTCGCCGATCTTACACATGTATTGAAACCATACTTTTTCAACATGCAATAGCAATCAAATTGACCGACTTTACATGGTAAGAGAATGGTCCCTTGTGTAGGAGCGGTCATTTTGACCACCCATGCACATTTTCCTAAATTTTTTCTAACACTGGGGAAAATTTGCCTTTCAAAGCATGTTAACCCGCTTTCACCTTTTACCTCAATTTGCGTGCACTCAAGCCCTTCAATGCATATTTCCCTATTCATGATCATCAAATCGCAGTAATCCCAATTTACCCATTTTTCCCCTAACTGTGAGATCATGGATTTTTGCAGTTTTTGACATACATCTGTGGTAGACGTTGTTTCCAGTTTTCTCTTCAAAATTGATGTCAGAGCCGTCTCCATCCAAAGCTAAAATCATGAAGTACAAATACCAAGGGGTATTCCCTGTCACTTCAGTACAGTCTAATGTTGATGAAATCAGAGATACAGAGATAGGGCATGTAGATATGACAGAGTTTGTGGACAGAACTAGACAAACAAATCCTTCCAGGCACATGCAGAAGATCGTTGACAACAACATTCACTTGGTTGCCTCTTTTCCAGTTGCTACCCATAATCCTAAGTTTTTTCTTCAGGTAGCCAGTCATTATAATAGGGATGATAGGACTGTATCAGATTCCCAAGGGAATGTGATTTTGAGATTAGATGCAAAATTTCTCGACAAAATCTTCATGTGTCCTATTGAAAATATTAGACAAATTGATTTTGCTCAAGGGCAAAGAGACTATGATGAAGATGTGGAAGAAACAAGAAGATACATAAATAGTAAATGGTTGAAGATTCCTTGAAGTAATCTGACCAGATGGCCGAAGGATCTCTGATGCAGAGGTCAGGTAGAAAAAGGTTGTAGAAGTTCACTCAATGAACTTAGATCACTTCCCCCAAGAGGTTTACAACGTGGTATGTGAAGACAAAAAAAACCTACACAAGGCTATTACAGAGATTTACCTAGCCTAGGACCACTATCCAATGTCCTTTTCACAGGCTGTCCAACTCTCACCTTGAAGAGTTGCTACTCAATCCCTCCTTTCTACACAACCACCTTGGTTTGATTCACAATTTCCTACCCACACCTCTACCAACATGAACAACAACACAAATCAACATATACTAACTTATGACATGCATGAAACTGACCCAAACTCTCATTCCATTCCTCATACAACAGTGGACAGCAAGTTTTTGTATGACTGTCTTTTGATAGTGACAAGGAAGCTTCTATCATGTACCTTTATGAACAAAACTAGTGTTGATTCCCCTACTCACAATAACCTTCACATGCATCTATTGAGGACAGCACCAACAAGAGTTTCTCTGACAAAAAGGCTATAAACTATATAGGACTGTTCACCAAATGACTGTTTTGCAGCAGAGTTAAAGAGGCAACCCTTCTCTTGAGCATAAACAAAGATTTAAACCTTCAATCACCCTTCTAAAACCTCAGATGACCATCAATGCTTAATGCATACTCAACATTTGATGTGAGAGAACAACCAACTACTTATGTGCAGGCCCACACTGTATTTAAAAGGACAGAGGACAATAAATAGGAGGATGACTGTCCTATGACAGTTTTGAAGTGTCCATTTCTTCTTATCTCCTTTGAGAAGACCCCAAACTACAATTACTCCTCCAACAAAGATCACAACATCACATGTAACCATAAGGACAGATCCCTACTGTTTTGACACTCACTACAGTACTGTACTGACAGGAGAAGTACGACAGATTAACTGTCTTCAATGAAACAATGTTAGAGAGTAGGTTATCTTTGCAAACAAGGAGACATTTGACACCAGATTAGCCATTCACAGACATTCTATGATCTTCATTGCTTGGTGCAAGAATGAAACACAAAAATTAAAGTGTTTACCCTCCATCAGCCCTACAGACCGTACTGTACCCACGTGCAAGACAGCAGGCTATTTTTTTCTGTCAGCATTTGATGTTTGCCTTCTAAAGAATGGTTTAGGTTGGAAATAGGAAAAGAGGTGAAACCAGATCCCTTGTCTGAGTAGTAGGGCTCTTGTGCAGACCTGTATCCTCCCCAAAACACAAAGAACAACTCCAATCTATCACACCTATGACTGTTTTCTTCCTATAGCTGCTGTCCACTGTTTATTTCTCAACTAGTCACTGTTTTGACTAGCTAGAAGCATGCCAAACATCTAGAGAAGGAGTCTTCCACCTACATAACATGGAAAAGAGAAAAATCTAATCTAATCTTCCCCATCCTACTGAAAATGGTTGAATTCTCAGAGGATGGAGAAAGAATTCACCATTTCTTGTCACAAACCCTAGCTAAGAGGGTTTTAGAACAGCTTATGTAAACTAGATTATTTCTCCCTTCAAATAAAATGTCAAGAACTCCAAATATATGTAAATGAAAGCTACTTTGTAGTATTAACAGATTTTAAACATTTCAACTCACAAGGAATCCGTACAAAGCCATACAAAGAGCTGTTTCTAATAAAAAATGCAGAAAACTATTTTTTCTCCTTAAAAAAACTCATTTTCATATCTTTTTGGCATGTTTACAAACTCCAGTATTATAGGAACTTTCCCAATGGTTGCTCTTCCTTCTCAGTCCGTACAACTACCTAGGAAGGCAGAAAATCAAAGGAAAAGGCAATTTTTTTCATAAAGAATAAGTTTCTAAAGAAAACTCCAAATTTCAAAATATAACTCCTAGAAAATAGGCCTAGGATAACTCCAAAATTAGACTAGTCAAACAAATGACTAAGTCTTTATTTCAACACAACAAAATGGCTTTTAAAGCCTTAGAGGTAAATAACTAACATGAAAAATTAACTAGAAAACAACACAAAACTGAGCTCCTGCATCAATCTCCTAAGGAGTGACTTTGTTGAGGAGGTCTATGACTTGATCACACTTTTGAGTTGTATCAGAGGACTCCCTTCTTCCTCCAAGTTTCAGGAATGGATGTACACATACATCAAGGTGATTCTTTGGGGTACACAAAAAATATTCTGGGGAGAACAGATTAGTAATGCTTTGCATGAGCAGTTGGTGAAAGTCAATGGTACTTTCAAATTTTACATGACTTCATATCTTGTGTATGCTTCTGCAAGCATGAGGAGTTTTCCTGGTCTTACTCAGGTTGGTGATAGGAGGTTGGTTCCCATGTATGAGTATTATCCTCAAATCACTCTAAAAGGATCAATCCGTCATTTCTGTAGGGTTAATGATGCTTTCTTTTTAGTGTTTATGTGCTTATGGGACAATGAGCTTGTTCAGAAGAGGGTTTCAGATGAAGCTTGGGAAGTTGTAAATTCTTTTGGCTGCTTGTTCTTACAGTTTCCTACTTTCACATATCTCAGAGTAGGGTATTATCCTGGTTACCCTTATATACTTCCATGATACCCCAGTGATAGGATTGTTCTCATGGAATTATGTAGGCAACTAATTGTGGTACATAATAAACAAATAGAGTTGAAAAAGTTAGGGATTAAGTTTCCTGTAGAAATTGGAAGGTACTCAGTCCAGTCATCTACCAAGGCAAAAAAAGTTGATTTTGAGATACAACTAGTCACAATGAAAACTTTCAAGAAAAGGGACCGTTTTGACTTTAGGAGGGTACAAGATAAAATCAAAAGAAAGTCAACTTTCCATATGCCAATGGAGGAAGATATTTGGGCTGACCTCAGGACACAAAATGAGATCAGGAAGTTAGACTTTTGAAGACTTCATTTGAGTCAGATAGAAGAGATGGGCCTTGTGGATATTCTAGATGGAATGGAAGATGATGGGGATGTTCTTGATCCCAAATATAATACTGAAAATGTTGAAGCCTCACCTCTTCTAGAGGTCAAATGGTCAGTCAAAGAGGAGACTTCTATAAGGAGAAGATTTCAACCAATCTTGGCTAACACAGACATATGGTTGGAAAGCAAAGGGATCAGCTTGAAAGAATTTCTTACATGGTCAGAGACTGAAGTTCAGGAGCAAACAAGTAAGAAAGTGGAAAATAGAACCAAGAACAAGAGTGACATTCCTTTTTCTTCCAAAACACGTAAGCCAAAAATCAAGTTTGTATCTAAGGGAGGGAAGATGAAGGAGGTTGTAGGGACCTCTAATGTTACTGAATCTAGTATTGAAGATACTAATGTTGAGCATATGGAGGTTGAGGATGTTGAAATTGAACAACAATATATTGAGAAATCTAAGGATGCCTAGCAAGCAGAAATGTCTGAAAAGCCTGATGAGGAAGATGAAACAGAACAAGGTAATAATGAGAATGTAGAACAGGAATAACTTGATGATTCACAACTTCCCCACAGAAGGACCTTCCATCAGAATCCCAAGTTTCTAAATTTCAGCTTCATGTTCCTATTTTTAGTGTTTTTCCTATAGTTTCAAATACTTCTATTTCTCCTATTTTGGTTGTTTCCTCTGATAATACTCCCCCTTCATTAAGAACGAGTTTTGGAACAATGTTCAATTCATCTAGGTCCATTCCTAGTTTGTCTTCCCCATCTTTTGATATCGGTGAACAAACTGTCTTAGAACATTTTCTAGATAGTTCTAAAAAGGTTGTTGATACTACTACTATTTTTACTCCTACTAGTCCCATTGTTACAATAACAGGAATAAGAATGGATCCGACAAAGCAAGTGATTGATTCTTCTCCTAATGTGGGTGCTTCTATACTTCCTCCTTGGTTGTCTGCATATACCCCAAAGAAGAAAAAGCAAGCAATTTCACCAGATGAAATTGATATAGAGAAGCTGTTACCTTTGAAGTCAAAAACTTTGAAGAAAAAGCCTAAGACTATTTCTAGGCTTATCAATGAAAAAGGAATCAGATATGTAGAAATTGCCAAGCCACCAGAAGATGTTACTATTGACAATTTTGATATGAATGATTATGTTGTCTCAAGAGTTGAGCTAGGTAAGCTAACTCATGAAGGTATTAAGGCATATTTTCAAACTACTGCTAGCACCTTGCTTGAGAAATATGATGAGGTTAAGAAAGAGAAAGAGCAATATAAAGCTAAATTAGAACAACTTGCCGCTGTTCTTCAAAAAATAGTGAAGTAATCTGAGTAGTTGGTGATATTGTGGAGCGGTTGCTAGCATAGGGAAGGATTCTATTGAAAACTACTATAGAAAGAAAATAAAAGATGGATAAAGTAAAAGCTAAGCTTGATAATCTTATTGACTTACTTTCTCAAGAATTACAAGATCAAGAAGAAAGCTTAGAGGAGTAGACAGAGATGAAGAAGATTAAGATAAAGAATCTGATTCCCACTGGGGTCATCTCAAATCAGGAATCATATCTTAAGACTAAGGAGTCTCTTGTTCATCGTATCAATATAATAAAAGGCTTACTTGATAACTTATGCCAAGCTCGTGAAAACAGTGAAGACAACAATGTCATGCTTCTACATAGGTTGGAAGAACTCCCATGCACTCTCACAGGTGAAGGTCATAAGTTCCTTTCAGTAGATGAAATGATAAGCTCCGTTGAAAAGATGGTTCAACAGAAATTTGAAGATGAAGTGCCCTCAGTACTTTCTATGGACAACCTTTATGATCAACATTCAACTTTTGAAAACCTGAAGGACAACCTTGACAAGCATGAAAAGGTGATAAAGGCAGTGAAAGATGCAGTTCTCCGGGCCCACACTATCTCAGAGAATATGACAAAGCTAGATGCATGTGAAATGGCAGCTATACAGGCCATGTATTAGAACTTTCTAAAGACGAATGATGAAGGAAGCTGAAGTTCCTTTTTGATACCTTAGTTTATTTTCATTCTTGTATATGTAATTTGAATGTTGTTATGGACATATTCATATGTAATTTTCCAAAATGTAATTACATGTGAAACAAAGGAAGTTCCAAGTCAAATAGGACTCTTTTGTTTGAATAAGTCAAAGTAGTTGTAAATTTCCTATTTTTGCTCTAGGCTTCTCTCTATAAATAAAGAGGGCCTCTATTTTATTTTTTATCTTTTAGTTATTGAAGCGAAACTCTGCCAAATTGAAGAGCATTTTGAGATTTGTGTTCAAATTGTAAATCATATTTTATCAAGTGAATAGAAAAGCAAGCGATCGTTCAATAAGTGTTACTGATTCTACAAAAATGGCCTCGGGAGTTACTGATTCTGAATTTAGAGTGATTTTTCTCACCACTGCTGTCAACTGTTCAACCATTGCTTTGTAATGATCTTTCATTTCTTTCTCTTTGTCAAATTTCTGAATCAGAATATCCATGGCTGACTGCATATCAGTCTTTGCACTTTCATGAGTTATTTTGCCTAACTCAACTCTAGAGATAGAGTAATCATTCATATTAAAATTTTCCATGGTTGCATCCTACGGGGGTCTTGCAATCTCGATAAATTTGTGTCCCTTATCCTTGAGCATTCTTGAAAGAATCTTTGGCTTCTTTGGGGTCTTGGCTTTTGCAGGCACTAGCTTGCTAAAATCAAAGTCATCTGGGGAGATGGCTTGTTTCTTCCTTTTTGGTGTATAAGCTGACAACCATGGTGGAAGCACAGAAGTACTCACATTAGGGTCTATTCCCATTGTTGGTGTCACCAGAACTGCACTTGCACTGGAGGTGGAAACAATAGGTGGAGTGTTAGTAAAAACTACACCTATTACATTCACATTGGAAATCTATTCAGTATTCATTACAAAGTGATCAAATATAGAAGTATCCCCAATATCAAAAGATGAAGAGGACAAGCTACGAATAGATTCTGAGGAATGAAGAACATCTTCAAAAGTATTTTGAGGATTGTCAAAAATTGTTTTGGAAGGTGAGGGAGATTCGAAAGAGGGAATATCAATGGGGGAAGCAGACAAAGGAATTGGAATAGGTGTGTCAGGCAAAGGAGAGGAGACTCCCGTTTCATGTTGTACATTCTCCAGTGGAGACAAAACTTCCTCTTCTTGTTGATCTGTAGGTCTGTCTTCAACCTCCATTTCTTCAGTAGCTGGCTCTTCAATGTTTTGTTTCTCAATTTCCATATCTTCTATCTCAGACTCCTTCTTCATCACAAATTTGATCCTAGGCTTATGTGGCTTGGAAGAAGAGGGAACATCACTCTTGTTCTTCGTCCTGTTCTCCACCTTTTTACCTGTTTGCTCTTGGATCTCAGTCTTTGATCCTGTAAGGAATTATTTCAAAGCAATTCCCTTATTTGCTAGCCAGTTATTGGTGTTTGCCAATATAGGCTCAAATCTTTTCCTCAGAGAGGTCAACTCTTTTTGAGACTATTGGATTGGAGGGAGAGGAGAGCTAGCAACCTGTTCAGTGTTATATTTGTCATCGATCAACTCTCCATCATCCACTAGGTCTTCAGGAATATTAGCAAGTCCCAGATATTCAATCTACTCAAGAGATAACCTGCTATAATCCAACTTTCTGATATCTTCTTTTGTTCTCAAATCCACCCAAACATCCTCAACCATAGGTTCGTGGAATTGGTTTTCCTCTTGATCTTATCCTTCACACCTCTGTAGTCAAACTTTAGCCTTCATTTGAATTATTTCATGGTTACAAGCTGCATCTTGGTTTCCATGGCCCTAGCCTTTGCAGTAGTTAATACTGAAAACCTGCCAATTTCAACTGGAAACCTGAAACTGGGCTTCTTGAGCTCCATTTATTTATTATGCACAATGATCATTTGTCTACATAATTCCATTAAGACAAGTTTGTCTGAGGGAAACCTTGGTAACATATAGGGATGACCTTGGAAAAATCCAACCCTTAGATATGAGAAAGAAGGAAATTGTAAGAACATGATCCAAAATCATTCACCACTGTCCAAGCTTCATCTAAAACTCTTCTTTGTTCTAGCTGAGGGTCAAAAAGACACAAGAACACAGTGAAGAAAGCATCATTTACCCTCCTGAAGTGGTGGATAGAGCCCTTCAATGTCAATTGAGAATAATATTGATATACAGAATTACTCTCCTATCTCCTTCAGATGTCAAGCCTAGAAAGATTCTCATGGAGGCCGCTATGTACACCAGGTAAGAAGTCATGTAAAATTTGAAGGTAGTGGATACCTTTGTCAATTGCTCATGCAGAGCATTGCTGATTTTCTCACCCCAGAAGATGGTTTGTTTACCTTGGAGTATTACCTTGATGAAAGGATACATCCACTCATGAAAAAGTGAGGAAGAGGCCAATCCCCTTATCCACTTGAGAAGAGTTATCAGATCACCAACTTCTTCTATAAAGTCACTTCTAGGAAAACTCCTTGGCCATCTAGACAATTTTGACCATGGAGTTTTGAGCCACTTAGTATTGATTTTCTTCTTAGCCTTCTCAGGATTTTTATCATACTCTTTTTGTGCTTCAGCAAAATCTAGCTTTATCACTTTTGTAGCAGGAGGGCACATAAAAACTTTATCAATGAATTTAGGATCTAATCTGATTATAACATTGCCACTTGCATCCATCACAACCCTAGTATCTCTATTATAAAACTGAGCACACTGAAGAACAAACTCTGTGTTATGGGCTGCCACCGAGAAAGACGACACCAAATGAATGTTACTGTCAATAATCTTCTTCATTGCAGAGCTAGGATTATTTGACTTTTTTCTTTCCATAAATTCAGCCATGTCCACATGGCCAATCTCTGTATCCCTAATGGCATCGACATTAAAAGTAACCGAGGTGATTGGAAAAACACCTTGATACTTATACTTCATCGCTTTCAACTTCTTCAAAGACAACTCAGTCATCTAAACAAGCTATCACCAGAAGGATATCGATGAAGAGAGAAGATCCGTAGAAGAAACTGCAACAAAAAGTCATGATCATGCAATTAGGGGAAATACTGGTAATCTAGGAAAATTACATGTCGATGATCACAACTATGGAGATATGCTTGAAAGGGGCTAGAGTGCGAGCAGGACAAAAATAGAGGAAAGCGGGCTTGGAAAATAAAAATTGAAAATATCCCAGAGTTAGAAAAATTTGAGAGAATGTGTGCATGGGCGGCAAAATTTGCCGCCCTTGCATGTAAGGGATAATTTGCAAGTGTATCGGCGGTTAAATTTGCCACTTTTGCATGTTTGGAGAATTGAAAGTTTATTATGTTTGAGTGGCAAAAAATGCCGACACTGCATGAGATAGGGGAAATCGTAAGTGTTCGAGCGGCAAATTATGCCAAAATTGCAAGTTGGTATTTCAAGGTTTTCTTCGTGTAAGGGCGGCGAATTTCGCCGCCCATACACTTGCATTTGGATACATCTTTAAATGCATAAGCGCAAATTCTGCCGACTTCGCATTTGTTCACAAGCTTATGGAAGGTGTCAATCGACAAATATAGCCGTCATTGCATTTAACCCATACATAACAAAAACATGTCAGAGAGGCAATTATCACTGATATCGCATGTTTATGTTTCAAGATTTTCAATGAACATAGTTTTAAGAGGTAAAACTTGCCGTGTGGGCATGCAGAAATTAACTCCTCATAAGATGAAAAATCTACAAATCCTTACGGTAAAACATCGACCAGAGGGAATTTGAACAAAAACTAGGGTTTTTACAAACAACTCGAAAAGAAGGAAGATGCAAAACTTACGATTTGCTTTGAACCACATACGAACAATAAAAATCTTAACGGACATGAACAAACACTATAAAGAACAAGAAAATGGAAACCATAGAAGGAAACAATAATGAAAACACTAGTTTAAAGGTTTACCTATTAAAAAGGGAGAAACCCTAAGTGCGACGATGGCAACTTGAAATCCGTTTGGATCCAAAATCGGCGCGGTTGAGTGATTTGAAGAAGGTGACGCAAGCAGTTTGAGGAGGCTTAGAGAAAGAGGAATAAAGAAATAGAACAAATTTACCCATTAAAAAGGGTTAAAAAGAATGCTCTTAATGCTTAACACGCATGGCCATTAATGCCACTAAAGTTTGAGATCTTGAAGATCTCGCTCGGGTGGTAAAAATTGCCGACCCGACGTGTTAACCGAAATGCAACGGCGGTAAAAATTGCTGACTTTGCATTTTCTTTTTAGCAAGGAACATGTAACAGTGGCAAAAAGTGCCGCTCGGGCATGTGTAAATGAAAAACTATGTAAAAGCGGCGAAAATTGCTGACACAACACAAGCAAACAAAAAGATATGCAATAGCGACAAATTTTGCTGACTTTGCATATACAGTTTCAAAATTTCACTAACACCCCCAAATTGATCAAAATTGATATTTTGATCAGTTTACAACTTAATCAATTTGCACAATCTTTGAGGAATCCATTCAAGGGAATGTCACAAACCAGTTGAGGATGCCATATGACTTCGCACAAGACCAAGAGAATCTTGTCTTGATTTGCAAACTTAGAGTGTAGATCACGAAACGAACAAGTTTCGTAGGGGTTGTTTACAAAAATGAGCGTAGCTGATTTTGAGAACAACATATATATATCCAAATTAACTTTTTTTTTGTTGAATCAAGAACATCAATAAGTAGTGCACAAATATTTTTATAAATTTTTCTCTAGTTTTCTATTTTTCCATGTGTGGAATAGAGACCTTGATGTTAAGTGAAAAACCTATGTTCACTACAAAATAAAAAATAAATATAATAATTAAATTAAATATTTTCAAAATTATACCTTTTGGAAAGCTTATTCTGAGGGCTACGATCCTACAAAATTTCATGTCTCAGTGACTAAGTTTGATGGTCCAACCCAAGCTTTGAAAGAGAAGTTTATGCAAAGAAAAAAGTTAGAAGAAAAAGGTCATGAAAAGGACCTTAATTCAAAGGTCCTTTGCCTTTTTGAATGTGAAAATATTAAAAAATAATAAAAAATACATTCGAATGAAGGTCCTTACATTCATTTGAAGGCACCTTCACTCAAAGGTGTTTTACATTTTTTGTTTCCTTGGGCTTATTTTTTTGCCCTGTCCCACAATTGTGACACACTATTGTGGGAGTACCCACTAGTATGGTAAAAATAAAGTATAAGGATGCATGTAAAGTAGGAAGACACAAGGAAGATTGAGAAATCAATGTGATAGGCATGAGAAAGCATAAGAATAAGTAAGGCATGCAAGGACCTAGCAGTAATTAAGGGGGGATTAAACAAGAATAAAAGAAAACATGTTAAATAATAAGAAAGGAAAATGTCCCCCAAGTGGGGAAAGGCAAAGTATGAAATATGATATGTGAAGGAGCCACGAACTAGTCATAAGAAAAAGGCCAAAGTATGTAAACACAAAATATAGGTATGTAGGTACATAGTCTATAAGGAATCTTATGAATGTGCAAACAAATCTAGGAGGATTATCTATATCATCCTCATTGCAAAATGTATGATTATAAGGTTAATGGATTCTTGTGTTTTATTCTTCATGATTTGCTTCTTGTATCACATGTGTCTCATGTTGATAATCCTTTATAAACACATTAGCAATTGGTTTCACATTAGGTGTTTTTTCTTTTATTTCATGTGTAACCTTAATATGGGGTTTGTTGTGGTGAAAATGACCAATTTCTTGATGTACAATATTTTCTTTTATATGATTTGTGGGATCATGAGTATTCCAAATATTTATATTCCCTATATATATAAGATATTGAACTTTATGTTTGAATGTCATTCATCTATCTAAAGCGTTTCCATGTGTGAGATGATAATAATAAAATTACTTGGCCCTTTTTGGTGCAACCTTAGAGTTAACCATAGGTTTGACAAGAGGTAAGGTAATGAGATTGTGTTACACTTGAGTTGTTCTAATATAATATGTGGAGGCTCTTCCAATGTAGTGAATTCTCTAAATGGATCTAGTTTAAAATTTACATTATGATCATCATGAATATCATCAATTACATCCTCACTGCTCTCATTTTATGAATCGGACAATGATGCTAACTTATACAAAAGGGTTGAAGTGCTATAAATACATTGATATAAAAGAAGATCTTCTAATAAGGCGCAATATAAATCTAAAAATGAGTGATGAACATGTGGTACACTTGGCTCTCAAAGATTGAAAGTAAACCATATTTAAATATATGTTAAATCTCATCATCTCATAATGGAGACATCCAACTAGTAACCAAATCTTTAAATCTAAGAATATAATCCTTATTTGGTTACTCTTCCTTTGTTTTTATTGCATGAGTTGCATGATGGATGTGTTAGGATCAATATTGTAATGAACATGTTTTATTAAAGCATTAGTCAAATCCTTGAAAGGAATCGATAGATGCATGGGACAAGGAATAAAACAATGTAAATGCATGACCACTCAAGCTTGATGTGAACACCTTAGTGAGAAATTGATCCTCATGAAAATAAGGGAGGTAAATTACTTGGTAGTATTGCAAATATCATAATGAGATGCCTCTACCATCATACTTTGTAAAACATGTGGTGCCAAAATCAACTTGGTGAAGGATAAATCAAAATGTCATGTGCCAAGTTATTGTGCAATATTTTGGTAATATCATCTTGTGGTTGAAATATTTGTGTTTAAGTATTAACATATTACTCTAAATGGTCAACCCTAGTAATGAGGTAGTTCACATAAGGTGAAATATCATGCTCAACATGTCCCATATTCATATGTGTATGCATGTCATGTGTAGTAGTGGTGGAGGATGTGAAAGATGTATTATCAACTAATGACACATTATTCTCACATATACCAAGTAAAAACTGTAAATATCCTCATGTTTATGTTCATCATTAGGTATGTATAAATCACATGTTTGTTCAATAGAGGGTGTAAAAGAATGTACTCCATAGTCACTAATAGATACATTCAAAGAAATCATGAGAGGTTCCACCTATGAGTCTCTATCAAAAAGTTATATATTATCACAATGTATTTATAAGTCAATGGGATCAACTAAGGAAAGGCCATTAGAGTGAGAATGATGAAAGTCATGAGTAAAATATGGTCTATGACCCATAATAAAGTGATCTATGGAATCAAATCAAAGTATCATGAAATGAAGTAAACCACTATTTATCTATAACAATCAATGTATCATGTAAGGCATGTATCAAAGTATAATAATCATATATAGAAGCACAATATGAAGATAAGAATGATCTAGCATGTAATTTTGCATGTTCAATTGGACGACTAAATGGATCTAAGAGAATGTTGATCATAAATCACATCATCATGAAAAAAAGAGTCATGAACCTCATCATTAGAAGATAAAGAAGTATCACTATGCTCATCACTAAACATATCATCAATATACCATGAGCCATAAGATAGAGAAGAGGGATCATTATGAATTACATGGAGGCTAATGACCTCATGTAATGGTGGACAAGGCATATCACTAGTGATAGAAGAAGTACAAGCATCATAAATCTCATCACTGGGATAATCATCATAAATAGGTAATCCAAAGTCAACATGTATATCACTAAGAATAGGTGAAGGAACATCAAAATCATATTTAGGTAGAGGTAAGACATGTGTATCTACATCACTAGAATCCTCAAGAAAAGGTGTATGAAGAGATGCGTATGGAGGAGAATCTAAATATGCTAAAGAAAAGCTATCATGAGATGGAGAATGAATATACTTCTAGGTATATCATCATCATGTTCATGTACACCACTATCAATAACCATAGAAGTAGAAGCAACATGAGGATCATGGAAAAATGAAGCAAGTGTATGTAAGAGGAAAGTAAAAGTATTGACCAACTCTACGAAGGAGGAAAATACATGATGAAACAACACCTTCATAGAAAATACATGCCTACCCATAGGATAAAAACACGAGTGCATGAAGGATGGAAGTATAAAGTATCACAAAAGATAGGAACATGTCAAAATCATAAATGGAGGCATGTAAATCAACTAAGGAAAATTATCTAAGAAGAGCTGTAATGATCGATTATCCAAGGGTAGGAGGGCAACATCAAATCTAGGTGTCTCACTATGTATGCCCAAACCCTGATCAAAGTATGATAAGCATATGTGAACAAATATAAATCTAGACCCTAGGGAGCTTTAAATTGAATCATAAAATTAGAATTATATTAGATCTAAAAAATATAATGATGAATGAATATATAACCCTAAGGTCAAACCCTAGGGGGTGTAAGAGCAGAAGAATTCATAAAAAAAAAATGTAAAGGAAAGTACACTCATTCCTAAATGAGTTACCTAGGCTAATTAATTCATGCTAATAATAAACACAAATTAACCTAGGTAGTAGTGCTAGGTAGATAAATCAAAATAATTGAATGTTAATTTAGGAAATTAAATGCAAAGAATAAAGGTACTTATTTGTAGGAATGAAAATGAAGAATTTAGCTTGATACAAAGTAGAATTCCACTTGCCTCAAGACTAATAAGGAATTCTTTTTGTTTGGAAATCTCCTTGGGACTAGACCAATCTTTTAAATATTTGTAGATCAAATCCATGCCACCCAAGATCGATCTTACCCATTGTGGTAATAACCTAACATGTGAAATTGATTTGTACCTTGTGGGAATTAATCTAATGATAGCGGGCAAATGTGACACATGTTTCATTGTGATCTTTGCTCTTTGCTAACTATCAAGGATTGACAATATTTAAAATACCTTGGGAAAATCACCAAATCACAAGGGCTAAGTTCTCCTAGGCCAACTTCCTTGATTGGATTGAGTTTATGGTCATGGAAATGATCAAGGATAACATTCTTTAGTCATGCAAATGTCCTAGAATGACTTGATAAATAATTAGGTTGATTTTTCTCCAAAGTGAAGTGCTCCTAGAATGATTCTTCTCTTCAATGCATAAGATTTTTGAAAGATAATTAGATGTCCATTGATGTCCAAATGAATTCCTTTAAATACCAAGACATGATGAATCATTACACAAGTGGGTACTAAGTTCACTCCCAATGACTATGAGGAAAGGGTGGGACTCAATTATTTGAGGTGGGTAAGTGCAGGAAGATGGGGGGCCAAAAAGGGGTCTTAAGTGGCCACTTTTTTTCTGAAATCAGGAAATACTGGCCTTGGATGAGAAATTGAGCATAGTTACACTCAAAATTTGGAGATGCAACCAAAACAATGTTTGTAGTGCTCCGAGTCTACTTTCTAAACTACTATTTTGTTTTGAAAATGGCATAGATTAAGGGGTTCAAAAGAGGGAGCCACAGAAATTGGTGTTGCTTCTGTCAAAAAAACATAACATAGCATGTTTTGTGGCTCCCTCAAAAGGTCAACTTTTTTTTGGTATTTTAAAAATCACTTTAGTGAGATATTAGATAATAGCATGTAGTTTATGCCCGATTTTTTTGATAATTTTTTGATGAATATTTGAGTTTTTACTAAATTTCAAAGTGGACACATCCTAAAAAATAGAATTTTAGCCGTGCTACCCCTATAAATTTTGAAAACTAATTGAAAATCATTTTTTTTATTTTTTTAATATTTGTAGAATGGAGTCTAGTTTCTAAATATGTAATTTTTTTGAAATTTGAATGAATAGTTATTTTACAATGAAAAGAAGACCAAACAATGGTTTTTGCCTAAAAACAGACACACAAACAAAAGAAATTAAAGATGAAAGGCTTAACATTGTTAAAATGTGAAAAAAATCACATCATCAAATAGCTAAGAGAAAGCCTAACATTACCCATGTGTTTAATTTGTTTGACCTTGAAACACGTGCAAATCTGAGGGTTAGCACGAACAAAATTATGTGAAATTTTGAAGAATATAGAAAAACACGTCTGTGACTGTTTATAAGGCACTCCAAGCCTTTGGGTTGGAAATCCAAAGCAAATCCCAAGCCCAAGGCTTGGGATTCCCAAAGCAAGAAATAACGTGCTCGCGTTATGTTTTGCCTTGCATTTTTCTTTCCCGCAAGTCTGTTGTTTGTCATGTTTGACATAACGCGAGCGCGTTATAACGCGCTCGCGTTATGTTCCCCTCAATTTTTTTTTACGTTCAAGGCTATTAATCATGAGGGTTAAGGGATAAGGGATAGAGTTGGAGGGTTTAGGGACAAGGGATTAGCATTTAAGGTATAGTATCGAGCCCGTTGAGGGTCTAGGAATAGGGATAGCGTTTAGGGTTTAGGGATGAGGGATGACAGATTAGGGTTGAGGGTTTAGGGTTTAGGGATAGGGTTGAGGGTCGAGGGATCAGAGCTAAGGGTTGAGGGATTAGGGTTTGACATTAAGGGTTGAGGGTTGAGGTTCAAGGGTCAAGGGTTTAGGGATAGGGTTTAGGGTCGAGGGATTAGGGTTAAAGTAGAGTGTGGAGGGTGTAAGGATTAGGGATAGGGTTGGAGGGTTTAGGGATAAGGGATTAGGGTTTAAGGTATAGTATCGAGTTTGTTGAGGGTTTAGGAATAGGGATAGCATTTAGGGTTTAGGGATGAGGGATTAGAGTTGAGGGATGATGGATTAGGGTTGAGGGTTGAGGGATTAGGGTTTAGGGATAAGGTTTAGGGTTGAGGGTTGAGGGATTAGGGTTTAAGGTATAGTGTTGAGGGTTGAGGGTTGAGGGTTGAGGATTAGGGTTTAGGGTTGACGGATTAGTATTTAATGTCGAGGTTAGGGTTAGAGTGTCGAGGGTAGAGGGATTAGGGATAGGGTTTAGGGTTGAAGGTTTAAGGATTGAGGGTTGAGGCCGTAGGGATGAGGGTTTAAGGCTTAAGATATAGTGTCAAGTGTTGAGGGTGTAGGGATAGGGTTTATGTTTTAAGGGTTAAGGGTTGAGGGATAGGGATTAGGGTTTAAGCTATAGTGTTGAGGGTCGAGGGATCAGAGTTAAGGGTTGAGGGATTAGGGTTTGACGTTGAGGGTTGAAGGTTGAGGTTCGAGGGTCAAGGGTTTAGGGATAGGGTTGAGGGTCGAGGAATTAGGGTTAAAGTAGAGTGTGGAGGGTATAAGGATTAGGGATAGGGTTGGAGGGTTTAGGGATAAGGGATTAGGGTTTAAGGTATAGTATCGATTCTGTTGAGGGTGTAGGAATAGGGATAGCATTTAGGGTTTAGGGATGAGGGATTAGAGTTGAGGGATGACAGATTAGGGTTGAGGGTTGAGGGATTAGGGTTTAGGGATAAGGTTTAGGGTTGAGGGCTGAGGTATTAGGGTTTAAGGTATAGTGTTGAGTGTTTAGGGATAGGGTTTAGGGTTGAGGGATTAGAGTGAAGGGTTGAGGGATTAGGATTTGACATTGAGGGTTGAGGGTTTAGGGTTAGGATTGAGAGATGAGGGATCAGAGTTAAGGGTTAAGGGATTAGGGTTTGACATCGAGGGTTGAGGGTTGAGGTTCGAGGGTCAAGGGTTTAGGGATAGGGTTGAGGTTGAAGGGATTAGGGTTAAAGTAGAGTGTGGAGGGTGTAAGGATTAGGGATAGGGTTGGAGGATTTAGGGATAAGGGATTAGAGTTTAAGGTATAGTATCGAGTCTATTGAGGGTTTAGGAATAGGGATAGCATTTAGGGTTTAGGGATGAGGGATTAGAGTTGAGGGATGAGGGATTAGGGTTGAGGGTTGAGGGATTAGGGTTTAAGGTATAGTGTTGAGGGTTGATGGTTTAGGGATAGGGTTTAGGTTTGAGGGATTAGGGTTTAGGGTTGATGAATTAGGGTTTAATGTTGAGAGTTGAGGGTTGAGGGTTGAGGGTTGAGGTTGAGGGATAGGGTTAATGGTCAAGGGATTAGGGTTAAATAAGAGTGTCGAGGGTAGAGGGATTAGGGTTTAAGGTATAGTATCGAGCCTGTTGAGGGTCTAGGAATAGGGATAGCATTTAGGGTTTAGGAATGAGGGATTAGAGTTGAGGGATGACGGATGACAGATTAGGGTTGAGGGTTGAGGGATTAGGGTTTAGGGACAAGGTTTAGGGTTAGGGTTGAGGGATTAGGGTTTAAGGTATAGTGTTGAGGGTTTAGGGATAGGGTTTAGGGTTGAGGGATTAGAGTGAAGGGTTGAGGGATTAGAATTTGACGTTGAGGGTTTAGGGTTTAGGGATAGGGTTGAAGGTCGAGGGATCAGAGTTAAGGGTTGAGGGATTAGGGTTTGATGTTGAGGGTTGAGGGTTGAGGTTCGAGGGTCAAGGGTTTAGGGATAGGGTTGAGGGTTGAGGAATTAGGGTTAAAGTAGAGTGTGGAGGGTATAAGGATTAGGGATAGAGTTGGAGGGTTTAGGGATAAGGGATTAGAGTTTAAGGTATAGTATCGAGTCTGTTGAGGGTTTAGGAATAGGGATAACATTTAGGGTTTAGGGATGAGGGATTAGAGTTGAGGGATGATGGATTAGGGTTGAGGGTTGAGGGATTAGGGTTTAGGGATAAGGTTTAGGGTTGAGGGATTAGGGTTTAAGGTATAATGTCAAGGGTTGAGGGTTTAGGATAAGGGTTTAGGGTTGACGGATTATCATTTAATGTCGAGGTTAGGGTTAGAGTGTCGAGGGTAGAGGGATTAGGGATAGGGTTTAGGGTTGAAGGTTTAAGGATTGAGGGTTGAGGCTTTAGGGATGAGGCTTTAGGGTTGATGGTTTAGGGATAGGGTTTAGGTTTGAGGGATTAGGGTTTAGGGTTGATGAATTAGGGTTTAATGTTGAGAGTTGAGGGTTGAGGGTTGAGGGTTGAGAGTTGAGGTTGAGGGATAGGGTTAATGGTCAAGGGATTAGGGTTAAATAAGAGTGTCGAGGGTAGAGGGATTAGGGTTTAAGGTATAGTATCGAGCCTGTTGAGGGTCTAGGAATAGGGATAGCGTTTAGGGTTTAGGGATGAGGGATTAGAGTTGAGGGATTAGGGTTTAGGGACAAGGTTTAGGGTTAGGGTTGAGGGATTAGGGTTTAAGGTATAGTGTTGAGGGTTTAGGGATAGGGTTTAGGGTTGAGGGATTAGAGTGAAGGGTTGAGGGATTAGAATTTGACGTTGAGGGTTGAGGGTTTAGGGATAGGGTTGAAGGTTGAGGGATCAGAGTTAAGGGTTGAGGGATTAGGGTTTGATGTTGAGGGTTGAGGGTTGAGGTTCGAGGGTCAAGGGTTTAGAGATAGGGTTGAGGGTCGAGGAATTAGGGTTAAAGTAGAGTGTGGAGGGTATAAGGATTAGGGATAGGGTTGGAGGGTTTAGGGATAAGGGATTAGAGTTTAAGGTATAGTATTGAGTCTATTGAGGGTTTAGGAATAGGGATAGCATTTAGGGTTTAGGGATGAGGGATTAGAGTTGAGGGATGATGGATTAGGGTTGAGGGTTGAGGGATAAGGTTTAGGGTTGAGGGTTGAGGGATTAGGGTTTAAGGTATAGTGTCGAGGGTTGAGGGTTTAGGATTAGGGTTTAGGGTTGACGGATTAGCATTTAATGTTGAGGTTAGGGTTAGAGTGTCGAGGGTAGAGGGATTAGGGATAGGGTTTAGGGTTGAAGGTTTAAGGATTGAGGGTTGAGGCTTTAGGGATGAGGCTTTAGGGTTGATGGTTTAGGGATAGGGTTTAGGTTTGAGGGATTAGGGTTTAGGGTTGATGAATTAGGGTTTAATGTTGAGGGTTGAGGGTTGAGGGTTGAGGTTGAGGGATAGGGTTAATGGTCAAGGGATTAGGGTTAAATAAGAGTGTCGAGGGTAGAGGGATTAGGGTTTAAGGTATAGTATCGAGCCTGTTGAGGGTCTAGGAATAGCGATAACATTTAGGGTTTAGGGATGAGGGATTAGAGTTGAAGGGTGACGGATGACAGATTAGGGTTGAGGGTTGAGGGATTAGGGTTTAGGGACAAGGTTTAGGGTTAGGGTTAAGGGATTAGGGTTTAAGGTATAGTGTTGAGGGTTTAGGGATAGGGTTTAGGGTTGAGGGATTAGAGTGAAGGGTTGAGGGATTAGAATTTGACGTTGAGGGTTGAGGGTTTAGGGATAGGGTTGAGGGTCGAGGGATCAAAGTTAAGGGTTGAGGGATTAGGGTTTGACATTGAGGGTTGAGGTTTGAGGGTCAAGGGTTTAGGGATAGGGTTGAGGGTCGAGGAATTAGGGTTAAAGTAGAGTGTGGAGGGTATAAGGATTAGGGATAGGGTTGGAGGGTTTAAGGTTAAGGGATTAGAGTTTAAGGTATAGTATCGAGTCTGTTGAGGGTTTAGGAATAGGGATATCATTTAGGGTTTAGGGATGAGGGATTAGAGTTGAGGGATGATGGATTAGGGTTGAGGTTTGAGGGATTAGGGTTTAGGGATATGGTTTAGGGTTGAGGGTTGAGGGATTAGGGTTTAAGGTATAGGATTGAGGGTTGAGGCTTTAGGGATGAGGGTTTAAGGCTTAAGATATAGTGTCAAGTGTTTAGGGTGTAGGGATAGGGTTTAAATTTTAAGGGTTAAGGGTTGAGGGATAGGGATTAGGGTTTAAGGTATAGTGTTGAGGGTTGATGGATCAGAGTTAAGGGTTGAGGGATTAGGGTTTGACGTTGAGGGTTGAGGGTTGAGGTTCGAGGGTCAAGGGTTTATGGATAGGGTTGAGGTTCAAAGGATTAGGGTTAAAGTAGAGTGTGGAGGGTGTAAGGATTAGGGATAGGGTTGGAGGGTTTAGGGATAAGGGATTAGAGTTTAAGGTATAGTATCGAGTCTGTTGAGGGTTTAGGAATAGGGATAGCATTTAGGTTTAGGGATGAGGGATTAGAGTTGAGGGATGATGGATTAGGGTTGAGGGTTGAGGGATTAGGGTTTAAGGTATAGTGTTGAGGGTTGAGGGTTTAGGATTAGGGTTTAGGGTTGATGGATTAGCATTTAATGTCGAGGTTAGGGTTAGAGTGTCAAGGGTAGAGGGATTAGGGATAGGGTTTAGGGTTGAAGGTTTAAGGATTGAGGGTTGAGGCTTTAGGGATGAGGGTTTAAGGCTTAAGATATAGTGTCAAGTGTTGAGGGTGTAGGGATAGGGTTTAAGTTTTAAGGGTTAAGGGTTGAGGGATAGGGATTAGGGTTTAAGGTATAGTGTTGAGGGTCGAGGGATTAGAGTTAAGGGTTGAGGGATTAGAGTTTGATGTTGAGGGTTGAGGGTTGAGGTTCAAGGGTCAAGGGTTTAGGGATAGGGTCGAGGGTCGAGGAATTAGGGTTAAAGTAGAGTGTGGAGGGTATAAGGATTAGGGATAGGGTTGGAGGGTTTAGGGATAAGGGATTAGGGTTTAAGGTATAGTATCGATTCTGTTGAGGGTGTAGGAATAGGGATAGCATTTAGGGTTTAGGGATGAGGGATTAGAGTTGAGGGATGATGGATTAGGGTTGAGGGTTGAGGGATTAGGGTTCAGGGATAAGGTTTAGGGTTGAGGGCTAAGGGATTAGGGTTTAAGGTATATTGTTGAGGGTTTAGGGATAGGGTTTAGGGTTGAGGGATTAGAGTGAAGGGTTGAGGGATTAGGATTTGACATTGAGGGTTGAGGGTTTAGGGTTAGGGTTGAGAGATGAGGGATCAAAGTTAAGGGTTGAGGGATTAGGGTTTGATGTTGAGGGTTGAGGTTCGAGGGTCAAGGGTTTAGGGATAGGGTTGAGGTTGAAGGGATTAGGGTTTAAGGTATAGTGTTGAGGGTTGATGGATCAGAGTTAAGGGTTGAGGGATTAGGGTTTGACGTTGAGGGTTGAGGGTTGAGGTTCGAGGGTCAAGGGTTTAGGGATAGGGTTGAGGTTCAAGAGATTAGGGTTAAAGTAGAGTGTGGAGGGTGTAAGGATTAGGGATAGGGTTGGAGGGTTTAGGGATAAGGGATTAGAGTTTAAGGTATAGTATCGAGTCTGTTGAGGGTGTAGGATTAGGGATAGCATTTAGGGTTTAGGGATGAGGGATTAGAGTTGAGGGATGACAGATTAGGGTTGAGGGATTAGGATTTGATGTTGAGGGTTGAGGGTTTAGGGATAGGGTTGAGGGTTGAGGGATTAGGATTTGACGTTGAGGGTTGAGGGTTTAGGGATAGGGTTGAGGGTTGAGGGATTAGGATTTGATGTTGAGGGTTGAGGGTTTAGGGATAGGGTTGAGGGATTAGGATTTGATGTTGAGGGTTGAGGGTCAAGGGTCGAGGGATCAGAGTTAAGGGTTGAGGGATTAGGGTTTGACGTTGAGGGTTGAGGGCATTTTCTATCAAGAACTTGATTATGAGGGCTTGCCCCTTCATTGTTATGCCTATCATATGGCAGAGCATCTGGCAAGCCCTTGCAAGAAAAAGATGTGATCAATGCAAAGGATGTGATGAATCTATAGCAAGACAAAACGTGAGCGCGTTATAGCGTGAGCGCGTTATAACGCGCTCGCATTTTGTATTTCTATTGAAACGGTAAAAAAGTGGTTACCCCCGTGATCTAGGCCCACATGCTCTGTTTTCTTACTGATTCTACGCGTGCTCTGACAAAAAAGAAGTGCTTTCATGCTATTGGGAAGTTCGCATGCACATTTGACACATTGTACCACCTTTGCATGATCTTTCCACCACCTTTTCTGCTTTGCCAACTTGAGAAGGAGGAAATAACATTGTTTTCACACCAAGTTTGATATATATCTATTCAAATTTCAATTTTTTTAGTGTTGCAATGTTAATTGTGTTTCAATTTTAGGAATTTAACATTACTTGAACCTTGTCGTGGCATCCAATGTTTATTTGATAAAGTATCGGGGTAGACCTTTGAACAAAATATTGTGGAAGGTGCGTGAGTCTGACCATGAAGCAATACTTGACACAATAAAGAGTAGAGCAGACCCAGCTGGTTCATTGGATTAATTTGTAAGTATTCACATTGATTTTGTAAAGTTATGTTACATTGAGTTGTAAGTATGCACATTAATTTGTAAGGTTTGTCTTTTTTTATTTCCTCCTGCATTTTTACACATATGTACACATTTTTACATCATCATGTTATGCATTTTTGGTGTCCTGCTCCTAATGCGACCAAACTCATAACTCACCCTACTTCCTCTAGACACCATTTGATGATCTCTCCAACACTTTGGATCCAGGGTGCCCAATCATGATGATGACCTATATACCATTCTCCCAAGGTGCTCATAATGAATGAAAAGAGGACCAAGGGCGCCCAAGCTTAATAGACTTATTTCTTTCAATTTTGATGATCCAAACTCTTGCAATATGACATCCACTTTCATGCCTTTAGATCTTCCTTCACATATAGGGCACCAAATCAAGTTGAAAAATCTACATAAGGGCGCCAAACTAGATGAAAGGAGACATGAAATGCGCCTTAGGACTCCATGCTAAGGTTTGAGCCATTAAAGTCTCTTGATATTAGGCACTCATGATGATGAAACTTAGAGCTTTTTCCTTTCCTATGTGCTCATCTAAGATGTTTGAATGATAAGGATTGCCTCGACCTCTATAATGTACATTGGGCACCAAAATCAAGGTGATTTTAAGTCACTTTGAGTCATTTGGGGTCAGTTTGAGTCTTTGAGTCATGTTGCAAAAAAGTGTCAATGTTGTCAAGTTGCACAAAGCGACTTTTGCATTTTTGGTATCTTGCTTGTGATGTGACCAAACTGACTATTCCAACACATTTGGATGGGTACATTTATGCTAGGCATGGTCCTTTTTTTCACCCAAACATGTCGAAACAGTCTGAGCTACATTGTACCGACGATATCCCTGAAGAGTCCAAAGTGTAAAAAGGTAGCAATCTTTGACGAGATGTTACTTGAAAACTGTGTCACTTAGAAACATTCTGTCTAAGGCAACACGATCATGTAAAGTGCCTCTACAATAACCTCTCTCAGTTTTTTATATCTCTAAGGCATTTGCCCGTGGTGAAAGGTTTTCTGCTGCCCTAAAAATCGTCAGAAGGAGGCAGTGTAAAGTTGCAAAGGGGTGTAACTTTCATCCTACTCCTGATGCAACCAAACTAACTGTTTCTACGCATTCGAATGGGTACATTTACACTAGGCATGGTCCTATTTTTCACCCAAACATGTCGAAACAGTCTGAGCTACATTGTACCGACGATATCCCTGAAGATTCCAAAGTGCAAAAAGGTAGCAATCTTTGACGAGATGTTACTCAAAAACCATGTCACTTAGAAACATTATGTCTAAGGTAACGCGATCATGTAGAGTGCCTCTACAATAACCTCTCTCAGTTTTTTATATCTTTGAGGCATTTGCCCGTGGTGAAAGGTTTTCTGCTGCCCCAAAAATCGTCAAAAGGAGGCAGTGTAAAGTTGCAAAGGGGTGTAACTTTCGTCCTGCTCCTGATGCAACCAAACTGACTGTTCCAACGCATCTGAATGGGTACACTTACGCTAGGCATGGTCCTATTTTTCACCCAAACATGTCGAAACAGTCTGAGCTACATTGTACCGACGATATCCCTGAAGAGTCCAAAGTGCAAAAAGGCAGCAATCTTTGACGAGATGTTACTCGAAAACTGTGTCACTTAGAAACATTCCGTCTAAGGCAACACGATCATGTAGAGTGCCTCTACAATAACCTCTCTTAGTTTTTTATATCTCTGAGGCATTTGCCCGTGGTGAAAGGTTTTCTGCTGCCCCAAAAATCATCAAAAGGAGGCAGTGTAAAGTTGCAAAGGGGTGTAACTTTCGTCTTGCTTCTGATGCAACCAAACTGACTATTCCAACGCATCCAAATAGGTACATTTACGCTAGGCATGGTCCTTTTTTTCACCCAAACATGTCGAAACAGTCTGACCTACATTGTACCGACAATATCCCTGAAGAGTCCAAAGTGCAAAAAGGTAGCAATCTTTGACGAGATGTTACTCGAAAACTATGTCACTTAGAAACATTCTTTCTGAGGCAACGTGATCATGTAGAGTGCCTCTACAATAACCTCTCTCAGTTTTTTATATCTCTAAGGCATTTGCCCGTGGTGAAAGGTTTTCTGCTGCCCCAAAAATCGTCAGAAGGAGGCAGTGTAAAGTTGCAAAGGGGTGTAACTTTCATCCTGCTCCTAATGCAACCAAACTAACTGTTCCAACGCATCCGAATGGGTACATTTACGCTAGGCATGGTCCTGTTTTTCACCCAAACTTGTCGAAACAGTCTAAGCTACATTGTATCGACGATATCCCTGAAGAGTCCAAAGTGCAAAAAGGTAGCAATCTTTGACGAGATGTTACTCGAAAACTGTGTCACTTAGAAACATTCCATCTGAGGCAACGTGATCACGTAGAGTGCATCTACAATAACCTCTTTCAGTTTTTTATATCTCTGAGTCATTTGCCCATGGTGAAAGGTTTTCTGCTGCCCCAAAAGTTGTCAGAAGGAGGCAGTATAAAGTTGCAAAGGGGTGTAACTTTTGTCCTGCTCATGATGCAACCAAACTGACTGTTCCAAAGCGTCCGGATGGGTACATTTACACTAGGCATTATCCTTTTTTTCACCCAAACATGTTGAAACAGTCCAAGCTACATTGTACCCATGATATCCCTAAAGAGTCTGGAGTGCAAAAAGGTAGCAATCTTTGACGAGATGTTACTCGAAAACCGTGACACTTAGAAACATTCTGTCTGAGTCAACATGATCACGTAGAGTGCGTCTACAATAACCTTTCAATTTTTTATATCTCTGAGGCATTTGCCCGTGGTGAAAGGTTTTCTGCTGCCCCAAAAATCGTTAGAAAGAGGCAGTGTAAAGTTGCAAAGGGGTGTAACTTTCGTCCTGCTCCTGATGCAACCAAACTGACTGCTCCAACGCGTTTGAATGGGTACATTTACACTAGGCATGGTCCTGTTTTTCACCCAAACATGTCGAAACAGTTTGAGCTACATTTTACCGACGATATCCCTAAAGAGTCCAAATTGCAAAAAGGCAGCAATCTTTGATGAGATGTTACTCAAAAACTGTGTCACTTAGAAACATTCCATCTGAGGCAACGCGATCACGTAGAATGCCTCTACAATAACCTCTCTCAACTTTTAATATCTCTGAGACATTTTCCCATGGTGAAAGGTTTTCTGCTGCCCCAAAAATTGTTAGAAGGAGGCAGTGTATTAAGTCAAGATGAAAGCCTATTCACTCTAGGTGCCTGTTGTGACCAAATCACACATCATGCCAGAGAATCCCAAACATGCACCTTGAACAAGTGATGCTACAAGTGGTGAACAAAATGGGCGCCTTGAAGAATTGAGCCCTCCAAGACATCTTGCAATTGCCTAAAAGTCTAAAATTTACATAAGTGAGTTAAGGCACCATTTTCTATCTCCAGAGCCTCCTTTGAGCGCCTTAATATGGAGTGAATGTTTTAGTCTATGAAAGATTGCTCCTAAAGAATATAACAACCCCTTGAGTCACTAGGATGAATTAAGTTAACAAAATGAACTTCATTGAGGGAGGTGCACTTGTGCATCTAGACAACTCCAGTTTAGCGCCTGAGAAATGTTAGAATCTGAAAAGATTAATAACCCAGAAAACTAGTGCAAAGAATAGATATTAAACTATGAATGCAAATGATACGAAATCAAAATAGCAACACAGAGTTAGTCTCCAAGAGAGTAATGCAAATGCTAGAAGCAAAATAGCATTAAGAGGATGCAAAAGCAAAAGATGCCAAATACAAGCTAGGTGGCATGCTTATATAGACTAGGAAGAGAGAGTAGGTGGCAACACCGACCAATGAGGAGCAACCATCTATCGGACTAAAGATAGCAAAGTATCTTCCCAAGATAGCTAATGGATGCTCACATGTAGGAAGGTGACACCTCGCAACCACTCACCTAATAAGACATGATTTATTAACGTAAGCAAGATTAATAGAAGTGTAGGAAAAACCTAGGAATATAGGAAAAATAAATAACCCATCTAGGAAATAAAAACCTACACTAACACCCCCCATAAGCGAAGCTTAGGTGGATGTAGAAATGGGTCCCGACAAATCAAGCCTGATGAGGTACCCATGTACATAAAATTCCCCCCCAAAGAGAGAGAAAAGAGACCCCCCCAAAAGAGAGAGAAAAGAGACCCCCGCAAAAGTAGAGAGAGTCAGGACTCTGAGTGAGAGGAAGAAGCCCCCCAGAAGATGAAGCATCCCGCACCCCTAGCAAAGCTCGCAAATGAAGGAACTTGCTCTTAGTGAAGGGTTTGGTGAAGATATCAGCAACCTGCTCAGAAGTCAGACAGTAGTGAAGGTCGATGATGTGGCCATGGATGAGCTCCCGGATGTAGTGCATGTGAACCTCTATGTGTTTGGTCCGCTGATGATGGACCAGATTCCGTGAGATCTGAATAGCACTCTGGTTGTCACAAAATATGACTGATGGCCGTCTGATCAGGATACCAAACTCAGTGAGAAGATTCTGAAACCAAATGGCCTTAGTAGAGGCATTCACAGCCCCCCGATACTCGGCCTCAGTAGAAGATAGAGCAATAGCAGATTGCTTCTTGCTCGACCAACAAACAGGACCTGAACCAAGTGAGAAGCTATAACCTGAAGTAGACTTGCGATCCTGAGAATCACCCACCCAATCTGAATCTGTGTAGCCCACCAAGTCAAGCTCAATGCCCACTGCATAGTGAATCCTAAAACTGTGAGTACCCTGAATGTAGTGAAGGATCCGCTTGGCTGCTTTCTAGTGCAGCTCATGAGGCTCCTGCATGAATCTAGAGACCATGCCTATAGCATATGAAATGTCAGGTCTCGTATGAGTCAGATAAATGAGACTCCCAACAAGCTGTCGGTACAAAGTGCCATCAACAAGTGGAGAAGAACACTGAGCCTCAAGTTTGACTCCAGAAAGAAAGGGAGTCGAAGCAGGCTTACAGTCAGCCATATGAAACCTTGAGAGCAAATCTAGAGCATACTTGGACTGTGTGATGGTGATCTCGGAAGAAGACTGGTAGATCTCAATCCCGAGAAAGTAATGCAACAAGCCCAAGTCAATCATCAAAAACCTATCATGAAGGGCGGTTTTGACAGCCCCAATGGTGGATGAAGAACTCCCTGTGATCAGTAAGTCATCAACATACAGAACCAAAAACAGGAGTGAATCAGCCTGCTACAGAATGTAGACATTGGGATCAGAATGGCACCGAGTGAACCCAACTGATAGAAGGAAGGAGTCCATCTTGGCATACCAGGCCCGAGGAGCCTGTTTAAGGCCATAGAGAGACTTCTGAAGAAGGCACACAAGTGAAGAATCCTGAAGGAACCCTTGTGGCTGCTCCATGTAGATCTCCTCCTGAAGGTCACCATGAAGAAAAGCACTCTTCACATCCATTTGGTGTACTTCCCAATGATTAGCTGCAGCAATGGCAAGAACAAGTCGGATGGAATTCATTCGGGCAACTGGCGCAAAAGTCTCAGAGTAGTCAAGCCTAGGAACTTGGGAGAATCCTTTGGCGACCAAGTGAGCCTTATACTTGTCAACCGACCCATCTGCTACAAATTTTGTCTGATAGATCCACTTACATCGAACAAGTTTTCTTCCCTTAGGAAGAGGGACAAGATCCCAAGTGTGGTTCCTCATCAAGGAACTATACTCCTCCTGCATAGTTGTATCCCACTCAGGAATACCAGAAGCCTCATGAAAAGACTGTGGATCTGAGGCAGTAGCAATGAAGACATGTGGAGCATCCTGGAACTGTGAACGAGTTCCCCTGGTGTCTGATGGATCCCCAACCCAATCACCTGCAGACTGCAAGGTCTGTCTGGCCCAAAGTGGACCAGAAGATGGAGAATCTGGAGGAGAATCATCAACCTCTGAATGATGACTAGGAGAGGAAGGAGGTGAGTCCTCTGAATCGCTCTCTACATCAGAAGTGGAGGTAGAAGACTGCTCAGGTGAATCTGACTCATCAGAAGGTCTGTCATGTATCCCAAGTGACTCCAATGTCAAAGTAGAAGGAGTTGGAGAAGTGATAGAAAGTGAGCTCGAAGAGCCCTCCTCAAACTGAACACTCCTCTCAATGAACAACTCATGTGTAGTAGGGTGGAGCAACCGATAACCCTTCACACCATCAGGATAGCCTACAAATATGCAAGTTCTGCTCTGCGGATCCAAGGCCTTGCATTTCTCTGTAGGAATGTGGGCCCATGCAAGAGAACCAAAAACTCGAAAGTGCTTAACTGATGGTTTCCAACCGCTCCAAGCTTCAAAAGGAGTGACTCCCTTCAAGGCTCGGTGAGGAACACAGTTCTGGATATGACAAGCACAGTTAATGGCCTCTGCCCAATACTGTGGTGCAAGAGATCTGGAGTGAATCATGTAGTTCACCATTTCCTTCAAGGACCTATTCTTTTGTTCTGCAACACCATTCTGCTGAGGATTGTATGGAACTGAATGCTGCAAATCAATCCCCTCTGAAGTGCAAAACCTCTCAAACCGATGGTTGACATACTCACCACCATTGTCACTGCGCAAAACTTTGATGGCTTTCCCAGATTGCTTCTCTACAAAAGTCTTGAAGTCCTGAAAATGATCAAATACCTCTGACTTCTATTTGAGAAAGTACACCCAAGTATGTCGAGAAAAGTCATCAATGAATGTGAGGACATATCTAGCCCTGCTGAAAGAAGGATGCTGAAATAGACCAGCCAAATCACTGTGAACTAACTCCAGTATCTGTGAAGCTCTCCATGCCTTACCTTTGTCAAACTTTTCCTTAGGATGCTTACCAAGAATGCAACCTTGGCAAACACCACCTGAAAACTGAACTGAAGGCAACCCTGTGACCATGCTCTGCTGGTTGAGCTGTTGCAAGTAGCGGAAGTTAAGATGGCCAAACCGCTCATGCCATAATCTACTCACATCATTAGAATGAGTGAGCAAAACAGTCGAAGGAGGATTAGGAACAAAGTAAGAAAATAGATAGAGCCGTGACTGATGATCTACTCTCCCAACTGCAACTGTAGAACCACTATGCAACTCACGAATCTCCACTGAATCAGGAGTGAACTCAACCCGCTTGCCTGAACTTGTGTGAGTGATCTGGTATACCGATAAGAGATTAGTTGATAATGAGGGCACATAAAGAACATCATGGAATGTGCCATCCCCCACATCAACAGACCCTCTCCCACACACCTCAACAGGAGTGTTATCACCCATCAAAATAGAAGGCATAGTACATGGCTCCAAGGATGCAAGTTCTTCCTTAGATGAAGCCATGTGGTGCGAAGCACCCGAATCAAGAACCCAAGTGGATGGTGAAGAAGCAACTGCAACAAGGGCCTTGCCCTTTCCTTTCCCCTTGTTGTTTTCTTTTGCCTTATTAGACCCCTCATTAGAACTCTATTTGATAGACTCAGGTACACTGATATTATTCTTCTCAAGAATGTGTGTCAAGTGATCAATTTGTTTCTTCAGACATTTATGTTCATCATGACCGGGTCTTTTACAATAGGCACATTGGACCCTCTCTTTCTTAGGCTTGTCGCCCTTGGAATATTGGGTCTCATTAGTTGCTTTTGAAGCAACCGTTATCTGATCCTTCTTCTCCTTGCTATTCTTTTGTTTCTTATCCTTACTATTGTTGTTACTACTTTGTCCTTTCTGTTCTTTTGTGCCTTGGTTGGCAGCCAAGGCATGTGACTTAGAGGACTTAAGAGTGCCCATCTGAATTAGCTTGTTCTGTTCTCGAGTGAGATTGACAGCAAAATCATCTAAAGATGGCATGGTGAATTGAGTACCAAGTGCACCCTTAGTAGCATAAAAAGTAGAAACAAACACAGAATATTCTGAACTTAGCTTAGAGAGAATACTAAGAATCAGTTGTTCATCTTTCTTTTCAATTCCACATTGTTTTAACTGCAGCCTTAGTGATTTCAATTTAGTGAAGAAATCCTGGATTGTGTTGAAATTGCCTGGACTTAAACTAATTAGTTCATTTTCCAACATATGACCCCTCATTGAATCTTGTGTGCCAAATAGTGTTTCTAGCTTTGTCCAAATTTTATTTGGTGTATTCAAAGACTCAATGTGAAAGAGCAAATCAGGAGAAACAGACAAACACAATGTTCCATATGCCTCATCACATTTGTTAAACCACTTAGGCTTATCTTCATCTTTAGCAGGTTCAGTTTCAAGTCCCATAGTTATCCTATTTAATCCAACTTTCCTTAAGTGAATTGTCATGCATGATTTCCACTCAAAGTAATTGTATGGAGTTAGGATGGGTAGATTTGTTTGATCCATGATGAAGAAATGCAGAGAAGAAGTGCTGAAAAGAAGAGAACCCAACCAAGACAACCCCCCCTTTTCACTCAATCAAAGAACCCCCCCAAGAAAATATGATTTGACACTTTATATTAGTGCATTTACAACTACCACTAGCAATAAATACTAAGTGGTCTTGATTTCAATGCATTACAAAACCCTCATGAAGAGCATATGTTGAAAATACAACTTTGGCATAATATCCAGAGAAATAAATAGAACCACTGCGATCTACTCGAAAAATCATGCACTTTCAAAAAAGGAATCGCCTCGATACGAGGTCGTATGTGAAAGTTATGATCCTCCAAAGTTTCCAAAACGAGAACCGTGCAATGTCACGACTGAGAATCTACAATTTTTGAAAAATCTTGGCATCAAAATCAAAAAATGACTACACTAGTGCATAGAGCACAAAAAAATAGCTAAAATAAAAAAAAAAATTCGTAGGAAAAGGAGTCCGTATGAGCAAGAACAAAGCATTTGAAAACTGTCTTCAAAACTGCAGCTGCCAATGGAGAGGGGTCCTGCTGTAGCTTTCTGAGTGCATTTCTACAAAATATACAGACTGCATGCAAAAATAGAAAGATACCCAGATGGTTTTTCTGTGCTGTGAACAAAACCCAGAAGGTGTTTTTCTTGCAAATGCACAAAAGATGTTGCTCCAGTGTAAATAGAACGCCTTTAGTTACAAAAAATGACCCCAACAACCAAAAAATGACATGCAAAGGCTGAATCAGATGCTGGAACCTGTAATATTGATTCAAAAGACCAAATATGCAAGTTGGTTGTCAGATTTGAGCTCGAAACCTCGGTTCCGCAACTGTGTATGACGATCTCCAATTTCGGTGAAACGAAAGCCAAATCTGACTTTCTCAAGCCTCCTAGATGCGTTGGAACAACCAGAAATGCTGCCAGTATAACCAAAAATGCTGCAATCACCCAGATTTCATAAACACATATGCAAACCCCAGAGATTAAAAAAAAGTTTCCGTCAAACTTTTCTGATTCTAAAGATCATCCGAAGATGCAAGAGAAGAGCATACTAGGTTCTTCGAAAAACTATAATAAGATTTATTAGCCCCCCCCGAATCTCTCAAATATGGAAACTAAAATATACTCTTGCACATAGTCAAGCTCTGATACCATGTTAGAATCTGAAAAGATTAATAACCCAGAAAACTAGTGCAAAGAATAGATATTAAACTATGAATGCAAATGATATGAAATCAAAATAGCAACACAGAGTTAGTCTCCAAGAGAGTAATGCAAATGCTAGAAGCAAAATAGCATTAAGAGGATGCAAAAGCAAAGGATGCCAAATACAAGCCAGGTAGCATGCTTATATAGACTAGGAAGAGAGAGGAGGTGGCAACACTGACCAATGAGGAGCAACCATCTATCAGACTAAAGATAGCAAAGTATCTTCCCAAGATAGCTAATGGATGCTCACATGTAGGAAGGTGACACCTCGCAACCACTCACCTAATAAGACATGCTTTATTAACGTAAGCGAGATTAATAGAAGTGTAGGAAAAACCTAGGAATATAGGAAAAATAAATAACCCATCTAGGAAATAAAAACCTACACTAACAAGAAAAAGCATGTTTAGAGACACCCCTCGAATGAACCCTCTAGAACCAATAACCATAGCTCAAGATCCATAACCATGAGAAGATAAAGCATTAAAAAAATTCATCTAAAGGATGGGAAATACCTCTTAGATGATAGTCTGCCGAGTAGACCAAGAGTGGGGAATGAGAATGCTCCTCGAAGATACACCAAGCCACAATGACTCTCTCCAATAAGAATCTTCTCTAGGTCCATAATTAACTCACGCCCATATCCAAGTGAAAGTCTCCTTGGTCTTCCTGCTAAAACCTCTAAAGGGTAACCATCTCAACAAGTGTCTCTAATCCCAAGAGAACTCTAGCCTCACCCAAGTCTCAAAGTATGTATGAGAACCTACAACCAATCAATCCATGTTAAGCTCCAAATGCAACACCCATTATCATGAAGCTCCCAAGCACATGACCAATGTACTCAATGCCAAGAGAACCAACAAGACCACTGTCAAAACTCCAACTACAAAATTAGGTATCCAAACATGACATCATGATCTAACATCTCCTCCTAGAAGATCACATGCACCAATACAGAGAATTCTAGGGTATTATTTGACCAAAAACATTGATGGGTTCATGCAATGTGTATCATTGATATTTTGCACTCATATTTATTATTAATCCATGAAACTTATATGGGTATCCCTCAATCACAATCATGCCATCATAAACACAAACACAAAGATTTTTTGGAGGATATTTTAATTTTATTAACATAGTAGTAGAAAGCCTTAATACATTACAGAATATCAATTACATGACACACTTCCAACAGATTTCCATTGTCTAGGGTCTCTAGGGGTTCCAAGTCCTCCAAATATTGCTCCAATAGATCTACATGTTAAAAATAGCCCATCTCCTACACAATCTTCTTCTAGCAAATTCCCTAAATCTTTTCCATTAGTGTAGAAAAAGAAAAGGATGGGAAACTATAGAGCAAAGTGTGGGAGGACAAGGTTATGATCGAAGGCCTTGTGAGCAACTTTAACAACCTCATTAACTTCTCTAGTAGCTTCTACTACACTTTTTATCACATAGCCATCACATTGTAAAATTGTAACCCCTTCTATATGATAAGACTACAAATATTTAAAATCGTTATTTACCACCAAACTTGTTGTTGAACTATAAGCCTTTCTATATAATAAGACTACATAAACTTAAAATTGTAATATACCACCACACTTGTTGGAGGATTCTAGGTGTAAAGGGAAAATAACAATATTTGTAAAAACTATAAAATACCACCACACTTGTTGAAAATTTAAATTTCCTTCAATATGCTAAGGATAGAGATATCAATTGAAAAATTAGCATGCTGCAAAATTGGAACTCCTAAATGCTAAGACTACATAAATTTAAAATTTTTGTTTAGCACCACACTTGCCATGGAATTACAATCCCTTTTATATGCTAAGACTACAATGAATTAAAGATGTAATAATCGTTACGATTTTTTATGATCAACAAACCTACCCAAGACCAAATGCCTACAAGCTAATCACAAAACCAAATGAATAGAATAATTGCTATTCTATTTTCAATATTATGAGGCAAAGTTACAATTAGAAACATACATATATATAGGCCTCTTGGATGCATGAATCAAGGAGATGACATGCACAAGAGGTATGGGTTAACTCTCAATCACTGTTAATCAAGAGGTGAGTTAACTCAACCTAACTGAGAAGTTAAGAGTTGAACTGCTAATCAATGGATTAGTTCACTCAACTTGACTAAGAAAGAAGTGGCCTTGACTGAATATAGGTGGCACCTAAATATCATCAATCAAGAGTTGATGAGGTAGTGGTGACACTTGTGTACCTCAAGTCAAAGTGTAACCATGCATTTATTATCTACTTAGGTGAGAATAATTAAAAGTTCATATTATCCTAAGTAAACTTATTAAATAGGTATAATATCACACTTAGGATATATAATATATCCAAGGTGAATAAAATATTACACCATCACCCCCCATAAGTGCAACTTAGGAGAAATGAGAAATGATAAATGGGTTTTGGCTACTAGGCCATGTTGATGCTGAGATATGCCACAATCAAATCAAGAGTCCTAGGCCTAACTGAAGAATGTGACTATCCAAAACCTAGGGGAAATGGATGTAGAACATGATCCAAAGACAAAGATGATACAACAATAGTGATGGAACTATCATAAAAGAGGATATGATGTCCTCAATGACATCCTCCAAGTATAAAAGATGGGACTCACAAAACAAACATGCAATGTGTATCAAGTACTCATCCCAAGTAGCTGTATCTAGAAGATGATGAAGGTCCTACTACACTGAATCACTAGAAGCTCCATTCAAAACAAAACTAAACTCTGAAGAAGCAATAGGATATGGAGGAGATGGAATGTCAACACATGTATCTAGAACCCCATTTGATAAAAGAATACCAAGATTCAAATGACTATACTGTATCTCCTCAAAGGTGTCCACACTAGATGCTTGAGTGTGAACATCGACCAAAGGAACATCAATAGAAAAATGTGAGGTGTACAATCTAGATCAATCATTTACCTCCCTAGCTGCAACAATAATATCTCCACTTTGCAAATCTTGAATGAGCACAACATCTAGTGTGAACTCAACACTCTTCCTTGTCCCACTATGTGTGATTTGATAGATAAAAAAGAGATTAGTTGACAATGAAGGTATGAAAAGGACATCATTGAAGGATCTCTTAGTCATGTCAATAGACCCTCACCCATGAAAATGCATATATGTGTTATTACCCATCAAGATATGTGGTGTTAAACAAGTCTCAAATGAAGAAAACATACTCTGTAATGAAGCCATATGATGTGAGGCTCCAAATCAAGGATCCATCATTTTGATGTAGAATTTGCAATTACAACAAGTGCTTGCCCCTTTTATTTCTCTAACTTTGAATGAGAAGAAGATGATGAATTTGTTGAAGGTAAATTTGTCTTTTTTAGAATATCCTTTTTAGGTTTCCTCTAAGGACTTCTAGTGGACGAAAAATCTCAAACTAGAAATCACAAATTCAATTAGTGTACCTCTCCCAAGCCTATCCAAAAGTCACATAGTACCATGCCTATCCATCAAACACCACAATGCAATCAAAATCCTAACAACATGCCCATGATCCAAGATCAAGTGCAATCATGCAAAGATATTATCAATCACAAGCCTATTAAGAATGAACTAGAGTCTTTTAGTACCATACTTTTCCATCAAACACCATCATTTAATCCTTGGCCTATCAAGCCAATCAAAGAAAATGCAAACATCCTATGTAATACAATCGGACTTTAAATATTTGAAGTAGCCATCTACAAATATCCATTCAAACGTGGATTTATAATGCAAATATGGATGCCATCAATAAAAAAGATTTGTATTAACCAAATATCTATATAGGCATACATCAATATATGTCGATATAAGTATAACATATATACAAATAGCCATATAGGCTTACAAGAATGCCATATAGGCATACAATGTCAACTATGTATAATACAAAATATATGTCCACAAATGCCATATAGGCATACAACAAAGGAACACAATAAAAAGTCATTCCCCTCTGGCTGGTGAAGAGAATAAATCACGAGCAACCTTTGATCTTCTAGGGGATGGAGACGCACATGTGGGTGGTCTACTACGAACCCGAGGGCTACTCCTCCTATTTAGGTCTTCTTGCATCTTTACCTGTTACAATAAAAAGTATAGACATTAATATATAGAAATTACATGTTATAAAAAATAAAATATTTAACAAAATAATCACTTACCGCTAACATATAATCTGTCTCCTCACTTGCCTCAATAGCAGGAATAGGCCTTGGTGATGTCATGTCCTATAGAAACCATCCAGATAGAAATTAAACTTCAAATCAATAATCTTTTGATTTTTCAAAAATAGACAACTATAACAATGAATGTAAATTGAAATTTACTAATCTGCCTCATACCCCTGTCAATGCCATGGAACTATGAATCGCAGAGGCCACACCCTGCTCCATTGCCCTATGAACATGGGGAGGTGTCTCCGCAGCCTGCATCATCTAGAAATAAAACAACATTATTCAATTACAAAAACTATAATAGTGATGCAAATCATGGCTCCTAACATACACACACGTTCATCCAAACATGGAAGTACACACAATAAAGCACACAAATCACATACAAAAATTTAGTAAGTACAATTCATTCATTAAACTATTTTTTTTATTACCTTCGTAAAGCTTTGAAGTCCACCACCGCTGGCAGGTGTTGCCATGAAATCTACAGTATTAACCTATTCAACATCTAAAATTAGAAATTAGAATACCATTCATATAACGATGCTATTCACATGTAATATTTATAATTGTTTACTAGTTACATACCTCGACAGTAGATGATCTAGTGAAAAATACAGGTGGAGAACCACTGAAAACTGCATCGACGCTATGACCCTGAAATTTCATTAAAATCATCAATTTAAATTAGTTAATCTTGTATTTCAAAAATAAAATTTAATAAATTAAATTCAATAAACTTGCTAATATTTACCTAAGTATCAAGGCCGAAAGTCTCACTCAGGAGGGTCTCTGTCATCACCATCTGCTCAGCTACAGATGTAGCCTGTGCACCTACGTCCTGACTGTCCATGGGGTCATAACCATAGGCTGACCCGCAAGCCTGGCAAGTATGCGGTGGGACCCTACTCCTCGCACTATCTCCCAACCGACTCTGTGTTGCAGGACTGGCATGCTCTATGATGCTCTGGGTCAAGGCACTAATCAACTGAAGTGTATCGACCTCAACACTCTCCTTCACAATGGAAGGGATAGAAACATGCTCATGGGCTGGTCTGCTGATTACTCGTCTCACTACCCACTGTGGGTCAAGACATGCCCCTGGTCTATCTTGTGCTGACCCCCCACCTCTACCCTGGAAGTCCCGCATATCAAAATAGTTTGGCATTTTATTGAGGACAAACTCGCAGTAGAGTTTCCTCAAAACCTCATAGTTATTGCATGGAGGATGGTCAAAAACCATCCACCACCTCTGCCCGAAATTGTCCCTTATCGCTTGGTTGTTGCACCAATGGATAGGGAACCTCTTGCATGTAATGAGTGGAGGTTGATTTGTTTGTGGGTTTGTGAAAATTGAACACAAGTCTAATTTTGTAATTTGTAATTTTTTGACATCTTGGTATGACAACTTGTCTGCATAGTAATCTCTAAACTCTCTCTTTTTATCCGTCTAACTAGTTATTTGCTTGCTAATTGAATCTACATTTGATAACATAGACTTAAGAGATTCGGCAAGCATGGACCTATGCAAGGTTGAAGTGGAAGGATCTTTCAACCTTGTAATTATATCTTCAATTTCTTTTTTGTTGTTTTCAATTTGCCCCATTATATTATCTTGTGTTCCAGGGGCATGTCGAGGAATGAATGGAGGAGGTTGTTGTTCTGCAGGTATTTCCTCCTCAGGATTTTGTGCATTTTGAGGAGGAGGAGGAGGAGGAGGAGGTGCATTAACATTTCCTGACAAATAACGAAATATATATCAAAAATCAACAAAAACGTACCTATTTAGAAACAAATTCAAACAAAAAAATAAAGATAACTCACCCCTTTGGCGTGCTCGACGTCGCGGTGGCATTTTGGCGATGAATTGATAACTTTTTTGTGTTGATTGGTGTTTTGCAAAATGCGAGCGCGCTTTTGAGGGTTTGGAAGCCGCAGGTAGAGGAGAAAACAACAAGAAATGAAATTGGACTACTTTTTTTAATTTATAGTAAGTCATAACACGAGCGTGTTATAACGCGATCGCGTTATGGCTTGGTAATGACGAGCCTAAGGCTTGTCATTACCAAGCCATAATGCGAGCGCGTTATAACGCGCTCGCGTTATGACTTTATTTTTTTTGAAATTAATTTGGCCACTTTTTGGCCCCCATCTTCTTGCACTTACCCAGGTTAAAAAATTTGGTTTCCAGGTTAGATTTGCATTGTGTAAGATTGATCCCACACATCACCAAAATGATTATGCAAATGCTTCTATAATGATTGTGTAGAGTTAGGTTCCTTTTAGAGCACCAATTGAAGTGTGTAGATGTGTGATATTTGAATTACTTGCTCGATTTCCAGATTTGTAAATGATTATAGAATGAATGCATTGAATGCCTTTAAATACAAGGACACTTCAACATATCACACAAATTTGTGTTTAGTTGACCCTAGGCAAGAAGGGTAAAGGTGGGAAGTGGTCAACTTTGAATTAAAAAATTTAAATTAAGATGAGACTAGTCTGCGACTATGAGGATGACCATGTGACTGCAAACTAATATTAGGACAAAAAAGGGGCTAGATCATAGTGGATAGCGTGTGCAAAATACGTGTGAGCTTAGGAGTGATAAATGAGTGGATAGGACAAATGTATAAGGGTGTGTAAACATGGGAGAGGTGATATATGGTAGGTGTATAGAAAGATGCATAAATGGTAGGTAGATAACATAAGGCAAGGGATCCCACTTTACACAAAATTATGTCATTTGTCAATATGCCTATCTATCAAGACACTCCCCTCAAAATCACCACAAAAACAAACGGAAAATGACATCCAAATTTCACCATTACAATGTTATACTCTAACTAAAATTTAATGAACTATATATATAATTTCCTATCATGGTTGTTTGTAGGGGCCAAACATTGCTAAATTCTTAATCACTGCCATGACAAATCAATGATGCATCATTGAATCCAGAAGACCTAAAGCCATGTCTGGCCACTTAATAGTAAGTTCATAGTTCTTGGTAGGGGTCACTCCTAAAGAATACGTATGAGGCACCTAGGTGGCTTTAACATGCCCATCAAATAAACCAAGCCTTATTAGAACAACTTATAAGTTGACTAAAACATGATTCACATCCAATTCACTGACCTTTCCTTCTTGGTTTTAGTAGTTTTGTCCATAGTCCAAGTTCAACCTTCATGAGGTTTGGCTCGTGGATGGATTAACTTACACTAAATAACTTGCCAATAAGAAGTCAGATGTTCATAACCTAAACCCATTGTTTGTCCTCCTCTAAGTAGCATAAATTTGCCCAAACATGAGAAGAGTTATAAAGGCAACCCTTTGATTCAATCCTCTTGAATAGACCAACAATTGCTTTGGCACTCTATTAAAAATAGATTACATGATCATGAGATATCATACACACATGCTCTAATCAGACATGCACACATGTGCTGACAAGTTCTTTAGGAATTCAAGTTGTATATAGGGAATCATTAAATAAGTTTTCATGCGAATTTTATATTTGAGTTTGTAGTTTAAATGTTGAAGACAACTTACTCTGTGAATCACCATTTAGATTGACCAAAAAGTCATTGCATAAAATTATTTCCAATAGATGATATTTAAGTATAGTGTTATTTCAATATAACTAATAAATAAAGGCTCATCTTCTGTTTAATACAGAGAACAGACATTAAACACTTCTTCTTTTTAAATTGCTGTCTTCCACTGGATGTGGAAAGCAGTGCCAACATGACTTTGCTGGAGCTCTATTTCCCATTTCAATTTGATTCCTGAAGAGTTCATGTTTCCATAATGAGGACACTCAGATTAGATATTTAATATCGCCAAATTCAGACACTGAAAAACAACCATATTTTGTTAGATTCTGATACCACACTGTATGATGTTGTTTGTCAATGAAATTTTAAAATATATTCTGTTTTATAAATCCTTTAGCAGCTGCAGATCAGGCGGATTTTTAGCCACCCAAATGGATTGCGTTTAAATGCGAACCACTAAAGCAGTAAAAATGATTTTGTATTTTTAGTCTCTGCCTTTCGCAGGGAAACGATTATTTTCGGCTGGATTTCTTCAAATTTGTGCATGGCGAAAAAATTAAGTGGTTATTCTAATGTTTTACAATTTACTAGATTTTTCTTTATTATTATTTTTTAAAGCAATTGGCCGTTACTTTTTTGTTCCCAGGTTTTTTTTGGATATTTTATTAGTTTAAATCAAGGAAAATAACAGTCCAATTGCGTGGTGTTGTAGGTAGAGTATTAGACGTTTTCCTAGGACGTGTGGACCATGCTTTCTATGAAGTTTTCAAGGAAAAATTAAAAATTAAACCTGGTTTCTAATGTTATTGTGTGTAGAGAGAGGCCTAATGCATGAAGTAGATCAAATAAAATGGCATAACATATTTCTAGGGTTGCTAGCATGGTCTATGTTGGGAAGAGTGCAGAGTACAAGGGTTTTGTGCAACTTTTAGAACAACTTAAAGAAACCCTATCATGACACATGAGCACACATGTCGTTTGGATAGGGCTCATGGGGGTGACATGGTGGTGCTTCATTGTATTTGTAGCCTCTAAAAAAATGTTGGAAATCTTATATATCGCAAAGTTCAATGGCTCACCGTATTTTGTTTCGTGGGCTTTACCTGTTCATCCTTCCTATATTTAGATATGTGGTGGTAGGGCTTAAATTTGACAGTTGTATAGCTGTATTTAGGCATTTTTGTTGTAAAATACAATCAAAATTTTATAAAGACTGTATCATATGAAAGGAGAGATTTTGGACAAACTGTCAAAATTTATAGAGGATTATGATGATTTATATATTTGATTTTTATACGATTTACTTATACTAAGGCATGTCATAGTATTTGAAGGGCACCATTGAATAGATAACTGTCATAAAAAAATTGCTTGACAGGCAAGGTTGACTGTCAAATTTAAGCCTTGTGTGGTGGGCAACTTAACATTCTTAGATAGGGTATGTTATTTAATATTTTTTCACTCTGTGTTTCTTTTATGTTGTTGTTGTGTATGCAGAAATATGGAATATAAGTGTGGAAATAATGCATAAATAAAAGCTCCTATTCCATACTCAACATCACCTCAATGATATTTTGATAATATTTGGATATGTTGGTTGCTCACTTTGACAACATAACTTTGCATAGTAAGGGAATTTTTTTTAATGGCTTGGTTGAGGGTTGATTTAATAGATTTTTGGATGATCGGATGGAGGGCTAAGATTAAGAGGTGCGATGGATGGTTGAGATTAAGAGGTGGTAATAGATGACTAAGATTAAGAGGTGCAATATGAAATGGATGGTGGAGATTAAGAGGTGAAAGATAGAAGCTTCTAGGGCATCTTTATGTGAATGGTTAGGATGGAGAGATGTAGTATGAGATGAGTGGTTAAGATGAAAACTTAGTTTGACTTTTGGGACACTCATTTATTATTTGTGGTAAGAGGATGAGGATGAGGACAATTAAAAATTAATCAAGTAATAAAATTATTTAATTAATTATTGGAGAAGAATGATATGTGAGGATAAATTAATTAAATAAATAAGATTTATTTAATTAATTTGACAAGAGGGAAAATGGATTAATTAATTAAATAAATATGATTTATTTAATTAAATTGGAAACTATGGTAAATAGGTTAATTAAATAAATATAATTTATTTAATTAACTAGGTGATGGAAAGGGACATGAAAGGGTCTAGGACAAATATGTTGCAAGGTGAAATAAGGTGGTGTTGAAAGGTGATGTTAGAATGTGGTCAACTTCAGGTGTCTACAGTCCATGTGCAACAACTATCTAAAATGGGACACCGCCACCTTGCTATGGAAATAAATGCTTGAGTCCAATCCCTTCATCTTTTCCCATCCCATCCCATCCGAGCCAAATATCTAGACAATCCCAAAAAATAGAAAATTGTCAAAAAATCAAAAAATTAAAAAATTAAAAGTTAAAAAAAAAAGTTAAGAGAAAAAAATCGTCCAACAGTGAAAACTATTTATATGGCACCTTGGGTAAGTACCATGATGAAAACCCCTCATGGGCATCATGCATAATCATCCATCCATTTGCACCCTACACTTGGGGGCAAGTCTTACCTAGCCTATCATTCCCCATCCATTGTATACACTTATCCTATTGTCTCCCGTCCATCCCATCCCCTATATCTCCCTATCTATTATATCATCATCTCATCCTCTAGGTTCTTGCTTTAGATCATGATAAGGATAGGGGAAAATATTCAAAAATGCTTTGGACACCTATTGGTATAATACATCCCTTGCAAGCATATCCTACAAACATCCACCCCCCCCCCCGTGCAATGCTTCGACATGAGGAACACATATAGAGTGGGGAATCTTATTCCTATGCGATATAGTCTTTGGAGATCACATCTGAACCCCCTCCATCCATCTATCCTAAATCTTCTATCCATCATGAACCCCTATCCCAATCCTCATCTTATCCTCCCTACCCAACTTCACTGTATCTTTTACATCCATGGGTTCAATTTGAGTACTACATTCCCCCATCTATCAACTTATCCCTCCATCACCTAATCACTCAATCATCTCATCTCATCATCCCATAAATCCCTTGTCGATAGACTTAGTTTTCCCTTGTCATTAGTATCTAGTGAAAGACTACCCAAATTCAATCCAATGCAAAAAATCCAAACATAGCAAGAAGATCTCCTAATAAATGTGCATCTCAAGCTAGCAATCTATGCAAAATCATCCAATCACATCCATTGGTCTTGTTCCTAGCCTCACTGCAAGCCTTGATCACACTTCCATCATCATCATCGGGATATATCATTCCCAATCCCCATGTTGTTCTTATCATCAACAACACAATTGGTCCAACAGCATCAATCCATCAATCTTTAGCTTTTTAGCTTGACTAGGGGCAACATCGTGTTTGTCTTTGTATCATTATGTGCATTCATACTTGCTTGTGTGTGTGCATTATCATTTTATCTTGCATCTGCATCAATTCCTATGACCTACCTGCCACAACAGTATCATGGTATTCCATATCATGGTGCTATATAATATAGGGTTGCTTGTGACCTTATCGGTTGTCTCATCATAGTACCCACCAAGGTCATCAAACACCTTGGATGTGCTAGGCATCATTTTGTCTGTTACACATGGGGAACAATGTCACCTTGGTTCCTCATACCTTGGTTCATAACATCCCATGCCATATCAAATAAGATTGCTCAATACATTACAACATAATGCATAACCTCATCCATTTATCAGTTTGCATTCCCCCATCCATCCTTCTCCATCCATCTATCCCCAATCACCCCTTTCCTCCAATCCCCTACATCCAACCCCTTTTATCCTCCCAAATCACTTTTGTTTTAAATTCCACTCTCATCTTTCTAATCCATCTATCTTCATCCTTTCAAGAGCACACTCATGTTCTTTGAACCTACCTGCCCTCTTGAGGGGGCATCATCCCTACCATCATCCCTCCTCATTGCTCTCACTTCAAGTGGTTGGGGCATCATCATCCTAAATCCTACCATCTTCTGCTAATCCAATCAAGTGATATGTTTTATCATTCTTTGAAATGATGCTACTTCGCAACACCATGTCAAAGAGGGGCAAAATGTAGACAACAAAAACATCCACTCACTACTTCATATGTAATCAGGACATCACTAAACAACTTTATTCCACAATTAATTTGATTCACACCTATTTATATAGTTAATTGATCAATCCCCTTTCTAATAGTGATTAAATAATATTTTATTATTAAATCACTATTAATGTACTATTCACTATTCATTTGTACCATCTCCTAACATTAATTGAATAGATTTAATCATTTATTCAATTAATCAATCAGTTTATATAGTCCAACATTAGATAAATATTTATTTATCTAATATCCCTTCATCCTTATCCAAAAATTAAATAAATATTCCTATTTATTTAATTCCCTATTTTGTGTACTTTTGATTAAGTTGACTAATCCTCTTAATCAACTTAATCTCACCTGCACAATCCTAACCCATCATTAACCCATTCAAACCCCTCACATCTTCCAACATGTACAAAGGCATGGGATTTTGTACAAGACCATATGGGTCTCTTACAAAGGGATGGGCAAGTCCTTCGTGCAAAAGATCCTTTTGTCCTCCTTTGATCCTCTCCATCCACTTTTTCCAAGACCATCCTCCACCCTTGATCTCTCCTTGATCCAAGGACCATCTTTATCCTCCAATCTAATAATGCCACTTGGTGGTCTCTCATCAACCTAATCCTCTCAACAATCCTCAACCATTGATCTTTCAAATCAATCCTATCCATCCAATCATCATCCCTGCAAAAATCTATAAATGGCCATCAACCCAAGCCATTTTTAAGTCTCCATGTTATGCAAGGTTATGCTATCAATTTGAGGAGCAATCAACATACATCCAACATCAAGGAGCAAATCCAAAGATCAAGGTTTGCACATGTAGTTAGTTTGTTAAATTCATTTTGTGTTTGCATTCCTTTAGCTCAATCATGAGGTTGCATTAGTTAATGAATGAAATAGGTTAAAATCATTTTACCTTGTTTCTTATGTTCATTTTCTATATGTATACAAGTTTGTCATCCTAGAGATAGTGTGGCCAAGAAAAGATTATTCCAATTATCCATTGAAGTTGGTGATGACCCAAAAGAACATAAGACAAAAAAGATAGAAAAGGGAGACACTCCCACCAAAAAGAGGACTGAGAAGAAAAAATAAGCCAAAGAGTAATCAACAACCAATAACAAGAAACAAAAAGCACTTGTGGCTCCCTCTATAAGTGTTTCTCCTCCCCCTCCTCCCATCTCTTCTATTCCTCCTCCCCTTCCCCCTCTCTCATCAATAATTATTGTCCCCACTCTCCATTCTACACCCCAACAATCACTCGGCCTTCATCCCCTCAAAGAGGAATTCCCTTTCCCTTGCATATCCCCATCATGTCATCTTCCCCATACACTCAATTTCCTCCATCCCCTATATTTTCACCACTCCATATTCCCACTACAACTACATCACAAGCCCCAATGAAACAAGAATTCATATAGCCACACTTACAATATCCTTAATCCCCATACTATTATCCCTAATATCCCACTTCCACTAGTTAATTCCCACTGGCTAAAGGATATCAACTCCCAGCATTTCAAACTCCTCCCATCACATTCTAACAAATATGTAACTCTAATAAATTACTACCGTCCCCATCTCCATTCCAAGCTATGCAACTCCCCACTCCCTAAATGATCACTCCATCTGCTATTGCAAAGTAGATAGTCCCATCTACTCCCACACTTTCCCTAGGGCCTACCCAACTATCGTGCAAGTAATAACTGTTAAATGGGAACCTGCTCTATACCAGCAATAGATGATATAGATTGGGACCATATCTCAATAGAAGGTGGCCAAAAGGAAGGCCAAGAAATACGCTACTCTGACATCTAAGAGGGTGTGCACAAAGTATGATCATGTGCAAGACTCTCTCCACTTTTCTCATTTCACCCCTCTAGTAGATAAGTTGAACTTAGGTCATGTAACATCACTAACCATAATGCCCAAAATTTAACATAAACATTCATCTTATTCAAGAGATTAGTTAACAATTTGATTTCACAAATCAAACTTAACCAGTAATGATTCATTATCATTTCAACAATTAAGCATGTTATTCTCAACAGAATATAACAAAGCTTACAAGACAATAATCATTTACATATCTTTATTGAATAACCATCACTAAATTCATGAACAAGTTATACCCAAGGCATCATAAATCAATTCATACATATCAAAATTATACATTACAATTGATCATCAAGTCATAAAATAAGAAACACTATATCTGGAAAAAATGACATCCATCTTCATAAGCCTCGAATTGTCTCATGCTTGGGAAGAAGAGCATCATCCAGGTGCTTTTCCACCAACCACATACCGGCGGTCCCTCACACACCTTCCTACCTAGAAGTGGCCTGACCCTTCACAGAAGGAATAGATATTAGGAACCGATAAGTTAGCCATCTGAGTATCTGGTGTTGTGTCCTTCCTAATGTCTCACAGTCATACAACTATAAATCCACTCTAACTATGTATGACACTATTGGAGACACTAGGCCATCTGGAGCACTATGGACCAACAATGCATGTAGAGACGGATGCATTACTTTGGCCAAAGATTTACATTCATACACGTTGCACAATGAATGTCATTGTATGTCCACCACCCTTTCTTGACTTATAAGTTACAGTAAGTTTAAATTGACCTTTCACTCTAGGTCTAAAGTAAGTGGGATCCATTCGATTCATAGTCCATACTAGGACAATCGACTCCCATCTTGGGTTTGTTTTGACCAATTAGGTTACTTTTGTAGCGAGGAACTTGTGACTCCTTGCCACCTCCTTCCACTCTTAGTCATTACACAAATCGGACCACATTTACCATTCTAGGTCTATCGTGGTTCACAACATCTAAATAAATTATCATATAAGATAGAATCATATTCATACTATACTAGGCATTCCTTGCCTTAGTTAATTAGTCTGATTTTGCCATGAATGATGACTCTTATTACCCTTATGAGCTTAGGTAGTATCTCTAATCCCACTTAATAAAATAGAGGATAGTTATCATTAATAGATCAATTCATTTCTAGTGTCTTGGCTAGCATGCAAGCTACCACTTAATATAACCATAGTCTTAATAATTATACCCTTATTAAACCACATTCAACCTTTATACAAGTTGAGCCATCTTTTGGTTGAGTGCTTTAAACATTGACTTGCTAAGGCCATATCGGCCATAAATACAGTCATCATTAATTGACGTATGCATGTGGAAGATAATGTAAGGGCTTGGCCATGATGGCCTCGAGCCTCAGTACGGTATGCGTTTCAAGTGTTTAGCATGGCCTTGATGGTCACGAGCTATAAATATAACTTGGCAAACAATGCTAAATAGCTCAGCTTTCATAGCCGTGAGCTCTTAGCATAGTTAAAAAGTATAAAGATTAAAAGCTCAGCCACCCTGGCCTCAAGTTGTAGCATAACAAAGAATGTCATACAATTATGTTCAGCATCTATGGCCTCAAACTAGTGGTGCAATACATGATATAGTTTAATGCCGCTTTGCTTGTATGGCCTCGAATGGTGATAAAGATTGCAATAAGGAATAAAAACCAATGTTGCTCGGCCTGCATGGCCTCAAGCTATGATAAAGATTGCATTGCAAGGTCACTCGACCTCCATGACCTCAAACTATGTCACACGAAGGAATTTAATATCAATTTGGCTTGGCCATAAGCCTTGAGCATAGACACAGTCAAAAATATCTATTGCAATATGGCTCAGCCTTGGCCACGAGTACAACACAGTCAGGAATATCTATTGCAATACGGCTCAGCCTTAGGCCATGATCCTCAAACAGAGAAAATACATTTAAAGTTACAAGCTCAACCATAAGGTCTTGAGCTATTGCTAAGCATATAATAGTGGTAAGATACCATAGCGATAGTCATAACAGTATGGCTCCATATGACATGCATGTATGGGAGCTCGATAACAAAAAATTGTTACCCTTAATGCACATAAAATAGCTTTCTTTACCTGAGTATAGTCCTTTACAAACAAATTATTCTTAGCTCGAACTCTATTGTCCTTCCCTGGAAGTCTTTCTAGTGCAAAGCGATATCTCTCCTTCTCCCTTTCTTCTCCCAAGAAAACCAGATAAAACTCTAACCCCCAAAACTGAAAAAAAAACATCTTCTAAGAAGACTCTAAGGTATTACCTCCTCTCCAAACCTGTGCCTATTATCATGGAGAACTACCACCCTTAACTAAGGTGGTGGGAGTGGCTTCTCCACTCGGCCAACTACCTCTAAGAGGCTCGTGCAAGCATGACACCTGCAAGGATATGGTGAGCTCCATGCTCCCATTAGATATAATGTTGACTATAACAAAAATGAACACAATAACATAGCTTGATATTACATATCAAATTAATGTAATTATATATAATATCATTACATGCATCCACTGGATATTAGAGAATACCATGGAGGACTAAGTCATATTTAACCAACATCACTTCCTTTATGGAGATAGATTCATCAAGTGATTTAGGGGTCAAGCACCGCTCTCCCTTCATCTCTAAGGATCCAAAACCTAACATATCAAAAATGGATTTATAATTCTAGTTTGAAAGTATTCAGAGCGATAAAATTATGCTCCGACCAAACAAGACTAACCCTCGACTCAATTTGACGTTCCAAAAACATCGTTAGTTGAGTCATTGTAACATTGTCGAAATGACTAATTCGACAAGTCATCACAAATGTCTGACACTCAGATGGCTGTTGACCCCCATTTCCCAACCTCTATTCCTTCCTCTCGGATGATACTCTCCTTCCATCTCCGGAAGATAATCACTTTCTTGATCCAACTCACAACCAGAAAATCATGATCAGTGCATCATAATATGATCAATAAAACATAATAATTAAATAATCATTTAAATCTAGAATCTTTTAAATAACTAACATTAGTTAGAAGCAATGTTTAATCTAACATTTCCACAACGTCATAATCCAACTACTAACTAATCTCCTGATTACCATGTAAACATAAAATTAAGCTAATCACAGGTTGGGGATGTAAAATATCTCCCCCCATAAGAATCATCGTCCCCAATGATTTACTATCTCAATGTCAGTTCAATATAATAAGAAAATGTTTCATGAGCATAATACATAAGTTTCTCAGAAAAGATGAGGAAATTTAGCGTAAAAGTCATCATAGTTTTCCCAGGTGGCATTTTCCACTGAATATTGGTCCCACTGGACCTTGCACTATGTTATTTCCTTTTTACATAAGCGTAGCTTACGTGTTTCTATCACCTTGATGGGCTCAATCACCACCACTCCTAGGTCTTTCACATGTATAGCATTCCAATCAAGCATAGGAATTTGATTATCAGTAGAATTAAACTTTTTCAAATATGAAACATGAAACATATTATGCATCATGGCTAGGGCTGGCGGTAGAGCAATTATGTATGCTACTGGGGTGACTTCTTCAAGCACTTCAAAAGGTCCCACATACCGAGGTGCCAACTTAGACATATTTCCAAATTTAATGGAACTTTTCTGAGGTTTAACCCTTAAGAGAACTTTCTCTCCCACTGTGAAATGCCTTTCGATGTGCTTAGCATTCACATAACTCTTTTGCCTATCATTAGCTTCTGCTAACCTCTTTTTAATCAAATGTACTTGCTCTTCCATTTTTTAGAGCATTTATGGACCAAGGCTAACCCTATCTTCTAGCTTATCTCAGCTTATAGGGGTTTGACACTTCTGTCCATATAATTCCTCAAATGGAGCCATCTTGATAGCAGAGTGATAAGAGTTATTGTAGGCAAATTCCACCAGAGGAAGATAATCCTCCCACTTGTAATGCTGATCCATGCAATACATCCTCAACAAACCATCCAGCACTTGGTTCACCCTTTAATTTTGGCCATCCATTTTAGGATGATAAGTGGAGCTTATGTTCAATTGGGTTCCAAGTGAAGAGAATAAAGTTTTCCAAAACCTTGATGTCATTCGTGCATCTCTATTTGAGATGATCTTCTCAGGAATGCCATGTAGTCTGAAAATCTCTTGAACAAATTTTTGAGCAATGACGAGTGCCCCAACCATCAAGTTCTGAGGTATAAAATGAGCGGCTTTAGTGAATCTATCCACCACAACTAAGATAGCATTGTGCTTTTTTCTTGACATAGGAAGCCCTTACACAAAGTCCATGCTTATAATTTGTCATGTCCATTCAGGAATTTCATGAGGGTATAATAATCCTACCGAGTGATGGTGTTCTGCCTTCACCCTCTAGCATTCTATACAAGTAGATACAAAATTTGCAGCATCCCTCTTCATTCTTTTCCAAAAATATAAGGGTTTCACATTAGCAAGTAACTTGGTTACTCCAGGATGCCCAGAATATGGTGCAAAATGAACCTCTTTCCATACCATATTCCTTAACTCTGCTAAGTTAGGTACATACATCCTTCCTTTAAACCTTAATAACCCATTTGGTTCAAGGTTGAATCCTTCATATCTCAGGTTCTGGGGGTTTTCCTCAAGGGCCCGTTCTACCTGCTCGTAAAACTCATCTCCCTTAGATTTTTGTAACACCTGATTTCTAAAATTAGAATGTATGGAGATCATGGAGATGTGCCTTCTCCTACTCAAAGCATCTGCCACTTGATTTTCTTTTCCTTGTATGTATTTAATCTCAAAATCATAATCCGAGATGAATTCCAACCATCTTCTTTGCCGAGCATTAAGATGCGGCTGAGTGAATAGGTATTTGAGTCCCTGATAATCTATTTTTAACTCAAAAGGTTTCCCAAGTAGATAGTGTCTCCACATCTGTAGAGCATGAATGACTATTGCCAGTTCTAAATCATGTGGGGCATAATTTTGTTCATAGTTTTTCAGTTTGCGTGATTCATACGCAATAACCTGTCCATCCTAGACTAGTACACCAGCTAAGCCTTCTCTTGAGGCATCGGTAATGACTTCAAATTAACCCTCTGGATCAAGCACTTTCAAAATTGGTGCTGAAGTCAATTTTTCCTTTAGTAGGTCAAAGACCTCTTGGCACTTTGCTGACCATTCAAACTTCTTGCCCTTTCTTTGCAAGGAAGTTATAGAATATGTAATTTTAGAGAAGTTCTTCACAAACTTCCTATAATATCCAGAAAGGGCCATGAAAATTCAAACCTCATGAACATTTTTTGGTTCTAGCCATTCCAAAATAGCCTTAATCTTAGCTGGATCCATAGCTATTCCCTTAGCCAAAATTATGTGACCCAAATATTATACTTCCTTCTGAAAGAAAGTACACTTAGAGAGCTTGCCATATAACTTATGCTCTCCCAACCTCTGAAGAACAATTCTCAGATGCTGCATATGCTCTTCTTCATTCTTAGAATAGATCAAAATGTCCTCAAGAAATACTAAGACAAACTTATCTAGATAGTCTTTGAACACGCTGTTCATAAGATTAATAAATGCCACAGGCGCATTCATTAATCCAAAAGGTAGGACAGTGAATTCATAATGTCCATACCTGGTTCTAAAGGCTGTCTTATGGATGCCCTTCAACCTCAATTGGTGATATTCAAATCGAAGATCAATCTTGGAAAACATGGTTCCACCCCTCATTTGATCTAAAAGATCATCGATGTGAGGTAATGGGTACTTATTTTTAATGGTTTCTTTATTCAACATGTGGTAATCTATGCACAACCACAAAGTGCCATCTTTTTTTTTTTACAAAAATGACTAGCGCTCCCCATGGTGACATACTGGGTCTAATCAACCCTTTATCTAACAACTCTTGTAGTTGAGCCTTTAACTCCATTAGTTCTATAGTGGTCATTTTGTAGGCGGCTTTAGAAATAGGTTCCGATCTTAGAATCATAGATATAGAAAAATCAAAAGATCTTTTAGGAGGTAATCCCAGTAACTCATCTAGAAATACGTCCTCAAAATCTCTAAGAAAAGGGTACCTATCCATATCTGATCTCTCCTAATCTATGGACTCCCTCTTCCTAACTCATAAAAGAAATGTTGGTATACCTAACAGTACACCATGGGTTCCATCATTTTTCCTAATTTGTAGCCAACTATGATGACGAACAAGCATCCCATACTACTTGTGGTCATCACTGGCGAGGGCTCAAGTGTGATAACACATAAAGTCCCTGGTTCACATAAGCTCCCATCATGTTTCCCAGTTCATAGCCAACTATGATGACAAGCAAGCATCCCATACTACTTGTTGTCAACACTGGCTAAGGACTAGGGTAACAACATACACATCCACAACCAACTGTGATAACAAGCAAGCATCCCATACTACTTGTTGCCATCACTAGTTAAGGAATAGGTATAACCACATACATCACCTGTGGCTATTAAGAAGATTTCTGCATCTCGCTAAACCATCAAGTTGGTGGATCCTGACATCTATCGCCTCCATGCCACTGGCGAAAGTTGATCTATCCTGGTATGGGGTAGCTCTTGGCATCTATCACCTGTATGGTACTATGAAAGCCAGCTATCCCTAAGATACGATGGATAGCACCTGGTATCTATTACCTCCACAATACGGTGACAACCGGCTAAATCGCACCTATATCATAACCTATCCCAAGTTAGACTTGTCGATCTCAAGCCTAACTCCACTTTCTTATTCATCCACCATGTGGATGCTTCATCTGCCAACTGGTATGCTCCCCATACCACTTTGGTGGTCTCATTATAGTTTCAAATATTTTTCCATTTCCGTAAGCCATGCCTCCGTGGCATCTGTGCTTACGAATCCATCAAATTTAGGAGGCATGACCTTCTTCATGTCTCGGGATAGTTACAAATCCATATGGATCCTTCTATCCATTTCTTATCTAGCCTCAAAGTTATTTTCTCTGTGCTCACTTTGGGTGGTGTCATTATGATGTTCCTCGTCATCACCCCCATCATAGGCATCCTGCCTGGGTCCTTGTCGACCCCTGACCTCCTGTTCAAGAGTTCCTACCTTCATTCTTGTCTCTTTCAACAAGATCAAGATCTGGCCAAGCTTATATTCAAAGTGCAATGAAGAATATCCTTCTTCCTAGCTGCCTCCCATCCTAGTTCTAATCTAAACCTTTGTTGCAATCTACTTCTTCCTGAAGTTTGCAGATTAATCACGGATTAGTTTTTCCATGTCATTGAATCCATTCATAACATGAATATATTCTCTTTCATGTAATCTTTAACAAGAAAGGAAAGATTCTCAAAAATTTTCAAATGCATTATAATTTTCATCAGATTACATATAATCCATCAAAATTACAAAACTTTGTATACACCTTGCTACTGCAAGTCATTTTCAAACCGGGATAGCTTCCCATATTCATTTCTCAACTTTGAGATTTATCAATTCAGTTTTAGGAGGTGGATGTACAAACAGGTACTCATCCACAACCTCCCTAGTTACCTCATAACCCTTAGGATTGTTTTCCACAGCTGGTGCTTTTAGGCGCACAGGGTTCTGGTGATGCATCATTAGAGTTAGGAGTAGCAATCCTAATTGTTTTTCTCAACTCTTGCTTGATGCGTTTAACAACATCAGTGAAGGTCTCCTCATCAATTAGCCATGCTCCTACCAAGTAACTAGTCTATTCAAGTCCTTTCCTTCATGAGGCTTGCTCCCTCAAGACCTTAAGGTAACGTCTATTTTCTGTCACCTTTTCTCTAGGTGTTGTTCTTTTTCTTGCCATCTTGGCATAAGATCATCCAAGCATTAACAACTGTTAATGTTGGATAAAGAAAATCATTGTGTAGTGAGATCATAGGTCCATGTATTGAACCCTAGAGCTCTGATACCATATGTAACATCACTAACCATAATGCCCAAAATTTAACATAAACATTCATCTTAATCAAGAGATTAGTTAACAATCTGATTTCACAAATCAAACTTAACCAGTAATGATTCATTATCATTTTAACAATCAAGCATGTTATTATTAATAGAATATAACAAAGCTTACAAGAAAATAATCATTTACATATCTTTAGTGAATAACCATCACTATTCATGAACAAGTTATGCCCAAGGAATTATAAATCAATTCATACATATCAAAATTATACATTACAATTGATCATCAAGTCATAAAATAAGAAACAATGTATCTGGAACAAATGACATCCATCTTCATAAGCCTTGACTTGTCTCATGCTTGGGAAGGAGAGCATCATCCAGGTGCTTTTCCACCAACCACAGACCATCGGTCCCCCACACACCTTCCTACCTGGAAGTGGCCCGACCCTTCACGGAAGGAATAGATATTAGGAAATGATAGGTTAGCCATCTGAGTATCTTGTGTTGTGTCCTTCCTAATGTCTCACGGTCATACAACTATAGATCCACACTAACTATGTATGACACTACTGGAGACACAAGGCCATTTGGAGCACTGTGGACCGACAATGCATGCAGAGATGGATGCATTACTTTGGCCAAAGATTTGCATTCATACACATTGCACAATGAACATCGTCGTATGCCCACCACCCTTACTCGACTTATAAGTTGTCATGTCCTATAGTAAATTTAAATTGACCTTTCACTCTAGGTCTAAAGTAAGTGGGATCCATTCGATTCATAGTCCATACTAGGACAATCAACTCCCATCTTAGGTTTGTTTTGACCAATTAGGTTACCTTTGTAGTGAGGAACTTGTGACTCCTCGCCACCTCCTTCCACTCTTAGTCATTACACAAATTGAACCACATTTACCATTCTAGGTCTATCATGGTTCACAACATCTAAATAAATTATCCTATAAGATAGAATCATATTCATACTATACTAGGCATTACTTGCCTTAGTTAATTAGTGTGATTTTACCATGAATGATGACTCTTATTACCCTTATGAGCTTAGGTAGTATCTCTAATCTCACTTAATAAAATAGAGGGTCGTTATCATTAATAGATCAATTCATTTCTAGTGTCTTGGCTAGCATGCAAGCTGCCACTTAATATAACCATAGTCTTAATAATTATACCCTTATTAAACCACATTCGGCCTTTATACAAGTTGAGCCATCTTTTGGTTGAGTGCTTTAAACATTGACTTGCTAAGGCCATATCGGCCATAAAGACAGTCATCATTAATCGAAGTATACATGTGGAAGATAATGCAAGGGCTCAGCCATGATGGTCTCAAGCCTCAGTACAGTATGTGTTTCAAGTATTTAGCATGGCCCTCATGGTCACGAGCTATAAATATAACTTGGCAAACAATGCTAAATAGCTTGACTTTCATAGCTGTGAGCTCTTAGCACAATTAAAAAAGTATAAAGATTAAAAGCTTGGCCACCCTAGCCTCGAGCTATAGCATAACAAAGAATGTCATACAATGTCATTCGGCCTCTATGGCCTCAAACTAGTGGTGTAATAAAGGATATAGTTTAATTGCACTTTGCCTGTATGGCCTTGAATGGTGATAAAGATTGCAATAAGGAATAAAAAGCAATGTCGCTTAGCCTGCATGGCCTCGGGCTATGATAAAGATTGCATTACAAGGTCGCTCAGCTTCTATGGCCTCGAACTATGTCATAGGAAGGAATTTAATATCAATTTGGCTCAGCCATAAGCCTTGAGCATAGACACAGTCAAAAATATCTATTGCAATATGGCTCAGCCTTGGCCATAAGTACAACACAGTTAGTCATATCTATTGCAATATGGCTCAGCCTTAGGCCACAAGCCTCAAACATAGAAAATACATTTAAAGTTACAAGCTCAGTTGTAAGGCCTCAAGCTATTGCTAAGCATATAACAGTGGTAAGACACCATAGCAACAGTCATAATAGTATGGCTCCATACGACATGCATGTATGGGAGCTCGATAACAACAAATTGTTACCTTTAATGCACATAAAATATCTTTTACCTGAGTACAGTCCTTTACAAATGAAGTATTCTCAGCTTGAACTCCATTTTCCTTCCCTGGAAGTCTTTCCAGTGTAGAGCGATATCTCTCCTCCCTTTCTTCTCCCAAGAAAACTAGATAAAAACTCTAACCCCCAAAAACAAAAACAAAAAAACATCATCTTCTAAGAAGACTACCTCCTCTCCAAACGCATGCCTATTATCATGGAGAACTAAGGTGGTGGGAGTGGCTTCTCCACTTGACCAACTACCTCTAAGAGGCCCGTGCAAGCATAACACTTGCAAGGCTATGGTGAGCTCCACGCTCCCATTAGATATAATGTCGACTATAACAAAAATGAACACAATAACATAGCTTGATATTAAATATCAAATTAATGTAATTATATATAATACTATTACATGCATCCACTAGATATTAGAGAATACCATGGAGGACTAAGTTATATTTAACTGTCATTACTTCCTTTATGGAGATAGATTCATCAAGCAATTTAGGGGTCGAGCACCGCTCTCCCTTCATCGCTAAGGATCCAAAACCTAACAAATCAAAAATGGATTTATAATTCTAGTTTGAATGTATTGAAAGAATAAAATTATGCTTTGACCAAACAAGACTAACCCTCGACTTGATTTGACGTTCCAAAAACATCATTAGTCGAGTCATTGCAACATTTTCGAAATGACTAATTCGACAAGTCGTCACAAAAGGAAAAACAACTGGTCAAGACAAAACATAGTTTACGCCAACTTACATGGTTCGATATGACAAAATGTCTGACACTCATATGGCTGTTGACCCCTGTTTACCAACATCTATTCCTTCCTCCTAGATGATACTCTCCTTTCGTCTCCAGAAGATAATCACTTTCCTGATCCAACTCACAACCAGAAAATCATGATCAGTGCATCATAATATGATCAATAAATCATAATAATTAAATAATCATTTAAATCTAGAATCTCTTAACTAACTAACATTAGTTAGAAGCAATTTTTAATCTGACATTTCCAAAACGTCATAATCCAACTACTAACTAATCCTTCTGATTACCATGTAAACATAAAATTAAGCTAATCACAGGTTGGGGATCTAATAGGTCGGATGATACCTATAGACTATCGGATGGAGGCAATAAGTGTAAGCATCAAGGATGCTAAAGAACAAGATAGGGTTGAATTCATCCCAAAGGGTACAAAGGTAGTAAGCTCATCTCTCATTGCTTTAGAGCAAAAATTCAAGAAGAAAGAAGAAGAGATAAAGAAAGAAAGGAAGACCATTGATGCCTCAAAGATAAAGATAAATGTTCTTGAAGGAAAAATATTCACCATGTCTTAAATGGCTACTAAGGTAAAGGGCATATAGGCTCAAGATGTAAATAAGCACATCATGGAGGTGTAATCAAGATGTCTTAGTGGTGGAGTTGGGATCCATAAATATGAAGTTAAGTGCACAAGACAACCAACTCTTTGTGCTCCAAAATTATAGGGATACCCAAAAGAAAACAATTAAGGGCTTGATAAAAAAAGGTGATGACTTGGAGTAGAGACTTGATGTAGTAAAATAAGAAATTCAACAACTCTAGGAAAATATTGAGGAGCTTAATCTATCCATATGTTATTTAAATCTTGTGCATGCCCTCCACTAAGGCTAATGGAGGGAAATTAAATAATCTACTACTGCATTCACATTGGCGCTCAACTTTGAATTGAGTGTGCCCAGACCTCCATTCTATGGTCTAGAAGGAAATTGATACCATTGATCCTACTCTCACACCTATACTAAATTATGCTCACTCCATAATTTTGTAGTTATTTACCATAGATTCATTGAGATTAATTACAATTAGGATCCACAACAAGTCTACCACTACTTAGTAGATCAATAATTTTCTAGATAAGGACATGATGCCTAGTTAATCATGAAGATCCAAGCCTACATAAAGATGCTGATAAAGTATGGAATACCCTCTTTGATGGACTCATTTGATAAGGTGCTCTCTCCAAGTGTATTTCAAGAGATGATCTAAAATAAAAGATTGTATGAGTCTAAGCTAGATGTGCTATCCCCTATATCAACATCAGAGGAGATGTCTGTATTTGAGCTAACTATTAACTTGAGGACCTTCATGCAAATTTCTAGTTTGTAGTCACAACAAGTCTCATATGAGGATACACAAGAGCTAGAGTGCAGATACAGGCTACTATTGAAGACCAACCTACCCAAGGATGAGAAATGGGGGAAGCTTATGGATTCTCTAAGAAATATTTAATAGGGTTGTTATCCTCTCAAATTGAAAATTTTAAAATATTAAGTTTTGGGTTGTGACTTTGTGCCCAATGGATACACTTCTAGGTTCCTCTCTTTCTACAAGTGAAAGAACCCTTGAGAGTGACCAATATTGTAGTGAAGGATTCACTATAGTCAGCAGGTTCACCCTACCTTGCTATTTACTCAATAAAAATTCCATACAATATCTGCAAGCCTCCTCTCTTTCATTCATTTTTGTATTTTGGTATTTTGATGTAGTTCTTGCAAACTTATAAGTCCCAATAAACATGTGTCATCTAATGCACCAAGTTAGATCTTATCTGACAGTTCACGGGACTTAAAAAAGGAAAAAAGTTTTCATTGAAAAGATTTAGTTTTGTGACACATGGAAATGAAAAAATATAATAAAGTTAAAATGTGCTACATATAAGTATCGATGGGTCCCACTTCTTTTATTGGTGAAAAGTGAAGGGAAATATTTCATAAAAGCATGTGGATCATCCAATATACCACTAGTTGATTCATCTAATGGCCCATGGGATACATGGCCATTATACCATAGAAATGCTTCACCTTTCATCCTAGAAACACAATTTTGACATTTGTAGCTTCCTCATGTCATCCTAAGAAGAACTACAACACTAGAGTAGTAAAGACAAGCTTGGTCATGTCTAGATTCCAAATTTCCAAAGAAGGAAAGGCCAAGCATTTATGGAAATGATTGTACATCACCAAGATAGGCACGTTTCACCCACCAAAATAGTGATACTGTAGTAATAGGTGACAAAATTCATGAACTAATTACCAAGGATCCCATGTGGTTGATGAAGCCCTTCAAGATTACAAAAGATGCAATTAGGGCAGTAACTGGATTGCACTCATTCGTTGGGTTGCCTGCACTCAAATCTGTCAAGAACCAGATAGTAAGTGAGGCTACTAGATCTAAGTTTGACAAAAGAGCCATGACAATAGAAGATATCACAGATCTGGATATCAAATTTGCCTCTATGATAATTGGCTATAAAATCTATCATTCCAGTAGGGAGAATTCTGTGTCTAGAACTACAATTTATACAGCATATCAGATGCTAAGGGAAAATGTTGATTATGACCTATGTGATCTTCTTTTGAACCAACTGTTAGAAAATTTGTAGAAGATCAAGAAGGATAAGAAGAACTCATTCAAGTATGGTGGCTTAATACTATTTCTGTTCTTTTACTATATGAATGAGCTACCTGGATCAAGTGGTTGGGTATGGCAAAATAACAGACTGGTTGCCATACAAATCAGAGACTATATGTATGGGCTTGGTGATACCAAGGCTCAAAGTACAACACTCTGGGGGTACTTTAAAAACTTCCAAAGTTTGATGCAGGCCAGAGAAAGAATTCCTCAAAAAATAGTTGAAAAATATAAGGATACAGTATGCTTCATGGTAGACACTGATCAATGCCTAATGGAGGTGGTTGAGCCTAGAATAGTTTGGATTATGACAATGGGATACGAGGTAGATGAGAAAATCTTGGAGCTGCATGTCCAACACTTGCTGAGTCATCCTAAGGACCCTTAGGCAAAAAGGTTTGGAACCTTTCAATAATTAAGTGTAAAGATACATGTTGAATTGAGACAACCAGAGATGAAAAGAAAAGTGAGAAGGGAAGTAGACGAAATTGCCAAGAAATATGGCATGTCAAAGGAGGCAATTGATGCAAACATAGAGAAAATAGAAAGAGCTGAGAAAGAGAAACAAGAAGCAGAAAAGAAAGTGTTCCGATACAAGCCTCCTCCCAGACTAGATCCTCCAAGAGCTCTGCACCTGCCACCTCTAAGAGCTCAAGAGCCTCAAAACTGGAAGCCAAGACATCTAGAAAGGGAGAGAAGAGAACGAAAACAAAGGCCACAAGGTCATACATCAGCCAAAAGGATGATGAAGAAACAGAGTCTGATGAGGAAGTTAAGAAAATGAATAAGAAGAAGAAACATCTGGAGAATCCTCCACTGGTAAAAATAAAGAAGAGGTAGAAGAATTTGTTGAAAGGCCTACTCTCTCTATTGATGATATCATCAAGGCAGTCACAGTGGATGGGAACCTGCAACCAGTCACTAAATTTTATGATGAATATAGTGATACTAACAAGAAGATCTTAGAAGATGCTACAGTCAGGTACCTAAACATTTATAATAAAACATTCATTGAAATCATCTCTCTAATTCCCAAAAGTCTAGAGAAGGTACTTGAACTTAGAAAGGAGAATGCTAAGGCAAAGGACCTAGAAATCTGAGCATAGATTACTATTCAGCTGTATCCTTCCATTACTCCAAAACAAATGAAAAAACTTATGCTTGGAGAGACTGATTAGGTATCAAAAGAAACAGAAGACATCCTCTGGAATGCCTTCAAAAGATTCAACCTTCCTATCATAGAAGAAATAGATGAAGAACCTTCTACCATGGATGTCGAAGGATTAAGTGCATCAAAAGAAGAATCTACTAAGAAAAATGTAGAAGAGTCAAAAGAGATAGGTGAGGAGAAGTCTAAGGACTTGGATTCCTCTATTCTGGAAGAGGAAGTCCATGACAAAGTTAACATCTCTCTTTCGGATCCCCCTACAGACTCTAGAACTGAAGGAGAAGGAAGAAAAGAGGAGAAATTGAGTCAAGTAGAGGAGGAAAGAGAAGAAGAACAAATAGAGAAGACCTCTGATGACAGTTCTGAGGTTGCAAAAGGAAAGAAGACTCAGTCCCTAGCCAGAGACACTATAGAGGTAGTGAAAAAATTCTTGAACAAAGAGATGATGGAGATAGATGAACCAGAACTCTTTCAAGGACCACTCAATTTTGATTCCCTCTCTCCAGTCCAGACAATGAAGATAGCATCCTTTACCCAAGCTAAAGCAAAAGAAAAGCTTCTGAAGACTCACATGGAAGATTGTGAGTTGATAGAGATTGCCTCAGGAATGCTGGAGAAGATCATGTCATCCTTCCAAAAGGATCCTTCGGCCTCTCCATTCGATAACCTTAAATCTCTGATAGACTTTGTCAACACTCATTTTGATTCCTTAGAGAAATTGGCAGAAGAAAAGGTCCAAAAAGAATTTTTGGGAAAGAGATTCTCTAAAGTACAGGGACTCATAGCTAATGATAGGAGAACCCTGGATATTGGGATAAAGAGCCTAGAAAATGCTCTTAAAGATGGCAGAGAAATGTACAAATTTTGTCTATCTTGGTCCACAGTGACAGAAGACATTGCAAAGAAGGTGGAAGAACAAGAAGGTAAACTGTCAAGTTTATCTCAGAATTTTGATCCTCTCACTACCTCCATAATGAATCAACAGTGCCAGGCTATTGCCACTATAAATGAAATAAAGAGACTTGAAAAGGAGAAGAAGAATATAATAAGCAGGATGAGTGAACTTAGAGGGATAATTATCCCTAAGTTAGAGGCAATGCATGAGGCCTTAACTGATGCTCAAGCCATAGCCCAGACCAGTGATCCGGAAGACTTACGAAGGGTAGAAGCTTATGCATTTTTGTTGAGTGGTCACATCTCAATTTTGGACAGGATGAAGCAGAGTTGGACAACAGAATTTGTACAGTTGAAGACCACCTTTGCGGTTATACTTAAGTATATGTAAGTATAACATGTATATATACTTATGCGGCTATGTATAGGTTGATTTTTGCAAATTTTGGTGTGTGGATTCCACCCTTTGCCATTGATGTCAAAGGGGGAGTGAGGAGTAGTGAAAAATGTGGAATCTAGCTAAGGGGGAGCTCTGGTAAAAGTGTACATAAGATAGAGCATCAGCCAAGGGGGAGTTTGTTACGACACTTAGTCATTTTTCACTAAGTGTTGCCATCAATGCCAAAGGGGGAGATTGTTGGCAAGAGACACTATGTGGCTTCATTATTTTTGTCATTGATGGCAACAAAGTCTATCCCACACATCTTCAAAGCTTAGTATGCCTATACCAAAAGTTAAATTGAAGAAGTTCTGGTCCGTTGAACAAGAACAGAGCATGCAGCAAGGTCTAAAAATCAGGTCCGGATCTCTCAAAGGGTGTAACTCAGCAAGTTGCGGACTTGGACAAGTCAAGAGGAGTACCATGACTACTACATTCTAGAGATTGAGCCTCTGATGATGAATGAGTGAAAAGATATGAGCATCTAAGTGTTGGGTTCCTGATAGGTAGAGTAGACTGAGGAAGAACTGACCGACAGAGCATCAGACTTTAATCTGGATGAGAAATTGATGGTGATCAAGCTATTTGAGGGATCATACATGGTTGGCTGACATGATTGATGACTTCTATGTCTATGTCTTTGATACACATCACATATTAAGCATGGATTCAGGCAACAGATCAGTGTCTTGGAAATATCTTGAGTATTCCGGTTGCCGACTAGAAAGATGTTGAAAGCCTTGGTGCGAATATATATACCAGATGGATTTTGGTATGAATGGGAGTGTTGAGTGTGATAGTGTGTGAGGAAAGGCAAAGTTAAGTGTGGAAACAGCAATACAAGTCCGGTATGTGATAGAACAGCAGCACTAAAGCAGAGGAAGAATGAAGTGCATTAGATCAGTATATTAAGCCTAACCAGAACTGAACCTCAGCATACATGACTGCCTCTCATCAGTTCAAACACTTGGTTACCTTCTATAAACCTTGTAGACAGTGAGTCTCTTGTAGGCAGTGTGCCTCTTGTGAATAGTGTGCTCGGGCAGTGAGCCCTAATTGGCAAGTGCCATTTTGTACTTCTTATTCTTCTAACAGAGAATACAATCTTGGGTTAGTCACCTCGTGGTTTTTCCCTTAATAGGGTTTTCCATGTAAAAATCCTTGTGTTATGTCTGTTGATTTTATTTTTGCTCTCATGGTTATGTATGCTTATATGTTTTGATGCTGCTCAAATTATAAAAAGAAAAATAAAGTAAAGTTATTAGAGATAACTGATTCACCCCCCTCTCAGTTATCTACCTTGTTTCCAATAGTTGTCACCTTGTAGCCTGATCACCAAATTGAGGTAGTTTGCACTTGATCCTAGGAAGATGCTGCTGAGGAGAATCCCTGATGTTGGAACCATGGCTGGTAGAATGGATGAGATGATGGAAATGATGAAAATAATGCAAATTAGACTAGACACTATTGAAGAAGATAGAAGAAAAGGACTAAGCCCTAGAATTGATATTGAGAGTGATGATGAAGAATTTCAATCCGTTGATCAAACTGGAGAAACACTCGGAGGTGATGAAGAAGAAGAATCATATCAAGTCAAGATCTTGTGAGCTATTTTAAAGATTGGAAAGAGACCTAGAGTTGATGTACCTAATTACACTGACAATTTGAATCCTAAAGAGTTCATTGACCTGATAAATGACATGGAAGAATACTTTGAGTATGAAGAGTTTGAAGATCCAGAGGTGAAATTTGCAAAGACAAATTTGAAAGGACATGCTGCTATATGATGGAAAGAAGTTTAGTTGGATAGAAATAGAAGAGGAAAAGAAAAAATTACAAAATGGGATAGGATGGTGACAAAATTGAAGAATCAGTTTATACCTGCTGACTATGAGTCGGAACTGTTGAAGAGATTGCAAGACCTGAAACAAAAGGAGAAATCTGTGAAGGAATATACTGAAGAATTTCATAAGATGATCATAAGGATAGGACATAGTGAAGCAAGAAAGGAGAAAGTGGCTAGATACATTAATGGACTAAAATTGAACATTCAAGAATAATTGAGTTTGGTTGGAATGACAACCTTGGAAGAAGCATATCAATTTGCCCTAAAAGTTGAAGAAAAGTTGAATAAGAGGCATGATAAAAAACAGAGAGATAGAGGAGGTAAATTTTAGAGAGGTAGAACATTTCCTAGAGGAGAAAGATTATATGCAGAGTAGAATAGACAAGAGAACACATTCAAGAAGGAGGCCAGAGATAACAATGCATACTGGAGAGATGATAGAACTTTCTACTATAGAGGAAACCCTAGTCCATACCGGAGTAAAGGATACAAAAGAGAAGGAAGAGGACTTGATATGAGAACATTCAAAGGAACCTATTTCAAGTGTGGAGGTGAAGGACATAGAGCATTTGAACGTAATCAAGAGAGTACAAGCAACAGAATAGAGAATAGTGGAAGAGCAGCCTATGTGGAAGAAGACCCTGTTGGATCACCTAATTCAGTTGGTAAACCTGAGAAAGGAGAATCACTTGTGATGAGGAGAGCACTATTTGAAGCAGAGACAAATGAGGAACCACCACAGAGGAAAAGTTTGTTCAAAACCAGATGCAAATCAGGAGGTAAATGTTGTAAAGTTGTAATTGATAGTGGTAGTTTTGATAACCTAGTTTTAGAGGAGATGGTGACTAAACTGAAGTTGGAAAGATTGAAACACCCTAAGCCCTATTAGATAGCATGTATTCAGGATGATCATAAGGTACTGGTGAGTGAGCAAGGTTTGGTAAAATTGCATATTGGATCTTATCATCATGAAGTATTGTGTGATATTATGCCTATGGATGTATGTCATATTTTGTTGGGTAGACCTTGGCAGTATGATAGGAAAGCTATACATGATGGGAGAAAGAATACATACACTATAACATCAAATGGGAAGAGAATTACTTTGATTCCTTTGGAAGATGATCCTAAGAGTGAAGTATGTGGAAATGCTAGAATCTGTTTGGTAGATGGAAGGAAATTTCTGGATGGTTTGAGACATGAGAATATGTGTTATGCTTTGATCCCTAAGAAGCCTGAAACCTTGAAGACTGAAGAATCACAACTGGAGGATATAACTAAGTTGCTGATAGAGGATGAAGACATCATATCAGACAATGTACCTGAAGGATTGCCACCAATCAAGAGTATCATTCATCACATGGACCTTATACCCGGAGCTAGTTTACCTAACAAAGTAGCACATAGAATGACACCAACAGAGAATGAAGAATTGAATAGACAGATATGGGAATTGTTGAGGAAGGGTTTTATCAAAGAAAGTTTGAGTCCTTGTGAAATACCTACAGTTCTAGCACCAATAAAAGATGGAGAATGAAGAATGTGTATAGACTCTAAGAAATAAACAAGATCACGGTTAAGTATAGATTTCCTTTACCTAGGATGGATGATATCATGGATTGTTTAAGTGGAGCAAAATACTTCACAAAGATAGAGTTGAAGAGTGGATACCATCAGATTAGAATCAGAGAAGGAGATGAAGGGAAGATTGCTTTCAAGACAAATGAGGGATTTTATGAATAGTTAGTGATGCCTTTTGGATTGACAAATGCACTGAGTACTTTCATGAGGTTGATGAATGAAGTCTTGAAGAAATCCTTGGGTAAGTTTGTTATTGTATATTTGGATGATATTCTGATTTTCAGTAAGACAAAAGAAGAACATTTGTAGCACCTGAGATAAGTATTACATAGACTGAGAGAAGAGAAATTGTTGATAAACATCAAGAAGTGTAGTTTCATGAAGGAAGAATTGGTATACTTGGGATTTTTTATTTTTGTGAAAGGATTGAAGATCGACCCTAAGAAGGTAAGAGCAATAGTTGAATGGCCTACACCGGAGAGCATTGGAGAAGTTAGATCATTTCATGGATTGGCTAGTTTCTATCGGAAGTTCATTAGAAATTTTAGTTCAGTATGTAACCCTATGATAGAGACAATGAGAGGTGACAGAAAAGATTTCAAGTAGACATCAGGAGTAGACAAAAGTTTTGAATTGTTGAAGTAGAAAGTGACAAAGCAACCTGTTTTAGCATTACCAGATTTCATTAAGGTATTTCAAGTAGATTGTGATGCAAGTGGAAATGATTGGAGCAGTATTAAGTCAAGAAGGTAGACCCATAGTATATTTCATTGAGAAATTGAATGATGCAAGGAGAAGATAATCTGTTTATGATCAAGAGTTCTATGCCATAATTCAAGCCTTGAAGAAGTGGAGACATTACTTGTTGCCTAAGGTGTTTGTGTTGTATACATATCATCAAGATTTGCAATATTTGAACAGTCAAGGAAAATTGAATCAGAGACATATGAGATGGGTAGAGCTCTTGTAGAGTTACAATTTTGTATTGAAGCATAGGAGTGGGAAATCAAACAAAGTTGCAGATGAATTGAGTAGGAGAAGGAACTTGTTGATAGAGATGAGAATTGAAGTGTTGGGATTTGATGAGTTGAAGAACATGTATGAAGAAGATATTGATTTTGCAAAACCTTGGAAAGCATGTAAGGAACCTATTGTGATAGATAGGAGTAAGTGGTTGGATTATTTCATTCAAGAAGATATGTTGTTCAAAGGAAATTAGTTGTGCATACCTAGACATTCCATGAGAGATAATATGATCAAAGAGAAACACAGTGGTGGATTGGAAGGACATTTTGGCATTGATAAAATAGTGGCTTTGGTAAGTGAACATTACTTTTGGCCTTAGATACATAAGGATGTTAGAAAATTTGTGCAAAGTTGTAGAGTTTGTCAAGTTGCAAAAGGGAGTAGTTAGAATACTAGATTGTATAAACCTTTGACAGTACCAGAGAGACCTTGGGAAGACATAAGTATGGATTTTGTAATGGAATTGCCTAAGACATAAAGAGGACATGATTCAATATTTGTAGTGGTGGACAGATTTTCAAAGATGGCTCATTTCATACCTTGTATGATGTCAATTGATGCAGTGCATGTAGCTGACCTATTTTTCAAGGAGATTGTGAGATTGCATGGATTACCTAAGAGCATAATTTCAGACAGAGACACAAGATTTCTTGGATATTTTTGGAAGACACTTTGGAAGAAGATGAAGATAGATTTGAAGTTTAGTTCAACATTTCATCCACAGACTGATGGATAGACAGAGGTAGTGAATACTTGAGTTTAGGAAACTTGTTGAGATGTTTGGTTGGAGAGAAGGTAGGAAGTTGGGAATAGGAGTACTGGAAGAACACCTTTTGAGATTGTTAACGGAGTAAACCCTAGAGGAGTAAAAGAGTTAAGAGATATCAGCATGGAAGATAAGAGAAGTGCATAAACAGAAGGATTTGCAGAACATATGGAGACAGTGCATAATCCAGTGAAGAAGCATTTGGAGGAGATGAACAAGTATTAGGAACAAGAAGATGAGAAGAGGAAACATAAGGAATTTGCAATGGGAGATAAAGTGATGGTATACTTAAGAAAAGAAAGATTTCTAGTTGGGACATATAACAAGTTGCAGATGAAGAAGTTTGGACCTTGTAGGATACTCAGAAAGCTTGATTCATGGAATGCATATGAAGTAGAGTTACCAGAGACATTGGGCATATCACCTATTTTCAACATTGAAGACTTATATTAGTATCATTCATAAGCAGAGTTCAGTGACACCATTGAAGAAGACTTGAAGAAGCAGTTACCACAACAAGCACCATAGAAGATTGAAGATATTTTGGATAGCAGAGTTGGACACAACACCATGTTGGGAATTAAGGTGTCTCAACCTTGGTAATTCCTTGCATTATTTATGTTTGTATTTATTAATTCATTGCCTATGTTGTAAATTAATTGTAAATTCCATATTGTCATATTGTGGGATGTGGCACGGTGATGTGTCATCCCACATGGAAGATTACAACTTGTAATTTTGTCCTCACATGAAGAGATAGGTGTCCCACTTTGTGGTAGGAGCATTTTGCCATGTGTTAGCATCTTGGCTATTGTGTAAGGGAATATTGACCGAAACGGTTATGACATATTCTTATGATAGAATCTATGACATGTAAGAGTCAGAAATAGAAGCTTGTAAGACAGGTGAAGACATGTGTCATGAAGCATCTTTGAAAAAGGCATATTTGGGAACCCCAAGGTGGACTATGACATGTTGTAAGAGAATATGCTATTTATAGCTTGTGTATGATAGATTCTCTTACAGCTGTAAGTTGTAACCGCTATGACATATTCTATGACGGTCGTAAGTGTCGTAAGAGCATCTGGCATAGCCCATTTTGGAAATAGGCAACCTCTTTGGGATGGGAGTTGTGGAAAAGTATTAGGCACATTTTAAAATGTTTACCAAGTGTCCTTAGGCATGGGTTTTGGGCCATGAGGCCAAGTTGGATGCCCATTCCAAGATAGGACCAATATTGCCTTGTATATTCTATATAAACAGGTGGTTGGAGGAGGAGATGTATTATAGGATTGACAGGGACTGTTAACTCCAGATATGAGTGTCGAAGAACATTGAAGCTTGCATTGCAAGTGTATTGTAAACATCTTTCAGTTTTGATAATACATTGTGCAAGTTTCTGAGTGTGGGGTTTTTCACCCGATAAGGGTTTTCCCCACATTATATCTTTGTCTCTCTTCTTCTATTTTCTTTCTGGTTTATGTGTATTACTGCAACATCTCTATTAGATGTTCTATGTTGCTATAGTTGTAAGGATTAATTTGAATTTTCATAGCCCTCTCCTCATTAGATTAGTGTAGGAAGCAATTTTTGCACACCTAGCTTCCTTTCAGTTGGTATCAGAGCCTGGCCAGTTTTGGTCTTAGCTATTGGGCAGGGGTTTTTTGAGCTGATCTTAAGTTGAGTGGGAGTTTATACAGAGTATTCTGAATCTTGTTGCAGCAAGGAGATGGCAAGCACATCCGAAAGGATAGAAGTGGAGAAATTCAATGGCACTAATTTCTAGATGTGGAAGCTCAAGATGGAAGATATGCTTGTTGATCAAGACCTCTGGGAAAGTGTTAATGGAACTAAACCAGCTGTAATGTCACAAGATGATTGGGATCTCAAGGATCAAAAGGCTAAGGGTCTCATAAGACTTAGTGTTGCTGATTCTGTCCTGTTAAATGTCTATGAGGAGAAAACTGCAAACTTGCTTTGGAAGAAGTTGGGAGATGTGTATCAAGTCAAATCCCTAGTTAACAAACTTTTTCTGAGAAAGAAGTTGTATTCCCTTTGAATGGAGGATGGAGGATCAGTTGCTAAACATATGAATGCTTTTAACATGCTAGTTGCATAATTGACATCTATTGGTGTGAAGATAGAGGAGGAGGATCGGTGTATGACCTTGCTTTGTTCTTTGCTGAACTCATGGGATCACCTTGTCACGGCTATTGGAAGCACCACATCTACATTCAAAATGGATGAAATGGTTTCTTTGCTGTTGTCTAAAGAGATGCAGAGAAGTCTTCTAAGGCAGCCAAAGAGGCTCTTGTAGTTCATGGAAGACCCAAGGAAAAAGGGAAAAAGAAGGACAAGAAAGATGAGAAGGGTAGATCCAAATCCCGTGGGAGATCCAAATCTCTCGAAAAGTCCAAGGCTATATGTTGGAATTGTGGTAAATCTAGGTGTTTCCGAAAGGAATGTAAAGAGGAAAAGAAAAATAAGAAGAAGACCCTAGATTTAAATTCTGACAAGTCACAGGATGATGGTGATGCTTTCATCGCAGCCCTGGCAACCCATGCATTTGATGATGTGTGGCTGATTGACTCTGGTGCATCATTCCACATGACCTCGCATCAAGACTGGTTCACTACGTATGAGGAGTTCGATGGTGGAAAGGTGTGCTTGGGTGACGACTCTCATCTGAAGATTGTTGGTCATGGAAGAGTCTCTATCTGATTCCCTAATGGACGAGTGAATGGGATCTCTGGGGTTATGCACATCCCAGGCTTAGCACAGAACCTACTTTCTGTAAGTATGTTGAATGATGTAGGTGTGCAGGTTGTCATTTCGAAAGAAGGATGCAAGATGACTAGAGGAGCTATGGTGCTTGCTAAGGGTACTAGGAGAGGTACTCTGTTTTAGCTGGAGGCATGCATTTCACAATGTAATAGTTCTTCTGACTCAAGGAAGAGGGCAACAGTCACTTCATCCCCACCATCTGAATGAGCAGTTAAGAAATTTGTTGTTTCTAGTTCTGATGTTTGTAATCATGCCTTGGAAGTTAAGCTTCCTGCTGAAAAGGCAATGTTATGGCATAAGACATTTGGCCACATTGGTGAGAAGGGTTTACATACCCTAAAAAATAAAAACCTCGTTGAGGGGTTAGATGATTGTAATCTTGAGTTTGACTTTTGCGAACATTGCATATATGGAAAACAAAACCATGTTCAGTTTTCTTTGAGTTCTCATAAGTCTTCTGGTGTGTTGAACCTTGTTCATTCTGATGTATTTGGTCCTATTAATGTTCCTTCGTTATCAAAATCTGTATATTTTGTATCTTTCATAGATGACTACAATAGAAGGACATGGATTTATTTTCTCAAAAGCAAATCTAAAGTCTATAGTAAGTTTAAGGAGTTTAAGGCCTTTGCTAAAAATCAAACTAGTAAAAAGATTAAGTATTTGAGAACTGACAATGATGGTGAGTTCTATTCTACAGAATTTGATAAATATTGCAAGGAACTTGGGATTGAAATACATAAGACAACTCCATACACCCCATAGAAAAATGGAGTTACAGAAAGGATGAACATGACACTGATGGAGAAGGCTAGGAGTATGCTTAGTGGAGCTGGCCTAAAATAAAAGTTTTGGGATGAAGTAGTTGCCATTGCTTGCTATCTTGTAAATAGATCTCCTACATCAGCTCTTGTTGGAAAGACACCCATGGAGGTGTGGTCTGGTAGAAATCCTTCAATAAGGCATCTTCAAGTTTTTGGTTGTGAGGCATATGCACATGTGCCTAGGGAGAAGCGGTCAACATTAGAGAATAAGGCTGTTAAGTGTATCTTCATTGGCTATGGTGTCGGTGTGAAAGGATACAAGCTTTGGGACCCTGTGGCTAAAAAAGTGTTGTATAGCAGAAGTGTCATCTTCAGAGAGCTTACACCTTCTTCCACTGTTTTACAGCCAAAAAGAAAAGAAAAGAAAGAGGATGTTGTTTAGTTTCCTGCTACCCCTGAGAAGACTAAATAGAAAGACAATGTTGGACCTGATGATGAGGAGAGCTCTGAAAGCTCAGATGAAGAAGCTGAACTTCAATCTCAGCTCTTGAGGAGGTCTACACGGATAAGAAAGCAACCTAAAAGGTTTGGTTTTAGATTGCTTAATTCTAGTTGTGCTTTTGCTTTGCTTACTAACAGTGATGAACCTAGAACTGTATCAGAGACTATGAACATGAAAGATGCAGGTTGTTGGAAGGAGGCCATGGAGGATGAAATGGCTTCTTTGGAAAATAATCAAACTTGGGACTTGGTGCCTTTGCCTCCTGGACAGAAACCCGTTAGATGCAAATGGGTGTTCAAGAAGAAATTTGGTGTAGATGGTAGTGTTGAGAAGTATAAGGCCAGATTGGTTGCGAAGGGGTATTAACAAGTGGAGGGTATAGATTATGGTGAGATCTTCTCTCCCATTGCAAAGCTGACAACCATTCAATTCTTGTTGTCTCTTACAACAACTTATGACTTAGAGGGAGAAAAGATGGATCTGAAGACAACTTTCCTTCATGGTGATTTGGAGGAAGAAATCTACATGTCACAACCATAGCATTACATGGTGAAAGGTAAAGAAAATTTGGGTTGCAAGCTTAAGAAGTCTTTGTATGGTTTGAAGCAGTCCCCTAGGAGATGGTACTTGAAGTTTGATGCCTTTGTGTTGTCAATTAGATTTGTGAGATCAAAATCGGATCATTGTGTGTATTATAAGTTTGATGGTGATCGTATTCTCATTGTTGCACTATATGTTGATGATATGTTGCTCATTGGGAAGGGTAAGAATATGATTTTTGATTTTAAATCTCAGTTGTTAGCACAGTTTGAAATGAAAGATTTAGGGGCAGCCAAGTACATTCTAGGAATGGAAATCATAAGAGATAGAACCAACAGAAAACTTTGGTTAAGCTAGAGTAAGTATGTGAAGACCGTGTTAGACAGGGTCAGCATGGCAGATTGTAGACCATTGTGTGTTCCTATTTCTTTGGGGACAAAGCTGTCTGTTGAGGATTGTCCAAAATCTCCTAGTGAGGTGTAGGACATGAGCAGAGTACCTCATGCTAGTGTTGTTGGCAGTTTGATGTATGTTATGGTCTACACAAGACCAGACATTGCCCAAGCAGTGGGAGTCCTTAGTCGATTTATGGCTAATCTTGGACGAGTTCATTGGGATGTAGTTAAGTGAGTGTTCAGGTATTTGAGGGGTACTTCTAAGTATTCCATATGCTATCATGGTAATGCTACAAGACCTCTGCATTCTGTTGATATTCATGGATTTGTGGATTCAGATTGGGTAGGTGACATTGATAGCAGGAGATCCACCAATGCTTATGTGTTTACATGATGGTGCTATTAGTTGGATGAGTAAGCGACAACTTGTGGTTTCTTTGTCCACTATAGAAGCTGAGTATATGGCAGTAACTCATGCTTGTAAGGAAGCCATTGGGCTTAAGAGATTGTGTTCAGATATTGGTGTTGATGCAGGTCAGATCATGATCAGTTGTGACAGTTAGAGTGTAATTTGCCTTGCGAAGAATGCAACTTTCCATGCCAGAATAAAGCATATTGATGTTTAGTTTCACTTCATGTGAGACATGGTAGAGGATGGGAAGGTAAATTTGGAGAAGGTAGATACTTTGAAGAATGTTGCAGACGCATTGATGAAACTAGTGGGCATAGAGAAGTTCAGATGGTGTTTGGAGTCTATGGGCCTCTCGGCCTATAGCTATTATTCTGTTGGCTCTTACAAGGTGTTCAACAAGTGGGAGAATGTTTGGAATTAAGATGTCTCAACCTTGGTAATTCTTTGCATTATTTATGTTTGTATTTATTAATTCATTGCATATGTTGTAAATTAATTATAAATTCCATATTGTCATATTGTGGGATGTGGTACGATGATGTGTCATCCTACATGAAAGATGACAACTTGTAATTTTGTCCTCACATGAGGAAATAGGCGTCCCACTTTGTGGTAGGAGCATTTTGCCATGTGTTCGCATCTTGGATGTTGTGTAAGGGAATATTGACCGAAACGGTTATGACAGATTCCTATGACAAAATCTATGACATGTAAGAGTCAGAAATAGAAGCTTGTAAGACATGTGAAGAAATGTGTCATGAAGCATCTTTGAAAAAGGCATATCTGGGTGCCCCAAGGTGGACTATGACATGTTGGAAGAGAATATGCTATTTATAGCCTGTGTATGACAGATTCTCTTACAGCTTGTTAGTGCCTGAATTGACTGGCAGTTTTTGAGCAATTTTCATGCAGGCACTTTCCCCTAAGTATCCAAAATATGTTCTAAGTGTTGGACCTCCTCAGCATTTTTCAGCTGCAGCATCATATTTTCTTTGAAGAGGAGGTCATCATCATCATATTGCCTTTGATGGTGGTCAGCATCATCATGTTCTCCGTCGACCGGTTTCTCATCGTCATCATCATATTTCAATATCGGGTGATGTTTGGTTTTTATCCTGATCCTGCTGACGAGCTACAGTGCGCCCTGATTTGCTTGCGGGGGTGATTTCTCAAGTATCCGGTGATCTTCCAATTATCACCTTGCCCAAACATGATGATGATGTTGCCCCGATTTTCTGAAGGGGTTATTCTTTGAGTTGTTTCGACCTAACTTGTTCTTTCTTAAGGGTCGTCGTCATCATCATCATATTTCCAGTTATCACCGTGTTGCTCGCGGGGGTCATCATATTTTCTACCTTCATGATATTTCGCCGGGGTGATATTTTTATCATCGGGTGATCTTGGTTATGATCATCCTGATGATGTTGTTGAAGAGTTCTAAGTGTGACCCGATATTCACTGGGGTCATCATATTTTGAACGTCAGGATGATCTTAGTCAATATCATCCTGATGATGTTGTATCACTTCTTGTTCGTTGTTTTGTCATCCTGATGATGCTGACGTCATCCTTATATCAGGGTGATATCTTTTTCTCTGCCTATCTACATCATGATATTTCCGAAGGAGGGGGTGATATTTTCATATCACCCGGGTGTATGTTTGTTCCAGCGTCATGATGATGCTGATATCAAGGAGATATCCGCCTGCCGGCTTCGTGCATTATCTAGTGGGGGTGATCTTTTCAAGCATCATCATATTCATCTATCGCCCCGATCTTATAGTGAAGCTATAGTGCAACCTGATATTTGTGCATCAGGATGATATTTCCAATTATCCGGTTGTCTTCCGAATATCATCCTGATGTTAATATGATGATGACGTCATCGAGGTCCGGGGGGGTCATATTTCTAACACAGATCATCTTGTGGAGGTCCCCCGATATTTGCAAACATGATGATGACGTCATCCGGATATGAGGAGGTGCGCAGTAGGCAGATATGATGATGATGTCAGCAGGATATGATGATGATGTCATCAGGATGTTCATCGGCCAGACTTTTGGTGTAAGCTCAGCAGGAGGATGTTCCTCCGATGGATCAGGTTGTACGGATGAAGGCGATTATCATGCAGGTTGTATTGCGATATGATGCTGACGTCAGGGTGATATTTCGGGCAACAGGATATCATGTTGCTGGAGGATGATGATGATGAAGTCTTATACTAGTGTCGTCAGGAGCAAAAGCACCGACATGATATATGCTCATGACCTAGTATATAAAGTGTTAATGAGGTTGCTGCGGGGTGCATGTGGGATAATTGGTATCCTGCATTTCAAAATATCATGATGATGAATCTCGGCAGGAAATGGTTGCGATCGACTGTTTGACGTTTTCCCGAGGCCGCGGGTTGATGCGCCATTAATGGCGAAGGTTGCAGAGGTATGGGCGGATCTGGTACCCGATTGAAGGTGTACATCAGCGGACAGTGGCGCAGGGCTCGAGATATCTTCCTGTCTCCTCCCCTACCTGCTGCATTCATGTTTGGGCGCCAATCTGGTGATGTGTTTGAGCGCCATTTTCCTGATACTGTGTATCTGGCGGGATTTTTGGTCAACCTGGTAGTTAATGCTGAATACACCCTCCTGCTATATAATGCAGACGGTGTTATTCATTCAAGGTTGTTGTTGAAAGTTGAGGATTTTTGGCTCTGTAATCCAAAACCAGCTGATCTGGTTGCTCTGTACAGCTTAAACTTGTGAGTTTATGTATCTCTTGTTGTACGATTTGGCATGAATCCACTGATTTCATGGTTGATCTTATATGAGTAATGCTATCTTAGCATGTGTTGTGTTAATTCTGTCTCCAGTATTGCATGTATTCTTCTTCTGGATCTGGATATTTGCGTAATGTTTAGATTCTAGAGCATAGAATTCCTATGTTGAATGTCTGATCTTTTAACTTCTGCTCAAGGGGTAGATTAAACTGTTTTCAGGTTGAACATTGGGAAGGGTATACTGTAGTAGGGATGCCATAAGTAGAGATAACTTAACACTCTTCATTGGGAGATATCTGTAAGGCAGATATCATGTGTATCCCCTTGAAATCCAGTTTTAGCTATTCATGCTGATCATTCACAGGTGTATGTCTACCGACTCCAAGCCCTGGGTAGGCACCAATCATGCTGTGTTCTTGTGTTATACACCATGTCCAGCTTTGCATCCAAAATTCAAACTAAAACATTTCATACTTCCACCTGTTAGTTGTAGGAGTAGGATTAGGAATCCCCTGCATGCTCTCATACCCAACCAGACATCATGTCCAAGAATGTTGTCAGCCTTGTGATCTATCATGCAGATCTTGGTCCATACATGAGAGTATTCTGCCTGTTGTTGTCAAGTTAGATCCTTCTATCTTTGAGCTAGTCAAGGTTACATCTTGAGTTATAGGGATACCCCCCCTTGGTGCGGCAGAACCAGAAGTGAAGGGGAGGCAGCTCACGCAACCTCCTGTATTTAGTTGGCTGAATCTGCCTGTGCATTAGAAGTGGCAAACCCTAATGCTGATTCAGAAGAAAAACCAACAAAGTGGCGACTCCACTGGGGAAATCAATGTCATATCCATGAAAGTTTGAGTCTACAAGATAAAAAAAAAACCAGACCTGGAAACTGTTTGTTGCAGCAGAGAAAAGGGTTATATATGTGACTCTGCTGGTGGATGACCCAGAAAGAAAGAAACCAATTTGCAGCTTCAGCTTGTTTGAAGCTCATTCCTCTTCAAGGAGGTGGCGACTCTGCATCAAAGAACCTGATAAAAGAACAAAATCAGCCAGAGAAGAATTTGTAGCTTCTGCAACATATCCAGGTATTTCATATTGTTTGACAGATTCCCTATTTGGTGAGATAGCACTGGTTAAAAGGGGAACATTGGTGAAAGCAGAGCTTGCATGCTTCTATTAGAACTTACACTGTATTTCAAAAGGCATGCAATGTTGTTCAAAAGACTCATTTAAAGGACTTTAGGCAAGTTTGAAAAAATAGTCTAAACTTTGAGTGCCTAAAGTCATTGTTTGTAGAAAATCTGAGTAGAGAGGAGGGTTGCAATAACATAAAGGATGTATTATCAGCCTATGCACCCTTGTGAAGGGTCAAATGCAAAAATGTATAACAGTCAATCCCAACAATGTAATAAAAGAAGTTTCAACATAGATAGATATAAGCCCATAAATTTTAGTGGCATTTGTGGCTATCCAAATGCCTTTCCACCTAAAATCAGAAATTTTTTGCCCAAATTCAATGGTATAAAAGATGAATCAGCTGAGAGACACTTGCAGCAGTTCATGAATGTGATAGATGACTTTGAGATTGACCATGAGGATGTGGTTATGAGATTATTTGTTCAATCTCTAGATGAAGATGCAAGGGACTGGTTTTCCTACCTTCCAGCTCACTTTGTCCACTCTTGGCATGGTTTTAAATCTGCATTTCTAGTACAGTATGGTGAAAGAGTTTCTGAATATGTAGCTATTAGTGACTTCATGTACATCCATATTGAAGAAGATGAGTTGATCCCAGCCTTTAACCTCAGATTTATGAGGGCATTAAATAGAATTCCAGAATGCATGAGACCTAATGATGCACTGTGCTTAGTTATCTATTTGGGAGCCTTTGATAAGAAAATGAGTTACAGATTAAGAGACAAGGAGCCCACCACATTGCATCAGGCACATCAGTTTGCATTAGATATTGAAAACAATTGGAGGTATGGAATACAAAAGGGTTATTTCTCTGAAAATTTTTGTTGTCCTGCAGCCCCCAGTGTTAATGAAGGATTTAATTCAGGAATTGATAATGAATGTCATAGCACTCACACCCCTGTTGTCCCAGTTTTTGCATCATTCCAAGTAGATGATGTTTCTATCATAGAGGAGGATGTCCTTTTTTGCCCAGCAAGTGAAGTTGAAAATAATAATTTTTCAAGTAAAATTTGCATACCAGTCCTAAACAAAGAGCCTTCATGTTTAAATGATCCAGTTGTGCAGAGTTGTGATCATATGGATCAAGAATCAATATCAGTTTCATCAGGAAGTATTGGAGGGCTGGAAAATGATGCAGATTGTTCAACTTCAGAATACGTTGAAACAGCAAAAATCTTGTATGCGGGGCAATTAGATGATAAAAATGATAACCATGACCAATTCATGGATCAGGTTTGTTCTTCTTATGACTCTGGATCTGATGATAATGAAGAAGAATTGGAGTGTCATGAAGAAGAAGCAGAGGCCTTTGCAGTGAATGTTAATCCCCTTTATGATGAGCCTGCTGATGCATATGATGTTGTGAGTCTTGACTTTCAGTGGTGCAGGATTAACCCTTTGTTTGAGGATGATGATACTGATTTGCAAGCTGTGAATAATGAATGTTCATCATCACCTGATTCAGACATGTGCAACATTGGGTGTGTGGATCAGGTTTTGTTTTCAAAATCAGTAGATATTAGGGGTCTCATATTTTCTGAATATTTTGAATTGTTGGATCAGCTGGATGAGTGCCTGATAATGTGCAGCAGCCAGATAAATGATAAAGAATGCCAAGAGCAGTATGATGTACTGTCTGAGGGACATAACATACATGTGTTGCCTAATGTTGAAGAATATTATGTGTATGGTTATATGTCTAATTCTGAAATCCAAAATGACAGAGCTAAAAATGATGGTGGCAAGCTTTCAAAACTGGTGGAATATCTTTTTAAGCAGATGACATTATGGGCAGATTATGCCAATCTTTTCAGTTGGGATTTGGATCTTTCAGTTTGGAATCAGACATTTGACAAGAAAAAGTTATGGTTTTTCCTTTTTGGCTGCCCGGGGCCGCCAAAATAATGTTTAAAAATATTGTGTTTGGTGATGCAGACCATGATAACTTCATGACTCTATGCCTAATGGATAAGGGACTGGTCTGCATCCTAGAGATCTGGGGTTCTCGCTGCAGTCTTGCACCTGCACGTCCCCAGACAGAGCCACTGTTAGTGCCTGAATTGACTGGCAACTTTTGAGCAATTTTCATGCAGGCACTTTCCCCTAAGTATCCAAAATATGTTCTAAGTGTTGGACCTCCTCAGCATTTTTCAGCTGCAGCATCATATTTTCTTTGAAGAGGAGGTCATCATCATCATATTGCCTTTGATGGTGGTCAGCATCATCATGTTCTCCGTCGACCGGTTTCTCATCGTCATCATCATATTTCAATATCGGGTGATGTTTGGTTTTTATCCTGATCCTGCTGACGAGCTACAGTGCGCCCTGATTTGCTTGCGGGGGTGATTTCTCAAGTATCCGGTGATCTTCCAATTATCACCTTGCCCAAACATGATGATGATGTTGCCCCGATTTTCTGAAGGGGTTATTCTTTGAGTTGTTTCGACCTGACTTGTTCTTTCTTAAGGGTCGTCGTCATCATCATCATATTTCCAGTTATCACCGTGTTGCTCGCGGGGGTCATCATATTTTCTGCCTTCATGATATTTCGCCGGGGTGATATTTTTATCATCGGGTGATCTTGGTTATGATCATCTTGATGATGTTGTTGAAGAGTTCTAAGTGTGACCCGATATTCACTGGGGTCATCATATTTTGAACGTCAGGATGATCTTAGTCAATATCATCCTGATGATGTTGTATCACTTCTTGTTCGTTGTTTTGTCATCCTGATGATGCTGACGTCATCCTTATATCAGGGTGATATCTTTTTCTCTGCCTATCTGCATCATGATATTTCTGAAGGAGGGGGTGATATTTTCATATCACCCAGGTGTATGTTTGTTCCAGCGTCATGATGATGCTGATATCAAGGAGATATCCGCCTGCCGGCTTCGTGCATTATCTAGTGGGGGTGATCTTTTCAAGCATCATCATATTCATCTATCGCCCCGATCTTATAGTGAAGCTACAGTGCAACCTGATATTTGTGCATCAGGATGATATTTCCAATTATCCGGTTGTCTTCCGAATATCATCCTGATGTTAATATGATGATGACGTCATCGAGGTCCGGGGGGGTCATATTTCTAACACAGATCATCTTGTGGAGGTCCCCCGATATTTGCAAACATGATGATGACGTCATCCGGATATGAGGAGGTGCACAGTAGGCAGATATGATGATGACGTCAGCAGGATATGATGATGATGTCATCAGGATGTTCATCGGCCAGACTTTTGGTGTAAGCTCAGCAGGAGGATGTTCCTCCGATGGATCAGGTTGTGCGGATGAAGGCGATTATCATGCAGGTTGTATTGCGATATGATGCTGACGTCAGGGTGATATTTCGGGCAACAGGATATCATGCTGCTGGAGGATGATGATGATGAAGTCTTATACTAGTGTCGTCAGGAGCAAAAGCACCGACATGATATATGCTCATGACCTAGTATATAAAGTGTTAATGAGGTTGCTGCGGGGTGCATGTGGGATAATTGGTATCCTGCATTTCAAAATATCATGATGATGAATCTCGGTGGGAAATGGTTGCGATCGACTGTTTGACGTTTTCCCGAGGCCGCGGGTTGATGCGCCATTAATGGCGAAGGTTGCAGAGGTATGGGCGGATCTGGTACCCGATTGAAGGTGTACATCAGCGGACAGTGGCGCAGGGCTCGAGATATCTTCCTGTCTCCTCCCCTACCTGCTGCATTCATGTTTGGGCGCCAATCTGGTGATGTGTTTGAGCGTCATTTTCCTGATACTGTGTATCTGGCGGGATTTTTGGTCAACCTGGTAGTTAATGCTGAATACACCCTCCTGCTATATAATGCAGACGGTGTTATTCATTCAAGGTTGTTGTTGAAAGTTGAGGATTTTTGGCTCTGTAATCCAAAACCAGCTGATCTGGTTGCTCTGTACAGCTTAAACTTGTGAGTTTATGTATCTCCTATTGTACGATTTGGCATGAATCCACTGATTTCATGGTTGATCTTATATGAGTAATGCTATCTTAGCATGTGTTGTGTTAATTCTGTCTCCAGTATTGCATGTATTCTTCTTCTGGATCTGGATATTTGCGTAATGTTTAGATTCTAGAGCATAGAATTCCTATGTTGAATGTCTGATCTTTTAACTTCTGCTCAAGGGGTAGATTAAACTGTTTTCAGGTTGAACATTGGGAAGGGTATACTGCAGTAGGGATGCCATAAGTAGAGATAACTTAACACTCTTCATTGGGAGATATCTATAAGGCAGATATCATGTGTATCCCCTTGAAATCCAGTTTTAGCTATTCATGTTGATCATTCACAGGTGTATGTCTACCGACTCCAAGCCCTGGGTAGGCACCAATCATGCTGTGTTCTTGTGTTATACACCATGTCCAGCTTTGCATCCAAAATTCAAACTAAAACATTTCATACTTCCACCTGTTAGTTGTAGGAGTAGGATTAGGAATCCCCTGCATGCTCTCATACCCAACCAGACATCATGTCCAAGAATGTTGCCAGCCTTGTGATCTATCATGCAGATCTTGGTCCATACATGAGAGTATTCTGCCTGTTGTTGTCAAGTTAGATCCTTCTATCTTTGAGCTAGTCAAGGTTACATCTTGAGTTATAGGGATACCCCCCCTTGGTGCGGCAGAACCAGAAGTGAAGGGGAGGCAGCTCACGCAACCTCCTGTATTTAGTTGGCTGAATCTGCCTGTGCATTAGAAGTGGCAAACCCTAATGCTGATTCAGAAGAAAAACCAACACAGCTATAAGTTGAAACCACTATGACAGATTCTATGATGGTCGTAAGTGTCGTAAGAGCATCTATCATAGCCCATTTTGGAAATAGGTGACCTCTTTGGGATGGGAGCTGTGGACAAGTGTCAGGCACATTCTACAATGTTGACCAAGTGTCATTAGGTGTGGGTTTTGGGCCATGAGGCCAAGTTGGACGCCCATTCCAAGATAGGACCGATATTGCCTTGTATATTCTATATAAACAAGTGCTTGGAGGAGGAGATGTATTACAGGATTGAAAGGTACTATTATGCTCCCGAATTGAGTCCAGATACGAGTGTCGAAGACCATTAAAGCTTGCATTGTAGGTGTATTGTAAACAACTTTTAGTTTTGATAATACATTGTGCAGGTTTCTGAGTGTGGGGTTTTTCACCTGATAGGGGTTTTCCCCACGTTATATCTTTGTCTCTCTTCTTCTGTCTTCTTTCTGGTTCATGTGTATTGCTGCAATATTTTTGTTAGATGTTTTATGTTGCGTAGTTGTAAGGATTAATTTGAATTTGCATAGCCCTCTCCTCATTAGATTAGTGTAGGAAGTGATTTCCGCACACCTAGCTTCGTTTCACACCAGAGGAAGGCAATAAAAAGAATATCTTGTGAAGTGGAAAGGAAGATCGACAGAAGATTCATCATGGATTTCTCAGGATGAGGTGGACCATCAAGTGGTTTTCCTCTAGCCTCGACAAAGTGAGGGACTCACTTTTTCAATAACCTTGGATGTCTGATGCAGGAGCATCCCTGGTTCAAGAGCAATCTTGCATCAACCAATAACATTTGCATTTTAGTTTGTTTCTTTTCATTTTCCAATTCAGTACAGTCAGTTCAATTAGTAGCAATTTCTTTATTTTGGTCTGTATTCTACCGCAGTTGCATTTCAGATCTTGCAGAACTGGAATTAACATCTAGATTCATTAATGCACATCATATGCAGAATTCAAAGCATTTGGATCAAGTACCGGTAAGATATCGCTATCAGAAGATCAACTATTTTATCATAACAGAGCACCCTGATAGTCTCAGTTAATAAGCTAAAGGAGAAGACTTGTAGAGCATTTCATGACTTGTGAAGAAAAAGGCACATCATTCAATGTCTATTGGTTCATGGCTGACCTTCCCTGAGATCCTCTCATCATTCCATTCATTTGCGGAGGAGTTCTACTCAATTAGGTCTGACCTATCTGTGTACACACGTTACATCTCTTTATTGGAGTTTGTAACTTCCCTTGGTTGACGTGGAGGAATCTATTGTACTAGAGATGATATATATTGATGTAATAGATCCTTATAATTTGATAGTGATTGTTTAGTTTATGAGTTGATAGTTTGAATTTGTACGAAGGGGCTTCAAAGCTATATCTTGTGCATATTTTGATATTCTGTAATCCAGCCTGTGAGCCCTAATTGTAAGCCCACATGTTGTCGACCAATTTGTATTTGAATTCCATGATATACTGAATGACTGAATCTGCATTTGCTTTATATCTTTGAGTTGTTTCCATTGTGTTTACTCTAGCTACACGGTTTGGATTGTTCTCTTTGAGGACCCTCCTAACTATGACTGCACCAAGTAAAGGTCAGGATAAAGATAGTGTTATACCTCCTCCGAAGAACATAGAAAATGTGAAAGTAAGAGGAGAAGATTCTCCTAAGGAAAGTCAAGAAGAAAAATGAATAAGTGATAAGGAACAAAATAATGAAAAAGTTGGGGAAGAAACTGGAGGAAGACAACAATAAGAAAGTATAAATGATACAGATCAAAATTCCTCAGAGACAGAGTCTTTCAAAGACCTTTTGGGCATGCAGTTGAAATTTCAACTCGTGGTCACCCCTCAACTTCTGTAGGTTCCAACTAGTGAGGGTCAGATAGATCTGGCCAGTATCTCTTCTCTTCACAAATTACAGCTTGGGGATATATTGTATGCTATTGCTAGGAAAGAGTTCCTACAAGAAAGCTTGAAGAAAAGTAGTGCAGTAGAAGATGCAGTAAAATCCATTCAAGAAGGATTACCTAAGGTAAACTATTGACTCTTCTCTGCCTACTGAGCAAAAGCTTAAACTATTAATGGACTCCTTCAAGGATCACTCTTCTTATTTGAAGGAAAAAGTAGAACAAGAGGCCGAAAGAAAAATAACTGGTAAGAAAATGATTGAAATGATTGAAAAATGTGTTAATACACATAATAAGCTTAAAGAAAACTTGAAGAAATTCAAAAACTGCATAGATGAAGCTATTGCCCTATATCTGTTTTGCTTAAAATGCCCTACTTCAACAAACAGTATCAAGGCACAAATTGACTCTATTGAGTCACAATTGACTAAGTTAGCAAACTTATGACTTGTCAAAAGACAAGATGGGTGCAACAAGGGCACAAGTTGAAAGCCTGCATGTACAACTGTCTCAGCTGTAGGATCAAAGAGAAAAGATAAAGAAGCAATTTGGTCAGTTGAGAGAGGCAGTGAACTTGCGACTTGCCTCAATGATCGGCATGTTGGGGGAAGCAGAAAAAATAGACCAAAAGATGAAGACCCCAAGCAATATAGAGGAAGCAGAGGAAATGTGCATACAGTGTGAGTGTCAGACTCAATTGCTTGTCATAATGTGGCATCTGGACCTCAACTATTCAACAACTCAGGGTAATCTACAGAGATATTATCCCATCCAAGTAAGTTGTTAGAACAATTTTGATGTACATAGTATTGCAGAGATAATAAGTAAAGTGGTAGTACCATTTTGGTTGTCAAGGGTACAATTTTGTAACTAAATCATACAGTTAGGGGGAGCACAATTTAGATATCTTTTTGTAAGGGGGAGTACATATAGTGTTGGATTGATACAAAGGTTATCAATCCCTTTATCCTTGATGTCAAAGGGGGAGCATATGTTGCCATCAATGACAAAGGAGGAGATTGTTGGCCATATTTGTTGTCATTGATGTCAACATAGTATACATTGATGTCAACATAGTATACATTGATGTCAACATATCATATGGAAATGTATAGACAAGACTTGTACAAAGGAGTCAGTATGGTCAAGAAAAACCAGTCAAGGAGAAGAAGTAATCTAAGTATGGATCAATTTTGGGTCAAAACATGATGCAGAGGCAAACACTCATATCCTAGCATGATTCTTGCATACACACATACACATCTCATCAATTGGGAGTACCGCACTCAAGGGTAAGAAGTTGAAAAGTGTCTGAGGCATTCATAGTGCACATTCTAAGGCAGTGTCGACTGGAATTGGTCCGCATTTCTTCGCAAAGCAACATTTGGCCATACAGCTCTAATGACAACTTCTGACATGAATTGACATGACATTTCCAAAGTTTCAACCTCTCACCTACTCAACATGAAAAGTTACAAGGGTTAGTTCATCAGCTATCACTTAGACAGAGCATAGCAATAATGGGGAGACAATGGAATGCTCTGCATTCCTCCAGAAGAGATTTGTTTGTCAGGTGGCTCTAAAGAATGACTAAGATCAGTATGTTATATGCTATGATGAATTTTTAGGTGTTTTAGTGGTCCGCAAAGACATTACTCAAGAGATAGAGGTATCACACTGTACTCTGGAGTTTGAATATACAAGTTAAGTTCTACAAAGGATGAAACATGTATAGTTCTATTATCAAAGCTAATGCAGAGGTTCCACATGGTCCATAATACATCAAAAATGATCCACATGTAGACATTCTTTATTCTTTGGTACCGCATCAAGCATTCTTGTCTACAAGTAGAATTCAAGTATAACTGTCTTGCGGAACTGCAAGTACTTAAGCCATTTTTGAATTCCTCTGGAATCTCCATTAAAGGACTTGCAGATCTGATGAGTTTCATACTTTGACATCTTTGATCATTTTGAAAATGTTTTAGGCTCTATAATTCACCACAACTTCATACTTTGGGTTATGAAGGATTACATAAGGTCCGGAAGACTTTGTTTTATACAGAGTAATGCATTTCTTATCTTGTGGATGCATAACTTAGCATGATACTTCTCTAGGAAGATGCATGGATGTTTTTGAGCTGGTGTATGATTGAATCCTTGGTCCGCATTGAGGTTTTGGCTTCTCCCCGATAGTTGAAAGATGAACAGTTGACAGTGTTAAGCAGTATGAGCCGACTGGTTAAGTACCCAATGCATGCGAAGGCTTTTAACTAGTTTCTCCAAGTCTGAGAGGTGTGGAAAGATGTGTCCTGATGTTCTTCACAAAACCTTGAGGTCCGCAACAAGTTTGTTGTCAATTTGCATGTGTTGTGGTTGACTTGTGACTTGCTACACATTACATTCAATATTGTTTTGGCTACCAACCTAATCAAATTTTCAAGGTGTTGCAGAGGATATATATATAGAAGATATATTTCATTTGAAAGGTAATCAAGGTGAATATAAAGATAGTAGAGCAGATATGAAATGCGCAGATTCAGTTTGAAGAAAGATATTGAGAAAAAATAATAGACTGCACAATCAACATACAACAAATGTATTCTTCCTAGTAGTCCTTGTATTTATACTATCATTGTAATAGTTGTGAGCTAAGCATTCAGGGAGTAGTAGCTTCCTTGGGTTATAACCCCAAATCAAAGTTGTAAATTAAGGAGTAATAGCTTCCTTGGGTTGAATCCCTAAAACAAAGTTGTAATACTTTTGCAGTGAGCATATTATATTGTGAGATAATCCTCACCATGGCTTTTCCCTATTTTAGGGTTTTCCACGTAAAAACACTGGTGTTATGTCTTGACTCTTGATTTGCATGTTTTCTTTCATGTTCTCAAAGTTGTTCAATTTTATCAGGAAATGTTTGGCTAAGATTTTAAGTGTGCTGATTCACCCCCCCTCTTAGCACCACATTGTGTTCAACATAGAGAACCACCACTCAATCCATGAATCCCTTTCTTGTGGCTTGGGAATAGAGTTCCAAATTCCCACCAATGCAACAACACAATGAAGATTTTTAAGTGATAAGTATTAATCGTGAAAGGAAGATGCAAGGGAAAGGGAGTATTTGGAGAAATTTAATAATGGTGCAAAAGATGGGAAAATGATCCAAGAGGGTAGTTGAATAATCAACTTGTATGAAATCACTCGAATGAGCATGGACCATCTTCAGATTGTGTGAAATATAAAATTGATCTAATTTGTTGAGTTGTCTTTCTATTCCATCTTTGCTATTAGACCAAGTAAACTAATTATGCATGTGACTTGATTATCTACCATGAAGAGGGTTAACCACACCCAAAGAATTATGACAATAAAGCCAAATTTCAAATTCCTCTTGGCTAGAAGCTTAGTATGATTATATTAGCTACGATCATTATGGTGTTCCACCATATTAAAGTCTCTACCTAAGATCCAATCTACATTGGAGAGGTTTTTAGACATCCAATCCCACAAAACACTTTGTTCTTTGGGAATATTAGGAGCATAAACAAACAAAACATGATTGTGTGACCATTAACTAGGATATGAGCCCAAACATGCAACTATGTGAGGAATCTTCCCCTCATCAATGATTTATTTAAAAATCCATAAGGCCAAACCTAACATAGCTCCTCCACTTTGATATTTGTGATAAGTGTGCAAGAAAAAGGGCATTCTTCCATTTATTAATTAGACAAGTATCTAAGTGAACATTGCTCAACTTGACCTCTTGAAGGAATAAGATATCAAGTTTCCATTTGCTAATAGCCTCTTTGACTCTATACTTCCTTTACAAGAGAGATAACCCTTCCACATTCCAAGAGAATATATTACAATTGATGATGACAAAGGTACAATGGTTTCATCCTCTTAAGGAAATGCCCCAAAACTATTTGAAATCGAGATGGGTTGCTCTTTATTATTTTGTTCTCTTATATTAGTTGGCATAGATCTTGATTGCTAGAGTATATTAGAAGATGGAGAGATAGAAGACCATTTGGGAGGGACTGTTAAAGAAGGGGAAGGAGAAGGGAATAAGGAGAGATCATTGACATCTAACAAGGGCAGTAATGTGGCAAGTGGAGCTGGATGGTTCTTTTCTTGTCCTGACCATCTTCCAACTATCATCATATTAGTGTCCTTATAGGGAGTGGGGCCTAAAATAGGGGCAGGTTCAGATTGAGAAGGGGTAAAAGAATATGGAGTAGTTATATGATGAATAGATGATACTAGGGAATTTTTATGAAGAGTATAAACATGCGGAGAAGTTTGAGAAGGGTGGGTTAGAGAGGAAGTAGGTGTATGATTTTGAGAATATTTAGTTTTCTTGATTAGACAATCCTAAATCAAATGACCCTCTTTTTGGCAAAAGAATAACGTATTAGGTTTGTTTAGATAGACTATTGACGACACCATTTCAAATCCATGTCTTAGTAATTTAATGTTCTCTGGAAGTGGTTGGTTTAAATCAATTTCTATATAAGCCCTTGGATGAACCCTTAGGCTAGAAACTTTATGAGTATTTTGTTCAAGTTGGCCCACAATATCCTTAAAAAATGGTCTACATGCCAAATTTAGGTATGGTGACTCAATCCACATGTAGTACCATGAACGAGACAGACCTTTAAGATGTAAATCAAAATTCCAAGCCTAAAGGTAATAGACTTGTCCACAAATGACCCATGTGCCATATTGAAGAACTGCTTGAGCAATTTCAACATATTTAAACATGCAAGAAACATACCTTTTCCCAGACCTCTTATTGACTCAATCTCCCAACCCCTATTTTCCCAATTCAATTTTACCCATTTGTACAAATTCATTTCTATTGGCACCCTCCTTAAAAAATAAAATCACAGTTCGCATTTGACATTCAACAATAACATCTACAATATTGCTAGGGAGTTGAAATTCTAAGGGTTTACCTTCTTTTTCTCCATCTTGGTTGAAATCTACTTTGGAAAGATCATTTTCTATATTGAGTTCAAATCCTTCTCTTTGAGCAACATCATTAGCTTTGAATCCTTCCATTTCAGATTGGCTTCCTTCATATTCATCAAATAAATTCATTTGCTTGGATTGCTTAGGGATTTGACTCTCTTAATTATGCAAATCCAAAGCCCTTGTCTCCCTAGACCGCCGTGTAGCCACTTTCATTTGTATCCCTGCATTGGTTCAATGGAGAAAATGCCTACTTTCTGTCATGCCCTAGTTCTTCTCTTTGCTACCCTAGATTCAATTGTCTTCAACGTAGTTTTCATCATTCACTCCAGAAAGTTCAATTCTTTTATAATTCATAAACCCTTTCTCGGTAAGTACGAAGAGCCAAGTCTCAACTTAATAACAAAGCTTCCTAAAACATTGAGAACTAAATGGAGGTTCCAAACTTGGTGGTGACACATTGGCATGTGTCGATGCCAACGTAAACTTTGATTAATGGCTTATAAATTGTTCGATCAATATTAAACTTTAAGCAAGAAGTCCCACTCTAATCTAAAATGTTCTCCATGGACTAGAAAGTAATTACTAACCCCAAAATAAACATCAAATTACTTGTGTTGTAAGTAAACAAGCGCCAATTTTGACATTTGTTATGGCAGCAAGGGGTGGAGTGTAATGGCATGGGTGTGTTAACAAAAAACTCTTACCTTTTACCTTGAATTTGACAACCATTTACACATCAAATTATTAAAAATATAGGTGACATATATTTTAAAAAACTAAAAGTATAAAATAATTCTGAAATAGTTCTAAAGTAAAATAACTTAAAGTAAATAAAATAACACTTAGTAAATAAAATAAAATAACTCTTAAGTAAATAACAATAGCCCTTAAATTTTATGATTTTATCAAATTATATTTATATATTTTTAATTTTTTTTAATTTATTAGTTTGATTAGTTTGATTATTTTATTACTTTTATTAATTATATACTTTATAAATGATATAAAAAATATAGAGTGAGGTGAAAAAAAGTAGAAAAATGATTTAAAGTTATTGTGAGCAAAATGAAAGTATTTTCTTTGTTACGAAAATTGGAAAGTGAGCTCTCATTCTCACACTCTAAAACTAGGATGAAGTGAATCATTACCTCCCACTCCACATTATCTATCCAACATACTTAATACACATCTAAAGAAACAAAATAACATTGCCTCCCCCACTCCACATTAAGTATTGAATTGAAATATTATTTTACAAGTATGTGACAAAATAGGTCTTGTTATCATTTAAGAATTACTTTATTTTATTTTTTATTTTCTCTCTACTACATAAATAATATAGAAGAAGATAAACAAGTGCCACATAGTGGCCAGTACCTGCCTTGTAGTGTTGTTATTATAGTATTTGTTTAGTTGTAATTTTTTTTGTTGATTAGCTATTAGTTGTATATAGTATTTGTTTAGTTGTAATTTTTTTGTTGATTAGGTATTGGTTGTATAGACAAATTGCATTCCAATATAATTAGGTATTGGTTGTATAATTACACAATATAATAACGATATTCATATTTAGATCACTACACTTAGTCACTTAATTTTTTGTTTAAGTAATAATAGTAAGTACTTCTAGAGAACTTTTGACTAAATAAAATTGAAATCCTAAATATTCATATTTAGATCACTACACTTAGTCACTTAATTTTTTGTTTAAGTAATAATAGTAAGTACTTTTAGAGAACTTTTAACTAAATAAAATTAAAATCATAAATTTTTAACTCATGAGTAAATAAAATTGAAATCCCCAAAAATAATCTAATTTCATAAAATAAAATGTTTAGAACCCTAACCCTAGTTGGGTGTGGAGAGATTTGAAATGTCAACCTAACATATTAAAATGTAATAATATTGAATACTATTACAATTTAAAATATATTAAAATATTGTAAGTTTGAAGAATAATTACACAATATAATAATAAGAATAACATATTATATTTAGATCACTACAATTAGTCACTTAATTTTTTGTTTAAGTAATAATAGTAAGTACTTTTAAGAACATATTTAAAATGTAATAATATTGAATACTATTACAATTTAAAATGTATTAAAATATTGTAAGTTTGAAGAATAATTACACAATATAATAACAATAACATATTCATATTTAGATCACTACACTTAGTCACTTAGTTTTTTGTTTAAGTAATAATAGTAAGTACTTTTAGAGAACATGATTTTAATTATTTTAATTAATCTAATATTGTGGTTTAGTAAAATTTATGTGAACTCGTTTTGAAATGTATTGGGTAAATAAAATTGAAATATCAAAAATAATTTAATTTGGTAAAATTAAAATAACACTAAAATATTTACTTAGCTATAAAACTAAACTTTACAAAGCCTATTAAATAACACAAATATTTCCTTAACTATAAAACTAAACTTTGCAAACCCTGCATATTTGTATTATGTGGAGATTTAAATGTCTACTTAAGATATTATAATGACATTAATATTAATACTATGATAATTTAAAATGCATTAAAATATTGTATGTTTGAAGAATAAAATAAAAAATGTAATAAATATTTTTCATGATACTATAGATTTTTAACTTTTTAATAAATAAAATTGAAATGTTAGATTTTTAACTCTTGAGTAAATAAAATTGAAATCCCAAAAATAATCTAATTTCATAAAATAAAATGTGTAGAACCCTATATTTTTAATATTATTATTAATATTATAACTTTGTCCTTTGACAAAAAGTAATTTTTACGTTTAGCTAATGAATCAAAAAATTAAATTCATAAAAATTGATGATTCTTCCTCTCATAATTATCGCCATCCATTTAGGCATGACTTAACTAGTGGGAGACAAAATTTGTGTTTATAATTTGTTTATTTGCCACATCCTCCTCTCAAACCAAAATTCTCTCCATATTTATAGTTTTTTGGTTGTACTCTCCGACAATCCGACAATCTGCAGAGAAGAGGTCATTTTTTTTCAACCAATGACAATACAAATAAATAATTTTTCAATAATTTTTTGTTAAAAATTTATCATGTTGACATAGGAAAAGTACAAATTTAAATCAAATTTGGCCGACAAGAAAAATAATCCTAGCTTTTGATTGGTTTGCAATCAATAGATTAATAACTAGATAAGTGTGAACTCATTGCAACGAAGGCAGGTACTAATAAATAAATAAAATCTGCTATTGCTTAGATTTACTTTGGTTCGCCATATCTACACCTATTGAAAACAACATAGAATGAGGTGAAAAAAAAAGTAAAAAAAAAAAATTAAGGTTATATATATAATAAATAAAATAGTTCTAAAAAAAAAAACTAATATACCTATCTTTAGAAAAATCTATGTAAAAGGCGCCTATTTTTAACTCGAGAATGATATCTCTCCGCATCTTTTACATAATTTTTTGTAAAGATAGATTAACTAGTCACGGACCTTCCATTGGAAAGTGAGCTCTCATTCTCACACTCAAACTAGAATGAAGTGAATCATTACCTCCGACTCCATATTATCTATCCAACATATTAAATACACATCCAAAAAAAACAAAATAACATTGCTTACCCCCACTCCCATTGCCCCTCAATTGTAGGGATTGTTGCTTCTTCCCAAGAAACAAAATCATTGCACGTCTTCCCAAAAATATGAATCCCTCTCAAATATTTAGGAGAGGGCCCACCAAACATTTGAATTCCCAAGTTATAAGAATAGAGAAGATTTGTTTGTGCACTACTGCCAAGTCCTGTTGAAAGCAGCGATATGAAGACAAGCGTGCACGTCATGATGACACGTGCGTGGGAATCAACGTGGCGCAGAGATACAATCATATCAAACATGAAAGAGGATCAGAAATTAGTATCCCTTACACGCTTCTCCGGCCTCTCCGACCCACTTTTTTTCCGGCCACCGTCCACGTCGTTTTTACAGCCGGCCCGAGCCACAGCTTCGGGCCGAGCCATAATCTGTCAAAGCAGTGTGGGACCCGCCACCGTCCGTCTTTCGCCGGCTCGGCGGGAGATATTGTAAATGGATAGCAATTTCAATTTACAATATATTTTTCCAAATTTGTACTATAATTTATTCATTTAATGTATTGTGTTGGGTTGGTCAGGGTCAAAGAAATTATCCGTAGCATTTAATTAGGGTTAACCTCAAAGAGGATTTGTTTGACCCTTGTACTTCAAACTCTTGCTCTTGTGTTTTTTAAGTCATTGTTGAATACTTCAAATTCCTTTTAGGATGTAAGCCACCTTTGCTTAGGCGTTCAAGAAAATAGGAATTGCTTGGAAGGTGGTCTTTGTAAATTTCTTGTTTTATTGGAGGCATTAATTTGGAACATGTTCTATTACCTCTACATTTTGGTCATGTAGGCAAGTCATTGGTGAGTTAGGAAGCGGTCCCATGGAGGGGGTTTCCTAAATTATCTCACCATTTTTGCTGAAATTTTTTAGGAGCATTTTAAAATAAGGGGTCCTATGAATTTTGTAATTGGAGGTAGGCTTAAAATTTTAAGTTCCAAAATTTATAGAAGCTGGTGGTGCCCGATCTCAAATGCACGTGCTCAAAATCAACCACCTAAAAAATAGTTGCTCCTAATTTGGAGGAAAAGATTCTAATTTATGCCGTAGCAATTTTTTTTTGGGTATCATGGGACCCTTTGCTCCACAAAAATAGATCCTCTAGCAACTCCATGGGACCCCTTAGTCCTGTGATGGTAATGGTATAAGTATAAAGTGTCTAAATTTGATTAATCTGATTAAAAGTATATGTGATTAATTATAAATTTGAAATAGAACATGGATAAGTATGTAAATCAACAATAAGAAATTAAAATAAATACATAAAATTAAATGGAGGTAGAGAAACCCTTTTAAGAATAATTCTACCATGAAAGAGAGGATAAGTTTGCATTAATCCAATAAAAGTGTTACATCAATACATCCAACCTTTTTCCCTTCAATTTGATAGTATTTCGATAGCAATGATAGTATCTATAAACGATTGTATTTAAACCTCTATCTTATGCCTCCAATATATAGAGCAAACACAAACTGGTATCCATAAGTGGTCTACAAAACAATGGATCAAAACCATGGCCCAAAACTAGGTGCCCAAATCCAAGTTGAAAATCTAATGCCCATTCATGAAGAGCATCTTCCAAGAATAAAAAGTAACTCCCTCCAACAAGCAGTAACATCTTTGACTTGTAACCCTTGATGGACACACATCCCAAAGTGTAGTGCTCCAAAGTAAAGTGACCAACTCAGATGGGACTGTTAAGAAAGGTGTCTCAACCTTGCACCTAATGTTAAGATTAAAAATAGTGTGATTTTCAAGTTGAAAAATATAAAAACTCAATTTTTGGGCTATAAAGTTGGTTTTTGGTCAAAATAAAATTTTTGGGTTGTTCAGGTACCAATTCCCCAATGTTTGCCACGTGGACCTCTTAGAGTTTTGGATTCTCCTTTAGACTTTAGCCTATCTTTCAATTTCTTCTATTCCTCTTTAGATCCACCTTTGTCATTAGGCCTTCCCTAAACATGTAATGCATCTTTCGAGCCCACATCTATGGATTTAATCCTCACCTCTTCACTAAGCAAAGTCGCAATAAGGGCATCCAATTTTGGATTTATTATAGAACCACTCAGAGTAATGATTAGATTCTCCCAACATTCAAGCAAAGAATAAAGCAATAATATACACTTGTCCTCCTCTTCTAGCTTAACATCAATAGAACCTAGCTAACTCAAAATTAAATTGAAAGCATTAATATGCTTTACAATTGAGTCTCCATCCTTCATCTTTAAGGAATACAATTTTCTTTTTAAATAAAGTTTTTTCTTGCCAAACTCATTATTTGATAGATATCATCTATTCTCTTCCACAAACTATGAGTGGTTGCCTCCTCATAGGCATTGAAGAGAACATAATGTAGGCTTTCCTTCTTGTGCAACAACTCTCTACTAATCCCTTTCTTCCAAGAGATCTTCTATCTTAAGCTTCCATAACGTGTATCTAAAGCCATTAAATTTCTCAATATCTTAATGGAAAGAAGATGTCATGGCTCCAACCACAAATGGATCTACAAAACCCACTGAATTAAACACTCCTAGTGGAACAAAAACTTCACAACAATTCCAGAAAGGCATCTTTCTCTGATCATAATAGCAGACTTTGATACTAAATGTTGAGAAAATTGGTGAACAATAGTGGTGATAGTATAAGCATAAAATGTTTAAATATGATTAACTTGATTAACGATACACACGATTAACCATAAATCTAAAATAGAACATGGATAAGCATGTAAATCAACAAACTTATAAACTCAAACACATAATTATGGATGTACGTGTGGAGATACCCTTTTGAGAAAAAATCCCACCATAAAAGAGAGGAAAAGTCTATGTTAATCTAATAGAAGTTTTACATCAATACATCCAACTTTCCCCCTTGAATCTAACATCTTGTTAGTGTAATAGTACCTACAATATATAGAGAAAATAGAAACTAGAAACCACAAGTGGTTAATAAAATAATGGATCAAAATCATGGGCCCAAACTAGGCACCCAAATCCAAGTTGAAACAATCCAACTCCCATTCATGAAGAGCATCTTTTGAGACTATAAAGTAACTCCCTCCAACAATCAATAGCATCTTTGACTTGTAACCACCAATGGGCACACATCCCAAAGTGTAATGCTCCAAAATGAAGTGGCCAACTCACACGGAACCCACCTACCATATCAAGGTGCTCCATTATCACAAAGTAACCCCCAAGTGCTAGAATGGACAATTACACCTTATGACAATGGTGACTATAACTCTTGCCAATTGTGACTCACCTTGTAAATGCCATTACAACTAACGTTCCAAGTTCCAAGGAGAATAATAATAAAATATTATATGTTAACTGCCTAAATGGGCATCTGAGTACCCAAATGTCCCAAGATGTTGGAGACACATACAATAAACATTAGGATTGTAATTTGATATCACAATATCCTAACATAGACTTTGGGACTCACTTAGTTTAAATATGTGTTAATGGGATGTAGTACAATGGGCAGGGGGTCCATTAGAAATGTCACCACTTACACTTCATGTTCTCATAATAAAACATATCTTTTATGCCAAACTAAATTAATTTTATAGGTATTAGGAGAGGAGAGGGGAGCGAGAGAGGCTAAGTTTGGTTTTCATGTATGTCTCTTTCTTCATCTTTCATCACATCACCTTGCAATACTATAGCTAGATTTTCTAATCTTACCTACATATATTGTGGTAGCTTTTAGGGTTTCTTTCCCTTAGAGTAACCACCCTTTTTAATGACACCCAATTCTCTTGCTTCGGCTGCTAATGTTGAAGCATTAGGAATTGGAGTGAGCAATGACACCATTAAAGAAACCTCACAAGTTTGTACCCAAAGTATTCCATGAGGTATGTCTTCTGCTAACCCACCATATGTTTTTCTAGTTCTTGATTTTGATAATGCATATAAATATATTGAGTAGTTTATGCTCGCCATGTGCCCTCTAAAAGTATGCTCCATAGCTAGACAAACATTGTGTGGGTTTCTTATGGGGTTAAACTAGATGCCATATAGAGTTATCCAAAGTACTTTTTTTCACTTTGTAGAAGCTAACCATATGTACATAATCCACTACCATGGACCTTGTTACGTGTTCAACTCTTTCCTTATTTTTCTCCTTAGACAAGGGATTTCATTGTATCTAACTAGTAGGCTCTTAAAGTGCCTATTTGGCTCAAATTTCTTATGTTTCCCCTACTTTGTTCGCCCTTCCTTTATCACATCACTTCCTCCTTTGGGAAGGTTGTATGTGTTGAACCTAAAAAGTTTTATTATCTATAACATAGAGTTTGTGTGGAGATTGATCTCTCCCAGGATTTAAAGGAAACCATTGATATATAGATAGGTGATATGCACCATGCATAGTTTATTTCATATATCAACTTACCTAATACTTTATTTCAATGCCAAGCCTTTGACCACAAAATTAGAGATTGCCTTGTAGCTACATACAATCTTAAACTAGCCTCCAAGATAGCTATTGAGGCAGAACAAATTTAAGATGGGTGGACTAATATAGGAAACCATGAAAATGGTTGTAACAAGGCCCAAAAGAGCTCTCAATCCAAATCTAGTGGTCCCAAAAATGGTGTGGACACCAAGGCCAAAACAACAAACCCCACATGGCCCTAGACTAATGACAAATGAACAAAGTCCATGAGATCTTCTAGGCCATAGGCCAATGATAAAGAAAAGCAAGTGGTTAATCCACAACTAACTTTCACCTATCTCTTAGATGTGTCCTTAAAAAAGGTTAGTAAGTCTTGATACTCAAGAAATCCACCTCTAATGAGTGTTTTATCCTCACTAAAATTGATAATTTAGACTACATCACAACTAGAGGGAGGAAGGTAATTCATAGCCCTCCCTGAGAGGTTGAGGAAGGATAATATGTCCTTGAGAAATGACATATGTAATATGGGCCATTCTCTTCTAAACATCGAATTAGATTTGAGTCGTATATAGGTTTTTTGCATTGTAAGGATTGGACTATGAGGAAATGTCCTTGGACCCTCTTGTACCATCAATTACATATCATGGAATGTAAGGGGTGTAACAAACCCAACCCATAAATTCATGGCATGGAATTTTTGATAGAGATTTACCCCTCTAGACATTCTTTCTCTTCAAGAGATAAAGATTATTGGATTTTTTATTTTAGTCATTTGCCATGTCATATGGCCAAATAATATCTGTTTTAGTAGTAATCATGAGCAATGGCAAGGTGGTGTAGTAACATTTTTTTATGCCAAGTGGCATTCCCAATATGTTATTCATGGGTGTGACCTATCTAATAAATCCTTATGAGTCCTTTTTAATATTGATAATTGAGCTTTCAACTTTTTTAATGTGTATGCCTCGTATGATGTAGTTGAAAAACAATTCTTTGGTATTGGCTTGTAGAAGAACTTCCACTAATGTAGTGGATTTTTAATGGTGACTTCAAAATGGTTGAGGTAGTATGTGATAAAAAGGCCACTTTCCTTTGAGGTGGGTAGTTGGTGAAAGAGATGTGGTTCTATATGCATAGTAAAATGGGCCTTTATGACTCAAATCTTGGCTACCAAAACACATCTCCAATTTGGTATGCTTCATCCAATTTTTGTAGTGGGTCTAAAAGAGTTACTAAGAGACTTGATCATGCCATGATGTCAGTGTAATTATACTTCTCCTTTTCTAGTTTTTTCACTTCCAATGGAACCCATGTTGGATTGTATCATTTTTGACCATTCATTGGTCCATTTCAATATTGAATGGGGTCTACAAAGTTTCAAGATTGAAAAGACTCAATTATTTGTGAACACGTCATTGCTCCAACACAAATCCACATTGGCTCATATCCAGTATATCAAGAATTTGGTGCCACATTCAAAGGGAGATACTGGCTAGATTGATTGGTGGTTTGATGTCATCACCCATTTACCAATATTTTGAGAATGTTTGGTCACTTGCTACCTAAGATACACTATAAATCCTATGTGGCCATGTTGTCAAAGCTCATCTAGCTCATTGCTAAGCTCAAAGTATTACCCTTCCACACATCCTTCCAGATTTAGGTGGGAAAACAACACCACATTGTGTAACTAGCTAATGCTTACACTATTAGGGGAACCCAAATTAAGGCCAAACTTCATTGGATAAAAGTTGACAATTGTGTTTCAAAAGAATTTTTCTAGGCCCTACGACCAAAACAATATCTCAAAATATCAAGTACATCAAAGAGAGTGAACACAATCTACCCACTATTCCAAATGTCCTCCATGCCTTTGTCCAACATTCCACTAGAGTCTTGCAAGCTTAAACCCCATCCCCTAGAAAGGAAGAGGCTCTTAAGACCTATTTGGATGTTGTTACATGCAGACTCACCTCCACCTAGGTTACAACTTCTGACAAACTCCTTTCTCAAGAGGAGCTCCATTGGACTATGTTTGGAATGTTAGAATTTTCCATAAATAAAAAATTTACCTGAGACCTAATGCCTATGAGATAATCACAAAAACTAGGAAATAGAACAAATATATTCAATATTCAATATAATGTCCAGCAAATTACAAAGAGTAACATACACATATATGGGCCTCTTAGATCTATGAATCAAGGAGATAACATGTCCAAGGGGTCATGATTGAACTCCCTATCACTCCCAATCAAGAGGTGAGTGAACTCAATATGACTAAGATAGAGGCGGCCTTAACTAAACAAAGGTGGCACCTAACTACCATCAATCAAGGATTGATGTCTAGTCATGGTGGCACTTGTATACCTTAATTCAAGGTGAACACATGGCATTACTAACCACTTAGTTGAAGATAATTAAATATTCTTAACATCCTAAGTAAACTTATTAGTAGGTGCAATATTACACTAACATATCCCATAAGTACAACTTAGGAGGAAGTGAAATGAAAAAAGGATGGGTCCCAACAACTAGGCCTAATTAGGTACCTAAGGGAGAAAACCTATAAGAAAAACTTCCCATCTAAAAGAGAGAATATGAGAAGGACTAGAAATCCTCCCCAAAATAGGAAATAGTTGTCCATGAACATGAACATGAAGAACTCCACCAAAAGAAGCACGAAGAAGTTGTAAACAATTGCCAACGAATAAATAATATAATACTAGAATTGAGTAACCTCTAATGTAATTGGGATTAAAGAGCCACAAATCTACATGAGTGATCAAAATGACACTACTTGAACATTACATAGATGGTGAACTCACACCAACATTTTGTAACAAGGTAACAATATGGACCTCAAAGATGTACATGCTAATATTCTCATAAACAGTAATCAAATAAAGAAGGTAGAAGGTGGATTTTATAAAAAGGTATCCAAGGAAGAATTAGCATAAGTATAAATAGTAAACCATCTCTCCACACTGTTGTTAAGGGACATGTATAATAGGTCCACTGAAAATTGTGTGTCACAATGAATTAGTGCAAGAAAGTAAAGAAGCAACATTAAAATATCCAATATGAAGTACTTGCGATTGGAAAAGAGTGTGTGATAACATGGCACACATCCATGAAGGTAGACAAGGTTGTGATTGTGAAGACAAGGTAAGCACAACAAACCCTGTGGCACTTTATAAAAAGTGCAAGTATAATAATGGCACAATAAGATGTGCAAAATCCCCAAAATGTAAAGAAAATATGTGGCACTTTATTTTAGTGCATTTACAAATTTGATAATGCTTACAATGAGTTCTTATCATGTCTAAAAGGACTAAATTCTAAAAATACATTTATGTTATAAAATGAGAAGAAATGCAAGGAACTAGTGTGAAGTACATGGAAAACTATGCACTTTCAAGAAAACAAGACCTAAAATAGAGTATTCATGTACATGTTATGGACCTTTCAAGTTCCCAAATGAATGCTATATAACAAATTCTCTAAGAAAATTAAAGTATGGAAAAACCAAGCATTCAAACTTAAAACCATCTATATACCATTGCAGAGTACATGGAATTTTGGGTCATTTCAAAAAACAATTATATATGAGCACGTTAGAGCCTCCCAAAGTTTGCCTCCAAAAGTGAAAATGAAAATGGTAAGGACCTATCCGTTATAGAGAGGTTTTCCAAATTTAGTGAAGTCTCCATATTTAGCAAAGGACGCTATATTTGGCAAAGATACAAAAAGTTCCACTAAATGTAGAAACCTACCAAAGTTAGTGGTGCAAATAGATTTAAAGAGGGGTCACTAATTTAGAGCCAAGATGCTAAAATTCCTATAACTATGATGGGGACCACCAAAATAAATGCCACTAGATTTTGGAGGGTTTATAATGTTGGTTGGATCACCAAATTTCAACAAGTGACACATAGGCCTACCAAATGTTGCATGAGCATGCTAAGAGATGGGGTTACAGTGTTGGTAAGCCACATAGGCCAGTGAACATGGGATCAACAAAATTTGTTGTGGACATGAGGATATTGGAGGCCCATAGCCCCACATAAAAGTGGCGGGCAAATATGGGGTAGGCACTACCCACACCTGCCACCCTACATAGGGTGTAGGGTATGGGGGGTTCCACCCTACAACCATGTGATAGACAATGTAGGCTATGGCTCCTACCCCCATTTTAAAAAAAAAACATATACCAAGTGCTTAGCTAACACTATACAAATAGGCATTTTATTTTATCTTTAAACAATGCTATACAATGCTCAAGCCATACAACCTCAACCTATGTGCATGGGCAAATTATATTTGCCACCACTTGTCCTACTTTGATTTAGACAAATTGATAGTTGATCTTTGGGTTTTTGGCCCTTCTAAATGTAATTATGCAATATATTTTGTGCCAAAATGCTCTAAAAGTTGAGGTATTCACAAAATACACCAAAAATATATGCAATTAGAAATTGAAATAAAATGACTTCTAGGTGTTCAAATTAGATGATATGAAAGACACATATTAGTTTATGAGATACTCTAGAAATGATGATGGGCTCTCATAATTTGACTCAAGAATCACCATTTGATCTAGCAATTTAATGGATGTAACTTGAGATCTACAACTAAACCTCACCCAAATAGGATCCATGAAAAGATTGGAATAAAAAATGAGAAGCTCACAATGGGAAGGAGTTTGAATGGATTTGGCTTTGATACCATGTTAGAGTTTTCCATAAATGACAAATCTACCCAAGACCTAATACCTATGAGCTAATGATAAAATTGAGAAAATAGAATAAAGATATTCAATATTCAATATACTAGAGCAAATTATAAAGAGTAACATACAAATATATAGGCCTCTTGGATTCATGAATCAAGGAGATGACATGTTTAAGAGGTCAACAGTGACCTCTCAATCACTCCCAATTAGGAGGTGGGCTAAATCAATATGACTAAGATAGAGGTGGCCTTGAGTGAGAAAAATTGGTACCTAACTACCATCAATGAAGGGTTTTGATGAGGTAGTGGTGGCACTTGTGTACCACATGTCAAGGTGTGTTGGTTCTGATTTTTCACTACCCTCAAAATTGAGCCCACAAGGAAATTCTATCTACACCTGCAAGAATTTTTCCCAAAGGAAATATTGTGAAGGGAAAACCATGGTTAGTTCCAGGAGAAATATATGACTTTACTGAAATAAAATTATATTGATTCTCCTAAATTAATTAATTTTATTAAAGTCATAAAATGACTTGCAATAAAAAGGTATTAATGCCCCTTTTACCTATTTTGCTAAGGTGTATTAGTTAGTCACTTTAGGTAAAATAACTTTACCCCAAGTTGTAAAGTTAAATAATATTAATTATTTTTAAGAATTAATTAATGTTGTAAGCAGGTAACATTATTATAGTTCCATTTACATGATAGGGTAAATAAATGAAGGTGTGTAAGTGTTGGTGTCAAGGTGAAGTAAATTGATTCTTTGAAGAATTAATTAATGTGTAAAATGTGGGGTAGTTGGTTTTGGAAGGTTGGAAATTCCTGTGAGGAGGTGGAAAAATTAATTTTAAAGATTAAAATTGGGTAAATGGGAGTTACAAGCAGTTACTCAACCAATTGTGGGAGGTAAAAACTTTAAAAGGAGAGAATTTTTTTGAAGAGGGCTCTTCTCTCTAGAAATTATGTTTTCTGGGGAGGAGTGGAATTTAAGGTGATGTGTAATATTTCTTGAGGGACAAAGTATTAATGTTGTGTCTTGATTCATTAATACAAAAGAAACTTGATATTGGTATCAATATTTTGTTGTTGTTATGTTATTAGTTTTTATTATGTTAAGCTGGTGATAAGTTGAGTACAAAGGAAGTGTTGCACAATATATTTGTATATGTCTTGTTGGAGACCTGTTTATTTCATGGTGTATACATGCATTCTTATGTCTGCATGGTATTGTGATAATATTATTATAATCAAGTAGTTCAGTAGTTATGGTTTCATTCCCATTCTTATGTCTGGGTAAAGCTATAATCATCGTTTTGATCTCAGATATATTTCCTATAAGTGTGTTGGGCATTTTCAGATTTCAGTCATTTTTTATTCTTAAAAAAAATCCTTTCCTACTTTTAGGTTAAAAGCGTACCCATTAAGTTTGATTATCATACGAAGGGAGTTACCCCTTTTTCAAATGCAGAGGGCGATTGTAAAATCCATTTACAATTCATCCAATTGTTAGTGCATTTGTCACCTTAAGTTGGGAAAAATATACAGAGTGTTTTGGGTGACAAATCTATTCACTAACAAGGTGAACACATCATTATTAGCTACTTCAATGAGGAAAATTAAATATTCCTAATATGATAAGTGAACTCATTAATGGGTGCAATATTACACCAACATGGAATGGCTAATGACAAAGCACTTGACTATAATGGTTTTCCCTATGAATCTAAAAAATTTGTTGGGATGATGTTGGCCATGATTTTTGTAAACTTTATTTTGAAGTATATCACACCAATTCTCTAGGCCCTATAATTAACAAATAAAGCATTGAGTTCATACCTAATGTTGATGATTAAGATCTGATCTGTAACTAGAGGTCCATCACTCTTGTGAATGTCTCTAAAATCATTACCAAGGCTCTATCCATACACACCATACATCTCCTCCCATTGGTGCTTCATCTTGACTATACTAGATTTATTTAAAATAGATACATCTTTGACAATGCTATAGTCGTTTGGGAAGTTATGGAATGGACATGAAAATCTATTCAATAAGCACTTTTCATTAAAATTAATTCTAAAAAGGCTTGCAACATGATTGGATGTCATTTCATTCTTGCCATGCTTAGGGCTTTCAACTTTGGTCCAAAATTCATTTAGTCAGTCCAAATGCTCTTTGCTTATGCTTCTCCCTACCTAACCATTAATGATGTTTAATCTAAACAATTAGGCCTCTTTCATTCTATAAGATAGAGTTGCCCTCTAGCAACCTCACTTTATGTGTTTTCTATTAAAGGCTTTGTCTACTTGTTGGCTAGTGTCATCTCACAGCTTGTCAAAGAAATATCCCTTCCTAGAACTAATTTCTAATTATTGGTCAATGGAAACTTTGTAGATGACTCCTTGATGCTCATTGTAGATGAGGACAACATTTATCAAGCTTTCAAATGTCTTAACAGTGTCTACCTATCTTTTGGCTCTAGTATCTAATAGAACAAGGTATAATATTACATGCAGTCTTTTTCCCAGCCCCTATCTTGGCTTCATACCTTTGAATGTAAATTCATTGATCATGGAGAAAGTTCTAAATTATTGGGAACTTCTTTGCATTTTAAGCTTTCTAGTCCAAGATTTTGCAATATATTATTAATAGAATTAAAAAAGGCTTTCCTATTGGATCACCAATCCACTTTTTCTAGTAGGTAAGTTTCAAATCTACTCTAAATTATTAACCATGACTCATGTCTATTACTCTTATTGTTGGGTTCCCTCCAAAGTTTCCTACCATAAACTTGATAAACTCATATGGGGTTTTCTTAGGCCAATTTAGATCATAATAAAGGGCTTCATCAAGTGACATGGGATATTTTATACTTTCCAAGAGATTCAAGTGGATTAGGTCTTATTGATGTCAACAAATAGTGTATTAATCTTTGTGATAAATAGATTGTTAAATCTTGTGATGGAAATGAATCCTAGAAAATTTTGCTAAGAAATTGAATTGCCTTTAGATCGTCATATATGTGTTTAACTTGGAATAGCCTTATATTTGACATTCTTGCTATTGCTTTAGTTCCCATCAAAATCAATGGATCTGTTGTTGCCAAAAGTATTTAAAAATAATGGCAAACTATCAAGATATGGTTTCTCTAAAATGGAGATGGATTTCACAATGGCTTATCCATTAACCAACACTCCATATGGTGGTCTCCCACCATCTTAATTAAGGACAAGCCTTTGGTATCTATCCCATGGATTCATTCTCTTAAGTTATTTATTAGGGGAGTTAGACATATCTAGGATCTCTATTCCAAGGTCAATTCCACATGGCTTTCTTGGCCTCAAGACAAAGTGAAGTTCAATTTAAGACAAGTTGATCATCTGATCTACTAGGCTATACTTGAAGCTGTTCTTCCTATTAGCACTCTTCAAACAAATCTCTACTCCATGTCTTCTTTTATCTAACATTACCCTAAGGTCTTACCTACAAAAATGTGTAATCCATTATTGCAAAAATGATAGGTAATTTCCCTTGGTTTAGTATAATAAAATATCAATGTGACATTATTTAGGTCACTCCTTTATTAGTACCTATGTCAAAATTTTCAAATCTTGCACTTCATGGGCTTGTGTTGAGTGCCTTCTTCCTTGTGCTTGTGACCTTGCACATTGGCACATTTAGCCCTTAGCATTTTCTACTAACCACTACCACTTGTGTTTTAACTATTTTCTTGGATATCATATCTTTTATAACTCCCATCACTATTGGCTAGTCAAGGTTACCATTTTCCTAGGTGGTTATCTAAACTATGGTAATCAACTCGCACTCAAAAATACGCTTGTGGTGAGTCCTCATTATTGGCCTTTGTCCATCTTGGCACATTGGTGAAAAATAATTTTATTTTCGGCAACCATTAATAAATGGTGGGCTTAGATGCCAACAGATCAAACACACAATGAATCATGTAGAAACATGTGTATGCTCCCAAACAACATATACTAATTCTAATTAGCCATTGTCTAAGCTACACGCACCATGCCCGTGACCCATCCCTTCTCTATTGTATTAATATCATTTAGCCATGTGGATGCTCCTGATTTCTTGTGTTAAGGCTTGGCTCATGTGCTAGGTGATGTGGATTTATGAAATTAGGACTTTGGGATAGAGGTATTTAGGATTATTTAATTATATATGAGACATTAGAAGAATTAGGGTATTTAATTAAATAAATTGATTTTTATTTAATTTTGGGATAATGAACCATTCACATAAATTAGAATATTTATTTAATTGATAGAAGAATAAGAATTAAAATAAATATTAAAATATTTACTTAATTCGACACGAGCCATTTTTAGGTGTATACATTTTGCCCCTCTTTGATGCAATGTGTTTTATCACGTTGCCTCAAAGGATAAATTTTTTTTGGTTATGATACATGCCCCAATTTGCCCCTGGTTTAGGTTTTATGACGATAGGATGCCCCCTCGGGAGATTGATCGGGTTGGACAGGATGACGAACGATCTCACGACTAGGAAAAATGATAAATGATGGCTAAGAAAAATGGAGGATGCAAGATAAGGGATCGATGAAAAGGGTCAAATGACACATTATGCAAGATAAAATGATAACACACACAAGAAAGCAAGCAAGTATGCACAAATGATACAAGAACAAATGAGGTATTGCCCCTGTCAAGCTGTAAACCAATGATTAATTGATAATGATTAATGATAGTGTTTTTCATTGCGGGGAATGATATATCCTAGATCAACACAAAGATGCAGGAAAGATATATCCCACTGAGGATGATGATTAATTGATTAATTGAGTTGATTTACAACAAGATTAGGATTAAGATCATTGATTGCGATTGGATAATTTGACAAGATTGATTTACTCGATTGGTATGGATTAAGGATGGACTTGCACTTGGGTCATTGCTTGTATTGATTGGATTGATTTGATGACTAGATTCATGATTGGTGATTCCCCAGTCATGCAAGAGAGAGGGTGACAAGGGAAGATAATGGTGTTTAATGAATAAGATGAATGATGATGATGACACCCCCTCGAGAGGACAATTGGTGCACTCTCAAAATGAAAAGACAGAAAAGGGGGAGTAGATAAAGAGATGTAGATAAAGAAAGGACTTGGATCTTAAGCCACTTGGAAAATGATATGTATGAATTCTTATAAATGAAATGAAATGTAATTTGGTATGTATGATAGTGGATTTTTGTCATTTTCTTGTACAAGTTTTTGAAGTACTTTGTTTCATCATTGAGCTTTTAAAATGTTGTAAGAAAATACAAGCATCTAGGTATAATTAAACCATGATGACCTGAGTATTACTTACATGGATTTTGATTTAGCAAGTTAATACAAGCATCTAAGTATAATTGAACCAAGATGACCTGAGTATTTCTTACGTGTATCAACAGACAAGGATTGCCCCCTTTCATGCTTAGACCCATAATGTCCTCGATGATCTTTTGTTGATCATGTCGTTAGACAAAAGTCATCACAGTACTAAAGATTAATCCACAAACAACAAACAAAGGAAAATAATCATGTCCCCATCATAACTGCTCTAGTTTTTAAGACATCCTTGAGTAGCTTAGGAAAACATGATAACAAAATCAAGATATAAGACCTAAACAACCACGCAAAATCTTCTTACCATAGATATGTTTTTCTTGCAAGAAATGATAGAGTCATGTTGGATAGTTTTAGGCAAGTTGGTGATGTTGGGTTTAGTTGGACATCTCTTTGTTAAGATGATTGTTTAAAGTTTTCTTGTTGTGCTGCTTGTTGTCTAGTGATAAAACCACAATCTAGTTTGTTATCCTCTGAGTTGTAGCATTCAAAAATCTAATTCACTAACTAGGTCAATGATTTGCCCCCAGTCAATTAAAGGATCAATTTATTATGGATGAACTGACAATAGACATGAAACAAAAATGAGCCCTAAGGGACTGACCTAGTGCCTTGGGGGCTCATTGATAAATGGCCTTGCCTACATGACGACGCAGAGGCAATGTAGTTCGAGGTACAAACTTTGTGGACCTAGGACCTAGGCGATGGGAAATTGGGTGGAGTGGGATGGACAAATGGATGGGTGATAAGGGATGAAATGGATGGGAAGCCTCAGGGGCTCATCAATGATGGCCTTGCCTATGTGATAGCTTAGAGGTGACGTAGTTCAACAATGGTACTAATGATGGGGTTGTAGATGATTTGATGTTTTTGGGATTTTCTAGATTTTGTTAATGTTTTGATGTTTGTGGGATTTTTGGATGGCAATTTGGATAGCCTAAATGCTAGATACCGATAACAAGGGAACATCATGGATAGGTAAATGGATGGGTGATAGTGGATAATGGATGGGTAGGTAGAAGGATGGACAATAGGAGATAATGGATCAGAAATGCATGAAGGAGAGATGGACAAGAGAATTTAGGATATGATCTCCAAGGACTATGTCGCATAGGAATAACATGTCCTATTCAAGATATTGGACTCAGGATATAGCGTGACAATGCTTGCAATGATATGATGGTAGGATATGTTTGGAAGTATTAGATACATCAAGAGTTGTCCAAAGCTTTGTTTCAAGATTTTGCCCCTATCTCTATCAAGATCAATAGAGTGAATGGAGGACGAAGTGGATCAAAGGGATAAGTATGCGGATATAAAGGATGAGGAAGATATGAGAGGAAGGGTAGGTAGAATAAGTGATAGCATGTAGATGAGACAACATGCCCCCAAGTGTAAGGTTTATAGACAATCAAACTAGGCATGGTGCCTATTTGCCAGTTTTTCATCATGGTACTTATCTAGGGCGCTTGTTTGCCAAGTTCTTACCATTGGATGAAAGGATTTCTCTTTACTTTTTTTTTTTTGACTTTTTTTGACTTTTTTGATAGGATAGGTGGATATGGATGGGAGGGACTCAAGTGTCTAGTTCCATGAAAGGTGATAGTCCCGCTAGATGGACGTCATTGCAAATGGGCCATGTCAAATGCTCATAGATGTTGGTAAGGGATTGTATGAAAGTGAAATGGATTAGGTAGATGGTGGATTATGTAGGATTTATGCAAGAGGATGGGTAAAAGGCTTATGCAAAAGCATGGACCATAGGGATAGGATGATGGGGAAGATATGTAGGATAGTAGTTGAATGATGGAGAGATGGAGATAAGTGGGAATGTCGTGGAATGGAATGGAACCATGACCAATAGATGCACACATCATGATAAACTTTGAACCTTTTGATGGGAAGGTGGTGTAAAAAGCAATGGCGATGTTTGCGTAGGAGATGGTTGATGGAGTGATTTAGGGACCCACATGGACTTAGTATTTTTATGATTTTTGCTTTTGATGTGGGATGAAGGAATGTGATATTGTTGAATGGAATGGATGGAAGAGGATGGTTGGGATTTTTGAGAGGTGGATGCCTCTTTTGACTTGATTGCTTCTTTTTGCTTGGGAACCCATACCATTTTAGTTTTTGACTTTGCTTGTGAAGGTAGGGATTTGGATAGCTTTTTGGATGAATTTTTCTTTGATTCTTTGCATTTGTATCCTTAGGATTATTTTCTTCATAGGTAGAGGCATCCAAATTTTTACTTTTGAATCCCATGAACATGGTGGAATGAGTGGAAGCTTTATGTTTAGACAATGTGTGCATTTGTTGGTCATGATTAGGATTTTTAGAAGATTTATGGGTAAATGGATAATTAGGCGTTGGTAGAAGTGGTGGCAAAGTGGATGGTGGTATAGTAGGAGTTGGAAGGAGTGGGGGTAAAGTGGATGGTGGAAAGTGTATGGTCACATGCTTTTGACATTTGTAGGATGATGGAGGTGGAATGGCGACATATGTTTTTGGTACATGATAGGGTTTGCGATGGGAAGTGGACTTAGGAGGAATGGAGGAAGTACCAACATCTTTAGATTATTGACCTTGGGGTGTGTATCCAAGGCCATATGAGCAAGGGGGGCCATTGACATGTACGGGATCCAAAATACCTTATTCATGAAGGCCTAAGCCTTTATCCTGGTAGTTCATCTTTTGGAGCATGAGATACACTATGAGACTAGGTGTAGTTTGGGAACTAGTCTTGAGTTCTTTATTGGATGGAGAAGTGGTGGACAATGGTTGTTGTTGTTCCAAGATGGAACATTCATGAATGCAGGTAGATAGACCAAGTGGATATGTCAGATTTGTAATGGAGTTAATAGTGGATGATGTGGAAGGATCATTAGGATCTTGATTGTGCTCATTAGGATCCCGGTTATTTGTTTGATCTTCTATGCTTGCTTGGGAGGCAAGTCTCTTATCATGAAAAGTGGATGGTATAGGATCATGGATAGGTGGAGAAGTTTCTAGGTCAACAAGAGTTGCATTAGATGGAGCATGTAGGTCTTGGGTATCTTGCTCACGAATGGTTGTGAAGGTATGAATAGGATCAAGGTTTTCATGGATAAGTTCTTCATCATGGATATCATTGTGATCATGGAAAAGATATATGTTATGGATGGGTTGAATGAAAGTGATTTGATCTTGATTTGAAGGGGGACTTGATGTTACCACATGCTTAGGATTATGCCCTTGACATATCTCTTGACTTTGGGTTGAAATGAAAGTGGAAGACTCTTGTGTGGACTTGATAGGCTATTGATGGTTATCGACAAGAAAGCATGAGGGAGGTTGACTTGGACTCAATGGGGAAGACTCTTGAATAGGGTCGAGGGGTTTTGGGTGACATGATTGGTTTGTAGGAATGGACATGGTGTTGGAAGGTTCTTGGATATTTTCAAGGATAGGGATTTGAAGGCATGAGGGTGGTTTACTCCTTGCTAATAGCCATTGGATCACATCCTTCATAAGTATATGGGTGGATGGATAGTATAATAGATGGAGAATAATGGTAGAGGATGTAGGCTTATGATTAACGTTAGGATTGCTTGTGCTAGATGGGGATGAAATTGGATGAGTGGATTTGGATTTTTCTATAGCTTTTCTTTTTCTTTTAGATTTTCCAAAGAGTCTTTGGAGAAAATCATTCAAGGATTCTTTGGTTGATGGACTAGAGCTTGGGAAGTGTGATGGTGGTGTTGGTGTAGGACTGGTATGCTTTGGGATAGGCATTCTATGGGATGGTGATGGAGGACTAGTAGATGGAGTGGTATATGATTCTAAACTTAAGGTGGTATTTCCCTTGTCAATAGTATCATTAAGATGAATTAAGGATGCGTGATCTTGGTGTGAAGAGTGGCTAGTACTAGCATGCTCATGTTGTGAAGGATTTGGTTCACATGGATCACCTTTTTCCCTATATTTGTCAAACTTGGGCACTTGAAAACTAGGGGGGAAAGGTGTCATAACCAAGATTTTATCAAATGGATAAGGAGATATGTCCTCTAATGAATATCATTTTGTGAAAGCTCCAGTTTGTAAATCCACAACTTGTTGTTGTAAAGCTTGGATTTGTTGCATGAGTGCTTCTAATGGATTTGTCATAGCCTTAGCTTTCTTATTTTTAGGAGCTTCAGTTTCATTTGTTTGCCTTGTTTCTCTCAATTTTTCTATGTCAAAATTGGAAGGTAACTTTGCTCCTTGTTGGGCAAGCATAAGGAAATACTTGTGTGGATCTATTGATATGACTTTGTCCATTAGTTTTTGAAATTTAGGGTCTTGTTGAGCACTAATAATTTCTTCTTGGGTAATGTCCTCTTCCTCATCACTAGAAGATACCGTGGCTACCATGTAGTGAACCCATTTCTTTTCTTCTCTTGAATTGTGATCTAGTTTCAACCATGCAATCTTTGGATGTGAGAAAAGTTGGATTGTGAGACTTGGGGGACTTGGTTTAATGTTTTGGTATGAAAATGATTTGAGGGTGAATTTGGTTGGATATGGTTTTGGTAAAATTTTGCTAAGGTTTTATATTGATATATGTTGTCCAAACAATGTGCTCTCGAGCTAAAAGGTAGTCAAAATAGGGATAGTTGATCACCACTATTGATATAGACTATTCATTTATCAAGATTACACTAGCACAGTTTCAAGGTGAAGGATGATTGATCCTGTTATGAAACTAACTAGATTTTGTTTGAATTTGGTAGAGTCTCAATAATTCCTAGATGAAAATCTTGGTTTGGTTTGAATGGTTTTTGGATAGCAAGATAGTGGTATGCCAAGGTGATGCTGGGAAAATGGTATGAAGGTGAGTCTGCAAGGTTGAAGTTATTTCCCAAGTGTAAACTAGAGCAAAAGGGTACTCAGAAATGGTTTCACTTTTATCTCAAAATGTACGTAATAGCTCTCTGTTGTGTATGCAGAGGACTACATAAAATTTGCTTTTTGTTTCAGTTTGTCAGTTTTGGCTTGTTTGTGTAAGTTTTCCTAGGATTCTCTAAAGTTTGTGGTATTGTTTTTGACTCAAGTTATTGCTAGAAAACACAATAAACAAGAAGTTATCATAATTTTTTTTATTTTTTTGATACAATTTTTGATAAAATATAAAAATAAACAAGTACAACCGTAAGGATGACAAGGGCAATATTTGTCAAATTCCAACTTGGATTTTACTCCAGCCACTTACATAAAGGTAGATAGTTAGTAACTTGGTAGCACCAGCTCCCCTCCATGGCACTCACTTCTCACGCATACCAAGTTACAGTTACTCCAAAGAATTGAACTTTCTGTCTCCACACTAGATGAGTGTATGACGTTGGATGGCTTCAGAGGACTTCCTCCTGCATCAACAAATAGGGGTTTTTGGCTTTCTAAAAAAATTGGCTTTTTAGTTTGGGCATCCGTTTGGGTGGTTATATGTGTGGTGATTCAATCCAATAAGGAGGCTTCCCAGCCTGTAGAGGTTACGCTCTATAGGGTTTTGGGGGAAACATTCATCGATATAACACAACAACACTTGTTTGTGACTTTCGTCACAAACAAATTTATTTAAAGCGACTAGGAAGTGGCTTGACTTTAGCCCGTTATTGCTTGAGGTCATCCCACTTGGAAGAAACACAATCCCAAGGGCAAGCCTCTTCTAAAGGTTACACAAATAAAATGATGAGTTTGGCATTTTGGTCACCCAAGAAGGGGAGAGCATAGTCCTATCATCATTTTCAAGCATAGTAGACATTGGTTCTTTATCCTCCTAGAGTTAAAAACCAAAAAAACTAAGTGTGTTTTACTCTACCAAGCATAATTCATTGACAAGATAGATTTTTTTTTGAAAAAGATGGTCAATTTTATCCCCCTAAACAAATCTATGTGAAGATTGTTGTTGAAGAATTAAACCAATTACTTTTCCCCTATTTAAGCTAGATGAGAGTTTGTAATTATCATAGTTGCTTGAAAGATTTGTTCAATTTTATCCACCTAGGTTGGGACTATGTACAAGTTGTATGCAACAATATAATTTACTTCCTCCTAATTAAATCTAGATGAAAATTTGCATGAAGATGTCAAATTACTTCCCCCTAATTAAAACTAGATGAAGATTTACATGCAAGATTGAATTATTTCTTCCTATTTTAAACTAGGTGATGATTTGCAATGCAAGATTAAAATGATGTCTAAAATAACCCTAAACCTGCAAAAGAAACCAATTGTCAGTAGTTTTGGGGTAATTTCTTTGATGGTCAACGATAGCTTGTGAAGAGGCTGAGGTCTCTCCTGAGGGCATTGATTGCCCTGTAAATTCAATGTGGAGGGCATTGGAATAGCCCATGTAGATGAAATGGAGTCTTGAGCGGCTTAAGACCAGGTCTGAGGGTAGTTGTGGCTGACTAAGTCCTAGTAGGACTCTTGAAGAGGGCCCGATGTGAGGGCACATACAAGAAGTGCTGAGGCCGATTGGTGGGCCTGGAGGCCGTAGAAGTGCAGAGGGGTCATGGGATGATGAAGAGTAGAGTCCATTGAAGAGGGGAATACTGGTGGCTATCTGCAACAAAGAACAATGACCCGTGAATGGTTAATGACACCCAAAACTTTAAACCACGATATGCAATAGATGGCTTGAAAGTGGACGGTGACCAAGCTATGAACTGCGACCTCCAAATGAATGGCTACCAAACAAAGGAAACATGCATTGGATAAGGTCGTTGAGGAAGTTGACTGACAAGAAATGTTGAACTCATTATCGTCAAGGCTGAATGCAAGATGCCAATTCGGAGCGTAGAAACTGGCGATGAGGAATCAATGAAGACTTTGCATGTATTGTGCAAGGCGACTGTGTGTTTTGAGGAGCTGACCACCTGATGACACAGTGACTTCAAATAACCAACACATTGTTAAAACTGTCACGGTGCCATAAAAAAATGGCCCTGAGAGCTTGTGCTTAACTTAACCAAAATAGTGGTGATGAATGTGAATAGTGTGGGCGACTTCAACCAATGCATCGACTAGATCAGAGAAAATCAAACGAAATCTACAGAGACCACTCCTAAAGACTTTGACCAGGTATGAAAATGGCGTCGATTTGTAGAGTGAGATTGTGAAGGCAGGGAAATGACAACCTCAATGAAGATCTTGAAATTGAGCCATGACTTGGAGTGAAGACCCGACGATTTGGTGATGAGGTGCTTACGCTGGCAGAAGAAACCACAAACTGATTTACCACACCTTGCAATAAACAATCATTACCAAAATCTAATGCCAAAATTCCACAAATGGGGCCATAGTCTCAATGAGAAAGCTCTCCAACCCACCACGGTTCCACCCAGAAAAAGTCTTGGTTAGTTCCTCTCAGCAAATGTCAGTGAGAGTCGCGACTTGATTCCGCAACAAACACTTCCTCTCCAAACTCTTGTGGCGGCCAGAAAGAACTCTAGCATAAGGGAAAAATAGAGGTTGTGATATCCACATGCAACCCAAGACAGGGTCCTAAAGACTTGGCAGAGGCCGAATAGGCCACTAACTCTACCAAATAAACCTGTCACACCTTCAAGTACATCAAACTCAAATTGGGAAGTTAAATTCAGGGCAAGGCCCCACGGTGGGTGCCAAAAATGTTATAGAAATTATGAATAACAATTTTAAACAACTAAATATCTAATAACTCAATGGAAATGATGCAAATACAACAAACAAAGATATTACCTTTGTAGACCAATTTACCTCGTAGCTTCCATTGTTGCCTATCTCATATTGATCTTTTGAATGAGTTGAGCTCTCAGAAGTGTGTGCTTCCTTGCTGTTGAAGATGACAATAGGAGAATGGTTGTGGTTGGATTGTGTAATGGAGATTAAACTACCAATGCAACTCTAATGAAGATGGATAATGGAGATATGGAGACACGGTTGGATGATTATGATGATGATGAGATTATGCAAATGCAATGGAGCCAAAGACATGTTGGTAGGATTTTTACAAAGTAAGATTGCTAAAGCTTGAATGGATGTGAAATGGGTGTGAGGACCTTGCTTATATAGGTTGAGTAGAGACCAAGTCCAAGTGTCAATAGATCCATGACTGGAGGAATTACCTGTGACATGTATGGTTGAGGAAGCTTGAGAGAATGTGCGCAAATTAGGAGAGGACAAGTGTTCAAGATCCTTTCATTTGTTATGGGAGTTAACAGAATAGATTAAGGAGTTGACTGAGATGATCGATCAGTTAACTAGGTTGCTTGGAGAGTTGACTGAATTGATTGATCAGTGAACTCAATTGATTAATTAGTTAACTGATTTGATTGGAGGATAAATAGGACATGTGGGTGAGGGGATATTAGCTAATTAAATATTAAAATATTTAATTATGTGTGCAACATGGTGAGGTGGAAAGGTGATTGACCAGTGAACTCAATTGACTAATTAGTTAACTGATTTGATTGATGAGTTAACTAATTTGATTGGAGGATAAATAGGACATGTGGGTGAGGGGGTATTAGCTAATTAAATATTAAAATATTTAATTATGTGTGCAACATGGTGAGGTGGAAAGGTGATGTGGATTTATGAAATTAGGACTTTGGGATAGAGGAATTTAGGATTAATTAAAAAAATTAGGATTATTTAATTATATGAGACATTAGAAGAATTGGGGTATTTAATTAAATAAATTGATTTTTCTTTAATTTTGGGATAATGAACCAATCACATAAATTAGAATATTTATTTAATTGATAGAAGAATAAGAATTAAAACAAATATTAAAATATTTACTTAATTCGATACGAGCCATTTTTAGGTGTATACACTAATATTTTAGGTCATTGAAACCTAATTTTCAACATATTCTTGGTGAACTAGTGCATGAACTTGAAGAGGGATTGCATCATAGAACAACTAAGATTTCTCAATTAACTGAAGAATTTGTAGCCATTAATTATCTAGTTCTAACATTCATAGAATATAAATAGACGAGTTCTTACTTCTTATACCACATCCTCTTGTTTTAATCAAGGTATCATTCATTCATGTGTTTTTTATTAGGCCTCTAGTGTGTTGAACAATTTTGGAGAAGGTTTTCAAATTGAATTCGAGTAATTAAATCAAAATCCTAGATAACCAAATTTATCTAGAGTATTTGATATGTCATCTAAGTGCAAGTCTACTGAGGACCTCACAAAGTTAATCCCTTGGCCATTGAAAACTTCAAAAAACCCACTGGGAAAGGGGTATTAACCAATTAGCTCAAAGAATATATGGGATAGATATGTGACCCTGTCACATTCAAGAGTGGGGGTGAATTATTTAGTTCCTTTTTTAGGAAGTTAGGTGGTATAATCCCACTCTATAATGCATGGAGATTTGACATTGCAAAAGTGGTGGTCCCCAATTGTTTCATCATCCTAGAACTAGTAGAATGGACAAAAAAGAAATATAATCCTAAAACTCACACTATGCATGATGCTAATGGAAACAAGTCATTTACTATGAACAAGGAGTTGCTTCAGACAAATTTTCACTTAAATTTAGAAGACAAAGCTCTTGTGGACATGAAAATATTAGGGGTGAAATACAACAACTAAAGGATGAGCTATAGAGCTAAGTCACTTTAGAATTTTAGGGATAATAGGGAAGGGAAAAGGTTGGAACCAATCCCTAGTGAAGAAATTGAACCCTTAGACATGCATTCCTTTGTTGGACACTTCTAAGAGACTTATCAATGCATGTGTTAGGTTATGAGAGTGGATGTATAGCCCATTATTTCAAAAGAAGCATTTGCCTTTGCCTCACATATCCAAAGCATGCACATAAACACCCTTTATGATTATGCATCTTTCTTGGCCAAGCATATGTAGGATGGTTTAAAAAGTGTCAATAAATAGGGGAAGGAAAAATCCTTTAGATGGTACTACCTATTGTGCTTAATATACCTACATGTGTTGGTGGATACATGGGATCATAAGTTAGATGTGTAATTAATCTTTGTGACATTGCCAGAAGGAACACTTAAATCAATGCAATGGTGGAATCACCACTTAGATAGACATAATCTAGGCGCTCCTTACTGTAATTTTGAAGATTATTTTATCACACCAATCCTTATAAAATTGGGTTTCAATAGGCCAAGACTGTCACAAGATTTCATGGAGTTTCTTAGACCCTTATATTTCCAGTAAGCCCCTATTATAGAACATAATTGGGGAGGATGGTTTCATGAAGGTTACACAATTATCAAAGTTTTGGGTCTAGCTACATGCCTCACAAACTACTAGCCAAAGTACCTAGAATAATTACATTCTTAGAGGAATTATGATAGGTGAATAATGCTAATTATGAGCTCCAATTTTCCTAAATCCAAATTTAAATCAAGTGCTCCCACCTATTTCAATAGTTATTGTGAGTTAGCCAAACACATGTTTTCATGATTAATTGATATTACTTGTATTTAAAGGCATTTAATTACATTTTTATCATCCAATGTCACATTTAATCTTCTCCCATCCTAGATAATTGAAGGATCAATCATTAGAACACTTCAGTTTGGTGCACTAAAACAAATCAAAATATGCATATTCATTCTAGGTCATTAATTTATATCTACTAATCATTTACACGACCATAATTCTAGTCTTTTTTGGGGGTTGGCCTATGATAACATGTCCCCTAGTGATTCTATAAACCCTCTAAATGTATTCATAAATATTGCTAGTCCATATATCAGAGTAGACATAGGCAAATTCGATGAATTAGATAGTAGGAGTATAGAATGCATAGGATTAGATCCACATTGTAGAGAACATTTATACATAGATGTTGAAGTGATCTAGAAGCACAAACTTGACCCAAATAAAGGCACATGTCTTGCACAAAATTTGAGGTGTCATATAGATGATGAGGTATAATCCCAAGCAAGAGGCAATTCAAATTCTAGGTCATTCATTCTTTGTTCATCAAGCTAAGTACCCCTATCCACTTTACATTTACTTTCATAGGATATAATTTAAGTTATAATTACATATGACCATAGATTCTATCAATTATTAATATAGGTTAATAGTTGCTTATATGTATGCATCTCATTGGATTAACTCATACTAAACTTAGGGAAGGTTTATTTTCATTTACATTTTTGGTGAACTTGATTGCTCTTACACAACTAGTTTCCTCTTAGGATTTCTCATCACCATTAGGACTTTTATATCTACATTTTTTTGATTTCACATTGTATTTTGATATCTAATCTTCCCTTTTCATTGTTGTGTTTCATTTCTTAGGGACATCACTAGATAGGAAATATCATAACATGTTAGTTCATAATGGGGTATTTAATATTGGTAAAAGAAAAGATAGATATATCATTGGTATGGTAGAGAAGGTAATTATATTAATCTTTTTTAATAGTTATTGGGGGTATGAGAGTGGAAATGGTTGGGGGTTGGGTCTAGGGGATATGAAGTTGGGGGTAAAGATTATATATTTAAACTTATATATATACTTTTGGCTTTTATGATGACACAAATAGGAATTGGTTATGCTATTTATATAGGGATTAGATATAGATTTGTTTAGTCTTGAGTGGGTGAAATGATGGTGTTTGTACACTATAGAGTATATACATGTTTGATTTAGAAAGAGGGATTTGTCCTATGTACACTTTGTAGGACAATATTTAAGGTCAATTATAAATTAATCTCCTTATGGGAATCCACCAAGAGGGTTTCATATATCTTGAAAATTAGTTTCTCACTTGGAAATGATAAGAAAAAGGTCTTTACCTTTTTTTACCATTTTAAAATATGTTTGTTAGAGGTCAATAGATACCTTATTTAAAGGATTAGAACATGGTAACTCTAAAGATGAATTTTTTAGTTTGATGGGTAGATATTAGATGGGTGAACAATTATATTTCTAGTTTATTTTGGTTTACCTTATGCATAAGTATTAATTTATTCAGATCAAATAGGTACACTTATTTTTTTCAATAATATTTTCCATTAGGGATCAATGTAAAACTACTATAATATAAACATATCTTTAATGTATTTTATTTTCATAATGCCTTATCAAAATTCATTCAAAGCTTTTCATTTAGATTTGGGTGCAGTAGTGATGGAAATGAAATGTTCATTTGAACATAAGAGGGATATACATAAATAGGGGTATAAAAATGATATTAAAAATAGGTACCTAGGATATATGGTAAAAAGGGTATATTTTATTTAAAATTGTTTAATAGGAAAAAGGGGTTGAATGCAATCATATAGGTACACTAGATCAAACCCTCTTTCACTATAACATTCAAGGACAAAACTAAGCTAAGTCACTACAAGATGAAAGAGGATTCAACTACTGATTTTGTGCTCTTGTTTGTTAAGGAAAGATGTGATTTAACCAAGATTTTTATCAAACCCTAGGTTAAAAATGAGTAAAACCCTAGATATGAGATAATCAACTTATAACAGACGAACAATGGAAACTCAAGATCTGAAAGTACCAAGATGATCAGTGAGATGTCGTAACTTGTTCCATGGAAGCTAAAATGTCAGAGAACGCTGGGGCGGGCACCCAAGTCCTGAAAGTCCCAATTTATGAAAACTTAGAACTGGAGAATTGCTATAAATGATGCCCTGATATTGTATCCAGTGTTTGATTTAACAAGAGGATGCTAGGGTGGGTGCCTAAGTCTTCCGCAGAGGAATTTCTGTAACCTATTTTCGGATCTTAGAACTCTATCCCTTGAACAACCTCCCTATACCTTCACTTCTTCAATCCTAGCACTTGTAACCTACACACAAGAAGAAAAGGGGTTTGGGGGTTGTGGTGTTTAGGGATTTGCCTCAGTCAAATCCTAGGTTAGCATTCAAGCTTTCCCAACACTGTTGTTAGAGAGAAAGTGTGTCCTTGCAGGATAGAGGCTAAAAGTAATCCAAATGATGATGAAATGATTCAAATAATGATGATGTTACCTCGAAGGTGAAATCTTTAGGAGGATGAAGATTTTTCAACTCATAAGGATGTTGATGATGATTCCAAATCTGCAACAAACATGTACAACACAAACACAAATCTGCAACAATAATACAATGAATGCCTTGAATGCTCTTTTTCTCAATATCATAACCTTGCTATCATCAACTTGTTACAAAATAAATTCAAACACTCACTTATATATGCTTTCCCGTTAAACATTCACAACTTAATTGAAAGTGCTGACAAGGAGAGACCTATTTAAAGGTCCTATGCCGACATGCTTTAAATTTTACCCCGACCAATCAGGGAGGACCTGGGTGCGGGCGCCCAAGTCACTAGGTACCTTTTTGGTCTGGACTTAAGTATTAAATAGGCCCCTAGTTCCCATTTGACATGGGTTTCGAGGGATTTCTCATCGGGATGAATATTTTGCATGTATCATGTTAACACAGGGACCTAGGAGCTAAACTAGGAGGTAAAAAGGCATGTGTCCACTTTTTACTCCATAACAAAAAATTATGTACTAGGAGGGGTATAAAAAATATAATATATAGAGGTAGAAATGAAAATTAGGGGTATTATTAAAGATTACATGATCGAAGGTGATATAGGATGATTTTACTAAGTGAAACTCCCAAGCTTCATTTGTACATCATCATTTTAGGATTTGATGCTTATTTACCTATCATATATTTTACTCATCCTACCCACCCTTACTGGCATTAGGGTTTATATTTTTATACTTTTTTAAAAATCTAATATACCTCTGATTTTTTGATTTTTCCAATTTGAGATTTTTTACCCTTTGCCATATTATTGTTTATGCCACAAGCTCCTCATTACCCTAATCTTCCATTTGGAAGAAGTACTTGCTTAAACCCTAATATGATTACCCATTTTGACATTAATGATATTTTTAATAGTGGTTTTGTTGAGACTAACTTGAATTATTAAGAAGATTACAATCATAATGAGATGTGGTATAATAAGACATTCATCTTACTAGGCAAGCTTTAATTGATGCTTTTATAAAATTAGAATCATTAACAGGTGAATCTTTTTTTTAATACATTAGTGGGATGTTCTCATTGCACACTCCTAACTCCTTCCACATTAGCTTTGTTACCGAATATGGCTTACCATACTATTACACTCCTTCCCTCATTACTGGTGCTTCTATCTTGATGCATGATGATCCTAGGGTGTGAGACCAATCTTGCATCAAGCTAGAATATTAATCTTTCATTTGTTTGTTTGTTTGTTTATAGAGTTCTAGTCATCAAATAGTCATAGAAGATGTCACTACATACCACCACATTTATATATTTGGCCTCATAGTTTGGAGCATATGTTGTAATATGATATCTATACATCATGTCCACATTTCAAGAGATTTGGAGTACTGCATGTGTATAACTTGGTACCTAAGCCTTTATTGGGCTAACAAGCTTACAAAATTCACTATTCACAACTTGTGCTAGGTTTCCAGAAGTTTACACCATCAAAAGAATATATATAGAGATATATAAGACCCAAGAGGGCTTAAGGTGAGCACTGCTCGAAGACCCTTTATTTCATTATGACCACACTTAATTGGAAAGATTAATCTTTATACTTGGTTCATTACACATTTCATTAAGCTTTGTGCCACCTTGTGGCCAACAAAAATCATTCTAAGTCTTGGGATTGCTATATATACATTGCTCACAATCATTTGAAGGTATTAACAGGAGATCAAGGAACAAGTGAGAATAAATAGTGTGAGTGTAAGGATGAGCATTTGAAATGGAGATTGATATTGATAATGAGGATTTTGATAGCGCGACATGAGGAATGTATGGAGTTATATTTGAATGGTTTAATTTTATGTTTAGTAATCAAATGGTTGTGGCCTAACATGTAAGAAGCCCCATTATGGCAAATTTTAATCATTCAAATATGTGGAAATCAATAAGATTCATGTTTTTTCATTAAGTTGTTTCTATTAATTGTTTTGTTTGGATGCATGGTTGGACAATCCTTCATTGGATCCTATGTCCATGACTATATCAAATGGTATCAAAGTTTAAGGTTTGAATCTTGAGGAGATTAAGTGGTGTTCCAATTTTTTGTTGTTGATAGATTGTTGAATTGAGGCAAATTGCAAAGGTAGCTTGCAGATAGATCACCAAGTGTGATATAGTTGTAAGGGTTTGTAAGTAGTTCATCACACCTAAGGTAGTCAATAACAAATCTATGAAAGAGAAAAGTTGAGAAACTAGAGAAAACAAACCATCAACTATGAGGCAATTGTGTAAGGCAATTGAGTGAGAGAAAGGAGATCACACTTTAGATATAGAATCAATAGTGAGGTAACCTAGTAGTGCCCTACATAAGGAGAGTGTGATAGAAGAGTTGCAAGTGAGGTGGATAGATCATCAACTAGAGAGGTAATTTTCCAAAGAGTTCAGTGGATGTGCAAGATGAGTAGATAGAGCACTAAAGTTTGAGGAAATCTACAAGTAAGTATTTTGTGATTTGATTTAAAGATTAGAGAAATTGATAAAAGCCCTAGATCTAAGATTGCTAATATGAAGAGAGGACCCCTAGAAAAAAAATTCAATTGTTTGATTTGAGGGTGGTTGAAGTAACTAGTAGAATTGAAAGGTTGCATAGAGATGAAAAAATAAAACTAGTTTTTGATGTGAATAAGAATAAAGAAAAAATGATAAAAGAGTGTGGATATGTGGCAAGAGCTACTGAAATTTTCATTTAGGAGTTTGTAAAACTAGAAGAAGATAAAGAAGAGTTTTGGGAGGATGATGTTGTAGAAGATCTAGATAAGCTTTGGGAGAATGCTATTGTAGAAAGCTTGGAAATGATATCCCACATGGAAAAGAATCTTGGGAAACTAATGGAAATATAGAAGTGAAGGAGAATAGAAAACCAAAGATCAGTTTAGATTAGGATGAAGACATGGAAGATGAATTCCCAAAGGAAGGGGAATAATTGGATGATTGGGAGGACCAATACATTTCTATGGAAGACTAATGCAGTTGTGACCAGGGGGTCTTTTCAAACCACCCAGTCACGTAACCAACACAATAATATCCTCAATCACAACAACAAATTCATAAAACAATGGAAACATTCTGGATTTTATTCAATTTACAAGCTTACAAATATTGCAACATTATCCATAATGACAACAATTTCACATTATTTTATTCATGTGTGTAGTAAGAGTACAATGTTTATAAATTTTCCCTTAATCAAACAAGTCTCCTTCCAAGACAATTATTCTTCCCTCCTTATCTTCCTCTTGGCACTTTCATCCCTTCTTTGTACATGGCAATATCATAGGATTCTCGCAACTTACTTCTCTTTCAAGTTTGTGCCATTTCCTTTGGCAGTCATCTCCATCTATTCTACTTCAAAAACTGCCAAGACCCCCTCCTTGGCCAATAGCAAACCCCCCAAATGAAAAAATAGATTCCAATTTATACTTCCAATTGTGGAAGATAAATGGTTTCTAGCCTTGAAGGTTAAATTGAATCGACATAGTTAAACTATGTCCTTTAGCATGTAAAACGTCCTTCAAACTAAAAGTATGGTAAACAAATAATTACTTCAATGATCCTGAACTTTACAAACTTTCAAATTTCTTTAAATTCCCCTTCAGTGACTCATACAATATTCACATGGTTCCTTCAAATGCTTATCGACAAACTAATACTTATGAACCTTCAAGATACTTCATCAATAATCCATCGCTCTAATTTTTTCTTTGAAAATGTATTTCAGTGAAATTACATTTGGGCAAACCTTGGACTATGGTGTTAATATACATATTGGAATTATATAAGTCTTCCAATTTGTATTTTGGTAATTTGGTATATATGAGCACCTATGAACTTGGCATTGACAACTTGCCCAATTCACTTACTTGTGATTACGCCTGTCAATTGATAAAACTTCCTCAAGCCTTCTAAAATATGTTTATCAACATATCAAAGCCTTTGAGAACCTTCGGGGAGTGTCTTTTTGGCGAACTAATATTTCACTGAACTACCAAATTTACCTTTTTGTAAATCTGCATTTAAAAGAACTTTCAAATCATTTGCTCACATGCCTTTTAGCCAATATGTTAGTATAAGAAGTATGAAATCAGTCAAAATACCATGACACAATGCAAATCATGGAATATATCAGTGATTTCATCCCTCAGTGAACTAGGAAACACTACATCGACATATCAACACCTTGGAATATTTATTTGTATCAGCACCTTTACACATTCTTGAACTTGTCTTCAGCCATCTTTTAGTTCACGGGCACAAGATTCTGCCGAAACGTAAAAGCTTATTCTTTTGGCAAAATATAAATCGCTTGAACTTTAGTGTTTGGTAAAATATGAAGCTTGTGAACTTCCTTCGGAAGAAATGGAATTTTGAGAACTCCCAACATGCTGAAAGTGTTGAATTATTGAAATTTGACTAAAAATTTTCTAATTTCGACGAGAGCAAAGTCTACCAGCAAACGCTTTTAGCGAATGGACAAATTCATGAATTTTGGTCTTTGCTGAATTGTGTCAACTATACCAAATTGTACCAAATTTTGCCAAACTTGACCAATTTAAACTGAGAAAATTCTCCTAAAGTAAAAACCAACTAAACATAAAAAAACTAAAAATAAACAACTTGAAATGTTTTTAGATGATGTGGGATCTCTTGTGTACTCGGATGCTCCTGCATTAGACATGCTAGGTAAGAAGTTTGTGAGCATGGGCTCACAAAATGGAGTTGAATGGTAAAATCATCCTTTTAGATTGTGAACAATTTGCAGTGAACCCCATCACTATAGCAAGTTCATCAAATTTTTTTTTTTGCCTCTTCTAGCATCTAGCTAGGACAAGTATCATCCTCCTCCACCAAAATTCTTCTTCTCATTCCAATTCATCTATATGCCAATCGATATAATCAATTTTATAGAAATTAAAGATTTCTATCTTTCCTTCTACATGCACCTCTTCATACTCTTTAACTTCCTCATCTCCTTCCATTCTCACCATCTCAACTGAATACGAATCAACATCAATCTCTTCATCACAAAATTGAGAAAAATTAAAAATAACATCTTTTTTCTCTACTGTTGCAACATCTTCATCTGCACTTTCATCTTCCTCCTCACTAAGTCACTTCGTGCTTTGTTGCACTTCATTTTCCAACAAATTTGAGTCCTTCAAAGGACATTAACTGTTGCTACAACTTCTTTCACCACATCTACCATGCCTTCCAAAAGACATGTCTCTACTACAATCTCATCCATATATTCTTCTTCATGTTGCTTCTCTGCTTTCTGCATACTTGCAACTTTATTTTTCTGCACTATTAGTACATCTTTGGCCATATATTTGTTGCTACTCTCAATTATAACAACCCATTTATCTATACCTTCTTGCATAAATTTTTGTGTCAAGCAAATTAAGCCTTACATTTACAACTTCCACTCCTTGCATGTATACATCTTGGTTCTTTCTTTCTTGTATCATTTGCACATTATTATTCCACCTTCTCATATCCTCCAAAGGACATGCTGTTGTTGCATCCACACTCTTTTTTGCTTCTACAACTTTCTCTTCTTCACTAACCCTTGCGACAACTTCCTCCTTTTTGTTTTCTTCATCCTCTTGCATGATGATCTCTCCTTCAGTGCCATTTATGTGACACTCTACTTCATTCCCTCTTCTTGCTTCACCTTCCTTCATATCTACACATAAAATATTACAACAAAAATTATGAAAATCAAACAATTCCTTCTCATGTTCTTCTGACACTTTTCCCCCCAATAAATTATTCAAATTTCTTATCTCTTCTCTCAATAAGAGGTCTTCTTCATCTTCACCAATTTCTTCATGATATATGGGATCTTCAAAGACCACCATTTTTTTTCTCCTCCATCTATTTCATTTACTTTACTTCCTACAAACAAATGAACATACATATTATTACAAAAATTAGGAACCTTCTCAACTATTTTCTCTTCCTCTTCATCCACAACCACGATAGGTTCAACTTTCTCCAACTTTGCTCCTTTTCTCTTTTCTCTTCATGTATACTATTGTTATGCTACTTTGTTATTCATCTTTACCACTTTATTCTCTTCATTATTATCCTCCTGTGTGAAGATTTCTTCTTCCATTACTTGCACACACTCTTTCTCCCCTTTACCATTTTCTTGACAAATATTCAACCAATTTTTTTACCATTTTAATTTGTGATATTAAATCACCTTCACTATAATTTTATTTTTCATTTTTACACTCTCTATCCTCTTCCAAGAGGATTCTCTTTTCACTTAACTCTTCTGTCTCATCAACTTCATCCAAATATTCACCTTCTTTAGGATGGCAATCTATCCCTCCTTCAAATTCCATTCAACATAATTATATTTTTCATCCTTTTCTTCCATGCCCCTTTCATGACATTCTTCCTCATATCCTCTTTCATCTACAACATTTTCCTCTGCTTTGCTCAATTTCTAATGCATCCATTCTTTCATAGATTCTCCTTAATCCTTTAGAAATAAATTCTACATACCTTCTTTCTTGTTGTTCCAAAAATAAGATTCTCATTGGTCTCTTCATAACCTTCCTTGTCTTCCTTTTTGAAGACATCTTACTTTACTCTTACAATTTTTTTCAAATTCTTTAGAGACGTACAGATCCCCTTGTAGTCACAAGAATTTGGTTGCAAGAATCTCCAATATCTATGGTATTAAACCTCTGTAGTTAAAAGGGTCTACCTACAACAAATCTTTCACAACATTCAATAAACATACCTTTCCCAACTTCTTGTACCTCCTTCTCTACCCTCTACAATTACAAGCCTCTTCTCATACATGCAACAAATCACTTAGAGCATCTGGATCTCTATAGTCACAAAAATCCCTCTTCTGCAAGAAATCTCCTAGGGATTTCTTGAGATACCTTATAGCTTCCAAGACTGTAACATCTTCTCTTCAATCTCTTTAACTTCTTTTTTTTCAACCCAACTGTCACCTAATATACTGGAGCAACAATTCACACAAATTCAAATCTTTTCCAGTGAGCTTTTCCTTTTCTTACTTCTCTCTTATTTCTACAGTTTCTTCCTCTTTCTTCAATGAGCCTTTTCTCTAGCTTTTAAACTCTTCTCCATGATCTCAATCTCAACACATCCCCAGTGAGCAAACCTTTCTCTAATACCACTTAACATAGTTGTGACCAGGGGGTCTTTTCAACCACCTAGTCACACCACCAACATAACAATATCCTCAATCACAACAACAACTTCACAAAACAATGGAAACATTTTGTATTTTATTCAATTTAAAAGCTTATAGACATTACAACATTATCCACAATCACAACAATTTCATAGTATTTTATTCATGTGTGCAACAAGAGTACACAATGTTTACAAATTTTCCCTCAATCAAATAAGTCTTCTTCTGAGACATTTATTCTTCCCTCCTTATCTTCCTCTTGGCATTTTCATCCCTTCTTTGTACATGGCAATCTCATAGGATTCTCAAAGCTTACTTCTCTTTCAAGTCTCTGCCATTTCCTCTTGCAGTCATCTCCCTCTGTTCCACTTCAAAAACTACCAAGATCCCCTCCTTGGCCAGTAGCGAACCCCACAACTGAAAACATAGATTCCAATTTATACTTCCATATGTGGAAGATAAATGATTTCTAGCCTTGAAGGTTAAATTGAATCGACATAGTTAAACTATGTCCTTCGACATATAAAACATCCTTCAAACTAAAGGTATGGTAAACAAATAATCACTTCATTGATCCTGAGATTTACAAACTTTCAAATTTCTTTAAATGCCCCTTCGGTGACTCATATAATATTTACATGGTTCCTTCAAATGCTTATAGGTAAACCAACACTTTTATGAACCTTCAAGATACTTCATCAACAATCCATTGCTCCAATTTTCTCTTTGAAAATATATTTTGGTGAAATTACATTTAGGTGAACCTTGAATTGTGGTGTTAATATACATACCAGCATTTATATAAGTCTTCCAATTCATATTTTTTGTAATTCGGTATATATGAGCACCTACAAACTAGGCATCACCAACTTGCTTGATTCACGTACTTGTGGTTATGCCAATCAATTGATACAACTTCCTCAAACCTTCTAAAACACTTTTATCGGCATACCAAATCCTTTGAGAACCTTCAAGGAGTGTCTTTTTAGTGAACTAATATTTCACTGAACTCCCAAATCTACCTTTTAGCAAATCTACATTTTAAATAACTTTCAAATTTTTTTCTCACATGTCATTTGACACATATGTTGGTATAGGAACTATGAAATCAACCAAAATACCATGGCACTTGATGTAAACCATGGAATATATCAGTGATTTCATCCCTCTGTGAACTAGTAAACACTACATCTGCATATCAACACCTTGGAATTTATTTCTTTGTATCGATACCTTTACACATTCGTGAACTTGTCTTCAGCCATCTTTTAGTTCACATGCACAAGATTCCACCGAAATGTATAATCTTATTCTTTCAACAAAATATAAATCGCTTGAACTTCAGTGTTTGGTAAAATATGAAGCTTGTGAACTTCCTTTGGTAGAAATGAAAGTTTGAGAACTCCCAACATGCTGAAAGTGTTGAATTATTGAAATTTGACCGAAACTTTTCCAATTTCGACAAGAGCAAAGTCTACGAACAAATTCTTTCGGCGAATGGACAAATTCATGAATTTTGGTCTTCACCGAATTGTGTCAACTATACCAAATTGTACCAAATTTTGCTAAACTTGAAATGTAACCAAATATGCTCCAAACTTGACCAATCTAAAATGAGAAAATTCTCTTGAATAAAAAACCAACTAAACACAACAAAACTGAGAAAAACTGAAAATAAACAACTTGGAATGTTTTTGGTTGATGCGAGATCGCCTGTGCGCTCGGATGGTCCTACATCGAAGACACCATAAATGAAGAAGATGCAAGAGGTATGAATTATGAATAGATTAGTAATGCTTTTGAGGATAGATCTAAAGACTTGAAGAATGACATGAGAACAAAAGAAAAAAGAAAGAACACGTGTGGAAGGTAGAAAGTTAGGGATAGGTGGAATAAATGGAGAATACCATGATACTAGAAGTAATGATAAGATTGGACAAGATAAAATAAGTGGAGCCATGAGACTAGAACAAAATATAGGAATGATGCTAAGTGATATTGAAGAAAATTATGGCAAGATAGAAGAGGAAACAAGTAAATACGATGGTGTGAAAGACAAGATCAAGAATTTACAAACATTGATAGTTGAAGAAAAAAGATATGTTAGAAATGAAAGCAACACTACTTCAATGGAAATCTGATTCAATATAAATTTCTGCAATCTTTAACTGTGTTATTAATGGAGATTGTAACACAAACAAAACTATGCTTCACAGAAATGCAAAATCAGAAATATGAACACATAACACAATGTTTAACGTGGAGAAAACCATTTTGGGTAAAAAACTCCACATAGGAAAGAGGCCCAATGTTTGTATTAATCTGAAAATGATTTACAATACAACACTTCAACTCTCTCCACCAGTCTTCAATCTGACAGCATTCCAGCAGCACCCGAGTACCGAAATATGTATTGCAGCAACTAATACATGGAAAATACTTATAGAAACATTTTCTAACTCATCTTAGGCATTCACCTTCTCTCTCCTAAGATTCTCCAACTTGTAAACATTAATTACCATCTTACAAGCATCTTACACTTGTCCAAAAACAACCATGCAAAGGTTGGGTGCCCAAGACTAAATCTAGCCTCTTACAGCATCTTATGATGCATCATAACTATCATAGATTCCAGAAAAAGAGTATCTTTCCAAGATAGGAACCTTGCGCTAAATATAGCAAATATACAACTAACATATCCTTCATTTGCGTCATAGAATCTCATAATCTTATGACAACTTGCAGCTGTCATAGATTCACTCACCAAACATTATGACAGTTGTCATACATGCCAAAAATAGTATATTCCTCAAGGGAGCATGCCTATCCTCATTTACTTTGTGTTTTTAAATTTGCCAATAGTAAAAGTCACTCCATAACTGCCGCCGGTAACTCTGAAATTACAACTGTCAATGTGACTACCTCATTCCCTTATGGGTAATTACAAATAACAAATAACAAATGGAATAAAATACAATATTGGAATTTACAAGGTTAATGGCACTTTATTCCAACATTCTCCCGCTTGACATTATACATTGTAAATCAACCCATAGGAAAACAAATGAAAAATAATCAGGCACTAGAAACAAGGCCCATGGCCTCTTTGCACCATACAAACTTCTCTGTGCTCACAGGCTTGGTCAATGAATCTGCAACATTCTCCTGATTGTCTATCTTCATTAGCTCAATCTCTCCATTTGTAACCAATTCTTGAACAAAGTGATACTGAACATCAACATGCTTAGTCCAAGCATGATACATGGGATTCTTGGCCAAACAGATAGCACTCTGGCTATCACAACCAATCTGAATGATCCTACAATCAAAACCAATACCTGTACACAGTCTCCTCAAGAAAACTGCCTCCTTAGAGACATGAATAGCAGCCATATACTCTGCTTCTGTGGTGGACAAAGCAACTATGGGATGCCTCTTACTCATCCAACTCACTGCACCTCCAAATAGAGTAAACACATAGCCACTAGTGGACCTTCGACTATCCAAGTCACCTGCCCAATCTGCATCAACAAAACCCTGTATGTCCAAAGATTTATTAGCACTATTAGTACTAGAATAAACCAAACAATGATTAGGAGTACTTGTAAGATATTTAAACACCCTCTTCGCATAGTTCCAATGCTGTCTACTAGGGTTAGACATAAATATGCTCAAAACTCCCACTGCTTGGGCAATATCTGGCCTAATGCAAACCATTGCATACATCAAACTCCCTATAGCACTAGCATATGGCACATTAGACATATCCTCAAGATCATCCTCAATCTTTGGACACATATCTAATGAAATCTTAGTACCAATGGGTAAAGGAACTCTAATTGGATTACAATCCTGCAAACTAAACCTCTACAAAATAGTATTCACATACTTACTTTGTGACAACCAAAGATTTCTATTAACTCTGTCCCTCCTAATCTCCATTCCCAAAATATACCCTGCAACACTAAGATCCTTCATCTCAAATGCACCTGAAAGTTGGGCTTTAAGCTCACTGACCATACCCTTAGTATTGCTGAGAAATAACATGTCATCAACATACAAAGCAATAACCAGTATAGAATCATCAACACAATGAATGTAAACACAATGATCCTCCTCGCTTCTAAAAAACCCAATTTCCAAACGAATGAGTCAAACTTTTGATACCACATTCTGAGGGACTGTTTTAGACCATAAAGAGACCTCTTTAACCTACAAACCCAATGTTCTTTTTCTTTTACCTCAAAACCTGTAGGTTGTTGCATATAAATTTCTTCTTCAAGATCTCCATGCAAGAATGCAGTCTTAACATCCATTTGCTCAATCTCCCAATCATAAGCTATAGCAATGGATAAGAGAAATCTAATAGAAGTCAATTTAGCAATAGGGGAGAATATCTCACCAAAATCAACTCCCTCTCTCTGGGAGTAGCCCTTGGCTACCAGTCTAGCCTTGTACTTCTTTAATGACCTGTCTGCTCCAAACTTCTTCTTGAAGATCCACTTACAACCTATGGCCTTTCTTCCTTTGGGAAAACAAACAAGATCCCAGGTGTTATTAGAGTCTAAAGCCGTCATCTCCTCCTGTATGGCTAGCTGCCAAGACTCACTATCATCTACAGAAATAGCTTCCCTGTAGGATCTAGGTTTATTGTTAGTACTCAATAAAGCATATACACAACGGAAATCTGGTGGGCTATACCTGTCAATTGGATTATGTTGTCTTGTGGATCTCCTCAAGGGTGGAGTAAGAGACTCTACTCGTTCTTCTGCATGATCATCTACAATAACTTCTTCTGTAACTACAGACTCATCTTCATTAGAACCACTTGAATCTTCTTCTTCTTCTTCACCCTCCAATCCATCATTCTGTTCTTCTTGAGGTGCATCTTGCTGCTCTAACTCAAAGTGCACTCTCTTTACCTTTTCATCTTTTTTTTTGGCTGCTCAGGTTCAGAAATAGCTCTAAGTTCCTTGAAAATTACATCTCTAGAAAAGATAATCTTTTAGGTTAGTGGATTCCAAAGCTTATAACCTTTCACATTATCACCATATCTAATGAATGTACACTTTTCAGCTTTTGGATCCAATTTAGATCTCTTTTCCTTAGGTACATGAACAAAAGCCTCACAACCAAAAACCCTTAAATGTGAAATAGAAGGTTTCTTACCTGTCCACACTTCATAAGGTGTTGAATCAAGAGCCTTACAAGGAGATCTATTTATCAAGTAGTAAGCAGTACACACAGCCTCTGCCCAAAAGCATTTATCCAACTGTGCATCACTAAGCATACTTCTGGCCCTTTCTATAATTGTTCAGTTCATCCTTTCTACAACACCATTCCGTTGTGGTGTATACAGAGTTATCTTTTGTCTGATTATACCTGCATGCTTGCAAAACTCATCAAATTCCTTAGAGCAATATTCCCCTCCATTGTCAGATCTTAATATTTTTATCTTTAAACCTGATTAGTTCTCTACTAAGACTTTGAATTCCTTAAACTTAGTGAAAACTTCATATTTATATTTCATAAAATAAATCCATGTAAATTTGGATACATCATCAATGAAGGTTACAGAATAATGAGATTTTTCTATAGATTCATTATCCACAGGTCCAAACACATCCGTATGAATAATTTCTAACTTCTCTTTTGCTCTATTGCTTCCTGAAGGAAATGATTTTCTATTTTGTTTACCAAACACACAATGCTCACAGAAATCAAAGTGCTCATCAGAATAAGAGAAACTATCCAACAAATTTTTATTCTTAATAGTTTTCAGTACATTATTGCTTGTGTGGCCCAATCTACGGTGCCACAACATACATGTATTTTTAGTAGTGGCCTCAGATACATAGGAGACATTACAAACTGTAGTGGCTTCAAGCTTAAACAAGTTCCCAAATCTCTTCCCTTTTGCTACCACCAAGTTCCCTCTCACCAATCTGTAGCCATGCTTATCAAATGTCACATGCATTCCCAAATCATTCAACTTCAAAACTGAAATCAGATTTATAGCTAATCTAGGAACATGCAAAACACCAGGGAGGGTTTTAATCCTCCCATCACTGAAACACAACAATACCTTTCCTTTCCTGACAATCAGATATGTAGAGTTGTCACCAAGGTAGATATTACCTCCATCATATTCTTCATATGAGGAGAACCATTCCTTATGTGGGGTCATATGAAATGAGCATCCTGAGTCAACCAACCAGTGATCATTAGAAAAAAGATTACATGCATAAAGTAAAACTTCTTCACCTACATTTGAGGACTTATTCGAAGCACTCTCCCACTGTTTCTTGGGGCTTTTGCACTCCTTCTTTACATGTCTCCTTTTACCGCAGTTCCAACACTTAACTCTGTTCTTTTTACTAGGAGTCTTAGACCAGCCCTTGGACTTGTCCTTAGCCCCTTTCTGATCTCCTTTAGGTCCTCTTTCCTTAGACCTTCCCCTGACACTGAGAGCATCCCCTAAACTATCTGAACTCTTCTTCCTCAATTCCTGTGACAGTAGCACTGAAACAAGAGCATCCAACTTCGGATCTGCAAGGTTAGCAGTGATAGCAAGGATAACATTCTCCCAAGACTCAAGTAAAGAACAAAGAAGTAAGATACATTTATCTTCCTCACTAACTTCAACATCTACTGAATCAAGCTGACTCACTAACAAATTAAAAGAATTTAAATGCTCTGCAACTGATTCATCTTCTCACATTTTCATGGAAAACAATTTTCTTTTTAAATAAAGTTTATTTACCATACTCTTGGATTGATAGATCTCACCCAACCATTTCCACAACTTTTGTGCAGTCTCTTCCTTTGCGACATTCAACAAGACAGAGTCTGAAAGACACAACCAGATGGTTCCCCGTGCCTTCTTATCCAGTCTATCCCACTCATCTTGAGAGACATCATCGAGTTTCTTCTCTTTTTGGATAGCCAACCATTGGTTTCTTTCTTCCAACAAATCTTCCATTTTCATCTTCCACAACTCATACCCCATTCCGTTGAACTTCTCAATGTCCAATTGAGAGGTTGATGCAACGGTGGATGCAACCATAATAACAACAAAAGATCTGCAAAACAAACACAACCAAATCTCCCACTGCAGCTACAGCTTCCACACTACCACCCAAGAGTCAAAGCTGGCCAGGCTCTGATACCAAATGTTAGAAATGAAAGCAACACTACTTCAATGGAAATCTGATTCAATATAAATTTCTGCAATATTTAACTGTGTGTTATTAATGGAGATTGTAACACATAAACAAAACTATGCTTCACAGAAATGCAAAATCAGAAATATGAACACATAACACAATGTTTAACATGGAGAAAACCCTTTTGGGTAAAAAACTCCACACAGGAAAGAGGCCCAATGTTTGTATTAATCTGAAAATGATTTATAATACAACAACACTTCAACTCTCTCCACTAGTCTTCAATCTGACAGCATTCCAGCAGCACCCAAGTACCTAAAATCTATATTGCAGCAACTAATACATGAAAAATACTTATAGAAACATTTTCTAACTCATCTTAGGTGTTCACCTTCTCTCTCCTAAGATTCTCCAACCCGTAAACATTAATTACCATCTTACAAGCATCTTACACTTGTCCAAAAACAACCATGCAAAGGTTGGGTGCCCAAGACTAAATCTGGCTCTTACAACATCTTATGATGTGTCATAACCATCATAGATTCCAGCAAAAGAGTATCTTTCCAAGATAGGAAGCTTGGGCTAAATATAGCAAATATACAACTAACATATCCGTCATAGAATCTCAGAATCTTATGACAACTTGCAGCTATCATAGATTCACTCACCAAACATTATGACAGTCGTCATACATGCCAAAAATAGTATATTCCTCAAGGTAGAATGCCTACCCTCATTTGCTTTGAGTTTTTACATTTGCCAATAGTAAAAGCCACTCCATAACTACCACTGGTAACTCTGAAATTACAACTGTCAATGAGACTACCTCATTCCCTTATGGGTAATTATAAATAACAAATAATAAATGGAATAAAATACAATATTGGAATTTACAAGGTTAATGGCACCTTATTCCAACAAGAGAATGTGGTCACACAAAGGAGAATTACAAAGTTGTCGTAAGGTATGAAGAGATTACAGCTAAAATTGAAGATAATGTAGATAGAGAGTACAAAGGGAGAAGTAATGAAGTTTGTGATGGAAGAAAATGAGTTAGATACATGTTAGAAAGCATTGTGTAGAGTTGTTGAGGATGAAGTGTTAAGAGAGAGGGGGATACAAGAGATTCATATGTGGAGTGATAGAATTTGGTCAAATCTATGAGTTTGTGGTGAAGTAGAGTCAATATACAGAAGATGTAGAGTATGTGAAGTTTGTTTCAATATGATCACAAAGGAATGTGGATCGCTAGTGAAGAGAAATGAATGCTTGAAGGATGGGAAGGAAGGTAGAATACCAAAATCAGATGTAATGAGGATGTCTAATATTTGGAAGGATGAATATTTTAGGTTCTAGTGGGAGGATAAGATACTTTACTCTGATTCAAGAAGAAATGATCATGGACAAAGTATGGATGAAGAGGTATAGAATAGTTTGTATCATATAGGAAAATAATGGCAGTATAAAGGTAACAAAGGAAAGATGAAGTTGAAGTTAGATATGAGGTTAGTGTACTCAATACAGGGACTTGTGACAATAGATATGTGTACAAAAGGAAATTGGAGAGGAAGAAGCATACAAAATTGTGAGAAGGATTAGAAATGTCAATACTTATTTTTGTGATGGGAAGTGGTTAGCATAGTTGCTTAGAGATAATGAATGGACCTTGATGTGATAGGAAGGAAACATAAAGGCAAAGAAAAATGAAGAGGAAGATGTGGTAGTAGAGGAGGTAATTGGAAGATATGTGGTAGTTAGAAAAAAGTTGCAGGAGGAGATTTTATCAAGTAGGGTAATCAAGAGAGTATCAAAGCTAATTGGGTAAAGGAAATATGTTAAATTATACCATAGTAGTAGGTAAGATGGATATGAAGGATTTATGATGGTTGAAGACACTATGATTTTGATAGTTTAGAGGGATGATAGTGGAAAGGTAGAAGTAGTTGTGATTGGAATAGTAGTAGGTAGTGCAGGTTTGAAAAATAGTATAAGTTGGGAGTTCATGGTAGAGAATTTTGGCACAAGCATGGGAGTAACAACCAAAAGTGAATTTTGGAGAAGTATACAGTGTGAGAGTGAAGAGGAATTTGAGGATTGGATACCACAGATGAAGAAGATGATAAAAGAAGGCAAAGAATGCAATATAATAGAGAAAATCATGGGATGGTTTGAATTAGGAGATACAAAGGTTGAAAGCTACAAAAGGATATTAGATTAGTGGAAGAGATTTAGTTCCAGAAGAGTGAAGTGGAAGATAAAGGAATATTTGAGGAGGAACCATGATGAGTTGATACTATAAGCCTTATTTGCAAGCACTATGCTCACAAATCATCTACCCAAAGAATCTAATGTAGAAGGATCCTAGGGTGTGAGAGTAATCTCTCATCAACCCATAATATTGAGGTTTTATTTGTTTTTTGTTTATAGAGTTCTAGTTATCAGTTAGTCATAGAAGATGTCATCTCATACCATCACATTTGCATATCTTTCCTCATGGTTTGGAGCATAAGTTATAATAGGATACCTATACATCATTTCCAATTTGAAGAAATTTGGAGCACTGCATGTGCGTAACATGGTTTCTAAACCTTTATTAGGTTGACAGGCTTACATAGTTCACTATTCATAAATTGTGCTAGGTTTCCTAAAGTTTGCACCATCAAAAGAATATATATAGAGATATATGGGACCTAGGAGGGATTAATGTGAGCACTACTCAAATACCCTTTATTCCATTATCACTGCTCTTAATTGGAAAGATCCATATTCAAGTCTAGCCAACTACACATTTAATTGAGCTTTGCACCACCTTGTGGCTGATGTAGAATCATTCTAAGGCTTGGGATTACTATATAAACTACTCACAATCATTTGAATGTATCAAGAGGAGATAAAGGAAGAAGTCAAAATAAAGAGTGTGAGTGTAAGGATGAGAGTTTGAAATGGAGAAGGATATTAATAAAGAGGATGATGACAGTACAACATGTAGGAATGTGTGGAGTTATATCTAAATAGTTTAATTTTATGTTTAGTAATCAAATGGCTATAGCCTAGCATGTAAGAATCCCCATTATGGAAAATTGTAATCATTCAATTATGTGGAAATCAATAAGATTCATGTTACTATTTTATCGAGTTATTGTTTTTGTTAGCTATTTTGTTTGGACCTGCATGGTTAGACAATCCTTCATTGGATCCTTTGTTTATGATTGCATCAAATCCCTTCTATAATGCCACTCATATCTAATCATATAATTTTTGTAGCAACTACTATTACACCCTCCACTCATATTACTCATACTATTTCTCCATCCAACACATTACTAATGCTTCTCACAATATGTCCAACCCATTTGTAGTTATTTCTATGTCTCTTACATCCCAACCTCTATTTACCTCCTATACTATCCCCCATACTCCTAATACTATTATTGTTCCCACAACCACCTTGGATACACTTGTTCAATAATTAGCAAATTTAAAGAAGGAAATTAAGGATAACAAGAAGGATACTATTGTATACTATCCTTCACATTGCATGCCTCTAGCTTTTAAGGTTGTTGCATATCCATTTCTTGTAGGATTTGTGACTCCTCTATTTTATTTATATAATAGAAAAGGAGACCTTATCATTCATTTACAATTATTTACATGTATTGACTTCTTATTATGACACGATCTTAATCAAGTAGTTCCCATTTAACCCTAAAAGACTATGCTATTCAATGCTTTTATTCATTACCTCTAGGTTCCATCAAATGCTTTGATGATATTATTACCAAATTCTTACAACACTTTCATATAAATATGGGATTAAATATCATCATCAATGACCTTACTAGATGCACAAAAAAAATTAATGGACCTATCAACAATTATGTTATTCATTTCAATCATAATGTGGAAGATTTAACATGAATTTGTTGATGATGATTATAAATAATGTTTCTTGAGAGATTACTTTGTGTCATATAGAATATAATGTGCATCTAAGTAGATTTTAATATTTTAGAGACATGTGAAAACATTTGCAAAATGTTGAAGTTAAGATTTTAGTATCAAATTCTTTAAAATATGGTTTTTCATCATCCCAATCTTTCAACCCTTCAAATTTTTAAAAGTGAAATAATTTTTCAAATGGTGATGAAATGAAGGAAATTGTGAACCAAGTTGCTACTAAATATTCCTTTTCTTAATTTAAACTAAATGCTTCTAGGAGGTTTTCTAAGATTCAAGAATCTATGGATGATTCTCTTCAAATCTTCTTGAGTGTTAACTTAATCAATCTCCCTCTTGTTCATCTATTAGATCCTAGTAAACCACTTCCTGGAACATATAATGACCAAGAATTTTACAATTTTTATCATGTTAAGGGTTATTATACACAATCATGAATAGGTATTAAAAATAAGGCACCTGGTCTCATTGACATCAATATGATCAAAGTTGACGGGATTAATGACAATGGAAATTGATTAGTTGCACTTCCTAATAGCCAATTGTAAATATACATGAATCCTTTTAAACATCATTTGAACAATGTTGAGATACAAGATATACATGAGATTGATGATGAACATGCTGAACATGAAGATACATCACATGAACTTGCTTTTGTGGGAGCTATTGAACCTAATGCAATATCTTTATCCCTCCTTTAACCACACCATTGACTACGTTTTCGAAGGAGGAGATCCCACAAAATAACCATTATGTCCCACTATATGTTGTTGGAAAGATAAGGGATACACTCATTGAGGACATACTCATAGATCTAATAAGTAATTACAATATATGCACATATGATTTCTTGGTAGCAAATAACATGGAACCAAAATCTTATGCACATTCTATTGTATCAATTAAAATGATTAATGGGTTATTGATTTATACTTTGGGTTGCAACATACTACCAATTATAAGTGGACCTAATGAAGAACCTCTATTATGCCATGTTATAACTACTTTTCGTAGGTTCTCAATTTCATTTGTCAGGCCATGTTGCAACACTTTTGATCTATACCTTATGCTTGTCATCAATATGTAAAGTTCATTCTTGAAGGTATAGTTGTGAAGGTTAATAGAAATGCATACCAACCCCTTGTGGAGTTAAGTGACTTTACTTTGGAGACATATATTCCTATCCTCAAGGAATGCCATATACCATAATGAAAAAGATAATGATGCATATCAAATCAAATTTTATGAGTAGCAAGTGCAAAAAATAAAAAAGTGATGGCATAATGAATATATTGCACAAAAACCCTAAAGTGCCTAAAGTTGAGCATCATGCGCCAAAATAGAAAAATGATGATGTAAAGAAAGGCCAAAATAAAGAAACAAACATAACAAAGATGAAATAGCTACTAGAGTTTTATGTTCAAAATACTACTTGGAAACTGAAACAAGAAGTTCTAGTGCACCAAATGCCTATTAGTCCACCACAAAAACAAATTAAGAAATAAGAATCAGTAAGAAAGGAAGTTTATAATGTTACTCCTTTGTCCATGTGTTTGTTCCTAACATGAAAAATACAAAAAGGAAACACACAATAGAAAAGGTGAGAAAAGAAGACCAAATAACAAAGGAACATGAAGGGAAATTTGATGATTTCTATTGGGATGATGATGACCTATTAGAAGATGATGAGAATCATGATCATGTGGAGGTCAAGGTTGACTATTCAAACTTTATTCAATGATACATGAGCACCACTATAGTGTATATACCTATATACCTATAGCTTAGATATTACCTTTACCTTTTTAATTTTCCTTATTTACTTTCACACTTGGCCTTTTTCTTATGCCTTGTTTGTTGTGCTTCAAATTCTCATTTCACCTTCTATATTTAATTTTATGCTTATCTTCCTGCACTCAGGGGACCATTTATTTCTTCTATATTCCTTATATTGCCATTCGTCTTCCTATGCTTGTTTTCATTTTCCATTCTTATGCTTTGTTTAATCTTAGCCTTTGTTTACATCTTCCATACCATTTGATCTTTTACTTGTTTTCTCTCATGGTCCATATTTTACGACTTTATTTTCTTATATTGACTTGGTATACCCAATTTACACAAATATCCATATTTTCTATGCTTTCCCATATGACTCTCATGTTTGTTATCATACCCATACCGATGATTTCTACCTTACTATGAGGCTTATATGTTAACATTGTCTATTGAGTATTTTCTTTGATCCTATACTATTGTACCATGATATAGAGACTACACATTGCGACCACATTGAAATCACACTCTTAGAGCTACCCTACCATTGAGTGACATCAAGACTTCCCACTTACATATTATGCTTTCATGGACATATCCTTACCATTGGAGGAATCATTTCTTCTACCACACCATTTGCACTTTTCGTGTTGTATTATTAGTATTTCTACTTGCATCGGGGGCACTATATATCCCCCTTTACATCTTATGCGTTGATTTTCACATCCTTATAGTAGGGGCATCATGCATTCCCTATTATCATTTGAGATTTACTTTCTATATCTTTATATTGGAGGCATCATGATTTCCCCTGTCATCTTATCACACCTTTTTAGTGGGGCACCATGCCCTCCCCACTCTTTCCCATGACATCATTACCTATTTATTTTTATAGATGGGGATATAATGCCTTCCCTCCTCACCATTACCTCCACATTACATTCCAAGGACTATGTCCTCACTAGAGATCTCTTTCCTTACCTCGACTATTGTGTGGTCTTATCATTGGGCACCACATTCAAGGAATATCTCTATGCCTTATATACATATGTAGGTGTTCTTGTCTATTGAGGTCCATATCACCAATTAAAATTTTCCATGCTAGGGACAACCTTATAACTTGGGATTCATCTCTGATCCACATGATTTCCATGCTTGTTACATTTAATTTATATGATTTACATGCTTACATTCTTATGTTTAGATTGTCTTTACTTTCATATACTATTTTCTTTCTACTCTAATTCCTTACATCCTGTGGACACATCCAATTTTATGGGGAATATATCAGTACTAATACTCCTATAATTAAGTTTTAAGGTAGTGACAGGTGCTACATAGAGACTTATTATGGTGACTAGATAGAGCTCATACCACATAGTGTGGCATTATCCAATATGCCACAAGTCAATGAGCCATACCACTTTCCAAATAAGAAAAAAATTCATAACATCATTTATTTTTCATTTTCCTATTTCCTATATTGACATTTATTTCTCATTTTCCTATTTCCTATATAGTTAAGAAAGATTATTTTTTGGCCTATTTTTCACTTGTAAGACTAAAGATACTTTGATGCAGGAGCATCCAGTGGTGTAAGGGAAATCTTGCATCACCCAAAAAGAAGTTGATTCAAAATCATTGTAGTTGTTTTCATTTCTTTCCATAATTAGTGTTTCTGGTTCCATAATATCCAGAATAATGATGTAGGACTTTCAGTTTTTCCAAAATTGCTAAAAATAGCAAACTGCTAGTTTTGGAAAGGTTACCTGCCATTTTAGGAAAGTTTGCATTTGGGCACGGATTGAAGAGAAAAATTACAAAAAGATACATAATGGAAATATAAGACCTTTGGCAAAGGAATTAGGCAAAGATCATTTGTGAGCTGAAAGATATTAAAGTTTTTGTTTTCTGAAAAGCCCCTGAAATTTTTTGAAACAAGATGTGAGGCACTAAAACATCCCATAACATCTTGAAATGTTGATGGAAATCCATTTACAGATTTTCGGTGTGATAGTTCACATCGCGAGCTTTCCGGCGCTTAAAACAGTTTGTTAATTGGACACCCGGATCAAAAGTTATGCTTCTTGGAAGTTGACCTACTTTTGAAGGGAGTTGCAAATTTCAAAATTTAGTTGGAGGCTGCCAAAAAGTGCTATTTATGACTATTTTGGGAACCCTGAGTGGTAGTAGTGTTAAGGGGAAAGTGTAGAGTCAAGAATAGGTGGGAAAATAGAAACCCTAGCTGATTTGTAGTTGCAGAAGGCAGAAGATTCCAGAGCTTGGTGGTGTGTAGCAGCCTGTGGAGGATTGATTCCTCTGATTGTAATTGAGCTTCTGTAATGTAATGAGTTGTCCAAATCAATAAAGAAATATTCTATTGTCTGTGTTCCATTTCTGTTGTTGTGTGTTTTGTGATTTAACCCCTTCATCATACTCATTGCACATTTTCCTTATTTTTTGTAGGTTCCCATGGAAAGTGCATATTGAAGAATAGAGTCACAAAATGGAATAAAATGGGGTCCATTCCTTTCTATAGACTTTGATATGCTATTTATGTTTGAATATTTACTTTACATGCATTTTTGTGAGTGTTGCATACTTTGAGATACACGATCACTCTAGGATTCACATACACCTCAAAGTGGGGGCAAAATGTAATGGTGAAATTTGTATATCCATTCCATTTTCCATTTAAGTTTGTGCTCATTTTGAGAGAATGACTCAATACATTTATATATCAACAAATGGAACAATCTTGTGGGAGTTGGGCTCATTCCCCTAGCCTTCATCTAGCCCTATACACACATTCCCATATATTTACCCACACATTATCTATTTTGTACATCTCCCTATACAAACCACATTTATTGCACCATACATGATTAAACATTTATTCCTTACACAATATTTGATTGTTTCATCACATTGGGTCATTTATGTGGGTGTGGGTTCGATCCCCATCTATGGATTTGACTCCTGATTTTCTAAAATTCAAATTCAAATCTAGTTTACTCTCATCCATTTCACTACCTATTGTGAGCCAACCAAACACAAGTTTGCTTGATTAGTTTCTAGTAATTATATTTAAAATAATTCAATTGCATTTTTAATCCTCCAAGCCTCACATATGATCCTTTCTCTTCCTACAACATTTAAGGAGCAATCATTATAAGAACACTTTAGTTTGGTGCACTATAACAAATCAAAAATTGCATTTCATTCTAGGGCATTGCTTGTTATTTGTTGATCCATTGTAAAGTTGGTGATTTCTCGGAGTTAACCAAGGAACTTGTACCCTAGCAATTCTAACAACCTTGTAAAAGTATGCATAAAAATTGCTAGTCTAGATACCAAAGAAGATAGATGCAAATTCAATGAATTATAGAGAAAAAGTGCAAACATGATTATATCCATGAAGAAAATTATGAATATGTAGACATGGAAGTGATACAAATGTGTGGATTTGACTTGGATAGAGGGGTAAATCTTGTACATAATTTGAGGCATCGTACAAACAATGAAATACAATTCTCAGACAAAAGATGGTTCATATTCTAGAAAGTCATTCATTCTTGGACCATCAAACTAAATACTCCTATCTACTTTACATTTACTTTTATAGAATATCATTTAATTTAGAATTACATACTCCCACAAGTTCTATCAATTATTAATCTAGATTAATAGTTGCTTATGTGTATGCATCATATTAGATTTCTTATTATATTAGCCTAAATTAAACATAGGGAAATTTTAGCATAAATATGGTCTTTTCTAGGGGTTGGGCAAGGAGAATGTGTCCCCTAACAATTTTGACAAACTTGTGAAAGTATTCATAAATAAAACTAGTCTATATACCAAAGTAGACATAGGCAAATTTGACAAATCATATAGAAAATGTAGAATGTACATGATTAGATCCACATAACAAATTATGAATCCACAAACATAGAAGTGATATAAAGGTGTGGACTTGACTTTGATAAAGGCACATGTCTTGTACATAATTTGAAGCATCATACAAATAATGAAGTATAATTCCCAAACAAAAGATAGTTAAGACTTCATAAAATCATTTATTCTTAGATCATCAATCTAAGTACTTCTATCAACTTTACATTTACTTTTATAAAATAACATTTAATTTAAACTTATATATACCCACAATTTCTATCAATTATTAATCTAGATTAATTGTTGCTTATCAATATACATCTTATTAGATTTCTGGTTAAATCAGTATAAACTAAACTTAAAAGGAAATATTATTTTCCCTTACACACATCAAACATGTAGCTATGAAAATATATCATCTCCCAACAACCATTCAAACTATATCATTGTTCTCAAAGTTTTACTCTTTTTAATGAAAATAATAAATATGTAGATATAATTTTATTCTAGAGTCATCTATTAACTTTGACATAAATATGGTCAATAGGTGTGGAAGAACATCAAATGTGACTATCTCAACAAAAGATGTGGGAGAACATCAAATGTGACTATTTCAACAAAGGATGAAGAAATGGGTTGTAATCTAAGCTTAATAGGACTGACTTTTTCATCCTTTTATTCAAATCTAAATTGAGTCAACACACCCACTAGAAGCTTAGCCCTAAAAATAACTATTTTGACTCTCGAACGAATACATATCATAAACCCAAAAAAAAAAAGAAAACAAGTTTTTTTTCTCTCAAAAAGTTGGGCGATCAACCATTAATAAGAGTTAGTTATCTGGGAATTTTTTGGTTTGTTTTGTTTTGTTTTGTTTGAGTGCCATTTGGGCGAAAAGATTTGAAGTAGATCACCAACCTTAAATTTAGCTACTTTTCATATTCTATTATTAATTCATTTGAGATATGGGACCCTATAATCATTTATACTATTAGGAAGTCTTCATACACAAAGCTTTCACGCCATATATGATATTATTAGAAATTATGATGCGTGTTATGTACTTCTCAATCTAATACCATATGCATTATCTAACCCTGCAAAACAAAAAGTGGATAAGCATTGATTTGTGATAAATACAAAATAAAAAATTAAAAAATTAAAACTTAATTAAAGTGAATCAATAACAATTTAGTTAACTTTCAAAATATATAAAAGTGAATATGGAAGAAAAAAATCATACAAATTAGTTATAATTATACCATAATTTTTTAGATTTAGTCATTTTAGTATATATTCATTTCAAATGTATAATAGAAATTTTGTACATTTGAAAATAAATAATTATGATATTTTACAAATTGTAATGAAAAAATCATGATAATTTTATTAATAAGTTTGTTTTTATTACATGTTCCCTCTCAAATTATTTAATCATTTTGTTAATAAAGAGTTTACATTTTAATCTTCATTATGGACTTCATGGTAGTTTGCTCTTGTAAGTGTTTTGCATCTTTCTATTGACATCTATAGTTTAATATAATGAAACCTTATTGTAAAGGAAAAATAACCTTTCTCTAAGCTTAATCTACATTAATTAAATAAATACAATTAAACTAGGGACAATTATTTTAGATTAATTAAAATGATAGGAATGATAAAACATGTAAATTAGTGTTATTTTAAAAAATTAAAAGTGAAGGAAGTGTGCATTTAATTTGTAAAACAATGATGAAGATGATGACTTGATGCAACACAAATTTCACTCACCTAGGTATAGAAAATAGGTAATCTAAGTATGCTCACTATCTAGAATTCTATGCATAACTATAACTCACTAAGGGTCGATTTTGTGGCCATGGTTCAATTTTGCATCATATAGTTTTGGTCCATGACATGTGGTTCTAATTTAATGTAGTGCATAATTTTGTTGTGATCTTCACTACTCACTAATTGTTAAGGACTGATGGTGTTTAAAAATACCTTAGGGAGATCACCAGATTGCAAGGGTCAAGTTCTCTTAGGTCAGCCCTCTTGATTGGATTGGCTTTATAATCATGAAAAAGATTGGTAGACAACAGTAAAGCATGCAAGTGATCTAGATGTTGATTTTGATGCAAAGTATTGTAAATCTTTTAGTTCTCTGTTTCCACATGTTCTTAAGTGCTTCTTATAAATATGAATGATTATTCAATGATTTCTTGATGTGTTTAAATGCTTAAATGAATGTCTTGAAATACCAAGACAACTAATTATTGCATAAACATATACCGAGTCAACCCCAATGACTATGAGGAAGGGGCATGAATTAGTATTTTGAATTTTAAAAATTTGAATTTCAAGTTAGATCCATGTCATTGTAGAATCTAAGGATTAGGGATGAGTGTATGGGAACTAGGGATAATAAATGATGTTAATCTATGGGAACAAGTGAAAATAGGGTAGCTTAAGGATGAATGTATGTGAATGTGTGTAAGTGAGGATGGATAGGGATCAAAGAAGGAGTTGAGCTTAGCACAATAGTTTCCACATGTTGCTATGTAATTGAAAATAGTAATTCTCTAAAAAATGGACCCAAATCTAAATGGGAATTGGCATGGGTATGCAAATTTTACCATTATATTTTGCCCCACTTTGAGGTGATTTTGAATCAAGTAGCATTAACATGTATTTCAAAGTAAACGAGCACTCACAAATATGCATGTAAAATAAAATTTTATTCATAAAAAGGATAGGGGTCATGTAAAGTAATGGACCCAACTAGATATATTTGTTTGTGTTTATTCTTAGCATGTGTGATCCATAGGAACTTGAAAAATAAAGAAAAATGGTGCCATGAGTAGCATTTGTCTTGCAAATAGAACAAGCACAAATAATAAACTTGCTTTAACTATTTAGGAAAAAAAAAAAAAAGTAGGATTAGGGTTAGGAAATTCCACTTGTGTGAAAAGTGATGTGGCATATCGGGTGCTACCACATCACATGATCAAAATATGACATATTAGGAACTGCCATGCCATGTAATCAAGCTTCATATGAACATGATAATGAATCCTTGTATTGATACCTATAACTATCTAGATTGAAAGGAAGCAAGGTGTGTTGAAATCACTTCCTACACTAATCTAATGAGGAGAGGGTTATGCAAATTCAAATTAATCCTTACAACTACAACAACATAGAACATCTAATAGAGATATTGCAGCAATACACATGAACCAGAAAGAAGACAGAAGAAGAGAGACAAAGATATAACGTGGGGAAAACCCTTATTGGGTGACAAACCCCACACTCAGAAACCTACACAATGTATTATCAAAACTGAATATGGTTTACAATACACTTGTAATGCAAGCTTCAATGGTCTTCGAAACTCGTATCTGGAGTCAATCCAGCAGCATAACAGTACCTGTCAATCTTGTAAATCATCTCCTCCTCCAAGCACCTGTTTATATATAATATACAAGGCAAAATTGGTCCTATGTTGGAATGGGCGTCCAACTTGGCCTCATGGCCCAAACCCCACGCCTATGGACACTTGGTCAACATTGTAGAATGTGCCTGACACTTGTCCACAACTCCCATCCCAAAGAGATCGCCTATTTCCAAAATGGGCTATGACATATGCTCTTACGACACTTACGACCGTCATAGAATCTGTCATAGTGGTTACAACTTACAGTTGTACGAGAATCTGTCATACACAGACTATAAATAGCATATTCTCTTACAACATGTCATAGTCCACCTTGGGGGGCCCAAATATGCCTTTTTCAAAGATGCTTCATGACACATGTCTTCACCTGTCTTACAAACTTCTATTTCTGACTCTTACATGTCATAGATTTTGTCATAGGAATCTGTCATAACCGTTTCGGTCAATATTCCTTTACGCAACATGAAAGATGCCGACACATGGTAAAATGCTCCTACCACAAAGTGGGATGCCTATCTCCTCATGTGAGGACAAAATTACAAGTTGTCATCTTCCATGTAGGATGACACATCACCATGCCACATCCCACAAAATGACAATATGGAATTTACAATTTATTTACAACATAGGAAATAAATTAATAAATACAAACATAAATAATGAAAAGAATTACCAAGGTTGAGACACCTTAATTCCCAACATAGATGAGATCAACATAGGAGTGTTAGCGATAGGATATGCACGTCCTTCAATTAGTTGCATCCATTAAATGCAAGGATTAGAGGAGGGGAGAATAGTACATGAAAATTAAATTTAAGCTAATCATGTAATCATATAAATCATGTAAATTATTTAGTGTCATGAATACATCATATAACAAGAAAAATATATTTCAAATGATAAGCATTAATTTGACTCCCAATTGGATTACATGACAAACTTGCAAATTAGTGTATAACCTATAGAAATTGTAGAATATGCATAAGAAGCTCTATATTAGTACAGGAATGCACATTTAAGATAAGTGGATGACTTTTCTATGTAAATGTATTGTATGAAAGAAGAACTATATTATGGGAGCAACAAAGATCAAGCATTCCACAAATAATAATACACGAGATAATAATATTATCATACAAGTGAATCAAATGTGAAGGTGACAAAATACAAAGAGGCTCCTTATATAAATCATGTTAGACACACAAGAATACTGAGAGGGTGGGTGAATCAGTATTTAAACAATTTTCAATTTCAACAACTTTAACTTATTCAGAGTAGATTAAATCTTAAGCATCACAATATCAACATGAAAGAATAACATAATGCACATCAACACATAACACTAGATATACGTGGAAAACCTTAGAAGGGAAAAACCACGGTGAGGATTAACTCACAATATATGAAGCTCAAATAACAACTTTATTTTAGGGCTACAACCTAAGGAAGCAACTATCCTCTATTGACTTTGTTTTAGGGCTACAACCCAACAAAGCTACTACTCCTTGAAAACCTAGATTTAGGGTCACACCCAAGAAATCTACAACTCTATGAAGACTTTGTTTTAGGGTACTCTCAAGGAAGCAACTACTCCCTAACTTTAGCACAAGGTCACAAAAGATTACAGTATGATAGTCCTTCTACTGTCTGAAAACTAGCATTGAAACTCACACTTTTGATGATTACACTTTTGCCTCTTCACACTTTCTTCTGAAGATCTGATCAGTTAGACACACTCTATGGTTGATCATTATCACAAATATGTCTTCAAGATGAATCCAGACAGCATCAACACCTTCTGCTCTTTCTCCTTTAGTCGCACATCAATAATGTATTTTTCTACTTTTTATCTTCTTGCGAACCTTTTCAATCAACTTGCAATCACACACTTCTCACTCAATTTGATTCATTATTTATACATGATATTACATTGATTACATAGCTTGTCAGCTAGATACAACATGAAAAATACATTTACAAGTTGTCCAGACAACACACAATATGAAACGTGTAGAAGATAGGTCCTAAGTGAAACCACACATTACACTAGTAGAAGATCCAAGCCTTGCAGACCCCAACAGTTACTTAACCAGGTCTAAAAATCCTTCACAAATTCAAACACCAAGGAATTACATCCATACCCTTTGCTCATTTGGAAATAGGATAGCTTTAAGGAAAACACATGAAAAATTGAAGTATAATGACCACATCAACTTGAAAAACCTTGTGCGGTACTGGAAACAAGAAAGATCTTCGTGAAACTTTTCTAGATGAGTCCACATGACTCATAAAACATCCCCAAATACTCCTTTGCCACCACACATCAAAGAATTTTGTCACATAACTTCAATCGTTAACTCTGATAACAGTCTGTCATCCAAAACACACTACAACATGCTATCATTTGAAAAACTGAGCTGTAGACCACCAAGAACCTTGAAAATGAAAGGAAGCATATAATACACATCTAGAAACATGTCCTCAAAATTGCAAGGGCAATCATTCATTTCCAAAGGAATGCAGAGCATTCTAACAAACCTTCAAAACTGGCTTACTCTGTCAGAACATATGCGGGTACTCTATCATGCACAACTTTCACATCAGAAGAGTAAATGATTTGAATATCTAGAATTATCATCTTCACTGCAATCTTAACACACCTTCAGAACTGCATAGCCAAATCTACAAATGTGAAGGAATGCGGAGCATCCTTCTTCCATGTAGTGACTGTCTTCACAGAACCAACACTGTCTTCACTCTATCTTTTGTAAAACATACTTCTGGTAGTCCACACATCGTAAAACTTTGAACATTCATGATTTGTCATTACATTAAGCTATACTCCAATCTACAAAGGCCCAAAACTAAACTGATGGAAATGCTGAACAATTTCCCAGGCAGTCTTCAAAGGTGGTCATTCTAAAACAGAGACTATCACCAACTTCCAGAGGCTAAATCTTCTTTACATTAACACGTGCATTCTTAGGGATAGTAGAAGAGATCATACAACATATCTAAGTCCATCAGTACCATATCTTTGCTTCTAATTCCCATATTAATGTGTCTTCTTGATGCTTCTAATTCCCATCTGAATATAACTTCATACTCAATTCTGCAATGAACAAGGCATGATATGAACTTCTAATTCTCATCTCAATATACCTTATTCAGGAGCATTACATCCAACTATGAAAACTATTACACATTCATAACATTTTTGACACCAATGACAACCTTGTGACAGTGTTAACATCAATGACAAACAATACAACCATAGGAACCATATGTGTAAGAAATTAGACAAGGAGGAAGTAGGAAGGTATGAGTATAAAACTAACTAGCCCTCTAAAGTGAATGACATGTGATCATACTTGGGACAGGTGTGGGTACATGTGTTACTCATCCACATGAGGTAAGACAAAAGTGAAAAAGTCTCTAAGTGTGCTTGAGTGTAGTGTGAATAGGACCAAGTCAAACTAGCTAGATAAACATGTTCACACTAACACTAAAAAATACAAAGATGCATGGATGGATCCTAGCAACAAGTCATGATAAGGTATCCATGTACAAAAGGTCTCTCACAAATAAAGAAAATAAGAAAACCTTGTGGAAAAGAGCTCCTCTCCAAAAGAGAGAATGAGAAGGTGTAATATCAAAAGTTACATACGCTACAATTTTGTGTTGTCTTGCACTCTCCTTATTGTCCATTCGTGTAGCTGAACCTAGGCCTATCTCCCTTAAACCAAAGGATTCCCAAAATTTCTACTAGAACATTAACCTTACCAGCTTTTTGAACACACATGTCAAATCTAAGCTCATTCCCCCTGGATGACAACACAATGTGTGGATGTCTGTGCAATGCTCTAGCATCCCATGAAATATAGTACCTCATAATATACATTACACTTGCATGCTACCAGCTCATAATGCCTTTTGATAGTCAAACATTTCTATGAATGCACGACTATCTTTAGCATGTTTTACTAAACCAAATCCAAGGAAATATAGAAAATTAACAAGTTGCATTAGATGCTAGAAGAAAGTAAAAAGGAAAGGTTTCTAGCTAAATTTTTGGAGACACACAAAAATTCTTCAAGAGTTTTCCAAAGTATTTCTCCTTGGCTGCAAACACCCTAAGATTTACATGCTACAAGTATGGATTTAAGGTGAATCCATATCTTTTGCAATATTTCTCATAGCACATGTCCATTTAGCATCCTTTTTGTAGGTTCATTCAAGGAAGAAATAGCTTGTGAAAGAAGCTTAAAGAATAGAGCTTCTCCTAAGAATTCCTTTAGGCTACTAATATCATTCTTTGAAGTCAATCTTTATCAAATGTCTCAGTAAGTGGCAACCATGATTGTTCTCTAAAATCTCTTTAAAAGTTTCATAAGAATCTTTCTCTCTAAAAGCCCTATATTCTGCAAATGTATTCTTTATAGTAATATAAGTGGATTCTTGGTAAAGTTCTATTTCTTCACTAAGCACTCCTCCAAGTTTGTTACCACTACAATCTCCATCTATTCACCCAATCTTGTTCCTTTTACTATATGCTATCCTTGTCACTCAACCTACATACTAGGCCTAGTATTATTCTCCATACACTAGAGAGATATGCCTAGCTTGTCATTTGATCATTGTTTCTATTTCATCGACACACATAGAATAAGAGCACATACTCTCTTTTTATTTTCTAGCTATTCATGGAGGTCAAAAGACCAAATTGGGGGTTTGACCACTCTTTGAAAACTCCTTAGCAACATCAACATTCTCTACCATTCTTCCAGTGATAGGTTGATTGAAGGTGATTAAGTACAAGGAGGTTTTCTAGTATTTGCTCATTATTTTAGTGGATTTAATTGCTCACATCTCCTTTGATTTGTTTGTATTATTTGGGGATATTACACTTGTCATTTTCTCTATTTTTGTTGTATAGGATTATTCAAAAAAGACATGGGTTAAATTAAATCTTACCAAGAAACTTCTACATAGATTGTAGCACATTGCACCTATAGAGTGTATGAACAATAGAGTGAAGCACACACATTCACATAGAGCATTGGTGTCTAAGGCTAAGACTTTGTACTTTCAATACTAGGTTCTCATTTTAGTGTTGTTTTATATTCAGGTTTCCTTACTATGATTTAATAGCTATGTTTTCTAGAAATCTATAAAATCAGTTACATTTCTTGTCTGTTATTTGTAATTCTAGGTTAATTTTAGAAATCTTAACTTAGTCTCCTACAAATAAGCACAATTGCATCCTAGCTCTATTAAATGTTGAATAGGAATTGAGTATAACTCTTTTTCCCTATCACAAAAGGAAAATAAACCTCCTCAAAAGTTGCTCTTGAAAGATAGGAACATGAAGAACTCCTAAAGCATATAGAAGTTGTAAACTCTACCAAAGAAGAATTGGTGTATGCTATAATCCATCCATTGAGTCTAGACTAGGATAAGAGAGACACAAAACACTACATGAGTGCCCTTAATTACACTACTCAACCATATATGCACAGATGGCCCAAGGGAAATAATAATCTGTGAAGTTGAAACTCAACAATATATGCATAGATGGCACAAGGGAAAAAAATAATCTATGATGCAGAGATGGCACAAAGGTAAAAATAATTTGTGTAATCAAAATTGTAGATGGTACTATGATCAAAGAGACATAAAAAGTAGTGTATAAGTGACCCCATTGACACTACTAAATGTGCAAGCGGTGCTCTACAAAGATACCAAAATCTCATGAATATTGATCAATTGAATAAAGTAGAAGGTTGCCTCCATAAATAGGAATGCAAAAGTGTATATATGGTATGTGTTCCATCTCATATAAATGCATGGGTAACCAACCATTTCATTCACCTAGTACATAAGAACAAAAACTAGATACATAGCTTACTCCAAAATGAAACTGAAGAAGTAATGATACCGCCATAATTTGCTAACAAGGGAGAGGTATTGGTAGATCAAATAAAATGTGGCACAAAGGTGTATGAAGGGATGTAGATGCAACATTAGGTCTAAAATGATGTACATGCAACTAAAAAGAGTGTGCAAAAACAAGGTATACATGCATGAGGCTAGAGTGTTGTCATGGAGGGACACTCACCAGACAAAGTTGTGATGGAAAAACAAGGTACATACACAACCCCCATGACACTTTATAATATAGTAAAAGTACAAAAGAGGCACAAAATGATGTGCAATAATTCCCCCAAAAGGGAAACAAAATAAGATTTGACACTTTATGTGAGTGCGTTTACAAAAAAAGGTGTTGTTATAGAGTTCGTATAAGTTTCCAAAAAAGGAAAAGAGTTCTAGTTTATCTCATGAGGTGTGAAAGTAATCATAGGAAGACATAGTGCAAACATGCCTTACAACCCTTAAAAAATGTGACAAAAACTAACAAGTAAAGCCCTCAAAACAAACAATTCTATAAAAATATGCCCCCCAGAAAATTGACAAGATTTGAGTACAATTTATGCAAGTTGGAAGCCCAAATAAAACATTCATGACACATGGCAATTTTACAAATTTATTAGAAAACAGACTATCCAAGGAAAAAATTACATGTGTCATTACATTCCTTACATTTTTTTGAAAATTTTCAAAAACCAATTTGCAAAATTTTGACATTGTGGGCAAAAGTTATGCCACATCGAAAAAATATAAAAAAGAATGCAAAACTAAAATTTGGAGGCAAATCCCAAAACAATATAGCAATATGGGGAAAAAATAATTACATCATGATGAAGTACTTAAATAGAGATTTTTGTCACCTATAAGAAGTCAAAAACACAACTCCCTAGGTGTAAGTTATTGTAAAAAGAAATAGTACTATTGTTCCATGCACATATGCCCCATCATTTGCATCAGAAAAATGAGGACCCCCTCTTTTGACATGAGCTTTCAGTGAGTTTTGAACCCATTTCAGTTTTTAGCTTCATTGATGGCATAGGTCTTGACTGGTGAGTTGGTTTGGTTCTTCTAGCTCCTAGTTATCAGTGTACCTTTATGAGCTTTGATATGCCTTGGAGGGGTCAGTTTGATGATTAATGTAATTATAAGGTGAGTCTTGGTCTGCTTGGTTTCACTTTGGGATCTTAGTGGCCTAACATGGTTTTGAGGTACATTTGGATGTCCTTGGAGGTCTTAATTGGATGAGTATGAGTGGTGTGGTGGTCTTAATCACATATTTTCCCTATAAGAGGGTTTGTCATGGTAATAATATTTGGGGGCATGTGGTGTTTTCATTAGGTGTGGTTGTCATGAGGTGATTTTAATTCAATATTCTTATGAAGAAGGTAGTCTTAGTAGTTGTGAAAACTTTGAGGAGAGGTTATTGTTTTAATTTGTGTATGATTCTAGAATGCCTTTCCAAGACCTCCATGGGTCTTGAAACCCTTAAAATATCCCTCATGCACCTATAACAATCTTCATATATGTTTTGGTGCTTGAAGCTTGAAGGGGGTTTCAAGGAGAAAGGATGATTTAGATTTGTTTTGTATTACTTTTGAGGGTGAATATTGGTAGTTCTATTTGCATTTAAACCCTTAGTGAGTTGTCCTTATTAGTGCCAATTGTCATTAGGCATTTTGTCACCATAAATGGTACCAATGATTCATTTTAGAACACCCAATATCTCATATAGTAGTCTCCACATGTGGGAACACCTTGATTTACATTCGCTCAATGGTTGAATCTAATTTTATTGAAACAATATTAGCATTGTGGGATAGGCTTCCTAATCTTGAGGCTTCTATGTTCAGATTTTGGCCTTATAGGACTTTGTATTATGTGGACTTTTACCCTTAAAGGTTGAATATGTTGCAAGTATGTGCCTAATCGGTGTTGTCATTGATGTCAACATATCTGTGTTATCATTGGTGTCAACTGCGCTCCTATTTTGTTGCTTGCTTGTAATAAGTGAGATGCTTTGTATTTACTTATGTAAGTGATCTTGATGTTGAGGATATTGAGAAAATTAGCTCCTCCAGTAGATACAGTGAGTTGCAGTGGAAACAGTGTATTGCATACAAAAGAATAGTCCAAAAGATTGCTCCACATTTCCTGTAGAATGAATATCTTTGTCTGTGGATTGGAAGTTATTTAGAAGTCTGTCTGAAGATGTTATATTCCAAGTTTGAGCCTCCAGCATGAAGATTTGAGTGAGTTATGTTCACCAGAGTAAAAACTGATTTTCTTGTATGTTTGGTGGTGACAAAGAGAAAGTGTTATGCTTCACATTCCTCCGCACTAAAGTATTTTGGTCTGCGGTTCTAGAGTTAAGTCTAATTTGGTGTTATGTGCCCTCAACTCTAATGGATCATGATCTGGTGGTCCATAAGCTATCCTTTCCTTATGACAGTGGCCGACAGTGTTGTTCTTGTGTTTTGGTTTGAAGAATCTTCTTGACAGAGTGGTTGGAGATTGTGCGGTTGTTCCCGGTGATTACAATGTGCTTGTGGATGTTTCCTAATTGTGTTCCTACCTTTGGATTGGTTTGCAAAGAGAAAATTGGATCATGGATGAAGAATTTTCTTAGCAGACCTAGTGTTCTCATTAGTCTTGGCCGACTTGGTTGATTTCACTAATTGCAGAGATGCCTTGAAGATTGGGGAAGCATGTTGTGGTGTGAAGAATTGCGTTTGAGTCCTAGCTAAGGCATGGCATGATCAACATACATCTTTACATCTTTCCCCTAGCAAATTTCTATATTAGGTCCAGACCTATTTCTATGTATGTTTTTGTAATGTCGACCTTGGAGATTGTTCCAACAATTGATGAATGTATTGCTGACCTTGATGTACATTCCAAGGTTGATGACTTGTATAAAGACTTGTAATGTAATTACGAAATGATGATGAAGTGTGTGAAAATGAAGAGATAAGTGTGAAGGTGTAAAAGAGCAGAGCAGAGAAGTTATATTGTGCTTCAATGGAACTGAACCCAGGCATGGAGTAGATGCTACTTAATTAGTTCACCATTTTTGGTAGTGAGCCACCCTTTGGCAGTGAGACATTCTTTATAGTGAGCAATTTGGGCAGTGAGCCTCTATTTTTTGGTATTGTTATAACTCATATTTTTTGTGGGTTAACACCCACCATGGTTTTTCCCTTCTAGGGTTTTCCACATAAAAATCTAGTGTCTACTGTGTTAAATGTGTGATTGTGATTAAGTCTATGGTTCCATGCTTTCATGGTTAAATTTGATTATCAGTATTTAAGTAGTTGATGGTTTATGAAGTTAAGTTTTTGTGACAACTGATTCACCCCCCTCTCAGTTGTCATATGTATTTCAACAATTGTTATCAGAGCAGGTTCCTCGGAAGAAAGCCTAATAGCTTGAGGAAGATCTAGGATGTCTTTTAAAAAGGAAGCACCACAGTTTGATGGGACAAATTATGCTCTATGGAAGGTATGAATGAAAATCCATTTCCTTTGTCTTGGTTATAGAGTGTGGAAAGCTACAGAATCAAAATATACCATGCCTCCAAATGGTTTGACAATTGAAGATGAAATCAAAGAATATGAGTTGAATATAAAAGCTAGAGATGCCTTGTTGAATATAAAATCTAGAATCTGCAAATGAGGTTTGGGAAAAGTTGAAGAAACTGTATGAAGGAGATGATTCTCTAAAAGAAGCCAAGCTACAGGGCCTGAAAGCAAAATATGAGATTTTAAAGATGAATGAAGATGAAAACATTGCAACCTTCATGCAAAGGGTTGATGAACTTGCCAATGGAATAAAAGGTATGGGAGGAACTATTGGTGATAAGGAAGTTGTGATGAAAATCCTTAGATCACTACCAAAGTCCTACAGTCACAAAGCATTTGTAATTGAAGAAGTAATGACTGTGAAAACCATTGACAGAGATCAATTACTTGGAAAGCTTACATTCTTTGAGATGAGAGAGTTTGGTGATGCTCTGCCAAAAGTTGAAGCTACCTTCAAAGCCAGTACTTCAGAAAAGATCTTGAGAGTTGAGAAATATAAGGTGGAACCTGATGATGAGTTTGATGAAATTGATGCTAACTTTGTTGATAAATTGCAAAGAGGTTCCGATAAGTTCAAAGGCAAACTACCTTTCAAATATTTTTCTTGTGGTAAAGTAGGTCACTATGCTTCTAGATGTCCTGAAAGAATTGAAAGGAATAGAAAAATATTTGAGAACAGGCCTAGAGCTCCAAAGAAATGCTACTATGTTAGAGATTTTGATGATGAAGGTGTGACCGATAATGAATCTAATGATGCCAGTACTAGTGCAAATGAATGCTTGTTTATTGCTATTAAAGAAGAACCTATGTCTACTAATCCTGCTAGCTATGTGAAGGAAGAAAAACCAGTTGAAGAAAGTGCTTTGGCTGTTCAGATTGAGAAAGATAAGGATGAATGGATTATTGATAGTGGATGCTCACATCACATGACCAATGACAAAATTAAGTTTGTAAGTTTGGAAAAATATGATGGAGGACTGGTTAGGTTTGGAGATAATGTAACTGGTAAGATTTGTGGAAAAGGATCTATTTCATTTGATGGAAAGCATAATACTGACAATGTCTTATATGTGAAGGGCTTGAAACACAATCTTTTGAGTGTTGGTTAGATGTGTGGCAAAGGTTATGATCTGAGATTCAAAGACAATGGATGCAAGATCATGGAAAGCTCTAGAACTATGATTGCTACCGGTAAGAAGACCAGAGGTAACATCTATCAATTAAGAGGAACTAATGATTACTATTTATTAGCCCAAGCAGATGAAAGTTGGTTGTGGCATAGAAGGTTGTGTCATATAAATTTTGATAATCTAGTCAAGATAAGTTCAAGTCAGATTGTAAGAGATTTACCAAAACTTGTGAAACCTACCAATACTATTTGCAAGGAATGTTAGTTGGGGAAGTAGACAAGAACAAGTTTCAAGAGAAAAGAGCAATTTTCTGTCAGTTTGCTAGATCTAGTTTATACAGATCTATGTGGTCCTACAAGGATAAGAAGTCTATAAGGTGATAGGTACTTCATGTTGCTTATTGATGATTATTCTAGAATGACTTGGGTTACTTTTCTGAGAGACAAATCTGAAGCCCCAGAGAAGTTCAAATCTTTCAAGGCAATGGTTGAAAATGAAATAGAGATGAAAATTAAATGCTTGAGGTCTGATAGAGGAGATGAATTCACTTCAAATGAATTCAACACCTTCTGTGAAGAGCAAGGAATAAAGAGGCAGTTGTCTGCACCTAGGACTCCTCAATAGAATGGAGTTGTGGAAAGAAAGAATAGGACAGTTCAAGAAGCTACTAGAACAATGATGAAGGAAGGAGGTCTGCCAGAAGTCTTTTGGAAAGAAGCCATATATACTGCTGTCTACATCCAAAACAGAGTTCAAGTGAAAGGAAATGGTACTAAAACTCCCTATGAACTGTGGTATGGAAGAACTCCAACAACAAGATATTTTAAAGTTTTTGGAAGCAAATGCTATATCAGAAGAGATGAAGATCTAGGGAAATTTGATGCAAGATGTGATGAAGGAATTTTCCTTGGATACTCTAGCAAGAGTAAGGCCTACCAATGCTACAACAAAAGATTGAAACAGATTGTTGAGAGCGCAAATGTGAAGGTGGATGAAGGCAAAGGAAGAACATTTGATCAAAATTGTTATGAAACAGATGAAGCTACTACTATAACTTATGAAGAAAAAGTTGAACAAGAAGACAGTCAAGATGAAGAAGAAAACGCTCTGAAAGTTATTGTTAAGATCCCTAGGTATGTAAGAATCAATCACTCTAAAGATCAAATTATTGGAGATAAAGAAAAATGAGTACTAACAAGGAAAAGAGCTATAGAAGAACAAGTGAATTATTGTTTACTCTCTACAGTTGAACCAAAAACTATGAATGAAGCCTGAAATGATGAAAATTGGTAAAGGCAATGGAGGAAGAATTAATGCAGATAAAGAAGAATGAAACTTGGGAATTAGTGTTGTGTGGTTACACAACACGCCTCATTTTGACTTGACAAAATAGGGACCCAACTTTTTTCTTGGCTTGGTTTGTGTTTTTCTGCTTTTCGGCGGTCTAGTAAAAGTAAGTCATGTAGGTGACCCTGCATAGGGAGCTGGGTAAGTCATCATATGAGGTCAATTTGTTAAAATTAATATTTCATATTAATAACCTAATGGTTGGAAAGAGTACAAAATTTCATGAAAGTTTTCCTTTTGGATCACCCTGATATTCCTTAGGGAATGAAAGTTATTGCAAGTCAAAGTCCTGGTCAAACCTGATCTTCCGAGGGGGGGTCATATTTCTTAACATCAGTCATCTTATGAAGGATCAACCCGATCCTATTTTATCACCCGATAATCTTTTGGTCCGCAAGCTCTGGATGTCAATTTTAGGTGATAACTATGTTTACCCGTCAGCAGCTTCATATATTTTGTGGGGGTCATACTTTGAATATCACCCAACATTTTGAATATCACCTGACATTTTGAATATCACCTGATATTTCAAATATCACCCTGTCGCAGAATATCACCCCAGTGCCAATATGCCGATGACGTCATCCAATCTCGATGAACAAAGAAAATCACCTTGACGGTGACGTCATCACCCTTTTACCTCACGGAGATATATTTCAAACGATCACCCTTCTAAATAACATGACGGTGACGTCATCCTGATCTTTCGAAAAAGGGGTCACTTTAGCTTTGGAAGGTCATATTTTGAATATCACCTGATTTTAAGATCATGACCCCATATTCCAAACATCACCTGATTCCTAAACATTAGTTTTCTCGCTCAAGGGCGGAAGGTCATATTATACCGAGGGGGTCATATTTCGAATATCACCCGATATTCCAAATATCACCCGATCTTTTGAAGATCACCCCCCCTCTTACTTGACTCGTAACATTTAATGCTCATAAATGTAGTAGGTGGTTCCAGCCGATTGCAAATGCGATACGCACACCTGGCAACATCCATGAATTTTGTACAGAAGATCAATGGTTTTAAGTGATTTAACCTAATTTTGCCCTAATTTGCTCGATGAATGAGTTTAAAAGTGAATTACCAAGGTCATTTTGCATTCACCTTGCAGAGAAACAAGAAATTTACAGAGCGACATAATCAAACCCTCGTAAGAGCTAACTATGAATAGATAATAGCTTACAGCAGGACAGAACCCGTGATTCTTGCCATTTGAGTACCTTCTTCCGTAATTATCAGCTTAATCTAGGAGATAAGCGTTATCAGGTGAGTAATTAGAAACCCTCCTGTTGGTGTTTATTGCATATGCAGGTAACATGATCTTCCTATGGGTTTGGATTTTGTAAGTATGCATATCATGATAAAGTAGAGATTAATGAATATAGTATGCATCTTGCCATAGATGTATAATGATATATGAATGCCTATGAATATTTTGGTAAGACTTGTCATGTTCATTGCAAGAATCCATGGCAGACGTCAGGAAAAATAAGTCTGAATCCGAGTTCACTAGGCCTATGTTTGCTCAACCTGAGGGAGTACGGTTCAAGTATGGAATCATTGGAGATACTCATCAGGGAGGCACAGACATAGCGGCATGGTCATCCAGACTAGATAAGAATGAAGAAAATGATTTCCTAGAAGCAGTGTATGTATATGGATTATGGAACGTAGCTGGATTTCCATATGCTATGGAGACTCCTGAGTTGGTTGTAGAATGTGCTAGAAATTATAATCCTCAAACCAGGACAGTTGAGAAACATGGCAGGGTCTATGCTGACTTTTTAGTAAAGGGCATCATAGCTACATTCAATCTGCCAGTTGGGAAAAAGGTAGTTAGTGTGGACCTGTAGAAGCTGGAGGCAGAATATGAGAATAACAAAAAGAGTGGAAGGAAAAACATGTATCAATGGAGGGATAAGAACAACACTTATACTACTTTTGCTAAACTACCATTACACCTTTATAAATTTGACTTTGATGAGGATTATTGGTATATGATTGTATTGCTCAGCAGGGTAATAGGCCAGCCTCATGCTAGAAATTTTAGGAATTGGATGTTTGGACTCATCCAGATGATCATGTACACAGAAAGTAAGCCAATGTGGGCTAAGGTCATCAGTGACGCTTTGGATGACCAGATGAAGACCCTAGGAGGTTAGGAATGTGCTTTCTACATGAATTCGTATGTTGTCTATTCATGTGCATATAAGGGGACATTCAATGCCTTAACCGCAGTAGGCAAAATTGGTGGTAGTATTAATGATGCACATATCTAGGACCATTATCCCTGGTTGTAGAGGAAAAGTTATCTCCTTAGCTAAAAATTGGTGAACGATGCATTCTCTATGCATTTGGTGAGAGCAATGGAAGAAGATAGAACCAAAAGATTGAGCATGGAAGCTCAAGAGTTGATATACAAACATGGCACCTAGTTCATCCAGTTTGCCACATTTTCATACATCAGAATAGAAGGTTTTGAGGATCAGCCTCATATGTTACCCAGATATCCTACTGATGCAGTGATTTTAATGGAATTTGTTAGACAGATTTCCACAATACTGGATGCATATAAAGAAAGTAATAAAATGCCCCTAGTATTGTTTCCAGTAACTATAGGGTGGTACATGTGCCCTGATTCAGAAAATATCAAGAAGGCCATGGCAGGTTTGAGCTTGATGAACTTACAATTGTTTCCATTGGCCAGGTCATATGATCCTTATGGAAGGATGCAGAAGATCATGGGAAAGCCCATACACCAGAAGCACCTTGAAGACTTTTGGATTGACTGTGAGGATGAGGCAGAGGTAAGGAGAAGAAAATATCAAAGACTAACCCTCCATCAGATAAGGACCTTTGATTGCATTCCAGTGCCTGCACAACTAAAAAGGGATGATGGCAAGATAATGGCAGATGAATATGAAGAAAAGAAGATATATAATGATACTATTTCAGCCCCTGATCTTACACAACTTGAAGATATTTCGATAGATCAATTTACAGGTAGGATGTTGCAGTTAACCCAATCATGGGTGAATGAACAAATAAATGCACTGAAGAAGAAAGGTATGGCAATAACAGTTGACAATAAGAGGAAAAGACAAGATATTCCTGATGAAGAATATGATGATTTTTTGGGAGAGAAAAGAAAATCTAATGGTGAAAGGTTATCCACCTAGAAGCAAAGCAAAAAGCCCCTAAAAGGAAAGAAGACTGGTGAAGAGTCTAGGGGAGTAATAATTGAGAAAATGGTAATAACAAATGCAGATGCATCTACATCAGAACAACCATCAGCCCCATTTGTACTGCCTCAAGTGGATAAGAAAAAAGGAAAAAAGATCCTAAGGCATGTGGAAGAAACTACTGAAACACATGAGGAAGGCCAAGCATCACAAAAGAATGTAGAAGAAGATATTCCTTTGGAAGAGGAGCCATCAGATAAGGATCCTGCAGGTGAGGACCCTATGACACTCACTAGGAAGAGGAGGGCACCTCCAATAGTATCAAGACCTAAGAAACAAAGAACATCAATGAGAGGTGAGATCAGGGTAGAACCTATAGTATTAAGGGGAGCTGGATGTGAACTGTTCAAGAAAGAAATGCAACATAATGTACCACTTCCCACCATCATCAAATTCAAAACTGAGAAGGATGAGGAACAGATGAAAGGAGCCTCAAAAGTAGTTCAAAGCGGTCCTGTCTCACTGAAAGAGACTGTAGACTTATCAGATGATGAGGTAGTACATAATGCAGCCTCACAACAAATGGAGACCCTTGCTTCTAGCACTCACCTGACCCCTCATGGAACCCCATCAATTCAGATGGTGGTATTAGAAGAGTTGAAGCAAGCAGAGTAAGAAAAATAAAATAGTCCAGAGAAGGCAGCCCAACAAATTGGGCTTGATAAGTTAGTTGATCAGGTTACTAGCCCTTAGGTGATAGACCTGACATACAGAGAGGATGTAAGTCCCAAACATCAAGCAGGTGCACCTGATAAAACAAAAAATATTGAGATAGCCAAGTTGGTAGAAACAGAGAGTGGTGCTCCAGATATAGGCCAACAACAAGATATATCTGATGAGCCCAAGATTGTCGAAGTGCAACAAAGGGGTGAGAAGGACAAAGTAACATCAGGTGATGATGTCTCGAGAACTCAAGAAACCTCAGCTGATAAAGAAATATCAGGTCATGATGACCTTAAGACCCAGGAGGTAGATACATCAAGTGGGGAGCAGAATGTGATCTAGGATCAAGTTGATGCACTTAGTATAGACACAATGATATCCATAGATATAAATACATCTCAGGATAAAGAAATTACCAAGGTGGATGAAACAAAAGAAGATGAAGTGCAGGATCAAATACTGGGTCAGCAGGTAGATGCAACGCAAGATCCCCCACCGCAAGAGGAAACTCCTCAGGAGGAGGAAGTAGAACAAGATCACCCTCATGAAGAACATCATGATGAAGAAATAAGTAAATCACCCTCTCCAACGAGAATTGAAACTGATACTAGAGATCAAGGTGGACATGATGATGATGATAGATGACATGGATCTAGAGACCAAGTACCTCAATGGCTTGAGCGAGAAATAGGTACGGAATCTAGCTTTGAGATTCAAGAATTTGATGTTTCTACATTGTTTTTAGAAACCATCATGAAGCCTAAGAGGAAGGCTAGATTAACATCTGCAATTAGAAGAGATCCTGCTACAGGCAAAAGGATTGCCTGGGTAGCACTTCCCATAGTTGAAAAGGAGAAAGGCAAAATCACCCTAGAAGAATTCCAGATTACAACAGTTGACTTGGGGTTTGCCAACGAAGACCAGGAGGGTCAAGAAGGGAAGGATATAATAGATTCTTTAACCCAAAGGGTGAAGAGAGAAAAGGAGAAGAATAAATAGCATAAGGAGCACATTGCTCAGCTACATTCATACATAAAAAGGGTTGATTAAACTGACAATACATTATCAGATTAGGCAGTCCCATTGACTGCAATTTCTCAAGAAGAGGTTAATAAATTGGACCTCATGAAGCATGAGTCAGTGATAATGAGAAAATGGATGTCATCAGCACTAAATGGAGCTGAAGAAGTATTGAAGGCCTCTTTGAAGAGGTGGAATTTATAGATTAGGTAAATGCAATGAAGGCAAAACACTAAATCAAATGCAAATGAAACACAAGATTATACCTCATAAAACACAACCTAATCCCATCAAGGGAAAGAAGGAGCCTTTGCACCCAAAAGAAGCTCCCAAGACCAAGATTATCCCTAGACTATGGATTCAAATGTGAAATGCTCTTCAATTGTGCAACTCACTATCTTCTCAAAGGTGATTTTGGCATGGTAACTTTGCATGAAATTGGATGATGAAAATGACTTGTGAGAGGTTGTATTTATAGACTTTTTAGAGAGATTTTGATCCATGGGTGGAGATTGATTATAGAGATCAATGGTGGAGGATGAAAGTGATGTGGAGGGCCTAGATTTGATCTTGGAAGATGGAGGGCTAGGAATAAAAGTAAATCTTTTATTCATTTTTGGGAAAGGGGTGAATAAATGAGGTTGGGTGAGATAGATTACTTGTGAATTAAAAATTCACATGGGGAAGGGTAAAATGAATTAAAAATTTATTTGGGGAAGAGTGGATATTTATGAGTTATGACATGTGTAAGGGATGTGTAAGAGGAGTAAATGTGATGTGTGATTTATTTGAATTTTAAATTTGGGGGATGTGGAGAGAAGTGCTAATGAGGGTTTGACTCTCTTAATTAGGATGATTAACCTAATTAATGTGGCTGGAATAAATTAATGGAGGGATTAGAGGGAGGATAAGATTAATTAATCAGTGATTTAATTAATTAATCCTATGGCTAGGATGAGGTAGGCTAGAGTAGGCAATTAAATAATAGCTATTTAATTGTCTAGGGTAGGGATAGGCTAATTAGTAGGCTAGATTAATTAGTTGACATGGTTTTAACTAATTAATTAGATTTAGGGAAAATGGGGGAATTGATTTAATAAATTTTGCATATTTATTAAATCAATTGGCTAAGGTTTGAACTATTGAATCAACAGAATTAATTCAATTTTGGGGAGGAAATGGTGTGGATTTAAGAAATGAAATGGGTAATTAATTAAATAAAAATTTAATTAATTGGTTGGAAAGGGAATTGGTATGTTTAGGGATGTCGGGAGTCAGTTTGGTGGTCGAGACATTTTTAGGTGTCTACATTTGCCCCTCTTTGACGTGGCGTCAGGACCTAGGAGGGAAGTGGCGTCAGGTCGAAGAAAAAGATACCCCAGCTGCCGGGAAGGAATGAGATAGATAGGGGATGCCCCCTCGAGAGGTTAGCGGGAAAATAAAAATTTTGCAGGTAAGCTCTCGAAAGGATGCGACAGAAGTGACAGTTGGAGAGGTGGGGGAAAAAGAAGATGGTAGGAGGAAAAACGGAGGAAAAAGGTTGAGATCTACACCCTGGAGGAAAAAAGGAAAGTTGGAAGGATGACATGGCCCACTATATTAGGCAAAGTGGGCCCAAAGAGTGCCACATTGGCACACTTTTGACTTTGTAGAAGAAAAGACAAAGGAGAGATGGCTGAGCGCAACCCACAGTTCCCGTGACTGCATCACATCTCAGAGCGATTCCGAGAGGTCGGGTGGTCACTCGAGGCTGGACCCCAGGTAGGGCCTAACCTGAACTTTGTGATTTTTTATTTTACGCACATATTTTTTGGGTTTGGGATATGGGTTTGGAGCGCGTGGCGCCAAAGATAAGGTGAATTAGCGCAATCCTGCGGATTAGCGCTATCCGCCAGGGTAGTGTAGGGCGATTTTGTCACCATTTGGGGGAAATATTGGCGCCATCGTCTGGATTAGCACCAAAACTCAGGGAGCAAAAAATATGGCGTTTTGGCGCCATATTATGGTTAGAACAGCGCTATCGTCTGGAATAGCGCCATAATGGGGAATAGCGCTATTGTTGGTTTTAGTGCTAAAAGGTAAATTGACGTGAAAATGTAATGCGTCACCATTGTCTGGATTGGCGCGATACAGGGCGCGCAGTGGCGCCATTGTCTGTATTGGCACAATGGGTAGGGAAAAGTAGCGCCATTTTAAAAATGGCACTAGGGGTTGTCCGTGTGGGGCCACATGATTTGGGCCTGTGAGACATTTAGAAGAAAAAGTGTGTGTGGGGAAAATAAGTTAGTATCTAATGAAGAAGTGGTGGACGCAGGATACACGGCAGTTTATATTGCAGTCACGGGAGTGACGAGTGCGATCCGTGATGCCACTGTTTGATGAGGCATGGCGGCCTCGACTGGCGAGGCTAGGGCTTTGGACAGTGTCATCGATGCCAGTGCTGCGAGCCCATAGAGCTCTGATGATGGCGATGGTGGAGCGATACCGCACTGAGACTTGTAACTTTCTGCTACTGACAAGAGAGATGACCATTACACTTGAGGATGTTTATCACATCCTCAAGCTACCGATTCTAGGTCGACGTGTGAGGTATGACACGAGGGGGGGCGAACTGCATTGATCAGAGTGTTCGGAGCAGAGCATGTGGTTTTTTCAGCAAATGGGAGGGAGATAGATTATGATAGGACACTGGCGGCAGGTGCAGATCCCTTTGCCTTATTTCTGTGTGCGCTGATTGGAGGTGTGGTGCTACCGGATAGGTGAGGCAGAGGTTTTCCTGTGGGCTGGGGCGGGATGATAGAGGGGATGGTGAGCCATGATATTATCTATGCATGGGGGCCGGTGATGTTAGCACAGTTGCTACACGAGATACACACGGTCGCTTATCTTCATGACAGGGCTTTATCTGCTGGGGTTACGCTGCTACACGTATGGATTTGGGAGCATATCCCTGTGACTCGGCTGACATGCGGTTATTATCGGCGGCCGTTTGAGGTCTTTGTGTTCTTGTATGGGGATGCAGAGTATACATACACTGGATAGGTCTGCCACTGGCGGAGGATACTGGATGACGTGATTAGCGTGGTATAGCGTGCATATATTGGTTGTGAGGAGTGGCCTGATGATGTGACTCATCTCCCGTACACATTTCAGTAGAGATATCTTATGGGTCGTGCAGACCGTACCATAGAGATGTACCTACCCTCGCGGGTTATGTGTTAGTTTGGACTGGTACAGGATACACCTCAGCAGATGGTGATATATGCGCGGACGCCGCGAGATACAGCTTACTGGCCCGCACCATTACAGCCATAGGTTGCGCTGAATGATTGGGCAGCACTTCAGCCAGTTCAGTGGGATTGGAGGAGCACAGTGAGGGATGCAGGTACTACACCTGCTTATGAGGTATGGTGGCAGACGCATCGGCCCACTTGTTTGACAGATCCAACAGTGGAGGTATCAGAGGATGAGGGAGATGGGGGTGGAGATGATCCGGATGGTGGAGATGAGGTTATTGCAGATTACATTATGGAGGTGATGGATGATGGGGAGGAGAGGGTGATCGCGAGAGATGGTCAGCATGTAGATGAGGTGGCAGCAGCGGCAGTAGGACAGGGACAGGTGGAGCAGGAGGTGCCAGCACAACAGGCCCAGGTTAGGGGCAGACGGCAGGGTAGAGCACCGCAACGACGCGGTGGACGGCCGAGGGCAGAGCAGGGTGACCTATCTCCATCACGGGTGGAGCAGCTGTGAGTCGGTAGACATGACACCAGGGCAGGAAGTTTAGGGGCAGGGGTGGCAGTAGAGGGTGAGAGGCTGACACATCAGTGACGTCCACGGGAGGAGACGGAGGAGGTGGTGACTTTACGTGCTCAGGTGGCCAGCCTAGAGGAGGCGTTAGGGTGTCGAGAGGCCGAGTTGGGACAGTTGCGGGGAGTAGATGGGCAGGTGGTAGTGCTAGAGGCTCAGTTGGCTCAGGTGCGAGAGGACATGGAGGATTTGAGGATAGAGCAGGATGCAGCGCTCGTGAGAGCACATCAGGCAGAGACTACGTTGAGCAGTGTACAGGCTGCGGGTGGGGGACTTGCCCTGATTTTGGCAGGGATGCAGGCCCAGCTGGCTCAGGCACAGACACATGCACATCAGATACAGGGAGAGCTAGCAGAGGCCAGAGCATGGATGGAGTATTATCGGGGGTTGTACTATGGAGCCGTGCCCACGGCGCAGCGGGCACCGAGTTATAGCCAGGTCAGCAGATCAGGGGTGTCGAGATCACATAGATCGAGATCTGTGTAGTCAGTATAGCAGACGATGCCTCCTCCCTCACATGTGCCCCAGCAGGGTCCTCAGGTACCCGTAGTGTCATAGCCATAGCCACCGGCAGGATCACAAGCTTGACCAGGGTCAGCATCTCCTACTCCCTCAGAGAGAGGATCCTCGATGTGAGAGTTATACCATGTTAGCCCTTAGAGGCATTGTATTAGGACACTTTATTTTTTGATGATGTGAGCGATGTACATTATTTTTGCGGTGATTATATATGATGCGATACTTCTAATGGTTTATGATGTTCTTATATGATGGATGCACGTGTTATGTTTTATATGTTGTGGATGTGTGATGTTGTTTCAATAGTGATGATGATGATGTTGTAAGACAACTAATTGTTTATGAGATGTTTATATGTATGGGATGCAATGTGATGATGCTATTTTTATTTTTATCATGCACCTATGTGATAAATGAACATGATATGATGTGTAATGATATGCAGCTAAAATGAACCTACTTGTGTTTTTAAATGGATGAACCTAGAATGCAATGCAATTTAAATGAACCTAAAATGTTATGCAAAGGGATTAAAAATGAGCCTAGAATGCAATGCAAATTAAATGGATTAAAATGAACCTAGAATGTGATGCAACTAAAATGGATTAAAATGAACCTAAAATGTGATGCAACTTAAATGGATTAAAATGAACCTAAAATGTGATGCAACTTAAATGGATTAAAATGAACCTAGAATGTGATGCAACTTAAATGGATTAAAATGAACCTAAAATGCAATGCAACTAAAATGGATTAAAATGAACCTAGAATGCAAAATGGATTAAAATGAACCTAGAATGCAATGTAAATTAAAATGGATTAAAATGAACCTAAGATGTTATGCGAATGAATTAAAATTGATCCTAAAAGGCAATGCAAATGACATGAACTTAAGATGTTATGCAAATGGATTAGAATGAATCCTATAATGATATGCAACTTAAATGCAGTTTAGGTGATAGGTGGTATGCACACTAGGTGATAGATGAGATGGCCTAGTCCTGATACACATGATGTTCCTTGTGAGGACCCTGAGGGGTGAGACTGTAGGAGAGCGTGTTAGGTGGTGGGGATGATAGGGGTGGGAGCGTCTAGGGGATGGTGGTGGGGAGATTGGAGGCTTGCTAGGTCAGAAGACACCACATCATGGAGGGGGGGAGGTTGGGGTTTGGTTTGGCTCAGGTTGTGTTAAGTGGAGATATGGTGGGAAGATGGGGTCAACGAGGGGGTTAGATTGGGGGGGGGTTAAAAAAGTGTTTATCAAATCTAGGCCGATATGGGATGGGTGGCTGACTGATTAGGAAGATGATTGTGAGCTAGTAATAGTAGTTTGCACAAAATTAATTGAGAGCATTTCTTAGTTTAATGTAGCAATGTAGGGTACAATTCACAAAGGTATGAAATGACCTAGGTGAGGATGTATATCCGACGATTGCATGGACTAGACCCACAAACAATAGGTTGATTTCATGCATGCCCAAGGTAGTATAATCTTGTCTAGTGGAGGAAGGGGACTCATAGCAGTGAGTGTGAATAATGCATATAAGGTGTTTGTACCTGTATATGCAAATAGGACACATCATGCTAGAACTGACCTGGACTTCAAGATATGAATACTATTCTTAGAGTAATGAAACCAACCCACAAGCACAGCATACCGAAACAATGACTATGTCTACTCCAAGGGCTATCCACTACATACCATGATATAATGAGATCAAGGTAGCTTTGGAGATTACTTGGAGCGAGACAAAAAGATAAAAATCAATAAGCAAAAAGACCAATGAAAGATACAAATAGCCTTTGTGTGCTCTTGCCAAGAGACGTGATGATAGAATGATAGATTTTTGTCCATTGTAGGAAAGACATATCATGGGACGCAGATCTGTTTTGATTGGAGAGTTTTGGAAGATGGGCAAAAGAACATTCGGGTCAAATGTAAGATTATAGTTGATATATTGCTTGATGATTTTTGCGCGAGGGACCATGTTTCAATGGTATACGTAGCATGTGTATCATTTCGTAGATCTGGAAAGCTCAATGAGTGGGAACCATCCCAATGGGTGGGATGGGTGCATCTTAGATACTTGAGTACTGGAAACATCCTTCGTATTCTAGACTGCCTACATACTCTGTGTCCACGGGATCAAGGTACTTTTAAGATGCGGGCGAAATGAATATGTAGTTCTAGCAAGACTTGATGATGTGGGAATGGTTTGCGATGGGATGTGATGAGGGTTGATGTGTGTTTAGATGATCGTGATGCGAGATTGATGCATGGGGTGATTATTTTTGGATTTTCTATTTTTTATGATGTTTTTGGATTTTCTGATTTTTTGGATTTTCTAATTTTATGATGTTTTTGGATTTTCTGATTTTATGATGTTTTTGGATTTTCTAATTTTATGAACTATACAAAGGAGAGCTTACAAGGATCTTTGTTCCATGGATGGGGTTGGGGGGTGAGGTAGTGCGGAATGGGCAAACAAACTGGATGTTTCAGAATTTCAAGCCATGGGATACGTGGGTATGGAGTGTTATGATGGAAAGAGGACTTATTAGATGGTAGAACCGGCCACTACGCATGGCACTTGAAATAGGTTTTCACCATGGTACTTATCCAAGGCGTCACCGAGGTGATTTTCACCATTGGAAGTTTTTATTGCACTCTAATTTTTTCTTGATTTTCTAATTTTTTGGTGTTTGATTAATTTTTTGTATTTTTTCTGATTTATTGACTTGTGGTACTAGATGGGTTATGCATAGAATCGCTTGAGATGCAAGATGTTCATCGGCTCATCTAGAGGCTGCCCCTCGGGTGTTGCAAGCTGATAAGCTCTTGACCCATAGTCGGCAGTGACGACATAAGGTCCTAGCCAATTAGGTTCAAATTTTCCTTTCTTTGGACGCTCTTGCAGGTTCTTCTGATTTTCCATTAGGACCAGGTCACCGACCTCAAACTTTCTAGTTCTGATCTTTTTGTTGTAGCTTCTTCTGAGGCGGTTTTGGTATGCCTGTAAGTGATTTAATGCATTCAGGTGTTTCTCATCCAATAGTTCAAGTTGATGCAACCTTGCGACGCAATAGTCTTCATCAGAGATAATGTTTTGCAATGATACTCGGAGGGATGGGAGCTTGACCTCTATAGGTAAAATGGCTTCAGATCTGACTACTAGTGAGTATGGAGTGGCTCCGGTAGGAGTGCGGATGCTGGTGTGGTAAGCCCATAGGGCGGGGTTGAGTTGGAGGTGCCAGTCGTGGCCAGCTTCATTGACTGTCTTTTTTAAGATGTGGAGGATGGTTTTATTAGAAGCCTCTGCTTGACCATTTCCTTAGGGGTAATATGGCGTGGAGAATCGATGTTTGATGTCAAATTTTTCGCACAAAGTGCAAACTTCTTGGTTTTTGAATGGATTCCCATTATCAGTGACAATGGAATGGGGGATACCGTAGTGGCAGATGATGTAGTGGAGAATGAACTTGGAGATTTGGATGCTTGTGGTGAAGGTGAGTGGTATTGCTTCCACCCACTTTGTGAAGTATTCGGTAGTAGTGATTATGAATTTACGGCTGTTGGAAGATGGAGGATGGATTTTCCCTACGAGGTTGAATCCCCATTGTGAGAAAGGCCATGGTGTTGTGATTGGTTGCAGCTCCTGTGCTGGGGCGTGGATGAGATCGCCATGCTGTTGACATGGGAGGCATTTTCTGATAAACTGATGTGCATCTTTTTCCATGGTGGGCCAATAATAGCCAGTCCTCAGGATCTTTTTAGAAAGCGCTGGTCCACTTGAATCTGCCCCACAAATACCTGTGTGTACCTCTTCCAAAGCTGCCTCAGCTTCCCTAGAGTCTAAACATCATAGAAGCGTGCCATCAAGACTCCTTTTGTAGAGGGTGTCACCTACAAGGATGAAACGGGAGGCTCGGCGGATGAAGGATTTTTTCTGTGATGGGGATAGGTTGTTGGGGAGGATGTTATCATGAAGGTAGAGGTAGGTTTCCTGATACCAGGGGGATGAAGGACCAACAATTTCGCACACTAGTTCAGATTGGGGAACGTCATATGCTGGGATGGGGAGCTCTTCGATCAGGAATTCACATTTCTTGTTGCCTTGCTTCATGTCAACCAGAGATCCGATGGTGGCCATGGCATCTGCCGCTTTGTTGTTTAACCTTGGGATCTGCTCAAAGTGGATGTCACTGAAATAATCTTTAAAATCATCGACTATCTTCTTATAGGGAAGGAGCTTATCATCCTTGGTTTTGTATTCATTATTGACTTGCTTGATGACTAGTTGAGAGTCGCCATACATAGTTAGTTTTTCTATTTTTCATTGGATGGCCATTCGAAGACCTGTGATGAGGGCCTCATATTTTGCTACATTATTGGTGCATGGAAATGTGATTTTGAATGATTTAGGGATCGTGTCACCTTAAGGGGTAACAAACAAGACGCCCGCCCCCAAGCCTCTGTGAGTGTAGGATCCATCAAAATACATCTTCCATGTATCTGTGGCTGGTGTGATTGTCAAGATGGCCTCGTCTGGAAATTCTGCTATTGTAGGATGTTCTGCTTGAATAGGTGCCTTAGCTAGCTGATTTGCTATGACTTGTCCTTTGATTACCTTTCTCTCTGTGTATTCTATGTCAAATTCGGTGAGAATCATGACCCATTTTGCCATTCTTCTAGTGAGAGCTGCTCTGTTTAGCAAATATTTGAGTGGATCGATCTTAGCAATGAGCTTAGTCTTGTGATTGAGCATATAATGTCTTAATTTTTGTGATGTGAAGACCAGGGCAAGACATGCTCGTTCAATTTGTGTGTAGTTAAGCTCATAGGAAATCAAGGTGCGGCTAATGTAGTAGATAGCTCTTTCCTTCCCCTGCTCATCATGTTGTGCTAACAAAGCCCCAATTGCTGTGCCTGTTGCGGAGATAGATAAGATGAGGGGCTCTCCTTGTCTTGGTGGAGATAGAATAGGGGGATTAGCTTATGTGCTTGGATAGAAGTGGGAGTGACTTGGATAGATGTGATGGGTGGTTGGATGGATGTGATAGGTGCTTGACTTATGTGTTCTTGAACATGGATACATGATGGTTCTTGACTTATGATAGGGGATTGTTCAAGAGGTTTGTGTTGATAACTGAGAGGGGGGGGTGAATCAGTTATCCTAATTATTTCCCTTAATGAACTTTCCTCTTAATTGAAGCAGCATAAAATCAAACACAAAACATTAACCATGAAATAAGAAACACATGACACAGTATTTTTGACGTGGAAACCCTGTTAAGGGAGAAAACCACGGGGTGATTAACCCAAGAATTATTCTCTGTTAGAAGAATAGGAAATTACAAAAATGGCACTTGCCAATTAGGGCTCACTGCCCGAGCACACTGCTCACAAGAGGCTCACTGCCTACAAGAAGACACACTGTCTTACAAAGTGATAAGAATCACAGTCTTGAACTGATTGGAAGCATCTGCATATGCTGGAGTTCAGTTCCGGTTAGGTTCAGTATACTGATCTGCTGCACTTCATCTTTCCTCTGTTCTTTAGTCTGCTATCCTTTCACATACCGGATCCTTCTTGCTACTTCTGCTCTACTCTGGACTTGTTCGCATATCCTTTTCACACATTCACACACTTTACAACTAAATCCATCCTCTATATATATCCGCACAAGTAATTTCATCATCTTTCTAGTCGGCATCCGGAACAGTCTAGTTTCTTACAAACTTAGTTCTGTCGGCTGAATCCTTGCTCACCAAGCAATGCGGATCAAGCATATACTTGTAGATATCATCAATTATGTCGGCCAAACATGATTCATGCCTCCGCAACCTTTATCATCATCTGTAACACATCCGGAAAGTAGTTTGATACTCAGTCAGTCAGTTCTTCCTCTGTTTTCACTGTCTCTCAGGAATCCGGTACTCAACTATTCATATCTTTTTCTTTGTCCATCTCCGGAGGCTAAATCCTTGGAATATACTACTCAAGATAGTCCTCTTGACTTCCCCAGATCCGCACTGTGCCAAGACACTTCCTCTGAGAGATCCGGACCAATCTGTCGGACCTTGCCACATGCTCTGTTCTTGTTCACCGGACCACAACAATCTTCAATCTGACTTCCGGTAGAGATATAACATGACTTGCGGATATGTGGAATGACCTTTGTTGCCATCAATGACAACAACCATGAATCCATATAGTGTCTCTTGCCAACAATCTCCCCCTTTGGCATTGATGGCAACACTTAGTGAAAAATGACTAAGTGTTTACACTATGCTCCCCCTTTGCTGATGCTCTGTCTTTATATACAATTTCCGGAACTCCCCCTGAGTTGGATTCCTCATTTTTCACTGCTCCTCACTCCCCCTTTGACATCAATGGCAAAGGGTAGGGTCCGCACACCAAAATTTTCAAAAATTTTCTATATATGGCCGCATATTTACATACTCACATATACTGCAGAATGTCTGCAAAGGATGTCTGCAGTTGAACCATTTCAGTAGCCCAACTAAGCTTCATTCTGTCCAGGATTGAAATGTGACCACTCAACAAAAATGCAAAAGCTTCTGCCCGCCTGAGATCTGTCGGATCTTTTGTATGGGCGGTGGTCTGGGCATCACTGATGGCCTCATGCATCGTTTCCAACTTAGGGACTATAATCCTTCTAAGTTCTCCCATCCGGTTGGTAATGTTCTTCCTCTCCTTCTCAAGATTCTTTATTTCATTCAAGACTGCAATAGTCTGACATTCTTGATTTATTATAGAGGAAGAGAGAGGATCAAAACTTTGAGATAAGCTTTGAAGCTTGTCCTGTTCCTCTTTTATTTTCTTGTCAATTGCTGCTGTTGCCTTTGACCAAGATATACAAAATTTGTAGATGTCACCGCCATCCTTAAGAGCATTTTCTAAGCTCTTTATTCCAATGCTTACAATCTTCCTATCCTTAGAGATTAAATCTAATATTTCAGAAAATCTCTTATCCAAAAATTCCTTCCGGACCTTGTCTTCAGCTGATTTTTCTAGAGAATTAAAATGTGTATCAATACTGCTGACTAAGGTTTTTAGATTACCGGAAGTGGAGGCTGTCGGATCTATTTGGATTGATGGCATGATCTTTACAAGTACTCCGGAAGCAGCCTCTATCAACTCACAGTCTTCCATATGAGACTTCAGGAGCTTTTCATTTGCCTTGGCATTTGCAAATGAAGCTATCTTCATTGTTTGTACCGGAGAGAGAGAGTCAAAATCAAATGGACCTTTTAGAAGCTCCGGTTCATCAATCTCTAGAGTTTCTTTGCTCAAAAATTGTTGAACAGTTTGTGCAGTGTCTCTTGCCGGAGACAGATGTTTCTTTTCTTCTGCAGTCTTAGAACTGTCAACCTCTTTGTCTGTCACCACTGCTTCCTTCTCCTGCAATTGCTCTTCTTCTTTGGATCCGGAGACTGTAGGGGAAACCGGAGGAGAGATGCTTGCTTGTTCATGGGCCACTTCTTCTGGAGCAGAGGGTCCCAAGTCCTCACTTGTCTGTTCAGGGCTCACTTCTTCCGGAACAGAAGATTCCAAATCAGCAGCTGTTTCTGCACCTAGGTCCTCTACAACAGGAAGATTGAACCTTTTGAAGGCCTTCCGGAGGATCTCTTCTGTCTCTTGTGCCACTTTGTCAGTCTCACCAAGCATGAGCTGATTCATCCTGGCTTTACTTCTGAACTCATCTCTGCAGTCCTTGAAGATCATGTTCATTGTCTTGGGATCAATTTGAGGATATAGCTGAATAGCTATCTGCTCCCGGATCTCAAGATCTTTGGCATGAGCATTATTCTTTCTTACTTCCATTTCCTTCTCTAGGCTTTTAGGAATGAGGGATATGATCTCAATGAAAGCCTTATTGTATGTGTTCAGATATTTAACTGTGGCTTCCTGCAGAGTCTTTTGGTCTGCCTCACTGAAGTCATCATAGGATTCAGTCATTGGTTGAAGGTTTCCATCCACCGTGACCGACTTGATTATGCTCTCTAGTGACAGAGTGGGCTTTTCAACAGTTACCTCTGCCATTTCCTCCTTGTCTTGGCCTGTGGAGGGCTTACCGGATCCTTTCTTTTTCTGTTTCTTTACTTCTCTTACTCCTTCATCTGATTCTGTCTCCTCTTCATCCTTTTGGCTTTCATAAGCCCTTGATGCTTTTGTCTTGGATCTTTTACCGGATGCCTGGACTTCCGGTTTTGAGCTTTTGGTTGTGGAAGGTGCAGATCTCTTTGATGATCTGGTCCGGGTGGGGGTTTCAACCGGAGCACTTTCTTTGCTTTTCTCTTCTTCCTCAGCCTTTCTCCTCTTTTCCCGACTGGCATCAAGTGCCTCTTTTGAGATGCCTAGGCCTTGAGCAATGTGCTCTACTTCTTTTCTCACTTTTCTCTTAATCTCAGGTTCCCTGAGTTCTACATGTAATTTCACGCTCAGCTCCTCAAAGGTTCCAAACCTTTCTGCCTTAGGATCTTTGGGCTGACTTAGCATGTGTTGAACATGCAGCTCTACTATCTGTTCATCAACTTCATACCCCATGGGCATGATCCAGACAGTCCTTGGCTCCACTGCCTCCATTAGGCACTGATCAGTGTCAACCATAAAACATACTGAGTCCTTGTATTTCTCGATGAGAGACTGGGGAATTCTCTCTCTTGCTTGCATCATGCTCTGAAAGTTTTTGAAGTATCCCCATAGAGCTGTATTCCTCGCTTTTGCATCCCCAAGTCCATGCAGATAGTCTCTTATCTGGACTGCAACAGGTGTGTCATTCTGCCATACCCATCCACTTGTTCCGGGTAGCTCATTCATGAAGTAAAAGAAGAGACATACAATGAGAGTACCATACTTAAAGGAGTTCTTCTTGTCTTTCTTGATTTTCTGTACATTTTCCATCAATTGGCTTAGTAGTAGTTCACAAAGATCAAAATCTGCATTCTTTCTTAGCATTTCATATGCTGTGTATATTGCAGTTCCGGATACAGAATTCTCCCTGCTGGAGTGATAGATCTTGTATCCTATTATCATTGATGCATATTTGATATCCGGATCCGAAATATCTTCAATGGTCATTGCCCTCTTATCATATTTTGATCCGGTGGCCTCAGTTACAACGTTGTTCTTGACAGATTTGAGGATAGGTACCCCCCCGGAAGAGTATAGACCAGTTACTGCTCTAATTGCTTCTTTTGTGATCTTACAGGGTCTATCTAGCCAAAGGAAGTTGTCATGCATCCTGCTCAGTACATACCGGACCCATTCATCTTCTTCAAAGCTAGGGAAATGAATGAATTGCTCAAACTGTTTCTTCTGGATACCCTTATACTCTGGTTTGAGCTTAAAAGCATTATCTATCAGTTGCTTGTGATAGAGGTCTCTTAATTTGAATTCCCCAAATTCCTCAATGTTTGCGTGTATGTAAACCCTAATATCTTCAGTATGTAAGACTCCGTGGGGAACACTAGAGAAGGCTCCTAGTGGATCTACCTCCAAAGATTTGTAGGGATGTTTCTTGAATGAGGGGCGAGGTCTATCAGAGATCTTAACTATGTTTGGAGTAGCCATTCTTCAAAGATTTGCAGTGAGGCAATGAAAAACGAAGAATACCTTATGCGCCTTCGGTTTGCACGGAGTGGTTGGATTGATTTCTTTATGCAATAGCTTCGGCAGGAGATCCTTGGTGTGCTTGATGAACCTTGTTGCAGAGCTCCACTATTCGCTTCTTCTCAAGTGTAGAATGAGCAGATAACTTTTGAGAAATCCCTTATATTGCTCCGCAAACCCTAATATCTGTCTGCAATAAATGCTTCACCTGCATTATTCCGGTTTACCATGTCTGGACAGCTTGGAGTATCCCGGATTAGTCCTGATCACTGAATATCATCCGGATCTTTAAATCATGAATAAATCTAGGTAACATATTACAAGAACATCCCAAACACTCTGTCCAATCCGCAAGACAAGATCGTGCACTTCCGGATCTCTCCGGACCTTTTTGTAATCCTTTATCATACCGGAGCACCTCCCTGAACAGGTCTAACTTAGTCGAACACAGCTTCTTCATAACTCCATGCGGACCTCTGAAAACTTGACTGAGGCATCTCAGGACTTATATCTACAAACCCTTTAATCCGCATCTTGTGCCACATCCGGCACAACTTGTTTGGCTGGGGGAACAGAATCTTCTTTGAGTCTCCCCCTGAGCCTGAGCTCATTTTTAATTTCCGGAAGAAATATCAGCACCAGAATCTGGTGCGGATCCAACCTCTACATTCTCTGAGCTTTTCTTCACCCAAATCTTGCTCATCTGATTCCTAACTTCATCCGCATTCATCTTTTGTTTACCCTTGTCTTGATTCTGATTATACACCGGACCTCTTTTGTCCTGATTCTTGTTTCTGCAGACTTTAGCATTATGACCGGACCTATTGCAGATTTGGCAAATAACATTTCTTTGCATATTTAACTGATATCCCCTTGATCTGCATTGATTAGCCATATGACCTACTCTATTGCATGTAAAGCATCTACCTTTGAATGATTTGTTTACTTGCATAATTCTGCATTCATGGGATTTGTGTCCATACCTTTTGCAGTTGAAGCACTGTCCGGAGAAGGATGAGTTAATCTGATTCATTCTCATTCTGCACTGATTAGCTTTGTGACCAAAATGGTTGCAGCTGTGGCAGTATCCATTGAAGGATGGATATTTTTGAGCATTTGGCTGTCTTACCGGAGGTCTTCTAGGCCTGCTCCTTGGATTTTCTGATCCAAGATTCTTCTGACCGGATCCGGAGCTTTCTCCTTTCTCATATCCCAAGCCATACTTGTCATCTGTCCTCTTTTGACTTCCAAGAAGAATTTCAAGTTGAGCAGAACTTATCTTGAATTTCTCTTTATATTCATTTGCTGTTTGAAGGTCTCTTTTGAGAGAGGCAATTTGATCCTCAAGTTTTCCTTCATTATCTTTGGAATCTTCAAGATCAGATTCAAGGTGTCTGATAATCCTGTCCATCTGGTGGCATTCTTCTGATTTTTCTTTAAGAGATTGTCTTAGATTGTCTTCAGCCTTTCTTTTTTCTTCAATCTCTTGAGTAAACTTTATAGTTCCTGATTCCATTTCATGTCTTAACATAATGACTTCTTTTGATAACTTTTCACATAACTTGGTTTGCTCAGTCAATTCCTCACTTGTATTGCTTTCTTCACTTTGTCTTGCCAACTGTTGAAGCAGCTCCTTTCTCTTTTTCATAGAGAGACTTAATTTGTCTTTTAATTCTCTCATGAATTCATCAGCCTGTTTGAGTCTTTCCTTTAATTCACTGACTTCAGAATTTGACTGTTCAAGATCCTCAAGGGCAGTCTTGAGTTGCTCCCTTAAACCATATGCATCCATTTGAAATCCCAGATCTTCCTCAGGCTGTTAGGCTCTATTAGGAGGAACTTGGCTCTGATACCAATTGTTGATAACTGAGAGGGGGGGGTGAATCAGTTATCCTAATTATTTCCCTTAATGAACTTTCCTCTTAATTGAAGCAGCATAAAATCAAACACAAAACATTAACCATGAAATAAGAAACACATGACACAGTATTTTTGACGTGGAAACCCTGTTAAGGGAGAAAACCACGGGGTGATTAACCCAAGAATTATTCTCTGTTAGAAGAATAGGAAATTACAAAAATGGCACTTGCCAATTAGGGCTCACTGCCCGAGCACACTGCTCACAAGAGGCTCACTGCCTACAAGAAGACACACTGTCTTACAAAGTGATAAGAATCACAGTCTTGAACTGATTGGAAGCATCTGCATATGCTGGAGTTCAGTTCCGGTTAGGTTCAGTATACTGATCTGCTGCACTTCATCTTTCCTCTGTTCTTTAGTCTGCTATCCTTTCACATACCGGATCCTTCTTGCTACTTCTGCTCTACTCTGGACTTGTTCGCATATCCTTTTCACACATTCACACACTTTACAACTAAATCCATCCTCTATATATATCCGCACAAGTAATTTCATCATCTTTCTAGTCGGCATCCGGAACAGTCTAGTTTCTTACAAACTTAGTTCTGTCGGCTGAATCCTTGCTCACCAAGCAATGCGGATCAAGCATATACTTGTAGATATCATCAATTATGTCGGCCAAACATGATTCATGCCTCCGCAACCTTTATCATCATCTGTAACACATCCGGAAAGTAGTTTGATACTCAGTCAGTCAGTTCTTCCTCTGTTTTCACTGTCTCTCAGGAATCCGGTACTCAACTATTCATATCTTTTTCTTTGTCCATCTCCGGAGGCTAAATCCTTGGAATATACTACTCAAGATAGTCCTCTTGACTTCCCCAGATCCGCACTGTGCCAAGACACTTCCTCTGAGAGATCCGGACCAATCTGTCGGACCTTGCCACATGCTCTGTTCTTGTTCACCGGACCACAACAATCTTCAATCTGACTTCCGGTAGAGATATAACATGACTTGCGGATATGTGGAATGACCTTTGTTGCCATCAATGACAACAACCATGAATCCATATAGTGTCTCTTGCCAACAGTTTGGTGGGTGTTGGATTGCATGAGGGTGTTTGATTCCTTGCTAATAGCCGATGGATGGTATCCTTCATGAGTTTATGGGTTGAAGAACAATGTAATGGATGGATAATGATGGTGGATGATGTGGGGTTAGGATTGGGATTGGATAGGTGAGTGATAGGATTAGGTAATGATGGTTCTTGGGTAGGTTCAAGGATAGGTGATGGTGGATGGGTGATAGGGGTTGGTGGATTGGGAGGTACATAAGGTGATGGATTAAGGTTGATAATGTTGGAGGGATATTGTGGTGGGGGGGTTGGAATTGATGGATTGTAAGGTAGGTAGGGTGATGGATTGAGGTTGATAGAATGGGGGTTAGAGGATGGGGGATTAGGAGATGGGGGATTTGATTTTTGATATGAGGTTTGGATTTCGGATATAAGGTGTGCTAGATTGGTGTTCCCTTGATCAAAGTTAGCATGACAAAGGTTGGGGGATGGACAAGTTGGATGTATTGGTTGAGTGGATAAGTATGATGGCATGGATGTGTAAGGGGGTGGTGATTGATATGAGGGTAAAGGTTGATATGATGAAGTTGGTATGAGGTTGAAGGTTGATATGAGGTTGATGGTGTGGATATGTAGGATGTTGAAGGTTGATATGAGGATGATGGAGGTTGATATGATGGAAGTTGATATGATGAAGGTTGATGGGAGGTTGATGGTGTGGATATGTAAGGTGTAGGTTGGTATGAAGGTTAAAAGAATGACGATTGATATGATGTGGATGGGGATGATGTGTAAGATGTTTGTTGATATGATGAAGGTTGGATAGGGGATTGGGCTTCTCCAATGATGAGGTGTGCTAGGGGCATATCTTTAATTGCATTTTTGAATTTTTCCTTAGCATTAGGATCCATGTTCTCATAGACTTTTCTACGTCTTTGTAATTGTTGTATTGTTTCATAAAGATCCATTTCGTTGGAGATGGTATGGGATGATGGGGATAATGGATGATTGTGATGGTGGGATCAAAATTTCAAGACCTTAAGATGATTTGATTTGATGAATGGTTCTCTATGCTTAAGATAGACTAATGATCTTAAATGAGGTTGGGTGAGATGGATTATTTGTGAATTAAAAATTCACATGGGGAAGGGTAAAATGAATTAAAAATTCATTTGGGGAAGAGTGGATATGACAAGTGAATTTTTAATTCACTTTTATTTGGAGATGTGAAGATGGTACTCTTACATGTGTAAGAGAGTGATAAATGAGGGTTAAGGGGGATTGGACACGTTGAATAAAAGATTGATTTTTATTCAAAAGGTGCATGGAAGAAGGGGATAAGCAAGGTTAATTGAGTGTTTAGCTTAATTAACCTAGGTCTAGGGGATAGGTAGGCTAGGGTAGCTTAGGGTAGGTCAATTAGTAGGCTAGATCAATTAGTGTAGCAATATGGCTGACCATGGCTTGAAATTGATTGACATCCAAGTTTGCAGGGACTTGTGTTTCCAAAAGGGCCTTGTCGAGAATGTCCTTGTGGCGGGGTGATGTGTGAAGCAGCTCAAGGATGGAGATTTGTGTGGGTGTCTTTCCTAGATGGTCTAGGAGGTTATATCGAGTGTTGGGTGATGGACAGGTGTTTGGACGAGGGGAGAGGGGATCAGATGTGGATGGGGGTGTCGATTCAATGGGAGGGGCAGTGCGGATTGAGACATGGCCTCGACGGGTGGTTACGACGCAATCGGGTGCTTGTGCCTGAATGGTGATTGTGTTGACATAGTGGGATGAGGGTTCAATGCGGCCGACAATGGAGTCGTAGTGTGCGGGTGGTGGAGTGACATTGTACGCTTGGTTGGATGATGAAGCTTTGTTATGGTTGGGCAAAGGATCCTTGTAGCTCCAAGGTTAGCATTTGGTGATGGCTGTGCAATGTGCTCAAGGTTGACAAGATTTTGATCTATTAGGTCTTGGATGCAATGTTTTAATTGCATACAGTCAGTTGTTTTATGGCTTGCCACGCGGTGGTATTTGCAATAGTCATTTTCATTATACCATGCTGCCTTGAGGTCATTGTCTTGGTGTGGTCTAACAGGCGGGAGTGTGATTTCTCCTTGCTTGAGACATCTATTGAGGATGTCCTCAATAGGTTATGCTAATGGTGTGAAATTTTGGTGAGGTTTGCGGGGTTTATTTGGTCCTCTTTGGTTATTGGTGTTTGCTGCATACGTGTGTGCCGGTGTGTGGTTTTGGATGTGTTGGACGGCCTTCACATCGGTGACGCCATCGTTCAGATTATTCTTGTTCTTCCCCCAATAACGTGATTTATCATTAGATTGCGTGTTGGTATTGTTGTTGGTATTGGGGGTGTTGTGATTGGTTTTGTGGTTGTTGTTATTGTTGTTGTTGTTGGATTTGGGATCGTAAAGTTTGATGGAACCCTTGGCAATGAGGGCTCGTTCAATAGTGGTGCCTTTTTCGATAACCTCTTCAAAGGTAGATGCGCAAAGAATCTGTAAGTGAAACCCTAATTCCTGATTGAGATTGGCCACGAACATGGTGACAAGTTGTTTTTCAGGAATAGGCCATGGGAGCTTGCTTGCTAGGCCCCTCCACCTTTGTAAGAAAGAAGCGAAAGCTTCGCCATTCTTTTGTTTGGTGTTACAAAGGTCAGTCATAGACACCTCATGTTCAAAGTTGTAGGAGAAGTGGTTGACAAACTTCTCCGCAAGCTTGGGAAATGTTCGAATTCCAGGTGGAAGATGGGCAAACCATTCAGCGGCTTGGCCGCCAAGACTTCTTGGGAAGAGTCTCATAAGATATGTGTCGTTGTGAGAGACTTCGAGGCAAGCAACGTAGAATTCCCTTAGGTGGTCCCTAGGGTCTCCCTTTCCCTTGTATTTGTCAAATTTTGGTGTTTCAAAGTTTTTAGGGAAAGGGGGCATGTATAAGGTGTGGTCAAATGGGTAGGGGCAAATATCCTCGAAAGAATAGTATTTGTGTTTGCCCCCAGTTTGTAGGTCATCCACCTTTTGGATTAAGCTTTGTAGGACGGTGTTGAAATCTTGTGGTTGTTGTGGTTGAAACGTGTAGGGTTGTTGGTTGGTGAGATATTGGAGATGGGGCGGGAGTTGATGTTGGGGATTGGTTTGGTTGAGATGTTGGTGTTGCGGGTTGGGGTGTGGATTGATTAGTGCCTGCTGTTGTTGGTGCGCGTAGAGTTGTTGGAGAATATGTGGGGGTATTTGGGAATTGGGATTATGTTGACTTATGGGATTGACGTTGGGTATGTGTATGTTGGATTGGTTAGATGTGTTGTGAGATTGTTGTGAGAATAGTTGTCGTAGGTAAGCAAGGGTGTGAGGGTTTGGTGGGGGCACACTTGTGGAGGTACTTGCTTGTGTGATGTTGCCTTGTATGCCCATTGTGAGTGAAGCGGAAGGGTTGACGGTAGTTGTGGTAGTAGAAGTGATGACGGGTTGGGAGATGTTAAGCATAGCAGTGGATGTGGAAGTTGTAGATGTGGTAGCGGTTGAGGTTGTGGAGGTGGTAGATACGTTAGGTGTTGATGTTTGAGAGATGGTGGGTTGGGTATATGATGTAGATGCTTGGGTATTTGATGTGGTAGGGACAATTTTAGAAGTGGATGGTTGTGATGATGTTGTGGTGGGGGGAAGTTGAGCACCAAGCTTGAGAAGATGGTCAAGATATCTCTTTGGGTCCGATCTTAGGACTTTATCAAGTAGGTCCATATTATCGGCATCTTGTGTGAAGCTAAAGACATCTAGGTCATCTTGCGATATGGTGGGGACATTTTGTGGTGGTGGTGGTGGTGGTAGTGTTGGTGCTTGTGGTAAGAAGTGAAAAGGGTCGTTGGCGCCAAATGGGGGGATGAAGGAATATGTAGGTGGATTGTATGTTTGATAAATGGGTATGTTACTATTGTTGGTGTTAGGCATGCCAAAGGGCCATTGTTCCACCATTTCTTGATTCTTTTTGTGTTGTGATCTCGTGATGGGCATACGCGTATGGATTTGATTTCTAGATGTGGGATGAGATGGAGACCTTAGAGAATCGAATTCATTTTGTTGGACCCAAAGAGGGATGTGGCAGTGAGATGGAGTAGAAGGGTATGGTGAGGATCGATATGTCTTTCCAAAGGTTTTATCCTAAGGGTGATATGAATGGGTGATATTGATTTTTGCAAAAATTTTGGACCAAATATGGATGATGAGAAAGGGATTTGGAATTGTGATGTTTTGATTTTTTTGATTGATTTAGGATGATGAGGATGACGTTTTTGATGTTTTTCAAATTGAGCTTTTGGATAAGATCTAGATTTTGATTTGGCACAAAAGGATGACGATTTGCTTTGTTTGGGGTAGACTAATGACCTTACGCAAAGAGAGGTGATTTGTTTCTCTTGAAATGTAGACTAATGACTTTTCAAGGAAAATGTGATGTTAATGATAAGTTCTAGATCTAACTTTGGCTCAAAAGGATGACAAACTTTGGTTGTTGATGGTGTTTTGATTTGGGTGTGGATTTTTTGAAATGATATGTCTTGGTCCAAGGAGATGTGCAAAAAGATTGAAAAGGGATGGATAGATATGTATGATGTATCAAAGGGGTCCAACAATGGTGGTGATTGATTCTCTAAGGTCAAAAAGAAGGTGTAATTTGGAAATTTTTTGAAGAAAATGGCTGGACTATTGACGGATTTCTGCGAGATGGATATGGATTGTGGCGGAGCAGAGGGTGTAAATCACAACTAAATGGGTCTTTGTCTCAGGCAAATCAATCTAAAGATAGCACCAATCCATGGGTATAATAGCGGTACAATAAGACAGATATGGCGCTAAAACAGGGTAAATAGATTTCTGATGGCAAATTTTGGATCTGTTTGCTTGGAATGTGATAAACTGATTAGTTCTGTCTCAGCCACGTCAATCTAAAAATAGCACCAATCCACTAGTGAAATGGGGCTACAATCAGGCAGATATGGCGCTGAAACAGTGTAAAAAGATTTCTGTTGGCAAATTTTGGATCTGGTTTGTTTGGAATGTGATCAACTGATTTACTTTGTTTCAGGCAAGCCAATCTCAAAATAGCATCAATCCACAGATGAAAAGACACTACAATAAGACTGATATGGCGCTGAAACAGGATAGACAGATTTCTGATGGCAAATTTTAGATCTGGTTTGTTTGGAATGTGATAAACTAATTTGTTCTGTCTCAGGCACGTCAATCTAAAAATAGTGCCAATCCACTGGTGAAATGGTGCTACAATCAGACAAATATGGCGCTAAAATAGTGTAGACAGATTTATGCTGGCAAATTTTGGATCTGGTTTGTTTAGAATGTGATAAACTGATTGTTTTGTCTCTTGGCAATTTGTTTGTAAAAAATCAAAGCATTTTAACACACATTTGAATGCAAAACAAGCAATGATTTTTGTTTGTGATATGACATATGACTTGGTTTAAAACAAGCACTTTTTTACAACCTAAGGTGAGAATGTGACAATATTTGTTGAATCCCCTAGCTGCGCCTATTCAAAGCGGGTAGCTCCAGGATCTTGGTAGCACTGGCTCCTCCTTACAATTGCACACACTTCTCACGCATACCAAGATCTGGGTTTCTTATAAGGCTTGTCCCTGCTACCTCGGCTAAAAATTGCATGAATAAGGGCCGCTTCAAGGGTTTTGCCCTCTACGTCAACAAATAGAAGGATTTTGGCTTGCTAAAATAATGGCTCTTAGTAAGGGCATCCGTTCAGGTGGTTATACGTACGGCAACGCTACTCTCCGTTATGGAGTCTCCCAGCCTCCAAGGGTTGCGCCTTGGAGGGTTTATGGGGAGGTTGGCTATCGGTATAACAAAACAAGACCTGTCGCTTGAGACTTTCGTCCCAAACGCCTTATTTTATATAGCGGCTTGGAAGAGCTTGGCTTTAGCTTGATGCCGCTTGGGTCGTTCCCACCTTTCGAAGTGGGGTGGCAGGCCCTCTAAGGATTACAAAAGTAATACAATCATGAAAACACTTTTGATCCCCAAGTTCATACAAAGATGCGAGGGGAGAGCATACGTGTTCCCTATGATTATATCACACTAAACATGGTTCAATTTTAGATCTTTGGATTAGATGGGGGGTGATTAATGCAAAGTGTTGTGAGAAGTTTTTGATTCCCAAGACCACTAAAGGGTGCGAGGGAAGAGCATACACTTCTCACTCTACTTGACACAACCACGAAGACACTTCACACAAGTATTAAATTGTCTTTGATTAGATGCGTAGAAAATGCAAGTTTGTTGTTCTTTTTATCCAATGATGTATGCAATTTGTGGTTCTTTTTATAGCCCAAATTGAAGTGTTTGATTGTTTGTTTGTTGGCACACAAAAGAAGTATATTTTTAGAGCACCAAAATAAATGTTATAATCACACACACTTCACATAAGGAGTTTGTTTGGATTGATTTTTAAAATACCAAATTGAAATGTTGTTTAAGTCCTAACAAAGCAAAAAAGGGTTTATTTTAGTTTCCAAAATCAAAGTGTTAGCTAACTACAACAAACCACCCTGCAAAGAAAAGTTGTGTTAGTATCCACAGTACCTGCAACAGAGAGCAAAGCAATTTTCAAAAATAGCGCTAAAACAATCATACACAGTCGCCACTACGGGCAGAACAACCCGACTTACGAAAGAAGGCGCTACAATATTTTATGGTGCTAATTAACATAATGGCGTTGATACATAATTTAGAGCTAATAAGTCCTAAGTGAGGCATTGATACAGAGGATGGCGATGATTAGTATCTGTGAAGACACCACTGCGTGATGTTTCAGAGTCTGGGGGAAGCGCAGATGGCGCTAATCTGAAGTATGGCGTCAAAACAGGAAACTGGTGCTGGTTTTTTTAGTTCTTTCAAAAATTCACCATAACCTCCCCCTGTAATTCCTAGTTTTCCTGCAAAATAGAGAGCAAATACCATAGAAAACAACAGGAAAAGCAAAAGAAACAACACGTGAGTAGGGTTAGTCTAAAAAAAATCGTGCAGAGATGGCGCTAAAATAGAAGTAGCGCTGAAAGATGGTTGAAATAGCGCCGATACGACTGTTGGATAGCACTGAACCTGTAAAAATCACATACTAACACAAAAACTCACAAACAAGGATTAGATTGGACCTTGTGGGTCCCACTGGGCGTGCCAATGTAGATTAGGTAAATGCAATGAAGGCAAAACACTAAATCAAATGCAAATGAAACACAAGATTATACCTCATAAAACACAACCTAATCCCATCAAGGGAAAGAAGGAGCCTTTGCACCCAAAAGAAGCTCCCAAGACCAAGATTATCCCTAGACTATGGATTCAAATGTGAAATGCTCTTCAATTGTGCAACTCACTATCTTCTCAAAGGTGATTTTGGCATGGTAACTTTGCATGAAATTGGATGATGAAAATGACTTGTGAGAGGTTGTATTTATAGACTTTTTGGAGAGATTTTGATCCAAGGGTGGAGATTGATTGGAGAGATCAATGGTGGAGGATGAAAGTGATGTGGAGGGCCTAGATTTGATCTTGGAAGATGGAGGGCTAGGAATAAAAGTAAATCTTTTATTCATTTTTGGGAAAGGGGTGATCACATAAATGAGGTTGGGTGAGATGGATTATTTGTGAATTAAAAATTCACATGGGGAGGGGTAAAATGAATTAAAAATTTATTTGGAGAAGAGTGGATATTTATGAGTTATGACATGTGTAAGGGATGTGTAAGAGGAGTAAATGTGATGTGTGATTTATTTGAATTTTAAATTTGGGGGATGTGGAGAGAAGTGCTAATGAGGGTTTGACTCTCTTAATTAGGATGATTAACCTAATTAATGTGGCTGGAATAAATTAATGGAGGGATTAGAGGGAGGATAAGATTAATTAATCAGTGATTTAATTAATTAGTCTTATGGCTAGGATGAGGTAGGCTAGAGTAGGCAATTAAATAATAGCTATTTAATTGTCTAGGGTAGGGATAGGCTAATTAGTAGGCTAGATTAATTAGTTGACATGGTTTTAACTAATTAATTAGATTTAGGGAAAATGGGGGAATTGATTTAATAAATTTTGCATATTTATTAAATCAATTGGCTAAGGTTTGACCTATTGAATCAACATAATTAATTCAATTTTGGGGATGAAATGGTGTGGATTTAGGAAATGAAAGGGGTAATTAATCAAATAAAAATTTAATTAATTGGTTGGAAAGGGAATTGGTATGTTTAGGGATGTCGGGAGTCAGTTTGGTGGTCGAGACATTTTTAGGTGTCTACAGAATTCTTTGAGTATCTCCAAGAAGAGGGTTGATAAAGTACAGATTGAAACTAGAAGGTCATTCCAGTTGGAGAAAGCCTTGGGTGCTCTGAATGAAATAAAGAGGATTAATCCTTAGATCCTGATAAATAATTAGGTGCTAAATAAAAACACTACCTTGCTGGTAGATATTTGGTATAAAGACATCAGGTTTGAATGTGATGTATTGAAGAAGTGCAACAATAAATTAAGAGATATCAGTGTGAAGCTACACAACATGATGTCTTATGAAGCAGAGTCCTAGAAGCCCTAGAGGGAAGAGTAGAGGGTAAAATTAAAAACCAAGATGCAGACTTTGCCATAAAAGCTCTGCATAATACTTTCCAGCTGATGGCTGATGATCCTCTCAACCACCTAACAGAAGAAGCAATGAACAAGATCATGAGGATCAAAGTCAGGGTGGAGAACTACAATGAAACATTGAGTAGTAGGAAGGGTAAATTAGAGACCCTCAGAGATAAATTCCAAGCCCACAAGCATGCCATCAGTAAAGCCAAAACTCAGGATGGTAGGGAAGTTGATAAAATAGTGGAAGCATATGAAAATATCAGGACAATAATGCAGGTCCATGTACAAGGCAATATCCATCAGGATGATGAAGACACAGAAAGCGATGATCATGATGATCATGATGATGAAGAAGAGGAGCCTGAGGAGTAAATGATGAGCCACAAAGGAGACATCTGTATCAAGTACTTAGAGGAAAATAAGTCACCTAGATGGTTGCCAATTGGCAACCTGTGCCACGAGAGACATTTGACTAAGTCAAAAGTGAATATGCGCCGTTGATCTTAATCGATAAATCTTGATCGTAGATCATTTGTAACCACTCCCTCACCTTATTCTATAAAAGGTGCAGGGATGCCTTGTTTTAAATATTTAAAGCTTAATTGAAATTTATTTGCTGAAATATCAGGGCCTATTTCAAATTTATTGTAAGCATACATATTTTTGCATACTTAATGAAAGAGAAGACCAGTTTGATTACAAATCATCGTAAATCCTGAGTAATCTATGTCTGAATTCTTGATATATGCTTTGATTTGCTACGTCCCTTGGAGTGCTCATCAGTCTGCATATATTGCCTGCATTCCTCATCCTTTGAAGTTTGCATCATCTGTATCTAGCTGTGGAACATCTTGGTGAAAATATGGTTTGATTTCTTCTTTCTCATGACTGTATCAAGTGTGTATGTGGCTCAATAGCTGAAGATTCATCATAATTTGAAGTATTCTTTTCATATTTCTCTTAATTTCAGAACATTTCACTATCACAATTGCAAATAATGGATAATCAAAAGAAAATCACATGAAATATGTAGACATCTCGTAGATACTTGAAGATTTATAGCATATTTGAAGTTAAAACATGTACAATTAGTAAATGTCATGCAAAGATTTGAGTATAGACACACTATTTGTGGAAGTATCCTGTGTAGAATAACCTTTCTGTGTAGCATCTTTACAAAAACATAATCCTACTGATGAGCAAACGTAAGACCCCTAAATGGAAAATAACAATGCACATCAACCACTGAGTAACGTCAGTTGATTAAGAACTAATCCATGGAGACTTGGGATCATGAATTCTTTGAATTCATTGTATCTTTCAAGATGAGTAAAGGTTGATGTGTAACTTTTATTCTATGTTTGTTTATGACTAACGTCATGACCAACAATTAGTTCCTAGACCTGCTGACAAAAATATTATTGGAACCAAATGGGTTTTCAGAAATAAGCTGAATGAAATGGAGAAGTTGTAAGGAATAAAGCAAGACTTGTATGCAAAGGATATTCTAAAATTGAAGGGATAAATTTTGAAGAGACTTTTGCTCCAGTAGCTCAGATTGAAGTAATCAGAATGTTTCTGGCATTTGCAGCTCACAAAGATTTCAAAGTGTATCAGATGGATGTGAAGTCTGCATTCCTAAATGGTGAGTTAGAAGAGGAAGCCTACATTGAGCAACCAGAAGGATTCCAACTATCAAATCAAGGTGATATGGTATGCAGGTTGAAGAAAGCATTATATGGACTCAAGCAAGCTCATAGGGCCTGGTATGCAAGGTTGGATAAGTACTTATTGCAGTTAGGATTCAGTAAAGGTACTGTTGACAGTAATCTCTATTTCAAGATTAATGGTGATCAAATTTTGATTATTGAAGTCTTTGTTGATGATATCATCTTTGGAGGAAATGAAGGTATGTGTATGAAATTTGCTGGTGAAATGCAGAAAGAGTTTGAGATGTCTATGTTTGGTGAGATGAATTTCTTTTTTGGGTCTGCAAATCAATGAATCAGATAAAGGAATCTTCATATCTTAGTCTAAATATGTGAAAGAGTTGTTAAAGAAGTTTGGGATGAAAGATTCTAAACCGGTATGTACTCCCATGGTGACTGGCTGCAAATTGAGCAAAATTGATGAATCACCTAAGACTGATCAGAAAAAGTACAGATCCATGATTGGAAGATTACTTTATCTAACTCAAACCAGACCTGATATTATGCATGCAGTTTGTTTTGTTGCAAGATTTCAAGAAGATCCAAGAGAATCACATGTGATGGCAATAAAGAGAATCTTGAGATATTTAAAAGGCACTCCAAATATCGTCTTATGGTATCCAAAGGATAATGATTTCACTCTTAGTGCTTATACAGATTCTAATTGGGCTAGAGATGCTGATGATAGGAAGAGTACAAGTGGAGGCACTTTCTTTTTGGGTAACATATTGGTTTCATGGCTGAGCAAGAAACAAGATTCAATCTCTTTGTCAACTGCAAAAGCAGAGTATATTGCAGCAACATGTTGTTGTACTCAAGTGTTATGGATGAATCAGACTTTGAAGGACATAAGAGTTGTGTATGAAGATCCAGTTATAATCTTCTATGACTTTACAAGTGCTATAAATATTTTAAAGAATCTAGTGATGCATTCAAGAATAAAGCATATATCTATAAGGTATCACTTTCTGAGAGAAAAGGTGACAGAGAATGAAGTAAAGTTGGAATATGTGTCCATAAAGGATTAGATTGCAGATATCTTCACCAAGCCTCTACCTAAGGATAGTTTTGAGTATCTCAGAGAAAAGTTAAGGGTCATTACCCCTCTTGCCCTAAACTAAGATGCATAGGAATGCATCAGTCCATTGGTGCCCAAAGTCTCATTCCTTGATCTGGATTGATGTTTTGAGAGCTACCTCTCAAGGGGAGTAGCTAGATGTGTTGGTAATAGTTTAGTTAAATCATAGAAGCAGAATGCAAGTATGTTCCCTTTGCCATTGATGTCAAAGGGGGAGAGAAATCATGTGAAAAACTCAGGGGGATAAAGAATGAATATGTGTAAAGAGAAAGGGGGAGAATATTGTCTTGATGGTCTTTGTAGTTTTTCACATCATATGTTGCCATCAATGACAAAGGGGGAGATTGTTGCAAGTATGTGCCTAATCAGTGTTTTCATTGATGTCAACATATCTTTGTTGTCATTGGTGTCAACTGTGCTCCTATTTTGTTGCTTTCTTGTAATAAGTGAGATGATTTGTATTTACTTATGTAAGTGATTTTGATGTTGAGGATATTGAGAAAATTAGCTCCTCCGGCAGAAACAATGAGTTGCAATGGAAACAATGTATTGCATACAGAAGAACAATCTAGAAGATTGCTATGCATTTCCTGTAGAATGAATATCTTTGTCTACAGATTGGAAGTTATTTAGAAGTCTGTATGAAGATGTTATATTCCAAGTTTGAGCCTTCGGTATGAAGATTTGAGTGAGTTATGTTCACCAGAGTGAAAATTACTTTTCCTGTATGTTTGGTGGTGACAGGGAGAAAGTGTTATGCTCCGTATTCCTCTACATTGAAGTATTTTGGTCTGTGGTTCTAGAATTAAGTCTAATTTGGTGTTATGTGCCCTCAAATCTAATGGATCATGATCTGTGGTCCGCAAGCTATCCTTTCCTTATGACAGTGGCCGACAGTGTTGTTCTTGTGTTGTAGTTTGAAGAATCTTCTTGACAGAGTGGTTGGAGATTATGTGGCTGTTCCCGGTGATTACAATGTGCTTGTGGATGTTTCCTGATCATGTTCCTACCTTTGGATGGGTTTGTAAAGAGAAAATTGGATCATGGATGAAGAATGTTCTTAGCAGACCTAGTGTTCTCACCAGTCTTGGCCGACTTGGTTGATTTCATTAATTGTGGAGATGCCTTGAAGATTGGGGAAGCATGTCGTGGCATGAAGAATTGCGTTTGAGTCCCAGCTAAGGCATGGTGTGATCAACATACATCTTTACATCTTTCCCCTAGCAAATTTCTGTATTAGGTCTAGACCTATTTCTATGTATGTTTTTGTAATGCTGACTTTGAAGATTGTTCCAATGGTTGATGAATGTATTGCCGACCTTGATGTACATTCCAAGGTTGATGACTTGTATAAAGACTTGTAATGTAATTGTGAAATGATGATGAAGTGTGTGAAAATGATGAGATAGGTGTGAAGGTGTAAAACAATAGAGCAGAGAAGTTATATTGTGCTTCAATGGAATTGAACCCAAGCATGGAGTAGATTCTACTTAATCAATTCACCATTTTTGGCAGTGAGCCACCCTTTGGTAGTGAGTTGTTCTTTGCAGTGAACAATTTGGGCAGTGAGCCTTTGCTTTTCGGTATTATTATAACTCATATATTTTCTGTGGGCTAAAACCCACCTTGGTTTTTCCCTTCTAGGGTTTTCCATGTAAAAATCAGGTGTCTACTGTGTTAAATGTGTGATTGTGATTAAGTCTATGGTTTCATGCTTTCATGGATAAATCTAATTATCAGTATTTAAGTAGTTGATGGTTTATGAAGTTAAGTTTTTGTGACAACTGATTCACCCCCCCTCTCAGTTGTCTTGTGTATTTCAACAAAATATAGGAAGGGATTTGTATGACTGAAGGGTTAGAAAATTATCAAAATTGTAGATTAAAAGGTAAATATGGGTTAGTACTCTACAAGGGGACAACCTCAATGCATCTGAGGGTTTGAGTTCCAAAGTTCTAGTAGGGAGCTACCACAATAGTGTGTCCCACTTATGGGACATCCTGATTTTTGTCTAAAATCACATGTTTTTTAGAAAAAATAATGATTTAAGCCTTGAGGGGTTCCATCTAAAGGGGTTTAATTATAGGAGGTTAGATAAAACCCCCTTAGATCAAACCCACTTAGAAATAACCCCCTAGTCTTAAATCAAACCCTCAATGGAGTCTCCTTCGCACCTATCAAAATGCCGACAAAAAACCAATTTTGCTTCACCTTTTGGGGGATCAACTGAAGTCATTTAGAAATTATATTTTGTAAGTATGTATCCCTTAGTATAATCTTTCCAAAAAGTATGATATTGAATATATTCCATTTGATTATTATATTTATTTTCTATTTTCTAGTGAACATAGGTTTTTATCGAACATCAAGGTCTGTATTTCACACACGTGGAAAAATAAAAAAATAGAGGAAAAAAATTCTAAAAAATATTTGTACACTAGGTATTGATATCTTTGTTTCAACAAAAAAAAAGAATTTAATTTGGATACATAAATAAAAGTTATGTTATATGGTATAAACCTATGTTTGAATTATAATTAATCTCACTTCAAAAATTAATAAAAAAAATATGCAACAAAAAATTCTAAAAAAATATATGCGCACTAGATATCGGTGTTACAAATCTATGTTTAAAAATTCATAATTTTGTCCTTTCTATTAAAAAGGTTATGTTGTATGGTATAAACATCACTTTTTAAAAATGTTGTTAACTATATAAAATAAGTTATTAAAAGTTATGTAAAAAAATTCACAAATTATTTCTTAACTTTAAAAAAAAAAAAACATTTAGAATCTACACACAAAATCTAAAAAATCACTAGTTCACGTCATCTTCAAATTATTAATGGATTAGTTGCTATAGGTGTTAGAAAGTGAAAATTTGGTTAAAAATGTTGATTTCAATGTCCCACTTTGGCCACAAAGTGGGACACAGTATTGTGGGCTAACCCAACACCAATGCATGCATTTGGCCCAAGACTGAGTGATCCATAGGCATTAGTGTCCTTTTGGACCAAGATTCGCCACTCTTGGTCAAGATTATCACCATAATATTGATAATAGGATAAATCAAGGGTTTGATCCTATGTATTTTTTAGGATTTATTCAATTTGTTGATCCAGTTGAATGTTGTTTACACTCATAACTTGAATCTCATGATTTTTTTCTCTTTATTGTGTTGATAGGGATGAAAGATGAAAGATAGGGTTTGGTTTCCCAAGGAAATATACCAAACCCTAGAAGGCACCTACCATGGATAGGTTATCATGATAACAAGAAGTCATGTTGGCCTTGCTTTACTCATCATAATCTATTATTACTTCTAAGGTTTCCACAGTTGGTATTGGTTTGTCAAGTCACATTCTTAGGTACAATTGAAAGACCCCTAATGAAGGAACAAGGTGGATAGTGGGAAGTAAGGAGTTTAAATGTTTCATGATTCACCAAGATGTAGATAACCATGGTATTATTAGATGGCCAGCAGAGATACATTTGTGATGATTTGGCATTAATTTGGGACTGCCATAGTCAAAGGTTTAACTGTACAATCATGTTTAAGAAAGGATTATCATAGGGTTTGAACAAAGATTAATATCTTGTTCCTTCAATGTCTTGGGATGGCTTTTGGCTCTGGTGTCCTCCTGTCATTCACTACATGGATGGTTACCACATCAATATGTTGTTATTGGAGAGACCTATTGAACCTCCCTTGCCATGGTTATAATGTTATCATACCCAAGATTATTTTATTAGTCATAGAAGATTGAGATTTCTGATTCAAAAGACTAGAGGACTGATGCAGAGAAAGAAACTTAAACAACAAATTTCCAAAAGTTTGACTGACCCTTCTATGGAAGTTAGGTGATACCCTATTCTACTAGCCCTTAAACCCTCAATTTAGACCCAAATTGATACTTGTCATGACAACACTCATTCTTGATGCCTTTGATGGCTTGACCACATTTAACATGCCTTATAGAACCTCCACAAATCTTTACCTTGTTTGACAAACTCAAGAAATTCAAATTTTCAACAAACTCTAACTGTTCTAGGGTTATGACAGCCTTTTTGGCAGGGATTTCCAGCAAACCGTCTTAAATAACTCATGCAAACCAACAGATATGGATCCCAAAATTGGTGAGCACTTAACCAAGACCCTAATAGAGGTTCTCACAAAATTTCATGATTTTTCACCGTACCAAAAAAAGATGATTTTTTCTATTGTTGAAAACCCTAGTTTCTGAACAGAGCAACGAGCACTATTTTGATCATAACTTGAGCAAAACTCAATTAAATCACCTCAAAAAAATTGAATTTAAACCTTAAGACATGCCATTATTATCCCATGCAAATACAGAACTAAGACTTGATCGTACAGGGTTGTACACAAAGAATTTTAGACTATAATTGCTTAAAAACTGTCAAAGCTATTACCAGTAATTTAACCATATCTTGCTTAATATAACATGAAATTTAACCAAATCACTTGCATTGGAATCTTGACATAGAGATTTACACTTCCATCCACCTTTAAACCATGTAACAGGCCGTACAAATCTATATCAAGAAAGTTTCTTGTTGTTTGATAGTAAAAACTGTCACAAAAGTGCAAAATAACAGGCTATTTTCTGATTTCCAGCTCCCAATACTTCTTGGAGCATATTCTTGGATTATTTTTGCATCAGAAACTTACAAAAATAGTCATCCATGATCATATGCCCTTTTACATACAAAACCTAAAGATTATGTCATGAAATTTGACAATTATGCTACTTTAGTGTAACTTTTAACCCTATACCACACCTAGGCTAGAAACCATTACAAAAGATTATATATATGGTTTTATAAGACCATTTGTTGATCTTTTCTTGACATACAACTTGGACTTATAGAACAAAATAGTCCTTAAAACATCAACTAGGTCTCTTGGACCTTCAAGAACAACATTCAAGTGATGCTCCTGCATCATACTTCCCAGGGAAAAGAAATTTGAGTTCCATCTCAAATGATGGTCTTCTTTTATTTCTCTTATTCCAATTGTGCTACATGCTTAGCTATTCTCTAACCTCCTCTTGATCCTCTCAATGCTTGGCTTGATCTACTCCATGTTTCTTGGTCTTCACACTTTTGTTTCATGCTTGCTTTTTGTACCTCCTCCTGATGATCTTCTTCTCAATTGCAAGACTCCAAAATTCTATTTCTCTTTCAGATGCCTCATTAATGCTATCCATTTATTCATCCTCTTCATTCTCTCCTTGGTCTGTACCTATACAAACATTATCATCAACATGCATTAGATAAGAACCATAAGGCCAATTTGCCTCTTCACTAGCTCCATGTGCTTGTTTTCTTGTGTCTTCCTTCGCTGTCCTACTTGTATGCATACCTTCATTGGCAAGATTTGCCTTCCACTCTTGCTCTATCTCAAAAATGTGTGCCCACAAATCATCTTTAAGTACCTCACAATGTACCTCTACTGCAACTTGTTTCCTTTCTTTCTCATTTAGCAACTCTTTTCTATCCAAACTTTGTTCACCTTCACCTTCCAAGATAGCTATCCTTTGCTTTCTTCTTTTTTGAACAATCATCTTTATTGGCCACTTCATCTTCTTTCTCATTGGCCAATACCCAACATTTTCTTGGTATTCTTCCTCAAGACACTATTGCAGTACAAGCTTAATACGTCTTTTCAACTCTGACATTTCTCTATCAAGCTCTGCAACTTGTCTTATCCTATTGTCTTTCATCTTGTCCTTCCTTTTGAGGCTTTCTTTGTTATCTTGCTGCCGCATCTTCTTGTCTTCGTGATACCTCACCTTAGGCTTCTTTCTTTTTCACTGGCCTAGTCTTTTGGTACCCCAATACCTGCACACACAACCTCATACAAAATCTTGTTAACTTGGACAACTTTCACTACTAGATCTTTCTGGGCTTTGATACCAAAAAATGATGTAGAGAAAGAAACTTAAACAACTTTCCAAAATTTTTACTGACCCTTCTATGGAAGTTAGGTGATACCATGTTCTACTAGCCCTTAAACCCTCAATTTAAACCCAAATTGATACTTGTCATGACAACACTCATTCTTGATGCCTTTGATGTCTTGACCACCTTTAACATGCGTTATATAATCTCCACAAATATTTACCTTGTTTGACAAACTCAAGAAATTAAAATTTCAACAAACTCTAATTGTTCTAGGGTTATGACAATCTTTTTGGCAAGGATTTCCAACAACTAGTCCTAAATAACGCATGCAAACCAACATATATGGAGCCCAAAATTGGTGAGCACTTAACCAAGACCCTAACAGAGGTTCTCACAAAATTTCATGATTTTTCACCATACCAAAAAAAAGATATGAATTTTTTCTATTGTTGAAAACCCTAGTTTCTGAATAGAGCAACGAGCACTATTTTGATCATAACTTGAGAAAACCTCAATGAAATCACCTCAAACAAATTGAATTTGAACCTTAAGACATGCCATTATCATCCCACACAAACATAGACCTGATACTTGATCGTATAGGTCCATACACAAAGAATTTCAGACTATAATTGGTTAAAAACTGTTAAAGCTGTTAGCAATAATTTAACCATATCTTGCTTAATATAACATGAAATTTAACTAAATCACTTGAATTGGAATCCTAAGACAGACCTTTACACTTATATCCACCTTCAAATCATGTAACAGGTCGTACAAATCTGTACCAAGCAAGTTTCTTGCTGTTTCACAATAAAAACTGTCACAAAAGTGCAAAATAACAGGGCATTTTCTGATTTCCAGCTCCCAATACTTCTTGGAGCATATTCTTGGATTGATTTTTGTGTCAAAACCTTAAAAAAATAGTTATCCATGAGCATATGTCCTTTTCCATACAAAAACTAAAGATTATGTCATGAAATTTGACAATTATGCCACTTTAGTGCAACTTTTAATCCTATACCATACCTAGGCTAGAAAACATTACAAAAGATTATACATATGGGTTTCTAAGACCATTTTTAAATATTTTCTTGACATACAAATAGGAATCACAGAACAAAATAGTACTTAAAACATCAACTAGGTCTCTTGGACCTTCAAGAACAACATATGGGACATTCCCAGTCATGTGGATTGTTATACCCTATTAGTGCCATATGGGACATTCAAAGATAGACTTATTGTCTACTCTATTGAAGACCATTCTTATGTATTCAACTCACCAAGCTTGGTCATGGTATTGTTCACTTAGCTGGGTTATGGAGCATGACATCTATATGAATGGGTTTGTCATTTATGATTATTATGCTATGTCACTGCCTCAATTGTCTCGTTGTCATAGTCTCATATGACAATATGACTATGATTAAATATTACTATTTTGTCTTAGCCCTTTGCATCAGGATATTGTACTTATGCATATGAAATCAAGGATCAACCTTTTCATTAAGAAAGACCTCACTCCAAGCTCTAAAGGGTCTTTAAGGACATTGGATAAACTATCACAATTGGTACGTCAGTCTTTGGGACTATTTTGGCTGTTTGATTGCAGATTAGAGTTCGATCATGTATGACAATCATATTAAAAGTTCTTGATTGATAAGGAAAACTCAATGGGGGTATGTAAAAATTTATCCCAACTTTCCCAACTAGAAAAGGTCCTCAACAAATCACATAGAGATGGGAATTCACATTAGCACACTATCAAAATACATAGTGGTGACATCCAGGTTGTTGAATTACACATTGTGCAAAATACAAAATGGTATTGAGGGAAATAAAAGGACTATATACCCTAAGGGAATGGAAAGGGATCATGGAAACCAAATGCATCATAACTAAGGTGCTCTAGTGGTGAAGAGATTCATATTGTACAATGTGGAAACCTTGTCAAAATTATCAAAAAGGGATTGTCGTCCATGCTTAACAGCGCTACCACTTGCAAGATGGAACAATATGCCTTTGGTTGCATGAAGGAGGAATCACTTAGGGTACCAATAGGGCTATCAAGGATTTGTAGAGCCCTCATACAAATTATGAGGACAAATGAGATGATGATCTTGACTCTAGGAGCACACAACTAGGCTCTCATATGATGCTAAGACTATCATGAACCATTTAAGGCTACCAAGTAAGGATGGTTTGGGTAAGAAAGAAGTTAGATTGCTCATTTTTTGACAAGAGGCTTAGACACCAATTCCCAACATTGTCATGAGCATAGAAAAAATTATTGTCAAATATGGGACTATTGTATGCATGCAAGGAAAACCTGTCATGCTGCTTGAAAGGGTTCATGAACACTATCACTCTCTAAGTCATGCCTAAATACTATGAGATAGATATATTTCAAAACCTAGGAGTTGTTGAGAATTTTCACATGTGGTGAATGATAATTATCAACATTATTGTTGACATTAAATTACTATATATGATATTGAACATGGACAATAAGCAGTCACTAAAAAATGACAGTCTAGAGGGTAGTTGTGCACAAAAGTTAGCATCTTGTCAGTGATTGGTGGTTGTTAACAAGAATGGTATAACAACTCTTAAGGAAGTCCATAGGCTTGAGAAGGTCATCAAGTAGCTAAGCATAGATCATCTCATTTATGATGATAGTCATGATGCAACAAAGACTATGACAATGTCAAAGGTGATTGTCCCACCCCATTGTCACAACTCTTTATGACTTTATGACCATTGAAAAGAAGGTGTATCATATAATGTCACTCTGAGATGAGAATTATAACATCACAAACTTAGCGCATTGTTTGACAGTAGTTAGTGTGCTTTGAGAAAGAAGGAAAAGTGTGAATAAGGATGGAGGAGAAATACACCTTTAATGTCAGATTTGATTGCCAAGGGTAACCTATCAAATATTATAATCTTGGATATCCTAAATGGTGCCCAAAAGATTTGGTAAATGACCATTTGATTAAGGGATGATGTGCAGTCATAAAGTCATCTTGAAGAATTTCCACAATCTAAGAAAATGTTGTTACTATCCATCTAAATAGGACTGCCCACTATTGCATGTACATAGTCAAACACAATCCCTGAGTTTGCTATCATTTGAATACGACTTTAAAGTGGAGTTTGTAATCTATCAAAGATATTAGAGGGATAGTCCTAGGATGGTGATAAGGAGGACTCCAATGAATGTACAATCATGAAGACAACTAGAGATCTTGGAAAAGGATTGCCATACCAAAGTTATTGTCAAAATGCACATGGGCTTGCTATGATAAGTCAATAAGGACATCAAAGCCTATGAGAACTATTAGTAGTTGTTAAGACTATTGAAGAAAAAATTGACACAAGGAATGATTAGATGGTGGAAATGACAATGGAGATTCACAAAGAAAACTAGGGAGGATAAGATGAAATACATCAAACTTGTGAACTTGCCAATGACAACAAATTTGTCAACTAGTTGTCCTTGACTGATCTATGATTGAAAAGAGATGTATTTTGACTTCTATTAATTGAAAATGGATTGTTTATGATGAATCTAATGCTTGGAATTTCTAGTTGCAAGTCTAAGAGGCTGGAAACAAGTGGAGATTAGTTGGATCTATCTTGGAGAGATGAAGATTTGAAGACACCTTGTTGTCCCAGCCATGGATAAACTTCATTTTCACACCTAGATCATTATTGTACTTGCAAGATGAAACCATGATGATGTCAAGGATGATGAGGACAAACCTCAGGAGCTAGAGAAACATAAAAAATGAGAACTACATCACTATTTTTCATGCAAATTAGAGCTAGAAATGATGGAAACATGAGGAATAGGGGTTGGAAATGAACTTTTGATGCCAAAATCAGTCACCTAAAGTTGAATATTCATACTTACATATGGAAAATGGATACCTACAGCCACCTATGGTGGAGAAATGACTTTCTATATCTTCACATGTCCCCTTTATGAAGATTTGTCACATTACAACAAGTTGTTGGAGATGTAGTTGCAAGAATTAAATTCCTTGGAGATGTAGTTTCAAAATATTTAATGTTTTTAGCTTCCAAAAGTTACTTTCTGACAAAATTAGAAAACTTAGCACCAAAAAGTAAATGTCAAGACAAGAAAAGTTACTTTTTGATACTAAGGTAAGCTTGTTGAGGAAGCTACAAGGACATGAGTGGGATACCTTAGAAATTGCACTTGCCACCAAAATTGACTTTGTGTTTGAGCATCAAATGTGAACCATTGGATCAAATTGATCATCGCCATTGGATGTAGGGGTGAAAACTTAGTATTGTAAAGTTGATTTGCATAAGTAGACAACTAAAACTCATTATAAAGGGTTAGAAAGAATTAAAATTTGTTAGAACTTGTTAGAATTTGTTGGAATTGGTTGAGAACTAGTTGGTTCTTGTTGGTTTTTATTGGGAAAGGTCATTGGAGACATACTTGAAAGACATTTGTACTTTGGATGTGAGAGCATTTATACATAGTATTTTCTAATTTTTCATGATATTCTCATGGTTTTCTCCATACCAAGTTTGGAAATTGTTAATGTTTTGTTGGGATAAGGTGCCATTAACCTTGTAAATCCCAATATTGTATTTATTCCATTTATTATATTTAATTTGTAATTATCCATGAGGAGATGTACTAGTTTCACTGGCAGGGGTAATTTCGGAGTCATCAGAAGTTATTACAGAGTGATTTTTACTATTGGCAAATGTAAAAACTCATGGTAAATGAGGATAGGTGTGATCCCTTGAGGAATATACTATTTTTGGCATGTATGACAACTGTCATAATGTTTGGTGAGTGAAGCTATGACAGCTGCAAGTTGTCATAAGATTTTGAGATTCTATGACGCATATGACGGATATGTTGTATATTTGCTATATTTAGCCCAAGGTTCATATCTTGGAAAGATACTCTTTTGTGGAATCTATGATAGTTATGACGCATCATAAGATGCTGTAAGAGGCTAGATTTAGTCTTGGGCACCCAACCTTTGCATGGCTATTTTTGGACAAGTGGAAGGTGCTTGTAAGATGGCATTTAATATTTGTTTTTAGGGAATCTCATGAGAGAGAAGGTGAACGCCTAAGATGAGTTAGAAAATGTTTCTATAAGTATTTTCCATGTATTAGTTGCTATAATATAGATTTTAGGTACTCAGGTGCTGTCAGAATGCTGTCAAATTGAAGACTGGTGGAGAGAGTTGATGTGTTGTTGTATTGTAAATCATTTTCAGATTAATACAAACATTGGGCCTCTTTCCTGTGTGGATTTTTTTAACCTAAAGGGTTTTCTCCACATTAAACATTATGTTATGTGTTCATATTTCTGATTTTACATTTCTGTGAAGCATAGTTTTGTTTCTGTGTTACAGCAGGACCCCTCTTCGTTGGCAGTTGAAATTTTGAAGGCAGTTTTCAAATTCTCCATTCTTGTTCATACGGACTCCTTTTCCCACGAATTTTTTTTTGATTTTGGCTATTTTTTCGTGCTCTATGCACTAGTGCAGACGGTTTTTGATTTTGATGCAAATAGTTTTTAGAAATTGCAGATTCTCAGTCATGACATTGCACAGTTCTCGTTTTGGGAACTTCAGAGGATCATAACTTTCACATACAACCTTGTATTGAGGCGATTCTTTTTTTGAAAATGCATGATTTTTTGAGTAGATCGCATTGGTGCTGTTTATTTCTCTGAGTATTGTGTCGAAGTTGTATTTTCAGCATATGCTCTTCATGGGGGTTTTGTAATGCATTGAAATCAAGACCACTTAGTATTTCTTGCTAGTGGCAGTTGTAAACGCACTAATATAAAGTGCCAAATCATATTTTCTTTGGGGGGGTCCTTTGATTGAGTGAAAAGGGGGGGTTTTCTTGGTTGGGTTCTCTTCTTTTCAGCACTTCTTCTCTGCATTTCTTCATCATGGATCAAACAAATTTGCCCATCCTAACTCCATACAATTACTTTGAGTGGAAATCACGCATGACAATTCACTTAAGAAAAGCTGGATTAAATAGGATAACTACGGGACTTGAAACTGAACGTAACTAAAGATGAAGATAAGCCTAAGTGGTTTAACAAATGTGATGAGGCATATGGAACATTGTGTTTGTTTGTTTCTCCTGATTTGCTATTTCACATTGAGTCTTTGAGTACACCAAATGAAATATGGACAAAGCTAGAAACACTATTTGGCACACAAGATTCAATGAGGGGTCATATGTTGGAAAATGAACTAATTAGCTTAAGTCCAGGCAATTTCAACACAATCCAGGATTTCTTCACTAAATTGAAATCACTAAGGCTGCAATTAAAACAATGTGGAATTGAAAAGAAAGATGAACAACTGATTCTTGGTATTCTCTCTAAGCTAAGTTCAGAATATTCTGTATTTGTTTCTACCTTCTATGCTACTAAGGGCGCACATGGTACTCAATTCACCATGCAATCTTTAGATGATTTTGCTATCAATCTCACTCGGGAACAGGACAAGCTAATCCAAATGGGCACTCTTAAGTCCTCTAAGTCACATGCCTTGGCTACCAACCAAGGCACAAAAGAACAAAAAGGACAAAGTAGTAACAACAATAGTAAGGATAAGAAACAGAAGAATAGCAAGGAGAAGAAGGATCAAATAACGGTTGCTTCAAAAGCAACTAATGAGACCCAATATTCCAAGGACGACAAGCCTAAGAAAGAGAGGGTCCAATGTGCCTATTGTAAAAGACCCGGTCATGATGAACATAAATGTTTGAAGAAACAAATTGATTAGTTGACACACATTCTTGAAAAGAATAATATCAGTGTTCATGAGTCTATCAAATAGAGTTCCAATGAGGGGTCTAATAAGGCAAAAGAAAACAAGGGGAAAGGAAAGGGCAAGGCCCTTGTAGTAGTAGCATCTTCACCATCCACTTGGGTTCTTGATTCGGGTACTTCACACCACATGGCTTCATCTAAGGAAGAACTTGCATCCTTGGAGCCGTAGACTATGCCTTCTATTTTGATGGGTGATAACACTCCTGTTGAGGTGTGTGGGAGAGGGTCTGTTGATGTGGGGGATGGCACATTCCATGATGTTCTTTGTGTGTCCTCATTATCAACTAATCTCCTATCGGTATACCAGATCACTCACACAGGTTTAGGCAAGCGGGTTGAGTTCACTCCTGATTCAGTGGAGATTCGTGAGTTGCACAGTGGTTCTACAGTTGCAGTTGGGAGAGCAGATCATCAGTCATGGCTCTATCTATTTTCTCACTTTGTTCCTGATCCTCCTTCGACTATTTTGCTCACTCATTCTAATGATGTGAGTAGATTATGGCATGAGCAGTTTGGCCATCTTAACTTCTGCTACTTGCAATAGCTCAACCAGCAGAGCATGGTCACAGGGTTGCCTTCAGTTCAGTTTTCAGGTGGTGTTTGCCAAGGTTGCATTCTTGGTAAGCATCCTAAGGAAAAGTTTGACAAAGGTAAGGCATGGAGAGCTGCACAGATACTAGAGTTAGTTCACAGTGATTTGGCTGGTCCATTTCAGTATCCTTCTTTTAGCAGGGCTAGATATGTCCTTACATTCATTGATGACTTTTCTCGATATACTTGGGTATACTTTCTCAAATAGAAGTCTGGGGTATTTGATCACTTTTAGGACTTCAAGACTTTTATAGAAAAGCAATCTGGGAAAGCCATCAAAGTTTTGCGCACTGACAATGGTGGTGAGTATGTCAACCATCGGTTTGATAGGTTTTGCACTTTAGAGGGGATTGATTTGCAGCATTTAGTTCCATACAATCCTCAACAGAATGATGTAGCAGAACGGAAGAATAGGTCCTTGAAGCAAATGGTAAACTGCATGATTCACTCCAGATCTCTTGCACCACAGTATTGGGCAGAGGCCATTAACTGTGCTTGTTATATCCAGAACCGTGTTCCTCACCGAGCCTTGAAGGGAGTCACTCCTTTTGAATCTTGGAGCAGTCGGAAACCATCAGTTAAGCACTTTCAAGTTTTTGGTTCTCCTGCATGGGCCCACATTCCTATAGAGAAACACAATGCCTTGGATCCGCAGAGCAAACCTTGCATATTTGTAGGTTATCCTGATGGTGTGAAGGGTTATCAGTTGCTCCACCCTACTACACACGAGTTGTTCATTGAGAGGAGTGTTCAGTTTGAGGAGGGCTCTTTGAGCTCACTTTCTATCACTTCTCCAACTCCTTCTACTTTGACATTGGAGTCACCTGGGATACATGATAGATCTTCTGATGAGTCAGATTCACCTGAGCAGTCTTCTACCTCCACTTCCAATGCAGAGAGTGATTTAGAGGACTCACCTCCTTCATCTCCTAGTCATCATTCAGAGGTTGATGATTCTCCTCTAGATTCTCCATCTTCTGGTCCACTTTGGGCTAGATAGACCTTGCAGTCTGCAGGTGATTGGGTTGGGGATCTATCAGACACCAGGCAGACTCATTCATAGTTCCAGGATGCTCCACATGTCTTCATTGCTACTGCCTCAGATCCACAGTCTTTTCATGAGGCTTCTGGTATTCCTGAGTGGGATACAGCTATGTAGGAGGAGTATAGTTCCTTGATGAGGAACCACACTTGGGATCTTGTCCCTCTTCCTAAGGGAAGAAAACTTGTTCGATGTAAGTGGATCTATCAGACAAAATTTGCAGCAGATGGGTTAGTTGACAAGCATAAGGCTCGCTTGGTCACCAAAGGATTCTCCCAGGTTCCTGGGATTGACTACTCTGAGACATTTGCGCCAGTTGCCCGAATGAATTCCATCCGACTTGTTCTTGCCATTGCTACAGCTAATCATTGGAAAGTACACCAGATGGATGTGAAGAGTGCTTTTCTTCATGGTGACCTTCAGGATGAGATCTACATGGAGCAGCCATAGGGGTTCCTTTAGGATTCTTCACTTGTGTGCCATCTTCGAAAGTCTCTCTATGGCCTCAAACAGGCTCCTTGGGCCTGGTATGCCAATATGGACTCCTTCCTTCTATCAGTTGGGTTCACTCGGTGCCATTCTGATCCCAATGTCTACATTTTGCAGCAAGATGAGTCACTCCTATTTCTGGTTCTGTATGTTGATGACTTGCTGATCATAGGGAGTTCTTCATCCACCATTGGGGCTGTCAAAACTACCCTTCATGACAGGTTTTTGATGACTGACTTAGGCTTGTTGCATTACTTTCTCGAGATTGAGATCTACCAGTCTGCTTCTGGGATCACCATCAACCAGTCTAAGTATGGTCTAGATTTTCTCTCAAGGTTTCATATGGCTGACTGTAAGCCTGCTCTGACTCCCTTCCTTTCTAGAGTCAAACTTGAGGCTCAGTGTTCTTCTCCACTTATTGATGGCACTTTGTACTGACAGCTTGTTGGGAGTCTCATTTATCTGACTCATACAAGACTCGACATTTCATATGTTGTAGGCATGGTTTCTCGATTCATGCAGGAGCCTCATGAGCTGCACTGAAAAGCAGCCAAGCAGATCCTTCACTACATTCAGGGTTCTCACAGTTTTGGGATTCACTACGCAGCGGGTATTGAGCTTGACTTGGTGGGCTACACAGATTCAGATTGGGCAGGTGATTCTCAGGATTGCAAGTGTACTTCAGGTTACAGCTTCTCACTTGGTTCAGGTCCTATTTGTTGGTCGAGCAAGAAGCAGTCTGCTATTGCTCTATCTTCTACTGAGGCCGAGTATCGGGGGGCTGTGAATGCCGCCACTGAGGCCATTTGGCTTCAGAATCTTCTCACTGAGTTTGGTATCCAGATCAGATGGCCATCAGTCATATTTTGTGACAACCAGAGTGCCATTCAGATCTCACGGAATCTGATCCATCATCAGCAGACCAAACACATCGAGGTCCACATGCACTACATCCGGGAGCTCATCCATGGCCACATCATCAACCTTCGCTACTGTCTAACTTCCGAGCAGGTTGCTGATATCTTCACCAAACCCTTCACTGAGAGCAAGTTCCTTCATTTGTGAGCTTTGCTGGGGGTGTGGGATGCTTCATCTTCTGGGGGGGCTTCTTCCTCTCACTCGGAGTCCTGACTCTCTACTTTTGGGGGGTCTCTTCTCTCTCTCTTTGGGGGGAAATTTTATGTACATGGGTACCTCATCAGGCTTGATTTGCCAGGACCCATTTCTACATCCACCTAAGCTTTGCTTATGGGGGGTGTTAGTGTAGGTTTTTATTTTCCTAGAGGGTTATTTATTTTTTCCCTATATTCCTAGGTTTTTCCTACACTTCTATTAATCTCGCTTAGGTTAATAAAGCATGTCTTATTAGGTGAGTGGTTGCGAGGTGTCACCTTCCTACATGTGAGCATCCATTAGCTATCTTGGGAAGATACTTTGCTATCTTTAGTCCGATAGATGGTTTCTCCTCATTAGTCGGTGTTGCCACCTCCTCTCTCTTCCTAGTCTATATAAGCATGCTACCTGGCTTGTATTTGGCATCTTTTGCTTTTGCATCCTCTTAATGCTATTTTACTTCTAGCATTTGCATTACTCTCTTGGAGACTAACTCTGTGTTGCTATTTTGATTTTGTATCATTTGCATTCATAGTTTAGATATCTATTCTTCGCACTAGTTTTTTGGGTTAATAATCTTTTCAGATTCTAACAAGCTTGATTCAGTAGATGTTGAAGTTAGTGAGGAAGATAAATGTATCTTACTTCTTTGTTCTTTACCTAAGTCTTGGGAGAATGTTATCCTTGCTATCACTGCTAACCTCATAGATCTGAAGTTGGATGCTCTTGTTTCAGTGCTACTGTCACAGGAATTGAGGAAGAAGAGTTCAGATAGTTTAGGGGATGCTCTCAATGTCAGGGGAAGGTCTAAGGAAAGGGGACCTAAAGGAGATCAGAAAGGGGCTAAGGACAAGTCCAAGGGCCAGTCTAAGAATCCTTGTAAAAAGAACAGAGTTAAGTGTTGGAATTGTGGTAAAAGAGGACATGTGAAGGAGTGCAGAAACCCCAAGAAACAATGGGAGAGTGCTTCAGATAAGTCCTTGAATGTAGGTGAAGAAGTTTTACTTTCTTCATGTAATCTTGTTTCTAATGATAATTGGTTGGTTGACTCAGGATGCTCGTTTCATATGACTCTGCATAAGGAATGGTTCTCCTCATATGAAGAATATGATGGAGGTAATATCTACCTTGGTGATAACTCTACATATCCGATTATCAGGAAAGGAAAGCTATTGTTGTGTTTCAGTGATGGGAGGATTAAAACCCTTCCTGGTGTTTTGCATGTTCCTGGATTAGCTAGAAATTTGATTTTAGTTTCAAAGTTGAATGATTTGGGAATGCATGTGACATTTGACAAGCATGGCTGCAGATTGGTGAGAGGGAACTTGGTGGTAGTGAAAGGGAAGAGATTCGGGAACTTGTTTAAGCTTGAAGCCACTACAGTTTGTAATGCCTCCTATGTATCTAAGGCCACTACCAAAAATACATGTATGTTGTGGCATCGTAGATAGGGCCACACAAGAAATAATGTATTAAAAACTATTAAGAATAAAAATTTGTTGGATGGTTTCTCCTATTCTGATGAGCACTTTTATTTCTGTGACCATTATGTGTTTGGTAAACAAAATAGAAAATCACTTCCTTCAGAAAGCAATAGAGCAAAAGAGAAGTTAAAAATTAATCATACAGATGTGTTTTGACCTGTGGATAATGAATCTATTAGAAAATCTCATTATTTTGTAACCTTCATTGATTATGTATCCAAATTTACATGGATTTATTTTATGAAGCATAAATCTGAAGTTTTCACTAAGTTTAAAGAATTCAAAGTCTTAGTAGAGAACTAGTCAGGTTTAAAGATAAAAATATTAAGATCTGAAAATGAAAGGAAATATTGCTCTAAGGAATTTGATGAGTTTTGCTAGCATGCAGGTATAATTAGGCAAAAGACAACTCCATATACACCACAGCAGAATGGTGTTGTAGAAAGGATGAACCAAACAATTATGGAAAGGGCCAAAAGTATGCTTAGTGATGCACAGTTGGATAAATGCTTTTGGACAGAGGCTGTGTGTACTGCTTGCTACTTGATAAACATATCTCCTTGTAAGGGTCTTGATTTGACACCTTATGAAGTCTGGATAGATAAGAAACCTTCTGTTTCACATTTAAGGGTTTTTGGCTGTGAGGCTTTTGTTCATGTGCCTAAGGAAAAATGATCTAAGTTGGATCTAAAGGCTGAAAAGTGTACATTCATTAGATATGGTGACAATTTCAAAGGTTATAAGCTTTGGAATCCACTAACCCGCAAGATTATCTTTTCTAGAGATGTTATTTTTAGGGAACTTAGAGCTATTTCTGAACCTGAGCAGCTAAAAGAAAAAGATGAAAAGGTAAAGAAGGTGTGCTTTGATTTAGAGCAGAAAGATGCACCTTAGGAAGAACATAATGATGGACTAGGGGGTGAAGAAGAAGAAGAAGAAAATTTGAGTAGTTCTGATGAAGATGAGTCTGCTGTTACAGAAGAAGTTGTTGCAGATGATCATATAAAAGAATGAGTAGAGCCTCTTACTCCACCCTTGAGGAGATCTACAAGACAACAGAATCTAGTTGACAGGTATCGCCCACCAGATTTCCATTGTGTATATGCTTTATTGAGTACTAACGATGAACCTAGATCCTACAGGGAATCTATTTTTGCATATGATAGTGAGTCTTGGAAGCTAGCCATGCAGAAGGAGATGATGGCTTTAGACTCTTGTAACACCTGGGATCTTGTTCATTTGCCCAAAGGAAGAAAGGCCATAGGTTGTAAGTGGGTCTTCAAGAAGAAGTTTGAAGCAGACGAGTCATTGGAGAAGTACAAGGCTAGATTGGTAGCCAAGGGGTACTCCCAGAGAGAGGGAGTTGATTTTGGTGAGATATTTTCTCCTGTTGCTAAATTGACTTCTATTAGATTTCTCTTATCTATTGCTACAACTTATGATTGGGAGATTGAGCAAATGGATGTTAAGACTGCATTCTTGCATGGAGATCTTGTAGAAGAAATTTATATGCAATAGCCTACAAGTTTTGAGGTAAAAGGAAAAGAACATTGGGTTTGTAGGTTAAAGAGGTCTCTTTATGGTCTATAATAGTCCCCCATAATGTGGTATCAAAAGTTTGATTCATTTGTTTTAAAATTGGGTTTTGTTAGAAGTGAGGAGAATCATTGTGTTTACATTCATTGTGTTGATGATTCTATACTGGTTATTGCTTTGTATGTTGATGACATGTTGTTTTTCAGAAATACTAAGGATATGGTCAGTGAGCTTAAAGCCCAACTTTTAGGTGCATTTGAGATGAAGGATCTTGGTGTTGCAAGGTATATTCTAGGAATGGAGATCCGGAGGGATAGAGTTAACAAAAAGCTTTGGTTGTCACAAAGTAAGTATGTGAATACTATTGTGCAAAGGTTTAGTTTGCAGGATTGTAACCCAGTTAGAGTTCCTTTACCCATTGGTACTAAGCTTTCATTAGATATGTGTCCAAAGACTGAGCATGATCTTGAGGATATGTCTAATGTGCCATATGCTAGTGCTGTAGGGATTTCGATGTATGCAATGGTTTGCACTAGACCAGATATTGCCCAAGCAGTGGGAGTTTTGAGCAGATTTATGTCTAACCTTGGTAGACAACATTGGAACTATGCGAAGAGGGTGTTTAAATATCTTGCAGGTACTCCTGACTATCATTTGGTTTATTCTAGTATTGATAGTGTTGATAAATCTTTGGACATACAGGGTTTTGTTGATGCAGATTGGGTAGGTGACTTGGATAGTCGAAGGTCCACTAGTGGCTATGTGTTTACTTTGATTAGAGGTGCAGTGAGTTGGATGAGTAAGAGGCAGCCCACAGTTGCTTTGTCCACCACAGAAGAAGAGTATATGGCTGGTACTCATGTCTCTAAGGAGGTAGTTTGGTTGAGGAGACTATGTACATGTATTGGTTTTGGTTGCAAGATCATCAGATTGGTTGTGATAGCCAGAGTGCTATTTGTTTGGCCAAGAATCCCATGTATCATGCTTGAACTAAGCATTTTGATGTTTAGTATCACTTTGTTCGAGAGTTGGCTGAAAATGGAGAGATTGAGCTAAAGAAGATAGACATTCAGGAGAATGTTGCATATTCATTGACCAAGCCTGTGACCACAAAGAAGTTTGTATGGTGCAGAGAGGCCATGGGCCTTATTTCTAGTGCTTGATTATTTTCATTTGATTTCCTATGGGTTGATTTATAGTGTATAATGTCAAGTGGGAGAATGTTGGGATAATGTGCCATTAACCTTGTAAATCCCAATATTGTATTTATTCCATTTATTTTATGTAATTTGTCATTATCCATGAGGAGATGTACTAGTTTCACTGGCAGGGGTAATTTTGGAGTCACCGAAAGTTATTACGGAGTGACTTTTACTATTGGCAAATGTAAAAACTCATGGTAAATGAGGATAGGTGTGCTCCCTTGAGGAATATACTATTTTTGGCATGTATGACAACTGTCATAATGTTTGGTGAGTGAAGCTATGACAACTGCAAGTTGCCATAAGATTCTGAGATTCTATGACGCATATGACAGATATGTTAGTTGTATATTTTCTATATTTAGCCCAAGGTTCATATCTTGGAAAGATACTCTTTTGTGGAATCTATGATAGTTATGATGCATCATAAGATGCTGTAAGAGGCCAGATTTAGTCTTGGGTACCCAACCTTTGCATGGCTATTTTTGGACAAGTGGAAGGTGCTTGTAAGATGGCATTTAATATTTGTATGTTAGGGAATCTCATGAGAGAGAAGGTGAACGCCTAAGATGAGTTAGAAAATGTTTCTATAAGTATTTTCCATGTATTAGTTGCTATAATACAGATTTTAGGTACTCAGGTGCTGTCAGAATGCTGTCAAATTGAAGACTGGTGGAGAGAGTTGATGTGTTGTTGTATTGTAAATCATTTTCAGATTAATACAAACATTGGGCCTCTTTCCTGTGTGGATTTTTTTAACCTAAAGGATTTTCTCCACATTAAACATTATGTTATGTGTTCATATTTCTGATTTTACATTTCTGTGAAGCATAGTTTTGTTTTTGTGTTACAAACTCCATTAATAACACACAGATAAAGATTGCAGAAATTTATATTGAATCAGATTTCCATTGAAGTAGTTTTGCTTTCATTTCTAACATGTTTGTCAATCTTTTGAGCTTAATACATGTTTTATTCATGGTTTCTAATCAAGATAGTGAATAGTAGTTGTGTTGGCAAGAGACACTACTTCGCATGACAAGTGGTTTCATTGATGGCAACTAAGACTATTCCACTCATGTGCATAACATAATTTGTTCATACCGGAAGTCAGAATTAGAATTTATCTAAGTCCGGATAGCCTAAAACAGACCATGTGACAGGAACTGGTATCTTGGTCTAGATCTCTCTAGTGGTAAATTAGAGTATGCTACGGATCTGAAGAAGTCATAAGGATTGTCAGGGCAATCTAAATCAAAAATTTTAACCTCTGGTGATGATGGATTCAAAAGTTATTTGCATTTGATTATGGGGTTATAGTTTGACTGCAAACAACAGAAGAACAGGCCGACCTTGTAATTGATCTTGGTTCTGGATAAATGGAAGTTGTTAGTTGGATGATTTGTGATGATCAGTGATAGTGGCCGACATGATTGATGATTTGTTTTGGTCCACGTTTCAAGTTATGCATGGATTTAGTCGACAGAGCAAAGTCTTCAACAAAGTTCTAAGTGTTCTTGAATCTGATTGAAAAGTGATTGAATATCATGATGTGGATACATATAGCCGATCTATTTAAGTGATTTGTGTGTGTGTGATGCGACGATGGAATAAGTGTGAAAAGGGCAGAGATCTAAGGTTCAAATGTTAGCAGAACAGTAAATAGGGCAGAGTGAGGATGAAGTGTATCAAGTCAGTATTCTATGCTTAACCGGAACTGAATCCTTGCATTGGTAGATGCTAATTATTAGTTCAAACTCATTGTAATCTTCTTTCTATAGGTAGTGTGCCTCTTTTGAGCAGTGAGCTCTGGGCAGTGAGCTTGAATGCATGTGCATTCCCAATTGTAATACTTTTAACAGAGTATAATCTTTGTAGGTTAACCCCCACTGTAGTTTTTCCATTAACTAGGTTTCCATGTTAAAAATCATTGTGTCATGTGTATTTATTTGTTTTTGATCATGTGTTGAGGATTCATGATTTAAATGTTCTAATCAATTCTAAGTGATATTGTTGTAAATGATAAAGTTTTGGGACAACTGATTCACCCCCCCTCTCAGTTGTCTAGCCTAATTCTAACAATTGGTATCAGAGCAAGGTTCCTTAAAAGAAGCCTAACATCTTGAGGAAAGATCTTGGAAGGAGTTTCAATGGGTTCACTCAAAGATCAACTTCGGTTGGCCCTAGAAGATTTTAGTCAGTCCAAAGCAGAAGTATCTAATCTAACAGATGAGCTTAAAGATGTTGATGATACCGTTGAAATGTTAAAATATAAATTAAAGAAATCTATGGAAAATAGAAAGGAGCTACTTCTGCAGTTATCCAGTTTAACTGAAGAAAATGGCATGAATGAAGCCTTGGAAGAAAAGACAAAAGAGTGTGACAAGCTGTCAAAAGAAGTTGCTATTTTGAAAGTTGAGATGGAATCTGGGGCAATGAGGCTAACCAAAGAAATTGAGAAAAGAAACAAGACTGAGGAAGACTTGAATCAAACTCTAAAAGAAAGAACTGAAGAATGCTGTAGATTGGATAGAATAGCTGGCCATCTAGAGTTTGACCTACAAGAAAGCAAAGACAATGAAAGAGAACTTGAAAGGCAAATTGTCATTCTCAGAAATGACTTAGAAGTTGCAAATGAATACAAGGAGAAGTTCAAGATAAGCTTAGCTAAACTTGAAGCACTTCTTGAAGGATAGAAAAAGACTGATGATAAGCATGGTCTTGGATATGAGAAAGGTGAAAGCTCCAGATCTAGACAAAGAAATTTTCAATCAAGGAATGGGAGAAACAGACCTAGAAGACCTCCAGTAAGACAACCTAATGCTCAAAGATATCCATCATTCAATGGAAATTGTTTTAATTGCAATAAATTTGGTCATAGAGCTACTGAGTGCAAAAGTAGAGTAAATCAAAATGGTCCATCCTTCTTTGGTCAATGCTTCAAGTGTAAGAGGTATGGTCATAGATCAAATGAATGCAAAAGTATGATAATGAATAACTCTAGAGAAAATGGCAACTCTTTCAATGGTTACTGCTTTACTTGCAATGGATATGGACACATGGCTAATCAGTGCAGATCAAGAGGAAATCAAGTATATAAGAAAAGAAATGTTGTATGCTTTAATCGCAATAGATCTAGTCATATTGCAAGATTCTATAGAAGTAGGAATAATGAAAGAAGAGGTCCAGTAAATAGAAAACCAGATGGGTAGAGACAAGACAAAGGCAAAGGAAAAACTAATGTGAATGAGATCCATAATGAAATGAACAAGACATGGGTTAAGAAAACAATTGTGAACAATAATAATGGGTCCACACCGGAATTCGGTGCTGACAATTCCTCTAGGAATTGAATTTGGAGCTCTGGTTCAGGGGGAGCTGCATTGAAAATCAAATTCCCCCAGCCAGTAAGTGGGTGCCTGGGTCTGGCACAATGAGAGAAGATATTTTGAATTGTTTCAAAACATTGGGAAGAATTTTTGGAAGAAAAGATGTTGATATGGAAATTTGTGGAGTGACTCATGAAGAACTGTTCAAGAAACTGAGTAACCAGATGAAGTTAGGGTAGATCATTTATTACAAAGACAAATTAGGTCTTGCCGAGCATAAAAGGGTCACTCATTCTTCATTCGAATCACTTTGCATTAGAAGAAAGCAAAAAGAAAGGAAGTGAACAAGTTTTTAGATGAGTATATTCAAGAGTTGAAGTGCGAAGAGGATTTCCAACCAAACCCCTAACCTGTAGAACAAGGTACTTCTGTTTTCTGTGAAATCTCTTGAAATTTCAATCTTTGCAAATGGCTACACCTCTAGTTGTTGATGTAACTAAAAGGCCCCGACCAATATTTAAGAAGTACCCATACAAGTCAGTTGAAGTTGAACTGTTAGGTGCATTTTCTAGTGTCCCATATGGCGTACTACATGTTGAGGATATTAGGGCATACATCCATTGTAGCATTGATGAATTTGGAAACCTAAAACTCTTAGATATGTTTAACAACTACCTAATGTTGGCAAGAGACACTGTGTGGCTTCATCATTGTTGTCATTGATGGCAACAAAGTTTATCCCACACATCCGCAGCACATAATAGGTCCTTACCGGAAGTCAGATTGAAGAGTGTTTTGGTCCGGTGAACAAGAACAGAACATGCATCAAGGTCTAATAATCAGGTCCGGATCTCTCAAAGGAAGTATCTCAGCAAAGTGTGGAGTTAGGGAAGTCAAGAGGAGTACCATGACTGCTACATTCTAGAGATTGAGCCTCCGGTGATGAAAGAGTGAAAATATATGAGCACCTAAGTGTTGGGAAGAGTAGTCTGAGGAAGAACTGGCTGATAGAGCATCGGACCTTAATCTGGATGAGGAATTGATGGAGATCAAGCTTCTTGAGGGATCATTCATGGTTGGCCGACATGATTGATGACTTCTACAACTATCTCTTTGATATGCATCACTTAGTAAGCAAGGATTTAGCCGACTGATCAGAGTTTGAGAAAATCTTGAGTATTCCGGATGCTGACTAGAAAGATGTTGAAATCCTTGGTGTGGATATATATACCAGATGGATTTTGATGTGAAGGTGCGCATTGTGTGAAATAGTGTGTGAAGAAAAGCAGAGAGCAGTGTGGAAGCAGCTATACAAATCTGGTATGTGACAGAACAACAGCACTAAGCAGAGGAAGAATGAAGTGTAACAGATCAATATATTGAGCCTAATCGAAACTGAACCTCAACATATGTGGATGCCCCTGATCAGTTCAAATACCTGGTTACTTTCTATATACCTTGTAGACAGTGAGTCTCTTGTAGGTAGTGGGCCTCTTGTGAGCAGTGTGCTTAGGCAGTGAGCCCTAATTGGCAAGTGCCATTTTGTACTTCTTATTCTTTTAACAGAGAATACAATCTTGGGTTAGTCACCCCATGGTTTTTCCCTTAATAGGGTTTTCCATGTCAAAATCATTGTGTTATGTGTATTGATTTTATTTCTTCTCTCATGGTTATGCATGCTTATAGTTTTCATGTTGCACTAATTGTTAAAGAAGAATAGAAAGTTAAATTATTTAAGATAACTGATTCACCCCCCTCTTAGTTATCTACCTTGTTTCCAACAATTGGTATCAGAGATAAGTTCCTCCCAATAGAGCCTAACAGCTTGAGGAAAATCTGGGAATCTCAATGGATATGTATGGTCTGAGGGAACAACTTCAGTCTGCCTTAGATGATCTTGAGCAATCTCACTCTAAAGTCAATAACTTGAGGGAGAGACTCAAACAAGCTGATGATTTTATAAATGAACTAAAAGAGAAACTGAGTATCTCTATGAAAAAGATCAAGGAACTACTTCAACAAATAGCAAGTCAAAGTGAAGCCAATGATACTCATGAAGATCTAAATGAGAAGAACAAGTTCTGTGAAAAGCTATCAAAAGAGGTCATTATGGTAAGACATGAAATGGAATCAGGGGTTATGAAATTCACCCAAGAAATTGAAGAGAAGAGAAAAATTGAAGATAATCTAAATCAATCTCTCAAGGAGAAGTCAGAAGACTATCACAAAATGGATAGAATAATCAAGCATCTGGAATCTAATCTTGAAGAAGCTAGAGATAATGAAGAACAACTTGAGAATCAGATTGACACTCTTAAAAGGGATCTTCGAAACAACAAATGAATACAAAGAGAAATTCAAGATAAGCTCTGTTCAACTTGAAGTTCTTCTTGAAAGCCAAAAGAGGGTAGATGACAAGCAAGGCTTGGGGTATGAGAAAGGTGAAAGCTCCAGATCTGGTTAGAAGAACTCTGGATTAGCAAATCCAAGGAACAAGCCTAGAAGACCTCCGGTAAGACAACCAAATGCTCAAAGATATCCATCCTTCAATGGATACTGCCACAATTGCAATAACTTTGGTCATAAAGCAAATCAGTACAGAAGAAGAATGAATCAAACCAATTCATCCTTCTCCGGACAATGTTTTAACTGCAAAAGGTATGGTCACAAATCTCATGAATGTAGAAATATGCAAATAAACAAGTCATTCAATGGTAGATGCTTTGCATGCAATAGAATGGGACATATGGCTAATCAATGTAGATCTAGAGGATATCAGTCAAATATGCAAAGAAATATTGTTTTCTACAATTGCAATAGATCCTGTCATATTACCAAATTCTGCAGAAGTAAGAATCAGGACAAAAAGCGTCTGGCACATCATAATCAAAATCAAGACAAAGGAAAAAGAAAAATTAATGTGGATGAAATTCAAAGGGAGATGAACAAGATTTGGGTGAAGAGAAGTACATAAAATGTTGGGGATGGATCCACACTAGAATTTGGTGCTGATATTCCTTTCGAAAACTAAACAGATGAGCTCTAGTTCAGGGGAAGTCACAAAAAAAATAATTTCCCCTAGCTAGTCAATTGGTGCTTAAAATTGGCACATGGAGTGTTGCGGATTGAAGAGTTCTTAAAGAGCTATATTAATAACCCTTGGTAAAAATATAAAAGATCCGCAAGAAGTTTTGAAGAGGTTAATCATCCAAGATTGATCCAGTTTAACAGTCATCCGGTAAGAGCAGGATTTTCACAGTTAGATCTGGTATGATTAAAAAATTAAGGTATCTTGATCTGAGAATAAATGGAATTATTGGAAAAAGGTAGATAGATTGTCAATAATAACCGAGAATAACTCTAAGTGCATCTCAGTGATTCGAAAAGATCTCTCGGGACAAGGAGAACAAGGCAACCGAAATAACTTAAGTTTTATGCTTTTATTGTAAAATGGAATTAGGGTTTGCACAAAAATAAAAGGGTTCTTTTGTTCATCATTTGCACATTTGCATTTGAGAAGAAGGAAGAAAGAGCTCTGCAACAAGATTGCTTCAACTCTCTCAAGGATCAACCGCAGAATTTGATTCAACCAACGATCTTTTCGGCTCTTATCATGAACCCTAGAAGCTTAAAAGGTATTTTTCGCTCTTGAATATCTCTCTCTGAATCCTTTGAAAGATGGCTACTCCAAATGTTGTTAAAATCACTGATAGACCACACCCTAAGTTCAAGAAACATCCTTACAATTCCCTAGAAGTTGATCCCCTAGGTGCATTCTCTAGCATTCTGCATGGGGTTCTACATGTAGAAGATGTTAGGGTATACATTCACGCCAACATTGAGGAATTTGGGGAATCCAAACTGATGGATATCTATCACAAGCAATTAGTAGATGAAACATTTGAACTTAAACCTCAATACAAGGCCATCCGAGATAAGCATTTTGGACAGTACATCCATTTCCCATGTTTTGCAGAAGATGAATGGGTTAGGTATGTTCTAAGCAGAATGCATGACAACTTCATGTGGTTGATGAGGCCATTTAAGATCACAAAAGATGCCATTAGGGCGGTAACCGGATTCTACCCATTTGATGGGTTGCCTGCTCTCAAATAAGTCAAAAACCAAACTATAAGTGAGGCTACCGGATCAAAATTTGATAAGAGGGCAATGACAATAGAAGACATCATAGATCCGGATATCAAATTTGCCTCTATGATAATTGGTTACAAAATCTATCATTCCAGCAGGGAAAATTTAGTATTCAGAACTGCTATATATACTGCATATGAAATGCTAAGGAAAAATGCTGACTATGATCTTTGTGAGCTTCTCTTAAACCAACTGTTAGAGAATTTGCAAAAAATAAAGAAGGATAAAAATAATTCATTTAAATACGGTGGCTTGATATTGTGTCTATTCTTTTACCCTATGAATGAGCTACCTGGATCCAGTGGTTGGGTATGGCAAAATGACAGACTAGTTGCTATACAAATCAGAGATTATATGTATGGGCTTGGTGATGCCAAGGCACAAAGTACAGCACTCTGGGGTTACTTCAAAAACTTCCAAGGCATGATGTAGGCAAGAGAAAGAATCCCCCAATCTCTAGTTGAAAAATATAAAGATATAGTGTGTTTTATGGTAGATACTGATCAATGCCTAATGGAGGCAGTAGAGCGCAGAATAGTCTAAATTATGCCAATGGGCTATGAGGTGGATGAGAAAATTCTGGAACTACATGTCCAACACCTACTAAGTCAATCTAAGGACATTGAGGCTGAAAGGTTTGGCACCTTTCAAGAATTGAGTGTGAAAATTCATGTTGAACTAAGGCAACCTGAAATAAAGAGAAAAGTCAGGAAGGAAGTAGAGGAAATTGCCAAGAAATATGGCATATCTAAGGAGGCAGTTGATGCCAATAGAGAGAAGGTAGAAAGAGCAGAAAAGGAGAGACAAGAAGCAGAAAAAGAAAGTGTTCCAGTGCAAGCCCCCTCCCGGACTAGATCCTCAAAGAGCTCTGCACTTGCCACCTCTAAGAGCTCAAAAGCCTCAAAACTGGAAGCAAAGAGATCCAGAAAAAGAGAGAAGAGAATAAAGAGAAAGGCTACAAGGTCATACACAAGCCACAAGGATGATGAAGAGACAGAGACAGATGAGGAGGTCAAGAAAATGAAAAAGAAAAAGTAAACATCTGTGGAATTCTCTACTGGCAAGAACAAAGAAGAAGAAGTAGAAGAATCTGTTGAAAGGCCTACTCTCTCCATTGATGATGTCATCAAGGCGTTCACTATGGATGGAAATCTCCAACCAATGACAGAATTCTATGATGAATGTAGTGAAGCTGACCAAAAGATCTTGCAAGATGCTATAGCCAGGTATCTAAACATCTATAATAAAGCATTCATTAAAATCATATCTCTAATTCCCAAAAGCCTAGAGAAGGAACTTGAAATGAGAAAGAACAATGCTAAGGAAAAGGATATGGAGATCCGGGAACATATAACTATTTAGCTCTATCCTTCCATCACTCCTAAACAAATGAACATGATCTTTAAGGATTGCAAGGATGAGTTCTGGAGCAAAGCCAGAATGAACAAGCTTATGCTCAGAAAGACTGATCAGGTGGCAAAAGAGACTGAAGACATCCTCCAGAATGCATATAAAAGATTCAATCTTCCTATTATAGAGGACATAAGTGATGAACCTTCTGATGTCAAAGGATTAAGTGCATCAAAGAAGAATCCACTGAGAAAACTGCAGAAGAGTCAAAGGAGACAGGTGAGGAGAAGACTAAGGACCTGGATGCCTCTGTTCCGAAAGAGGAAGTCCATAAAGGAGTAAATATCTCTCTTCCAGATCCCCCAACAGACTCTAGAACTGAAGGAGAAGAAAGACAAGAGGAGAAAGCAAGTCAAGAAGAAGGGAAAAAGGGAAGAAAAGAAGATCAAACAGAGAAGACCTCAGGTGACAGTCCTGAGGCTGTAGAAGGAAAGAAGACTCTGTCTCTGACAAGAGACACTACAGAACTAGTTAAAGATTTCCTGACCAAGGAAATAATGGAATTAGATGAACTGGAGCTGTTTCAAGGACCACTCAATTTTGACTCTCTCTCTCCAGTCCAGACAATGAAGGTTGCATCTTTTGCTCAAGCTAAAGCAAAAGAAAAGCTTCTGAAGTCTCACATGGAAGACTGTGAGCTAATAGAGATTACATCCGGTATGCTAGAGAAAATCATGCCATCCTTTCAAAAGGATCCTACAGCCTTCTCATCTGGTAATCTAAAATCTCTTGTTAATTTTGTTAACACACATTTTGATTCTTTGGAGAAATCCATGGAAGAGAAAGTCCGGAAAGAGTTTTTGGGTAAGAGATTCTCTGAAGTATAGGGGCTAATAACAAATGATAGGAGAAATTTGGATATTGGGATAAAGAGCTTAGAAAATGCTCTTAAAGATGGTGGAGATTTATACAAAATTTGTCTATCTTGGTCCACCGTGATAGCAGACATTGCCAAGAAGATGGAAGAACAAGAGAGCAAACTGTCAAGTTTATCTCAAAATTTTGATCCTCTCACCTCTTCCATAATGAATCAAGAGTGTCAGATTATTTCCACTATAAATGAAATAAAGAGGCTTGAAAAGGAGAAGAAGAATAGAATAAGTAGGCTAAGTGAACTAAGAAGGATAATTATCCCCAAGTTAGAGGCATTGCATGAGACCCTAACTAATGCCCAGACCATAGTCTGGACTAGTGATCCGGCAGCCTTAAAGAGGGTAGAAGATTTTGCATTTTTACTAAGTGGTCACATCTCAATTTTAGATAGGATGAAGTAGAGTTGGGCAATAGAATTTGTCCAGTTGAAAACAACTTTTGTAGATATACTTAAGTATATGTAAGTATAATTTGTATATATACTAATGCGGCTATGTATAGGTTAAATTTTACAAATTTTGGTGTGCGACTTCCACCCTTTGCCATTAATGTCAAAGGGGGAGTGAAGAGCAATGAAAAATGTGGAATCTAGCTAAGGAGGAGCTCTGGAAAAATGTACATAAGGACAGAGCATCAGCCAAGGGGGAGTATGCTATGACACTTAGTCATTTTTCACTAAGTGTTGCCATCAATGCCAAAGGGGGAGATTGTTGGCAAGAGACACTATGTGGCTTCATCATTGTTGTCATTGATGGCAACAAAGTTTATCCCACACATCTACAGCACATAATAGGTCCTTACCAGAAGTCAGATTGAAGAGTGTTTTGGTCCAGTGAACAAGAATAGAACATGCAGAAAGGTCTGACAATTAGGTCTGGATCTCTCAGAGGAAGTATCTCAACAAAGTACGGACTTGGGGAAGTCAAGAGGAGTACCATGACTACTACATTCCAGAGATTGAGCCTCTGGTGATGAAAGAGTGAAAATATATGAGCACCTAAGTGTTGGGCAGAGTAGACTGAAGAAGAACTAATCGGCAGAGCATCAGACCTTAATCCGGATGAGGAATTGATGGAGATCAAGCTTCTTGAGGGATCATTCATGGTTGGCCGACATGATTGATGACTTCTACAACTATCTCTTTGATACATATCACTTAGTAACCAAGGATTTAGCTGACTGATCAGAGTTTGAGAAAATCTTGAGTATTCCGGATGCCGACTAGAAAGATGTTGAAATCCTTGGTGCGGATATATATACCAGATGGATTTTGATGTGAAGGTGCACGTTGTGTGAAATAGTGTGCAAAGAAAAGTAGAGAGCAATGTGGAAGCAGCTATACAAATCTGGTATGTGACAGAATAGCAACACTAAGCAGAGGAAAAATGAAGTGTAGCAGATCAGTATATTGAGCCTAACCGCAACTGAAGCTCAACATATGTGGATGCCCCTGATCATTTCAAATACCTGGTTACTTTCTATATACCTTGTAGACAGTGAGTCTCTTGTAGGCAGTGGGCCTCTTGTGAGCAGTGTGCTCGGGCAGTGAGCCCTAATTGGCAAGTGCCATTTTGTACTTATTCTTTTAACAGAGAATACAATCTTGGGTTAGTCACCTCGTGGTTTTTCCCTTAACAGGGTTTTCCACGTCAAAACCTTTGTGTTATGTGTATTGATTTTATTTCTACTCTCATGGTTATGCATGCTTATAGTTTTAATGTTGCACTAATTGTTAAAGAAGAATAGAAAGTTAAATTATTTAAGATAACTGATTCACCCCCCCTCTCAGTTATCTACCTTGTTTCCAACACCTAAGGGATGATAGCTATAAATTGAAACAAGAATACAAAGCCCTAGAAAGCAAACATTTTCTGCAAGTCATTAAATTTTTGACATTTGATGAGAATGAGTGGGTTCGATATATCTTGAGATGAATACACGATGAGTTCATATGGCTATTGAAACCATTCAAGATTACAAAGGATGTTATCAAGATTGTAATTGGGTTAAATTCAACTGGTAAATTACCCATGTTGAAAGCCGTGAAAAACCAAACTGTTACTGATGCAGCTGGTGCAAAGTTTGACAAGAGAGCAATGACCATTAATGACATTATAGAACCAAATGTCAAGTTTGCTCCATGGTGATTGGCTACAAGGTCTACAACTCCAGCAGGAAAAATTCTATCTCTGGAACTATATGCAGCCTATCAAATGTTGAAGGAGAATGTTGATTATGACCTATGTGAACTGCTACAAAATCAGTTGATTAAAAATCTGAGAAAAATAAAGAAAGATAAGAAAAATACCTTCAAGTATAGTTCCTTGATTATATGTTTATTCTTCTATTTTATGATTGAATTGCCTGGAGTTCAAGGTGTGCACTGGACAAATGACAGGCCCGTTGTATGGCAAATAAAAGATCATCTACTCAGCCTTGGTGATTCCCAAGCTTAGAAGAAAGCCATTTGGGGTTACTTCAAAAACTTTCAAAGTATTATGCATGCAAGAGAGAGAATCCCTAAGTCAGTTGTGGAGAAATATGAGAATGAAATATGCTTTATGGTTGACACTGATCAGTGCCTGATGGAGGCTGTGGAACCCAGAACCATATGGATTATGCCAATGGGCTATGAGGTTGATGAGAAAGTTTTGGAAATGTATGCTCAACATCTCCTGAGGAAATCAAAAGACACATCTGTGGAAAGGTTTGGAACACACAAGGAGCTAAGTCTAAAATTGCATGTAGAGCTCAAATAGCCAAAGACCAAAAGGAAAGTACATAAGCAAGTTGAAAAGTATGCTGAGAGCACTGGACTAACCAAGGAAGTAGTGAAACAAAAAAGAGAAAGAATTGAAAAGGATGAAAAGGAAAGGTAGGACAAGAAACAAGAAGATGCTTTAGTGGAACCATCCTCCTCTTCAAGGACTACTAGAAGCTTTGCTGCTGCTTCTATTCCCTCTAAACCTGTAAAACTAGGAGACAAACCATCGAGTGAAGGAAGTAAGAGAAAGAAAACAAAGGCCACAAGAACGTATGTGGGCACAAAAGATGATGAAGAGACATAGACAAATGAAGAAGTTAAAGAGATGAGATCCAAGAAAGCCAAGACTTCAAAGGCTTCTGAGGACTAGCCTTTCAGAAGCAAAAAGGCAAGTAAAAAGCAAGAAACTGGTAAGGTTGCTATGATAGTTGATGAAATTGGAAAAACAATTAATGTTCATGGAAATCTAAGGCCTATCGAAGATTATTATGATAGTTTTGATCAAGAAAATAAGAAATTTTGGAAGATGCCACCATCATGTACTTGAATAAATTCAATAGAGCTCTACTGGAAATTTTACAAGAACTTCCTAAAAGTTTAAGGAAAATATTGGAGATGAGGAAGGAAGCAGCCAAGGCTAAAGATCTAGAACTTAGAGAACATGTCCTCTCCACTTTGTGTCTAGTAATGTCCAAAAAGGAAGTAGATAAAATACTCAATAAAGTAAAAGATGATTTCAAAAGCAAAGTAAGGATGAACAAGCTAATGCTTGGGGAAACTGAGGAAATTGCAAAAGAAACAGAAGAAATTTTGAGGAAGGCCATGGATAAAGATAAATATTATGTTGTCTCTAAGGAACAAGTTGAGGAAGGTTATCCTAGTGTTCCAGAACTAGAAACCTCAAAAGAAGAAGCTGGAAAAGGAAATGATTACCAAGATGATACTCTAGATCCTCTAGAGCAAACCTATGAGGAGATAGATGCTGGGATTGATTCATCAAGTCTGGATGTTGAAAAATTAAACATTAGTGAGCAACAAACTGAAGTTGATGACTCCTCTATTTTGAAAGAGGAGCAAATACACAAAGAAGACATAGAGATGGTGGATAAAATTGTTGATGCAGGAAATACTCTAACTCCTCCTGATCAATCTGGAAAAGAAGATAGTGTTGAGATTACTGCTGCTACACAAAATCCTTCAGAACAGATTACAGATGGCACAGAGAAAGGTAAAGTGGAGGAAGAGAAAAAAGAAGGTAAGGAAGATAAAACAAAAGAAGATGGTGCAAATGTTGATGCATCTAAACAAATTAGTCCTGATACTAACACTGACAAATCTCAAGGAAAGGAAGGTGGTTCAGGAATTGTGGCAAGAGACACTGCAGATGCAGTAAAAATCTCTTGGGTAAAGAAATGTTTGAGTTTGATGAACCAGAGTTGTTTCAAGGACCGATCAATCTAGATGCTCTCTCTCTGGTTCAAGTAATGAAGATAACATCCTTCACACAAGCCAAGGCAAGAGAAAAGATGTTGAGATCTCACATTGAGGATAGTGAGCTGCTAGGCCTTCCAACTAGAGTATTGGAGAAGATAATGCCAACCTTCTAGAAGAATCCTTCTGACTCTCCTTTTGGAAATCTCAAGCATCTTGTAGGTTCTGTTAGTACACATTTTGAGTCTTTTGAGAAGTCTACAGAGACTAAAGTCAGAAATAAATTTTTGGATAAGAAATTTAGTGAAATAAAGAGCCTAATAAGGAATGATAGGATGACACTTGGTATCAATATAAAGAGTATTCAAAATACTCTAAGTGATGGAGGTGATATATACAAATTTTTTCTATCTTGGCCCAAAGTCAGTAAGGATATTGAGAAGAAGATAAAGGAGCAAGAACAAAAATTGTCAAATCTATCTCAAAATTTTGATCCTCTAACAGTTTCTCCTACAAGTCAGGAATGTCAAGTAATTAGCTTGATCGATGAAATAAAGAAGCTTGTTAAAGAAAAAGGCAATATTGTGAAGAGAATGTGTGAGTTCCGGGGATTGATTGGCCCCAAGTTAGAAACAATGTTTAATGCATTATCAGAAGCTCAAATTGCAGTTCAGACAAGTGATCCTCCAGATCTGACAAAGGCAGAAGCATATGCTTTTCTTCTGAGTGGACACATGTTAGTTTTGGATGGCATGAAAAGAAGTTGGGCCTCTGAACTTGAGCAATTAAAAAGTAGTTTTGTAGATATTCTCAAGTTCATGTAAATATAACTTATTGATTGGTTGTACATATGCGACACTGTATACATAATTTTTGAGAATTTTGGCTTGCGGAGCCATCCTTTTTCCATTGATGTCAAAGCGTAAGTGAAGAACAGTGAAAAATGAGGAATCTAGCAAAGGGGGAGCTCTGGAATTAGTGGAGATCATATGCATATAGAGTAAGGGGGAGTAACACTTAGTCATTTTTTCACTAAGTGTTGCCATCAATGCCAAAGGGGGAGATTGTTGGAAAGAGACACTGCTTCACATGATAGGTGTTGTCATTGATGGCAACTAAGACTATTCCACTCATCTTCATAGCATAATTTGTTCATACCAGAAGTTAGAATAAGAATTTATCTAAGTTTGGATATCCTAAAATAGAGTATGTGACAGGGTCTGGTAGCTTGGTCCGGATCTCTCCGGTGGTAAATCAGAGTATGTTGAGGATCTGAAGAAGTCATAAGGATTGTCAGGGCAATCTAAATCCATAATTTTAACCTCTAGTGATGAAGGATTCAAAAGTTATTTGCGTCTGAGTATGGGGTTATAGTTTGACAGTGTAGACAGTAGAAGAACATGCTGACCTTGTAATTGATCTTGGTTTCAGATAAATGGAAGTTGTCAGTTGGAAAATTTGTGATGATTAGTGATAGTGACCGACATGATTGATGATTTGTTTTGGTCCGTGTTTCAAGTTATGCATGGATTTAGCCGACAGAGTAGAGTCTTCAACAAAGTTCTAAGTGTTCTTGAAGCTGACTAAAAAGTGATTGAATATCATGATGTAGATATATATAGCCGATGGATTTAAGTGATTTGTGTGTGTGTGTGTGTGTGTGATGCGATGATGGAATAAGTGCGAAAAGGGTAGAGATCTAAGGTTCAAATGTTAGCAGAATAGTAAACAGGGCAGAGTGAGGATGAAGTGTATCAAGTCAGTATTCTATGCTTAACCAGAACTGAATCCTTGCATTGGTAGATGCTAATTATTAGTTCAAACTCATTGTAATCTTCTTTCTATAGGCAGTGAGCCCGAATGCATGTGCATTCCCAATTGTAATACTTTTAATAGAGTATAATCTTTGTAGGTTAACCCCCACCGTGGTTTTTCCATTAACCGGGTTTCCATGTTAAAAATCATTGTGTCATGTGTATTTATTTGTTTCTGATCATGTGTTGAGGATTCATGATTTAAATGTTTTAATCAATTCTAAGTGATATTGTTGCAAATGATAAAGTTTTGGGACAACTGATTCACCCCCCCTCTCAGTTGTCTAGCCTAATTCTAACAAGTTGTTGAGATTCATTGAACTTGTCATCTTACAAAGTTTGTTTCATGGTTTCTAAACACCAAGTTGAGTTGTTCTTTCCTTTTCATCTGAAGATTCATGGATATTTGATGAGTTTGCAAAGTGGTCATACCACTGGTGGTTTTTTGATTGCAAAGTGCTTTGTGTGGTTAGCCTAAACACGCATTGTTATGTCAGAAAATGTCTCCCTAGGACTTTTCCCTCTTAAGGTTTAGCTCTTGGGTCCTTTAGAATGCATTATAAGCATCTTACATGATAATCCTGAATCTTGATGAGGAAACCCCTAAGCGTTATGGAAAATAGGACCTAGGGGTGCTATTTAAATAGATCCTAACCTAAATTAGGAGGGTGGACTTTGGTGCTAGTGCCTTAGTCCTGCCCCATTTTAGGTCAGCCCCAAATTTTTATGTCAGTTTTATGACCGTTAATTAGGTCCTAGGCTGACATCTTAAGTTTGAATTATGAAATTCTTAGCGGGAATGTGTGTTGTTACATATATAAGCATGTTTAGTGTTTCATTTGCAAACTAGAATATGATTGTGAAATTTTGGTAAACTTATGATTTTAGAGCATTCAAGATATTCATTGTTGCAAAGTAGAGCATTGTTATTGTGTTTGTGGTTGCAGATTTAGCTTCATCTTCTCATGTGTTGAAGAGCCTTCATCTATGTGACATCTACACCTCCAAGGTGATATCTATTTATGTTTGAATCATTTATAAATTTGTTTTTGCCTCTATCCCAATATGCACTCTTTATCTGACAACAGTGTTTGAAATACTTGAATGTCTCTTCGAGGATTGACTGAGGCAAACCTCTAAACACCACAACTCCCAACCACTCTCCTTGTGATTGCAGGTTATAGGTGTCGCATCTTGACGGAGTGGAGTTGGAGGGAACAGGAAGACAACATGCAAATTCTATATCCCTGAAGAAAAGGACTACTTGGACTCAGACGCCAATGCCAGTGTCCTCCAAGGTTGAAAACATAGAAATCATTTGGATAGTGACAATCAGCAATTGAAGAGCTTTCGACATCCTGAGAATCACCCTGCCTTGGACTTGGGCTCAAGTGCCAGTGTCCTCTATATCTCACGAGACAGAAATTGAAATTACAGTGATCATCAGTGTCAAAAGGAGATCAGGATTCCACAAAGAAAATACCACATTGGACTTGGGTGCTAATGCTAGTGTCCCTAAGCATTCCACATCTGAAACTTAAAAAAATGGTCAGTTGTTAATCTCTGCCTACTACCTTAGTCTGCAAGCATTTGTCGTAATTCATCATTTTACTTACTATTTTGCATAATTAGGGTTTTAAAGGTAGTTGAGCATTAAATTGATACATTAATTGATAAACTCTAAGTTTCCACATCATTCCAAGTGATAGCCTAACTTGTAGGTGAATCCTCTTGCAAAAGTGTGATTCAACTCAGTTGATATGTCCTTGAATGTTTGTTCAGAAAGGAGGATTTAACCCTTGTATTCATTATCCCCCTTTTTTCATATAAAACATTTTGGTGAACCTATGTTTATTTTAATTTTGCACCTTTCTGAGTGATGTACTCTAGATTTGCATTCATTCATCTTATTACATTTGAAAATTTACAAAAAAAATGAAAATTTTCAAAAATTTGGCATCTTAGGCTTGCATTTTGGCATAATTTGCATTAATTCAATTTAATTTTATTTAATCTCTATTATTTTCATTAGATATGATTTAAATTACAAAAATTCATCATATTATAATCTTTTACATGCATTTTTCATATTAAAATTGCTAGGGTTTGCTTGCAATTTTGAATTTTTCTTATAACCTAGTAATTTCAAAAACTAGGGTTTGTAGTTAAAATCTTGTTTTAGATTTTACTAATATTGGGCACTCATTTAAATTTAATTTTTTTTGAAGTGTTGCATTTTTTTGTTTTTGCATTCATATTTCAAAAACTTGCATTTACACTTATAGATAATTTCAACAAAAACTGGCATTTTCATTCATCATCCTTAAAATTGTACTTGCATTGAGCATTATAAGACTTTTTAAAGCATTTTCAGATCTGAGATAGGTTTTTTGGCATCATAAATCTGATTATAATTCATTTACATATCATTTTGCACATATTCATGCCTTAATTTCACAACTAGGGTTTGAAAAAATTTGCATTTTCACTAAATTTTGACTTATTTTGCATATAGAATTGCATTAAAGGTGTGTTGTGGAGGATATTTCTGCATTATTAGACTGGTATTAGGGTTATTATTGGCTTCTCCTCATCAATTTATTTACAACACCTCTTCTTTTAGTCATTTGCATTGAAAAAATTGAAAAAAGTGGAAAATTTGAGCATTTTTAGGCACATAAGCAAATATAATTTGGTGTTGTTTCATTACATTCACCCTAAATCTCTTTCATTTCATATATTGCATCCATATTAAAGCATTCATTCAATTATCATTTGAAAATTTGGCATTATTTCATTAAATGGTGTGAAAATTGGCATCTTTTAATTACACAATGTGTATTCAACACTAGTTGTTCACACACTTCAATCACATCTTTTGATCAAAACCTCTAAAATAATCAATTGGGCCTTATTGTGTTGTACTCATTCCTCCCACCCACTATGTTTGTTGTGGACTCTGTGTGCCTTTTAGTACCCGTTTCTCTCAAACAAGCACTTTGGTGTGAAATAGTCTCACTTATTTTTGCCTTGTTGACTGCGGTGAAATTCATGTGTATTTGAGCTCTTTCAAATTACCATCATGGATACTTCTTGCCATTCATATTTGGAAGCTTTTTTTGCATACATCATAGACATGTATAATTTTTCTAAATTTACTCATGAATATCCTCAAGTCTTAAAACAAATTGCATATATCTATGATGTTGACATTTCTATGTGTTCCACTTATGAAATCCTTTGTTATATATCTGATTTTGATAGCTTCACAAATCTTATGGGAACATATCCTCTGATATTAGATGATCTCACTAAATTCATATAATAATAAGTATGTTGCATCATTTAGTAGTGATGACTTCAATATGTTAGATGAAGCCCTAGATGACTTTATCTCTATTCAACATTGCACTACGAATCCTATTGCTAAAACATGTGATGGTAACTTAGTTCTACCTTATGATCTCTCTCCAAAGTTGTTCCCACTTATGAGGACACTTTGGTGCAAGAGGATGAATTCATTGACATATCCCTTAACATCACATCATTATCTCTTCATTCCAATGCTCTCTCTGGCTAAGATGAAGCATTAGTGAATGAAGAACACCCTCTAGCAAAGAATATTCCATGGGTAGATAATGAGTATTCACCTAACAATATTAAAAATTCTATCCCTACCATAGTGTATGAAGCCTTTATGGATCATCTCATCAATTTTCCTCCTTCAGTTAAGCATTCACATACCTTGGATATCACTAAGGAAGAGAAGACCCTTGATCTCCCTCTGTTGGTTGAATATTCAAGTCATTTAGATATCACTAAGGATGCAAAAACATTGACTACCTCTCCTTTGGTTGTATATTATTTGAGCATCAATAAAGATACAAACATTAATAATTATCCTCACAACACCTTACCTTCCCCTCATTCCTATACTCTCTCTTTAAAAGATGCAGCACTAGTGGATGAGGAAAGGTCTCTCACATTAAATCCCTTATGGATGGATGCTGAGATCACTTAAAACAAATCACTTCTTCCACCTGCTAAGAGGACAATGAATAAGTGTATTTCTCCCTCCCTAAGCCACACTCGTTGTATCACCTATTACAGTTGCTCTCAAGGGTGGCCTCCTCCTAGATATATACATTGTTAGCATTGTGTTGTATCAGGTAAGTACTTCTAACCCTTTACCTCTGTGTGGTGTTTCCCTTGTGATGTGTTATGTGTTGTTTAGGCCTCCTTTGATGACCCTTGATACTCTTGGAAGGTCAAGAATATTGGGAGAGTGCGTCTATTGTGACCCTTCTTCTACTTGTATCATCATTCTTCTATATTGTCTCTCCTCTACTTTCATTGTTGTGTGTTGTGTCCTCAGAGCATAGCATTATGGTTGGTGACCTAGGGGAACCTTCCTATGTGATGACCCTAAGGTACTTGTTTCTCCTCTCATTATTTATTGTTTACCTTTCTCTAGTGCTTCTATCTAGTTGGCAGATGACAAAAAACAAATAAGACTGATACGAACCATGTGTCCCTTCAACGAGTAAGCAAAAATAAACCTAGTCCATACATGACGATGGGGTTGATATATATTATCTGACGCTTGGCTAGTAGAATCACTCCATGTGATATTTTGATGATGTCTTATCACACTAACAAACCATAACAATAATGTTTCTCCATGCACTTTGTTTATCTTGGGTCTCGCCTTGCTTATACTTGGTTCTAAGATCTCTGTGATATAACCCCATGGTTATACTCAGGTTCTAAATCTGTAGTATAACCTTGGCTCTTGATGTGATTATGTATATGCATTGCTTTGATCATATGATGTGGTTATTATCTTATGGAAAGATTTCTAACCTCATTTCTTGCAGGAAATTGTGTATTTGTGCAAACATTTGGCAATTGTAAAGTGCATGTCACTTCTGGGGGTATGGGCTTTATGAAATCTCTTGTTCCCTTGTGTGTTTTCTCTCTTCCTTAACACACTTGATATTGGTACATGATATCAACCACCTTAACACACTTGATTTTGGTACTAATGAACCATGCTTGTAAGCCCTCTATGGAGGCGGGATGTTGTATCTCCACACGAGTGCACATCTTTATTTTATATTGCAATGAGAAAGCCCTCTATGGAGGCGGGATATTGTATCTCTTTAGCTAGTACATATCCTTTTATTTTTAATCCCTCTATGGAGGCAGGGATGGTCTATCTCTTGAGCTAGTGCACATCCTTTTTATTCTAAAAGTCCTCGGAGAAGGCAGGGTTGGTGTATCCTCCCTTAAGTGTGTCTTTGGCAGTTGTTGTGGGGAATCCCAACCGTCAGGTGTGCCTATAATGTGCCTAATATGGTGGTGAACCTAGCAATAGGTTCCTTCCATCACTTGTTTGTCATGTTTTCTCCGTGTCTTCCATGTGTGTGATTCTTGTATGGCATGTGTGTTCCCAAGCATAGTCCAAAGAGCATGGAGAAATGCCCCTCTTATGCTTTGGGAGTTGTATGGTGTGTTTGTTCTCAAGTGTAGTCCAAAGAGCATGGAAAAATGCCCCTCCTACATTTTAAGATTTCTATTGCGTGTCTGTTACCCCATATGTAGTCTAAAGAGAGTGGTGAAAGCCCCTCCTACATTTTCGGTGGTGTTCTGCATTTTTACTTTCCATGTACTTGCATTTACATTCATATATATGAAAATAAAAAAGAAATAATCACTGCATTCACTGTATTCATTGTGTTTTGTATCTCTTCAATGTTGTCTTCTCTATGTTTTGCGTGACTGTAACTGTCTTCTCTGTGTTTTGTGTGCCTATTACTGTCTTCACTATGATTGGCATGTCTATAATGTGTTTTCTCTAATGTCTACCTGGGACTGGGGGCTAGAGATAGTTCCTCATTATTTGTGTATGCATTAGCTTCAAGTGCTTGTCGTGTTTGATGTGTTTTGATTGTACTTTAATGCATGTATGGGCCTTGTGTTCATACATACATTAAAGTGGGGGCTAAATGTTATGTCAGAAAATGTCTCCCTGGGACTTTTCCCTCTTAAGGTTTAGCTCCCAGGTCCTTTAGAATGTATTATAAGCATCTTGCATGATAATCCTAAATCCTGATGAGAAAACCCCTAAGTGTTATGGTAAATAGGACCTAGGGGTGCTATTTAAATAGATCTTGACATAAATTGGGAGGGTGGACTTGGTCTCTAGCTCCCTAGTCCTGCCCCATTTGAGGTCAGCCCCAAATTTTTATGTCAGTTTTATGACCGTTAATTAGGTCCTAGGCCTACATATTAAGTTTGAATTACAAAATTCGTAGTGGGAATGTGTGTTGTTGCATATATAAGGATGTTTAGTGTTTCATTTGCAAACTAGAAGATGATTGTGAACTTTTGGCAAACTTATGATTTTAGAGCATTCAAGATATTCATTGCTGCAGAGAAGAGCATTGTTATTGTGTTTTTGATTGCAGATCTAGCTTCATCTTCTCATGTGTTGAAGAGCCTTCATCTATGTGAGATCTACACCTCTAAGATGATATCTATTTGTGTTAGAATCATTTATCAATTTTTTTTGCCTCTATCCTGCAGGGATACACACTTTTTATCTGACAACAGTGTTTGGAAGACTTGAATGTCTCTTGGGGCTTGACTGAGGCAAGATTCTAAACACCACAACCCCCAACCACTTTCCTTGTGATTGCAAGTTACAAGTGTCACATCTTGATGGAGTGGAGTTGCAGGGAACAGTAAGACATCATGTAGATTCCAGATCCCTAAAGAAAAGGACTGCTTGGACTCAGGTGCCAATGCCAGTGTCCTCTAAGGTTGAAAACATAGAAATCATTTAGATAGTGACAATCAACATCTGAAGAGCTTTTGACATCCTGAAAATCACCCTGCCTTGGACCCAGGCTCGAGTACCAATGTCCTCTACATCTCACAGGATAGAAACAAAAAGTATAGTGATCATCAGTGTCAGAAGGAGATCAAGATTCCACAAAGAAATTACCACATTGGACTTGGGTGCTAATGCCAGTGTTGCCAAGCATTCTTCATCCTGAACTTCAAAAAATGGTCAATTTTTAATCTATGCCTACTACCTTAGTCTGCAAGCATTTGTCGTAATTCATCATTTTACTTACTGTTTTGCATAATTAGGGTTTTAAGGGTATTTGAGCATTAAATTGACATTAATTGACAAACTCTAAGTTTCTGCATCGTTCCAAGTGATAGCCTAACCTATAGGTGAATCCTCTTGCAAAAGTGTGATTCAACTCAGTTGATATGTCCTTGAATGTTTGTTGAGAAAGGAGGATTTAACCCTTGTATTCATTGTCCCCCTTTTTTCATATAAAGTACCCATAAACTCACCTTTGACGATTGCACCTTCTTGATGCTTTATTGTTGACTTATAATGATCAAATCAAGAATGGTTAATATGTTTACAAACTTGTCTATCCATTGTTGAGATTTAAATGTTTGAAAGGGTTTAAGTTTTAGTTAGTTTTCTCTCTAACCTTTCTCTATTTTGTCTTGCTTTTGCATTTTTTTATTACATCTGGTTAATTTAGAGTTAGAATAGATCTTTCAATCTTGCATATCTCATGAATGTAAGTTGATATATTTCTGGTTATAGTCTAAAATGATACATTTTATGGCAATATATGTTTGGATAAGTTTTCTTATACATTGCTAAATCTAAAAACTGATTGGTTTATGTGTATTTTACCCTTGTGTTGAAAGTTTGTCTAGATTCAAATAAGGCCCATTGTTGGAATAGTAAAGACATTAAACAACTAAGTTATTTTGTAAAGGCCAAGACCTAGCTGGGAGAGACCTTGGGGTAGTCATTGATGATGTCAGATTGTCATTGATGTCAAAAACGTCTTGTAGGATCTTGGGTTGATCTTGTAAACATTTGAAGGTCACTAATCAGGAGGTTATACTTCAAAAGATAAGGACTTGCTTCATATGTGTATTCAGTTTTGTGTCCAAAAGATATATTACTGAATTTTCTATTCTTCTCACTGAATTTGTTGTTGCTCATGTTAAGGATATCAATTGTGTTTGTACAAAGTCTTCTTGAATAGATCCTCAAGTTTGAGTTACATCAGGATGTCAATGATATAGGAGTTCAAATGGTTTACATGCAGTTGATCTTGCCTTATTTGTTGTTAAGTCAGGTTGATATAGAAGATGACATGACATGCAGTGACATATCATTATGTGGAACAATGAAGGTGTCATATTAAAGTCATATTGTTTACAAATTATCTACTTGAGTTCCATACACATATCATTATTGGTCTTGACAAGATAAGCAGAGCTTTGATCAGGTTCAAAGGTTAGAGATATATGTTTGGAAGAGATGAGAAGTTTTTATTGCAGAGGGTGATATGTCTTTCACAAACTTATCTAGCTATGTTTCAAATATAATTGGGGGATCATGTGTCAATAGTGATAAAAAAAACAAACAATATCTAACATCTATTTGTTATGCTCAAGCACTTTTAATCTATTTTTTTTTGACTGGGATAGCAGGTAATATTCATAAAGGTTGACCGGTTGAAGCTTGTTAATAACGTATGTTCACTGGCCCCATGGCCCCCGACGCCCTAGGAAGTTCGGTGATAAAAAGATTTTTTTAAAAAAGAAATGTGGCCAGGTCAAATGTCTATGGTGGTAGAAATAATATCCACGGTGGTTTATTTGTTTGGAAAGCGCCAAAAAGCAAATCACATGCTATTATGGGCACTTGGATTGTCTTTAAAAAAACCCAATGCTTTTAATGAGAATTTAATTTATAGCGTAAGTTTGTGAAATTATTTTTGGTTAGTTTTCAAAAAGCATTATTTTTGGAGAATTTTTTAAGATATCAAATAAGAAGGGTGTCAAAAGTTTTTTTTAGAAAATGATTTTTCTCCTAATTTGATTTTTTTTAAATGTCATCTTTTATGACATCAAGTGGATTTTTCTTTTGAGATTTCTAAGGAATTTTTTTAAAGAAAGATTTTCTTTCTTTCTTGGATTACCTCATAGAGAGAAAAGAAAATTTGCAGATTGGAGATTTTACAGTGAAGGAGAATGAATTGTTTTTTTTTTTGCAGAGACAAGAATGAGGGCAGATTAATAAATTCATATGAAAGATGAACGGATTTCTTTATGAAGAGAAAATAAATAGTGGAAATATTCATGATTTCTTGTAGGAGAATGATGGAATTTGAAGAGGATAATGAAAAATTTGTTTGAAGGAATTTGCAGGCAGAGAAGATAATCAGATTGAAGGGTTTTGTGTTTTGGAGAATATGAAACATCATGCAGAGATTGTAAATATGAGTAGAGAATATGAAGAGTTTTTCAATAGGGTTTGATATTATATGATCCTATTTTTTGATGGTTTTTGTAGGTATTGAAAAGGTTTTCATGGAGAAGATTTGTCTTGTAAGAAAATAAAGAATTCTATTTTATGAATCAGGGAGGAAATAACGTATTGAAGTTGTTTGTTAATATTTTGTGAAGATAAAGAGTTTATTTGCAGGGAGATGAAGAAAAGGAAATTAAAAGGTCTCAAACATAAATCATTTTCTTCAGATCATAGAATATGAAAGGATAGAGATGAAACATACAGGAGATGAAAAGTGAAAAGACTCTCAACTTGTATAAAATTATTTTTCCAAGTGCATTATGTGTAGGTCTTGAAAGACAGAAATGAAATATACAGATGATGAGAGATTGAATACATATAGTGTGAGTGATGTTGTGCAGATAAATGATGAACTGACAGGGATCAAATACAGATACAGAGGTTGACAAGATGATCATAAAGACAATATGCAATTGCAATGATAATCAGGTGCATGAATCATGAATTTGATTGAACAAAGACATTGAAACTAGTAAGACAGAGATGAAACATATAGAGTATGCAGTGTGGTTGAGAGGATCTAGAAAAAGGATTGATTTTGAATAGAATGGCCATTTGACAGACATATGTTCTATATTGAATAGAAACAGAGTGTCCCTCTGAACTTGTTTATTACTTCCAGTGAAGATTCAGTTTGCCAGTGAGGCCTTGTATTAGCCAGTGAGGCTTGTAGGTCAGTGAGACCTATTTGTTTACTAGTGAGGTATATTAGTGTTGGAAGTGGGTGCTTCTGTTTGGAATTGGATTTGGTGCTCCATAAAGAGTTGGTGCTCCTAGAAACAATTTGTATTGCCAGTGAGGCATGTTTTTCAATTAAGCCAGTGAGGTAATTTTGGAGTGGTTTTTCTACCCCTGGAGGGTTTTCCACTCATGCAATTCTTGTGTCTTGATCTTCTCTCCATGGATATATGCTTTACTCACAAGTTATTGTTTTTCATTCTCAGTTATGTGCACATGTATGTGAGAAATCAATGATAGCTCTCTCCTTGTTCTCTGCAAGTTAAAGTTTGTAAAAAGATTAGAAATTTCACACAACACTGATTCACCCCCCTCTCAGTATTGTCCTTGACTCCTACAATTGGTATCAGAGCCAGTTTCCCTTCTGCAGCTTAATCAGCTTGGGTAGGTCCTATGTGTGGAGTTCAATGGGTAAGTGTAGAAGAAATAAGAACATGAGAAATGTTAAGATTCTTTCTGGTCAAAAGATACAAAAGAAATCATCCATATCAAATCCAGATTTTGATAAAAAGTCAGTTGCTAAAGTTGTTCTCCAAGTTAAATCTGATATTGTCTTAGAAGAAAATTTTTTAGATGTTCCTCAGTTTGATGGTTCAAATTTTTCAGTTTGGTATGTTAGAATGCAAGTGTATTTATCCTCCTTAGGATATGATGTTTTAATGTTAGTTGAGAATTGTAATTCTGCAAATAACAAAGAAGCTCTTGAATGTAATGATATTGCAAAGAAGGCTATATTATCTGCTCTATCTAATGATGTTATTTGTAAAGTTATGGATTGTGTTACAGCTTAGGATATGTGGAGGAGATTGAAAAGAATTTACCAAGGTAATGATAAAGAAGAGGACACTCTGGTGTGTCAAGAAAGTGGCAATGAAAGGCAATCACATGAAGAAGTTGAGACCCAATCAAATTTAGAAGATGATGATGATCAAGATTATGATGAACAAGACTGTGAGATTGATCTGGAAGGAGAGCTTATATATGCTCTGAGTGAGCTCAAGAAGTATAAAAGAGAGAATCATAAACTAAACTTGCAGCTGCAACAAGAAAGAGAATCTAAAGTCAATGCACTTTTAGAACTTGAAATTGTATCTACAGATCTTGAAGAGGCCAGATGTCAGATTATTAGTTTAAAGACATATTGATGATTCAGACAAACTAATTGCTAGATTGAAGACAGAAATTGAAGAAGCTAAGAGGATAGTTGATGGCTCAATTTCTAACCTTGAAGTTTCAAGGATTGAAAATCTAAAACTGGAAGGTGAAATTATTAATCTGAGAAAAGAGTATGATGGTCTTAAGGCTTTATCTAAGAAGTATAAGGAGTTTGAAGAAAGCACAAGCAAGCTACATGAGATGCTTGGTAAACAAAAACTATATAATGACACTACTGGTTTAGGATTTGAAGAAGGAGAATGTTCAAAAGTCAGAGAGACTCCCAAAAAGAAGATTGATTTGAATGCTGCAACTGAAAACAAAATGCATAATCAAAGAAGAAGAAATGCTCCTATAAGACAAGCATACATGTACAGGTATAACTATTCTTTTAATGGTTATTGTTATACTTGTAATCAATTTGGACACAAATCAGTTGTTTGTAGAAGAAATACAAGGAATACTGATATTGTTTGTTACAAGTGCAATAATGTTGGACATATTAAAAGATACTGCAAAATGAACAGAGTGTATGATCCTTCATGGAAGCTTAATATGAGTGCTCAAAGGTATTATCAATCAATTGATTTTGATTACAACATAATTTGTTATAATTGCAACTCTCTTGGTCATAAAGCACATAGTTGCCGGAGAGCATCACCTAATTTGAAAGGTTGGGAAAAGAAAAAGATTGAAAAGGTTTGGAGGAAGAAAGCACCTATGAAAATTTGGAAACAGAAAGAAAGTAAAGAGAAGTCAAAATCTAAGCTTGTGCATCTTGCACAAGTTATTTCATCTGTTGCATAAAATAGCATGAAGTAAGGGGGAGGTATCAAATGTTCTATCAGTTAACCCCAAAAAATTTCAGGAAGAAGATCATTTGATATGTTAATAATGATGTTGCTAACAATGTTGATGTTTAGTATGTGACAGTGTTTCAGGAGTTCAAATGCACAAATTGTTTGATAAATGATCCTAATCATGTTAATGATTATAAAGGATGAATTGTTATGATATTGCAATCCAAAGTGCTTTTAAAAGTGTTGATTTATTGATTTGAATGATAAAGTCAAAAGACAGAAATTCTTGTTGATGGCAGTTTATTTTAGGTGTGATACCAGATTTGACATTGTGATTGCAAAAGGTATCTTGTGCAGGAGGATGATCCTCACTCTTTGTTGCAGAATGAATGTTCATTTAGAAGTGATCATTGGGATAATCATTTGACATGTTCTTCCTCATTAAAATGGTTCAGAAAGGTATGAGAAAATTGTGTGCCTCTTGTTTTGAAGTGGTAAGGTATGTATGTCAAGCTATGACATCTAGAGTTGCTTATAAAATTGATGGAGAATGATTGTGATGTCAAAAGGTGTTTGATGGTGCCATGTTTTTTCGTTAGCATGGAAGGTTGAATGTCAGTAATTGCATGGTATTCTTTAGGTTGATATGTTTCAGAACTATTTCAGAAATTGGATCAGTGCTGAGTTTAGTTGAGTTGTTGATTATTCTTGTCAATGTTTACCAGTGGTATTTATGAGCAGTGATTTGTTTGTGAACTTTATCACATGGGAAGCAAATCAATTCATTGGAGATTTGTCATATGGGTCAAAAAGTGTTGTTGATTGAAGAAGGATTGTTGTTTTGAAAGTTTAACTTTCAATCATATGTGATGTTATCAGGAGTGTGTTAGTCTTCATCTTCAGAGTGTTTTTGTGCAAGTTTCACGGTATCTTTTTGCTATCAAGTTTGAAATGTTGATGTTCAGGAAAGACAAGTGGTTTCAAAGATTTTGGTAAGTGGTTCTAAATTTTTTTGAAGATAACAAGTTAATAGGAGTTTATGTTTTAAAAGGTCTTCATAATGGAATGTGTTTATAATGGTTATGATCATGCTATAACATCTTTCAATGGAGTTGTTCTCAGGGGGAGTTATTTTAGGCTTTGTCATCAGATGTCAAAAAGGGGGAGAAAGAAAAATTGCATCAGGTGGTTTTGCCATCAATGACAAATGGGGAGATTGATGATGCCAGATTGTCATTGATGTCAAAAAGGTCTTGCAGGATCTTGGGTTGATCTTGTAAACATCTGACGGTCACTAATCAGGAGGTTATACTTCAAAAGATAAGGACTTGCTTCATATGTGTATTCAGTTTTGTGTTCAAAAGATATATTACTGAATTTTCTATTCTTCTCACTGAATTTGTCGTTGCTCATGTTAAGGATATCAATTGTGTTTGTGCAAAGTCTTCTTGAATAGATCCTCAAGTTTGAGTTACATCAGGATGTCAATGATATAGGAGTTCAAATGGTTTACATGCAGTTGATCTTGCCTTATTTGTTGTTAAGTCAGGTTGATACAGAAGATGACATGACATGCAGTGACATATCATTATGTGGAACAATGAAGGTGTCATATTAAAGTCATATTGTTTACAAATTATCTACTTGAGTTCCATACACATATCATTATTGGTCTTGACAAGATAAGCAGAGCTTTGATCAGGTTCAAAGGTTAAAGATATATGTTTGGAAGAGATGAGAAGTTTTTATTGCAGAGGGTGATATGTCTTTCACAAACTTATCTAGCTATGTTTCAAATATAATTGGGGGATCATGTGTCAATAGTGATAAAAAAAACAAACAATATCTAACATCTATTTGTTATGCTCAAGCACTTTTAATCTATTTTGTTTTTGACTGAGATAGTAGGTAGTATTCATAAAGGTTGACCAGTTGAAGCTTGTTAATAATGTATGTTCATTGGCCCCATGGCCCCCGATGCCCTAGGAAGATCGGTGATAAAAAGATTTTTTTAAAGAAGAAATGTGGTGGGGTCAAATGTCTATGGTGGCAGAAATAATATCCACGGTGCTTTATTTGTTTGGAAAGCGGCAAAAGCAAATCACATGCTATTATGGGCGCTTGGATTGTCTTTAAAAAAACCCAATGCTTTTAATTAGAATTTAACTTATAGCTTAAGTTTGTGAAATTGTTTTTGGTTAGTTTTCAAAAAGCATTATTTTTGGAGAATTTTTTAAGATATCAAATAAGAAGGGTGTCAAAAGTTTTTTTTAGAAAATGATTTTTCTCCTAATTTGATTTTTTTTAAATGTCATCTTTTATGACATCAAGTGGATTTTTCTTTTGAGCTTTCTAAGGAATTTTTTTTAAGAAAGATTTTCTTTCTTTCTTGGATTATCTCATAGAGAGAAAAGCAAAAGAGGATCTGAATATTGTAGAGAAAAGAAAATTTGCAGATTGGAGATTTTACAGTGAAGGAGAATGAATTGTTTTTTTTTGCAGAGACAAGAATGAGGGCAGATTAATAAATTCATATGAAAGATGAACGGATTTCTTTATGAAGAGAAAATAAATAGTGGAAATATTCATGATTTCTTGTAGGAGAATGATGGAATTTGAAGAGGATAATGAAAAATTTGTTTGAAGGAATTTGGAGGCAGAGAAGATAATCAGATTGAAGGGTTTTGTGTTTTGGAGAATATGAAACATCATGCAGAGATTGTAAATATGAGCAGAGAATATGAAGAGTTTTTCAATAGGGTTTGATATTATATGATCCTCTTTTTTAATGGTTTTTGCAGGTATTGAAAAGGTTTTCATGGAGAAGATTTGTCTTGTAAGAAAATAAAGAATTCTATTTTATGAATCAGGGAGGAAATAACGTATTGAAGTTGTTTGTTAATATTTTGTGAAGATAAAGAGTTTATTTGCAAGGAGATGAAGAAAAGGAAATTAAAAGGTCTCAAACATAAATCATTTTCTTCAGATCATAGAATATGAAAGGATAGAGATGAAACATATAGGAGATGAAAAGTGAAAAGACTCTCAACTTGTATAAAATTATTTTTCCAGGTGCATTATGTGTAGGTCTTGAAAGACAGAAATGAAATATACAGATGATGAGAGATTGAATACATATAGTGTGAGTGATGTTGTGCAGATAAATGATGAACTGACAGGGATCAAATACAGATACAGAGATTGACAAGATGATCAGAAAGACAATATGCAATTGCAATGATAATTAGGTGCATGAATCATGAATTTGATTGAACAAAGACATTGAAACTAGTAAGATAGAGATGAAACATACAGAGTATGCAGTGTGGTTGAGAGGATCCGGAAAAAGGATTGATTTTGAATAGAATGGCCATTTGACAGACATATGTTTTGTATTGAATAGAAACAGAGTGTCCCTCTGAACTTGTTTATTACTTCCAGTGAAGATTCAGTTTACCAGTGAGGCTTGTAGGTCAGTGAGACCTATTTGTTTACCAGTGAGGTATATTAGTGTTGGAAGTGGGTGCTTCTGTTTGGAATTGGAGTTGGTGCTCCATAAGGAGTTGGTGCTCCTAGATACAATTTGTATTGCCAGTGAGGCATGTTTTCCAGTTAAGCCAGTGAGGCAATTCTGGAGTGGTTTTTCTACCCCTGGAGGGTTTTCCACTCGTGCAATTCTTGTGTCTTGATCTTCTCTCTGTGGATATATGTTTTACTCATGAGTTATTGTTTTTCATTCTCAGTTATGTGCACATGTATGTGAGAAATCAATGATAGCTCTCTCTCCTTGTACTCTGCAAGTTAAAGTTTGTAAAAAGATTAGAAATTTCACACAACACTGATTCACCCCCCTCTCAGTGTTGTCCTTGACTCCTACAGTCATTTTCCATTTCTTTAGGATTTGATTCCTTTCAGGAGAGATAAGATAGTTCATATTTTTTCTACGTTGTTATGCACAAAAATACCCATCAACACCCCCTTTAGGAGTACAATAGAGAGCCTAGGATGCCCCTTGTGGCCACAGTGGTAGCATCACTCCCCTAGGTAGAGTGGTGGTTGCACTAGGGTGGTGGATAGGTAGAGTAGTCCTTGGTGGGGTGGTAGTGGTGACATCCATGGTGGTAGTGCCAATAGGAATGATGACCTCAGTGATGGTGGCGATAGGTGGTGATGACCTATGTGATGATAGTGGCCTTGTGTTGGCAAGATACACTGCTAGGATTCATAAGTGTTGTCATTGATGGCAACAAAGTATATCCCACACATCCGTAGTGCATAAATTACTCATACCGGAAGTCAAATTGAAGATAGGTTGATCCAGTAGTCAAGAACATAGGATTTGTCAGGGTCCGATAGATTGGGTCCAGAACTCTCTGATGGTGAAACCCAGCGTGATGCAGATTTGGGTGAGTAGTAAGGAGTATTTGAACTATTGTATTCCATAGATTTAGCCTTCGGTGACTAAGCATATGAAAGATATGAGCTTCTAAGTATCAAACTTCTGTTAGATAGTACAGATAGAGGAAGAACTAGTCAACATGGTACCAGACCTCAATTCGGATGTGCAGAAGGTGTTGATCAAGTAACTTGAGGTATTATATGATTTTGGACGACTTAGGTAATGATTTCTATGCCTAAGATTTTGGTGTGCATCATCTATCAAGTATGAATTTAGTCGATAGAATAGTATCTTGCAAATATCCTAAGTGTTTCTGTTGCCGACTAGAAAGTTGTTTGAAATCCTTGATGCGGATATATATACCCGATGGATTCAAGCTTGTAAGTGAGTTGTGGTGATAAGTGTATGGATTAAGTGCGAAGAAAAGTAGAGAGAAGTGTGAAGGCAGTAATGCAAACCCAAAATGTGACAAGAGAGTGATACTAAGCAGAGGAAGAATGAAATGTGCTAGATCAATATACTGAGCCTAACCAGAACTAAATTCTTGCATAAGTGGATGTTGTTCATTAGTTCAAACACATTGTTATCATTTGTAAGTCTCTAGTAGGTAGTCTGCCTCTTGTGAGCAGTGTGCTTGGGCAGTGAGCCCTAACTGGCAAGTGCCATTCTGTACTTCTTTATTCTTTTAATAGAGAATACAACTTGGGTTAATCACCCCGTGGTTTTCCCCTTAACAACGTTTCCATGTAAAAATCCTTGTGTTATGTGTGTTGATTTCATTTCAGTTCTTATGATTGCTTATTGTTTCATTCTTTGATATATCACTGAATGTTAAGACAAGAAAAGGAAGTAAAAGTAAGAAAGTTTTTGAGATAACTGATTCACCCCCCCTCTTAGTTATCTACCTTGTTTCCAACACCTTCATGGCGGTGGTGATAGTGAATGGTGGGAGAAAAATTGTAAGGGTTAATTCCCATAGCCTAGAAAGGACTAGGAGCTTATCACCCCACATGATCCTATTGAAAAATCCTTACACAATGACTATAGAAATAATAACCAATGAACATTGGATGGAAACAAATGACTGCGAGTTAATTGTACTACATCATTAGTGTTGATGCCTAGATCATACCTTGAACTGTATTACCTAACATAGTCAATGCCTTACTAGCATAGACCCCATACCAATAATTAAAAAACCACTGAACAATATGAAAAACCACTAGATTGTTTTTAAAAATGTTGTACAAAAACAAGATCCATTGGTCAATAATAAAAACTATTGGATTAAAAAAGGCCTATAAAATTGAAGGTACAACACTACAATGATGGCATACGGGGGACTATATGGTTGTACAAAATTCTATACAAATTCCATATGGTATAGTATAGGCCCCAAAAGAAACACCATAAAAATTCCTAGGTTGAAAATTAGCATTTGGACAAGCAATCCTTATAGATTTGGGCCTTCCCAACTCAATGATGATGTCCATTTAGCTCCAAAATGCACTGATGATAAGAATTATTGTATATTCAACACAAATTGGGAAAGGATTTGCAAGCTTTCTCTGATACCATGTTGGAGCATCTTTGATCAACTTGCAAGATCAAATATTCCACAAACAGGAATATGCAAGATACCAATATTATCGTACAAGTGAATAAAATATGAAGGTTATAAAATACAAAGAAGTTCCTTGTGTAAATAGGACAAGGAGGAAGTAGGAAGGTAGGAGTAAATAATTGACTAACCCCCCAAAGTGAATGACACATGTGATCACACTTGGGACAAGTGTGGGGACATGTGTTGAGTCCATATGAGGTGAGACAAAAGTTAAAAAGTCTCTCTAAGTGAGCTTAAGTGTATTGTGAATAGGGCCTAGTCAAACTAGCTAGATAAACATGTTCACACTAACATGGAGGAGGCTTGAAAGCTGATATCTTTAACCTTTTGAAAGAAATGGGTATGCTCTAGACTAGCTTTAAGGTGGGGCACCAAAAGATTGTTAGATCCTGGATTCCTTGTAATTTTGGAGTTAGTTTCTGAAGTAGCTTTAAGAGGTGGCTATGGAAGGCCTATGGAGGAAAGCTCTAGAAGAATTCTAAAGCATAGCACTATATTATCATCTAAAATAAACTTATGTAACGATCCAAAGTTTGGCCCTAGAGGATCCCTAGAAGAAGGCTCCAAAGGAGCTCTAATTGATCTCTAGGAGATCTCAGAGGAAGAGTAAGGTCTCTTCCTAGTTGTTTCTATTTTATTTGTAGGAAATAATACCTCCTCATTATCTGTGATTTCTACTATAATTGGGGGAGAAGGTTTGGAGAGATTTTTTATAATCTTAACTAAATGTTTTCATAGTGAATAACATTAATCCTAGCTATATTATCTTGTTCAGTGGAATACATGGGTGCAATGTGCCTATTTATTTTAATATTTTCCACAAGTTGAGTAGGGATTTATGATTGAGTAACTCTCTTTGTTTGGAGCTAATTTTATATGTTTGGAGGTGGAGACAGTAAGGTTTATTGCTAATTTTAAATGCATGTCATTCCTTGATAGAAATAGTTATACTATGGGTTCTATTAAGGTAATATGTTTGGAGGAAAACTTTGTTGTTGTGGTTGGTTAGACCAAAAAAATTTAGACCAAGGATGATTAATCCATTCCTAAGGTTCCAATTGTTGTGGTGTTTATTGATTAAACCATGGTGCAAACCAAGAATTGTTGTTCTAGTCCATTGGTGGGCTCCAAGAGGGTTGATTTGAAATTTGGTTATAAGGGAAGTTACCACCTTACCTTTTCCCCAAGTAATTAAGTTATTCATTAACTAAAGGTTTAGAAATTTTGATAGCCTAGAGTAGTTCACACTAATCTGTGGGGTGACATTTCTCACAAACTTGAAAAATATATATTTTATCTAAAGGATAGTCTTTCAAAAGATGTTTATTTCTACACCTAGGACAGTATATTGACAGAGTTTCTATATTTTTATTTTTGGCATGCATTCCATCTATCATGGTGTTTAGCTAGACTAAAATGTTTGTCTTCAAGTTTTGTAGTTCTTCTATTAACTACCCTATCTCACTATTGCCCTTTACCAATTTAATTTTCTGATTCCACCCCTTATCCTTGAATAGTTTTAACATAACTTAGAGATATAAGGAAGTCTTAGTTTTGTGACATCACCCTTGCCCATAAGGTCAAGTTCTTGTCTAGAGTCCTCTTTTAGTCCTCTTAGAAATATAGTCTTGGCAAGTTTAGGACTCAAGACATCTCTACATCATTTTAGCACAAAGTGGAATTGATATAAATAATCATCTGTACTTTTATCCTCTTTCTATTTTAGGGAATAAAGTTCTTCCTTCCTATTGTTGACCCAACAATAATCTTGGTATTTTCCAAAAACACCATTTCTATTTCATCCTATGAATTAATAGATCCAAAAGTAAGTCCCATAAACAAATGCATGGCTAAATATTTTAATGTTGATGTAAATAATTTGAGCTTCTAGTTGTTTATTTTATAATCATAAGTTTGGCATAGGACATTAAAATTGAAATGAAATTGGTTAGGGTCCTCTAAGGCCATACCTTTGAAAGTGGGTAGTATGGAAGTGGAGATATTTTTTATGGGAGCTTCTTCATCAAGATTTAAATTAATTAGATAATTAAATGTTTTGTCTACCCTCCTCTCTTCTTGTCCATTATGTTTTTCCATTATTTTTTCAAGAATACGATCCACCAATTTCTCAACATCTTGGGCTATTTGAGAACTTCCTAGTTGGTTTTTGTTATTAAGATGTTTCTAAGGATTTCATAAGAACTATGTGATAGTTCTTATCCTAAATTTATTTCTCAATAAATTGTTTTCCCTATGTCTATCATTATTGTTGTATGGGGTTGGGAGTTCTTTGTTATAAACTGGCCATGTGAATTTGTTTTTCTAACCATGTAGAAGGAAGGTCTATTCACAATAGGAGCTCTACTCACTAAAAAATCTACTAGTTTGGATTATCCAACATTAACTCTAATAGCACCTAAAAGTACATCCCTAACAATAGTGACAAAAAGTGACAAGATTGCATTGAATCTCTTCACTTTAGTAAATTAGTCATCTCTTATCAACTTAGGTGGTGTCCAATGGCTATCTACAATAGGGAAATTGTAAAACTAACTAGGATTTTTCCTAATTTATGAAATAAATTTGTACACAACAAATTGAAATTGTTGAATTAAAGTACTAAATTAAGTTTATAGTAAGAAAGGAAATGCTTATGCTTTCAAAAGGAATTTGTTGGTGTCAACAACCTCCCAGGAGCACAACCTATTGTTAAACACCTTCATAATATGAGAGAAGCATGAGGTTATTTCACTAGAATGATGAAAAATATATTAAAATATATGAGATGCAGAATAATGTACATTGGACTTGCTTATAAAGGCAAGGAAAAAATCAGTAAAGATATAACCGACAATAACTACCAACTAATAAACTAATATCTAATAATGCATTATGATTCCTAAGTAAAACTTAAGCAACGTAAATGGTAAAAACCCATTTACTCCAACACCCCCCCTTAAGTACAACTTAGGGAGATTATTATGCATATTGAGCAAGATGCAATATGGGTCCCAGCTACACAACCATGTTAGGTACACATTTACAATGCAAAATGCAATGCAATGCAATCTCTCACAAGCGGATAAAAGTAGAAAACCCTGTGGGCAAAAACTCCTCTCCAAAAGAGAGAAGAAAACAAGATGATGCATGGAGGACTCCCTAGTACCCCCCAAGGACTAAGTACATCATGTATATACAATCAATGATCCCCCCATAAGAAGGAAAAAGAGAGACATTATATCCCCCCCATAATGAAGAAGCTCCAATGTCGATGAAGTATGCCTAGAAACAAAAGATGATCCTGTGCCTACAAGAAACATCTCTCCCCTTAGGAAGAAACAAGTCCACCAAATGATGAAGAAGCCACTCTATGTCCAATTGAAGGAAGGAGGAGGGAAGTCTCCAAATAGAAGTCTCTGAAGACTAAGTAGGAGTGTCCAAGCATGAATAATCCACCATATAATCATGATAAAAAATAGTGAAGAAATGTGACAAATCAAGTGAAAAAGGAAACTCATCAATATCAATCTCCAAAGAAGTAGATGTATCAACAACTGTACTAAAACTAACTTCAAAGAGGAGAGAAATCCCCTCAACTATGTCTCCCAAATCTGCAAGATGAGACTCTACAAATAAGTCTAAAATACCTGCCAAATACTCATCCAATAAAGCAATATTTGAAAAACTATGATCAACCTGCTTAAGAGAAGGGCCCAAATCTGAAGAAGCAAGAGATGGAGGAGGAGGAAGCTTAACACTAGTCTCTAGAACACCAAGGTTCAAGTCACTAAACTTCTCCTCACAAACATGTTTCACCCTTGATGGAAGGGTATGAACATCAACCAAAGGAATATCATCATCAGGAGCAAAATGAGAAAAAAAAATACAAGAGAGATGCATGATCCACAACACCTATAGCAGTGATCTCTCTAGTCTCCATGTCTCTAATGTAAACATAATCAAGAGTGAACTCAATTGTCTTACCTTGTGCACTATGAGTAACTTGATAAACTAAAAGGAGATTAGTGGTCAAGGAGGGTACACAAAGAACATCATTGAAAGATCCCTCACCCATATCAATAGAACCTTTCCCACAAACCTTCATGTATGTATTATTACCCATCAAAATATTAGATGAACTACAAGGCTCAAAAGAAGAGAACATATCCAAAGAAGATGCCATATGATGAGATGCACTTGAATCAAGAAGCCCTCTCCCATTTTTAGGAATAGTGGAAGCTAAGATTGCTTTACCTTTCATCCCATTAGCAACTAATCCTGAATTCCCTAAATGTGTATATGAAGATGCTGCCAAATGTGATGTAGAAGGAGAATAAGACTTTGATGAGGGCAATGGGATGTTGTTCTTCTGAAGAAGGTGTGTAAGCTCATCAGTCTTCTTAGTATAACATCTATGCTCATCATGTCTAGATTTATTGCAATAAGAACATTTGATCTTCTTCTTTTGTGATGGTTCCTCTTTAGAAGAGGTCTTGGTCTTAGTAGTAGGCTATGAAGGAGGATCCTTAACTTTCTCTTTAGACTTAGAATCATTATTCTGTTTCTTGTCCTTGCCACTTGAAGCCTTAATATTTTTTGCAAGAAGTGCTTGAGCCTTCTTAAGTGTCAATGTGCCCATTTGTGCCAAGTTTTCTTGTTCCCTTGTGAGTTGCGCTGCAAAGCCATCAAGAGAAGGCATTTTGTGTGCACTACCTAGAGCATCCATGGTAACATAAAATGCAGAAAAAAATACTAAATAATCAAGACCTAACATAGAGAGAGTAGATACAATCAACTTCTCATCATTTTTTTAACCCCACATTCAAAAAACTACAATATGAGAGAATTAAGCTTGGTGAAAAGGTCCTGGATGTTGTCAAAATGTCTAGGATCTAGATTCATTAGTTCATTCTCCAAATGAAATTTCCTCATCTTATCTGACTTAACAAAAAGATTCTCTAAGGTAGTCCAAATATCATTAGGATGCTTACAAGATAACACATGATATCTCAAATCAGGAGAAATTGACATAATGAGAGTACCAAGAGCTTCATCTCTTCAATTAAACCATTTCCTTTTTTCTACAACACTTGTGGGTTTAGGATTTTGGCCAAAAGTAATCCTTTGCAATTTTAGTTTCAACAAAAAAAATCTCCATATCAGATTTCCATTTAAGATAATTTGTTGTAGTTAGAAGTTCTACTTTAGGCAAATCCATGATGAAACAAGAGAATGCAACAAATATTCTTCACAGTATAAACAACCAACCCCTTTGTTCACAAGAATTGAGCAAAACCAATATCAAACTTCAATCGATTAAAAGCACCATAAAACAACAAAATATGTGAGAAATACCTCAACCACTACAAAGGTGATGAAAATACCTTTTTGTCGATATCTAGTTTGCAAAAATTGGCCTCCATTTGCAAAAGTTACGCAAAAATGAAAAAAAGTCCTATAAAGGAACTTTCAAAGTACTAGCAAGCACCCGAGGGCTAAATTCTAGTTGCCCATGTGACCATGTCTTTGAGTGGAGGCAAAAATTTTAGCCCCTAGGGGGGATTGGATCTCGATATTCAAAATATGTGGTGGGTTCCTGTGCCACATGAAAGCCAAGTCACCACAAATTTGAATGCCAAATCACCAAGCTAGCAAGCTGAGCATACAAGTCACCAAGTCACGCAAGAGAGAGAGACACAATGTAGCCTCGTGAGCCTTGCTCACAATAGTATAGGTGATTGAAAGACTATTTTAATAGCTAGAAATAGTGTTACACTGCCAATGTGGGACTAAAGTCCATTGCCCACGCTTGGAGCAAGTTGTAGATGGGCCCACTACACTGCAAGCTGCGCACAAGATGGAAACCCTAAAAAATATTAGTTTAAACAACACTTGTGGGTTCAGGATTTTGGCCAAAAGTAATCCTTTGCAATTTTAGTTTCAACAAAAAAAATCTCCATATGAGATTTCCATTTAAGATAATTTGTTGTAGTTAGAAGTTCTACTTTAGGCAAATCCATGATGAAACAAGAGAATACAACAAATATTCTTCACAGTATAAACAACCAACCCCTTTGTTCACAAGAATTGAGCAAAACCAATATCAAACTTCAATCGATTAAAAGCACCATAAAACAACATAATATGTGAGAAATACCTCAACCACTACAAAGGTGACGAAAATACCTTTCTATCGATATCTAGTTTGCAAAAATTGGCCTCCATTTGCAAAAGTTACGCAAAAATGAAAAAAGTCCTATAAAGGAACTTTCAAAGTACTAGTAAGCACTCGAGGGCTCAATTCTGGTTGCCCATGTGACCATGTCTTTGAGTGGAGGCAAAAATTTGGGCCCCTAGGGGGGATTGGATCTCGATATTCAAAATATGTGGGACTAAAGTCCCTTGCCCACACCTAAAGCAAGTTGTAGATGAGCCCACTACACTGCAAGCTGCGCACAAGATGGAAACCCTAAAAAATATGTTGCTGCAAACTTTGCAAATGCATAAATTTTGATCAATATAATATATATTTGCCAAATTTTGAAACTTTTGCTCTTCCCATATGCATTGCAGCATGGCCGAGGCTATTTTCTTCCATGCAAAAATGGAGAAGTATATGGTCATCGTTTAGAGAAGCACGTTGGTGTCAACCACCTCCTAGGAGCACAACCTGCTATTAAACACCTTCATAATATGAGAGAAGCACAAGGATATTTCACTAGAATGATTAAAAATATATTGAGATATATGAGATGCAGAATAATGTACGTTGGCCTTGCTTATAAAGGCAAGGAAAAAATTGGTAAAGATATAATCGACAATAACTACCAACTAATAAACTAATATCTAATAATGCATTATGACGCCTAAGTGAAACTTAAGCAAAGTAAACAATAAAAACCCATTTACTCCAATAGAATTTTCTTGAAATAAATTAATCTAGGAAATTCAATTCTTATGCTGATTGAGACTAAATTGTTGGAAGTAAAAGACTTTGGAATTTTTGTATTTTTCTACAATAACAATTTCCAACAACAACAAAAAAAATTTAAAGATAATTTTAAAAGATTGACCTGTAGGTTAAGACTCATATACTACAAAAGCAACTAGCACATGATTTCACACATTAACATTCATATATGCAAATAAAGAAAATGATAGAAAAAATATTATCTATAGTACATAAATAGGTTCTTCTTTCTCCTCAGTGAGTGGCCTACTCCTTCGAAAGAACAAGAACATCTTTAAAATTACATTAAACTACTATAACTCAAATAAAAGACATAGATTGATGTAACTCACTTCATTGTAGTCTACTTAAAGAAGATTACATAACATACTTGTAAATTTAGAAGTCTTTTTCTCATAAGAAAAATTATAGCCTTACAACAACTATTCTCTATTGTTTTTATATCCCTCTATAGTTTAGTCATTTCTTCTTTATCTAGAACATACTAAACTTCCTAAAAATATTCTTGTCCCTATTCCTATATTACAACATCATTCCTATATGCACATTGCTATTACAGTTCAACTAGGACTTTGAAACTTATAATTATAAATAAAAAATAAAGGAATAGTCACTTAATTTTGCATGTGGCATAGAATCAACACATCTAGTTGATGCTAGCGACCATCTCCTTTCTAATAAATGATCTAAAAGTAGAATTGGAAGCTACAATTCAAACCAAAAAATAGTTGTTTAGTCTTATTGTGATTAGCCATGACCTTCTAGAATTTCTTTCTATTAAGGTCATCCTTTCCAGAGTTGGTGGCTCTGAAGTTATATAGTCTACTTTTTTAAAGCTAGTGGCTCTAGAGCTTGTCAAACTATCCCGCTTCAACAAAATTACAACTTTTGTGTCAATATTTTTATTAGTAACATCAATAATTAAAATTAAATAAATAACCAAGGTTAGGCTAAAACACACATCCTATTTCTATTTCAAACAAGTAATATTTTTCATACTATCAATAAATCCACATGGAAGGATAGGAAAAGAAGAGGAAAAAGGGATTAGTTTATAAAAATAAAATAAGGTCAAAATTTACCTTATTAGTAGGTGTCAATATTATAATTTATGCTCTTTTAGATGATCCTTAAAGGTTTTTAGATGCCACATGTAGTGGGACAATCCTATGGTTGAGGAGTATTCCTCTTTGATAAAGAACCACACATGGAATCTTGTACCTCACGGGAAAAAGTTGGTTCAATGTAAGTGGGTGTATGAAACCAAATATGTAGTAGATTGGTCCATTGACAAGTACAAGGAACATTTTGTGGCTAAGGGATTTTTATAGCTTGAGGGCATTGAATTATTCTAAGACCTTTGCTCCTATTGCCAAGATGGATCATATTCATCTTTCACTTTCTCTTATTACATCACAAGGATGTCTAGTTTATTAGATGGATGTACAGAGTGCGTTCTTGCATGATGATCTTAATTAGGACATCTATATGGAGTAGCATTCAATCTTTATGAGAGATTATTCACTTGTTCATAGGATTCCTTGTTAATTATATTTTCTCAAACAAGTGCCTCAAGCTTGGTATGAGATGGATAGCTTCTTACCTACATATAGTTTCTCCTGGTACCATTTTAATCCAACAATTTAAACTCAAAGACATGGAAAGAATCTTTTGATACTTGTTTTGTGTGTGGACAACTTGATTTTCCTAGTTAGTTCTACTTGCATGATTTAGGATGCTCAAAGAGCATTGATGGAGTTGTTTGAATGACTAATCTAGGATGTCTACATTTATTCCTTAATCTTCAAGTTCTTTAGTCTTTTGAGGAGATTTCTATTTTTCAGCAAATGTATGCTCTTTAATTTCTTCAAAGATTTTCTATGGTTAATTTCAATCCTACTCCCACTCCATTTTAGTTAGATGACACACTATCTTCTAGTTGTACTACATCTAAAGTTGATGACACATTGTATCAGTAGTTGGTTAGTAGTCTCCTGTGCTTGAAACATAGTCATCCTAATATCTCCTTTGTAGTTGGTATTGTCTCTTATTTCTCTCAAGATCCTAATGAGAGTCATTGTAAGGCAACTAAATTTATATTGAGATATATCCAAGGCACTCCACATTTTGGCATTCACTACGCACATTAGGAGCTTCTTTGATTGTGGGTTTCACTAACATAGATTGGGATATTGATGTTGATGATTGAAATCATACTTCTTATTTTTTTCTACTACTTTGGTTCTAGTACAATTACATTGTATTGAAAGAAGTATCATCAATGAGGCTATGTATCGAGGTGTGCTTCTTGCTAACTAAGAGGTCCTTTGGCTTTGCCAATTGATGATGGAGTTTATTTTTCCTCTTGATCATGTCACTACAATTTGGTGTGATAATTAGAGTGCTATACACATTTCATGCAACCTAGCAAAGCATTAGTAGACTAAGCATATTGAGATCGACATGCACTTGATTTGACAACTCATCTAGGATGGTGTTCTCAACTTAGACTATTTGCCTATTGAGGAACATACTGCATACATCTATATTAAACCTTTGACATCACCTCATTATATTCACTTTCAATTGATGCTTGGGGTTGAGGAAGTTGTACTTAAGGGGTCATCTTGAGTCTTCCTTCCTTCACTTCTACATGTTTCTGATTACGATTTCTCTCTTTTAGGAGGAGTTTTTTTTCTATAGGTTTTTCTCATTTTCTCCATTTGTGAGAGATATTTTGTGCATGCGTACCTCATTAGGCATTATTTTTAGGAACCATATTTGATTTTTTTCTCTTTTATTCTTCTTCCCTAAGTTGCACTTAAGGAGGGATATTGGTGTGAATGGGGTTATTCCCTAGCTAGCTTCTCTTTTGGGTTCTTTTCGTACCAAGTTATTTAAGTGTACATGGGGAATTTACTTTTTGTGTCTCAAGTCATGAGATCATGACACTTATCATAATATTTGGTTGTCATATGTCTCACCCTGGGATATATAAGGGTTATATATGTACATTTGATTCCATTACATTGTATACTCTTGTACCAATATTGGTATTAGAGCATTTTCATCACTTCTCTTCTATGGAAGGTTATTTTGGTGTTGTGGGTGCTTCTTGCTCTTGTGAATCCTTTTAGTGACTTCAGAAATGAATGAGGTAAAGCCTATGGATATGCCTAATGAATATTAGACAAGAAAGCATGGGAAACCATTTGGTTGTATCTTATAGATGTTGTCCTCTTGAATGACTTAGAAGGGTTATCACATATAGTTTTTCGAAGAGGATGATCATATCTATCAAATGAAGGGACTTGTGAATAGGTTGTATTTGAAAATAAAGATTTAACCTTTGAAAATGATAGAGGGAGACTTTATTTCTAAGAATTTAAATGCTTTTAATTTGATTTTAACTTAGCTAGGTTCTATTGATGTTAAGCTAGATGAGGAGGATAAGTGTATTTTACAACTTTGTTCTTTACTTGAATCTTGGGAAAATCTAAGCATTTGTCAAAGTGGTTCTATAGATCCAAAATTGGATGACCATGTTGCTACCTTGTTATCTAAGTAGATGAGAAAATCCATGGATGAAGGATTGAAAAATGAATTACATGTTTGGTGAAGGCCTAAGGACAAAGGTGGGTCTAAAGAGAAATGGAAGAAATTGAAAGATAGATCCAAATCTAAAGGATGATCCAAAACCCCTAGAAAGTAAAAAGTGAAGTTTTGGAACTACAGGAAGTAGGGACACATAAAGAAGAGATGCATAAATAGAAAAACAAATTATGATGATTCTTCCACTAAGAAATCCACCGATGATGGTGATAATGATGCTTTAGTCATTTCTACTAACATTTCTAGTGATGGATATTAGCTCATTGATTTATGTATCTCCTACCATATGAATCCCCAAAAGGAGTTGTTCTAGTCTTACCAAGCTTATGATGGAGGAGAGGTTTTCCTTGGTGACAATAGTTTGCATTGGATTGTTGGTAAGGGAAAGTATAGTTGTGTTTCAATGATGGGAGATTGAAAACTCTCAATGATGTTTTATATTTTCTATGACTTGTGAGAAATATTCTTTTTATATCAAATTTGAATGATTAGAAAGTGCATGTGACATTTGGCAAGTTTGGTTCTAGGTTGGTCAAAGGAAATCTAGTGGTATCAAGAGGCTCACAATATGTGACTCTATTTAGGCTTGATGCCTTCTCATTTTGTAAATATGCCAATGTAACTAGCACTTCTAAAAATATATGTATGTTGTGTCACCAATATGTCGGTCACATTTGTAAAAAGGTTCTTTGGACCATTACTAATAAAAATATGGTTGATAGTTTTTCCCCTTGTACTGTTGAGTTTAATTTTTGTGAGCACTGTGTTTGGAAAATAGAATAGAGTTTCTTTTCCTATAGGAAATAATATAGAAAAATGTGTTTTAAAAATTAATATTCACTTGGATTTTTTGGTATAGTGGGTGTGAGTTCTATTAGTAAATCATGTTATTATGTTTCATTTATCAATAATTACTCAAGATACACTTGGGTTTATATTCTTAGATCTAAATCTAAAGTTTTCTAAGTTTAAGGATTTTTAAGGCTTTGGTTTAATAAATAATTGGATAGGAAGATAAAGGTATTGAGATCTGATAATTGAGGTGAATATTTCTCTAAGGAACTCACTAATGTTTGTATACATGTAGGTATTGTGCAATGGAAGACTACTCCTTACACCCCACAATAGAACATGTTATAGAAAGGATGTGTCGAACCTTGATGGAAATAATCATAATTATGATGAGTGATACGTAGTTGGACTGGTGCTTTTGGATAGAAATTTTGAATACCATCTATGTTAGGACTAGGTGATATTCACCTGGGAGAGTCTTGGAAAGTAGAGTTTATCTATAGTCTTTGTTATGGTGGAATGCAATGCCATGCAGTAAAATGTGGTATGTTTTCAAGTATTGTGGTATAATAGACATGGTGGTTTACATATGTTAAATGATGTATTAATTATTGTAGTACATCATCTATGTTGGTTCACATGTGGTGGTGCTATGACAACAACTGCAAGTCATCTAGATGAAGAAATCAAACCACATATGAATTTAGTGTTTATTGGAGCATGATCAATGATGTAGGATAAATTATGATACAAATTGTGAACATGTGACATGATTTGAGATCTAGATAATATCCTAGAATATGACATAAGGTACCACATGAAATCTATATTTAAGTATGTGTTTTAACAAGTGAGAAGTTGTTAGTGGTGGCTATACTAGAAACATACTAATACAAACAATGTAAAGGATGCAACTATTATTTCACAATTAGTGACAACAAAAAGTTTACAAGGAGTTTATCCACGTGACACATTATACTTGGTGGTAAGTGTGGTAAGATTATGTCACATATGTATAGAATTGGTTACATGACTTGGTATTCTATGATTTAGTTATACAGTTGAATGGTTTATATTCTATTAATACATCTATATATAATAGTTTGTATGATTGCACCAAGGTTACTCAAGGTTATGAATTCACTGTATAGACACTAAAGACATCCATGTGATGGAGTCAGGTTGTCATTGATGTCAAAAAGGTGTCCTCAGTTTGTTTGATGTCATTAGGACTTGGTTGATCAGGTTTGGCCTTCAATGTGTTTTCGTATGTTCTTTGGTAAGTGAAGTCACAAGGTGATTTGTTTAGGGTTGTCAAGTGTTGACAAATGTTTATCATTCATGTTTGGACAAATGTTCATCATTCATGTGTGCTCATCTATGTTTGGACAGAGTTTTTCTTAGAAGTTGTGATTCATTCCATATTTAAAAACCTTTAATATGGTGGTCTCATTTGATGTTTTGGTAAGTGGTTCATAAGATGTTTGGAAGGTATACCATGCTTGTTGAAGTGCATATTGCTTTGATCTACAGAGTTCATGTTACTTGGTGTTGAATTACTTAGGAAGTTGAGTTAAATTAGTTAGGAGGCTACTTCATGTCATGACAATGTTCACTTTCAGTGATGGTGTTTTGAAGATGTTGGGTCTTGGTATAATGATCATTTTTTTCTTCACTTCAGGAGTTGTAGTGTGTTGATTGAAAGTAACATTTGGCAGAGTAATGTGTGCACTACTCATTTGAAGATAGAGCTAATATTCTTGAATTGGTTTGGTTACGTTAATATGGGGAACACAGTTCAAAAGTCTTGCAGATGTAGAGAATGAATTTATACTCTTGGTCATCACAGGTTTGATCTTCTTGGTGCTTTTGAAGTTGATAGGTTGGTTTGACAAGTTGATCTTCATACTATACTCTTCATGACCTACTTGTGTCCTTACATCCAAAGCTCACTTGTCATTTCTTTTTGTTTTAACATGATGGTGACTAGTTGAGGCGGTAAGAGTCACTTAAAGTGACCTGTTAGAGGGCTACCATCACATGACGGTGACTGGCCCTTCCTTAAAGCTTCAGTCTTTATATGATATGTGAAGCGCGATTTATAAAGAAAGCATTGAAAATGCTTTATATTGTGAAGGGCCCGCGATGCATTCAAAAGGGAATTTTTTGTTTTTAAAGTTAGAAACTTTATTATCACCAATCGAGCAAGACTTTTTATATGTTATATGTTAAAATACCTCTTAAAAGAGAGCCTGATATAAGTGGGGGTATTTTGGGCTTAAAAATAAAATGGCATTTTTTTTGGAATGCTTTATTTAAATAAAGCATATGAATGGGCAAAAAGGGCCGATGCCTTGGAGTTTTTGGAGCCCCCGATTCATATTTGTAATGGATTTATTTAAAATTGCATGGACACCGATAGGTAAGGAAAAAAGCTTTGATTTACTAGGGGAGCATAGTATGTATTAGAAGTTTTTATTTAGGATGTCGTTCCCTAAATCTTTTAAGGCTTTAGTTTCTTTTTAGAAACTTTACTTAAACTCTAAGTGGTCGGTCCATACCACTTTTATGAGTTTTAAAATGAGTTTTATTTGGTGACAAAATTAGAAATTATTTTTTAAGAGAAGATTTTTTTAAGGAGTTTTCTATTTGCATAGAAGAAGTTGAAAAGATATTATTATTGATGTTTTTTTTATTTGTGCTTTTCACAAATTGAAAGTGAATGATTTTTTAAGAGGATGAAGATTTTGAAGAGTAATTTTTTGAGGAGATTTTTTTTGTATGAAAATTGGAGATTATTTTTGAAAGATTGTTTTGAGAGAATATGAAAAATTATAATGCAGAATGATTATATTTTTATGAGATCTTGAAAAAATATCAGATGATTTTATTGGAATTTAGTGAAGATGTTTGCAGATTGAAGAGTCTTGTGAAGGAGAAGATGAAGTTTTTTTTTTATACAGGAATATGAAGGATCATGCAAGATCATGCAGGAAGATTGATTAAATGAGAAGATTGGATATTCAGTTTAAAGGAGATTTTGTTTGAAGAGGAATATGAAAAATATTTTCATAAGATTGAAAATTAGATTTTCTTTTTGTAGATGGTTTGGTGTTTGAACTCCCTAAAGTTTTTTTTAAGAAGATGAAGGTGGAAGGACTTTCAATTTATATAAAATTATTTTTCAGGTGTATTATATACAAGTTTTTTGGGGAGACAGAGAAGAAATACACAGATGATGAGTTTTAGAGGTTGAATATACAGTGTGTGGTGATATGGATCAATATGGAGTATTGAAGATATTTTACAGATGAATCATTTTATTGTATGTGAGATTATGTTTTTGTAGGAATGGATCAAATACAGTATGAGGACATCATGCAATAATCTTACAGATTGAACCATGAAAATAAAGATTGAATCATGAAGATAAAATGCAGGTGAATATGCATCAGGTGAATCAAATTTGCAGAGATAAGAGTGTTGTAAATATTTGTAAAAGGAATTATTTTGTATGGTCTTGATTTGAAAATCAAATAGGAGGTATAAGGGTGTATGATGAAACACAAGTTGCATAATGGTGCAAATCAGATTGAATAGCAATCAATTCTTGCACACAGAATTTTATGATTGAAAAGTGTCTATGCCAGTGAGGCTTGTAGGTCAGTGAGACCTTAACATTTGTCAGTGAGACACATATTGTAGCCAGTGAGGCTTCTTTGTAGCCAGTGAGGCATGTTTGATTAGTTAAGCCAGTGAGGCAGTTTAGAGTGGTTTTTCTACCCCTGGAGTGTTTTCCACTCATGCAATTCTTGTGTCATAATCTTCTCTGTGTGTGTATGATTTACTTATGAAGTTTTGTTCTCTTTCTGTATTCACTGTCATGTGCATATGTATTTGACAAATCAATGCTATCTTTCTCTCCTTGTGCTCTAAAAGTTAAAGTGTGTAAAAAGATTTGAAAATTCACACAACACTGATTCACCCCCCCTCTCAGTGTTGATTGTACTCCTACAATTGGTATCAGAGCCAGTTTCCCTTCTGCAGCTTAATCAGCTTGGGTAGGTCCTGTGTGTGGAGTTCAATGGGTAAGTGTAGAAGAAATAAGAACATGAGAAATGTTAAGATTCTTTCTAGTCAAAAGATACAAAAGAAATCATCCATATCAAATCCAGATTTTGATATAAAGTCAGTTGATAAAGATGTTCTCTAGGTTGAATCCAAGATTGTCTTAGAAGAAAATTTTTTAGATGTTCCTCAGTTTGATGGTTCAAATTTTTCAGTTTGGTATGTTAGAATGCAAGTGTATTTATCCTCCTTAGGATATGATGTTTTAATGTCAGTTGAAAATGGTATTTCTGCAAATAACAAAGAAGCTCTTGAATGTAATGATATTGCAAAGAAGGCTATATTATCTGCTCTGTCTAATGATGTTATTTGTAAAGCTATGGATTGTGTTACATCTCAGGATATGTGGAGGAGATTGAAAAGAATTTATCAAGATAATGATAAAGAAGGGGACACTTTGGTGTGTGAAGAAAGTAGCAATGAAAAGAGACTTTCAAATGAAGGAGTTGAAGTTCAATCCCAATCAAATTCAGAAGAAGCTAGCATCACAAGTGATGATGATCAGAGTGATGATGATCAGGATTATAATGAACAAGACTGTGAGATTGATCTAGAAGGAGAGCTCATATATGCTCTAACTGAACTCAAGAATTATAAGAAGGAGAACAAGAAATTAATGTTGCAATTACAGTAAGAAAGAGTTTTAAAAGACAAATCTCTTACAGATCTTGGAGAAGCTAAGAGGATAGCTGATGTCTCAATATCTAACCTTGAAGTTGCTAGAATTGAGAATCTAAAACTAGAGAGTGATATTATCAATCTGAGAAAAGAGTATGATGGTCTCAAGGATTTATCTAAGAAGTATAAGGAGTTTGAAGAAAGCACAAGCAAGCTACATAAGATGCATGGTAAACAAAAACTATATGGAGACACTACTAGACTTGGTTTTGAAGAAGGAGAATGTTCAAAAGCTAGAGAGACTCCCAGAAAGAAGATTGATTTGAATGCTGTCACTGAAAACAAAATGCATAATCAAAGAAAAAATAAATGCTCCTGTTAGACAAGCATACATGTACAGGTATAATTATTCTTTTAGTGGTTTTTGTTATACTTGTAATCAATTTGGACATAAATCAGTTAATTGCAGAAGGAATACTAACATTATTTGTTACAAGTGCAATCATGTTGGACATATACAAAGAAATTGTAAAAGCTTTGATTCTGCATGGAAGTCTAATAGAAGTTCTCAAAGGTACTATCAGTCATTTGATTATGATATAGTTTGTTATAATTGCAATTCTCTTGGTCACAAAGCATTTAGTTGCAGAAAAGCATCATCTGCATCATCTAATTTGATAGGTTGGAAATGGAAAGAAACAAAAAAGGTTTGGAGAAAGAAAGCACCTGTGAAAATTTGGAAGCAGAAAGAAAGAAAAGAGAAGTCAGAATCTAAGCTTGTGCATCTTGCACAAGTCATTTCATCTGTTGCATAACATAGCATGAAGTAAGGGGGAGGTATCAAATGTTCTATCAGTTAACCCCAAGAAGTTTCAGGAGGGAGACCATTTGATATAATGATCTTGTCTATCTATCATTCTTGCCATGCTGTGAAATAGTTGATGATGATGTTGCTAACAGTGTTTCAGGTGTTATTTGGCCTATTATACTTTCAAGATATTGAAAAGATGTTTCAGGAGTTCAAATGCACAAATTGTTTGACAAATGATCCTGATCATGTTAATGATTACAAAGGTTGTATTGACATGATATTGCAATTCAAAGTTGGTTGATTTGTATCATAGAGTCAAAAGGCACTAATTCTTGTTGATTGCAGTATGTTTCAAATGTGGTCATGTATGTATCAGCTTTTGACAATGTGTTGTAAATAGATGTGTAGAAACAACAGGATAGTCTTCATTTATTCAGATGGTCTTCATTCTTTGTCATGTCAGAAAAGGTGTGCAAGATTAGTTTGGTTGTAGGATGATAGTTCATATCAAGGAGTCAGTTTGATGATTATATCTATTACTTTGTTGAGTTATGTTTTATGACATGTATCTTGGAGCTTTCAGGTGATTTGAAGATAGTGTCAAAAGAAGATGATAACCAAGAGATATTGAGGAGTTTTCTGAAGTGATAGTTTTTACATGTTCCATTAATGATCTTCCTCATTAATTTGATTCAGAAAGGTATGCGCAAATTGTGTGCCTCCAGTTTTGAAGTGGTATCAGGACTGAGTTATCACTATCATGGAAAACTTGAATAGTTTTTATAAAAAGTGGTCATCTTGGCATCTTATGTTGGGAATTGTGTGATGAGGAGTCTTCATGATTTTTGCCTGCAAAATTGTTCATCAAAGAATACTGGTGTGTTTAAGTTTTCTTTGCTAAATGTTCATAAAGTTGATTGTGATGTCAAAAGGTGTTTGATGGTGTCATGATTTTTTCTTAGCATGGAAGGTTGGATGTCAGTAATTGGTTGGTATACTTCAGGTTGATATGTTGCTTCAGGACTAACTCAGGAAGTGGATCAGTGCTGAGTTAAGTTGAGTTATGTTGATTTTGCTTCAGATGTAACAAGATAACAGGAGTTTATGTCTTCAAAGCACTCATAATGCAATATGTTTGTAAATGTTATGATCAAGCTTTAACATCTTTCAGTGGAGTTATTTTTCTTAGGGGGAGATAATAGTCTTTGTCATTAGATGTCAAAAAGGGGGAGAAAGAAAAATTGCATCGGGTGGTTTTGCCATCAATGACAAAGGGGGAGATTGATGGAGTCAGGTTGTCATTGATGTCAAAAAGGTGTCCTCAGTTTGTTTGATGTCATCAGGACTTGGTTGATCAGGTTTGGCCTTCAATGTGTTTTCGTATGTTCTTTGGTAAGTGAAGTCACAAGGTGATTTGTTTAGGGTTGTCAAGTGTTGACAAATGTTTATCATTCATGTTTGGACAAATGTTCATCATTCATGTGTGCTCATCTATGTTTGGACAGAGTTTTTCTTAGAAGTTGTGATTCATTCCATATTTAAAAACCTTTAATATGGTGGTCTCATTTGATGTTTTGGTAAGTGGTTCATAAGATGTTTGGAAGGTATGCCATGCTTGTTGAAGTGCATATTGCTTTGATCTATAGAGTTCATGTTACTTGGTGTTGAATTACTCAGGAAGTTGAGTTAAATTAGTTAGGAGGCTACTTCATGTCATGACAATGTTCACTTTCAGTGATGGTGTTTTGAAGATGTTGTGTCTTGGTATAATGATCATTTTTTTCTTCACTTCAGGAGTTGCAGTGTGTTGATTGAAAGTAACATTTGGCAGAGTAATGTGTGCACTACTCATTTGAAGATAGAGCTAATATTCTTGAATTGGTTTGGTTACATTAATATGGGGAACACAGTTCAAAAGTCTTGCAGATGCAGAGAATGAATTTATACTCTTGGTCATCACAGGTTTGATCTTCTTGGTGCTTTTGAAGTTGATAGGTTGGATTGACAAGTTGATCTTCATACTATACTCTTCATGACCTACTTGTGTCCTCACATCCAAAGCTCACTTGTCATTTCTTTTTGTTTTAACATGATGGTGACTAGTTGAGGTGGTAAGAGTCACTTAAAGTGACCTATTAGAGGGCTACCATCACATGACAGTGACTGGCCCTTCCTTAAAGCTTCAGTCTTTATATGATATGTGGAGCACAATTTACAAAGAAAGCATTGAAAATGCTTTATATTGTGAAGGGCCTGCGATGCATTCAAAAGGGAATTTTTTGTTTTTAAAGTTAGAAACTTTATTATCACCGATCGAGCAAGACTTTTTATATGTTATATGTTAAAATACCTCTTAAAAGAGAGCCCGATATAAGTGGGGGTATTTTGGGCTTAAAAATAAAATGGCATTTTTTTTGGAATGCTTTATTTAAATAAAGCATATGAATGGGCAAAAAGGCCCAATGCCTTGGAGTTTTTGGAGCCCCCGATTCATATTTGTAATGGATTTATTTAAAATTGCATGGACACCGATAGGTAAGGCAAAAAGCTTTGATTTACTAGGGGAGCATAGTATGTATTAGAAGTTTTTATTTAGGATGTCGTTCCCTAAATCTTTTAAGGCTTTAGTTTCTTTTTAGAAACTTTACTTAAACTCTAAGTGGTCAGTCCATACCACTTTTATGAGTTTTAAAATGAGTTTTATTTGGTGACAAAATTAGAAATTATTTTTTAAGAGAAGATTTTTTTAAGGAGTTTTCTATTTGCATAGAAGAAGTTGAAAAGATATTATTATTGATGTTTTTTTTATTTGTGCTTTTCACAAATTGAAAGTGAATGATTTTTTAAGAGGATGAAGATTTTGAAGAGTAATTTTTTGAGGAGATTTTTTTTGTATGAAGATTGGAGATTATTTTTGAAAGATTGTTTTAAGAGAATATGAAAAAATATAATGCAGAATGATTATATTTTTATGAGATCTTGAAAAAATATCAGATGATTTTATTGGAATTTAGTGAAGATGTTTGCAGATTGAAGAGTCTTGTGAAGGAGAAGATGAAGTTTTTTTTTTATACAGGAATATGAAGGATCATGCAAGATCATGCAGGAAGATTGATTAAATGAGAAGATTGGATATTCAGTTTAAAGGAGATTTTGTTTGAAGAGGAATATGAAAAATATTTTCATAAGATTGAAAATTAGATTTTCTTTTTGTAGATGGTTTGGTGTTTGAACTCCCTAAAGTTTTTTTTAAGAAGATGAAGGTGGAAGGACTTTCAATTTATATAAAATTGTTTTTTAGGTGTATTATATACAAGTTTTTTGGGGAGACAGAGAAGAAATACACAGATGATGAGTTTTAGAGGTTGAATATATAGTGTGTGGTGATATGGATCAATATGGAGTATTGAAGATTTTTATAGATGAATCATTTTATTGTATGTGAGATTATGTTTGTGCAGGAATGGATCAAATACAGTATGAGGACATCATGCAATAATCTTACAGATTGAACCATGAAAATAAAGATTGAATCATGAAGATAAAATGTAGGTGAATATGCATCAGGTGAATCAAATTTGCAGAGATAAGAGTGTTGTAAAGATTTGTAAAAGGAATTGTTTTGTATGGTCTTGATTTGAAAATCAAATAGGAGGTATAAGGGTGTATGATGAAACACAGGTTGCATAATGGTGCAAATCAGATTGAATAGCAATCAATTCTTGCACACAGAATTTTATGATTGAAAATTGTCTATGCCAGTGAGGCACAGTATGCCAGTGAGGCTTGTAGGTCAGTGAGACCTTAACATTTGTCAGTGAGACACATATTATAGCCAGTGAGGCTTCTTTGTAGCCAGTGAGCAGTTTAGAGTGGTTTTTCTACCCCTGGAGGGTTTTCCACTCATGCAATTCTTGTGTCATAATCTTCTCTGTGTGTGTATGATTTACTTATAAAGTTTTGTTCTCTTTCTGTATTCACTGTCATGTGCATATGTATTTGACAAATCAATGCTATCTTTCTCTCCTTGTGCTCTGAAAGTTAAAGTGTGTAAAAAGATTTGAAAATTCACACAACACTGATTCACCCCCCCTCTCAGTGTTGATTGTACTCCTACACCATGCACATCATTGGTTGGTAAACACTTGAGAGATTGCAGAAGAAGGGTATGATATAGACTAAGACTCTATAAAGGTTTTACTAAGACCTTATTATATTAAATCAATGTTGATTTTGTATAATACAATTGTGAATATCTTTTGGTGGTGTATTTCCTCCTAAGGTTTTCCCATGTTGTGACTACATATTACTCCATTATTTTCATATGTGGTTATTCTTTAGATTTGATGTATGTTGACTATTAAATGAACACATAATATTAAGAATTAATTATTTTAGTTTGTCACTCCTCTGCAATAGGGGTGAAAATCCCCAACATTTGATATTAAAGGGAGGTTGGTTATTTGGGTGGTATCTAACTCGTTGAAGTGAAAACCCTAGCATGTGCAATGTTGTAACCCTACAATAATTAGAAAGTTATAGTTGGTGTATAACAAGAATAAAATGAAATCTTTGATGGATTTTGTGAGAAAACATAACATAATTAAATCTATGGTGAGTACATTAAGGTCTAAAATTGACAAATTTAATAGCCAAAACTTCGAATTTTGGAAGTTGAAGATAGAGGATCTTCTAGTTGTTCAGCTAAACCCTCAGGTATGTCTGATGAAGACTAAGCAAAATTATATAAAAAAGATAAAAATATTATTAAGTTATATCTATCAAATCTATGTTAATGAATGTGTCTTAGGTGAAAACAAAAAATATATTCTGGAAGAAGTTAGGTATGTTATATCAATCCAATAGCTTAGGTAACAAAATTATTTTGAAGAAAAAGTTATATTGTCTAAAAATGAGGGAGGGAGGTTGTGGAATTGATCACTAGAATTATTTTTATATGATATTGATTTAACTTGCATCAATAGGAGTCAAGATTGAAGAAGAGAACAAATGCATTGTGTTACCTTATTCCTTACTAGATTCATGGGGTAATCTTTTGATGTTAATAAGCAGTAATGACACAACACTTAAACTAGAAAATGTGATTAACATTTTTTTAAGTGAAGAAACTAGAAAAATTCCATAGATGATAAATATTTTGATGCCATTATGGTAAGAGGTAGGTCAAAAGAGAAGAGAGGTAAGAATAAGACAAGAGATAAGAGTTTAAAGAAAAGGATAGGTCCAAATATTTGGGTAAGTCTAAGGTAAAATGTTGGAATTGTGGAAAGAAGGGTCACATAAAGGAGTGTAATTCCAAGAAGGATGACTTCTCTGATAAGTCCTCTAACACTGCTAAATATAGTATTTATGCCTTTGTGTTATCTAATGTTGTTAGTGTTCTTGGTTGATTTATTTAGGTTCTTCTTTTAATATGACATCACACAAGGAGTGGCACTCATAGTATACTAGAATTAATGAAGGGAAAGTGTTTCTCAGTGAAAACTCCTTGGAGATTGTTAGTTGAGAAAATGTCAAAGTTATTTTCATAGATGGTAGAGTATGGACATTCATAGATGTACTACGTATACCAAGTTTGCAAGGAAGCCTTTGTTGGATTAGGTTTCGACAACTGAGAGGGGGGGTGAATCAGTTGTCACTCAATTTAAACTTTTCTACTGTTATTCTTCTTTCACAACTTAAAATTAAATCAATGATATAAACATTTCAGCATTAAACGACAACATATGAGCAGAAACATGAATGACACATTTGACACCAAGATTTTTGACGTGGAAACCCGGTTAAGGGAAAAACCATGGTGGGGGTTAACCCACAAAATTAATACCCTGTTAAAAGTATTTTACAAATGAGAATGCACATGCATTCGGACTCACTACCCAGAGCTCAGTGCTTAAATGGAGGCTCACTACCTAGGAAAATATTACAATAAAACAACAGAGATCTAAACTGATTGATAGCATCTGCCTATGCAAGAGTTACAGTTCCAATTAAGCATAAAAACTAATCTTACACATTTCATCTTTGCTCTTCTCTTCTTACTGTTCTGCCTTCATTTGCACTTTGGATTTCTGCTCTTCTCACATACACCTTCTTTGCATATTCACACACTCTCAATCATCCAATTTCATCGGCTATATATATCTGCAACATGATCTACAATCATTCTATCAGTTAGATTCATCAACACTTAGAACTTTTATGAATGCTCTGCTTTGTCGACTAGATCTATGCAAAACTTGAGGTACTGACCAAAACTTGCTCTTGGAAATCATCACTCATGTCGGCCACTATCACTAATCATCACCATTTGTCCAACAAACAACTTCCATACATCTGGAATCAAGATCTTTTGCAAGGTCGACCTGTTCTTCTTCTGTCTGCTCTGACAAACTAGAACCCGGTACTCAGAGGCTAATATCTTTTGAATCCTTTATCACTAGAGGACAAAAATCTAGATTTAGATTGTCTTAACAATACATATAACTCCCTTAGATCCACAGCTAATCATGACTTTCCACCAGAGATATCTGGAACATAGTACCAGACCCTATCACCTATTTTGTTCATGACTGCTCGGACTTAGACACATTCTAAATCTGACTTCCGGTGTGAATAGATTGTGTTAGGTAGATGATTAGGATGATCTTAGTTGCCATCAATGACAACATTTATCATGCCTAGTAGTGTCCATTGCCAACAATCTCCCCCTTTGGCATTGATGGCAACACTTAGTGAAAAATGACCAAGTGTCTTGTGCAACTCCCCCTTGGTCTGTACATTCATGCACTTTACTTATTCCATTGCTCCCCCTTTGCTGAATACCTCATTTTTCACTGCCCTTCATTCCCCCTTTGACATCAATGGCAAAGGGTGGGGTTCACAAGCCAAAATCTCCAAAACCTCTGTGTATAAAGTCGCATATGTACAAGTAATCATTAAGTTCTACTTACATGAACTTGAGAATGTCTGCAAAGATGGTTTTTATTTGCACAAGTTCGGAGGCCCAAGTGCTCTTAATTCCATCCAAAATTAAAATGTGCCCACTCAACAGAAATGAATATGCTTTTGCCTTTAATAGATTTGATGGATCACTAGTTTGAGCTGCAGTCTGAGCTTCAGATAGGGCATTATACATTGTCTCTAACTTAGGGGCAATCAATGCCCGAAGCTCACACATCCTCTTCATAATGTTACTCTTTTCTTTAACAAGCCTCTTTATCTCATCTGTCAGGCTGATTATTTGACATTCTTGACTTATAGGCAAAACTATTAGAGGATCAAAATTTTGAGAGAGATTTGACAGTTCTGTTCTTGCTCCTTTATCTTTTTCTCAGTATCCTCATTAACTTTGGGCCATTATAGACAAAATTTGTACATATCACTTCCATCATTTAGAGTATTCTGAATACTTTTTATGCTAATGCCAAGTATTCTTCTATCATTTCCTATAAGGTTCTTTATTTCACAAAATTTCTTATCCATGAATTCTTTTTGAACTTTTGCCTCCGCAGACTTCTTAAAGGACTCAAAATGAGTATTCATAGAACTCACAATATTCTTTAGATGTTCATAGGGGGAATCAAATGGATTCTTCAGGTAGATAGGTATTAACTTTTCCAGAATTCCAGATGCAAGCCCCAGTAGTTCATTGTCCTCCATGTGGAATTTTAACATCTTTTCACTAGCTTTTACTTGGGTGAATGATGCTATTTTCATCAGTTGAATTGGAGAGAGAGCATCATTGGCTAGACCTTGGAGTAGTTCAGATTCATCAAGATCACTCATCTTTTTTTCAAGAAGACTTTTTACTGCATTTGCAGTGTCTCTTGCAGTCATTTCAGAATCATCCTTTTGATCTCCCGATTTCTCAATATCTGCTTTAGGTGCTTCAATGTTTGCACCATATTCTTTTGCTTTATCTTTCTTTGTGTTCTCTATAGAAGAACTCTTTTCTATTTGTTCATCACTTGCTATCTAATCTGGAGGGCTCCGTGAGGTAGTAATATTATCCTCTTTCTCTGACGTATCAGGTGGATTAGGAGTATCTCCTACACCAACTACTTTATTCAACATTTCTATATTCTCCTAATTTGCTTGTTCTACTTCCAGAATAGAGGCTTCACCCAACTTAGATTGCTACTCAATAATGTTCTCTTTTTCACCATCTGGCACTTCTTTTGTGACTATGGGAAAATTGTACTTCATTAATGCTTTCAAAAGAATCTCTTGAGTTTCTTGAACTATTTCACTTGTTTCTCCAAGCATGAGCTTGTTCATTCTCCTTTTGCTTTTAAAGTCATCTTTGACTTCCTTGAATATCATATCTATTTGATCAGGAGAAATTTGAGGACACAAATTTATTAGCTCATGTTCTCTAATCTCTACATCCTTGCACTTGGAATTTTCTTTTATCAACTCCAAAATATTTGCCAGACTTTGTGGTAACTCAGAAGTTATCTCAATTAGTGCCTTGTTGTAGATGTTGAGATATCTGACCATTACTTCCTCCAACACCCTTTTATCCATATCATTATATTCATCATAGAATTCAATCATGGGTTTTAGATTACCATCCATAGTGACTGATTTTATCACATCTTCTAGGGAGAGTGTGGGCTTCTCAACATATTCCTCATACTCTTCTGTCTTTTACTTTTTACTAGTCCTTTTGCTTCCGTAGAACTTTTCTTTGGTTAACTTTGCAGCTTTTGTTCCAGTGACCTTGAGTTCCTTGATTTCAATGTCAGAGTCTATATCTACTTCTTCTTCTCTTATGCTTTCATAGGTCCCGGATGCTTTAGTTTTCTTCCTTTTCTCCCATTTTCCAGATGACTTTGCTTCCAGTTTTGCAGTTTTATAAGGAGCAGAGGCAATAACAGAGCTTCTAGTTGTTCTTGAAGTGGAAGAGAATTCCACCAGATCACTTGTTTGTTTCTTATCCTTCTCTAGTCTTTCTTTGAATTTCTTCACAACTTCTTTAGTTAGGCCAAGATTTTTAGCTAGTTGCTCAACTTCTTTTCTTACTCTCCTATTGGTTTCAGGTTCTCTGAGATCTGTATGCAACTTTAAACTCAGCTCCTCATAAGTTCCAAATCTTTCAACTGTTGTGTCTTTGGGCTTGCTTAGCAGATGTTGAGCATACATATCTAAGATCCTTTCATCTACTTCATACCCCATGGGCATGATCCAAACAGTTATGGGTTCCACTGCTTCCATTAAATACTGATCAGTATCAACCATGAAGCAAATTTCATTTTTGTATTTGTCAACAATTGAATTAGGGATTGTTTCCCTTGAGTGCATCATACTCTAAAAATTCTTGAAGTAACCCCATATTGCAGTTTTCTGAGCATTGGAATCACCAATATTGCGAAGATAATTTCTGATTTGAATGGCAACTAGCTCATCCTTAGTCCAGTGCACACCTTTTACCCCAGGTACCTCATTCATAAAGTAAAAGAATAGACATAGAATCAATATACCATACTTGAAAGTGTTTTTCTTATCCTTTTTTATCTTGTTTAAATTTTCAATCAGTTGATTCTGTAGCAGTTCACACAAGTCATAATCAACATTTTCCTTTAGCATCTTGTATACAGCATATATGGTTGTCTAGAAATAGAATTTTCTCTGCTCGAGTGGTAAATCTTGTACCTAATCACCATGGAGGTGAATTTGACATCTGATTCTATAATATCATTAATGGTCATTGCCCTTCTATAGAACTTAGCTTTGGTAGTAGCAGTTATTGTCTGGTTTTTCACAACTTTTAGCATGGGCAATCCTCCGGTTGAATTTAAACTAGTTACATTTCTGATAGCATCCCTGGTGACCTTGAATGGTTTTAACAACCAAATGAATTCATCATGCATCCAAATCAAGACATATCGGACCCATTCATCCTCATCAAATGTTGGAAACCCCATAATCTGAACAAAGTGTTTATCCTGTAGTGCCTTATACTCAGGTTTAAGTTCATGATTTTCATCCATGAGTTGTTTCTCAAACAAGTCTACATACCTTGAAACTCCAAACTCATCTATATTTGCATGAATGTAAACCCTGATGTCTTCTACATGTAACACACCATACGAAACACTTAAAAAAGCACCTAATAGGTCGACTTGAATTGATTTGTGAGGATGCTTCTTAAATTTGGGTCGATGCCTTTTAGTAATGTCAATAACATGAGGAGTAGCCATCTCAACAAATTTTAGATTCAAGGCTTTTTAGAGAGGTACCTTTTTCTTTCACAGGGTTAAGGTTGATCAATTTTTGGTTGAATTTATTCTCTGCCTCAGTCTTTGGATTTGCAGCTCAAATGCTCTTCTTCTTGTTTACTTTGAATGCAATGTGATTCAAATGAGTGATCAAGTGACCTTTTAAAGCTTCGCATTACCTAAATTGCCTTTGTAATAAATGTGTTGCCGTAATTATATCCAGTTACATTATTTTTGATAGTTCTTCATGTATCACTCCGCAGGATTTCATATCAACATCTTTTCTTCCGGAAATCCTTCCAAAGGTTCTAGACCAATTCAGAGTATTTTTTTTTATTGTGCTAGACTCAGGCACCAACTGACAGAGGGAATTTGATGTTCTATGCAGCTCCCCCTGACCTAGAGTTTCTGACTTAATTCCTGGAGGAATTGTCAGCATCGGATTCCGGTGCAGACACATTATCATTGTTTACTGAATCTTTCTTTATCCAAATCTTGTTCATTTCACTCTGTATCTCATCCACATCAATTTTCCTTTTGCCTCTATCTTATTTTTGTTCATCTGGTTTTCTATTTACCGAACCTCTTCTTCCATTGTTCCTACTTCTGCAGAATCTTGCAATATGACCAGATTTATTACAGTTAAAGCATACAATATTTCTTTTCTTATAAACTTGATTTTCTCTTGATCTGCACTGATTAGCCATATGTTCAAACCCATTGCAAACAAAGCAGTAACCATAGAAAGAATTTCTAGCTCTTCTATTGTTAGCATAATTCATTGCCATACTTCTGCATTCATTGGATCTATGACCATACCTTTTACACTTGAAGCATTGACCAGAGAAAGATGGATCATTTTGATTTACTTTGCTTCTGCACTGAGTAACTCTATGACCAAATTTATTGCAGTTAAAATAATTTCCATTGAATGATGGATATCTTTGAGCATTAGGCTATCTTACTAGAGGTTTTTTGGTTATGTTTCTCTTATTCCTAGGTTGAGAATTTCTCTACTTGGATCCGGAGCTTTCACCAAGAGTATGCTTATCAACATCCTTTTTCTGCCCTTCAATGAGTGCTTCAAGTTTAGCTGAGCTTATCTTGAACTTATCCTTATACTCATTTGCAATTTCTAGGTCATGTCTAAGAGTGATAATCTATCTCTCAAGTTCTCTTTCATTGTCTCTACTTTCTTGTAGATTAGATTCTAGGAGGCTAGCTATCACATCCAATCTGCAACATTCTTCAGAACTCCTTTTTAGATTTTGATTCATCTCTTCTTCAGCTTTCTTCCTATCTTCAATTTCCTTGGTTAGTCTCATCACCCCAGTTTCCATCTCATGTTTTAAAATAGTAACTTCTTTAGCTAACTTTTCACATTCCTTTGTCTTCTCACTCAGGGCCTTGTCTTCATAATGTTTTCCCAATTGAAGAGGTTGCTCCTTTACTTTTGCATTGGATTTTCTCAAATTTTCTTTTAAAATTTTAATGAAGTCTTCAGCCTTTTTGAGATTATCTTGCATCTCTTGAACCTCTTCTTTGGACTGCTCAAGATCATCTAGGGCAAGATTAAGTCGCCCTTGAAGATTATATTCATCCATTTTGCTGTCTTCCCAGATCTTCCTTAAGCTGTTAAACTTTTTCAAAGGAACTTAGCTCTGATACCAATTGTTGGATTAGGTTCAGACAATTGAGAGGGGGGGTGAATCACTTGTCACTCAATTTAAACTTTTCTACTATTATTCTTCTTTCACAACTTGAAATTAAATCAATGATATAAAATTTTTAGCATTAAATGACAGCATATGAGCAGAAACATGAATGACACATTTGACACCAACATTTTTGACATGGAAACCCAGTTAAGGGAAATACCACGGTGGGGGTTAACCCACAAAATTAATACCTTGTTAAAAGTGTTTTACAAATGAGAATGCACATGCATTCAGGCTCACTGCCTAGAGCTCACTGCTCAAATGGAGGCTCACTGCCCAGGAAAATATCACAATAAAATAATAGAGATCTGAACTGATTAATAACATTTGCCTATGCAAGAGTTTCAGTTCCAATTAAGCACAAAAACTGATCTTACACATTTCATCTTTGCTCTGCTCTTCTTACTGTTCTGCCTTCATTCGCACTTTGGATTTTTGCTCTTCTCACATACACCTTGTTCACATATTCACACACTCTAAATCATCCAATTTCATTGGCTATATATATCCGCAACATGATCTACAATCATTCTATTAGTTGGCTTCATCAACACTTAGCACTTTTATGAATGCTCTACTCTGTCGGCTAGATCTATGCAAAACTTGAGGTGTGGACCAAAACTTGATCTTGGAAATCATCACTCATGTCGGCCACTATAACTAATCATCACCATTTGTCCAACAAACAACTTCCATACATCCAAAATCAAGATCTTTTGCAAGGTTACCCTGTTCTTCTTCTGTCTGCTCTGACAAACTGGAACCCAGTACTTAGAGGCTAATATCTTTTGAATCCTTTATCATCGGAGGACAAAAATATGGATTTAGATTGTCTTGACAATGCATATAACTCCCTTACATCTGCATCTAATCATGAATTTTCATCGGAGAGATCCGGACCAAAGTACTAGACCCTGTCACCTGTTCTGTTCCTGACTACTCATACTTAGACACATTCTAAATCTGACTTCTGGTGTGAATAGATTGTGTTATGTAGATGATTAGGATGATCTTAGTTTCCATCAATGACAACATTTATCATGGCTAGCAGTGTCTCTTGCCAACAACCTTATGTCTATGTCAAAAATGGTTAATGTAGGAGTTCATGCAACTTTTGATGGTAAAGGATGTAGATTAGTTAGAGGTAATTTGGTTCTTGCTATATAGGCCAGATGCATCAACTTTATCTAGTTGTACTAATGTTACTACATCTAAATCAGTGATATTGTGGCATTTGTGGATAGGTCATTTGACTGAGAAAGGATTAAAAACCTTGGTAAGAAAAAATATGGTGGAAAGTCTTGTTGATTGTTTTGTTGGTTTTGACTTTGTGAAAATTATGTGGTGGGAAAATAAAATATACTAGATGGTTTAACTCTAGAAGCATTATAGAATATGAGATTTTGGAGGTGATACATAGTGATGTGTTTGGTCCTATGGATATCCCATCCATTAGTAAGTCTCTATACTACTTATCATTCATTGATTATTATTCTAGTTATACTTGGATATATTTTTTTAATTTGAAGTCTAAAGTATTTCTAAAGTTTAAGGAGTACAAAGTTAGATAGTTGAGAATTAGACAAGTAATAAAATAAAAGTGCTTAGGATAGATAATGGTGGTGGATTATTCTCTAAAGAGTTTAATGTATTTTGTAAGCATGTTGGAATTGTGAAGAAAATAACTACTTCATACATACTGTAATAACATGGGGTAGTAGAAAGGTTAAACAAAACTTTGTTGGATTAAGACAAGAGTATGTTGAGTAGTGTGGGCCTAGGATAGGAGTTTTGGGTTACCACCACATGCTACTTGAAGAAAATTTCTCCCACTTCTATGCTAAAAATAGGATGCCATATGAAGTGTGGACTATAAGAAAACCAATGGTGACACATATGAAACCTAGTATTTGGCTATGAGGGATTTGCTTAGGTTCCTAAGGAGTAGTGGTCTAAGTTGGATCCCAAAGCTAAAAGGTGCATTTTCATTGGTTATGGAGAAAATTGCAAAAGCTACAAACATTGTGTTGGGTGAATATTTTGTCATTTATCTAACTAACGGCAAAATGGTTATATCGCCACAACCATGATGAGACTGAGTCTCTCCTCCCAACAAGGGGAGGTTCCCTCTAGATTATGAGCTCTTTCTAACAAACAACTTTTAATACTTAAATAACCTAACACTATTCTTGGGGTGTTTTCATTGCATCCTATTCTCTTTTTTCAGAATAGATGTTTCTTCTCTTACAAAATGACAACTTCAAAAGAAATGATATTTAATAATTCCTGAACTGAGACAAACCATAGAAACACAAATTCTTCTATCATTCGAATTATTTTCCACAAATAAACTTGATTGAATTCAAATGCATCTCAAAGTCTCCACTTTCACCCAATATGATATAACTAACTTGAACACAACATTTTACAACACAAAGTCTTTAAACAATTGTATCTTCACAAATATAAACACAAACTCCCACAATGAGAAAATAGCACAAAGTCTATTTAACCAAAACAAGAACACTTGTCCGAAATTTCAATAAACTCCACGATCCTAGCAATGATTCAATACAATATAACACCAATGACATAAGAACACTGATATCATAAAACAATATGATTCAACTCAAAGTTTGATACTCAATGTACTTGTTTATATTGATATTCACTTGAAAATTTGCTAAACATAAAAAGCTCAAAGTCTTGAAATGTTTTCCAATTCAGCAGAGTTTCTTTTCAATAGATAAAAGATAAAGATTACAATAGAGGCCCTCTTTATTTATAGGGAGGAGCCTAGAGCAAAAATAGGGAAATTTTAACTACTTTGACTTATTCAAACAAAAGAGTCCTATTTGACTTATGACTTCTTTTTCATATGTAATTAAATTTTTGAAAATTACATGAGTATGTCCATAACAAAATTCAAATTACATCTACAAGACTGAAAATAAACTAAGGCATTGAAAAGGAACTTCAGCTGCCACCATCGTTGTTTTTCAAAAAGTTTTTATACATAGTCTGTACTGCTGCCATTTCACATACATCGGGCTTCGTTGTATTCTTTGAGATGGTATGAGCCCTGAGAACTGCATCTTTAACTGCCTTTATTACTTTTCAATATTATCCTTTAGATTCTCAAAACTTGAGTGATGATCATACAGGCTATCCATCGAAACCACTGTAGGCACTTCATCTTCAAATTTCTGCTGCACCATCTTCTCGAAAGCATCTATCATTTCCTCTACTGAGAGAAACTTGTGACCTTCACCTATCAGAGTGGATGGGAGTTCCTCTAACATGTGTAGAAGCAAGACATTACTGTCTTCACTATTTTCACATACTTGGCACAAGTCATCAAGTAAACCTTTCATCACATTGATGTGATGGACAAGAGATTCCTTAGTCTTAAGGTAAGACTCTTAGTTTGAAACGACACCAATGGTTATCAGATTCTTTATTTTGATCTTCTTCATCTCAACCCATTCCTCTAAACTTTCTTCTTGATCTTGTAGTTCTTGAGAAAGCAAATCAATAATGTCATCTAGCTCAGCTTTTGCCTTGTCCATCTTTCCTTTTCTTTCCACTGTGGTCTTTAATAGAACTCTTCCTTGTGCTAGCAACCGTTCCACAATATCACTAAGCTCTCTTCCTCTGGCCTAAAATTTCTCAACCTTTTGAATAAGAGGATCATCAACAGTCATTGCCATAGGTTCCACAATCTAAGATGATTTTACTATTTTCTAAAGAATACCAGCAAGTTGTTCTACCTTTGCTTTGTATTGCTCCTTCTCCTTCTTGACCTCATCATATTTCTCAAGTAATGAACTTGCAGTGGCTTGAAAATCTGCCTTGATACCTTCATGAGTTAGCTTACCTAACTCAACTCTGGAGACAATATAATCATTCATATCAAAAGTATCTATAGTGGCATCATCTGGTGGCTTAGAAATTTCTATATATCTAATTCCTTTTTCATTAATAAGCCTAGAAATAGTTTTAAGTTTCTTTTTCTAGGCCTTTGGCTTAGCAAAAAGTAACTTCTCTATATCAATTTCATCCGGTGAAATCACTTGCTTCTTCCTCTTGGGAGTGTATGCAGACAACAATGGAGGAACTATTGAGGTACCAACATTCATAGAAGAGTCAATTACCTATTTTGCTGGATCCATGCTCACACCTATTATAGTAACAATAGGACTAGTGTTGGTAAAAATTGTACTTGTGTCAACAACTTTCTCTGAACCATCTAGAAAATGTTCCAGAACAGATTGTTCACCAATATCAAATGATGGGGAGGATAGAATTGGAATAGAACTAGATAGAATAGGAATAGGAACATTGGAAACTACTAGAAAACTACCAAAAATAGGAGCATGAGGAAGGGGTGTAGAAACTTGTTATTCTAGTGGAAGATCCTTCTAAGGGGAAAGCTATGAATAACCATGTTGTTCATGTTCTACATTCTCCTCCTTTTCTTGTTCCTTTTCATTTTCCTCATCTGGCTTCTTAGGCATTTCTGCTTGCTCATCATCAATATCTTCAATCTCTATTTCATTAACATTTGTATCTTTGGCATCTGATTCTGTGACAGTAGAAGTTCCTACAACCTCCTTCTTCTTTCCTCCTTTAGATACAAACTTGATTTTTGGTTTATGCACTTTAGAAGGAGTGTCACTTTTGTTCTTTGTTCAGTTTACTACCTTTTTCCCTGTTTGCTCCTGAATTTCAGTTTTTGACCTAGTAAGAAATTCTTTCAGACTTATTCCCTTACTTCCTAGCCACACATTTGTATTTGCTAGAATTGTCTGAAATCTTTTCCTGATTGAAGTTCCCTCTTTGACATACCATTTGACCTCTGGTAAAGGTGAGGATTCAACATTCTCAACATTGTATTTGGGATCTAAAATATCCCCTTCATCTTCCATTCCCTTCGGAATATCTGCAAGACCTAATTCTTTAATCTGCCTCAAATGAAGTCTTCAATAATCTAGCTTCCTGATCTCATTCTGTGTTATGAGATCACCCCAAATATCTTCAACCAGTGGCATATGTAAAACTGACTTTGTTTTGATCTTGTCCCGCACTCTTCTAAAATGAAAATGATCTCATTTTTGGAAAGTCTTCATAGTGACCAATTGCATTTCTAATTCAATTGCTTTGGCCTTGGTAGCTGATTGAACATAGTACCTTCCAATTTCTATAGGAAACTTAATTCCTGACTTTTTCAGCTCCATCTACTTATTGTTCACAACAATCAATTGCCTACATAGTTCCATCAGAATAATTCTATCACTGGGATATCGTGGAAGAATATATGGATAACTAGGATAGTATCCCACTCTGAGATAAGTGAAAGTTTGAAACTGTAAGAATAAACAACCAAAAGAGTTGACAATTTCTCAGGCCTCATCTGATACTCTTTTCTGCTCAAGTTCATTATTCCATAAACACATGAATACTGAAAAGAAGGCATCATTAACCCTATGGAAATGATGGATTGATCCCTTTAGAGTAATTTGTGGATAATACTCATAAACTAGAACCAATCTCCTATCACCAATTTGAGCTAAACCAGGAAAACTCCTCATGCTTGCAGCAGCATACACCAGATATGAAGTCATATAAAAATTGAAAGTTGTATTAACTTTCACCATCTGATCATGTAGAGCATTACTGATCTGCTCCCCCCAAAAGATTTTTTGTTGACCCCTGAGAATCACCTTAATGTATGTATACATCCATTCCTGAAACATGGATGAAGAAGGGAGACCTGTGATCCGACTCAACAATGTAATCAAATCACTTACCTCCTCAACAAAATCACTTTTCGGGAGGTATTTTGGCAATCTGGTCAAATTACTCCAAGGAGTCTTTAACCACTTACTATTGATATGTTTCCTTGTAGCTTCAATATCTTCATCATAATCCTTTTGCCCTTGAACAAAATCTATTTCTCCAATATTTTCAATAGGAGGACACATAGAGATTTTATCAAGAAATTCTGCATCTAATCTCATGATCACATTTCATTGGGAATTAGATACAGTCTTGGTATCCCTATTATAATGACTAGCTACCTGAAGAACAAACTTAGGATTGTGGGCAACGACAGGAAAAGAGGAAACCAAGTGAATGTTACTGTCGATAATCTTCTGCATATATCATCGAGGATTTGACTGTTTTACATTCTATGCACAAACTCAGCCATGTCCACATGACCAATCTCTATATCTCTAATCTCATCCACATTGGATTGTAATGAAGTCACAGGGAAAACCCCTTGGTACTTATACTTCATGATTTTAGCCTTTGATGGGGATGACTTTGACATCAACTTTGTGAAGAAAACTGGGAACGGTGTCTACCACAGATGTCTATTGAAACTACAAAAAGCCATGATCTCACAGTTACAGGAAAAATAGGCAAATTGGGGTTATTGTGAATTGATGATCATGAACATGGGAATTTGCGTTGAAGGGCTTAAGAGCACGCAAATCAAGAAAATAGGTGAAAGCGAGCAAATAGGTATTGAAAGGAAAATTTTCCCAGTGTTAGAAAAATTATCAGGGTGACATGCATGGGCTATGATTTTGGCCACTCCTGCATGTAGGGGTAAAATAGTATAATCATGCACGGTCGAACATTTTGGCTGCCATTGCATATGGGGTAAAAAATTGGGTTTTGATGTAGGGGTAGTCAATATGACCGCCCTTACATGAGGGAAAAATGCAAGTTTACTCCAGATGTATAAGCAGCAAAAATTCTCGCTCAGGCATGTTGGAGGAAAAACTATGTTCAGATGTGAAATCAGTTGAAATGACCACTCATACACCATATTATCAAAACCTTAAAACACATGTAATAGCGGCAGATTTTACCGCTTGAGCATGTAATATTTAAAAGTCTAATTTCCATGTAGGGGCGGCGTTTTTAACCGCCCTTGCATGAGGGTAAGATCAAAGACAAGGCACAAGTATCAGTGGTGGTTTTTGCCACTGATACATGTGTGATGACTTAGAAAGAAAGCAAGGCAACGTACCATCAGCGAAAAGTACCAACGATTCACACGAGTTTACATCCTAAGACCTATTTTGGAAAATCCACGAAAACAAATGAAAGACTAGGGTTCCATGAAAGAATAAACCATTGTAAAATGACAACAATAAACAGAAACACAAGCTATACAAAGGTTTCTGAAAGCTCGATTAACAAACATATACAATGATAAATCCAAACAATAAAGTTTTACAAAACAATCATTTTAAATGATCAATGTAACCCTAGTTTAAAACATAAACTGAATACAAAAAATAACAACCTACCTCAAACAATAAGCTGAAACCCTAAGTGCGGCCTTGGTGACCAAAATCTGTCCAACTCTGAAATCAGAGTGATCGAGCAATCTTAGGAAGACTTCAATAGTCGATTAGAAGATTTAGGGAATGAGAAATAACAAAATGGAACAAGTTTACACCTTAAAAAGGTTTAAAAAGGTGTATTAATGGTGACACGAGTGCCATTAATAACACTCAAGTTTGTGAGATCTGCTAAGATTTGTCTGAGCAGCAGGAAGGACCAACTCTACACATCATTAAACCACATGGAAAAGTGACAATAATGACCATTATTACACATTAAAACATGACAAGGAACATGCATGGGCGGTAATTTTCGCCGCCCATGCATGTCAAATAAAAAAATGAACCAAACATGTAGAAGCGGCAATTTTGGCTGACTTTGCACATTAAAACAACAAAGATATGCAAGAGTGGTGGTTTTGACCGGTTGTGCACATGAAGACTTAAAAATTTACTAACACCTTAAAATGATCAAAATTGATATTTTGACAAGCTTGCAACCTAATCAATTTTCACGAATCTCAAGGAATCGACTTAGGGGAATGTCACAAACCATTGTACGGTGTCAAATGACTTCACACAAGGCCAAGAGAACTTGTCTTGATTTGCGAACTTAGAGTGTAGACTACGAAACGGACAAGTTTTGTAGGGGTTGTCTACAAAATGAGCGCAGCTAATTTTGAGAGCAACAGTTGGCTCTAACTAGGGAACTTCCTTCGATCATTCTTTGAAATGATCAAAGGGAGAATAATCCAGTCTCTAAGTGCCTTCATCCATGCCATTGGGCCATAGAGTCAAGCTACCAAAAAGAAAAAGACACATAAGACTAAACAAAAATGAAAAATAAAAACACAAAAACTATACAAATGTACAAATGAACTTATCTGATAATTCAAGGGTTAAAGTGCTTCAGATGTTGTCCACTGTGAGGTAGGAAGAATGGCGTTCCATCAAGATACTCCAGCAAGAAGCTATTTTCACCACAAAATTGATGAATGACAAACGGGCCTATCCATAGGGAGTCAAACTTCCCATGCATTCCTTTTGGCTCTCTCCTCTTTTCCCATAACAAGACTTGATCTACAATTTGAAATTCTCGAGCCTTCACCTTCTTATCAAAGAGCTTCTTTACCTGACTTTGATGTTCATAAATACGGTCTACTACCATAACCCACTACTCTTCAAGTTCAGTGAGGTACATTATTCTTTTGTCAATAGAACTTTCAAAAGTTCTATCTTCCAATGCCTTTGCCAACTTCAATACCCACAATTCCAAAGTAATAGGTATCTTTGCATTTAGACCATATAGAAGCTGAAATGGTGACATACCTATTTCCCTTTTGGGGGTAATCCTATCTTCCCATAAAGCATCAAATAAATCTTTATGCCAAGTTCTCTAATTATCTTCCACCATTTTCCTGATAATGGTAACCAGATTTTTGTTACTAGATTCGGCCTGACCATTCCCTTGTGGATAATAGTCTGATGAATGACAAAGGATGATCCCATGTTCATAGAAAAAAATAGTGATCTCGTTTGAAGAAAAATAAGTAACATTATCTGCTACAATTTTATTTGGAACTCCAAACTAGGAAATAATATTTTCCTTAAGAAAATTACATACTACCTCAGAAGTAGCATGCTTGACTGGAATTGCCTCCACTCACTTGGTGAAGTAATCTATTGCAATGAGAACAAAATTGTGTCCTGCACTTGACGGTGGGTTCACAGCACCAATGAAGTCAATGCCCCATTGCTGAAAAGGCTCTTCAATCACAACTCGCTTAAGTAGTAGTGCAACCAACTTAGGCTTTCCAACAAACTGCTGACAGAGTTCACATCTACGTACCCAGTTGTACTCATCCTAAAATAATGTGGGCCAATAGTACCTAGCCCACAAAATTTTATGAGCTCTCACAGGTGTAGAAAAATGTCCTCCACATGCCAAATTGTGAAAAGACTCTAGAAGTCTGCTTTGTTGTGCTTTATCCACACAATGGAGAAAAACTCCGTCAAGGCTTCTTTTACATAAACCATTATCCCACAAGACATAGTTTGCAGTCTTTAACTTGATAGTTTGCTTCTCTTTATAAGATAAATGAGAAGGACACTCACCATAGGTGAGAAAATGAGCAATATTGGAATACCACTCATCTATAGTAGTAACAAAGAGAACAGTTGGCATATCCTCAACCTCTTCCTCTTCATCTCATGTTTCTTTGGGACATTGTCAGCAATCAGCTGACACAAACCTCTGCCACACACAAGATTGGTAGGTTTGATATAAAGATCAAACTCTTGAATTTTGGCAATCCAATTGCCTCTTTTGGTTCCAAATTCTTATTGTGTCAGGATAGATTTCACTGTTGTATTCGGCAGCAAAACAACAGTATGCGAATTTAGACTATAAAACTGGAAATGCTTCACCACCTTCACCATGACAGAAGCATGTTTCTCCATATTTGAGCATTTTAGTTCATGAGCCTTTAGAGGACAACTCATAACTGAAATAGGAGATTCCACACCTTCTTCATTCTGCTGAACCAAAATTGCTAAAAGTGTATGCTCGGAAGCATAACTATACATTATGAAGTTCTTCAGAACAAACCAGAACCGGAGCATGAGCTATGGTCCTCTTAATGTCCTCAAAGGCTGCTTTACCTTCTGCACTTTAGTGGAAAGTGGTCTTACCTTTCATCATATTGAAAATATGACAAGTTTTCTCTACGAATTCTGGAATGAACCTCTGCAGAAAATTCACCTTTCTGAAGAACGAATGAACTGCAGTCTTACTAGTAAGCAAAGTAAGACTCTGGATAGACTTGACTCTTTCTGAGTCAATTTTAGTACCTTCATTGGACACAATATGACCGAGAAGCTTACCCTCTGTAACCCCAAAAATTGATTTCTTAGGATTAAGAGAAATACCATTTTGACGACATCATTCCAAAACCTGTCGCAAATGTTAGGCATGATCTTGACGTTGTTTAGAGAAAATGGTCAAGTCATCAAGATACACCATAATGAATTTCCCCATTTCATCTTTGAAAGAGAGGTCCATTGCTCTTTCTAAAGTAGCGCCAGCATTAATCAAACCAAGCAGTATCCTGTGATATGCAAATGTGCCCCAAGGTGTTGTGAAGGTAGTCTTGTATTGATCTGCTTTGCTGACTTCTACTTGATTATAGCCTGAAAAACTGTCTAACATAGATAGAATCTCTGAACCAGTTATAGTTTGTAACACTTGGTCTATAATAGGCAAAGGGTAGTTATCTTTTAAAGAAGACTGGTTGATATTTCTAAAGTCAACACAAATACAGATTTCTCTGTTCTTCTTTCTCATAGGAACAATATTCGCAATCCAAGTGGAATGATGGATAGGAAAGATTATCCTTGTATTCAACATTTTCTAGATTTTAGAAAGAATATTACCTGATATCTTGGGATTATACTACCTTTGCTTTTGCTTGTGAGGCAACAATCCAACCTTGAGAGGGATTTCATGTTGGATCTCCTTGGGTTTGAAAGACTTCAGATCATCATAAGAATATGCCATAACATCAATGGAATGGTGAAGAAGTGTAATGAATTTGGATTTTCTCATCATCAGTGCAACATTTCCTGATGTTAACCATCTTGGGATCTGCTTCAAAACTCAAATTTACTTGCTCAAATTTGATGGATGAACTTGAATCAAGTTGTTGTTGCTGTTTGATATATCTATCATGCTTGTCAAATAACTTTTCCAGAGAAACCAAACCTTTCAGAATCTTATTCCCTTTTAGCTGAAGAATCTCCTCACCAGTCTGTGAATCTATTTTAGAAACATATTCACGTGGTGGAGAATCATTACCTTCAAAATAGAGCTCATCAAAGTTATCTGTCTTCTCTAAGAAAGCTATGATCTGATTATCACCATTGAAGATCTGCCAATGGTTAGCATTGTCTGGCACACTTGGTCAGAAAACCAACTCAATTGTGTACTTGTTACCTTTGAAGTCATTATGGGGGACCATAAGGGTGGCAGAGACAACCAATGAATCAACATGATCATTAAACACTCTCGGCACTACAGAGATGTCAAAAGCATCAAATCCTTCAATGCAATCCTAGACACAATTGCGGTAATGTCTATGCCTTTCATTCTTGGTCTGATAAAGATTTCTCACTTGGCAAACCACAAACTCAACATCACCTTGTGCATGAATATTTTTAATACCTTTAACACGAGCAACCTCCATTCTGAGCAATAATGACTCGTATTCAGCGGTGTTATTAGTATTGTCAAACTGCAGCTTATAGGAGAAAGGAAAGATATCACCTTGTGGAGATATCAGAATAACTCTAGCTCCAAATCTGGTGGAAGAACAATTGCCATCAAATTCTAAAATCCAAACATCATTTGAATTTCTCACTTTGATGTTTCTGCAACCAGTAGATTCTTCCTCATCAGAGAGAGAAGAATCCGGCATCACTATACTTTCATCTAAACTTTCATCTAATTTACTAGGAGTATCTTCTAATTCTGCATCTGAAATATCTGAACTCTCATCTGATGAACTAGAAGTATCTTCACTAGACAAGAAATAATTACCCATTCCTAAAGACTCAAACAAAATTTGGGCTTTTGGATTTTCAGTTTGGGTAACATTATATTTTGCCTCCTTCTCAGGAAGCAACTTTTGCATGACACCTTTAACAGGTATCTTTGCCTTGAATAAATCCATGTTTAGTTCTCCACCCACATCTTTACAAAAATTATGCCCAAGGAAAATGTCATAAGAAGCTGGGACATTAGCAACTAGGATGGTCATCTTGATTCTCTTATCTGGAAAGGCTGCAAATGCAAACTGGGCATCCTTGGTTTGGCCTAACAAAGTCACTTGCTTATTTTCCATTGAGAAACATCTCCCAAAGGTCTTAGTCAGAGTGAGGCCAAGAACATTTGCCACTTTAGGAGGCATGACGTTATCAGAAGACCCAGAGTCTATTATACAATTGCTTAACTTGTGACCATTGACCAATAGAAAAACATAGAAGGGTTCTATTTTCCTTGGGGCAACAAGGGGAGTAGTTACTAGGTTATTTTGGGTGGATTTGTTCTTTGAGGAGTCATGGGCAATTTTAGGAGAATCTTGCCCTGTAGGGACATTCTTATTTTTAACATACTTAGCCAACCTATCAAATTGATCAGGATTAGCTTGTAGATACTCTACCTTAGACATCTGGATTTTGGTTTTCCTAGCATAATCTATTATGTCAGAGTTAAAATTAACTAGATACAGAGGAAGGAAATCCATCATTTTGGGTTTTGGTCGGGGTAGTACTAGTCTGAGGAACAAAAGTAGAAGAAACAAGACTTCTAGATGAACTTGTTTATGGACAACCGGGTCCTTTGATTGAAAAGGCAACTAAGTTCCTTGCTTGGCAATTGAGATCATAGTTTGAGGCTCCTCTCTTGTCTTTCCTTTATCATCTTCCTGATTTGATTGATTTTGGGACCTAGTAAAAACAACATATGCTCCATCATATACTTTTCCTTCTCTTTTAGTTTCATCTTGGTAATTCAGAAAACCAATGGTAGAGTCACCAGCTAATTCTTCTTCTCCTTATGCAAAAATATTAGCATTATTCTCCTGATCCAAATCAGGTTTGAAAGAATTGTCATGTTCTACTTCATAGTAGCCAACTACTGAGTTGACCGGCTCTGCTTCAATGGCAAGCTTCCCCTATGTCAGTGGAAGACGATTTTGTTGCCCTTGATTTTTGGCAGCATTACCTTGATATGAATTGTTAGGAAATGTCCTCCTTGGTATATCCCTATAAGAAGGAGTAGACATACCTTGGGACATTTGCTTTTTCAAAGATAGCAACTCATTTTCTAACTTTTGTACCATAGGATCTGTGGTGCTTGTGGAAGAATTATCAGTAGAGGGTTGACCTCTATTTCTATTTGAATCTCTTCTTATCTTACTCGCAAGGATAAGATCATCTTCAACCTCCGTAGCTAATCTTTGAGCTAGAGAAGATTAGTAGGAACAACCCACCTTAACAAAGAGTTTACCTCAGGAAGCCGAGAGTTGATGAAGAAACATTTAAGATTCTCTGACATTGGTTGAGTGGTTGTGGGAATCCTATTTGTCAATTTATTAAACTTGGTGATGAAATCTCACATGGGCTCATGTGGCTCTTTCTTCATCTGTGTTAACTAAGCTAACAAAGCATGTGCATCTTCTGTAGGCTTAAACCTAGCTTCAAACTTGGTTTTGAGAGTTATCCAATCGGATATGGTTTGTGCTTGAAGATGGTAAAACCAATCTGCAGCAACACCTTGAAGTGTTTTGACAAAAAGTCTGATAGCTACATCCTCATGTTCCACCCCTAGCACACCACAAGATATACAAAAAGCTACAATGTCGGATAAACTTTCCCATCAAAAAAGAATTTAGGGAAATTCTTCCTTGAACTACGAGGTAGTTCATGCAATGGTGGCGTTCAATTCAAAGGACCAAAAGTATTACCCCACGGGCCTTGAGTTGCCATTATGCACTGATTGAAAGGTGGGATGACAAACCTTTGAGGGATTCAAATAGATAAAACTTTGTTAGTACTGGAGCTAGATGCTTCACCTGGTATTCGAGACCTGGTGTTGGTAGGAGGAAAACTCCTAGTTCACTGAAGTTGAGGTTGTGGAGGCAAAATACCAAAGTTATTTTGTTGCATGAAATCAAGCACAGGATCAATAATTCATTGAGCTCTCTTACTTCTTGTATACTGTGAGTCTGACAGAATGCAATGTACTCAACAAAGATTTGGAAACAACTTAAAACAATGGAAGAGGATGAAATTCTTCAACTCAAAGTGTGAGGCTCCAAGTTGCGCGTTCTTCCCCAGTAGAGTCGCCAAAAAACTGTTGGGTGAATATTTTATCGTTTAGCTAACTAATGGCAAAATGGTTATATCACCATAGCTATAATGAGATTGAGTCTCTCCTCTTAGCAAGGGGAGGTTCCCTCTAGATTATGAGCTCTTTCTAACAAACAAATTTTAATACTTAAATAACCTAACACTATTCTTGGGGTGTTTTCATTGCATCCTATTCTCTTTTTTCAAAATAGATGTTTCTTTTCTTACAAAATGACAACTTCAAAAGAAATGATATTTAATAATTCTTGAACTGAGATAAACCATAGAAACCCAAACTCTTCTATCGTTCGACTTATTTTCCACAAATAAACTTGATTGAATTTAAATGTAGCTCAAAGTCTGCACTTTCACCCAATATGATATAACTAACTTGAACACAACAGTTTATAGTAGAAAGTCTTTAAACAATTGTATCTTCATAAATGTAAACACAAACTCTCGCAATGAGAAAATAGCACAAAGTCTATTTAACCAAAACAAGAACACTTCTCTCAAATTTTAATAAACTCCATTATCCCAGCAATGATTCAATACAATATAACGCCAATGACATCAGAACACTGATATCATAAAACAATATGATTCAACTCAAAGTTTGATACTCAATCTGCTTGTTTATATTGATATTCACTCGAAAATTTAATAAACATAAAAATCTCAAAGTCTTGAAATGTTTTCCAATTTGACAAAGTTTCTTTTCAATAGATAAAAGATAAAGATTACAATAGAGGCCCTCTTTATTTATAGGGAGGAGCCTAGAGAAAAAATAGGGAAATTTTAACTACTTTGACTTATTCAAACAAAAGAGTCCTATTTGACTTATGACTTCTTTTGTCTCATATGTAATTATATTTTGGAAAATTACATGTGAGTATATCCATAACAAAATTCAAATTACATCTACAAGATTGAAAATAAACTAAGGCATTGAAAAGGAACTTTAGCCCCACCATCATTCTTTTTCAAAAAGTTTTTATACATAGTTTGTACTACTGCCATTTCACACACATCGGGGCTTCGTTGTATTCTCTGAGATGGTACAAGCCCTAAGAATTGCATCTTTAACCACCTTTATTACTTTCTAATGTTTCTCAAGATTATCCTTTAGATTCTCAAAAGTTGAGTAATGATCATAAAGGCTACCCATCAAAATCACTGTAGGCAGTTCATCTTCAAATTTCTACTGCACCATCTTCTTGAAAGCATCTATCATTTCCTCTACTAAGAGAAACTTGTGACCTTCACTTGTCAGAGTGCATGGGAGTTCCTCTAACCTATGTAGAAGCAAGACAATACTGTCTTCACTATTTTCACGTACTTGCAACAAGTCATCAAGTAAACCTTTTATCAGATTGATGTGATGGACAAGAGATTTCTTAGTCTTAAGGTAAGACTCTGGGTTTGAAACGACACCAATGGCTATCAGATCCTTTATTTTGATCTTCTTCATCTCAATCCATTCCTCTAAACTTTCTTCTTGATCTTGCAGTTCTTGAGAAAGTAAATCAATAATGTCATCTAGCTCAGATTTTGCCTTGTCCATCTTTCCTTTTCTTTCCACTGTGGTCTTCAATAGAACTCTTCCTTGTGCTAGCAACCGTTCCACAATATCACTAACCACTCCTCCTCTGGCCTGAACTTTCTCAACCTTTTGAATAAGAGGATCATTGACAGTCACTGCCATAGGTTCCACGATCTCAGATGATTTTACTATTTTCTGAAGAACAACAAGTTGTTCTACCTTTGCTTTGTACTGCTCCTTCTCCTTCTTGACCTCATCATATTTCTCAAGCAATGAACTTGTAGTGGCTTGAAAATCTACCTTGATACGTTCATGAGTTAGCTTACCTAACTCAACTCTGGAGACAATATAATCATTCATATCAAAGGTATCTGCAGTGGCATCATCTGGTGGCTTAACAATTTCTGCATATCTAATTCCTTTTTCATTAATAAGCCTAGAAACAATTTTAGGTTTCTTTTTCTGGGCCTTTGGCTTAGCAAAAAGTAACTTCTCTATATCAATTTCATCCGGTGAAATCACTTTCTTCTTCCTCTTGGGAGTGTATGTAGACAACCATGGAGGAACTGTTGAGGTACCAACATTTAGAGAAGAGTCAATTACCTATTTTGCTAGATCCATGCTCACACCTGTTATAGTAACAATAGGACTAGTGTTGGTAAAAACTACACTTGTGTCAACAACTTTCTCTGAACCATCTAGAAAATGCTCCAGAAGAGATTGTTCACCAATATAAAATTATGGGGAAGATAGACTTGGAATAGAACTAGAAGAATCAAACACGGTCCCAAAACTTGTTCTTACAGAGGTAGGGGTATTATTAGAAGACACAACAAAAATAGGTGAAATAGGAACATTGGAAACTATTGGAAAACTACCAGAAATAGGAACATGAGGAAGGGGTGTAGAAACTTGTGATTCTAGTGGAAGATCCTTCTGAGGAAAAAGCTATGAATTACCATGTTGTTCTTGTTCTACATTCTCCTCCTTTTCTTGTTCCTTTTCATTTTCCTCATCTGGCTTCTCAGGAATTTCTACTTGCTCAGCATCAATATCTTCAATCTCTATTTCATTAACATTTGTATCTTCAGCACCTGATTCTATGACAGTAGAAGTTCCTGCAACCTCCTTCTTCTTTCCTCCTTTAAATCAAAACTTGATTTTTGGTTTCTACAATTTAGGAGTGTCACTTTTGTTCTTTGTTCAGTTTTCTACCTTTTTTCCTATTTGCTCTTGAATTTCAGTTTTTGACCCAATAAGAAATTCTTTTAGACTTATTCCCTTACTTCCTAACCACACATTTGTATTTGCTATAATTGGCTAAAATCTTTTCTTGATTGAAGTTTCCTCTTTGACAAACCATTTGACCTCTGGTAGAGGCGAGGATTCAACATTCTCAACATTGTATTTGGGATCCAAAACATCCCCTTCATCTTCCATTCCCTCCAGAATATCTGCAAGACCCAATTCTTCAATTTGACTCAAATGAAGTCTACAATAATCTAGCTTCCTAATCTCATTCTATGTTCTGAGATCAGCCCAAATATCTTCAACCATTGGCTTATGGAAAACTAACTTCCTTTTGGTCTTGTCCTGCACTCTTCTGAAATCAAAACAATCTCTTTTCTTGAAAGTCTTCATAGTGACCAATTGCATTTCTGATTCAACTGCTTTGGCCTTGGTAGTTGACTGAACAGAGTACCTCCCAATTTCTATAGGAAACTTAATTCCTGACTTTTTTAGCTCCATCTACTTATTGTGCACAAAAATCAATTGCCTACACAGTTCCATCAGAACAATTCTATCACTAGGATATCGTGGAAGCATATACAGTTAACTAGGATAGTATCCCACTCTGAGATAAGTGAAAGTTGGAAACTGTAAGAATAAACAACCAAAAGAGTTGACCACTTTCGAGGCCTCATCTAATACTCTTTTTTGCTCAAGTTCATTATTCCATAAACATATGAATACTGAAAAGAAGGCATCATTAACCCTGTGGAAATGATGTATTTATCCCTTTAGAGTAATCTGTGGATAATAGTCATAAACTAGAACCAATCTCCTATCACCAATTTGAGTTAAACCAGGAAAATTCCTCATGCTTGCAGCAACATACACTAGATATGAAGTCATGTAAAACTTGAAAGTTGTATTAACTTTCACCATCTGATCATGTAGAGCATTGCTGATCTTGTCCCCCCAGAAGATTTTTTGTTGACCCCTGAGAATCACCTTAATGTATGTATACATCAATTCTTGAAACTTGGATGATGAAGGGAGACCTCTGATTTGACTGAACAGTGTAATCAAATCACTTACCTCCTCGACAAAATCACTTCTTGGGAGGTCTTTTGGCCATCTGGTCAAATTACTCTGAGGAGTCTTTAACCACTTACTATTGATATGTTTCGTTGCAGCTTCAATATCTTCATCATAATCCTTTTGCCCTTGAGAAAAATCTATTTCTCTAATATTTTCAATAGGAGGACACATAAAGATTTTATCAAGAAATTATCCATCTAATCTTATGATCACATTTCCTTGGGAATCAGATACAGTCCTGGTATCCTTGTTATAATGACTAGCTACCTGAAGAACAAACTTAGGATTGTGGGCAGCGACAGGAAAAGAGGCAACCAAGTGAATGTTACTGTCGATAATCTTCTGCATATATCGAGGAGGATTTGACTATTTTGTTCTATCCAAAAACTCGGTCATGTCCACATGACCAATCTTTGTATCTCTAATCTCGTCCACATTGGAGTGCAATGAAGTCACAGGGAAAACCCCTTGTTACTTATACTTCACGATTTTAGCCTTTGATGGGGAGATGACTCTGACATCAGCTTTGTGAAGAAAACTGGAAACGACGTCTACCACAGATGTTTGTTGAAACTGTAAAAAGTGATGATCTCATAGTTTGGGGAAAAATGGGCAAATTGGGGTTACTACGAATTGATGATCATGAACATGGGAATGTGCGTTGAAGGGCTTAAGAGCACGCAAATCAAGAAAATAGGCAAAAGTGGGCCAATAGGTATTGAAAGGAAAAATTTCCCAGTGTTGGGAAAATTTTCAGGGTGACATGCATGGACGGTGATTTTGGCTGCTCCTGCATGTAGGGGTAAGATTATAATTATGCACGGTCTGCCATTTTGGCCGCCATTGCATATGGGGTAAAAAATTGGGTTTTGATGTAGGGGCAGTCAATTTGACCACCCTTACATGAGGGAAAAATGCATGTTTACTCCGGATGTATAAGCAGCGAAAATACCCACTCAGGCATGTTGGAGGAAAAATTGTGTTCAGATGCAAAGTTGGTCGAAATGACCGCTCTTACACCTTATTATAAAAACCTTAAAACACATGTAATAGAGGCAGATTTTACCGCTTGAGCATGTAATATTTAAAAGTTTAATTTCCATTTAGGGGTGGCATTTTTAACCGCCCCTGCATGAGGGTAAGATCAAAGACAAGGCACAAGTATCGGCGATGCTTTTCACCGCCGATACATGTGTGATGACTTAGAAAGAAAGCAAGGCAAGATACCATCAATGAAAAGCATTGACGATTCACACGAGTTTACATCCTAAGACCTATTCAAGAAAATCCATGAAAACAAATGAAAGACTAGGGTTCCATGAAAGAATAAACCATTCTAAAACAACAACAATAAATAGAAACACAAGCTATACATAGGTTTCTGAAAGCTCGAATAACAAACATATACAATGATAAATATAAACAATAAAGTTTTACAAAACAATCATTTTAAATGATCAATGAAACCCTAGTTTAAAATAGAATCTGAATATGAAAAATAACAACCTACCTCAAACAATAAGCCGAAACCCTAAGCACGAACTTGGTGACCAAAATCCGTCCAAATTCAGAATCAACGCAATCACCATTAATAACACTCAAGTTTGTGAGTTCCACTAAGATTTGTCTGAGTGGCGAGAAGGACTGACATTACACATCATTAAACCACATACAAAAGCGGCAATAACGACCATTATTACACATTAAAACATGTCAAGGAACATGCATGGGCGGTGATGCATGTCAAATAAAAAGAAATGAAACAAACATGTAGAAGCGGCAATTTTGGCTGACTTTGCACGTTAAAACAACAAAGATATGCGAGAGTGGTAGTTTTGACCACTTTTGCACATGAAGACTTAAAAATTTACTAACACCTTAAAATGATCAAAATTGATATTTTGACAAGCTTGCAACCTAATCAATTTTCATGAATCTTAAGGAATTGACTTAGGGGAATGTCAGAAACCATTCTACGGTGTCAAATGACTTTGCATGAGGCCAAGAGAACTTGTCTTGATTTAGGAACTTAGAGTGTAGACTATGAAACATACAAGTTTTGTAGGGGTTCTCTACAAAATGAGCGCAGCTAATCTTGAGAACAACAACTCGCTCTAACTGGGGAACTTCCTTTGATCGTTCTTTGAAATGATCAAAGGGAGAAGAATCCAGTCTCTAAGTGCCTTCATCCATACCATTGGGCCATAGAGTCAAGCTACCAAAAAGAAAAAGACACATAAGACTAAACAAAAATGAAAAATAAAAACACAAAAGCTATACAAAAATAAAAACAAACTTATCTGATACTTCAAGGGTTGAAGTGCTTCAGATGTTGTCCACTGTGAGGCAACAAGAATGGTGTTCCATCAAGATACTCCAGCAAGAAGCTATTTTCACCACAAAATTGATGAATGACGAATGAGCCTCTCCATAGGGAGTCAAACTTCCCATGCATTCCTTTTGGCTCTCTCCTCTTGTCCCATAACAAGACTTGATCTCCAATTTTAAATTCTCGAGCCTTCGCCTTCTTGTCAAAGAGCTTCTTTACCTAACTTTGATGTTCAACAATATGGTCTACTACCATAACCTGCTGCTCTTCAAGTTCATTGAGGTACATTATTCTTTTGTCAATAGAACTTTCAAAAGTTCTATCTTCCACTGCCTTTGCCATCTTCAATGCCAGTAATTCCAAAGTAATAGTTATCTCTGCATTCAGACCATGTAGAAGCTGAAACGGTGACATACCTATTGCCCTTTTCGGGGTAATCTTGTCTACCCATAAAACATCAAATAATGCTTTATGCTGAGTTCTCTGATTATCTTCCACCATTTTCTTGATAATGGTAACCAGATTTTTGTTACTACATTCCGCCTGACCATTCCCTTGTGGATAATAGTTTGATGAATGAGAAAGGATGATCCCATGTTCATAAAAAAAACTAGTGATCTCATTTGAAGAAAAAAAAGTAGCATTATCTACTACAATTTTATTTGGAACTCCGAACCGGGAAATAATATTTTCCTTTAGAAAATTACATACTACTTCAGAAGTAGCATGCTTGACTGGAATTGCCTCCACCCACTTGGTGAAGTAATCTGTTGTAGTGAAAATAGAATTGTGTCCCGCACTTGACAGTGGGTTCACATCACCAATGAAGTCAATGCCCCATTGTTGAAAAGTTTCTTCAATCACAACTGGCTTAAGTAGTAGTGCAACCAACTTAGGCTTTCCAACAAACTGCTAAGAGAGTTCACATCTACGTACCCCGTTGTACGCATCCTAAAATAATGTGGGCCTATAGTACTTAGCCTGCAAAATTTTATGAGCTATCACAGGTGCAGAAAAATTTTCTCCACATGCCAAATTGTGAAAAGACTCTAGAAGTCTGCTTTGTTGTGCTTTATCCACACAACGGAGAAAAACTCCATCAAGGCTTCTTTTATATAAACCATTATCCCACAAGACATAGTTTGCAACCTTTAACTTGATAGTTCACTTCTCTTTATAAGATAAATGAGAAGGACACTCACCATAGGTGAGAAAATGAGCAATATTGGAATACCACTCATCTATAGTAGTAACAAAGAGAACAGTTGGCATATCCTCAACCTCTTCCTCTTCATCTCCTGTTTCTTTTGGGACATTGTCAGCAATCAGCTGACACAAACCTCTGCCATGCACAAGATTGGTAGGTTTGATATGAAGATCAAACTTTTAAATTTTGGCAATCCAATTGCCTCTTTTGGTCCCAAATTCTTGTTGTGTTAGGATAGATTTCACTATTGTATTTGGCACCAAAACAACAATATACGAATTTAGAATATAAAACCAGAAATGCTTCACTGCCTTGATCATGACATAAGCATGTTTCTCCATATTTGAGTATTTCAATTCATGAGCCTTCAGAGGACAACTCATAAATGAAATAGGAGATTCCACACCTTCTTCATTCTGCTGAACTAGAATTGTTGAAAGTGTATGCTCGGAAGCATAACTGTACATTATGAAGTTCTTAGTATAGCCAACACAAACTAGAACTGAAGCATGAGCTATGGCCCTCTTATTGTCCTCAAAGGCTGCTTTACCTTCTGCACTCTAGCAGAAAGTGGTCTTACCTTTCATCATATTGACAATATGACGAGTTTTCTCTGCGAATTTTGGAATGAACCTTCGCAGAAAATTCACCTTTCTGAAGAAAGAATGAACTGCAGTCTTACTAGTAGGCAAAGTAAGACTCTGGATAGACTTGACTCTTTCTAAGTCAATTTTAGTACCTTCTCTGGACACAATATGACCAAGAAGCTTACCCTCTATAACCCCAAAAACTAATTTCTTAGGATTAAGAGAAATACCGTTTTGACGACACCGTTCCAAAACCTGTCGTAAATGGTAGGCATGATGTTGATGCTGTTTAGAGAAACAGTCAAGTCATCAAGATACACCACAATGAATTTTCCCATTTCATCTTTGAAAGTGAGGTACATTGCTCTTTGGAAAGTAATGCTAGCATTAATCAAACCAAATGGCATCCTGTGATATGCAAATGTGCCACAAGGTGTTGTGAAGGCAATCTTCTATTGATCTGCTTTGCTAACTTCTGCTTGATTATAGCCTGAAAAACTGTCTAACATAGACATAATCTTCAAACTAGTTATAGTTTGTAACACTTGGTCCATAATAGGCAAAGGGTAGTTATCTTTTAAAGAAGACTGGTTGAGGTTTCTGAAGTCAACACAAATACATATTTCTCCATTATTCTTTCTCACAGGAACAATATTCACAATCCAAGTGGAATGATGGATAGGAAAGATTATCCTTGCATTCAACATTTTCTAGATTTTAGAAGGAATAGTACTTGATATCTTGGGATTATACTACCTATTCTTTTACTTGTGAGGCAATGATCTAACCTTGAGAGGGATTTCTGTTAGTTGCCATTGCATCAAAAGATCAACTTGTTAATGCCCAATACAACCACTTGACTTACCAAGCATGGGAGGAGGTTAAGCCCTTGTCACAAACCACCGCAGCGCAGCACTGAACAAGAAGACCAAGGGTCACACCTTGCAACAATCCCCCCCAGGGCAAGCACGGGGTTTGAACCCGTGACCTCGGCTCTGATACCAATTGTTAGACTTAGGGCACACAACTGAGAGGGGGGGTGAATCAGTTGTGCGAAACTTTCTCAAATTAAACACTTAAATCTTCTTTAATGATTAGTAGAATATTAATCATGAACCATAATGCATTCAAATCAAAAGAAGAAACATATCAACACATAAGACAGCAAGATTTTGATGTGGAAAACCCAGTTAAGGAAAAAACCACAGGGTGATTAACCCAAGAATGTATTCTCTATTAGAAGAATAGAAAGAACAAAATGGCACATGCCAATTAGGGCTCACTACCCAAGCACACTGCTCACAAGAGGCTCACTGCCTATAGGAGACACACTATCTACAAACAAATAAGTATCACCTTCATGAACTAGAGAATAGCATCTTCACCATGCTCGAGTCAGTTCCATTTAAGCCCAATACTTCTGCTCTGCCTTTCGCACTTCTCCTCGCTACCACACACTCATCACTGCAACACACACTTCAAAATGAATTCACAATCCTTTATTTATACAAGGCATCGACTTAGGAACAATCATCTAACTAGGCAAACACCTACAAGAACATCCGCAAGACGTGTAATACATCCTGTTGGCCAGTCTCAAGAAGAACACCAATATCTGGTGGTTATTCTTCAAATGCAAACTCTAACTTCAATGCGGACCACCAACATGAATTGGACATGATTCAATGATCATCATAACCTTCCCTGAATCACCGAGAACATCTGCACTTCATCATCCTACTGGAATTCTTCTCTCCTTCATCTGGAGCTTCAAGAACACAGTCTGTCATCACTGTCACAAATGAATAGGCTCTTTCAGACCTTCAAACCATGAACCAATCTAGTTGATACTTCACAGGGATGTCCTCAACACTCCCTCAAATCCGTAGAATGGGATGATGAAATTCTAGATCTCACCGGACCTATCTGTGATACTCTGTCACCTCTGAACACCTGTCAGAACTGATTCTACTTGAGAGACCATAACTTCTTTAGATCTTCATGCGAACCTCTGATCAGCAACCACTTATTTTTCACATGTCTTCTCTCCCCCTTTGACATCAATGGCAAAGGGATCATACTTGCAACTCCATTACTTCATAACATACCAGCTGCTCCCCCCGACTAGCAGCTCCCTATCATCAATCTAGATCACAAGATATGACTGTAATATCCACCGGATTGATGCACATCAGTGCATGCTAGTTCATCACCGGAGGGGCAATAACCCCTAACTTCTCTCTGAGATACTCAAAAGAGTCCTTGGGAAGAGGTTTAGTAAAGATATCTACAATCTGATCCTTGGAGGGTACATACTCCAATCTAACTTCATCCTTGTTCACTTGCTCTCTTAGAAAGTGAAACTTGATAGATATATGCTTAGTCTTAGAATGCAACACTAGATTCTTAGAAATATTTATTGCACTTGAATTATCATAGAAAATTGTAATAGTCTCCTCATATTCTACTTTAGTATCTCTGAGCATCTGCTTCATCCACAAAACTTGAGTGCAACTACCTGCTGCTGCAATGTATTCTACTTCAGTTGTAGACAAGGATATTGCCTCTTGTTTCTTGCTTAGCCAAGAAACCAATCTTTTTCCCAAAAAGAATGCTCCACCACTGGTACTCTTCCTATCATCCACATCTCCTACCCAATCTACATCTGTATATGCATGAAGAGAAAAATTATGATCTCTAGGATACCACAGACCATACTCAACTGTTCCTTTTAGGTACCTAAAAATCCTTTTGATTGCCAAGACATGAGATTCTCTGGGATCAGCCTGGAATCACGCAACAAGACCAACAACCTGCATTATATCTGGTCTAGTTTGAGTGAGATACAATAATCCTCCAATCATTGATCTATACTTTGTCTAATCTACCTTAGGGGAGTCATCATCTTTGTTCAACTTACATCTGGTTGCCATGGGAGTGTTCATTGGCTTTGAATCTTCCATTCCAAATTTCCTCAACAATTCTTTCACATATTTGGTCTGAGAGATAAAGTTTCCTTTCTTTGTCTGAGTAATTTGCAGACCCAAGAAGAAATTCATTTCACCGAGCATTACCATCTCAAACTCACTTTTCATTTGATTTGCAAAGGTTTTACACATATTGTCTCTTCCTCCAAAGATGATATCATCAACAAATACTTCAACAGTTAAGATGTTTTCATGATCAATTTTGAAATATAGGTTACTGTCAGTAGTACCTTCGTTGAAACCAATCTTCAAAAGATGTTTGTCCAGTCTTTCATACCAGGATCTTAGGGCTTGCTTTAATCCATATAGTGCCTTCTTCAATTTGCAGACCATATCACCATGCTCAGATAATTGAAAACCATCCGGTTGTTCAATGTACACTTCTTCTTCTAAGTCACCATTTAAGAAGGCAGACTTGACATCCATCTGATACACCTTGAAATCCTTGAAGGCAGCAAATGCAAGAAATAATCTGACTACTTCAATTCTTGCCACCGGAGCAAAGGTTTCTTCAAAATAAATCCCTTCTATTTGAGAGTAGCCTTTGCAGACCAATCTGGCTTTATTTCTAATTACTTCACCAACTTCATTTAGTTTGTTCCGGAAGACCCATTTGGTTCCAATCACATTCTTGTTTCTAGGTCTGGGAACAAGATCCCAAGTGTGATTTTTCTCAGTTTGCATCAACTCTTCCTCCATTGCTTTGGTCCAGTTTTCATCATTGTAGGCTTCATTTATTATCTTAGGTTCAATCTTTGAAATCAGACAATATTCATCTAAATTTTGAGTAATTTTCCTTCTAGTTTGCACACCTTTTCTTTTGTCACCTATGATCTAATCTTTAGAGTGGTTCAGTCTTACATACCTTGGAACTTTGGGAGTTTCTTGCACTTCTGCTTCTTGATCAGGCTCATTCAGACCTATCTCTTCTTCCTAATTTACCAGATCAGTCTGAATCTAACTTTCAGAAGAGGATTGAGCTCCTTGAACCAGAACACCATTCTGATCATCTTCATCATATTCATAAAACCTTGAGGGTTTCTCTATTCCCTCATCAACTAACATATTTGTACTTTCTATCATCTTTCTTAGTCTCTTGTTATAACACTGGTATGCTTTGCTTTGAGTAGAGTAACCCAAGAATATTCCTTCATCACTTCTAGCATCAAAATTGCCTAAATCTTCAACTCTTTTGATCTAACATTTGCTACCAAAGACTTTGAAATATCTTACAGTAGGAGTAATGCCAAACCAGAGTTCATAAGGGGTCTTACCGGTATTGCTTCTGATTTGAACTCGATTGAGAGTATAGACTGCAGTGCTGACAACTTCTCTCCAATAGATCTGAGGAACATTTACTTCCATCATCATGGTCCTAGATGCTTCCTAAATGGTCTGGTTCTTTCTCTCCACTACTCCATTCTGCTATGGAGTCCTCGGAGCAGACAACTATCTCTTAATTCCATGTTTCTCATAGAATTCTATGAACTCACCAGATGTGAATTCTCCACCTCTATCAGACGTCAGACATTTCAACTTTATTCTTGTTTCATTCTCTACCATAGCCTTGAATATTTTGAATTTCTTAAGAGCTTCTGATTTCTCCTTTAGAAAGGTTACCACATCATCCAGGAATAGTCATCTATTAGCAGCATGAAGTATCTATCACCTTGAATACTTCTGGTTCTTGCCAGACCACAAAGATCAGTGTGAACTAAGTCCAATAATCCGGTAGAAGATAGTTCCTTGCTTTTGAATGTGACTCTGCTCAGCTTACCCAACTGACATTCCTTGCACAATATGTTAGTAGGTTTCACCAATTTTGGAAGATCTCTTACAACCTGAGTATTGCTTATCTTGATGATATTATCAAAATTCACATGACACATCCTTCTATGCCATAACCAACTCTGATCAACTTGAACAAATAAGTAGCTTTTACCAGTACCAACCAAGTGGAAGATATTACCTTTAGTTTGAGCACCAGATGCAATCTCTATTCCGGATCTTTCAAAGATTTTGCATTTTTCATCCTTAAATCGGAGATCATAGCCTTTGTCCACCAACTGTCCAACAGTGAGAAGATTGTGCTTCAAATCTTCAACATACAGTACATTACCAGTTTTGTTTGTTCCATCAAAAGAAATAGTTCCTCTTCCTCTGATTCTACCAGTAGAATTATCACCAAACTTCACCACTCCTCCTTCATACCTTTCCAAGTCTATGAACTTATTTTTGTCACTTGTCATGTGGTGAGAGCAACCACTGTCAATGACCCAATCATTCTTTTCTTCAACTTGGGCAGCCAAAGCTCTTTCTACAACTTTATGATTGATAGATACAGAGGATATTGGTTCTTCTTCCTTCATGGCAATAAACACCCATTCACTTCCAAATTTGTTTCCTGTCTCTGATTCATCATCTGTTATTCCTTCATTATCATCTTGTTCATGAACATAGTAACAATTCTTTTGGAACCTTGATCTGTTAGGGTTTGGCTTTGAAAATCTTTCCAGACATCTTGAGGCAAAATGGCCAATCTTATTGCAGTTAAAACACTTAAAAGCCAATTTTCCTTCATACTTACCAAATCCTCTTGGCAGTCTCTTTGCAATGAGGGCTTCAAGTTGAGAAGTTTCTACTTCTTCTTCTTCCAGGTCTTTTCTTGCTTTTTCATACCATGACAGTTTCCTTGATGAGATCTCTCTTGGATCAAATCCTTGTTTACCTTTCACAGAGGCACTGGCTTTGAATGCAGATTCAGTTTTGGGGGGATCATCTCCAAATTTGGTCATTTCAAAAGCAGCCAGTTTGCCAGCTAATTGGTCTCTTGTGATAGTTGTATGGGCTCTGAATTCATCAATGGCAGCAACCTTGATTTTGTAAGAGGCAGGAAGGGATCTGAGAATTTTACCAACAATCTCATTTTCATCCAAGACTCCACCAGAATTTCTAATTCCACAAACTAGCTCATTCACTCTTGGCATGAAAGTGGTAATATTTTCATCATCTCTCATCTTCAGTTTTTCAAATTTCCCTTTTAGACTTTGTAACCTTGCACATTTAACATACTTGTCTCCTTCATGCAGAAGTTCCAGTTTAATCCTGATCTCATAGGTAGTTGGTAGGTCAATAACATTTGAGATCTCTGAATCGGTTAATGTGCTTAGAAGAGCCTCTTTGGTCCGCAGATTGTTTTCAGCATCTGTGATTTCATTTAGGGTTGTTGGACCACCCTGTGGAGGTACATACTCTTTTGTGACCATGGACCAGTACGCCATTCCCATACACTGCAAGTGACATTTCATGCGACCTTTCCAAAGAGCAAAGTTGGTTCCATCAAACTTCAGACTATCCTTCTTGTATGACGACATCCTGGATCTCCTCAAGTGGTTAAGCTCCTTTTAGAGGAACTTAGCTTTGATACCAACTGTTAGTTGCCATTGTAGCAAAAGATCAACCTGTTAATGCCCGATACAACCACTTGACTTAACAAGCATGGGAGGCGGTTAAGCCCTTGTCACAAACCACCGCAGCGCAGCGCTGAACAAGAAGACCAAGGGTCACACCTTGCAACAATTTCATGTTGGATCTGTTTGGGTCTAAAAGAATTTAGATCATCATAAGAATATGCCAGAACATCTATGTAATGTCAAAGGAGTGTAATCAATTTGAATTTCTCATCATCAGTGCAACATTTCCTGATGTTAACCATCTTGGGATCTGCTTTAGAACTCAAATTTACTTGCTCAAATTCCATGGATGAACTTTAGTCAAGTTGTTGTTGCTATTTGATATATCTATCATGCTTGTCAAATAACTTTTCCAGAGAAACCAAACCTTTCAGAATCTTATTCCCTTTTAGCTGAAGAATCTCCTCACCAGTCTGTGAATCTATTTCAGAAACATATTCATGTGGTGGAGAATCACTATCTTCAAAATAGAGTTCATCAAAGTTATCTATCTTCTCTAAGAAAGATATGATCTGATTATCACCATTGAAGACCTACCAATGGTTAGCATTGTCTGGGACACTTTGTTAGAAAACCAACTCAATTGTGTACTTGTTACCTTTGAAGTCCTTATGGGGGACTATAAGGGTGGCGGAGATAGCCAATGAATCAACACGATCATTAAACTGTCTTGGCACTATAGAGATGTCAAAAGCATCAAATCCTTCAATGCAATCCTAGACATGATTGTGGTAATGTCTCAGCCTTTCATTCTTGGTCTGATAAAGATTTCTCACTTGGCAAACCACAAGCTCAACATCACCTTGTGCATGCAAATTTTTAATACCTTTAACATGAACAGCCTCCATTTCAAGAAATAATGGCTCGTATTCAATGGTGTTATTAGTATTGTCAACCTATAGCTTATAGGAGAAAGGAAAGATATCACCTTGTGGAGATATCAGAACAACTCTAGCTCCAATTCTGGTGGAAGAACAACTGCCATCAAATTCAAAAATCCAAACATCATTTAAATTTCTCACTTTGATGTTTCTGCAACCAGTAGATTCTTCCTCATTAGAGAGAAGAATCTGGCATCACTATACTTTTATCTGATTTACTAGAAGTATCTTCTAATTCTACACCTAAAATATCTAAACTCTCATCTGATGAACTAGAAGTATCTTCAGTAGACAAGAAATAATTACCCATTCTTGAAGACTCAGACAAAATTTGGGCTTTTGGATTTTCAGTTTGGGTAACAATATATTTTGCCTCCTTCTTAGGAAGCAACTTTTGCATGACACCTTTAACATGTATCCTTGCCTCAGATAAATCCATGTTTATTTCTCCACCCACATCTTTACAAAAATTACACCCAAGAAAAATCCCATAAGAAGCTGGGACATCAGCAACTAGGACGGTCATCTTGATCCTCTTATCCGGAAAGGCTGCAAATGCAAATTGGGCATCCTTGATTTGGCCTAACAAAGGCACTTGCTTATTTTCCATTGAGAAACATCTCTCAAAGGTCTTAGTCAGAGTGAGGCCAAGAGCATCTGCCACTTTGGCAGACATGACATTATCAGAAGCCTCGGAGTCTATTATACAATTGCTTAACTTGTGACCATTGACCAATAGAGAAACATAGAAGGGTTCTATTTTCCTTGGGGCAACAAGGGGAGTAGTGACTAGATTATTTTGGGTGGATATGTTCTTTGAGGAGTCATGGACAATTTTAGGAGAATCTTTCCCTGTAGGGACAGTCTTGTTTTTAACATACTTAGCTAACCTATCAAATTGTTTTGGATTAGCTTGTAGATACTCTACCTCAGACATCTAGATTTTGGTTTTCCTAGCATGATCTATTATGTCAAAGAGCTGAAATGAACTAGATACAGAGGAAGGAAATCCATCATTCTTGGTTTTGGTCAGGGTAGTACTGGTCTGAGGAACAAAAGTAGAAGAAACAAGATTGCTAGATGAACTTACTTGTTTATTAACAACCAGGTGCTTTGATTGAAAAGGAAATTAAGTTCCTCACTTGGCAATCAAGATCATAGGTTGAGGCTCCTCTCTTGTATTTCCTTTATCAGCTTGTTGATTTGATTGATTTTGGGACCTAGTAAAAATAGCATATGCTCCATCATATACTTCTCCTTCTCTTTCAACTTCATCTTGGTAATTAAAAAAACCAATGGTAGAGTCACCAGCTAATTGTTCTTCTCCTTCTGTAAAAATATTAGCATTATTCTCTTGATCCAAATCAGGATGGAAACAATTTTCATTTTCTTCTTCATAGTAGTCAACTGCTGAGTTGGCCAGCGTTGCTTCAATGGCAAGCTTCCCCTATGTCAGTGGAAGACGATTTTGTTGCCCTTGATTTCTGGCAGCATTCCCTTGATATGAATTGTTAGGAAATGTCCTCCTTGGTATATACCTATAAGAAGGAGTGGACATACCTTGGGACATTTTCTTTTTCAAAGCTAGCAAATCATTTGCTAACTTTTGTACCATAGGATCTGTGGTGCTTGTGGAAGAATTATCAGTAGAGGGCTGACCTCTATTTCTGTTTGAATCTCTTCTTACCTTACCCGCAAGGATAAGATCATCTTCAACCTCCGTAGCTAATATTTGAGCTAGAGAAAGATCAGTAGGAACAACCCGCCTTAATAGAAAGCTTACCTCAGGAAGCTGAGAGTTGATGAAGAAACATTTAAGATTCTCTGATGTTGGTTGAGCAGTTGTGGGAATCCTATTTGTCAATTTATTAAACTTGGCAATGAAATCTCGCATGGGCTCATGTGTCTCTTTCTTCATCTATGTTAGCTGAGCTAACAAAGCATGTGCATCTTCTATAGGCTTAAACCTAGCTTCAAAATTGGTTTTGAGAGTATTCCAATTGGTTATGGTTTGTGCTTGAAGATGGTATAACCAATCTGCAGCAACACCTTGAAGTGTTTCGACAAAACGTCTCACAGCTACATCTTCATGTTCCACCCCTAGCACACCACAAGCTATACTAAAAGCTGCAATGTCAGATAAACTTTCTCATCACCATAGAATTTAGGGAAAGTCTTCCTTGAACTACGAGGTAGTTCATGCAATGGTGGCATTAAATTCAAAGGACCAAAAGTATTACCCCCCGAGCCTTGAGCTACCATTATGTGCTGATTGAAAGGTGGGATGACAAACCTTTGAGGGATTCAAATAGATAAAAATCTATTAGTACTAGACCTAGAAGCTTGACCTAGTATTGGAGACCTAGCATTGGTAGGAGGAAAACTCCTAGTTTGTTGAAGCCGACATTGTGGAGGCAAAAGACCAAAGTTATTTTGCTGCATCAATTTAAACACAGGATCAATAATTCATTGAGCTCTCTTGCTTCCTGTATACTGTGAGTTTGCCAGAATGCAATGTACTCAACAAAGATTTGGAAACAACTTAAAACAATGGAAGAGGATGAAATGCTTCAACTCAAAGCATGAGGCTCCAAGTTGCACATTCTTCCCCAGTAGAGTCGCCAAAAAACTGTTGGGTGAATATTTTGTCATTTAGCAAACTAATGGGAAAATGGTTATATCGCCACAACTATGATGAGACTGAGTCTCTCCTCTCAGCAAGGGGAGGTTCCCTCTAGATTATGAGCTCTTTCTAACAAACAACTTTTAATACTTAAATAACCTAACACTATTCTCGGGGTGTTTTCATTGCATCCTATTCTCTTTTTTCAGAATAGATGTTTAGATTCTCTTACAAAATGACAACTGCAAAAGAAATGATATTTAATAATTCCTGAACTGAGACAAACCATAGAAACACAAAGCCTTCTATCATTCGACTTATTTTCCACAAATAAACTTAATTGAATTCAAATGCAACTCAAAGTCTACACTTTCACCCAATATGATATAACTAACTTGAACACAACAGTTTACAACACAAAGTCTTTAAACAATTGTATCTTCACAAATGTAAACACAAACTCCCGCAATGAGAAAATAACACAAAGTCTGTTTAACCAAAACAAGAACACTTCTCTGAAATTTCAATAAACTCCACGATCCCAGCAATGATTCAATACAATATAACACCAATGACATAAGAACACTGATATCATAAAACAATATGATTCAACTCAAAGTTTGATAGTCAATGTACTTGTTTATATTGATATTCACTTGAAAATTTGATAAACATAAAAAGTTCAAAGTCTTGAAATGTTTTCCAGTTCAACAGAGTTTCTTTTCAATAGATAAAAGATAAAGATTACAATAGAGGCCCTCTTTATTTATAGGGAGGAGCCTAGAGCAAAAATAGGGAAATTTTAACTACTTTGACTCATTCAAACAAAAGAGTCCTATTTGACTTATGACTTCTTTTGTCTCATATATAATTACATTTTGGAAAATTACATGTGAGTATGTCCATAACAAAATTCAAATTACATCTACAAGACTGAAAATAAACTAAGGCATGGAAAAGGAGCTTTAGCTGCCACCATTGTTCTTTTTCAAAAAGTTTTTATACATAGTTTGTACTGCCACCATTTCACATACATCGGGCTTCGTTGTATTCTCTGAGATGGTACGAGCCCTAAGAACTACATCTTTAACCACCTTTATTACTTTCTCATGTTTCTCAAGATTATCCTTTAGATTCTCAAAAGTTGAGTGATGATCATAAAGCCTATCCATCGAAACCACTGTAGGCACTTCATCTTCAAATTTTTGTTGCACCATCTTCTCGAAAGCATCTATCATTTCCTCTACTGAGAGAAACTTGTGACCTTCACCTGCCAGAGTGCATGGGAGTTCCTCTAACCTGTGTAGAAGCAAGACATTACTATCTTCATTGTTTTCACGTACTTGGCACAAGTCATCAAGTAAACCTTTTATCACATTGATGCGATGGATAAGAGATTCTTTAGTCTTAAGGTAAGACTCTCAGTTTGAAATGACATCAATGGCTATCAGATTCTTTGTTTTGATCTTCTTCATCTCAACCCATTCCACCAAACTTTCTTCTTGATATTGCAGTTCTTGAGAAAGTAAATCAATAATGTCATCTAGCTCAGCTTTTACCTTATCCATCTTTCCTTTTCTTTCCACTGTGGTCTTCACTAAAACTCTTCCTTGTGCTAGTAACTGTTCCCCAATATCACTAACCACTCTTCCTCTGGCCTGAAATTTCTCAACCTTTTGAATAAGAGGATCATCAACAGTCATTGCCATAGGTTCCATGATCTCAGATGATTTTACTATTTTCTGAAGAACAACAACAAGTTGTTCTACCTTTGTTTTGTACTGCTCCTTCTCCTTCTTGACCTCATCATATTTCTCAAGCAATGAACTTGCAGTGGCTTAAAAATCTACCTTGATACCTTCATGAGTTAGCTTACCTAACTCAACTCTGGAGACAATATAATCATTCATATCAAAAGTATCTGTAGTGGCATCATCTGGTGGCTTATCAATTTTTGCATATCTGATTCCTTTTTCAGCAATAAGCCTAGAAACAGATTTTGGTTTCTTTTTCTAGGCCTTTGGCTTAGTAGAAAGTAACTTCTCTATATCAATTTCATCTGGTGAAATCGCTTGCTTCTTCCTCTTGGGAGTGTATGTAGACAACCATGGAGGAACTGTTGAGGTACCAACATTTAGAGATGAGTCTATTACCTGTTTTGCTGGATCCATGCTCACACCTATTATAGTAACAATAGGACTAGTGTTGGCAAAAACTACACTTGTGTCAACAACTTTCTTTGAACCATCTAGAAAATGCTCCAAAAGAGATTGTTCACCAATATCAAATGATGGGGAAGATAGACTTGGAATAGAACCAGAAGAATCAAACATGGTCCCAAAACTTATTCTTATAGAGATAGGGGTATTATCAGAAGACACAACAAAAATAGGTGAAATAGGAACATTGGAAACTACTGGAAAACTACTAGAAATAGGAGCATGAGGAAGGGGTGTAGAAACTTGTTATTCTAGTGGAAGATCCTTCTGAGGGCAAAGCTATGAATCACCAAGTTATTCCTGTTCTACATTCTTCTTCTTTTCTTGTTCCTTTTCATTTTCGTCATCAGGCTTCTTAGGCATTTCTGCTTGCTCAGCATCAATATCTTCAATCTCCTTTTCATTAACATTTGTACCTTTGGCACCTAATTCTGTGACAGTAGAAGTTCCTGCAACCTCCTTCTTCTTTCCTCCTTTAGATACAAACTTGATTTTTGGTTTATGCACTTTAGAAGAAGAAGTGTCACTTTTGTTCTTTGTTTAGTTTTCTACCTTTTTTCCTGTTTGCTTCTGAATTTCAGTTTCTGACCCAGTAAGAAATTCTTTCAGACTTATTCCCTTACTTCCTAACCACACATTTGTATTTTCTAGAATTGGTTGAAATCTTTTTCTGATTGAAGTTTCCTCTTTGACAGACCATTTGACCTCTGGTGAGGTGAGGATTCAACGTTCTCAACATTGTTTTTGGGATCCAAAACATCCCCTTCATCTTCCATTCCCTCTGGAATATTTGCTAGACATAATTCTTCAATCTAACTCAAATGAAGTCTACAATAATCTAGCTTCCTAATCTCATTCTGTGTTCTGAGATCAGCCCAAATATATTCAACCATTGGCATATGGAAAACTGACTTCCTCTTGATCTTGTCTTACACTCTTCTAAAATAAAAAACAATCTTTTTTCTTGAAAGTCTTCATAGTCACCAATTGCATTTCTGATTCAACTGCTTTGGCCTTGGTAGCTAACTAAACAGAGTACCTCCCAATTTCTATAGGAAACTTAATTCCTAATTTTTTCAGCTCCATCTGCTTATTGTACACAACAATCAATTACCTACACAGTTCCATTAGAATAATTCTATCACTGGGATATCGTGGAAGCATATACAGATAACCAGGCTAGTATCCCACTCTGAAATAAGTGAAAGTTGGAAACTGTAAGAATAAACAACCAAAAGAGTTGACCACTTCCCAGGCCTCATCTGATACTCTTTTCTACTCAAGTTCATTATTCCATAAACACATGAATATTGAAAAGAAAGCATCATTAACCCTATGGAAATGATGGACTGATCCCTTTAGAGTAATCTATGGATAATACTCATAAACTGGAACCAATCTCCTATCACCAATTTGAGTTAAACCAGGAAAACTCTTCATGCTTGCAGCAGTATACACCAGCTATGAAGTCATGTAAAACTTGAAAGCTGTATTAACTTTCACCAGCTGATCACGCAGAGCATTGCTGATTTGTTCCCCCCAGAAGATTTTCTATTGACCCCTGAGAATCACCTTAATGTATGTATACATCCATTCCTGAAACTTGGATGAAGAAGGGAGACCTTTGATCCAACTCAACAGTGTAATCAAATCACTTACCTTCTCAACAAAATCACTTCTCGGGAGGTCTTTTGGCCATCTAGTCAAATTACTCCGAGGAGTCTTTAACCACTTACTAGTGATATGTTTCCTTGCAGTTTCAATATCTTGATCATAATCCTTTTGCCCTTGAGAAAAATCTATTTCTGCAATATTTTCAATAGGACACATAAAGATTTTATCAAGAAATTCTACATCTAATCTCATGATCACATTTTCTTGGGAATCAAATATAGTCCTGGTATCCCTATTATAATGACTAGCTACCTGAAGAAAAACTCAGGATTGTGGGCAGCGACAGGAAAAGAGGCAACCAAGTGAATGTTACTGTCGATAATCTTCTACATATATAGAAGAGGATTTAACTGTTTTGTTCTGTCCACAAACTCGGCCATGTCCACATGACCAATCTCTATATCTCTGATCTTGTCCACATTGGACTACAATGAAGTCACGGGGAAAACCCCTTGGTACTTATACTTCATGATTTTATCCTTTGATGGGGATAGCTCTGACATCAGGTTTGTGAAGAAAACTGGAAATGGCATCTACCATAGATGTTTGTTGAAACTGCAAAAATCCATGATCTCACAGTTTGGGGAAAAATGGGCAAATTGGGGTTACTGCGAATTGATGATCATGAACACCGGAATGTGCGTTGAATGGCTTGAGAGTGTGTAAATCATGAAAACAAGCGAAAGCGGGCAAATAGGTATTGAAAGGAAAATTTTTCCAGTGTTAGGAAAATTTTCTGGGTGACATGCATGGGTGGTGATTTTGGCTGCTCCTACATGTAGGGGTAAGATTATAATCATGCACGGTTGGCCATTTTGGCTGCCATTGCATATGGGTTAAAAAATTGGGTTTTGATGTTGGGGTGGTCAATTTGACTGCCCTTACATGAGGGAAAAATGCAAGTTTACTCTGGATGTATAAGCGACAAAAATGCCTGCTCAGGCATGTTGGAGGAAAAACTGTGTCCAAATGTGAACGGTTGAAATGACTGCTCATACACCTTATTATCAAAACCTTAAAACACATGTAATAGCAGTGGATTTTATTGCTTGAGCATGTAATATTTCAAAGTTTAATTTCTATGTAGGGGCAGCATTTTTAACCGCCCTGTATGAGGGTAAGATCAAAGACAAGGCACAAGTATCGACGGTGGTTTTCATCGCTGATACATGTGTGATGACTTAGAAAGAAAGCAAGGCAAGATACCATCGGCGAAAAGTATTGACGATTCACATGAGTTTACATCCTAAGACCTATTCAGGAAAATCCATGAAAACAAATGAAAGACTAGGGTTCCATGAAAGAATAAACCATTCTAAAATGACAATAATAAATATAAACACAAGTTATACAAAGGTTTCCGAAAGCTCGATTAACAAAAATATACAATGATAAATCCAAACAATAAAGTTTTACAAAATAATCATTTTAAATGATCAATGAAATGCAAGTTTAAAACAGAAACTGAATACGAAAAATAACAACCTACCTCAGACAATAAGCCGAAACCCTAAGCGTGACCTTGGTGACCAAAATCCATCCAAATCTAGAATTAGCACAATGAAGTGATCTTAGGAAGACTTCAATAGTTGATTAGAAGATTTAAAGAATGAGAAATAACAAAATGGAATGAGTTTACACCTTAAAAAGGTTTAAAAAGGTGTATTAATAGCGACACGAGTGCCATTAATAACACTCAAGTTTGTGAGATCCGCTAAGATTTGTCTGAGCGGTGGGAAGGACCGACTCTACACATCATTAAACCACATGCAAAAGTGGCATTAACGACCATTAGTACACATTAAAACATGACAAGGAACATGCATGGGCAGCTATTTTTGCCGCCCATGCATGTCAAATAAAAAAAATGAAACAAACATGTAGAAGCGGCAATTTTAGCCAACTTTGCATGTTAAAACAACAAAGATATGCAAGAGCCGTAGTTTTGATTGCTTGTGCACATGAAGACTTAAAAATTTACTAACACCTTAAAATGATCAAAATTGATATTTTGACAAGCTTGCAACCTAATCAATTTTCACGAATCTCAAGGAATTTACTTAGGGGAATGTCACAAACCATTCTACGGTGTCAAATGACTTCACATAGGCCAAGAGAACTTGTCTCGATTTGTGAAGTTAGAGTGTAGACTACGAAACAAACAAGTTTCATAGGGGTTGTCTACAAAATGAGTGCAGCTAATTTTGAGAGCAACACATTGGAATCTAGAAACCTTGAAGTTTCTCTACTCAAGAGATGTTACTTTTAGGGAACTTGGGGTAAGGCCTAAAATTGAGTATTCAGAGGGTACTAAAATTGAGAGGGTGTGTTTTGAAAAAAAGTTGGAGCATTAGAATGTATTAGAAGCTGTGTATATGGAAAAATGGATTAAATCTAAACTAATAAAACCAAAAACCCAATAACATAAAGGAAACCAATTTAAATAAAAGCCATAAATAATCACTCAATGCAATAAAGACTTTTACCGAAATCTGTGTTGTTTCCTTTGGATTGAATGTAGAATTGCTCAATGAAATTGCAAAGCCATAGCTGCAACAAGCAAGTGTAGTGCTCAAGAGATCAATGTCAAAAGATCGTTGTGGTGCTCAATCAACGCGTAGTGTATGCTCGAAGCTCTGTTAAGTATGCCTGAGAATACGATTGAAGAGAGAGGCTCAATGAAGGAGATGAGGGGGGGTTTATATAGGTTTCATCAAAGATCGATCAACGGTCCAGATAATTCAGAAGAATCAACGGAGGAGATAAGTTGAGGAATGTGCAACGAATGAGAAGAAGACATGTGTCTTGCTTTCTTTTGCATGAGAGGAGTTATCAAGAATAGAAGAATGAGTTAACTGAAGAAATAAATCAATTAAAAGAATAAAGCAATCAGTTAAGTGATTTAAAACAAGAAGAAGAGATTTGCATGAGAAAAGAAGATATTTTGCTTTATTAAATATAGAAATATTTAATTGATGAGCAAGAAAGCTTGAGTTATTTTAGAGATAACTCAAATTAGAAGAAAAAGCAATTTAAATAAATAATTGATTTATTTAAATTTAGAGAAGATATTTTGAAGAAATAATTAAATAATTAGAATTATTTAATTTAGAAGATTTAAAAGCAAATTAAATAAATAAATTTATTTAATTGTTGTGCATGATTTTGGAAGAACATAAGATTATAAATAAAATATTTGATTTTATTTATTTTTAGAGGATTGAGATAATTTAAATAAATTTGATTTGATTTATTTAAATTTAGAAGAACAATTGATTTAATTAAATAATGTAAATTATTTAATTGTAGATAAGATAGAATTGTGATGAATTAATTAAATAATGGGATATATTTAATTAATGTGGATGTGAATTTTGGAAGGAGGATAATGATCAAATTAAATAATTAAAATTTTTTAATTGTGGAAGAATATAGAGGAATTTAATTTAATTAATTAAATAAAGAGGATTTATTTAATTAATGTTGAATTTAGGAGATTTAGAAGAATTTGATGATTAATTAATTAAATAATTAGATTATTTAATTAACGTTTGCAATGCAAGTGATTAGGAAGAAATGATGAAATGCAAGTGATGTGACGACTTGGTCATTTTAGGGTGTCTACATTTTGCCCCTCTTTGATGCAATGCAGCATGTAGCGTTGCGTCAAAGAAAATCGATTGTTGAAGATGTGATACAATGTGTTTTTTTTATTTTTATTTTTATTTTTATGCCCCAGTGTAGGTAATTGCCCCAGCATAGTTAGTGTAGGGTGCCCCCTCGAGAGGAAAGACAGGGAAGTGACAGAAGAACTGTGTTGACGCTCGACTAGAAGATTTGTTGGAGATAGGCGAGGTTGGGTTGATTATAGATAGAAGAAAGGAGATAGGAGAGAACATAAGAGAAAGACTGTTGATGGATCTTTGCTGGAAAACTATATAAGGCCATGGAAAAATGGATGGTGTAAATGGATGAGCTTGTTGCAATGGTTTCACATTTGTTTATAAAGAGCAATCCTTATTTTTGATATAGCACGTGGATAGTTTGCCACCAAGGTATAAAAGACCAAGGTGCTATAATATCTGAGTGCGTGGACGTTGACTCTGCAAGCAAGCGGTTTGAACTTAGATCCCCTTAGACATAATATGACCTTGTTGGAACATGTGAATAAGCCATAGTATTGAACATAAAATAAACTTCAATACATGTAAATGCAAGAAGAATTATTAATATGTAAGATGCTAGGTCCTAACACACACAAGATAAATAGAATGCTAAGAAAGATACTGAAGATCATTCCTCAAACACGGCACACAGAAAGCAATGACTATGCCCCCAATCCGTACTGCATCGCAACATACCAAGATTATAGATAAATCAAGGTAGCTTTGAATAGGTATAGGAATAGGGAACAAAAGATAAACCATAACACAAATTGACTGACTGACAAAGTAAACATACAGCCAACATATTCTCTTGCCAAAGAGGTTTGCTTAGGATAGATTGGATAGGAAAGATAACAGCCTTATCGTAGGAACTCTGTGTCCGTTAAAGGGGGCTATCTACCTAAAAAGACAATGTCTCACTTGCAGGAAATGCCACATGTTGCAGGAGACGCGTGTGTTGGTCTCGACAATGGAACACTTCGTAGAAGACAAGCTTGTTGATCTAGGGCTTAGTTAAGCAGTACTTAGCTGATGTTGGCAATCGGTATGCAGGACAGTAGAAGACTCTGGAAGGAAGCTTCTTTGCTTCAAGTTGGTTAAGGACTTTTGCTTTGAAAGGATGCGCTAGCTTGCTACTTGAGTTAGTCAAGTCGAGGCGAATGGATTTTGAAAAACGGAAGACTAGAAGGATGAAATGTTAATGGATTGGGACGGGTGGAGAATGATGGATCATGTGTGCCTGAGTACTGGATACATCCTTCGTATTCTAGACTACCTACATACCCTGTGTCCACGGGATCAAGGCACACTTACGATGGAAGATGAACGTGATAAATATGTAGTTCTGGATAGAGTGATGAATGGGTCAAGGTGAAAGGAGGGGGTCTTATGTACCTGAGTACTGGATACTTCCTTCGTATTCCAGACTGCCTACATACCCATATCCATGGGATCAAGGTACCTTAAGACTAAGAAGAGATAATATGTAGTTCTGGTTGGTGTGATGATGTGGGAAGAGAGCGGAGAAGAGGTGATCTTATGTACCTGAGTACTGGAAACGTGCTTCGTATTCCAGACTGCCTACATACCCATATCCATGGGATCAAGGTACCTTAAGATTGAGAAGAGATGATATGTAGTTCTGGTTATTGTGATGATGTAGAACAAGTGTTGAGAAGATAACCACCTTATCGCAGGAGCGAAGTGTCCGTTAAAGGGTGTTACCTGTGGAAATGAGACAAGATTGAAGTATGCGCTGCGAACCACGAACAAGGAACCAATCCTAGACCGACACTAAGGAAAGAGTTGCCCCCATTCTGGTAGAGGAAACTGTAGGGGTGACCGCCGAAGAAGACACAGAAAGACTTGACCTAGGATCAGACAGTGTTAACTGTAGACACAGATCAAGCCGTGGGATGACGATGATGGACATTGACAAATTTCCAAGCTATACTAGATAGGGAGATGGAAATGCAAACAAAGTCAATGGTTTTATTACGGATGGATGGATGAAGCAGGTTGCGAACTGGACAAGGAGTGGACAGGACTCGATAGACGATGGATGCTGACTCTACGCATAGTGCCTGTTTGCCAGGTTTTCACTATGGTACTTATCCAAGGCGCCTGTTTGCCAGGTTTTCACCAGAGGATGGATGTTTTTGTATTTTTGATTTTTGATTTCTTTTTTTTTTTTTTTTTTTGATTTTTTGATTTTTTTGTGGGAATATTCTGAGGATCAGGCATAGAACTTCTTGAGATGGACACTGTTAAGTGGCTCATCTAGAGGAATGCCGTCAGGTGTAGCTAAAGTATAAGCTCCCGATCCATATGCTGCTGTCACAATGAAGGGACCTAACCAGTTAGGCTCAAACTTGCCCTTCTTCTCTCGATCTGCTTGATTTCTCTGATTCTCCTTAAGTACAAGATCACCAACTTGAAACCGTCTTTCTTTGATCTTTTTGTTGTAATTACGCCGGAGGCGGTTTTGATAGACATGGAGATGATTAAGTGCGGCAAGGCGCCTCTCATCTAGTAGTTCAAGCTCAGCTAATCTAGAAGTGCGATACTCATCTCCGCCGATCAGGTCCTGCATGGATACTCTGAGGGATGGGATCTCGACCTCTATAGGCAGGATGGCTTCAGAGCCAAAGACCAAAGCATATGGTGTGGCACCAGTTGGTGTTCTGATACTAGTGCGGTAGGCCCATAGGGCGGGATTGAGTTGCAAGTGCCAATCACGACCAGCTTCATTGACTGTTTTCTTGAGGATTTTGAGAATGGTTTTATTGGAAGCCTCAGCTTGGCCGTTACTCTGTGGATAGTAGGGAGTTGAAAAGCGATGTTGGATATTGTATTGTATGCATAAGGCACGGACATCTTGGTTCTTGAATGGTCTCCCATTATCAGTGACAATGGCTTGGGGAATACCATACCGGCATATGAGGTAGTTTAGGATAAACTTGGCTATTTGTTTACTGGTGATATAGGTCATAGGAATGGCTTCCACCCACTTCATGAAATACTCAGTAGCGGTAATGATAAACTTGTGGCCATTGGAGGAGGAAGGGTGGATTTGTCCTACGAGGTCGAGACCCCATTGAGAAAAAGGCCATGGAGTTGTCACAGGTTGTAACTCATGAGCGGGTGCGTGAATCAAATCTCCATGTTGCTGACATTGTAGACACTTCTTAGCAAACTGTGCAGCATCTTGCTCTATTGTAGTCCAGTAATAACCTGTTCTGAGTATCTTCTTAGCAAGATTAGGACCGGTAGAATGTGCGCCACAGACACCTTCGTGTATGTCTCGTAAGGTAACTTCAGCTTCTTCCGCGTTAAGACATCGTAAGAGGATACCATCGAGACTCCGGCGATATAGTGTATCACCCAGAATGATGTAACGAGAGGATCGACGGATAAAGGTTTTACGTTGAGTGGATGATAGGTCAGGGGGAAAGGTTTTGTTCTTGAGGTATTCATAGATATCTTCGTACCATGGGGAATTGGGACCAACAAGTTCGCAGATGATTTCAGTAACAGGAACATCGACGGCTGGTATCAACAATTGCTCGATCAAGAATTCACACTTCTGTGTATTTGCAGGCATGTCAATCAGTGACCCTACAGAAGCCATAGAATCCGCAGCTTTATTATGTTCTCTTGGAATTTGCTCAAATGTGATGCTAGAAAAATGTGGTTTGTAGGCATCCACTAGTTGTTTGTAGGGGACCAACTTTTCATCCTTTGTTTGGTATTCATCTGTGACTTGGCGAATGACTAGCTGTGAGTCTCCATATACTTGTAATTCTGTGATGTCCCATTGAACTGCTGTATTGAGACCTATGAGGAGTGCTTCATACTCGGCTATGTTGTTGGTGCAAGGGAATGCGAGCCGATATGACTTTGGAATGTAGTCATTCTGAGGTGTAACAAATAAGATGCCGGCTCCTGATCCATGCTGTGTGTAAGAACCGTCAAAGTATAACTTCCACATTATGGAGTTGGAAAGAGTGAAGAGATTCTCATCAGGAAAGTCTGCTACCATAGGATGTGTATCTTTCATAGGTGCTTCTGCTAGTTGATCCGCGAGGGCTTGTCCTTTGATTGCCTTACGATCTGTGTACTCAATATCGAACTCACTAAGGATCATGACCCATTTAGCTAGTCTGCCTGTGAGAGCTGCTTTTGCTAATAGATATTTCAAGGGATCAATCTTGGCTATCAGATTTGTGTGTTGGTTCAACATGTAATGCCGCAACTTTTGGGAGGCAAACACTACTGCTAGACAAGCCCTTTCCATGGGTGAATAATTGAGCTCATATCCCACCAAGGTTCTACTGATATAGTAAATTGCGTGCTCTCTGCCTGAGTCATCATTTTGTGCTAGCAGGGCCCCTAGGGCCGAATTTGTAGTGGAGATGTACAATATCAAGGGTTTGTCTGCAACTGGTGGGACCAATACAGGAGGTGTAGCTAGATATTCCTTAAGTTGATCAAACGCTGCCTGACACTTGTTGTCCCATCGAAATGAAACATCCTTTCAGAGCAAGTGTTGAAAGGGTTGACATTTATCTGCTAGTTGTGATATGAAACGCCTGATGGACTGTAACCTTCCTTGGAGGCTCCTTAATGCTTTAAGGTTCTTTGGTGGAGGCATCTCCACGATAGCCTTTACTTTTGCTGGATCTACTTCGATGCCCCTACGAGATACTATGTATCCCAACAGCTTCCCTGATGTGACACCGAAGACACACTTCTCAGGATTAAGTCTTACTTGGTATTTTTCAAGCCTGTCGAAGATCTGTCCTAAGACCTGTATATGTTCTTCTCTAGAAGATTTAGCCAATATATCATCAACATAGTCTTCCATGATGTGATGGAATAGATCGTGGAAGATCACTGTCATAGCTCGCTGATAAGTTGCTCCTGCATTCTTCAGACCAAACGGCATAACACACCAACAGTAATTGCCCCAAGGACATGTAAAGGTTGTTTTGTGTTGGTCTTCTTCAGCTATCCTTATCTGATTGTAACCCGAGAATCCATCCATGAGGGAAAGCATCTCGTGACCAGCTGTCAAGTCCACTATAATGTCAATGTTTGGTAGAGGAAAGTCATCTTTAGGACATGCCTTATTGAGATCTCTGAAATCATTACACATGCGGATGCGCCCATTAGGTTTAGACACAGGTACAATGTTTGAGACCCAATCTGAATAGTCAATAGGTCGTATGAATTTTGCGTCTAATAGCTTTTGTATTTCCACCTTCACCAAGAGAGCTATCTGTGGATGCATTTTTCTCAACTTCTGTTTCACTGGTTTCACCTTGGGATCAACTGTGCGATAATGAACTACCAGCTTAGGGTCGAGCCCTGGCATATCCGCATAGGTCCAGGCAAAGTTGATGGTTCGTTGTAAGAAGAAGCTGCTAAGATTTCTGTGCTCTGTGTCAGATAATGATGCTGCTAGAAATGTTGTCTTTGGATTCTGTTCTGTACCTAGGTTGATCTCTGTAGAATCTTCCACTAGTAGAGCTGATTTCTCTTGATACTTAGAAGGTAAGGGAAGGTCAAATCCTCCATCCTCAGGTGCCACAGTTGGGTTTTCACCTTTGGATACGTCCTTTATTTTTACTATTTTATGATCAGGAGGTGCCACAGTGTGGTTTTCACCTAGAGATCTTTCTTTATTTGCACTTTTGCGACTAGAGGATTTGGCATTCTCACCAAAATAAGCCGTGGGCTCTAATTCCATTACAAAACCTGCCTTGTGATCGCCAAGAGGGATACCTTCTCGAAGTCCCATGAATTCAGCTAAAGCTTCGTCATTCTGAAAGACATCTATAATGGGGGCCCCTTGTTGGTCCCAATCAATAAGTTCAGGGTAGACAAGCGTGACATTCTGGGTGCTGGTGGTGCAAGTTAAGGATACGGAGGATAGTGTAAAAATGGAGGATTCTGCGAATAGATTGGTGATGTGGAGGGAAGAGTCATCGATGATATCTTCTGCCGACGTCGAATCGGCGGGAAACTTGTTAGCTACCTCGTCGAGGATATACTCGATGTCCGAGGTGCGTGGTACCTTCTTACCAAATCCTAATCCTTTCTTGTCTAGCTTCTTTGTTACCACAATGGGCTCCATAGTGCCTTGATTCTATTTCCCAAGGCCACCTTTGCCTTTATAGCCCATGTTTTTCACTATCCTTAAGCCATTGCCATATTGCTTGACTGGTATTGTGACTGGTTCTTTCTCCTTGTAGAGCCAAGAAGAGATGTCCTCAATAGTTTCCTCTTCCAATAACCGTCCATGTTGGAATTGGGTTAGGAATGTTGGGGGAGGAATAGCTGCTTTTTCGGTAACTTTAGCAATGGGTGGTTTGCCGTAAGATTTTGGAGATAAAGGCATCCGCCCTACACAACAAGATTCAGAGATATCATAAGAGCCAAAGCCTATATCCCGAAAGCGAGCTGTGATTTTGGGGAGGGGTGTAGGTTCACTTGTAGAGGCTTGCGTGAGAGTTTCAGGGTCAACATAGAGAGGGGACTCAAGGGCTTTGTCATTTTTAGGCACTTGGTTGCAATTCTTATAGCTTCCTTGCAAGACACGACAAAATTCAAAAGGATTAGGATCTCCTGGGATGGTGATCTCCGTACCATTGTATGTGAACTTTAGGGACTGATGGTACGTGGAGGGAACAGCTTTCATTGCATGGATCCATGGGCGGCCAAGAATAATGTTGTAAGGCAGCTCAATATCAAGAACTTGACACCTGGTTTCAAGCATAACGGGGCCCAGCTGTATAGGCAAGTGAATAACACCTTCTGAACGGCGTTCTGCATCATCATACCCCTTGATTGTAATACTATGATCAGTGTTGATGTGATCCTCAGAGTATCCCAATTGCTTTAGTAACTTTAAAGAACAGATGTTGAGACCAGCACCACCATCTATGAGGATGCGTTTGATTTTGCGCTTATGGATGAGCACTTCAATATGGAGGGCATCGTTGTGACAAGGATCATGGGAGGGAAGGTCTTTCTCAGAGAAGACCACATTGTAAGGTGAAGCAATATTACCCACTATAGCTTGGAAATCTGCGACTGCTATGTTGTTAGGAACGGAGGACTCTTGGAGGGCCTTTTCTAGCACTACTCGATGTGCAGGTGATGACCGTAGAAGGTCCAAAATAGAGATCTGCGCTGGTGTTCTCCCTAGATGTTCGACAAGATTATAATCAGACTGAACCGGAAGCCTAGGTGTAGGTGCACGAATGGTGACATGACCTCGACGAGTAGTAACAGCACAATCCGTAGATTTGCCTTTAATGGTGAGGGTAGACACTCGACTCTCTTCAAAACGACCTACAATGGAATCGAAGGATGTGGAAGCGTGATTGATACCTTTACCTCTATCCTGAGGAGGAGGTGGACCATGATGAGGGAATGGTTCCTTGTACATATCGAGATCCTTGTTCGTGTGTTGCGCTGGTGATTCATTCTCAAAGGTGATTTGATTACCGTCGATGAGGTTTTGGATGAGGTGCTTAAGCTTCATGCAAGATGCAGTTCGATGACCTTTGCTCCTATGGAACTCACAATACTCATTGTCTCTGTAACGTGCAGTTTTGTAGATAGGTTCTCCATAAGGAGGAGCATCAGGTAAGGTTATGAGCCTTTTTTGCAAAGCTTGCTGTAAGACCGATTCGATGGGCACTCCCAAAGGAGTAAATTGACGTCGCGGAGGGTAGTCTTGTTGAGGCCGCTCTTGTTGTCGTTGCTGTTGGTTGGGATAAGGCTGCCTTTGTTGCTGCTGTTGTTGAGGTGGAGCTTGACTTGGTTTGGAGAGTTGCAGCGGTGTTTGCAACGTTTGGACATGCTTAGTATCGACCACTCCATCATTGACCACGTTTTTGTTTTTATTCCAATATTTGGGTTTATCATTCGACTGTTGATGCGAATTGCTATCTTTCGTCTCCTTAAAGATTTTGACCACACCCTTAGCGATGAGGGCCTTCTCAATGTTGATACCCTTGTATGTGATTTCATCGAAGGTTGTAGCACTAAGAATTTGCAAATGGAAACCTAACTCTTGGTTGAGGTTCTGTACAAATATGCTAACAAGCTGTTTCTCTGGAATCTTGAAAGGGAATTTACTAGCCATTTGTCTCCATCGCTGAAGGAAAGAAATGAAAGTCTCGCCATTTTTCTGTTTATTGTTGCATAGATCCATCATGGAAATCTCATGCTCTGCGTTGTAAGAGAAATGGGTGGCAAACTTCTCTGCTAGCTCGTTGAAAGACTTGATACCCGTAGGTAAGTGTGAGAACCATTCTATTGCTTGTCCTCCAAGACTGCGAGGAAAAAGACGCATAAGATATGTTTCGTTGTGAGAGACCTCAAAGCAAGCAAGATAGAATTCCCTAAGATGGTCTTTTGGGTCACCTTTTCCTTTGTACTTATCGAACTTTGGAATAGTGAAATTTTGAGGAAAAGGGATCATTGGTAATGACCGATCAAAAGGATAAGGACACACTTCCTCTAAAGAGAAGGTCTTTTTGGTGTGGCCAAATGTAAGATCAGATAGCTGTTGTTGCACCTCCGCAATCTTTAGTTCCATAGTCGTGGGAGGGGTTGGTAACGTCTCCTGTTGTCCAAAAAGCGGTTGGTGTTGCCCATATGGAAGATTATAATGTGAGCCATGCGCAGTGGTATTGTAAGGGTCGTAAGATTGATTGGGATTGTATGGATTGTATGATTGGTTCAGATTGGGTTGGAATTGGGGGTTTTGATTAGGCAGAGGTGGAGGTGGCGCTAGGTAAGAATGTTGGCTCTGCGATGGTTGAAGAAACATATTGGGGGGAGGAAAGCTAAAGTGCGTTTGATTAGGTTGTGAAGGTGGCACATAGCTTTGGGAAACCTGATGTTGGGAATGTTGCGAGTGGCTAGGTAATGTATGAAAGAAGTTGAGCGTGGATGAACGTTGTGGAGGAGGAACATATGTAGACGTGATTTGCGACGGTGGGGGTTGATTGAAGATGAGAGTAGAAGAATGTTGTGGTGGAGGCTGCGTGACTCCAATTGGTTGAGAGACATGCATGTGTGATGATCTAGGAGGTGGCATATGTTGAGACCCTTGTTGCATGGCTACATACGTGTTCCCCGGATTGTAATTGGGTGGGAAACCTACGCGTGATGGGGTAACCAAGATTCCACTTGCGCTTGGGATGGACACTTTAGGAGGTGGTTGCACATTCGACCGAGCTAAGGTGGCTTGCTTAGCTAACTCTGCTTGATGTTGGAGAGTTTCTTGTTGGTTTTGATAGATCTCCATAGGAGTCAAAAGTGGTGATATGGGCCTCTCCCCTGTTGGATTTTGAAAAAGGGGATTCCTATACTGCGAATCTTGAGTAGGTAAGGGCATAGTTGCCGTGGACATGGTTTGCACTGCTTGTATGGTTTCTTGGGTCTTGGTGCTCTCCTTGAGAGTGGACACATCAAAATCTGGAGGTAACTTGGCACCTTGCTTTGCAAGCAAGCGAAAGAAATGATCCTGGTTCTCACTAAGGATTTTATCAAAGGCAGCTATAGCTCTAGGATCTTGTATAAATTCGTCAAGATCTTGCCCATCTTCTTGAGAGGATTGACCTATTTCAAAGTGTCGCTCTTCTTGAGATGGGGTTTGATCTACGATATAACCTTGTGGGACAAAATCCGGAGGCAAGCCTGTGGTATACTGCGGTGCATTTAGCAAAGGGGTTCTATCCTCATGAGGATTGCTTGGTTCCTCTATGTGCGGCATGTTTGGAGAGCTGATTGGTCTTGCCGCGGGTGCACTAGGAGTCACTTTGGGAGTAACGTTGAGACGACCTGATTGTGGTGTGCGAGGGGGTGACTTGTGCTTCTTAGGGACAACTTGCCTAGACTTCATGGTTTGCTGTAGCCTAGTGGTGACCATGGGATATACTGAGGACACAATGTAATGCTGGGAATCTGTAAGATGCTTTGAAGAAACGGACAAACTCTGATGCACAAAGTACTGGACCAAAGGCGCTATACTGTTTGACCAGAGGCGCAGGACTGTGCTACCAAAAGCGTGCTACTATGGGCCAGAGGTGACGGACTGAGCTACCAATAGCGAGTTACTGCTATGTCAAAGGCGAGCTACAGTGAACAAAAGCGAGCTACTGTTATACCAAGGGCGCTGAAGTAGAGTTTTTCCAGAGGCGGTTTACTGCTGACCAAAGGCGATCTACTGTATTACCAAAGGCGAGCTGCTGTAATACCAGGGGCGCTGAAGTAGTGTCGGATGTTTTTCAAAGGCAAGATTTTTTCTGTTTCTGATTGGATTGGTTTGGCAAGAGAAATCACAGCAAACAAGTGGTCAAAAAAAGGCACAAGGACTGACACAACAGATAGTGTATGTTCAAGGCTCCAAACGAGCCCAATGTTTCCACAGGTCAAATACAGTTGCAATCAATAACAAGCACTTTTTATCCCTAGAGACAAGGTTTCATTGCAGTAGATCAGCTCACAGCTTAATACTCCGTCGATAAAAATATCATTCCATAAAGGTGTCGGATATTTAGTATCTTTGCGAGAGACGATAGGTAGGGATATCTCACCCTCCCCTTGGAAAGCTCAAGTAGGTCACAAGAGTTTTATGTCCAAGGGAATACTATCTCTTCTCAAGGGAGCCAATGGTGAGTATCTTAAGGGTTTAAATCGATTTCCCTTGCACTGATGATTACCGCAATGTTCGGAGGTAGGTCGGGTAGTCTCTAAACTAATAAAACCAAAAACCCAATAACATAAAGGAAACCAATTTAAATAAAAGCCATAAATAATCACTCAATGCAATAAAGACTTTTACCGAAATCTGTGTTGTTTCCTTTGGATTGAATGTAGAATTGCTCAATGAAATTGCAAAGCCATAGCTGCAACAAGCAAGTGTAGTGCTCAAGAGATCAATGTCAAAAGATCGTTGTGGTGCTCAATCAACGCGTAGTGTATGCTCGAAGCTCTGTTAAGTATGCCTGAGAATACGATCGAAGAGATAGGCTCAATGAAGGAGATGAGGGGGGGTTTATATAGGTTTCATCAAAGATCGATCAACGGTCCAGATAATTCAGAAGAATCAACGGAGGAGATAAGTTGAGGAATGTGCAACGAATGAGAAGAAGACATGTGTCTTGCTTTCTTTTGCATGAGAGGAGTTATCAAGAATAGAAGAATGAGTTAACTGAAGAAATAAATCAATTAAAAGAATAAAGCAATCAGTTAAGTGATTTAAAACAAGAAGAAGAGATTTGCATGAGAAAAGAAGATATTTTGCTTTATTAAATATAGAAATATTTAATTGATGAGCAAGAAAGCTTGAGTTATTTTAGAGATAACTCAAATTAGAAGAAAAAGCAATTTAAATAAATAATTGATTTATTTAAATTTAGAGAAGATATTTTGGAAGAAATAATTAAATAATTAGAATTATTTAATTTAGAAGATTTAAAAGCAAATTAAATAAATAAATTTATTTAATTGTTGTGCATGATTTTGGAAGAACATAAGATTATAAATAAAATATTTGATTTTATTTATTTTTAGAGGATTGAGATAATTTAAATAAATTTGATTTGATTTATTTAAATTTAGAAGAACAATTGATTTAATTAAATAATGTAAATTATTTAATTGTAGATAAGATAGAATTGTGATGAATTAATTAAATAATGGGATATATTTAATTAATGTGGATGTGAATTTTGGAAGGAGGATAATGATCAAATTAAATAATTAAAATTTTTTAATTGTGGAAGAATATAGAGGAATTTAATTTAATTAATTAAATAAAGAGGATTTATTTAATTAATGTTGAATTTAGGAGATTTAGAAGAATTTGATGATTAATTAATTAAATAATTAGATTATTTAATTAACGTTTGCAATGCAAGTGATTAGGAAGAAATGATGAAATGCAAGTGATGTGACGACTTGGTCATTTTAGGGTGTCTACAGAAGCTAACTATAATAGTGGTCATGAGAATTTGGCAAAGGAAGAGGAAATCACATCTAGCACAAACTCTAAATAAGAATAGGGTGCAAATGTGGTAATAAGTTCTTCACCATAAACTATGAGAAGGTCTACTAGGTAGTAGAGATCACTTAATAGGTACAATCCAAAAAATTGTTTGTGTCCTTCCTCTTATTTGTACTAATAGTGAACCAAGTTATGTGTAAGAGGATCTTACTTCCAAATAGAAGAAGTCTTGGAAGAATTCCATGAATGAGGAGATGATGAAATTGAAGTAGTGTAAGACTTGGAATTTGCTTGATCTACATGAGGATAGGAAACCCACTGGTAAAAAGTGGGTGTTTAAGATGAAGTTTAAATAATATGGCTCTCTTGAGTGGTACAAGGCATGATTGTTGAAAACATATTATCCATAGGTTGAGGGAATAGACTTAGGCAAGATATTTTTCCTATTGCTAAGTTGAGTTCCATCATGATGTTGTTGTCTATTATTGTGGCACTTGATTTGGAGATTAAGATGTATGTGAAGACAACATTCTTCCATGGAGACTTAGAGGAGGAAATTTTCATGGAATAGTCTATAGGATACAAAGTAAAAGGTGAAGAGAAACTAGTTTGTAAGATGAATAGGTTTATGTATGGGTTAAGTTAGTCCCTACAAATGTAGAACCAAAATTTTGACACACATGTACTATAATTAGGTTTTGGAAGAAGAGATGTTGATCATTGTGTATACTTAAAAAGGGTAAATGATCATATTTTGGTTATTGTTTTATATGTTGATGATACGTTTATCATTGGAGATAATAAAGCATTAATTTTGGAGCTTAAAACTTAGTTGGCTAGTAAGACTTAGTTGGCTAGTAAGTTTGATATGAAATACTTAGATGTTGCTAGATACATTCTTGGAATGGAGATAAGTGGAGATATGAGTCAAAGGAAACTATGGATAAACCAAAGGAAGTATCTTGAAACAATTGTAATGTTGTAAATGTGCACACCACTATTTTACACCTTGTTTAGCTCCTAGGTGGGCCTCAAATATTTCCCCTTGTTTGTTAGGACCTATTTTAACATCTTTTTGAGCATTAAGCATGTAATACTTGATACCGATGCACAAAACCTAGAAAATAACTATAAGGTTGGGCTAAGAAGACTTTAAGTGCCCCTTTTTGAGAGTTAAGTGGCTAAAGGACCAGGGCTCCCAAGCGCCTTGGGCCCTCCTTTAGCACTGCCTGAAATTTGTGCCTTGTTAGCTTAGGCCCTTTAAAACATTCCTAAAGTTGGCCTTATGTGGTTTAATTCTCCATAAATCAACGAGAATGCATATAAAAGTAAGTTAAGTCATTCATTTGTATATGTCTAAGCTCTCTGAATCTCTCTAGCGAAATCTTGGCACTCTTGCATTATCTCTCTTTCTCTCTATAGCTCTATATTGTGGATTATTGCTGCAACACTAACATATTGAAGGTCTTGTGAAGATCTTTTGAAGATAGACCAACTTCTTGAGTCAAGTTGAGATGCCATCTACAAGCATACAAGGGTTTCCATGGTCATGGTGAACTCTTTCCTTCGTGCTTTGCTTTAGCATTCCATTATACTTCAGATTTGCCTCTGCCCTCCTAAGGCATGCACTCTTTATCAATCATATTTTCTATTGTGGAGGTGGAAACACCATTCATGGGGATTGAATGAGGAAATATCCTAAATAGCACCCAACATTTTCTCTCTTTTCATGTGTGTAGGTTAGATAGACAAGTTTCAGAAGTTGAGCTCTGGGAAGAACAAAAAGCATGTTGTTACAGACCTGGCAAAGAAAATAGTTTATGAATACACTGATTTGGGACCAAGGTTCTCATGCACCCTTTTCCTAGGCATTTTTACCTCTAGAAAAAGTTTCTAAGTTTCTCATTGTCCTCTACTATTCCTTTGGGTATTGGGTTTTAGGTACCGACAGTCTGTTTTACTCAGATCTTTGTTAGCTAGGGTTACTTGTCTTGATCCTAGCTTGATTGATTAGGTTTGGGTTAATTCCTTCTATATACAAAAAAAAGACAGAATCTCTATAGTTTGGCTCTCCTTCTTGGGTAGAAGCCAGGATCGATTTGTGCCCTGAATATTTCGTAGAAGAGGGTTTGACCTAGTTTGATCTATTGAGCTAGTCTCTCTTTTTTACATTACATTTTGGTGAACCCGTAGATTATTACATTTTGGCATCCTTCTTGCATCAGATTTGAGATTTTTTCTACCCTATATCTGATTAGATTTAATTCATTCATCATTTTGCATTATTTCATTGTTAGGGTTTGAAAAATCTTTGCAATTTTAAAAAAATCTAGCTAATCTTCAACCTAGGGTTTTTAGATTGGTGTGTTGTTGCAGATATTATTGTATTATTGGATTTATTAAAGGGTTTTAAGTTTTTGTACCTTATTATCCTTTCTGTTGTAAAGCATCTTTTCATATCTGCATTAAAAAAAAGTGAAAAACTTGAGCATTTTAGGCTTAGAAAAGGCATATTTGTGCATTGTTTTTGTTGCATATGTTGTAGGTCATCATAGAATGATTTAAATATCTTATTTTTGCATCATATATGATTCATATTATAGTACATAACCATTTCATGGTGTTGCATCTTGCATGTAAGGGTCTCATTTGCTAGGGTTTTGGTGAAAATCTTGCATTTTTGAAAACCTAGTCAAATTCAAAAAACTAGGGTTTGTAGTTAAAATCTTGTTTCAGACTTTGCTGCTGTTATAAACATTTCAAATATGATTTTCCATTGCTATATCACGTCATAAATTACATTTGGATTCAATAATAAGGCTTGCATTGAAAAAAATTTGTCTAGAAGTGAGCATTTAAGATCCAGGGTTTGATGGTAAAACCCTAGCTAGTCTTGCATTTAGTGCATCCTTATCAAAGCAAAATGTTATAAATCATTGTTGCATTCAAGTGGATAGATTATTTAGGCACTTATTTTGCACATACTTCACAATCCTACATTTGTAAGATTTAGTTGTTACTAAGAATATCACAATTTTTTAAAGACCTTGCTTCTCTTGCACTTGTAGGTCTTTGATTGCAATCTTATTGGATATTGGTTGTACTTGGTTAGTAAATTGTGCATGTCATTATGGCTCCTTTTTGGATGAAATATTTGCATGCACATATCATGGAATCCGAAATTTTTTCTAAATGCACTAATATACATCCTCACATTTTAGATGACAAAGCACAAATGTACAATATATCTCATGATGATGATAAATCTTCTTCTACTACTACAAATCATGATAATGCCTTGGATTTACTCTAAAGTATATGATGATGATGATGATTATATGATTCATCCTATTGATATTCCTCCTTTAGTTGAATGTTCAAGCACTTTAGATATTGCTAAGGAAGTGAAGACCCTTGATCTTCCTCCTTTGGTTGAATGTTCATATACCTTGAATATCACTAAGGATGTGAAAACCATGGATAGTTATCCTTTGGTTGCATGTTCAAATCCATTGGACATCACTAAGGATATAATCATTAAAAATCCTCTTAACAACACTATACCCTCCTCTCATTCCAATGCTCTCCCTTCAAAGGATGAAGCATTAGTGGATGAGGAAAGGTCTCTCACATTAAATCCCTTACGGATGGATGTTGAACTTAATAAAAAAGAAAATAATATCAATTCTATCATCATTAATAAAATTATTTCACCCACTAAGGGGATAGTGGATAAGTGTACCAATGTTCCTAAAATAATTGTACATGAGGAACCTAATATGTCTCCTTGCTTCAAACCAGTGATTACGGTTCAAGGTGATCCAACACCACCTTGACCCCCAGGTTACATTCTAAATTTTGAAAAACAAATGTCTCAAAGAAATCAAGGTGTTCAAAGTGTGTCAAAGCAATCCCATTATGATGTGGTCGCTCACACATACAACATCCATAATAACAAACAAAATAAGAAAGCATCGAGTGTCCCCATCTCTCTTCCACCTTCTCAACCTATCCTACCTCAAGCACCTCATCTTCCTACTCATATTGGTAAAGAATATGATCTTGTCGAGCAGCTCCGCACTACTTTGGCTAAGATCTCTCTATGGGACTTAATACAAACATCACCTACATAACACAAAATTCTCAAGGAGGCTCTTCAAAAGGTAGTTGTTCCACCTTCTAGTAGACTGAATGATGTAGCATCTCTGTTAGAGTGTATGCAGGTGACAACATCTGATATAATATTCCAACAACATGAGTTACCTCCCATAGAAGTTCAAAATGAAAATGAGCCTCTTATGATATTTGTGTTCTTCAATAAGAAAAGGATAAGACACACTATGATTTATGGTGGATTAGGTCTTAATGTTTGATGCAGGAGGATCAGGGGTGAAGTGCAATCCCGCACAACCAAAAATATCTTTATTTATTTTTTCAATTTTTGGCTTGTTTTTGTGTTGTAGGCATAATTTTGATCTCCTTTCCCCTTTCTTCAGCAACCTTTGAAGATAGTCTTATTCATATATTTCATGGGCCCAAAATTCAAGTAAATTAGCATTGCATTTGGTAAAGGACATCTCACACCCTAGCTTGGAAATGTATTTTTTATTATTTTGTAACTCCAAAGAAGAATTAAATGATATGGAGTAAAATAGTTGCCATGATGGGAGTGGAGTCGCCGGATGAGGAATTGGATGGTAATTTTTGGCAAAAATTTGAATTTTATAGAAAAAGCATTAAATAGGCCAATTGCATGAATTACCATGCTTAGAATGGAGGAGGTAGAGGTCGGACTGGCATTATTGGGGAGAGAGAGATTGTCTAGGTCATATCTATGAGACCCAGTTTCAAAAAAAGAGGCATAACTTTCTCATTTCTTAACAAAATTGAGAAATTCAAAATGATATTGTAAGTTGGCAAGAAGGGGCATAAAACCCAGAAATCATTGTAAAATATTGGAGATAATGAAGGAGAAGTAATAGATGGAAAGTGACGGGATTGTGGAATTGTAGCTGATTTTTGATCCATTTCCAGAACTTGCTTCTAGAGACTTTGCACATGTGTTCTTAATCTTGCATGTAGATGATTGTTGTTGCTGATGGATCTTTCATGGAGGATTTAATTGTTGAATTATTTTTATACTTGTAGATTTCCAATATTTCCTAAATGCAAATAAATATTCTTATGCTGAAGATTTTGTTTAAAGATTGCTTGTGTGGATTTTTTTGAAAGGAGGCTACAACAATTGACAAACCTCTTTGGTTTCTCAATTGTTGAACTACATCAATGTTTGTGGAATAGATTTATTACATAAACTCAACATTGATACATCTTTAACTCAACCGGATGATAAACTCAAAATTCATGGCTTTGATAATGTCGGTAGGCAATCATTAGGTACTATCACCTTACCTCTTAGGGCTAGACCTAAGACATTGCCTACTCTTATCCATGTCATGCCTTATTCTCTTTCATTCAATCTTCTTCTTGGCAGACCATGGATTCATGCAATGGGGGCAGTTCCATCTACCCTTCATCCATTCAGTGAAATTTATCTTTGAAAACAAAGTACATACAATTGAAGTCGATTCAACTCTAGCTAATTGTTTGAAAATAGAAGCGGGACATCAAAATCCTTTAAGTAGTTTGATCCCTTCTTCAACACTACCCTTTGCTACTAATAACATTTTTCTTCAGGTTAGTGCTGGTCCTTCGAATGCATTTTCAGTGATGATTGGGGTTCGTTAGATTTTACACCCTCCTTTATGGGTGAATATAAAATCTCACCTCCACACTCAAAAACCTCAAAGGTAAATATAATTTCTTCAACACAATCTCATACTCCTACAAAGCTTAAAATAAATTTAATGATGCTAGAACCTTTAAAATAAATGAAGATCCACCTTCCCCTACAAGAATGGCAGCCATTTGTGATAAAGCATCATCTCAATCTAATGAATCATCTATTTCTAATGCATGTCTTGGTAATGAAGTGGCCTCTTTAGATTTCAATCCCCATGGGATGATTGAAACAAAGATTGACCCTCCTCACCATGATAAAAATAATGATCCTTCCTCTTCAACATATAATCACACTTCTAAAGTCAATAAAGTAGGCCATATAACCTCTCTTCATCCTTCGGTCTTAGAGAAGCGTTATGGGCGTGGATTCAAAATTCTCTTAAAACAAGGATACAATGGAAATGGGTTAGGATGTAAAGAACAAGGAATTAAGGAACTCATGGAACCTAACCCGTAAGTTTGTCTAAAGTAGGTTCGGATTTTTGACCTTCTCCTATGTTCTCTCCACAATGTTCACAATAAAAAAGATTGTTTCCTACTCCTCCTGCATCTTCCCTTGTTTCTCAACAAGAGTGTATGTTGTCAAGTCTACTCAAAGACCACTTAATCACTCTTCCTCCTCTAAGACATAAAAATATTCAACAAAATAGTCATTAAACACATTATTGTGCATATCATTGAGCACTTGACCATTCCACTAATGAATGTCGAGTCTTGACTAGAAAAATTCAACAACTTTGAACAAGATTTGTCTTTAACACTCCTCACCATGCTTGATGTAGTCCCTAGAGCGCCTTGTCCTCCATCCATTTTTTTATAATCAAGTTGGGGGAGGATGATTTGTTGTAGGCTAACTCACGAGAGCAGTCCCTTTTTCTCATTTGTGTTATGCTTGTGCATAACGTGATCCCTGTATTGTGATATGAGTTGTTGGTTCTCCCTTGACACCCTTGTTAGCACAAAGGTACAAGGAGTTAGAACACATTGTGTCATTCTTCTATATGTTGTAATGTGCAATTTCATTATTTTCTCTAAGATGATTTAGCATCCTTTCATGTTGATTTAATTCTTGTGTATGCGATCTTTCTTCCATAAATGTGGCACCTTTTAGTTATGCTCAATGTCATACCATGACTACACAAGCCATTGTGTATCATGCTTGTAAGCATCACCTCAGCTTGCTCATTCTCGGGGCAACCCCTTGTCACGATCTAGCTTTTGGAAAACACAAACCATCTTGGGCATGTGCTTTTAAAAAGCTCTCATGCTTGTCTTATGTTTCTTTCTCACTCTACCTTAAAGACAACTGCTCCCTATTGGAGTTAGCAATCACTTTAAGTTGGGGGCATATATAGTGCTATGTATCTCGCCTTCTTCTTGGTATCTAGACACTTTTTGATCATCTTGGTTACTATTCTTATTGAAATTAGGGTAGACAACTAAGAGGGGGGGTGAATCAGTTGTCACAAAAACTTTTATTCTTTACTGTAATTAAACTTCTTTACCACTTAATAATAGATGAATGATATAACCATGAAAGAATGAATCAACAACACATGAGCAAAAACAAAAATCAACACACATAACCCCAGGATTTTTATGTGGAAACCCGATTAAGGGAAAAACCACAAGATTTATTCTCTGTTAAAAGAATAGAAAATGGGGAAGGCACATGCCTTCAAGGCGCACTGCCCAGAGCTCACTGCTCCAAGAGGCTCACTGCCTAATGAGATTTTTATAAGTTTATCATAGAAAGATTTGAACTGGAAAAAACATCTTCTTCGTGCAAAGCTCAGTTCCATTGATGCACACAATACTTCTGCTCTGCCCCCTAAACACTTCTTTGCTAACTCCTCATCCTTTACTGCTCTTTCTCTTCTGCTCTTCGTCTTCTCTACTCTGCCTTTCTTCCTTTCTTATGATCTTGTCATTTTCACACAAGGATGATGTTCCACAACTCAACCACATGAATTTATATGCTTCATCAACCTTGGAATAAACATCAAGGTCGACACTACAAACATCTGATTTAATGTGAATCACTATACTATCAGCCAAATATAGCTGGGATCCAAATCTTCCTCGAACAACATGCCACGCCTCCAAGAACTTCTCTTAGATCATCTGCAACATGCATCATGCATCTGGTTGGCCAAGACTAGAAAGAACAACAACACCCAAGGAGAAATCTTCATCCATGAGCTTAATCCTCAATGTGGACCAACAACACAATAGGAACCTAATTTAGAGACCACCACAAGCATAATGAAATCAATAGGAACAACCACACCACCTCAAATCACCAGAACCACTTGCACCTTCATCTGGGAACTCAAGAACACCAACTATCATGACTGTCACACTAGAAAGATTGCTTGCAGACCTCTAAACCATGAACCAATTGAGTTGAGGATACACACTGACATCCCAAACACACCTCTAGATCTGTAGATCATAATATTTCAATGCGGATCAATCCAGACCAGATTACTGTCACTCTATCACCTCTGAACAACTGTAAAACCTGGTTCTACTTAGATAGCCATAACTTTGCCAATTTGCCATGTAGACCTCTCAAATCTTGACTAGAGAAACTTCAGACAATCCTCTACAAACCCTTTAATCCACAAACTCTGATCTTATCTTACTAGGAATGCAGAGCAAACTACTTCACTTGAACTGCACTGTCTTCACTGACTCTTACAGAGAGATATGTAACTCAGTTGTTTCTTCTGGAGAGGCTAATTTTCTCAATATCCTCAACATACAAGTCTACTAGAATGGGATATAGTTGACACCACTGACAACAAGGATATGTTGACATCAATGACAACATCGATTAGGCACATATTTGCAACAATATCCCCCTTTGTCATTGATGGCAACATATGATGTGAAAAACTGTTTCAACCATCAAGACAAGAACTTCTCCCCCTTTCTCTTATCACACCTACAACCACTTTTTTTACTACTCCCCCTTTCACCATCAACTACTTACTTCCAAGTTTTTCACATGACTTCTCTCCCCCTTTGACATCAATGGCAAAGGGCACATATTTGCAATCATCTCTTCCTCTTTTTGTTTCTTAATATAGAATCATACTGACTACTCCCCCTGAGTAGCATCCCCTAAACACCAATCTAGATCACAAGATATGACTATGAATTCCACCGGACTAATGCACCTTAGTGCACCTTAGTTTTGAACAGGAGAGGTAATAACCCCTAGCATCATTATGAGATACTCAAAAGTATCCTTAGGTAGAGGCTTAGTGAAGATATCCGCAATCTGATCATTTGAAGAGACAAACTCCAATCTAACTTCATTCTCATTTACCTTCTCTCTCAAAAAGTGAAACTTGATGGATATATGCTGTCTTTGAGTGCAACAATAGATTCTTTGAAATGTTTATTAAACTTGAATTATCACAGAAGATTGTAACAGGTTCTTCAAACACAACTCTAATATCCTTCAACATTTGCTTCATCCGCAAAACTTGAGTACAATTACTTGCTACTACTATGTACTCTATCTCTGCAGTAGATAGAGATATTGCCTCCTACTTTTTTCTCAACCAAGAAACCAATCTCTTTCCCAAGAAAAATGCACCTACACTAGCACTCTTCCTATCGTCCACATCTCCTGCCCAATCAACATTTGTATATGCATGAAGAGTGAAATCATCACCCTTAGGATACCATAAGCGATAGTCAGATGTTCCCTTTAGATATTTGAAAATTCTTTTGACTGCTACAACATGAGATTCTCTAGGATCATCTTGAAATCTAGTAACAAGGCCAACTACATTCATAATACCAGGTCTGGTATGAGTCAGATAAAGTAGTCCTCCAATCATTGATCTATACCTTTTCTGATCTTCCTTAGGGGAATCATCATCTTTACTCAACTTGTATCCAGTTACCATAGGAGTACTCACTGGTTTTGAATCCTCCATTCCAAACTTTTTCAACTCTTTCACATACTTAGACTAAGATATGAAGATGCCTTTTTCTGACTAAATGATTTGCAGACCTAAGAAGAAATTCATTTCACCAAGCATGGACATCTCAAATTCACTTTGCATCTGATCAACAAATGTTTTACACATACTCTCATTTCCACCAAAGATGATGTCATCAAAAAATACCTCAACAATCAAGATGTGTTCATGATCAATTTTGAAATAAAGATTACTATCAGTAGTGCCTTTGTTAAAGCCTAACTTTAGTAGATACTTATCTAATCTTGCATACTAGGCTCTTGGGGCTTGTTTGAGTCCATACAATGCTTTCTTCAATCTACAGACCGTATCTCTTTGATCAGACAACTGCAATCCTTCCAGTTGCTCAATGTAGACTTCTTCTTCCAACTCTCCATTCAGGAATGCTTACTTGACATCCATCTGGTAAACTTTGAAATCTTTGTAAGCAACAAAAGAAAGAAATAATTTGACTGCTTCAATTGTTGCCACCGAAGCAAAAGTTTCTTCAAAATCAATTCCCTCTACCTGACAATATCCTTTGCACACCAATCTTGCTTTATTTCTCACAACTTCACCATCTTCATTCAATTTATTCTGGAAGACCCATTTAGTTCTAATTACATTTTTGTCTTCAGGTCTAGGAACAAGATCCCAAGTATGATTCTTTTCAATTTGCATTAATTCTTCTTCCATTTCTTTTACCCAACTTTCATCATTACAAGCTTCATTCACTGATTTTGGTCCAATCTTTGAAATCAAACAATACTCCTCTTGTTCTTCAGCAATTCTTCTTCTAGTTTGAACACCTTTATTTTTATCTCCTATGATCTAATTTTTAGAATGATTCAATCTTACATACCTATGAGTTTTGGGATTTTCTTCAACTTTTGATTCTTGAACTTGTTATTCAATGTCTGCATTAACTTCTTGAATTACTGGATTCTTCATAGTAGACTAATCTTGCTTTCCTTCATTTGGGCTTTCATTTTGATCATCTGATTCATAACCACAAAACCTTGAAGGTCTCTCCTTTCTTTCATCAACCTTAACATTAGCACTTTCCACAATTTTTTTCAATCTCTTGTTAAAGCACCGGTATGCCTTGCTTTGATTAGAATAACCCATAAATATTCCTTCATCACATCTTGCATCAAATTTGCGTAGATCTTCATATCTTTTGATATAGCATTTACTACCAAAAACTCTAAAATATTTCATAGAAGGAGCATTACCAAACCACAATTCATAAGGTGTTTTACTAGAATTACCTTTGATCTGCACCTGGTTAAGAGTGTAGACAATAGTACTCACAACCTCTCTCCAATAGACATGTGGAACATTTCCCTCCATTATCATGGTTTTAGCAACCTCTTGAATAGTTCAGTTTTTTCTTTCCACAACTCCATTCTGCTGAGGAGTCCTAGGAGCAAACAACTATCTTTTTATTCCATGCTTTTCACAAAAAAATGCATTAAACTCACCAGAGGTAAATTATCCACCTCTATCAGATCTTAGACATTTTATCTTCACACCAATCTCATTCTCCACTCTATCCTTAAACACTTTGAATTTTTCAAAAGCCTCTAATTTCTCTCCCAAGAAAGTGGCCCACATCCTCCGGGAGTGATCATCAATCAGCAACATAAGTATCTGTCTCCTTGCAAACTCCTAACCTTGGCAAGACCACACAAATTAGTGTGCACAAGTTCCAACAATCCACTTGAAGATTTTCTTTATTTTTTAATGTAGTTCTGCTCTGTTTGCCCAATTGACATTCCTTGCACATGCTATTGGTAGGTTTCACAAGATTTGGAAGATCTCTTACAGCTTGAGTAGCACTTATCTTGACAATGTTGTCAAAGTTTACATCACACATTCTCCTATACCATAGCCAACTTTGATCAATCTGAGCAATCAAACAAATTTTACTAGTACCACTTAAATGAAAGATGTTACCTCTAGTCTATGTACCAGATGCAATTTCAGTTCCGGAGCTCTCCAAAATTCTGTATTTACCATCCTTGAATCGGAGATCATATCCCTTATGAACCAACTTTCCAACACTGAGAAGATTATGCTTCAATCCTTCTACATACAAGACATCATTAGTGTTATTCTTACCATCAAGAGAGATGGATCCTCTTCCATAGATTCTACCAGCTAAATTGTCTCCAAACTTTATAATTCCACCTTCATACCTTTCCATACTTACAAATTTACTCTTATCATCTGTCATATGATGAGAGCATCCACTGTCAATCACCCATTCATCCTTTTCTTCAACCTGAGCAGCCAAGGCTCTTTCCACATTCACACAGCTAGCAGATTCAATAGGTACCGGATCTTCTTCCTTGATAGCAATGAACACCCATTCATTTCTAGAGGTACTTCCCTTATTAGATTAATCATCAGTGACTCCTTCTTCAGCAGCTTCTTGGACATACTAGCATTTCTTCTAAAACCTAGGTCTGCTAGGGTTTGGATTTGAAACCCTCTCCAGACATCTTGAGGCAAAATGACCAATCTTGTTGCAAGCAAAACATTTGCAAGGCAACTTTCCTTCATACTTATCGGATCCTCTTGGTAGTATTTTAGCAAAAGAGCTTCAAGTTCTTCAAGCTTCGATTCATCTTCCTCAAGATCCTTCCTTGCCTTCTCAAGTTTGGTTAATCTTCTTGAAGAGATTTCACTTGGATCAAATCTTTGCTTTCCAAGTGTATACACCTAAAAATGACATGACTCTACTTAAATAAATATTTTAAATATTTATTTCATCTTCATAGTCCTCTATCAATAAATAAATAAATTTATTTATTTATTTGATTCACTTCCTCCCATTTAATTAAATAAATTTCGTTTATTTAATTAATTTCATCTACATTAACTTTATTCTTCTAAATAATTAAATAATTTCAATTATTTAATTAAAACATCCATTCTTCTAAGTAATTAAATAATTTTAATTATTTAATTAAATCTTTCATTCTTCCTAATTTAAATAAAATGCAAATTTATTTAAATTAAAATCCCCAAAAATAAAATATAATTAAATATTTTATTTATTCTTCCAAAATCATGTGCAAGTAATTAAATAAATTTATTTATTTAATTTGCTTTCTTATCTTCCAAATCTTCTAAAAATAAATTAAATAAATTTATTTATTTAATTTGCTTTCTTATCTTCCAAATCTTCTAAAAATGAATTAAATAAATTTATTTATTTAATTTGTTTTCTTATCTTCTAAACTAAATAAATTTATTTATTTAATTTGCTTTCTTATCTTCCAAATCTTCTAAAAATGAATTAAATAAATTTATTTATTTAATTTGTTTTCTTATCTTCTAAATTAAATAAATTTATTTATTTAATTCTTTTTCTTATCTTCAATATCTTTTAAAAATAAATTCCTCTTGTCATACAAAAGTAAAAGCTGAGTTAAAGCAACTTTAAAGCAACTTTGCTCTTAAATTAGAAAAATAAATTCTAATTTAAAGAAAATGAAAACTCATCAAGAAAGCTTTTAACTCAACAAAGCTTCTTTTTGAATGACACATGTCTTTCTTCCATTTGTTGAACGTTCCTCAACAATCCTCCTCCGTTGATCTCTTCTTTTCTTCTCAACCATTATCTTCCCTCACTCTCTTCTATAAATATAACCTTCTTCTCTTCATTTCATAATCCATCATTTGAGTAAACTTATGCTGCAGGAAATCTAGCGCGCCGTTGGCACTTCATAGCACTTCTTAGCCTACATTGTTAGTGTTTTTGAAGTTCATCTTCAAATACACAAGTATCTCAGCCATTCCATCTTTGCCATCTTTAACAAGCAAGGGAGCAAAAGCTTCTGAGGGCTTCATCATCAAGATCAAAGAGAGATAGGCGAACTACGGAAGACGCAAGGTAAAGGTGAAGGTATTATTGTTTTATTTGTTTTAATCTCCTTTTATCTTCAGATTCTGTAGGTGTTTGGGATTATGTTTCATTAATTTGAATAACTTGATTTTCCCCTCACATTTTGGCGCCCACCGTGGGGCCCTTGCCCCTCTACTAATAAAAAAATCTGAGTTTTCTTGAAGACAGGTCCATACAGGTGACGAACAGGTTTCTGACAAAGCCAGTTTTGCGCATTCAGCTTCTGAAACAATGCATTTGCCTTCCAAAATGATGCATCTGATGAATTGGCACATCTGACCTCCCAATTTGCACATTCACCTTGTCCTTTTGTGCATCTGCTATTTTTGCACCTGTACCTCATTCTTTTGTGCATTTGATCTCTGTATTTGCACTTCTATTCAAAAAGTCGCACACTCTCTATTTCTGCGCATTCAGGCAGCAGTGTTGCACATCTGTCTTCTGATTTCTGTTTTGGGTTTTTTTTGACTTTTGCATGCGGGAACTAACATCTGTTTTGCAAGAGTAGTGGATGGATTAGGTATATTCTGCTTAGTTCATCTAGCCTAACTAGGGGTAAAGTAACAAAGGTGCATTTCATAACAAACTTCACATAGTCCCTAACTAAGAAAGAAGTAATTGGAACAAATTGCTATCTTGCATTGTGGATTTATTTTCTAGTTTAAATCACTACTATCTTCTACAAAACGGGAAATGAACAATGCTATGATTAATCACTTTCAAAGTTAACAAATGGGAAATGAACAATGCTATGATTAATCACTTTTCAAGTTAACAATCATGTGAGTGCACAAATTAGCTTAGCCCATTTAGTTTTTCTATTTTTAACTAGGTTGGGTGAACAACTGTACTTTGTGCTTGTGAATAACAATAGGCTTATGCTCCCCCCTTAACTGGGTGATCAAAGTGCTAGACTTGTCATTCTTTTTGTCAAACCTTTAGGGGGGCCTGCCCTTGGATGCATGCTTGTCCAAGTGGGAATGACCCTGAGTGGTAACAGGCTAAAGCCAAGCCCTACCAAGCCACTTAAAAAAAATTGTGCTTGGGGTGAAAACCTAAAGCCACGAGTGCTACTGTGTTACACCGACGGCCAACCTCCCCCAAAACCCTCATAGGTGTAACCCTTTGAGGCTGGGAGACTCCATAATGGAAAGTAGCGCCACCACATGTCTAACCACTTGAATGGTTGCCCTATCTAAGAACCAAGTGTGTAGTAAGCCAAAAATCCCTATTCATTGATGCAAAGGGTGGAGCTCTTGAAGCGGCCTCGATTCAAGTGACTCTTAGTAGAGGTAGCAGGGACAATCCTAAGGTTCGGTGTGGGGACGAGCCTAAGGAAACCTGAATCTGGTATGCGTGAGAAGTGAGTGCCGTGGAGGGGAGCTGGTGCTACCAGATTCTGGAGCTACACGCTTTGAGTGGCACAGCTAGAGGATTCAACGGATATTGTCCCATCTTGCCTAGGTTGTACTTGTCTTTGAGTCATAATAGTCCAAAAAAACACAAAAAAATATAAAAAAGATAAAAATCATGGAAAACTTCTATGTGTTTGCTGTGCTTTTGCCATACTTTAACATCAACATCATCAGAAACACCAAGTTTTTCAAACCAAAAACACTGAAAAATCCTGAAAATGATCCAAAATTTCCAAGTTATGAGAAAACACAAGCAAAGAGCTAGATTTGCGCATGTACACCAACTTTTTGCACATTTGACAGTATTGTGCATCTGCACTCTATTTTGGTGCATGCAAACTTCACCAGTGTTGCACATATATATCAACTTTTTGCGCATCTGCCTTCTGCTGTTGCTCATCCAAACCAGTAAGTTTTTTTGGTCTTGTGTCAATGGAAAACCAATTGGAATATTTTGGTCAAAAACTCCAATACCTGAAATTGCAAATAAACTCAGGTCCCTCGCCCCAAGAGTGTATAGCAATTAACCAACAAATCCAAGTCTTACAACAAGAAATGGCACTCTTGCAAGCTGAACGTGCCAGTACTAGCTATGCCTCATCTCAAAATCATACCTTCTTTTCCCGTCTTAATGATACTATTGACAGGGCAACTACCACCTCAAGGGGGAAATCATATACCACTTCTACTAGTCCTCCTTCGCCAACTCCTAAGACACATATTCCAAAACATGCCAATCCCACGCCAACACCGCTATGGAGTTCCTCAAACTCTAAATGGGTGACCAAAAAAGAATCAGATGAGTGGTGGGAAAGAGTTTTGCCAAATTTATACTACCAGAGAAAAGCTAGGGAGAAAGTTAAATCCCCTCATTCACCTATCCATACACCTACCAATGATGTGATCCAAGGGCTACTAGTAGAAAGTCAACCATGCCCCCAAATTTCAGTCCTTGACCTTACCAAAGATTCTTCCAATCCCATATCAAATCCTACAACACCTTCATGTCATCTGCAACCCCTTGAGCTTATCAAAGAACCTTCTACCATGAACCCAAGTCAAGAGCTACTGTACCTCCATGTCAATAACCCTTAAGAACATGTCAAGCCTACCCAAGAGCTATCCACTTCCATTCAAGCAACCCAAGAGGTATGTCAAGAGTCTAATCCTAAGCATGAGGAAACATTAATCCCTAGTCCAAGTCAAGATCAACCCACTTTCTTGCAACCTATCCATAACATGCATCTTTTCCATGATCAAGATGATATCCATTATAATGAACCTCTCCATGAGCCACTTGATCCTATCCATCTCCCAACAACTATACATGAGCAAGAGATCCAATTCCATCCCATGCATAACCTTTATCTTTTCTGTGATCAAGATACTATCTTTGATGAAGAAGCTATCCATGAGCAACTTGATCCTATACATGAAATAGAAATCCAACTACAACCCATCCATAACCTTTATTTGTTCTATGATCAAGATATTCCCTATGAAGAAGATATCCTTGAACAACTTGATCCCATACCCATCCATGAGCAACAAACCTCCATTACTTCTATCCCTCTTACATCTAATCCCATCCATGATCCAACAACTTCCGCTTCCTATGATGAGACACTGGCCTCCCAAGTGCACATGAATGATCAACCCAATAATTTAGATCCTAAAGAGCATAATGATGATCAAGATTCTAGTGATCCTTCACCATCCATTATTGACCAAGCTGCAAATCCGTTATCCTATATCCTTGGTCCCACTACCTTCATGCATGAACATTCTCCCTTAGAACACCAACAACCATTATCCTCTATCTCATCTTCTCCATCCCATAAAGAACTTGTGTCTAGTGTTCCACCTACACATAATCCCGCTGTCCGCCGCATACTCCAACATATGAACTATCAAGGTAAAGGCTTAGGCCTTCATGAACAAGGTATTTTGGAGCCCGTCCATGTCAATGTTCCTCCACCTTCATATGGCCTTGGATACATACCCCAAGGTGAACAATCTCAAGATGTTGGTACTTCCTCTACTCCTCCTAAGTCTACCACTTTCCATCGCAAACCCTATCATATCCCCAAAACATATGTCACCATTCCACGTCCCTTATCCTACATTTGTCAAAAGCATGTGACCATACTCCTTCCACCATCCAATCTACCTCTGCTACTCCCAAATCCTAACATCCCTCCCTACATTTTACCACCACTTCTTCCAACACCTTATCCATCCATCTGTAAATCCTCTAACATTCTCAATCATGGCGAACAAATGCACATGTTGTCTAAACAAAGAGCTTCCACCTATCCCACTTCCACCATCCCAAGAGAATTCAACAACAAAAATTTTGATGCCTCTACCTCTCAAGTCCAAAATCCTAAGCATCCTCATGACCTAGGATACAAAAGCACAGAATCTAAGAATTATCCATATCAAAAGTTGCATACACCCACACACCTCAATGCCAAACTAAAAAAGGTGTGGGTCCCCAAGCAACAAATGATTACCTCTAAAGATGCACCAAAGCTGCATATACCCAAGCCCATACCTTCACAAGTACAATCTACAAGCATAAAGGTTTGGGTACCCAAGCAAAAAGCTATCAAGTCAAATGAGGCATCCACCTCTAAAGCATCCCAACCATCCACTTTCTCCCATGCTATCCACAAGTATCAAATCCTTCCATCCCACATGACAAGCACAAATCATAAAAATACTAAGTCTATGTGGGTCCCTAAAGGCCTATATCATTCATCCACCAAGAAAAACTCTTCATTGCTTCCTACACCACCTTCCCATCATCAGCTTCAATGTTTATCACGGTATGTGCAACCGTTGGTCATGGTTCCCTTCCATTCCACAACACTTCCATATAACTCCATCTCCCCTCCCTTCCACTACTATCCTACATATCTTCCTCATCCTATGGTCCATGCTTTTGCATAAGCCTTCCCTCCATATTTCGCATCAATCATCCACTATCGCACCCTTCCATAATCCAATATCTACCATTCTCCATCTCACTTTCATGCAATCCCCTACCAACATCTATGGGCACACTTGACATGGTCCATGCAACAACATTCCTAGCGGGACTATCACCTTTCAGGGAACTAGATGCTCGAGTCCTTATCCATATCCACCTTTTTCTATCCAAATATTCAAAAAAAAAAAGAAAGAAAAAGAAAAATCCCTTCGTCCAATGGTGAAAACCTGGTAAATAGGTGCTATCTGTGACAAACCACTTCCTCCATCCATTCTGACTTCATGTCTCTTGTGTCCATCGTATCATCCATCTTGACCCAGTCCTCTGAACCATTGTCGAACTACGTCACCTCTGAGTTATCATGTAGGCAAGGCCATTCTTAATGCGCCCCTGAGGCTTCACTTCACTTCACTTCGCTCCTCTTCTCTCCACTCCACTGTCCTGTCGGTCCCATATCTAGTCCTTCTATCAATTTGAGTCCTTTGCCATCGCCTAGGTCTTAGGTCTGCTAGGGTTTACCCCGAACTACGTTGCCTCTGCGTCGTCACGTAGGCAAGGCCATTTAGCAATGAGCCCTCGAGGCACTAGGTCAGTCCCTTAGGGTCCGTCTCTCCATGTCTGTCTGTCGTCTCACTCACAATAAGTTGATCCTTGTCTAAACTGGGGGCAACTCCTTGACCTAGTTGTGGATTTGGATTCTTTAATGCCACTGTTCTAAGAGGATACCAATAAGGATTGTGATACCTTTCATTAGACAAGCAAGCGCAGCAAAACACGCTACCCAACACAACAAAGGTCCTTGAGTCAAAACACCAACCTGTCCTAAGCAAAAGCGTGGCACCATACCAAAGACACTGAGACTAATTCTGTATCAATTATGGCAAAAGACACATCTAATGCAAAGAAGTTTTGTCAATAGGTTAATTTACAAGGTCTTGGATTTTTGTCATTATGTGTTCCTATGCTACTCAAGGATGCCAAAAGCTAGAGATGCTATGATGGGGGCATAATTTTTCTTTGTCTGCTACTTGTGGATTAAACTTTAGTAATGCGACGACTTTTGTCTAACGACATGATTAGCAAAAAGATCATCGAGGACTCTGAGGTCTAAACATAAAAATGGGCAATCCTTGTCTGTTGAAATGCAAGAAGTACTCAGATCATCTAGATTCAAGTTTGACTAGATGCTTGTATTAACTTGCTAAATCAAAATCCATGTAAGCGATACTCAGGTCATCTCAGTCTAATTATACTTAGATGCTTTTATTTTCTTACAACATAATAAAGCCCAATGATGAAAGCAAAAATCCTTGCAAATATCAAGATGACAAATCCACATCCATTGCATATCCATATCCATACCGTATCCAATTCCATTCCATATCCATATCCATTTCCCATGCAATAAGAAAATCCTGCAGCAGCTTGTCAGTCCTTCAATCAAATTTCTTCTATCGAGTCATTCTTCTATCGATCAAATTTCTATTTGTCTTCATATCACTCATCAACAGTTCTACCTGTCAATCTAAGCAGTGATCAAAACGCAAGTCTATCCTTAATCCATACCAATTGAGTCAAGCCAATCTTGTCGAATGATCCAATCACAATCAGTGGTCTTGATCCTAATCTTGTCGTAAACCATATCAATCAGTCGTAACTATCCTTCATTTTGCTCTAGGGATATATTGTTCCCCGCCATGACAACACTGTCGTATATCGTTATCATATCAATGTTGCATTGTCGAAACCAGACCCAGAGTCTTATACGACATGTTTCATTCCTGAAACCAGACATCATCAATCTATATCCTTGGTTTACCACTTGACTGGGGCAATACCTTGCCTGTTTTTGTATCATTTGTGCTTACTTGCTTCTTGCTTGTGTGAGTTATCTTTTTATCTTGCATCTCGTATCATTCACCTCTTTCTTCTGCATCTAGCCATTTCTTCTCATCGTGAGATTGTCCGTCTTATGTCTTTTGCCGTCTCCTCGTCCAATCTCCCAAGGGGGCATCCTATCGTTCAAATTGTACTAGGGGCAAACTGGGGCATGTATCATTGTCAAAAATCTTATTCTTTGAAACAACGTGATAAAACACATTGCATCAAAGAGGGGCAAAATGTATACACCTAAAAATGACATGACTCTACTTAAATAAATATTTTAAATATTTATTTCATCTTCATAGTCCTCTATCAATAAATAAATAAATTTATTTATTTATTTGATTCACTTCCTCCCATTTAATTAAATAAATTTCATTTATTTAATTAATTTCATCTACATTAACTTTATTCTTCTAAATAATTAAATAATTTCAATTATTTAATTAAAACATCCATTCTTCTAAGTAATTAAATAATTTTAATTATTTAATTAAATCTTTCATTCTTCCTAATTTAAATAAAATGCAAATTTATTTAAATTAAAATCCCCAAAAATAAAATATAATTAAATATTTTATTTATTCTTCCAAAATCATGTGCAAGTAAATTAAATAAATTTATTTATTTAATTTGCTTTCTTATCTTCCAAATCTTCTAAAAATAAATTAAATAAATTTATTTATTTAATTTGCTTTCTTATCTTCCAAATCTTCTAAAAATGAATTAAATAAATTTATTTATTTAATTTGTTTTCTTATCTTCTAAACTAAATAAATTTATTTATTTAATTTGCTTTCTTATCTTCCAAATCTTCTAAAAATGAATTAAATAAATTTATTTATTTAATTTGTTTTCTTATCTTCTAAATTAAATAAATTTATTTATTTAATTCTTTTTCTTATCTTCAATATCTTTTAAAAATAAATTCCTCTTGTCATACAAAAGTAAAAGCTGAGTTAAAGCAACTTTAAAGCAACTTTGCTCTTAAATTAGAAAAATAAATTCTAATTTAAAGAAAATGAAAACTCATCAAGAAAGCTTTTAACTCAACAAAGCTTTTTTTTGAATGACACATGTCTTTCTTCCATTTGTTGCACGTTCCTCAACAATCCTCCTCCGTTGATCTCTTCTTTTCTTCTCAACCATTGATCTTCTCTCACTCTCTTCTATAAATATAACCTTCTTCTCTTCATTTCATAATCCATCATTTGAGTAAACTTATGTTGCAGGAAATCTAGCACGTCGTTGGCACTTCATAGCACTTCTTAGCCTCCATTGTTAGTGTTTTTGAAGTTCATCTTCAAATACACAAATATCTCAGCCATTCCATCTTTGCCATCTTTAACAAGCAAGGGAGCAAAAGCTTCTGAGGGCTTCATCATCAAGATCAAAGAGAGATAGGCGAACTACGGAAGACACAAGGTAAAGGTGAAGGTATTATTGTTTTATTTGTTTTAATCTCCTTTTATCTTCAGATTCTGTAGGTGTTTGGGATTATGTTTCATTAATTTGAATAACCTGATTTCCCCCTCACACTAAGAACACTGGCCTTAAATGCAGATTTAGATTTAGGAAGAGAATCACCAAACTCACTCATTTCAAATGCTGAGAGCTTGCCAACTAACTGATCCCATGCAATAGTTGTCACAATCCTGATTTCCTCAATGGCAGCAACTCTATGCGTGTATGAAGCAGGTAAGGATCTGAGCACCTTGCCAACAATCTCTGATTCTTCCAGCTTTCCACCAGCACATCGGATACCACACACAAGTTCATTCACCTTCTACATGTAGGAAGTAATGTTTTCATCTTCACACATCCTCAAATTTTTCATATCTAGCCTTTAGGCTCTACAACTTAGCACATTTGACATGTTCATCACCTTCATATAGAGTTTCCAACTTCTTCTAGATTTCATGAGCAGTTTTCAATTCTAGGACAGTTGTCATTTCTGTATTAGTCAAGGCACTCAGCAAAGCTTCTTTGGCTCAAATGTTGTTTTCAACATCTTTGAGTTGATATGGAGTTGAAGGACCTTTCTCTGGAGGCTTATACTCATCCTTAGTTATCAACCAATAAGCATCACCCATGCATTGCAAATGACACTCCATGCGACTCTTCCAAAGAGAGTAATTTGTTCCATCAAATCTTAGACCATCCTTCTTGTAAGTCGACATCCTGGATCTCCTCAAGCGATCAAGCTTCTTTTAGAGGAACCAGCTCTGATACCAATTGTTGAAATTAGGGCAAACAACTAAGGGGGGGTGAATCAATTATCACAAAAACTTTTATCCTTTGCTGTAATTAAACTTATTTACCACTTAATAATAGATGAATGATATAACCATGAAAGCATGAATCAACAACACATGAGTAGAAACAAAATTAACACACATAACACTAGGATTTTTACGTGGAAACCCGATTAAGGGAAAAACCATGGTGGGGGTTAACCCACAAGATTTATTCTCTATTAAAAGAATAGAAAATGGGGAAGGCACATGCCTTTAGGGTGTACTACCTCAAGTGCACTGCTCCTAGAGGCTCACTACCTACAGAGATTTTATAAGTTTATCATAGAAAGATTTGAACTGGAAAACAACATCTTCTTCATGCAAAGGTCAGTTCTGTTGATGCACACAATACTTCTGCTCTGCCCCCTAAATGCTTCTTTGCTAACTCCTCATCCTTTACTACTCTTTCTCTTCTTCTCTTCCTCTTCTCTACTCTGCCTTTCTTCCTTTCTTATGATCTTGTCATTTTTGCATAAGGATGATGTTCCACAACTCAACCACACAAATTTATATGCTTCATCAACCTTGGAATAAACATCAAGGTCGGTACTACAAACATCTAACTTATGCAAATCACTATACTGTCGACCAAACATAGCTGGGATCCAAATCTTCCTCGAACTGCCACACCTTAAAGAACTTCTCTTAGATCATCTGCAACACACATCATGCATCTGGTCAGCCAAGACTGGAAAGAACAACAACACCCAAGGAGAAATCTTCATCCACAAGCTCAATCCTCAATGCGGACCACCAACACAACATGAACCTGATTCAGAGACCACCACAAGCACAATGAAATCAACAGGAACAACCACACCACCTCAGATCACCACAACCATTTGTACCTTCATCTAGGAACTCAAGAACACCAACTGTCATGACTATCACACTAGAAAGATTGCTTGCAGACCTCCAAACCACAAACCACTTGAGTTGAGGATACACACTCACATCCCAAACACACCTCTAGATATGTAGATCACAATATTTCAATGCGGATCAATCCAGACTAGATTACTATCACTCTGTCACCTCTGAACAACTACAAAACCTAGTTGTACTTAGATGGACATAACTTCACCAATTCTCCATGTAGACCTCTCAAATCATGACTGGAGTAACTTCAGACAATCCTTTACAAACCCTTTAATCCGTAGACTCTGATCTTCATCTTACTGGGAATGTGGAGCAAACTACTTCACTTGAATTGCACTATCTTCACTGTCTCTTACAGATAGATATGTAACTCACTTGTTTCTTCTGGAGAGGCTAATTTTCTCAATATCCTCAACATACAAGTCTACTAGAATGGGATACAGTTGACACCAATGACACCAAGGATATGTTGACATCAATGACAACACTGATTATGCACATATTTGCAACAATTCTCTTGGAAAGGATTATTTAAAGCTTGGAAACAAGATCTTGAGTCATCTTGTTTTCCTAGGTTGAAGCTCCTTGCATATTTGGGAGAAGGGTTGCGCCACCAACTTAAGCTTGGTAGTAAGGTTGCTTTTCCTTCTTATTCTGCAAGATTTCCCTTGTATGTTTGGGAGAAGGGTTGTACCACCAACTTGAGTTTGGTAGTAAGGTTGCTTCGCCTTCTTTTTCTACAAGGATTTGTGTAATTCCTCTTGTAGGAGATAGCTTGGTGTTTTCCCTTGAGTAGAAATACTTTCCTTTTGAGATGAATCATGTGTATGATGTGTTTGTACTCCTCCTCCAACTTCTTCTTATTTCTATATAACCCCTTAGCATTCTTATTTATTGCAACTTGGGGAATAATGCATGGTGATTGAGACACCTTTTAGATCAAGGTCTCTCTTATCATGTTGACTCAAGGTCTTCTGTTATGTGTTTCTTGTGTTGTATTCTTTATGTGTTCTCTATGTATTCTCCCTTGACTTCTTCACATTTATTCCTTATGTGTATTTCATGCGTATTCTATGTATACTTTGTGCCTTATATATGTTTGCTTCGTGTCAAGTGTGTATACTTTGTGTATTGCGTGTATGCATTGTGAGTTCTCAAGTGTGTGCCTTTTGTATTCCTTTTTTTATCTCATGTCTTCTAAATGCTTCATGTATGTCATGTGTCTTATGTGTATACCAATCATCATAGACTCCTAAGATCCTAACGTTGGGAGCTTGGTTACCCCTCAATCTTGGTGACATTCTATGGCTTCTATGATCCTATGTGTTTGCAACCTTAGAATCCTAAGCTTGGGGGCTTAACCACCCCTCAATATTGGTGGAATTCTTTAGGGTTCCTATGTTTGTTGTGTTTGAATTGTGTCTTCTCCATCCCTTTATTATGAGTTTGAATGTAAGTTCGTACCCACAAAAGAAAGTAATAAGTTAAGTCTGCTATATAAATATCCAACTTTCAGAAAATATCCAAATCAGAGATTATAAGTTTGATTTGAATTTACATGGTATCAGAGCCAAGGTAAGCATAATCTAGACAGAAAATTAAACTTGAGAAATTCAGATTTAATACATCTCATTTCTCAAAAGACAGCAACAATCTGATTTGAAGACAGATTGGAAGGAGGAAATAACTTCTCATCATGGAAAGTTAGAATTATGATGATACTAAAAGAAAATAAAGTTGATTCATTTGTGAGAGAAAACAAAACGGAACCAGAGAATGATCCTGATAAAATGACATGGATTGAAGGAAATGACAAAGCCATGAAAATCATAGTTGATGGAGTTAGAGATCATATCATGCCGATTTTGACAAAACATGAGACTGTATATCATATGTTTAAGTCACTTGAAGGCAATTATGAAATTAATAACTCCAGCAGAACCTTAGCCCTAAAGAGAGAAATAAATCATATAAGTATGAAGAAAGGAGAATCTACCAATGCATACTTTATGAGAATATCTACACTAAGGGATCAACTATCAACACTTGGGTACCAAATTAAAAGCAAGGAACTAACACTTATTGCTCTAGATGGTCTACCAAATTCTTGGGAGACATATGTTCAAGGCATTAGTGCAAGGTCCAAATTTCCAAAATTTGACCGCCTAAGATCAGACTGTCTTCAAGAAGAATCTAGACAGACAAAGAAAGGGTCAAAACAGAAAAATATAGATGAAGACCTTCATGTTCTAAATACAAACTCTCAAAAGAAAGAGAAGAAGAAACACTTCAAGAAGAGGAAAAATTATCACGGGAAAGGTTCATTCAAGAAAGACATTTCTCGCATCCAATGTTTTAGATGCGACCAATATGGACACTATGCAATCAGATGTCCTGACAGAACCAAACAACAAGTATCTTATGCCAAAATAAAGGAGCATGAATCTGAGAAATATGAATTCTACTCTGCACTTTCAAACTAAGTATCAAATAAATCCAACACCTGGGTTATAGATAGTGGTTCATCAAGACACATCACAGGGTTCAGGGAACTACTAGACACCATGGTAGAAGAGACTAACGAAGAAGTAACAATTGGAGATAACTCTGTACATCTAGTCAAGGGTGTTGGTACATGCACCCTCAAATTAAAGATTGGCATCTCCATCCAACTTATTGGAGTATTGTTTGTGCCAGGCATCAAAAGAAACCTAGTCTCCATATCTGCACTTGAAGATAATGGATATAAGGTAACCTTTATGGATAGCAAAGTATTGGCATGGCCAAAGAATTCTACTATTAAGAAATCCAAAACCATAGGTCATAGACAAGGGTACTTGTACAAGTTATGTATGGAACCAAATCAAGCCCTAATTCATGAAATTGTAGACTCTAATAAAATATGGCATAGAAGACTAGGACACCTAAATTTCCATGCCCTATCTTCCATGGAAAGACTAGTTACAGGGTTACCCAAACTCAAACAATGTAATTCAGGCATATGCAAGGGGTGTGCCTTAGGGAAAAATACAAAGGGGTCCTTTCAAAATAGTTCTAGCAAAACAAATAAAGTATTAGAACTAGTCCACTCAAATTTATGTGGACCCATGTCTGTACCCTCCTTAGGTGGGTTTCTATACTATGTAATCTTCATTGATGACTTCTCTAGAAAGACATGGATCTATTTTCTTAAATGTAAAGAATCACAAGAAATCCTTAAAAGATTTAAGGAATTCAAATCCATTACTGAAAACTCTTCCAGGAGAAAAATCAAAACCTTAAGAATAGATAGTGGGAATGAATACACTTTAGACATTTTTAAAGGCTTTTGTAAAAACACTGCGATTAAGAGGGAGTTCACTGTACCTTATAATCCTCAACAAAATGGAGTTGCAAAAAGAAAAAATAGAACCATTGTAGAAGCTGCTAGGGCTATGTTACTTGATCAGAACATAGACATTTCACTTTGGGCAGAAGCATCTAGTACTGCTGTCTATATACAGAACAGATGTCCTCACTCTCATATTGATGACAAAACTCCTGAAGAAGCCTTCACTGGCACAAAACCAAACATTAGTCATTTAAGGATATTTGGTTGTCCTGTTTACATTCATGTGCCCAAAGAGAAAAGAACTAAGCTAGAACCTTCTAGGAGAAAAGGCATCTTTGTAGGCTATAGTGAAACATCAAAAGCTTATAGAATATATATACCTAGTCAAAGACAGATTGAACTAAGCAGAGATGTGCTTTTTGAGGAAGACATAGCTTTCAAAAGAGCCAGAAATGATATTGAGTTAGAAATTCAAACTTCCAACTCAAGCATAGAAGAGGATCCTACACCTGAGTTTCAGAGGGAGTATCCTAAGGAAGAGGTAAACCATGAACAAATCACATCACTAGAAAATCCCAAGAAAAGACCACTCTGGGCCACCAAAACAATGGAAGAAGCTAAACATTATGCCACTCCATCAAGGACTTTTAGGGAAAGCACAAGACCTAAGAGATTCTCTAGTTATGTAGCTTTAATGAGTGAATTCATTAAATCAGAACCTTCTAGTGCTATAGAAGCTCTTAAGCACCAAGTATGGAAGGATGCCATGACAGAGGAGTATCAATCCATCCTGAAGAATGATGTGTGGGATATAGTACCTAGACCAAAAGGGAAATCTATTTTTTCTTCAAAATGGCTATTTAAAATCAAACTTGCTGTAGATGACAGTATAGGGAAATACAAAGCAAGATTTGTAGCTAGAGGATTTTCACAAAAGGAAGGGATTGATTACGATGAAACCTTTGCTCCATTTGCTTGATATACATCAGTCAGGGCAGTTCTAGCTATTGCAGCAGCCAAAGGGTGGAAAGTCCATCAAATGGACGTAAAAACTGCTTTCTTAAATGGAACCATTGAAGAAGAGGTTTACTTAGAGCAACTCGAAGGATTTGAGATTCACAATGTAGGATCCCATGTATGTAAATTAAAGAAAGCTCTATATGGACTTAAACAGGCCCCCAGAGCCTAGTATGAAAGAATTGACAGTTATCTCTTGAGATTAGGCTTCTCAAAGAATGATGCAGATCCAAATCTCTACTTCAAACAAAGCAAAGGTGATATGTTAATATTGATATTATATGTTGATGATCAATTGATTACAAGATAAAATTACCTTATTGATCAGTGTAAGAAAGATCTACCTTCAGAATTTGACATGAAGGACTTAGGTCTATTACACTACTTCCTTGGACTGGAAGTATGGCAGAAATCAGATTGTATTATTCTAAACCAAGGGAAGTACACAATTGATATATTAAAAAGGTTTGGTATGATGGAATGTAGACCTATGTCTTCCCCCATGGAAACAAATCTTCATAAATTGAAGGAAGTAGCAGTAGATTCTCCGTTGGCAGATCCCACTCTGTACAGATAGATAATTGGATCCTTGATGTATTTGGTCAATACCAGACCTGATATCTGTTATGCTATAAATGCCTTAAGTCAGTTTATGTGTGAGCCCAAGGCAATACATCTTGTGGCTGTGAAACATATAATGATATACCTTCAAGGTACTCTAAATTATGGCTTAAAATATGAAAAGGTTGACTTAGATCTACATGGATTCATAGATTCAGATGGGCTGGAAGTGTAACTGACCAGAAGAGCACCTCTAAATGTTGTTTCAGTTTAGGGTCAGTAATGATATCATGGATTAGTAGAAAACAGTCTTCAGTTGCTCAGAGTTCTACAGAAGCCGAATATATTGCAGCTTCTATGGCTGCTAGAGAGGCAGTATGGCTTAGAAAACTGCTTGTGGGATTATTTGGTAAACCTCTAAAACCAACTATCATCCACTACGACAATCAAAGCTATATTAAGCTATCCGTGAATCTAGTATTCCATGATAGATCTAAACATATTGAGATTCCTCATCACTATGTGCGTGATATGGTGGAAAGGAATGTGATTCAGTTGGAGTATATCAGTACAAGAGATCAAACTGTAGATATTCTTACTAAACCACTCCTCAAGGTGAAAGTTGAATACTTTAGAAAAAATCTTAGTATGATTGAAATGTAAAATTCTAATTGATTTGTACTAATATATTAAAGATGTTTAATGTGTAAACATCTTGTGTCATATGTGTGACTCTATGACATTATGGGCCTACCCATTCTGTGTTTATTTCCAAAAGGTGATGATTTTTTGGATAATCTACACTTGTACCTAACATTATAAGGTGACGATCTTATAATGTTCATTAGACTAATATCATGTGACTTGATATTGGTATGAATCATGGAGTTATCATGATTAAGTTATGGTATACATTATGTGAATTAATGTCAGTGCACATACCATAACTGGGATATATATAAGGAGAATGTAATGTTCTCAAGTATAGTATATCTTTTAGTATCATGAGGTAGGTGATGCTACGTATCATGAGATAGGTGATACTATACATCATGAGCTATGTGATATTAAATTACTTTGAGTAATTCATTATAGATCAGATAATTGATATTCACAGAGATTATTGTGATATTGTTATCTTCCCGAGCTAAGAGGGAGTGTTGAGTTGTTTGTAGCTTCGATTAGATAACATAATAATAAATATGAATATATAAGTAATATTAAATATTACTTATATATTCATACTTAATATATAAGTTATGTTAAGATAAATATCAATATAGCATGATCGAATGATATATTACCAAAGCATAAACATCTTCTGCATTCTAAAAGGTGATTAGTAACTGTTAAAATCGGTGAAACCGATTACAATACAAATGGTGACAAAGTCACACTTGTGATAGGCGTGACTCCTTGAGGAGTCACGTTTATCACAGATGTGACTCCTACCATCACTCACATATTTATATCAATGTCTTTGCCCTGCAATACCATGGATTGACACAAAAATTGGAAGTGTATGAGAAGTGGAAATTGCATCTAAAATACAAAAGAAAGTAATAAGTTAAGTCTGCTATATAAATATCCAACTTTCAGAAAATATCCAAATCAGAGATTATAAGTTTGATTTGAATTTACAGAAACAATCACTTTGGATGTGGTATCAAAAGTTTAATACTTTTGCATTAAATTTGGATTTTGTTAGAAGTAAAGAAGATCACTGTGTTTACATTAAATATATTGATCATGATCAAATTATAATTATTTTCTTGTATGTTAATGACATTTTATTTACTAGTAATACCAAAGTGATGATTATGGAAACTAAAGTTTCTAGTGTGTTTGATATTAAGGATCTAGGGGTAGAAAAATTCATTTTGGGAATGGAAATTAATAGGGATTGAGTTTAGAGAAAGCTTTGGCTTAGTCAAAGTTTGTTGATACTATTTTGTGGTGTTTTTGTTAGGATTTATGTGCCATTAACCTTGTAAACCCATGTAATTATTATTCCTAATATTATTTGTAAATTACTCATAAGGGATGTACAAGTTTCATCGGCAATGGTAAAAACTAATTATCGGGGACAATAATCATGAAGTTACTACATTGGTAAGTTCCAGAGTTACCGGTGGTAGTTATGGAGTAACATTTACTAATTGTAATTGTAAATATCAAGAGTAATTGAGGGTAGGCACTACCTTGGAGGAATCATCTGTATTTGGCTTGTATGACACATGTCATAGAGTTGGTAAGTGGTTGTAAGAGAATCTATGACAACTGTAAGTTGTCATAAGATTCTATAACAACTGTAAGTTGTCATAATATTCTATGACAATATGACAACTTATGATAGATATTTATGAGTTGTAAGTTGGTATTCTTGGTTCTAGGCACATATTGGGAAGATGCTATTCAGGGGGTGTTATGACAAAATCTATGATGGTTATGACAACTTTTATTACCCCGTAAGTGCCTATTCTTGTCCATGGGTGCCCAAGTTTGTATGATTGACTATTGACAAGTTTCATGAGCTTGTAAGAGGTCATTTAATGTTGCATATTAGAGTATCCAAGGTGAGAGAAAGTGGACCCCTCATTTGGGGAGTGAAATACCTCTATAAATACAATGCCTCGTATGTTTTGTTCATCATAGTTTTCTTGTACACAGGTTCTGCCAGATTGAAAGTTAAAGAGAAAGAGGAAGTGTATGTATTATGTATTTCATATTTTGAAGATAATACAACTTGAACCTCTTTTCTTGGTGGAGTATTTTACCCAAAAGAGTTTTCTCCACATTATATCTGGTATTGATATGGTTTATAATTATATGGTGTTTATTCTTGTGTTGTAATTTCTGTTCTGTATGCAATCTCTGTTCATATTACACTGCTTTAAGATCATAAACTGATGCAAGAGCATCCCTAGTTCAAGAGCAATCTTGCATCAACCAAAAATATTTGCATTTTAGTTTGTTTACAGTTTAGTTTGTTTCTTTTCATTTTCTAGTTTAGTTCAGTCAGTACCAGTTTCTGTATTTTAGTCCGTATTCTACCACCGTATCATTTCAGACCTTGCAGATCTGCACTTAACATCTTGATACATTCATCTACATCATATCCAATTTGTAGAGCATTTGGATCAAGTACCAGAATGATATCGCTATTAGAAGATCGACTGATTTCTCAGAGCAGAGCATCTTGACAGTCTCAGACACATCAGCTGAAGGAGAAGACTTGCAGAGAATTTCTTGAATTACGGAGCTAAAGGACACATGTTTCACTATTCTATGGTTCATGGCCGACCTTCTCTAAGATCCACACATCATTCCATTCATTTGTGGAGGAACTCTACGCAATTAGGTCTGACCTACCCATGTACACATGTTACAACTCTTCATTGGAGTTTGTGATCTTCCTTGGCCGATGCGGAGGAATCTATTGTTTTGGAGATGATATAAATTGATGTAATAGATGCCTAGGAAAGTAGTTAACAATTGATTTCATAGTTGATAGATTCGATTCTTTGCAAGGGAGATTCAAAGCTATATCTTGTGCATATTCTGATATTTTGTAATAAGGCTTGTGAGCCCTAATTGTAAGCCCATAGGTTGCTGACCAATTTGTATTAGAATTCTATGATATATTGAATGACTAAATCTACAATTACTTCAGATATTTGAGTTGTTTCCATTGTGTTTACTCTTGCTGCACGGTCTAGATAGTTCACTCTGTGAACCCTCCTACCATGACTGCACCAAGTGGTATTAAAGTGAAAGTTTGAATCTTTGGGAGAAAATTGAGTGAAGTTGGTGAAGGATTTTTGTAAGATCTTGTTGTAAGTAGATTGTCAATCCAAGGCAAGTTACTTGTGTCACAACCAATCACTGATTGTGAGGCAGTTGTCACCTTGTAGCCCGATCGCCAAATTTGAGGCAGTTTGCATTTGATCATAGGAAGAATGCCACCAAAGAGAATCCCCGCTGTTGGAACAATGGCTAGTAGAATGGATGAGATGATGGAAGTGGTGAAAACAATGAGAATTTGATTGGATGTCATCAAAGAAGATAGCCAAAGAGGATTGACACCTAGACCTAATGTTGAAAGTGATGATGAAGAAGAATTGCAATCTGTTGAACAAATTGGCAAAACCCTAGGAGGTAATGAAGAAGAAGAATCAGATCAAGTCAAGATGTTGCAATCTATTTCAAAGATTAGAAAGAGACCTAGAGTTGATCTACCAAATTACACTAGCAATTTGAACCCTGAAGAGTTGATTGACTAGATAAATGACATGGAAGAATACTTTGAGTATGAAGAAGTTGAAGATCCGGAGAAGGTAAAATTTGCAAAGACAAAGTTGAAAGGACATGTTGCTATATGGTGGAAAGAAGTTTAGTTGGATAGAAATAGAAGAGGAAAAGAAAAGATTACAAAGTGGGATAGGGTGGTGACAAAATTGAAGAATCAATTTATACCTGCCGACTATGAGTTAGAAATATTGAAGAGATTGCAAAACCTGAAACAAAAGGAGAAATCTGTGGAGTATATGAACAATTTCATAAGATGATCATAAGGACTGGACATAGTGAAGCAAGCAAAGAGAAAGTGGCTAGATACATCAATGGACTGAGATTGAACATTCAAGAAGAACTAAGCTTAGTGAGGATGACATCTTTGGAGGAAGCATACCAGTTTGCCCTGAAAGTTGAAGAGAAGTTGAATAAGAGGCATGATCAAAGGAAGAGAGGCAGAGGAGGTAAATTTCTAAGAGGTAGAACATTTTTTGGAAGAGATAGATCAGTTGTGGAATAGAACAGACAAGAGAACACAGTCAAGAAGGATGATAGAGATAATAATGCTTACCAGAGAGATGATAGAAACTTTTACTAGAGAGGAAACCCTAATGCATACCAGAATAAAGGATAAAGAAGAGAAGGAAGAGGATTTGATAAGAGACCATTTAGAGGCACTTGTTTCAAATGTGGAGGTGAAGGACATAGAGCATTTGAATGTAATCAGGGGAGTGTAAGCAAGAGAACAAAGAACAGTGGAAGAGTAGCCTATGTCGAAGAAGAACATGTTGGATCACCTAGTTTAGTTGGTAAACCAGAGAAAGGAGAATCAATTGTGATGACGAGATCACTATTTCAAGAAGAGACAAATGAGGAACCACCACAGAGGAAAAGTTTGTTCAGAACCAGATGCAAATCAGGAGGTAAATGTTGTAAAGTTGTAATTGATAGTGGTAGTTCAGATAACCTAGTTTCAAAGGAGATGGTGACTAAGATGAAGTTGGAAAGATTTAAACACCCTAAGCCCTATCAAATAGCATGGATTCAAGATGATCATAAGGTACTGGTGAGTGACCAATGTTTGGTGAAATTTCATATTGGATCTTATCATGATGAAGTCTTATGTGATATTATGCCTATGGATGTTTGTCATATTTTGTTGGGTAGACCTTGGCAGTATGATAGAAAAGCTATACATGATGGGAGAAAGAATACATACACTATAACATCAAATGGGAAGAGAATTACTTTGATTCCTTTGGAAGATGATCCTAAGGGTGAAGTATGTGGGAATGCTAGAATCTGTTTGGTAGATGGGAGGAGGTTCTTGGATGGTTTAAGACATGAGAATATGTGTTATGCTTTGATTCCTAAGAAGCCTGAAACACTGAAGAAGGAGACTGAAGAATCACAACTAGAAGAGATAACTGAATTGCTGATAGAGTATGGAGACATCATATTAGACAATATACGTGAAGGATTGCCACCAATTAGGAGTATTAGTCATCACATGGATCTTATACCAGGAGCTAGTTTGCCTAACAAAGCAACACATAGAATGAAACCGGCAGAGAATGAAGAATTGAATAGGCAGATACAAGAGTTGTTGAGGAAAGGATTGATCAGAGAAAGTTTAAGTCCTTGTGTAGTACCTGCAGTGCTAGCACCGAAGAAGGATGGAGAATGGAGAATGTGTATAGACTCTAGAGCAATAAACAAGATCACAGTCAAGTATAGATTTCCTTTACCTAGAATGAATGATATCATGGATTGTTTGAGTGGAGCAAAATATTTCACAAAGATATCTTTGAAGAGTGGATACCATAATATCAGAATTAGAGAAGGAGATGAATGGAAGACTACTTTTAAGACAAATGAAGGATTGTATGAGTCATTAGTGATGCCTTTTGGATTGACAAATGCACTGAGTACTTTCACAAGATTGATGAATGAACTCTTGAAGAAATTCTTGGGTAATTTTGTGATTGTATGCTTGGATAATATTCTAATTTTCATCAAGAAAAAAGAAGAACATTTGTGGCATATTAGACAAGTTTTGTCGAGGTTGAGAGAAGAGAAATTGCTGATAAACATCAAGAAGTGTAGTTTCATGAAGGAAGAATTGGTATATTTGGGATTTGTAATTTTTGCTGAAGGATTGAAGATGGACTCTGAGAAAGTAAGAGCAATTATTGAATGGCCTACACCGAAGAGCGTTGGAGAGGTTAGATCATTTCATGGATTAGCTAGTTTCTACTAGAAGTTCATCAGGAATTTTAGTTCAGTTTGTAATCCTATGATAGAGACAATGAGAGGTGACTGAAAAGCCTTTAAGTGGACATCAAGAGTAGATAAAAGTTTTGAACTGTTGAAGCATAAAGTGACAGAGCAACCTGTTTTAGCATTACTAGATTTCAATAAGGTATTTCAAGTTGATTGTGATGCAAGTGGAAATGCATTAGGAGCAGTGTTAAGTCAAGAAGGTAGACCAGTAGCATATTTCAGTCAGAAGTTGAATGATGTGAGGAGAAGATATCTAGTTTATGATCAAGAGTTCTATCCCATAATTCAAGCCTTGAAGAAGTGGAGACATTATTTGCTACCTAGGGAGTTTGTGTTGTATACAGACCATCAAGCTTTGCAATATTTGAATAGTCAAGGTAAGTTGAATTAGAGACATATGAGATGGGTAGAGTTCATGCAAAGTTACAAATTTGTATTGAAGCACAGGAGTGGAAAATTAAACAAAGTTGTTGATGCATTGAGTAGGAGAAGGAACTTGTTGACAGAGATGAGAGTTGAAGTGATAGGATTTGATGAATTGAAGAATATGTATGAGAGAGACACTAATTTTACAGAACCTTGGAAAGCGTGTAAGGAACCTCTTGTGATAGATAGGAGTAAATGGTTGGACTATTTCATTCAAGAAGATATGTTGTTAAGAGGAAATTAGTTATGCATGCCTAGAAGTTCAATGAGAGATAATTTGATCAAGGAGAAACATAGTGGTGGATTGGCAAGACATTTTGGCATTGATAAAATAGTGGCTTTGGTGAGTGAAAACTACTTTTGGCCTCAGATACATAAAGATGTGATGCAGGAGCATCCCTGGTTCAAGAGCAATCTTGCATCAACTAAAAACATTTGCATTTCAGTTTGTTTGCATTTCAGTTCAGTTCAAGCAGTTTAGTCAGAAGCAGTTTCAGCTTGTGGTTCGGTATTGGCATTTCACGTCTTGCGGATCTAAAATTAGTACCTACATTCATTCATCTACATTATATCAAGAATTTAGAGCATTTGGATTAGTTACCGGGAAGATATCGCTATCAGAAGATCGACTATTTTCTCAGAGCAGAGCTTTCTGACAGTCATGAACAATCAGCTGAAGTAGAAGGTTTACAGATCATTCCTTGACTTGTGGATCTCAATGACACATCATTCAATGTTCTTTGGTTTGTGGTCAACCTTCCTCGAGGGTCTGCACATTATTCCATTCATTTGAGGAAGTTTTCTATGCATTTAGGTCTGGCCTATCTGTGAACATGTTATAGCTCTTCATTGGAGTTTTTGACCTTCCTTGGCCGATGCAGAGGAATCTATTGGTATGAAAATAATATATAATGATGTAATAGATCCTTAGGAAAGTAGTTCATAACATAGTGATAGTTGATAGTTTGGATTTTGCATGAAGGAGCTTCAAAGCTATATCTTGTGCATATTCTGATATCCTAAAATCAGGCCTGAGAGCCCTAATTGTAATCCCGCATGTTGCCAGCCATATTGTATTTGAATTCCTTGATATACTGAATGACTAAACCTACATTTGCTTCATTTCTTTGAGTTGTTTCCATTGTGTTTACTCTTGCTGCATGATCTGGATAGTTCATTCTATGAACCCTCCTACCGTGACTGCACCAAGTGGTATCAAAGTGAAAGTTTGAATCTTTGGGAGCAAATTGAGCGAAGTTGGAAAGGAATTCAGTAAGATCTTGTTGTGGACAGATCATCGAATTGAGGCAGGCTACTTGCGTTGCAACTGATTGTCGATTGAGAGGCAATTGTCACTCTGTAGTTCGATCGCCGACCTGAGGCAGTTTGCACTTGATCCTAGGAAGAATGCCGCTAATGAGAGTTGTTGCTATTGGAACAATGAATGGTAGAATGGATGAGATGATGGAGATGATGAAAATATTACAAATCTATTTGGATGTTGTTGAAGAAGATAGGCGAAGAGGATTGACACCAAGACCTAATGTTGAAAGCGATGATGAAGGAGAATTTTAATATGCTGAACAAAGTAGCAAAACCCTAGGAGGTGATGAAGAGGAATAATCAAATCCAGTAAATATGGTGCGAGCTATTTCAAAGATTGGAAAGAGACCTAGAGTTGATGTGCTGAATTATGCTGGTAATTTGAACCCTAAAGAATTGATTGATTGGATAAATGACATGGAAGAATACTTTGAGTATGAAGAGCTGGAAGATCCAGAAAAGGTGAAGTTTGCAAAGACAAAGTTGAAAGGACATGCTGCGATATGGTGGAAAGAAGTTCAGTTAGAGAGAAATAGAAGAGGAAAAGAAAAGATTACAAAGTGGGACCAGATCGTGACAAAGTTGAAGAATCAGTTTATACCTGCTGACTATGAGTTGGAGCTGTTGAAAAGAATGCAAAACCTGAGACAAAAGGAGAAATTTGTGAAGGAGTACACTGAAGAATTTCATAAGATGATCATAAGAATAGGACACAGTGAAGCAAACAAGGAGAAAGTGGCTAGATACATCAATGGACTGAGATTGAATATTCAAGAAGAACTAAGCTTGGTAAGGATGACATCTTTGGAAGAAGCATATCAGTTTGCCCTGAAGGTTGAAGAGAAGCTGAGTAAAAGACATGATCAGAGATAGAGAGGCAGATGAGGTAAATTTTAGAGAGGAAGAACATTTTCTAGATATGATAGATTACTTGTGGAGCAGAACAAGTTTGACAGCCCGTTGAAGAAGGATGACAAAGATAATAATGCTTATCAGAGAGATGACAAAAAAATTTATCGGAGAGGAAACCCTAGTGCATACCAGAATGAAGAATATAGAAGAGAAGGAAGATGATTTGATAAGAGAACATTCAGAGGTACTTGTTTCAAGTGTGGCGGTGAAGGACATAGAGCATTTGAGTGTAATCAGGGTAGTACAAGTAAGAGGACATAGAATAGTGGAAGAGCAGCCTATGTTGAAGAACCTATTGAATCACCCAGTTTACTTGGAAAACCTGAGAAAGGAGAATCATTGGTGATGAGAAGAGCACTATTTCAAGCAGAGACAAATGAGGAACCATCGTAGAGGAAGAGTCTATTTAGAACTAGATGCACATCAGGAGGTAAGTGTTGTAAAGTTGTGATTGATAGTGGTAGTTTAGATAACCTAGTTTCAGAGGAGATGGTGACTAAGCTGAAGTTGGAAAGATTGAAACACCCTAAGCCTTATCAGATAGCATGGATTTAGGATGATCATAAGGTACTAGTGAGTGAACAATGTTTGGTGAAATTTCATATTGGATCTTATCATGATGAAGTCCTATGTGATATTATGCCTATGGATGTTTGTCATATCTTGTTGGGTAGACCTTGGCAATATGGTAGAAAAGCTATACATGATAAGAGAAAGAATACATATACTATAATAGAAAATGGAGATAGAATTACTTTGATTCCTTTAGAGGATGACCCTAAGAGTGAAGTATGTGGGAATGCTAGAATCTGTTTGGTAGATGGAAGAAAATTTCTGGATGGTTTGAGACATGAGAATATGTGTTATACCTTGATTCCTAAGAAACTTGAAGCATTGAAGGAGACTGAAGAATCACAACTAGAGGAGATAAAAGAGTTGTTGACAAAGTATGAAGACATCATATCAGATAATGTACCTGAAGGATTGCCACCTATAAGGAGTATCAATCATCACATGGATCTTATATTGGGAGCAAGTTTGCCTAACAAAGAATGACACCGGTAGAGAAGGAAGAATTGAATAGACAGATACAAGAGTTGTTTAGGAAAGGTTTGATCAGAGAAAGCTTGAGCTCTTGTGTAGTACTTGCAGTGTTAGCACTAAGGAAAGATGGAGACTGGAGAATGTGCACTGATTCTAGAGCAATAAACAAGATCACAGTTAAGTATAGATTTACTTCACCTAGGATGGATGATATCATGGATTGTTTGAGTGGAGCAAGATATTTCACAAAGATAGATTTGAAGAGTGGATACCATCAGACTAGAATCAGAGAAGGAGATGAATGGAAGACTGATTTTAAGACAAATGAAAGATTGTATGAGTGGTTAGTGATGCCCTTTGGATTGACAAATGCATTGAGTACTTTCACGAGATTGATGAATGAAATTCTGAAGAAATTCTTGGGTAAGTTTGTAATTGTATATTTGGATGATATTCTAATTTTCAGTAAGACAAAAGAGGAACATTTATGGCATATTAGACAAGTTTTGCAGAGACTAAGAGAAGAGAAATTGCTAATACACATCAAGAAGTGTAGTTTCATGAAGGAAGAATTGGTATATTTGGGATTTGTGATTTCTGCAGAAGGATTGAAGATGAACCCTGATAAAGTGAGAGCAATTCTTGAATGGCCTACACCAGAGAGCATTGGAGAAGTTAGATCATTTCATGGATTGGCTAGTTTCTACCGGAAGTTCATCAGTAATTTTAGTTCAGTTTGTAACCCTATGACAGAGACAATGAGAGGTGACATAAAAGATTTCAAGTGGACATCAGGAGCAGATAAAACTTTTGAGTTGCTAAAGCAGAAAGTGACAGAGCAACCTATTTTGGCATTACCGTATTTCAATAAGGTATTTCAAGTTGATTGTGATGCAAGTGGGAATGCAATTGGAGTAGTATTAAGTCAAGAAGGTAGACCTATAGCATATTTCAGTGAGAAGTTGAATGATGCAAGAAGATATTCAGTTTATGATCAGGAGTTCTATGCCGTAATTCAAGCCTTGAAGAAGTGGAGACATTACTTGTTGCCTAAGGAGCTTGTGTTGTATACAGATCAAGCTTTGTAATATCTGAATAGTCAAGGTAAGTTGAATCAAAGACATATGAGGTGGGTAGAGTTCATGCAGAGTTATACTTTTGTGTTGAAGCATAGGAGTGGTAAATCAAAAAAAGTTGTTGATGCATTAAGTAGGAGAAGAAACTTGTTAACGGAGATGAGAGTTGAAGTGTTGGGTTTTGATGACTTGAAGAACATGTATGAGGGAGACATTGATTTTACAAAACCTTGGAAAGCATGTAAGGAACTTGTTTTGACAAATAGAATAAGTGGTTGGATTATTTCATTCAAGAAGATATATTGTTCAAAGGAAGTCAATTGTGCATACCTAGAAGTACAATGAGGGATAATTTGATCAAGGAGAAACATGGTGGTGGATTGGCAAGTCATTTTGGCATTGATAAGATAGTGGCTTTGGTAAGTCAAAATTACTTTTGGCCTCAGATACATAAGGATGTTCAGAGATTTGTGTAGAGTTGCAGAGTTTGTCAATTTGTAAAAGGGAATAGTTAGAACACTGGATTGTACAAACCTTTGACAGTACTGGAGAGACCTTGAGAAGACATAAACATGGATTTTGTAATGGGATTGCCTAAGACACAGAGAGGACATGATTCAATATTTTTAGTGGTTGACTGATTTTCAAAGATGGCCCATTTCATACCTTGTAAGAAGATAATTGATGCAGTACATGTAGCTGACCTATTTTTTAAGGAGATTGTGAGATTGCATGGATTACCTAAGAGTATAGTTTCAGACAAAGACATAAAGTTTGTTGGATATTTTTGGAAGACACTTTGGAAGAAGGTGAAGACAGATTTGAAGTTTAGTTCAACTTTTCATCCATAGACAGATGGACAGACAGAGGTAGTGAATAGGAGTTTGGGGAACTTGTTGAAATGTCTAGTTGGAGAGAAGATAGGAAGTTGGGATTTGATTCTTTCACAAGCAGAGTTTGCATACAATAATTCAGTATATAGGAGTACTGGAAGAACACCTTTTGAGATTGTGACTAGAGTGAATCCTAGAGGAGTTGCAGAATTGAGAGACATCAGTACAGAGGAAAAGAGAAGTGCAGAAGCAGAAGAATTTGGAGATCATATGAAGATAGTGCATAATCAGGTGAAGAAGCATTTGGAGGATATGAACAGTAAGTACAAGGAGAAGTCTGATGAGAAGAGAAGACATAAGGAATTTGACATTGGAGATGAAGTGATGGTATACTTGAGAAAAGAAAGATTTCCAGTTGGGACATATAACAAGTTGAAGATGAAGAAGTTTGGACCTTGTAGGATACTCAGAAAATTTGATTCAGGAAATACGTATGAAGTAGAGTTATCAGAGACATGGGGTATATCACCTATTTTCAACATTGCAGATCTTTATCAGTATCATGAATCAAAGTTCACTGACAACATGGAAGAAGATTTGAAGAAGCAGTTACCACGACAAGCACCAGAATAGATAGAAGACATTTTGGATAGCAGAGTTGGACGCAACACTAGAGGAAGACAATACAAAGAATATCTTGTGAAGTGGAAAGGTAGACTGGAAGAAGATTTATCTTGGATTTCTTAGGCTGAGGTGGACTGTCTTGGTTCTCCTCTAGCCCCAGCAAAGTGAGGGACTCACTTTTTCAATAACCCCAGATGTCTGATGCAGGAGCATCCTTGGTACAAGAGCAATCTTGCATCAGCCAAAAACATTTGCATTTCAGTTCTTTCATTTTCCAGTTTAGTTCAGGCAGTTCAGTCAGAATCAATTTCAAATTGTGGTCTGGTATTGGCATTTCACATCTTGCAGATCTGGAATTAGTACCTACATTCATTCATGTACATCATATCAAGAATTCAGAGCATTTGGATTAGTTACCGGAAAGATATCGCTATCAGAAGATTGACTATTTTCTTAGAGTAGAGCTTTTTGACAGTCATGAACAATCAGCTGAAGGAGAAGGTTTGAAGATCATTCCTTGACTTGTAGATCTCAATGACATATCATTCAATGTTCTTTGGTTCATGGCTGACCTTCCCCGAGGGTCCGCATGTTATTCCATTCATTTGAGGAAGTGTTCTATGCATTTAGGTCCGACCTATCTGTGAACACGTTACATCTCTTCATTGGAGTTTGTGACCTTCCTTGGCTGACGTGGAGGAATCTATTGGTTTGGAAATGATATATAATGATGTAATAGATCCTTAGGGAAGTAGTTCATAACATAGTGATAGTTGATAGTTTGGATTTTGAGCAAAGGAGCTTCAAAGCTATATCTTGTGCATATTCTGATATTCTAAAATTAGGCCTGAGAGCCCTAATTGTAAGCCCACATGTTGCCAACCATATTGTATTTGAATTCTTTGATATACTAAATGACTGAATCTACATTTGCTTTATTTCTTTGAGTTGTTTCCAATGTGTTTACTCTTGCTGCACGGTCTAGATAGTTCATTCTGTGAACCCTCCTACCGTGACTGCACTAGGATGTTAGGAAATTTGTGCAGAGTTGTTGAGTTTGTCAAGTTACAAAGGGAGTAGTCAGAACACTAGATTGTATAAACCTTTGACAATACTAGAGAGACCTTGGGAAGATATAAGTATGGATTTTGTAATGGGATTGTCGAAAACATAGAGAGGACGTGATTCAATATTTGTAGTGGTGGAAAGATTTTCAAAGATGGCACACTTCATACCTTGTAAGAAGGCAACTGATGCAGTACATGTAGCTGACCTATTTTTCAAGGAGATTGTGAGATTTCATGGATTAACTAAGAGCATAATTTTAGAGAGAGACACCAGATTTCTAGGATACTTTAGGAAGACACTTTGGAAGAAGATGAAGAAAGATTTGAAGTTTAGTTCATCTTTTCATCCACAGACTAATGGATAGAGAGAGGTAGTGAATAGGAGTTTAAGAAACTTGTTGAGATGTTTGGTTGGAGAGAAGGCAGGAAGTTGGGGTTTGATTCTTTCACAAGTAGAATTTGCATACAATAATTCAGTAAATAGGAGTACTAGAAGAACACCTTTTGATATTGTTACTAGAGTGAATCCTAGAGGTGTTGCAGAATTGAGAGACATTGGCCTGACAGAAAAGAGAAGTACATAAGAAGAAGAATTTATAGGACATATGGAGATAGTACATAATCAAGTGAAGAAGCATTTGGAAGATATAAACAACAAATATAAGGAGCAAGTAGATGAGAAGAGAAGACACAAGGAATTTGCAGTTGGAGATGAAGTGATGGTATACTTGAGAAAAGAAAGATTTCTAGTTGGGACATATAACAAGTTGAAGATGAAGAAGTTTGGACCTTGTAGGATACTCAGGAAATTCGATTCAGGCAATGCATATGAAGTGGAGCTACTAGAGACATTGGGCATATCACTTATTTTCAACATTGCAGACCTATACTAGTATCATGAAGTAGAATTCAGTGACAACATGGTAGAATACTTGAAGAAGTAGTTACCACAACAAGCACCAGAGCAGATTGAAGACATTTTGGACAGTAAAGTTAGACGTGCGCATCACCAGAGGAAGACAATACAAAGAATACCTTGTGAAGTGGAAATGCAGACTAGAAGAAGATTCATCATGGATTTCTTAGGATGAGGTAGACCATTTTGGTTTTCCTCTAGCCCCAGCAAAGTGAGGGACTCCCTTTTTCAATAACCCTGGATGTCTGATGCAGGAGCATCTCTAGTTCAAGAGCAATCTTGCATCAACCAAAAACATTTGCATTTCAGTTTGTTTGTAATTCAATTTGTTTCTTTTCATTTTCCAGTTCAGTTCAGTTAGTTCAGTCAGTAGCAGTTTCTATATTTTGGTCTGCATTCTATTGCAGTATCATTTTAGACCTTGCAGAGCTAGACTTAACATCTTGATACATTCATCTACATCATATCCAATTTGTAGAGCATTTGGATCAAGTATCGAAAAGATATCACTATCAAAAGATTGACTATTTTCTCATAATAGAGCATCCTAACAGTCTCAGACACATCAGCTAAAGGAGAAGACTTGTGGAGCTAAAGGACACATCTTTCAATGTTCTATGGTTCGTGGCTGACCTTCCCCAAGATCTGCACATTATTCCATTCATTTGCGGAGGAACTCTATGTAATTAGAACCGACCTACCCATGTACACACATTATAGCTCTTCATTGGAATTTGTGATCTTCCTTGGCCGATGTAGAGGAATCTATTGTTTCGGAGATGATATATATTGATGTAATAGATGCCTAGGAAAGTAGTTAACAATTGATTTCATAGTTGATAGTTTGGATTCTTTGCAAGGGAGCTTCAAAGCTATATCTTCTGCATATTCTAATATTCTGTAATCATGCCCATGAGCCCTAATTGTAAGCCCGCAAGTTGCCATCCAATTTGTATTATACTGAATGACTGAATCTACAATTGCTTCATATCTTTGAGTTATTTCTGTTGTGTTTACTCTTGCTGTATGGTCATGATAGTTCACTCTATGAACCCTCCTACCGTGACTGCACCATAAACATATTGTGATAAGATTTCCATCTGGGTAGTTGTTTCCTTCATTTCTAAACATTCAGTATTAGAGCCTAGCCAATTTTGATTCTTGGGTGGTAGTGTGAAGGTTCTTTAGCTGCAGTGGGAGATTTGGTTGTTTTGTTTTGTAGATCTTGTGTAGTATTCATGGCTCAATCTATTGCTTCAACCTCTCATTTGGACATTGAGAAGTTTAATGGTACGGGGTATGAATTATGGAAGCTGAAGATGGAGGATTTTCTTGAGGAAAGAAACCAGTGGTTGGCTATTACAAAATAGGGAAGCCTAATGATGTGAGTGCGAAAGAATAGGGAAGGTTGGATAAGAAGGCACGGGGGACTATTTGATCATGTCTTGTATAATTTGTATGTTTAATGTCTCAAAGGAAGAGACTACATTCAAACTATGGAAGAGATTGGGTGAGATCTATCAAGCCAAGAGCATGGTAAACAAGCTTTATTTTAAGCAAAAATTATTTTTTGTTAAAATGAAAGAGGGTGATTCCATTGCAGAGCATTTGAATAATTTTAATTTACTTTTGACTCAACTTGATTCCGTAGATGCTACCTTTGAAGAGGAAGATAAATGTATGCTTGTACTTTGTTCTTTACCTAAATCTTGGGAGAAGGTTATCCTTGCTATTACTACTAACCTTGAAGATCCAAAGTTGGATTGCCTTGTTGCAACTTTGTTGGGATAGGAGACGAGGAAGAAGATTTATGAGGGTAACACTAAGGCTCTCAATGTGAGGGGAAGGTCCAAGGAAAGAGGACCAAAAGGATATTAGAAGGGGTCTAAAGACAAGTCTAAGGGTCATTTTAATACTCCTAGAAAGAAGAACAAAGTTAAGTGTTGGAATTACAGAAAAAGAGGGCATGTGAAAAAGGAATGTAGAAACCCAAAGAAACATTAGGATTTTGCTACTAATAAGTCCTTGAATGCAGGTGAAGATGTTTTATTTTTTGCATGCAATGCTGTTTCTAATGATCATTGGTTGGTTGACTTAGGATACTCGTATCATATGACCTTGCATAAAGAATGGTTTTCAACATACGAAGAGTATGATGGTTGTAAAGTGTACCTTGGGGATAACTATACATATCCAATAGTTGGATAAGGTAAGGTAATGTTGTGTTTTAGTGAGAATTAAAACTCTCCTTGGTGTTTTGCATGTTCTTGGATTGGCTAGAAATATGATTTCAGTTTCAAAGTTGACTGATTTGGGAATACAATGTAACATTTGATAAGCATGGTTGCAAATTGGTGAGAGGAAAATTGGTGGTAGCGAAGGGGGAAAGATTGGGAACCTTGTTTAGGCTAAATGTCACTACAGTTTGTAATTTCTCTTATATTTTTGAGGCTTCTAAAAATACTTGTATGTTGTGGCACCATAGATTAGGTCACACAAGTAATAATATTTTAAAAACAATTAAGACTAAAGATTTGTTGGATGGTTTCTCTTATTCTGATGAACAATTTGATTTCTGTGAGCATTGTGTGTTTGGTGAATAAAACAAAACTTCATTTCCTTTAGGAAGTAATAGAGCAAAAGAGAAGTTAGAGATTATTTATTTAGATGTGTTTGGACCTATGGATAATGACTCTATCAGAAAATCTCATTATTTTGTTACCTTCATTGATGATGTATCCAGATTTACATGGATTTATTTTATGAAACACAAATATGAAGGTTTCACTAAGTTTAAGGATTTTAAAGTCTTAGTTGAAAACCAATTAGGATTAAAGATAAAAATATTAAGATCTGACAATGGAGGGGAATATTTCTATAAGGAATTTGATGAGTTTTGTAAGCATGTAGGTATAATTGGACAAAAGACAACTCCATCTACACCACAACAGAATGGTGTTGCAGAAAGGATGAATCGAACAACCATGGAAAGAGCCAGAAGTATTTTGAGTGATTCATAGTTGGAGAAATGTTTTTGGGTAGAGATTGTGTGTACCACTTGTTACTTGATTAACAAAACTCCTTGTAAGGCTCTTGATTCGAAACCTTATGAAGTGTGGACAGATAAGAAACCTTCTATTTCACATTTAAGGGTTTTTGGCTGTGAGGCTTTTATTCATGTACCTAAGAAAAGTGATCTAATTTGGATCCAAAAGTGTAGAAATGCATCTTCATTGGATATGGTGAGAATGTTAAAGGTTATAAGATTTGGGATCCTCTAACCAATTTTTTTTTTTCTCTAGAGATGTTATTTTCAGGGAACTTAGAGCTATTCTTGAACCTAAACAACCAAAAGAGAAAGAAAGGTCAAAGGTAGTGCATTTTTATTTATAGTAGGAAGATGCACAACTAGAAGAATAGAATGATGGATTAGGGGGTGAAGAAGAAGAAGATTCAAGCAGAAGTAGTTCTGATGAGGAAGACTCTATTGTTATAGAATAAGTTGAGCATCTAGAAGAACAAGAAGAATCTCTTACTCTACCCTTGAAGAGATCCAAAAGACAATGAAACCCAATTGATAGGTATAGCCCAGCAGATTTACATTGTGTATTTGCTCTATTGAGTACTGACAATAAGCCTATATCCTACATAGAAGCTATTTATGCAGATGATAGTGAGTCTTGGAAGTTAGCCATGTAGGAGGAGATGATGGCTTTAGACTCTTGCAACACCTGGGATCTTGTTCATTTGCCCAAAGGAAGAAAGGCCATAGGTTGCAAGTGGGTCTTCGAGAAGAAGTTTGGAGTAGATGGTTCATTGGATAAGTACAAGGCTAGACTGGTAGCGAAGGGCTATGCCTAGAGAGAGGGAGTTGATTTCAGTGAAATATTCTCTCATGTTGCTAAAATAACTTCTATTAGATTTCTCTTATCCATTTATATAGTTTTTGATTGGGAAATAGAGCAAATGGATGTTAAGATTGTGTTCTTGTATGGAGATCTTCAAGAAGAAATTTACATGCAACAACCTACAGGGTTTGAGGTAAAAGGGAAAGAACATTGGATTTGCATATTAAAGAGATCTCTTTATGGTTTGAAATTGTCCCTGAGAATGTGGTACCATAAGTTTGATTCATTTGTTTTGAAATTGGGTTTTGTTAGAAGTAAGGAGGATCACTGTGTGTACATTCATTGTATTGATGATTCCATACTGATCATTGCATTGTATGTTGATGACATGTTATTTTTTAGAAATACTAAGGGTATGATTAGTAAATTGAAAGCCCAACTTTTAGGTGTAGCTAGGTATATTATGGGTATGGAGATTAGGAGGAACAGAGGTAACAAAAAGATTTGGTTATCTCAGAGTAAGTATGTGAATACCATTTTGTAGAGACTTAGCTTGCAGGATTGTAACCCAGTTAGAATTCCTTTGCCCATTGGAACTAAGCTTTCATTAGACATATGTATGAAGAATGAGGATGATTTTGGGGATATGACTAATGCTCCATATACCAGTGCTATAGGGATTTTAATGTATGCTATGGTTTGTACTAGGCTAGATATTACCCAAGCAGTGGGTGTTTTGAGCAGGTTTATGTCTAACCCTGGTAGACACCATTGGAATTATACGAAGAGGGTGTTTAGATATTTAGTTGGTACTTCTGATTACTATTTGGTTTATTCTAGTACTCATAGTATGGAAAATATATTGGACATATATGGTTTTGTTGATGTAGATTAGGCAGGTGACTTGGATAGTCGGAGGTCCACTAGTGGCTATGTGTTTACTTTTTTGGAGGAGCAGTGAGTTGTATGAGCAAAAGGCAGCCCACAGTTACTTTGTCCACCATCGAAGTAGAGTATATGGCTTCTACCCATGTCTCTAAGGAAGTGGTTTGATTGATGAGATTGTGTACAGGTATTGGTTTTGATTGTAGGGTCATTCAGATTGGTTGTGATAGCTAGAGTGTTATGTGTTTGGCCAAGAATCCTATGTATCATGCTCAGACTAAGCATGTTGATGTATAGTATCACTTTGTTTGAGAAATGGTTGCAAGTGGATAGATTGAGCTGAAGAAGGTAGACATTCAAGATAATATTGTAGATGATTTGACCAAACCTATGAGCACAGAGAAGTTTACTTGGTGTAGGGAGGCCATGGGCCTTGTTTCTTGTACTTAGTTGTTTTATGTTTTTCTATGGGCATTTACAATGTATAATGTCAAGTGGGAGAATGTTAGGATTTAGGCTCCATTAACCTTGTAAATCCTTGTAATTATTATTCCTAATATTATTGGTAAATTACCCATAAGGGATGTACAAGTTTCACCGGCAGTGGTAAAAATAAATTACTGGGGACTGTAATTATGAAGTTACTACATTGGTAAGTTCCAGAGTTACCGGCGGTAGTTATGGAGTAACATTTACTAATGGTAATTGTAAATATTAGCAGTAATTGAGTGTAGGAACCACCTTTATAGAAATCATCTATATTTGGCTTGTATGACACATGTCATAAACTTGGTAAGTGGTTGTAAGAGAATCTATGACAGTTGTAAGTTGTCATAAGATTCTATGACAATATGACAAGTTATGACAGATATTTATGAGCTATAAGTTGCTATTCTTGGCTCTAGGTGCCCATATTGGGACGATATTATTCAAGGGGCTATATGACATAATCTATGATGTTTATGACATCTTTTATTACCCCGTAATTGCCTATTTTTGTCCATGGGCACCCAAGTTTGCATGGTTGACTATTGACAAGTGTCATGAGCTTGTAAGAGGTCATTTAATGTTGCATGCTAGAGTATCCAAGGTGATAGAAAGTGGATGCCTAGTTTGGGGAGTGAAATACCTCTATAAATACAATGCCTTATATGTGTTGTTCATCATAGTTTTCTTGTACATAGGTTTTTCCGGATTGAAGGTTGGAGAGACAGAGGAAGTGCATGTATTATGTATTGCATATTTTGAAGATAATACAACTTGAGCCTCTTTTCTTGGTGGAGTTTTTTTACCCGAAAGGGTTTTCTCCATGTTATATCTATTGTTGATATGGTTTATTCTTCTATGGTGTTTATTCCTATGTTTTAATTTCATTTCCATATACAATCTCCATTCATATTACATCGCTTTAAGATCATAAACATATTGTAATCAGATTTCCATTTGGGTAGTTGTTGCCTTCATTTCTAAATAGGTTTACTATGCATGATTGTAAACCAATGAGTATTCCTTTAGCTATAGGCACTAAGATTACATTGGATATGTGTAATATGTTTAATGATTATTTTAAGGAAATGTATAATATGCCTTATGCCAGTTCTATTGGTAGCCTAATGTATGTAATGGTTTGTACTAGAATGGATATTACCCAAGTAGTGGAAATTCTTAGTAGGTTTATGTCTAACCCTAGTAAATAGAATTAGACTTGTGTTAAGGGGGTATTTATGTATTTACAAGGAATCTAGTTGTTTCTTATTTTATCATGGTTCTAATGACGTGGGAAAGATATTGGACATATAGGGATTTGTTGATGTAGATTAGGATGAGAATTGGATAGTTAGAGGTCCACTAGTGGCTATGTGTTTTTTATTTGATGGTGTTTTTAGTTGGATGAGTAAAAGACAACTGATTATTACATTATCCAATATCAAAGTAGAGTATATGGATACTACACATGCTTGTAAATAGGCAGTTTGGTTACAGAGACTATGCTCAAGAATTGGTTTTTTTATTGTAGGGTGGTTTAGATTGGATTCGATAGTTAGAGTGCTATCTAGTTGGCTAGGAATCTCATGTACCATGCTCATATGAAACATATTGATGTTTAGTATCACATTTTTTTTAAGATTGTGGAGATTTGTAAGGTTGTGATTTAGAAAGTTGACACTTTGGTTAATGTTGTAGATTCACTTACAAAATAATTGAGAATGGATAAGTTTTCTCAATGTAGGGACCCCATGGGACTTTTATACTATACTTGATTCCTTTTATTTTTCATATTTATGTCATTGCAATGTATCATATCAAGTGAAAGAATATTAGGATATTGTGATACTAAATATAAATCCTATTGTATAATGATGGGTCTCTAGCTTTCTTGGAATGGATAACTTAGAATCCCATGAGAAGTTAAGGGATATTATTTTATTATTATTCTCTATGTTATGTGAGATATTGTTGTAATGGAATTGAATAAGGGGAGTTACAAAAAGAGGTCAAGGATTTGGAGTTATGGAGCATCTTTCTCAAGATAGGCAATGATAATACAAATTAATGCACTCATGCAACACCTAAAAATGGGAAAGAGGGATTAATGACATCTCAAGACACAATTATGACACATACATGTGTAACAAGAGTTACATTCTATTCTTGGAAGATGATCTTCATGTGTAGGGGCATTATATTTTTGACTTGTATTTGGTTGCCTTGTTTGGGCCCACTATATTGTTTTTTGGTGGTTTTCTAAGTCGCTTTAAATTTATATATTGAGGGATTGCTATGGACGAGGCATGGTTATTTGCAAGTAGTCTTACACTATTGGAATTATTCTAGAATAAAGAAGATTGTATAAATTGTGTTCACTTACTTATTTCTACTTGAGAAATAGAAGCTTAGTATCTCTTTAGTGGTGGTATTTTTACTAAAAGGGTTTCTTCACATATATCTAGTGTCATATTTTTGTGTTGATTTCTTATTGTTACTTTACATGATTATCCATGTTCTATTTTAGTTTTAATGATTAATCACATGTACATGTAATAGGGTTAATCAAATGTGTACACTTTATGCTTATACTATCATTGTTATTGTTCACAAATTTTATTAACAAACATTGTATCAAATATCTGGGTTTTGTTATTGATAAAAATGGTATGTGTAGACCCTAACAAGGTGTAATCTTTAAAACTCAGCCTATTCCTAATTATGTTGCAAATATAAAGAGTTTTCTAGGTGGGTTGAACTACTAGAGAAAAATCATCAGGATTTTTTCATATATTTCCTAACCACTTCACCAACTATCCAACTAGAAAAAAATTCATGGGATGTAGTAGTAGATAAATATTTCTAACAACTTGAAGAAACATTGTTATTAAATCTAGTACTAATCCTTCTATATCCTACACAACCCTTTGAAATTGAGATAGACACATCTAATTATGGTATAGGAGTTGTTCTTAAATGGGGAAGACACCCTATATATTATCATTTTTAAGGACTATCAATAGCCAAGATTGGTTATATCACCTAAAATAAGGATATCTATGGCTTGGTGCAAGCCTTGAAGTAATGAAGGAACTCCATTCTTGGTAAGTATGTAGTTCATCATACTGATCATTAACCCTTTATGTTTTTGAATTCACTATCTAAGATTTAGCACTAATGTCATATAAAATGGGCCTTATTTCTTAAATAGTTCCACTTAGTTATTAATATAAAAAGGGCACAACCAATTAACTTATTGATTTTTTCAACTAAACTCCAACCAAATTATTGCATATCCTAGATGTTAGATTTGTTGCATATGAGGATTGGAAATGTTTGTATTATTATGCATCTTTTGGACTACTTATTCATGCTCTATAACATCATATATTCACCAACCAAACCCCCTTCTTAAACTACACCATTTAAGATGGTTGGTTATATAAGTTGAATCAGTTTGTATTCCTACTAGTTCTACAATGAACTTAACCAGTTTTTATATAAATTATTAACCACTTTCTAATCACCAAGATCTTGTGAGAGTGAGGTGAGAGAATATAGTGAGTGAATACTAATTTTTCATATATTTTATTTTTAAATAATGATTCCAAAAGATAGAGAAATAAATTTCATAAATAAGGTAAATCCTTCACAATAACACTAGAGTTCAATCTTATTATTCAAATATGCTGGAATACATCACTTGAATATAAACAAAATTTAAATATGCTAGTAAAAGATGCATCATATCTTATTCTACTATATGTTGTTACCCCACTCCACAAATCACTTGTTAACAAAGAAAAACTACTTTCAACACAAATGCAATCCCAAAATGAGACTACCCATAAGAAACCAAAGGGGTTTCATCCTTTAATTTTTTAATCCATAGGTTTTTATCCTTGAATAAATAGATGAGCACAAAGCCTAGATAATGTAAAGAAACTATGAGAAAAATAAGATCCCTGAATAGTCACTCCAACATCCAATTTATAGCCAACTTATCATCATTACGTTCGGTTGTTGCGAACATGGTTTCTCAATTGATTGAACAATCCACATTTAACAAAGAGAACAATACAATCTAGGTGAAATCTTTCATTTTTTTTGTTATTATTCATTGATATTGGTATTTGCTTAGATCAATCTCTGTATGTTATACGATTGAGTTGTTTATCATTGTTTTGATCATTAATCAATCTCAATTTTACCTATACACATTTTGGCACGCCCGGTGGGACCCACTTGCTTTACTTTTTTGTAGAAAAACTTGATTTTTTGTAAATATGAATAGAAAAGTGGAAATGACAGAAAAATGCATATGCACAACAATAAAACAATTTTGGCATTCAGAAAAGCACCTTCGGGCAACTGTAAAGCGCCTTTGGTGTGCAGAAACACACATTTGCACCATCCTGAAGTGCCTCTAGTCATTTAAAATAGAAAAGCACATATGCACAATAGTTAAGCACCTTTGGTTAGTACTGAAGTGCATTTGGTCAGTACTGAAGCGCATTTGGTCAGTACTGAGGTGCCTTTGGTCAGTATTGAAGCACTTTTGGTTGTGATAATAGGCCTACAAACTTAAAAACCTCATAACTTTCTCAAAACTTAATGAAATTTGATGATTTTTTTTTAAATTGCATATAAAATCATAAAGAATTAATTGGTGATATTTAATATTTTATATCTCATCATAATTGTCACCAATTTTCTAGATTTCACTTTGGTTTTCTAGGGTTTCTAACTTATTGTTAGGGTTTTGACTTGATTTCTGACATCTTGTTATTTTCTTTGGAACTAATATCACTTGGTGTAGCGTCTTATCACTCATCACAGAGCAAATAGGTTTCCTAACATATCTTTGTAGGATGAATGTTGAAGATTTCCAATCTTTCTCACTAAGTCTTAGAAACAATTGTTTTTCTTAAGGGATAATCGACATCTATCTTTTACAATCTAAGTCTTAGGAACAACTACTATCTTAAGGGATAATGGACATGAATGATATTTTTGCAATCTAAGTCTTAGGAACAGCTGCTATCTTAAACAGACAATTGACATCTATCATTTGCAAATCTTGTGTGGTTAAGTAGTTGCACCTAATTATTTTCTTACTAAATAGGATAAATGAACAACTATTTTTTATGCTTATAAGGTGATAGGTATATGCTCTCCCCTTGCAACATCTTGGGTGATAAAAAAACTAGACTCGTCTATCATTTACTTTCAGTTTATCCTTTAGAAGGGCTTTCTTTTGGATTGTGCTTCCTCCAAAAGGGACGACCCTAAGTAGAGTTTTCCTTTGAACCACTATATAAATTGGTTGAGACGAAAGCCAAGTCCTAACTAGCGTTAGCCTTGCCTTACGGTGCCAACTCGAAAGGAATTGTATGTAACACTCTTGTGAAAGATATTTTACACTTGTGTAGGCTATATTGCATTCCTAGTAAACTTTGTAAAAGCTTTTAGTAGCTTGCCGCATGCTCGCAAGGCATTGGTCCCTCAAAGCAACTAAGAACCTCCTAGCTAGAGACTACTTGATTCACCTTCGAATGTTGCAGTAATTTTTAGTACAAGGGGAATCGATACAAGCCCTCAAGATTAGTAACCATTGCCTCCCTTGAGATTAGATAGAAATCCTCGGTATTGAATAAGCTGCTTGTAGCTTTCTGGGGAAAGGGTGATTGTGTCATCCTTCTAGTACAGGAGGCCCCTATCTATCCTCTCTCTCAAAGATGAAAAAATGTACACGTCCATTTTTAGGTGTGATGATATTTGAGTCGATGGAGATCTAAGTTGTGAGTTGATGTACCGCAATGAATCCATGTCCTTAGGTATAAATTGTTCTTGATTTGTTTTGCAATTGTCTTACACCCATGGAAACTTGGGCTTTTTTTGTGAGCCTCAAACATACACTATATGTTGTGTCAGTCATTGGCCTCTTTTTTTACTGTGTTCTCTTTTCAAAGCAAATCCTATCAAAAACCAATCAAAATCTATCAAAATCTGACTTGAAACATCAGTGTTACAGAAAAGCACCTTTACACAGTTCTGAAGCACCTTTACACCTCAGTAAGGCACCTTTGGTCCATATCTAGGCACTTTTGGTTAAGTCTTGAGTTTTTGAGTTCCCAATTGTTATCTTCATTTAAATTCATCCAATTAGCCCTCCCCATCCTATTTCTATCCATTTCATATTCATTTTTATCCCAATTTTGTCAAAATCTATCAAAATCTAACTTGAAACGTCACTGTTCTAGAAAAGCACCTTTGCACAATTCTAAAGTGCCTTTGCACCTTAGTAAGGCGCCTTTGGTCCATATCTAGGTGCTTTTGGTTAAGTCCTAAGTTTTTGGTGTTCCCTATTATTATCTTCATCCCAATTCATCCAAATTACTCTTCTCATCCTCTTTCTATCCATATCATATCCATTTCATCCCAATTTTATCAAAAGCAAACTCACACCTCATCCATCAAACCTCATCCCTAATCATCTCCAAACTACTTGTAATCAAACCCTAACCGCATCCAATCATCCTCCAATCACTTGCCATCATTCCTAAACTATCCTAAACCATCTCCAAACCATCTCCAAACCATCCCTAAACTATGCTAAACAATCTCTAAATCTACCCTAAACCATTCCAAATCAACCCTAAACCATTTGAAATCTACCCTAAACCATTCCAAATCAACCCTAAACTATTCCAAATCAACCCTAAACCATTCCAAATCAACCCTAAACCATTCCTAAACTTCCCTAAACTATTCCAAGCTATCCCTAAACTACCTAAAACCATTCTAAATCAACCCTAAATGATTCCAAATCATCCCTAAACTATCCTAAAATATTCCAATCCATTCCTAAAAACCACTTCATTCCATTCCAAATCCAATCCACTTTAGCTTTCTCTCTCATCATGAAAGCAATCTATCCAAAAGACTGAAATTTGGCCTTCAAACTATCTAGACACCCTGAAACACACCAAAGGTGCCTTACTATCCTCCAGAAGCACCTAGATACACCAAAGGCGTCTTACTATGATCCAAAAGCACCTAGACGTACCAAAAGTGCCTTATTGTGCTCCAGAAGCACCTAGATACACCAAAGGTGCCTTACTATGCTCTAGAAGCACCTAGACATACCAAAAGTGCCTTACTATGGTCTAGAAGTGCCTAGATACTACCAGAAGTGATATTTTTGTGCTCCATCAGTACCATTTTGTACAGTTAGCCATCACTAGCTCTCTAATCAATCACACCTATCTTTGAAAATCAAAAGAGTCAAACTTTATTCACATCATCACAAATCCTTGTCAAAATGGTTCTAATCATCAACAAGCCTAGTTCAAATCCAAAACCCAAAGTCATACTTCAAGGAGGCCCTTCTTCTATCTCCAATAATGATCATGAGAACCTTGTAGATTATGAGGCATATCTTGAGGAACAATCCAAAATACAAAGACTTAAATATCTGTATCAACCCATTCTGCCAATAGAAACCACGAACCTAGAGCAAGATCGTTATGGTTTTCAAACAATGTTTGCTGAACTTAGGTGGTTATATAGAAAGGAACAAGTCACTACCCAACAACAACACCAATATCAACATCAACACATTCAACCCCGACAACAACATCAACACATTCAAACCCAACAACAACATCAACACATTCAACCCCAACAACCACATCAACACATCCAACATCAACACATTCAACCCCAACAACAACATCAACACATTCAACCCCAACAACCACATCAACACATCCAACATCAACACATTCAACCCCAACAATAACATCAACACATTCAACCCCAACAACCACATCAACACATCCAACAACAACACATTCAACCCCAACAACAACATCAATACATCCAACATCAACACATTCAACCCCAACAACAACATCAAGACTTTCTACATGAATACTCTCAAAATCTCAACACCACATATCTTCCTCCACCTCAACCACCACAAAATCAAAACACATACCTCATTCCTCCACAACAACATCAAAATCCTAATCCCCCTCAACAAGATCATCAAAACATCCCATTTCATAATCCCCAACTTGAAATTCAAAGTAACATCCAAAACAATCCTCAAGAGGGTAATACCTCTTTGATAGATGCATCTCACTTTGACACGGGAATGTATTCTCATGATTTCCTTAAAAAAGGATATACTATTGGTCAAAACCCCTCTCCAGAAGAGTGAAACTTTCAAAAAGTTCAATCCTCTCAAGAAGGGTCTCAAAAAATAGATGACATCATACAAGATTCTAAAACCATGGAAATTATTGATAAACACATAAACTCTAATCCAAATCACTACTTCCATTTGCTTGCTCAAAATAGAGCCAAATTACCTAGAGATTTTGATACATCTACTCTTAAGGAGAAAGATCCCATCCATGAGGTTGTTAATGCTATGGGTAGACCTAAAGTAAACCCCATCCAAACAATGTCTACCATATCTACACCATTCACTAAATCATCTTCACAAGACGGTATACCCAATCAAAACTCATGGGAGAAAAACCATTTGAACCTCCCCTTACTCCCATGGAGATTTGTAAATATCAACAAGATCCACCCCAAGCTCATACAACTCCTTATTCCAACATTTCAACTCATCATCAAACCCGTTTACAAGACTATCAAGGTCCTTTACAACAAGAACATGCAAGTCTTCCTTTGCACCAAAATCAAGTGTCCTTAAGTCCTTATGATACCATTGAGAAGGAGAACACCACTCTAGCTTATGCATCCTATGGGTACCCTACATCATCATCTGATCATATGCCAATATAAGAGCATACTAGTCCTATTCCCACACCACCATGTAGTCCCTATCATATCCCATAGGTCCATCAACCTTCTAATCCGTCAAGCCCTTCATTACCTTCGTCCCCATGTTCCTCCAATCTTCCACAAAGGATTCTTGGGAGATAACACTACAATAATTAGTCCAAGCACAATTACTTGAGCTACCCTTGATAAAACCATCCAAGTCAAATCCTAGTATGTCCAATATCATTATCCCTCCACCCAATCATAATCCTTAGCCTACAACATCATCCACCATTATTTTCCATCCATTATATTGTTCATCCACCCATACTCTTATGAAGGATGTGATCCAACGGCTATTAGCAAGGAATCAACCATCCCCTTGTCATCAAACACTTATCCAAGAGCCTTAAAACAACATGTTTAGTCCTCCAAATACGTCATATATTCCACAACCTATCAATCCTATTGAAATGTATCCTACCAAGAGTCTAAATCTAGATCCATTGTACCCTCACATTGTTGACCATCAAGAGCCTATCAAGCCTATACAAGAGTCTCCCACTTCCACTTCCATTCAAGAAAAACAAGATCTATGTCAAGAGTATAATCTAGATCATGTGGAAACATCAACCCTTTATCTAAATCTAGGTCAAAGCAACTCCATCCAATCCATCCATAACCTTTACGCTTTCTATGATCAAGATATTGTTGAAGATAATGAACCTATCCATGAGCAACTTGATCCTATCCATGATCCCACAAATATCCATGAACAAGTTATCCACTCTACTCCTATACATTATCCATCTAGCCCTATCCATGATCCAACAAAATCCAATTCCCTTGATGAGACACTTGGTCCCCAAGAAAGCATTGACAATCAAACAAGTCACTTGCATCCTATCCCTTCATCTCCTACTAAGCATAATGTTAGTCATGATCCAAGCATCCCAAGTAATCCATTGCATGATCCCTCATTGTCTCTTGTGGATCCTCTATTATCTCATGTTGATCCTCCACCATCCCCCATTGATCCCATTCCAAATCCATTATCCTATCCCCTTGGTCTTACCACTTTCATCCATGAATGTTCTTCCTTAGGAGAGCAACAACCACTTCCACCTCTTCACCTTCTCCATCTCATAATTGACTCGTGTCTTGTTTCCAAAACAAACATCCCATTGCATATCGTATGTTCCAAACTATGAACTATCAAGGCAAAGGTTTGGGCCTTCATGAACACGGTATTTAGAGCCCATCCATGTCGCAATCCATCCTCGAGCACATGGTCTTGGTTTTTCATCCCAAGATAAACAATCCAAAGATATTGGTACCACCTCCATGCCTCCACAAGCTAATTCTTCCACTCCATATCCTAGTGCACCTTATCTCACCTCTCACTCATATGTCGCCATCCCTCCTCCATCGTCATACCATTTGCAAAAGCATGTGACCATACATCTCCCTCCATCCATTCTTCCTCCACTCCTTCCAACTCCTAATATCCCTCCATCCACTCTACCTTCACTTCTCCCAATGCCTAATATGCCCATCCTTAAATCCCCTTATCCATGTATCCATAAATCCACTTTTATGCCCTCCATCCATAAATCCCCTTACATTCCTAATCATGGCCAACGAATGCACACATCAGCCCCATATGAAGCTATCCCAAACCCCATGAGATTCAAAAATAAAAATTTGGATGCTTCCAAATATATAGTAGAATATCTGCAAAAGCCTCAAGAATATCATGCCATAGGGCATCAATACGCAAATTCAAAGCTAAATCCATCTCAAAAGCTGTATACACCCACACACCTCAAAGAAAAACTAAAAATGGTGTGGGTCCCCAAGCAACAAGCAATTACTTCAAATCCATATCAAAAGTTGTATACAACCACCCACCTCAAAGAAAAAATGAAAATGGTGTGGGTCCCCAAGCAACAAGCTATTATGTCAAATAAAGCATCCATATCTCAATCTATCCTCAAATTCCAAAAATCCCATTCCCCATTAACAAGTCTTGCAAATCCTAAGTCCATTTGACTTCCTAAAATCCTAAATCAATGATCCCTAAATCCTCTATCTCGATTCCCATTACTCCCCACTCCCCATCCTAGTCAACAGCTTCCAAAATTATCATGATGTGTGCAACCATTGGTCTTGGTTCCCTACCATTCCATGCCATTTTCACATACTTCCATCCCCTCATCTTATATCCATTATCCTTTATATTTCCCCCATCATACCTCTATGGTCCATGCTTTTTCTCCATCATCCATTTATCCCTCCATACCCATCTGGCATTCACATCATAATCCACTATCCTTCCATCCATAATCCACTATCTCCCATCCATCCTTACATAATCCTTCCATACATAATCCACATCATAATCCATTATCCACCTACTTCACACCCCTCTCATGTAATCCTCTACCAACATCCATGCATGTAATGCTACCTGATATAGTCCATGTGCAAACACATATTAAAAAGCTAACATACTACCTTGCTATTGGAAATAGATGCTTAAGTCCTCATCCTACAGTCCCATCCAAAATAGTCAAAAAAAGAAAAAAGAAAAAACATCAAAATAGTAAAGAGAAATCCCTTCATCCAATGATGAAAACTTAGCAAATAGGTACCTTGGATAAGTACCATGATGAAAACCTGGCAAACAGGTGTCATGTGTAGGTTGATTATCTATGTACCTTACACTTGGGGGCATGTTGTCTCATCTACCCATCCTATCATTCCTTCTACCTATCCTTCCTATCATATCTTCCTTATCCATTATATCTGCATAATTATCCCCTTGATCCTATCCATCCTCCTATCCTCCTTTTGATCTTGATAAAGATAGGGGCAAAAATGTTGAAACATGCTTTGAAAAATCTCTTGATATACCTTATCATTTCCAACCGATCCAATCAATCCTATCGTCATAAGCTTTGTCATGTAAAATCCTAAGCATTATACCTAGAATGGGGCATGTTATTCCTATACAACATAGTCTTTGGTAATCACATCTTGAATTCTTGTATTCATCCTTCTATCATGAGTCTTCCATCCCATTTTGCTATCACCCATCCTTTTGTCCACTTATCTAATCTCTTCCTCCTTGCATCTAGAACTACTTTTCCCTTGTCATTGGTATCTAGTACTAAGGCTATCCAAATGCAATCCAATGTCACCTAGTCATCCCAATCCATCAAACACTTCCATCTCTCTCATCTCCCATTTATCACTCTCCATCCATCCACCTAGACTTGACTAACTCAAGCAACAAACAAAATTTGCATCCTTTGAAAGCTAAAGTACTTATCAAACCCAAAACAAAACGAATACTCATGAAGCCATATTTTGTCCTACATACCACTTGCCACATCTACTACAATAATCCATTTATCCTAGATCCGATCAACAGCCTTTAACAAACTCATATCTTTCCTACAATAAGGCTTTATCTACCAATCTACCCTGAGCAACCTCTTTGACAAGAGAATATGTTGGCTGTGTGTTTACTTTATAAATCAGTCAATTTATTTTTGGTTTATCTTTTGTTCCTTTCTAATACCTAGTCAAGACTGCCTTGATTTTCTATATCTTGGTATGTTGCAATGTAGTATGGATTGGGGCATAGTCATTGCTTTCGTATGCTGTGTTTGTGGGATGTTCTTATTATCCTACTATGGCTAAAATTTATCTTGTGCGTGTGCTACAACCTAGCATCTTACATATTTATATTCTTTTGCATTTATGTATTAAGATTATTTTATGTTCAAGACTATGGCTCATTCACATATCTAACAAGGTTCTATTATGTCTAGTAGAGATAAGTTCAAACTGTTTGTTTGCAGAGTCAACGTCCTATGCATTAGATACATTGTCACCTTGGTCTTCTATACCCTGGTGCATAACATTGATGAAGGGGGTAAATCATAAAACACACAACAATAGAAATTGCACACATAAAATGTTGGAATAGGTCTGGACAACTGAGAGGTGGGGGTGAATTAGTTGTTGCTCTATTTAATCTTTTTCTACTATTATTCTTCTTTCACAACTTAAAATTAAATCAATGATATAAACATTCCATCATTAGACAATAGCATATGAGAAGAAACATGAATGACACATTTGACACCAAGATTTTGACGTGGAAACCCAGTTAAGGGAAAAACCATGGTGGGAGTTAACCCACAAAATTAATACCTTGTTAAAAGTATTTTATAAATAGGAATGCACTTGCATTTGGGCTCACTACCTATAAAAAGTTTACAAGAGATTTACAGAGATTTTGAACTGGTAAGATGCATCTGCCAATGCTAGAGATCAGTTTCGGTTAAGTGCAAATATTGACTTTATACACTTCATGTTTATTCTGCTCTTCTTGCTATTTTGCCTTCATTCAGATATTGAATTTCTGCTCCTTTCACCTCTTCTTCACGATCGCTATACAAAATATCCACAATCATTGGCTATATCTACTTATCTTGAATTGTAATCACTTGCCAGTTGGCAACAACAACACTTAGAACCTTTTAAGAATGCTTTGCTTTGTCAGCTGGATCCATACACCAATATTGATGCATACCAAAAATAACACATGTAGATCATCATACATGTTGGCCACTAACATTATATCTCATACATAGTTCATCAAAACACTTCTATTGGGTCCACATAGGGATTAACAAAAGTTTGCCTGTTCTTCACTGAATAGTTCTGTCATAATAGGACTCGGTATTCCAATGCTCATAACTTTTGATCCCTTTATCACCAGAGGCTAAAAACTTGGATTTAGATTATCCTGGTGTCCCTCTGCACTACTTTAGATCCGCAACACATAGTGATTAACTAGAGAGATCCGCTGACCAAAATATTGGACTCTACTATATGCTTTGTTTCAGGCTCCCGGACTTAGATTATTATTCTGACTTCTGATATGATCAGATACTGCACTGCGGATGTGTGGAACAATCTTTGTTTCCATCAATGACAACACCTATCAATGCTAAGCAGCGTCTCTTTCCAACAATCTCCCCCTTTGGTATTGATGGCAACACTTAGTGAAAAATGACTAAGTGTCTTTGTGCAACTCCCCCTTTGTCTTTACTTCACTTATTTCGGTGCTCCCCCTTTGCTGAATACTTCATTTTTCACTACCCTTCACTCCCCCTTTAACATTAATGGCAAAGGGTGGGATTCAAAAACCAAAATTCTCCAAAATTTCTATTTACATTTCCACATATGTACAAATAACCATTAAGTTCCATTCACATGAACTTGAGAATGTCTACAAAACTAGCTTTTATTTGCACAAGTTCGAAGGCCCAAGTACTCTTCATTCCATCCAAAATTGAAATGTGCCCATTTAACACAAATGAGTATGCTTCTACCTTCGACAGATCTGATGGAACATTGGTCTGAACTGTAGTCTGAGCTTTAGATAAGGCATTATACATTGTCTCTAACTTAGGGGCAATTAATCCCTGGAGCTCACAAATTCTTTTCATAATGTTACTTTTTTCTTTGACAAGTTTCTTTATTTCCTCAGTCAAGTTAATTACTTGACATTCTTGACTTATGGGTGGAACTATTAGGGGATCAAAATTTTGAGAGAGATTTGACAATTTTTGTTCTTGTTCCTTTATCTTGTTCTCAATACCCTTATTAACTTTGGGCCATGACAGACATAATTTGTACATATCACTTCCATCTTTTAGAGCATTTTGAATACTCTTTATGCTAATACCAAGTATTCTTCTATCATTTTCTATAAGGTTCTTTATTTCACAAAATTTCTTATCTAAGAATTCTTTCTAAACTTTTACCTCCATAGACTTCTCAAAGGACTCAAAATGTGAATTTACTGAACTTACAAGATTCTTTAGATGTCTGAAGGGGGAATCATTTTGATTCTTCTGATAGGTTGGCATTAATTTCTCCAAAACTGCAGTTGCAAGTCCCAGTAGCTCATTCTCCTCCATGTGGAACTTTAACATCTTTTCTCTAGCCTTTACTTGGGTGAATGATGCTATATTCATCAATTGAATTGGAGAGAGAGCATTTGGATTGGCTAGGCCTTGGAGTAGTTTAGGTTCATCAAGTCCAATTACTTCTTTTCCAAGAATACTTTTTACTGCATCTGCGGTGTCTCTTGCTATTTCAGAGCCAATATTCTGATCTCCTAATTTCTTAGTCTTTGCTTTAGATGCTTCAACATTTGCACCATCTTCTTTTGCTTTATCTTTCTTTTCTCTTTCTTCATCTAACTCTGCTTTATCCTTTTCTGTGTTCTCTGTAGTGGAACTTTTTCTTGTTTGTTTATCACTTACTACTTGATCAAGAGGGCTCTATGAGGTATTAATATTAACCTCTTTTTCTGATGAATGAGTTGGATTGGGAATATCTCCTGCATCAACTACTTTATCCAACATTTCTGTATTCTCTTGAATTGCTTGTTCTACTTCCAGAACAGAGGCTTCATCTAACTCAGATTGTTGCTCAATAATGTTCTCTTCTTCACCATTTGGCACTTCTTTTGTGACTATGGGAAAATTGTACTTCTTTAATGCTTTCAAAAGAATCTCTTGAGTTTCTTCAACTATTTCACTTGTTTCTCCAAGCATGAGCTTGTTCATTCTCCTTTTTCTTTTAAAATCATCTTTGACTTCCTTGAATATCATATCTATTTGATCAAGAGAAATTTGAGGACACAGATTTATTAGCTCATGTTCTCTAATCTCCACATCCTTGCACTTGGCATTTTCTTTTCTCAACTCCAAGATATTTTCCAGACTTTGTGGTAACTCAGAACTTATCTCAATTAGTGCCTTGTTGTAGATGTTGAGATATCTAACCGTTACTTCCTCCAACACCCTTTTATCCATATCATTATATTCATCATAGAATTCAACCATGGGTTTTAGATTACCATCCATAGTGACTAATTTTATCACATCTTCTAGGGAGAGTGTGGGCTTCTCAACATATTCTTCATACTCTTCAGTCTTTTGCCTTTTGCTAGTCCTTTTGCTTCCATAGGACTTTTCTTTGGTTAACTTTGCAGCTTTTGTTCTAGTGACTTTTAGTTCCTTAATGTCAAGAGTCTGTATCTACTTCATCTTCTCTTATGCTTTCATAGGTCCGGGAAGCTTTTGTTTTCTTCCTTTTCTCACATTTTCTGGTTCTAATTTTGCAATTTTTGAAGGAGCGGAGGTAGTAGTAGAACTTCTAGTAGTTCTTGAAGTGGAAGAGAGTTCCACTAGATCACTTGTTTGTTTCTTATATTATTTTTATTTCTCATCCTTTTCTGTTCTTTCTCTGAATTTCTTCACAGCTTCCTTAGTTAGGCCAAGATTTTTAGCTAGCTGCTCAACTTCTTTTCTTACGCTCCTATTGGTTTCAGGTTCTCTGAGCTCAGTATTCAATTTTAAACTCAGCTCCTCATAAGTGTAAAATCTTTCAATTGTTGTGTCTTTGGGCTTGCTCAGCAGATGTTGAGCATACATATCCAAGATCCTTTCATCTACTTCATACCGCATGGGCATGATCCAAATAGTTCTGGGTTTCACTGCTTCCATTAAACACTGATCAATATCAACCATGAAGCATATTTAATTTTTGTATTTGTCAACAATTGAATTGGGGATTCTTTCCGTTGAGTGCATCATATTCTCAAAATTCTTGAAGTAACCCCATATTGCCATTTTTTGAGCATTGAAATCACTAATGCTGCGAAGATGATTTTTGATTTGAATGGCAACTGGCTCATCCTTAGTCCAGTGCACACCTTTTACCCCAAGTACCTCATTCATAAAGTAAAAAAATAGACATAGAATCAGTGTGTCATACTTGAAGGTGTTCTTCTTATCCCTTTTGATCTTGTTCAAGTTTTCAATCAGTTGATTCTGTAATAGTTCACACAAGTCATAGTCAACATTTTATTTTAGCATCTTGTATGCAACATAAATGGTTGTTCTAGAAATAGAATTTTCTCTGTTCAAGTGGTAAATCTTGTACCCAATTACCATGGAGGTGAATTTGACATCTGGCTCTATAATGTCATTAATGGTCATTGCTCTTCTATCGAACTTAGCTCTAGTAGCATCAGTTACTGTCTGGTTTTTCACAACTTTTAGCATGGGCAATTCTCCAGTTGAGTTTAAACCAGTTACATTTCTGATAGCATCCCTAGTAATCTTGAACTATTTTAACAACCAAATGAATTCATCATGTATCTGACTTAAGACATATCGGATCCATTCATTCTCATCAAATGTTGGAAACCTCATAACCTAAACAAAGTGTTTATCCTGTAGAGCCTTATATTCAGGTTTAAGTTCTTTATTTTCATCCATGAGTTGTTTTTCAAACAAATCTACGTACCTTGAGTCTCCAAAATCATCTATATTTGCATGAATGTAAACCCTAATGTCTTCTACATGTAGCACGCCATACGGAACACTTGAAAAAGCACCTAATGAAATGACTTGAATTGATTTGTGAGGATGCTTCTTAAATTTGGGTCGAGGCCTTTTGGTAATGTCAATAACACGAGGAGTAGCCTGTTGGTTATTTTCCCAGATTGGATGCTTATTCCCAATTATCGCTACAAGGTAGCCATCATTGATCAATAGGATTCCTGGGCCAGGGGCCAACAGTATAGGAGATAGACTCTATAAATATCTCCTCTTCTTCTTTAGGCTCTACATAACCAAAGGGGGTATTCCCTACTCAACATCTATGAAATGCATCTATATATTAGCTGGGATGTTGACACAAAGCAGATAAATTCTCTATTATGCAGACCAAAACTGTGAGATAAGTGCAAAGGGGCTAGCTTTGGGCCTATATTCAGTTGTAGACAGAGGATTTTGTTCCTAAACTACCTCTAAAGTCCTAATGGTTTGATTTAAAGTTTAAGTTTGATTTTATATTTGGAAGCAAAACTGAGACCTTGGGTTGCAACCAAAATACAAGACCAGATCGGTGCCTATCCAGGGCTCGGAGTCAATAGACATATATATGTGAATGTTTATCACAGACCTAAAACAACAATCAGATTTCAAGGGGATTGTGCAATGTTTGCCTTACAGACAATACCCAAGACAAAGTATTTAGTTATTTCTGCTTACAAACATCCTTACTGCAATGTATTCTTCTCAATACTTAAACCCAGAACATTTAATCTACTCCTTGAGCAAAAGTAAAAGATTACAGCATTCAATATAGCAAACCCATATTCTAGAATCACTAATACCCCTTAGATATTCAGATTCAGAAGAAGAACACATTCAATTTGGAGACAAATAACAAAATACATGCTATAAAGCATTATTCATTTAAATCAACATGAAACTGATAAATTGTGTATAAGATATTCAACATACAACTCATAAACTCACGAAATACCCAGAATAGAGCCACCAATAAGATTGTATCTTATTATAGCACCAAAATTGTCCAGTTTTCAACCACAACAATGAGTAACACAGTTTTGTTTTTATACCAAGACCGTGTACCTAGCAAAAATTTGCCAGATTCAATGCATTAGAAATGGCGCTCAAAATCAGTAAATGCAGCAAAGAGACAAAGAGGAATGAGCAGGTGGAATTAGGATCCGTACCGTTGCTCAAGGACTTTCCTCTTCAAATCAAGTAGTTGGCCCGTCCATCATCGACCCATACTGCTGCTACTCTGCCATTAAAGCCTCAACTACCCGCGGGATGCAACAACAGATGCATCTAGAGATTTTCTCGCTCAAAAATGGCCGCACATGGTTAGGAAAAACCATCACTGCAGGTTTAAAACAAGTTCGTCAATCCACTCCTATCACTGAGATCCATGACTCAAAATTGCACTGACTAGTCGTTGGCCAGTGAAAACGTGCCACGTAGGCACCCCATGATTCTATCGTTAGCTTTTCGCTTCTTCATTTTGCCTTTTTCGCCCTTGTATATGTATGTGCAAATGCATATACAATCGCCACTGTTCACCTCTCAAAATCCCTTGTATATGCAAAATGCATATACATGCAATAGTTCCCAGGCACGTGGCAGCCTGTGATTCGTCCTCTGTCGCTGTGCACTGATCACCATCGGCCATCAGAATGATCCAAGGAAGGTTGGCTGATACATATGGTCTTGGCGATAGTCTCTCTGCATATAGGCCTTAGCACATGCATGCAATTGCTTATCATACAAGGCAGACCCCAAATGTTCATGAGGCAAATTAAAAACTTACTAGGGTCCGGCTTGTATCTCTCACCAATGTATATTCGCAATATACAACACACACATACATACAAACCGTGGACTTGAAATCTTTATTCGTTGCATATTGTTCCTCCATTGCGTCCGGGTTGTATGTGCCTTTGCTTGCATAACTCAATGTATAACTGCGTATATAGAAACGCCTCATACATACAAGGTGGATTTCAAAAATTTATCCGCCGCATCTGACTTCTCCTTCGGGTCCAGAATGTATATTTCTTCATTGTATGTTTCCTTGTATATTGCATTATACAAATGCGATATACATGCAACGGACCTCTGCCCCTTATCCATTGGATTCGAAAAACCCCTGAAGTCTGGCATGTTTCCCTTCCTCTTGTATATTTTACTTGAACATTTGATTGTATGTCAGACATACAATCACCCTTTGTTTGTCCGCGGGCCCCACCACATGCATCTCCCCGCTGCACTGTAGCAAAAGTATACTGGCACCTTTGTATGTCAAACATACAAACCCTCTCACATACAAATAGGGAATCTTCAAGGAATATTCCACCTTTGTATATTTTTCCTTGTATCTTTCAAATGCATGCAGCCGATGTATATTAGGATGTACAACAAAACACATATAAGTGAACCCGATATACAACAATGGCATATTCCTGGAATCTTGCGGAAGATTCTGCCTTTGCATATGCAACCCGATATGCATCTAAAATGCATATAACTCCTTTTATTATGACTTTTTGGAAGCCGATTGAAATTTCATAAGCCCGCCAACATACAATTTGCACTTGCCCATACAAGACTTAACATTTCTCTCAGGCGCGACAGGAAGAAGCGGTAAAACATTGCATGTAGGAGGAGGAACAATTTAAACCAAGGCACTAAGGGTTTGAAGGAATGCACACAGGAACTTGCAAACACAAATTCAAAACCCTAACCCTAGGTGAACACCATCATAGCCATCTCAACAGATTTTAGATTCAAAGCTTTACAGAGAGGTACCTTTTTTCTTTCGCGAGGTTGAGGTTGATCAATTGTCGATTGAATTCATTCTTTGCCTCAGTCTCTAGACTTGTATCTCAAATGCTCTTCTTCTTGTTTACTTTAAATGCAAGGTGATTCAAATGAGTGATCAAGTGACCTTTTAAAGCTCTGCATTACCTAATTTGTCATTGTAAAAAATGCATTGCCCTAATTGTATATGGTTACATTGTTTTTGATAGTTCTTCATGTATTAATCCACAAGATTTCATATCAACATCTTTTCTTCTAGAAATCCTTCCATAGGTTCTAGACCAATTTAGAGTATTTTTTGTTAATGTGTCAGATTCAGGCACCCACTTACTGACCGGGGGAATTTGATGTGCTATGCAGCTCCCCCTAAGCTAGAGTTTCTGACTTAATTCCCAGAGGAATTGTCAACACCGGATTCCAGTGTGGACTCATTATCATTGTTTACTGTATCTTTCTTTATCCAAATCTTGTTCATTTCACTCCGTATCTCATCCACATCAATTTTCCTTTTACCTCTGTCTTGTTTTTGCTCATCCAGTGTTTGATTTACCAGACTTTTTCTTCCATTGTCTTTACTTCTACAGAATCTTGCAATATGACCAGATTTATTGCAGTTAAAGCATACAACATTTCTTTTCTTATAAACCTAATTTTCTCTTGATCTGCACTGATTAGCCATATGTCCAAACCCATTGCAAACAAAGCAGCAACCATTGAAAGAATTGCTATTTCTTTTATTATTGGGATTATTCATTGTCATACTTCTGCATTCATTTGATCTATGACCATACCTATTACATTTGAAGCATTGACCAGAGAAGGATGGACCATTTTGATTTACTCTACTTTTGCATTGAGTAGCTCTATGACCAAATTTGTTGTAGTTGAAATAATTTCCATTGAATAATGGATATCTTTGAACATTTGGTTGTCTTACTGGAGGTTTTCTAGATCTGTTTCTCTCATTCCTAGGTTGAAAATTTCTCTATCTAGATCCAGAGCTTTCATCTTTCTCATACCTAAGATTATGCTTATCAACTTCCTTTTTCTGCCCTTTAATGAGTGCTTCAAGTTTAGCTGAGCTTATCTTGAACTTCTCCTTATACTCATTTGCAATTTCTAGGTCATGTCTGAGTGTGATAATCTGTCTCTCAAGTTCTCTTTCATTGTCTTTGCTTTCTTGTAGATTAGATTCTAGAAGGCCAGCTATCAAATCCAATTTGCAGCATTCTTTAGAACTCTTTTTCAGATTTTGATTTAACTCTTCTTCATCTTTCTTCTTATCTTCAATTTCCTTGGTTAGTCTCATCACTCCAATTTCCATCTCATGTTTTAGAGTAGCAACTTCTTTAGTTAACTTTTCACATTCCTTTATCTTCTCATCCAGGGCCTTATCTTCATAAGGTTTTCCCAATTGAAGAGGTTGCTCCTTTCCTTTTGCATTGAATTTGCTCAATTTTTCTTTTATAATTTTAATGAAGTCTTCAACCTTTTTGAGGTTGTCTTGCAACTCTTGAACTTCTACCTTGGACTGCTCAAGATCATCTAGGGTGAGATTAAGTTGCCCTTGAAGGTCATATTCATCCATTCTGCTGTCTTCCCAGATCTTGCTTAAGCTATTAAACTTTTTCAAAGAAACTTAGCTCTGATACCAATTGTTGGAGTAGGTCTAGACATCTGAGAGGGGGGTGAATCTATTGTTGCTCTATTTAATCTTCTTCTACTTTTAATCTTCTTTCATAACTTAAAATTAAATCAATGATATAAACATTCTAGCATTAGACAATAGCATATGAGTAGAAACATAAATGACACATTTGACACCAAGATTTTGATGTGGAAACCCAGTTAAGGGAAAAACCACGGTGGGGGTTAACCCACCAAATTAATACCCTATTAAAAGTATTTTATAAATAGGAAAGCACTTGCATTCAGGCTCACTACCCCAAGCTCACTACTCAAGTGGAGGCTCACTACCTACAAAAAGTTTACAAGAGATTTACAGAGATTTTGAACTGGTAAGATGCATCTGCTAATGCTAGAGATCAGTTTCGATTAAGTGCAAATACTGACTTTATACACTTCATCTTTATTCTGCTCTTCTTGCTATTCTGCCTTTATTCGGATATTGGATTTCTTCTCCTTTCACCTCTTCTTCATGATCTCTACACAAAATATCCACAATCATTGGCTATATATACTTATCTTGAATTGTAATCACTTACTAGTTAGCAACAACAACACTTAGAACCTTTTAAGAATGCTCTGCTCTGTCGGTTGGATCCATACACCAATATTGATGTGTACCAAAAATAACACATGTAGATCATCATACATGTTAGCCACTAACATTATATCTCATACACAATTCATCAAAACACTTCTATTGGGTCTGTGCAAGGATTGACAAAAGTCTGCATGTTCTTCACTAAATTGTTCTGTCATAATAGGACCCGATATTCTGATGCTCGTAACTTTTGATCCCTTTATCACTGGAGGCTAAAAACATGGATTTAGATTGTCCTGGTGTCCCTCTACACTACTTTCCAGAACTCTACTACTACCCAGGGTTCCCAAAATAGTCATAAATAGCACTTTTTGGTAGCCTCCAGCTAAATTTTGAAATTTACAACTCCCTCTAAAAGTAGGTCAACTTCCGGGAAGCATAACTTTTGATCCGGGTGTCTGATTGATGAACCATTTTAAGCTTCAGAAAGCTCGCGATGTGAACTATCAAACTAGAAATTTGTAAATAAATTTCTGTCAACATTTCAGGACATTATAGGATGTTTTAGTGCCTCATATCTCGTTTCAAAAATTTTTAGGGGCTTTTCAGGAAACAAAAACTTTAATATCTTTCAGCTCACAAATGATCTTTGTCTGATTCCTTCACCAAAGGTCTTATATTTCAGTTATGAAGCTTTCTATAATTTTTCACTTCAATCCATGCCCAAATGCAAACTTTCCTAAAATGGTAGGTAAACTTTCCAAAACTAGCAGTTTGCTATTTTTAGCAATTTGAAAAAAACTGAAAGTCCTGCATCATTATTCAGGAGATTATGGAACCAGAAACACTAATTATGGAAATAAATGAAAACAACTGTAATGATTTTGAAGCAACATCTTTTTGGGTGATGCAAGATTGCCCTTACACCACTAAATGCTCTTGCATCAGACACCCATGGTAATTTGAGAAGTGACTCTGTCACGTCTCAAGTGTTTGTTTGAGGAAAACCCAAATGGTCAACCTCTACCTTAGACAACCAAGAAGAATCTTCAATAGGCCTCCCTTTCCATTTCACTAGATATTCTTCATATTGCCTATTCCAAGTACTTCTTCCCACATGGCTATCCAAGATCTCTTCTATCTCCTCCATTGAAGTAGATGCTGGAATACTCCACTGTGATTCTGTTGGTCCATCCTCTGTTCCACCTTCATGATATTTTGATAAATTAGCAATGTTGAAAACAGGGGAAATATTGATCCCACTCAACAGCTGTACCTCATATGCATTTCCTGAATCATGCTTCTTTAGGATTCTGCACGGTCTAAACTTCTTCATTTTCAACTTATTATATGTTCCAATTGGGAACCTTTCTTTTTTCAAGTGAACAATCACTACATCTCCTACTTGGAACTCCTTATACCTCTTCTTCTGATCTACCTTAGCCTTGTACTAAATATTCATCTTAGTAATGTACTTTCTCACCTCTTCATGCAAATTCTTTAGATGTTCTACAAAGTCTTCAGCTTCAGCACTTGTCTTTTCTCCTTTATCTAGCTTCCTTAATTAATAAGCATTTCTTGGGCTATTGCCATATACAATCTGGAATGGTGATTTACTAGTACTCCTATTGAAAGAATTGTTGTAAGCAAATTTTGCCTGTGGTAAAATCAAATCCCATCCCTTGGGCTTATCTCTTACTAAGCATCATAGCAGGTTACCCAAACTCCTATTCACCACTTCTATCTGTCCATCAATCTATGGATGGTGTACAGAACTGAACTTCAAATCTATTTTCAACTTCTTCCACAATGTCCTCCAGAAATAACCAACAAACTTGGTATCTTGATATGAAACTATACTCTTTGGTAGACCGTGTAATCTCACCACCTCCCTGAAAAATAACTCTGCAATATGAACAACATCATTAGTCTTCTTGCAAGGAATAAAATGTGCCATCTTCAAGAATTTGTCCACCACCACAAAAATAGAATCATGTCCTCTCTGTGTCCTTGGTAAACCAAGAACAAAATCCATACTAATATCATCCCATGACTTCTCTGGTACAGGTAATGGTTGACATAGACCTGTATTCTGACTTGTTCCTTTTGCCATCTGACACACTCTACAACTCTGCACAAATTTCCTCACATCTTGCTGCAACTGTGGCCAATGATAATTGTCTTATCTCGACCAAAGTGTCCAGCCAATCCCCCACTATGCTTCTCCTTAATTAGGTTTTCTCTAATGGAACTCCTCAGAATACACAATTGGCTTCCTCTAAACAACATGCCATCTTGGATTATGAAATCCAACCATTTTCTCCTATCCAAAGTAACAGGTTCCAAACAAGATTTCCAAGCCTCTGTAAACTCTGGATCTTTAGGATACAAACTCTTGAGCTCATCAAATGCAGCAACCTCTATCTTCATTTATGTCAACAAATTTTGCCTTCTACTCAAGGCATCTGCAACTCTATTGGACTTCCACTCCTGTGCTTCAAAACAAAAGTATAACTCTCCAAAAACTCAACCCATTTTAAGTGCCTCTGGTTCAACTTTCATTGACTATTGAGATACTGCAAAGCTTGATGATCAATATATAAAACAAACTCTTTTAGCAACAAATAATGTCTCCATTTCTTCAAAGCCTAAACTATTGCATAAAATTTCTGATCATAAACATAATACTTTTTCTTGGCATCATTAAGCTTCTCACTAAAATAGGCAATGGGCTTACCTTCTTGACTCAAAACAGCTCCTATAGCACTACCACTAGCATCACAATCTACTTGAAATACCTTATTGAAATCAGGAAGTGCCAAAATAGGTTGCTCTGTGACTTTTTGCTTCAATTCATCAAAGCTTTTGTCTTCTCCTTTAGTCCATTAAACTCTTTTCTATCCCCTCTCATTGTCTCAGTTAGGGGTGCACAAATGTTACTAAAATTCTTGATAAAATTTCTGTAAAAACTTGCTAAACCATGAAAAGATCATACCTAGGTGGCACTCCTTGGTGTAGGCCATTCAAGGATAGATCTCACCTTTTCTGGGTTCATCTTAAGACCTTCCTCTAAGACAACAAATCCCAGGTATACCAACTTCTTTGCAAAACTACATTTCTTCAGATTAATTAGCAACTTCTCCTCCCTCAGCTTCTCTAAAACTCTTCTGATATGCATCAGATGCTCATCCCAAGTCTTACTAAAAATCAAAATATCATCCAAATAAACAATAACAAAACTTCCCAAAAATTCTTTCAATACCTCATTCATGAGCCGCATGAGTGTGCTCGGTGCATTGGTTAGCCCAAATGGCATGACTAACCACTCATACAAACCCTCCTTTGTGTTGAAGGCTGTCTTCCATTCATCTCCTTCTCTGATTTGGATCTGATAATACCCACTCTTCAGGTCAATCTTTGTGAAGTACCTGGCTCCACTCAAGTAGTCCATTATATCATCCATTTTCGGCAATAGAAATATGTACTTGATCATGATCTTATTGATGGCTCGAAAGTCTGTACACATTCTCCACTCTCCATCTTTCTTTGGTGCTAGTACTGCAGGTACTGCACATGGACTTAGGCTCTCTCTTATCAATCCCTTCCTCAACAACTCCTGAACTCGTCTATTCAATTCTTCATTCTCTACTGGAGTCATTCTATGGGCTACCTTATTCGTCAAACTGGCTCCTAGTATCAAATCCATTTGATGACTTATCTTCCTCACTGGTGGTAAACCTTCTGGTACATTATCAAAGACAATATCTTGAAATTCTTCCAACATTTCTAAGACTTCTGCTGGTACATCTTCACATTTCTCTTGACTAATCTTAGGAATCAATGCAAAGCAATAACGCTCATGCTTCATACCCTCCAAAAATTTTCTACCATCTACCAAGCAAATTTAGGCAGTACTACATACCTTTTCTTCCACCTCCTTCAAAGGCTTCAACTTATGACAAACTCCATCCTTTCATAGGGAGTATGTGTTTGCACAGCTATCATGGACAATGCTTCTATCATACTGCCACGGCCTCCCCAATAACATGTGACATGCATCCATAGATATGATGTCACACATCACCTCATCATGGTAGTCATCAATCTTAAACTTCACTAAACACTACTTATTGACCAAAGCTCAATGGTCCTTCTATTACCATGCAATCCGATATGGATGCGGATGCTTTCTTATTATCAACTTTAACTTGTCAACCATCTCCTCTAAAACAAGATTGTCAGTACTTCCACTATCAATAATAATATCACAACACTTACCTTCACATTGGCACCTTGTGTGGAATAAACTCTTCCTCTGATTGGGTTCTTTCTCCTCATTCAACAAAGTTCTTCTGACAACTCGGGTTTTTCCCCTTTCAGCATCTTCAAAATGCTTAGACTGTGCATCTTCATCTACATGTGCAACTCGTGCATTACCTTTAGGTCTTCTATTTGTCCCCCCTTGATGTTGCAGACACTCACATGCTCGATGCTCTTCTTCTCCATATTGGAAATAGGTTCCTTTGAAACTTCCTCTTCCAGGTCCTTGCCTAGGTCTGCCTCTTCCTCTTCCTCTTTACTCACCATTGTTCTGGTCATGAGGGTGGTAGGCATTATACCCTCTCTGATTTTGACTGGTGCCAGCTTCTTCACTTTTCTTTTGATCTTCATTATGGCCTCCATAGGGTCTTCCACCAATCCTTCCACCTTGACCTCTTCCCGTTTGCTTGGTATCGAATCTTTTATTCAGCTTCTCTTCCACCTTCAGGGAAAATTGGTACGCATCTTCTATTGTGGTCATTCTGGCCAGGCTCAGCTCCTCTTGAATACTTGGCCTCAACCCATTAATTTAATGGCCTACCTTCTCCTTGTTGGCCTTTGCATGGCCTGTCCTAATAGTAATTGTTATCACCCAGATTTGCACCCTAAGCTGCAGTTGTAAAAATTTAGCAATCTGGAGAAACATGGGAATGATCTCAAAGTGTGGGACCTTGCAAATTGAGATCAGACCTCTGAAGAAGGCCGACTTCCTCTTTCTAAGCCTATTGCTTAGAGAAATGCATCTAAACCTAGTGCTAGTGCTTGCAGGGGAAAAGGGTTAGAAGGAATGCTGAAATGAAATAATAAGTGATACACCAGATTTAAATGTGTTTGGCTGCAACTGAATCAACATAGTCTCACAGCTGGAAAGACTTACACAGACTCATATTGATTCTAATAGAGGTCCAGATAGAATACTGGAGGAGTGAAAGGGACCGTTTTGTCCACAATACACAGCCTACACTAATCCAAAGAGCAGACACAGTGCTAAAATTAATAAAAGAGAGGCAAAATACTAGTTTATATTGATTATAGAGGCCAAGTAGCCATTACAAAATAGCCCATAAGAACAACCAACAATAATAAATCTATTTTTACATGTGTATATAGCATTTTACATTTTTTACCTTAGTCGGTTACGATCAATTTGCGCATGGGCTCTGTCAGAAAATATCTTTGTTTGAAGGGAAGTCCATCTATAAGAATTCATGGCATAAAATATCTGGAACAGGGGTAGGTGGAAGATATTTTGAATCTTCAATGTAAGCTACTGAATCATCAATTTGTAGCAATGAATGCAACAAATATCTGCATCTGAATATGCAAAAATGGTCGCTAAAACATCCAGTCGATCCAGTATGCAAATACATATCTAAATTTGAAAGTGAAAATATCCTCCTCAAAAGCCTACCAAATGAAAGAGGAGGCAAAAACAAGCACTTTTACCTTTTGAAGTATGTTGAAATTCGCCAGGATGAGGGAGATACAGGCGGTCAAAGTTGCAGTCAACTGCATTTGTATATCGCTTTGCATGTGTGTCCTGAATCACCATTAGATCGGCCTTGACACATGGCATTATCTGATTTATTGATGAGATGTCCTAAGACCCATTCATAAAAAATTGCATCTTCTTATCGGCCGTCAGAAAGACCTTAAAATGAGCCGCCGATACACTAAGTCTCGCCGAAATCCTTTGCATGTGACCCTTTGTATATCTGATTGTATATACAAACATATAATCGCAAATATACATACAATGTGGAACTCAAAAGGTTATCAACTATATTGGACTTGAAACAGGTCCGGCTTGTATGTTTTACCTTTGTATATCAGCCTTGTATATCACCTATACAATGCGAATATACAAGCAGAACTGTATACAATCACTTGTACATTGCAAACATGCCCCTGACCTTTGTATGTTACCATTGTATATTTCCTTGTATCTACCCTTTGTATGTCTAAACATACAATGTAAATATACAAGCAAAAGATGCATACAAACATGTCTGCCTTTATCAACTAAACTGCATACCTTTTCGGGTCCGGGCCTTGTATGTCAGGAATGTATATGCCCCTTGCATATGCGATTGTATGTGCAAAGATACAATCACATATCATACAACTGGTGGGCTCGAGGCTTTGTATCTCTTCTGACATGTTTCCTTGCATGTGCGACTTGTATATGAGATACAATCACCTTTGTATGAAAGCGGACCCCACTTTCCTTTGTATATTGTCCCTTGCATGCTTCCTTTGTATCTTCATCAGCCGATCAGAGAAACCTTGGACTTAGTTACCAATGAGACTTCTCTCACCGATGACCCTTTGTATATCTGCCTCTTGTATATTTTCCTTTGCATATCACCTTTATATATGCAAACATACAATGGCGAATGTATATGCGAATATACATTGGAAAATACATACACAAATACAAAAGATGAAACTCAGAAATCCCTGCGATGAAAATACTTGAAGCTAAAACATTTCTGGGTTTTTGGCAAAGATTCTCAAGGTGAGATTTTGGGACTTTTTGGAAAGGCAAAGCATGGGTAATTGAAAGATTTAAGCTTTCTCTCCTTCTATTTAGGCTTTCTCTGATCGGATTTCTTTGATAGAAAGAGGGAAACAAGAATGTTTTGGGGCTAGGCAAAATATGACAGCATTTTTGGTGACCTCTCAGGGGTCTTTGTCTGCTAAACAAATGGATCAGTGGCCTTATACATCCATTGGGCATGGAGTCAAAGAGACTGCAACAAGAAAAGAGGAGCTGAAAAATAAGCAAGCTACCAAGACAAAATAGAAAACAACAAGCAAGCATGTATCTCCTAATGAGAATACAACAGAGTGCAAGGGTAGTTATTGAAAGGAAACCTAAAACTAAAATAAAACCTACTCTAAACCTAAACTAACTAGTTAGAGGTGACCTTAAACAAAGCCATTAACTGGTTGTTCAAAGTAACTACCCTTCCTTAACAATTTACAATGTTCTTCATGCATGTGGGCAGTTAAAAAGAGTTGAGGGGGGAATGGGCATATGACAAATTGATAAAACACCCCCCACAAAATGGAGATAAACTCACCTATCCACCTGGACTGATTACTGATGCTGCTAACTTATGGTGAATAAATGGGCTAATCCCACCCATTTTGATACTCAACTTCATGCTTAGAGGTAAGCATGACAAGTGGTGACTTCTCTTGATGTGTCTCTAGCTGGGCTAGATACCTGATTAGGCATCCCCTTGAAGTGACATGCAAATCAACATGTTTGATCTCATGTCTCTATTCTAATTCTTTCTCTTCTTGCTGGTCTAAATACTCTAGCTTTAGTATCTCAATTAGAGGTATGGTTGTCTCCACCTCATGAACAAGATGCTCATGATTTTCTAACTTAGGCTCAGAAAATGAGCCATGCACATGTTCAAAAGAGAAGACCTCCCCACCAAGAAGTTGATATCCCTGCTGGATAATAAAGAACAAATCTACAATTTGCTCTTGCCCATGTTCAGTCTCCTTATTATCTTCAATAAAGCATGGAAGCTCCTCAAGCATATCAGCATCATCAACCTCTGCATAATCTAGCATAAGGCAACATGCTTGGCCTTCTTTATGGTTTGGAACCTCACTGTCATGCTTAGCCTCAACTTGTAGCAATCCGCCATCATTTTCACAATCCTCTTGTTGCTGCAAATCCACAACCAGCTGTTCATCTTCCTCATCTTCAACATAGTCAGGTAGCTCATGAAGTAGGGCAGCATCATCCACCTCTACAGTGACCATAACAACCTTTTCTCTTATGCCTCCATCTATTGATTGTAGCGCTTTTGGATTTTGGTTAAGTTGCCTCTGTAGGTGAAGGTTTTCTCCATGCACTCTTTGCATTTCAACCTTGTTTTCTTGATTGAATGCATGAGAAAAGGCTTCAAAAAAACTAAAGTCTAGAGGACTCAATCCCTTATTTGGGTTAACAGTACTCACAAGTGCATTGGGTTCAAACAATTCTATCTCTATGAGTGTAGGAACAAACTGCTCCTCATTAGTTTTATCTTCTTCCACCTCCTCCTTTTACTCCTCTTTCCAATTATCTTGGTAGACAATAGATCCACCCTTGAGGATTGAAAAATTATCAGGGAAAGAGGCCTGAAAATCTTCTTGAATTTCTTAGAGGGGAGAGGGTTCTGGACAACTTCATTCCTGGGGTGTGATAATCTGATTTTGCATAGGAACAAGGACTTGTGGAGGGATATAGGCTTTGAAGCCTGGAAACGTGTGGAGTCTAGGTTGCTCTTCTATTAGTCGGACATGTGTAGAAGAAAGGGGTTGCCTAAATTTTGGGATTGTAAACACATGCTCCTTCAACCTAGCAACTTCATCATAACTGTCCATGCTAGGTCCATCTGATAAGGGGATTTGAAAGGGCTGTAAACAGGAGATAGAGGGTTGAATTTGTGCTAGAACAGGCTCCTGTGAAGGCTAAGGGCCTCTAAAATTTGGGATTTTAAAATTGGGAAGCAGTTTTGGAGGTGCAGATGGATTATCTTCCCTAAAGCTTGGGATTTTAAAATTTGGGGCTTCTTCCATAGTAGGCTGAACATGTGTGAAAGGGAGAGGATGTTTGAAACTAGGAATGGAGGGGATTGCTTGGACCACCGGTCTCATCTATTGGTCTTGAGCTACCATCCTGATAGCAAGGTATTCTTGAAAAACCCCCTCTTGTGCCTCTCGCTGCCGATCACGCTTTAGCATTTCTATAAATTCATCAGCCTCAACCTTTTAGATTTAGGTACAACTTCTTGAGACCATATAAGCTTATGATGTTGAGGTCATAAAACTACTGAGGCCGACTGTACCCTACTTCTCTTTTTTCATTGTCCAAAAGTCTGTCAAGCTTCAGGAAACTACTCATGAGCTCATTGAAAGCATCAATATTCTCAGGGGCAACAACTTGAGTCAGATCAAGAGGGTAGTTGCACTAGTTAGGATCAAAGTAGTCTTCTTGGGGTTGACAATAAGCATTATTAGGCTACCAGGAAGACTGAATCGGGGTGGGAGGGAGGTAAGCATCATGAGGATGCTGATATTCTGCAGCGACAGGGCTGTATGGCATAAAATCAGAGGCATTTGGGGCCTGGTATTGCTGATATGGGGGCTAATAGCTTGTATTTGGATTAAGGGTAGGGGAAAAGCCATGATTCCCATAAAATTCTGACATTTCATAGCATCTAAATGCTGGATGATCATAAAAATGTCAGAATTAGAGTGAAATAGGTCTGCAACCAAAGAGAAACTAGATACATACCAGAGAGGGAGTTGCCAGGTGATTGAGATGCTTCTAGAAGCTAAAATAGACCAGGAAAACCACCAAAATCCTGATCTTTGATGAAATTTTAGGTACTTGGGCTACTTTCACTAGTAGATTTGTTCCATAGAGTCGCCATGGTGTTGTTTGTATTACCTCCAAAGGCTGGTAATACTATGAGAAACACCAAATCTCTTAATACCTTGATGAGAAGTTCATCAAACTGGTCCCACCAGGTGTGCCAGAACTATTATCACCCAGATTTGTACCCTGAGCTGCAGTTGTAAAACTTTAGCAATCTGGAGAAACATGGAAATGATCTTGAAGTGTGGGACCATGCAAATTGAGATCAGAACTGTTATCACCCAGATTTGCAGTAATCTTATAAAACTCTTCTGTATACTCCTTAACAGACTTGTTACCTTGCTTCAATCCTTGCAGCTTCTTCGACAACTCCATCTCATAGTCCACAAGAATGAACTGCTTCTTCAGTTTCTCCACCATCTGATCCCATTTGGTGATCTTTCCTTTTCCTCTTCTATTCCTTTCTAATTGGACCTCCTTCCACCAAATACTGGCGTGGCCCTTCAACTTTGTTTTTGCAAACTTGATCCGATTTGGGTCCTCCACATCTTCATACTCGAAATACTCCTCCATGTCATTGATCCAATCAATAAGCTATTCTAGATTCAAATCTCTAGTATATGTAGAAACTTCAATCCTGGGCCTCTTTCTGATCTTCGAAATGGCCCTCAACAACCTAACTTCTGTAGGATCTCTTGTAGCTTCTTGTTCTTCCTCAAATAGCTCTTCTTTAGCTTCATCTTCACTTTCTTCTCTTATTCTCAGCTCAAACCCTCTTCATAGCTCCTCTGGCAATGCATCGATTTGCCTTTGCAGGCTCTAAAACCCTCTTCTGTCAAAGTATTCCTCCCAATACGATTTCTTTGAGGAGGCATCTTGATCTCCACAACAAACCCACAACCTCAGGTCCTGGTGCAAACTACCTTAGCGATCTATCTACACACTCAGGAACCCTTGCTCTGATACCACTTGATGAAGGGGATAAATCATAAAACACACAACAAAAATTACACATAGAAAATAAAACTTTCTTTATTGATTTGGACAACTTATTACATTACAGAAGCTCAAATACAATCAAAGGAATCAACCCTCCATAGGCTGCAACACCTTACAACTTCCCAATCACAAGACTCTGGAATCATCTGCCTTTTATAAGTCCAAATCTGCTAGGGTTTCTGTTTTCACCACCTATTCTTGACTCTACACTTTCCCCCTTAACTTTACTACTGCCCAGGGTTCCCAAAATATTCATAAATAGCACTTTTTGGTGGCCTCCAGCTAAATTTTGAAATTTGCAACTCCCTCCAAAAGTAGGTCAACTTCCGAGAAGCATAACTTTTGATCCAGGTGTCTGATTGACGAACCGTTTGAAGAGCCGAAAAGCTCATGATGTGAACTATCATGCCAGAAATATGTAAATGGATTTATGTCAAATTTTTAGGATGTTATGGGATGTTTTAGTACCTCATATCTCATTTCAAAAAATTTCAGGGGCTTTTCAGAAAACAAAAACTTTAATATCTTTCAGCTCACAAATGATCTTTACCTAATTCCTTCACCAAAGGTCTTATATTTCAGTTATGAAGCTTTCTGTAAGTTTTCACTTCAATCCATGCCCAAATGCAAACTTTCCTAAAATAGCAGCTAAACTTTCCAAAACTGGCAGTTTGAAAAAATTGAAAGTCCTGCATCATTATTCAGGAGATTATGGAACCAGAAACACTAATTATGGAAAGAAATGAAAACAATTATAATTATTTTGAAGCAACATCTTTTTAGGTGATGCAAGATTGCCCTTACACCACTAGATGCTCCTGCATCAAACATCTATATGCTATATCAAAATAAGGATTGTTCTTTATAAATATTTGCGTAACCGTTGCAACATCACCCCATCTCATCCCACTTCTAGAACTACATATCATCTCATCTCAATCTTAAGGTACCTTGATCCTATGGATATGGGTATGTAGGCACTCTGGAATATGAAGGAATTATTCAGTACTCAGGTACATAAGATATCATCATTTCACCTAAACATCCTCAAAACACTTCATCCTGTCCATCCACTCATTCATACATCCTAATAAAATCTATAGCTTTCATGAATATCGATCACTCATCATTTCTCTATTCTATGATATCAATTCTTCTATTCTTTTTTCCATTTATCCTCCTTTCATTTCAAGAGCACACTTGTATTCTTTGAACCCAACTGTCCTCATCCTCATTATCCTCATCATTCATCTTATCAATATATCCTCAATCCTTTCTATACCAATCTAGCTAATCAATCTATCTAAATGATCCAATCACATCCTTTGGTCTTCATCCTAATCTTGTCGTAAACCAAATCAATTAATCAATCCAGACTAGGCGTCTTATATGAGGTGTTTCATTTCTGAAACCAGACACTATCCTTATCAATCATCATCAATTAACCATTGGTTTACAACTTGACAGGGGTAATACCTTGTTTTTCTTGGAATAATCATCATTCATTAACTTACCATTATCTTTCCTTGTCACCCTCGCTTTGAGTGACTAGGGCATCACCACTTCTAATCCAATCATTTTCTTCCAACCATGATCTTCTAAATCAATTTTCTTCAATCAAATCAAGCACTATGTTTTAAATTTCTTTGAAATGATGTTACTTTGCAACACCATCTCAAAGAGGGGCAAAATGTAGACACCTAAAAATGACCCTTCACAGATCGCTTGCAATCAACATTAATTAAATAATCTAATTATTTAATTAATTTCATCAAATTCATCAAATTCCTCTAAATCACTTAATTTCAACATTAATTGAACAAATCCTCTTTATTTTATTAATTTCCTCTTTATTCCTCCAAATTAAATCATTATCTTCTTCCAATCTTCAAAACCACATTAATTAAATAAATTAATTATTTAATTAATTCATCATCAAATTTTCTCTTATCCATTATTTAATTATCTAATTATTCCTCTAAATTTAAATAAATTATTTTAATTTATTTAAGTTGACTTCATCCTCTCAAAATCAATAAAATTTATATTTTATTTATATTCTTCCATCATGCAAAATAAATTAAATCAATTTATTTGTTTAGTTTATTTAAATCTTCTTATCTTATCTTTTCTTCAACCATGCACAATAAATTAAATAAATTTATTTATTTAATTTCAATTATCCTCCAATTCCTCTAAAAATATCATTTTCCTCTATGTGCACAATCAGTCGTATTTTTAGAACTTCAAAAAGCAAATCTAAAGTTAAGTTTAATTGGCTTTAATTTATATTATTTTTATCATCAACTCATAAATTAGAAAAAAATATTCTAATTTATGAAATCAATTCTATCTTTATCATGTCTTTTAGCCAAAAAGCAATTATCTTAATAAAAATACCTTTTTGGAGTGAGACATGGCATGTGCACATTCATCATGAGTTATTTGATTTATCTCATCCATCCATTTCATTGATTTATCTCCACCGTTGATCGATCTTTATTGGAACTTATATATACCCCCTTAACTCCTTTCACAAATCCTCTTCGATCATTTATTCTCAGGCATCCCTATAGCGCATTAAGCATACATCACATCGTTGAGCACATTGAGCACATTGAGCACCTTGAACACTTATCATCATTACGTCCGCTTGTTGCAAACATGGTTTCACAATTGATTGAGCAATCCACATTTAACAAAGAGAACAATACAATCTAGGTGAAAGCTTTCATTGTTTTTTGTTATTATTCATTGATATTGGTATTTGATTAGATCGATCTCTTTATGTTATAGGATTGAGTTGTTTATCCTTGCTTTGATCATTAATCAATCTCAATTTTACCTATACACATCTGGAGTTGCTGGCAATAGTGCAGAGTCTCCAGCGCTGCTGTCAACCTACATCTTCGGGGGCAACTGCAGTTCTATAGAGTCTGCCATCCAACACCAAAATGTTCCGATGAAGACTCCAGTTGTCTACCAGGGATCTGATCTCCTTTCTATTTGATTTTGCATCAGTTTCAAAGACTTGTTTAAAACCTATATTTCAAGGCCTCGCTGCCCATTGTTATTTAAGTTAAGAATCCATATTTAGTGGAACTTCTGTACCACTAAAGCCTTTTCAGTTTTCATGATTATAATTTTTAGTTAGCTAATTGTATGTCTTAGTTAGAATAAAAGATTGGTTGTATCTCATAGATGAATTGATGGATAAAATAGTTAGTTCCAAAAGATATCCCATCGCTTGGACTAATATATGTTTAGATAGAAGCAGCAGAAACATATACAAATTTTGTTATTAGAGTTATTGTAATTTCCATTTTCAGAACAGATATACTTTTTGAATACAAGGTACCTTGATGAGATTCATTTGAAGAAAAGATTGTGTTATTACATTTCTGTTGTGAGTTCTTGTTTTAGCCTTCGGTCTTGAAGGTGTGGAGCAAGGGCCCACTCTCGCCAACAGACAAGAGGCTAGTATCTTTGCTTCATTGTTTTATTTATAGATTTTATTAGGAGTACAATTTTATTGCTTTCATAAGATAGATTTATTCCTGTTTAATAGTTGTTTCCAATAGATGCATGTTTTTAGCTTTGTGTGAACTAGAATAGATCATTTTCAGTAATCTACTGCTTTAGTATTATTTTGGTTTTTTTTAGAATTTCATTTCACAATAGATAAATTAGCAGCATTAATCCCTTAGACAGTCAAATCAGTAGGATTAGTTGAAGGACTGTTGATTATGAAGTTTCTTATTATAGACAGCCTAGGACACAGCCTTGGATTTGACACATAAAAACATGATTAAATGCCAAGGTACAATGACCCTTTTCATTTTTGGTGCCATTGCCGGGGAAGTATGTGTTAATAAGAAAAACTTATTTAGCAGTCCTTTTTAGGTTAAATTGAATCTCTATGGTTAGACCTAGGGATTCAAGAGTTAGATACATAAAACAAACACCCCAGGAACAAACTACAGGGGAAAGTAGTAGGGTGGTACAAGATCTTGTTGAAGAGGAACACTTAGAACCTACCTTGGAAACTATGCCCTAAATTGACATTCCCCCAAGTCCATGGAATCTTTCACTCTCTGAGTATATTCAATAATTGCAATAAAGACACCATGTAGATCTGTTACAACCTAAATCTTAGAAAGAAGAGACACAAGACATGGAGGATAATCACAATGATGAGGCAGATCCTCTGCATGAAAATTTAAGGACCTTCACATACCCTATTGTCCTTGCTTGTAGAGATAATGCCCCTATGAAGAACATTTCACCTTCAAACCTACCAAACTTCAGGGGTCTTGTTTCTGAGGATCCAAATCAGTTTCTATTTGAGTTTAAAGTCTTATGCCAAAAATATGATTACATATTAGATAATCAAAACCTCAAACTTTCCCAATCAACCTTGAAAGATTTTGCTATGAGGTGGTTCATGGGTTTAGCCCCAGACTCCATTCACTCATGGGATTAGATGTAAGATGAGTTCCTAGACAAGTACCAGGATTACTATAGGGTCAGTGATAAAAAGGAGGAGTTGTTTAGAACTAAACAAAGAGAGGATGAAAGTTTAGAAGACTTCCTAGATAGGTTCAACTTTGCCTTGAGTAGATATGGCAATCCTATGGCTCCCACCTTGGCCAGAACTCTGTTTGTAAAAGGAGTGGATAGAGAATCAAAAAAGGCAGTCAATCTAATGGAGAGAGGAAATGTCAACAAAATGGATATGCCTACTATAGAGGAACTTTGAAAGAACTATTCTAGAACCCAGGACGGAGTGAGAACACCTAGGTCTTTTAAAGGAAAGAATGAAATAGGACAATTAATGGAAGAGATTGCAAACCTCAAGACAGATATCTTGGTCCAGTTGAATACCACATTAGATGGAATTTAGGAAAAGACTAGAACAAATGAACAAAACAGAATAGCTAAACCCCTCTCCATATATTGTCCTTGGTGTAGGAACAAACACCTTTTGAGAGAATGTCCATTGGACAAATCAGAAATCTGTTAGATCTATGACAAAGAGCACCCTACCAGTCATTTTGATCAGCTCTCGACCTTAAATGGATGACTAAAAAGAATGCCATAATAGAATAGGAGTTGAATTATGTGGGACAAAAACAAATTGGCCATTTCCCATACAATCAATACCCAAATCAAGATTCCTATAGGGGTCCTTCGAACTGGGGAAATAATCAATAGAATTCAACTTGGTAGGGACCTCAAAACATTCCTCCTTAGGTACCACAAGACTGGTCAAACCAATAATGGCAAAACCAACACTGGAAAAACCAACCCTGGGGAAACCAACAATGGCCACAATAATTTCCACAACAATTTGGATTACAAAATATGCAGTCTTAGTGGGGTCCACAACAGGGTTACAATCCACAATACCAAAGAAAACCTAGATGTTTCCAACCTCAACAACAAGCATTACTAACTGGACCCCCCAACACACAGGGATAGTCACAAAATGAGCTAGTTAATCAGCCACCCTAACTAACTCAACTTGTAGCGAATCCAAGAAATAAATAGGGAGCAGCTGTTTACATGACAGAGCAAGAAAACATGGCTGGTGTAAACTCTATCTATCTACACAACCTCCAGCTATGTTTTGGGAAAGCACTACCAAGACCATCTCCTCCACTCATAGTTGAAGTAACTAATGATATGAAACTTGAAAATCCATCCACTCAACCTTAGGAGGGGATTACTATCAAAACTGTGCTAGAATAACATCCCTTAGGTAACTCTAGAGTCCCTCCTAAAGGAATAGCTCCAGAGATCACCTCTGGAGCTACTTTTGTGAAGAACTCTGAAGCTACTCCAGAGGTGGAAAAACTAGCACCTTACCCAAAATAGCTCAAACAACATGTCCCTTAGAAAATCATCCTACAAAAACAAGTCCAACCTACCATGGAATCAGAACTTCTGCAAGAAATTAGATAGTTGAATATTGAAATTCCACTCCTACAAGAAATCAGGGATGTGCCTGAGCTAAACCAATTCATCAAACAACATTGTGTTAAAACCCAAGGCAGGAAGAAAAAGTTCCCTACCACCATTCAAGTGGAAGGAAAAGTGGTAGACCTTCTTGTGTGAGAGATGCTCCTCCCAAAATATGGAGATCCTGGGAACCCTGTCATAACTGTCCACATTTTAGGGGTAGAAATATCTAATGTTTTGGTTGATTTAGAGGCAGCAATAAACGTAATGATAGTGCACACCCTAGATAAATTGGCCTTGACCTATGTCTAGGCCACATCCACAATTCTCCAATTGGTTGACCAATTAGTGGCTATTCCAAAAAGGGTATTAATTGATGTTTCAGTTGTGGTGGAATCATGGGAATTTTTAGTAGACTTTCTAATATTAGAGCCTAGAAACCAAAGAAATGCTTAGCCCTTGATCCTAGGAAGACCATGGCTGGCTACAATAGTAGCATCTATTGATTGTAGAACTAGAGACATGGTCATTTCTAATGGGATAGACTTGAAGAAAATCTCCTTATATCCTCCAGCTAAACCATCAATACACTACTCAGGAAAAGTGTGGGTAGATGAGCCTAATAACATGGAAAACAACGCCTCAGTAGCTATGGTTACCATCAAGGAACATTTGGGTGAGTTAAAAGAAGAAATAAACTATGACACACCTAAAGACATAACTCACATTCTCATTGGAAGAGATACAATGGAATTATCACAAGACTTAAGGAGAGAATTCCTCACTGCTACCCATTGTACCCTTGCAAATATCATTCCTTGTGGAAACACCTTTTATAGAGACTTGGCCATATTTCATATGTTGCTCCCACATTCCTATCCTCTCAACACTATGACTCCGTAATATGGGGTAGGGACATCTGTGGATCATATTACAAAGCAGGTCATGATCTTACCTAGGAAAACATTGAACATCAACACTCAGCTAGTAGAAAAATAAGAAGAAGCACTTCTTAATCTCCTGGTCTCCCATTCAGTAGATTTTGCTTGGGAATACCAGGATATGAAGGGTATTCCTCCTAAGATCTATACCCATCATATATACATTAAAGATGTCAAACCTGCCAGACAGCCCCAGAGGAGATTAAACCCTGACCTGAAAGATATTGTTAAAACTGAAATAGAGAAATTGCAACAAATAGGGTTCATCTACCCTATTTCAAATAGTCAGTGGGTTTCACCCTTAGTTATAGTGCTTAAGAAAAATGGGAAATGGAGGGTATGCATTGACTACAGAGAACTAAACAAAGCCACAAAGAAGGATTATTTTCCTTTGCCATTCATTAACTAGGTGCTAGACAACCTAGTAAGGAAAAATTACTTGTCATTCCTAGATGGACTTAGTGGATATAACCAGATTCAAGTAGCATCAGAGGACCAGGACAAAACCACCTTTACTTGTTCATGGGGAACTTTTGTATGTAGAGTTCTTCCATTTGGCCTATGTAACACTCCCACTACCTTTCAAAGGGTTGTTTTAGCCATTGTGCTGAATTAGCTAATGAGTGTATGGAAGTCTATATGGATGAATTTACTATGTATGAAGACACCTTTGAAGAAGCCCTCAAAAACCTAGACAAGGTGCTGCAATGTTGTGAAAAGAATCAGCTATCCTTAAGCCATGATAAATGCTTTATGATGGTAGAAGAGGGGATTGTTCTTGGACATCACATATCAGCCAAATGAATCAAAGTAAATGAGAAAAAAATAGAAGTGATAAAGTAGTCACCCTCACCTAAGAACCAAACAGATGTTAGAAGCTTCCTAGGTCATGCAGGATACTATAGGAGATTTATAGAAAATTTCAGCAGAATAGCTACCCCTATGTTTTCTTTCCTCACCAAGGATGTTGACTTTCTATGGACAGAGGATTGCCAATCACCATTTGAAACCATTAAAGAAAAACTTACTATCACACATATTTTGAGGGGACCCAATTGGACTTTACCCTTTCACACACAAATGGATGCTTCAAACAAGTCAATGGGGGTAGTCTTAGGATAGAAAGAGGAAGGGGAAGGTATGCATGCAATCTACTACATCCATAAGAACCTTACCCCTGTAGAAAAAAACTATACAACAACCAAAAATGAATTCTTGGTAGTCATATACGCTATAACAAATTCAGGCATTATATAACAAGATATAAAATATTTGTGCATACTAATCATGTAGCCATTAAGTACTTAATGAACAAACCTGTAGTGGGTGTAAGGATAATTAGATGGCTATTACTATTGTAGGAATTTGACATTACTATCATAGATAACCCAGAAAAATTCAATTTGGTTGCATAATTTTTGTCAAGGTTGCATATAGGTGGAGAAAACCAACCAATGGAAGATAAATTTCCAGATGAACATTTCTTTGTTGTTTCTTCTACTACACCTTGGTTTGCTGACATATCTAATTTCTTAGCTACAGGCTTGTTTCCATCTCATTTCACCTCAAAACAAAAGAAGTAATTGGTAAAAGAAAGTTTATCGTACAAATGGTTGAATGGTTTGCTATTTAAATGTGGTCGAGACTTTATCTTATGTAGGTGTTTAAGAGATGATGAAATCTTTGATGTATTAAGGGCATGTCATGATGAACCCTTAGGTGGACATTATTCCTCACAAATAACAATCCACAAAATTCTGGGAGCTAGTTTCTATTGGCCATCTCTCCATAAGGATACCAAGAGGTATGTGCAGTAGTGTGATTATTGCCAAAGGATGGGTCAACCAACCTTCACCTAGGAAATGTCACTGCACCCTCAAGTGGTTTTGGAACCATTTAAGAAATGGGGCCTAGATTTTGTGGGACCAATTTCTCCACCTTCTTCAAGCAAAGAATATATTTTGGTCTGCACCGACTATGTAACCAAATAGGCAAAAGTTCAAGCATTGCAATTTGCAAGGGAAGAAAGAGTTTTTGATTTTCTTTATAATAGAATCTTCTTGAGGTTTGGAGCTCCGAGATCAATAGTTTCAGATAGAAGGCCACAATTCACTTCTTAGGTAATTCAATCTTTCACAGATCTATACTAGATTATGCATGGGAAGTCTTCACCTTACCATCCCCAAGCCAATGGGCAGGTAGAGGTAACAAATAGAGAGCTAGAAAACATCCTGACAAGAATAGTGGCCATGAATAGGAGATATTGGGCTAGTAGGTTACTTGAAGTAGTTTGGGCCTATAATACCACATGGAAGTCAACAACCAAGTTTTTACCCTATGAACTAGTTTATAGAAAGAAACCCATACTGTCCATAGAATTCAAATTGCAAACACTAAAGACATCATTAGACATTGGGATGCCATTATCTATAGCACAACAAGATAGAATTCTTCAACTTAGCGAGTTGGATGAAATCAGGACATAGGCCATACAACAGATGAAACTTATTTAGTACCAGAGGAAACAATGGCATGATCAACACATCAAAAAGAGAATATTTGAACAAGGGGACTGGGTTCTCTTGTATGATTCTAAGTTCAAGGAGTTTAAGGGTAAATTACAAACCCATTGGATGGGACCTTACCAAATTAGGGAAGTTTATGAGAATGGAACATTTTTGCTGGCACCCATTGATGGAGGAGAAGACACATTCGTAGTAAATGGTCATAGAATCCGGCTCTATATAAGACTGGCTACAAAGGAGGAGTTTACCAAGGACTTGTTCTTGGTGACAAGGGTCATGGCCCCTGCCACAAGTTGAAGAAATTCAAAGGACAACAAATAAAAAAGGAGATAAAAACCAACAAATGGCAGCCCTTTTCAAAAAGAAAAAGAAAAATAAGAGGTGTTGAAAACTAGAAAATGGTGGCCCTTCTAAAAAAAAAGAAAAAAATAAATAAGGGAAAGATTGAAAACTAGTAAATGGTTGTCTTTCTCACCTGGGGGATTGAAAAGTAGCAAATGGTGATTCCCTTCTTCATGCAAGATTCTAGCATAAGTTCTCCAGAGATAACCAGACACTCCTCCATAGCCATCCAAATACACCTTCAGCGCTTCACCAAATTGGAAGAAGTTTAAATGGTCAAGACCCACCTTTCTAGATGTCAAAGTGGGGGCACTAAATGATGAGGTCAGCATGAGTCATCCTCCACTTTCAAAAATGGAAACCCACGTAGGATGCTTACTTTACAGCTACCAACAGACATCATTTGCATGACACCCAATGATGTCACTTGCCAGCATGTCACATTCAAATCCATCCGCAAGAGAAAGTACCAGATCGTGCGTTGTTGACATCGTGCTAGTTAATGGAAAGTTGCACAAAGGCAAAGTCACATCACACCTCATCAAAGTGGCAGCGTAGCAGCACAAGCACATTAGTTATTCATTACGAATCTTAATCTAGGTATTTCACTTGAATTAGTTAATTATTACTAGTCTTTTTATTTATATTTTTGTGCAAATACTTGGACACATACCCCCTCTACCATTATTCCTCTTTCAACCTATGCTTGTTTCCATAACTGCCCAACTCACATATCCTCTCTAGAGTGTCAAATCCTTCCCTGTAATTATGACTTAACCACTCAATTCAAATCATTTGAAGTAAATAACACTCTTATAATCAAGCAATCACTATTAAGAGATATCAAATCAAACAATAAGCTTCCAAACTCCAGAGAATGCAGAGCTTTTCAAACTCTAGAAATAGTATAACAGCCATTGCAACAAAGTTTTCTAAAGAAACAGGGGATCTCTAGGGTAGAAAGGCGTCTATCCCTACATGAAAGAGATCTCCATAGGGAACTCAACGAAAAGGTTAATAGAAAGAGGTTCATATATACATAAAAGAGAGGAAAAATACAAGCAGCATGGGAGTCAAAAAGAAGTCTAAGCCTGAAAATCCAGAGGGACTGCTTCAGGATCAAGCCTCAGCAGATATATTAAGAAATGTAGGGTGGTTAGAGTTCTTGGAAAAAATTGAAGGGTTTCATGAGGACATAGTTGATGAATTCCTGCATAATATAAAGAATAACCAAACAAAAGTGCGAGGAGTTATCATCAACATTTCAGCCACGTTCATTAGCCACATCTTAGGTCTACAAGAACAAGGTAAGAGGTTTTATCATCTCAAAATGTTCTACTCTGATTTAATTAAAAATTTCTCAGTAGAAAATGTTTTTGAAGTGCAATTACACTTGAGTAAAGGTGAAGTAAAAGGAATTATCAGAACCTCACTCCGTCAATCTTGCCAGTCCTTAGCCATGTGGCTCATGAAATATTTTACTTGTGATGGAAAATTCTATTTAATCCTAGGACCCATAATGAAGATGTTGATTTTCTTAAGGCATGGGCATGCCCATCTAGAATACAACATCAACGTTCCAAATTTTCTATACTCTGCCATTGTGGCTTCAGAAGATAAGTATCAATAGGGGAAGGGTCCCATGAAGCACCATGGCCTCATTTATTTGGTTGTCAAACGTCATTTTCTGTCTAGGAGTGAAGGGGAGGCTTTGTGGCAGTCATTTTTAACTGACACACAACAAGACAAAACAAAAATTAGGAAAACAATTGTAGAAACAACTTCCTCAACTCAGGAGATTGAGGAAGCAGCACCCTCCACTTCATCCCCAGCCACTGGGAGAACTAAGGGAAAGAAGAAAATAGTGGAGGAAACCCCAACTTCTATTCCACAAACAACACAAGAAAGCCTATCACCTACCATAGTTACTGAGAAGAAGAGGAAGGGCAAAGAAGTTGTGGGAGAAACCTCAGTTATAGTTGAGTAGCTAGAAGAAACAATTGTAGAACAACCTTCCTAGGTAACTCACTCAACAGATTGAAAGATAAGCCTAGTTGAGGAGTCCACCCCAACTAAACAGATAAGGAGAGCTGTAATTATGGGAGACGAGGTAGCAACAAAATTTGCCAAGACTTCTAGGCCCAAAAAGCACAAAAAAAGTAGGGCAGAGAGAGAAGATAGAAAGACCTTCAACAACCCCTAATCCCAACAAACATAAAAGAGTAGAGGAAGAATCTGAGGATTTAGATGAGATTCCCTTGATTAGAAGAAACACAAGAAGAAGAATAGTTGAAGGGAGTACTCCAGAGTCCACTGCCCCTCCAAGGAATCAGACTCCAAAGACTCCAGAACTAGAATGTGCCCAAGCTCTGGAGGTAGCACAGGGGGATATCCTAACTATCTCTTCAAATTCAAAGGGATATGTTCTAGCTCTAGAGGCATAGGCCCCACTAGTGCTCTAGATAAGTAAAAGAAAGAGAGAACCTACTCAGGTAGAAAAGGATACTACTCTCTTGGCTGAGGTTCTCATGGGGTTCAGAATCTCCATGACTCCTCCCCAAGAGTAGGCTAGACCCTCATCAGCCTCAGCATTTGCAGAAGACCAGAAGGAAGAAGAAGAGGCTCAACAAGAGTAGGCAAGTGAACAAGGGGAGTAAGCTGACAACAAAGGGTAGGAAGAGATAGAAACCCCTGATGAAGAAAGGACAGAAAGAGGAGAAATATGGAGTTATTCACATCCTTCTAATCAAGAAGATATAGAGGTTCCAAGAGAACAACACTTGATGGAAGACATTGAGAATATGAGGAGGATGTTGTGGGGAAAGAACCTGATTATCATTGACCTCAAGAAGGTCATGAAAGAAAAAGATACAATGTAGAAGCAAGAAGTTGAGAAGTGGAGAAAACAAGTAAAGGAAAAACATGAAGTCATTACGAATAAAGAGGCTGAGATCAGAAAAAGGGATGAAGAGGCAATAAAGAATACCTCTGGTATTATCAAAGCCAGAGATAATTCCATCACATTGATTTCAGCAATGATAGAGAAAATGTAGCATCATGATAAGCAGTTAACATGGCCCAACAATAAGATAGATGATCAAGAAGAATTGCTTTAGGAATTGACCAATCTAGCTACTACTATTGAACAAGAGACTCAAACAGATGCATATCTAGGGATACTCCCAATAGACATTCCTAAATCCCTATTCCATTAGGAAAGGAGATGTATGGAGTTAGAGGGATCCAAGGTGATGTTACAATTGCAAAGGGCAGTAACTACCATGGGAAAGAAAGTAAAGGCTCTAGAAGAGAAGGTAACCACTATAGCCACTCTCTCTGTTGAAATCATATCCTGCAAACCTCCCAGTGGCAGTTAGGCTCTATTTCTACAAGAGCAGATCCTCCAAAGGAAAATATTACTGGTTCTTTTTGATTTAACTAAAAATTTACAAGATGAGAAAGATTTCCTTGAGGTGTACATGAAGAGTTCTAATGAAGACAAAAAATTTCTGTGTGAACTGTACCTACATGATTTCTTCATAAAAGACCACACTTTCTTCATCAATTACTTTGTGGGTGAATGCTAGCTTAGAGCATTTATGTCAATGATGAGAAATCATCAAATTTAGAATGAACGAATGGAGGCTTACACCAAGAAGGATGCAGAGACAAGCCTATTCCTTAGGAGAGAGTGTCCAAATCCCATGGGCTTTGAAATTCATTTCAGAGTGAAAATTTATTCCCCAGTAGGTCGAACAAAAATTCTACCCTTGTATTAGCAACACCTATAGGAGTGTGCTATTGAATTTGTTCTCTTCATGCACAACTCATCCATTCAGATGATCACCATTGGGAAGAAAAGATGGAACACTCTAACTCTGGAGCAAAAGATGAAGGAAGTGGTGTCCCCATCCAATCTCAGGTTGTTTATACAAAAAGCAAGGGCAGTGTCCAAATTGATGGACAAATATAAGAAGGATTGGATAGGTGGCCACTTCAAGCCACCCCTGATCATTGAGCCATTGCTCATATTGACTAAATAGATGGAGGATGCCAAATTTCAAGAATGGGTAAGATAGGTTGAACAGATCAAAGGAAATGACAATACAAACTTCACAACTTGGTCAACTTATGAGGAGTACAATCTCACTGATAAAATATACCACCTCAACAAGACCAGACTATAAAGTGCAGGAGGACCTACCAACCTTTAACTCTAGGGGGATGATGAGTGCCAGGTAGCACTCAAATCAATATACCTTTTTACTCCCTTTTTTGATCCTTTCATTACTGTTTGTCCTGGTATTTGCACCATAGAAACTGTAAAGACCTATTTTAATTATACTAATGAGAGATGAATTATTGAAGATTATTATTTTTGATGAAAGGACTTATGTTGTAGTAAATTAATGAAATTGTGGAGAAAAATCTCTTTTTGGGTTCACAGGTATAGCTATATAGGAGAAACGTAATTTTGATGATCTCCAGAGCCAGATATGGAGGTGATGAAGGGGGTAAATCACAAAATACACAATAGAAATTGCACATAGAAAATAGAATGATCTTTTATTGATATGGGCAAAACATTACATTATAGAAGCTTAAATACAATCAGAGGATGAATCCTTTACAGGCTGCATCACATTACAGCTTCCTATCTCCAGACTCTGGAATCATCTGCCTTCTCTAAACTCCAAATCAACTAGGGTTTCTATTTTCCTGCCTATTCTTGAATCTACACTTTTCCCCCTTAACACTACTACCACCCAGGGTTCCCAAAATAGTCATAAATAGCACTTTTTGGCGGCCTCCAGCTAAATTTAAAAATTTGCAACTCCCTCCAAAAGTAGGTCAACTTCCGGGAAGCATAACTTTTGATCCGGGTGTCCGATTGACGAATTAAGCGCCAAAAAGATCGCGATGTGAACTATCATGCTAGAAATCTGTAAATGGATTTCCATCAATGTTTTGGCATGTTATGGGATGTTTTAGTGCCTCATATCTTGTTTCAAAAATTTTCAGGAGCTTTTCAAAAAACAAAAACTTTAATATCTTTCAGCTCACAAATGATCTTTGCCTGATTCCTTTGCCAAAGGTCTTATATTTCCATTATGTAACTTTCTGCAAGTTTTCGCTTCAATCCATGCCCAAATGCAAACTTTCCTAAAATAGCAGGTAAACTTTTCAAAATTGGTAGTTTGCTATTTTTAGTAGTTTGAAAAAAAATTGAAAGTCCTGCATCATTATTCAGGAGATTATGGAACCAAAAATGCTAATTATGGAAAGAAATGAAAACAAATGTAATGATTTTGAAGCAACAACTTTTTGGGTGATGCAAGATTGCCCTTACACCATTGGATGCTCCTGCATCAGACACAAAGGGTAATTTGAGAAGGGACCCTGTCACGTCTCAGGTGTTTGTTTGAGAAAAACCCAAATGGTCAACCTCTTCCTTAGACAACCAAGAAGAATCTTCAACAGGCCTTCCTTTCCATCTCACTAGTTATTCTTCATATTGCCTATTCTGAGTACTTCTTCCTACACAGCTATCCAAGATCTCTTCTATCTCCTCTGTTGAAGTAGATACCAGAATACTCCATTGTTCTTCTATTGGTCCATCCTCTATTCCACCTTCATGAGATTCTAATAAATTAGCAATGTTGAAAATAGGGGAAATATGGATCCCACTTGGTAGCTCTACCTCATATGCATTTTCTGAATCATGCTTCTTCAGGATTCTGCATGTTCCAAATTTCTACATTTTCAACTTATTGTATGTTCCAATTGGGAACCTTTCTTTTCTCAAGTGAACCATGACTTCATCTCCTACCTAGAACTCCTTATATCTCCTCTTCTAATCTGCCTTAGCCTTGTACTGAGTATTCATCTTATTAATGTGCTTTCTCACCTGTTCATGTAAATTCTTCAAATGTTCTACAAAGTCTTCGGCTTTAACACTTGTCTTTTCTCCTTTGTCCAGCTTCCTTAAGTCAGAAGCATTTCTTGGGATATTGCCATATACAATCTAGAATGGTGATTTACTAATACTCCTATTGATAGAATTGTTGTAAGCAAATTCTTCTTGTGGTAAAATCAAATCCCATCCCTTGGGCTTATCTCCTACTAAGCATCGTAGCAGGTTACCCAAACTCCTATTCACCACTTCAGTCTATCCATCAGCCTGTGGATGGTGTGTAGAACTGAACTTCAAATATATCTTCAACTTCTTCCATAATATCCTCCAGAAATAACCAACAAAATTGGTATCTCGATCTGAAACTATGCTCTTTGGTAGACCATGTAGTCTCACCACTTCCCTGAAAAATAACTCTGCAATATGAACAGCATCATGTTGCAAGTATGGGCCTAACCGGTGTTGTCATTGATGTCAACATACTCATGTTGCATTAGTGAGAAGGATTACATAAGCTGTGAGCTGAGGGTATTGAGAGAATTAGTCTCAATCAGGAACAGTGAAGAACAGTGATGACAAGAAGGCAAAAGTCCTCCATAGATTAAGGATCAGAGGATGCGGTTTAAAGGGTTTGTAGATATAAGTCTTGAGATGATCCAGTCAAGATTTTAGAGGTCTGTATGTAGATCTAAAGGAGTTATGGTCACTCAAGTAGAACCGGTTCCGGTAGGTGTCCAGAGGTGATAGAGGGCCACAGAAAGGTCCGGTGAGATCTGGTATTTCATTATCTCGTTCTGCAGATCTGAGGAAGTGTTGAGGATGTCCCTGTGAAGTATCAACTAGAATAGTTCATGGGTTGAAGGTTTGGAAGTGCCTATTCATTTATGACGGTGATGATAGACTGTGTTCTTGTAGCTTCGGATGAAGGAGAGAAGAATTCCAGTAGGATGATGAAGTGCGGATGTGTTTGGTGATTCAGGGAAGGTTATGATGATCATTGGATCATGTCCAGTTAATGATGGTGATCCGCATTGAAGTTAGAGTTTGCATTTGAAGAATAACCATGGCCATTGGTGTTCTTCTTGAGACTGGGTGACCGGATGTATTACACATCTTGCGAATGATCTTGTAGGTGTTTACTAATTTAGATGACTATTCCTAAGTCAATGCCTTGTATAAATAAGGGATTGTGAATTCATTTTGAAGTGTGTCTTGTTGTGATGAGTGTGTGGTAGTGAAGAAGAAGAGTGAAAGGCAGAGCAGGAGTTTTTGGGCTTAAATGGAACTGATCCAGGCATGGTAAAGATGTCAATCTCCAGTTCAAGTTTGTGATACTTGTTACTTTGTAGACAGTGTGTCTCTTGTAGGCAGTGTGCCTCTTGTGAGTAGTGTGCTCAGGTAGTGAGTCCTAATTGGCATGTGCCATCTATTTTTCTTATTCTTCTAATAGAGAATAATCCTTGGGTTAATCACCCCGTGGTTTTTCCCTTGACCGGGTTTTCCACGTCAAAATCTTGGTGTCTCATGTGTTGATGTGTATCTGCTCTGGTGTTTATGCTTTATGCTTTCATGAGTGATTAATTGATATGCTATTAAATAACAAAGAGGATTTAAGTATTTGAATAAGAAGCAAGTTTTGAACAACTGATTCACCCCCCCTCTCAGTTGTCTATCCTGAATCCAACAATTGGTATCAGAGCTAAGTTCCTCCAAAAGGAGCTTAACTGCTTGAGGAGATCCAAGCTGTCATCATACAAGAAGGATAGTCTGAAGTTTGATGGAACCAACTTCTCTCTTTGGAAAGGTCGCATGAAATGTCACTTGCAGTGTATGGGAAAAGCGTACTGGTCCATGGTCACAAAAGCGTATGCACCTCCACAGGGTGGTCCGACAACCCTAAATGAAATCACAGATGCTGAAAACAATCTGCAGACCAAAGAGGCTCTTCTAAGCGCATTAACTGACTCAGAGCTCTCAAATGTTATTGACCTACCAATTGCCTATGAGATCTGGATTAAACTGGAACTTCTGCATGAAGGAGATGAGTATGTTAAATGTGCAAGGTTACAAAGTCTAAAAGGGAAATTTGAAAAACTAAAGATGAGAGATGATGAAAATATTACCACTTTTATGCCAAGAGTGAATGAGCTGGTTTGTGGAATTAGAAATTCTGGTGGAGTCTGGGATGAAAATGAGATTGTTGGTAAGATTCGCAGATCCCTCTCTGCCTCTTACAAAATCAAGGTTGCTGCCATTGATGAATTCAGAGCCCATACAACTGTCACAAGAGACCAATTGGCTGGCAAATTGGCTACTTTTGAAATGACTGAATTTGGAGATGATCCCCCCAAAACTGAATCTACATTCAAAGCCAGTGCCTCTGTGAAAGGTAAACAAGGATTTGATCTGGGAGAGAACTCATCAAGGAACTTGTCATGGTATGGAAAAGCAAGAAAAGACCTGGAAGAAGAAGAAGTAGAAACTGCTCAACTTGAAGCCCTCATTGCAAAGTGACTGCCAAGAGGATCTGGTAAGTATGAAGGAAAATTGCCTTTTAAGTGTTTTAACTGTAATAAGATTGGTCATTTTGCCTCAAAATGTCCGAAAATATTTTCAAAGCCAAATCCTAATAGACCAAGGTTCTAAAAGAATTGTTACTATGTTCATGAAGAAGATGATGAATCAGAGACAGGAAACAAATCTGAAAGTGAATGGGTGTTTATTGCCATCAAGGAAGAAGAACCAATATCCTCTATATCTATCAATCATAAAGTTGTAGAAAGAGCTCTAGCTGCCCAAGTTGAAGAAGAGAATGATTGGGTCATTGACAGTGGTTGCTCTCACCACATGACAGGTGACAAGAATAAGTTCATAGATTTGGAAAGGTATGAAGGAGGAGTGGTGAAGTTTGGTGATAATTCTATTGGTAGAATTAGAGGAAGAGGAACTATTTCTTTTAATGGAAGAAACAAAACTGGTAATGTACTGTATGTTGAAGGTTTGAAGCACAATCTTCTCAATGTTGGACAGTTGGTGGACAAAGGCTACGATCTTCGATTTAAGGATGTAAGATGTAAAATCTTTGAAAATCCGGAACAGAGATTGCATTCGGTACTCAAACTAAAGGTAATATCTTCCACTTGGTTGGTACTTGTAAAAGCTGCTTATTTGTTCAAGTTGATCAGAGTTGGTTTTGGCATAGAAGGATGTGTCATGTGAATTTTGATAATATCATCAAGATAAGCAATACTCAAGCTGTAAGAGATCCTCCAAAATTGGTGAAACCTACTAACAACTTATGCAAGGAATGTCAGTTGGGTAAGATGAGTAGAGTCACATTCAAAAGCAAGGAATTGTTCTCTACCGAACTATTGGACTTAGTTCACACTGATCTTTGTGGTCTGGCAAGAACCAGAAGTATTCAAGGTGGTAGATACTTCATGCTGCTAATAGATGACTATTCTCGAATGATGTGGGTAACCTTTCTAAAGGAGAAATCAGAATCTCTTGAGAAATTCAAAATATTCAAGGCTATGGTAGAAAATGAAACAGGAATAAAGTTGAAATGTCTGAGGTCTGATAGAGGTGGAGAATTCACATCCGGTGAGTTCATAGAATTCTGTGAGAAACATGGAATTAAGAGACAGTTGTCTACTTTAAGGACTCCACAGCATAATGGACTAGTGGAGAGGAAGAACCAGACCATCTAGGAAGCATCTAGGACTATGATGATGGAAGCAAATGTTCCTCAGATCTATTAGAGTGAATCTGTTAGCACTGCAGTCTATACTCTTAATCGAGTTCAAATCAGAAGCAGTACCGGTAAGACCCCTTATGAACTCTGGTTTGGCATTACTCCCACTGTAAGATATTTCAGAGTCTTTGGTAGCAAGTGTTACATCAAAAGAGATGAAGACTTAGGCAAGTTTGATGCTAGAAGTGATGAAGGAATATTCTTGGGTTACTCTACTCAAAGCAAAGCATACCGGTGTTATAACAAGAGACTAAGAAAGATGATAGAAAGTACAAATGTGAAGGTTGATGAGGGAATAGAGAAACCCTCAAGGTTTTATGAGTATGATGAAGATGATCAGAATGGTGTTCTGGTTCAAGGAGCTCAACCCTCTCCTGAAAGTCAGATTCAGATTGATCCGATAAATCAGGAAGAAGAGATAGGTCTGAATGAGCCTGATCAAGAAGCAGAAGTGCAAGAAACTCCCAAAGTTCCAAGGTATGTAAGACTGAACCACTCTTAAGATCAGATCATAGGTGACAAAAGCAAAGGTGTGCAAACTAGAAGGAAAATTGCTCAAAATTCAGATGAATGGTGTCTGATTTCAAAGATTGAACCTAAGACAATAAATGAAGCTTGCAATGATGAAAATTGGACCAAAGCAATGGAGGAAGAGTTGATGCAAATTGAGAAAAATCACACTTGGGATCTTGTTTCTAGACCTAGAAACAAGAATGTGATTGGAACCAAATGGGTCTTCTAGAACAAACTAAATGAAGTTGGTGAAGTAATAAAAAATAAAGCTAGATTAGTCTGCAAAGGCTACTCTCAAATAGAAGGGATTGATTTTGAGGAAACCTTTGCTCCGGTGGCAAGAATTGAAGCAGTCAGACTATTTCTTGCATTTGCTACCTACAAAGATTTCAAAGTGTATCAGATGGATGTCAAATCTGCTTTCCTGAATGGTGACTTAGAAGAAGAAGTGTACATTGAACAACCGGATGGATTTCAGTTATCTGAGCATGGTGATATGGTCTGCAAATTAAAGAAGGCACTGTATGGTCTAAAGCAAGCCCCAAGAGCATGGTATGAAAGGCTGGACAAACATCTTTTGAAGATTGGTTTCAACAAAGGTATTGCTGATAGTAACCTATATTTCAAAATTGATCATGAAAACATCTTGATTGTTGAAGTATTTGTTGATGATATCATCTTTGGAGAAAGAGATAGTATGTGTAAAACCTTTGCAAATCAAATGAAAAGTGAGTTTGAAATGTCAATGCTTGGTGAAATAAATTTCTTCTTGGGTCTGCAAATTACTCAGACAAAGAAAGGAATCTTTATCTCTTAGACCAAATATATGAAAGAATTATTTAGGAAATTTGGAATGGAAGATTCAAAGCCAATTAACACTCCCATGGCAACTGGATGTAAGTTGATCAAAGATGATGACTCTCCTAAGACAGATTAGACAAAGTACAGATCAATGATTGGAGGATTATTGTATCTCACTCAAACTAGACCAGATATAATGCAGGCTATTGGTCTTGTGGCAAGATTCCAAGCTGATCCTAGAGAATCTCATGTCATGGCAATCAAAAGAATTTTTAGGTACTTAAAAGGAAAAGTTGAGTATGGTCTATGGTATCCTAGAGATCATAATTTTTCTCTTCATGCATATATAGATGCAGATTGGGTAGGAGATGTGGATGATAGGAAGAGTACAAGTGGAGGAGCATTTTTTTTGGGAAAATGTTTGGTTTCTTGGCTAAGCAAGAAACAAGAGGCAATATCCCTGTCTACAACTGAAGCAAAATACATTGCAGCAGTAGGAAGTTGCACTCAACTTTTGTGGATGAAGCAAATGCTAAGAGATATTCAAGTAGAATATGAGGAGCCTATCACAATTTTCTGTGATAATTCAAGTGCAATAAATATTTCTAAGAATCTAGTGTTGCATTCTAAGACTAATCATATATCTATCAAGTTTCACTTTCTGAGAGAGCAAGTGAACAAGGATGAAGTTAGATTGGAGTATGAGCCCTCCAAGGATCAGCTTGCAGATATTTTTACTAAACCTCTTCCCAAGGACTCTTTTGAGTATCTCAAGGAAAAGTTAGGGGTTATTGCCCCTCCAATGATGAACTAGGATGCACTGATGTGCATCAGTCTGGTGGATATCACAGTCATATCTTGTGATCCAGATTGATGATGGGGAGCTGCTACTCAGGGGGAGCAGCTGGTATGATTCTGATGTGTTATAATTGCAAGTATGAGTCCTTTGCCATTGATGTCAAAGGGGGAGAGATGACATGTGAAAAACAAGTGGTTGATGATCAAAAGGGGAGCAATAAAGGAAGAGAAGACATGTGAATAGTTGTTGCTGTTAGGGGGAGTTGTAACAGCAAGGAGAAGTTCTTGTCTTGATGGTTTTTCACATCATATGTTGCCATCAATGACAAAGGGGGAGATTGTTGCAAGTATGGGCCTAACCGGTGTTGTCATTGATGTCAATATATTCATGTTGCATTAGTGAGAAGGATTAGTTAAGTTGTGAGCTGAGGGTATTGAGAGAATTAGTCTCAATCAGGAATAGTGAAGAACAGTGATGACGAGAAGGCAAAAGTCCTCCACAGATTGAGGATCAGAGGATGCAGTTTAAAGGGTTTGTAGATATAAGTCTTGAGATGATCTAGCCAAGATTTCAAAGGTCCGTATGTAGATCTGAAGGAGTTATGGTCACTCAAGTAGAACCAGTTTCGACAGGTGTTCAAAGGTGACAGAGGGCCATAGAAAGGTTCGGTGAGATCCGGTATTTCATTATCCCATTCTACGGATCTGAGGAAGTGTTGAGGACGTCCCTGTGAAGTATCAACTAGATTAGTTTGTGGGTTGAAGGTCTGGAAGTGCCTATTCATTTATGACAGTGATGACAGACTGTGTTCTTGTAGCTACGAATAAAGGAGAGAAGAATTCCAGTAGGATGATGAAGTGCGGATGTGTTTGGTGATTCAGGGAAGGTTATGATGATCATTGGATCATGTCTAGTTAATGATGGTGATCTGCATTGAAGTTAGATTTTGCATTTGAAGAATAACCACGGACATTGGTGTTCTTCTTGAGACTGGCCGACCGGATGTATTACACGTCTTGTGAATGATCTTGTAGGTGTTTCCCGACTTAGATGACTGTTCCTAAGTTGATGCCTTGTATAAATAAGGGATTGTGAATTTATTTTGAAGTGTGTCTTGCTGTGATGAGTGTGTGGTAGCGAAGAAGAAGAGTGAAAGGCAGAGTAGGAGTTTTTGGGCTTAAATGGAGTTGATCCAGGCATGGTAAAGATGTCAATCTCCAGTTCAAGGTTGTGATACTTGTTACTTTGTAGACAGTGTGTCTCTTGTAGGGAATGTGGCTCTTGTGAGCAGTGTGCTCAAGTAGTGAGCCCTAATAGGCATGTGCCATCTATTTTTCTTATTCTTCTAACAGAGAATAATCCTTGGGTTAATCACCCCATGGTTTTTCCCTTGACCGGGTTTTCCACGTCAAAATCTTGGTGTCTCATGTGTTGATGTGTATCTACTCTAGTGTTTATGCTTTATGCTTCCATGAGTGATTAATTGATATGCTATTAAATAACAAAGAGGATTTAAGTGTTTGAATTAGAAGCAAGTTTTGAACAACTGATTCACCCCCCCCTCTCAGTTGTCTATCCTGAATCCAACACATCATTAGTCTTCTTACAAGGAATAAAATGTGCCTTCTTTGAGAATCTGTCCACCACCACAAAAATGGAATCATGCCCTCTCTGGGTCTTTGGTAAACCAAGAACAAAATCCATACTAATATCATCCCATGGCTTCTCCGGTATAGGTAATGGCTAATATAGATCTATATTCTGACTTGCTCCTTTTGCCATTTGACATACTCTGCAACTTTGCACAAATTTCCTCACATCTTGTTGCAACTGTGGCCAATAACAATTCTCACCCACAATAGCAATGGTCTTATCTCAACCACAGTGTCTAGCCAATCCTCCACTATGCTTCTCCTTTATTAGGTTCTCTCTCATGGAACTTCTCGAAATGCACAATTGGCTTCCTCTAAACAACATGCCATCTTGGATTATGAAATCCAACCATTTTGTCCTGTCCAAAGTAATAGGTTCCAGACAAGATTTCCAAGCCTCTGCAAAATATGGATCTTCAGGATACAAACTTTTGAGCTCATTGAATCCAACAACCTCTATCTTCATTTTTGTTAACAAATTTTGCCTTTTTCTCAAGGCATCTGCAACTCTGTTGGACTTCCCACTCTTGTGCTTCAAAACAAAAGTATAACTCTACAAAAACTCAACCCATTTTAAATGCCTTTGGTTCAACTTTCCTTGACTATTAAGATACTGCAAAGCCTGATGATCAGTATATAAAACAAACTCTTTTGGCAACAAATAATGTCTCCATTTCTTTAAAGCTTGAACTATTGCATAGAATTCATGATCATAAACATAATACTTTTTCTTGGCATCATTAAGTTTCTCACTAAAATAGGCAATGGGCTTACCTTCTTGACTCAAAATAGCTCCTATAGCACTACCACTAGCATCACAATCTACCTGAAATACCTTATTGAAATCTGGAAGTGCCAAAACAGGTTTCTCTGTGACTTTCTACTTCAATGCATCAAAGCTTTTGTCTGCTCCTTTAGTCCACCTAAACTCTTTTCTATCCCCTCTCATTTTCTCAGTTAGGGGTGCACAAATGCTACTAAAATTTCTGATAAACTTTCTGTAAAAACTTGCCAAACCATGAAAAGATTGTACCTCTGTGGCACTCCTTAGTGTAGGCCATTCAAGGATAGCTCTCACCTTCTCTGGGTCCATCTTAAGACCTTCCTTTGAAACAAAAAATCTCAAGTATACCAACTCCTTCTTTGCAAAACTACATTTCTTAAGATTAATCAACAACTTCTCCTCCCTTAAATTCTTTAAAACTCCTCTGATATGCATCAGATGCTCATCCCAAGTCTTACTAAAAATCAAAATATCATCTAAATAAACAATAACAAAACTTCCCAAAAATCTTTTTAGTACCTCGTTCATGAGCTGCATGAATGTGCTTAGTGCATTAGTTAGCCCAAATGGCATAACTAACCACTTATACAAACCCTCCTTTGTCTTGAAGGCTGTCTTCCATTCATCTCCTTCTCTGATTCAGATCTGGTGATACCCACTCTTCAGGTCAATCTTCGTGAAGTACTTGGCTCCACTCAAATAATCCATTATGTCATCCATTCTGGGTAATGGAAATCTGTACTTGATCATGATCTTATTGATGGCTCGAAAGTCTGTACACATTCTCCACTCTCCATCTTTCTTTGCTGCTAGTACTGTAGGTACCGTACAATGACTTAGGCTCTCTCTTATCAATCCGTTCCTCAACAACTCCTGAACTTGTCTGTTCAACTCTTCACTCTCAGCTAGAGTCATTCTATGGGCTACCTTATTCAGCAAGCTGGCTCCTGGTATCAAATCCATTTGATGACTTATCTTCCTTACTGGTGGTAAACCTTATGGTACATTATCAGAGATAATGTCCTAAAATTCTCCCAACATACCTAAAACTTCTGCTGGTACATCTTTACATTTCTCTTGACTAATCTTAGGAATCAATGCAAAGCAATGACACTCATGTTTCATTTCCCTCCAAAAATTTCCTACCATCTACCAAGCAAATTCTGGCAGTACTACATACCTTTTCTTCCACCTCCTTCAAGGGCTTCAACTTATGATGAACTCCATCCTTTATTAGGGAATATGTGTTTGCATGGCCATCATGGACAATGCTTCTATCATACTGCCACAGCCTCCCCAATAGCATATGACATGCATCCATCGGTATGATATCACACAGCACCTCATCATGGTAGTCCCCAATCTTGAACTTCACTAAACACTGCTCATTGACCAAATCTCTATGGTCCTTTTGCAACCAAGCAATCCGATATGGGTGTGGATGCTTTCTTCTTGTCAACTTCAACTTGTCAACCATCTCCTCTGAAACAAGATTATCAGTACCTCCACTGTCAATAATAATATCACAACACTTACCTTCACATTTGCACCTTGTGCATAATAAACTCTTCCTCTAATTGGGTTCTTTCTCCTCATTCAACAAAGTTCTTCTGACAACTAGGGTTTCTCCCCTTTCAGTATCTTCAGAATGCTCACACTGTGCATCTTCATCTACATGTGAAACTCATGTATTACCTTCAGGTCTTCTATTTGTCCTTCCTTGATGTTGCAGATACTCATATGCTAGATGCCCTTCTTCTCCACATTGGAAACAGGTTCCTCTAAAACCTCCTCTTCTGGGTCCTTGCCTAGGTCGGCATCTTCCTCTTCCTCTTTGCTCACCATTGTTCTGGTCACGAGGGCGGTAGGTGTTATCCCCTCTTTGATTTTGACTAGTGCTTGCTTCTTCACTTTTCTTTTGATCTTCATTATGGCCTAAATAGAGTCTTCCACCAGTCCTTCTACCTTGAGCTCCTCGCTTTTGCTTGCTATCAAATCTTTTATTTAGCTTCTCTTCCACCTTCAGGAAAAACTGGTACGCATCTTCTATGGTGGTCATTCTGACCAGGCTCGGCTCCTCTTGAATACTTGGCCTCAACCCATTAATGTAACAGACTACCTTCTCCTTGTTGGGCTCTACATGGCCTGTCCTGATAGTAATTTTATTAAGCTCTTCTGTATACTCCTTAACAGACTTGTTACCTTGCTTCAATCCTTGCAGCTTCTTCAGCAACTCCATCTCATAGTCCATAGGAATGAAATGCTTCTTCAGTTTCTCCACCATCCGATCCCATCTAGTGATCTTTCCTTTCCCTCTTCTGTTCCTCTCTAATTGGACCTCCTTCCACCAAATACTGACGTGGCCCTTCAACTTTGTTTTTGCAAACTTGACCTGATCTGGGTCCTCCACATCTTCATACTTGAAATACTCCTCCATATCATTGATCCAATCAATAAGCTATTCCATATTCAAATCTCCAGAATAGGTAGAAACTTTGATCCTGGGCCTCTTTCCGATCTTCAAAATGACCCTCAACAACCTAACTTCTACAGGATATCCTATAGATTCTTGTTCTTCCTCAGATAACTCTTCTTCAACTTCATCCTCGCTTTCTTCTCTTGTTCTCGGATCAAACCCTCTTCGTAGCTCCTCTTGCAATGCATCAATTTACCTTTGCAGGGCTCTAAAACCCTCTTTCGTCAAAGCATTCCTCCCAATACAATTTCTTCGTGGAGGCATCTTGATCTCCACAACAAACCCACAACCTCAGGTCCTGGTGGAAACTGTCTCATGGTTGGCGATTTGTCTACACACTCAGGAACCCTTGCTCTAATACCACTTGATGAAGGGGGTAGATCACAAAACACACAACAATAGAACTTGCACATAGAAAATATAATGATCTTTTATTGATATGGGCAAAACATTACATTACAGAAGCTCAAATACAATTAAAGGATGAATCCTCTACAGGCTGCATCACATTACAGCTTCCTATCTCCAGACTCTGGAATCATCTACCTTCTATAAACCCTAAATCAGCTAGGGTTTCTATTTTCCCACCTATTCTTGACTCTACACTTTTCCCCCTCAACTCTACTACCACCCGGGGTTCCCAAAATAGTCATAAATAGCACTTTTTGGCAGCCTCCAGCTAAATTTCAAAATTTACAACTCCCTTGAAAAGTAGGTCAACTTTCGGGAAGCATAACTTCTGATCCGGGTGTCCGATTGACAAACCGTTTTAAGCACTGGAAAGCTCGTGATGTGAACTATCACACCAGAAATCCATAAATAGATTTCCATCAAAATTTTGAGATGTTATGGGATGTTTTAGTGCCTCATATCTAGTTTCAGAAATTTTTAAGGGCTTTTCAGAAAACAAAAACTTTAATATCTTTCAGCTCACAAATGATCTTTGCCTAATTCCTTCGCGAAAGGTCTTATATTTTTGTTATGTAACTTTCTACAAGTTTTCGCTTCAATCCATGCCCAAATGCATACTTTCCTAAAATAGCAGGTAAACTTTCCAAAATTGGCAGTTTGCTATTTTTAGCAGTTTGAAAAAAAAATGAAAGTCATGTATCATTATTCAGGAGATTATGGAATCAAAAATACTAATTATGGAAAGAAATGAAAACAAATGTAATGATTTTGAAGCAACATCTTTTTGGGTGATGCATATTGCCCTTACACCACTGGATGCTCCTGCATCAGGAGGATACTACACCGGACTCCAACATTTTCCCAAAGTGTTGGAGGAGTTCTAAAGAAGAAGGAATAGGAGAGCAAAGGAGGTGGGTGATCTCTAGAGCCATGCCTTAGTGGAATCATGGATGCATCTCCGGAGCTACTAGGAACAACACGTGGTCTCTGGAGCTGCTTGCAATAGTGCAGAGTCTTTGGCACTACTATCAACCTACATCTCTGAGGGCAACTGTAGTTCTACAATGTCTTCCATCCAACACCAAAATGTTTCGATGAAGACTCCAATTGTCTACCAGGGATCTGATCCCCTTTCTGTTTGATTTTGCATGAGTTTCAAAGACTTGTTTAAAACCTATATTTTAGGGCCTCGCTACCCATTGTTATTTAATTTAAGACTCTCAATTTAGTGGAACTTCTGTACCACTAAAGCCTTTTTAGTTTGCATGATTATACTTTTTAGTTAGATAGTTGTATGTCTTAGTTAGAATAAGAGATTGGTTGTATCTCATAGATGAACTGATGGATAGAACAGTTAGTTCCAAAAGATATCTTGTCACTTGGACTAATATATGTTTAAATAGAAGCAACAGAAACATATATAGATTTTTCTATTAGAGTTATTGTAATTTCTATTTTCAGAATAAATAAACTTTTTGAATACAGCATACGTTGGTGAGATTCAATTGAAGGAAAGATTGTTTTATTACATTTCTATTATGAGTTCTTGTTTTAGCCTTTGGTCCTAAAGGTGTGGAGCAAGGGCCCACTCCCACCAATAGACAGGAGGCTAATATCTTTGCTTTGTTGTTTTGTTAACATATTTTATTAGGAGTATAATTTACTACTTTCATAAGATAGATCTATTCTTGTTTAATAGTTGTTTCCAAGAGATGCATGTTTTTATCTTTGTGTGAACTAGAATAGATCATTTTCAGCAATCTACTACTTTAGCATTATTTTGGTGTTTTTCAGTATTTCATTTCACAATAGATAAATTAGCAGCATTAATCCTTTAGACAGTCAAATCAGTAGGATTAGTTGAAGGAATTTTAATTATGAAGTTCCTTATTGTAGACAGCCTAGGACACAACCCTGGATTTGACACATGCAAACATGATTAAATGCCAAGGTACATCGACACTTGTCAGCTTTCTTCATGCATGCATGCATTTCTTTTCATGCATCCATTTATTGTTTTTTCATGAATGTTTTTTTATCATGGAAATGGGTTCATGGGTCCTCATATGATCACTTAGTAGAAAAGGGGACATAACAAGTATAATCTTTCTAGATTCCACAAGAATTATAGTTCTAGATGTTCAAGTTTCTTTGACTTCTCCCAAGTATCATCCTCTAAAGGAAGGTTTATTCAATATACCAAGTACTCTATGATGGTTATGTTCCACAATCTCTTCTTTATTAATGATTGCATCTAGGACTAATAAAAGTTTCCCCTCATCATCTAAGGATGGTAGATCAATTAATGGTGTCGTATGCTATCTAAGTGTCCTTTTAAGAAAAGACACATGGAAAACATTATAAATCGAACTACCTACTAGCAACTCCAAGTCATAGGCCACCTCATTAACTATCCTAGTACTTTTATGGTCTATAGAAATGGGGTTTGAGGTTGTAAGACCCACTTCATTTAATGGAAGTCTATTTATAAGGCTACAAAAATTAAAAAAACATATCATTGAGCTTGAGCTATATCTCAATTTTGTGTTAGTATGCATATAGATTTTGCTACTTTTGGGCCCATTATAAATGATCTCTTAGAGACCTTAAAATGTTTGTACTATACTCCATAGAGTCACAAGCTACTAGTACCCTGTTGTTAGTGAACATCACATTAATGAAATTGAGTGTATACAGGGCCATAAATGGTGTCATTCTAGTTGACATGTGGTAGTTGGTATTATATTAACAATACTCTCCAAGGTGCAGCCACTTAAGCCATTATGTCTTTTAATTAATGACATAATTTCTTAAGTACCCTTTGACCCATTTATATACCATCTCCATCTATCCATATATCTATGGTGATAACTAGTGTGAGGAGTGGGCTCAATGCTAGTCAAATAAAATAACTCTTTCTAAAAGGAGCTAAGGAATGTATTGTCTCTATCACTAACAATGGTCTTCAACAAGCCATGTAGCCAAAATACCTCTCTAAAAAATAGGCCAACTATCTTTTGTTCCCTAAATTCAATAGGGATAGCAAAGAAATGGGCATATTTAGTTAACTGATCTACTATCACAAAAATGTAATCATTACCATTCTCTTTATGAATATCCATGATGAAAATCATGGATATGCTTTCTCATTTCTAATTGAGAATGTGTAAAGGCTATGGTAAACCTATTGGGAAAGTGTGTTCTACTTTAACTTGTTGGTAGGTTGTGCACTCCCTAATATACTTAAGTGCATCTTCCTTGAGGCCCTTCCAAGAAAACCTCTCTCTTATCTATCTATAGGTTTTCTAGAAGTCTAGGTAGCTATCTATGGGTGTATCATGCAAAGTCCTCATAATTATCTCCATTTTTTACTCTAGTACAATAAGAATTTCATTCTTATATAATATAAGACCATTATCCAATACATACCTCTGATCCTTCACACTTTTGTCCAAAATATTAGTAGAAAAACTATTTTTAGCATATTTAACCATGATATAAACCTTCCAATAAATAGCAATAGAAGAGATGGATTAGAAAGTAGGCATATGAGAAAGTTCATTTTCAACTACATTCTTCTTACCTTCAGATATTCAATGCCAAAATCATAACCATGAAGCTTGCTCACCCACTAACTGTGTTGTTGATCATTCAAATCATGCTAGCCAAGGAAGAATCTCAAACAATTGTGGTCTATTCATATTACAAATTAGCCACAAACTAGGTATTTCTTGAACTTAGCCAAAGCATGCATACTATCAATCATTTCCTTGTCATAAATATAAAATTCTCTTTCTAGAACTTTTAATTTCCTTTTCTCAGATGTTATGGGATGACCATTTTGTATCAACACAACTTTGATCTCCTTTTCTAAATAATCATACCTTACAACAAATGGTTGTGACAAATTAGTAATGGTAAGTATAGGGCATGTGATCATTATCTATTTATTCTTTTCAAAATCTTCTTGAGCTATGGAGATTCCAAAAGAAGGCTCCTGATGCAGGAGCATCTCGAGCGAACTGGCAATCCTACATCACCCAAAAAAACATTTCATTTTCAGTTTGGTGTGGTTTCTATTTTGGTTGTCTTGGCGAAGACATTCGTTGTGAAAATTATTCTTTCTGGATCAGCTTTCCCCTTTAGGCCGATGTCCCTTCATACTTTGGTGTTATGTTGTATATCAGCGGGAGTTGAGCATTTCGGTGGGACTTTGGAACCTGTCCCTTCATTAGCCCGATTGTAAGTTTGGGCACAATGCAATAGCGGAAAAGCCTCTATCAATGGGAGTTTCTTACATTTTGGCCAGACTCAGAGTGTTGTCTTAGTGATGCCTTTATATCGGCAAGCCTTGCCCATTCGGTGTGATTCTTGGTGAGGTTGCTTGTCAGCCCAATGATGGGTATGCGACAATGAAAACCTTGTTGGCCAGACTTGAGTTCAGTCTCAGCGATAACCCCTACATCGGCAAGACTTGCCAGTTGGTATGATTCTTGGCGAGGTCGCTTGTCAACCTGATGACGGGTATACAGTAGCAGAAACCCTATCGACCAAACTTGATCTTGGTCTCAGTGATGCCTTTATATCAGCATGACTGGCCTGTTTGATGAGACTTTTGGAGTGTCTCCCAATAGCCCGATGAAGGGGCATCAGGGTAACAAATCTTGGGTCTCTCTGACATTTCATTAAGTAGGATGCAACCTCTTCGGTGAGACCAAACCATATCGGCATTACTCCATACACGGTCTCCTCAACCTAGAGAAGCTTGACTCTTTGTTTGACTTCTTCATGGACCCGTGGAACCCTTGGAGTGCATTTATTGGCTTGATTGAATGGCGACTTGTCTCTAGCAAGGAAAGACTATTTGAAGTTTCAATAATGAAAATTATATAGAGAATTGGACTATGGCATGCGCCCTGTAATGCATGAAGCATTCAGTGAGGTCATGGTGAAGACATGCATGCTATCATGGGAGAATTCATTGATGAGCATGCAACCATTATCTCTGAAGGACCATTAATGGATCATGGAGTAGAATGGGGTGTAGAATCTCTTCTTGGTGTAATGCTAGAAGGAGCGATATATGAACTTGATAGGAAATGAGATGAGACAGTTAGAAAGTCCTCACACAACAGAAGAAAACAAGAGAGAAGAGAGGGCAGTAGAAGGGGAGACCCGGAAGCAATCTAGGTAGGAATTTGAAATGAGGCATTCTGGAGAGAGAAGAAAAAGGGCCTATGGCCTAGAGGCAGTCTAGACGGGAAATAGCCTAGACAGAGAAGATAGTCTGAAAGGTTAATGCCATGAAGGCATAAGAGAAATTGACAAAGAGAATGCAGATTCAAAGTGTTGGTGAGAGCAGATAGAGAGAGGGGAAGACATCTCAATCCAAGAGAAGGGCTGGCAACTTGAGACAGTGCATGCCCAAGGGATGTCTATGTGCATTTCATAGACAGGAGAGCTGAGAGGTCTTAAAGGCCTTTGTTTCTCTTTGTAATAAGATATGTAGAAGCTTTATTTCAATAAAATGAAACATGAGTTTTTGTGTTTGCAATCTCTATGTTGTGAGTCATTTAGTGTGTGTAATCTGGCGGAGGGAAGTACCCCCTTGCATCAAGTAGTAGTTTTGCTGTGAGATTGATAAGCCTGATAAGGCTCCTTGATCTCGACTGCGTCAAGTGGTATTAGAGCTTGAAGTTCCTGAGAGTGTAGGATAGGCACTAGGACCATGGGTAAATTTTATGGAAAGCAAGGATGGAAAGTGTGAAGAGCAGACATTGATTCTGCAAGGATGTTGGTAGCTATTCTCTAGTAGTGATAAAGCTAGGTAGAAGGTGCAAATCTCTTCCACTGAGAGGAAGTGGGTAGAAGAGAATGTGGTGATGCATCTTCCAGAGTCCTGTTGGGCAAAAATTGCAACAAAGAATTTGTTGCAGGGAGTACCTGCAATTGCAGAGGGTTGTTACCCTAAGTTGAGAGAGGATGTTGCAAGGAGAACTTGTAACAGTAGAGGGACTTGTGAGTCTCATAGAGAGAATGTGGAACCACTGAAGAAGAAAGAAAGTCTCTAGAAGAGAGACAATATGAAAACAAATATGCAAAAGCAAGATGCAGAAATTGACAAAGAATTGGCTGAGTTGAGAAGAGATGTGGAGGCAGTAAGACAATATTTGGAAGAAAGAAACCAAGGTAAAACATGGTGGTGGCCAATGAGAAAGAAAGTAAAGTGGCCTGTTGTTGAGAAGAGAAGTAGACAAAGGATGAATTCCTTAAGAAGAGAAGGTAAAAGTATGAGAGGATCCCAGAGAGTTTGGGACAATAGAGGGTTGCCTAATGAGCAATATGGACCAAAAAAAGTCAAAGGAAGTCTCATGGTGGAGAACTTGAAGGAAAGAAGAAAAGAGGAAGTGTAACAAAGAGCACTTGAAGCAGGAAGTGATGAGGAAAGAAAAGTGTCCAGAAGGGAGGCACTCAAGGAGACCACTTGGTCTCATGATTTATTTACTAATGATATGTTTAAGAATATGAATGCAGGTGTGATGAAGGTCAAGAATGAGAAGATCTTGTTGAAGAGTAGAATTTGAGAATGAAATGAGGATAGTTATATTAGAATGTCAAGAGAAGATTGTAGCAGTGGTACATGACAAGGTACCTGAAGAAAAAGGAGAAGAGATCTTTGTGAAAAAAGATCAAAAGGAAATCGAAGATATTGCAACCGAGGATGCAAAAGATGAAAAGTTTTACATCCCTTTGATAGAAGGGGCATGGAAGGAAGAAAATGTGGGGACATCCCACACAAGTAGAGAAAATGCTAAGTCACAAGTTGCAGCGATGGCATGTGAGTGGAGTGAGTCATGTGAAGTAGAAGAAGGATGTTCTCAAGTTGAAATAGTGAACACAAATGGTCACAAGTTTGATGATGAGATTGAGGAGAATAAGGATGAAATGAGAAGGATCCAAAGTTATTTGGATGGTGAAGCTAAAAAGTTAATGGAGAAGAGAAATTGGTGGCACAAAAAGGACCATTGGGGATTGGTGATTTTCATAATTCTTCTTATGATTTGTTTGCAGGTAAGAAGGAAGTTGCAGCTGTGGTTGAAGAAGTAGATAGAGCAGAAATAATTTATTCCTTGGAAGACAAGTTGATAAAGGTAGATGATGATGGAGAAAGCATAGCAGTAGGAAGGCTTGAAGAAATCCTTGTGCAAAAGGATGAAGAAGAGAAGATTAGAAGAAGCATGCCTTGTTAGAAGCATGGAAAAATAGAGTAGCCCAAAAGTTATAGTAGTGTATGAGGAGCAAAGTGAAGTTATAAGTCTTACAGATGAGAGACAAGTTACAGCAGAGCCCCAGAAAAGTCATTATATTGATATGGCAAGAAGCAGGGTTGAAGAGAAATTGGTTACAGTAGTGGAAGCTGAAGAAGTTACAGAGCAGATTGGAAAGTTGTTCAAGCATGAACACTTGAGGAAAAGTGAAAGGAAAAAAGTCAATGTAAAGCAAAAGGCTATTGTAGTAGTAGAGCATGTAGAGGTATGTTTTTCAAATTCTTGTGGAAAGGAAGTTATTTTAAATGCATGTGATAAGATACGGGTATGTAGAAGAATGAGTGTAGTTTCAGATTTGTATACAAATGTATATTTGCATAAGGAGACTAGGGAGGATACTCCTGGTGATGTTTGGTGGAGGATGAATTGTCGAGGATTAATTCCCACAAAGGTGGAAGATGAAAGTTGAATTTGGTGGAAGTGGTCAGTGTGTGGTGGGTCATCACCCACGATATGTAGGAAGAATGAGATGATGGTTGGGAGGAGGTGGACAGTTTGTGGTGGGTTAAAACCCATAGAGAAGGAGAGAAGTGTAGAAAGAATTAAGTGGAGGAAGTCAGTCTATAGTGGATGTGAGTCCACGAGAGGAAAGAAGATGCACACCTGGTGGAAGAGGTTGTCAAGTGTACTAGCTAAGTGCTAGAAGAAGAGGAAGAAAATATGATTTTTGTGCACACATCCCAGTGGTGGAGTTCACTGCAAGTTGGATGCAACCTAAAAGGGTAGTTTAACTACTCATCTCCAAATTTTGTGAGCCCATGCTCAAAAACTCCTTACCCAGGGTGTCTGATGCAGGAGCATCTCAAGCAAACTGGCAATCCTGCATCACCCAAAAAAACATTTCATTTTCAGTTTGGTGTGGTTTTTGTTTTGGTCGTCTTGGCAAAGACATTCGTTGTGAAAATTAATCAAGAGTTTCTTACATTTAGGCCAGACTCAGAGTGTTGTCTCAGCGATGCCTTTATATCGGTAGGACTTACCCATTCAGTGTGATTCTTAGCAAGGTCGCTTGTCAGCCTAATGACGGGTATGCGGCAACGGAAACCCTGTCAGCCAGACTTGAGCTTGGTCTTAGCGATAGCCCATGTGTCGGTAGGACTTGCCCATTTGGTGTGATTCTTGGCGAGGTCGCTTGTCAGCCTGATGACAGGTATGTGGCAGTGGAAACCCTGTCAGCCAGACTTGAGTTCAGTCTCAGTGATGCCTTTATATCAGCAGGACTGGCCTATTCAATGAGACTTTTGGAGTGTCTCCCGATAGCCCGATGAAGGGGCATCGGGGTAACAAAGCTTGGGTCTCTCTAACATTTCATTAAGCGGGATGCAACCTCTTTGGTGAGACCAAACCATATCAACATGACTCCATACGTGGTCTCCTTGACCTGGCGAAGCTTGACTCTTTGTTTGACTTCTTCGTGGACCCGTGGAACACTTGGAGCACATTTATTGGCTCGATTGAATGGTGACCTGGCTCCAGTAAGGAAAGACTATTTGAGGTTTCAATAACAAAAATTATACACAGACGTGGATTGTGGCATGCACCCTGTAATGCATGAAGCCTTCAGTGAGGTCATGGTGAAGACATGCATGATATCATGGGAGAATTCATTGATGAGCATGCAACCATTATCTCTAAAGGACCATTAATGGATCATGAAGTAGAATGGGGTGTAGAATCTCTTCTTGGTGTAACGTTGGAAGGAGCGATATATGAACTTGATAGGAAATGAGATGAGACAGTGAGAAAGTCCTCACACAACAAAAGAAAACAAGAGAGGAGAGAGGGTAGTAGAAGGGGAGACCCGAAAGCAATCTGGGTAGGAACTTGAAATGAGGTATTCTAGAGAGATAGAAGAAAAAGGGCCTATGGCCTAGAGGCAATCCAAACAGGAAATAGCCCAGACAAAGAAGATAGTCTGAAAGGTCAATGCCATGAAGGCATAAGAGAAATTGACAGAGAGAATTTAGATTTGGAGTGTTGGCGAGAGAAGATAGAGAGAGGGGAAGATATCTCAGTCTAAGAGAAGGGCTAGCAACTTGGGATAGTGCATGCCCAAGGGATGTCTATGTGCATTTCGCAGACAAGAGAGCTGAGAGGCCTTAAAGGCCTTTGTTTGTATTTGTAATAAGATATGCTTGTAGAAGCTTTATTTCAATAAAATGAAACAAGAGTTTTTGTGTTTGCAATCTTTGTGTTGTGAGTCATTTAGTGTGTAATCTAGTGGCGGGAAGTACCCTCTTGCGTCAAGTAGTAGTTTTGCTGCAAGATTGATAACCCTGATAAGGCTCCTTGATCTCGACTGTGTCAGCTCCTCTTTTATTCATTTTAGACAAGAGCGTTGCTAGTTTTGAAAACCCCCTAATGAATCTATGATAGTAACTACATAGTCCTAAGAAGCCTCTTGAATGGTTCAATGTAGTGGGGGTTGGCCTATGTTAAATAGCTTCGGTCTTCTATGAATCCACTTAAATGCCTTGAGAACTAATGATGTGACCTAAATAGAGTAGTTCCATCACTTCAAATTCACACTTAGATTATTTTATAAATAAGGATTTATATTGTAATATCTTGAGGACTATACTCAAGTGTCTCAAGTGATCCTCCCATTTTTACTATAGCTCAAAATGTCATCAAAGAATAAAAAAACATTTTTTCTCAAATGGGCTCCAAATTCCTGATTCGTGGCTAACTAGAAAGTAGCTGGTGCATTTTTCATCCTAAATGAAATGAGTAGGAACTTACAGTGTCCATAGTTACACCTAAAATCTATCCAGTACATGTCCTTACACACACAAATTTTATCATAGCCTCTCCTTAAGTCAATTTTTGAGAAGTAGATAGATATGTGCAACTAATCAATATGCTCATTAACACTGGGAATGGGATATATATTCTTGATTATTTACATGCTCAAGGCCTTATAATATATACGTGCATCCTTATTCTAACATCATTTTTTTAACTAGCATCACTAATGATGCAAATGGAGTAGCATTAGGTTTGATGTGACCCATCTCCATGAGCTCTTTTATGGTCTTCTATATTTCTTCCTTATATGTTTGGGGATGGTGGTAGTGGGTGATCATGATGGGCTTAGAGCCTAGATCTGACTCTATGATGTGTTGGAATATCCTATCTAGTGAAAAATATGGATACACATTACTAAACACACTACTATGATTATCCAAAAGATTATGAATATTAGCATGATAGGTATAGTGATTACCTGAAGACATGCCTTCCATCACAAGGTAATGGGATACCCATGAAGCTTATCCTTTATGAAATATACTTTCCATCTTCTTGGTTGTACATGCTTATGGTGACCCATAAATTATACCCTTAAGTACCATGTATCTTTCTTGTTAAACTTTAATTCCATGGATTGATAATTCTAAGAAAGTTCACTAAGGGAGTGCAACTATTGTATACATAGAATCATGATTTCTTCAACTAGCCCCATAGCATAGAAATCATCACATATATTATAATTACCAATAGAGAGCTTGAGATATCAATGTCTCTTAGTGCATGGGATATTGAAACCATCAATAATGGTCACACTAAATCTAGAGAGGTCCCCCACCTTGAATCTTCTATTGTTTATAAGATTTTCATCATTAAAATTGTGAATAGACCCACTATTGTGAGCACCATAATTTGTTTTTTTATATTACTCCCCATGAACCATGAATGAGTGATATCATGGTGCTCTAGAAAGAGTTGCAAGCATACCTTTGTTAGTGCCCACATTATCTTTTACCAATTGCTTATTCTCATGCTCAATAATCTATTCTTCTATTTGTTGTTGTAGTTTTAATTCATTAGCTTCATAACTAGTCTCATATTCATTAGATATCACCTCAATGTAATGAACTTGGCCCTTTCGAAGGCATCTATGACTAGGCTCCCAAGGCTCCTTGTATGAGAAGCACAACATTTTTCTTCTAATCTCATTTCTAGTTTTCTCATTAATATTTTTAGTTGCAATGAGTTCAGTTGTTTCTTTTTGAGGGTATGGAGTGAATTTGATCTCTTGTTGCCCTCTCTTTTGAAAAGTCCTTTTTTTGCCCAACAATAGGTTCTTTGGGATGAAAACCTACTCCTCAATATAGAAGGATCAAGTGTCAAATCCCTCCTAATAGTCTGAGCCTAGAGTGATGAGGGTGAAAAGGAATTCAATAGACCTTTGAGTGGCTCAAATATACCTTCAATTAAGAGAAAAGTGATCCTTTTTTTGATATATTAGGTATCATGACTACAACTCATTAAAATTCTACAACATATGAATTGACCAAAATATACTAACTAATTTTGGCAAGCTCCTTGAAGGAATCATCCTCCTTTTTCACTCAAAGTGGTCCAACAATATTTAGTTAAAGTCATTAAAAGCTTGCATAAGGCTATGACCTTGTTTAATCAACCCAAAATGCCACTAGTCATAGGAAATATCCTCTAAATTCATTGTAACAAATTGTATGACATGTTCTTATATTATGGGGCTAAGTGTGTTATCATATTTCTTGGAAATAAATGAAAAATCAACAAAATAGAAAATCACTTCAAGGGTTTGACCTTAAATAATTAGAAAAATAAATATGAATTTGCTATTACAAGTTATGATGGTTTGAGAGAGTCTTTCTCTTCCTATTTATATGCATAACTATATAGAGAAACACCCCTTCATCCTAAGTTAGCTTAAGGAATAATTAAAACTAATAAATGAAACTATTAAGGTTAAGCATGCCACAAGTAGTTATCCTTATTATAATTAGGAATATAGAATATTAGGATGATAACATTCCCATCACCTTTAGAAAAAACATTGCCCTTAATTCTTAGCAACTTTGGAATCTTTTCTATGAATTATTCATCATTCTATATTTTTCTATAGATGCAGATGTCACCAAAGAATATCGACACCATTTTTTTAAGACATGGGTGGAACACTAAATTTATGAGGATTTGAAATTTTGATTGGGTATCAATGACAAAAAATGACATAACTAAGAATGACCCTCTTGTGTTCTAAATGTAGTCTTATTTATTTCCTCTTCCTTTAGTTGAATTTGATGATAATATAAATGTAAATCTAACTTAGTAAAGAAAACTACAATATTCAATTCATCTACCAACTCATCATTAATAGGAATATGAAACTTATCTTTAAGAGTGTGCTTGTTGAGCTCCCTATAATATGGGCATATTCTCCATGAATCATCCTTCTTGTTAACCATAATCATTGGGGATAAATAGGCACTTTTTTGGGATGAACAATGCTTCCTCATATTAATTCAATGGAATGATCATGGTCTCTAACAAGGGGTAGACCCTTGGGTTATTTAAATACTTGTTGATGGTGTTGAATGATCTCTTGAATCTTTGGTCGATCTTGAGCTTTCAAATTTTGTGCCTCTACAAAATGTAGTTGTGCCCTATAATATACGAACCTTTCTTCAATAATTTCTCTATCCTATGGGAGCTAATAATTTGACTTGGTAGTGATTCTATCCCTATAAGTTTATACATTTTTCCACGTGTACTAAAATACATGGATAAGTCTTGAAAATTGAAAGACACTATTCCTAACTATTTAATCCATTGCATGCCCAAAACTACATCTACTCCCCCAATTGGGATATAAAACATATTTAAATCTAGTTGATAATTTCCCATTGAGAGTTTTATATGATGACTTTTACCACCACAAGAGATTTATTTCCCATCAGCTATAATGACATAGAATATAAATATTAGATATACAAAACAATTTATCTCATTAGCTAATCTTCCACCTATATCAACCAACACTATCACCTTTAAATTTTAATAAAACTAATTACTTTGAGTGTCTTTGGTGCACTTGTGCCATTCAGTGTATATAGGGAGATAGTAGTGCATTATTCTTCATTGGAATTCTCATGCTCAAGTTCCACATTTGGTTCTTTTGTAGCTACTCCTCCCTCTTCTTCAACCTCATTCTTAATAATCATTAATATTTTATCACTATTAGAATTTGCTATCACAATTCGAACATAGACCCTTTCTATTGATATGAATATTTTTGTCTTTTAATCCTATTGTTTGACCTTGTGTGGACCTTTTGGTGGTGGAGTTCAATTGCTCAATATATAGTTCTTATTGTATAGCTTTCCTAACTATACGATATTACAACAAATGAACATCATTCTTGATTTAGTCATCAAGTCCATTGTGTTTAGTATGAAAAAGGGGATGCAAGTTTAATGGATGGGGTTTTTAGTTTCAACAGATGTGTGGGTTAAATCCTCCTTTCTCAACAAACATTCAAGGACATATCAACTGAGTTGAATCACACTTTTGCAAGAGGATTCAGCTACATGTTAGGCTGTCACTTGGAACGATGTGAAAGCTCACATATTATCAACCAATGTATCAATTCAATGCTCAAATACCCTTAAAACCCTAATTATGCAAAATAGTATGTAAATTAATGAATTACGAAAAATGCTTGCAGACTAAGGTAGTAGGTAGAGATTAATAACTGACCATTTTTTAAAGTTTGGGATGCAGAATACTTGGGGACATTGGCACTGATGCCCCTATCCAAGGTAGTGTTTTCTTTGCAGAATCCTGATCTCCTTTTGACACTGATGTTCACTATACTTTCCATTTCTATCCCATGAGAAGCAGAGGACACTTGCACTAGTACCTGAGTCTAAGGTAGGGTGATTTTTAGGATGTTGGAAGCTCTTCAAATACTGATTGTCACTGTCACAATTGTTTATGTGTTGTCAACCTCAGAGGACACTGGCAATGGCACCCAAGTCCAAGTAGTTCTTTTCTTCAGGGATCTAAAATCTCCACATTGTCTTAATGTTCCCTGTAACTCCACTCTGTCAAGATGTGACACCTGTAACCTACAATCACAAGGAGAGTGGTTGGGGTTGTGGTGTTTAGAGGCTTGCCTCAGTCAAGCCCCGGAGAGACATTCAAGTCTTCTGAACGTCATTGTCAGATAAAGAGTGTGTATCCCTACAGGATAGAGGCAAAACAAATTGATAAATGATTCAAACACAAATAGATATCACCTCAGAGGTGTAGATCTCACATAGATGAAGGCTCTTCAACACATGAGAAGATGAAGCTAAATCTGCACAAACACAATAACAATGCTCTGCTCTGCAACAATGAATATCTTGAATGCTCTAAAATCATAAGTTTGCCAAAAGTTCATAATCATCTTCTAGTTAGCTTCTAGTTTGCAAATGAAACCCTAAACATGCTTATATATGCAACTAAACATATTCCCGCTAAGAATTTCATAATTCAAACTTAAGATGTTAGCATGGGACCTAATTAATGGTCACAAAACTAATATTCAAATTTGGGACCTGCTTGAAATAGTGCAAGACAAGGGTGCTAGCACCCATGTCCATAGGTCCTTTTCCAAGGTAGGATCAGATGCCACAGTGTCCATGCCCCATGTGACATGGGTTTCAGGCCATTTTCTTTCGGGAATCAAAATTAACATGCAAGATGCAAAACAAGGGACCCGAGAGCTAAACCTAGGAGGAAAAAGTCTAGGGAGACATTTTTTGACATAACACATTGATGTAGAGTTGTAGCGTCTAATAAGGTGTCACCTCATGAGCTCAAATTACCAATTTCATATGATCAACATTATATTTGGCTACAAACCTTAATTATTTTAAATTTCTTAGTTGAGTAGTATTGCTTTCCTTCCATGGTTTCTTATAGAGGGTTGCTAAGTCATTACTAAACTCTTTCAAACTAAGAATCGGCCCATGCTTGTCACTCATCCTCCATTGATAAGATTGATAAGGTTTGATTCTAAATATAGCGAGGCTATGTCAACCATTGCATTGTTTGGTATATTATTAAGTTTAAAGTATTGTTCTATGAGAGTTATCCATGAAGTTACATTAGTACCATCAAACTTAGGGATATCTATCTTGGGTAGGTTCAATTTTGGACCTTGAAAAGGTTGTCCTATCCCTTGATTTTGTTTGTTAGGATTGTACTCACCCAGGTGGTTTTGTTGGGGATTTAATTCATATAATAGTTATGGTTTAAACTTATCTAAAACTTTATTTAAAGATGATGAAAATGGGGCAAACAAACTATCCTTAGAAAAATGCACCACTATTTCACATCCTAGAGGAAATTTTCCCTCGATTTTAGGTAGTGGAGACTAAAGGCCATTGGTTTCAATATTTGTAGAAAAATATTTGAATTCTAAAGATGATATGGCTTCTAATGTGTTTGTGTTTTTGAACTCTAGGTTTTCCTTATTACGTAAGGGAGGAAAATATCATTTGCAAGTTGTAACCATCAAATTTTAAAACTTGAGCTAAACTAAATTTGACATTTGTCTTTTGAACAAACCTTGAAAACTTAAATATGGAATTAAATTTTTTATCTAATAATAAATTATAACAAACAAACCATATCTAATTTTTCAAGAGCTTTCCAAAAATGTAAAAAAAATCCAAAATTTGTGGCTTGCAAAGTAGAATAATAGAATATTTTGACCTAACTTTGACCACAAATTTACGAAATGTATTTTGTCTCTAATAATAAATTACAAAGAACTGACCCAACCTAATTTTTAATAACATTTCCAAAAATGTAAAAATATTTAAGAATTTCCAAATTTTGTGGCTTGTAGATCCAATTAATAGGAAAAGATAAAATTAAAATAAATTGCGCAAAAATTATCTCAAAAAGCTAATGTTTAACTTGAAACTTTCTTTATTGTATTCATCAAAACCCAAGAAAATTTAGGTCTAAATTCACCATAGTTTGTAAGTTATGGCGGCAACAAAAATCTTGTCCCAAATCATAGCTTTGATACCATTTGTTATGATATTTCTTGGAAATAAATGTAAAAATCAGAAAAATAGAAGACCGCTTAGAGGGGGGACTCTAATAATAAAACAAATAATCTATAAATTTAGTATTACAAGTTATGATGGTTTGGGAGAGTTTTTTTCTTCCTATTTATATGCATAACTATGTAGGGACACACCCATTCATCCTAACTAAGTCAGCTTAAGGAATAACTAAATATAATAAATGAAACTATTAAGTTTAAGCATACCACAAGTGCTTATCCTTATTATAATTAGGATCATAACAAAGTGTAAAATATGTCTACAACTTCTATAACCATTCTTATGTGAATATTTTATCAGTACCATCAAAAGTAGTAGCATTTATTTTATTCATCTTTTGCATCAACTCTATTTTGTTGTCATTTTTTACTACTACCCTAGCCTCTACCACTTTGAAAATTCTTCTTGAGTATCTCCAAGTAGTTGAAAAAAGTATCCATGTCCTTTAGATATATTTTTTTTCCTTGATACTCCTCAAAAGTGTGTCTAACTCCTTTGTAGTGGCCATCTTAGGTTCTATTTATAATTCTCTTGTAAAAACATGAGCCTAATGGTTTTTTAAATGGGATCCATTTAACTAATTGTTGGTTAGTTATGTGAAGAACGATCCAGATTTTACATGTTACTTGAAGTTACAGCATTTGAACCAATAGCTTGGTCATTCTATCTTAACCCCTCTCAATTCCATTAGGGTATCTTGAAAAATATTCACCCTTTCATCTTTTGTCAAAGTTCACTCATTACTCCACATAATTCACAAGTTGGTAGGAAATTAGCTTTGATACCACAATAGAGACCTCAACCAATTTTTATATAAATTATTCACCACTTTCTGATCACCAAGATCTCATGAGGGTGACGTGAGAACATATGGTGAGTGAATACTAATTTTTCATATATTTTATTTTTTAAATAATGATTCCAAAAAGATAGAGAAATAAATTGTATAAACAAGGTAAATACTTCACAATCACACTAGAGGTAAATCTTATTATTCAAATATGTTGGAATCCATCACTTAAATATAAATAAAATATAACTATGCTGGTAAAAGATGAATCACATCTAATGCTACTATGTGTTGTTTCTCCACTCCACAAATCACTTGCTACTAAACAAAACAAAATGCTTTTATCACAAATGCAACCCTAGAATGAGACTAAAAAAAGGTTTTTGTCCTCTAATCTCTAAATCTAAGGATCTTTGTCCTTGAATCAATAGATGAGCATTTAGCCCACCTAATAAAAAAATATGAGAGAGAAAAAAAAGAGCCTTGAAGACTCATTCCAACATCCAATTTATAGCCAACTTAGGCATTGAAGTCCATGCAAGATTGTCTCAAAATACACCAAGTTAACTAAAAACAAAGTAGAAAATGTTTCTTGCATACATAAAGCATGCATGCATGGCCTTTTTTTGCATGCATGTAGAAATTTATTTTCATTCATGCATGCATAATTTTTTATCTATACTTTTCTTTCTTTATCATGGAAATGGGATCGCGGGTCCTCATATGATGAATTAGTAGAAAAGGGGACATGGAAAGTTCTACCCATTTGATGCTAATTAAAGAGGCACATTCTTCTTCTTATGGGGGATAGTTTGGCACCACCAAAAAACTATAGAATTTACAATGATATTTCTATTGGCCCTCCATGAGGAGGCAAGTGGAAAATTTCATCTAATGATGTTCTCTTTGTAGCCAAGGTAAGCTTGCTAATCACAAACTTGGTTTATACATTCACTTTCTATTCCCTCTTGATCATGTGAGTCTATCTCCATGGATCATATTAGTATATTGCCTACTACCTGCAAAAAATATGATTGCAATTTTGTGGTGGTTTGTTAGTTTTAAAAAATGGCTCTCTTAATCCCTTGCTAGAAAACAATGATGCTTCTAAGGCTATAGAATTATTTATTTAGTAATGTATGGCATCGTTTTGATTTTCCTCTTTCTATTATTTCTAGTCATTATTCCATATTTTTGAGTTACTTTTGGGGTGTTAGATTTAGTATTACACAAATTTTCATCCACAAATAGATGGCTAAATTGAAGTTGTCAATCATACTTTAGTTTATTTACTTAGGATATATTATAGTAAGAATAAATAGTGGGATAGCTATCTTCATGTTTTGTAGCACAACTATAATTGAGATATGCATCTCTATAGGCCATTCTCCTTTCGAGGTATGCCATGGATATCAACCTCTTGCTCTATTTGAGATTCCAATTGCTCTTCCTCTAACTTCTTCATCATACCAACAAAAGGAACAAGGCCAAACTTCTCATTTTATTCAAAACCTAACAGAAATTTATGAGGGTGGATTCAACCCAAAATGCATATAACAACAATTTATAGATTTCAAATAGACATGAACAAGATCTCAAGAAAAATTAGTTAAGAAAACTACAAACTATTTCATAATTTCTACATTAATCTTGCCTATAAAAGGCTAAAAATTTTAAATACAATTCCCAGGCTCATATGCCCTCTTATTACAGCAATATGGGTTGTCTTTGTTAGAACACAAAAATATACTGACAAGGGGGCTGAATTAGCATATCTCTAAACTCATTTCAGTTTATCATTAACAGTCAAAGCTTCTAACTTGTTTTAACCAGAAGATCAACAAATCAAACTAAAATCATGAAAATCAACATGAAGTGAAAGATAACAAAATACAAATAACACAATGCAATATACCTTCAAGATGATCCACAATCCATGGTTAAGGTTGAGAATGTTGCACCCAAGAAGATTCTAGCTATACCCACAAGATTGAAATGTGAAATGCTCTCATGCAAATGCAAATCACTAAACCCTAGCTCAAAGATGCAAGAATGATTTTGACGGAGTGATGATATGCTCAGGATTGGATGCAAATAGATTAGAAGAAGGTTGTATTTATAGAAAATCTTGGTTGAAATGGAGGGATGAGATTTGATTTTGACTTTTGGCTTATGGAGGGCTGAGATTAATCATACATGGATCAAGTTTAGCTTTGTGACAAGTGTGCGATGGAGAAGAGAGATGAATTTTAAATTAAAATAAAAGGTAAGAGGTGCATGTGACTATGCAGTCATGTGACAAATGGAGGGAGGAGAATAATTAGCTCCAATTTAAATAAAAATATTTAAATTGGCAAGTCATGTGAAGGGATTAAGTGGAGGGTAAAGGGTGTGACACGTGTTACAATGGGGTGAGAGGTGAGGGATTTATTTTATTTTTTTATTTGGGTTATGGAGACGTGACAAAGGGATAATTAATTAAATAAAGTGGGTTTATTTAATTAATTGAGGATGTGATTAAGTTGGAATTGTGAATAGGGATATTAACCAAATAAATATTTAATATTTATTTAATTAATATGGGCTAACATTAGAAGGGGATAAATATTGAATTAAATTAATTCAATATAGGTGACCAAGGGATTTTAATTAATTAATTGTGGATAAATTAGGATTTAATTAATTAAATAAATTTTAATTAATTAATTGGGATGATTAAATGGTTAGGACATTTTAGGGTGTCTACATTTGCCCCTCTTTGACGTGGCGTCATGACTTAGCAAGAAGTGGCGTCAAGTCAAAGTGTAGACACCCAAATTTGTCCCAACTTTGTCCATGTCTAGCAACACCTTGTTAAATCATTAAGCCAATTAATTAAATAAATTTTATTTATTTAATTAAAATCCCATTCTCATCCTACTTAGCCAATTAATTAAATAAATTTTATTTATTTAATTAATTCCACATCATAATCCCATTTATCCTATCCTCATCCCAATTAATTAATTAAATTTTATTTATTTAATTAATTTCCACATCATATCTTATCCCATTTTATTCATTTATCCTATTAATTAAATAAATTTAATTTATTTAATTAATATCCAACTCATATCCCAACTAATTCAAATATTTTATTTGAATTAACTACTCACCTTTCATCACATTCCAACACTTGTCCAGTCAATCATGTGTTGTAAGACAACTTTCATTCATATCCTTCACATGCACAACTAATGGAACCTAAATTTAGTATCTTTCAATCCTAGCCATTCACACAGCCTCTGAATCTCCACCGTCGATTGATCTTGGCTGAGCCCTATATAAACACCCTCTCATTCCATATGAGACATCCAGCAATCATATAGCACCTACATTATCATCTTGAGCATCTTGAGCATCTGAGCATTCATTTGAGCTTTTATCATCCATCATGGCAGCTTTCAGCTTTGCAATTGTTCATTGTTGAAGAAGCAGTCCACAATCTCTTAAACAAGGAATCGCACGGTCTAGGTGATGTTATGCTTGAATTGCATTGTTCTTTGATTTCATTTAGATTAGATTCCTTGATGATGGTAGGGTTAGGGTTTCAAGACTATGTCTGATCTTCTAAACTTGACTTTTCACCTATCACATTTTGGCACACCCGGTGGGACTCACGTCCTTGATTAACTTCATTTTCTGGAGTTGTTTCTTTGAAGATCAGATTTTGCAGGTGCTTACGGTAAATTCCAGTCGCTTCTGAGCAAAAATCTACCACTTTCTGTATCTCTGCATCACTTTTACGCTGGAACCGGCTGCTTTTATCGCTCTCTGGATCGCCTTCATACCGACAGTCATCGCCTCTGGTGAGATTTGCATCGCTTTTGCCCTAATATAACTCGCCTGGAGGTTTTCGCTGTTAGTTGTTAGTTTTAAACTGTGTTGATCGCTTATGACTTAATAGAGATCGCTTCTGCATTCATTTGGATCACTTTTGTAATAACAGTCGTCGCTTTTGATCTTATGCACATCACTTATGAATTGATAGTATCCGCTTTCGAACTGAAATGCATCACTTTTGAATTAACATTGCTCGCCTCTATAGAATAGGGTTTTGTGGAGAGACTATATTTTTGCAGGAACAGATCGCTTATAACCCTAAACAGTTTGCATATGAAAGTTTTCGTGTCGCATACGAGCTAAAATAAGCCACATATGGTATTATCAGATTCGCATCTATGATATAACGGATCACCTAAAAACATATTGAGGTCGCTTATGAATTAACAGTGCTCGCCTGTGCAGAATAGTGTCTTGTGTTTTGACTGTCATTTTCAGGTACAGGTCACTTATTTGCTGTAAACGGTCGCTTCTGCATTTATTTGCCTCATGTATAAGCTAACAGAGGATGCATCTGGTATGTTTTTTATCGCATTTAATCTTCAGAATCTCACCTGTGGCAAAATAAAGATCGCTTTTGATCAGCAGTGAATCGCATCTGGTTAAACTCTGTTTCTTTTAAATCTGTTTCAGTTGTAGTTTGATTTCTTGGCTATTAATTGGGTATTTCTGCAACATCTTATCAATTTGTCCAAGAAAAGGAGGTTATCAAACTACTGACATATCTGTTGCAGGTTCGATCGGTCCAAGATTTGTGGTTTATCACTAAATTAGGAATATTTGGGCTTGGTGCTTAAAATGAATCATTGTTTACTCCGTGCTTGATTTATCTTTTTTGATTGCTTGCATGTGATTGATTGTAACCCAAATTTAATGACAAAAGTATCCTCTCCCCTTGCCTATCAAATGGATCTTGGGTGTATGAGAACTTGTCATTATCTTTAGAGGGCCTGCCTTCTTGGTGTGAGAAGGGATATGACCCAAGCGGTAATGGGCTAAAGCCAAGTCCTTCTGAACCGCTATATAAGAAAAGTGTTTGTGTCGAAAGCCACAAACAACTGGTGTTGTTGCATTATACCGATAGCCAACCTCCCCCAAAACCCTCCAAGGCGCAACCCTTGTAGGCTGGGAGACTCCATAACGGAGAGTAGCACTGCCGCATGTATAGCCACCCGAACAGATGCCCTTATTAGCAACTTTGTGTAGTAGCCAAAAACCTTCTATCTGTTGATGCAAAAGGTGGGACCTTTGAAGTGGCCCTGATTCACGTGGTTCTTAGTAGAGATAGCAGGGACAATCCTAAGGTTTGGTGTGGGGACAAGCCTTACAGGAAGCTCAGAACTTGGTATGTGTGAGAAGTGAGTGCCATGGAGGGGAGCCGGTGCTACCAAGATCCTGAAGCTATCCACTTTGAATATGCATGGCCAGGGGATTCAACGGATACAGTCCTTTCCTAGCCTAGGTTGTATTAGTTTGTGCTTGTTGTGAGTGTGAGTGACTGTAATCACTGTTTTCTTACTGAAAAACTACAAAATTAGACATCCTTTTGACAAACACAGTTGCTTTTGAACCTAAACTACCTGCACAGATAACAAACATCGCTTTTGCACGGTAGAATCCCACTTTTAGCCTGAACTGTGTCACCTTTAAACAACAGCTGATCACATATAGTCTGAACTGCATCGCATTTAAACCACAACCGATCTCCTATTGCCTGAGAAAAATCACATCTAAACCATAGCTGATCGCATGTTGTCTGAACCAGATCGCCTTTAAGCCGTAGTTAGTCACCTTACTTCTGAACAAGCTTGCCTTTGAACAACAGACTATCACCTTTAGGGAAATCTGCATCGCTTTTGATCAATAGAACATCGCTTTTAAACCAATAGTCATCGCCTTTGCAAAAGCATTCGCTTCTGGTTAGCACTGTCATTTTCTGTCGAGACTAAACCAGATCGCATTTAGGCTAGCCTTGATCACCTTTGGCATCCTTTGAGTCACATTTGAGCTATCATCAGTCACCTATAGCTAAAATACCTGCAAATCTTAGTGCCTCAGTTGAGTTAGCCACAAATCCAGCTTGTTTAAGTTTAAAACATCAGCTTTCAAACTTCTCTTTGATCAACAGCAAATACCTAGACTTTGTCTCCTATTTTTGAGCTTATCAATCAATCACAACTCATGAGCTTTCCATCTTTTGAGACCCCAACCAGCAAATCAGATATCAACCCAACATTTCAAATAGCAAACATCATCCTTCAACTTTAGCTTCAACAAATATCATCTTTCAGCCTTAGCTCCAACAAACATCAGCAACAAACAATCTTTCCCTTGAGTGTTTGAGCTATCCTCTAGGGAAAACCAACAACAACAACAACTCAGCCAAAACAAACCAACCAAGTGAATTAGCAAAACCAGCAAATTAAAATAGCAACCAATCAACCAACTAGCCAACTATCATCTTTTGGGTCTCAAAACTTTGACAAGCTCAACTTCATCATCAACATCATGCCTCAAACTAGGAGTCAATATCAAGCTGAAATAGAAGCCAAATTGAGAGCTAAAATGGAAGCCAAATTGCAAGCTGAGATGCAACAATTCAAATCAACACCTCTTAAGGACGCAACTCAATTCATAATTGGTATGCCTCCTCATATGTTCATGCCTCAAGGATACACTATTGGCGAGTCATCTTCACAACGAATGCAACCCACACCATCCTTGGAAACTTTTGAAGAACAATTTCAAGACGACTCATCAAAATTTCAAGATACTTATGTATGGGACCAAGTTGAGAAACTCATGATATCTGAGCCTAATCATTTCTTTCTCCAACTTGCTCGCATGGGTGCTAAACTACCAAAAGACTTTCACATATCCACTATTAGAGAGCAAGATCCTGACACTACCGCTGTTGTTGCGAAGGGACCATCTACTGTAGTCACATCATCTCCTATTATATCGCAAACATCGTCCTCATTGCCTATTGTTGCTTCATTTGAGCCACCACAATCGGAGCATACTTTAGAACCATTGTTAGTGCCAACCAATGTGCTCCCTCTCATGTCACAAAATCTCAACATTCCACCTTTCCATGTTCCTTAACATATCTCTCCTTCTACCATGACTCCTTCCATGCCTCAAGTAACACAAGCTGTCCATGTAACTCAAGTGCAAATACTTCAAGCATCACAAGCTATTCCCATGTCTTATAGTGTGCAAACCTCTCAAACTACTCCAACAACACCTGTTGTCCATGCTTCACACCCATTACAATCTACTACATCTCATACGAATACCATATCCCATACACCAACTGCTAATCCCTCCATGCTATCATATAATCCCAACATTAGTCTCATTGACATGAGTGATCCTCCCGTTTCTCAAGCCAATCCAAACAATAAGCTCGCTTATGTTGATCAACTTACATCCATGACGTCATATTCTTCCAATCCTTCACACACCATCAATCCATCTTATGCTACCAAAGCTTCCCTATTATCACCCAACACATGACACATATCAATCCTCATGTTGTCCACAATACAAATCCAACTGTTTATCCTTCTGTTGTATCTACCAATCCCTCCGTCACTTACCATGTCATGAATTCAATCCCAACTTCCCAACCATTCACTACTGTCAATCCATTGTCCACTTCCCATGTGATGCACACCTAATTGCCGCTTGTGTCTCAAGGATAGCAATCCTCCAACACATACATGTCACATACCAATCCTTCGACATACATTGTGGGTACACAACCGCAACAAACAATCACAACTCCATATATCCCACAACCGCAACCACAATATATCTCATACCATACTCCACCCCCTTTGCAACAACAGCAATTATCTTCAACAGATGTTCAACAGATGATCGATGAAAGAGTAGGACAAGGCAAGAAACCTTTCTCTCTCGAAAACATATGCGCCTGTCCATTTGACAAGTCTCTTAATATGATACCTTTTCCGCCACATTTTGAAATTCCACAATTTGATAAGTACAAAGGGAAAGGAAATCCGGAAGCCCATCTTCGAGCCTTTTTTGTGGCATGTCTTGATGTCTCTTATGACGATACGTATCTTTTGAGACTATTTCCTTGAAGCTTAGCAGGACAAGCTCTCGAATGGTTTTCTCATTTACCTCCGGGCATTAAATCTTTTGCAGAATTAGCAAACAAGTTTCGATCACACTTTGCCTTCAACATTGAACATGAGGTAAACATGAATGACCTTGTCAACAACAAACAGCACAACGGTGAACCTTTTTTTGCTTTTACCCAACGATGGCGTACTATGGCTAGAAAATTATCATGGGAAATACCTGAGAAACAATAGCTTGACATCTTTGTTCAAAATCTTCATCCTGAGCTGTCATTCCAACTACAATTGCAAAGTGCTAGCACCTTTGACGAACTAGTTTCCAAAGGAGTTATTATTGAATGAGCCCTCATTGCCAAGGGAACTATCAAGATCTTTCGCGACAACAAAGATTCTCCCCAGAATTCCAACGATAAGTCTCACTTTTGGAACAAGAACAAGAATGTTGTAAATGATGGTATTGTAGACGCAAAGAATATTCAAACTATGAAAGCCCCCATCAACATTCAAGTAGCCTCTACACCAACACAACCTTTTCCACAATGAAGAAATCAACGCCGAACTTCCAATCCACGCCGACAATTTACACCATTAGCGGAACCCATGGAAGTTGTTTTTCGAAAGCTACTTCAGGCAAGAGACATTATTCTACCTGATGCACCACTAAATGGCAAACCACTCTTTCAAGCCCCTTGGTACAAAGAAAATGAGTATTGTGATTACCATCAAGTTAAAGGACACAAAACAAATGGTTGTATGTGCTTAAAACATGTTATCCAAGACTGCATTGATCAAGGTTTAATCAACGTCACACCTTCAACAGCTCAACCTGCCCAACAATCAACATCAAACTATGATCTAGAGACTTTCAAGAATCCACTTCCATCTCATGATCAGGCAGATAACCTTCATGCTGGAAATGCTATTCAGTATAACTATGAATCATCTACCATTGGCCGCATTGACCATGCTCGCATTTCTACCATTATCGTCCAAGGGAGAGCACCTAATTGTGCTGTAACCACGCGAAGAGGTCGAGTTACTATTCAAGGAGCACCCCCACATCCTCCTCGATCTCTCTCTGACTATAACCTCTTGGATCACCTTGGCAAAACACCTGCGCACATATCTATTCTTGAGCTGCTCCGCATATCCCCCGCACATAAAGCTATCCTTGATAAAGCCTTACAAGAGTCTTCGGTGCCTAATAATATTAATATCATGCAATTCCAATCTATGGTCACTAGCATTGTAGCTCCTTGTCACTTAACCTTTTCCGACAAAGATCTTCAGCCCTCCATTCATCCTTCACATAACGAAGCCCTCCATATTGAAGTATTTGTTAAACAACGCCGTATCAAACGAGTCTTGATAGACGGGGGAGCTGGTCTTAATATATGTTCTTTGAAACTTATCAAGCAATTGGGATACTCTGAGAAAGATGTTGATGCCTCCAAGGTTATTACCATCAGAGCATATGATGATGCTGAAAGAGATACCAAAGGGATTATCTTATTGCCTATTCAAGTTGGGCCGGTCATTACAGAAACCCGTTGTCAAGTCCTTGATATTGATCTTCCTTACAACATCATCCTTGGTTGCCCTTGGATCCATACCCTTAAAGTAGTTCCCTCTACATACCACCAATGCCTTAAATTTCCACATAAGGGTGTTGAGGTTACCATTCAAGCTGATCCCAATCCATTTGAGTCCTGCCGTGCTTTTCAAGCTAAATATCAGAGTCTGAACCGCATTCCTATCAACACCGAAGCATATCTGTCTTCATCCTATATAAACCCATCCGACCTTCTTAAGCCCTCATCTAGCAAAGCCGCTTCCAACCTCCATATCAAATATACTGAACATGGCCCTGGTGAATACAAATTACAAGAATCCTATTGCGTTGGTACCCTTCCATTATCTCCTAAATCCCACGGTAAGCCCTCTACATCCAAGCCAACTTCATCCTCCACTGTTATCAAAGCCCCCCCTACAATATTCATAAAAGGTGGATTCTTGGATGATGAAGACATTGAGGATATAAACTCTTGGATATTCTTTGATGAAAATGACCAAGTCCAACTTGAAGTAGAGCGATACAACAATGGGTTTCGTATCATAAAGAACATGGGCTATAAAGGACATGGTGGCTTGGGATCATAGGAACAAGGACCTACTGAGCCCATTATTGTGTCTAAGAAGTTTAATAAGCAAGGCCTTGGTTACCAACCGGAGGTACCGTGACCCAAAGACATTAAGTGTATTTCTGATACTGACATTGGACCTTCTTTGGTAGGAGAGACTTCTAATTCGGATACTATCGATGACTCCTCCCTTCATATCACTGACCTCTTTCAAGAACATTCCATCTTCATGTTCTCCACAGCCTTTTCTAGCCATCACGATTCCTCCATTCACCTTTCACTTGTATATCCTAACCTCATCGATTGGGACCAACAGGGGGCACCGATATTAGATACATTTGAAAATGACGAAGCCATTGCAGAATTCATGGGTTTGAGACAAGGTATTCCACTGGGTGATCATAAAGCAGGTTTCATGATGGATTTACCTAAACTAGTATATTTTGGCAGAAGTATCAAATCCTTCAGTCGCAAAAGTGAAATAAACAAAATTCAACAAAATAGGTCACTAGGTGAAAACTGAAAGGCACCTCTTGACCATGAAAAAGTAAAAATAAAGGACGTATCCGAAGGTGAAAACCTCTCTGAGGCACTTGAGGATGGGGGATTTGATCTTCCTGTTGCCACTAATTACCATGAGAAATCAACTGTGCTAGTTGAAAAATCACAAGACATGAACTTGGGAACAGAGTAGAATCCAAAGATCACTTTTTTGGCAGCATCACTATCAGAGCAAGAATGAAGAAACTTCACAGCATTTTTTTATGAGAAGAGCTATAAATTTTGCATGGACTTATGTGGACATGCCAGGTCTAGATCCTTCACTTGTGGTACATCATTTAGCAGTATTTCCTGATGCAAAGCCTGTCAAACAAAAATTGTGCAAAATGCATCCACAAGTTGCCTTATTGGTCAAAGCAGAAATTTAGAAACTGTTAGAAGCAAAATTTATAAAGCCTATTGATTATCCAGAATGGGTTTCCAATTTAGTACCTGTAGCAAAACCAGATGGACGTGTTCATTGCTGTACAGACTTTAGAGATCTTAACAAAGCTTGTCCTAAGGACAATTTTCCACTACCAAGCATAGACAACATTGTAGATCTTACAGCCGGACATGAAATGCTATCTTTGATGGATGGATTTTTAGGATATAATCAAATCAGAATAGCATAGGAAGATCAAGATAAAACATCCTTTATCTGTCCATGGGGTACCTATTGCTGGGTTGTAATGCCTTTTGGTCTCAAAAATGCTAGAGCCACCTATCAACGAGCCATGACAGTTATTTTTCATGACCTTTTTCATACTATCATGGAAGACTATGTTGATGACATCCTGGGAAAATCTAGGACAAGAGAAGGACATCTACAAGTATTGGCACAAATCTTTGATCGATTAGAAAAATACCAAGTCAGACTAAATCCAAAGAAGTGTGTATTTGGTGTAACATCAGGAAAACTGCTGGGATATATTGTGTCTCGACGAGGGATAGAAGTGGACCCAGCTAAGGTAAAAGCCATCATAGAAATGCCTCCACCAACGAATCTTAAACATCTTCGCAGTTTACAAGGTAGGCTACAATCTATCCGCAAATTTATCTCACAACTAGCAGATAAATGTCATCCTTTTCAGCATCTTCTTCGTAAGGGTGAACCTTTTAAGTGGGATGAAAAGTGTCAATAGGCTTTTGACAAGATAAAGGAATACTTGGCAACACCTCCTGTGTTAGTACCTCCGATACCTGATCGTCCATTATTGCTCTATATATCATCAACAACCGCAGCATTGGGGGCACTCCTAGCTCAACATGATGATTCAGGAAAAGAACAAGCCATTTACTACATCAACAGAACCCTTGTGGGATATGAACTCAATTACTCATTCATGGAAAAAGCTTGTTTAGCATTAGTGCTTGCTTCCCAAAAGTTGCGACATTATATGTTGAACCAAACAACAAAGCTCATCTCTAATGTGGATCCCCTCAAGTATCTCCTCTCAAAAGCACTTCTCACAGGGAGATTAGCAAAATGGGTTATGATCTTAAGTGAATTTGACATACAATATGTGAACCGCAAAGCTATCAAAGGACAAGTTATTGCTGATCAATTAGCTGAAGCACCCATCACAGACATTCAGCCAATATATCCAGAATTCCCTGATGAAGGATTGTTTAATTTGAATTCTCCAGCACGATGGCAACTATACTTTGATGGAACATACACACAACATGGATCTGGAGCAGGCATCTTGTTTGTTACCCCTCAAGGAGATTGTATACCTAAATCATACAGAATAGCATTCCCATGTACCAACAACATAGTAGAGTATGAAGCTTTAATCACAGGCTTGCGCATGGCAGTACAATGGGCTATCAAACAGTTATGAGTCTTTGGTGATTCTCAACTGGTTATCAAATAGGTCTTAGATGAATATCAAACAAAAGACGAGAAGCTTCTTCCATACAAGCTAATGGTGGATGATTTCAAGAAATATTTTGAGGATATTACCTTTGAGCAAATTCCAAGACTACAAAACAAAGCAGCAAATGCCATGGCTATGATTGGATCTCTTTTAGACATGCCATCTAACACCCATAAATGTGAATTCTTGGTCGAACAGCTTTTGATCCCAGCATTTGAAGTTCCACAATCTGAGCTCATATGTGAAATTGTTGGTCCCAACTCGTCGTGGTACAAGGATATATACGAGTATCTCCGTAATCAAACCTTTCCATTTCAACTATCCAACACCCAGCGCAAAACCTTTATCCATCGAGCCTCTCGTTACACTATCTTAGGAGACACCCTTTATCGCCGGAGTCTTGATGGTATCCTTCTTAGATGTCTTGATTCTGAGGAAGCAAAAATGGCCTTACGTGAAGTACATGAAGGTGTCTGTGGTTCGCATTCCGCTGGCCCTGGCCTTGTTAAGAAACTTCTACGAGCAGGATACTATTGGCCAACTATGGAAAAAGATGCACAACAATTTGCAAGGAGATGTCTACAATGTCAGAAACATGGAGATCTAATACATGCACCAGCACATGAGCTTCAGCCTATTGTCACTCCATGGCCTTTTTCACAATGGGGACTTGATCTCGTAAGTAAAATCCATCCTACTTCATCCAACGGTCATAAGTTCATTATTACCGCCACTGAGTATTTCACGAAGTGGGTAGAAGCCATACCAATGACCTATATCATAGGTAAACAAATAGCCAAATTCATCTTACATTATATTATCTGCCATTATGGAGTTCCTCAAGCTATTGTCACAGACAACGGTCACCCTTTCAAGAACCAAGAGGTTAGAGATCTTTGCAACAAGTTCCATATTCAACATAGATTCTCTACGCCTTATTATTCTTAGAGCAATGGTCAAGCTAAAGCTTCTAATAAAACAATCATCAAGATCCTTAAAAAGACTGTTAATGAAGCTGGTTGAGATTGGCATCTACAACTGCATCCTCCATTATGGGCATATAGAACAAGCATCAGAACTCCCACTGGAGCCACACCCTATGCTCTCGTATATGGCACTGAAGCTATTTTGCCTATCGAGGTTGAGATCCCCTCTTTGTGCATATCCCTGCAACATACTATCTCAGATAAAGAATATCAAGTATCCAGACTCCATGATCTTGAGCTATTAGATGAACGCCGCCTTACAGCATTGAACCATCTTCAAGTCTACCAAAACCAGCTACGCCGCAGCTACAACAAAAAGATCAAAGAACGCAGATTTCATGTTGGCGACCTTGTCCTTAAAGGAAACCAAAGGAATCAACAACATCGAGAGAAACAGGGCAAGTTTGAACCCAACTGGCTTGGTCCTTTCATTCACAGCAGTCTATGGATCGGGTGCATACACTTTGTCAACACCTGAAGGCATTCCTTTAGATGAACCAGTCAACAGTTCATCTCAAGAAGTTTTATCCATGAATCTCAGCTATCTCTAAATAAAAAAAATAAAAAAAAAAACAAACAAAAAAGCAAAAAAACATAAGATAAATAATCCATCCTCTGGTGAAAACCTGGTAAATAGGTGCCTTAGATAAGTACCATAGTGAAAACCTGGCAAACAGGCGCTATGTGTAGTGACCAGCTTCCCTCATCTACTTGGTTCGTTTGATCATATTTCCCCATTTCATCTTGTATAAGCCATAATCACAATCCACCTCACAATGCCATGCATAGCCTTTCGTCTTCATCTTCGTCCTTGCCAATGCTAGCTATCATATTTGAGACATTGTCACGATACCTATATCTTTTGGCACCTTAGCATCTTGGCCACATCCCTTCTGCATTGTCGCTTCTGCATAATAAACCTCATCCCACACTAGGGGCATTTGTTGAGTCTTATTTGGAAGTGGATACTGCTATCTCTAGCTCGTAACACATCAAACAACTCAGCTTACAACATAGCAAACCTTATCAACTTCAGCCATGGCATATATCCAACGACAAATGTGACCTAACAACTTGCAACCAGGACCAATATCTTCGCAATCTATCCACATTCATCCAACAATCGCAACAAACATCGCTTGATCAAACATCCAACCAATTAGCGACATCAATAAGAACTACATCCAGCTCTATCGTTGATGCCTTGATCCCGGGGATACAGGGTATGTAGGCAATCTGAGATGCGAAGGAAGCACTCTGATTCAGGCTAAGACGATAGCCCCTTTCATCATTCATCTTTCATCTTTCTTCTAAACATCCTTCAATCTTTCAGCTCACATTCTTCTATCTTTCATCACTTACATCATCAATAAAACCCAGAACTACATATTCATCATGTCTCATCCTCATCATAAATGTGCTTTGATCCTATGGATGTAGGGTATGTAGGTAGTCTGGAATATGAAGGAAGTTTCCAGTACTCAAGTACAGATGATCCACCCCATCTTCTTCATCTTCTTTCCTCATCCGTCTTCTTCTTCTTTGATTAGCTCAAACAGGAAGCAAACCATGTGTATATTGAAAGCTCAAGCACTTTAACCAATCAAAGGTACGCCAGAAGCTATTTGTCTGCATGCCTTAAGCCAACATTTGCTATAGCAGTTTAACAACAACTTTAGCCTTCAACAGGATGTAGCTTTCCTCTTAACAAGGTGCCAGCTTGATCTATCCAAGAGCACCTAACATTTGGCAAGAGAACGTGATGACAGTATATTTTGTTTTATCTTTTGATTTATCTTTTGTCCCTTTTCTATGCCTAATCAAGACTGCCTCGATCCATTTATATCTTGGTATGTTGCGATGAAGTAAGGACTGGGGCATGGTCATATAGCTTTCGTATGTTGTGTTTGCGGGATGATCTTATTCTCTTCCTATGCGTATTGGTATCTTGTACGTGTTGGGATTAGCATCTTACATATCAATATCTCTAGCATTTGAGAAGCTAAACAGTCTCTTATGCATTTGAGGCTATTCTATGTTAAGACTAACTCCATACATATAACCAGCAAGCTATCATTATGTGTAGTGGAGATAAGTTCAAACCATTGCTTGTAGCATCAAAGTCCACCACTAGCTGTTATTCATATCTTGTGCATGTTGGCCCAACATATTGACCTCATGCGTTCAGACACAATTGTAACACGCTAGTTGCGCATTGGATATCTCGACACCTTGGTCTCTTATACCTTGGTGCATAACATCCATATGCTATATCAAACATAAGGACTGCATTTCTTTTCATTCTGAGCAATTACTTGAAAGGTACCTATCATCATCCTATCTATTCATTCTATCTATTCATTCCATCATACTCAGCCAAGATCAATCATTTCCATCATCTTTTGTCCATATTCCCGCTCCTGCAAAACAAGTGTGTTAGACATACATAAGTCCATCATATATCCTTTCATTACCATCTATCTATATGCATAAGTCTATCCATATCATTACCATTTACATATTCACATATTTTCCATCCATTAACATTTGCATTAACATCCATATATAATCCATAACAGTATACACACCATATGCATAGCCATCATAATATCAACATAATAACCATTACAACATCATATCGATCGCCAAAACTGCCATATATATATACATGTGTGTCAAAATACAAGTGTCTACAATACAAGCTGAGCCCTGAAAGACTGAATGTACGAAATCGGCTCTAGGCCTCATCATGATACAATGTAAACAAGATAGCCCTAGTGACTACTGGCAGCTCCCTCGCCCTGACCACCACCACCACTAGGTCCTGTACCTGGTCCTCTATCTCTTGATGGCCCCACCACTGAGGCTACTGATCGAGATCCACCTGTCCTCCGTGAACCTGAAGCCCCTGACTTGCTCCTGAAACTAGGCTGCCTCTGCTCTGTTGGCACAGCTCCATAGTACAAGCCTCTGTAATACTCAGCCTCACCCTGCACTCTCCGAAGCTCTACCTATACATCTGTCAACTATGTAGCCAAGTACATCATAGCTCCATCAGTCCCCAATGTAGCCACTGCTCTATCTCACTCACTAGTCATCCCCTGCAACTGCTGCACTGCCTGATCTCTCTCAACTCGCAGATCATCCCTCTCTGCTCTCATAGCCTGTACCTGCTATATCGCAGTGTCTCGCTCTAGTCTCATCATCTGCTCATGCTATCTAGCTGCATCCCTCTATCTTGTCACTCTAGCTAGAGCACCGTCATCTTGTCCATCTCCCCCATGTGCTCTCAACTGTAGCTGAGCCTGATATGTCTGTGACTGTGCTCTCGCATGCTGCAGACTAATCACTGCCTGATGCCTATCTATCTCCACCCTCCTCAGCCTCATCTGTGCTCACTGCCTCCATCTCCTCTCCTCTCTAATCTGTCTTCGCAGCTGCTGAATACCAACATCATCACCTGCTACAATCTGTGCCTGAGGCTGTGCTAATATAGCAGGATGACCTAGCACCTGCTCTGGCATCTGTATCCCTGGTGTGGCTGGCACAACAGCCTGTGCTGTTGGAACCCGTCGTCGTCTCCTCCAAACTGGTCTCTCCATCCCAATCTCTCCAATCTCCCCATCTCGTGTCAACCGAGTCAGCCTAGCTGTCGCCCAGTGTACATCATACTTTGGTAATGTGCCTGGATCTGTAGGACCCTGTCTCCACTGCCATGCTACTGGCTGTAATCCATCTCTCTCTGCCAAAGCTGTCTCAACCACAACCTCTAGACCCCAATCAAATACCTCCTGTCTCGTCCTCCCAAAAATAGCATCACCTACTGGTACTACCTGTGCCTCCCCAAACTATCTCAAAGCTCTCTCTGGCAAATAGCACTCTATAATATACATGCCGCATCCAAAAATGTATCTCGCTTGTCTAGCATAGACAAGCTCTGCATCCTCCTCATCCCAGTGCTCTCATCCTAGCCATGGCCTCCATACAAATCTATCCACCTCATCCAATCTCCTCTGCCAATATACCACCCCTCGACGCTGTCAATATGTCAAGGCTCCTCTATACATCCGTGCAAAGGGCTCCCCTGCTACTCTAGCAACCCATCCCTCTGGTCTCGTAACCGGAATGTGCTCATATGCCCATACATGTAAAACTGTCACTCCTGCTGACATACTCGCTCCAAACATATAAACGCAATCATGCAGATAATGATAAAGCTGTCCCAACATGCACTTTGCCCATGCATATCTCGTGCCATATGAAAACATGCCCTCCATCACTGTCCCCCATCCTACTAGAAAACCTCTGGCTCTCCTATCGCCCACTAGCCATCTAATGGTAGCCACTACTACCCGCTGTAACCTATCGTAGAGCTCCTCCATCCTCACCATCGAAATCTCTGAACCCTCTGCTCCGATGTCTGGTGTCCCAAATAATCTCCTAAATGCCGCTGGACCCATATCCGGATCATAGTCCACACGCTCCCCATCTATCAGAATCCTCAAAATCCGGAACACATCCTCTAAAGTGATGGTCGCCTCTCCTGTCGATAACAAGAATGAACTATGCTCACTCATCCATCACTCCATCATCACTGTCATCAGCCCTCGATGTGCCTAAACTGGCTCTAATCGTGATACATGCTCCAAGCCAAGGATCTCTAACACCAATAGCTCCTCTACATCCAACCGCCTCACCAATCGCAAATCTCTCGGATGTGGCTCTCGTGATAGCAATGGCGGTAGTACATCCTGCATCATCCATTTATCCTTGTCAGTCCATTCCATTAGTTATCCATATCAAAATCTGCTTATCTATTTGCTATTCTACCTTACACCTACCATAAGCGGTCCACTTTACCACATGCGCTTATTCCCCACTCATTAGCGACTAGCTTTACCCCATGCGCACCTGCTTTGACTATATGCGAGCTATTTTACATCATGTGCTTACTGTTTAACTATAAGCGAGCTCTACTTCTATAAGTGCTTATTATTGCTTCATACGCGCGTTATCTTTTACATGCGCTCCTGTTTATCCTAAACGTGACCTATATCCCACATGCGTCTAGTTTTATACCCTAAGCGAGCCAATTAAGCATATGCAACAATTTTATCCCTATAAGTGAGCTATTTACCAAATGCGAGCTACGTTTATTTATATGCGCACTGCACTACCATAAGCGACTGATATCTGCCTATAAGCGACGCATTTTGCTCTATACATGCATTTCGGCTGTGTTTTTCCCGCTGACAAGATGCGACTACTTTTTGCATATGCGACTACCCCACGCCCATAAGCGAGCTACACTACTGTATGCGCTGTGTTTTCCTACATAAGCGACCTACAACTACTATTTCCTTAACCTAGTCGCTTTTGGTGACGTGTGTGCATTAATTACGCTTTTAGGCTATTAATTACATGCTTTTGGGAAAAGTTTTGACACATACCGGTGCGCCTGCTCCCTCTGGTCGCCCATGTGTCCTCACTTGCTCTGCACGATGATCCCTGTGTGGAATAACCATCCTGATAGCTCTGCAAACTCTCACTCTCAGGGGCTCTAGATTTCTCTAGTTTCTGAGCACAAATGAGCACAAATGAGCCTATTTGCCATTGTTGAACCTACTTATAGCCCTTCTCACAACCCTACTTCTTCTATGCCATAGCCTATTTTCTCCCACCCAACCCCCATTTTCTTCATGTCTGCCTTCCTTTTAGCCTTTTCTTCTATCGTGAGCCAACCCAGCCCTTCCTGGTTAGTCTGGCTTACCTCTTGAGGGGGCATCACTTGCCAGTTACACTGGGGCATAACTTGTTTATCGAACGCATATCGTATCTTCTTTGACACAACGCTCTATCGAACATTGTATCAAAGAGGGGCAAAATGTAGACACCCAAATTTGTCCCAACTTTGTCCATGTCTAGCAACACCTTGTTAAATCATTAAGCCAATTAATTAAATAAATTTTCTTTATTTAATTAAAATCCCATTCTCATCCTACTTAGCCAATTAATTAAATAAATTTTATTTATTTAATTAATTCCACATCATAATCCCATTTATCCTATCCTCATCCCAATTAATTAAATAAATTTTATTTATTTAATTAATTTCCACATCATATCTTATCCCATTTTATTCATTTATCCTATTAATTAAATAAATTTAATTTATTTAATTAATATCCAACTCATATCCCAACTAATTCAAATATTTTATTTGAATTAACTACTCACCTTTCATCACATTCCAACACTTGTCTAGTCAATCATGTGTTGTAAGACAACTTTCATTCATATCCTTCACATGCACAACTAATGGAACCTAAATTTAGTATCTTTCAATCCTAGCCATTCACACAGCCTCTGAATCTCCACCGTCGATTGATCTTGGCTGAGCCCTATATAAACACCCTCTCATTCCATATGAGACATCCAGCAATCATATAGCACCTACATTATCATCTTGAGCATCTTGAGCATCTGAGCATTCATTTGAGCTTTTATCATCCATCATGGCAGCTTTTAGCTTTGTAATTGTTCATTGTTGAAGAAGTAGTCCACAATCTCTTAAACAAGGAATCACACGGTCTAGGTGATGTTATGCTTGAATTGAATTGTTCTTTGATTTCATTTAGATTAGATTCCTTGATGATGGTAGGGTTAGGGTTTCATGACTATGTCTGATCTTCTAAACCTGACTTTTCACCTATCACACAAAGAATAATTGCCCCAGCTGTAGGGAGGAATAAAATGGGTAAGGGATGCCCCCTCGAGAGATCAGGCAAAAAAAAACTTTAGGGTGAACTCTCGAAGAGGTAAGAAACGGAGGTGAAAAATGAAGGCAGGATGGAAAAATAAGTCAGTAGGAAGAAAAACGGGTGAAAAAGGAGTTAATATGCTCCTTAGGGAAGAAAAAGATGAAAAAGAGGTGACATGGATAGCTATAAATAGAAAAACATGGGCCCAAGGTGAGTCATTTGCACACATAGCCAATAGAAATCCAGAGAGAAAGAAAGAGCAAGAGAGATGGCAGGCGGCGGCAACCTACCTTTCTAACCTCGATACTCACAATTGGTGGAGCGGGTACAAACATACATGCGAGTGGTAGAGGTTGGCGAGTGGGTGAGTCATCGATCCTTTCTTCGTGTTTTGAATTTTTGCTCATTTTGGCATTTAATTTTGTCAAAAAATGGGTAGGTTAGGGAGATTAATGCCATTGTGTGGTGCAAAATTTGGACGGATTGGTGCCATTTTGGAAAATGGCGCAATCCAAGGGGGTTGTAGCGTGATTTTGAATAATCGCGCTATCTGGGTTTTTGGCACCATTTTGAGGAATGGTGCAGTTATGGGGAGAGGCGCAATTTTTTAATTTAGCACGAATTTAAGGAGCTCTAGCGCCATTCTTAGTTATGGTGTGAAAATGGGGGGATTGTGGCGCTATTTTCTATAGTAGCGCAATCTTGGGGGAAACTAGCGCCACTTGGTATATTGGCGCAAAGTCAAGGTAGGTTAGCGCTATTTGTTGAAATAGCATGATTTGGGGGAATAGTGGTGCTAATTCTAATGTCGGTACCATTGGCTAGGGGATCAGCATCAAAATTAATTTTAGCGCAATATCATGTTTTGTTAGCACCTTTTTCTAAAATTAAGGCTCTGGGAGAAAATGAATGCTTAGGAATGAATTAGGTAATGAAATGTAGATTGATGGGGGAATTGTGTCATCACAGGAGCAGAGAGTGCCTAAGGTGATGGCACTTTGGGCAGGGTTTGATGATGCTACATGAGCGCGGATTAGTACTTTGGGACTGCAGACACCTACAGAGATGCCCATGTTGCGGGCACACAGAGCCCTAATGACAGCTTTGATTAAGCGGTTCAGACCAGAGACATGTTCATTTTGGTTGTTGATGGGTGAGATGACCATCACCCTAGAGGATGTCTATTGGATCCTGAAGGTTTTGATACATGGGAGACAAGTGATCTATGATGTGGGCAGAGGAGGGCTAGCATTGGAGAGGGCCTTCGCACCAGGTGTGTTCGTGTTAGTAGAGGAGGATCGAGTGATGAGTTACCATCAGATTCTTGCAGCTAGGGAGTGGAGTTGGGTCCTATTTCTTTGTACTCTGATCAGTGGAGTGGTTATGCCAGACAGGAGAGGAAGGGGATTCTCAGTTGGTTGGGGAGAGGTTATTGAGGAGATGGTGGTTCATGGGACTATGTTTGCCTGGGGTCCCTGCATACTTGCACAGTTGTATCATGAGATGCACACAGTTGCGTATCATTTAGACAGTGCCCTATCAGTAGGAGTGACATTATTACATGTTTAGGCATTGAGCATATTCTGATCACGCGTCCATTGGGAGTATTGCACTGACAGCCTTTTGAGGCTTATGTATTCAGATATCGAGGACAGCTACAACACTCATATACAGGGATGTTGAGGTACTGGCAAAGATTGTTGGAAGAGGTGACACAGGTGGTATACATGCCATACATTGGGTGTGAGCAATGGTTGGATGAGGATGAATAGCTGCCTTATGACATTCATACATGATACATCATGGGGTGAGGAGATCAGACCATAGACAGATACATCCCCTCGTGTGTTATGAGATAGTTTGGTCTACAATGGGATTTACCATAGGTGATGGCCATTTTTGGACGGATGGCGAGAGACAGGAGATGGCCTCCTCGGATAGTGCCTCAGAGAGCCATTGCTGATTTTGATGCTTTACAGCCGCAGCAGTGGGACTGGCGGAGTACCATTGTGGATGCGGGTACTACACCTAACTATGACAGATGGTGGGCCATGTGGCGGCCCAACTGACTGACAGATCCAAAGGCTGAGCTAGATATGATGGTGGAAGAGGGAGCGGATGATGATGATGATGATGCAGGAGGAGCAGGCAGTTTGGTGAGGAGGGTTGGCAGAGGGAGAGTTGGTAGAGGACAAGGTGGGAGAGATCAGAGTGGCAGGATTGGGTAGGTACCACCATAGAGAGGGCCACTGCAGAGAGGACCGATGGCACCACCGAGAGGACCACCACCACAGCATGCATAGAGGGGACCAGTATCTTCTGGTATGATACCAATACAGTCAGGTCAGAGGGGGTCAGCACCACCTCTTAGGGCACCACAGCAGGGGAAGCCCATGGGTCAGCGGGTGAGACCAACTGGGTAGCAATAGGTATTGGTTAGCGGCTTTGGGACCCCAGGAGCAGGTATCTCAAGAGGAGTGGATGTCCTAACAAAGAGACAGATATCATGGTGGAGAGGCCAAGGGGATGATGAGGAGACAGAGTTGGCTATCCTGCGTGCTCGGATAGCGAGTTATGGGGATACCTTGCAGAGACAGGATCAGGAGTTAGCCCAGCTCCAGGGATTGTCAGCAGCTATAGATGGAGGCAGTAGGGATGGGGATGGTTAGAGCGGTGCTCTGTAGGTACAGGTTACAACCTTGACAGTAGAGAGGGACAGAGAGAGAGGGTTGCGTTAGGTAGTGGAGACTCATGTGGCTAGTTTGACCAGCCAGGTTGTAGGGATTAGTGGCCAGAGGGAGCACAACACAGACAGTGTAGTTGCAGATTCAGCTGATACAGGTGCAGGGTCAGTTGGTGGAGGAATAGAGATGGTCATCACAGTAGGCCTCCCGGGAAAACTACTATTATTTAGCTTACTGCATAGTTGTTCCTCAAGAGCAGCGGCTTCCCAGCTTTAGTCAGCGAAGTCGATCTGGGATGTCAGGTTCACATAGGTCGAGATCGATGCAGTCTATCCATCATCCACTATCTCAGCAGGGAGCGCCACAGGTACCACAGCTATCGCAGCCACCACAAGGTCTAGGGGGTTCTCTAACTCAGTCAGAGAGAGGCTCATTAGGCGAGGGCTGACAATTTTTTGATGTTGTATCATTTTGGCCCTTGGAGGCATGATGACATATTTTTGATGTATATATGAGCAATGTATATTTTTTGCGATGATTATATATATGAGATGATTTTGGTGTCCTATATGCTGTGGTTATGATGTGTTTATGTGCTTATGTTTATTTCATGCAAAATGCTTTATAGATGATGGTAAATGTGCTGTGCTACTTGCTTTATTTTATGTTTGCAAAATGATGGTGATCTAAAATGTTTTCCTATGTATGTTATGTTGGACTATGGAAATGGATGCATTTGACTTATGATGGACAAATATTTGCATGCTAATGATTTATATGATGATGTTATGTTTCATGATGTTATGGATGCCATGCCTAGTATATGATTTATGCAATGTTTTCTTTTCTTGTATATGGAAAATGTGATGATATATGGTATGCAAAATGTAAATGGAAATGTACATAAATGTAATGCAAGTGACAATGTAATAATGATAATGCATCTAAAAATAAAATGTAAATGCAATGTGATGGAATGGAAAATATGTCATGATACAATTTCGATTATGTCAAACCCTAGGTGACAGGATTGGGGAAAGGATAGAGGAAATGATGAATGGGGATAGGTATAGGGAAAATGGAAGGAAAACCAAGTCAGTAGACACCACATCATTGAGGGACTCATGTTAGGGGGGGTAGACAAGACATGTTAAACAAAAAAGAAGTTAGATGGATGAAAAACTTGGATGGGGAGAATGAGCTAGGATTAGTACTTACATGATAACATTGAGAGAATTTCTAGATTTATTATAGTAAAATAGGATAGAGTGCACAAAGGTATGATAGGACCAAAGTGCTAATAATTATCCTATTTTTGCATGGACCGGACTTACAAGGAAAGGGCTAAGTACCTAGACCCATAAGATAGCACAACCTTGACTAGATGATGGAAGGGGACTCATAACATAACCTCTTGGAAACATAAAAGACAAGATCTGTGCTTAAATGCCCCAAGAGAGAAATATGTTAGAACTGACACATCATTATCAAGATATGAATACCGTTCTTAGAGGTAAGGAGACCATCCTACAAACACAACATCCAAAACAATGACTATGCTCCATTCTAGGTGTCCTCATCCACATACCAAGATATGGTAAGATCAAGGCAGCTTTCGAGTATCCCAAAAAATGAGGCAAAAGATAAAAAATCAAGAATCAACAAGATCAATCACAAGCAAGAAAACAACCATGTATTTCTTGCCAAGTGATGTTTAGATAGGATAGGGATGACTTACTTAAGATAGACTAATGTTCTCAAGAAAGTTTGGATAACTGTTGATGATGATAAAGGATAAATAGCTTCTGCCTATTGCAGGAATGATATATCCATTAAGGTGAGAACCTGTTGATGATGTTGTTGGATTAGATGCTAAAAAGGATAAGCAGGCAGATAGCTAGCTATTTGTGATTATGAGGTTTGATTTGTTGATTGACGATTTTTTGCGCTTTGGGGATGATGTTTTGATGTTGATGCTTAATTTGCTTTGCAAGGTAAGTTTGATCAATCTAGACCATCCAACTGGGTTGAATGGGTGTATCTTGTGGACCTGAATACTTGATACTTTCTTCATATTCTAGACTGCCTACATACTCATATCCATGGGATCAAGGTCCTTTAAAAGATGCAGGCGAGATGAATATGTAGTTTTGGTTGGACGTGATGATGTAGGGATGGCTCGTGGATAGAAGGATGGTTTTGAGTGGTTGTGGATGGAAGAAGATGTGGGTTGATGATGTTTGTGGGTACATTTATTGCTTGGATTTTTTTGATAATATTTTGATTTTTTTGTATTTTGAGGGGATATTTTGATGTTTTTGAGTTTTTTGAATGTTATGATTGTTTTTGGGATTTTTGGAATGTTGTGATTTTTTTGTATTTTGATATGATTTCCAACTCTCAGGAGCATATAAGGATACCCTCTCCAGGATTTTATTTGTGGGTGGGATGACCAAAAATGCTTCAAACTCCAAGCTATGGTATGTAAATGGGATGGATGATTATGCAATGATGGATTTTATTATGGCATGATAGATGGTAGGACCAGCCACTACACATGGTGCCTTAAATAGGTTTTCATCATGGTACTTATCCAAGGCGTCACCAGAGTGATTTTCACCATTGGAAGGCTTTATTGCACTCATTTTTTTTTTTTTTTGATTTTTTTTTTTTAAATTTTTTGACCTGGGATATTTGATGGGTCATGCATAGAATTTCTTCAAGTGCATGATGTTCATAGGTTCCTCCAGAGGCTTCCCCTTAGGTGTGGATAGTTGATAGGCACCTGATCCATAACTAGTTGTGACAATGAAGGGACCTAGCCAATTAGGTTCAAACTTTCCTTTCTTAGGGTGATCCTGCATGTTCTTCTAATTCTCTATAAGGACAAGATCACCTACTTCAAAACTGCGGCTCTTCATTTTCTTATTATAACTTATCCGGAGGTGATTTTGATAAGCTTGCAAATTGTTTAGAGTGTTTATGTGTTTCTCATCCAGCAACTCTAATTCATTTAGTCGTGCAATCCAATATTCCTCATCAGTGATAATATTTTTCAGTAAGATGTGCAAAGATGGGAACTCGACCTCTATAGGCAAGATGGATTCAGAACCAAACACTAATGAATAGGGTGTGGCTCCTGTGGGTGTATGAATGCTAGTACGGTATACCCATAGGGTAGGATTAAGCTGCAGGTGCCAATCACGACCGGCTTCATTGACTATTTTCTTCAGGATGCACAAAATGGTTTTGTTGGAAGCTTCAGGCTAACCGTTACCTTGTGGATAATATGGGGTAGAGAAATGGTGCTGGATCTAGAACTTGTCACACAAGGTAAGGACTTCTTAGTTCTTATAGGGCTTTCCATTATCTGTGATGATGGAGTGTGGGATACCATAATGACAGATGATGTAATGCAAGATGAACTTGGAAATTTGGACACTAGTGGTAAAGGTGAGTGGAAGGGCTTCTACCCACTTAGTGAAGTATTCTATGGTGGTGATGATGAACTTATGGTCGTTGGAAGAGGGTGGATGGATTTTCCCTATGAGGTCAAGCCCCCATTGTGAAAAGGGCCATGGAGTCGTGATCGGTTGCAATTCCTGTGATGGTGCATGTATTAAATCTCCATGTTGCTGGCAAGGTAGACATTTCTTAACATAATCATGTGCATCTTTTTCCATAGTCAGGCAATAGTACCTCATTCAAAGAATCTTCTTGGCTAAGATCAGTCCACTAGAATGTGCCCCACAGATAGCCTCATGCACTTCGTGCAATGTTGTCTCAGCCTCCCTAGCGTCAAGATATCTCAAAAGAGTATCGTCGAGACTCCTTTGGTATAAAGTATCAGCAATGATGGTGAAATGGGATGATCGGCGGATGAAGGTTCATCATTGGGTAGATGTTAGGTTGGGTAGAAGAGTGTTATCATGGAGGTATAAATAGATTTCTTGGTACCATGGGGACAAAGGACCAACAATGTTGCATACAAGTTCCAATTGTGGAACATCATAAGCGGGGATTTGAAGCTCTTCCACCAAGAATTCACATCTCTTGCTATCTTTTTTCATATCTACCAATGACCCAATGGTGGCCATTGCATCATCCACTTTATTGTTAATCCTCAGAATGTGTTCAAAATGAATATCGTGGAAGTAATCCTTGAACTCATCGACCATTCTCTTATATGGTAGGAGCTTATCATCTTTTGTTTTGTACTCGTCATTGACTTGTCAGATAACCGACTGTGAATCACCATATACTATTAGTGTCTCTATTTTTCATTTGATTGCCATCCGAAGCCCTGTGATGAGGGCCTCGTATTCAGCTATATTGTTGGTACACGGGAATGTTATTTTGTATGACCTAGGGATTCTGTCTCCTTGAGGTGTGACAAATAGGAGACCTGCCCCCGAGCCATGATGAGTATACGACCTGTTGGTCATGATGTTAGTCATTCGCAAACATAGAATAAAAGTTACACAACAACCTTTACTCATCTTGAAAGATACGATGAATTCAAAGAATTCATGATCCCAAGTCTCCGTTGATTAGGTCTTAATCTACTGACGTTACTCAGTGGTTGATGTGTGTTGCTGTTTTCCATTCAGGGGCCTTACGTGTTTCTGCACTGTTCATCATCACTATCTTCAAATATCTTGCTCTGGATGTTTGCTCTGCATAAATCTCCAACAATCCTACCTCTGCACTGTAAATTTAGTCAAATAATGTGCCTACAGGCTGATATTTGCATGATTTCTACCATTATTTATGATTCCTTGCATGATATTTCCAATAATATATGCACTTAACTCAAATATGCTAATGATCTTCAGTTACCTACGGGATTTCAGCATATTTCACTGTTTATGCTTGTTATTTATCATGATTTGCAGTTATGGTGATGAATTAATGAAATTGAAAAAGGAAAAAAGGTTAAAGAATGAGATTCCCAAAACTACTGGACTTAGATCACTGATTCACATACAAGCTCCCATACTTGCAATGAAAAGAAGGAAAACTAGAAATCATACTTCACCAGGACATTCCACAAATCCGCATGATCTAGTGCAAAGCTTCAAAGGAAAAGTTGACAACAACATGTAATGAAATGAAAGCGCTTCCAGTTGAACACAGCATTCACCAGTACATATCCAGAAATCAACAAGAAGATTACGTAAAATTTACAATTAAGATGTAATCTGGAACTTCATATCCATTCAGTATGCTCAAGAACAGGTACATTTACAGTGATCTGAAGAAAGAACCTTGACATTTCAACAATTCTATCCTCATTAGTCTCAATAATCCGATCTCTTAATTGATTCTACAGTAATTGACTTTTTTCGCCAGATGCGTCTGTGTATTCTAATGTATTCCCTCTTTAATGTCTCAGGCTCTGGCCTTTATATAGAGCAAATGCCAGAAAACGGTTACAACGATCCAAGGATCAGGATCCTCCCATAACAATTAGCGGTCCAGATGAAAAGCACATGCTTCGCCAGTTAGCAAATGTACAGCTGGCGTATAATATTCCAGCATCTTCAACTTGATTCGGTCTCCAGCTGGCGAACAGCATATTTGACAATATCCTCCTCATTTCTGGCTCATGTTCCCCCCATGCGCAACTTTGTAATGCTCAGCTTCAGCAGCATCATGACCTCAATGTTCAGCTTCAGCAACATCATGACCTCAATGTTCAGCTTCAGCAACATCATCATGACTTCCTGCAAGTAAACAGACAAACATTTAGTTCATCATCATGATGATAAACAACAGGAAGTAAAACGTTTTATTAAACAAGTCCAAAAAAATGCGCAGCTACAGGCAATCGGGTTCCAAATTTCCATCGCTTCATGTTTTTGCCCATTTTCTTGTATATCGGGTTCGAAATATGATCATGATGATCTCAAATTATACAAGGAAATAATCGCCCTTCAACCATCCTTAGAATCCGGCTTTGCATCATCATCATATTTGCATCGGCGTGACTACATATGATCAGGTTGACAATTTTACCTTAGGCCGACGGCAACAGTTATACCGACGCCAAACATCATGAGGATGACCAACTATATGTCCTCTGTCTGGCCGCAAGATATCACGAAATATGATGCTCCTCATTTCTGAATGCTCTGACAAAAAGCACATCAGGATGCTTCACTTCTGCATACTGGGAAAGAAAGACATCGTCATCATCATCATGATGAAGACAAACAGGAGGACTCGGAAAATGATCCTGCTGAAGGAAAGAAATATCATGATGACGTCATCGTCATCATCAGGCTTCGTTAAAATGCAGAGGGATGACGTCACCGTCATGTTTCGTTAAGATCAGGAGGTAAATGGAAGATCGGGTTCCCCCCAAGGAAGATGATCGCGTGGATGAATGCAATATGACCCTTTTCGGCCAAGGCCATCCTCTCAAAAGATCAGGATGATGAACATCATCATCATCATATCCGCACTGGGCGATCTAAAATATGATCCTGCTGAAAGTCCTGATGACGTCATCAGGATATCCGGGGCTTGTTAATCTTCGCACATGACGTCATCGTCATCATCATATTGGCGAACAGGATCACGCCTTGGAAAATATCCTGCTGAAGGAGGAAGGTGATGGTGACGTCATCGTCATCATCATATTCGCAAAAGTTTATACTTCTCAGCAGGAGGATACTGCGAAATGTGGGAGAGACGAACAAGATCATGATGATCTTGTTAACAAGGCAGGAATGAAATAACACCCTCCGCTTCGGAAGATAAGGTGATCATCATGATCACGCAAAAGGAGATCATGAGGATATTGCGAAATGCGATCCTGCCTTGAAAGATCCTGATGATGATGATCACCAGGACTTGGTCGTGCGCATGCAAATTATGCAGATGGCGAATTTCTTAAGCAAGGTGATATTATAATATCAGCATGATATTATAATATCGGGTGATGATGATCATCAGCATGATATTATAATATGCCCGCGACGTTGGAATATCATGATGCTCGCGATGTGAGAATATCATGATGATGATGATGTTAGAATATCATGATGATGATGATGTTTCCAGGGTCGCTTGACGGGAAAAGCTCACTATGACTTAAGATTGACGTCCGGATGTTTCGGGACTGCATGATTTTTATCAGGTGATAGAGTAAGATCATGATGATGACCTTTGGCGATGCAAAAGACCGCCCGACGGGAAAAGTTTACTACGACTTAAACTTGACGTCCGGATGTTTCGACCTCAGGATATTATCGGGGGCTTTTCAAATATCATGATGATGATGTTCATCATACAGCAATTATCAGGTTTGACCAAAGCTTTGACTGCTCACAACTCCCTCATAGGGATGAATTTTCGAGTGATGTAAAAGGCAAACCTGCATGGAATTTCACGCTCTTTCTAACCATGAAGTCATAGAAACAAAATATGAACTTTGACGAACTAACCTCATGATGATGACCTACCTCATCCTGACCTTCATGATGATGATGCACCTGACCTATTTTTACCAAACCGCCAGAAACAGACAACACAAGCCAAAACAAAAGTTGGGTCCCTGTTTTGCCAAGTCAAAATGGGGCGTGTTGTGTAACCACACAACACGACCCATCAAAATACATTTTCCAAGTGTTTTCTGTCGATGCAACTATCAGTATGGATTCATCTGGGAACTCAGACAACAAAGGATGTTCAACTGGCATAGGAGCGTCCACTAATTGATCAACAATAAATTGTCCCTTGATGGCTTTTCATTCTTGTAGACACCCAAAATTGACTCATTATCATTAGCATTCAAACATTGCATTAGCTATCATCTGTATTTGTCTAACACACTTGAGCAATATCCCTAACACATCTATTTCTTCTATTAATTAAATAAATTTATATTTATTTAATTAATTCATTAGCTATTTCTTCTAAGCTATAATTAAACAATCTTTAATTATTTAATTATCTTCTTTCTATCTATTTTTAATTAAATAAATCTTATTTATTTAATTAAAAATCTATTCATAAGCCCACTTTCCAATTAATTAAATAAATTTTATTTATTTAATTAATTTACTTATCATTTATCTCATGAGCCGACATGTATGCCTCTTTCTTTTTAAAAAAAGATAAGTGGTACTACATCCTTTTATTTAATCTCTTTCACATGTAGTACTTTTTTATGTACACAAGCACACATAAGCCTTATCTTCCCTCCACTTGTTATCTTCACATTCATCTATGCCTATCCTTCAATCTTATCCATTCACATAGCCACCGAATCTCCACCGTTGATTGATTTTGGTTGAGTTCTATATAAACACCCTCTCATTCTATACTACATCTATCCAGCATTCGTATAGCATCTACATTATCATCCTGAGCATATTAAGCACTTGAGTATCCATAGCATCCATTGAGCTTATCATCATTATCATCCATCCATCATGGAAGCTTTTATCTTCATAATTATTCATTATTGAAGAAGCAATCCGCATCATAAACAAGGAATCACACAATCTAGGTGGTATTGTTCTTGAATTGCATGCTTTTGGTTTCATTTGGATTAGATTCTTTAATGATGGTAGGGTTATGTTTTCATGGCTATGCTTGATCTTATTAATTTTATTTTTTACCTATCACATTTTGGCACACCTGGTGGGACCCACGTCCTTGAGTAACTTTGTTGTTTGAAGTTCTTTTTATGAAGATCAGATTTTTTGAGCGCTTACAGCAAGTTCCAGTCACTTTTGAGCAAAAAACCGTCACTGTCTGAATATGTGCATTGCTTCTGAGCTGACACCTGCTGCCTTTAGCACTTTTCAGATCACTTATAAACAAACAGTGGTTTCTTTTTGTCTGTTCTGCATCGCTTTTACACTAACAGTGGTCACTTTTGATCTAACAGTGATCGCTTTTAGCTAATCTAACCACTTATTGTAGAACTAGGGTTTTTGTTGCATGCTATTTCTTTTTGCAGATCTAGGTCGCTTATGAGCTGTAACCAGCTGCTTCCTAATTTTTTGCATCACTTATGAGCTTTAACAATCCACATCTAGTGCTCTTGGCATCGCTTATGATCTGTAACATTTCACCTGTGACAAAATATAGCTCACTTTTGACTGACAGTGGATCACCTCTGGTAAACTGTGTCACTTTCAGTCTGTATCATTTGCAGTTTGTTTTTCTTGGCTACTAATTGGGTTTTTGTGTAGCAGCTTATCGATTGTCCAAGAAAAGGAGGTTATTAAACTACTAACATATCTGTTGCAACTTCAATTGGTCCAAGACTTGTAGTTTTTCACTAAATTAGGAACATTTGGACTTGGTGCTTAAAATGAATCATTGCTTGCTCTGTGCTTAATTTATCTTTTTTGATTGCTTGCATGTGCTTGATTGTAACCCAAATTTAATAACAAAAATATCCTCTCCCCTTGCCTATCAAATGGATCTTGGGTGTATGAGAACTTGTTATTATCATTAGAGGGCATGCCTTCCCAGTGTGAGAAGGGATACGACCCAAGCAATAACAGGCTAAAGCCAAGTCCTTCCGAACCGCTATGTAAGAAAAGTGTTTGTGTCGAAAGCCACAAACAACGAGTGTTGTTGCGTTATACCAATAACCAACCTCCCCCAAAACCCTCCAAGGCATAACCCTTGAAGGCTGGGAGACTCCATAACGGAGAGTAGTGCTGCCGTATGTATAGCCACTCGAACAGATGCCTTTATTAGCAACTTTGTGTAGTAGCCAAAAACCTTCTATTTGTTGACGCAAAAGGTGGGACCTTTGAAGCTGCCCTGATTCATGTGGTTCTTAGAAGAGATAGCAGGGACAATCCTAAGGTTTGGTGAGGGACAGGCCTTATAGGAAACCTAGATCTTGGTATGCATGAGAAGTGTGTGCTGTGGAGAGGGAGCTAGTGCTACCAAGAACCTGAAGCTATCCGCTTTGAATAAGCACGGCCAGGGGATTCAACAAATACAGTCCTTTCCTAGCCTAGGTTGTACAAGTTTGTGATTGTTGTGAGTGTGATTGTCTGCAATTATTGTTTTCTTGTCAAACATCACAAATCAGACATCTTTTCTAACAGACACAGTCGCTTTTAAGCTTAAACTACCTACATACAGATAACTGAATCGCTTTTAAACAGTAGTTAGCCACTTTTTACCTAAACTGAGTCACTTTTAAACAGTAGTTAGCCATTTTTTGCCTAAATAGAGTCACTTCTAAACAACAGTCAGCCACTTTCTATCTAAATTGGATTGCCTTTAAACAATAGTCTATTGCCTTTGGCATAACCTGCGTCGCTACCAATCAGCAGTAAATCACTTTTGAACCACTATTCATCACCTGTGGAAAATTGGATTGCCTCTGGTTAACACTGTAACTTGCTGTCAGAACCTAAACCAGCCCGCATTTGAGCTATTACCAGTCACCTTTGCCCTTTTTTGAGTCGCATATGAGCTATCACTTGTCACCTGTGGTCTAATACCAGCAAATCTTAGTGACTCAGTTGAATTAGCCACAAATTCAGCTTGCTTAGCCTCAGCATTAGCTTTTAGACCTGTCTCTGATCATTAGCAGATACCTAGACTTTGTCTCCTACTTTGAGCTTATCAATCAATTGAATTCATGAGCTTTTCATCTTTTTGAGATCCCAAACTAGAAAACCAAACATCAAACCAATTGTTTCGATCAAACAACAAAACATCATCTTTCAGCTTTAGCTTCAACAACATCAGCAACATAGCAACCCTTAGCAAACAACTTTTCCCTTGAGTGTGTGAGCTATTCTCTAGGGAAAACCAGCCAACAACAAACCAACAAAGCAAACCAACCAAGCAAAACACATCAACCAACCAACCAAACAAATCAACAACCAAGCAAAACAACAAAGCAACCAGCAACTAACCAAACCAACAAAATATCAACCTTTCTTTTGGGTCTCAAAACTTTGATAAACTAAACTTCAGTTTTCAACATCAACATCATGCCTCAAACTAGGAGGTAATATAGAGCTGAAATGGAAGCCAAATTGCGAGCTGAAATGGAAGCCAAATTGCAAGCTAAGATGGAAACTAAGATGCAACAATCTAGATCAACACCTCTTAAAGACACAACTCAATTTATGACTGGTATACCTCCTCATATGTTTACGCCTCATGGGTATACCATTGGAGAGTCATCTTCACAACAAGTGGAACCTCAAACATTTTTTGAGACTTTTGAAGAACAATCCCAAGAAGACTTATTAGAATTTCAGGATACCCATGTGTGGGATCAAGTTGAGAGACTTGTTTTATCTGAGCCTAATCGCTACTTCTTGCAACTTGCTTGCATGGGTGCTAAATTACCAAGAGATTTTGACATATCCTCTATTAGAGAGCACGATCCAAACACTCTCGATGTTGTTGTAAAGGGACCATCCACTATAGTCACACCATCCCCCACCATATCACAAGCTCTATCTTCCACCACATCTCTTTCATTGCCTATTGTTACTTCATTTGATCCACCATACTCAGAGTACACTCTAGAACCTTTGATAACACCAACCAATGTGCTCCCTTTAATTTCACAAAACTTGAACATTCCACCTTTCCATGTTCCTCAACATACTCCTTCTCCTACCATGACCGTTTCCATACCTCAAGTAACACAAGTTGTCCATGTGGCCCAAGGGCAAACGCTCCAAACATCACAAGCTATTCCCATATCCCATAGTGTGCAAGCCTCCCAAACTATCCCAACAACACCAATAGTCTAAGCTTCACGACCATCACAACCTACCATATCCCATATGAATACCATATCTCATATACCAATTGCTAATACGCTTTCCACCATCTCTACTAATCCCTCCATTACACCATATAATCCCAATGTTAGTCTTATTGATATGAGTGACCTTCCTATCGTTTCTCAAGCCAATCCTAGCACTACGGTCACTTATGTTGAGCAACTTACATCCATTCCGTCATATTCTTCCAATCCTTCACACACCATCAATCCATCTTATGCTACCCAAGGCTTGCCTATTATCACCCAACACGTGACACATATTAATCCCCATGTTGTCCAAAATACAAACCCAAGTGTCCATCCTTCTTTTGGATCTATCAATCCTTCCATCACTTACCATGACACAAATCCAACTCCAACTTCCCAACCATTAACTAGTGTCAATCCATCTTCCACTTCGCATGTGATGCGCAATCTTGGTGCCCATTCGTCACAACATACCCAACCACCACTTGTGTCTCAAGGACAGCACTCCTCAACCACATATGTGTCACATAAGAATCCTTTGACATACATTGTGAGCACACAACCTCAACAAATGGTCATGGCTTCACATATCCCACAACAACCCCAATATACATCATACCATGTTTCACCCCCTTTGTAACAACAGCAATTATCTCCAGTGGATGTTCAACAAATGATCAACCAAGCAGTAGGCCAAGGCAAGAAGACATTTTCTCTAGAAAACATATGCGCTTATCCATTTGACAAGTCTCTTCATATGACACCTTTTCTGCCACACTTCAAAATTCCACAATTTGACAAATACAAAGGAAAAGGAAATCCAGAAGACCATCTTAGATCATTCTTTGTGGCATGTCTTGATGTTGCTTATGACGATACATATGTTTTGAGACTATTTCCTTGAAGCTTACCAGGACAAGCTCTTGAATGGTTCTCTCATTTACCTCCAAAAATTAAGTCTTTTTTGGAGTTAGCCAATAAGTTTTGATCACACTTTGCTTTTAACATTGAACATGAGGTAAACATGAATGACCTTGTTAATAATAAGCAACACAATGGTGAAGCCTTTTCTTCATTCACTCAACAATGGCATAATATGGCTAGCAAACTATCATGGGAAATACCTAAGAAGCAACAACTCAATATCTTTGTTCAAAATCTTCATCCCAAGTTGTCATTCCAATTACAATTGCAAAGTGCTAGCACCTTTGATGAAATTTTTTCCATGGGAACCATCATTGAATGAGCTTTGATTGCTAAAGGAACTATCAAGATCTTTCGTGATAACAAAGACTATCCTCAAAACTCCAATGATAAGTCTCTCTTTTGGAACAAAAATAAGAATGTTGTCAATGATGGTGTTGTAGATGCAAAGAACATACAAAATATGAAAGTTCCCATAAACATTCAAGCTACTTCTACAACAACACAACCTTTTCAATGAATGTGACAACGACAAACTTCCAATCTGCGCCGACAATTTACACCATTAGCAGAATCTATGGAAGTTGTCTTTCGAAAGCTTCTCCAAGCGAGCGATATTATGTTACTAGATGCACCACCCAATGGTGAACTGCTCTTCAAAGCTCCTTGGTACAAAGAAAATGAGTATTGTGATTTCCATAGGGTTAAAGGACACAAAACAAATGGTTGTATGCGCTTAAAACACGTTATCCAAGATTGTATTGATCAAGGTTTAATCAAAATTACACCTTCAACAACTCAACCCACACAACAATCAACATCAAACTATGATCTAGAGGCTTTTAAGAATCCACTTCCATCTCATGACAAAAAAAGTAACCCTCATGTTGGGAATACCATTCAGTACAACTATGAATCATCTACCATTGGCCACATTGACCATGCTTGCATTTCTACCATTACTATCCAAGGTAAAGCACCTGATTGCGCTGTCACCACTCAAAGAGGTCGAGTCACCATTCAAGGAGCACCTATTCCTCCTCCTCGACCATTCTCTAACTATAATATCTTGGATCACCTTGGCAAAACACCTACGCACATATCCATTCTTGAATTGCTTCACATATCCCTTGCTCACAAAGCTATCCTTGAAAAAGCCTTACAAGAATCTTTGGTACCCAACTATATTGATATCACACAATTCCAATCTATGGTCACTAGCATTGCAGCCCCTTGCCATTTAACCTTCTCTGACAAAGATCTTTAGCCCTCCATTCACCCTTTACACAATGAAGCCCTCACATTGAAGTGTTTGTTAAACAACGCTGTATCAAACGAATCGTGGTAGATGGTGGAGCTGGTCTTAATATATGTTCCTTAAAATTGATAAAATAACTGGGATATTCTAAGAAAGATGTCGACACCTCCAAGGTTATTACTATTAGAGCATATGATGATGTCGAGCAAGATACTGAAGGGATTATTTTCTTGCCTATCCAAGTTGGGCCAGTCACCACAGAAACCCGTTGTCAGGTTCTTGACATTGACCTTCCTTATAACATCATCCTTGGTTGTCCATGGATACATGCCCTCAAGGTAGTTCCTTCCACATACCATCAATGTCTTAAATTTCCACACAACAGTGTTGAGATTACTATCCATGCTGATCCCAATCTCTTTGAATTTTGTCATGCTTTTCAAGCTAAATATCAGAGTCCGAACCACATTCCTATCAACACCGAGGCATATCTATCTTCATCCTATATAGATCCATCTAACTTACTCAAGTCATCCTTTAGTAAAACCGCTTTCGATCTCCGTATCAAGTATGCTAAACATGGTCCTGGTGAATACTCATTGCAAGAACCTTCATCCATATCCATTTCTGATATAGAAGCCAAATCTTCTTTGGTAAGAGGGAATTCTAACTCCAATACCATCGACAACTCCTTTCATCTCACCAACTTTTTTCCAGGATCCTCCATCTTCATGCTCTCTGCAACCCCTTCATCTTTATCTAGTGAGGAACTCAAGTCTAGTTCTCCAAACACTCCTAGTCCCAGTGTCAAACACTGGCCTCCTCAAGCTAAAGATGTTGGTAATTCCTCCATCCATTCTAAGTCCACCATTTCCCATCAAAAACCTCATGCTAAACCCCACAGGCATGTGACTGTACATCTTCCACCATCCAATTTACCTCCACTACTTCCAACCCCTAATATCCCTCCATTTTCCTCACCTCCATTACTACCAACACCTAATTATCGCTTTATCCATCAGCACCATTACATTCCTAATCGTGACCAACCAATGCACATACTATCTAAGTATGAAGCTTCCACTCATTTTGCCAACCCTACTTCCATCAAATCCATGGGATTCAAAAATAAACATTTGGATGCCTCTACCTATAAAGCCAAAAATCCTACCAAGAATCCTAAAGATTCTCATGCTTTAGGGCATCAAAGCAAAGAATCACAGCCTAGTGCATCTAACAAGCTAGCTAAGCCCATAACTCCACAAGAAGAGCCTATGACCAAAAGGGTCTGGGTCCCTAAACAAACAAGCAAGCTAACCAAATGAGGCATCCTTATCATAACCAAAAAATCCCAACCATCTCCTTCCACCCAAAAAACTTCCATTCCATCCAAAAATCCCACAAGCAAAGAAAACATCATAAAAATACTAAGTATTTGTGAGTTCCTACATCACTCCATCACCCATCCCTTAAGCAATCATCTCTTTCACTCCCTACACTAACCTTTCCATGAAAAGATTCAATGTTTTACACGGTGTGTGCAATCGTTGGTCATGGTTTCATTTCGCCCCACATTTTCACATACCTCTATATCTCCATCCTTCATCCATTATCCTACATATCTCCCCATCACCTTCCTATGGTCCATGCTTTTGCATAAGCCTTCCATAATCCCCTATCCCATTCATCTATCCTTGTGTGAACCTTCAATCATCCTTATCCTAATCCACTATCCACCTAATCCATCTCCCATCCATGCAATTCCTTACCAACATCGATGAGCATAATGACATGGTCCATGCAACGACATCCATCTCCAAAGGGTCTACCAACATTCATAGCACTAGACACTTGAGTCCCTCCTATCGATTACCATGGTGAAAACCTAGCAAATAGGTGCTATGTGTAATCAGCTATCCTAAAAAAAAAAACATCCAACAGTGAAAATCACTTTGTGGCACTTTGGATAAAAAAAATAGTAGTATAAGATAAATAATCCGTCCTCTAGTGAAAACCTAGTAAACAGGCACCTTGGATAAGTACCATAGTGAAAACCTGGCAAACAGGCGCTATGTGTAGTGACCAACTTCCATCATCTGCTTGGTTTGTTTGATCATCACTCTTCCTACCATATTTTGCCATCCCATCCCACATAATCCACATGTCATCGCAATAAATAGCTTTTCCATCTTCATCTCTATTAATGCTAGCTATCATACTTGAGACATTGTTGCGATAACTATCTCTTTTGGTACCTTAGCATCTTGACTGCTCGCATTCTCCATCGTCGCTCCTTCATAATAAACCTCATCCCGCACTGGGGGCATTTGTTGAGTCTTATTTGGAAGTGGATACCGCTATCTCTAGCTCATAGCACATCAAACACTTTAGCTCACAACACAACAAACTTTCAACTTCAACCATAGCGCTCATCCAATGACAAACGTGGAAAAACAAATTTGCAACCAGGATTCATATCTTTGCAATTAATTCACGCTCATTTGACAATCGCAAGACATCGCTAACGCAAACATTCAAGAAATCATGTGTCTTTCAACATCACTCATCCAGCATAATAAGAAAGAACTACATCCCAGCTCTATCGTTAAAGCCTTGATCCTGTGGATACAAGGTATGTAGGCAATCTGAGATGTGAAGGAAGCACTCTAATTCAGGCTAAGATGATAGCCCCTTCTTTTTATCATTCATCTTTCATCTTTCTTCTAATCATCCTTTAATCTTTCATCACACATTCTTCTATCTTTCATCACACATATCATCAATAAAACCTAGAACTACATATTCATCATGTCTCATCTTTATCATAAATGTCCTTTGATCCTGTGGATATAGGGTATGTAGGCAGTCTGGAATACGAAGGAAGTTTCCAGTACTCAAGCACATATGATCCACCCCATCTTCTTCATCTTCTCCTCATCTTCCATTTTCTTCTCTTTGATCAGCTCAAGAAGACAACAAACTATGTGTATACTGAAAGCTCTAGCACTTTAACCAATCAAGAATAAGCCAGAAGCTAGTTGTCCGCATGCCTTAAGCCAACATTTACTATAGCAGTCTATCAACATCTTTTAGCCTTCAATAGGATGCAACTTTCCTCTTAACAAGGCACCAGCTTAAATCCATCTAAGAGCACCTAAATTTGGCAAGAGAACGTGATGACAGTATCTTTTGTTTTATCTTTTGTCCCTTTCTTATGCCTAATCAAGACTGCCTTGATCTATCATATCTTGGTACGTTGCGATGAAGTAAGGAATGGGGCATGGTCACATTGCTTTCATATGCCGTGTTTGTGGGATGATCTTATTCTCTTCCTAAGCGTATTGGTATCTTGTACGTGTTGGGATTAGCATCTTACATATTAATATCTCTACCATCTGAGAAGCTAAACAGTCTCTTATTCACTTGAGACTATTCTATGTCAAGAATAGCTCCATACATATAACCAGCAAGCTATCACTATGTGTAGTGGAGATCGGCTCAAACCATTGCTTGTAACATCAAAGTCTATCTCGAAACACTAGTTGTTATTCATATCTTGTGCATGTTGGCTCAATATCTTGACCTCATGTGTTTAGACAAGATTGTCGCATGCTAGTCTTGCATTGGATATCTCGATACCCTGGTGCATAACATCCACATGCTATATCAAACATAAGGATTGCATTTCTTTTCATTTTGAGCAATTACTTAAAAAGATGTCCATCATCCCATCTATTCATCCTATTATTCGTCTATATAGTCCTCAGCCAAGATCAATCATTTTTATCGTCCTTCGTCCATATCTCCTATCCTGCAAAACAAGTGTATTAGACATGCATAAGTCCATTTCATATCATCTCATTACCATCTATCTATATGCATACATCTATATCATAACCACTTATATATTTGCATTGACATACATTTCCATTCATATCATTTGCATGAACATCCATACATAATCCATGAAAATACAAATTTAACATGCATGACCATCATAATACCAACAATGCATCCACTACAACATCCTATAGATCAACAATACTCCATCATATATATATATATACGTGTGTCAATGTACAAGTGTCTACATATACAAGTGTCAATGTACTACTGGCAGCTCCCTCGCCCTGACCACCACCCCTGGGTCCTGCACCTGCCCCCTATCTCTCGGTGGCCCCATCATTGAGGCTACTGATCAAGATCCACCTGATCTCCATGAACCTGAAGCCCTTGATCTACTCCTGAAGCTAGGCTGCCTCTGCTCTACTGGTACAGCCCCATAGTATAAGCCTCTATAGTACTCCACCTCACCTTGTACTCTCTGCAGCTCTGCCTGTACTTGTGTCAACTGTGTGGAAAAATACATCGTAGCCCCATCTGTACCCAATGCAATCACTGCTCTATCCCTCTCACTAGTCATCCCCTGTAGCTATTGCACAGCCATATCCCTCTCTGCCCTCAGACCATCTCTCTCTGCTCTCATCACCGACACCTGTTGTACCATAGTATCTCACTCTACCCTCATCATTTGCTCACTCTATCTAGTTGTATCTCTCTCCCCTGTCACTCTAGCAAGTGCACCATCATCCTATCCATCCCTTGCCTGCACTTTCACCTGTAATTGAGCCTGCTATGTCTGCACCTGAGCTCTAGCATGCCGCAAGCCAATCACCACCTAGTGTCTATCTAGTTCCACCCTCCTTAATCTCATCTGAGTCTGCTACCTCCATCTCCTCTCCTCTCTGATCCTCCTCCACAGCTACTGAATCCCAACATCATCACCCACTAATATCTGCCCCTGAGGCTGTACCAGTATCTAAGGCTATCTTGGCATCTGTCCCTATACCTCTATCCCTGGCACTACTGGTACAATAGACTGTGCTGGTGGAGCCCATCGTCGTCTCCTCCTGACTAGTCTCTCCATCCCTATCTCCCATATCTTGCCAACTCGCGTCAGCTACGTCAATCTTGCTATCACCCAGTATGCATCATAATCTAGCAACGTACCTAGATTTGCAGGACCCTGTCCCCACTACCATACAACTGGCTGTAGCCCCTCTCTCTTTGCCAAAGCTGTGTCAACCACAACCTCGGGCCCCCAGTCAAACACCTCCTATCTCGTCCTCCCAAAAATGGCATCACCAACCGGTACTGCCTATGGTAACCTGAACTGTCTCAAAACCCTCTTTGGCAAATAACGCTCTATAATATATATGCCGCATCCAAAAATATATCTCACCTGCCTAGCATAGACAAGCTTCGTATCCTCCTCATCCCATCTCTCACATCCTAGCCATGGCCTCCATACAAATCTATCTACCTCATCCAACCTCCTCCACCAATACACTACTCCTCTACACTGCCGGTATGTCAAAGCTCCTCTATACATCCTAGCATACGGCTCTCGTGCTGCTCTAGACACCCATCCCTCTGGTCTCGTCACTGGAATATGCTCATAAGCCCACACAAGCAAAACTGTAACTCCTGCAGACATACTAGCTCCAAACATATATGCACAATCATGCAGGAAATGATAGGGCTATCCAAGCACACACTCCGCCCATGCATATCTCGTACCATAGGAGAACATCCCCTCCATCACTATCCCCCATCCTACCGGAAAGCCTCTCACTCATCTATCTCCCACTAGCCATCTGATAATCACCACTACCACTCACTACAGTCTATCATATAGCCCCTCCATCCTTTCCATAGGAATCTCTGAGCCCTCTACTCTAATGTTTGGTGTCCCAGACAGTCTCCTGAATGCAGCTGGACCCATATCAAGATCATAGTCTACTCGGTCCCCATCTATAGGAATCTGCAGAATCTGAAACACATCCTCTAGTGTGATCATAGCCTCTCTTGTTGGCAACAAGAAAGAACTATGCTCGCTCATCCATCGCTCCACCATCACCATCATCAGTCCTCGATGTGCCTATACCAGCTCCAATCTCGACACATGCTCTAACCTGAGGATCTCTAACACTAGCCACTCCTCTGCATCCAGCAATCTCACTAACTACAAATCCCTAGGATGTTGCTCCTGTGATAACAAAGGCAGCAGTATATCCTGCATCATTTCATTCCTCATATCAGTCCCTTCTGCTACTTAAATGCTCTACAAATTTGATCGTTTATTGCTATCCTAGCTTCTATCTAACATCAGCGGTTCATTTTACCATATGCGCCTATTTGTTGATCAAACGCAACCTAATTTACCATATGCGCTTACATCTCGCTCATATGCGACCTATTTTGCCTATGCAATCACTACTGGACTATGCACGAGCTGAACCTCTCCATGTGTCTACCTTTCACCCATAAGCGAGCTATATCCCATAAGCGAGCATGTTTTATTTCTAAGTGAGCTGAACCTATGCATGCACCCACTTTTAGCCCATAAGTGACTTGTTTATATCTATATGCGCATTTTGCCTATACATTTGCCTAGCCAACTAAAAGTGACCTGTTCTTACCATATGCGACTAAGCCGCGCCTAAAAGTGACCCTAACTAATGTAAGCGGCCTGTTTTCCTACACCAGTGACCCAAACTGCCTATCCTAAGAACTAGTCGCTTATGGTGACGTATGTGCATTTATGACGCTTCTAGCCTATCAAAATCATGCTTTTAGCAACAATTTTGATACATACCGCTACATCTGATCCATCTAGTTGCCCTTGTGTCCTCACTCACTCAGCACAATGATCTCTACATGGAATTACCATCCTGATAGCTCTGCAACTCTCATCGCACACCAACTTGTTGTGATGCTCACAACATGCCCCATTTTACTCCTTAGCAAAATGAGGACCCCTGCTGTGGCTTTGCTTTTTCTTTTGTGTGTGGGTTTGTTTGGTGGTAAAAGGAAAAAAGAGAGTGAAAGTTGTAAACCTTGTTGAAAACAATAAAAAAAGAACACTAAGTACCAGAGCTAAATATGGGTGAATTCCTTGTCAAAAATGAGTGGGGGTTACATTTTGAACCATGTTAAAATTCCTTGTATTTTTCATGTTATGTATGTTTTTGGTAAAATGTACAATCGGGTTTGTATGTTGCATATACAAAGTCCTTTGTATATCGGGTTGCATATACAAGGTCCTTTGTATACAAGGTCGCTTGCATACAAAGTCCTTTGTATATCGAGTGGCATATACAAGGTTGTTTGCATATGCAAAGTTGTTGTGTAGGTCGCATGTGGGAGTCCTCAGGTTTTGGTATACTTTTATACTTGTATGCATTTCGTAAATACTTTATTCTTACATGCAAGTCAGGCCCGAAACAGCTCAGAGTTTAAATGTATAATTGGCTGGGTCCATCGGATGTATGTTTTGTTTGTATGTCTGGCAAAAGAAAAACATACAAAGTGGATATACAAGGCTTTATACATAGCGCGGAACTGAAAAGAGTATTAAAGTTGATGTAATTGTTGTATGTTTCACACTTTGTATATATATATGCTTCGGAGACATACATTTCGATATACATGCAAGGCAGAACTAAAGAAAGTTTAAAATTTGGTTAAGGCGATGTATCATGACCTAATGTTTATCAGATGATGCATTGCACTTTGTACATGTTGCGGAACCGAAAGTGGATAAACTATGGTTTTTAAAGGTTGGAGTCCGAAGGCACATACAAAAGAGTTTGTATATGTCTATGCTTGTATCTAAAAGTTTGATACAAGTGTTATATGCATCATGGAGATACAAGTAAAAGGTAAGGTGGACCCCACCGTTTGCATGTCGGGTTTGTATGTATAATTACAATGCATGTTTACGATATACAAGCCAATATGCAAAGTGAAGGATGCAAATAAAAGATACAAGCCGGATGTCAAGAGTTAAATTTAGCAAAGCCTTTGAATGTTTAAATGCTTGTATGTTTATGATGTACATATCCAGGATACAAAAGAAATAAAGACATCGGCCAGAAATATGCGATCAGAATGAAATTTTTGGATCGCCCCAACTGAAGTAAGTTACACCGATGATAAAGGTATACACCACGGGATATACAAAAGGTTTAAAAGTGCCAACACTACAACTAAAGACCGAACTTGTGGCGCATTAATTACTGTAATTAATGCCAATCTAACATTCTGACGAGGTATGAATTGGCGAAAGCGATGTGAATTTTTTATAATCCATTTTTGTGTTTGTTGGCAGGTTTACAGATATATACAAGGAGGAGCTTTAATGGTGATGACATCACAGGGTGGCGATGGATCACAGAGGAAGCGAAAGGAGTAAAGGCTTTCAATGAGAAGATATTTTGAGGTGGTTATGATTACGAAGGAGCAAAACAACAGAAGATATTTTGAGGTGTTAGGGTTTCTAAAGGGCATCTTTACGCTCAGTATGGAGTATGCTGCTCAGAGATATTTTGGTGGGATTTGTTTTCCACCAATTGATGCTGCACTTGAGATACAAACTATTGATTGACTAGGGTTTTGGAACCATATTGGGATAATCAAAGCTATATTTTGAGCCCCTTTACTCTGTAATATTCTACATAGGGATTTGTAGAACAGAGCTGAAAGTTGCAATTAGTCTTAGCATTTTAAGTAGAAGAACAATTTAGTTTAGAATAGAAGGAGGTCGCCTGTGTCTACAATAAGGAATGAGTGGAACATCTAGCTTCCTTACTGTATCTATAAAGCGTTGTAAGTTTTCTGAAGTTGATTAATGAAGCTAAGAGTCATTCATACATTGTAAATCATATATGACTGTGTGTTTTGAATACAAATGAATCTGGAATTTTGCGTCTATATTCAGAGTGTCTTCTGGCTCTTCTTTGTATTTGAAATAATATCTCTTAAAGTTTGCAATCTTTAATGTATGTTCGTGAAAATACTCATACATTCAAAGGTTTAGTCCGTTGATTTTATCAGGTTTACTATACTGCTTACAACATGCATAACAGAACATTTAGATCTTGTAGCATAATGAAGTTTAATTTAGATTTCTCTAACTTTTCCCAAACCATTTGAAATACTTAACCTAAACGCAGAAATTTAGAGATTGTCTGATATTTGAAGGAAACATGAACAACTGAGTTGATATTGGATAGTTTTCATAATATTTGAAAAGAAAGCTTGTGTTAATATAAATCATATAAAGCTTTCTGATACAGTAACAAATTTATGCAAAGGAATGAAGAAAATGTTGATATTTGCGATAGTTTGCATAGTTAGAGTCTAGTAAGTCATGAAAAACCTTAAATCAAGTAAGGCCCCTTGCATATTACAGCTTCACATCAACCTACTGAATTGTCCAATAGGTCAAGACCTGACCATACAGAAACTTGGGATTAAGTAATCTTCATTGATTTCTTCATATCTTTCAAGACAGTTAGGCTCATTTTGTGAATTTTAACTTTTGTTATGAATGTGTAAAAATAATCATCAACAATTTTTGGTGCTAGAAGGAGGGCCTGATTGGAGTTAGGGTTTGTTTTAAGTAGAGTTGGCTCATAACAGTAATAGAGTGACTAGGTCTAGATCCAGTTTAGAGGATATATTTGTGCAATTACTTGATGAAAGGAAAAATAAGAGTCTTTTGATTTGGAATCCTAGAATATCACATGCAAGAAGTTCATCTGGAATGCCTCTTGGATCACCTTTTAGTATCCATAACATTGTGAGTCCTGACAATTTTTCATTTAGATCTTTAAATCTTGGTCCTAGTCCTCCCAGGAATCCTATTCCACCTAGAAATCTAGGTATTCCCCAAGGTCTAGGTCAAGCACAAGTACTTGCAATGGCTTACTTTAATGTTAATTCTCCCATACAGTTCATTGATTATCATGAGATGTCCAAAAATCTTGAAAAGATATGTCCTAAATATCAATTACATCAGGATCTAGAAGATCACATTAGAATATTCAAAGAGGCATGCTTTAGGGCCAGGTTAGAATATGAGGACGTTGTGTGTAGGTTGTTTCCTTACACCTTCAATGAGCAGGCTTCTAACTAGTATGTTAACTTGCCTAACAATTACATTTCTTCTTGGGCAATTATGGAAGAAACATTTTTGTCTAGATTTAAAGGACCAATAGATCCTTCCACCTTATATCAAAAATTAGCTACAATTAAGAGAGGTGAAGGAGAACTGATTGATAATTTTAATGATAGATTTCAAAAGGCTTATTCTAGGTTAGTAGCTCCTTACACAATAAATGTAGATACATTGTCAGCCATGTATTATGTTGCCTTAGATCCATTAACTGCTATGTTTGTCAAAAGAAAGGCTGACATAGATACAATATCCAAAGCTTATAAGGAGGCAGCCTCAGTAAATTAGGAGATGAGACAAACAACTTATAATCCATTTCCTAATGGAGGAAATCTTGGGATACAAAATCAAACACAACCTTGGAATGGGGCCCCTACACATAATACTCCATTATTGAATCGAGTTCCTACATACACACCTTTGTATAATCCTACCCCAATCCAGGCCATAGCCCCTTATACTGGTAACACTGCCAATAATAATCAGAGTAATGGTCAATCTTTCTTCCAACCTCCTTGGGATACATTTGTGGCAAAGGCACAAGAGGAAAGAGAAGAATTCAAAGAAATTACTGCACACTTGAGAAGATTGACTACTGAAATGACACAACTGAGAAATGAGAATTTCTATGGTAGAAACAACCAAGGATACAATCAAAACCATAACCAAAGCTATAGTCAGAACTACAACCCAAACCATATCCAGAATCATAATCAGCATTATAAATAGGGTCAAAGTCATAATCAAAACCAAAATTACAATCAGAATCAAAGTCATAATCCAGGATAACTGATGCAAAGTAAAGGACCTGTGGTAGATAACAGGGCCTGGGGTAATAACAACAGAAATCAAAATTAGCCAAGGCCACCTAAGACATGGAACATAGGGCCAAATAATGGCACTCTATCTTCTCCATTTGAGAATTTAGATAATCAGGATACAAAACAAACAACTGGAATTCAAATGGCTAATACAACATTGAAGAATTGGTGTAGATTTCATAATACCAATGCCCATGCTGAACTAGATTGTCCTTAGTTCCATTTAGCAGCGAGTATTTTCAATGTAGATCTACAGGCTCCCACTTCTGAGTTTCTCATTCCCAAAGGTAATGAGGTAGTGCCCTCAGGATATGAGACTGCTTTAGTCTTAGAAACTTTTACCTTTGCAACTAGAGAAGAAGAGGATCAATTGTTAGAGGATGAACCTTATTTTTATGAGAACCTATATCTTGAATCAGCCTTTGTACTAAATGCATTTTAGTTTCCCTTTGAAACTAAAAATGAGGTGTTATATGAAATAACAGAGGTACAAGCTTTTCAGCAGTCAAACAAAAATCACACCTACAATTTAAGAAATAACACTAGGCCAGGAGGTCCCTTTACTACTTCCACTCCTCCTAACAATTTCAATACTCCCCCAGATCAGAATGCTAGTAATAATCCTACTATACTGAAGGCTAATCATCATGCAAATAACAAAATAGTAGCACAAAAGGTCCAAACAAGTAAAACAAAGATAGAAGAAACAATGAGGTTGATGAGTTATTTATCTGAAGAGATAAAGAAAATTAAGGCCAGTATACCTTTGTGTAAATTATTGAAAAGTCTAGGGGTCAGAAATGCTTTCATAAAATCTTTGGATACATCTGTGACAGGTGAAGTTCCTGCTGATGTGAGTATTCCTAGTCGAGATTCACAACCCAAAGAAAAGAGTAAGAAAATTGAGCAGCCTTCCAACACTAATGTGGTGATGTATGCAGATAAGAAGGATGCTCCTCCTTTCTTGTTAACCATTAGAATGTGTGGAAAGAACATACATAATTGCATGGTAGATTCTGGTGCATCAGCTAATGTAATGCCTTTAGGAATATGCAAAACTTTAGGGCTGACTCCTACCAAATCTGCCAAGGTTGTTACATAGTTAGATAAAACTGAGGTTAATGTGATAGGAGAACTAATGCATATTCAAATGTAATTAGCCTCAGATCCTAGGGTAAGTCAGTTTATTGACATTCAGATAGTGGATATACCTGTGAATTATGGGATGTTGTTGAGTAGAGACTGGTCTAAAACATTGAACGAATATATGGCCACTGATTTTTCACATGTGGTTACCTTGGAGAGGTGTTCCAAATCAGATCAGGATAGAAGCTGAACCTAGAATGAAACACATGATTACAGAATACAATAGGACTAATGAGATATTGTATGCTTCTATTGCACCTGGTGTTTATAGAAACACTGACAAGGGAGTACAAATTGAAGAAATCTTGATGTTAAATTTTAGAGAAAAACATGTCAGTAAGGAAACAGTATTATTCATTGAGTCTAATGGAAATTCTTTTGATGAAGAAAGCAATGCAATAAACAACTTCGGTTAGGTCATTAGACAAGAAATGGAAAAGTGCATGGAACAAAATATTCCAGTTCAATGCAAATTGTATAAAAACATGTGTAGAGTTCATGATAAACCTCATTCTGAAGAAAATTGTGGAATATGTAGAGATATCATAGTGTATCGATACATAAAATGCACAAAGGGAGTAGGACTGCAAGATGGAAAGGTTAACCCAAATCAACCAGAGAAATACTTTCAGAATAACATAGATGTGTTGATCCTAGATTTAAAAGAAGAAACAAAGGACAAGAGTAGTTGTCATTATGACTTACAAACTGAAAGTATAAATATGCAAGTACGTCAAAATGAATTTCCCATGAATGAACAAGATAGCACCTCACATGTGATAGAAAAAGCAAAACATGCCAAAGTAAAGGGTCAAAAGAATAAAGATGGCATGTGGACACTGAAATGTGATGGATCTAAATCTAAACAGGGTGAAGGTACAGGTGTGGAGCTTATAGATCCTCATGGTAAGTCATATTTGGTAGCATATAGGTTACAATTTTCTTGTACTAAAAATATTGCAGAATATGAAGCTTTGATTTATGGACTTGTTTTGGCTATCAAGAAGAGGGTAAAAATGATCAGGGTATTTTCAGATTCTGAGTTAGTGGTCAGGCAGGTAAGGAAATTGTATGCATGCAACTACAAAAAGATGGTTTGTTAAAGGCATAGGGTGTGGGATTTGATAGATTCATTTGATGCTTTCAACATAGAACATATCCCTAGAGAATTGAACCATAGACCAGATGCATTAGCAGTTATTGCTAGCACTTTAGAACCATTAACATTGTTGGGTTTAAAATGATTTGTTGTTGAATTAGTAAATGTTCCTAGTATACTAGATAATGTTACTCATTTCTAGGTATTTGAAGGGGATCAGCAAATTGTAGATTTTCTAACTTGTAATGAGGTCTTTGAAGCTCAAATTATTGATGAACAGGAAAGGCTTGATGTGTCTTGGGATGAAGAAGACATAATCAACCTGAAAAGTAATTTCTTACCTAAGGGGGTAATTAAGTTAGAACATATTTTTGACTTTGATGGGGTAGTAAGACAGAAAGATTTACCCAAAATTGAGGGAGGTAAGTGTGACCCATTTAACCTGGGAACAGAGCAGAGTCCACAAAATGTACTCATTGGAAAGGCTTGCTCCGAAGAATTAAGAAAAGAAATTGTGGATGTTATGAAAGAGTACAAACATGTCATGGCATGGACATATGAAGATTTAAAGACATATGATGCAGACATCATAACTCATGTGATACCTTTGAGACTAGATGTTAAACCATTTAGGCAGAAACAAAGGCCTGTGAATGCCATTTTAGAGCCTTTAAACTTTGTAGAAGTGAAAAAATTGCTGTCTACCAGAATAATTTTCCCAGTTAGACATTCAACCTAGGTAGCTAATTTAGTACCTGTGAGAGAGTAAAATGGAGACATTAGGTTATGTGTAGATTTTAGAAATTTGAATAAGGCATCTGAAAAAGATAATTATCCTTTGCCTCCAATAGATGAAGTGTTGCAAGTAGTGAATGGGGCTAAAATTATGTCTTTCTTGGATGGATTCTTAGGATATAACTAGGTCTTAATAGATAAAGAAGATAGATTAAAGACCACTTTTACTTACAAATGAGGAAATTATGCATACGGAAGAATACCTTTTGGTCTAATCAATGCAGGTGCCACTTTTTAGTGAGCCATGGACATTGCATTTCATGGATTGTCAGGTAAGTGCATTGTTATTTAGATGGACGATTTAACTATTTACTCTAAAGATGCATCCACTCATGCTGAAGATCTGAGAAGAGTACTTAAAAGATGTGAAAGGTATGGGATTTCCCTTCACCCAAAGAAATGTTCATTTGGCGTAACTGAAAGAAAATTATTAGAACATGTCATTTCTAAAAATGGGATATCTATTGATCTTGATAGAATAGAAGGAATAAAGAAATTGCAATTACAAAATAGTAAGAAAGAACTAAAGTCATTTTTTGGTAAGATTAATTTTGTCAGGAAGTTTATTACAGGGTTTGCAGAAATTGTGCAACCATTGAACGCCATGATAAAGAAGGATGCAAAGATAGAATGGACACCAATAGCTAAAGATGCATTTGAAGATATTAAGGAGGCCATTTCTAATGCTCCTGTGTTGACAAGTCCAAATTATACAAAGCCATTTTATATTTATTCTTTTGCATCTTCACATTCAGTTGCAGCTACTTTGACACAAAAGGGAGAAGACAACGAAGAAAAGCCCATAGCCTTCATGAGTGCACCTCTGAAGGATGCACAGCTGAAATATCTTGATACAGAAAGACAGGCGTTTGCATTAGTAAGAGCATTGAAAAAGTTTAGAAATTATATCTTACGCAGTTAGGTTAAAGCCATAGTGCCAGATGCAGCCGTAAAGATGCTGCTGATATAGAATGAGCCTGGAGAAAAAAGAGCTAAATGGATTACAACATTGCAAGAGTTTGATATGGAAATTATCCCAATGAAGTTGGTCAGAGGACAAGCATTAGTGTAGACCATAGCAAACACAGATCCAAATTTGGTGAAACAACAGTATGTGTTGAATACTAATAATGCATCAGGGTGGTATGATGATTTGAACACTTTTCTAATATCAGGCAAATATCCAAATAAGATGAAATCTTCTCAGAGGAGAGCTTTATAGACTAAAGCACAGAAGTACATGGTACAAGGTCTTCTATTCAAGAAGAACCATGATGGAATATATTTAAGATGTTTAAACAGAGTTGAAGCAGATAAGGTGTTGTTAGAATTACATGACAAATATGGAACTGCTCATGGTTCTCATTTAGCTACAATGCATAAGATATTGAGAGCAGGGTACTACTAGCCTACAATGTTTAAAGATATAGAGAGTCACATTAAAAGTTGTCACACCTGTCAAACTATAGCAGGCAAGGGAAGGAATTAGGCTAATCCATTATAGCCAGTGATTGAGTATAGACCATTTGCACAATGGGGCTTAGATTTCATTGGGGTCATAAATCCTCCATCATCTGCAGGACATAAGTTTATATTGACAGTAACTGACTACTGTACAAGGTGGACTGAAGCCACATGTTGCAAGTTCGCTACTACTGAGGTAGTTATCAAGTTCCTTAAAGAAAACATCATAACCAGGTTTGGAACTCCATATTCGTTGGTATGTGATAATGGAACTACCTTTTCTTCTCTAAAATTTTCTAAATGGGCATTTGATTATGGGATAATTTTAAGGTTTTCTTCAAATTATTATCCTCAGGGGAATGGGTTAGCTGAGTCTAGAAACAAAATTTTATTGGATATAATCAAGAAGCTAATTGAAAAGAATCCTAGAGAGTGGAACACATTGTTGAAATATGCGTTGTGGGTAGATAGGACTAAGGTTAAGTCAACCTTAGGCAATGCACCTTATCACTTAGTTTATGGGACTGATCCCATACTTCCAGTGAATTTAAGAATACTAGTTTGGAAGTTTGCTAATGAATATCTAGGCTTTGATGATCATAGAGAGGCCAGAATAATACAAATGTTACAATTAGATGAGAAAAGAGATCAAGCCATTGAGAAATTCGCCAAACATCAAGTAGTAGTCAAGAGATGGTTTGATAAAAGAGCAAGAGTCAAAACATTTAGAATATCAGACTTAGTGCTGTGCTGGGCTAAAGCACATGAAAAGAAAGGGAATCATGGAAAATTTGACAAATTATGGTTAGGTCGATTACAGGTCGCAGAAATAATTGGAGACAATACTTTCAGGCTCAAGACCTTGACTGGGGAAGATGTGCCATTACCATTTAATGGCCAACACTTGAAACATTACTTTCAGGCTTGAGGTGAAGGCAATTAGTTTCTGTGTATCATAATGTAAATAATGTACAGTTTTGGGTTGTTTTTTCTTTTTGTTTTGTTTTGTTTGTTGCTTTGTTCTGTTGGTCATTTGTACAGTCCGTTTGTTTTGTTTGCTTTGTTGTTTTCTTGTGTGCTGGGGTCTTTATTCTAATTTAGAGTCTGCAGGAGCAGACTAACAACCATTGAAAATAATAGGAAATTCAAAACATTTAAATTAATTATTTGGAATTTATGCATAACTTGTTGTGACTGTCATGAATGTAGAAAGTTGTTTGACTTGTGAAATTTTGTATTCAATAACTGTGGGTTGAGTATTCAAGGGAAGTTTCTCACAATGACACACCTAAAATCCTTGGGTTTGTTGAACATACCAGTGTAGATATTAGGTGAAAAATTAGAGGTCACCCTTGCTACCATTACAATTCTCAGCTTAATTTCAGCAAGTGATCATTCCTTGCATCATGAAGTTACAACTATAATATCTTATGAAATCTCTATCAAATATATATATATATATATATATATAATGAATTTTACTAAAAATCTAGATTAAGCCATCTAAGTAACTCTACCAGGGCTATAGATTCTTGCTAGCAGTGGGGCTCTACTTAGGAGAATTGTAACGATAACCTTGTCGGGGCTATAGATGCCTACTGGTAGCAAGGCTCTATCCGGTTGGCTATGAGGGAATGACATCAACTATGTAGGATAATATCAGTCACTGGTTTGTTCAACTAATTTTTAAGATGAGGATTATTAATCACGTGCACCCACTTAAACTGAAAGGAAGATTTGTGCACCTTATTGAATACATTAAGTCTCAAGTTAGATAATGATTTGCAGAAAAGATAGTTGGAAGTTATGAATTTATTTCATCCAGTTTTCTTTAATGGTTTTAATTTGATTGTTTTGTTTGGTTGCTAATTGTTGTGATGCTCACAACACGCCCCATTTTACTCCTTAGCAAAATGAGGAACCCTGCTGTGGCTTTGCTTTTGCTTTTGTGTGTGGGTCTGTTTGGTGGTAAAAGGGAAAAAGAGAGTGAAAGTTGCAAACCTTGTTGAAAACAATAAAAAAATAACATTAAGTACCAGAGCTAAATATGGATGAATTCCTTGTCAAAAGTGAGTGGGGGTTGCTTTTTAAACCATGTTAAAACTCCCTGTATTTTGCAAATTATGTATGTTTTTGGTAAAATGTACAATTGGGTTTGTATGTTGCATATACAAAGTCCTTTGTATATCGGGTTGCATATACAAGGTCCTTTGTATACAAGGTCACTTGCATACAAATTCCTTTGTATATCAAGTGGTATATACAAGGTTGTTTGCATATGCAAAGTCGTTGTGTAGGTCACATGTGGGAGTCATTGGGTTTTGGTATACTTTTATACTTGTATGCATTTCGTAAATACTTTATTCTCACATACAAGTCAGGCCCGAAATAGTTCAGAGTTTAAATGTATAATTGGCTGGGTCCATCAGATGTATGTTTTGTTTGTATTTTTGGCAAAAGGAAAACATACAAAGTGGATATACAAGGCTTTATACATAGCGCAGAACCGAAAAGAGTATTAAAGTTGATGTAATTGTTGTATGTTTCGCACTTTGTATATATATATATGCTTCAGAGACATACATTTCGATATACATGCAAGGTGGAACTAAAGAAAGTTTAAAATTTGGTTAAGGTGATGTATCATGACTTAATGTTTATCGGATGATGCATTGCACTTTGTACATGTTGTGGAACCAAAAGTGGATAAACTGTGGTTCTTATAGGTTGGAGTCCGAAGGCACATACAAAAGAGTTTGTATATGTCTATGCTTGTATCTAAAAGTTTGATACAAGTGTTATATGCATTGCAGAGATACAAGTAAAAGGTAAGGTGGACCCCACCGTTTGTATGTCAGGTTTGTATGTATAATTACAATGTATGTTTATGATATACAAGCCGATATGCAAAGTGAAGGATGCAAATAAAAGATACAAGTCGGATGTCAAAAGAGAGTTCAATTTAGAAAAGTCTTTGAATGTTTAAATGCTTGTATGTTTACGATGTACATATCCAGGATACAAAAGAAATAAAGACATCGGCCAGAAATATGCGATCGGAATGAAATTTTTGGATCACCCCGACCGAAGTAAGTTACGCCGATGATAAAGGTATACACCATGGGATATACAAAAGGTTTAAAAGTGCCAACACTACAACTAAAGACTGAACTTGTAGCACATTAATTACTGTGATTAATGCCAATCTCACATTCTGACTAGGGTTTTGGAACCATATTAGGATAATCAGAGCTATATATTGAGCCCCTTTACTCTGTAATATTCTACACAGGGATTTGTAGAACAGAGCTGAAAGTTGTAATTAGTCTTAGCATTTTAAGTAGAAGAATAGTTTAGTGTAGAATAGAAGGAGGTCATCTGTGTCTGCAATAAGGAATGCGTGGAACATCTAGCTTCCTTACTGTATCTGTAAAGCGTTGTAAGTTTTCTATAGTTGATTAATGAAGCTAAGAGTCATTCATACATTGTAAATCATATATGACTGTGTGTTTTGAATACAAATGAATCTGGAATTCTGCGTCTATATTCAGAGTGTCTTCTAACTCTTCTTTGTATTTGAAATAATATCTCTTAAAGATTGCAATCTTTAATGTATGTTCGTGAAAATACTCAGGGCATTTATATTTAAAGGTTTAGTTTGTTGATTTTATCAGGTTTACTGTACTACTTACAACGTGCATAATAGAACATTTAGATCCTATAGCAGAATGAAGTTTAATTAGATTTCTCTAACTTTTCCCAAACCATTTGAAATACTTAGCTTAAACGCAGAAATTCAAAGGAGATTGTCTGATATTTGAAGGAAACATGAACAACTAAGTTGATATTGGATAGTTTTCATAATATTTGAAAAGAAAGCTTGTGTTAATATAAATCATATAAAGCTTTCTGATACAATAACAAATTTATGCAAAGGAATGAAGAAAATGTTGATATTTGTGATAGTTTGCATAATTAGAGTCCAGTAAGTCATAAAAAACCTTAAATCAAGTAAGGCCCCTTACATATTACAGCTTCACATCAACCTACTGAATTGTCCAATAGGTCAAGACCTGACCATACAGAAACTCGGGATTAAGTAATCTTCATTGATTTCTTCATATATTTCAAGACAGTTAGGTTCATTTTGTGAATTTTAACTTTTGTTATGAATATGTAAAAACAATCATCAACACAACTCTAAGGAGCCCTTGATCTCTATAGCTTTCTAAACTCAATTGAGCACAAATGAGCCTATTTGCCTTTGTGGAAACTACTTATAGCCCTATCCAAACCCTAATTCTTCTATGCCAAAGCCTTTTTCCTTCTGCATCATCCCCTTTGTCCCCTCCCAACCTCCATTTTCCTCGTGTCCACCTTGCGTCTTAGCTTGTCTTCTATCACGAGCCAACCTAGCCCTTCCTAATTAGCCTGGCTTACCCTCTCATTCTATACTACATCTATCTAGCATTCGTATAGCGTCTACATTATCATCCTAAGCATATTGAGCACTTGAGTATCCATAGCATCCATTGAGCTTATCATCATTATCATCCATCCATCATGGCAGCTTTTATCTTCATAATTGTTCATTGTTGAAGAAGCAATCCACATCATAACCAAGGAATCACACAATCTAGGTGATATTGTGCTTGAATTGCATGCTTTTGGTTTCATTTGGATTAGATTCTTTAATGATGGTAGGGTTAGGTTTTCATGGCTATGCTTGATCTTATTAACCTAATTTTTAACCTATCACAGTTCTATGTACTCAATGTCAAATTCACTCAAGATCATTACCCACTTTGTTGTTCTTCTAGTGAGAGTGGCTTTGTTTAGCAGATATTTTAACGGATCAATTTTTGCAGTGAGCTTGGTTTTGTGACTAAGCATATAGTGCCTTAACTTCTATGATAAGAAGACTACTGCCAAACATGCTCACTCAATTTGTGAATAATTAAGCTCATATGATATCAACGTGTGACTGATGTAATAGATGGCTCTCTCTTTTCTTTGCTCGTCATGTTGTGCCAGTAAAGCTCCAATTACTATTTCTATTATTGATATGTAGAGGAGAAGAGGTTGTCCTGGTCTTGGTGGCATGAGAACTGGTGGATTGGAAAGATATTTCTTCAATTGTTCGAAGGCCAACTGACAATTATTATTCTAAGCAGATGTTGGAATGGCTGGCATTTATCAGTGAGCTGCGCTATGAATTGATGAATGGATTGCAACTTACCTTGTAGACTTCTGAGTTATTTAAGTGTTGAAGGAGGAGGCATCTCCATTATTGCTTTGACTTTGTTCGGATCTACCTCTATCCCTCTTTGTGACACTATGTATCCTAGGAGTTTCCTAGAGGTTACCCCAAAAACACACTTTTTAGGATTGAGTCATACATTATACTTTTCCAGTCAATCGAAGATTTATGCTAGCACATCCAAATGTTCCGCTCTTGTTTTTGATTTTGCCAAAAAGGTCATCTACATAGTCTTCCATTATCTTGTGAAAGAAATTGTGAAAGATGACTATCATTGCTCTTTGATATGTTGCTCCTGCATTCTTTAATCCAAAAGGCATCACAACCCAGCAATAAGTTCCTCATGGTGCTATGAATGATGTATTATGTTGGTCTTCCTCAGCTATCTTGATTTGGTTATATCTTGAAAACCCATCCATGAGAGATAGCATTTCGTGTCCAGCAGTGAGATCTACGATCATGTCGATGTTAGGAAGAGGGAAATCATCCTTAGGACAAGCTTTGTTGAGATCTTGAAAGTCAGTACAATAATGAATGCCCCCAATCACATTTTCACAAGTACCAGATTTGACACCCATTGGGGATAGTCTATTGGTCGAATAAATCCCACATCCAGAAGTTTCTTGAGTTTTGCTTTGACAAGTAATGCTATTTGTGGATGCATCTTTCACAATTTCTGTCTTACTGGTTTCGCATCTGGATATACTACAAGGTGATGAACCACGAGAGTAGTATCTAGCCCAGGCATATCAACGTAAGTCCATGCAATGTTGATGCTTCTTTGTTTGAAGAAATTTAGAAAGGCTTCTTGCTCTATTGATGTCGATGATTCAGCTTGATATGTGATCTGAGGCTCACTTTCTGTGCCAAGATTCATTTCCTGTGACGCTTCTGTCAAGATAGGAGATGTTTCTTGATAAAACTCAAGTACTTCAGGGAGGTCCAATCTCTCATCCTCTGGCGCCTCAGAGAGGTTTTCACCAGAAGATACATCCTTTATTTTTACTCTTTTATCATCTGAAAGAGCCACAAAGTGGTTTTCGCCAGGGGATGTCTTTTTTATTTTTATATTCATCATTTTGCGACTAAGAGATTGGGTGGTCTCATCAAAGTACACGCCAGTGTTAATTTCCATGATATATCCTGCTTTATGATCTCCCAAAGGAATGTGATTTCTTACTCCCATGAACTCAGCAAGAGCTTCATCGTTTTGTACAACATCCAGGACGAGCGATGTTGTTTGGTCCCAATTGACAAGTTGTGGATGGCATGGAGGATAATGTGAAGATGGTATACATGGAGGATTCAAAGAGTTTGGTGAAATCAGAGGAGTTAGAACGATACTCTTCATCATTGTCATTGATTATCGAGAAGGCCTTGGCGTCCTCAGCAAAAGTACACTTGTGTTCTGAAGGTGGCAATTCTAATATTCCGTACCCTATCCCTTGGTGGTAATAATGTCCATAAGCTTGGATTGGTTCAATGATCCCTGATTTATGCAAGCCAATGCCCCCTTGTCCCTTGTATCCCATTTTCTTAAATATTTGGGAGCCTTGGCCATAGATTTCTAATGGAATAACTGGGGGTTCTTGCTCTTCTTCATTCATATATAGCCACGAGGATACATCTTCTAAGACATCTTGTTCCATGAGATGTTTCCTTTCAAAGGTTGGTGTTGGTTTGCACTTGATGACTACAATAGAGACTTTGTTTCCCTTAGGAATGCCATATGTCTTAGGGGATGGTGGTAGAAGTTTGACACAAAAGAAGGCACCATGTAAGTCATATTCACCACATCCTTTGTCACTTGCCTTGATCTTGATCTCAAGATGAGGGGTGGATTGGGATGTTGATGGCAAATTGGCAGGATCAATGTAGGTGGAAGATGATCAAGTTGTTTGTTGAGACTTGGAAGGGGTCACAATAGGATGATTATAAGGATAGAAAGTATGATCATGTCCTTCTAAGAAGCTGCAGTATTGGAAAGGACGGGGGTTGGCATAGATGGTAACTTCAATTTTGTTGTGCAGGAATTTGAGGCACTGATGGAAAGTGGAGGGAATGGCTTGCATAGCATGAATCCATGGCTGACCAAGAAGAATGTTGTAAGGAAGATCAAGGTCAAGGACTTGGCACTTTGTCTCTAAAATCTTAGCTCCCACTTGAATAGGGAGTTTGATAGTCCCTACAAATAATCTCTTTGTGTCATCATAACCTTTTATGATACATTCGTTTGCATTTATGATCACATCAAAATATCCAAAGTGTTTTAATAATTTTAGAGTACAGAGATTTAGGCCAGAGCCACCATCTATTAAAACCCTCTTTACAATGTGTTTATGGACTAGGACTTCGATGTGCAATGCTTCATTAAGAGATGTGTCTGAAGAAAGATCTTTTTTTTGAAAAGGTGAGGCGATGGGGTGTTGCAAGGTGAGCTACCATAGCTTGAAATTGTTCTACATTTAGATCAGTAGGGACTTGTGTTTCTGTCAAGGCCATATCCAGAATTTCCTTGTGAAGTGGCAATGTGTGAAGGAGTTCAAGAATTGTTATTTGGGCCGGTGTCTTTCCTAGATGATCTAGGAGGCTGTATTTATATGTGAGTGGATTGGAAGGTGTAGATGATGAAGGTTGATCAACTGCAGTTGGTTGGTTAGTCGTACCACAAATGGTTACGTGACCACGATGGGTTGTGATAGCACAATTGGGAGTTTGACATTGGACTTGGATTGTAATAGTGTTGACATGGCTAAAGGATTCTTCTATTCGGTCAACAACAGAATCAAAACATTTTGGCGGAGGAACAACATGATATGTTTGATTGGTAGATGAAGACACTTTTCCTTTGTTATGGTCAGGGAGGGGGTCCTTATATGCTCCCAATTTTGTATTCGGAGAGGGATTTGAAGAGTCTTGGAGGTCGACTTTGCCTGCTTCTATGAGATCTTGTATGCGGTGTTTTAATCTCATGCAATCTAATGTTGGATGTCCCTTAACACGATGATATTCACAATATTGATTCTCATCATACCATACGGGTTTAAATTTACTTTCATCAATAGGTCTTATGGGTGGTAGTTGCAATAAGCCCCCTTTCACACACCTATCCAAAATGTCCACAATGGGTTCCCCCAAAGGGGTAAATCTTCTTCTAGGGTGATTTTCTTGTCTTGGAGGTCCCCTAGGTGTGTTCACATTATTGATTGAGATATTCAGTGGGGGATTATTTTGGACAACTTTTGTATCTGTTACTCCATCATTGAGGGAATTTTTATTTTTGTTCCAAAAGAATGGCTTGTCACTTGTTTGAGCGTTACTGTTGTTGTTTGAGGTGTTGTTGTTGTTGTTGTTATGGTTGTTCTTGTTGTTGTCATACAGTTTTATTGATCCTTTAGCAACAAGGGCCTTTTCAATGGTTATTCCCTTTTCTATAACTTCTTCAAAGTTTGAGGCACAAAACACTTGCAAGTGAAATGCTAATTCAGGATTCAGATTAGTGATGAACATGGTCACGAATTGTTTCTCAAGTATTTTCCATGGTAACTTGCTTGCCAATGCTCTCCACCTTTGTAAGAAGGTCGCAAATAGTTCCCCATTCTTTTGTTTAGTATTAGAAAGGTTTGTCATAGAGATTTCATGCTCACAATTGTAGGAGAAATGAGTTATGAATTTGTCCAGAAGTTCCTCAAATGATTTAATACCACAGGGAAGATGTGTAAACCATTCAGAGGCTTGTCCACTAAGGCTTTTGGGAAAAAGTCTCATTAAATAAGTGTCCTCTTGAGAAACTTCAAGGCAAGCGAAGTAGAATTCCCGCAAGTGATCCCGAGGGTCTCCCTTTCCCTTATATTTGTAAAATTTTGGCATTTCAAAATGTTTAGGGAATTGTGGCATATATAGATTCTTGTCAAAAGGATAATGACATATTTCCTCAAGAGAATAATTCTTCTTTTTGGGTTCCTTTTCCATCTCTATTATTTGTTGGACCATTACAATTGTCAAAGGTTGTTGTGGTGTAGAATTGTTTTGACACATTCGTTGGAGATATGGTGGTAATTGTGTGTCTTGGCCTTGTCGTGTGTTCGCATCTTGTCATGTGTTGGCATCTTGTCATTGTAAATTTGGGTTTTGATTGTCTTGGGACATGGAAATGGTTGCGGCATTGGAAGTGTTGACACTTTGTTGTGAAAGTAGCTGTGATATGATGGCTATGGAGTTAGGATCATTGGATGGGAGGCTTATGGAAGCATTTGCATTTGGGGTGTTGCCAGGAATAGTGAGTGTGATTTGTTGTGTGGTGGCATTAGTGTTTGTAGGAGTGGCCCCAAGTCGAATAAGGTGATCCATAAACCTATTGGGGTCCGACTTGAGGACTCTATGTAACACATCCATGGCCCCATTATCTTATAAGAAATCCTCAACCTCTTGGTCAGGTACATTTGTTCCATGGGGTGATGGTGGAGGTTGAATTGAATGGTCATAGGGCACATTATTCTCATCAGTTGGTTGCATTCCAATTTTAATAGCGACGTTGTTTTGGTCGGTTTGAGGCATTCTAGTATCGAAGGATCCCATTTCTTGAAGTCTCTTAGCTTGTAACCTTGTTAAGGGCATGCAATGATGTTGGAGTGAGTTTTATTATGAGATGGGTTTGATGTTCTTGGGAAGAAAGACCTTAGAGAGAAATTTGTAATTAGTTGGACCCAAAGGGGAGAAAGAGCGAAATGGATGAAATTTTTCAAGGCTAAAGGGTGATATTGGTGATGGAGTTGGCTAAAGATATGGTGTTTGAACTTTGGAAGGATGGCTTAGGACTAAAAAAGATGAGTTTGGATAAAATCTAGATCTTTAGGTTTTGTTTCAAGGATGGTTCCTTATACTCAAGGTAGACTAATGACCTCAAAGAAAAAGGATGATAAGATTTTTTACTTGAAGGTAGACTAATGACCTTCAACATAAAATAAGGATGATGATAGATGAAATTTATATGGATGCCAAAGGTAGCTAATCTTTAAGTATCTTACAAACAAGGATAAAATGAGATCTAGATTGAATCTTTTGCACACAAGCTTAGTCCAAAGGTTGATGAATTGGTGGGATAAAATGTGAATGGCTTAATAGGCAATTTGGGTGAGATGTAAGTGGAAAATGATTTTGGGATGAAATGCTTAAAAGATGGAGAGTCCAACAAATCAAAATATTTTCTCTAAGGTCAAGATGAGATGAATGGATGAATGTTTAAGATATGAATGGATAAATGAAATGAAAAGGATTAATGAGACAAGGCTAAAATGTTTTTTGGGATTTCTAAGTGTTTGGATTTTTTTTTTTAAAATTTTGAAAGCTTTTGGATTTTTTTGGATTTTTCTAAGGTTTTGGATTTTTTTGGATTTTTCTAAGGTTTTGGATTTTTTTTTGGATTTTTGAAAGCTTTTGGATTTTTTTTTAATTTTTCTAAGGTTTTGGAAATGAGGATGTCTCTTGGCAAACAAATACAAAGAACACAATTCACACAATGGGAAAGTTTGTTTTGATACAATGTCTTTGTTGTTTTGCAAATTTTGGAAAAAAACAAGCACAACCTAAGGTGAAGGCAAGGACAATATTTGTTGAATCCCCTAGCTGCGCTTATTCAAAGCAGGTAGCTCTAGGATCTTGGTAGCACTGGCTCCCCCTTACAGTCCACTTACTTCTCATGCATACCAAGATCTGGGTTTCCCAAGGCTCGTACCCCCACCAAACCTTAGGATTGTCCCTACTACCTTGGCTAAGAACCGCATGAATCAGGGCCGCTTCAAAGGTTTCCCTTCTGCATCAACAAATAGAAGGATTTGGGCTACTAAAACAATGGTTCATAGTGGGGGAACATCCGGGGGATTGGCACCTCACAAGCATCCAGCAAGCCACTTAAGGCTCTAACTAACCTACTAGGATTTTAATAGACACAAAGGTACGCCTCCTTTCGAGCTAGCACTGTATGGTGAGCGCTAATACCAGTTAGACTTGGCTTTCGCCTTATCCTCAATTTACATATAGCGGACCGGATGAAAGTACCACTTGGGGTCACCAATGAGTTCTTCGTATGGATGTGTCTCAAGGGCAAGCCCACGTCCTAAAAAAGAAGAGAATAGAACCATTTCTCTTACACCCAAGATCCCTTTGAAGGTGAGGGGAGAGGATACTTTGATTCTAACCCTTGGGTAACACAAAGTGTGCAAGTGCACCAAACACGACAAATAAATACTAATGTTCTTTTTTAGTCCAAATCCAAATGTTCCTAAGATCAAGCAATGGTTCCTTTTAAGCCCAAATGAAATGTTTGCCTAACTAAACACACAAAGGTTTATTTTTAAAGCCCAAAATAAAGTGTGCCTAATTTAACAAAAACCTTGCAACAAATCATTAGTAGTTTTCATATTTAAGTCTTTGACATGCGTTCTTTTATGTTACAGAGTTCGGCCAATAACCTGCACAATCAAAAAATTAGTAGAGAAAATAGTGCCAAAACAAAACAGAAAAGCGCCAAAAAATAATAAAATCGCACCACAGAATCAGTAAATCGCAACACACAGAAATGTTTACCTGTCAGCAGAATATCGCGCTACAGAAAAGAGGAATCGCGCCAACACTAAATATCATGCTACAGAAATGAAATATAGTGCCATGTAGAAATAGAAAATGGTGCCAAAAAAATAGACTATTGCGCAACAGAAATTAAAAATAGCGCCAGTCTGGGTTTTTTACCTAATTTACCTATTCGCAGAGGCTGAACAATCGCCTGGATCTGGGTGTAGATTGCGCCAAATCGACAGAAAAAAGATTTATCCTCTAAAAAAAGATTAGATGAAAAGCCAAACCCTTCTATTTGCTTTAAGATGGCCTTCTATATGATCCAAAACCCTAATAAACCAGAAATCTACAAACCCTAGTTCATGAATGCAAATCTAGCTAACATGCAATCTAAATATCAAACCCTAGTATAAACCTACTGAAAAATATTAAACCTTTAATCAAAAACCTGCAAAACAAAGCTTGTTAGAACCTGCAAGTATAAAACTGAGTCAAAAACTAAAAATGCAAGATCCTCCAACCATAGAAAATCCATCAAACTGAACACAGAAAAATCGTTCCAAAATAGGAAATTGTGCCGAAATTTGACAGAATAGCGCCACAGTCGAGGGAAATCACGCTGAACAGAGAAGAAATCACACTGAAATAGTTGAATATCGTGCCAAAACCTATAATAGAACCTGCAGTATAGTTTTTTGGTGAAAATCTTCAAAAATACAATGAAGAATTAGTAAAATCAGGACTTAGGGGTCCCACCAGGCATGCCAAATGAAGTCATGAAAATCAACATGAAGTGAAAGATAACAAAATGCAAATAACACATTGCAATATACCTTCAAGATGATCCACAATCCATGGTTAAGGTTGAGAATGTTGCGCCCAAGAACATTCTAGCTATACCCACAAGATTGAAATGTGAAATGCTCTCATGCAAATGCAAAGAACTAAACCCTAGCTCAAAGATACAAGAATGATTTTGACCAAGTGATGATATGCTCAAGATTGGATGCAAATGGCTTAGAAGAGGGTTGTATTTATAGAAAAGCTTGGTTGAAATGGAGGGATGAGATTTGATTTTGACTTTTGGCTTATGGAGGGCTGAGATTAATCATACATGGATCAAGTTTAGTTTTGTGACAAGTGTGTGATGGACAAGAGAGATGAATTTTAAATTAGAATAAAAGGCTAAGAGGTGCATGTGACTATGTAGTCATGTGACAAATGGAGGGAGGAGAATAATTAGCTCCAATTTAAATAAAAATATTTAAATTGGCAAGTCATGTGAAGGGATTAAGTGGAGGGTAAAGGGTGTGACACATGTTACAATGGGGTGAGAGGTGAGGGATTTATTTTATTTTTTTATTTGGGTTATGGAGACGTGACAAAGGGATAATTAATTAAATAAAGTGGGTTTATTTAATTAATTGAGGATGTGATTAAGTTGGAATTGTGAATAGGGATATTAACCAAATAAATATTTAATATTTATTTAATTAATATGGGCTAACATTAGAAGGGGATAAATATTGAATTAAATTAATTCAATATAGGTGACCAAGGGATTTTAATTAATTAATTGTGGATAAATTATGATTTAATTAATTAAATAAATTTTAATTAATTAATTGGGATGATTAAATGGTTAGGACATTTTAGGGTGTCTACACAAACCAATTAAAGCAAAACACATAAGCACACAGCCACAACACCAGATTTACATGGAAAACCTAAGAAGGGAAAAACCACGGTGAGCAAGCTGCTTAGATCTACTATCCAAATCTAGCCTCACAAATAAAGATAAAATAGGATTACAATATTATTTATGGGTTACAACCCAAAGGAAGCTGCAACTCCCTGAAATACAATGTAATGACACTTTTCGAATGAGGCTAGAACCTTTGGATATTACATTCAATGGATCTTATTGAAAGAAAACCCCTCTACATCATCCACACACTTCACTTTGTCACAAAACCTCAATTTCACTGCTTAGCAAACACTGCTACCTCCAACACACCTTCACAAACATACTCACATCTAGTCACACATCTTCACACACCCTCACACATGCATACTATCTTCCACAAACAAGATCTTTCATTTATACCTTCCGTAATTTCCAAATTCCTTCTCCCAAGTCGGCTAAGATGAAACATGTAATCATGAAACGCGCAAGGCCACTACAAGTTGGCATCCAAAAGATGTAGAAAAATAATGTGGTTTAAGCAAAGTGATAACCAGGACCTATTCTTCATTATCACATTCTTCCAAGTTGGTGCTTACTTCAAAACATTTGGTGAGAATACTAAAAACACATGAAATCAGCCCAACAAACACTCATCCTTCCGTCCAAAATCTCCAGACCAAAAGTAGTACTAGAGGGATCAATTAACATTATGCAGATCATCACACAAGAAACATAAGACTTACACAAACCTTCTCAGTCAAGCCTTCTTTTGAGATATATGTTTTCTTTCTAGCACAAGCAAGCATAAATTGAGCCTAGTATCACAAACAAATACTTAACACATTGTCTTAAGTAGAACATTGAAAAACCAACTTGTGGTGCACTTCAACACATGAAACTTGAATTGAATCATCCATCTAAATATCTAAACTTATCCTCCAAACATCAAAGCCAAAAGATGAACTATGGTGAAATGTCGTAGCTTCTACTTTCTCCTCCAGACAACCCTAGTTAGCAGCAAGATGTGTCTTTGTTTTACTGACCTCGAAGAACCTCTGCAGTACATCTTAGCATCTAAATCTTGAGTATTATCATCATCCCATCTATAAATGATCATCCTTCAAGCCATACTACCTCAACTTTAAAATTAGAGAAGTGCAAAGCACTTCCCAGACGCATCATAACTGAATCAACTCTAAACAACTGTCTTCACTCTATGCGCTCTAGAATCTTCTGTGTTAATCTTTAAGCTCTAAAATTAGGAATGTACAATCTTCACACATGTCTTTGACCAACTCCGAAACCGCAAGGCCATACCTTCAAATACGAAGGAATGCAAAGCATTCTCTCAAGCTTATTCTATGCAAACTTTAGTGTCTTAGACACCTTGAATCTTTCTTTCAAAACTAAAGCAATGCATTTCCTCATGAAACAATGAATACATTATTTGCCACATCAGAGACTTCATTCTTAACTTCATATTGTATACACCTAAAAATGGCTAAGTCAATTAAATAAATATTTTAATATTTATTTTATTCTCATTCCTCTATCAATTAAATAAATATTCTAATTTATTTAAATGATTTACATCCCTCCAATAATTAAATAAAATCAATTTATTTAATTAAATTCCCTAATTCTTCTAATGTCTCACATAATTAAATAATTCTAAATTATTTAATTAATCCTAAATTCCTCTATCCCAAAGTCCTAAATTCTGTAAATCCACCTCACAATTCCACCTCATTCTTCCACATCACCTTTCCACCTATCCATGTTGCTGTTGGGAATTAAGGTGTCTAAACCTTGGTAATTCCTTGCATTTATTTATTGTAATATATTTATTTATTGCCTATTGTGTAATTAGGATGCAAATCTTGTTTTGTCATCTTGTGGGAGTTGGCACGGTGATGTGTCATCCTACATGGAAGTTGACATGTAATTTTATCCTCACATGAGGAGATAGGTGTCCCACTTAGTGGTAGATGTATTTTGCTATGTGTTGGCACTTTGAATAGTGTGTAAGTGAATCTTGACCGAAACAGTTATGACAGATTCCTATGACAAAATTGATGACGCGTAAGAGTCATAAATAGAAGATACCATGACAGGTGAAGACATGTGTCACAAGGCATCTTGGAAGAAGGCATCTTTGGGTGCCCCAAGGAGGGTTATGACACGTAAGAGAATATGCTATTTTTAGTCAGTGTATGACAGATTCTCTTACAGCTATAAGATATGACAGTTATGACGGATTCTATGACAGTCGTTAGAGTCGTAAGAGCATCTGTCATTGCCCAAGTTGGGAATAGGTGACCTCTATTGGGATGGGGTGATATGATAAGTGTCATGACCATGCTGTAGTGTTGGACAAGTGTCCCTAGGTGTCAGTTTTGGGCCATGAGGCCAAGTTGGACGCCTATCTCAAGGAAGGTCCATTTTTGCCTTGTAAACTTCTATTTAAACAGGTGCTTGGAGACGAGATGTATTATGTGATTGATAGGTACTATTATGTTACCGGATTGCCTCCAGATACAAGTGTTGAAGACTCCTATAAAGACTTGCATTGCAAGTGTGTTGTAAACCTTGTTTAGATAATACATTGTACAAGTTTTGGAGTGTGGGATTTTTCACCCGAAAGGGTTTTCCCCTTGTTATATCTTGTCTCTCTTCTTCTGTCTTACATACTTGTGTTGTTTATTACCACAATATCTCTATTGTTGGGTTAATAACACTGTAACTGTAAAGTTTAAAAATAATTTGCACTCTTCTCTCCTCATTAGGAAGCAATTTTTGCACACCTAGCTTCCTTTCAGTTGCATGTGTAATTAAATATTTTAATATTTAATTAGCTAATATTCCCTCACCCACATATCCTATTTCTCCTTCAGTTAGATTAGTTAACTCATCAGTCAAAACAGTTAATTAATTAGTCAATTAAGTTCACTGGTCAATCTATTCTGTTGACTCCCCAATCAACCTAGTTGACTGATCAATCATCTCAATTAACTCCTCAATCTATTCTGTTAACTCCCATAACTCATGAAGAAGGCTTGGACACTTGTCCCCTCCTAATTTGTAGACATTCCCTCAAGCTTTCTCAACTGTACACCTCACAGGTAATTCCTCCAGTCGTGGATCTATTGACACTTATATTTGGCCTCTCTTGAGCCTATAAAAGGAACCCTCGTTCCCTCATTTGACATCAATCTAAGCTTAAGCAATATTACTCTACATGAATTATACTAGCATGCCTTTGGCAAAGTTATCTCCACTTGCATTCACACAACCTCATTATCACAATCCTCATCCAATCATGTCTCCATCAATCCATATCCATTAGTATTGCATTGTCCACCTACAACCGTTCTACTCTTGTCATCTTCAACAACAAGGAAGTACACACTTCCGAGAGCTCCATTACCATCAAGATCAAGAAGAGATAGGTGAATAATGGAAGCATAGAGGTAAAATGATTTTTGAAGGTATAATCTTTGTTTATTTGTATTTACATCAATTTCCATTGAGTTATTGGATGATTAGTTGTATAATACTATTGTTCACATTTTCCACTAACATTTCTAGCACCCACTATGGGGCCTTGCCCCATTTTTAACTTCAATTTCAGTGTTTTGTGAAGGTTCTGTCATGACAGGTTGTTCCTGTGCATACAACTTCCAGTTCTAGGCCTTCAATCTTTCCTACACCGCATTCAATCTTTCTGCGCATCTGACTTGTTTTGCTGCACATCTAACAGGTTCTGTTGCACTTCAGATCTTTCTGTGCATGCAAAGTGCAATCTTGCACATTTAATCATTATTGCTGCACTTTTGTAAATATGTGCATATGAATTGTAGTATTGCGCATATGACCTGCAAATCTGCGCATATAATTTCTTAGAGAAAGTTGTAATATTTTTATGAGATCTTCCATACTAACTCTCATTTGCAGGTGTTAGGAGCTGGACTTAGTCATTTTAGCTGCATTAGTAAGCCACTTAGAACTAATTAGGAGAGAGTAACTTAATATGTTCATGCAAATCATCACATAGACATAACTAGGAGGAAAGTAAATCATTTTGTTGCATCACAACTTGCATCTAGTCCCAACCTAGGGGTTAAAACTGAACAATTTCTTTATGTTTTTACTATCTTGTACTACAAGCCATCACATAGCTTAATAGGGGAAAGTAACACTTGTTTATTTCTTCAATCAACAATCTACACCTAGATTTGTTAGAAGGTTAAAATAAACAATCTTTTCCAAGTTATTGCTATCTTGTTACAAATTTATGTGCTTGGTAGAGTTAACACATTTAGTTATTTTTCTTTTAACTAGGGGGATAAGGAACCAGTGTTCTCTATGTTTTTAAAATGATAATAGGACTATGCTCTCAACTTTTCTGGGTGACCAAAATGCCAAACTTATCATTTTGCATGTTTAACCTTTAGAGAGGCCTGCCCTTGGAATTCCTTCCTTCCAAGTGGGATGACCTTAAGTGATAACGGGCTAAAGCCAAGCCACCTCTGAGTCACTATAAATAAATTGTGTTTGTGACGAAAGTTGCAAGCAACAGGTGCCGTTGTGTTACACCGACAAATGTTTCCCCCAAAACCCTATGGAGCGTAACCTCTGTAGGCTGGGAAGCCTCCTTATTGAAGCAAATTGCTACACATGTAACCACCCGAATGGATGTCCATACTAAAAAGACATTATTTGTAGAATGCCAAAACCCCTATTTGGTGACACAGGAGGAGGAACCTCTAGAGCCGTCCAACGTCATACACTCATTTAATGTGGAGACAAAAAGTTCAACTCTTCAGTGAAACTGTAACTTAGTATGAGTGAGAAGTGAGTGCCGTGGAGGGGAGCCGGTGCTACCAAGTTACTATCTGTCATGCCTTTATGTAAGAGGCTAGAGTAACACCCAAGTTGGAACTTGTCAAACACTGTCCTTGCCAACCTTAGGATTGTGCTTGCTTTTGGTCACAAATTTGTAGAAACAACATGGAATCTTCTTGTTTGACGTGTTTTCTTTCAACTAATTGATACAAATCATCAGCAAAAATACTAGACTTGCTTCAAGAAACATTGTGAAAACAAGCCAAGATCGAGAAAATTGAAACAAAAAAAAGTACTACCTACAGTTCTGTGCATTTAAACCATTCTGCTACGTATATGACAAGTTCTGCTGCGCATTTAATCTTGTTGTGTATTTAAACCATTATGCTATGCATATGACAAGTTCCACCGCGCATTTAATCCTGTTGTGCAATTGACCCATTCTGCTGCGCATTTGAGACATTTTGTTGCGTATACAATACTTTTGCACATTTAATGCACAGAGCGACGCATATGAGCCACAGTATTGCGCATTCAAAAATTAGAGCACTTCGACCAGATCTGCGCATTTAACCTACATAGATGTGCATTTGACCATTTTTCTTGTACATCTAAAGCCACGCATGCAAAACAGAGAGCTATTCCATACACTCTTGAGAAAATTTTGAACTAGTTCTAGATACCCATTATCGCATATACCTTGTTTATGATCTCAGGAAAACCATACAAGTCCATTTCGCATCCTTTGTTCAAAAACATTTCCATTTTCCATATCATCCAAAGCAAAAACATCAAACAAAACAAACCAAGTTTCCTACTAATGTGTCATTAAAATCTTCTAAAAATTCAAAACAAAAATCTAGTTGGTTTCATAACAGGATATACCATCCTTCATCTCAGAACTACATAGGTGTAATCTTGATAAAAGTAGTCCATATCAATAGCAGTGATCAACTCTCCCTACTTTGACTATCTTTTACCTCAAGATAACATTTGTTTGAGAAAACAATAGATCAAAATTCAAACCTTAGGAAAAATCTTGTCAACTCAACCACATAAAAAATGTCCATTCACAAGCATTTTCATCCAACATTCACCCCCATCAAACAGTTTTTATGGTTGCAACTAGATCAAAATCCAAAGAAAAGTAAGATATGGATCCTTTGAACAAAGACATACCATCTCCATCTCATAGTGATGGAGAGGAAGAAATCCCGTATGAGGAAGTACTTGGTGCTTTACAAGACTCAAAATTTCAAAAGATGATGGACAAGGTCCTAAACATGGACCCTCAAATGTATTTCCTTATGCTAGCACAGCAAGGGACCAAACTTTCGTCAGATTTTCACATCTCCACCTTAAAAGACACCACCTCTACGAACGACATGGAAACTCCCAAGATCACACAAGAGGTTCCCAAAACAAACAAGACAAAGGATACCACAAACCCTCTAGACTTATTGACGCAACAAATCCAAGTCTTGCAACAACAGCTCTCAAAGATTCAAACTGGAGAATCCATGAAACACTACGCTCTCGAGGATATTTCACCATATCCTTTTGATAAGACCTTGATCATGATACCTTTCCTCTCAAAATTTGAGGTGCCAAAATTTGACAAATATCAAGGAAAAGGTGATTCGAGGGATCATATTAGAGAATATAGTGCAACATTTCTCGAAGTCGCACACAACGAAATGTATCTCATGCGACTATTCCCAAGGAGCTTGGGAGGACAAGCTATGGAATGGTTCTCTCGCCTACCTCCCGGCATTCAAACCTTCAATGAACTAGTGGACAAGTTTGTCACTCATTTCTCCTATAACAGTGAGAATGAAATCTCAATGTTAGATCTTTGTAACACTAAACCAAAGGGTGGAGAATCCTTTGCCTCTTTCTTACAAATATGGAGACAACTGGCTAGCAAATGTCCCTATCATATGCCAGAAAAACAAATGCTTGAAATGTTTGAACACAACCTAAACGGTGATCTAAGCTATCAAATATCAATCTAATGTCTTACTTCTTTTAGTAAGGTCATTGAGATGGGTTTACTCATTGAAAATGCTTTGATAGCAAAGCGGCAAATAAAACTTTACAAGGACACCCCTAGTACAAATCTTAACATAGATAAGCAGCGATTTTGGACCAAAAATAAGAACATTTTTAATGATGGGGTGGTTGATGCTAAAAATGTGATCCCCAAGCAACCAATTTTCAACTTATCAAACCCACAAAACAACCCCCAACCAAACAAACCACAAAACACTGAATCACAGTCTACAAACTTTCCTCCTTGAAGAAAGTTCACACCTCTAGGGGAAACACTAGAGTTCGCCCTACGGAAGCTAATATCCAACAACCTCATACGCTTCCACTGGTGCGGGAATATGAACTGAAAGTTAAACCTCCTTGGTGGAAAGACACAGATTTCTATGAATACCATGGAAGCAAAGGCCACAAGACAAACGACTGCAAAAAATGAAAGCACACCATTCAAGACTCGTTGGATCAAAAATAGATATCACTTGATGGGCATGCCTCTAATGATGAACATATAGCATTCAAAAACCCACTCCCCAACTATGAGAAGGGAGGTCCTTCAAATCAAAACAAAAGTGGGGATAACAATGCCAATTATACCAATGTGTCATATGACTATGTTGTTAACCACATTTTTGAAAGTGATTCACATATCAATGTGATCACTATAAATAAAACCCCTGATTGTAATGTAACCACTCACAGTGCAAAGGTTACTCTTAAAGGAGCTCCGTCCAAACCATCCTCTACATCCAACTAGTACAACGTTCTAGATCAACTTCACAAGACACCCACACACATTTCCATTTTGGAACTTTTGCATCTATCCCCATCCCATAAAGCCATACTCGAACAAGCTCTTTTGGAAACCACCATCCCAACCAACCTCGCTGAAGAGCAGTTTCAGACCATGGTAGGTCATCTTACCACACCTCATTTCCTATCATTCACTGAAAAGGATGACATGTTAATCACCCAACCACACAATGCGTCTCCCCACATCGAAACCTTCATCCACAAGCACAAAATAAAAAGGGTTCTAATCGATGGAGGAGCGGGTTTAAATATTTGCACCTTAAAGCTAATCCTTGCATTGGGGTTTTTGGAGAATGCTATCAATCCTAAAAAGAAAATCATCATCAAAACTTATGATAAAGAGGAAACAACTTCAAAGGTAATAGGGAGGACTCTAGGCTACCTGCTCTGCATCCTGTAGGTGTACAAGACTGTTTGACAACACTAGCCTTCCTACCAATTCAAAGTGCTAAAAGACATACTCTTTGCAGAGATGGAAAACTCTACTTCTCTGCTTGGTGTGGGACACATACCTTGTCCTCACTACTTCCAAGATACTGCCTCAATGGCACATAACTTTCTGAGCCCGTTGTCCACCCTTCTCACTCTGTTCAAGGGTTTGGACTGCTTGGTGCTCACTTTCCTTCTCTCTATTTTTGCACCCCTGCAAATCTATTTTTCCTACTTGTTTATCTAGTCGGACGCCTCACTGAGCTCGCCTAGAACAAGCATGCATTGCCTCTAACCGGTGATCCAACCACCCCACAAAAGAAAAACAAACAAAAATCATGGCTCTGCTTGATGACCTCCATACTGTACAGTGGAACTTGAGGAGTCATCAAAACAGAGTCATGGTTTGCAAAAGAAAACAAAGTTGCAGAAACAGAAAGACTAATCTACTTCAGAATGGTAAACTGAAAACAGAAAAGAAAATACACAGATGATCGAACTGCTGTACTTTATTTCTATTCAAAAATTCTGATTACATCAAAATGCTTCACACACCAAAATTCACTTCTTCAATTCTTCTTCTGCTGAACTCTCTCTACAGAAAGAATGCTACATTTTATATCTCTGCTCATGTCCGTTACAGGACAGTTCAACTACCAGACGGTTCATATTCTAACTGCCCAGCATCGCTGACATCCAACTGTCCAAACCATTTTGCATTCATGAGAACCTTTAGTCCCACATACATCCGTCGACTGACACATCAACTGCATATATGCATGAACACATGGTAAGTTTACCGTCAGCACTTTTGCTGCCGATGACCCTAGCCTGTCAACCACTAATGAACCATCGGAGTGACTTCTTCCTTCTTCACCGATAAGGTTCCTCCTGCCGATGCCAACCCCTCGCCAACTTCCATTGGGGTGACAGTTGACATCAGAGCGACATCCCTAGGCTTGCCCGATAGAGATCCTCATGCCGACGCCTGACTCCAAGGTAAGTCCCATCGGAGTAACCAACACCATCGGCAAAACTTCTCTTTGCTGGACCGACAGTTGTTCTCACGCCGACGCCCAAGCCAAAGACATCCATCGGAGAAGCAATGTATTATCGGCCACATATTATTCCCTTCTTCCGATATATCATCTTACCCCGATGACCTTTGTACCCCGTAGACTCCCATCGGCAAGAGCTACCAATGTTGACAAAATTTTCTTTCCACTCACCGATCTTAATTCTTACACCGATGCACACTTTGATCTGTTGACCATCGGTGAGACTTAGTCTATCGGCCGGCGCTCTTCAAGTCATTCCGACACTTTACCATATGCCGATGTCCTTCCTCCATTCCTCTCTGTCGGTGTGACAATACATCATCAGCGCAAGAAAAGAAACTTGTGCCGATGCCTTATATCACCGCGATACATACTCCTTCGCTGAACCATTGAACCTCAATAGCGGTTCAATCACAAGGTTCAATCAGTGAAGTTCAACCTCCATATAACCATCGGCCAGACCTGTGTTTTCGGCCTAACCGAAATATCTCCTTCCGATATGTATCTCACCCTGATCAATATTCCATTTGTTGAACCATTAAACCTCAACAGTGGGGTTCAATCTCAAGGTTCAAGCACGGGGTTTCACCAAAGAGGTTCAACTGACAGGTTCAACGGCGCGGTTCAACCGTGAGGTTCAACTATTGAACAAATACCGAACACCTTCAACTTGAACTTGCACTCGGCTCAAAAACTGATTAAAAACAAAATGCTTCTCCCGCCACTGCATTTTCAGAAAACTTGAAGAAAAGTCGAGAAACAAAACTACATGCTGCAAACTCAAAATTTAAAAATCAAAAACTATGTATGGCTGCATTGAGCCTTGGTGCTCCTGCACCATACTCCCCCTGTGCGGAAGAAGTCAAGTCACCTCCGGTGACAATGAGGCAAAATCAATGCCCCTCTTTTTGAATTCTGACTCTGCAACCCAAGTAGCTTTTGCTTCAGGCAACTGCTTCCATTTGACCAAATGCTCCATGTAGACGCCATGTCAGGTTTGCTTCTGTACTCTGGAATCCAGTATTCGTTCTACCTGTAGTTTGGGTTGTAATGGCAAAGTCACATCTATTGCTGTCTATCCCTTCTCTGAAATGGATCCATTTGTTGCTGACTGAGGACCCCTGTATTGCACCAGGTCTTAGACATTAAACACTGGTGAGATTACCAAATCTTCTGGCAATTCAATTCTGTAGGCATTGTTTCCATACTTGTTCAGGATTTTGCAAGGACCAATTCTCCTCATCTGTAGTTTGGTTGGTATTCCTTTTTGCATTCTGGCTTTGTTCAAGTGCACCATAACCAGATCACCAACCTCAAACTGAATATCCCTTCTGTGGGCATCTACTTTGTCCTTGATCTTCTGTGTGTTCTCTGTCAAGGTTTTCTTCACCTGCTCATGCACTTCTTTCATGGATTTAGCAAAATCCTCTACATGTCCACTTCTGTTCTCCATGTTTCCCATATTTCTGAGCTCACATATACCTCTGGGATGCATTCCATAGACTATTTCGAATGGACTCTTAACAGTAGTCCTATTCACACTGTCATTATAGGCAAATTCTGCCTGATGAATGACAAGATCCCAACTCTGTCCATATTCTTTGGTTATGCACCTTAACAGGTTGCCCAATGTCCTGTTTACCACCTTTGTCTGACCATCTGTTTGTGGGTGATATGCTGAACTGAATGACAAATTTGTCCCCAATCTCTGCCACAATGTTTTCCAGAAATGCCCCATGAATTTAGCATCTCTGTCAGACACAATACTTGCTAGAAGTCCATGAATTCTGATCACTTCTCTGAAAAACAAGTGTGCTATATGACTGGCATCATGAGTCACTTTGCAGGGAATGAAATGACTCATCTTGCTAAACTTGTCCACAACTACATATATGCTGTCATAACTAGTCTTAGTCTTAGGCAAACCAACTACAAAATCCATACTTACACATTCCCATGGCCTGGAAGGAATGGGTAAGGGTTGGTACAGTCCTGCATTTGATGTGGTTCCCTTGGCCTTCTGACATACGATACACTGCTCTACATACCTTCTGATGTCTCTGTGCATCCTTGGCCAATAATAGAACCTTTGGACTAGCTCCAGTGTCTTATTCAGACCAAAATGGCTACTCAGACTACCATTGTGCTTTTCCTGTATGAGATTTTCTCTCATAGATCCTCTTGGCACACATAATTGTCCACCTTTGAATAGCAATCCCTGCTATAAGGTGAAATCTACAAACTCACTGTGAAAGTGATTCTCAAAATCTTGACATACCTTGTATGCCTCAGCAAAATCTTCATCATCTTGGTAAAGATTCTTGAAATCTTCAACTCCAATGCTCTTCAATTGCACTTCCTGTACTGTGAGCAATCTTCTGCTCAAAGCATCTGCAACTCTGTTCAGCTGCCCCTTCTTATGCTTAATTGTAAAGGTATAAGATTGCAGGTACTCCATCCATTTGATATGCCTACTGCTTAACTTATCCTGTGAGTTTAGAAAACTCAGAGCTTGGTTATCTATGTAGACAACAAATTCTTTAGGCAGGAGATAATGTCTCCACTTCCTCAATGCTTGGACTAGAGCATACAACTCTAAGTCATACGAAGAGTACTTACTCTTTGCTTCATTCAGCCTCTCACTGAAAAAGGCTACAGGTCTGTTTTCCTAATTTAGCACTGCTCCTACAACTATATTACTTGCATCACATTCAATAGTAAATAGCTTATCAAAACTAGGCAACAACAAAATAGGTTGTGTTGCTACCTCTTTCTTCAACCTTTCAAAACTTCTATCTGTAGCTGGTGTCCATTTGAATTTTGCTTTCATTCCACCCTTAATTGTATCCAACATGGGTGCACATATTCCACTGAAATTTTTGATAAACTTTCTGTAAAACTGGGCTAAGCCATGAAAACTTCTCACCTCTGTGGCTGCTCTGGGAGTAGGCCAGCTCAATATGGCTTCTACTTTGAACTTGTCCATCTTCAAATCTCCCTGGGACACCACAAAACCAAGGTATACCAATTCCTGCTTCATGAATTCACACTTCTCCAGATTGATGGTTAGTTGTTCATCATGTAATTTTTGCAAAACAGTATTTACATGTTCTAGATGTTCTTCCTTTGTCTGACTAAAAATTAGAATATCATCTAGAAAAACAACAACAAATTTACCAATGTAATCCTTTAGGACTTCATTCATGAGTCTCATAAAGGTGCTGGGTGCATTTGATAGACCAAATGGCATAACAAGCCACTCATACAGTCCTTCTGTGGTCTTGAAGGCTATCTTCCACTCGTCTCCTTCCTTGATTCTTATTTGGTGGTAACCACTGTTTAGGTCTATCTTGGTGAAATACTTTGCTTTTCCAATACAGTCCATGAGATCTTCAATTCTGGGAATTGGGAATCTATACCTTATAGTTATTTTGTTTATGGCTCTGGCATCTATGCATAATCTCCATGATCCTCCTTTCTTGGGTGCCAATACTGTGGGCATAGCACAAGGACTAATACTCTTCCTGATCAATCCTTGATCTAGCAAATCCTGCACTTGCTTGGAAATCTCTTTGTGCTGATTTGGAGTCATCTTGTAAGGTGCCTTGTTTGGCAAAGATGCCCCTGGAATCAGGTCTATCTGATGGCTTATTTCTCTCTGTGGAGGCAATGTAGCTGGTGTACCATCACTAATTATGCCTTTATACTTCTCTAGTATAGGCTGCATTTCTTTGGGAATCTCTGTCTTCTTATCCTACTGTCCTTCATTTGGTTTCACTATGATGGCATAACCAATACCATCTTCCTTAAGAGTATTCAGAAACTCCTTTCCACTCACAACCAAGATATTAGGACTCTTTGTCTGAACTGCATCTTCATCTTCCAATGACTGAATTTTATAGGTGACACCATCCTTCTGAAAAGAATAGGCATTCTTCTCACCATCATGTACTGCTTTTTGGTCATACTGCCATGGTCTGCCCAATAAGAGATGGCATGCATCCATGGGTAGTATATCACATAATACCTTATCCTTATAGCCACCTATACTAAACTCTACCCAACTTTGTTCATTCACTACCACATGTTGACCCTTATTCAACCATGTGACTCTATATGGGTTTGCATGAGTAATTCTTTTCAAATTCAGTTTTCTAACTGCTTCATCAGAAATAATATTATCAGTAGATCCTGAGTCTATGATAATTTTACATACCTTATTCAAAATCTTGCACTTGATTCTGAATAGTGCTCTCCTCTGGCTTGGTTCAGACTTTACTGGTTCCTTCATCAAGGTTCTCCTTATCATCAGGTTCTCTCCATCTTCTAAGTTCAGATTGACCTCAGGTAACTGGCTGCTGGATGCATTGTCTTGGACATAGTGGTTTCTCTTATCACCTCCTTGAGAAGAGGATGTGGCCTTTTCTAGGCACCTATATGCTGGATGACCTAGATTGCCACAGTTGTAACACTTCATGTTGGTGAAATAGGATCCTCTACCTGATCCTCCTGACCTTCCTCTGTTAGATCCTCTTCCTCTGTGGTTTCCTCTACCACTTGACTCCCCACTCTGCTCTGTGAGTTTGGATTCTGCTTGGGATCTATTGTCAGCATTCCTTCCACCAAAACCTCCTCTGTGTCCTCTGTTATCTCTGCCTCTTCCTCTTCCTCTGCTATTTGAGTCTTGTTTCCTCTTGTTCTTTTCCTCCACTTTCAGTGCCAGCTGATAGCATTTTTGCACTGTGGTAGGGCACAGCAAACTAATTTCTTCTTGTATATTCCACTTCAGACCGTTAAGGTACCTTGCTACCTTTATGCTTTCATCCTCCATTACTTTGGACCTTAAGCATAGCTTTTGGAATTCTTCAGTGTATGCACTGACATCTAATTCCTTTTGTCTCAGATTTTGTCTCTTCCTGTGCAGCTGTATTTCATAATCTTCTGGCATATATGCTTCTTTAATTTTAGCTACCATTCCCTTCCAAGTAGCTATGGGCTTCTTATCTTCTTTTGCTCTTTCAGTCTGCACAAATTTCCACCAGGTTAAGGCAGCTCCCCTGAGTCTAGATTTGGCCACCTTTACTTTCTGTGCCTCACTTAGACCATCACATTCAAAGTGATTTTCAAGTCCTTCTATCCACTCCATGACCAAATCTGGGTCCATTTTCCCACTGAAAAGTGGTACTTCTTCCAATGTTTTACCACTCATTGCTTTCAAAGCTTTCAAGAATGGTTCTTCTTCCAACTTAAGATCAGGTGTGGGCTCTTCATCTTCTACAGATACACCTTTTCCCTTATCCTCAGAATATTTAACTCTCTAGCTAACTTCTTCATTCTTTTGCAACATTAAGCCTAGCTTACTCTCCATTTCTGCTAGTCTTTCTTGTAGGAGTCTATTCTCCTCTTCTTGATCTTCAACCTTCTTTGCTAACTCTGCATTAGTCACAATTTTCTTGGATGAACTAACAGACTCACTTGAACTCAGTGATGACATACAACTCTTCTATTCCTATCTAGGAATAACCCAAATCTTACTGCTCTGATACCAATTTGATAGGGAGGACTCTAGGCTGCCTACTCTGCATCCTATAGGTGTACAAGACTATTTGAAAACACTAGCCTTCCTACCAATTCAAAGTGCTAAAAGACATACTCTTTGCAGAGATGGAAAACTCTACTTCTCTGCTTGGTGTGGGACACATACCTTGTCCTCACTACTTCCAAGATACTGCCTCAATGGCACATAACTTTCTGAGCTCGTTGTCCACCCTTCTCACTCTGTTCAAGGGTCTGGACTGCTCGGTGCTCACTTTCCTTCTCTCTATTTTTCCACCCCTGCAAATCTATTTTTCCTACTTATTTATTTAGCCGGACTCCTCACTGAGCTCACCTAGAACAAGCATGCATTGCCTCTAACCGGCGATCTGACCACCCCACAAAAGAAAAACAAACAAAAATCATGGCTCTGCTTGATGACCTCCATACTGTACAGTGGAACTTGAGGAGTCATCAAAACAGAGTCATGGTTTGCAAAAGAAAACAAAGTTACAAAAACAGAAAGACTAATCTACTTCAGAATGGTAAACTGAAAATAGAAAAGAAAATACACAGATGATCGAACTGCTGTACTTTATTTCTATTCAAAAATTCTGATTACATCAAAATGCTTCACACACCAAAATTCACTTCTTCGATTCTTCTTCTGCTGAACTCTCTCTACAGAAAGAATGCTACATTTTATATCTCTGCTCATGTCCATTACAGGACGGTTCAACTACCAGATGGTTCATATTCTAACTACCCAGCATCACTGACATCCAACTGTCCAAACTGTTTCGCATTCGTGAGAACCTTTAGTCCCACATACATCAGTTGACTAACACATCAACTGCATATATGCATGAACACACGGTAAGTTTACTGTCAACACTTTTGCTGCCGATGACCCTAGCCTATCAACCACTAACGAACCGTCGGAGTGACTTCTTCCTTCTTCACCGATAAGGTTCCTCCTGCCGATGCCAACCCCTCGCCAACTTCCATCGGGGTAACAGTTGACATCGGAGCGACATCCCTAGGCTTGCCTGATAGAGATCCTCATGCCAACACCTGACTCCAAGGTAAGTCCCATCGGAGTAACCAACACCATCGGCAAAACTTCTCTTTGCTGGACTGACAGTTGTTCTCACGCCGACGCCCAAGCCAAAGACATCCATCGGAGAAGCAATGTATTATCAGCCACATATTATTCCCTTCTTCTAATATATCATCTCACCCCGATGACCTTTGTACCCCGTAGACTCCCATCGGCAAGAGCTACCAACGTCGGCAAAATTTTCTTTCCACTCACTGATCTTAATTCTTACACCGATGCACACTTTGATCTGTTGACCATCGATGAGACTTAGTCTATCGGCCGGCGCTCTTCAAGTCATTCCGACACTTTACCATATGCCGATGTGCTTCCTCCATTCCTCTCTGTTGGTGTGACAATACATCGTCGGCGCAAGAGAAGAAACTTGTGCCAATGCCTTATATCACCGCAATACATACTCCTTCGCTGAACCATTGAACCTCAATAGCAGTTCAATCGCAAGGTTCAATCAGTGAGGTTCAACCTCCATATAACCATCGGCCAGACCTGTGTCCTCAGCCTAACCGAAATATCTCCTCCTGATATGTATCTCACCCTGATCAATATTCCATTCATTAAACCATTGAACCTCAACAGCGGGGTTCAATCTCAAGGTTCAACCGCAGGGTTTCACTAAAGAGGTTCAACTGACAGGTTCAATGGCGCGGTTCAACCGCAAGGTTCAACCGTTGAACAAATACCGAACACCTTCAACTTGAACTTGCACTCAGCTCAAAAACTGATTAAAAACAAAATGCTTCTCTCGCCACTACATTTTCAAAAAACTCGAAGAAAAGTCGAAAAACAAAACTACATGCTGCAAACTCAAAATTGAAAAATCAAAAACTATGTATGGCTGCATTGAGCCTTGGTGCTCCTGCACCAAAAGGGAACCGTTGTTTTGCCTATCAGAGAGGGACCTGTAGTAAAGGATGTGGTGTGTCAAGCACTTGACATGGAACTTGTATCTAATATTCTCCTTAGAAGACCTTGGATACATGCAATGAAGGCGGTGCCATCCACTTATGACCAATGTATCAAATTCCCCCATGACGGCCAAGAGATCGCCATCCAAGGCGATCCCAATCCATTTCAGTATTGCAACTCCATATAGTCTAAACCTAACATTGTAATTCCTAATAACCGTGCCTCTACTTCATCCTCATCCCGTGTTGACCCAGTTTTAATCCCTTCCACATCCAAGGCACCTGAAATCAACCTCAAGCTCAAAGACAAGGGTGTCGGTGAATATACAATCGTACAATCCTTTTGCTTAGCGCAGATACATATATCCCCCAAATCCTATGGAAAGTCATCCATGAGCAAACCCAAGGCATTAGAAAGTCCTAAAGGTCTGTTTGTAAAATGGGGAAGCCTTAAAGATGAGAGTGATGAGAAAGACATCCTACATTGGCTATACAAGGATGAAGATAGTCTATCTAACCAACAAGACCATTACTCCACAGTGCAAACTGAATAGTATGGTCAAGGATTTTTAGTACTACAAAGAATGGGATATGAAGGTCATGGCCCCATAGGATTGAGGAAAGAAGGTATCATTGAACCCATCCAACCTCCTTCACTAACAACCTGAGACACTACAGGGCTAGGTTACACTGGCAAAGCAAAGACCAAAGGAATAGACAAGCATAAAGGCAAACAACCAAAAACATCTACTACTAACCTAGTAGAGAAGATTCACCAACTACAAGGATGGAGTGAGACAGACTCCAATGAGTATGAATGGGATAGTCTCTCTAAATTATCTTGTGATGAAAAAGATGTTGATGTGGTCCATGAGTATGACCCTACCCATACAACTCATGAGAGACAAAGTTCACGGTCTAGACCTCTAGAGTTCGATCCGCATAATAACGATAGTGAGATTCGTGAGGAAATAATGATACCACACTTGACAGATCAAATTGTGGAGAGTACCATCACATGCATTGTCAATGCTTACATTAACCACACTAACTCCTGCATCTTGACCATTACTAGCCTCGAACCAGACCAATCTGATGATCTGTTACCACTATTACATCCAAAACTCATAGATTGGGATTTAAAAGACTCTACCATTGAGCTAGATACTTTTGAAAATAATGAAGCCATCATAGACTATCTAGAGCTTAGAGACCATATACCCGTAGGGGATCACAGGGCTGGCTATGCCATAGAACTCAATGATAGGGCTTGTTTTGGAGAGAGTGCTAAGCCTTTCAGTCTCAAAATTGTAAAAATGAGAGATAGATCTAATGGTGAAAACTACTCTGAGGCAGTGTTAGATTGTGAAAATAGTAAAAATATAAAAAATGTATCCAATGGTGAAAACCTCTTTGAGGCACCAAAGGATGAAAGGCTTGACCCTCTTCCCAATCTAACACATCAGGAGAGATCCTTAATCTTGATGGAACTAGCAGAACAAATCAACGTCGGCACAGGTGAAAATCCAAAGATGATCCATATGGCACAATCTTTAACAGCATAAGAGAAACCAAAATTCACTGAATTCTTGAAAATGAAACAAATCAACTTTGCTTGGTCATACGTAGATATGCCAGGTCTAGATCCAAACATTATAATGCATCACTTATCACTAGCTCTAGAATCTAAGCCAGTTAAACAAAAACTAAGGAACATGCACCTGCATATTGCACTCATGGTAAAAGAAGAACTGAAGAAGCTGCTAGATATCAGGTTTATCAAACCAATAGACTACCCAGAGTGGATTTCAAACATAGTGCCTATCACCAAACTAGATGGTAGAATTCAACTGTGTAATGACTTCAAGGATCTGAACAAGGCTTGTCCTAAGGATGATTTCCCTCTGCCTAACATCGGCATCATTGTAGATCTCATAGCAGGGCACACCATGTTGTCTTTAATGGATGGATTCTCTAGCTATAACCAAATCAAGATAGCACCAAAGGATCAGTATAAAACAACATTCACATGTCCATGGGGTACCTATTGTTGGTACGTCATGCCATTTGGGCTAAAGAATGTAGGGGCAACATATTAGCGGGCAATGACAACAATCTTTCATGACATGATGTGTACCATCATGGAATATTACATAGATGACATTCTAGCCAAATCCAAAACCAGAGAAGAGCATCTACAAGTCCTAGACAATATCTTCAAGAGACTAGAGCAATTTAATGTACAGTTAAATCCAAAAAAGTGTGTTTTTAGAGTCACATCCGGTAAACTCCTAAGATATATCATATCAACTAATGGAATAGAGGTGGGCCCAACCAAGGTAAAAGAAATCATGGAAATGCCGCCACCTAAGAATCTGAGTCAATTATGGTCTCTACAAGGAAAGTTGCAGTCCATCAGAAGGTTCATCTCTTAGCTGGCAGATAAGTGTCACCCATTCATGCATCTCCTACACAAAAACATTCCTTTCAAATGGGATGACATGTGTGAGAAAGCATTTCAACATCCAAAGGAGTATTTGATGAATCCACCTGTCTTAATGCCGCTAATTCAGGGAAAGCCATTGCTACTCTACATTTTAGCCACACCAACAGCTTTGGGAGCTCTGCTAGCACAATAGAATCATGAAGGAAAAGAACAAGCCATATACTACATCAATCAAACACTGGTTGGCTACACGCTACAATATACACCAATTGAAAGAGCATTCCTCACTGTGGTCTTTTCTTCACAAAAATGGAGACATTTCATTCTATCACATTCCATCAAGCTAGTCACGAAGATCGATCCATTGAAATACTTGCTCAACAAAGCTACCCTAACAGGTAGAATATCAAAATGGGTCATGATACTTAGTGAATTTGACATCGAGTATGTAGATAGATGAGCAATAAAGGGGCAAGTGATTGTAGATCAACTATCAGATGCACCTTTAACAAATGACAACCCATTAAGCTTTGAATTTCCAGATGAGTCTATCTTTCATATAACAACAACCTGGAAACTCTACTTCGATGGATCATATACTCAGCATGGGTCCAGGGCAGGTATCTTGTTGATCACACCTAATGGAGACACCATTCCCATGTCATACAGACTACTCTTTCCATGCACTAACAATGTGGTGGAGTACGAAGCCCTAGTCATTGGTATCAAGCTAGCAGTAGAATGGAAAGTCATAGAACTTCATGTATATGACGACTCGCAACTTGCCATCAACCAAGTGAACGACGACTATCAAACAAAGGATGAGAAGTTAATACCATACAAATGTATGGTAGATGACTTCAAAGAATACTTTGTTGTGACCTCTTTTGAGCAGATACCAAGGTTAGAGAACAAAGTGGTAGACACCATGGCAACAATTGCATCTCTCCTCGATATCCCTGAAAACCAATCACGTTATGAGTTCTTGGTAGAGCCAATGTCCCATCCTACATATGACACCCCCGAATCCCACATCATTTGCCATATAGTAGGATCTAATTCTCCCCTATACAGAAAAGTATTTGTCTATCTGAAAAAGAATACCCTACCTCCTAATCTATCAAGTACCCAAAAGAGAACCTTCATCCGCCAAGCATCCCATTATACCATAATCTCCAATACCCTATATCAACGAGGACTCAATAGTACTCTCCTTAGGTGTCTCGACAGTGAGGAATATCAAACTGCCCTAAGCAAAATTCATGACGGTATATGCGGGACCCACTCTAGTTGTCCTACCTTGGCTAAGAAACTCATACATATGGGATACTACTGGCCAACTATGGAAAAAGACTCCTATCATTTTGTGAAGAGGTGCAAGAAATGCCAAATCCACGGGAACCTAATACATGCACCAGCATAGGAGCTGCAGCCTTTAATGACTCCTTGGCCTTTCTATCAATGGGGACTCAACTTAGTGGGCAAGATACACCCTCCATCATCCAACGTCCATAAATTCATAATCACCACCACTGAGTACTTTATGAGGTGGATTGAAGTCATACCCCTTGCCAATGTCACAGGCAAACAAATTGCTTCATTCATCCTGAATTACATCATTTGCCGCTATGGCATCCCTGTATCCATTATCACTGATAATGGAAGACCATTTAAAAACCAAGATGTCAAAGAGCTATGTGACAAATTCCACATCCAACACTATTTTTCCACCCCATATTACCCCCAAGGAAATGGCCAGGTAGAGGCATCAAATAAAACTATCTTAAAAATCCTAAAAAGGATTGTCAATGATGTCGGCCGTGATTGGCACATCCAATTAAATCCTGCACTATGGACCTACCGTACAAGTATCCGCACACTCATAGGTGCAATGCCATACTCCCTGGTCTATGGCTCTAAAGCCATCTTGCCCATTGAAGTCGAGATCCCATCCTTGAGAGTATCATTAAAAGGCCTCATATCTAATGAAGAGTATAGAGTTTCCAAACTTCAAGAGTTAGAGCTGCTCGAAGAAAGAAGACAACATGCCTTTAACCACCTAAAGGATTATCAGCAGAGAATGTCACGAAGCTACAACCATAGGGTCAAGCCCTGGGTATTTCAAGTTGATGACCTAGCCCTCAGAGAGAATCCCAAGAATCAGCAAGATAGAGAAAAGAAAGGTAAGTTTGAATCCAACTGGCTGGGTCCTTATGTCATCATTGTTGCCTTTGGATCAAGTGCTTACCAATTAGCTACATTAGAAGGTGAACTGTTTGATGATCCCATCAATAGCATGCATCTTCACAAGTTCTACACCTAAACCCCAATGCAAGGGAGTCAAAAATAGCAAAAAAATAAAAAATGGAAAAATACCAAAAAATTTAAAAAAAATGGAAAAATAGCAAAAAAATTTTTAAAAAATGGAAAAATAGCAAAAAAATCAAAAAAATGGAAAAACAACAAAAAAATCGTCCTCTGGCGAAAACTTGGTAAACAGGTGCCTTGGATAGATACCATGATGAAAACCTGGCAAATAGGCGTCATGTGTATTTTGACTTACGTACAAATAAAAGCAATTAGCAAAAACCTGGTAAACATGCACTACTTGTGATAAACTACCTCCTCCATATTTTTAGACCTTGTTCCTCATCCATCCCTCTTAATCACATCCACCCATACATGAGAAAGAAACCCAGATCCAACCCATCCATAACCTATATCTTTTCTATGATCAAGATATTATCGTTAATGAAGAACCTATACATGAGCAAATTGATCCCATCCATATCACACTTAATCCTATCTATGATCAAGATCCCGTCTTTGATCAAGGTCCTATCTATGATCAAGTGAACCATGATGATCCTCTTAGCCAACTTTATGCATTCCATGGTCATGAGCTTATTACCCCATCTATCCATAACCCCATAACCATCCATGAGCAAGAAACCTCCATTACTCCTATCCATCCTCAACCAATCCATTGAATCGTTGTCGAACTACATCACCTCTAAGCTATCATGTATGCAAGGCCATCATTGATGCATCCCTGAGGCTCCTTTCCCATCCATTCCATCCCATGTCACCCATCCTTTTGACCATCCAATTCCACCCATTTTCCTATCGCCTAGGTCCTAGGTCCACAAAGTCAATACCCTAAACTACATTGCCTCTACATCGTCACGTAGGTAAGGCCATCATCGATGAGCCCCCAAGGCACTAGGTCAGTCCCTTAGGACCCATTTCTTCATACCTATTGTCAGTTCATCCACAATAAATCAATCCTTTACTTGCCTAGGGGCAAATCCTTGACTTAATTGGAGAGTTGGATTCTTGAATGTCACAAACCTCAGAGGATAGCAATAAGGATCACAATACTATCACCAGACAGTAGGTAGCAATAGAAAACAAACTTGTTCAAACAAAATGCTTGACTCATAACTAGAACTATGCCAAGACACAATGAGCCTCAACCACCATGATGATTGTATCTATTTTCGTTGCAAGAAAACATAATTATGGCAAGAAATTTTGTGCTTATTAAAAGGTTTGAGTTGTTGAGTCTTGATTTTTGTATTATGTCCTTTTATGCTACTCAAGGATGTCAAAAACTAGAGAAGCTATGATGGGGGCATAATTATGTTGCTTGTTTGTTGTTTGTGGATCAATCTTTAGTAATGTGATGACTTTGTCTAACGACATGATCAGCAATAGATCATTGAGGACGTTCTAGCTCTGAGCATGAAACAGGGTAATCCTTGTCTGTTGATGCTTGCAAGGCATACTCAGGTCATCTAGATTCAACTTTGACTAGATGCTTGTATTAACTTGCTATATCAAAATCCATGTAAGAGATACTCAGGTTATCTCGATTAAATAATACCTAGATGCTTGTATATTCTTACAACATAATAAAAGCTCAATGATGAAACAAAGTACTTCAAATGCTTGCATATATGAAGATGACAATCCACACATCCATACATATCAAATTGCATTTCATTCCATAATAAAACCTTTTCCAAGTGTCTTAAGATCCAAGTCCTTTTTGATAGTTTATCCAATTCTATCTTCTAGTTATCCATGTGATCCATTCATCCTTGTCCAATCAATCCAAGTAATGATCCAATTGCAAGTCCATCCTTAATCCATACCAATCGAGTAAAGTCAATCTTTTCAAATTATCCAATCATAATCAGTGATCTTGATCCTAATCTTGTTGTAAACCAAGTCAATCAATCATAATTATCAGTGGGCTATATCTTTCCCACGTCTTTGTGTTGATCTAGGGATATATTGTTCCCTACAATGAAAAACACTATTGTCGATTGTTATCGATTAATCATTGGTTTACAGCTGGACAGGGGCAATACCTTGTTTGTTCTTGTATCATTTGTGCATACTTGCTTGCTTGCTTGTGTGTCTAATCATTTTATCTTGCATCACGTGTCATTTAGCTCTTTCATTCCATCCCTTATCTTACGTCAATCAATTTCTTCACCCTAACCTATCATTCACCCTATCTCATTGTGAGATTGTCTATCATCTTGTCATCACGTCTTCCCGTCCAATCTCCCGAGGGGGCATCCTATCGTCATTAACCTATACCAGGGGAAAATTGGGGCATGTATCAATCGCATAACTTTTTTTATTCTTTAAAACAACGTGATAAAACACATTGCATCAAAGAGGGGCAAAATGTATACACCTAAAAATGGCTAAGTCGAATTAAATAAATATTTTAATATTTATTTTAATCTCATTCCTCTATCAATTAAATAAATATTCTAATTTATTTAAATGATTCACATCCCTCCAATAATTAAATAAAATCAATTTATTTAATTAAATTCCCTACTTCTTCTAATGTCTCACATAATTAAATAATTCTAAATTATTTAATTAATCATAAATTCCTCTATCCCAAAGTCCTAAATTCCATAAATCCACCTCACCATGTTGCACATGTAATTAAATATTTTAATATTTAATTAGCTAATATTCCCTCACCCACATGTCCTATTTCTCCTCCAGTCAGATTAGTTAACTCATCAATTAAAAAAGTTAACTAATTAGTCAATTGAGTTCACTGGTCAATCTATTCTATTGACTCCCCAATCAACCCAGTTGATTGGTCAATCATCTCAGTTAACTCTTCAATCTATTCTGTTAACTCCCATAATTCATGAAGAAGGCTTGGACACTTGTCCCCTCCTGATTCATGCACATTCCCTCAAGCTTTCTCAACCATACACCTCACAAGTAATTCCTCTAGTCATGGATCTATTGACACTTAGATTTGGCCTCTCTTGAGCCTATAAAAGGAACCCTCATTCCCTCATTTCACATCAATCTTCGCTTAAGCAATCTTCCTTTGTAGGAATCATACCAGCGTGCCTTTGGAAAAGTTATCTCCACTTGCATTCACACAACCTCATTATCACAATCCTCATCCAATCATGTCTCCATCAATCCATATCCATTAGTATTGCATTGTAGTGTCATCTCCATTGCATTGTCCACCTACAACCATTCTACTCTTGTCATCTTCAACAACAAGGAAGTACACACTTCTGAGAGCTCCATTACCATCAAGATCAAGAAGAGATAGGTGAACAATGGAAGCATAGAGGTAAAATGATTTTCAAAAGTATAATCTTTGTTTACTTGTATTTACATCAATTTCCATTGAGTTATTGGATGATTAGTTGTTTAATACTATTGTTCACATTTTTCACTAACACATACAACAACAACTATTTTCATAAAGCAAGAATCTTCATGTTAGCACATGCTTTGTCTATACTACTTCAGGAGATATTGATGGCATTCATTGTCTTACCCTTCTCATCTCTGATCTATCTTCTTTGTCTTCTTTTCTGACCATATTGCCACAAACTTCCTTTGACATTAACCTCTTGTTCACTTTACTTCTAGCCTTCTTCATTCCAATACTATTAATAACACATCTAAATCTCACACCATTGACATCAATGACAACACAAGTGCAACAATCTCCCCCTTTGGCATTGATGGCAACACTTGAACTAATATGTAATTTTCGTCCCCTTTGAAATCAAGGACAAAGGGCTCATGGTCTTCCTCTAAGCTACATTCTTCTTGATTTTTTCTTTCATTGCTCCATACCTGTCAGCTCCCCTTGACTGATCAATTCTTGTTATTCTTTAAAACCTCTTGCCTACCTAATCCCCCTGAGAGGTAGCCATCATCAATCTAGGGATAATAAATATATCTTAAATTGCTCCCCCTAGACAGATGCATCATCTATGCATCTAGTTAGAACAAGGAGGGGCAACAACTCCTAACTTCTATCTAAGATACTCAAAAGTATCCTTAGAAAGTGCCTTGGTGAAGATGTCTACAACTTGATCCTTTGTAGGCATATACTCTTGTCTGACTTCTTGATTTGCAACCTTCTCTCTCAAAAAGTGATACCTGATAGATATTTCTTGGTCCTAGAATGCATCACTGGATTCTTTGAAATATTGATAGTACTTGCATTATCACAAAGAATAGGAATGGGCTCATCATATACAACCTTGATAACCTTCAATGTTTTCTTCATCCACAACACTTGAGTATAACAGGTTGCTACAACAATATATTCTGCCTCTACAATTGATAAGGACACTAAATCCCACTTCTTTCTAATCCATGAGACCAGTCTGTCTCCAAAAAAGAAAGCTCCTCCACTGGTATTTCTCCTATCATCAACATTGCCAGCCCAATCAACATCAGTATAAGAACTCAGAGAAAAGTCATGACCTTTTTTATACCACAATCCATGTTTTAGAGTGCTCTTCAAGTATCTGAATATTCTCTTGACTGCCTTCACATGTGTTTCCTTAGGATCATCTTGAAATCTTTCAACCAACCATACAACTTGCATAATTTTAGGCCTTGATGCTGTTAGGTATAGTAGGCCTCCAATCATAGATCTGTACTGAGTTTGATCAACTTCAGGTGACTCATCATCTTTACTCAAGTGACAACCAGTTGCCATAGGAGTACTCATAGGCTTGCAATCTTCCATTCCAAACTTCTTCAACATTTCCTTAACATACTTTTCTTGAGAGATAAAAATTCCCTCATTTGATTGAGATATAAATGAAGTCCTAGAAAGAATGACAGCTCTCCTAGCATAGACATTTCAAACTCTTTCTGCAACTCTCCTACAAACTGCTTACACATCTTATCACATCCACAAAAGATTATATCATCAACATACACAACAACAATTAGAGTTTGTTCACCTTCTATTTTGATGTAAAGATTACTATCTATGTTACCTTTCTTGAAACCTTGTTGAAGTAAGTACTTATCCAACCTTGCATACCAAGCCCTAGGAGCTTGTTTGAGACCATACAAAGCCTTCTTGAGTTTGCACACCATGCTTGGATCTTCTGATAACTAAAAACTATCTAGCTGCTCTATGTAGACCTCTTCTTCTAAGTCACTATTTAGAAAGGTAGACTTTGAATCCCTTATGTATTGCAAAGGCAAGAACTATTCTGATTGATTCCATTCTTTCCACTGGAGAAAATGTCTCCTCATAGTCAACTCCTTCAACTTGTGAATATACTTTGCAAACCAACCTTGCTTTGTTTCTGACCACTTCTTCATCTTCATTCAACTTATTCCTGAAGACCCATTTAGTTCCTATCACATTCTTGTCTATAGGCCTTGGTACCAATTCCCAAGTCTAATTCTTTTCTATCTAATTCAGTTCTTCTTCCATGGCTTGTATCCATCCTTCATCCTTGCTAGCCTCATTGAAATTTTTAGGATCTATTCTTGACAGTAAAGAAAAGTTTACCTATTCATTTGTTCTTGCAAATATCTTTCTTGTTTGAACTCCTACATTCTTGTCTACAATGATTTGATCTTCTAAAAGATTTTTCTGAACATACTTAGCAGGAGTCTTGGTAGTCTTTTCTAGAGTTTCTTCCTTTTCTTCAACTTCTTCAACCTTCTCTATGTAGGCAGGTTCATCTAACCAACAGTCCTCTTAATCAGCTAAACTTTGATGTGATTCTTCATCCACTTTTACATTTGCACTCTCAACTATCTTCCTTAGTCTTTTATTATAGCATTTGTAGGCTTTGCTTGTAGTTGAGTAGACAAGGAAAATACCTTCATCTGCTCTAGAGTCAAACTTTCCCAGGCCTTCTTCATCTCTTCTAATATAGCATGTTCTTCCAAAAACTCTAAAATACTTCACTGTTGTAGGTATTCCATTCTAAAGTTCATAAGGGGTCTTGGTGCTGTGCTTTCTTAGTTGTCCCCTATTGAGAATATAGACTATGATATGAATTGCTTCTTTCTAGTATATGTTAGGTAGTTTATCTTCACTCAACATTGTCCTGGCCATCTCCTGGACAGTCCTATTCTTTCTCTTTGCAACACCATTCTGCTAAGGAGATCTAGCAGCTGCATAGTGCCTTTTGATTCCATGTTCTTGACAAAAATCTACAAACTCATTTGAAGTGAACTCACCACCTCCATCAGATCTTAAGCACTTGATTCTAGCATTCATTACATTTTCAACCATATTTTGGAAGATTCTGAATCTAGTAAAAGCTTCTGATTTTTCATTAAAAAAAAGTAACCCATGTCATTCTAGAGAAATCATCAATAAGCAACATGAAATACCTCTCACCTTGTAATATTTTTGTCCTAGGTGGCCCACATAGGTCTGTATGAACCAGCTCCAAGGGCCTTGTAGTAGAGTATTCCTTGGACTTGGAAGTTATCCTTGTCTACTTACCAATTTGGCATTCCTCGCATATTATGTTTGTAGGCTTGATGATCTTAGGCATGTCCCTTACTACTTTCATGGAACTGATCTTCACCAGATTGTCAAAGTTGATGTGCCCCATTCTCTTGTGCCACAAATAGCTTTCATTTGTTTTCCCTAGCAAGCAGGTCTTCTCATTAACCCCTTTCAAATTATACAAGTTGCCTTCTATCGTAAATCTTTCTGTCACCAATTTTCTAGCTTTTTTAATTTCACATCCTTGATCATAAAATGTGAGTTTATATCCTTTGCTACATATTTGACTCACACCGAGAAGATTATGCTTAAGACCTTTTACATAGAAAACATCATGTGTTTGAGACTTTCCATCAATGCTTATAGTGCATTTTTCAGTGATCTTTGTAGAAGAGTTATCTCCAAAACTAACTAGTCCACCATCCCACTTGCCAAGATTAATAAACTTTCTCTTGTCACCTATCATATGATTTGTACATCCACTATCTATTACCCAGAGATTGGTTTGTCCTTGAGAATGAAATATCATTTGAACAATCATTGAGTTCTCAATTGCATTATTACTTTCCTTGTCTTGCTTAGTGACATTAGTTATCAGAGGCTTTGAATTTACTAGACCATATCTACAGTATCTTGCTATATGTCCAAACTTTTTGCAAATTTGGCACACCATATTGACATCCACAATATTTCTTTCATTTATTACAGAATTACAATCCATAGCCTTATGACCAAATTTATTGCAAATAAAACAACAACCAAAGAAGACATGATTGAACCTGGTCATGGAGAATTGTCTTGCATGAAGAGATCTTCCTTGAGGCAAGATGAGATCTATACTTTCTGTATCATCCGGACTTCCAAGCTTTGTCATCTTCAACTCCTTCTTGAGTAACTAAATTTATTTATCATGTTTTATACATTCTTTTGTCTTGGCTTCAATCAAAGCTCTTTGTTCTTGGTTTTCCTTCCTTGCACAGTCTAAGTCTTCAAGAGAAGAAACAAGTTCACCTTCAAAATCAACTTCACATTCTTATTCATCTGTAGTCTTGTCTGAATCATCTGAGATCACCATGGCCATGAATAGAGATTCCCCTCTATCTTTATCAGATGAGTAGTGATCTACCTCTTCTGCAAAGCTGTAGTCTTCCTTTGAAAGTAGGTTCCTCTAAAAAATGTTTCTCTTGAACCCCTTGCTTCTATTCTCACCTTCTCCAAAAGGACATTTAGAGGCATAATGACCAATTCTACCACATTTGAAACATTTTAAAGGTAGCTTACCTTTATATTTACCTGACCCTCTTTTCAGCTACCTTACAAAATTTGCTTCTTCTTCCTCAGCTTCATTGAATATGTCAAATGTTCCTTCATTCTTCACAGCATTAAAAATAGCTTCTTTTTGGCATGGACCTATGACTTCATTTCTAATTTCATAGGTAGTGAGAGACCCAAATAGTTCTACCTGAAAGGAAGCTAGGTGTGCAGAAATCGCTTCCTACACTAATCTAATGAGGGGAGAGCTATACAAATTCAATTTATTCCTTATCACTACAGCAACATACAACATCTAACATAGTTACTACAGCAATACACAAGAACCAAAAAGAAGATAGAAGAAGAGAGGCAAAGATTTACGGTGGGGAAAACCCTTATCAGGTGAAAAACCCCACACTTAGAAACCTGCACAATGTATTAACAAATCTGAAAGTTGTTTACAATACACTTGAAATGCAAGCTTCAATGGTCTTCAACACTCGTGTCTGGAGTCAATCCAATAGCATAACAGTACCTGTAAACCTGTGATTCAAACTCCATCTCCAAGCACCTATTTATATAGGAAATACAAGGCAATATTGGACCTATCTTGGGATGGGCGTCCAACATGGATTCATGGACCAAAACCCATGCCTAAGGACACTTGGTCAACATTGTAGAATGTTCTTGACACTTGTCCATAGCTCCCATCCCAAAGAGGTCACCTATTTCCAAAATGGGCTATGACAGATGCTCTTACGACACTTATGATTGTCATAGAATCTGTCATAGCGGTTACAACTTACAGCTATAAGAGAATTTGTCATACACATGCTATAAATAGCATATTCTCTTACAACATGTCATATTCCACCTTGGGGAACCCAAATATGCCTTATTCAAAGATGCTTCATGACACATGTCATCACCTGTCTTACAAACTTCTATTTCTGACTCTTACATGTCATAGATTCTGTCATAGGAATCTGTCATAACCGTTTCGGTCAATATTCCCTTACACAACATGGAAGATGTTGACACATGGAAAATGCTCCTACCACAAAGTGGGACACCTATCTCCTCATGTGAGGACAAAATTACAAGTTGTCATATTCCATGTAGGATCAACACATCACCGTGCCACATCCCACAATATGACAATATGGAACTTACAAGTATTTACAACATAGGCAATTAAATAAAAAATGCAAACATTACAAATGTAAGGAATTACCAAGGTTGAGACACCTTAATTCCTAACATTCTCCCACTTGTTGAACACCTTGTAAGAGCCAATAGAAAAATAGGATTTAACTACTATAGGCTGAGAGGCCCATAGACTCCGAACACCATCTGAACTTCTCTGTGCCCACTGGTTTCATCAATGCATATGCAATATTCTTCAAACTATCTACCTTCTCCAAATTTACCATTCCATCCTCAACCATGTCTCGCACGAAGTGAAACTGAACATCAATGTGTTTTGTTCTAGTATGAAAAGTTGGATTCTTCATAAGGCAAATTGCACTCTGAATGTCACAACTGATTGTGATCTTACCTGCATCAACACCAATATCTAAACACAATCTCTTAATCCAAATGACTTCCTTACAAGCATGAGTTGCTGCCATATACTCAGCTTCTATTGTGGACAAAGCAACAACAGGTTGTCACTTACTCATCCAACTAATAGCACCACCAAACAGTGTAAACACATAAGCATTGGTGGATCTCCTACTATTAATGTCACCTGCCCAATCTGAATACACAAATCTACGAATATCAACAGAATGCAGAGGTCCTAAAACATTACCATGATAGAAAATGGAATACTTGGAAGTACCCCTCAAATATCTGAACACTCACTTAACTGCATCCCAATGAACCTATCCAGGATTAGCCATAAATTGACTAAGGACTCCCAATGCTTGGGCAATGTTTGGTCTTGTGCAAACCATAGCATACATCAAACTACCAATAGCACTAGCATAAGGTACTATTCTCATGTCCTCCACCTCACTAGGAGATTTTGGACAATCCTCAACAGACAACTTTGTCCCTAAGGAAACGGGAACGTACAATGGTCTACAATCTACCATGTTGAACCTGTCCAACACGGTCTTCACATACTTACTTTGGCTTAACCAAAGTTTTATGTTGGTTCTGTCTATTTTAATTTCCATTCCTAGAATGTACCTGGCTGCCCCTAAATCTTTCATTTCAAACTGTGCTGACAACTAAGATTTAAAATTAGAAATCATATTCTTACCCTTCCCAATGAGCAACATATCATCAACATACAGTGCAACAATGAGAATATGATCACCATAAAACTTATAATACACATAGTGATCCGATTTCGATCTCACAAATCCAATTGACAACACAAAGGCATCAAACTTCAAGTACCATCTCCTAGGGGATTGTTTCAAACCATACAAAGACTTAAGTTTGCAAACCAAATTTTCTTTACCTTTCACCATGTAATGCTTTGGCTGTGACATGTAGATTTCTTCCTCCAAGTCACCATGAAGGAAAGCTGTCTTCACATCCATCTGTTCTACCTCCAAGTCATAAGCTACTACGAGAGACAATAGGAATTGAATGGATGTCAGCTTTGCAATGGGAGAGAAGATCTCACCATAGTCTATACCCTCCACTTGTGAATACCCCTTCACAACCAATCTAGCCTTATACTTCTCAACACTGCCATCTGCACCAAATTTCTTCTTGAACACCCATTTACATCCAATGAGTTTCCATCCAAGAGGCAAAGGCACCAAGTCCCAAGTTTGATTCTTTTCCAAAGAAGCCATTTCATCCTCTATGGCCACCTTCTAGGAACCTGCATCTTTCATGTCCATAGCCTCTGATACAGTTCTAGGTTCATCACTGTTAGTAACCAAAGCATAAGCACAACTAGAATCAAGCAATGTAAAACTAAACCTTTCAGGTTGCTTTCTTATCCATGTAGACCTCCTCAAGAGCTGAGGTTGAGGTTCAACTTCTTCATCTGAGCTTTCAAAGCTGCTAGAGCTCTCCTCATCATCAGGTCCAACATTGTCTTTCTGTTCAATCTTCTCAGGGGTAGTGGGAAACTAAACAACATCCCCTTTCTTTACTATTTCTTCTGGCTGCAAAATAGTGGAAGAAGGTGTAAGCTCTCTGAAGATGACACTTCTGCTATACAACACTTTTCCAACCACAGGGCTCCAAAGCTTGTATCCTTTCACATCGACACCGTAGCCAATGAAGATACACTTAACAACCTTGTTCTCCAATTTTGACTGCTTCTCCCTAGGCACATGTGCATATGCCTCACAACCAAAAACATGAATATGCCTTATTGAAGGCTTTCTACTAGACCACACCTCCATGGGTGTCTTTCCAACAAGAGCTGATGTAGGAGATCTATTAACAAGATAGCAAGCAGTAGCAACAGCTTCAGCCCCAAACTTTTGTTCTAGGCTAGCTCCACTAAGCATACTCCTAGCCTTCTCCATTAGTGTCTTGTTCATCCTCTCTGCAACTCCATTTTGCTACAAGGTGTATGGAGTTGTCTTATGTCTTTCAATCCCAAACTCCTTGTAATACTTATCGAATTCTGTAGAACAGAACTCACCACCATTGTCAGTTCTCAAACATTTAATCTTTTTACTAGTCTGATTTTCAGCAAAGACCCTAAACTCCTTAAACTTGCTATAGACTTTAGATTTGCTTCTGAGAAAATAAATCCATGTCCTTCTACTGTAATCATCTATAAAAGATACAAAATATACAAACTTTGATAAGGAAGGAACATTAACAAGACCAAACACATTAGAATGGATAAGGTCCAACACACCAGAAGACTTATGAGAACTCGAGTAAAACTAAACACGGTTTTGTTTTCCATAAATGCAATGTTCGCAAAAGTCAAACTCATGATTACAATCATCTAACCCCTCAATGAGGTTCTTATTTTTTAGGGTACGCAGACCCTTCTCACCAATGTGGCCAAATCTCTTATGCCATAACATTGTCTTTTCAGCAGGAAGTTTAACTTCCAATGCATGATTACAACCATCAAGACTAGAAACAACAGATTTCTTCACTGCCATTTAGATGGTGGGGATGAAGTGACTGCTGCCCTCTTCCTTGAGTCAGAAGAACCATTGCATTGTGAAATGCATGCTTTCATCTGAAATAGAGTACCTATCCTAGTACCCTTAGCAAGCACCATAGCTCCTCTAGTCATCTTGCATCCTTCTTTCGAAAAGACAACCTACACACCTACATCATTCAAACTACTTATAGAAAGTAGGTTCTGTGCTAAGCCTGGGATGTGCATAACCCTAGAGATCCCCTTCACTCGACCATCAGGAAATCGGATAGAGACTCTTCCATGACCAACAATCTTCAGATGAGAGTTGTCACCCAGATACACCTTTCCACCATCCAACTCCTCAAACTTAGTGAACCAGTCTCGATGTGAGGTCATGTGGAATGATGAACCAGAGTCGATCAGCCACACATCATTAGATGCATGGGTTTCCAGGGCTGCGATGAAATCATCACCGTCATCTTGTGACTTATCAAAATCTAAATCAGGAGCTTTCATCTTCTTCTTCTCCTCCTCTTTGCATTCCTTTCAGAAATGCTTGGTTTTGCCACAGTTCCAACAAAGAGCCATGGACTTTCTAGGAGATTTGGATCTCCCACGGGATTTGGATCTACCCTTCTCAGCTTTCTTGTCCTTCTTCTTCCCTTTCTCCTTGGGTCTTCCATGAACTGCAAGGACTTCTTTGGCTGCCTCAGAAGACTTTCTCCGCATCTCTTCAGACAACAGTGAAGAAACCACGTCTTCCATTTTGAATGTGGATGTGGTGCTTCCAATAGCCATGACAAGATGATCCCATGAGTCCAGCAAAGAACAAAGAAAGATCATACATCGATCCTCCTCCTCCATCTTTACACCAATAGATGTCAATTGTGCAACTAGCATGTTGAAAGCATTCATATGTTCAGCAACGGATCCTCCATCCTCCATTCGAAGAGAATACAACTTCTTTCTTAGAAAAAATTTATTAACTAGAGATTTTGCTTGATACACATCCCCCAACTTCTTCCAAAGTAGTTTTGCAGCAATCTCCTCATGGACATTTAACAACACAGAATCAGCAAGACTAAGTCTTACGAGACCCTTAGCCTTCTGATCCTTGAGATCCCACTCATCTTGTGACATTGCAGTTGGTTTAGTTCCATTAACACTTTCCCAAAGGTCTTGGTCAACAAGCATGTCTTCCATCTTGAGCTTCCACAGCTCGAAATTACTGCCATTAAACTTCTCCACTTCAAACGTTCCTAATGTGCTTGCCATCTCCTTACTGCAATAGAAATCAGAATACTCTACATAGACTCCCACTCAACTTAAGATCAGCTCAAAAAACCCCTACCCAATAGCTAAGACCAAAACTGGCCAGGCTCTGATACCAACTGAAAGAAAGCTAGGTGTACAGAAATTGCTTCCTACACTAATCTAATGAGGGGAGAGCTATACAAATTCAATTTATTCCTTATCACTACAGAAAGATACAACATCTAACAGAGTTAATACAACAATACACAAGAACCAGAAAGAAGACAGAAGAAGAGAGGCAAAGATTTACAGTGGGGAAAACCCTTATCGAGTGAAAAACCCCACACTCAGAAACCTGCACAATGTATTAACAAATCTGAAAGTTGTTTACAATACACTTGCAATACAAGCTTTAATGGTCTTCGACTCTCATGTCTGGAGTCAATCTGGCAGCATTACAGTACCTGTAAACCTGTGATTCAAACTCCATCTCCAAGCACCTATTTATATAGGAAATACAAGGCAATATTGGACCTATCTTGGGATGGGCGTCCAACATGGATTCATGGACCAAAACCCATGCCTAAGGACACTTGATCAACATTGTAGAATGTGCCTGACACTTATCCACAGCTCCCATCCCAAAGAGGTCGTCTATTTCCAAAATGGGCTATGACAGATGCTCTTACGACACTTACGACTGTCATAGAATCTGTCATAGTGGTTACAACTTACAGCTGTAAGAGAATCTATCATATGGATGCTATAAATAGCATATTCTCTTACAACATGTCATATTCCACCTTGGGGCATCCAAATATGCCTTATTCAAAGATGCATCATGACACATGTCATCACCTGTCTTACAAACTTCTATTTCTGACTCTTACATGTCATAGATTCTGTCATAGGAATCTGTCATAACTGTTTTGGTCAATATTCCCTTACACAACATGGAAGATGCTGACACATGGCAAAATGCTCCTACCATAAAGTCGGAGGCCTATCTCCTCATGTGAGGACAAAATTACAAGTTGTCATATTCCATGTAGGATCGACACATCACCGTGCCACATCCCACAATATGACAATATTAAATTTACAAGTATTTACAACATAGGCAATTAAATAATAAATGCAAACATTACAAATGTAAGGAATTACCAAGGTTGAGACACCTTAATTCCCAACACTACCATGGTGAATTTCTTTAGATCTTTAGGTTCTTTTATTGCAAAAACTTTTGAATCAAATCTATGTTGGAGGGATCTCAGGATTTCCTTTACTACCATTGATTCAACAATATCTTCACCCATGCTTCTAATTCCATTCACAGCTTCATGAACTTGGTGCAAGTAACCAGCAATATTTTCATCTTCTTTCATCCTTAGATTCTCAAATATTGTTTTGTAGGATTGTGGTTTAGCTTCCTTTATGGTGTCATCTCCTTCATAGAGACATTTGAGCTTATCCCATATCTCCTTCATAGAGACTTTCTAGGAGATTTGGATCTCCCACGGGATTTGGATCTGCCCTTCTCAGCTTTCTTGTCCTTCTTCTTCCCTTTCTCCTTGGGTCTTCCACGAACTGCAAGGACCTCTTTGGCTGCCTCAGAAGACTTTCTCCGCATCTCTTGAGACAACAGTGAAGAAACCACTTCTTCCATTTTGAATGTGGATGTGGTGCTTCCAATAGCCATGACAAGATGATCCCATGAGTCCAGCAAAGAACAAAGAAAGGTCATACATCGATCCTCCTCCTCCATCTTTACACCAACAGATGTCAATTGTGCAACTAGCATGTTGAAAGCATTCATATGTTCAGCAACGGATCCTCCATCCTCCATTCGAAGAGAATACAACTTCTTTCTTAGAAAAAGTTTATTAACTAGGGATTTTGCTTGATACACATCCCCCAACTTCTTCCAAAGTAGTTTTGCAGTAATCTCCTCATGGACATTTAACAACACAGAATCAGAAAGACTAAGTCTTATGAGACCCTTAGCCTTCCGATCCTTGAGATCCCACTCATCTTGTGACATTGCAGTTGGTTTAGTTCTATTAACACTTTCCTAAAGGTCTTGGCCAACAAGCATGTCTTCCATCTTGAGCTTCCACAGCTCGAAATTACTGCCATTAAACTTCTCCACTTCAAACCTTCCTAATGTGCTTGCCATCTCCTTGCTGCAATAGAAATTAGAATACTCTACATAGACTCCCACTCAACTTAAGATCAGCTCAAAAAACCCCTACCCAACAGCTAAGACCAAAACTGGCCAGGCTCTGATACCAACTGAAAGAAAGCTAGGTGTATAGAAATTGCTTCCTACACTAATCTAATGAGGGGAGAGCTATACAAATTCAATTTATTCCTTATCACTACAGAAAGATACAACATCTAATAGAGTTAATACAATAATACACAAGAACCAGAAAGAAGACAGAAGAAGAGAGGCAAAGATTTACAGTGGGGAAAACCCTTATCGAGTGAAAAACCCCACACTCAGAAACCTGCACAATGTATTAACAAATCTAAAAGTTGTTTACAATACACTTGCAATGCAAGCTTCAATGGTCTTTGACACTCATGTCTAGAGTCAATCTGGCAGCATCACAATACCTATAAACCTGTGATTCAAACTCCATCTCCAAGCACCTGTTTATATAGGAAATACAAGGCAATATTGGACCTATCTTGGGATGGGTGTCCAACATGGATTCATGGACCAAAACCCATGCCTAAGGACACTTGGTCAACATTGTAGAATGTGCCTGACACTTATCCACAGCTCCCATCCCAAATAGGTTATCTATTTCCAAAATGGGCTATGACAGATGCTCTTACGACACTTACGACTATCATAGAATCTGTCATAGTGGTTACAACTTACAGCTGTAAGAGAATCTATCATACGCATGCTATAAATAGCATATTCTCTTACAACATGTCATATTCCACCTTGGGGCATCCGAATATGCCTTATTCAAAGATGCATCATGACACATGTCATCACCTGTCTTACAAACTTCTATTTCTGACTCTTACATGTCATAGATTCTGTCATAGGAATCCGTCATAACTGTTTTGGTCAATATTCCCTTACACAACATGGAAGATGCTGACACATGGCAAAATGCTCCTACCATAAAGTCGGAGGCCTATCTCCTCATGTGAGGACAAAATTACAAGTTGTTATATTCCATGTAGGATCGACACATCACCATGCCACATCCCACAATATGACAATATTGAATTTACAAGTATTTACAACATAGGCAATTAAATAATAAATGCAAACATTACAAATGTAAGGAATTACCAAGGTTGAGACACCTTAATTCCCAACACTACCATGGTGAATTTCTTTAGATCTTTAGGTTCTTTTATTGTAGAAACTTTTGAATCAAATCTGTGCTAGAGGGATCTCAGGATTTCCTTTACTACCATTGATTCAACAATATCTTCACCCATGCTTCTAATTCCATTCACAGCTTCATGAACTTGGTGCAAGTAACCAGCAATATTTTCATCTTCTTTCATCCTTAGATTCTCAAATACTATTTTGTAGGATTGTGGTTTAGCTTCCTTTATGGTGTCATCTCCTTCATAGAGACATTTGAGTTTATCCCATATCTCCTTCATAGAGACTTTCTAGGAGATTTGGATCTCCCACGGGATTTGGATCTGCCCTTCTCAGCTTTCTTGTCCTTCTTCTTCCCTTTCTCCTTGGGTCTTCCACGAACTGCAAAGACCTCTTTGGCTGCCTCAGAAGACTTTCTCTGCATCTCTTCAGACAACAGTGAAGAAACCACTTCTTCCATTTTGAATGTGGATGTGGTGCTTCTAATAGCCATGACAAGATGATCCCATGAGTCCAGCAAAGAACAAAGAAAGGTCATACATCGATCCTCCTCCTCCATCTTTACACCAATAGATGTCAATTGTGCAACTAGCATGTTGAAAGCATTCATATGTTCAGCAACGGATCCTCCATCCTCCATTCGAAGAGAATACAACTTATTTCTTAGAAAAAGTTTATTAACTAGGGATTTTGCTTGATACACATCCCCCAACTTCTTCCAAAGTAGTTTTGTAGCAATCTCCTCATGGACATTTAACAACATAGAATCAGCAAGACTAAGTCTTATGAGACCCTTAGCCTTCCGATCCTTGAGATCCCAGTCATCTTGTGACATTGTAGTTGGTTTAGTTCCATTAACACTTTCCCAAAGGTCTTGGTCAACAAGCATGTCTTCCATCTTGAGCTTCCACAACTCGAAATTACTGCCATTAAACTTCTCCACTTCAAACCTTCCTAATGTGCTTGCCATCTCCTTGCTGCAATAGAAATCAGAATACTCTACATAGACTCCCACTCAACTTAAGATCAGCTCAAAAAACCCCTACCCAACAGCTAAGACCAAAACTGGCCAGGCTCTGATACCAACTGAAAGAAAGCTAGGTGTACAGAAATTACTTCCTACACTAATCTAATGAGGGGAGAGCTATACAAATTCAATTTATTCCTTATCACTACAGAAAGATACAACATCTAATAGAGTTAATACAATAATACACAAGAACCAGAAAGAAGACAGAAGAAGAGAGGCAAAGATTTACAGTGGGGAAAACCCTTATCGAGTGAAAAACCCCACACTCAGAAACCTGCACAATGTATTAACAAATCTGAAATTTGTTTACAATACACTTGCAATGCAAGCTTCAATGGTCTTCGACACTCATGTCTGGAGTCAATCTGGAAGCATTACAGTACCTGTAAACCTGTGATTCAAACTCCATCTCCAAGCACCTATTTATATAGGAAATACAAGGCAATATTGGACCTATCTTGGGATGGGCGTCCAACATGGATTCATGGACCAAAACCCATGCCTAAGGACACTTGGTCAACATTGTAGAATGTGCCTGAAACTTATCCATAGCTCCCATCCCAAAGAGGTCATCTATTTCCAAAATGGGCTATGACAGATGCTCTTACGACACTTACGACTGTCATAGAATCTGTCATAGTGGTTACAACTTACAACTATAAGAGAATCTGTCATACGCATGCTATAAATAGCATATTCTCTTACAACATGTCATATTCCACCTTGGGGCATCCAAATATGCCTTATTCAAAGATGCATCATGACACATGTCATCACCTGTCTTACAAACTTCTATTTCTGACTCTTACATGTCATAGATTCTGTCATAGGAATCCGTCATAACTGTTTTGGTTAATATTCCCTTACACAACATGGAAGATGCTGACACATGGCAAAATGCTCCTACCATAAAGTCGGAGGCCTATCTCCTCATGTGAGGACAAAATTACAAGTTGTCATATTCCATGTAGGATCGACACATCACCGTGCCACATCCCACAATATGACAATATTGAATTTACAAGTATTTACAACATAGGCAATTAAATAATAAATGCAAACATTACAAATGTAAGGAATTACCAAGGTTGGAATTTCTTTAGATCTTTAGGTTCTTCTATTGCAGAAACTTTTGAATCAAATCTGTGCTGGAGGGATCTCAGGATTTCCTTTACTACCATTGATTCAACAATATCTTCACCCATGCTTCTAATTCCATTCATAGCTTCATGAACTTGGTGCAAGTAACCAGCAATATTTTCATCTTCTTTCATTCTTAGATTCTCAAATATAGTTTTGTAGGATTGTGGTTTAGCTTCCTTTATGGTGTCATCTCCTTCATAGAGACATTTGAGCTTATCCCATATCTCCTTTGCAATCTTGGACCGCACAACCTGGACTAACTCTAAACTGGTCAAACCACATAAGATTGCATTCTTGGCTTTGGCATTATTCTCATGGCCCTTCTTCACATCTAAATCTATAATGGGATCACTGGGTTCAATATATTCAATCTCAATTTCCCTCTAGACATCCTACCCTAGTGAGGTAAGATAAGCTTCCATCCTTACACTCCAAAAATCATAGTCATTTCCATCAAACATAGCAGCTTTCGAAGAGGACTCCTAATGCATGTGTTCTATTCCAAGATCTACCTTCAGCTGTTAGGCTACACCAAGGAACCTTGCTCTGATACCGATTGTTAGAACACAAGGATATACTGAGAAGGGGGGTCTCTAAACTCATTTCAGTTTATCATTAATAGTCAAAGCTTCTAACTTGTTTTAACCAAAAGATCACTAAATCAAACCAATTAAAACACAACACATAAGCACACAACCACAACACTAGATTTATGTGGAAAACCCAAGAAGGGAAAAACCACAGTGAGCAAGCTGCTTGGATCTACTATCTAAATCTAGCCTCACAAATAAAGATAAAATAGGATTACAATATGATTTATGGGCTAAAACCCAAGGAAGCTACAACTACCTAAAATACAATGTAATGTCACTTATAGAATGAGGCTACAACCTCTAGTTATTACATTCAATGGATCTTACTAAACAAAAACCCCTCCGCATCATCCACACACTTCACTTTGTCACAAAACTTCACTTTCTTTGCTCAACGAACACTACTACCTCCAACACACCTTCACAAACATACTCACATCTACTCACACATCTTCGCACACACTCATACTATCTTCCACAAACAAGATCTTTCATTTATACCTTCTGCAATTTCCAAATTCCTTATCCCAAGTTAGCCAAGATGAAACATGTAATCATGAAACATGTAAGGCCACTCCAAGTCAGCATACAAAAGATGTAGAAAAATAATATGGTTCAAGCCAAGTGATAACCAAGACCTATTCTTCATTATCACATTCTTCCAAGCTAGCGTATACTTCAAAACATCTAGAGGTAATACTAAAAACACATGAAGTTGGCCCAACAAACACTCATCCTTCCGCCCAAAAGCTCCAAACCAAAAGCGGTACTAGAGGGATCAATTAACATCATGTGGATCATCACACAAGCAACATAAGACTTACACAAACCTTCTCAATCAATCCTTCTTCTGAGATATATGTTATTTTTCTGGCGCAAGCAAGCATAAACTGACATTGGTATCACAAATGAACACTTATCACAGTCTTAAGATAGAACATTGAAAAACCAACTTGTGAGGCACTTCAGCACCTGAAACAAGAATTGAATCATCCATCTAAATATCTAAACTTATCCTCCAAACATCAAATCCAAAAGATGAACTATGGTGAAATGCGATGGCTTCTACTTTCTCCTCCAAACAACATTAGTTAGCAGCAAGATGTGTCTTTGTTCTGGTGACATTGAAGAACCTCTCCGGTAAAGCTTCACATTTAAATATTGAGTATTATCATCTTGTCATCTATAAATGATCATCCTTCAAGCCAGAGTACCTCAACTTTAGAATCAGAGAAATATAGAGCACTTCCCAGACTCACCTTGACTGCATCAAATATGAACAACTATCTTCACTCTGTGAGCTCTAGAATCTTCCGCATTAATCTTCAAGATCTGAAATCAATAATGTACAATCTTCACACATGTCTTTGACCAACTCCCAAACCACAAGGCCATACCTTCAAAAGTGGAGGAATGTGGAGCATTCTCCCGAGCTTATTCTGTGCAAATTTCAGTGCCTTGGACACCTTGAATCTTTCTTTCAAAACTAAAGCAATGCATTTCCTCATGAAATAATGAATATAGTATTTACCACATCAGAGACTTCATTCTTAACTTTATACAACAACAACAAACTCTTTTCATAAAGTAAGAATCTTCATGTTAGCACACTCTTTGTCTATACTACTTCAAGAGATATTGATGGAATTCATTGTCTTACCCTTCTCATCTCTGATCTATCTTCTTTGTCTTCTTCTCTGACCATATTCCCACAAACTTCCTTTGACATTAACCTCTTGTTCACTTTACTTCCAGCCTTCTTCATTCTGGTACTACTAATTACACATCTGAATCTCACATTGTTGACATCAATCACAACACAAGTGCAATAGTCTTACCTAGAAGCATTTCTCAAATATTGTTGACTCCCATGTACAATTTGAAATGGGTATTTACTAGTACTCCTATTGATAGAATTGTTATAAGCAAACTCTACCTTTGGTAATACCAAATCCCACCCCTTGGGATTATCTCCTAGTAAGGATCTCAATAGGTTGCCCAAACTTTGATTCACTAGCTTTGTCAGTCCATCAGTCTGCAGATGATGTGTAGAACTAAACTTCAACTCAGCCTTCAACTTCTTCCATAAGCTCCACCAGAAATACCTAACAAACCTGGTATCTCTATCTGAAACTATACTCCTTGGTAGACCATGTAGTCTAACCACATCTCTAAAAAATAACTCTGCAATGTGAACATTATCACTAGTTTTCTGACACGAAATGAAATGTGTCATCTTTGAAAATCTATCAACCACCACAAATATTGAATCATGCCCTCTTTATGTCATCGATAAACTAAGAACAAATTCCATGTTGATATCCTCCCCTGGTCCCTCTAGTATAGGTAATGGTTGATATAGCCTAATATTTTGGCTCACTCCTTTGGCCATCTAGCATACTCTCCAACTTTGCACAAATTTCTTCACATCTTGATGCAACTGTGGCCATTAATAATTCTCACTAACAAGAGCAATGGTCTTATCTCAACCAAAGTGTCCTACCAACCCTCCAATATGCTTCTCCTTAATCAGGTTCTCTCTCACGGAACTCCTCAGAATGTACAATTGGCTTCCTCTGAACAACATACCATCTTGGATTATATAATCCAACCATATCATCCTATCTAGAGTAACATGCTCCAAACAAGCCTTCCAGGCCTCTATAAATTCTAGATCTTTAGGGTACTAATTCTTGAGTTTATTGAACCCAACAACCTCTATCTTCATCTCTATCAATAAAATTTGTCTTCTACTTAAGGCATCTACAACTCTGTTGGACTACCCACTCCTGTGCTTCAAACCAAAAGTATAACTCTGGAAAAAATCAACCCATTTTAAGTGCCTCTGATTTAACTTTCCTTGACTATTAAGATACTACAAAGCTTGATGATTAGTATATAAAACAAACTCTTCTAACAAATAATGTCTCCATTTCTTTAATGCCTAAACTATAGCATAAAAACTCCTGATCATAAACATTATAATTTTTCTTGGCATCATTAAGATTCTTACTAAAATAGGCAATGGGCTTACCTTCTTGACACAAAACATCTCCTATAGCACTGCCACTAGCATCACAATCTACCTGAAATACCTTATTGAAATCAGGAAGTGTGAAAACTAGTTGCACTCTATGACTTTTTGCTTTAATGTATCAAAACTCTTAGCTACTCCTATAGCCCATTTAGACACTCTTCTATCCCTCTTATTGTCTTAGTTAGGGGTGCACAAATGCTACTGAAATTCCTGATAAATTTTCTATAAAAACTTGCCAAACCATGAAAAGATCATACCTCTATAGCACTCCTTGGAGTTGGCCATTCAATGATAGTCCTCACCTTCTCTGGACCCATTTTAAGACCCTCAAATGAGATAAAAAAAAATCCTGTGTACACCAACTCCTTCTTCATGAAACTACATTTCTTCAGATTAATCAGCAACTTTTCTTCCCTCAGCCTCTCAAAAACTTTTCGAGCATGCATCAAGTGCTCCTCCAAGGTCTTACTGAAAGACAAAATATCATCTAAATAAACAATGACAAATTTACCCAAAAATGCTTTTAGTACCTCATTCATGAGCCGCATAAATGTGCTTGGTGCATTGGTTAGCCCAAATAGCATGACTAACCATTCATACAAACCCTCCTTAGTCTTGAAGGTATCTTCCATTCATCTCCTTCTTTGATTCAGATTTGGTGATATCCACTCTTTAGATCAATCTTCGTAAAGTACCTGGCTCCACTCAAGCAATCCATAATATCATCCATCCTTGGCAATGGGCTTATATACTTGATTGTAATTTTGTTGATGGCTCAGGAATCTATACACAATCTCCACTCTCCATCTTTCTTTTGTGCTAGTACTGCAGGAACCACACATGGACTTCGGCTCTCCCTTATCAGTGGTTTCCTTAATAGTTCGTGAACTTGTTTGTTCAACTCTTCATTCTTTGCAAGAGTCATTCTATGGGATGCCTTATTTGACAAACTAGCTCCTAGTATCAAATCCATTTGGTGACTTATCTTCCTCATCGGTGGTAAACCTTCTAGTACATTATTAGAGACAATGTCCTAAAATTATTCCAATAGATCTGAGACTTCTGCTAGTACATCTTCACATTTCTCCTTGATGATCTTAGGAACCAATGCAAAGCAATGACGCTCATGCTTCATACCATCCAAAAATTTCCTACCATCTACCAACCAAATTCTCACAGTACTACATACCTTTTCTTCCACCTCCTTCAAGGGCTTCAACTTATGACAAACTCCATCCTTTGTCAAGGAATAGGTGTTTGCATGGCCATCGTGGACAACACACCTATCATGCTACCATAACCTTCCCAATAGCATATGGCATGCATCCATCGGTATGATGTCACACAACACCTCATCATGGTAGTCTCCAATCTTGAATTGGACTAAACACTACTCATTGACCAGAGCTCTATGGTCCTTTTGTAACCATGCAATCTGATATGGATGTGGATGCCTTCTCTTTGTCAACTTCAACTTGTTAACCATCTCCTATGAGACAAGATTATCAATGCTTCTGCTGCCAATAATAATATCACAACACTTACCTTCACACTTGCATTTTGTGTGGAATAAACTCTTCCTCTGATCTGGTTCTTTCTCCTCATTTAACAAGGTTCTTTTGAAAACTAGGGTTTATCCCCTTTCAACATCTTTAGAATGCTCAGACCGGTGCACATCTTCATCTACATATGCAACTTGTGCTTTACCTTCAAGTCTTCTATTTGTCCTTTCTTGATGTTTGGGACACTTGTAGGCTTGATGTCCTTCTTCTCCGCATTGGAAACAAGTTCCTCTAAAACCTCCTCTTCCAAGTCCTTGCCCAGGTCTTCCTCTTTACTCACCATTATTTTGGTCACGAGGATGGTAGGCATTATCTCCTTTCTGATTTTGACTGGTGCCTACTTCTTCACTTTTCTTTTGATCTTCATTTCATCCTCCATAGGATCTCCCACCAGTCCTTCCACCATGACCTTGTCCTCTTTGCTTCCTTTCAATATTTTATTTAGCTTCACTTCCACCTTCATGGAAAACTGGTACACATCTTCTATGGTGGTCATTCTAACCAGGCTCAACTCCTCTTGAATACTTGGCCTCAACCCATTAATATAATGGGCTACCTTCTCCTTATTGGTCTCTACATGGCGTGTTCTAATTATAATCTTATAAAACTCCTCTCTATACTCCTTAACAGACTTCTTACCTTGCTTCAATCCTTGCAGCTTCTTCAACAACTCCAACTCATAGTCCACAAGAATGAACTGCTTCTTTAGTTTGTCCACCATACGATCCCATCTGGTAATATTTCCTTTTCCTCTTCTATTTCTCTCTAACAAGACCTTCTTCTACCAAATACTTGCATGGCCCTTCAACTTCATTTTTGCAAACTTGATCCATTCTGGATCCTCCATATCTTCATACTTGAAATATACCTTCATATCATTTATCCAATCAATAAGCTCTTCTAGATTTAAATCCCTAGAATAGGTAGAAACTTCAATCCTAGGCCTCTTTCCAGTCTTTGAAATGGACCTCAACAACCTAACTTGTGTAGGATCTCTTGCATCATCTTGTTCTTCCTCAGATAACTCTTCTTCTTCAAATTCATCTTCGCTTTCTTCTCTTATTCTTGGCTCAAACCGTCTTTGTAGCTCCTCTTGCAATGCATCGATTTGCCTATGTATGGATCTAAAACCCTCTTCTATCAAAGAATTTCTCCCACCATGGTTTCTTCATGGAGGCATTTTGATCTCTATAGTAAACCCACAACCTCAGGTCTAGGTGCAAATTGCCTCATGGTTGGCGATTTGTCTACACACTTAGGAACCCTTGCTCTAATACGACTTGATGAGGGTGGATTCCACCCAAAATGCATATAACAATAATTTATAGATTTCAAATAGACACGAACAAGATCTCAAGAAGTATTAGTTAAGAAAACTGCAAACTATTTCATAATTTCTTCTTGAAGCTTGCTTATAAAAGGCTACAAATCTGAAATAAAATTCCCAAGGTCATATGCCCTCTTATTACAGAAATATGGGCTGTATTACAATATAAATATCTGACTTATAGAGCCTTCTAGAGCTATCTTTTGATATCTACTGACCTCCTTATTCGCATGAACATGACTTGCCAATAACTCGCCTTCCTACCATTGCCCTAGGAACTGTTAAAAATAGGCTATAAATACACATCGACACCACTTAGTGTAATTTACCCAATGTTGTCTTGCTTTGAAATGTGTAACTCCCATTTGGGTGCCAAAATGAACCCAACTATCCCTTTTTCCTTCCCAAGAAAGAATTTTCAAATTTTAAAAATTGAGAAACTAGGTAGTGCAACTTCCGGGAGCCATAACTTTTGAACTGAGTGTCTGATTAACAAATCGCTTGATGCGTTGGAATACTTGCAAAAAATTGAAGGTCCACAAAATGTCTCATTAAGGGATATTTTGATTTTCAGCCAATTTCTAGGATGTTACAGAACCTCTAAGTGCCTCAAAATTGATTTTGAAACTTTTTCCATGAACCTCAAAAACCAAAACTTTAATATCTTGAAATCCAAACATGATATTGGGCTGAAATTTACCAAGAATGTTTATGTTGCTGTTCCAAAGCTTTGGGAAAAATTTTAGGCCCAACCGCTTCTTCGATATAGGGTTACTAAAAATAGTAAGTCCTGGTATTCTTAGCCTTTTTGGAAACTTTGAAGGTTCTAAATCATTATTCAAGCAAATGGGTATCCAAAAATACAAAAAATGAAAAGAACAAAAAACAAAATCATTATTTTTGGGTGATGCAAGATTGCCCTTAACCATTGGATGCTCCTACATCAGAAATCCATGCACAAGTATAGGTTGCTCTTCAAACATCTCAGGATAAGTATAAGGAGATCTATGATATTGGGTATAAAGTTTGGCTTTATATGGATAAACAAAGGTTCAAGGGGAAAAACCATCATAAGGTCAAACCTATTTGATATGGACCTTATACCAATTCTCAATAGATTAAGATAATGTCTTAAAACTTGATCCCCCATTCTAGCATAGCATTCATGATGTAATTAATGTTGGTTGAAATTGTTTGAGCTAGCTCACATGGAATAAGTTGCACTCTCTCATCTTGAGCATAACATTTCAAATTTTTAGCCTCTATTTGATGCAAACATCATTCTTGATGTTCAAAAACACACTACTAGGAGATGGACTACTGCTACATACTTGGTTGGTCATAAGGGTACTCTACCAACCAAAGAAAAGTGGGTCTCCCAATAATCTTTTGAGTATCTTTTCCCCCATGCTTAAGGAGAAAGTGGGGACACATTCCTTTAAACAAGGAGGAATTGATAAGACAGTCTCTATATAAGAAATGATATTTGATTAGTTAGTATAGTAGAATATATTATAATGTTTTTTTTTTGTTTTGTACTTCTCTTATTTTGAAGGCTTCCATGTGATTTCTTTCTAGAAACTTCTCTTCTTGAAGCATCCTTTTATTCCTATACAAGACTTGATCTGAATAAGATTGGTATTGCTTTTGTTCAGGAAAAGTATCTTTTGTAAATTTTTTGTGTATGCTAATATCACTTTAGCTAGTAAATTTGAGATTTGCATAAAGCCGTTAACAAAACCCCATGTTTATTAATCCTTTTGCTAATCCCCTTCCAAATATGCCTATGATAGAATATCCAAACTTTTATGTGACTTCCTTTTGGCCAATGCCAACTAGATATTCAAGGGTTTCATAAAATGGTTCAATACATTTGCTATTTACCCTAGGGAAAAGATGGGATTGGTATAATTGATGTTTATGGACAAAGTATTGCTCTTGTGCCAAATGGGTGGTTTGTGATCTTAAAGGTTATGTGGAATGAATATTCTTCTTCAACACTGCATTGCATCTAGATTTACCTATGGGAAAAGGTTAGCAAGTTGTTGGCCTTTGCATTGTTATGATTGTTGCAAGTATGAGGTGAACCAGTGTTGTCATTGATGTCAACATACTCATATTGCATTGACAAGAAGGATTGGATGAGCAGTGTGCTGAGGATATTGAGAAAATTAGCCTCAGTCAGGAACAGTGAAGAACAGTGATGAGAAGAATGCAAATGTACTGTATAGGATGAGAACTAGAGGATGCAGATTAAAGGGTTTATAGATATGAATCTTGAGATTCTTTAGTTAAGATTTCAGAGGTCCGCATGAAGATCTGAAGGAGTTGTCGCTGTCTGTGTGGAACCGGTTCCGGCAAGTATTCAGAGGTGACAGAGGATCACAAAAAGGTCCGGTGAGGTCCGGAATTGTATAATCCTAATCTACGGATTGGAAGGAGTATTTGGGATGTCCTTGTGATGTCTCATCTCGAGTTGTGTATGATTTTGAGGTCAGGAGGTACCTTTTGCATTGTGATAGTAGCAACAGACTGTGTTCTTGAAGTTCTGGATAAGGAAGTGAAGAGATTCCAGTAAGTAGAAGAAGTGCGGATGTACCTGGTCATTCAGGAAGGCTTGTGAAGATTCTTGGATCATGCTGAAGTCGTGTTGTTGGTCCGCATTGATGGTAGAGCCCAGAATTGAAGATATTCTTTCGGATGAAGTTCTTGTTCCGACTAGCCGACCGGATGAGTTGTTCATCCTATGAATGTTCTTGTGGTGGCCGACCGGATGTGTTATTCATCTTGCAGATATTCTTATGGTTGATTGCCGACTTAGATGATTGTTCCTAAGTCGATGTCTTGTATAAATAAAAGTTTGTGAGTTCATTTTGGAGTGTGATTTGGGGGAGATGAGAGCAGAGTAGCGAGAATAAGTGCGAAAGGTAGAGCAGGGGTTTTGGGCTTAAATGGAACTGATCCGGACATGGTAGAGATGTCATTCTCCAGTTCAAGACTATGATTCTTATCACTTTGTAGACAGTGTGTCTCCTTGTAGGCAGTGGGCCTCTTTGTGAGTAGTGTGCTCAGGCAGTGAGCCCTAATTGGCAAGTGCCATTCTTTTTCTTATTCTTCTAATAGAGAATAATTCTTGGGTTAATCACCCCGTGGTTTTTCCCTTAACCGGGTTTTCCACGTCAAAATCCTGGTGTTCAATGTGTTGATGTTTATCTGCTCTTGTATTTGTGCATTATGCTTTCATGGATGATTAATTGATATGCTGTTAACTAACAAGAAGAATCAAGTGTTTGAAGTAGCAAGGAAGTTTTTATACAACTAATTCACCCCCCCTCTCAGTTGTATGCCCTAGATCCAACAATTGGTATCAGAGCCAAGTTCCTCTGAAAGGAGCTTAACCGCTTGAGGAGATCTAGGATGTCATCATACAAGAAGGATAGTCCGAAGTTTGATGGAACCAACTTTACTCTTTGGAAAGGTCACATGAAATGTCACTTGGAGTGTATGGGAAAAGCATACTTGGCCATGGTCTCAAAACCATATGTACCTCCACAGGGTGGTCTGACAACTCTGAATGAAATCACAGATGCTGAAAACAATCTGCGGACCAAGGAAGCTCTTCTAAGCGCATGAATGACTCAGATCTCTCAAATGTTATTGACCTACCAACTGCATATGAGATCCTAACTAAACTGGAACTTCTATATGAAGGAGATGAGTTTGTCAAGAGTGCAAGGTTGTAAAGTCTGAAAGGGAAATTTGAAAGATTGAAGATGAGAGATGATGAGAACATCACTACTTTTATGCCACGAGTGAATGAGCTGGTGTGTGGAATTAGAAATGCTGGTGGAACTCTGGATGAAAATGAGATTGTTTGCAAAATTCTCAGATCCCTTCCTGCTGCCTACAAAATCAAGGTTGCTGCCATTGATGAATTCAGAGCTCACACAACTGTCACAAGAGAACAATTGGCTGGCAAACTAGCTGCATTTGAAATGACCGAGTTTGGAGATGATCCTCCCAAGACTGAATTTGCTTTCAAAGCCAGTGCCTATGTGAAAGGCAAACAGAGATTTGATCTGGGTGAAAACTCTTCAAGGAAGATGTCATGGTATGATCAAGCAAGAAGAGACATGGAAGAAGAAGCAGAAACAGCTCAACTTGAAGCCCTCATTGCAAAGAGACTGCCAAGAGGATCCAGTAAGTATGAAGGAAAACTACCCTTTAAGTGCTTCAACTGCAATAAGATTGGTCATTTTGCTTCAAGATGTTCGGAAAGATCTGCAAGGTCTAATATTAACAGACAAAGGTTTCAAAAGAACTGCTATTATGTTCATGAAGAAGATGACAATGAAGGAGTAACAGATGATGAATCAGAACTAGGAAGCAAATCTGGAAATGAATGGGTGTTTATTGCCATCAAGGAAGAAGATTCAATATCCTCTGAATCAGTCAATCACAAGGTTGTGGAAAGAGCTTTGGCTGCTCAAGTGGAAGAAAAGGATGATTGGGTTATTGACAGTGGATGTTCTCACCATATGACTGGTGACAAGAATAAGTTCTTGGATTTGGAAAGGTATGAAGGAGGAATGGTAAAGTTTGGTGACAATTCTACTGGCAGAATCAGAGATAGGGGAACTATTTCCTTTGATGGAAAGAGCAAAATAGGTAATGTACTATATGTTGAAGGATTGAAGCACAATCTTCTCAGTGTTGGTCAGTTAGTGGACAAAGGCTATGATCTCCGGTTCAAGAATGGAAAATGCAGAATCTTTACAAGCTCTGGAATTGAAATTGCATCCAGTACTCAAACAAAAGGTAATATCTTTCATCTGGTTGGTTCAAACAAAAGTTGTCTGTTTGTTCAAGTTGATCAGAGTTGGTTATGGCATAGAAGAATGTGTCATGTAAATTTTGATAACATCATCAAAATAAGCAATATTCAGGCTGTAAGAGATCTTTCAAAATTGATGAAACCTACAAATAGTTTGTGCAAAGAATGTCAGCTAGGTAAACAGAGCAGAGTCTCTTTCAAAAGCAAAGATCAGTCTTCTACCGGATTGTTGGAATTAGTACATACTGATCTCTGTGGTCTGACAAGAATCAAGAGTCTGCAAGGTGATAGATATTTCATGTTGCTAATTGATGATCATTCCTAGATGATGTGGGTTACCTTCCTAAAAGAGAAATCAGAAGCCCTTGAGAAGTTCAAAATCTTCAAAGCTATGGTAGAGAATCAAACCGGATTGAAACTGAAGTGTCTAAGGTCTGATAGAGGTGGTGAATTTACATCTGGTGAGTTCATTGACTTTTGTGAGAAGCAGGGTATAAGGAGACAGTTGTCTGCTCCTAGGACTCCACAGCAGAATGGAGTAGTTGAGAGAAAGAACCGGACCATCCAGGAAGCTGCTAGGACAATGATGTTGGAAGCTAATGTTTTTTAGATGTTCTGGAAAGAAGCTATCAGCACTGCAGTCTACACTCTCAGTCGAGTTCAAATCAGAAACAATACCGGTAAGACCTCCTATGAACTCTGGTTTGGCATCACTCCTACTGTGAAATATTTCAGAGTATTTGGTAGCAAGTGTTATATTAAAAGAGATGAAGATCTAGGAAAGTTTGATGCTAGAAGTGATGAAGGAATTTTCTTGGGTTACTCCACTCTAAGCAAAGCATACCGGTGTTACAATAAGAGACTGAGGAAGATGATAGAAAGCACTAATGTGAAAGTTGATGAAGGAATTGAGAAGCCCTCAAGATTTTATGAGTTTGATGAAGATGACCAAGATGGTGTTCAGGTTCAAGGAACTCAATCCTCTCCGGTAAGTCAGAGTCAGCCTGATCCGGTAAATCAGGAGGAAGAGATAGGTCTGAATGAACCTGATCAAGAAGTAGCAGTGCAGGATACTCCCAAAATTCCAAGGTATGTAAGACTGAACCACTCTGAAGATCAAATCATAGGTGACAAAAGCAAAGGTGTACAAACTAGAAGGAATGTTGCTCAAAATCAAGATGAATGTCGTCTGATTTCAAAGATTGAACCTAAAACAATAAATGAAGCCTGCAATGATGAAAACTAGACCAAAGCAATGGAAAATGAATTGATGCAAATTGAGAAAAATCATACTTGGGATCTTGTTCCCAGACCTAGAGACAGGAATGTAATTGGAACCAAATGGGTCTTCCGGAACAAACTGAATGAAGCTGGTGAAGTAATCAGAAATAAAGCTAGATTGGTCTGCAAAGGCTACTCTCAAATAGAAGGAATTGATTTTGAAGAGACCTTTGCTCCGGTGGCAAGAATTGAAGCAGTTAGATTATTTTTTGCATTTGCTGCCTTTAAAGACTTCAAGGTATATCAGATGGATGTCAAGTCTGCCTTCCTAAATGGTGATCTGGAAGAAGAAGTTTACATTAAACAACCGGATGGATTTTAATTGTCGGATAATGATGATATGGTCTGCAAGTTGAAGAAAGCACTGTATGGATTAAAGCAAGCCCCAAGAGCATGGTATGAAAGGTTGGATAAGCATCTTGTACAGATTGGATTCAACAAAGGTATTGCTGACAGTAACTTATATTTCAAAATTGATCATGAAAACATTTTGATTGTTGAAGTATTTGTGGATGATATCATTTTTGGAGGAAGAGATAGTATGTGCAAAACTTTTGCAAATTAGATGAAAAGTGAGTTTGAAATGTCTATGCTTGGTGAAATGAATTTCTTCTTGGGTCTGCAAATTACTCAAACAAAGAAAGGGATCTTCATTTCTCAGACCAAATATGTGAAAGAATTGTTGAGGAAATTTGGTATGGAAGATTCAAAGCCAATGAACACTCCCATGGCAACCGGATGCAAGTTGAGCAAAGATGATGACTCCCCAAAGGCAGATCAGACAAAGTATAGATCAATGATTGGTGGATTGTTGTATCTCACTCAGACTAGACCAGATATAATGCAGGCTGTTGGTCTTGTAGCAAGATTCCAGGCTGATCCTAAAGAATCTCATGTTATGGCAATCAAAAGAATTTTCAGGTACTTGAAAGGAACAACTGAGTATGGTCTATGGTACCCTAGAGATCCAGATTTCTCTCTTCATGCTTACATAGATGCAGATTGGGCAAGAGATGTGGATGACTGGAAAAGCACCAGTGGTGGAGCATTCTTTTTGGGGAAGAGATTGGTTTCTTGGCTAAGCAAGAAACAAGATGCAAAAGCTCTGTCTACAACTGAAGCAGAATACATTGCAGCAGCAGGTAGTTGCACTCAAATCTTATGGATGAAGCAGATGCTAAGAGACATTAAAGTTGAATATGAGGAGCCTATCACAATTTTCTATGATAATTCAAGTGCAATTAATATTTCTAAGAATCCAGTATTTCATTCTAAGACTAAGCATATATCTATCAAGTTTCACTTTTTGAGAGAACAAGTGAACAAGGAAGAAGTCAGGTTGGAGTATGTTCCCTCCAAGGATCAGATTGCAGATATCTTTACTAAACCTCTTCCCAAGGACTCTTTTGAATATCTCCGGGAGAAGTTAGGGGTAATGGCCCCTCCGGTGATGAACTAGGATGCACTGATGTGCATCAGTCTAGTGGATATCACAGTCATATCTTGTGATCTGGATTGATGCTGGGGAGCTGCTACTAAGAGGGAGCAGCTGGTATGATTCTGATATGTAGAATTGCAAGTATGAGCCCTTTGCCATTGATGTCAAAGGGGGAGAGAAGACATGTGAAAAACAAGTGGCTGTTGATCAAAGGGGGAGCAGTAAATGAGGAGAAGACATGTTGCTGATAGGGGGAGTTGTGACAGAAAGGAAAAGTTCTTGTCTTGATGGTTTTTCACATCATATGTTGCCATCAATGACAAAGGGGGAGATTGTTGCAAGTATGAGGTGAACCAGTGTTATCATTGATGTCAACATACTCATATTGCATTGACAAGAAGGATTGGATGAGCAGTGTGCTAAGGATATTGAGAAAATTAGCCTCAGTCAGGAACAGTGAAGAACAATGATGAGAAGAAGGCAAATGTACTGTATAGGATGAGAATCGGAGGATGCGGATTAAAGGGTTTGTAGATATGAGTCTTGAGATTCTTCAATTAAGATTTCAGAGGTCCGCATGAAGATCTGAAGGAGTTGTGGCTGTCTGTGTGGAACCGGTTCCAGCAAGTATTCAGAGGTGACAGAGGATCACAGAAAGGTCCGGTGAGGTCTGGAATTGTATAATCCTAATCTACGGATTGGAAGGAGTATTTGGGATGTCCTTGTGATGTCTCATCTCGAGTTGTGTATGATTTTTGAGGTCTGGAGGTACCTTTTGCATTGTGACAGTAGCAACAAACTGTGTTCTTGAAGTTCCGGATAAGGAAGTGAAGAGATTCCAGTAAGTAGAAGAAGTGCGGATGTACCTGGTCATTCAGGAAGGCTTGTGAAGATTCTTAGATCATGCTGAGGTCGTGTTGTTGGTCCGCATTGATGGTAGAGCCCGGAATTGAAGATATTCTTCCAGATGAAGTTCTTGTTCCGACTAGCCGACCGGATGAGTTGTTCATCCTGCGAATGTTCTTGTGGTGGCCGACCAGATGTGTTATTCATCTTGTGGATATTCTTATGGTTGATTGCCGACTTAGATGATTGTTCCTAAGTCGATGTCTTGTATAAATAAAAGTTTGTGAGTTCATTTTGGAGTGTGATTTGGGGGAGATGAGAGCAGAGTAGCGAGAATAAGTGCGAAAGGCAGAGCAGGGGTTTTGGGCTTAAATGGAACTGATCCGGACATGGTAGAGATGTCATTCTCTAGTTCAAGACTGTGATTCTTATCACTTTGTAGACAGTGTGTCTCCTTGTAGGCAGTGGGCCTCTTTGTGAGCAGTGTGCTCAGGCAGTGAGCCCTAATTGGCAAGTGCCATTCTTTTTCTTATTCTTCTAACAGAGAATAATTCTTGGGTTAATCACCCCGTGGTTTTTCCCTTAACCGGGTTTTCCACATCAAAATCTTGGTGTTCAATGTGTTGATGTTTATTTGCTCTTGTATTTGTGCATTATGCTTTCATGGATGATTAATTGATATGCTGTTAACTAACAAGAAGAATCAAGTGTTTGAAGTAGCAAGGAAGTTTTTATACAACTGATTCACCCCCCCCCCTCTCAGTTGTATGCCCTAGATCCAACAATGATCACAAATGCTCTAGTTAAATTTAAAGGCTCCTTTGTGATTTAGATCATCTAGAAGGCCTTTGAGGTGGTCAAGCCCTTCCTCAAGTGGTTGGGAGATGGTTTGATAATTGGTCTCTCTTTCAACAACCACAATCTTTGGTGGTCACCTATTATCAATAGTCCTAGTTTGTCCCTTAAAGAAATGCATGGTATAAAATCTCTTTGGCTCTTTTAGAAGGGCATCGACACCATAAAAAGATTTGTCTCCATAGTCAATATTGCAACATTTTTTTAGCTTTGTAATGTATTCATTTTCATTTAAGAGCTAGTGCTCAACATTATGTTTCACAAACTAGTCCTTTAGTTGCCTTTTACTTGGTGGAAAGACTGGGGATGGAATTTTGACACCACTTTCAAATTTTACACAATTGGGCTTATCTATAGTGTTCTTAACCCATTTTCTCCCACCCTTCATAAACTCAGCATATGATGGGGACTCAATCCAGTCCCCGAACTTGGATTTGGTTGGTCAACCATATTTAGAAATTTAAATGGAGCCTAAAATTGCTCACTTTCTTTTGTGTCTACCCTACCAAAGACTTCCTTTTGGAGAAATACATTTACATATTGGAATTGTGCATCCATGATGTCCAACCTACCATATAATGGAAACCATCAAGTATGTTTTCTGGACTTGCCCTAGGGACTATAATACTTGGAAGTGGATTCACATCCTTTTGTTGCCCTTCCTACTAGGGATTTTTCCTAGAGAACTACTTTATTTGGGGATTTAACTCCTTCATCAACATATATATCACCCAAATTTAGAAATTTTTAAAGCTTCTACTATGTTTCAATGATGGAAGTCTAAAAACAATGCTCTCTTTAATGCTAAGGCTATTGAGCATTCTTTCTATTTTAAAGAGAAAATTTGTGTTCTTAACTCTACATGATTATTCTAGACATATACAAAAAAAGGTGGCACAAGATTTCCAACACATTCAAGTTCTTCTTGACCACTATGGGAGTGCACCATGTTATATGAGTAGAACTTTGCTAGATAACCTCCCCAAGGCATGTCACCACAAGCTCCCAAGTGACAAAGTTGTCCACATAGATGGTCATTTTTCACCACCTACGTCTTAGTTAAGGGGATAGACTCTTGTGCATGGAAAGTGTGTTTATTTTGCTAGGTATTCTATCCCTACTTAGGGTGCCATCAAAGCTAGTACTAGTTTCCTTTTGCATCATAAGTGGGGTGTGTTGGTTCCACTCACTGTCAATCATACTCATGACAATTGGGAGGCCCTCGATCCTCATTTTGATGAACCCTCATTGTGGATGGCTCCTTGTTAAGATGATCCACCTCCACCTCCTATTACAATCATATATACCTAATAAAATACCATGTTATTTTTTATTTATCTCTGGCTTATATATTAAGCTCAATCACCAATTGACTACTTTGATTATAAACCTTCTCATTTATATTTGAAAACTTTTATAAAATGATTGCATCAAAATGTTTCCAATAAAAAGTAATTATATACATTTGAAAAACAAATAGATATGATATCATTCAAATATAAATAAAAAAAAATCTCAAAGCATTTTTTTTTTATAAAGGGTCATGATCATTGATAAATTATTTGATTTCTTGGTCAAAGATAGAAGTAACTTTTTAATCTTTAATTTTATTGTTGATTACGCACTACATGATAGCTCACCTTAAAACATTGCGCAGGTCTTTCTATTTGACATTTATATTTTAATTTATAGTCCCATTGTTTTTAAAGAAGACTTATGAGTAATGAGATTAGATGATTTTATTTATTTCTATTAAATGAGAACATAATACAATGAAAATTATTTATATCTAATTTTTTCAAACTATAATAATTAATAAGGACACTTTTATTTGGTGGTTTTTGGGGTTATGTGTTTATGTCTTTGCTCTTATTTTATCAGCTTGATTTTAAGGTGGATAATTCCATGTCATTTTTTTCTAATTTAAAATTTTAAAGCATTTATTTGAATATATGGTCTTTTCATCAAAATAAACCAATCTACACTTGAGTTTACTATTAAGTGATTTTTTAAGGTGAAAATTTAGTGATGTAAAAAAAATATTAGTACAATTATGACCATTTTTTTTATATTCTTTTAGATTAAATTATGTAATGATGAAAAGTATGTATTATGTATTTTTATTATTTGTTTTATGTTAATTTATGTGGGTGTTTTAAGCATTTGTTTTAGCATATGATTTTGACTCTTAGTGTTTCTTTTGACCTAATTTTCCAATTTAGCTTTTAAAAACATAATCTAATTTATGTTTAGACAATCATGAATAATTGTCTATTTGCTTTTTAGATTCATTTCTACACCTACAAATTTGATTCAATTCACTTTCATATATTTCAAATTCAAATTTAATAATGGGTCCCTGATAATCTCTCTCCAATAAGTCAATATGTACCAACCCCTGTGCAATCACTTGCAAATCTTTCAAACCATTCTAAGTCAAATATAAAAGGACATTGCCCCTAAATTAAATTACTAAGAATTTATTCACCAATTATCCTCTTGAATTACTCATTGGTACATAATCACTCATTACTCAAGAATCCTTCCTTATTCTAAAATCACGCATTTACTCTTTAATCACCCCTTTATTTTAAAATCTTAATTACACATTAATTCTTTGTATCATCCTCTTACATTATTGTTCCAAATTTCAAAAATCATTCCTAAATTTTGTCATCTAATTTATAATTTTAAACTTCTTTACAATTAATAGATAGAACCTTTAAAATGTTTCCAATAAAAAGTAATTATATACATTAGGAGACAATAGTTATGATGTCATTCAAATAAAAATGAGGCAAATTTTCAAAGCATTTTTTTAATAAAAGGTAATGCTGGTTGATAAATTATTTGATTCCTTGATCAAAGATAAAAGCAACTTCTTATTATTAAGTTTGTATTTTATTTGTTTATTATTTGATTCCTTGATCAAAGATAGAAGCAACTTCTTATTAAATTTGTATTTTATTTGTTGATTATTTGATTCCTTGGTCAAAGATAGCTCCCCTTAAATCATTGCGCGTGTCTTTCTATTGACATTTATATTTTAATTTAAAGTCTCATTCTTTTTAAATAAGACTTATGAGTAATGGGATTATATGATTTTATTCTTTCCTTATTATATAAGAACATAATGCCATGAAAATTATTCAAATGATTTTGTTTTAAATAATTAATGAGGAGGACATTTATAAGCTAATTCAGATTTGAGTTTAGTATTCAGTTTTTAAATTTTTTTTTTCATATATATATATAATTTAATAGTGTAAAAAATTTAATAGTATGATTATGACTTTTGATAATTTTTAGATTAAATTGTGTAATAGTGAAAAGTGTATAGCATGTATTTTGATGATTTGTGTTACATTATTTTGTGTGGATGTCTTAAGTACTTGTTTTTTTACTATTAGTGTTCCCTTTGACCTAATTTTCTAGTTTGACTCTTTAAAATAGAATCTAACTCATGTTTAAATAATCTTCAGTTATCATACTACCCATTTCTCTTGGTTTATTTATGCACCCACAAATCCAACCCAATTCACGTTTGCACTCACATACCTACTGAGGTATTTTAAATTCAAATATATTTATAGTCCCTCATTAATCTCCCTCTAATTAGTTGTTATACGCTGACTCCCACACATAAAAACTTTAAAATTGTGTATCTAAGTCAAGTATAAAAGGGCATTACCCCTAAGCCATTTTAGGAAGTACTAGGAACATGTCCACTAGTTATCTTCTAAAATCATCTATTTCTCTAGAATCACTCATTACTCTAGAATCACTCCTAACTCTAGAATAATTCCTTTCTCCAGACTCACACATGTACTTCTCAATCACCTCTTTGTTCTAAAACTCTAGTTGCACATTAGCTCATTGTATCACCCTCTTCCATTGTTGGTCCAAGTTCAAAGTTCCAAAATCACCCTCATTTAGGAAAGTGCCAAATGAATTCCTTGCATGTCTTCCTGGAGTTTATTGGCTACCATCAAATCAGATCTAGGGGATTCTCATAAAGAGAAGACCTTGCTTAGCAATCTCCCTAAAGGTGTTTATAAACATTGTTGTCTATTTATTGTAGGTTCAAATATCAAGGTGAATCTTGTTTGTAGACACAAAAGATCCACATTCAATAATTTTAGATCTACAGTCAAAAATCACTTCTACATGATAGTTTTAGAGCCACACTCATGGGGATCAGTTTTGTAGTCATAAAAGTGAACCAGATAGTTTTAGGAGTCATAAAGCATAGCCATCTCAATGTAATCATTCCAAATCTAGTTTCTAATTTCATTTATCAATCATTTGTCACAATGAAATCCATCTCCTCTTCATCAAGATCTAGGTACTCATTACTGTTATTTCATTATATTTTTATATCTGATCAATATGCATTTTGAGTCCCAACTATTATATCTAAGCTAATTATTTAATTGACTTTTTAATCTATTTAATTATCCTAGATATGTTATATGAAGGTGTGTTGTTTTCTCTTACAAATTGGTACATATGACATGTTAAAGTGTATCAATTCACATTGTTAGAATTATTACATATAGTTGGTTTGGTTATATAATATATAGCTTGGATAAGGGTTAATCATAAATTATAATATAAGGTTCGTTAAGTTAATCATAGGTGTGAATAGAGAAAATAAGGAAATTAAACAAGATATCAAACAACAATGCAATTCTTATTCCTATTTCCTATCACCTCTATTAGATCAAGAAATCAAAAATACAAATGAATAAACAATAAATATTACCAAACTTTTGATCTCTATTGTACTGACATCGTATACATGCTCAAAATGATTGCAATAATGGATTATGGATACTCGTGTTGACAGCATAACATTATAAAAACATAGGATGCCCAAATGGCTTATGTGTGGTTGGATTTATAGGCTTCTAGGGAGGGAGATCAATGGTGGAGATTTGATGCCAAATGGATGGTTAGGATTGAAGTAGTTAAGTGGTTACAAAATGAAGGGAAGAGATTAATGGAGAATTTTTAATTTGAAATTATTTTTTTAGCAGATGGTTATGGAATGTATGGTGAGGAATTAAAGAAATTTTATATTTATTTTATTGATTTTTGGGTGGTTATGGGATAAAAAGGGGATTTAATTAATTAAATCATGTGGAAAGGGTACTAGGACTAGGGAAAATGAATTAGGATATAGGGGAAAATTAGGAAATAATTAGGATAAATGAGGGAATTAGGACCTAGGGGTTAATTGGGACAATTTAGGAACAATTTGATTAGGATTTGAATGGTTTAGGGATAATTAGGAGAATTTACGGATAAATTAGAACCTGGGGATTAATTAGGGAATTAGGAATTGACAATAAGGATAAACTAGGTCCTAGTATTTTTTAAGTGTCTACATTTTGCCCCTCTTTGAGATGATAATGCAACTAAGAGAAGAAATGTTGTTTCAAGGAAAAATAAAATATAGGTTTGGTAGGATGAAAAGGATGGGGCTTATAAAAAGGATGGAGTGATGCCCCTTGAGAGACTAGGTAGGATCAAAGAACCCAAGTAGGCTCTCAAAAAGAGGAAGAAAGGAGAAGCATGTTATGCAAATTAGTGTGAGTAACCTCGTATTTGATATAGCATTTGACGTTATGCACCAAGGTATAAAGAGCAGAGCGATGATGTGTCAAATGCATAAAGGATTGACTCACAAGCATAACAAACAAGAGGATGCCCCAACAAAATACAAGGATTTTGAAGACCTTGATGAATATTGTGTGGAACAACCAACAAGCAAAATACATAAAAATATAAGACCATGCCACATTCAACACCATGCAAGACACACCAAGATATAAAGGATCATGGTGACCTCGAGAAGGTATGAAGAGGGATGGAAAAAAAATTAAACAAAGATCAAAAGGCAACAATCAACTAACAAAATAATATTGAATCTCTTGCCAAAATGTTGAGAAATATTAAAAGAGGATGGAGAGAAGGATGATGATGAAGCCTGATATGGGGAATGATGTATGCCACAAAGGCAAAAGAGAAAGATGAAAGGATGGATAACATGGAGGAAAATGGTTCAACAAATGAATGTTATCAAGGTTTCCAAAAGATCAAAGTTTAAATGTTTAAGATCAAATGTTTTCAAGTGATATGTGCAAAGTGTAAGGTATTAAATGCCAATATACTTGCAAGTGCATGAAGTCGCAAAATAAATAAAACCTGAACTCTTCCAAGACATGGGATAAATAAAGGGGACAACACCAAAACTATTTATGAAGAAAGATACAATCACCTACTCCCAACATAAGACAAGTTTAATTGGATGAAGTGGTAAGGGCAAAGGAGAAATGGTAAAGACTAAGACATGAAACAGGATGAAGTGCTAAGGAAATGTCATGGAGAGGACATGAAGGATAATAGAGTCTGGCTCTACCCATGGCACCTGTGAGAAGGTTTTCACCATGGTATTTGTCCAAGGTGCCACAAGAAGTGGTTTTCACCAGAGGATAATTTTTCTCTTTACTTTGTTTTTTTCATTTTTTTCATTTTTTCATTTTTTCATTTTTTGATATTTTGGTTTCTTTTGTATTTTTATGGTTGGGATACTCTGCAAACTAAGCATAAAAGTATTTAAGGTGAGTGATATTCAGTGGATCATCAAGGTTCTAACCATATAGAGTAGCCAACTGGTAAGCACCTGATCCATACTTTGTGGTAATAATGTAAGGACCTTGCTGATATGGTGTGGAGTCTGATCAGTCTCCAAGTGGGAGATTGTTGTTATATGGAGCCTAATCAGACTCAGAGGTTAAATTTACCCCACTTTTATCAGCATGGTTTCCCCCCAAATTCCTACAGGGTCAAGGGGCAGCGCCCCTTGCGGGTGTTTGGGGGCAGCATCCCTAGCGCGCTCCCTATCACAATACAGGGCGGGGTCAAGGGGCATCACCCCCGAAACCTCACACGGTTTTTTATTATTTTATAAAGGCATCGGGAGTTATTTTTTATTGGCTGACATAAAAAACCCTATTTTGTAATTGAGATAAGTCTTGATAAAAAAAGGCCAAGGTTAGGGTTTCTGTTGATATTGTATTGTAGCATTTTGCAACGGTATTGAGTTACAGGGATTGTTGGTTGTAATTGGTTTGATTTACTAGATAATAATATTGGACTCTCTGTTGGTGGATGTAGCTCGAGTTTGGGTGAACCATGTTAAAATTGTGTCTCTCTATTATTGTTTCAGTGTATTTTTATTCCTCTGTTTAATCTTTATTTGCATTTAATTGATATCTTCTGCCGTCTAACCCTAACACTTGCCAATTAGGTTTAAATTTTCCTTTCTTATCTCAATCCTAAGCATTTCTTTGATTTTCTTTCAAAACAAGATTGCCAATGTCAAATTATTAACTTTTGAACCTTTTTTTGTAACTTCGATGGAGATGATTTTGGTAAGCTTGTAAGTGATTTAACACATGGAGGTGCCACTCATCAAGGAGTTCTAACTCTTGTAACCATGCAACCCTATACTCTTCATCATTAATGAGACCACACAAAGATATGCACAATGCTGGTAATTCGATCTCGATTGGCAAGATGGCTTCATAATTGAAGACCAACGAATATGGGGTGGCACCAATAGGAGTGTAGATACTAGTGTGATAAGCACATAAGGCAAGATAGAGATGGAGATTCCAATCACGACCAACTTCATTGATAGTTTTCTTAAGTATTTTGAGCAAGGACTTATTGGTTGCCTTGGCTTGACCATTACTTTGAGGGTAATATAGAGTGGGCCAATGATGTTGGATATGGAAGCATTCAAAAAGGGTATGAACATCATGGTTTTAAATGATTTTCCACTATCAATGACAATAGCTACAAGAATTCCATAGCAGAAAATAATATGATGAAGAATGAACTTGGAAATATATTTGCTAGTGGTGTAAGTGAGGGGGATGGCCTCAACCCACTTAGTAAAATAGTAAGTGGTTGTAATGATGAATTTATGGCCATCAGAGGAGGAAGGGTGAATCTTGCCAACGAGATCGAGGCCCCATTGGGAAACAGGCCAATGAGTAGAAATAGGTTACAATGCTTGCAATGGTGCATGAATAAAGTCTACATGCTTTTGATAGGCTAGACACCATTTGACATACTGGAAAGAATCATGTTCCATAGTAGGCCAATAATAACTTGTTCTCAAAAGTTTCTTAGCTAATATCGTGCCACTAGTAAGGGCACTGTAGATACCATCATGAACATACTTAAGTGCAAGATTGGCCTTGGTTATATTTAGACACCTCAAAAAGGAACCATCAAAGCCTCTTCGATATAATGTATCATGAAGGATAGAAAAGTGGGATGATTGTTGAATGAAGGTTTTACATTGGTTACAGGAGAGGTTTGGTGGTAATGTTTGATCATGAAGATAGGTGTAAATGTCATGGTACTAGGGTGAATCAGGACCAACAAGCTCACCTACAAGTTCAAATTTAGGAGCACCATATGCAGGTATCAATAAATGCTCAATAAGAAACTCACAACTATGACTATTCCATGGCATGTTTAAAAGAGATCCAATATGACGAAAAGAGACTCCTCTTGCCCAACAACCACTCATTGCTCAATCTCAAAACAAACCAATTCACATATAGATTGCAATAAGAAATTCGTTTCAATTTTATACAATTCAAATAACAAACAATTCTACAACAAAATTATTTACATTCAAGGTTTTAGATGGCCTCTACCACATGCACACCATCTCCTATTTGCACATTCTCATGTATACACACTCTCAGATTTCACACTCTCTGCATACTCTCGTCTATATTCACACACAACCATTGATCTGGTTACACATCTGCACCTTCAGACACCTCAATCTGCCCTCTCTTCGCAAGCTCTCTCCTTCCTCTTGGCTATTCCATCCTCAATTCTTGGAATGCACCCCTTTAGAACTAGAGGACGAGTTTTTATATTGCATAGCATAAGGAATGAAAAGACCAAATATGGATTGGCCTTAAGTAGTTGAAACGTCACCCTGAGAAGATGAAGGGACAAACAAATAAAAATGAAATTGAAATTCAATTTTGAGTCAAAGACTTGCACTCTTTCTAGGCCCGCGGCCTCACTCTAGTGAATGGCAAGAAATTTCAGACCCAATACAGTGGTAGTCATGCCCTACGTTTATTACATGAATTAACATTCATGGATGGAATTTGATTCTTTCAAAAGCATTGCAATTCTATTTGTTGAAGATATTGTTGTCCCCTTACCTTTTAGCAGCAAGGTAAGGTTACCAAATAGCTGTTAGGAAGCATGCGAAACATTTAGAATAGGAACACCAAAAGACTCTTGGAATTTAATGATTATCATTGGCACTCTCCACATTTTGAAACTGTGTTATGTATCATGATCCAAACTATTGGATACTTGCTTCTCCATTTTTTGTATGATTTGATACACTCATTATTCTTGGAATTAATACCTTAGAAGGGATAACGTTAGATCTATTGATAAATGCAGATGTGTTTATCAGCTTGTGAGCATTAATCGATCCTCACAAGGTATTAACTTTGTGTCTTTATCAAAACAAAACAACCTCTATTCCCTCATGCCACCTTCATACTTCTACAAAAGTGTCTGTTCGATCTCATTCGTAGGAATCCCATGTCTATGCCAGTGGTTTTCCAAAACCCAGCTATAGTAACCCTACTTGTGCATGTGCCTATGGAATACTTTTATCTTTATGACTGAAGAATTACCATTCAGTTTGTTCTTCATAACCTATCCTACACCACGTTTGGAGATCACAGGGCTCAAGCCTATGAAGATCAATGACGTCCAGATCAATTCTTTTAGAAGCAACTTTCTTCTTAAGATAATAATCTACGAGATCTTCACCCGAGGGATGAAATATGAAACTTAGAAACACTTTTTAGAAGATCAACTACATCTGTGTAGGTAATTCATGCAAAGGAAGTGGAAACCACTAGATGAATTTCATGTCGTCCATGTAGTTATCAAGCAACTATTGACATAAGAATACATGGCATCCTCTAGATTTGCAAATGCAATTTCTGGCTCAACCATCCAATACTCTGCAAGATGTCTTTTGTTCAGAGTACTTCACCTTTCTGGATAGCAAGTAAACATTTCTTCCTTGGTCTTAATGGTGGATACAAACTCACAAGCACACCAAATCGAACCAAGACAATTTCCAAAACAATGGTTAGACAATAAAACCAAAATGAAGAAAATGCCAATTTTGTTTGGGCAATGCAAGATTGCCCATTCAACCAGATGTTCCTACATTAGACACGCTAGGTAGAAAGATTTTGTGATTAGGAATCACAAAATGGAGTGGAGTAGTAGAACTACTCTTTTAGGTTGTAGCAACCAGCAATGAACTCCATCACTGATTTAGGCGTAGAAAACTTCTTCTGCCTCTTCCAACACTTAGCTGGGAAAAGTACCATCCTCCTCCACCAATTGTATGCCTGCTTTATTTTCCCACCTTCATTTGTCCTCCTCCACTAAAGGCTCACTCTCCTCCTCCAAATCCTCACTCCTCTCTTCTCCTCCTTCGCCTTCATGGAACTTAACCCACAACAGACCGACCACCTCCACCAAAACCTTGCAACATCTTTGACAAGCTTTATGCACAAACTCATAGCATCTAAACACAAATTTTTCTCTTCCATTTTTTCTGCATACTTTTCCTTTTCTATTATCATATTTAAAAATAAATCAATATCATCGTCAAATAGATTTACCTTATCCTCCTTCATGGCTGCAATATTGATTTTCGTGGTGATATCTCTCACATCATCCTCATCTGCAACATTTTGTTCTGTATCCTTTATAGCAACAGTGAACTTCACATTCCATTCTTCTTCTATTGCCAGCATCTTCAACAACAAATCATCTTCATCATCGGCAACTACTGCAACCTCCTTACATTCCATTGAAGCAACCTTATCAATAGTTGCAATCTTTACACTTGCATCCTTTTTGTAATCTTTCACCATCGCTATAGGTATATCCTCTATTTCATATTTCTTCTCCTTCACTGCTGTCTCATTACTCACACATTGCATAGCCTCTATTTGATCCATCCTCACATGTATATCTACCACCATTGCCAAAATTTTCCTCTCTTCATACTGCCTCCATCCATCCCATAGGATGGGCTTCTTTCTCAAAAATATTCCCATCTCACTTGTTGTTGCAATTTTCCGCAATCCACATCCCACACTCTGCAATCTGCAAACAAAATCCTCTCCATGGCTTCCCAACCCTCACTTGCTCAGGACTCCTCTCTACCTGCAACAATCTCTTGAGCTCTTCACAACTGCCTTCTCTCTTGTAGGTCTTGGTGGATCCTCTCCATGCTCAAGATTACCAACTCTGATACCATTTGACAAAAAGAGACTCCTCTTGCCCACTAACCACTCACAGCTCAATCTCAAAACAAACCAATTCACATACAGATTGCAACAAGAAATTCATTTCAATTTTACTCAATTCAAATAACAAACAATTCTGTAACAAAATTATTTATATTCAAGGTTTTAGATGGCCTCTACCACATGCACATCATCTCCTATTTGTACATTCTTATGTATACACACTCTCAGATTTCACACTCTTTGCATACTCTCATCTACATTCACACACAATGATTACTCTGGTTGCACATCTACACCTTCAAGCACCTCAATCTTCCCTCCCTCTGCAAGCTCTCTCCTTCCTCTAGGCTGATTCCATTCTCACTGGACCCCTTCAAAACTAGAGGTTAGGGTTTTATATTGCATAGGATAAGAATTTAAAAGACCAAATCTGGATTAGCCTTACGTAGTTGAAACATCACCCCAAGAAGCTGAAGGGACAAACAGATAAAAATGAAATTAAAATTCAGTTTTGAGTCAAAGACTCACACTCTTTCTAGGCCTGTGGCCTCACTCTAGTGAATGGCAAGAAATTTTGAACCCCAATACAGTGGTAGTCATGCCCTATGTTTATTAGATCAATTAACATTCGTGGACAGAATTTGATTCTTTCAAAAGCATCACAATTCTCTTTATTGAAGATATTGTTGTCCCCTTACCTTTTAGTAGCTAGGTAAGGTTGCCAAATAGTTGTCAAGAAGCATGAGAAACACTTAGAATAGGAACGCCAAAAGACTCTTGGAATTTAGTGATCATCATTGGCGCTCTCCATGTTTTGAAACTGTGTTCTCTATCATGATCCGAACTATTGGATACTTGCCTCTCCATCTTCTGTATGATTTGATACACTCATCATCCTTGGCATTAACACCTTAGAAGGGATAACATCAGATCTTCTGACAAAAGCAGATGTTTTTATCAGCCCGTGAGCATCAATCGATCCCCACAAGGTATTACTTTATGTCTTTATCAAAATAAAACAACCTCTATTCCCTCGTGTCGCCTTCATACTTATGCAAAGCATATGTTGGATCTCATTCACGGGAATCCCATATCTCTACCTGTGGTTTTCTAAAAGACAACTACAGTAACATTGCTTGTGTGTGTGCCTGTGGGATACTTTTATCTTTATGACTAAAGAATTACCATTTAGTTTGTTCTTCATAACCTATCTTGCACCACGTTTGAAGATCAGGCTCAAGCCTGTGAAGATCAATGACATCCATATCAATTCTTTTAGAAGCAACTTTCTTCTTAAGATAATAATCTATGAGCTCTTCACCCGTGGGATGAAATATGAAACCTAGAAATATTTTTTAGAAGGTCAACTACCTCTATGTAGGTAATTTGTGCAAAGGAAGTGGAAACCACTAGATGAATTTCATGTCGTCTATGTAGTTATCAAGAAACTATTGACATAAGAATACATGGCATCCTCTAGAACTGTGAATGCAATTTCTGGCTCAACCATTCAATACTCTGCAAGATGTCTTATGTTCAGAGTACTTCACCTTTTTGGACAACAGGTAAACATTTCTTCCTTGGTCTTAATGGCGGAGACAAACTCACAAGCACACCAAATCGAACCAAGACAACTGCCAAAACAATGGTTAGACAACAAAACCAAAATGAAGAAAATGCCAATTATGTTTGGGTGATGCAGGATTGCCCATTCACCCAGATGCTCCTGCATCACGATAGTTTACATGGCATTAGTTGTCCTATTGTTAGGAAAAGATACTTGCTCAAACTGGATGTTTGCAAAATATTTCTTGAAACTATCTACCATTCACTTGTAAGGGAGCAATTTTTCATCTTTTGTCTGGTATTCATCATTCACTTGCTTGATTATCAATTTTAAGTCCCCATAAACAAGGATCTATGTTGGATTTTTCATTGGATTTCTATTTTAAGTCCTACAAGTAGGACCTCATATTCGATGATATTGTTTGTACATGGGAAGCCCAATCTGAATGCTTTTCGTATGAAGTCTCCTTTTGGTATGACAAAAATAATTGTAACACCTGCTCCATGACTTGTACAAGATCCATCATAATACAACTCCCATGCAGAGGGCTCTTCAACTATAAAAATAGATTCATTAGGAAAGTCTACAACCAATGGATGATCATCTATAAATGGTGTTTGAGTTAGTTGATCTGCAACAAATTGTCCCTTAATTACTCTTCTATCTACATATTAAATGTCAAATTCACTCAATATCATTACCCATTTTTCCAAATGTCCTATAAGTGAAGCTCTAGATAACAAATACTTAAGTGGATCAATTTTGGAAATAAGATGTGTTTTACTGAGCATGTAGTGTCTTAATTTTTGTGTGTAAAATACAACTACTAGATATGTTCATTCCATGGATATATAATTTAGCTCATAACCCACTAATGTTTAGCTGATGTAATATATTGCTCTCTCATGACCCTCTTCATCATGTTCATCCAAAAGTACCCCCAAGGCAACATGTGTAGCTGATATATAAAGGAGAAAAGGCTTATTTAGTATTGGATCCATAAGAACTAGTGGCGATGTTAAGTATTCTTTAATCTTATCAAAATATTGTTGACAAGAGTCATCCCATTGGAAATTAGTATTATTTTTGAGAAAATGGGCAAACGGGTGACATTTATCACCAAGTTGTGCTATGAATCTTCTGATGGATTGTAGTTTTCCTTGTAAAGTGTAAATTTGTTTTAGATTTCGAGGAGGTTGCATTTCCATGATAGCGGCAACCTTTGCAAGATCTACTTCTATTCCTCATGGAGAAACTATAAATCCTAAGAGCTTTCCTAATGTCACACCAAAAACACACTTCTTAGGATTAAGAGAAATGTTGTACTTTCTCAAGAGATCAAATATTCGTTCAAGGACATGATTGGGTTCATCTCTTTTTATTGATTTTTCCAATAGATCATCAACATAATATTCAACAATGTCATGATGCATATCATGAAATATAGCAATCATGGCTCTTTGGTAAGTAGCTCTAGCATTCTTTAATCTAAAAAGAATTACTTGATAACAATAGACACCCCGAGGATCTATGAATGCAATTTTATATTGATCTTTAGGAGCTATTTGATTCTAATTATATTCTGAAAACCATCCATGAGTGACAACATTTCATGTCGAGCTGTGAGGTCAAAAATGACATCAATGTTAGGAAGAGGAAAATCATCAAACATGCTTTATTAAGATCTCTGTACTCGATGTAGACATGAATTCCTTTTGGCTTTTTACTGACATGAACCACCTTAGAAATCTATTTGGGATAATCAGCTGGGTGAATAAAGCCAACATCTAACAATTTCTGCAATTCTTCCTTGACTAAAAGGGTAATTTTAGGATGCATTTTTTGTAATTCTTTCTTTATTAGCTTAGCATCTGGATGGACCACCAAGTGATCAACCAAAAGGGAAGGATTCAATCTAGGCATGTTAGCATAAGACCAAGCAAATATATTAGATGCCCTTTGTAGGATTGATGAAATTTGTTGTTCTTTTACAGATGTTAACGAAGCATCTATATATGTGATTTTTGGATTATCCTATGTTCCCAAGTTTATTTCCTTTGTCTTTTCAATCAACACTAAAGAACATTCCTACCATGATACTAGAGGAAGGTTGAATTCCTTTTCTAATGACACCTCAGAGAGGTTTTCATCACTAGACACATCTTTTATTATTACTATTTCTGCTTCCGATAGCACCTCAAAGAGGTTTTCACTAGGGGACTTTGAATTTTTAGTTTTTTTAGTTTTTTTATTTTTTACCTTTTTATGACTAAGGAATTCTTCCTATTTCCTGAAATAAGTTATAGCATCAAGAATGATCTCAAATCCCTTCTTGTGATCTCCTTCAGGAATGCCCTCACGGACTCCCAAGTATTCAACAATTACTTTGTCATTTTGAAACATGTCTAAAGATATAGGGTCTTGTTGGTCCCAATAAATTAATTCTACCCCCTTTTATACCTCGCTGGAACACTAGTTGAGGTCGTCCCCTAGGGTGATGAAATACCTAGGTAAGCCTCCTAAAGGAAAAGAAATATAAGTACTTTTGATCTCCAAGATTGCTTTGCAAAGCAAGGAGAGAGCATACACACTTAGACTCTTGGGATAAACATAACACAATAAAACTTAAAGACTGCTTTTGATCTCCAAGATCACCTTTCAATGTGAGGAGACAATACACACTCTAGAAGTTCCCAAGCATGAAAAATAGAAGTAATTTCCCTTTAGAAAAATTAAATGTTCTGAAATTAGTGGATAAATATTATCTTTGATATGTGGTGCTGCAAACAATGCATTAGTAGTTTGAAAATTTTGTCTTTGGCATGCGATGCTATAGAAAAGATGCATTATTGTAAAATGAGAAATCCTACAAAAACTAAAAAAGATATCAAAACATAGAGAAATTAATGTCACCACAGAATTCCTTATGATTTTCTATGCAATTTTTTTTTAAAAATCATCAAATTTCATCTTCGTATGCAAAGGTTATACCTATTTGAAGTTTGGAAGGAAAGGCTAAGTTTAGGAAGGTATATCTAAAAATCTGAATCAAATCTAAATAAATGGTCTTTGTTACTACATAGAGCTCTAATTCATCTTTCCAACACCTGCAAAATTGCAAAAATGTGATACCTAAGAAAACATTTAGGCCAATTTGACTAAAAGGTGCTATTTAAATGTCAAAGAAGAGATAAGGTCTATCATTGGTGGTTTAGTGCGACTGCTAGTGGTCTACAGTAGAGTAGTCACATGAAAAGGTTTGAGTTTAGTAGTTACAATTGGTGGTTAGAGTATAACACCATTTCGTGGTCATCCATATGACCACATAGTCAAGTTTTGGTGGCAAACACTAACTATTTATGCTAGCAATGATGGTAATGCCTATAGTTACTACTAACATTACCTTTTAGAGTGATGAAACCACAATTAAGATTTTAGGTTTTAATATAAGGTTCTAGACCTGACAGTTAAGATAACATTAATAGTTAGCTATATCAAACACTTAGCATTAAAATTGTAGCATTTTGTGACTAACATTAGAATCACATCTATCTCAAACATTTAGCATTAAAGTTGTGATTAACCTTAACAAATAACAAAGCTAACAATAAAATGATAATCAATTAAGAATAAAATGAATGGTTAGGGCTAGCCATTTAGGTAGTGTCTGATGGTTAAGTTAAATAACCATCAGTTAAAAATATTAAGACTAGTTGTTACATGATTTATTCCAACGGACAAAGCCATAATGAAGTTTGAACATACAACAACATAATTTTACTAGTGAATAATGACAAACCAAATTATTATCAAGAGGATGAAATTTCTATCCAAAATGAAAAAGTATTAACCAACAAAATCTTGCATTAGCTAATAAACTAAAGAATTTATAAAGTGAGAAAAATCGATGAAGCATGATGCCAAAAAGAGTACAAGGCGCATGGTATGACTATATGGCCATACTAGGTATTAGGCTTGAATACTAAAAAAAATTGCAAAAAAATTCATCATTGACATATAAGGTGTTATATGTTGATCTTCACCTATTAACCACTCCAAACACAATCTAGTTACCTCCATTTTAGCCTAGGAGACCCTCTATGAAAGCACACCCCTGAGACTTTTCTAAAAATTTCATAGTAACCTACAAAAACACAACAAAAACACTTGCAACAAAAATATTAAAAGGGATAGAGTGTCCCATTGGGTGTGCTAGAAATGTGAACAACAAAAATTAAAAAAAATAAACAAGATTTCAAAAAACAATGCAAATCTTATTCCCTATTTCCTATCACCTCTGTTAGAGCAAGAAATCGTAGATATAAATGAATAAATAATAAGTTTTACCAAAATTTAGATCTTTGTTGTACCGGTGTGGTAGACATGCTCAAAATGATTGCAATAATGGATTGTGGATACTCGTGCTTCAAAGGAAGCAAGGTATGTAGAAAATGCTTCCTACACTGATTTATTGAGGAGAGATTTATGCAAATTTTAACTTTTACAATTATAGATTAAGATGCACATTAAAAGAAACATAATAACAACTTCCAAATGCAAAATTCACAACACAAGATATATGTGGGGAAAACCCTTTCAAGTAAAAAACCCCACACTCCAAAGCCACTCAATATATTATTCAAAATTCAAGAAGATTACAATATAATTGCAGAGCAAGCTTTCATAGGAGTATAACCAACCAGAGATCCAAGAGGTAACTCAACATCTATAAGACTCTTACACACAACCTCCATCTCAAAGCTCCTGATATATAGGAGATACAATACAACAAACCATCAATGATAATTACAAAACCATGAGCCAAAACCACCCAAAAGTGGTGCCCAAATTATCTCTAATCAAAGATGCCTTGTGATGTGCCAAATCACACACCAACATGTGTAACTCTCCCCTTTACAACTCTTTTAAGTGTCCAACACGTTTTTACATTTCCTAAAAATAAGAGGTCCAACTTCTGAAGGCCATAACTTTTGATCTGGGTGTCTGATTGACGAACCGTTTAATGTGTCAGAAAGCTCATGAAGAGGTCTATCAATCTATAACTTGCTTTTCTAGCTACAACAAGTTTTAGGGCATTTAGGGACCTCTAAGTGCCTCAAAACTTAGTTCAAAACTTTTTCAGCAATTTCAAAAAATAGAAACTTTAATATCTCGTGATCCAGGTATTATCTTGAGTCAAAACTCACCTGAGATGTTTACTTAGTCATTCTGCACCTTTTGGTAAAATTTTAGATCCATCCGAGGTCAAATGTAGAGTTACGAAAAATAGTAAGTCCCACCATTTTTAGCCCTTTTGGAAACTTTGAAAGTTCTAGACCATTCTTCAAGATAAAGGGTATTCGAAAAGACCAAAACTGGGAAGAATAGTAACCTTTTGTAGTTGCAAGGTTGAGACACTTTTCTTAATAGTGTTGATAGTATAAAATTATGAAAACATAGGATGCCCAAATGGCTTACAAGTGGCTATATTTATAGGCTTCTAGGGAGGGAGATCAATGGTGGAGATCTGATGTCAAATGGTTGGTCAAGATTGAAAGAATGAAGTGGTTATGAAATGGAGGGAGGAGATTAATGGAGAATTTTTAATTTGAAATTGATTCTTAAGAGATGGTTATGGAATGTGTGGTGAGGAATGAAAGAAAATTTATATTTCTTTTATTGATTTTTAGGTGGTTATGGGATAAAAAGGGGATTTAATTAATTAAATTAATTAAATCATGTGAAAAGGGGACTGGGACTCGGGAAAATAAATTTGGATTTAGGAAAGAATTAGGATAAATGAGGAAAATCAGGATCTAATGAATGATTAATCCAAATTAAGGAATAATCAGGACATGGGGGTTAATCAAGACAATTTAGGAACAATCTGATTAGGATTTGAATGGTTTAGGGATAATTAGGAGAATTTACGAATAAATTAGGACTTGGGGATTAATCAGAGAATCAAGACTTGATGATAGGGTTAAATTAGGTCTTGGTAATTTTTAGGTGTCTACATTAGGTTAGGATTTTGAGTTGTTGGGAATATGCAACAACACCCACATAAAGAATAGGAAATAGTTGAGGATCAAACTTGTTATACATAATAATCCATCTTTCATATAAAGACCCTTTATTTTTCAATGAATAGATCATATGTGTATTGTGTTGCCTATTCTTTGACTAAATTCAACATTTGTTAACCATAAGATGAAGGATCTATTAGTGTAGCATAAAGGAAAAATCTCATTGCAAAAATTGTAGTTGATTTGTTTTATTTTCCATTTTCTAATCTTATCTAAATATTTGAAGTCTAATTTAATTACTTGAGAATTTGGCCAAGCTAAACTTGGTGCAAAAGAATTCCAAAGGTTTGGAATTATTGAATACATTGGAAAAAGTAAGATTCCTATAGATTTTTGTCCTTACATAAGTTCAAAGCTTGAGTTTAGGTGTGAGGCAAAAAAAAATAATGCACAAGAGTTGAGTTTGCCTTTTTATTTCTATTCCTTAGTGCTAAAACCTAAAAACATGTAACAATTGCCTTTTAAGGAGAAGAGAAGATTATATATTTGTGTGAAAAGGATGTGAACTAGTGCACCAATTAGACAAAAAATAAAAGGCAATCCACTACCTATGTGAAGAATTAAGAGTGTTTAAAGTTTAATTGGAAATATTGAAAATTAAAGTTTAACGAAATCCATTGTTATAGTAGGTTAAAAGCAATTTTTTGGCACAAAAAATTAGAGTATAGAAGTCCATAATAGAAAATGGTGGAGGAAGCTACACATTTGACACAAAGGAGGGAAGAAATGCCAAAGTAAGCATTCCTACAAGTGAATTGTGATATAGTCTAAATTTAAAAAATGGTAATGTGATGTGGAGGTGAAAATTCTTATGGGAAGACTAAATAGTGTGACTTTTTTAGCAACAAACATAAGGAAGAATCTAACTAGCGATGCATGTGGATTGTGTGATAATGTTTTTATTAGTTTTATAAGATTTAAGGGTTGCAAATTTTTTATTATATAGTTTGTGTGTAAAAAAATTAGATTTTGAGAAAATATTTTCATAAGTTTCTTAGGAGGACCTATATTAATTTCATCTTTTTGACCCACTTGGATTCTTTTAAAATATTTGCCAAGTTTTTCTCAAGAGTCATTTTTAAGAGTCATTCTCAAGATTCCACCTAAAGCATTTTTCTTCTACATCTATAAGTTTTTATATTTAATTATTTTTGTGCTTGCGTAGTGTAGTTTAGGATTAAAATCTCGCATGGAGAATTGTATTAAATTTGTAACTTTTTATTTGGGAGATGAATTTTGAAAAAGACTTGCCACCTTATTTTAAATTATATTTAAACCCTATGGCAAAATGGTTTTACTTTAGCCTTTAAATATTTTAAGATACACTTGTCTTTTTCTAGAAAACACACTAAATGCCATCTTTAAAAACCTTAGTTTGATTTTTTTTGTATATGGGTGCATTTTTTTGTAGCACCAGATAACATTACCTAATTTTTTATTGAGAAAACCCAGTTCCCATGGAGGTGACAAGAATTGGGGAAATAATTGTGGGAATCATCAAAGAACTTGATTTAGTACTTTGTGGTCCATATGACCATCAAGATCAACTTGGATAGGTGATCTTAGAATTGTGCAAGGCTAGATGATTGCTAGAGGATGGAGGATAAATTCTACTCTCAAGAGTTTTTTGTGATATCAGAGATTGGGTTAATTTCTTTAGTAGAAATTTTGGTTAAAAAATATTTTTAGTAAGACCTAGACTAAATAAAGATGAGTGTTGTTGTTAAAAGAAGTAAACTCCCATATGAGTAGTTCAATGCGGTAAAGTCCTACCTTAGAAGAAATTCATCAATAAAGCATAGATTGATTGAAGGCCAATTTTATTTCCAACTAAGGAGAACCTCAACTAAAGAATTAGTGTAGGTCCATGTCAAACCTATTATAAATAGTAGACTTTACCCCTATTCGCAAAGTGTTCTAGACCGATAATGCCAAGTTCAATTAATCACATGTGGCTAGTTGTGCACGTGTCTATAGTCATAAGTTGTTGTGAATGGTTGTGTGTTTACCTATTCAAAACTATGAAGGAGGATATAATGATTTTCCCTATCAACACTTGTAGGATCTTGGATAGATGAGTCTATCCCTATTCTTGATCAAGAGCTCAATGAGGTCATTCCCACTAAAGTGAATAGTTAAGTGTGTCTATATTCACAGTGTTATAATTATATGAAACTATGCGTACGCCCCACTCCATATGTGAAAATTATTCTCTTCAATTATTAGGACTATGATCCAATAAGTGGGGAATGTCAGTAATCATTATACATAGTTGAATTGGTTAATGACATATAGTTTGGTTAAGTGTTAATAATAGGTTATAATATAAATTTAGTTAAGTTAATCATAGGTTAGGTTGTTGGTCCAATATGTAACAACACCCATGCAAAGAATATGAAATAGTTGAGGGTTTTTAGGATCAATTTGGTTACACATAATAAGCCATGTTTTATATAAAGAACTATTATTTTTGAATGAATAAATTATCCTATGTACTATATTGTCTTTTCTCTGACCAAATTTAATTAAAAAAAAAATTGTACATATAATCAGGATTATGCTTCTCATTTTCTATTTCCTTTAGGTCTTTAGAAGTATCCATTTGTAAATTGTTAGTCCTTAAAATTATCATTAATTTTGTGGTTATCTTTCTCTATGTTCTCTCTAGTAATAATTTAATATATAAATATGAAGTTCTTCCAAAGATAAAAATAAAATAAAATAAAAATAAAAATAATAGTTATTTAATAAACATAATGATAAAATTAAAGGAAAACTATTTTTTTTTTAACCAAGGGAAAGTAACAAAATAGTTTGACTATAAATAATACGAACGGTTACACTAGCCTCACTTTTATAGATATATAAATGTCAAATATGATAACTCTACAACTACCCTAGTAAACCTAGATAGCTTGGACAAGAAACCTATCTAGTCATGGTAGCCACTTGGTCCAAAAAAACTAATATCAAATGAAAAAGATTTTTAAGTTTAAGTCAATACAAACTAGTAAATTTAGTGCTAGCTCATACAAAATAGTTTAATAAAATGATCATAGAGGACATTACCTTTCACTTCAAAATTCTATGAAAATAAATAAATACTAGAAAATATAAAATCAAGTTTTCCCATGGATACCTATCTAGGCGAAAGCCTCTTACAACACTATATGCCTAATGTGATTAAGGGTTTCTCACTAGTTCTAATATGAAACTGCATTCCCATATCCCAAATATTTTCTTTCATAAAATTATTAATATATGACATGAGATTGATGTCATAAATGGTTTCCTTGTTGTGTGACCCTTGACCACTAATATCATAAAGACAACAAAAATATGCTCCATAGTGGTCACAACATCTTTTTTAAAATCCATAAAGTCCAACCTAGTTTTAAGAGTGACTATGCATGTGTGGGAAGTGGGGGAAGTAGTTTATTTTTTTAGCTTGGAAGATTAAAGATGGTATTTGATTTACATAAACCTAATATTCAACATTTCAATGTCCTACCTAGTATTCTTAATTTCTTAAGAATGCATATATGGCTTAAATTCCTTATTATAAGACATCAAGGTAAAGTTAAGGGCAAGGCTAGGATTGAAAAGATTAATAGTTATGTGGTTCTTGATCACATAAACACCCTTTTTGTGGGTTTAATTTTATTCTCTATATAATTTATTTAATATTTGGATCTATTTAACAAAGCTAAATTGTAAAGTACTCAAACCATCACAAATGTTGCATGAAGTAAATAATCCATTTAATTACAACATCTCAAGTAAAAGATAATTCTCACAAATATGAATCAATAAAAGTCATTAAATCTTCCCCCGATACCATTTGCTGGTTGGGACAGGGAAATGTTGAAAAGTTGGCCAGATCTTGTGCTCCCAGTCTAAAGCTTCCACCCTATAATAGTAGAAGATAGAAAGAAAGCGAGGGCCCTTACAAAGTGGACTGCCCCACCAAAGGGGAGATTGAAACTAAATTTTGATGGTGCGACCAAGGGCAATCTGGGGCCTTCGGGTGTGGGAGTCATCATAAGGAATGAGGATGGAGGGATGGTGGTGGTTCTCTCAAAAAGACTCCTAAAGGGGACTAACAATGAAGCAGAATTTGAATCCTTGCTCCTTGGGCTCCGCCTTTGCAAGGATTTTAAGCTCATGGACCTCAACATTGAGGGGGACTCACTTATATGCATCAATGCCATAAAGTCAAAGCAAATCCACAATTGGAAATTAAGATATATTGCTAAAACCATATGGAAGATCTTGCCTGAGCTTGGGAACTTCACCCTCAATCACATCTATCAGGAAGGCAATTCAACGGTGGACCATTTGGAGAACTTGGCATGTGAATAGGAGGAGGATGCCATCATTACAGAGCCATGTGAACCATGGCCGAATCTCCCTCTGTGTTAGTTGTAGGATTCGGTGGTACATTGGGCAGCTTCAGATGATTTGCTGGTCCTCCTTGGATTTTTTATATTTGGGGAATCTCTAATTTACAGAAATGGCATACCAGAAACCACCTCAGAGAGGCCTTTAAGACTCCAGGTGACACCCAAACTCCATACACCACCATGGAGATGAACTATGTCCTCATTTGTCAGCATGAGGAAGAAGAGTCCTCGGAAGGGTCCACGGAAGAGCTGGAGGTTGATGGGGAAGCCTAGGAGGATCGTGACATCCCAGAGGAGCCGCTGCAAGAGACAAAGATCAAATAGATTAAGTGACTATTTGTAGCTGAATCTGATCACATAGCAGAGGCTATCCTCAAGGTAATTGGTACAAATAACCTTCCGGAGAAACATGTCCATGACAACTTCATCTACGAAGAATTCCTAGCCACTTGTTTTCTTGTCTCGGGAAGGAAAGCTCATGGGAAAACTCTGGTCAATGCCTATGTCAAGGAAGACATGAAGGATATTGCTATGGTTGCGATCATGGCCTTTGACAAGCTCCCAACCAGAGGTCTTATTGGTGGAGTCTTCAATGCAGCTACGGTGAACATGAAAGTAGAGACACTGATGGTTTCTGCTGAAGCTTTGGCACTATTTTGGCAGGGTATTGACCACAACAATATGGAAACCTTTGCCTTCTACATGCGAAGCTGTGGTGACCTTCTGTAATCCAGCCAAGTTGTATGTAATCCATGTTGCTAAGTATAGCAGGGTTTTGTAATCCTTGGATTTAATATAATGGGAGCTACCCCCTATGGTAGCACTTATTTAGAAAAAAAAAAAAGTCATTAAATCTTACAAAAATCACATGCTTAATCTAGATGATAGCACTATAAAATAATATACAAATTCCATTAGATTTCATGCCATAATACATCCAATTACAAGTTACAATAAATATGTACAACAGGTATAATAAATCAAACAACTCTCCAGTTGCCACAAACCCACATGGTTCTCCTACGAGCCAAGAGATGGGAACATGGATCAGGTGCTTTTCCACCCAACCATGAAGCAATTACACTTCCCTAGATCCCTTCATGACACGAAGGAAACCCAACCTTGCACGAAATGTCTAGCTACCTAGAAACAACTAGAAGGAGGGAACACCTAATGCAACTTGATGTCTAATGTGTAATTCTAAATAATGAAATGCAGATTGTCTCACAACAGGATGTGGCAGAGATATATATGAATAAAGTTTTCTAATCAAATATTCATCTTTTTCAATGACTGCTCATTTAGATCTAAATATTTGAAAAATAGTTATCAGTTCAATTCTTGAAAAGAGAAAAAACCATCTCTGATAATCCACATTCGACATCCTAGCCCAAAAGTAACCCAAAATACTCAAAGCTAAAATCTACTTTATTTTCACAATAAATAACAACCCATATTCACCTACAAACCATCTCTAATTCCCTTTCCAAAGAATCACTCATAAAAACACACTTTCAAGCAGGCAATAAAGAAGAACATCATTCATTCAAGTAAATATAATTATATTTTCTATAATCTAGTTATATTCTCTAACGTTATTTTATTGTTTAATAGTGATGTAGGAGAATCCCTGGTTCAAGAGAAATCTTGCATCAACCAAAAACATTTGCATTTTAGTTGTTTGTTGTTCAGCTCAGGCAGTTCAGTCAGTAGCAGTTTATGTATTTTGGTCTGCATTCTACCGTAGTTGTATCTCAAACCTTGAGGAGCAGGACATAGCCTCTAGATTCATTCATCTACATCATATCTAAATCTCATAGCATTTGGTTAAGGTACCGGAAATATATCGCTATAAGAAGATCTATTGTTTTGTCAAAACAAAGCATCCTGACAGTCTTAGACAATCAGCTAAAGGAGAAGACTTGCGGAGCACTCCTCAACCTATGGAGCTAAAAGACACATCAATCAATGTTGCTCGGGTTCATGGCTGACCTTTCCTAAGATCCGCATATCATTCCATTCATTTGTGGAGGAGTCCTATTCATTTTGGTCTGACCTATCTATGTACAAATGTTATAGCTCTTCATTGGAGTATGTGATCTTCCTTGGCTGACGTGGAGGAATCTATTGTTATGGAGATGATATATATTGATGTAATAGATGCCTAGGAAAGAAGTTATAAATTGATTCATAGTTCTTAGTTTGGAATTCTTAGCGAAGGCACTTCAAAGCTATATCTAGAGCATATTCTAATATTCTATAATTTGGCATGTGAGCCCTAATTGTAATCTTGCATGTTGCCGATTGATCTGTATTTGAATTCTATGATATATTGAATGAATGAATCTACATTTGTTTCACATATTTGAGTTGTTTTTGTTGTGTTTACTCTTGTTGTATGGATTGGACACTTCATTCTATGAACCCTCCTACCATGACTGTACCAACTGGTATCAAAGTGAAAGTTTGAATCTTTGGGAGTGAATTGAGCAAAGTTCATGAACGAATTCTGTAAGATCTTATTGTGGATAGATCTCTAAATCTGAGGTAGGTTACTCATGTCGCAACCAATCACCAATTGTGAGGTAGTTGTCACCTTGTAGCCCGATCGTTGAATTGAGGCAATTTGCACTTGATACTAGGAAGTTGCCACCGAGGAGAGTCCCTGATGTTGGAGCAATGGCTGGAAGAATGGATGAGATGATGGAAATGATGAAAACAATGAGAATTCGATTGGATGTTGTCAAGGAAGATAGGCAAAGAGGATTAACACCTAGACCTAATGTTGAAAGTGATGATGAAGAAGAATTTCAATCTATTGAACAAATTGGTGAAATCCTAGGAGGTGATGAAGAAGAAGAATCATATCAAGTCAAGATGTTGTGAGCTATTTCAAAGATCGGGAAAAGACCTAGAGTTGATGCACGTAATTACACTGGTAATTTGAACCCTGAAGAGTTGATTGATTAGATAAATGACATGGAAGAATACTTTGAATATGAAGAAGTTGAAGATCTAGAGAAGGTGAAATTTGCAAAGACAAAGTTGAAAGGACATGCTACTATATGGTGGAAGGAAGTTCAGTTGGATAGGAATAGAAGAGGAAAAGAAAAGATTACAAAGTGGGATAGGATGGTGACAAAATTGAAGAACCAGTTTGTACCTGCTGACTATGAGTTGGAATTGTTGAAAAGATTGCAAAACCTGAGACAAAAGGAGAAATCTATGAAGGAGTATATTGAAGAATTTCATAAGATGATCATAAGGACAAGAAATAGTGAAGCAAGCAAGGAGAAAGTGCCTAGATACATCAATGGACTAAGATTGAACATTCAAGAGGAACTGAGTTTGGTGAGGATGAAAACACTAGAAGAAGCATATCATTTTTCCCTAAAAGTTGAAGAGAAGTTGAATAAGAGGCATGATCCAAGATAGAGAGGTAGAGGAGGTAAAATTTAGAGAGGCATAACATTTTCCATAGGAGACAGATCATATCCGAAGCAGAACAAGCTTGACAACCCATTTAAGAAGGATGACAAAGGTAGCAATGCATACTGGAACAATGATAGAAATTTTCATCATAGAGGTAATTATAATTCATACCAGAGTGAAGGATACAAAAGAGAAGGAAGAGGACCTAATAGGAGGACATTCAGAGGAACTTGTTTCAAGTGTGGAGGTGAAGGACATAGAGCATTTGAATGTAATCAGGGGAGTACAAGCAAGAAGATAGAGAACAATGGAAGAACAACCTATATGGAAGAAGAACCTGTTGGATCACCAAGTTTAGTTGGCAAACCAAAGAAAGGAGAATCGCTTGTGATGAGGAGAGCACTATTTGAAGTAGAGGCAAATGAGGAACCACTGCAGAGGAAAAGTTTGTTCAGAACCAGATGCAAATTAGGAGGTAAATGTTGTAAAGTTGTAATTGATAGTGGTAGTTCTGATAACCTAGTTTTAGAAGAGATGGTGACTAAGATAAAGTGGGAAAGATTGAAACACCCTAAGCCCTATCAGATAGCATGGATTCAGGATGATCATAAGGTACTGGTGAATGAGCAATGTTTGGTGAAATTTCATATTGGATCATATCATGATGAAGTATTTTGTGATATTATGCCTATGGATGTTTGCAATATCTTGTTGGGTAGACCTTGGCAGTATGATAGGAAAGATATACGTGATGGGAGAAAGAATACATACACTATAACATCAAATGGATAGAGAATTACCTTGATTCCTTTAGAAGATGATCCTAAGAGTGAAGTATGTGGGAATGCTAGAATTTATTTGGTAGATGGAATGAAATTTTTGGATGGTTTGAGACATGAGAATATGTGTTATGCTTTGATTCCTAAGAAGCCTTAAACATTGAAGAAGGAGAATGAAGAAGTATAGCTAAAGGAGATAACTGAATTACTGACAGAGTATGAAGACATCATATCAGATAATGTACATGAAGGATTTCCACCAATTAGGAGTATCAGTCATCACATGGATCTTATTCCTGGAGCTAGTTTGCCTAACAAAGCAGCACACACAATGACACTAACAGAGAATGAAGAACTGAATAAATAAATACAAGAGTTGTTGAGGAAAGGTTTGATCAGAGAAAGTTTGAGCCCTTGTGCAGTACCTACAGTGCTAGCACCTAAGAAAGATGGAGAATGGAGAATGTGTACATACTCTAGAGCAATAAATAAGATCATAGTTAAGTATAGGTTTCCTTTACCTAGGATGGATGATATCATGGATTGTTTGAGTGGGGTAAAATATTTTACAAAGATAAATTTGAAAAGTAGATACCATCAGATCAAAATCAAAGAAGGAGATGAATGGAAGACTACTTTTAAGACAAATGAAGGGTTGTATGAGTGGTCGGTGATGCCTTTTTGGATAGACAAATGCCTTTTGGTGATGAGATTGATGAATGAAGTTTTGAAGAAATTCTTGGGTAAGTTTGTTATTGTATACCTAGATGATATTCTAATTTTTAGTAAGACGAAAGGAGAACATTTACAGCACCTGAGACAAGTATTGCAAAGACTAAGAGAAGAGAAATTATTGATAAACCTTAAGAAATGTAGTTTCATGAAGGAAGAACTAGTATACTTGGGATTTGTGATTTCTGTGGAAGGATTGAAGATGGACCCTGAGAAAGTAAGAGCAATTGTTGAATGGCCTACACCACAGAGCATTGGAGAGGTTAGATCATTTCATGGATTAGCTAGTTTCTACTGGAAGTTCATCAGAAATTTTAGTTTTGTATGTAACCCTATGACAGAGATAATGAGAGGAGATAGAAAAGATTTTAAGTGGACATCAAGAGCAGATAAAATTTTTAAATTGTTGAAGTAGAAAGTGACAGAGCAACCTATTTTGGCATTATTGAATTTTAATAAGGTATTTCAAGTATATTGTGATGCAAGTGGGAATGCGATTGGAGCAGTGTTAAGTCAAGAAGGTAGACCTTTAGCATATTTCAGTGAAAAGTTGAATGATGCAAGGAGAAGATATTCAGTTTATGATCAAGAGTTATACACCATAATTCAAGCCTTGAAGAAGTGGAGACATTACTTGTTGCGTAAGGAGTTTGTGTTGTATACAGATCATCAATCTTTGCAATATTTGAACAGTCAAGGTAAGTTTAATCAAAGACATATGAGATGGGTAGAGTTCATGTAGAGTTATACTTTTGTGTTGAAGCATAGGAGTGGTAAGTTAAATAAAGTTGCAGATGCCTTGAGTAGAAGAAGAAACTTGTTGACAGAGATGAGAGTTGAAGTGTTAGGTTTTGATGAGTTGAAGCATATGTATGAGGGAGACACTGATTTTGTAGAACCTTAGAAAGCATGTAAGAAACCTATTGTGACAGATAGGAGCAAGTGGTTGGACTATTTCATTCAAGAAGACATGTTGTTCAAAGGAAATCAGTTGTGCATACCTAGAAGTTCCATGAGAGATAATTTGATCAAGGAGAAACATAGTGGTGGATTGGTAGGACATTTTGGCATTGATAAGACAGTGGCTTTGGTGAGTGAAAATTACTTTTGGCCTCAGATACATAAGGATGTTAGGAAATTTGTGCAGAATTGTAGAGATTGTCAAGTTGTAAAAGGGAGTAGTTAGAATGCTGGATTGTATAAACCTTTGACAGTACCAGAGAGATCTTGGGAAGACATAAGTATGGATTTTGTAATGGGATTTCCTAATACACAAAGAGGACATGATTCAATATTTATAGTGGTAGACAGATTTTCAAAGATGACACATTTCATACCTTGTAAGAAGACAACTGATGTAGTGCATGTAGCTGACCTATTTTTCAAAGAGATTGTGAGATTGCATGGATTACCTAAGAGCATAATTTTAGACAGAGACCCTAGATTTCTGGGATACTTTTGGAAGACACTTTGGAAGAAGATGAAGATAGAATTAAAGTTCAATTTAAAATTTCACCCACAGACTGATGGACAGACAAAGGTAGTGAATATGAGTTTGGGAAACTTTTGAGATGTTTGGTTGGAGAGAAAGCAAGAAGTTGGGATTTGATTCTTTCACAAACAAAGTTTTCATACAATAATTTAGTGAATAGGAGTACTAGAAGAACACCTTTTAAGATTGTTACTAGAGTAAACCCTAGAGGAGTTGTAGAATTGAGAAATCTCAGTTTGGAAGAGAAGAGAAGTGCAGAAGCAAAATAATTTGTAGGACACATGGAGACAGTGCATAACCAGGTGAGGAAGCATTTGGAGGAGATGAACAACAAGTATAAGGAGAAGGAAGATGAGAAAAGAAGACATAAGGAATTTGCAGTTGGAGATGAAGTGATGGTATACTTGAGAAAAGAAAGATTTCCAGTGGGAACATATAACAAGTTGAAGATGAAGAAGTTTGGACCTTGTAGGATACTCAGAAAGTTTGATTCAGGGAATGCATATGAAGTGGAATTACCAGAGACATTGGGTATATCACCTATTCTCAACATTGTAGACCTATATCATTATCATGAAGCAGAGTTTAGTGACAGCATGATAGAAGACCTGAAGAAGTAGTTACCACAACAAGCACCAGAACAGATTGAAGACATTTTGGACAATAGAGTTGGATGCAACACCAGAGGAAAAAATACAAAGAATATCTTGTGAAGTGGAAAGGTAGACTGGAAGAAGATTCATCATGGATTTCCTAGGCTAAGGTAGACCATCTTGGTTTCCCTCTAACCCCTGCAAAGTGAGGGAATCACTTTTTTCAATAACCCCAAATGTCTGATGCAAAAGCATCCCTAGTTCAAGAGAAATCTTGCATCAACCAAAAACATTTGCATTTTAGTTGTTTGCAGTTCAATTTGTTTCCTTTCATTTTCCAATTCAGTTCAGGCAGTTCAGTCAGTAGCAGTTTCTATATTTTGGTCTACATTCTACCACAGTTGCATCTTAGACCTTGCAGAGTAGGACTTAGCCTCTAGATTCATTCATCTACATCATATTTGAATCTTAGAGCATTTGGTTAAGGTACCAGAAAGATATCGATGTAAGAAGTGTTGCAAGTATGTGCCTAATCGGTGTTAGATCATTTATGTCAACATATTTGTGTTGTCGTTGGTGTCAACTGTGCTCCTATCTTTTTGTTTTCTTGTAATGAGTAAGATGCTTTGTATTTACTTATCTAAGTAATCTTGATGTTGAGGATATTGAGAAAATTAGCCTCTCTGATAGAAACTGTGAGTTGTAGTGGAAACAGTGTATTGCATACAGAAGAACAGTCTAAAAGAATGCTCCGCATTTTTTGTAGAATGAATATCTTTGTCTGTGGATTGGAATTTATTTATAAGTCCATCTTAAGATTCTATGTTTTGAGTTTGAGCATCCGGTATGAATAATTGAGTGAGTTATGTTCATTAGAGTGAAAATAGTCTTTTCTATATGTTTGGCAAAGACAGGGAGAAAGTGTTATGCTCTGCATTCCTTTGCATTGAAGTATTTTGATTTGTGGTTCTAGAGATAAGTCTGAGATAATGTTAAGTTCCTTCAACTCCGATGGTTCATGATTTGGAAGTCTGCAAGCTATCTTTTCTTTATGACAGTAGCTGACAATGTTGTTCCTGTGCTCCAGTTAGAAGAATCTTCTTGATAGAATGGTTAGAGATCGTGCGATTGTTCATGGTGATTAAAATGTACTTATGGATGTCTCCTGATCATGTTCCTACCTTTGGATTGGTCCACAAAGGGAAGTGTGGATCGTGAAAGAAGAATGTTCTTAGAAAACCTAGTGTTAACTCCAGTCTTGTTTGACTTGGTTGTTTTCACTATTTACGGAGATGCATTAAAGATTGTAGAAGCATGTTGTGGTGTGGAGAATTGCATTTGAGTCCCAGCTAAGGCATGGTGTGTTCATCATACTTCTCTTCATCTTTCCTTAGATAAATTTTGTAATAGGTCTAGACCCATTTCTGTGTATGTTTTGTAATCTTGACCTTGGAGAATGTTCCAGTGGTTGATGAATGTAATGTTGGCCTTGATGTACTTTCCAAATTTGATGAATTGTATAAAAGCATGTAATAGAGTTGCAAAAAATGGGTGAGTGTGCGAATATGAAGAGAGAAGGTGTGAAAGAGTAGAGCAAAGAAGTTATATTATGCTTTAATGGAACTGAATCCTAGCATGGAGTAGATGCTACTTAATCAGTTCACCTCTTTGGTAGTGATCCACCCCTTGGCAGTGATCCACCCCTTGGCAGTGAGCCACCCCTTGGTAGTGAGCCACCCCTTGGCAGTGAGCCACCCCTTGGTAGTGAGCCACCCTCTGGTAGTGAGCCATTCTTTGCAGTGAACAATTTGGGCAGTGAGCCCTATAGGTAGTGAGCCTCTATTTTTTGGTATTGATATAACTCATATATTTCTGTGGGCTAACACCCACCGTGGTTTTTCCCTTTTAGGGTTTTCCACGTAAAAATCTAGTGTCTGCTGTGTTGGATGTATGTTTATGATTAAGCTTATGGCTTTATGCTTTCATGATTAAATTTGATTATAAACAATTAAGTTATTGATGGTTTGATGTTCATATGAAGCTAAGTTTTTGTGACAACTGATTCACCCCCCCTCTTAGTTTCTTGGTGTATTTCAACAATTGGTATCAAAGCCAAGTTCCTTGGTGGTAAGCTTAACATCTTGAGGTAGATCCAGGATGTCTTACAAAAAGGAAGCTCCACAGTTTGATGGGACAAATTATGCAACTTGGAAGATTCGCATGAAAATCCATCTTCTTTGCATTGGTTATAAAGTATGGCAAGCAACATAGACTGAATATACCATGCCAGAGAATGGTCTAACAAGTGAAGATGAAGTCAAAGAATATGAGGTAAATATAAAAGCTAGAGATACTCTATTGAGTGCACTGACTGACTCTGATTTAATAAAAGTCATGGATTATGAGTATGCTAAAGAAGTCTGGGATAAGCTGAGTAATTTGTATGAATGAGATGATTATGTAAAGAGTGCCAAATTCTAGGGATTGAAAGCCAAATATAAAGGTCTTAAAATGGGAGAAGATGAAAACATAACATCCTTCATGAAAAAGGTTGACGAACTTGTTATTGGAATCAAAGGTATGGGAGGAACTGTTGATAAAACTGAAGTTGTGATGAAACTTCTTAGGTCATTACCTAAATCCTATGCACACAAGGTAGCTACAATTGAAGAAATAATGATTGTGAAAAAGATCAATAAGGATCAGTTGCTTGGTAAGATTATTGCTTTTGAAATGAGAGAGTTTGGTGATGCTCTGCCAAAAGAAGAAACTGCTTTCAAAGCCAGCACTTCAGAAAAGATCTCTAGAGTAGAAAAATACAAGGTAGACCTAATGATGAGCTTGATGAAATTGAAGCCAACTTTGTTGACAGACTGCAAAGAGGTTCTGGTAAGTTCAAAGGCAAATTACCTTTCAAATGTTTCTCATGTGGTAAAGTAGGTCATTATGCTTCTAGATGTCCTGAAAGAATTGAAAGGAATAGAAAAAGATTTGAGAATAGGCCTAGAGATCCAAAGAAATGCTACTATGTTAGAGATTTTGATGATGAAGGTGTGATGGATGATGAATCTGATGATGCTAGTACTAGCACAAATGAATGCTTGTTTATTGCTATCAAAGAAGAACCTATGTCTACTAATCTTGCTAGTTGTGTGAAGGAAGAAAAACCAGTGGAAGAAAGTGCATTGGTTGTTCAAGTTGAGAAAGATAAGGATGAATGGATTATTGATAGTGGATGCTCACATCACATGATCGGTGACAAAAGTAAGTTTGTAAGTTTGGAAAAATATGATGGAGGATTGGTTAGGTTTGGAGACAATGCAGCTGGTAAGATTTGTGGAAAAGGATCTATTTCATTTGATGGAAAGAATAACACTGACAATGTTCTTTGTGTGAAGGGTTTAAAGCATAATCTTTTGAGTGTTGGTTAGATGTGTGACAAAGGTTATGATCTGAGATTCAAAGACAATGGATGCAAGATAATGGAAAGCTCTGGAACTATGATTGCTACTGGTAAGAAGACCAGAGGTAACATCTATCAATTAAGGGGAACTAATGATTACTGTTTATTAGCCCAAGCTAATGAAAGTTGGTTGTGGTATAGAAGGTTGTGTCATATAAATTTTGATAATTTGGTAAAGATAAGTTTGGGACAGATTGTAAGAGATCTACCAAAACTTGTGAAACCCTCCAATACTATTTACAAGGAATGTCAGTTGGGGAAGTAGACAAGAACAAGTTTCAAGAGTAAAGAGCAATTCTCTACTAGTTTGCTAGATCTAGTTCATATAGATCTGTGTGGTCGTACAAGTATAAGAAGTCTTCAAGGTGACATGTACTTCATGTTGCTTATTGATGATTATTCTAGAATGACTTGGGTTACTTTTCTAAGAGACAAATCAAAAGTCCTAGAGAAGTTCAAATCCTTCAAAGCAATGGTTGAAAATGAAATAGAACTGAAAATCAAATGCTTGGGGTCTGATAGAGGTGGTGAGTTCACATCAAATGAATTCAACATCTTCTATGAAGAGCAAGGAATAAAAAGATAGTTGTCTGCACCTAGAACTCCTCAGCAAAATGGAGTTGTGGAAAGGAAGAATAGGATAGGTCAAGAAGCTGCCAGAACAATGATGGAGGAAGGAGGCCTATCGGAAGTCTTCTGGAAAGAAGCCATACATATTGTTGTCTACATTCAAAATAGAGTTCAAGTGAAAGGTAATGGCACTAAAATCCCCTATGAATTATGGTATGGAAGAATTCCAATAGTAAGATACTTCAAAGTCTTTGGAAGCAAATGCTATATCAGAAGAGATGAAGACCTAGGGAAATTTGATGCAAGATGTGATGAAGGAATCTTCCTTGGATACTCTACCAAGAGTAAGGCCTATCAGTGCTACAACAAAAGATTGAAAAATATTGTGGAGAGTACAAATGTGAAGGTGGATGAAGGAAAAATATCAGATTAGAGTGGCTATGAGTCAAATGAAACTGCTGATATAACTTATAAAGAAAAGGTTGAACAAGAAGACAATCAAAGTGAGGAAGAAAAGGCTCCGAAAATTTCTAAGACTCCCAGGTATGTAAGAATCATTCACTCTGAAGATCAAATTATTGGAGACAAAGAGAAAGGAGTACTGACAAGGAAAAGAGTTGCACAAGAACAAGTGAATTATTGTCTATTCTCTACAGTTGAACCAAAAACTGTGAATGAAGCCTACAATGATGAAAATTGGGTTAAGGCAATGGAAGAAGAACTAATACAGATAGAAAAGAATGAAATTTGGGAACTAGTTCCTAGACCTACTAACAAAAATGTTACTGGAACCAAATGGGTCTTCAGGAAAAAGTTGAATGAAAATGGAGAAGTTGTAAGGAATAAAGCAAGGCTTGTGTGTAAAGGATATTCTCAAATTGAAGGGATATATTTTGAAGAAACTTTTGCTCCAGTAGCTTAGATTGAAGCAATTAGAATGTTTCTGGAATTTACAGCTCACAAAGATTTCAAAGTGTATCGAATGGATGTGAAGTCTGCTTTCAGAATGGGGAGTTAGAAGAGGAAGTCTACATTGAGCAACCAGAAGGTTTCCAACTATCAAATCAAGGTGATATGGTATACAGGTTGAAGAAAGCATTATATGGACTCAAGCAAGCTCCTAGGGCATTGGTGCAAGAGCACCTCGAGACCTAAGAATCAGGAGGATTCCGTGTATTCTCTGTTCTATCCAAGTGTCATGTTTGTAAGGCCTTAGCACCATATTGAATCATACCTAGCTAAGTAGCGGCATAAAACTGAGTTTGTATAAATGTCATAAAGATTGTAACTTATTTGAATAGAAGTAACAGAATGGCAGAGGTGGTTATAGGGTGGTTCACCTTCCATCTTGTGTAACTGCTGATATGAGAGTCTACATAGTCGGTCTGTGTTAGTTAAAGAGACACAGAGAGGGAGAGAAAGATAGGTAGAGAAGATTGATGTATGTATATTACCTTTTTGAGAAGAAGTAATAAAAAATTCTATTTGATCTAATTGCAGGGATGTAGATTAGAAGCATTCCACTGGTTGAGATTTCTTTGAAATTAGTGGAATGACTTCCTTAGGGTTAGATTGTTTCCATTCTGTTGAGATTTTGTCGTTTCTATTTGAGTTGTTCAGTTGCAAAGTTGTAGAGATTTATATCGTTGTAAGTTTTGTATCGATTCACCAAATGTATATTGCGAATGTATATCACAAATGTATGTAGAGAATGTATGTAAAGAATGTATGTTGAGAAAGCATATTGAGAATGTATCTTTCATCAGATACAAAAGGTGACCAGTCGTAACGGTGAAATAAGGGTAAAGAAACTTTAAACCACCACTAATAGTAAATCACGCAAAAGCATATACAAGTTGGTATATCAGTGTATCGGAAAGACATACAAAGTTTCACCAACGATCTAAGTCTGGCTGATAAGGTCATGACTGACCGACATCGAAACAACCACGGTTAAGGTAAGTGGGAATGTAACCACCATCGAAGTGATCAGAATGTATCGACAGAAAAGTCCTTGGGTTGGCTGATGGTATGTAGTCTCGCCGAAGACAAAGAATTGTGTGGAGCTGTCGGGGGGAGATGTGAGATCGGTGGAAGAGTTTTCAAGTATGCCGATAGTATTCAATCTCGCCAATAGTGAAGAGTGTGAATGTGTTCCAACCTACAGAAGGGTATTTAAAGCTGATTAAGCAATAATCTCTCTATACTATGGGTTTTGATGGGTATTTCACCCTGTTTAGAAGCGTTTCTCTGTGCGCTCTGCATCAAATTGGTATCAGACTAACGAAAGGTCTAGGTGTTGTGTATTTGATTTCTATCATTGAGAAAGTAGATGAAGAATTGAAGTAAAATGTTTGGTTGGTGACCATTTTGAAAACATAGATCATAGAAGGTATTTTACAGACTGACAGTAGTTGCTAGACTATTACAGATGCTCGTGCCATCTAGTTGTGAGAAGGAATAGGATTCCTGTGGGCAGACGATGATGAAGTCTGTCAAGACCATTCACCAATAGAGGTTTGGCTGGAAGAGGGTGCAGAGTGAGGCCGCTACGAGAGAGAGTGGTAGTGCATCTCCAGGATCTACTGTTGGATGAGAGGAATGGGTCTGTAGCAGTGTGTAGGATGGACATCTGATTGAGCATTGTGTTGTAGTCGTTGAAGTTTTGATTATTTTGAGAATACTCCATTGCTAGGAGTAGAAGGAGTCTGAAGATACTCTAAAATGTTGATGGTAGTTTGCCATTGTTGGTTGGTTGGTCACTATTACATTGATCTAAAGATTTGAAGCCTGAAGCTGAAGAGATAGAGTGAAAGATGAAGCCAGATAGAGATGTAGGAAAAGGTAGTTTTGTTTTGCAGATACATTTCCAAGGGACTTGGAAATTTTTGTTGGTTGGTTGTATGGTGCAAGAGCACCTCAAGACCTAAGAATCAGGAGGATTCCATGCATTCTCTATTCTATCCAAGCGTCATGTTTGTAAGGCCTTAGCACCATATTGAATCATACCTGGCTGAGTAGCGGCATAAAACTAAGTTTGTATACATGTCATAAAGATTGTAACTGATTTGAATAGAAGTAACCAGATGGCAGAGGTGGTTATAGGGTGGTTCGCCTTCCATCTTGTGTAACTGCTGATATCAGAGTCTATATAGTCAGTCTGTGTTAGTTAAAGAGACGCAGAGAGGGAGAGAAAGATAGACAGAGAAGATTGATGTATGTATATTACCTTTCTGAGAAGAAGTAATAAAAAGTTCTATTTGATCTAATTGCAGGGATGTAGATCAGAAGCATTCCACTGGTTGAGATTTCTTCGAAATCAGTGGAATGACTTCCTTAGGGTTAGATTGTTTCCATTTTGTTGAGATTTTGTCGTTTTTGTTTAAGTTGTTTGGTTGCAGAGTTGCAGAGATTTATATCAGCGTAAGTTTTGTATCAGTTCACTGAATGTATATTACGAATGTATATCACAAATGTATGTAGAGAATGTATGTTAAGAATGTATGTTGAGAAAGCATATTGAGAATGTATCTTTCGTCAGATACAAAAGGTGACCGGTCGTAACGGTGAAATAAGGGCAAAGAAACTTTGTTGGTAAATAGATTTGTTGCTTTAAAATAATCTTCTTGAATAACTCCATTTGCCCTTGGATTAGCAACAACCTGCTCACAACAGTTGAAGAATCACAGGTCTATGTCGATTCCTCTCTGTGTTTAAGAGGGGCAGCTCCCTCGTATGATAGGGGTATTTGGATTTTTTGGAATTATAAGAACAAAAACAAAAAAATAACAAATAGTAATGATTAAATAAGAGTAAAACTCATGAATTTAAGTTCCATGCATCCAAGTAGAGATACCAAAACTTGATGCGAAATATCTTTCTCACAATGCAACTTTGAAAGGAAAGCACATGATCATTATTGATGAAACATACAAATACCAATAACAACACATGAAAATAAGTTGAACACACATTCAAAACATTTCTTTATTGATTTCAAACTTGAATAACACTATTTGAGTCTTTCATACACTGTCATGTGAAAAAGTGGAACCCCCTTTGATTGAATTACAATGTTGTATTTATAGGTGAGGTTAGTAACCACTTAAGGTAACTACCTTAACCACTTTTTGCAACTACTTGGTATAACTACCTTCATAAGTTCATCAAATTGAAATAACAAACTTTCTAACCACTTCAAATAACTACCTTTTTGAAAAAAAACCTAATTTTAAACTTTTAGTTATAATAAGTGAAACAAGTCACTTTTCCAAAAAGGTAGTTTTGAAAAATATAGCTTTCAAGTTGTAAATTTGGCTAAGTCACTTTCTATCTTTGTTTTGCTCCATTGTGGTGATCCAACCTCACCGAATGTTGACATCTTCTTCGTATACTTGAATCTTAGACTCCTATGTTTGCTCATGTAAGATATGGACTGAGGAAATTGTAAGTCTTCTACAAGTAATATCAGCATGATAGAGGTAGACTGAAGCACATTGCATTTTCCTGCTCTTTTATGCCTTCTCCAGGTTTCAAAATATCTATAAATTCTTGATCTCTAATAAATGATTCATTTCAAATTATCCCACTGCAAGTGTTTCATCTTGTTGCTGATCTTCCTATATTATGGACCTAATGTTCACCTCCAAAAGTCATCTTATGTGATCACCTGCATGACGAATGTCCTCAAGACTACTCAAATTTCCTTTTCATGCAATTTCCATGATCATATAGCAAAATCTCGTATGGTCCAAAATCTAGTTTTTCCCAATCTTTAGTATCAATCATCCACAAAGAAGAATATTTATTGATCTACATGCCATTGTTGTAATATTCTTGCCATTGAATTCAATTCTTGGAACTTTCTTTATTACTTCAAATTGGAAGCAATATGTTATTAGTTGTAACCTTCATTTCTCTTGGAGGTATTTTGTTTGTACCAAGCCACATGATTTTCTTCCCACCACACCACAACCTCATTAATGAAATCACAATTTTCTTGAGTTTATACTAATCAGTTGGCAGCCCACCTGCTTCATGGCATCTTCATAATCACTGAGAATATATGTTAGCTTAAAACACTTAGAACTTAACATTATCCTTGTCATATGCCCTGGTTGCTGCATGAGTCATGTTGAAGCCACCAAGATAAACTTGTTTCCCACACTTCCATATATGAGACTCCTAATGGTTGATATGTCTGTCTTACTACATCTTCTTCTCTTTTGAAAGAACCATCACAATTTTGCCTCTAATGTGTTCATCAAATTTCTTTAAGAGTATTATGATTTCCTTCTCCATGACGGCTTTGCAGAAAGCTTGAAATAGTTTCCATGGGTAATATCATGTGCCACCACTAGTGAATAATTAATCCCAACACACATTGATGTTGTAGCACTATTTACTATTTCTTCTATCAATTCCAATTCTAGTGGAGGTGATCTCTTGAGGAAAGCTATAGAACACACTATCACATCTCTTTGAAGCATCCATTCAAACTATTCACATGCCTTCTGTGTACTTTCACAACTTACATACAAGTCTGCTAGAGCATTTATACCTATTTGATAAAAATCTCATTCCATTATGTTTTGGTAGATGCTCATGACAGGTTTAAAATGGTTGGCTATGGGTTTTGGAACTTATCTTTGCACCCACACATTGAGTTAGCTTGAAATCTTTTAACAGACATTTCAATCTATCCATTTTGTGTGCATTCTACAGTCATTGCATCTAGTGACTCATCTCCAACCTTAATAATGTTTTTTTTTTGGCTCATTTTCTATCTTGAGAGGAATTGTATCAAAAATTTCTTTCTCAGGCCCTTTGTGGACTTTAGAGACATCTAGTGGACACTGTTCTGGAGCATTTATTATCAAAGCATCAGATACAATTTCAGGTAGTATGATATCTGGCAGAGGAGTTATTGGATAAGTTTCCTCTTTGACTGGCTCAGGAAGGCTTTGGCTATGGCCAGGAATATTAGGGGATAATGTTTCTTCTTCTAGAATAGGAACATGAGAAGGTCCTTCCCTTGTACCAAGTGGCTTCCCTTTTGTAACCTTTGGCAGGCATGGGCTCTCCACAGGGACTTGCACATTCTCAGGTTCTACACAAGATGGTATCTCTTTAATGGTGGTGGGAGTTTCCACAATTTGTACTAGTGGCTTAACTGTTTCCTTTGCAGTTTCTCTAGATGTGCTCATAGGCTCCTCTGTATCTTCATCTTTGCATGGAACTTGAGCTTTATCCTCGTGCTTTTGTTTCAATGGAAATTCTCTGATTGTCAATTTATTTTGACCTTTAGGGATTTTTGGTTGACATTTTTGTGGAATATAAGGTGTGGTAACTTTAGAGATGATTTCAAGTGAGGCAATTTCCTTAGATTCTTCTACTGGTTTGATTGGATTATCTTTGACATCAATAGTGCATTCCCGCAGCTGCATTGGAGTTTCGAGAGGAGTTGACTTAACTTATTCCTTCATTGGATTCACCTCTACCATTTGTTCCTAGAATTTGTGAGCGTTTGGAGGATATTCTTTCTAGATTACCTGGTGTAGGAGCTTCTGGAATGATTTTAGGTATCATGATTTGCATGTGTTCCAATTCCTCCTCTGCACGTATATTTTCAAGTGCATTGCTTAAAGTAGCTGCTTATTCTAAAGTTGTTTTCTTTTTGTCTTCTTGTGATGCTTCCACATTTTGCATACAAGTCTATCAGAACATTTCAAACCATAATATCTGATAAAAATTGAACTTTCATTTCATCATATGAATGTACATATACACTGTTCTAGAACTCCATTTTGTATGAGTTAAGAGGAGTATTAATGGCGTTCAGTTTTTGCACCAGCCAATGCATTCATTGAAACTTTTTAGTTTTCTTTCTTTTTAATAACTGTTCGGGTAGTTATAACTACCTTTTTCTTGTTCCAAAATCCACGGCTTGCTCATGCAAAACAACCTTATTGCGATACAATCTCCTTCATTGGTGATTTAGAAGACTTTAGAAAGTCTTGATGAAAATCAATAAGATGCTTTTAAAATTGGGTTTTTCTTTGTCTTCGGTGTTATAAGATGCTACCAAAACTAATTGAATTCTCCCATAACTAAAACAAGTCTTCATTACCGGTTGCTTTGGGAAGCTCAAAAAGTTTGAATTTTGCATGGTCAAAATGCAGTCAATAAACTTTAAACCACTGGTAATAGTAAGTCATGCAAAGCATATACAAGTTGGTATATCAGCATATCAGGAAGACATACAAAGTTTCACCGATGATCTAAATCTGGCCGATAAGGTCATGACTGACTAGCATCAAAATAACCATGGTTAAGGTAAGTGGGAATGTAACCGCCATCGGAGTGATCAGAACGTATCGGTGGAAAAGTCTTTGGGTTGGCCGATGGTATGTAGTCTCGCCGAAGACAAAGCATTATGTGGAGCTATCGGGGGGAGATGTGAGATCGGTGGAAGAGTTTTTGAGTATGCCGACAGTATTTAGTCTCGCCGATAGTGAAGAGTGTGAATGTATTCCGACCTAGCGAAGGGTATTTAAAGCCGATTAAGCAATAATCTCTCTATACTATGGGTTTTGATGGGTATTTCACCCTGTTTAGAAGCATTTCTCTGTGCGCTCTACATCAGGCATGGTATGCAAGATTGGATAAGTACTTACTACAGTTAGGATTCAGTAAAGGCACAAATAATAGTAATCTTTATTTCAAGATTATTGGTGTTCAAATTTTGATTGTTGAAGTCTTTGTTGATGATATCATCTTTGATGGAAATGAAAGTATGTGTATGAAATTTGTTGGTGAAATGCAGAAAGAGTTTGAGATGTCTATGTTTGGTGAGATGAATTTCTTTTTGGGTCTCCAAATCAATCAATCAGTTAAAGGAATTTTCATATCTCAGTTTAAGTATGTGAAAGAGTTGTTAAATAAGTTTGGGATGGAAGACTCTAAACCAGTATGTAATCCCATGGTGACTGGCTACAAATTGAGTAAAACTGATAAATCACCCAAGACTGATCAGAAAAAGTATAGATCCATGATTGGAGGATTATGTTATCTAACTCAAACCAGACTTGATATTATGCATGTAGTTTGTCTTGTTGCAAGATTTCAAGTTGTTCCAAGAGAATCACATGTGATGGAAGTAAAGAGAATCCAGAGGTATTTAAAAGGCACTCCAGATCATGGCTTATGGTATCCAAAGGATAATGATTTTACTCTCAGTGCTTATACAAATATTGATTGGCAAGGAGATGTTGATGATAGAAAAAGTACAAGTGGAAGTGCTTTCTTCTTGGGAAATAGATTGGTTTCATGGCTGAGCAAGAAACAAGATTCAATCTCATTGTCAACTATAGAAGTAGAGTATATTATAGCAACATGTTGTTGTACTCAAGTGTTATGGATGAAGCAAACTTTGAAGGATATAAGAGTTGCGTATGAAGATCCAATTACAATCTTGTGTGACAATACAAGTGCCATAAATATTTCCAAGAATCCAGTGATGCACTCAAGAACAAAGCATATATCTATAAGGTATCACTTTTTAAGGGAAAAAGTGACAAAGAATGAAGTTATGTTGGAATATGTGTCCACAAAGGATCAGATTGCAGATATTTTCACTAAGCCTCTACCTAAAGATACTTTTGAGTATCTCAAGGAAAAATTAGGGGTCATTACCTCTCCAGCTCTGAACTAAGATGCAAAGGAATTGATGCAGAGTGCCCAGTGGAAGCACACAATTGATCAACAAACTTGATCAGTGAGAGGGTGGCTTATGTCTTGGCGATCTATTCTCATCGGCCAAATAGACCCCATCAGCCACCTTACTATTTATCTAGATAATCTCTCAACTCTCCCGGACAGTCAACTCCACTTTGTCTTCAGCGAGACTGCATACCATTGGCCAACCCAAAGATTTTTCTGCTGATGCATTTTGATCACTCTGATGGCTGTTACGTTCCCACTTACCTTAACCGTGGTTGTTTCGACGCTGATCAGTCGTGACCTTATCAGCCAAACTTAGATCGTTGGTGAAACTTTGTATGTCTTCCTGATACGCTGATATACCAACTTGTATATGCTTTGCATGACTTGCTATTACTGGTGATTTAAAGTTTCTTTACCCTTATTTCATTGTTACGACCGGTCACCTTTTGTATCCGATGAAAGATACATTCTCAATATGCTTTCTCAACATACATTCTTAACATACATTCTCTACATACATTTACGATATACATTCGGTGAACAGATACAAAACTTACGCTGATATAAATCTCTGCAACTCTGCAACCGAACAACTTAAACAGAAATGACAAAATCTCAACAGAATGGAAACAATCTAACCCTAAGGAAGTCATTCCATTGATTTCAAAGAAATCTCAACTAGTGGAATGCTTCCGATCTACATCCTTGCAATTAGATCAAACAGAAATTTTTATTACTTCTTCTTAGAAAGGTAATATACATACATCAATCTTCTCTACCTATCTTTCTCTCCCTCTCTGTCTCTTTAACTAACACAGACTGACTAAATAGACTCTCATATCATCAGTTACACAAGATGGAAGGTGAACCGCCCTATAACCACCTCTGCCATTTGGTTACTTTTGTTCAAATCAGTTACAATCTTTATGACATGTATACAGACTTAGTTTTATGCCGCTACTTGGCCAGGTATGATTCAATATGGCGCTAAGGCCTTACAAACATGACGCTTGGACATAACAAAGAATGCACGGAATCCTCTTGATTCTTAGGTCTCGAGGTGCTCCTGTACCAGGAATGTATCAGTCCAGTGGTGCCCAAAGATTCTTTTCTTGATCTGGATTGATGTTTGGAGAGCTACCTCTCAAGGGGAGTATTTGAATGATGATAAAAGAGTTGGTTGAAGAAGTTCAGTTGGATCAGATTAACAGAGTGCAAGTATGTGCCCTTTGCCATTGATGTCAAATGGGGAGAGAAATCATGTGAAAAACTCAGAAATAGAAAAGAAGTACAAATGTGTAAAGAGAAAGGGGAAGAATCATTTCTTGATGGTCTTTATAGTTTTTCACATCATATGTTGCCATCAATGACAAAAGGGGAGATTGTTGCAAGTATGTGCCTAATCGGTGTTGTCATTGATATCAACATATCTGTGTTGTCATTGGTGTCAACTATGCTTCTATCTTGTTCTTTGCTTGTAATGAGTAAGATGCTTTGTATTTACTTATCTAAGTAATCTTGATGTTGAGGATATTGAGAAAACTAGCCTCTTTGGTAGAAACAGTGAGTTGCAGTGGAAACAATGTATTGCATACAGAAGAACAGTCCAGAAGAGTGCTCTACATTTTCTGTAGAATGAATATCTTTGTCTATGGATTGGAATTTATTTATAAGTTCATCTGAAGATGCTATGTTCTGATTTTGAGCCTCCGGTATGAAGAATTGAGTGAGTTATGTTCACCAGAGTGAAAATAGTGGCAAAGACAGGGAGAAAGTGTTATGCTCTGCATTCCTCCGCATTGAAGTATTTTGATCTGAGGTTATAGAGATAAGTCTAAGATAATGTTAAGTGCCTTCAACTTCGATGGTTCATGATTTGGTGGTCTATAAGCTATCTTTTCTTTATGACAGTAATTGACAGTGTTGTTTTTGTGTTCCAGTTAGAAGAATCTTCTTGACATAATGATTAGTGATTCTTGTGGATGTCTCCTGATCATGTTCCTACCTTTGGATAGGTTTGCAAAGAGAAGTGTGGATCGTGAAAGAAGAATGTTCTTAGAAAACCTAGTCTTAACTCTAGTCTTGGCTGACTTGGTTGTTTTCACTATTTGTGGAGATGCATTGAAGATCGTAGAAGTGTGTTGTGGCATGGAGGATTACATTTGAGTCCTAGCTAAGGCATGGCATGTTCATCATACTTCTCTTCATCTTTCCTTAGCTAAATTTTGTAATAGGTCTCGACCTATTTCTGTGTATGTTTTGTAATCCTGACCTTGGAGAATGTTCCAATGGTTGATGAATGTAATCTCAACCTTGATGTACACTCCAAGATTTATGAATTGTATAAAATCATGTAATAGAGTTGTGAAAAATGGGTGAGTGTGAGAATATGAAGAGATAAATGCAAAGGTGTGAAAGAGCAAAGCAGATAAGTTATATTGTGCTTCAATGGAATTGAATCCTAGCATGGAGTAGATGCTACTTAATTAGTTCACCTCTTTGGTAGTGAGCCACCCCTTGGCAGTGAGCCACCCTCTGATAGTGAGCCACCCTTTGGCAGTGAGCCATTCTTTGCAGTGAGCAATTTGGGCAGTGAGCCCTATAAGCAGTAAGCCTTTATTTTTTGGTATTGTTATAACTCATATATTTATGTGGGATAACACTCACCATGGTTTTTCCCTTTTAGGGTTTTCCATGTAAAAATCTAGTGTCTACTGTGTTGGATGTATGTTTATGATTAAGTTTATGGTTTTATGCTTTCATGATTAAATCTAATTATAAGCAATTAAGTTATTGATGGTTTGATGTTCATATAAAGCCAAGTTTTTGTGACAACTAATTCACCCCCCCTCTTAGTTGTCTGGTGTATTTCAACAAGAAGATCAACCATTTTCTTAGAACAGAGCATCCTGACATTCTTAGACAATCAGCTAAAGGAGAAGACTTGTAGAGCACTCCTTGACTTGTGGAGCTAAAAGACACATCAATCAATGTTGGTCAGGTTCATGGCTGACCTTTCCCAAGATCCACATATCATTCCATTCATTTGCAGAGGAGTTCTATTCATTTAGGTCTGACCTATCTATGTACACACATTACAGCTCTTCATTGGAGTATGTGATCTTCCTTGGCCGACGCGGAAGAATCTATTGTTTCAAAGATGATATATATTGATGTAATAGATGCCTAGGAAAGTAGTTAGAAATTGATTCATAGTTCTTAGTTTGGAATTCTTAGCAAAGGCGCTTTAAATCTATATCTAGAGCATATTCTGATATTCTGTAATTCGGCCTATGAGCCCTAATTATAAGCCCGCGTGTTGTCGGCCAATCTATATTTGAATTCTACGATATATTGAATGACTAAATCTGCATTTGTTTCACATCTTTGAGTTATTTCTGTTGTGTTTACTCTTGTTGCACAGACTAGATAGTTCATTCTGTGAACCCTCCTAACGCGACTGCACCAAATAGTTTGTAGAAAACTAATGTTAACTACTTCCTATCCAATTGTTGTTTTGTGATTCAAGCAATTTGTTGAATAAAGACATAATAAGAGTTGATGAATGGTTTTAGCATCAAATAAACATAGGTAATAATCAGAAAATCAAACTATCTTTGTTCTGTGAAATAATATAATTGTTTTAAAGAGTTTTTAAATGAAGCTACAGAAGCATAACATTCAAGCTACATGAACTTATAACAAGCTACAAAAAATGCGTATGCCTGCTACATGAACTAGTAATATGGAGATAGTGATAAAAGAACTACTACGACAGTGATAAAATAAAGCTACAGGAAATATTAATCAGGCTACAAGAACTTCTAAGAAATCTTCTACAATAATAAAAGACTACAATAGGATAAGTAAAAAGCTAATATATAATTTAAATCTTAACAACAGTTTAAAGGATTAAAGATTACCTATCTAATGGAATTATTTTTACATGCTATAGGAACAACAATCAATCTACAAGTAATGTTGTTTATTTGCAGGCCAAAGCTTGGCAGGTTGACGGTTAGCAAGAAGAATAGGCCGATCAAAATATACTAGCCATCATGGTTTTTAGAGGCTGATCCTCAAACAAAATGTAGAGGGACATAAACAACAGGAATGAACTATTAATAACAACGACCAAGGGATAATTTAAGAGTTCATAAAAACTAATTTTATAGGCAATCACATACCAGGCCATTACCTACAACCAAGCCGCTCCAAATCAGACTGCCAAAACAAGAACAGACCAACGAAAGATAAGGAGGTGGGCAGATTTTTATGTAGATACAAAAAGGTACTCAGGTCAACACCTTTAGACAAGATGGTCGACCCAAAAGGCATAGAATAGAGGAAGAAAAAATAGGTTGATAGGGAAAGTTCAAGAGCTGGTGATAGAAAATAGAAAAAGAACTTAAGCAATGATCAACATAGGCCGACCAAGGGATTTATTACAGACTGTAAATTGAAGAAATTACACAACAAACTCTATGCAAGAAAAACTCAAGAGGAATACTTGTTTACTCTAATATTAAGGGTCGATTCTGCTTTTGCCACTGTGCTTCTTTTTCTCTCATGGTGTTGGTCTTCTCTGCTTCCTGTTGCTGCAAAAAAATGATATCCTTCTTGTCTCTGTTGTTGCAATTTGTGGTCCCTCTTCTCTATTGTCCCTCCCTTCTTTTATTAAAAAACCTGTTAGAAATGAAAGCAACACTACTTCAACAGAAATCTGATTCAATATAAATTTCTGCAATCTTTAACTATGTGTTATTAATGGAGATTGTAACACAAAAACAAAACTATGCTTCACAGAAATGTAAAATTAGAAATATGAACACATAACATAATGTTTAATGTGGAGAAAACCCTTTCAGGTAAAAAACTCCACACAAGAAAAAGGCCCAATGTTTGTATTAATCTAAAAATGATTTACAATACAACAACACTTAACTCTCTCCACTAGTCTTCAATCTAACAGCATTCCGGCAGCACCCGAGTACCTAAATTCTGTATTGCAACAACTAATACATGGAAAATACTTATAGAAACATTTTATAACTCATCTTAGGCGTTCACCTTCTCTCTCCTAAGATTCTCCAACCTGTAAACATTAATTACCATCTTACAAGCATCTTACACATGTCCAAAAACAACCATGCAAAGGTTGGGGGCCCAAAACTAAATCTAGCCTCTTACAACATCTTATGATGCATCATAACTGTCATAGATTCCAGCAAAAGAGTATCTTTCCAAGAACCTTGGGCTAAATATAGGAAATATACAACTAACATATCCGTCATATGCATCATAGAATCATAGAATCTTATGACAACTTGCATCTATCATAGATTCACTCACCAAACATTATGACAGTTGTCATACATGCCAAAAATAGTATATTCCTAAAGAGAGCACACCTATCCTCATTTACCATGAGTTTTTACATTTGCCAATAGTAAATGTCACTCCGTAACTGCTGCCGGTAACTCTGAAATTACAACTGTCAATGAGACTACCTCATTCCCTTATGGGTAATTACAAATAACAAATAATAAATGGAATAAAATACAATATTGGAATTTAAAAGGTTAATGGCACCTTATTCCAACATTCTCCCACTTGACATTATACATTGTAAATCAACCCATAGGAAAACAAATGAAAAATAATCAGGCACTAGAAACAAGGCCCATGGCCTCTATGTACCACGAACTTTTCTGTGCTCATAGGTTTGGTCAATGAATCTGCAACATTCTCCTGAGTGTCTATCTTTTTCAGCTCAATCTCTCCATTTGCAACCAATTCTTGAACAAAGTGATACTAAACATCAACATGCTTAGTCCGAGCATGATACATGGGATTCTTGGCCAAACAGATAGCACTCTGGCTATCACAACCAATCTGAATGATCCTGCAGTCAAAACCAATACCTGTACACAGTATCCTCAACCAAACTGCCTCCTTAGAGACATGAATAGAAGCCATATACTTTGCTTCTATGGTGGACAAAGCAACTGTGGGCTGCCTCTTACTCATCCAACTCACTACACCTCCAAATAGAGTAAACACATAGCCACTAGTGGACCTTCGAATATCCAAGTCACCTACCCAATTGGCATCAACAAAACCCTGTATGTCCAAAGATTTATCAGCACTATCAGTACTAGAATAAACCAAACAATGGTCAGGAGTACCTACAAGATATTTAAACACCCTCTTCGCATAGTTCCAATGTTGTCTACTAGGGTTAGACATAAATCTGCTCAAAACTCCCACTACTTGGGCAATATCTGGTCTAGTGCAAACCATTGCATACATCAAACTCCCTACAGCACTAGCATATGGCACATTAGACATATCCTCAAGATCATCCTCAGTCTTTGGACACATATCTAATGAAAGCTTAGTACCAATTGGTAAATGAACTCTAACTGGGTTACAATCCTGCAAACTAAACCTCTGCACAATAGTATTCACATACTTACTTTGTGACAACCAAAGATTTCTATTAACTCTGTCCCTCCTGATCTCCATTCCCAGAATATACCTTACAGCACCAAGATCCTTCATCTCAAATGCACCTAAAAGTTGGGCTTTAAGCTCACTGACCATACCCTTAGTATTGCTGAAAAACATGTCATCAACATACAAAGCAATAACCAGTATAGAATCATCAACACAATGATCCTCCTCACTTCTAACAAAACCCAATTCAAAACAACTGAATCAAACTTTTGATACCACATTATGGGGGACTGTTTTAGACCCTAAAGAGACCTCTTTAACCTGCAAACCCAATGTTCTTTTCCTTTTACCTCAAAACTTGTAGGCTGTTGCATATACATTTCTTCTTCAAGATATCCATGCAAGAATGCAGTCTTAACATCCATTTGCTCAATCTCCCAATCATAAGCTGCAGCAATGGATAAGAGAAATCTAATAGAAATGAATTTAGCAACAGGAGAGAATATCTCACCAAAATCAACTCCCTCTCTCTGGGAGTAGCCCTTGGCTACTAGTCTAGCCTTGTACTTCTCCAATGACCCGTCTACTCCAAACTTCTTCTTGAAGACCCTCTTACATCCTATGGCCTTTCTTCCTTTGGGCAAACGAACAAGATCCTAGGTGTTACAAGAGTCTAAAGCCATCATCTCCTCCTGCATGGCTAGTTGCCAAGACTCACTATCATCTGTAGAAATAGCTTCCCTGTAGGATCTAGGTTCATCGTTAGTACTCAATAAAGCATATACACAATGGAAATCTAGTGGGCTATACTTGTCAACTGGATTCCATTATCTTGTGGTTCTCCTCAAGGGTGGATTAAGAGACTCTCCTCGTTCTTCTGCATGATCATCTGCAACAACTTCTTCTGTAACAACAGACTTATCTTCATCAGAACTACTCGAATATTCTTCTTCTTCTTCACCCCCCAATCCATCATTCTATTCTTCCTGAGGTGCATCTTGCTACTCTAAATCAAAGTGCACCTTCTTTACCTTTTCATCTTTTTCTTTTGGCTGCTCAGGTTCAGAAATAGCTCTAAGTTCCCTAAAAATAACATCTCTAGAAAAGATAATCTTGTGGGTTAGTGGATTCCAAAGCTTATAACCTTTGACATTATCACCATATCCAATGAATGTACACTTTTCAACCTTTGGATCCAACTTAGATCACTTTTCCTTAGGCACATGAACAAAAGCCTCACAGCTAAAAACCTTTAAATGTGAAATAGAAGGTTTCTTACCTGTCCACAATTCATAAGGTGTAAAATCAAGATCCTTACAAGGAGATCTGTTTATCAAGTAGCAAGAAGTACACACAGCCTTTGTCCAAAAGCATTTATCCAACTGTGCATCACTAAGCATACTTCTGGCCCTTTCCATAATTGTTCGGTTCATCCTTTCTACAACACCATTCTATTGTGGTGTATACGGAGTTGTCTTTTGTCTGATTATACCTGCATGCTTGCAAAAATCATCAAATTCCTTAGAGAAATATTCCCGTCCATTGTCAGATCTTAATATTTTTATCTTTAAACCTGATTGGTTCTCTACTAAGACTTTGAATTCCTTAAACTTAGTGAAAACTTTAGATTTATGCTTCATAAAATAAATCCATGTAAATATGGATACATCATCAATGAAGGTTCAAATTAACAAGATTTTCCAATAGATTCATTATCCACAGGTCCAAACACATCCGTATGAATAATTTCTAACTTCTCTTTTTCTCTATTGCTTCCTGAAGGAAATGATTTTCTGTTTTGTTTACCAAACACACAATGCTCACAGAAATCAAAGTGCTCATTAGAATAGGAGAAACCATCCAATAAATTTTTATTCTTAATAGTTTTTAGTACATTATTGCTTGTGTAGCCCAATCTACAGTGCCACAATATACAAGTATTTTCAGAAGCCTCAGATACATAGGAAGCATTATAAACTATAGTGGCTTCAAGCTTGAAAAGGCTTTTGAATCTCTTCCCCTTCGCTACCACCAAGTTCCCTCTCACTAATCTGCAGCCATGCTTGTCAAATGTCACATGCATTCCCAAATCATTCAACTTTGAAACTAAAATTAGATTTCTAGCTAATCCAGGAACATGCAAAACACTAGGGAGGGTTTTAATCCTCCCATCACTGAAACACAACAATACCTTTCCTTTCCCGACAATCAAATATGTAGAGTTGTCACCAAGGTAGATATTACCTCCATCATATTCTTCATATGAGGAGAACCATTCCTTATGTGAAGTCATATGAAATGAGCATCCTGAGTCAACCAACCAATTTTCATCAGAAACAACATTACATGCAGAAAGTAAAACTTCTTCACCTGCATTTGAGGACTTATCCAAAGCACTCTCCCACTATTTCTTGGGGTTTCTGAACTCCTTCTTCACATGTCCCCTTTTACCGCAGTTCCAACACTTAACTCTGTTCTTTTTACTAGGAGTCTTAGATCAGCCCTTGGACTTGTCCTTAGCCCTTTTTGATCTCCTTTTGGTCCCCTTTCCTTAGACCTTCCCCTGACACTGAGAGCATCCCCTGAACTATCCAAACTCTTCTTTCTCAATTCCTATGACAATAGCACTGAAACAAGGGCATCCAACTTTGGATCTGCAAGGTTAGAAGTGATAGCAAGGATAACATTCTCCCAAGACTCAGGTAAAGAACAAAGAAGTAAGCTACATTTATCTTCCTCACTAACTTCAACATCTACTGAATCAAGCTGACTCGCCAATAAATTAGAAGAATTTAAATGCTCTGCAACTGATTCACCTTCTCGCATTTTCATGGAAAACAATTTTTTTTTTAAATAAAGTTTATTTACCATACTCTTGGCTTGATAGATCTCACCCAACCATTTCCACAACTTGTATGCAGTCTCTTCCTTTGCAACATTCAATAGGATAGAGTCTGAAAGACACAATTGGATGGTTCCCCATGCCTTCTTATCTAGTCTATCCCACTCATCTTGAGAGACATCGTCAGGTTTCTTCTCTTTTTGAATAGCCAACCATTGGTTTCTTTCTTCCAACAAATCTTCCATTTTCAACTTCCACAACTCATACCCTGTTTTGTTGAACTTCTTAATGTCCAATCGAGAGGTTAATGCAATGGTGGATGCAGCCATAATAACAACACAAGATCTGCAAAACAAACACAACCAAATCTCCCACTACAGCTACAACTTCAACACTACCACCCAAAAGTTAAAGTTGGCTAGGCTCTGATACCAAATGTTAGAAATGAAAGCAACACTACTTTAATAGAAATCTGATTCAATATAAATTTCTACAATCTTTAACTGTGTGTTATTAATGGAGATTGTAACACAGAAACAAAACTATGCTTCACAGAAATACAAATTTAGAAATATGAACACATAACAAATGTTTAACATGGAGAAAACCCTTTTGGGTAAAAAACTCCACATAGGAAAGAGGCCCAATGTTTGTATTAATCTGAAAATGATTTACAATACAACACTTAACTCTCTCCACCAATCTTCAATCTGACAACATTCCGACAGCACCCGAGTACCTAAAATCTGTATTGCAGCAACTAATACATGGAAAATACTTATAAAAACATTTTCTAACTCATCTTAGGCATTCACCTTCTCTCTCCTAAGATTCTCCAACCTGTAAACATTAATTACCATCTTACAAGCATCTTACACTTGTCCAAAAATAGCCATGCAAAGGTTGGGGGCCCAAGACTAAATCTGACCTCTTATAGTATCTTATGACGCATCATAACCATCATAGATTCTAGCAAAAGAGTATCTTTCCAAGATAGGAACCTTGGGCTAAATATAGGAAATATACAACTAACATATCCGTCATATGCGCCATAGAATCACAGAATCTTATGACAACTTGCAGCTGTCATAGATTCACTCACCAAACATTATGACAGTTGTCATACATGCCAAAAATAGTATATTCCTCAAGGGAGCATGCCTATCCTCATTTACCATGAGTTTTTACATTTGCCAACAGTAAATGTCACTCCGTAACTACCACCGGTAACTCTGAAATTACAACTGTCAATGAGACTACCTCATTCCCTTATGGGTAATTACAAATAAAAAATAATAAATGGAATAAAATACAATATTGGAATTTACAAGGTTAATGGCACCTTATTCCAACAAATCCTCTTATTTTTTGGCGTTTTAAAAATTAGGTTTGGCTTCTTTTTAATAACTCCAGTTTGCTTAGTTTTTGCATGCGTTTGCATTCCAAAAGCTTCCAAAAATAAAATAAAATAAACTTATTTATTCCTGTTGCTTGCATGACAAAATTATTATTATTTTAATTCTTTTATTTATATTTCTAAATATAATAAGTATTATTAATATAATTTATTTATTTTCAATATAACATAATCACTTTAAATCAAAACAAGAAGTATTTATAATAATAACAAAGCTATTTATTAATCTAATTTATTTAAATCTAGAAAACACTTATTATTTATTGTTAAATAATATAAAATACACAATTTTAAATATAACTCAAAAGAACATTAATATTTATGACTAAATCGTGCGTTCGAAATGGACTTACTGTAGAAATTAAAAACACATATTTATCTACTCCCAAGATACCAATCACATTTATTATCCATACATTAATACATAATAAAGCCATTCAAAATGCAATATGAGACTATGTGAGTGTGTGAGTGCATCAGGGTTATCCATCCCAAATAGTTCTTGCCAAGTGGCTAGAACATCTCTACCTCAACCATGTTCTCATCTTCGACGAGTACCTGCATTTAGTTGCACTCAACTCCACGTCAATAGGTTAGGTCCTCAAAATCATAGCTGAAGCAAGTCATAATGTATATCCATAATCACATTGATAATATTTAATATTAAATCAACTTTCCAATTCATGCAAATATGACATTACTAAAAATTACCTTCACACACATGGAATTTATCAAAGTAAAAACAATCATAGTAAGTGTTCACTAATCTAGAATCATTATATAGTCCATAAAAACAAGATTTAACATCCTTCCCCATTAGGAAGAGACATCGTCTCGATGTCTTATTACACAACTAAAAATAATAATGTAAATCTACCACCAGCCATGTATCCAAAGTATCATAAAACAATGAAAGAAACTCAAAGTATCATAATCCAAGCATGAATAAGAAATCTATGCTATATCATTAAATGAGGAAAAGATCTATCAATCTCCTCCGTATCTTCCCATGTGGCACTGTCCTCTAAATACTGGTTCCATTGGACCTGATACTGCACCACATCCTTGCTACGGAACTTAATGTCGCACTTCTCCAAAATTTGAGTGGGCTCCACCAACACCACTCCTAGATCCTGAACCTATAAAGCATGCCAATCAAGAATGTGTGACACATCAGGATGATAAAGTTTAAGCAAGGACACATGAAAAATATTATGGATTTTGGTAAGTGTAGGTGGTAGAGCATGTCTATAAGCTACAGGATTGATCACTTCCAGGACATCGAACGGTCCTACAAATCGAGGAGCAAGTTTGGATGCTTTGCCAAATGAAACTGAACTCTTTTGAGGTTTGACCCTCAAGAAGACTTTGTCACCAACTGAGAACTGTCTAGGCGTCCTATTTCTATCTGCATAGCTCTTTTGATGATATGAATCTTGCTTCAATTTCTCTTTGATCAATTTCATTTGATCATCCATTTCTCTTAACATATTAGGACCAATCACTATTCTGTCCTCCACCTTATCCCAACTGATAGGTGTTCAACACCTACTCCCATAAAGAGCTTTGAATGGTGTCATTCCCAAAGATGCATAGTATGCATTGTTGTATGCAAACTCCACCAATGGAAGATACTCATCCCATTTATAATGCTAATCCATACAATACATCCTTAGAAGGTCTTCTACAACCTGATTGACTTTTTTGATTTGACCATCCATTTGAGGATGATATGTCGAACTGAAATTCAACTTGGTTCCTAATGCTACATTAAGACTTGTCCAAAATCTAGATGTCATGCAAGTGTCTCAATCTGAAATGACCATCTCAGGCACTCCATGCAATAAAAAAATCTCCTGAATAAACTTCTTATCTAAAACCAAAGAACCATCTAAGAGATTCCTTGGAATAAAATGTGCTACCTTTGTCAACTTTTCCACTACTAAGATGACATTGTGTCTATTCTTAGACATGGGCAACCTTTGAATAAAGTCCATACTTACTTGCTGCTTATGCTTATGAACACTCTGTAGGTACAACAATCTTGTTGGATGCACATGCTCAACTTTGATTTGCTGGCACTCCAAGCATTGAGCCACAAATTCTATCCCATCCCTTTTAAGTCTAGGCCAAAAGTAGAAGGGTCTCAAACCTTCAACCATTTTTGTCACTCCAGGGTGCCCCGAATATGGTGCATTGTGGATCTCCTCAAGCACTAACTTCCTCAACTCTCCTGATTGAGGAATATACATCATTCCCTGATATCTCAAAAGTCCATCTGACTCAATCACATAACCATCAAACATGTGATCTAAAGGGTCTACTCCTAAAGCTTGCTTCACTCTTTCATAATGCTCATCCCCTTAAAGATTTTGGATCACTCTCTGCTTCAAAATGGATCTCATTGTAACCATGGCAGCCAAATGTCTTCTTCTACTAAGAGCATCTGCTACTCTATTCTCCTTTCCTTTTATATACTCAATTCCAAAGTAATACTCACTAAGTAATTATAACCACATTCTTTGTTGTACATTAAGGTTAGGTTGAGTAAATATATACTTGAGCCCTAAATGATTTGTCTTTAACTCAAAGGGCTTACCTAGAAGATAATACCTCCACATCTGAAGTGCATGAACTATGGCGGCTAACTCAAGATCATGTGGCACATAGTTTAACTCATATTGCTTTAGCTTCATTGACTCATATGCAACCACTTGCTCATTCTGTATCAACACTACTCCTACTCCTTCTCCTGAAGCATCATTTATAACTATAAAGTGACCATTAGGATCTAGTATGGTCAATATAGGAGAAGTTGTGAGCTTTTTATTTAGCACTTGGAAAGCTTTCTCAAACTTTTTTGTCCATTCAAACTTCTTACCCTTCTTTTGTAGAAAGGTAATCGGTGCTACTATACTTGAGAAACCTTCCACAAAGTTTCTATAGTAAACTATAAGTCCCATAAAACTTCTGACTTCTATCACACTCTAAGGTGTAGGCCATTCCATTATCACTTTAATCTTCTCAGGATCAACTGCAATCCCTTCTACCGAGATCACATGACCAAGATAGTGCACATTATCTTGAAAGAACGTGCACTTAGACAACTTACCACAAAGCTTCTGCTCTCTCAAGCGTTATAAGACTATGCTCAAATGCCTTTCATGCTCTTCCATTGATTTAGAGTATATCAATACGTCATCAAGGAAGATCACAAAATCATCTAAAAAATCACTGAATATATGTTATTCATCAAATTCATGAAGGCTACTAGTGCATTAGTCAACCCAAATGGTACCACTATGAACTCATAGTGACCATATCGATTTTTAAAAGCTATTTTAGAGATGCCCTCATCCTTAATCCGTAATTGGTGATAGCTAGATCTAAGATCTATCTTCAAGAACACCATAGCTCCTTTCATCTGATCGAAGAGCTCATCTATTCTTGGGAGTGGGTACTTGTTCTTTATAGTAGCTTTGTTAAGCATCCTATAATCAATGCATAACCTCAAGGTCCCATCCTTCTTCTTTACAAAAATAACTGGTGCGCCCGATGGTGATACACTAGGTCTAATGAACCCCTAATTTAGAAACTCCTATAATTGTGCTTTAAGCTAATATAATTCTATAGTAGTCATCTTGTAAGTTACCTTAGATTGAGGCTCAGTCCCTTGTAGCAAATCAATTGAGAAGTCAAATTCTCTCTTTGGTGGTAACTCTGTCAACTCCATAGGGAATACATCTAGGAAATCTCTAAGGATTGGGTAGTCGTTGAATACTGGTTCTTCTTTGTCAAGGTCCTTTACTTGGACAACATAAATGGCACACCCTTTCCTATTGGATTTCTTCAATTGCAAAGCCAAGATTTGTCTAAGATCTAAAGGTCTCTTAGATCCATTAATTTACACTTGATTTTCTAGGTCATCCAGACATCTAACAACTTTGTCTTCATAGTTTACTAGACTTATGTTCAGCTAACTAGTTGATTCCTAGAATTACATCATAAGACCCTAAAGGTCCTACTTACAGATTAACTTGCATCTGAAAACTTGGAATATCTAACTCACTACATTCTAGACATGAGTTTACTCTCTTTTCTACTCTATTGTCATATTGTACCATCCAAGAGTTTTCCATATGCCTAGGTCTAATAGATAACTTAGATACTACTCTAGGATCTACAAAACATTATGTGGCACCAGTATCAATCAAAATAGAAATGAGTAGTCCATAGAGCTTACCTTGAAACTGAATAGGTGTTGCCTGAAAGTTAGCTTACCAATTGTCCACTACAACATGTATCTGATGTTGAGGTGCTCCTTGTTGATTTCTGTTTTCTCTTCCCACTAATCTCTAGGGACATGAATTAGCATAATTCTCTCCTCCACAAACATAGAATCCATCCTTAGGTACTTTTAGTCCTTCAGTCCTTTCCCACTGGTTGTTTTTTTGGTTGTTATAGCCACCTCTTTTGTTTCTTCCATGCTAGTTTCTAACATTTCCATCCTGAGAGTTATTACCTCTCTTCAAATTCCTGATCTGTCGATTGCCATTACCTTGATTTTTATTCTGATTATAATTCTATTGGTTATTCTAAGGTCTCTTATTGGCAAACTTCACATCTCTCTACTTATGGTAACTGGCTGCTTGTTGCAGCTTCTGCTCTTGCTTCATGGCTTTCTCAAAAACTGCATCCATAGTGAGTGGGCTATGAATGTCTACCTCTACTCCAATCTGGGGCCTTAAGCCTAATATAAACTTCTTGATCCAAAATCTCTCATTCATCTAGTACTGTGGCACATACTTAAGTAGATGCGAGAACCTTTCCCAATAACTAGTTACAGATATTCCTCCTTGAACCAAATTTTGAAAATATGTCATCTTCTTGTCGAAGAATAGCTGTGGTAACCACCTTTTCCTAAAATGTTGCAGGAAAATTTCCTAAGTTATTTCACCAGGTAATAGTTTTTTATCTGCCTTCTCATTGTCCCACCATGTTGATCCCCACATTACCTTCGTGTGATCAAAAAGTTTTTAGAGCTCAAAGTATTTCTCCATTTCTATTATACATGCCTCAGCTCCATCTCCAATTGTCTTTCCATCAAATTTGGGTGGTGAGACCTTCTTGAGGTCTTTTCCCAACTCCTCTGCAATCCTTACTTGATTATTAGCATTCTCTCCAAACTCAGGAACTTGGACTTCTATCCTTGGGTTCTCATTCTGTGCCTTAGCCCTTGGGTTTTCATTTGCATTTGCACCTCCTGGGTTTTCATTAGCATTCTGCTCTCTGTGATTCCCTCTGATCTCCTTCTCAAGAGCATTCATTCTCGTATCATGTTGGGTCAAGAGAGCAAGAATATAATCCAATATTCTATTTTGATCATTATTATCATCTCCACGATTCCTTGCAATTTGACCAATACTTGCACCTCCACGGTTTCTTCTATTTTGATCACTTCCTGGTCCTCCACTATGATAAGTGTTTCTAGTATTCATGATAAATAATCTGCATCAAGTTCACAACTTAGAATAATAGTCCCAAAAGGAGGCCCTAGTGTTCAACCTAGCACTCTAATACCAAATGTAAAATACTCAAACCATCACAAGAGTTACATGAAGTAAATAATCCATTTAATTACAACATCTCAAGTAAAAGATAATTCTCATAAACATGAATCAATAAAAGTCATTAAATCTTACAAAAATCACGTGCTTAATCCAGGTGATAGCACTATAAAATAATATACAAATTTCATTGACTTTCATGCCATAATACATCTAATTACAAGTTACAATAAATATGTACAACAAGTATAATAAATCAAACAACTCTCCAGTCACCACAAACCCACATGGTTCTCTTGCGAGCCGAGAGACAGGAAACATGGCTCAAGTGCTTTCCCACCCAACCATGAAGTAATTAAACTTCCTTGGGTCCCTTCATGACATGAAGGAAACCCAACCTTGCATGAAACGTCTAGCTACCTGGAAACAACTAGCAGGAGGGAACACCCGATGCAACCTGATGTCTAATGTGCAATTCTAAATAATGAAATGTAGATTGTCTCACAACAAGATGTGGTAGAGATATATATAAATAAAGTTTGGTAGACAAATATTCATCTTTTTTAATGAATGCTTGTTTAGATCTAAACATTTGAAAAATAGTTACCGGTTTAATTCCCGAAAAGAGGAAAAGCCATCTCTCATAATCCACATTCGACATCCTAGCCCAAAAGTAACCCAAAACACTCAAAGATAAAATCTACTTTCTTTTCACAATAAATAACAACCCATATTCTCCTACAAACCATCTCTAATTCCCTTTCCAAAGCATCACTCATAAAAACACACTTTCAAGTAGGTAATAAAGAAGAACATCATCCATTCAAGCAAATATAATTATATTTTCTATAATCTAGTTTTATTCTCTAGCCTTATTTTATTGTTTAATAGTTTGTAGAAAACTAATGTTAACAACTTCCTATCCAATTGTTGTTTTGTGATTCAAGCAATTTATTGAAATAACATAATAAGAGTTTATGAATGGTTTTAGCATCAAATAAACATAGGTAATAATCAAAAAATCAAACTATCTCTGCTCTGTGAAATAATATAATTGTTTTAAAGAGTTTTTAAATGAAGCTACAAAAGCATAACATTCAAGATACAAGAACTTATAAGAAGCTACAGAAAACAACATATGTCTGCTAAAGGAACTAGTAATATGGCGACAGTGATAAAAGAACTGCTACGACAATGATAAAACAAAGCTATAGGAAATATTAATTAGGCTACAAGAACTTTTGAGAAGTCTGCTATAGCAATAAAAGACTGTGACAAGATAAGTAAAAAGATGCTATAGAATTTAAAGATTAACAATAGTTTAAAGGATTAAAGATTACCTAGCTAATGGAATTATTTTTACACGCTACAGGAACAATGATCAAGCTACAAGTAATGTTGTTTATTTGCAGGCTAAAGCTTGGTAGATCGACAGTTAGCAAGATGAATAGGCCGATCAAAATATACTGGCCATCATGGTTTTGAAAGGCTAATCCTCAAACAAAATGTAGAGGTACAAAAATAGAAAGCACGAGCTATTAATTACAGTGACCAAGGGATAATTTAATATTTCATAAAAACTAATTTTATAGGCAATCATATAGCAGGTCATTACCTATAGCCAGGCTACTCCAAATCAAACCACCAAAACAAGAATAGGCTAACGAAAGATAAGGAGGTGGGTAGATTTTTATGCAGATATAAAAAGGTACTTAGGTTAACACCTTTAGACAAGATGGTCGACCCAAAAGGCATAGAACAGAGGAAGAAAAAGTAGGTCAATAGGGAAAGTTGAAGAGCCGATGATAGAAAATAGAAAAAGAACTTAAGCAATGGTCAACACAGGTTGACCAAGGGATTTATTATAGACTGCAAATTGAAGAAATTACACAGTAAACTCTATGCAAGAAAAACTCAAGAGGAATACCCATTTACTCTGATGTTAAGGGTCAATTCTACTTCTTCCATCGTGCTTCTTCTTCTCTCCTGTCGTTGGTCTTCTCTTCTTTTTATCGCTACAGAACAATGATCTCCTTCCTATCTCTACTATTACAATTCATGGCCTCTCTTCTCTATTGTCTCCCCCTTCTTTTATTAAAAATCCTCTCTTATTTTTTGGCATTTTAAAAATTAGGTTTGGCTTGTTTTTAATAACTCTAGTTTGCTTAGTTTTTGCATGCATTTGCATTCCAAAAGCCTCCAAAAATAAAATAAAATGAACTTATTTATTCCTGTCACTTGCATGACATAATTATTATTCTTTTAATTCCTTTATTTAGATTTCTAAATATAATAAGTATTATTTATATAATTTATTTATTTTCAATATAACATAATCACTTTAAATCAAAACAAGAAGTATTTATAATAATAACAAAGCTCTTTATTAATCTAATTTATTTAAATCTAGAAAACACTTATTATTATTTATTGTTAAATAATATAAAATACACCATTTTAAATATAACTCAAAAGAACATTAATATTTATGACTAAATCATGCATTCGAAATGGACTTACTGTAGCAATTAAAAACACATATTTATCAACTCCCAAGATACTGGAGGTTTTCTTTGCCGATTCTTTCCTGCCGGTATGCCTTATTGAATCTGGCATTTTGTAAATTTCATTTTATAATTAATATAATTTTAGTGGCTCTGCCACTTTTTCTTTAAAAAAAGAAAAAATAAAGCCAGTTGAAATGCAATATGAGACTATGTGAGTGTGTGAGTGCATTAGGGTTATCCATCCCATACAGTTCTTACCAAGTGGCTAGAACATTTCTACCTCAACCATGTTCTCATCTGCGATGAGTACCTGCATTCAGTCGCACTCAACTCCACGTTAATAGGTTAGTTCCTCAAAATCATAGCCGAAGCAATTCATAATGTATATTCATAATCACATTGATAATATTTAATATTAAATCAACTTTCCAACTCACACAAATATGACATTACTAAAAATTACCTTCACACACGTCGAATTTCTCAAAGTAAAAACAATCATAGTAAATGTTCACTAATCTAGAATAATTATATAGTCCATAAAAATGAGATGTGACATAAATCCAAAATCTTTTTCTTTAATACCTCTTTATGTCTTAAAGGAAGGATTGCTCACCTTCTTGAGTTTAATATATCTTTGTTTCTTTGTAAATGCATAGGGCTTTCAATTTTTGTTGGTAAAGATAAAGATTCCCTATGGGATGAGATCTATCCATGTACTCAATCAAAACTTAATGAGCTTGGAGTGGTAGATGGCTCAATCTTGTTGGTAGAATTCTAATAGTTAAACCAATTCTTCAAGTTATTCCTATATATTTTTTAATCCTTTCTCTTTGTTACAAAGGCAATGCTAGACAAACTAGGTAAAATAAGAAGAACATTTTTATGACAAGGCACAATTGCAGCTCAAAAAATTCTATTGCTAAAGTGGGAAAAGAATTGTATGACAAAAAAGTGGAGTAGATCTAGTGAAAGAGATTTGGTAGTGTAGAATGTTGCACTAGATGTGAAATTGGTCTAGCATATGTTAGAAGAGCTTGAGGCTCAATGGAGTTGTCTCATACTCTTGAAATATATTAATGATCTAAATACTTTTGGCATGCTAAATTCTACTTCCTTACCAAAAGGTTCTAAGATATGGAGTTTTATTTAAAAAATAATCTAATGAGATCATTTCTCTTGGAATCTTGGGAAAGGTGATAGAGTAGACTTTTGGAAATAACCTTGGGTGGGGCAAGCACCTCTATCTTCCCATCCACACTAATATGATTCTTGTAGGTTCTATTCCTACTATGAGGATCTAAATTTGGTAATTACTAGTGCAAATCAGAATGTACTGGTTGCAAACTATGGAGATAGAAAAGTTTAGATTATGTACCTATTCTGGAAGACAAAAAACTTCATTTATCTCCTTTACTTCATTGATCTTTGTTTCTTATTGGATAATTTTAATGAAGTGATATGGAATGGTAACAAGATGGGATTTATAAGGTCTCTTTGGGGTACAAGTTGCTAAAATACTATAATATTCCATCATTGGAGAATTGGCCACATAATCTCATTTGGATCTTGGTTGTATGTTATGCATTTGTGGCTAGAAACACTAAACAATATTCTCATGTTTGAAAACTTGTATAGAAGAGGCTTTAAAGGTTATTCTTATAGTTGTTTATGTGAATCTGAGGAGGAAATGGTAGACAACATGATCCTTAGATGCTCCTTTTTGGTGTAAATTTGGTATAGGGTGATAAATTTGATGAATCTAAAATGGGTCATTCTAGGATCTATAAGACTACTTCTTTGTAGTTGGCCCTTAGGCTCATAATATCTAAGAGGTTTATGGAATAATGTTAGTATGTACTTTATGGGGGATTTGGTTAGAGAGAAATTCTAGTATTTTCCAAGACAAACCACTAGCATTAGATAGGCTTTGGTTAATAATTTAGGTTGCAATAAAAGAATATGCCCAATCCTTAGTAGGAAAATTAAGTGAGAAGGCTACATATTATGACAAAAATATTTTTGAAAGCCTAGGGACTAATGTATTAAATACACATTCATGGGATAAGTGCCAAAAAATATGAAGGAAAATAAGTTTGGCCTAGATCAACCTAGTAGAGGAAAAGAATTGTTGTCTCCTCTTGATCTAAAAGAATATGCCAAATTAAACTTTGATGGAGTGGTGAAAGAGAACCTTGGTACAACAAGAGGAGGTTTTATGATACAAAATTCAAAAGGGGATTTTATGTATGGGGGATCTTTCAAGTCTTTGGTGTTCAAATAAATAATGAAGATAAATGGAAAACTATGATTATATGATTAGGAGCAACTTCTTCTCTCAATCTCTTTAAGATTATAGTGGAAGGTTATTCCTTGCTAGTGATAAGTACAACAATTAAGGATAAAATCCCAAGTTAGAGATGTTGGCAAGAGACACTATATGGATTCATGGTTGTTGTCATTGATGGCAACAAAGGTCATCCCACATATCCGCAGGTCATAGTGTGCCTCTACCGGAAGTTAGAATGAAGATTGTTGTGGTCCGGTGAACAAGAACAGAGCATGTGGCAAGGTTCGACAGACTGGTCTGGATCTCTCAGAAGAAGTATCTTGGTGTAGTGTGGATTTGAGGAAGTCAAGAGGACTACCTTGAGTAATAGATTCCAAGGATTTAGCCTCCGTTGATGGACAAGGAAAAAGATATGAACAGTTGAATACTGGATTCCTGAGTAACAGTGTGAACAGAGGAAGAACTGACTGACAGAACATCAGATTGCTTTCCGGATGTGTTTCTGATAGTGGTAAAGGTTATGAAGACATGAATTATGTTTGGTCGACATGATTAATGATTTCTACAAGTATATGCTTGATCCGCATTACTTGATATGGTAGGATTCAACCGACAGATTAGAATTAGTGAAAAGATTGACTATTCCGAGTGCCGACTAGAAAGGTGATGAAATTACTTGTGCGGATATATATGCACGATGGATTTAGTTGTGAGATAAGTTGTTGTTGTGAGGTGATATGTGAATAAGTGCAGAGTAGAGCAGAAACAACAAGAGAGATCCGGTATGTGAAAGGAAAGCAGAATAAAGAGAAGAGGAAAGATGAAGTGCAGCAGATCAGTGTACTGAGCCTAACCGGAACTGAACTCTAGCATATGTGGATGCTTTCAATTAGTTCAAGCATTGTATAACATTCTTTTGTAGACAGTGTGTCTCCTTGTAGGCAGTGTGCCTCCTTTGTGAGTAGTGTGCTCGGGCAGTGAGCCCTAATTGGCAAGTGCCATTTTGTAATTCCTTATTCTTCTAACAGAGAATAATCTTGGGTTAATCACCCCGTGGTTTTCTCCCTTAACAGGGTTTCCACGTCAAAAATACTGTGTCATGTGTTTCTCATTTCATGGTTATGTTTGCTTGTTTGAATTTATGCGGCATTGATTAATAAGAAAGTTCAAAAGAAGAAATAATTTGGATAACTGATTCACCCCCCTCTCAGTTATCAACAATTGGTATCAGAGCCTAGTTCCTCCTAATAGAGCCTAATAGCTTGAGGAAGATCTAGGATTTCAAATGGATGCATATGGTTTAAGGGAGCAACTCAAGACTGCCCTTGAGGATCTTGAACAGTCAAACTCTGAAGTTAATGAATTAAAGGAAAGACTCAAACAGGCTGATGAATTCATGAGAGAACTAAAGGACAAATTAAGTCTCTCTATGAAAAAAAGAAAGGAGCTGCTCCAACAATTGGCAAGACAAAGTGAAGAAAGTAATACAAATGAAGAATTGACTGAGAAAACCAAGTTATGTGAAAAGTTATCAAAAGAAGTCATTATGGTAAGACATGAAATGGAATCAGGAGTTATAAAGTTTACTCAAGAGATTGAAGAGAAAAGAAAAGCTAAAGACAATCTAAGACAATCTCTTAAAGAGAAATCAGAAGATTGCCACCAAATGGACAGGATTATCAGACATCTTGAATTTGATCTTGAAGATGCCAAAGATAATGAAGAAAAACTCGAGGATCAAATTGTCTCTCTCAAAAGAGATCTTCAAACAACAAATGAATATAAAGAGAAATTCAAGATAAGTTCTGCTCAACTTGAAGTTCTTCTTGGAAGTCAAAAGAGGGCAGATGACAAGTGTGGTTTGGGATATGAGAAAGGAGAAAGCTCTAGATCCGGTCAGAAGAATTTTGGATTAGAAAATCCAAGGAACAGGCCTAGAAGACCTTCGGTAAGACAGCCCAATGCTCAAAGATATCCATCTTTCAATGGATACTGCCACAGCTGCAATCACTTTGGTCACAAAGCTAATCGGTGCAGAAAGAGAATAAATCAGACTAATTCATCCTTCTCCGGACAATGCTTTAACTGCAAAAGGTATGGACATAAGTCTCATGAATGCAGAAATATGCAAATGAACAAATCATTCAATGGTAGATGTTTTACATGCAATAGAGTAGGTCATATGGCTAATCAATGCAGATCAAGAGGTTATCAATCAAATATGCAAAGAAATGTTGTCTGCCAAATCTGTAATAGGTCCGGTCATAATGCAAAAGTCTGCAAAAGCAAAGATCAGGACAAAAGAGGTCCGGTATATAGTCAGAATCAAGACAAAGGTAAACAAAAGATGAATGCGGATGAAGTTAGGAATGAGATGAACAAGATTTGGGTGAAGAAAAGTTTAGAGAAGGTAGAGGTTGGATCCGCACCAGACTCTGGTGCTGATATTCCATCCGGAAATTAAGAAATGAGCTCTGGCTCAGGGGGAGACTCAAAGAAAATCTTGTTTCCCCAGCCAATCAAGTGGTGCTAGATGTGGCACAAGATGCGGAGTAAAGGGTCTGTAGATATAAGTCTTGAGATGATTCAGATAAGATTTCAGAGGTCCGCATGAAGATGTGAAGAAGTTGTGATCGATCAAGTTAGAACCTATTCTAGGAGATGCTCTGGAATGACAGAAGATTACAGAAAGGTCTGAAGAGATCTGGAAGTGAATTGTCTTATTCTGCGGATTGGACAGAGTGTTTGGGATGTCCTTGTGATGTGTCATCTTGATCTATTCATAATTGGAAGATCCGCATGATGTTCATAGATCAGGACTAATCCAGTTCTTCAAGTCATTCAAATAAGGGAAACCAGAATAATATAGGTCGAGCATTTATTGCAAATAGATATTAGGGTTTGCAAAGTAATATAAGGGATTTCTCATAAATCACTTGTTCATTCTACACTCAAGAAGAAGCGAAAAGTGGTGCTCTGCAACAAAGCTCATCAAGTTTGCCGAAGATCACTTGCAGAAGCTATTACACACAGAATTCAATCCAACCACTCGGTATAACCAAAGGCGCATAAGGTATTTTCTATTTTTAATATCTCACTACAAATCTTTGAAAAATGGCTACTCCAAATATAGTTAAGATCTCTAATAGACCTCGCCCCACATTCAAGAAACATCCATACAAATCTTTGGAGGTAGATCCCCTAGGAGCCTTCTCTAGTGTTCCGCATGGTGTACTGCATACGGAGGATATTAGGGTTTACATACATGCGAATCTTGAAGAATTTGGAGAATTGAAATTGATGGATATCTATCACAAACAGTTGATAGACAATTCCTTTGAGATTAAACCTCAGTACAAAGCCATCCGGGATAAGCACTTTGCACAGTGCATTCATTTCCCCTGTTTTGAAGAAGATGAATGGGTCCAGTATGTTCTAAGCAGAGTGCATGACAATTTCCTATGGTTGAACAAGCCTTTCAAAATCACCAAAGATGCAATTAGGGCCGTAACCAGTCTGCACTCATCCGGTGGAATACCTATTCTCAAGTCTGTCAAAAATTAAACAGTTAGTGATGCAACCAGATCAAAATTTGACAAGAGAGCTATGACAATTGAAGACATCACTGAACCGGATGTCAAATTTGCATCTATGATAATTGGTTACAAGATCTATCACTCCAGTAGGGAAAATTCAGTACCAGGAACTACAATTTACATAGCTTATCAAATGCTAAAGGAGAATGTAGACTATGATTTGTGTGAGCTTCTTCTAAACCAACTTCTAGAAAATTTACAGAAGATCAAGAAGGACAAGAAGAACTCCTTCAAGTATGGCAGTTTGATCCTTTGTCTATTCTTTTATTACATGAATGAGCTTCCCGGATCCAGTGGATGGATATGGCAGAATGACAGACCAGTTGCCATCCAAATTAGAGATTATTTACATGGGCTTGGGGATGCCAAAGCAAGAAATACAGCCCTGTGGGGATACTTCAAAAACTTCCAGAGCATGATGCAAGCAAGAAAAAGAATCCCCAGTCCATTGTTGAAAAATACAAAGACTCAGTCTGCTTTATGGTTGATACTGATCAGTGACTAATGGAGACAATGGAGCCAAGGACAGTCTGGATCATGCCCATGGGGTATGAGGTTGATGAATAGATTGTGGAACTGCATGTTCAACACATGCTTAGTCAGCCCAAAGATCCAAAGGCAGAAAGGTTTGGAACCTTTGAGGAGCTGAGTGTGAAGATCCATGTGGAACTCAGAGAACCTGAGATAAAGAGGAAGGTGAGAAAAGAAGTAGAGCATATTGCTCAAGGCCTAGGCATCCCAAAGGAGGCACTTGATGTCAACCGGGAAAAGAGGTGAAAGGCTGAGGAAGAGAAGAAAGAGGCAGAAAAGAAAAGCAAGAAAAGTACTCTGATGGAAACCTCAACCCGGACCAGATCATTAAAGGGATCTACACCTGTCACAACCAAAGGCTCAAAAATGTCAAAACCGAAAGGTCAAACATCCGGTAAAGGAGAGAAAAGGTCTAAAATAAAAGCCACAAGGGCTTATACAAGTCAGAAAGATGAAGAGGAAACAAAATCAGATGAGGGGGTAAAAGAAATAAAGAAGCAGAAGAAGAAAGGATCCAGTAAACCCTCCACAGGCCAAGACAAGGAAGAAATGGCAGAGAAATTTGTTGAAAAGCCCACCCTGTCTCTAGACAGTGTAATCAAATCAGTCACTGTGGATGGAAACCTTCAACCAATAGCCGAATTCTATGATGACTACAATGAGGCTGATCAAAAGATTCTGCAGGAAGCTACAATCAGGTATCTAAACATCTACAACAAAGCCTTCATTGAAATTATCTCCCTTATTCCTAAGAGTCTAGAGAAGGAATTGGAAATGAGAAAGGCAAATGCCATGGCAAAAGACCTTGAGATCAGGGAATAGATAGCTATTCAGCTATATCCTTCAATTGATCACAAAACAATGAACATGGTATTCAAAGACTGCAAGGATGAATTTAGGAGCAAAGCAAGGATGAATCAGCTTATGCTTGGTGAGACCGACAAGGTAGCCAAGGACACTGAAGAGATCCTCTGGAATACATTCAAAAGGTTCAACATTCCTATTATAGAGGACTTGGGTGCAGAAACAGCTGTGGACTTGGAATCCTCTGCTCCAGGAGAAGTGGCCCTTGAACAGACTAGCATCTCTCCTCCAGTTTCCCCTACAGTCTCCGGATCCAAAGAAGAAGAGAAATTACAGGAGGAAGAAGCAACGGTAAAAGAAAAAGAAGTTGATAGTTCCAAGGGTGCAGAGAAAGAGAAGACTCCAACAGAGAAAACCACAACTGATAGTGGTAAGAATGTGGAAGGAGAGAAAATTCCAAAGGACAGTTCCAAGACTGCAGAAGAGAAGAAACATCTGTCTCTGGCAAGAGACACTGCACAAACTGTTCAACAATTTTTGAGCAAAGAAACAATAGAGATTGATGAACTGGAGCTTCTACAAGGTCCATTCAACTTTGATTCCCTCTCTCCAGTACAGACAATGAAGATAGCTTCATTTGCAAATGCTAAGGCAAATGAAAAACTCCTAAAGTCTCATATGGAAGACTGTGAGTTGATAGAGGCTGCTTCCGGAGTGCTTGAAAAGATTATGCCATTGGTCCAAAAAGATCCGATAGCCTCCTCTTCCGGTAATCTCAAAACCTTAGTCAGCAGTGTTGGTACATATTTTGACTCTCTAGAAAAATCAGCTGAAGAAAAGGTCCGGAAGGAGTTTTTGGATAAGAGATTCTTAGAGGTCCTAGGATTAATCTCTCATGATAGGAGAAATATGAGTATTGGGATAAAGAGCCTAGAAAATGCTCTTAAGGATGGCGGTGACATTTACAAATTTTGTATCTTCTGGTCAAAAGCAACAGTAGAAATTGATAAGAAAATAAAAGAGGAACAGGACAAACTACTAAGTTTGTCTCAAAGTTTTGATCCTCTCTCTTCCTCCATAGTAAATCAAGAATGTCAAACTATTGCAATCACAAATGCAATCAAGAATTTTGAAAAGGAAAGGAAGAATATAATTAACCGGATGGGAGAACTTAGAAGGATTATAATCCCTAAGTTAGAAACTATGCATGAGGCCATAAGTAATGCTCAGACTACTGCCCAAACCAATGATCTAACAGATCTCAAGAGGGCAGAACCTTTTGCATTTTTGTTGAGTGGTCACATTTTAATTTTGGATAGAATGAAGCAAAGTTGGGCTACAGAATTGGTCCAATTGAAGACATCCTTTGTAGACATTCTTCAGTATATGTGAGTATGTAATATGCGGCTAAGTATAGGAAAATTTTTGAAAATTTTGGTGTGCGAACCCTACCCTTTGCCATTGATGTCAAAGGGGGAGTGAGGAGCAGTGAAAAATGAGGAATCCAACTAAGGGGGAGCTCCAAAAAATGTATATAAAGATAGAGCATCAGCTAAGGGGGAGCACAGTGTAAACACTTAGTCATTTTTCACTAAGTGTTGCCATCAATGCCAAAGGGGGAGATTGTTGGCAAGAGACACTATATGGATTCATGGTTGTTGTCATTGATGGCAACAAAGGTCATCCCACATATCTGCAAGTCATAGTGTGCCTCTACCGGAAGTCAGAATGAAGATTGTTGTGGTCCGATGAACAAGAACAGAGCATGTGGCAAGGTTTGACAGACTGGTCTGGATCTCTCAGAAGAAGTATCTTGGTGCAGTGCGGATTTGGGGAAGTCAAGATGACTACCTTGAGTAATAGATTCCAAGGATTTAGCCTCTGGTGATGGACAAGGAAAAAGATATGAACAGTTGAATACCAGATTCCTGAGTAACAGTGTGAATAGAGGAAGAACTGACTGACAGAACATCAGATTGCTTTCCGGATGTGTTTCTGATAGTGGTAAAGGTTATGAAGACATGGATTATGTTTGGCCGACATGATTAATGATTTCTACAAGTATATGCTTGATCCGCATTACTTGATATGGTAGGATTCAACCGACAGATCAGAATTAGTGAAAAGATTGACTATTCCGGGTGCCGACTAGAAAGGTGATGAAATTACTTGTGCGGATATATATGCACGATGGATTTAGTTGTGAGATAAGTTGTTGTGATGTGATATGCGAATAAGTGCATGAGTAGAGCAGAAACAGCAAGAGAGATCCGGTATGTGAAAGGAAAGTAGAATAAAGAGAAGAGGAAAGATGAAGTGTAGAAGATCAGTGTACTGAGCCTAACCAGAACTGAACTCCAGCATATGTGGATGCTTTCAATCAGTTCAAGCATTGTATAACATTCTTTTGTAGACAGTGTGTCTCCTTATAGGTAGTGTGCCTCCTTTGTGAGCAGTTTGCTCAGGCAATGAGCCCTAATTGGCAAGTGCCATTTTGTAATTCCTTATTCTTCTAACAGAGAATAATCTTGGGTTAATCACCCCGTGGTTTTCTCCCTTAATAGGGTTTCCACGTCAAAAATACTGTGTCATGTGTTTCTCATTTCATGGTTATGTTTGCTTGTTTGAATTTATGCTACATTGATTAATAAGAAAGTTCAAAAGAAGAAATCATTTGGATAACTGATTCACCCCCCCTCTCAGTTATCAACAAGAGAATGAATACCTATATGTAGAAGAGGATAAAATGTTAATTTAAGGTTTTGACGTGATCAAATATGGACATTGTAAATGTCATGCTAATGTTGTAGTTGATTTCTTAGCTAGTTAAAGGGTTAATCAAGCCCCTAAAACAACCATTTATAGTCATAAGGATGGTACATGGAATAACTTTGAAGAATGGTTAGCTTATAAATCCCCCAATAAGTATTGTGGCATAGCTAAGTGTAGTAGAAGTATTTGAATCATTCCATATTGGCATCATTAGTTTGTACTAGGTTGGCCACAATGCATGTGTAATAAGGATATCTCAATATGGTAGCATACAAATAGTTTAGAGTTTTGAAATTGAGAAATACATGTGCCTTAATGATATTGTGAAAGGAGATGGATTAGATTTATGGTTCTATAAAAGATGGAAATGGTTATTTCTTCCTATCATTTGAAAGGTGGTGACTATAAGGCTCTACATTTGTATACTTGTTAAGTTTTTAATTTAAGATTCTCATTTGAAAAGGAGAGCTAGCCATTGGTGTGTCATAATGGATTGCAATTGTCATAGGACTACATCTTAGATCACCATTTGTAATGTATTTTTCTAACCATGATCTATCCTCACTAGGGTTTGTTAAAATCATCTTGGGAGAGAAAGATCTAATAGATGGCTGTTGCTCTAAAATAGTAGTTCATGGATATTTTATCTCCAATCTAGCTCACTATCTCCAAAATATAGAGGTGCATTTATGTCTTCTTCAAACTTTTCTTATTGTCGAGTTCTCATGTATGTAACATCATGTAGAGGTTCATTTATAATATCTCAACATATAAATATGGAGGTAGGTTATGTAGTGCCCACCCATGTGTAATCCTTATTATGTCCTATTATTTATTATGATTAGATTAAATGATATATAGAGTTGGTTATTATATTATGTAATTTGAAAGATAGATAATGTCTTGCTAGACTATGCAGCCTCATTGGTCGATATATGTTGCTTTAGCTATGATCTCCACTATTAGATTTGATGCTTTGCCTTGAATGTGCATGATATATTCATATAGGTGTTTGGCCAATGGATGGATGTGGACGAGAACACATGGATTCACTTGATCATCTCAACTTACCTAGTTTCAATGGTTGAGTTATTAACCCTATGTTTCTTGTGGTATGTTGGTTGCTTAACCCATCCTATTTAGTTGTGAATAGAAGGATGTTTCTAATGTCTATTCAATTTGCCTCTAATCTGAATCTTTTATGAGTTTGGATCCTTGTGTTTTAATTAAACATATAAAGTGTGAATGAGTCCTTTGCATGTGTTTCTTTTAACTTTTCACTTTATATTTTAATTTATCTCAAAAAAATGTTTGTTTCCATGTTTTCAAAATATTTTAATGGTTGAGTCAAAACGGATTAATTTTACCTTAGTGGAAAAGTGTATTGCATTATTTTATTCTAGTGGAAGAAAATTAAATCAAAGTTAATCTTTTCTTTGAAATGAAATAATTTGTATTTAAAAGGTAGAATTGTGTTTTAATAGAAATTCAATTTAATTCCATGAGTTTTCAGAAATTATTAAATGTGATTGCATTATTCTGTTATTGTCTTGTGTATTTAGTGCATTAATTAATTGTTTAAATTGCATATTCTCTTAAGTCATTTTTGGAAAGATATTTGGGAAAAGTGTTAATTTAATTGCTATTATTTGATATATTAGTAATGTTAGTATTTTCCTAAGGTTTTTCTTGGAAAGATATTATTATTGTCAAAGTTCCTTTTGGAAATAATTATTTATGCAAATTGGGAAAATAGGAAATAAAGAAAAGAAATAGAAAATTTAAAAGGGAAAAGAAAAGGATAAAAGGAAATAAAGGGAGATATTATTTTGATAACTCTTTCTTTTGCCTAAAACCCTCTCTCTCCCTCTTCTTCTCCTTTTGAAAGAAAATTCATGGAGGTGGCTATGCTTGGATTCTGCTTGTGTTTAGGAGTCCATTGGATTAGGTTTGGGATGCTTTGGTGTAGGAAGGAATTCTTTTTTGCATTTGTGCCTCAAGAAGAGATTTTTCTATTTAGTAGTTTTCTTGGGAAGAGGTAATTTTCTTGTGGTTTCATGCTTTTTAAATTTGAAATTTGTATTTATCATGGCCACAATAAGTGGATGTATATGATCTCCTCAATATAGGAATGAATAGAGTTGATTTGATGTAAATAGAAGTAGATTTAATTTGGTTTTGAATTGCATTTAAATTATTTTTGAAAATACATGAAAAAGGGGCCAAGTTATGGAAATTTTTTCCTAGAATGGTTTGTGAGTAGGAAAGATTTAATTTGAGTTGAAAAGAGTATTGTTGTGCATGTTAATCCCATAAGGGTATTCTCAGATTTGGAAATTTTTTATATTTTGGTAAATTGAATTTTTGGTGTTCTTAAGGGATGTCTCTAATGGTAGAATTGAGTATTTTATGGTTTTTTCCCTATTTTTTAAACAAGAAAATTCTATTAAAAAACTTAGTCTTTTATTATTATTTTGTGAGATGAAAAGTCTCATGTGGGAAATATGATTCCTTAGCTTATGGACACGAGTGTCACATGTTTTGACCTCATTTTCCATGCTTTGACTTTTTGGTCAAAGTTGACCTTTTTATAGGCCTTATGGTAGAATTGTATATTTTTGCCCTCATGGAGATGCGTGTTATGTGTTTTGACATCATCTCTCCATGTTTTGACCTTTTTAGTCAAAGTTAACTTTTTGGTCAAAGTTGACTTTTAGACCTAGGAATGGATACCTAGTATTCTTGTGGGTTATTGGTAGAAGGCCATAAGCCCTTTGCATAATTTTTTTATCTTGATGATTGTATGTATGTTTATTCAACATGATGATGTCATACCTTATTTTCCTTGCTATTTCCATTTAGAGAAAATGATGTTTCAGCATGCATTATTGGATGAATTGTATTATGGCTTTGGGGTGTTTTCCCTTCTCATCTAAACTACATTGGAATGGAATGGTTAGTTTTGGTGAATAGAAAAAGGATGTGTATGATTTTAAAAGTATTTGTGCTCCTTGTGTTACTCTTTCCCTTCTTCTACTTGGTTGGGTCATGAGTAACCCGATGGTGAATTATGCATTAGATTGGATGTGATGTGTGCATTCATGTGTGGGTGTGCATTGAATTCTATTATTTTATTGATCCCCTTGGCATTTGTGTTGGGTGTGTGTCAAACCCATGTTCAACCCTTGTGTGGATTACCTTGGTGTCTTATTCAAGACCCTTGTTGTGTGAGTTTGGCCATGTTAGAAGTGCATCCTTGATCTTATGTCCATATCTCAGGGGTTGCATAGAGTGGAATAAACATATATTACGCTTGATGATGGAAATATGGTTGGGAGGTGGGTAACATTCCCTGTTGGTCCAATCATGAAGATCTTGTAGGAGTTGGATGGTTTCCTTGTTCATTAATTTTATTATGATCATGTTGTATCTCGTGCCTATTTGAGCACTTTGGATGTGATTTATTAATGTTGTAATATTATTCTTTGTGTAATTTAATTATTAGACATTCCATAATGCCCATAAATTAACATAAGTATTCATCTTAACTAAGAATTAGAATACATCAAGATTATTCTAGGCCAGCTCCACTAAGCATACTCCTAGCCTTCTCCATCAGTGTCATGTTCATCCTCTCTGCAACTCCATTTTGTTGCGGGGTATATGGAGTTATCTTATGTCTTTCAATCCCAAGTTCCTTGCAATATTTATCAAATTCTATAGAACAGAACTCACCACCGTTGTCAGTTCTCAAATATTTAATCCTTTTACCAGTCTAATTTTCAGTAAAGGCTTTAAACTCCTTAAACTTAGTATAGACTTCAGATTTGCTTCCAAGAAAATAAATCCATGTCCTTCTACTATAGTCATCTATGAAAGATATAAAATATATAGATTTTGATAACAAAGGAACATTAACAGGACCAAATACATTAGAATGAACAAGGTCCAACACACCAAAAGACTTATGAGAACTTGAATAAAACTGAACATGGTTTTGTTTTCCATATATGCAATGTTCACAAAAGTCATACTCAAGATTACAATCATCTAACCCCTCAACAATGTTTTTATTTTTCAGGGTTCTAAGACCCTTCTCACCAATGTGGCCAAATCTCTTATGCCATAACATTGTCTTTTCAGTAGGAAGCTTAACTTCCAAAGCATGAATACAACCATTGGGACTAGATACAATAGATTTCTTCACTGCTTGTTCAGATGGTGGGGATGAAGTGACTGCTGCCCTCTTCCTTGAGTTAGAAGAACTATTGTATTATGAAATGCATGCCTCTAGCTGAAACAGAGTACCTCTCCTAGTACCCTTAGAAAGCACCATAGCTCCTCTAGACATCTTGCATCCTTCTTTCGAAAAGACAACCTGCACACCTGCATCATTCAAGATACTTATAGAAAGTAGGTTCCGTGCTAAGCCTAGGATGTGCATAACCCCAGATATCCCCTTCACTCATCCATCAGGGAATCTGATAGAGACTCTTCCATGACCAACAATCTTCAAATGAGAATCATCACCTAGGTACACCCTTCCACCATCGAACTCCTCATACTTAGTAAACCAGTCTCGATGCGAGGTCATGTGGAATGATGCACTAGAATCAATCAACCACACATCATTAGATGCATGGGTGGCTAGGGCCGCGATGAAGGCATCACCATCATCTTGTGACTTGTCTGAATCTAAATCAAGAGCTTTCTTCTTCTTTTTCTTCTCCTCTTTGCATTCCTTTTAGAAATGCACAGTTTTGTCATAGTTCCAACAGAGAGCCTTGGACTTTCTAAGAGATTTGGATCTCCCATGGGATTTGGATCTACCCTTCTCAGCTTTCTTGTCCTTCTTTTTCCCTTTCTCCTTGGGTCTTCCACAAAATGAAAGAGCCTCTTTGGCTGCCTCAGAAGACTTTCTTTGCATCTCTTCAGATAACATCAAAGATACCACTTCATCCATTCTGAAAGTGGATGTGGGGCTTCCAATAGCCATCACAGGATGATCCCATGAGTCTAGAAAAGAACAAAGCAAGGTCATACAATGATCCTCCTCCTCCATCTTCACACCAACTAATGTCAATTGAGAAATCAACATATTAAAAGCATTCAGGTGATTTGTAACAGATCTTCCATCCTCCATCTTTAGAGAATACAACTTCTTTCTCAGAAAAAGTTTGTTCACTAGGGATTTAGCCTGATAAACATCACCCAACTTCTTCCAAAGGTCTTTTGTGCTCTTCTCCTCATGGACATTCAACAGGACAGAATCAACTAGACTGAGTCTTATGAGACCCTTAGCCTTTCGATCTTTGAGGTCCCAATCATCTTGTGCCATAGCAACTGGTTTTACACTGGATACGGTCTCCCATAGGTCACAATCAATAAGCATGTCTTCCATCTTGAGCTTCCACAGCTCAAAATTAGTGCCGTTAAAATTCTCCACCTCTATCCTTCTAGATGTGCTTGCCATCTCCTTGCTGCAATAAGATTCAAAATACTCTACACAGAATCCCACTCAACTTAAGATCAACTCAAAAAACCCCTACCCAACAACTAAGACCAAAGGTGATCAAGCTCTGATACCAACTGAAAGGAAGCTAGGTGTGTGGAAATCGCTTCCTACACTAATCTAATGAGGGGAGGGCTATGCAAATTCAATTTAATCTTTACAATTATAGCAACATGAAACATATAACAGAGATATTGCAGCAATACACATATAACTAGAAAGAAGATAGAAGAAGAGAGACAAGATATAATGTGGGGAAAACCCTTATCGAGTGAAAAACCCCACTCAAAAACCTACACAATGTATTATCAAAACTGAATATGGTTTACAATACACTTGCAATGCAAGCTCTCAATAGTCTTTGACACTCGTGTCTAGAGTCAATCTGGAAGCATAATAGTACCTATCAATCACATAATACAACTCCTCCTCAAAGCACCTGTTTATATAGAAAATACAAGGCAAAGTAGCCTCTATCTTGGAATGGGCATCCAACTTGGCCTCATGGCCCAAAACCCATGCCTATGGACACTTGGTCAACATTGTAATATGTATCAGACACTTGTCCACACAACCCATCCAAAATAGGTCACCTATTTCCAAAGTGGGCTATGACAGATGCTCTTACGACTCTTACGACCGTCATAGAATCTGTCATAGCTGTCATAACTTACAGTTGTAAGAGAATCTGTCATACACATACTATAAATAGCATATTCTCTTACAACATGTCATAGTCCACCTTGGGGCTCCCAAATATGCCTTTTCTAAAGATGCTTCTCGACACAAGTCTTCACCTGTCTTACAAGCTTCTATTTTTGACTCTTACATGTCATAACTTTGTCATAGGAATCCGTCATAACCGTTTCAGTCAACATTCCCTTACACAACATCCAAGATGTCGACACATGGAAAAATATTCCTACCACTAAGTGGGATGCCTATCTCCTCATGTGAGGACAAAATTACATGTGGTCATATGCCATGTAGGTGACACATCACCGTGCCAACTCCCACAATATGACAACATAGGATTTGCATCCAAATTATACAATATGCAATAAATAAATAAATACAATGAAATAATACAAGGAATTACCAAGGTTGAGACACCTTAATTCCCAATAGTATAATGGAGTATTATAATATTTATTATTAGTTTTATACTTTCTTATTTGGAAAGCTTCCATGTGCCTTCCTTCTAGACACTTCTTCTAGAAGCATTTGTTTATTCCTATATAATACATGATATCAAGAAAGTTTAGTATTGCTTTTGTTGAGGAAAATCTCTCTTGTGTGATTTATTTATGTATGTTCATATTATTTTGGATATTAGTATTTGTAATTTCCTTTTCCTTATCCTTATCTTTATCCCTACTCTTTTGTACTCTTTGTTACTACTCCTTTTCTTTGTGCTTGTTCTTAAATAAAGAAGCCTTTTTATTGTATAACTCCACATAATGGGTTTATGCACATGCCTTATCAATGTCTTGATGATTTTCTATGAGAATTGGTGTCTTGAGGTACCTAAAAAACCCTTCTATATACTTAATCAACACTTCCCTCTCCATGAGATCTTTACCCAATTAGACAAACTTCATTTAAAATTTACTACTATATTGTTGTACATTTTTCTCGTCTTTGTTAGAAATAGATCCATTAGATAACATGGTCTTATTCATAGAAAATGGGATAGATTTATTTCTTCATCAACCTCTTGAAGTCTTCCCACTTCAATACTAGAGGTGCTTTACAACATTGTAGGAATAAGGTGTAGCTTTCTTACCAAGTAAGAGCATTACTTGGAGTAATGTCAAAAATTGCATAACCTGTAATTTCACATTATGTCTTGCACATGCCTTAGTGTACTTTCAGGCAAATCAACCTAAGTTTACCTCCTCTGAATCAAAATTTTCCTAGAATCTATACTAGAGAATCAAGCTAACCATATTTCTAAGCACCTAGGTCAAGTTGAGTCCATTTTTCTAGGACAAAAGCACAACATGCAAATGTGTGCATAATGCATTGGCATCTTGATCCATATGGCTCCTCAAAATGAATATTACACTTGCATGCTATCACTTCCTGATGACTTCTATCAGTCCTAACATCCCCACAGATGTGCCAAACTATTCTTGGCATGTTTTATTGAACCAAATCTAGAAGAATCTAGAAAATTAGTAAGTTGCACTAGTTACTAGAAGAAATGAAAAAGGAAAGATTTTTGGTTAAAAATGTTGTCATTATTGTCATTGATGTCAAGGGATGATGTCTCTGTGAAATTGAAGCATGATTGGAAGTGAGCTCTGCAAGTTGATGATCAAGAACTCTCTGGTCTGCATGTTAGGGTTTTGCTCCATTAAAACCTTGTGGTAGGTTTATTTCCTTAAGTGTTATATTTTGATATTGACATGCTATCCCCAGTGAGAAATCACTAAAGTGGCAACATAAGCCATCAAGTATCATGCTTTGACCGACCCTTTGATGGCTAGTGCATGCCTACAAGGAAGAAAAGTAAAGGGTCTTTGCCAGTGTGCAAGTGTGAAATCACGCCATGTGCCAGGTCTATGCGTCCCCGCAAGGTCATGGAGATCACAAAATGGTAACTCTGTGTGTTTGTGCAATGCTGACAAGTGGCAAGCTTTGAATACAAGTGGAAAATATAAAGACAAAGACTTGTTGACCATGTTCAAGGTGGCATTATGAATAGTGTGACAACTTCTCATTAGTTAAAGACTTTTCAAAGGGCCAGTATGTAAATGCAACTTCAATCAACGATGTGCAATGAAGGAGGAGATTAGATGGCTACTGCAGCAACGCATAGAGATTTTTTTTTTTAATCATTGACTGTGAAGGTGTGTGATGACAATGTCCACTAAATGATGGCGTGAAAGGAGAGATTGATAGTTGATATTTAAAGTTGGAAAATGACCATTTCCTGAAGCTAAAAATTGATGAACATTTATAGAGAGGAAGGTGATTGGACTGTATTTTGCAAAATGGTGCAAGTGATGATTTCGATGGAATACAAAGCAATTAGAGTTACTTGTAATTGTAGAAACCATTACTCTCTTGGATTTGTCGATTCAGTAGGTAGTTGCTGAGGACATAATCCTGCAATGTGCATATGATATATATACATAATGAATTCTATTGCAAAAAAGTTATTCAACTGAACATTTTTAAAAACAAGCAGAGTGTGAAGGGTTTGCATCAACATACAAATGTTCAAAGGTGTGTGCAAAGAGTATTGAGTAAAAGGAAGACTGTGTTAATGAGAACACAGATTGCAAGGTGGGTTGAAATAAAGGAAAAGAATGTGATCATGAAAACATAAGGTATAAAAGGATACCATAGTATATGAATTAAAAAGGTGCATTTCATGTTAGTGAAGAACCATTGTTTGCATACCAGAATTTGTAAGGATTCAAGGGTTGGTGCCTCATTGGGGTTGTTGCATCATTTTAGTGAGTTGGTGCCCAATCAAGGTGTATGATGTACCTGTAGGTTGGTGGCTCAAAACATTGTCTCAGGTGTACGGTGTACCTAAAGGTTGGTGCCTCAAAATATTGTCTTCACCGTGTCAATGTACCTGTAAGTTGATGCTTAGAAAACATTTGTAAAAACTCTTTTTTGTGGGGTTGGATTTGAGCAGTAGACTTAAGCAACATTTTCATCATGGTTTTTCCCTTTTAGGGTTTCCCACATACATTTGGTGCTATGTAATTTATGTGTGATCTTGACTCTTGTCTCTTGGTTTAATATTGTTAAAAATCAACATACACTGATTTGCCCCACCTCTCAATGTATTGGTGTTCTTTCAACAATTAATATCAGAGCAAAGTTCTTGAAGAAAGTTTAACAACTTGAGGAATATCTAGTCAAGAACACTATGGTAGGACAAGAAGGTTCTTATGCACCATTGTTTGATGGAACCAATTATGCTTTCTAGAGCATCAGAATGGAGGCTTACTTGACCTCTCTTGGATTTGATGTATGGTAGTTTGTAGTAGATGGCTACACAATACCAACAACTCCTCCCACTGCTCAAGATGAAAAGAAAGATTGTGAAGACAATTCTGAAGAAAAGAATGCTATACTGTGTGGTCTACCCAATACAGAATTTGTGAAAGTCATGCATTGTAAGTCTGCCAAAGAAGTATGGGAAAAGTTGCACATCATCTATGAGGGTAATGATAAAGTGAAGAAAGAAAAATTGCAAACTCATAGAGGAAAATTTGAGACCCTAAAGATGAAAGATGAAGAGAATATTGCAGCCTGCATGCTCAAAGTCAAGGAGGTAGTGAATGTTATCAAAGGTCTCAGAGAGGATGTAGAAGATCAGGTGGTTGTAAAGAAGATTCTGAGGTCTTTCCCACAGAGGTATGACTCTAAAGTTTGTAATTGGGGAAGCAAAATATCTAGATAAGTTTTCTATGGATGAATTATTTGGGTCACTCACAACATATGAGATGAGAAGTGAGAATACTAGTTCAACAAATAAAGAAGTAGAATTTAGATTTCCAAAGTCAAGCAAATTGAAGAAGATTTAGAATTAAGTACCAGTTCAAATGAAGAACAAGCAAATTTTGTCAGAAAATTGAAGAAGGGCTCTGGCAAATACAAAGGTAGGCTACCCTTTAAATGCTTTAATTGTGGAAAAATTGGTCATTATGCATTTAAATGTCCCTTAGGTGATAGTGAAAAAGGAGATAATTATAGGAGTTAAAAAGTTTACAAATATAAGAAAACAAACTTTAGCAAAAAGAAGAAGAGTCTTTATGTAGATAAAGAAATTAGTTCTTCAAAGGATTGTTCTTCTACAAGTGATAGAAATGAAGCCATGTTTATGGTTGTTGAAATCAAAGAAAATGAAAATACTCCTATAGAAGATTGTTGTGAAGACTCTGATGAGGAAGAAGAGGGTGAAGTTGATTTGGAAGGTGAATTGACCTCTACTCTAGCTGATCCAAAGTATGAAAGAAGATAAATTGAAAAATACAAGTTAGGGATTGAAGAATCTAAGAAACTTGTTATAGATCTTAAACTGCAATTAACAGAGTCTAAGAAGATAGAACAGGTACCTAGTTTGGATTTGAAGAATAAACTAGAAGAGTGTAAAAAACTAGAGGCTAAAGTTGTCTCTCTAAGGAAGGAGTTAGAAAAGGTAAATATACAATTAAATAGAAGCCTTAAGTTTGTGAAGAGCTCTGAAATTCTTGATGAAATAATTGGTTTTCAAAGGTCCTTCTCCAACATGTTTGGGTTAGGATATGTAGAAGACAAGTGTTTTAAGGATGTTGTCTCTAAGAAGAATGCTAAAGAGAAGACTATCAATACTGCTACTCTTTTTCAAAAAGTGGTTGAAGAAAAAGGCGAGTCAAGTTCTACTATGCCTAAGAAGACAAAAGAGCCTAAAAAGAGTGTCGTTGCTTCTAGGAAGCCTGGAGGGTCCAGGAAGAATAAGATAACTGAAGATCTTAGAAAGGAGGATGATGGATTCATCAAAATTCACAATTCAAAGAGGAAATTCAAGGACCAACCTGTAAGACAAACCAAGTTTAATTATGCTTTTTATGGTTACTATTTTTCATGTAATTAGTTTGTACATAAAGCAATAAACTACAGAATTAGACCTAAGAGAATGCATAGGCATGATTTTGTAAGAAAAAATCCTTTTGACCCTTTAGTTGATATGAATAATGTTTTCCATAATTGAAACAACTATGGGCATATTGCCAAGTTTTGTAGAAGTGTGTTTATACAGCTTCCTAGATAGGAGAAAACGAGATTTACTCCTCCAAGGCAAGATAGACTTGCACATGCTCCTACAAGAAAACAAAAAAGATTTGCACAATCCTCTGCAAGTCAAAAGAAATATTCTGCCCCCCTGCTTAGAAGAAAGAACCCACAAAGCCTTCTAAGGAAAAGAAGAAAATTTCAAAAAGGCAATGGATAGAAAAGAAGAATGAATATTCCATGATAGTTCAAACAACTTTTCATGCCAAAGGACAAGGCAATCCTTGGGTAATAGATAGTGGATGCTCTAGTCATATGATTGGAGAAAAGAGCAAGTCCACTGTTTTGGAGAAATAGAATAGTGGTTCTGTCAAATTTGGTGATAACACCATTGCTAAGATAGCTAGAAAAGGCACATTATGCATAGATAAAGATAATGCATAGGATGTGTTGTACATAGAGGGATTACAACATAGTTTGCTTAGTGTCATCCAGATGTGTGATATGGGATATAACTTGTTATTTCGTGCTAGTGGATGTGAGATAAGAAAAGCTAGCTCTGGTAGACTAATTATTGAGCCAAATAGAACAAACAACAACCTATACCATCTGAAGAAGGTGAAAACTGGAAGATATTTGTTAGGACAAACTGATGGAAGTTAGTTATGGCACAAAAGGATGGGCCACATCAACTTTGATCATCTGGTGAAGATCAACAAGAAGCATACAGTGAGACAAATGCCTAGTATTGACAAATCTGCAAGTACCTTCTATCAAGAATGCCAAGAAGGGAAGCAAATAAGGGTCAGTTTCAAGACAAAGAAATATTCAACTTCAAAACCCCTTGAGTTGATACATACAGACTTGTGTGGACCAACCAAAACCAAGAGTCTTAATGGAGAAAGGTATTTCATGTTGCTTATAGATGATTATTCAAGAATGACATGGGTAACGTTTCTTAAAGAAAAATCTCAAGCTCTTGAAAGGTTTAAAATCTTTAGAGCTATGGTTGAGAATGATATTGGTTCAAGGATAAAATGATTAAGGTCTGACAGAGGTGGATAATTCACTTCTAGTAAATTTGATCAATACTATGAAAAGAATGGGATTAAAAGACATTTCTCTGCAGCTAGAACACCTCAACAAAATGGAGTTGTTAAGAGAAAGAATAGAACTATCCAGGAAATGGCTAGAACAATGTTGAATGAAGCCAAACTGCTTGATAGATAATGGAAGGAAGCAATTCATATTATTGTTTACATTCCTAAAAGAGGTTAGTTAAGAGTAAACCATGATATGACTCCATATGAATTATGGAAAGACATACCTGCATCTGTGAAGTATTTTAGAATATTTGGAAGATGTTTTATAAAAAGGGATGAAGATACCTTGAGTAAATTTGAGACAAGATTTGATGAAGGAATATTTCTCAGTTATTCAAATACAAGCAAAGCCTATAAGTGCTAAAATAAAAGGTTGCAAAAGATAGTTGGAAGTGTGAATGTTAGAGTGGATGAAGACTGCTCTCAGTTGTCACATAAAAGTGACATGTATTCAAAGGTCCTTGCTTATGAAGAAGAAGGAGAAGAAGAAGAATTTGCAAAAGAAGAGTCTCAAGAGGAGAATGATGTTGATGAAGAAGAACAACCAAAATCTACTCCAAAGGCTCCACCCAAGTATGTCAAAAGAGATCATTCTGAGAATCAAATCCTTGGAAACAAAACTGATGGTGTCATGACAAGGAAAAAGCTTGCACAACAAGAGTAGACAAACTATTCTTTATTGTTTGAAATAGAGCCTAAATCTTATGAAGAAGCTAGTAAGGATGAGAGCTGGATTGAGGCCATGAAGGAAGAACTTAGTCAAATAGACAAAAAATTAGACTTGGGAACTTGTTCCAAGGCCTGCTGATAAGAATGTGATAGGTACAAAATAGGTGCTAGAAATAAACTAAATGAAGATGGGTTGATAACTAGAAACAAAGCTAGATTAGTTTGCAAGGGCTATGCTTAGGTTGAGGGCATAGATTTTGAGGAGACATTTGTACATGTGGCTAGGCTTGAAGCCATTAGAATGTTTCTTGCATATTTAGTTTATAAAAAATTCAAGATGTACTAGATGGATGTAAAGTCTGCATTTCTCAATGGCCATATGGATGAGGAAGTTTATATAGAACGACCTAAAGGATTCAAAGTGACTGAAAACAAAGACTATGTGTACAAATTGAAAAAGACATTGTATGGTCTAAATAGGCCCCTAGGGTGTGGTACTCCAAGATGGACAAATATATTCAACAACAAGGCTATAGAAAAGGTATTGCTGATAGTAATCTGTATTTCAAATGTGAAGGTGAACATATGCTGATTGTTATTATTTATGTTGATGATATAATATTTGGCAGTAATAGTGATAAGATGTGTAAAGCCTTTACTAATGCAATGCAAAAAGAATTTGAGATGTCAATGCTAGGAGAATTAGCATTTTTCCTTGGTTTACAGGTTAGTCAGTTAGATATAGGAATTTTTATTTCTCAAACTAATTATGTGAAGGAAATTCTAAAGAAATTCAAGATGGAAGATTGTCAGCTAGTCAGTACACCTATGGTCACTGGATGTAAGCTAAGCAAAGATGATGAATTTGTTTTAGCAGATCAAACTTTGTACAGATCCATGATTAGAAGTCTCTTATATCTTACAACAAGGCCTGATATCATGCAAGTCATCTACATGGTCGCTAGATTTCAAGCTGCTCCTAAGGAGACACAAATCAAAGCTATGAAGAGGATATTCAAATACTTGAAGAGTACATTAGATTATGGTCTATAGTATCCTGTTGGTGATGCTTTACTTTGACTGCATACACAGATGTAGATTGGGCCAGTTGTGTGGATGATAGAAAGAGCACTAGTGGCAGTGCATTCTTTCTAGGAGATAGATTTGTAGGATGGTTGAGTAAGAAACAAGATTTAGTTTCTTTGTCAATAGCTGAAGCTGAATATATTTTTGTTGTATCTTGTTGCACTCAGGTGTTATGGATGAAGCAAACACTGCAAGATATTAAGGTGGATTTTGATGGGCCAGTCAACATTCTTTGTGATAATACCAATGCAATAAACATCTCAAAGAATCTAGTTATGCATTCAAGGACCAAGAACATATTCATTAAGTATCATTTTTTTAGGGAAAAAGTTGTTGCATAGGAAGTACAATTGGAATATGTTGCTACAAAAGACCAACTAGCAGATATATTTATAAAGCCCCTTCCCAAGGAGACATTTGAACAACTCATGCATAAGTTAGGAGTTGTTTCTTCTCATATCTCTCCTTGAATACAGAATGTATTCATCTAGGGGGAACATATCTGAGTATTCCTTTATCCCTAGTATCATGGTTTCTCTATAGGATGATTGTCCTTAGGAGGAGCACATAAGCACTGCCATCACATATAAGTCATTTTTCCATGAATCCTTTTTGTAATTGATGTCAAAGGGGGAGAATATTGTACCTAGTATAGTAGTGCTAATGCAGTAAGGAGAATAGTGTTGTTGGAGAAATATGGGGAGATGATGCTAGATATGATAATTGATTACAAGGGGATGCATATTTAGGTGTTGCCATCAATGACAAAGGGGGAGATTGTTGGCATTATTGTCAATGATGTCAAGGGATGATGTCTTTGTATGTCTCTGTGAAAGTCATTAATGTCAAGGGATGATGTCTCTGTGAAATTGAAGCATGATTGGAAGCAAGCTCTGCAAGTTGATGATCAAGAACTCTCTGGTCTATAGGTTAGGGTTTTTCTCCATTAAAACCTTGTGGCAGGTTTATTTCCTTAGGTGTTATATTTTGACATTGACCTTCTATCCTTGGTGAGAAGTCACTTAAGTGACAACATAAGCCATCAAGCATCATACTTTGACCGACCCTGTAATGGCTAGCACATGTGCGCAAGGAAGAAAAGTAAAGGGTCTCTGTCAGTGTGCGAGTGTGAAATCATGCCATGTGTCAGGTCTGTACATCCTTGCAAGGTCATGGAGATCGCAGAATGGTAACTCTATGCGTTTACACATTGCCAACAAGTGGCAAGCTTTAGATACAAGCGGTAAATATGAAGATGAAGAATTGTTGACCATGTTTGAGGTGGCATTATGAAAAGCATGGTAGGTTCTCATTAGCTGAAGACTTTTCAAAGGGTCAGTATGTAAAGGCAACTTTAATCAATAGTGCATGATGAAGGAGGAGATATGATGGTTGCTGCAGTAGCGCATAGATATATATTTTTTTTAATCATCGACTGCAAAGGTGCACGATGATGACATGTGTCCACTAAATGATGGAACGAGAAGAGAGATCAATGGTCAATATTTTAAGTTGGCAAATGACCATTTCCTAAAGCTAAAAATTGACTTGTAGTTACAGAGAGGAAACCAATTTGACTACATTTTTGCAAAATGGTGCAAGTGACATTTTTGATGGAATGCGAAGTAGATAGAGTTACTTGTAACTATGGAAACTATTTCTCTCTTGGATTTGTCAATTCAATAGGTAGTTGTTGAGGATAGAATTCTGCAACATGTATAGGATATATACATAATGAATTCTATTGCAAAAAGGTTACTCAACTGAACATTTTTTAAAATAGGCAGAGTGTGAAGGGTTTTCACGAACATACAAATGTTCAAAGGTGTGTACAGAGAGTATTGAGTAAAAGGGAGACTGTGTTAATGAGAACACATATTGTAGGGTGAGTTGAAAGAGAGGAGATGATTGTGTTCATGACAACACAAGACAGAAAAGGAAAGCATAATATATGAATTGAAAAGGTACATTTCATGTTAGTGAAGAACCATTGTTTGCAAGGATTCAGGTGTTGGTGCCTCATTTTATTGAGTTGGTGCTCAATCAAGGTACATGATGTACCTATAGGTGGGTAAGTGCAAAGAGTTGGGGGTCCAAAAAGTGGCCAAATTGTTTTCAAAAAAATTTAATGCATAACGCGAGCGCGTTATAATGCGCTCACGTTATGGTTTGGTAATGACGAGCCTAAGGCTCGTCAAAACCAAACCATAATGTGAGTGCGTTATGTCTTATTATAAATAAAAAAAGCTTATCATCTCATTTCATTTCTTTATTCTCCTCTATACCCGCAGCCTGCAAACCCTAGGAAGCGCGCTCGCGTTTTGGAAAAGTCAATTCAACACCAAAATCTTACCGATTTGTCACCAAAATGCTGCCACGACGTCGAGCACGCCGAAGGAGTGAGTTTTATTTGTTTTTTTGTTTGAATTTGTTTCTAAATAGGTAGGTTTGAGTTGATTGTTTATGTAAATTTCATTAATTGTTAGGAAATGTTAATGCACCTCCTCCTCCTCCTCCTCCTCAAAATCCACAAAATCTTGAGGAGGAAATACCTGCGGAACAACAACCTCCTCCACCCATTCCTCGACATGCCCCTGGAACACAAGAAAATCTAATGGGGCAAATTGAAAACAATAAAAAATAAATTGAAGATAGAATTGCAAGGTTGAAAGATCCTTCCACTTCAACCTTGCATAGGTCCATGCTTTCTGAATTTCTTGAATCTATGTTATCAAATGTCAATTCAATTAGCAAGCAAATATCTAGTTGGATAGATAAGAGGAGAGAGTTTAGAGACTATTAGGCAGACAAGTTGTCATACCAAGATGTGAAAAAATTACAAATTACAAAATTAGACTTGTGTTCGATTTTCACAAACCCACAAACAAATCAACCTCCACCCATTACATGCAAGAGGTTCCCAATCCATTGGTGCAACAACCAAGCGATAAGGGACAATTTTTGGCAAAGGTGGTGGATGGTTTTTGACCATCCTCCATGCAATAATAATGAGGTCCCGCAATACTTTTTGAGGGAACTCTACTGCGAGTTTGTCCTCAATAAAGTGCCAAACTATTTTGATATGCAGGACTTCTAGGGTAGAGGTGGGGGTCAGCACAAGATAGACCAGGGGCACGTGTTGACCCATAGCGGGCAGTGAGATGAGTAATCAGCAAACCAGCCCATGAGCATGTTTCTATCCCTTCCATTGTGAAGGAGAGTGTTGAGGTTGATACACTTTAGTTCATTAGTGCCTTGACCCAGAGCATCATAGAGCATGCCAGTCCTGTAGCACATAGTGGGTTGGGAGATAGTACGAGGAGTAGGGTCCCACCCCATGCTTGTTAGACTTGTGGGTCAGCCTGTGGTTATGACCCCATGGATAGTTAGGACACAGGTGCACAAGCTACATCTGTAGTTGAGCAGATGGTGATGACAGATACCCTCCTGAGTGAGACTTTTGGCCTTGATACTTAGGTAAATATTAGCAAGTTTATTAAATTTAATTTATTAAATTTTATTTTTGAAATGCAAGATTAACTAATTTAGTTTGATGATTTTAATGGAATTTCAGGGTCATAACGTTGATGCAGTTTTTAGTGGTTCTCCACCTGCATATTACACTAGATCATCTATTGTTAGGGTATGTAACTAGTAAACAATTATAAATATTACATGTGAATAGCATCGTTATATGAATGGTATTCTAATATCTGATTTTGGATGTTGAATAGGTTAATATTGGAGATTTCACGGCAACACCTGCTAGTGGTGGTGGACTTCAAAGCTTCACGGAGGTAATAAAATAAATAGTTCAATGAATGAATTGTACTCACTAGATTTTGTATGTGACTTGTGTGCTTTATTATGTGTACTTCCATGTTTAGATGAATGTGTGTGTATGTTAGGAGCCATGATTTGCATCACTATTATAGTTTTTCGTAATTGAATAATGTTGTTTTATTTCTAGATGATGCAGGCTGCGGAGACACCTCTCGATGTTCATAGGGCAATGGAGCATGGTGTGACCTCTGCGATTCATATCTCCATGGCATTGACAGGGGTATGAGGTAGATTAGTAAATTTTAATTTACATTCATTGTTATAGTTGTTTATTTTTGAAAAATCAAAAGATTATTGATTTGAAGTTTAATTTCTATCTGGATGGTTTCTATAGGACATGACATCAGCACAGCCTATTCCTGCTACTGAGGCAAGTGAGGAGATAGATTATTGTTGACCCATTTTCTTCTGTCCAGAGCCAAACAGTCAATATGGTATTTTCCTTGAAAATCCTTTGGAAATTGTTCCTATAAAGCTTAAAGTGCCAAATTTTCCAAAAATCCTTGCCTAAAAACCTTACCATTGGAAAGAGCTTGAAAAAATAGGCAGGTTTGCTTTTTACACCACCCTGAAATTCAGCCAAATAAAGAAGTTATCCATGGTCAAAGTTTTCATCAACATACAGTTCGAATGTTCATTTGGCGGGCTTGCAAATCTCCATCGGCCTTAGAAAATGATGAAAAAATTAGGTTATATGCATTTTTTGAATGTATATTGGGCTCCAAAGGTGCATATACATTTTGGGAATCTTTTGCAAGTCCCCGGGAATATTTCCGGTTTGTATATCGGCAATATACAAGGAAAGGTGCAAATGAAACATACAAGGTTTAATGTGCATTCATCGCATATTCTTCAAAGATTCCCCATTTGTATGTTTGGGAGGTCTGTATATTTGCCTTTGTATTTTTGACATACAAGCAAATATACATTTGCTGAAGGATGCAAGGGCAGATACAAGGATGGAATATACATCGCAGATCCCTAGAATATTCGCTGAATGTATATCGGGTCTGCATGTATGTAGGGGCTTGTATATTTAGATATACAAGTGAAGATACAATCAGATATACAATAAAAAGATACATTGCGGGCATATTCCATAAAGATTCCCTATTTGTATATAAGGGAGTTTGTATATTGCGTTTGTATATCTGCACATACAAGGCCAAAATATACATTTACTATAGTGCCGGTGGGACATGCAAGTGGTGGGGCCCGCAGGTTTACAAAGGAGATTGTATGCGCTGGCATATAAGAAAAATTTGCATATCGGGTTATACATTTTAGGAATATTCCATAAAATATTTCCACTCATATATTTGGCCTTTGTATGTTCTACTTGTATATTCAAATATACAAGCCGATATACAAAGGCCAAATGTACAAGCCAATATACAAAGCAAATATACAATCCAGACCCGAATATAAGTTACAATCTATTCTATATTGTTTTCGAGTCTACCTTGTATAAAAGGTGTTTGTATGTTTTAACATACAAAGGAACACATGCAAGGTTTTTTGCTGGGCGTTCTCAAAAGGAAGTGGGGACCACCACTTGTATGTATATGCACATTGCATGTTTGCATATATAGGGAGCATATACAAGCCAGATTTCAAAAGTGTTTCAGTCTGCTCCGTAAAGGGTTTGGAATCCGCGGCTTGTATATATGGTGTTTTTATATTTCGCATATACATTGAAATATACAATGGTAAGGATGCAAGCTGAATTTCAAAGACATGTACAGTTTGGTTGAATGCAGCGCTAAATCCGCACCTTGTATGTGTAGGTGCTTTGTACATTTTCTCATACAAGGAAATATACGAAGAAGGATGATACAAGCCAGACCCCACCTAGTAGTCAAATGCACTTTATAATTTTTTGAAGTCTGTGGTTTGTATATTTGGCATTTGTATATCTTGCAATGTACAAACACGCATACATTGCGATATAGAAACTAGATTTCATAGAGGTTTGTAGTCTACTTTATAAAATTCTCAGGTCCGCCTTGTATGTATAGGTGTTTTGTATATTGCGATATACAAACAAATGTATAATGAGATACATACAACCCGGACCCGACCCAAAAGTTAATTCTCACAAATTCAAGCATGGGGTCTGTGGCTTGTATGTTTGCATATTCAGAGGAGGAGATACAAATGGTGGGGCCCACACATACAAGGGAAATTGTATGCATATGCAAATTTGAAAATACAAGGCATGTACAAGCCCGATATACAAAGCACCATGCATGTACAAGGGAGAGGCAGAGAAAGGTTTTTTGAATGCCGATTTAGGCGGCAAATGCAAAGTGATATACACAGAGGTGCAGAAGCGATATATACAGGCGGTTGACCAAATCTTTGACCACCTGTATCTCCTCCATTTTGGCAAATTTTGACCTGCTGTAAGAGGCAAAGTTGCATATTTTGGTCCCCTCTTTCATTTGGCAGGGTTTTTCAGGAGTTTTGTCACTTTTTCAAATTTAGATCTAGAGTTGCATATTTTGGGCGACTGGATGTTTCAGTGACTTCTTGAACGAGATGTAGATAGTTTTTGCATTCATTTCTATAGGTATGGAAGCTGCTCGCATTCATGATTAAAATATCTCCTCACTGATGTGTTGGCAGAAGATTGGCGATGAGTAAGCAGCTACAATAAAGACTCTAAATATCTTCCCATCCACCCATTTCCATATTTCTATGCCATAACTGATGTAGCTGGACAGTCATCGATGGAGATATTTTTCTATGATAACTCTTGGAGCATTTTTTTTAACTGACTTAGGTTAGTTTCAGAATGTTATATATGGGCATTCGAATGATGTAAATAGGGTTGGAAAATTTTTGGCATAAGGCTTTTCTGTTTCCAAATAGAGTTTTCATAGACTGTAACCTTGTCTTTCATTGGATATATGCAAGTTATTTTACCTCCTTTGTTGATTTGCTAGTTCTGTGTAAATCTACATATGGTTGTCTGTGAATTTCTTTTATTCCTCTCAATCATATTGCTCTTTACCTCTACTAGAATCATCTAATATGTGTATGTTTACTTGCTGTATCTGATTATATTGTGCATTTTCTCAATGTTGTGGAAGTCTCTTTTAATCTGTCTAGTGCATCACCCTTTATTTTTCAAGTGTTCTATTTCATTTCCATTACAAGCATTTCCTCTCCCTTTTCCCCTCAAAATTTAGTAGTTTTAGGTGATAACTAGACAAGGAAGCCGGCCTTCTCCGAAGGTTTGATCTCATTTAGGAAAGTCCCATACTTAGAGATCATTCCCATGTTATTCCAGTTTGCAGAGCTTTCACAACTGTATGCAAGGGTGCAAAACTGGGTGATAACAATTATATGGTAGCGGTAAGTGATTATTTTGTTAAATGTTTTATTTTTTTTAACATGTAATTTCTATATATTAATGTCTATACTTTTTATTGTAACAACTAAAGATGCAAGAAGAACTAAATAGGAGGAGCAGCCCTCAGGTTCGTAGTAGACCACCCACATATGCATCTCCATCCCCTAGAAGATCAAAGGCTGCCCATGATCTATTCTCTTCACCAGCCAGAGGGGAATGACTTTTTATTGTGTTCCTTTATTGTATGCCTATATGGCATTTGTGGACATATATTTTGTATTGCATATAATTGACATTGTATGCCTATATGGCATTCTTGTAAGCCTATATGGCTATTTTGTATATATGTTATACTTATATTGACAGATATTGATGTATGCATATATGGATATTTGGTTAATACAAATCTTTTTTATTGATGGCGTCCATACTTGCATTATAAATCCACGTTTGAATGGATATTTGTAGATGGCTACTTCAAATATTTAAAGTCCAATTGTATTACATAGGATGTTTGTTGATCCAATAAACTAGCAATTGTTATTCAAGTATCACCTAAGCCTCATTTTGGAACTAAAAGATAAAAGTTGTATTTAAAAAAAAAATGAATCATCATGTTGAACAGAAAATATTAATATTCTTTATGAGTTGCTCAATTGAAAATATTTAAATGAGTACGCTAATCCATATTCTTTATGAGTTGGTCAATTGAAAATATTTCTTAATTTCTTGTTATTATACCATATTGGGACGCAAAGGGTATGTTTGTTGTTTTGAATAAGATAGTCAAAATCATATGCTTATGAGCACCTGATGACCATTGTGGTTATTAAATGTAATTCGTCTTGCATATAAGGTGAGGTTATGAGATTACATTGAGTCTTACCTAATTTTACTATGCAACATAACATTGGGCCTATGGGCTTCCATAAGTCATACCTCAGGGATTTTCAGTTTTAGGCACAAATTTGCTTTAAGACCTTAGGCGCATTTCTCTACTTGCACAACCTCAAAACTCTGCCTAGAACTCAAGGCGCCTTTCATCATCCAAACAACCTCAAAATTGTGCCTTGATATTGAAAGGATGTTTCAAAGTATAAAGGAGGGCGCCTTAAGGGAGGCAATTCATCTTGATTATCAAAGTTGATCAAACACATCAAACTGAGCATCATACCTCTAGGCGCATTTTTGCCTCTCTCTAAACTATCCATTTTGGCGCTTTGATGTAAAGTGAAGTCTAAACTTAGTGAAGATTGCACCTAGAAAGATATCACCTTGGATATGCGCCTAGAGTCATCCTAGATATCCATTTGTGCCTAAGGGTCAATATAACATAATATAACTTAGGAAGACTTTGAAAATCGTCAAAAGAAGCCTAGGTGCCTTTTCTTATCTCCACCATCCATTTTGGGCGCCTAGAGGAAAATGAACTTCAAATCACTTCCAACTGTAGCGCCTAGTGTTAGAACCTTCAAAATGACTAAATCTTACCAAAGGAAGTCTAGGTGCCTATTGTCACTTGGATCATCATGAATGAGCGCCTAAGTGGAAGGAGAATAAGCATCTTGTATGGAGGCGCACTTTTGTGTCTAAATAACCTCATTTTGGTGCCTTGAAAAAAGATGTTCTAAATCCTAAGATCTAGCACCTGAGTGTAAAATGGTCTCCTATAGGTTTGAACAAGTGATTGAAGCCATCAAATTGCCAAGAAATGAGCTAAGTATACTAAGGCACCTTTTCTTGTCTAAACTATCCATTTTGGCACCTAGAGGGAAGGAGATTCAACATCATGAATCAAGGCACCCTTTGCCATCAAAACAACCTCACATTGGTGCCTTGGAGGAAATCAACTTAAAACTACAAGTCTTGGAGTTTTTTCATGTTTTGATGATGTCTTTTGAGAACAATTATAATGATTGAAGGATGAGGTGGGTAAAAAGTCTTCATCTAGCTTAGGTGCCCATTCAATATTTAGTTTTTTCACATACCTTAATCTATGCCTTGACTTGGAGGAGTTAGTTTATTCTTTAAAATGATTTCTATGTGTTTATATGATTCAATATTTGTCAATAATTTAATATGCTCGTACAATGTAGCTCGGACTATTTCGGCATGTTTGGGTGCAAAACAGGACCGTGCCTAGCCTAAACGTACCCATCCAGATGCGTTGGAACTGTCAGTTTGGCCACACGAGGAGAAGAACAAAAGTCACATTCCTTTGCAACTTTACACTATCTCCTTCTAACAATTTTTGGGGCAGCAGAAAACCTTTCACCATGGGCAAATGCCTCAAAGATATAAAAAACTAAGAGAGGTTATTGTAGAGGCACTCTACATGATCGTGTTGTCTTAGATAGAATGTTTCTAAGTGACACAATTTTTGAGTAACATCTCATCAAAGATTGCTTCCTTTTTGCACTTTGGACTCTTCAGGGATATCATCAGTACAATGTAGCTCAAACTATTTTGACATGTTTGCGTGAAAAAAAGGACTATGCCTAGCATAAATGTACCCATCCAGACGCGTTGGAACAATCAGTTTGGTCGCTTTAGGAGCAGGATGAAAGTTATACCCCTTTGCAACTTTACACTACCTCCTTCTGATGATTTTTGGGCAGCAGAAAACCTTTCACCACGGGCAAATGCCTCAAAGATATAAAAAATTGAGAGAGGTTATTATAGAGGCACTCTACCTAACCGTGTTGCCTTAGACAAAATATTTATAAGTCACACGGTTTTTGAGTAACATCTTGTCAAAGATTGCTGCCTTTTTGCACTTTGGACTCTTCAGGGATATCATCGGTCCAATGTAGCTCAGACTGTTTTGACATGTTTGGGTGAAACATTAGATCATGCCTAGTGTAAATGTACCCATCCAGACACGTTGGAATAGTCAGTTTGGTCGTATTAGGAGCAGGACAAAAGTTACAGCCCTTTGCAACTTTACACTGCCTCCTTCTGACAATTTTTGGGGCAGCAGAAAACCTTTCACCACGGGCAAATGCCTCAGAGATATAAAAAACTGAGAGAGGTTATTATAGAGGCACTCTACATGATCGTGTTACCTCAGATGTAATGTTTCTAAGTGACACGGTTTTTGAGTAACATCTTATCAAAGATTGCTGCCTTTTTGCACTTTGGACTCTTAAGGGATATCATTGGTACAATGTAGCTCAAACTGTTTCAACATGTTTGGGTGAAAAATAGGACCATACCTAGCGTAAATGTACCCATCCGAACGCGTTGGAACTATCAGTTTGGTCACATTAGGAGTAGGATGAAAGTTACATGCCTTTGCAACTTTACACTGCCTCCTTCTAATGATTTTTGGGGCAGCAAAAAATCTTTCACCACGGGCAAATGCCTTGGAGATATAAAAAACTGAGAGAGGGTATTGTAGAGGCACTCTACATGATCGTGTTGCCTTAGATAGAATGTTTCTAAGTGACACGGTTTTTGAATAACATCTCGTCAAATATTGCTACCTTTTTGCACTTTGGACTCAAAAATAGGACCATGCCTAGCGTAAATGTACCCATCCAGACATGTTGGAACTGTTAGTTTGGTCGCATCAGGAGCAGGACACCAAAAATGCAAAAGTTGCTTTATACAACTTGACAACATTGACACTTTTTTGCAACAGGACTCAAAGACTCAAACTGACCCCAAATGACTCAAAGTGACTTAAAAAGAAATGAAATGGTCTTAGAAGACCTTATTACATACAATTGACTCAATCAAAACACAATTTTATTTTTTGACCCCTCTTGGAGGCATGACAACCTAGGTGCCCCTGCACCATTAGTGCAACTGAAGGACTATGGTGGCGACATGAAACTAGAATGAGTTGACATTCACTTGCATCTAGTTTGGCATCTTGAAACAATTCTAAAGTAGAGTAAGACTCATTTTCCTGAAAATAGTTTAAGAAACCCTTATCTAAGGTTTTGGTAAGAATCATGCATTTTTTGGCCATTCCACTAATTTGATTCACTTTTGATCAGTGGAATGGGTTGTAGTAGGTATGTTCTAGTATGCTATAATGAGTTTTTGGTAGGAAATCTGAGGAGAAGAAGTTTTCTTTGAGGAAACCTAACAAAACCATGTGTTAGGTGATGTTTAGAGACATAGAGAAGGAACCATAGAGGCACTTTTGGGAACAATAGATTGTAGGAGGACAAAACCCACAAAATTCATAGTTTTGGCATGAATACTAAGTACTCAAGTCATTGGTTGACTTCTGTGTGTGAATTAAGGGGGGTCTCTTTGTATTTTAGGCCTAATTGGGGCTCTAAGTTATTGAGAGAAGTTATAGGTTAGGGTATATCGTCTAAAACAACCTATACCCAGTTTTGGATATGTGATAGGGAGTCCAAATAGGTATCTACTAATTGTCCAAGTTCTCTATTTGAAGATCTGTATCAAAAGTTATTAGGATTGTTCTCCTTTTTTAGGGCTACAAGCCATTTCTTGGGTTTGTGAAGGAAGTGTTAATCCTGAGTTTGGTCTGCCTTTGGCAATTATTGGAATGGGTCCCATAGCATCTAAAATCACCTTTTCCATGAAGAATTTAGAGTCTCTAATTACTGTTCCCACTTTTGTATAATGATCATGAAATTTGGGCTTTAGAGCATAAGGAAACCTTGTCTAGTTTGCCATCCTCCAACTATCCCATTGCCTCTACATCACAATTAGAGACACCTATTATCTAGTTAGAAATCAAGACACCTAGAGACACCTATATTTTATACATTACCTAGATTTTATACATTATTCTTGCTGTCTCTCAGATTTGCACCCTTTGCTGCAGTTGTAAAACTTTAGCAATCTAGAGAAACATGGGAATAATCTCGAAGTGTGGGACCTTGTGAAATGAGATTAGACCTCTAGAGAAGGCCAGATTCCTCTTTCTAAGCCTATTACTTAGAGAAATGCATCTAAACCTAGTGCGAATGCTTTCTGGGAAAAGGGTTAGAAGGAATGCTGAAATGAAATAAGTGATACACCAGATTTAAATGTGTTTGGCTGTAACTGAATTGACACAGTAATAATCTCACAGCTGGGAAGACTTACATAGACTCATGTTGATTCTAACAGAGGTCGAGACAAAATAATGGAGGAATGAGAGGGACAATTTTGTCCACAATACACAGCCTACACTAATCCAAAGAACAGACAGTGCTAAAATCATAAAAGAGAGGCAAAAATACTAGTTTTTATTGATTATAGAGGCCAAGTAGCCATTACAAAATAGCCCAAAAGAACAACCAACAACCATATATATCTGTTTCACATGTATATATAGAATTTTACATTTTGACCTCCGTCGGTTACGATCAATTTCACCCATGGGTGCTGTCAGAAAATATCTGCCTCTGAAAGGACGTCCACCTGCAAGAAGTTATTGAATAAAAGATCTAGAACAGGGCAGGTGGAAGATATTTTAAATCTTCAATGCAAGTTGTTGCATCATCGATCTGCACCCATAAATGCAAAAATATCTGTATCTTGCCCAAAAATGGTCGCTGAAATGTCCAGTCGCCAAAACATGCAAATTGAGATCCAAAAATGAAAGTGAGAAAATTCCCCTCAAAATCTTGCCAACTAAAAGAGGAGGCAAAAACAAGCATTTTTGCCTTTTGCAGCATGTAGAAATTCGCCAGGATGCGCAAGATATTCGTGGTCAAAGTTGCGGTCAACTACCTGTGTATATCGCTTTGCATCTATGTGCTTGTCTATGCCTTTGTATGTTCCATTGTATATACAATGCAACTGCGCCTTTAGGCTCACTTGGTGCAACCGTGCTTTCTTTCTCTTTGCATATTCAAATCACTTTGCATATGCATTTATACAATCGCGGGCTTTACCCTTTGAATCGGCCTTTGAATCACCCCTGACACGTGGCACCACCTGATTGGCCATTGAATTGAAGCTGGGACCCATCACCAAAAACTGCAACCCCTATCGGCTATTGGAAAGATCTAAAAATGAGTCGCCGATGCATACTATCTCACCGAAATCCCCTGTATGTTGGCCTTGTATATCGCATATACAATCGCATGTATACATACAAAGTGGACTCCAACACTTTATCTTCCATACTCAATTCTGCAGTCAGGTCCAGCTTGTATATATCCCTTTGCATCTTTGCATTTGTATCTCGCATATACAATGCGAAAATACAAGCAAAACATGCATACAATCATTTGTACATTGCAACCACTTTACTTCGACATATGCATGTAACCTTTGTATATCGCTTTGTATATGACCCTTTGTATGTGCGAACATACAACATGAAATATGCAAAGGAAAACATGCATACGAACCTTTGTATACAAACATGCTTTTGAACTTGTACCTGCCCCTTGTATGTGCGCTTGGTGGGCCCCAGGCTTGGTATGTCAGGAATGCATAACGCATTGTATATATATACAATTGGTGGACCCCACCAATTGTATGTTTCCTTTTATATGCCTTTGCAACTTTTCTTTGTATTATTTGCGATGCATCTTCCCTTTGTACGTTTCCTTAGTATATTTCCAATGTACATCTATCTTTGCATATGACCTCTTGTATGTTGCCGTTGTATATTACCGATGTACATTTCCTTATGCATCCACGATATACAACTTGATATACATTCATCTTTGCATACTCAATTGTAACGCGATACATATTGACTTGTATCTTTTCCTTTGTACATTTCCTTTGTACATTTCCTTAGTATATTTCTAATGTACATATGTCTTTGCATATGACCTCTTGTATGCTGCCGTTGTATATTCCCTTGTATCTTTATCTTTGTATCTCACCTTTGTATATTGTCCCTACATGTCGTCGATGTACATTCACCTTTGTATATGGCCTTTCCATATGTCCTTTGTATATGCGAACATACAATGGCGAATGTATATGCGAATATACATTCAAAAAATGCATACAAAATACTAAGCATGAAACTGAGAAATCCCTGCGATGGAAAATACTTGAAGCTAAAAGATTTATGGGTTTTTCTGGGTTTTTGGCAAAGATTCTCAAGGTTAGATTTTGGGATTTTTGGCAAGGCATAGCATGAGTGTTTGAAAGATTTAAGCCTTTTGGGTCACTTTCTAAAGGATTTTCAAGGAAAATACAAGGTGAAATATTTAACTCTATACAAAGGAAAATAGGTCAACAATTTGGCAACCTCTATGGGATGTTTGCCTGCTAAACATTAGATCAGTGGCCTTATGCATCTATTGGGCATGGAGCCAAAAGAGACTGCAACAAAAAAGAGGAGCTGGAACACTGAGCAAGCTACCAAGCCAAAATAAAAACAACAAGCAAGCATGTATCTCCTAATGAGAGTACAACAAAGTGCAAGAGCACTTATTGAAAGGAAATCTAAAACTAAAATAAAACCTACTCTAAACCTAAACTAACCAGTCAGAAGTGACCTTAAACAAAGCCATTAACTAGTTCTTGAAAGTAACTGCCCTTCCTTAACAATTTACAATGTTTCTCATGCATGTGGGCAGTTAAAAAGAGGTGACGGGGGAATGGACATATGATAACTTGATAAAAACACCCCCCACAAAATGGAGATAAACTCACCTATCCACCTGGACTGATTGCTGGTGCTGCTAACTTGTGGTGAATAAATGGGCTGATCCCACTCATTTTGATACTCAACTTCATGCTTAGAAGTAAGCATGACAAGTGGTGACTCCTCTTGATGTATCTCCAACTGGGCTAGATGCTTGATTGGGCATCCCCTTGAAGTGACATGCAAATCATCATATTTGATCTCATGTCTCTGCTCTGATTCTTTCTATTTTTGCTCTTCATTTGGTATGATGGTGCCTCCCATTTGACTCTCATGTTGCTCTTGTGTGTGAAACAACTGACTTGGGACCTCATGGTTTCTCCTTCTTCCTTCAAAGAACCCAAGAAGGCTGATATAATGTCATCATGGCTACATTCTTCAAACCTTTCTACCTTTTGTTCATGGTTGTCCTGGCTCATAGCTAAGGTTGGACAATAGAGAGGATAATTTGAAAGCTTAGAAATGATATCATTATCTTCACCTTGCATGATATTTTGCCATATTGACTCCTCTTTTATGGTCAATGGACCATTCTCTTTCACTAGGATAGCCAGTGGCTCATCAAAGCTATCAACTCTTAGAAAACTCTTATAAATAGCTGGCCCAAGCTCAAAATTTCCATTATTACTCAAAGAAGTGCCCTCCAAATCAAGCTTTTCTTCTTCAATAAATGAAGGCAAATGTTCAAACAATGAGGTAGCATCTTCCTGCAGACTTTCATTTGCTATATCAGCCTTAAACTCCTCTACACAATAGAAAGGAAGCTCCTCCAACCAACTAAGATCTTGCAAATCCGCTTCATTAGCCTCAACCTGTAGCAATTTGTCATTATTTTCAGTGCTCTCTTGTTGTTGCATATCCCCAAGTAGCTGCTCATACTCTTCATCTTCAACATAGTCAGGTAGCTCATGAAGTAGGGCAGCATCATCCACTTCTGCAGTGATCTTGACAACTTCTTCCCCTATGCCTCCATCATTTGACTACAGCTCTACTAGATTTTGGTTAAGTTGCCTCTACAGCTGAAGGTTTTCCCCATGCACTCTTTGCATTTCAACCTTGTTTGCTTGATCGGATGCATGAGAAAAAGCTTCAAAAGAACTAAAGTCTAGAGGACTCAATCCCTTATTTGGGTTAATAGTACTCACAGGTGCAATAGGTTCAAATAATTTTATCACTGGGAGTGTAGGAATAAACTGTTCCTTATTAGTTTTATCTTCTTCCACCTCTTCTTTTGGCTCATCTTTCTAATTATCTTGGTAGACAACAGGTCCACTTGGACACATACAAATAGTAAAAGGACAAGAAGGCTGATCCAACAAGGAAACCCAAGGAATTGGCTTGGTCTCTTGCAGACATATAGGCTGCTCTTGTTCAAGTATAGGTCCTTTCAGTGGATGAGACCCTCTAAATCTTGGAGTATTCAATTTAGGAGACTTAGGAGGTTCACCCTTCTTGAAGCTTGGTATTCTGAAACTGGAAACTTGTTCTTCAAAGAATGGATTTGGAAAAGAAATAGTTGATTGAGTTTCCAACCTTTGAAATGGAGCCAACAAAAGCCTCCCTTGCCCTTTTTCTGCTAGCTAGATGCTAGAGCATGTTTCTGTTTGTATATTTGGTGGAGGGTCTTCACAGGGTGAAAAAGATGGCCCTTTCCAACTTGGAACCTTAAAGGTAGAAGGTTGCCTGAAACTTAGAATTATGATAGGCCTGGATTCTACAGCTGTTTCCTCTGCCTAATTTTGAATTGGTATGAGAGGATTAGCCTTTACAAGGTTTGGCATTTTGTAACCAGGATTCTTGGTCCAAGAAGGCTGATATGATAGAGAAGTCTGAGCCACTTTCATAGATTCATTTTGGTTTGAAGGATGAAATTGTTTGAAGCTAGGAATAGGAGAGAAATGTTTTACTTTGGGATCTTGCACTTGAGCAAGCAACTATTTTATTTGTTTCTCCTTAGCTGCAAGTTGCATGTTCAAGCATTTCTCTTCATACACCCTTCTATTTTCTACTTCCTGTTTGTGTAAATAAGTTTGATATGCAAGCTCCTCTTGCTGCATGTTATACTATGCTTCTCTATCTATTTCTGATATTTGCCTTGACTAACTAGGGAGGTTGCATGTTTGACTTAGAGTAGAATGGGTTTCACAAGGCTGACTGTAGGTACGAATAGGCTGCAAACAAGGATAAGCAGGAGTGGTCTAAAAATGCTCCTGCTGGTAATGCTGATCATAATGAGGCAAAGAGCTATTTAGCATAACTTTGGAGGCATTTGGGGCCTCGTATTGCTGATATGGGAGCCAATAGCTTGTATTTGAATTAGGGGTAGGGGAGTAGCCATGATTCCCGTAAAATTCTGACATTTTGTAGCATCTAAATGCTGGATAATCATAAAAATTTAGAATTAGAGTAAAAAGGTCTGCGACTAGAGAGAAACTAGATACATACTAGAGAGGGAGTCACCAGGTGATTGAGATGCTTCTAGAAGCTGAATAGACCAGGAAAACCACCAAAATCCTGATCTTTGATGAAAATTTAGGCACTTGGGCTGCTAGAACCAGCTGATTCATTCAGTAGAGTCACCATAGTGTTGCTTGTATTGCCTCCAAAGGCTGATAATACTAGGAGAAACACCAAATCTCTTAGTATCTTGATGAGAAGTTCATCCAACTAGTCCCACCAAGCATGCCAGAAACTGTTGTCTCTCAGATTTGCACCCTTTGCTGCAGTTGTAAAACTTTAGCAATCTGGAGAAACATGGGAATGATCTCGAAGTGTGGGACCTTACGAAATGAGATCAGACCTTCAGAGAAGGCCGGCTTCCTCTTTCTAAGCCTATTTCTTAGAGAAATGCATCTAAACCTAGTGCTAATGCTTTCTGGGATAGAAGGAATGCTGAAATGAAATAAGTGATACACTAAATTTAAATGTGTTTGGCTGCAACTGAATCGACACAATAATAATCTCATAGCTGGGAAGACTTACATAGACTCATGTTGATTCTAACAGAGGTTGAGACAGAATAATGGAGGAATGAGAGGGACCATTTTGTCCACAATACACAGCCTACACTAATCCAAAGAACAAACAGTGCTAAAATCATAAAAGAGAGGCAAAACTACTAGTTTTTATTGATTATAGAGGCCAAGTAGCCATTACAAAATAGCCCAGAAGAACAACCAACAACCATATATATCTGTTTCACATGTATATATAGCATTTTATATTTTGACCTCCGTCGGTTACGATCAATTTCGCCCATGGGCGCTGTCAGAAAATATTTGCCTCTAAAAGGACATCCACTTGCAAGAAGTTATTGAATAAAAGATCTGGAACAGGGCAGGTAGAAGATATTTTGAATCTTCAATGCAAGCTGCTGCATCATCGATTTGCACCCATAAATGCAAAAATATCTGCATCTTGCCCAAACATGGTCGTTAAAACGTCCAGTCGCCAAAACATGCAAATCTAGATCCAAAAATGAAAGTGAGAAAATTCCCCTCAAAAGCTGGCCAAATGAAAGAGGAGGCAAAAACAAGCATTTTTGCCTTTTACAGCATGTAAAAATTTGCCAGGATGCGCAAGATATTCGCGATCAAAGTTGCAGTCAACTGTCTATGTATATCGCTTTGCATCTATGTGCTTGTCTATGCCTTTGTATGTTCCATTGTATATACAATGCAACTACACCTTTAGGTTCACTTGGTGCAACCACACTTTCTTTCTCTTTGCATATTTAAATCACTTTGCATATGCCTTTATACAATCGTAGGCTTTACCCTTTGAATTAGCCTTTGAATCGCCCTTGACACATGGCACCACCTGATTGGTCTGATCTCATTTCACAAGGTCCCACACTTCGAGATCATTCCCATGTTTCTCTAGATTGCTAAAGTTTTACAACTGTAGCAAAGGGTGCAAATTTGAGAGACAACAATTCTCAAGATCAACTTCATCCATCACTTAGGTCTAACCCCATGAAGCATAACATGATGATGTAAAAATGTGTATATGTGTAAAAGTGTAGCAAGAAATAAAAAAAGACAAACCTTACAAATTAATGTGCATACTTACAACTCAATGTAACATGAATTTAAAAAATCAATGTGAATACTTACAAATTAATCCAATGAACCATCCGGGTCTACTCTACTCTTTATTGTGTCAAGTATTGCTTCATGGTCAGACTCACGCACCTTCCACAAGATTTTGTTCAAAGGTCTACCTTGATACTGTATCAAATGAACATTGGATGCCACAACAAGGTTCGAGTAATGAAAAATCTTTTGATGCATGTCAAAGTCCTGAAACAGCCAAACATTAACACTCTTATGTGGGTACCTTCTAAGCCATGTTCCAGTAATAACTACTGAGCCTGTAGGGTATTCGATGTTTTCTCTATCTGTAACTGGGGCCTCCAATTTCTTTTTGGCCTCAACACAATGACATAAGTAATAATTTGTTCCCTCTTCATTATCTTCATCTGCAATAACTGCATATACGTGCCCTACATTGATATGTGTAGCAAATTAGATGAAATTAGTCAACATTACAAAAACACTACAAAGTAAGATGACATTAGGAATTTTAAAAACTATGTAAATAGATATATTACCTGGTTGAACTAGATCTAATATGTGGTCAAAATTAACTGATGATTCCATCTGTGTTAGTTCCAGTGCCGTTAGGGGTCGATACATGTCAAGTGGGCTAAGATAACTTAACTGTCATTCGTCAACCCACTCCTTTGAATCGCACTCATCCCAGGCTTGAATTGTACAGGAAGAACAAAAGCATGACATCTTTCGCGTATGGATACTCCATGAACCTACAATTGAGCTTCTGAAGAGTGCATCTCATTTGATCCTATCAGTGTACAACAGTCCTCATATGGTTCAATGTTAGTATCATCTATCAACCAAAAAAATCTATGAATTGAAGACTTACCTTCATTACCTGGACCCATGGAAGCATTACACCACTTGACAATCAATTTTGCATCTGTCAACTTTGCATTGTCTTTATACTTTAACTCTTCTTGTGCTATGGCTCTTTTGATACATGCTTCTGCACCATCATGCTCCCCCTTTCCATGCCTGGCCTCAATAAAGTTTCACATATGCTAAATACTTGTAAAATTATGCCTCATACTTAGCCAATAGAAATTCTGTGAGTTCTTGAATTGTGATGCACAATTATCCGACCATATGATATGATGACTGAACGATATGCCCCTTCTAGCCAAATCATTGTAGAACACCTAAAAGCAACCTTGCACGAACTCCGTAGAATGTGTGTGATCATCACTAATATAGAAATTATACTCCCTTATGATCTTTCTATCATCCTCTATACTATCATTCGCATGGATGAATGCGATGTGCACAAATATAGAAACCTATGTGGAGTTGTAATATTGTGATTGCACCTCACGCTGTGGCTGTAGATTGTAGTTCTCTACAAATTCAATGACTAAAACAATGCTACCAATCGGAAATGTGTCCTTGCATAACTTGAATTGCAAGTCCAACCATCGAGCTCTATGGTCATGTATTGCATACTCATACACTATGCTATCACGAAATATAGGCATAAACTGATACACTGGAATCTTTTCAATAACCAATTCACACCTCTTTTCTTCTTTACCATCTTTTGTATTATATGCCACTATTTTATACTTGCCAAACTCTACTACCTCATTTCCAACCACATGTGTTCTTTCCATATGTTCACATATTGGCAAATGTTGCAAGCCACCGCAATGATGACATGTGCCGTCCAAGCATAATTTCTTGTAGAATATTTGACCTTCCTCTCTTTCACATAAAATTCTTGATATGAAGTCTCTTGAAGATGTTGGTGGGGCATGTATGGCACAACCCTGCAAAACATTGTTAGTATGCATATCTAAACATATAGACCTATAAACATCAAAATGGTTAGAAAATTCAATATGTAATTTACAACAACAAATAGTGCGTGTGTGATTTATCTTGACATAGAAAGGTTTTAGCATTTCAAAATATCTTTGACAAATTTTAATTTGAGGATACTTTTCTAGAAGTTTACCATAAAACTGTGTTTGAGTCTCATCCAAAAAATGCTTTGGATGTGGCTCATGGTTCTAACTACCGATTCTCCTTCTTACCACATCCCTTTGAATCAGAGATACCCTTGTGTGATTCTTCCAAAAGTCTTCAATTAGTGATCTCAATGCTTCAACAATTGGTTTATCTTTTCATGGTAGTCTCCTCGAGAATGCCCATAATTCATTGGCATTAGTGTCCTCAATTCTTTGGCATCTTCCAATGGCTCTTGATAAAGTTTTCCTATTAATTCTCAATTCTTGACTCATCTTTCTAATGAGATGATCTTTCCTCATTTAACTACTTACTATAGTCAATGTAATCACACGCCATGTTGCATTACTATCTTTTGTGTGTGAGGTGTTACCCACACTCTCATACGTACTCATTAGATTCTTGACAATAGATTTTTCACTTGAAGCCTCTGATGTTCTCAACCTAAGAATCGTCATGATGGACCTATACTTTATACTTCGCATCATTTCAAGGAATAGTTGACATCTTGCAGTCTCATTTAACTTTTCAAAGAACAATCTCCAAATCTTATGAGCATATCTTCTACAAGTGTGTTTTGGAATCTTACCTTCCATTGGCTGCAAAATATTCTCATTAATATCAATCAAATACTTTGGCTTTCTATGCAAAATTCTAGGTGGTGTTAAGTTAGATAAATTCATCTCAACATTAGGAATTTCATCAATATTTAAATGAGATGGGCTATATGGCATACCTTCGATCGAAGATGGAATAGATAACATACCTTGAGGTTGAGGTGGGAATGATGGCATACCTCCTTCATCACATGTGAGTAATGATGTACTCTCAACTTGAGATGTGGTAGATGGTGTCCCTACATGTTGGCTTGCGGTAGAGGACGTGTCTCCAACTATGGTATTCAAATCTCTCGTAGCACGAAGTTTTTGCATTCGTTCTCTTTGTGCCGCCAATACCATATCTCTTTGTGATGGTTGTGGTTCCTCTTCAATTGGCATGTCTTCATTTATCATGTCCAATTTCCTCTTCTCATGAAGTTCCCTCATAGCCATTGCTTTCTTTGCATTCTTAGCTTCTATCTCTTCCTGTGTTGGTTTAATTCTTGATCGTTTCCTTGGCATGATGGAGAATTTGTCTATAGCATGATAAAGAGACCAATATTAGTTCCTAAGAAATGAATCCATACAAATAACTAAAATATATGCCATTCAACCCTTCATAGTAAATGTACATACAATCATCATGTAAAAGAGTAAATGTCACTCAACCAAAATAGATACAAAGCATACATAGCAAATTATTGCAGCCATGAAAAGAGTACATGGGACTTCATGCATGAAAAGGTTGAGGCAGACCCAATTTGACATGTTTGTTGTTACTAGGGCTACTAGGATTTGGAATTGAGAAGGTGTTTTGTTGGTACTAGGGATACTCAGATTTGGGTGGCTTGTGAAGGAATAGACAACAATTGTTGTGTCATGTGCATGTACAAATCATCATGAATAGGTGCATAAGGAATGTCCTAGCCCAAGATATATGCATACAAATCATCATGTCATGTGCATACTTGTATGATCTTGGCACCTATTCATTTGCATTTTAACTTGTTAATATGACAAGATAATTGTGGGATTGTATTTTTATTATGTTATAAGGATTTATTCTTGTATAGTTTGACATCATGGTATGTTAAGGTCTATTTATTACACATAATTATTAAAGAGCCCAAGTGTAGAAAATATACATGGCATCATGTGAGATTGTAGGCCGCTTTCTTGATTGGGAATATGTCTATTTTAATCATGTATGATAAAGCATGATAAAGTAATTCAAATAGAATTAAGGAAAATGTAAAGAACATGCATGTAAAGACTTGACATACCTAAAAAATGAAGATTCAAATGGAGAGAGTACCCAATTATGTAGTATTTTTTCTTCTTGCATCAAACTCCTCAACAATTTGAGTTTTTCACCACTTGCTTCCTTTTCAATGTTAAATTGAATAACACTCAAATATAATTACTAACAACAATACTATTAACCAATCTATAATGTTAAATTCCTAAAATTGAATCACAACTAACATTGCAACACTACAAAAATTGAAACTGGAATAGATATATATCAAACTTGGTGTGAAAACTATGTTATTTCCTCCTTCTCAAGTTGGCAAAGTAGAAAAGGTGGTGGAAAGATCATGCAAAGGTGGTAGAATGTGTAAAATGTGCATGTGAACTTCCCAACAGCATGAAAGCACTTCTTTTTTGTCGGAGCATGCACATAATCAGCATGAAAACAAAGCATGTGGGCCTGGATCACGGGGGTCAACACTTTTTTACCGTTTCTATAAAGCACTCGGGTTTTGTCCTGCTATAGATTGATCCATAAATATTTGTGTGTATCTCACCTTTACAATATCTCACCTCTAGTTCCATCAGCTCATGTTCTATATCTCACTTATCTCTCCCCCTCACCTCTCTACCTCTCTACCTCTCCCCTCTCTATGTCTCTCAGTCGCTCCTTGTCTACCTCAACCCTAAACCTTATCCCTAAACCCTAATCCCTCAACCCTCAAGTCTAATCCCTCATCCCTAAACCCTAAACACTATCCCTATTCCTAAACCCTAAACACTATTCCTATTCCTAAACCCTCAACGGGCTCAATACTATACCTTAAACCCTAATCCCTTATCCCTAAACCCTCCAACCCTATCTCTAATCCTTATACCCTCAACACTCTACTTTAACCCTAATCCCTCAACCCTCAATCCTTGAACCTCAATGTACTCAACCCTCAATGTCAAACCCTAATCCCTTAACCCTTAACTCTGATCCCTCGACTCTCAACCCTATCCCTAAACCTTAAACCCTAAAGCCTCAACCCTCAACCCTCAACGTCAAATCCTAATCCCTCAACCCTTAACTCTAATCCCTCAACCCTAAACCCTATCCCTAAACCCTAAACACTATCCCTATTCCTAAACCCTCAATGATAATATACCTTAAACCCTTATCCCTTATCCCTAAACCCTCCAACCCTATCCCTAATCCTTATACCCTCGACACTCTACTTTAATCCTAATCCCTCAACCCTCAACCCTATCCCTAAACCCTTTACCCTTGAACCTCACCCTCAACCCTCAACGTCAAACCCTAATCCCTCAACCCTTAACTCTAATCCCTCAACCCTTAACCCTATCCCTAAACCCTAAATCCTAAAACCTCAACCCTTAACCCTCAATGTCAAATCCTAATCCCTCAACCCTTCACTCTAATCCCTCAACCCTAAACCCTCAACACTATACCTTAAACCATAATCTCTTAACCCTCAACCCTAAACCTTATCCCTAAACCCTAGTCCCTCAACCCTCAACCCTAATCCATCATCCCTCAACTCTAATCCCTCATCCCTAAACCCTAAATGCTATCCCTATTCCTAAACCCTCAACGGGCTCGATACTATACCTTAAACCCTAATCCCTTATCCCTAAACCCTCCAACCCTATCCCTAATCCTTATACCCTCGATACTCTACTTTAACCCTAATCCCTCGACCCTCAACCCTATCTCGAAACCCTCAACCCTTAAACCTTAATGTACTCAACCATCAACGTCAAACCCTAATCCCTCAACCCTTAACTCTAATCCCTCGACCCTCAACCCTATCCCTAAACCCTAAACCCTAAAGCCTCAACCCTCAACCCTCAATGTCAAATCCTAATCCCTCAACCCTTAACTCTAATCCCTCAACCCTAAACCCTATCCCTAAACCCTAAACACTATCCCTATTCCTAAACCCTCCAACCCTATCCCTAATCCTTATACCCTTGACCCTCAACCCTATCCCTAAACCCTCGACCTTCGAACCTCAACCTTCAACCCTCAATGTCAAACCCTAATCCCTCAACCCTTAACTCTAATCCCTCAACCCTCAACCCTATCCCTAAACCCTAAACCCTAAAGCCTCAACCCTCAACTCTCAACATCAAATCCTAATCCCTCAACCCTTCACTCTAATCCCTCAACCCTAAACCCTCAACACTATACCTTAAACTCTAATCCCTCAACCCTCAACCCTAAACCTTATCCCTAAACCCTAATCCCTCAACCCTCAACCCTAATCCGTCATCCCTCAACTCTAATCCCTCATCCCTAAACCCTAAATTCTATCCCTATTCCTAAACCCTCAACGGGCTCGATACTATACCTTAAACCCTAATCCCTTATCCCTAAACCCTCCAACCCTATCCCTAATCCTTATACCCTCGACACTCTACTTTAACCCTAATCCCTCGACCCTCAACCCTCAAACCTCAATGTAGTCAACCCTCAACGTCAAACCCTAATCCCTCAACCCTTAACTCTGATCCCTCGACCCTTAACCCTTAAAACTTGAACCCTAAAACCTATCCCTACATGCTCAACACTCGACACTATATCTTAAACCCTAATCCCTTAACCCTCATCCCTAAAGCCTCAAACCTAAATCCTTAAACCTTCAACCCTAAACCCTATCCCTAATCCCTCTACCCTCGACACTCTTCTTTAACCCTAATCCCTTGACCATCAACCCTATCCCTAAACCCTCAACCCTCAACCCTCAACCCTCAACTCTCAACATTAAACCCTAATTCATCAACCCTAAACCCTAATCCCTCAAACCTAAACCCTATCCCTAAACCATCAACCCTCAACACTATACCTTAAACCCTAATCCCTATCCCTCAACCCTTAACCCTTAAAACTTAAACCCTATCCCTACACCCTCAACACTTGACACTATATCTTAAGCCTTAAACCCTCATCCCTAAAGCCTCAACCCTCAATCCTTAAACCTTCAACCCTAAACCCTATCCCTAATTCCTCTACCCTCAACACTCTAACCCTAACCTTGACATTAAACACTAATCCGTCAACTCTAAACCCTAATCTGTCAACCCGAAACCCTCAACCATAAACACTATACCTTAAACCCTAATCCATCAACCTTAAAACCTAATCCCTCAACCCTCAACCCTTGACACTATATCTTAAACCTTAATCCCTCAACCCTCAACCCTAATCCCTCATCCCTAAACCCTAAACACTATCCCTATTCCTAAACCCTCAACCCTCAACACTATACCTTAAACCCTAATCCATTATCCCTAAACCCTAAACCCTATCCCTCAACCCTTAACCCTTAAAAATTAAACCCTAAAACCTATCCATAAACCCTCGACGCTCAACACTATATTTTAAACCCCAATCCCTTAACCCTCATCCCTAAAGCCTCAACCCTTAATCGTTAAACCTTCAACCCTAAACCCTATCCCTAATCCATCTACCCTCAACACTCTACTTTAACCCTAATCCCTTAACCATCAACCCTATCCCTAAACCCTCAACCCTCAACCCTCAACTCTTAACATTAAACCCTAATTTGTCAACCCTAAACCCTAATCCATCAACCCTAAACCCTAATCCCTCAACCCTAAACCCTAATCCCTCAACCCAAAACCCAAAACCCTATCCCTAAACCCAACAGAACTGCTTTGCCTTATGTTAGGTTATTAAACCCATCATTTTTGACACTCTTCTCTTAAAGATATCTGAGTTGCAAGAATATGTCAGAAAAATGGCTATGAACTTTTTTAATGTTAGTAATGTTATATGGCATGTTTTTCTGGCCCATCTAGGGTTCATTATGCCAATAGGTGTACACACTATGAGAAAAGCTTTGCGTATGGTACATCCACAATGAGTAATTAACAATTGAAATCAGAAGGATGATCATTATGAGAAAAGCTTTGCATTGGGGTACATCTATGTTTCTTGTTGTCCACCCCACACTTAGGGGAGGTATATTGTTATGAAACAGGCAAATAATCTCCCATTGTTTACTGGCTCTATAACTTTTTTCTCTTGGTAATTGTAGAGGACATTCAGCTATTTTTGGCAACTCCTGCATTCCCAAACCATTACAAAAACTAAGTTATTTTAACCCAATAAATAGCTGATTGCATTGATTTAATACTCTACTATATTAAAGCTTAACATTCACACAAATGCTGATGTTCATATTATAGAAGACTGCATTATATTAGACTATTAGAGATCCCTCAGAAAAATATAATAACCAAACTGCTTTGCCTTATGTTAGCTTACAATTAAACCCATTCTTTTTGACACTCTTCTCTTAATAAAGTAAGAGTAATAAGAATAGAAGGCAAAGAATTTGATCTTACTAGTATGCATGGTCGGTTTACATTTCGTGACTTCATTTTCATTGAATAAAAAGGTAAATATCTGATTTGAAAGGTGGGGCAGAGTTCACTGTCATGTGCTTTTCTAGATGATAGGGTCCATAATGTCTAGGGTTCTTCAAAGAAAGGCTTGTAACATAATTAAGTTTTTGTTATACCAATCCTCTAGGTAAAGCTACAATTCAAATGCCTGCTTTGAAAGTTGAAATAAATTAAATTAGACTTACAATTTTGATTTTCTTCCATTGCTTCAACAACATCATTGTTTTCTTCATTAGAAACCAATTCAAGATCAGCAACTTGCTGCCCATTGGTTGACTTGAATTGCATCCTCTATTAGAAGAAGGGCATTTTTTATCTGTATCAATGTTGGTATTCATAAGCTGAAGAGCATTGATATTTTTCACACACCCTGTTCTTTGAAATATCTTAACCTTAAAATATGACTTGGATATGTACTTGAACACAGTGAAATCTCCAATCTCCAACCCATGATGATTCACAAAATTTTCCCAACCCTGCCTAAATTCTAGTTTATTTATGGTACCCCTTAATTATACATCCCACTCCTGCCCACCTGGGCCTTGAAGAAGGAGGCACGCCCATTAAACCAACTCATTCGACAACTTGCTGCCCATCGGTTGAGTTGAACTGCATACTCTGTTAGAAGAAGGGCATCTTTTATCTGTATCAATGTTGGTATTCATAAGCTGAAGAGCATTGATGTTTTTCACACACCCTGTTCTTTGAAATATCTTAACCTTCAATTATGACTTGGATATGTACTTGAACACAACAAAATCTCTAATCTCCAGCCCATGATGATTCACAAAATTTTCCCAACCCTTCCTAAATTCTAGTTTATTTATGGTACCCCTTAATTGTACATCCCTAAACCTTAAACCATAATCCCTTAACCCTAAACCCTAATCCCTAGTCCCTAAACCATAAACCCTAATCCTTAATTATAATTTATGGTGCCCTAATCCCTAAACCCTAATCCCTAATCCCTTATCCCTAAACCATAAACCCTATCCCTAAATCCTCAACCCTTAACACTTAAACCTTAAATCCTAAACCCTATCCCTAAACCCTCAACCCTCAAAACTATACCTTAAACCCTAATCACTCACCCTAAACTTTCAACCCTAAACCCTAATCCCTCTACCCTCAACACTCTACCTTAACCCTAATCCCTCGACCCTCAACCCTAAATGCTATCCCTAAAGCCTCAACCCTAAACCCTAATCCCTCAAGGTCCTAAACTCTAATCCTGTATCCCTAAACTCTAAATCCTATCCCTAAACCATCAACCCTCACCCTTAAACCTTAATCACTCAATCCTTATCCACCCCTCTCCTCCCCTATCTGGCTCATCCCCATCTCTACCCTCCTCTACCCTCGACACTATACATACATACATATAGGCATACATAGATACAAACATACATATAGGCATACATACATACATACATACATGATTAATAACCTTGAACATAAAAAAAATTCAAGGGGGACATAACACAAGTGCATTATAACGCACTCGTGTTATTGCAGACATGACAAACAGTCCACAAACTTCTGTAGAAAAGGAAAAATGCAAAGTTGAACATAATGTGAGAACATTATAACGTGCTCGCGTTATGTTTTGCTTTGGGAATCCCAAGCCTTGGGCTTGGGATTTTCTTTGGATTTCCAACCCAAAGGCTTGGAGTGTCTTCCCAATGTCCAAAGACGTGTTTTTCCATATTCTACAGGGTTTCACATAATTTTGTTTGTGCTAACCCTTAAATTTGCACGTGTTTCAAGGTCAAACAAATCAAACACCTGGGTAATGTTAGGCTTTCTCTTAGCTATTTGACGATGTGATTTTTTTCACATTTTGACAATGTTAAGCCTTTCATCTTTAATTTATTTTGTTTGTGTGTCCATTTTTGGGCAAAAACCACTGTTTGGTCTTTTTTTCATTGTAAATTAACTATTCATTAAAATTTCAAAAAAATTACATATCTAGAAACTAGACTCCATTCTACACATATTAAAAAAATAAAAAAATGATTTTCAATTAGTTTTCAAAATTTATAGGGGTAGCATGACCAAAATTCTATTTTTTAGGATGTGTCCACTTTGAAAATTAGTAAAAAATCAAATATTAATCAAAAAATTATCAGAAAAATCAGGCATAAACTACTTACTGTTAGCTAATTTCTCATTGAAGCAATTTTAAGAATACCAGAAAAAAGTTGACCTTTTGAGGGAGCCACAAAACATGCTATGTTATGTTTTTTTGACAAAAACAACACCAATTTCTGTGGCTCCCTCTTTTGAACCCCTTAATCTATACCATTTTAAAAAAAAATTAGTAGTTTAGAAAGTAGACTCGGAGTACTACAAACAGTGTTTTAGTTGCATCTCCAAATTTTGAGTGTAACTATGCTCAATTTCTCATCCAAGGCCAACATTTCCTGATTTCAGAAAAAAGTGGCCACTTAAGACCCCTTTTTGCCCCCCCATCTTTTTGCACTTACCCAGGTTGGTGCCTCTAAAAATTATCCTAGGTGTATAGTGTACCTAAAGGTTGGTGCCTCAAAACATTGTCTTGGGTGTCAATGTACCTATAAGTTGATGCTTACAAAACATTTGTAAAAACTCTTTTTTGTGGGGTTGAATTTGAGCAATAGACTCAAGCAATGTTCTCACTATAGTTTTTTTCCCTTTTAGGGGTTTCCACGTACATATGGTGTTATGTGATTTATGTGTGCTCTTGATTCTTGTCTCTTGGTTTAATATTGTTAAAAATTAGCATACACTGATTCACCCCCTCTCTTAGTGTATTAGTGTTCTTTCAACAAAAAACTCCTCTAGGAACACACACACAAATAATAAGAAATCTCTAAGTATTATTCTTGGATACAACACCTTGAGCTCTACATATTGCAAGTTGGCTTTGAGGTGAATCCAGAATTTTCTCTTGCAATACTTCCCTCTATGTGTATCCATCAACATCCTTTTTGTAGGTATCATTTTGAGGAAAGAATAGCTTGTGAAAGAGGCTTAAAGAGTGGATCTTCTCCCATGGATTCCTCTAAGCTATTCATACCATTGTTTGAAATCCATACTGATCAAATGTTTCAATAAGTAACATCTATGTTTTCTCTCTGAAATCTCTTTATAAGTTTCCTAGGAATCGTGCTCCTTAAAATCTCTCTATTCCATAAATATATTCTCTAAAAGAACTAGAAGTGGATTCTTGGTGAAGTTCTACTTCTTCATTTAGAATTCCCTTTAATTTTTTACCATTACAATATCCTTTATTTTACCATGTCCCACACCTTGCACCATTTTCTATCCTTGCCATTTTATACCCTATGCCTAGTGTATTATTCCTTGTAGACTAGGTAGATACTCCTAGTTTTTCATTGAATCACTATTTCTACTTATTCGACACATGTAGAATAGAAGCAATATATTCTCTTTTATCTTAATTTCTATTTCTACTTCTTTGACACACGTAGAATATAAGCAGTGTATTCTCTTTTATCTTTTGGCTATTCATGGAGGTTGAAAGACCAAACTAGGGGCTTGACCACTCTTGGAAGCTCCTTAATAGCTCCAACATTCTCCTCACCTAGCAATAGTGTTAGGAAATTACAGGTAGATCAAACCAATTCCACATAACCCAAAGGAGATAATGATGCATACAATCTTACAGATTTACCATAATGCAAAGATCAATAGACAATCAACAAGATAACACAAGATATACCCTAGGAAAACCCTCATTGAGGGAAAACACCTAGCCTCCAAAAGCATCCATACTCAATGTATTATTCAACAATAAGATATTACAATCCACTTAAGAGTCTCCATGAACACCTCTGAAACATCAAGCTCCTCTAATGCATCCTCCATGTATCCAAGTATGAATTCACACATCCCATGCCATATTTTACAATATACACTCACAAGAGAAAACTCAATACAATGATAGCCTCTCACACAACCTACAAAAAAAGAGCCAACCCAAACCACTAACCATGTGCTTGCTTTTATAGACTCTAGCTCACACAAATACAACTTTGTTGATGATTGAGAGGGGGGGTGAATCAGTTATCTTAATTATTTTAGCTTTCTGAACTTTCTTAATAATTAGTGCAGCATTAATTCAAACAAGCAAACATAACCATGAAATAGAAATACACATGACACAATATTTTTGACATGGAAACCCTATTAAGGGAGAAAACCACGGGGTGATTAACCCAAGATTGTATTCTCTGTTAGAAGAATAGAATTACAAAATAGCACTTGCCAATTAGGGCTCACTGCCCGAGCACACTGCTCACAAGAGGCTCACTTCCTACAAAAAGACTTATTGTATACACGAAGAAAACTTGAACTGATGAGAAGCATCCACACATGCTGAAGTTCAGTTTCAGTTATGCTTAATAGACTAATCTGTTACACTTCATTCTTACTCTCCTTAAGTGCTGTTGTCCTTTTACATTCTGAATCTGCTTTTCTACCTTTTGCACTATTCTGCTTTTATTTGCACTTCAATTCATACACAACACACACATTCACATCTAAATCCATCTTGTATATATATCCGCACAAGTGATTTCAACACTTTTCTAGTCGGCATCTGGAATAGTCAATATTATCTCAAACTTTAGTTTATCAGCTGAATCTTGTTGATAACTGAGAGGGGGGGGGGGTGAATCAGTTATCCTAATTATTTCCCTTGTTGAACTTTCCTTTTAATTGATGCAGCATAAAATCAAACATAAAACATTAACCATAAGACAAGAAACACATGACACAGTATTTTTGACGTGGAAACCCTGTTAAGGGAGAAAACCACGGGGTGATTAACCCAAAATTATTCTCTGTTAGAAGAATAGGAAATTACAAAAATGGCACTTGCCAATTAGGGCTCACTGCCCGAGCACACTGCTCACAAGAGGCCCACTGCCTACAAGAAGACACACTGTCTACAAAGTGATGAGAATCACAGTCTTGAACTGATTGGAAGCATCTGCATATGCTGGAGTTCAGTTCCGGTTAGGCTCAGTACACTGATCTGCTGCACTTCATCTTTCCTCTGTTCTTTATTCTGCTATCTTTCACATACCGGATCCTTTTTGCTACTTCTCCTCTTTATCTGGACTTATTCGCATATATCTCCACAACAACACACACTTCACAACTAAATCCATCCTCTATATATATCCGCACAAGTAATTTCATCACCTTTCTAGTCGGCATCCGGAACAGTCTAGTTTCTTACAAACTCTCATTCTGTCGGCTGAATCCTTCCTCACCAAGCAATGCGGATCAAGCATATACTTGTAGATATCATTAATCATGTCGGCCAAACATGATTCATGCCTTCACAACCTCTGTCATCAACAGTAACCCATCCGGAAAGCAGTCTGATACTCTGCCAGTCAGTTCTTCCTCTGTTTTCACTGTCTCTCAGGAATCCGGTACTCAACCATTCATATCTTTTTCCTTGTCCATCACCGGAGGCTAAATCCTTGGAATATACCACTCAAGGTAGTCCTCTTGACTTCCCCAAATCCGCACTGTACCAAGACACTTCCTCTGAGAGATCCGGACCAATCTGTCGGACCTTGCCACATGCTCTGTTCTTCTTCACCGGACCACAACATTCTTTATTCTGACTTCCGGTAGAGGCACATCATGACTTGCGGATATGTGGGATGACCTTTGTTGCCATCAATGACAACAACCATGAATCCATATAGTGTCTCTTGCCAACAATCTCCCCCTTTGGCATTGATGGCAACACTTAGTGAAAAATGACTAAGTGTTTTCACTATGCTCCCCCTTTGCTGATGCTCTGTCTTTATATACAATTTCCGGAACTCCCCCTTAGTTGGATTCCTCATTTTTCACTGCTCCTCACTCCCCCTTTGACATCAATGGCAAAGGGTAGGGTCCGCATATCAAAATTTTCAAAAATTTCTTATACTTAGCCGCATATTTACATACTCACATATATTGAAGAATGTCTGCAAAGGATGTCTGCAATTGGATCATTTCTGTGGCCCAACTTTGCTTCATTCTATCCAAAATTGAAATGTGACCACTTAGCAAAAATGCAAAAGCTTCTGCCCGCTTGAGATCTGTCGGATCTTTTGTTTGGGCGGTGGTCTGAGCATCACTGATGGCCTCATGCATAGTTTCCAACTTAGGGATTATAATCCTTCTAAGTTCTCCCATCCGGTTAGTGATGTTCTTCCTTTCCTTCTCAAGATTTTTTATTTCATTCAAGACTGCAATGGTCTGACATTCTTGATTTATTATAGAGGAAGAGAGAGGATCAAAACTTTGAGATAAGCTTTGTAGCTTATCCTGTTCCTCTTTTATTTTCTTGTCAAATGCTGCTGTTGCCTTTGACCAGGATATGCAAAATTTGTAGATGTCACCGCCATCCTTAAGAGCATTCTCTAAGCTCCTTATTCCAATGCTTACAATCTTCCTATCCTTAGAGATTAATTCTAATATTTCTGAAAATCTTTTGTCCAAAAATTCCTTCCGGACCTTTTCTTCAGCTGATTTTTCTAGAGAATCAAAATGTGTATCAACACTGCTGACTAAGGTTTTTAGATTACCGGAAGAGGAGGCTGTCGAATCTATCTGGATTGATGGCATGATCTTTACAAGTACTCCGGAAGCAGCCTCTATCAACTCACAGTCTTCCATATGGGACTTCAGGAGCTTTTCATTTGCCTTGGCATTTGCAAATGAAGCTATCTTCATTGTTTGTACCGGAGAGAGAGAGTCAAAATCAAATGGGCCTTTTAGAAGCTCCAGTTCATCAATCTCTAAAGTTTCTTTACTCAAAAATTGTTGAACAGTTTGTGCAGTGTCTCTTGCCGGAGACAGATGTTTCTTTTCTTCTGCAGTCTTAGAACTGTCAACCTCTTTGTCTTTCACCACTGCTTCCTTCTCCTGTAATTGCTCTTCTTCTTTGGATCCGGAGACTGTAGGGGAAACCGGAGGAGAGATGCTAGTTTGTTCATGGGCCACTTCTTCTGGAGCAGAGGGTCCCAAGTCCTCAGCTATTTCTGTACCTAAATCTTCTACAACCGGAAGATTGAACCTTTTGAAGGCCTTCCGGAGGATCTCTTCTGTTTCTTGGGCCACTTTGTCAGTCTCGCCAAGCATGAGTTGATTCATCCTGGCTTTGCTTCTGAACTCATCTTTGCAGTCCTTGAAGATAATGTTCATTGTCTTGGGATCAATTTGAGGATATAGCTGAATAGCTATCTGCTCCCGGATCTCAAGATCTTTAGCATGAGCATTATTCTTTCTTACTTCCATTTCCTTTTCTAGGCTTTTAGGAATAAGAGATATTATTTCAATGAAAGCCTTATTATATATGTTAAGATATTTTACTGTGGCCTCCTGCAGAGTCTTTTGGTCGGCCTCACTGAAGTCATCATATGATTCAGTCATTGGTTGAAGGTTTCCATCCACCGTGACCGACTTGATTATGCTCTCTAGAGACAGAGTGGGCTTCTCAACAGATACCTCTGCCATTTCCTCCTTGTCTTGGCCTGTGGAGGGCTTACCAGATCCTTTCTTCTTCTGTTTCTTTACTTCTCTTACTCCCTCATCTGATTCTGTTTCCTCTTCATCCTTTTGGCTTCCATAAGCCCTTGTGGCTTTTGTCTTGGATCTCTTACCGGATGCCTGAACTTCCAGTTTTGAACTTTTGGTTGTGGGAGGTGCAGGTCTCTTTGATGATCTGGTCCGGGTGGGAGCTTCAACCGGAGCACTTTCTTTGCTTTTCTCTTCTTCCTCGGCCTTCCTCCTCTTTTCCCGGCTGGCATCAAGTGCCTCCTTTGAGATACCTAGGCCTTGAGCAATGTGCTCTACTTCTTTTCTTACCTTTCTTTTAATCTCAGGTTCCCTGAGTTCTACATGTATTTTTACACTCAGCTCCTCAAAGGTTCCAAACCTTTCTGCCTTAGGATCTTTGGGCTGACTCAACATGTGTTGAACATGCAGCTCCACTATCTGTTCATCCACTTCATACCCCATGGGCATGATCCAGACAGTCCTTGGCTCCACTGCCTCCATTAGGCACTGATCAGTGTCAACCATAAAGCACACTGAGTCCTTGTATTTCTCAATGAGAGACTGGGGAATTCTCTCTCTTGCTTGCATCATGCTCTGAAAGTTTTTGAAGTATCCCCATAGAGCTGTATTTCTCGCTTTTGCATCCCCAAGTTCATGCAAATAGTCTCTTATCTGGACTGCAACAGGTTTGTCATTCTGCCATACCCATCCACTTGTTTCGGGTAGCTCATTCATGAAGTAGAAGAATAGACATACAATAAGAGTACCATACTTAAAGGAATTCTTCTTATCCTTCTTGATTTTCTGTATGTTTTCCATTAATTGGCTTAGCAGTAGTTCGCAGAGATCATATTCTGCATTCTTTCTTAGCATTTCATAAGCAGTGTATATTGCAGTTCCGGATACAGAATTCTCCCTGCTGGAGTGATAGATCTTGTATCCTATTATCATTGATGCATATTTGATATCCGGATCCGAAATATCTTCAATGGTCATTGCCCTCTTGTCAAATTTTGATCCGGTGGCCTCAGTTACAACGTTGTTCTTGACAGATTTGAGGATAGGTACCCCTCCGGAAGAGTATAGGCCAGTTACTGCTCTAATTGCCTCTTTTGTGATCTTGCAGGGTCTATCTAGCCATAGAAAGTTGTCATGCATCCTGCTCAGTACATACCGGACCCATTCATCTTCTTCAAAATAGGGGAAATGAATAAATTGCTCAAATTGTTTCTTCTGAATATCCTTATACTCTGGTTTAAGCTCAAAAGCATTGTCTATCAGTTGCTTGTGATAGAGGTCTCTTAATTTGAATTCCCCAAATTCCTCAATGTTTGCATGTATGTAAACCCTAATGTCTTCGGTATGTAAAACTCCGTGAGGAACACTAGAGAAGGCTCCTAGTGGGTCTACCTCCAATGATTTGTAGGGATGTTTCTTGAATGAGGGGCGAGGTCTATCAGAGATCTTAACTATGTTTGGAGTAGCCATTCTTCAAAGATTTGCAGTGAGGTAATGAAAAACGGAGAATACCTTATGCGCCTTCGGTTTGCACGGAGTGGTTGGATTGATTTCTTTATGCAATAGCTTCGGCAGGAGATCCTTGGTGTGCTTGATGAACCTTGTTGCAGAGCTCCACTTTTCGCTTCTTCTCGAGTGTAGAATGAGCAAATGACCTTTGAGAAATCCCTTAAATTGCTCTGCGAACCCTAATATCTGTCTGCAATAAATGCTTCACCTACATCATTCCGGTTTGCCTTGTCTGGATAGCTTGGAGTATCCCGGATTAGTCCTGATCTGTGGATATCATCCGGATCTTTTAATCATGAATAAATCGAGGAAACATATTACAAGATCATCCCAAACACTCTGTCCAATCCGCAGAACAAGATAGTGCATTTCCGGATCTTTCCGGACCTTTTTGTAATCCTTTATCATACCAGAGCATCTCCCTGAACAGGTCTTATTTGATCGATCACAGCTTCTTCATAACTCCATGCGGACCTCTGAAAACTTGACTGAAGTATCTCAAGACTCATATCTACAAACCCTTTGATCCGCATCTTGTGCCACATCCGGCACCACTTGTTTGGCTGGGGGAACAAGATTTTCTTTGAGTCTCCCCCTGAGCCTGAGCTCACCTTTTAATTTTCGGAAGAAATATCAGCACCAGAGTCTGGTGCGGATCCAACCTCTACATTCTCTGAACTTTTCTTCACCCAAATCTTGCTCATCTGATTCCTAACCTCATCCGCATTCATCTTTTGTTTACCCTTGTCTTGATTCTGATTATACACCGGACCTCTTATGTCCTGATTCTTGTTTCTGCAGACTTTAGCATTATGACCGGACCTATTGCAGATTTGGCAAATAACATTTCTTTGCATATTTGACTGATATCCTCTTGATCTGCATTGATTAGCCCTATGACCTATTCTATTGCATGTGAAGCATCTACCTTTGAATGATTTGTTTACTTGCATAATTCTGCATTCATGGGATTTGTGTCCATACCTTTTGCAGTTGAAGCACTGTCCGGAGAAGGATGAATTAATCTGATTCATTCTCATTCTGCACTGATCAGCTTTGTGACCAAAGTGGTTGCAGCTGTGGCAGTATCCATTGAAGGATGGATATCTTTGAGCATTTGGCTGTCTTACCGGAGGTCTTCTAGGCCTGTTCCTTGGATTTTCTGATCCAAGATTCTTCTGACCGGATCCGGAGCTTTCTCCTTTCTCATATCCCAAACCATACTTGTCATCTGTCCTCTTTTGACTTCCAAGAAGAACTTCAAGTTGAGCAGAACTTATCTTGAATTTCTCTTTATATTCATTTGCTGTTTGAAGGTCTCTTTTGAGAGAGGCAATTTGATCCTCAAGTTTTCCTTCATTATCTTTGGCATCTTCAAGATCAGATTCAAGATGTCTGATAATCCTGTCCATCTGGTGGCATTCTTCTGATTTTTCTTTAAGAGATTGTCTTAGATTGTCTTCAGCCTTTCTTTTTTCTTCAATCTCTTGAGTAAACTTTATAGTTCCTGATTCCATTTCATGTCTTAACATAATGACTTCTTTTGATAACTTTTCACATAACTTGGTTTGCTCAGTCAATTCTTCATTTGTATTGCTTTCTTCACTTTGTCTTGCCAACTGTTGAAGCAGCTCCTTTCTCTTTTTCATAGAGAGACTTAATTTGTCTTTTAATTCTCTCATGAATTCATCAGCCTGTTTGAGTCTTTCCTTTAATTCACTGACTTCAGAATTTGACTGTTCAAGATCCTCAAGAGCAGTCTTGAGTTGCTCTCTTAAACCATATGCATCCATTTGAAATCCCAGATCTTCCTCAAGCTGTTAGGCTCTATTAGGAGGAACTTGGCTCTGATACCAATTGTTGATAACTGAGAGGGGGGGGGGTGAATCAGTTATCCTAATTATTTCCCTTGTTGAACTTTCCTTTTAATTGATGCAGCATAAAATCAAACATAAAACATTAACCATAAGACAAGAAACACATGACACAGTATTTTTGACGTGGAAACCCTGTTAAGGGAGAAAACCACGGGGTGATTAACCCAAAATTATTCTCTGTTAGAAGAATAGGAAATTACAAAAATGGCACTTGCCAATTAGGGCTCACTGCCCGAGCACACTGCTCACAAGAGGCCCACTGCCTACAAGAAGACACACTGTCTACAAAGTGATGAGAATCACAGTCTTGAACTGATTGGAAGCATCTGTATATGCTGGAGTTCAGTTCCGGTTAGGCTCAGTACACTGATCTGCTGCACTTCATCTTTCCTCTGTTCTTTATTCTGCTATCTTTCACATACCGGATCCTTTTTGCTACTTCTCCTCTTTATCTGGACTTATTCGCATATATCTCCACAACAACACACACTTCACAACTAAATCCATCCTCTATATATATCCGCACAAGTAATTTCATCACCTTTCTAGTCGGCATCCGGAACAGTCTAGTTTCTTACAAACTCTCATTCTGTCGGCTGAATCCTTCCTCACCAAGCAATGCGGATCAAGCATATACTTGTAGATATCATTAATCATGTCGGCCAAACATGATTCATGCCTTCACAACCTCTGTCATCAACAGTAACCCATCCGGAAAGCAGTCTGATACTCTGCCAGTCAGTTCTTCCTCTGTTTTCACTGTCTCTCAGGAATCCGGTACTCAACCATTCATATCTTTTTCCTTGTCCATCACCGGAGGCTAAATCCTTGGAATATACCACTCAAGGTAGTCCTCTTGACTTCCCCAAATCCGCACTGTACCAAGACACTTCCTCTGAGAGATCCGGACCAATCTGTCGGACCTTGCCACATGCTCTGTTCTTCTTCACCGGACCACAACATTCTTTATTCTGACTTCCGGTAGAGGCACATCATGACTTGCGGATATGTGGGATGACCTTTGTTGCCATCAATGACAACAACCATGAATCCATATAGTGTCTCTTGCCAACAAATCCTTGCTTCCAAGTGAAACAGATCAAGGATATACTTGTAGAAGTCATCAATCATGTCGGCCAATCATAACTTATGCCTTAAGAATATTTACCATCATCAGTAACAATTCTAGAATAATGTCTGATGTTCTGCCAATCAGTTCTTCCTCATTCCACACTGCCAATCAGGAACCCGACACTCAAGTATTCATATCTTTTTCTTCATCTATCACCAGAGGCTAAATCCTTGGAATCTATTAGTCAAGGTAGTCCTCTTGACTTCCCCAAATCCGCACTTCACCAAGATACTTCCTCTAAGAGATCTAGAGCTGACTGTCAGACCTCGCCACATGCTCTATTCTTGCTTACCAGATCACAATACTCTGCAATCTGCCTTCTGGTAGAGATTCATCATGTCCTACGGATGTGTGGGTTAACCTTTGTTGCCATCAATGACAACAATCATGAAGTTCCAATGTGTCTCTTGCCAACAATCTCTCCCTTTGGCATTGATGGCAACACTTAGTGAAAAATGACTAAGTGTTATACTATACTCCCCCTTAGCTGATGCTCTGTCTCTATGTACATTTTTCAGAGCTCCCCCTTAGCTAGCTACAACATTTTTCACTGCTCATCACTCCCCCTTTGACATCAATGGCAAAGGGTGGGGTCCGCACACCAAAATTTTTAAAATTTCAACTATACTTGGCCACATAAGTATATGCATATGGCATACTTACATATACTGAAGAATGTCTGCAAAAGTTGTCTTCAATTGGACAAATTCTATTACCCAACTTTGTTTCATTCTGTCCAAAATTGATATATGACCGAATAACAGGAATGCAAACGCATCTGCCCTTTTTAGATCTATTGGATCACTGGTCTGGGCTATGATCTAGGCTTCTTTTATGGCCTCATACATGGCCTCTAACTTAGGGATAATTATTCCTCTAAGTTCATTCAACTTGCTGATTCTATTTTTCTTCTCTTCTTCAAGCTTTTTAATTTCATTCAAAAATGCAATCGTCTGACATTCTTAATTTATTATGGATGTGGTAAGTGGATCAAAATTTTGAGAAATTTTTGTTAGATTGTCTTCCTATTCTTTCACTTTCTTCTCAATCTCTACTATTTCTTTAGACTAGGATATACAAAATTTGTATACATCTCCTCCATCCTTGAGAGCATTTTCCAAGCTCTTTATCCCAATACCCATTACTCTCCTATCATTTACTATTAGCCCTTGCAACTCAGAGAATCTCTTATCCAAAAACTCTTTCCTGACCTTCTCCTCAGCTAATTTTTCTAGAGAATTGAAATGTGTACTAATACTATTTATCAGAGATTTGAGATTACCAGATGAGGAGGCTGAGGGATCCTTTTGAAAAGATGGCATGATCTTTTCTAACACTCCGGAGGCGGCAGCTATAAGATCACAGTCTTCCATGTGAGACTTCAAGAGTTTTTCTTTGGCCTTTGCATTAGCAATTTCTACCAGAGAAAGAGAGTCAAAATTAAATGGCCCTTGCAAAAGTTTCAGTTCATCAATTTCCATTGTCTCTTTGTCTAAGAACTTTTTGACAGTTTCTGCAGTGTCTCTTGCCGGAGACAGATTCTTCTTCTCTTCTGTAGTCTCAGAACTGTCTCTTGGAGCTTTTTCTCCTTCTACAACCTTGGTACTGTCATCTTCTTTTTCCTTCACCTCTGCTTCTTTCTCCTCTATTCTTTCTTCTCCTTTGGATCCGGAGTCAGCAGGAGAAACCAGAGGAGTGATGTTTGTTTGTTCATGAGCCACCTCTTCTGAAGCAGAGGATTCTAAGCCCTTATCTTCACCAGTGTCCATTAGTTCTTTTGTCATTTCCTCAGTGGATTCCTTTTCAACACCTGTGGCTGAAGGATCAATGCCCAAGTCCTCTATAATAGGAAGATTGAATCTTTTGAAGACATTCCTAAGGATCTCTTCTGTTTCCTTGGCTATCTTGTCAGTCTCACCAAGCATGAGCTGATTCATTCTGGCTTTGCTCTGAAATTCATCCTTACAATCTTTGAAGATCATACTAATCTGCTTTGGGGTGATTGAAGGATATAGCTGAATAGCTATTTGCTCTCGGATCTCCATATCCTTCTCTTTGGCATTATTCTTCCTCAATTCAAGTTCCTTCTCAAGGCTTTTAGGAATTAAAGATACAATCTCAATGAAAGCCTTGTAGTAAATGTTCAGATACTTAACTGTGGCATCCTGCAGACTCTTCTTATCAGCTTCACTGTATTTATCATAAAATTCTATTAATGGCTTCAGATTTTCCATCCACAGTGATTGCCTTAACTATATCATCTAAGGATAGGGTGGCTCTTTCAACAAACTCTTCTACTTCTGCCTCCTTGGTTTCACTGGATATCTTCTTCTTTTTCCTTATTTTCTTCACCTCCTCGTCTGATTCAGTTTCTTCATCATCCTTCAGGCCAACATAGGATCTTGTTGCCTTTTTCTTTGATCTCTTTTCTCCTTTTCCAGATGTCTGGACTTCCAGTTTTGATGTCTTTGAGCTTTTATCAAAGATAGGTGCAACCCTTTTAGAGGATCTAGTCCGAGAGGGGGCTTCTATCGGATCACTTTCCTTTTCTGCTTCTTCCATCTCTTTCTCTGCCCTTTCCATCTTTTCTCTATTGGCATCAAGATCTTCTTTTGATATGCTATATCTTTTGGCAATATTCTCTACTTCTTTTCTCACTTTTCTCTTTACCTCCGATTGTCTAAGTTCCACATTAATTTTTATACTCAATTCTTCAAAGGTTCCAAACCTTTCTATTTTGGGATCCTTGGGTTGACTGAGCATGTGTTGGACATGCAGCTCCACAAGTTTCTCATCCACCCCATACCCCATCGGCATGATCCAAACTGTCCTTGGTTCCACAGCTTCCATTTGGCACTGATCAGTTTCAACCATAAAACAAACTGTATCCTTATACTTTTCAACTAGAGATTTGGGAATTCTCTCTCTTGCTTGCATCAAATTTTGGAAGTTCTTGAAATAACCCCACAGAGCTGTATTTCTTATCTTGGCATCTCCAAGCCCATGCAAATAGTCTCTGATTTGGATTGCAACAGGTCTGTCATTCTGCCAAACCCAACCACTTGATTCGGGTAGTTCACTCATGAAGTAGAAAAACAGACACAATATCACCCCACCATACTTGAAGGAATTTTTCTTATCCTTCTTGATCTTCTGTAGATTCTCCAATAGTTGGTTTAGAAGAAGTTCACATAGATCATAGTTAATATTTTCTTTTAGTAGCTGATAAGCTGTATAAACTGCAGTTCCCGGTACTGAATTTTCCCTACTTGAATGATAGATTTTGTAACCAATTATCATGGATGCAAATTTGATATCCAGATCAATGATATCTTCAATTGTCATAGCTCTCTTGTCAAATTTTGATCCAGTTGCATCACTCACTGTCTGATTCTTGACAAATTTGAGAACGGTATCCCACCGGATGAATGTAGACCAGTTACTACCCTAATTGCATCTTTGGTGATCTTAAATGGTCTATTCAACCATAGGAAGTTATCATGTACTCTGCTCAACACATACCAAACCCAATCATCTTCTTAAAAATAGGGGAAATGAATGCACTGTGCAAAATGCTTATCTCGGATGGCCTTGAACTGAGGTTTGAGCTCAAAAGAATCATCTATTAACTGATTGTGATAGATATCAGCCAGCTTAGATTCCCCAAATTCTTTAATATTCGCATGAATATATGCCCTAACATCTTCTACATGCAGAACTCCATGCGGAATGCTTGAAAAAGCACCGAGGGGATCAACTTCTAGGGATTTATATGGATTCTTCTTAAATTTAGGTCGTGGCCTATCAGAAATCTTCACTATATTTGGAGTAGTCATCTTTCAAAGATTTGCAGAGAGATATTTGATAACGGAGAATACCTTTTGTGCCTTTCAGTTTCACGGAGTTAGCCGGATCGATTTCTAGATGAATTGACTTCTGTAAATGATCCTTGATGAGCTTGAGGAATTTTGCTGTAGAGCTTCTCTTTTCATTTCTTCTTGAATGCAGAATGAACAAATGCTCAATGAGAAAACTCTTATATTGATCCGCAAACCCTAATGTCAAGTTGCAATAAATGCTCAACCCAAGTCATTCTGGTTTGCCTTATTCGGATGACTTGAAGAACTGGATCAATCTTGATCTTAAACATCTTGCGGATCTTCCAAATCTTAACCATAGTTTATTTGGATGTTTTGCTTATGAACCCTTTAATCCGCAACTCTTCTTGTGCCAGTTCTGGCACCAATTGACTGGCTGGGGGAACAAGGTTTTCTTTGTGTCTCCCCCTGAGCCAGAGCTCACTATTTAATTTCTGGAAGGAATATCAGCACCAGAGTCTGGTGTAGATCCATCCCCTACATTCTCTGTACTTTTCTTTACCCAAATCTTGTTCATCTCACTTTGAACTTCATTTGTGTTCACTTTTTATTTTCCCTTATCTTGACTGTAATTATGATATACCGGACCTCTTTTGTCCTGATTCTTGCTTCTACAAAATTTTGCAATATGACCGGATCTATTGCAAATTTGGCAAACAACATTTCTTTGCATATTTGATTGATATCCTCTTGATCTGCATTGATTAGCCATATGACCCATTCTATTGCATGCAAAGCATCTACCATTGAATGAATTGTTTATTTTCTTATTTCTGCATTCATGAGATTTGTGACCATACCTTTTGCAGTTGAAACACTGTCCAGAGAAGGATGTATTAGTTTGATTCATTCGCTTTCTGCACTGATTAGCTTTATGACCAAAGTTATTACAGTTGTAGCAGTATCCATTGAGGGATGGATATCTTTGAGCATTAGGCTGCCTTACTAGAGGTCTTCTAGGCCTATTCCTTGAATTTTCTGATCCAAAATTTTTCTGATTGGATACAGAGCTTTCACCTTTTTCATACCCCAGGCCACACTTGTCATCTACTCTCTTTTGGCTTTCAAGAAGAACTTCAAGTTGAGCAGAGCTTATCTTGAATTTTTATTTATATTCATTTGTTGTTTGAAGATCCCTTTTAAGAGAGACAATTTGATCCTCAAGTTTTTCTTCATTAGCTTTAGCATCTTCAAGATCAAATTCAAGATGTCTAATAATTCTATCCATCTTGTGGCAATCTTCTAATTTCTCCTTGAGAGATTGTCTTAGATCATCTTCAATTTTTCTTTTCTCTTCAATCTCTTGGGTAAACTTCATAACTCCTGATTCCATTTCATGTCTTACCATAATGATTTCTTTTGATAACTTTTCACATAACTTGGTTTTCTCCTTCAGATCTTCATTTGTATCATTGGCTTCACCTTGACTTGCCAATTGCTGAAGTAGCTCCTTTCTCTTTTTCATAGAGAGACTTAATTTGTCTTTTAGTTCTTTCATGAAATCATCAGCCTATTTGAGTCTTTCCTCTAATTCATTAAGTTCAGAGTTTGACTGCTCAAGATCATCAAGGGTGGTCTTGAGTTGCTCCCTCATACCATATACATCCATTTGAATTCCAAAATCTTCCTCAAGTTGTTAGACTCTGTTAGGAGGAACTTGGCTCTAATACCAATTGTTGATAACTGAGAGGGGGGGTGAATCAGTTATCTTAATTATTTCAGCTTTCTGAACTTTCTTAATAATTAGTGCAGCATTAATTCAAACAAGCAAACATAACCATGAAATGGAAATACACATGACACAATATTTTTGATGTGGAAACCCTATTAAGGGAGAAAACCACGGGGTGATTAACCCAAGATTGTATTCTCTGTTAGAAGAATAGAATTACAAAATGGCACTTGTCAATTAGGGCTCACTGCCTGAGCACACTACTCACAAGAGGCTCACTGCCTACAAAAAGATTTACTGTATACACAAAGAAAACTTGAACTGATGAGAAGCATCCACACATGCTGAAGTTCAGTTTCGGTTAAGCTCAATAGATTGATTTGCTGCACTTCATTCTTACTCTCCTTAAGTGCTTTCCTTTTACATTTTGAATCTTCTTTTCTGCCTTTTGTACTATTCTACTTTTATTCGCACTTCAATTCATACACAACACACACATTCACATCTAAATCTGTCTTGTATATATATCCGCACAAGTGATTTCAACACTTTTCTAGTCGGCATCCGGAATAGTTAATATTATCTCAAACTTTAGTTTGTTGGTTGAATCCTTGCTTCCAAGTGAAGCAGATCAAGGATATACTTGTAGAAGTCATCAATCATGTCAGCCAATCATAACTTATGCTTTAAGAATCTTTACCATCATCAGTAACACATCCAGAATAATGTCTGATGTTCTGCCAATCAGTTCTTCCTCTGTCCACACTACCAATCAGGAACCCGACACTCAAGTATTCATATCTTTTTCTTCATCTATCACTGGAGGCTAAATCCTTGGAATCTATTAGTCAAGGTAGTCCTCTTGACTTCCCCAAATCTGCACTTCACTAAGATACTTCCTCTGAGAGATCCAGAGCTAACTGTCAAACCTCGCCACATGCTCTGTTCTTGCTTACCGGATCACAATACTCTGCAATCTGCCTTCCAGTAGAGATTCATCATGTCCTACGGATGTGTGGGTTAACCTTTGTTTCCATCAATGACAACAATCATGAAGTTCCAATGTGTCTCTTGCCAACAAACTTGTGGTATTGGATAAATCTAATGTGACTCAAAACTATGAGCACAAAACCATTGACCCCAAAATTAATTAGTTTACATAAATAATAAATATTTGTCTTATGTCTCCCAATGTTAAATACAACTTTTACAAGTGGCACCAAATAAATATGTAATGTGGCTAAACACATTAATTAAGATGCCCCACAAAAGAATATTTATTTTACATAATTAAATTAATTAATGTTATGCAAGGTGAACAACACCTTTCCCAACAAATAGGTCATTCAGAGACATATCAATCACACAAAGGTTTAAGCATATCTTTCAATTGTTTTCCATTAAGCTACTTATTTCTATTTATTTCCTGATTTCACAAATTATTTGGAGATATTATGCTTGTGATTGCCTCCATTTTTATTAAGCATGTGTTGGGTGAATATTTTGTCTTCAACTAACTGAAGGCAAAATGGTTATATCAACCACAGTGTGGTGAGATAAATCTCTCCTCTCAGCAAGGGGAGGTTCCCTTTTAACTATTGCAAACTTATTTACACTAAATACTAGCTTTGGGGTTGTGTTACATTCATCCTTTTCTCTTCTTTCATAAAATATGTTTACAATATTTCACGGTAATATTCAATAATGCTTCTACACTTAAACAATAATCAACAATACTCTTGTAAGTTGAAGCACAAAGTCTTTCAACTTACTTCACAAAAAGATTCATGAACCAAGTCAATAATCTCAATTACAAAGTCTTCAAATTATCCCCAAAAAGATTTTAAAAGTAACCGTATCACCATTTGGAGCACAAAGTCTGTCAACTAACAACACCACTGATCCACGCGAATGTGACTGAAAATCATAGCACAAAGTCTACAAGTTCTCAACACAATTCATATACAAAGTGAACAACTACAAGCTCAAAGTCTTTATAATCCTCCACCAAGAAATGCTTTCAACACACATATATTCAAGGAAATAATATAACACAAAGTTTATATAACTTATCTTGAATGTCCTCTAATCGTGACAACCAAACACCACTTCTTCAATCAATCAACAAGAGAAATCAGCAAAAATGCCATATGTACATCCTCACTCATACAAATTCGATTCAACACAAAGTTTGATATCAAAACTCGCCTTCTTTATTGATTGGAATTGATCATACAATTTGAACACAAAGTCTCAAATTTGAGTCTCAATTTGGGCAGCACTTTGTTGCATAAGATTAAAGATAAAATTTAGAATAGTGGCCCTCTTTATTTATAGGGAGAGGCCTAGAGCAAAAATAGGAAAAATCTAACTACTTTGACTTATTCAACAAAAGAGTCCTATTTGACTTGGGACTTCCTTTGTCTCACATGTAATTACATTTTGGAAAAATACATGTGAATATGTCCAAAACAAAATACAAATTGCATATACAAAACTGAAAATAAACTAAGCCATGAAAAAGAGTTTCAGCTACCACCATCATTCTTCTTCAGAAAATTTTGGTACATAGTCCACACTGCTTCCATCTCATAAATGTCCAGTCCAACTGTATTGTCTAAAATAGTATGAGCTTTGACGATTGTATCTTTCACCACCTTTATCGCCTTTTCATGCTTCCCAAGATTGCCTTTCAAATTATCAAGGGTTGATTGATAATCTTGGAGTTTATCCATTGAAGCAATTGAAAATGCTTCATCGTCAAAGTTCTTCTGGATCATCTTTTCGAAGGCATCGACCATCTCTTCTACAGGAAGAAACTTGTGATTTTCATCTGTGAGGGTACATGGGAACTCTTCAAGCCTGTGCAAAGTGTCACATCATTGTCTTAACTTTGGACGGAGATGGATCGTACATTGGCTTTTTTTTAAGGAATCACTAAAACTAGTGTTGACAATAGTTGTTGGTTACAGAAACTGCAAAAAGTCATGATCTCACAGTTAGGGGAAAAATTGGCATTTTGGGAAAATTGCGTAGTGTTGACCATATTCACAGAGACGAGCTTGAAAGGACTAGAGCGCGTGCAAGTCAAGAAATCAGGCAAAAGCGGGCCAAAGGCATCATTTGAAAGAATTTCCCATTGTTAGGAAATTTTAGAGGAAGACATGCATGGGCAGTCATTTTGACCACTCCTGCATGTGGGGTATATTGTATTTTAGTGTAAGGGCAGCTAAAATGGCTGCCTTTGCATGTAGGTAGGTTTATTTATGCAAAAGGTTGAAAAGGCAGTCATAACGACCTCTTTTACAGGTTTGGTAAAGCATAAGGTTTATTTCGTGTATGGGCAGTTAAAATGACCACCCTTACATGTTGGAATTTGAACTTACATCTTTATATGTTTAGGCGGTTGAATTGACCGCTCTTGCATATGTAAAGACATTTGGTATTTACCCTTCATGTAAGATCGGTTGATATGACTGCCTCTACATGAAGATCACATTTGGTATACATGGAAAAATGGCATTCAAAACCACTTGTACACTTTAAAGGTAAAACTTGAATGTGTAAGGGATGGGATTATGAACACCCTTACATAAAAATGAAAAGTTATTTTGAAGTGTACAAAAACCATTTGTAGGGAAAAACGGTGTTTCCTACTGCCGCTACATGCTAGGTAAACAAAACTGCCTCAAACTCTAAAGCGGCGAACAGGGATCAAAAATAAGTTTAAAAAATTTAAAGACCAGAGGTGAAAACACAAATCTTATGAAAACACAAAAGAAAGTATGAAAACGCTAACAGGAAAACAACTAAGTTAACACATTTTAGGGTTTTGAATCACAACCAAGAATGAAAGTTTTAAACAAAGAAACAATGATTTAAAACATTCATTCATTTAAATAAAAACCCTAATTAAGAAAATACAAATGAGAGACATCCTCCAAATCCGCTTTGGCAAGTCAACATAGTAGTTTGCAATGCTTAGAAATAAGAAATGACAGCTAGATAGAAGAAAAATTAAAAAACAAACTTAAAATACCATTTAAACCCTTAAAACGAAAATCATAAAAATGTATTTATTACAACACGAGTTTACTCAGAGTCGTTTAAAAGATGCATCGGCGGATCATTCCACCACTCATGCATACACAAGAGAGGAATTATGCAAGGGAGGTCATTTCGACCGCTCTTGCATGAAACAAGGAAAAACAACATGTTCGGGTGGTGATTTTAGCCGCTCTTACATGTTAGAAGGTTTTAACACAAAAACATGCATCAACAGTCAAAATGACTACCCAAGCATGTGGACATTGAAAACTTTTCCAACTCCTAAAAAGGCCAAAATTGATATTTAACCGGCCTGTAACCTAGTCAATTTTCACGAATTTCAAGGAATCGGCCTAGGGAAACGTTATGAGCTGTTCTTAGGTGTCAGAGGACTATGCATGAGGTCGAAGAGACTTGCCTCAAAAAGCGTACTTAGAGTGTAGGCTATGAAATGGACAAGTTTTGTAGGGGTCGTCCTACAAAATGAGCTTAGCTGATTTTGAGGACAACAACATGTATATTAGGAAGACATACAGGTTGGATATAGAATTGTTGAGAAGATACAAATTGTTGCACTTGACACTTATAGACCATATTGTACCATATGGATGATAGTGTGGAGGTACAGATGTTTGTATGACATGATGGTGTCTAAGACTGAGGCACCTCTCTTTCAGTATCAGGTTCCACTTTCGATTCCATTTTGTGTTTAGAATTTATTTCTATGATTCAATGGAATTATTTCTTAGAAATTTAAAAAATTAGTAATATTAGCTTGTCATTTGCAAAAAATAGATTAATATTAGGGAATTTTAATCTAGTTGTAAATCAACTTTATTAAGTGTTGAATAGGAATTAAGTAGAACACTTTTTCCTTGTCATATTTTTGGTGAACCCAACATGAACACTTCCAAATTTATGATTTACCATTTTGTGTGTTATGAGTTTCAAGACCTAGTCTTCTCGTTCTGATAGCATTTTGTGTAGGAGTTACTAAAACAATAACATGTCTATGAATCACACTTCTACCACTTTGATCACATTAACTACATATTTTCCCTCATTCTCGTATGATTCAACTATCACTATATTTCCACCTATCCTAGAAACATTCCTTCAACAAAAATCCACATTACCACCTCTATCAATCATAACTTCTCACAACCTAGGGTTGGACTTTAATCTTGAAATTGCCTTGTAAACACCTTCACCTACTCAAATCTAAAACTTAGATCAACACCTTCAAGACTTTCATACATTCTTAACCCATGAGGCTAAATCTGATTCTACTCCTATTGTAGAAACCTTGAGGAAGATGTTGACAACTTACCTTGAAGGCCTTGAATTTTTGCATAGACTTACCCACATTGTTCATAGAAATGTGTTTGTTTTAGCTACTTCTCATGAAATAACTTAGGGAACTCATCATAACACTCATACACAAGTTTCTATGTCAATGCCCATCCCTAATATCCTCATGCCAACTTCTACACAAGTAACCATTCCACCATTAGGGATGGTGAGGAACCTAATCCACTCATATGGATTCATTCAAACGCCTTCTCAACCATTATCCTTTAGCTCTACAGGTGGGTACACAACTACTTCACACTCCATGGCTTCATAGACATTCCTCTCTTGGCCTAACTCTCACACTTTCATCTAGAATTACTATACCTACCACCATTACACCTCCTCTTCACACTATAGATAATGTTATTAACAAACTTATGCAAAGAAATTTATTCAACAAAAGCTAGCCTCTCTTTCTACTTCTTCTTCACAAACCATCCTCTCACCATATGTTTGTCATAGTCCACTATTGTTACACATTCTTTCCACCCTATTGCCCACAGGATTTGAAGTTCCATGAAATTGAGAAATAGAATGGCAAAGGGGATCCTCAAACTCATGTATCTACCTTTACATCTTTGTACAGTGATTTCATTTTCCAAGATGATTTTCTAGCAAATATTTTCCCATGCTTGTTGAAAGATAGTGTGTTGGATTGGTTGTGAACACTCCCTAACCATTCAATAAATTATTTCAACCAACTTGTCAACCAGTTTTTACAACACTTTGAAACAAACATAGGATCCAAAACAACATTCACCGACCTAGTCAATTGTAAGCAATGGATGCAAGAAAAAGCCATTAATTTTATATTTCAATACCAATTATTGTTTTCACAAATACCATATCCTCTCCTTGATTCTGATGTGTAGACAATATTTAGTAGAAATCTCCAACCTGCATTTAAGGAGAAAATATTGATCATGTCGTACCCCTCTTTTCTTCATTTATGCACTGCTCTCAAAGATTACAAGTATTTCATTGACTAGTTTGAGACATCCTCTGCCTCGTCAACTCCTATTGTATCTTCAAGCACTCCTAACAAGAAATTTAACAAAGGTGCCACCAACTACTTAAAAAACACATCTTCTACCATCATTAATGACAACACAACCACCACACCTATATCTAAGGATATGGCTCTTATGACTTTGAGAAAAAAAAAGTTTAGGCAATTCACTCTTTTGTCTAAGTCTCTTCAATTAGTGTTGTAGTAGTTCCTTAACCACAACTTAGTACAACTACCACCCATTTGACCTCTTGATCCAAACAAACAACTCTTGGATAATTATGATGTAAAAGTATTTTTCCAATTCCATCGAGTATCGGACATGACACGGAGTGATGTATGTGTCTTAAACATATTGTACAAAACCTCATTGACTCAAACACTATTCAAGTCTCTAGGGAAGATGATAAAGGGAAAAAATCTATCACTAAACCAAACTAGACCCTTCAAATATATACAAATCCATTCCCCCAACACTCTTCCAATTTTGTTGATTTAGACTCTTCATCACCAAAGTTGGAAGAGGAAACTAATCTATCCACCTCTCATCTCCATGCCATGATAGGAGAAATGGAAGCCCAACCTTAGATGTCTTAAAGAAAATCCATTGTTGATCCCATCATCATGTTTTCTCTAGCTGAAATAATTCCAAATGTGCCTAATGGTCCTTTTTACATTGTCACTCAAGTTAGTTTGAAAGTTGTTCATGGTGTTTTGATTGACCCTGTCAGTTTTGTTAATGCTATTACAAAAGAGTTTCTTTACATTAATTAGCTTCATAAAGACACATATGACTTGTCTAACATTTCCATTAGAACCCATGATGGTATGTACCTTCCCACCTTGGGGTTGATTACCTCGTTAGTTCATATGGAACTAGAGACACTAGATGTCTCATTTTTATCATTCCTATGTCAAATTGCTTCCAACTCTTTCTAGGCCAACCATGGCTCATAGAAATGAAAGTGGTCTCTTAACAAATCCATAAATCTCTCAAGTTTACACACAATGGAAATGTCTACACAATTCTAAATTATGGATTTCAACCACTCTAATAGTGGGGTAATATTTCCTTAGATTATTTCAAGCCAACCCCCACTGAGCCACTTCGACCCGAGTAGATTTCTTATTCAGAGTTTCTTTGTGATGCAGGTTGAGTCAAGATGGTTCTAGTGCTCCTCTTTCTTTCAAGACTAATCCTTCCACTCCTAAACCTACTCTTTCTAAACTTATCCCTCTAGAGGTCTCCCAAGTTTTAGAGGTTTCTTTTATTCCTCCTTCTACCTCATTAGTAGAAAAAGGAAAGTAGCCCACATTGAGGTGCCCTCCTCATTCCTAGGAGGCTCAATAGTATTCGACAATTCTACCTCTTGCTTCTTATTCTATGACTAGGGGAAAAACAATATTACAACATAAATTCCCTCCTACTTATAAGGCCACTCATCCTTCAATCACTACTTCTAATCCAACCTCTATCACTGTGATAATTGGGGAAAAGTGACCTATGAATATAGACCCTCCCAAGCCTTCAGCCCGCACTTAATACAACCAACTTGTGTGAGCTTGCAAGAATTGTTGGCATGGTGTGGCCAAAGCCCAAGCTAGTGAATCCACATCTGATGAGTCACCCTAGGATCCAAGCTAGTTTAACAGCAAGAAAGTTCAAGTTGTCTTGTTTCCTTCCAATGAACCTCTAATCATTCCCATCACACCAGATTAACCACTCTTTTCTAAGATACTCAACATGCCCAATGTTTTTGTCATCTCTACGGAAAAATTGGATTCTTTAGTTCCCTTTTAGCACTCCCCTCACCATATCTTCCTTGAGATCCATCCTCCACATGATCAACATAGACATTTTGTGCCCTTAACCCAAACATAAGTAGGAATATAATCCCACTTTTCCATACCATAGATTGAAAACTAACATTCCCCCTTCATCTTCTAGATCTTCCTCATCTAGTCTTGAATCAGTGGTAGCTCCTCCTCCACCTACATCTATTGCTCTTGTGGATCCTATCCCTAATATCAATATTGAGAAGAAACAACAGATTGTCCTGTAGACACCCAAAATTATCCATGTCATAACAATACCTACTCATACATGACCTTGTAAGACATCTTGTAATATTTTACCCTAGGTCATTACATTATCCCACTTATAAATTCCACTTGATCACCTTTCCAATTAATTAAATAAACCCCTTTATTTAATTAATTCCCCTTCACATGTCTCAAAACAATTCAAATTAAATATTAATCCATCATCCCTCACTTTTACCACATTACAACATGTGTCACATGACTATAATTCTCCACATGCACAACTAATTTAAATAATTTATTATTTAAATTAGGCTTATCCTACACATGTGTCTCATAATTTAAATAATTTTATTATTTAAATTATTTGATTCCCACTCACATCCTATTTTTAGCCCCATTCATTGTGCGTCATATGTATCTTTCTCTCCAAAATAAATAAAAGAATCCCACTTATTCCCTCACATCCTAATTTTAGCCTCATGCCATAGCCCACTTAATGTGCATCATAGGAACTAAAATCAACTTTTAATCCTAGCCATACACATCACACAATTGACTTTTAATCTTAGCCATTGAATCCCATCATCTTTGGCCTATAAATCTAGCCTTGAACAAGCCATTTGAGATCGATCTTCTTCCAGTATCTCCACTCTGCTAAAATTCCTCTAATTTTCTCATATTCATCTATCTATTTTCCTCTATCATCTTCATCTTATCGTTATGCTGCGAAAATGAGCAATCAACATCAATATATCAAATCATTCAATCATTCAATGATTTTGCATTCATCTATCATTCGAGATATCTGAGGTATCAAAGGGTTTGGATCTAGGTAAATGCATTTGTATTGTTTTATCTTTTTCATTTATTCAAAATTTTTGTACATACATTTTTGGCCCGCCCGGTGGGACCCACGACTCTTGATTTTTGCAGGTTTTTGTTGTAAAAATTTGTATCTTTTCTAACCCTTGTTTGTCAAGTTTTGCAAAGGATCTGTTACAGGTGACCTCCTGGGCTGAATCTGACATCACCATTGCATCCGAGAGGCCCTTTCCATGAATTTTGATTATAAACTTCATAGGGTTTGATCACAGGAAAATTTATTGAAATTTTTTGAATTTTTTTAGGGCAGCAAACCATACGGTACGGATCTGTACGGATCCGTACTTACGGTTCCACCATCCCCATTCTCTACATTGACTGTGTCTCTAGTTTGAATTAGTAGGTATTTTGGATATTGAAGGTTTCATCTTCTGTGTTGGAGGTCATTTATTGCAGGTTTTAAAACCCTAATCGGTGTTGAGATTCCCCTATTGCAGTCTTAAAATCCTCTGGTCGCTATTCATTCTAACTTTGTCTACCATTATCATTGCTTCCTAACCTGCTAAAAACCACTCCACACTCCATTGCCACCAGCTTGAGTGATCGTCGCCACCTTGGTTTAAACGTCGCTGATGGCTTTTGATTACAATCGCTACCGAGTAAACCCTAAATCACCACTCACAAAAGCTTTGTCATCACTGCTGGTAAATCCTTTACTGCCCAATCTGTATCCTTAGTCGCCCCTTTGCAGTGGTCAACATCCTTTTGTTCATCCTTTGCTAAAACCACCATCTGAATCTCACTCAGTCACCGCCTTAACTGGCCCAATCGACATCTAAACCTCTTAAGTGCCACCCTTTTCAATAGTCACCATCCACCCCATCATCTTCTAAACATTTAGCCATTGCTAAATCCTTCTCCCCACCACTAAATTTAAAACCTAAGTCTGAGTCAAAATCTTAGGTCTAGGTCGAAATCCTAAGTCTAGGTTGCAGTCCAAAATCTTTAAACCCTTAGCTATGATCATTGACCGCCATTTTTTTGACTGCATGGGTTTAGGGATCAAGTTAAGGTCACATTTATGACCGAGCGGGCTGATGAAGGGGCTATAAGCCCACACCCTCCTTTTTACTTTTTGCCATTCCTTGGCCCTCGGTCATATGGGGGACTGAGGGTCGTCTTAAAACTGCCAACTTCTAACACTAATTGTTAGTGTGACCACCAGCCACATAACTGTGCATGTGACCAAAATAACTAAACCACTTGCAGTTTTCTCAAACAGTCAATCTGTGCCCTAGTGCCTTCTACATGCCCTAGAGGGGTATTTTTTTCTTTTTATCATAACTTGAGCATATGATATCGAAATCGTGCAAATGAGGACTCGTCGGAAAGTTGATTCAATGAACTACACAATGGTGGAGAAATTATTAGGTGACTATGTCATTTTATAGGATTGTTTCATAGTCAAAGTCAAACTTGCTTTAAAACTTCAAACAAGCATATCTTGAGCAAAATTGATCAGATTTCAACGATTTTTTTTAAAGTGCATGAAATCTTCTAAATTTTCTGTTTATGCCATCTATTCAGCTGTATTAGATCATTTTAATCAGATTTTATCAAATTTTATCTTTTTTCACATGACGGTCTTCTATGCAAGTTTACTTGTTTCTTTTTCAATTTTATGGCTTGTAGGTGAATCAAAGGAGCTAGAGTAGCGTTTGGATCAGTCAAAATAGAAACTTGGAAAGTGAAAATAATCAGGTGTACACATTCCATCTTTCATCTCTAATCATTGCTTGTCAAAACACTTGAATTTGGGGCTTAAAACAAATGTTGTCTTCAATCACATATAAAAAATTAGGTCTAAAATTAACCATTATCTTCCATCACATCTTAATTTGGGATCTAAAAATAATAAGTGCTTGAACTATTTGATCACACATTTCAATTTTCTAAGGGCAATTAACAACTGCGAGTGTGAATCAAGTGTGCACCCACTTGGTTTGCTTTTGGCATACCCTTCTTAGGAGGCCTACTTGGAGACACACCACTCCAGGGGATGACCTCAACTGAGGTGTGAATCTAAAGACACCCTCCTTGGGAATTGAAATATTGTCACTCTTGGTTAAGCCCCAAATAACTTTATACCTTTGGGAAGTGAAGGTGAAGGGTGGGTTACCCCTTTCTCCCAGCTGTGTGGTAGGATTTTGCTTTCAATTCATTTCCTTAGTCAACCTTGTGCAACCTAGCTTAAGACCTAATTGGCCAAACCCCACTTGACTAGTTTTAGGGCTTGTTGGTGTGTCTTCTTCAAGTGCTTGCTTAATCATCATCACATTTCATTTTCAAAGGCAAACTTGCTTATGTGTCTTCGGTGAGTGATTCATGTGTGTACAAGTGTAATCATTTGTTTGAACATTGTCAAATCAAGTTATAAAAACCAAACACATAAACAAGTCATCCTACACATTCTTGTCAACTTATTCACTCAAAGTCATCAAAACCCTAGTCATCCTAGCCAGCACCATCAATCAAAATCATCCAATCTTGTCATTCCACATGATCATATCCTAATCATCATCATATTTTTAATCCAATCAACATCATTTTCCACCATGCCAACATTAGATCTAACACCCCAATTCCATAACCTCCTCCAATCACTTTATCAATCACCACAACCCTTAGGCCAACAAACTATACAAAGGATCCAAGGCATCATCCAACAACTTCAACCTCAAGCAAGTCAATCATCTCAAATGCAACATCTCATAGCGTAAGCCCAATACCTCATAGCCACTTGTCAAACCCAACAAACACATTCCCTATCTATTCAATCTATTCAACATCAACAAATTCCATCTCATTCCTATGTGGCATCACCCTCCATTCCTTACCAATCTAATTCATCCTCATCTTCCCACATCAATCCTTCATCAACCTATTACACTCCTTCCAATGTCAACCCTTGTCCATATCTCAACAACCATTATCCTATGCAACCCCACCATCATTATCACATCAACAAATTCAACAACAACAACCACTCATTCAAAAATTCCAACCACAACATCAACAACAAATCATACCACAATAAGTCCAAACACCATTCCAATCTCAACACATTCCACATCAATCCCATGTATCACCCCCCTGAACTTCATACCAACCTACTCTATCTACATATCATGTCAATGCCATATCAACCTATCAACATCCACCCTAAGATTATCCAATTCCTCATTCCAACATTCCAACACACCACCATACCCATACACAAGGAAACCAAGTGCCCTCACAAGAACCACATGCAAGTTCAAGTGGCCCTTTGTACATAAATCAAGCGAGCCCAAGTCCACTTTTGCAACAAGACCTAATAGACTTAAGTCCACCTATGCAACAAGACCTAATATCCTTTGATACTCATGATACCTTTGACAAGGAAGTTACCAATCTAGGGTGGCCTCCACCATCCACACAAATGCCAATCCATGAGCCTATTAATCCTATCTCTCCACCACCATGTACTCCCAATCCTAGTCCATTGATCCACCAACCTTCTAGTCCATCAAGACCTTTATCACTTTTATTATTAAGGTACTCTAATGCTTCCCTAAAAGGGAGATTCGAGATAATTTTACAAATCATGCTTGAAAGAAAACTCATTGAACTTCCCGTCATCAACACATGTGAATAAAGTCCATATGATGAACATGACTATTGTGCATACCATAGGACCAAAGGCCATGATACAAATGAATGCCTTGTTTTTGTCCAAAAGTTTTACAAGATGTTCAAGCATGAAATTGATGAGTATAACAAATCATCCCAATCCCATGTGTCACCTCCATCTAGTCCAAGTCTTCATCCATCCAATCCTCCTAGTCCTAATCCACCTAATCCCAATCATGAGCCTTCAGCTTCCATCATCCCTCCACCTACAAAGGATGTTGTTTAAGGACTACTAGAAAGGAATAAACCATCCCCATGTCAAGCACCCATTGATGAGCCTACCAAAGAACCTTTGAATGTCATGTCCACTTCTTCAACCCCATCATGTGGTCCACAACCCCTCGAGCCTATTGAAAATTTTCCTCCCATGAGTCCATCATGCCCTCATGTTGTTGACCAAGAACCTATCCAAGAGTCATCCACTTCTATTCAAGCAAACCAAGAGGTATGTCAAGAGTTTAATCCTAAGCATGTGGAAATATCAAGCCCTCATCTAAATCAAGATCAAAGCATCGCTAAGTTCAACTCATCCATGACCTATATATTTTCTTTGATCAAGATATTATTTATGATCATGACCCTATTCGTGAGCAAATTTATCCCATGTATAGCACACTTAATCCTATTTCCTCTCCCATTTGTGATCAAGGTTTCATCTATGATCATGAAAATTATGATGATCCTCTTAGCCAAACTTTATGAATTTCATGATCAAAAGCTTATTATTCCACCTACCCATGATCCCCAAACATCCACTTGTCACGATGAGACACATGCCTCCCAAGCACACATTGAAGATCAAACCAATAGCTTGGATCTACATTCACATAATCAAGATCCTAATCATCCTTCCACATCCGCTATCAACCACATTTCAAATACACCATCATATCCACTTGGCCTATCCACTTTCATCCATGAATGTTCTTCCCTAGGGGAACAACACCATTGTCTTCCATCACTTCACCTCCTCCATCAAATAATGAACTCAAGTCTAGTGTCCAAACTACACCTAGTCCCATAGTCCACCGCATACTCCAAAACATGAACTACCAAGGTAAAGGCTTAGGCCTTCATGAACAAGGTATTTTGGAGCCAATCCATGTCAAAGTTCCTCCATGTTCATATGGCCTTGGATATACACCCCAAGGTAAACAATATAAAGATGTTTGTAAATCCTCCATTCCTCCTAAGTCCACCACTTTACATCACAAATGTTATCAGACCACCAAAACATACATTGCCATTCCACCTCCATCATCTTACAAATGTCAAAAGCATGTGACCATACACCTTTCACCATCCAATTTACCTTCACTACTTCTAACTCCTAATATCCCTCCATCTACTTTACCACCACTTCTCCCAATGCCAAATCCATCCATTTACACATTCCCTCACAATCCTAATCATGACCAACAAATGCACATACTGTCTAAACATAAAGCTTCCACTCATTCCACCCATTCTAAGGGATTCAAAAATAAAAAAAATTGGATGCCTCCTTTCATAAAGCCAAAAATCCTAAGGATCCTCATGCCTTAGGACATCAATGCAAAAAGTCAAATCAAAGTACATTCAAAAAGCTATCTAAACCCACACCTTCACAAGAAAAGTCTAAAACTAAAATGGTATCGGTACCTAAGCAAAAAGAAAGCAAGTCAAATGAGGCATCCACCTCTCAAAAATCCCAATCATCCCCTGCCATTCAAAATTCCCATTCCACTCAAAAATCTCAAATTCCTCCAACCCACAAGCAAATAAAAAATCATAAAAATACAAAGTCTATGTGGCTCCCTAAATGCTTACATCACCCATCCCCTAAGCAAACATCTCCATTGCTTCCTACACCACCTCCAAATCAAAAGCTTAAATGTCTAACATGGCGTGTGCAACCATTGGTCATGGTTCCCTTCCATTCCACAACTCCACATACCTCCATCACCCCATCTTTCACCTATGATCCTACATATCTTCACCATCATCTTCCTATGGTTCATGCTTTTGGATAAGTCTTTCATCCATCCTTTTGCATAAATCCTACATAATCCACCTCATAATCCATATCATAGTCCACCATCTAACTACTTTATCTACCTCTTTCATGTTATCCCTTACCAACATCTATGAGCATAATGACATTTTACATGGTCCATGCAACAACATCCATCTAGCGGGACTATCACCTTTCATGGAACTAGACACTTGAGTCCCTCCTATCCTTCTCCTATCCAAAAATAAAAAAAATACAAAAATCAATATATATATATATATATATATATATATATAGTAAAGAGAAATCCCTTCGTCCAACAGTGAAAACCTAGTAAACACGCGCCTTGGATAAGTACCATGATGAAAACCTGGCAAACAAGCATCATGTGTAGGTTGATCTTCTATGTCACTTACACTTGGGGCACCTTATCTCATCAACACTATCTATCCTATCATATTACTTTCTATCATTTTCCACCATATCCTACCACACCATCCTTATTCATACACATACCTATCATATTGAGTCCACTTATCCACCCTTCTCCTTTTGATCTTGATGAATACATAGGGGCAAAATGTTGAAATATGTTTTTGGGTATCTCTTGATATACCTCATCCTTTCCAATCCAATCTTATCACCATCCTATTGTTATAGGCTTTTTCATGAAAAATCATTAAACATTGTACCTAGAACGGAGCATGTTATTCCTATGCGACATAGTCTTTGGATATCACATCCTCCCCCCTTATTATGCACACATCCATTTCATTTATTATCACCCATCCTTTTATCATGAGTCTTCCATCTGACATCCTATCACTTACATCCATTTATCCAATCCCACCTTAATCCTTACACCTAGACTTGGTTCCCCCTTGTTGTTGGTAACTAGCACAAAGGCTACCCAAATTGTCATCCAATACCATCCCAAAACATTTCAAAAATGCAAAAAAATTAAAACATTCCAAAAATCCAAAAAAATCAAAACATTTCCAAAATCCAAAAAATCAAAACATTTCAAAAATCAAAAAAATCAAAACATTTCAAAAATCCAAAAAAATCAAAATAATCCAAAAATCCAAAAAAAAAAATTAAAACATTCCAAAAATCCAAAAAAATCAAAACATTCCAAAAAACCAAAAAAAAAAAAAACATTCAAAAAATCCAAAAAAATCAAAACATTCTAAAAATCCAAAAAAATCAAAACATTCCAAAAATCCAAAAAACTCAAAACATTCCAAAAATCCAAAAAAATCAAAACATTCCAAAGATCCAAAAAAAATCAAAACATTCCAAAAATCCAAAAAAATCAAATATTTCCAAAATCCAAAAAAATCAAATATCTAACACAAAAAATCCAAGCAATAAGATCAATCACATCATCAAACAATCCATCACATCAAATCCAATCAAAACAAATCCAATCAAATCAAGCCAATCTATCAATCAACCAAAATCACATCAATCAAATCCATATCATCCCATCAATAATATCATATATCATCAAACATCACATCAATCTCAATCAATACATAACCCGATCAATCAATCCATCTTCATCATCACTATCAATAAAACACACATCAGAACTACATCTTACCTCTATCGTTAAATGCCTTGATCTCGTGGATACAAGGTATGTAGGCAATCTGGGCTACGAAGGAAGTACCCAGATTCAGGCATAGGTGATAAACCATTTCCATCTTCCATCCTTCTTCTAATCTTCACCAATCATCATCTTTATCCATCTCATTTCTTCTATCATCTATCTCCCACATCATCAATAAACACCTAAAATCCAATCAATCATCACTTCACTCCAACCAAACCAATTAAATCACTTCTTCAAATCAAATCACATCACTTCTTCTAATCAAATCCATTCTTCTAATCAATCAAATCCATTCTTCTAATCAATCCAATCATTATCATCAAATCAAATCATTTATTCATCAATCCAATCATCCATCAATTCCATTCTTCAATCAAACCAATCAAATCATCAAATCAATCAAATCAATCCAAGCAATAAATCCAAATGTAAATCAATCCTTAAAACCATACCAACCAAGTTAATCAATCTTGCCAAATTATCCAATTGCATCAATGGTCTTGATCCTAGCCTTGTTGTAAACCCAATCAATTAATCAATCAATCATCATCATCCTTGTGTTGATCTAGGGATATATTGTTCCCCACAATGACAACACTATCATCATCATCAATCAATCAATTAATCAATGGTTTACAACTTCACAGGGGCAATACTTTATTTGTTTTTGTATCATTTGTGCATGCTTGCTTACTTGCTTGTGTGTGTTATCATTTTCAACTTGCATTTGTATCAAATCCAAATCACTCCCAACTAATATTCATATCTTGTATCTAGACAAGGTTGTATTATGCTGGGGCATAAGACACATTGTCACCTTGGTCCTTATACCTTGGTGCATAACATCTAGTGCTATATCAAACATCATGGTTGCTCACTTTCATTGCAGCATAACACATCATTCATTTCTTCTATCCATTCCCTTATCTTTCTTTCTTGACCAATCTATTTCATTTCGAGAGCCTACCCATGTTTTTCCAACCTGCCTATCCTCTCGAGGAGGCATCCTCATCCTATCTTTCCATGCTCATCCTATCTTTCCATCCTCATCTTACCTTCCATCATCATCATATCTTTCCATCATCATCCTATCTTTACATTCCTCATCCTATCTTTCCATCATCATCCCATCTTTACACAATCCCATCCTTTTCCTCTATCCATATCTTCGCTTTTTTGAAATGATGTTACTCGACATAAATTTCATCATCTTGAACATCATCTCAAAGAGGTGCAAAATGTAGACACCCAAAATTGTCCATATCATAACATTACCTAGTCATACATGACCTTGTAAGACATCTTGTAATATTTTACCCTAGGCCATTACATTATCTCACTTATCCCAATTATAAATTCCACTTGATCACCTTTCTAATTAATAAAATAAACCCCTTTATTTAATTAATTCCCTTTCACGTGTTTCAAAACAATTCAAATTAAATATTAATCCCTCATCCCTCACTTTTACCACATTACAACATGTGTCACATGATTACAATTCTTCACATGCACAACTAATTTAAATAATTTATTATTTAAATTAGGCTTATCCTACACATGTGTCTCATAATTTAAATAATTTTATTATTTAAATTATTTGATTCCCACTCACATCCTATTTTTAGCCCCATTCATTGTGCATCATAGGCATCTTTCTCTCCAAAATAAATAAAAGTATCCCACTTATTCTCTCACATCCTAATTTTAGCCTCATGTCATAGCCCACTTAATGTGCATCATAGGCACTAAAATCAACTTTTAATCCTAGCCATACACATCACACAATTGACTTTTAATCTTAGCCATCGAATCCCATCAACTTTGCATATAAATCGAGCCTCAAACAAGCCATTTGAGATTGATCTTCTTCCAATATATTCACTCTGCCAAAATTCCTCTAATCTTCTCATCTTCATCTATCTATTTTCCTCTATCATCTTCATCTTATCATTATGCTGTGAAATGAGTAATCAACATCAACATATCAAATCATTCAATCATTCAACGATCTTTCATGCATCTATCATTCGAGATATCTAAGGTATCGAAGGGTTTGGATCGAGGTAAATGCTTTTGTATTGTTTTATCTTTTTCATTTGTCCAAATTGTAGACACCTAAAAATGTCTTCTACCATCTAATCAACTCCATACAACCCTAAACACACAAATTTCCCTTCTAACCAATTAATTAAATTTTTATTTAATTAATTAACCCTTCGTCTTCCAAATTCACACCATTCTATCCCCAAAATTGAATTAATTTCATTAATTCAATAGTCCAAACCTTAGCCAATTAATTTAATAAATATGCAATATTTATTAAATCAGTTTCCCCTTTTTCATTAAATTTAATTAATTAGTTAAAACCATGTTAACTAATTAATTCAGCCTATAATTAACCTATCCCTACCCTAGACAATTAAATAGCTATTATTTAATTGCCTACCCTAGCCTACCTCATCATAGCCCTATGATTAATTAAATAAAACCCCTGTTTTATTAATCATAACCCCTTCATTTGGGTGGTCAAACCTTGTTTAACACCCTTCCCCACATCCTCCAAATAAAAAATTGAATTTAATCCACATAAATCAATTTTTTATTTAAAAACATCCCACATCACATTTATTTCTCCTTACAACCCCATACTCATTTATTTCCTCTCTTCCCCAAATGAATTTTTGCATTCCCCCATATGAATCTTTTATTCTAAAATAATTCTTCACCCCCATGCTCATTAAATAACCCCTTTTCCCAAAATGAATAAAAGAATCACTTTTATTCCTAGCCCTCCATTCATTCAAGATTGAATCTAGGCCCTCCACATCACTTTTATCCTCCACCATTGATCTTCCAAATCAATCTCCACCCTTGGATCAAAATCCCTTCCAAAAATCTATAAATAGAACCTCTCCCAAGCCATTTTCATCATCCAAGTCTATGCAAAGTCATAATGCCAAAATCACTCTTGAGCTAGGATAGTGAGTTGCACAATTTGAATAGCATTTCACATTAGAATCCATTGTCTAGGGATAATCCTGTCTTAGGAACTTGTTTTGGGTGCATGGTTCTTCTCCCTTGATGAGATTGGGTCTTCAAGTGAGGTATAACTCTTGTGATTTATTGCATATTAGTTTGTATTCTTACCTTATTTGATAATCTAATCTACATTGGCACACCCGATGGGACCCACAAGGTCCAAATCTAACTTGTGTTGTGAGTTTTTGTTCTGAGATACGTGTGTTTACAGGTGTGGCGCCATCCTACCCTCGCAGCGACGCCATCACTAGCTACTTTCAGTGCCATTTCCTATTTGGGTGCTATTTTTGCGTAGCACATTTCTACTCTTTTCACTCACTCACATTTCTTTTTCTCATGATCTTTCTCCCACTTTTTGTGTTAATTTGCTCTCAGTTTTCACAGAGATATTGAAATTGCAAGGGGAGATTCTGTCAAAATTTTTATAGGAGGTCTAAAAATGCATTTTGACTTTGTTTTTATCTTGTTTTTCATTTACTCAGACTAACAAAGCTAACAAGACCTTGATTTTGCTGTCTGACCCTTTGTATTGTGTAGAAGAAACCACTTTTTGTAGGTCGGATGTATTTAGCCCTGCATCGACGCTATCTCCCAGATTGGCGCTATCCGCAGGTGTAAACTAACTACCTGAGACGTTACGCAGTGGTGCAATCACATAGTTATTTTAGCTCTGTCCTAGTTTAACACTATTAGGGTCTTCTGTTAGCACTATTTATTGGATTAGCGCTTTCCTTGTAATATTGTAACGCCATTGTTTAGTTTAGCGCGTTCATGGTCTATAATCAGCACTATATTTTTAATTAGCGCCATCTATGTAAGTCAGGTTGTTCTGCCCGCAGTGGCGCTATTATTTATCTGGTTTAGCGCTATTCGTCAAACTAACTTTGCTATTTTTCTTGCAGGTGCTGACAAGTGTTTGTAGGTCTTTTGCTGTCATTTTTGGAGTTACTAACTAACTTTTTGCAGGGTGATTTCATTTCTATTTTAAATACTTCAAATTTGCAACTTAAAATGAACCCTTTGCATGATTAGTTAGACAAACATTTTGACTTGGTGCATCTGAAATTTGAACAAAGCAAACAAATCCTTTGGGTGAGGTGTGTGTCAAAACATTTACTTTGGTGTTCTAAAATTTACAATTTGTGTGCCAACAACCAACAAATCCAAACACTTCAATTTGGGCTTTAAAAAGAACCACAAATTGCATAAATCGAAAGTATTTTGGTTAAAAAGAACAACAACTTGCATCTTTCACGCATCTAATCAAGAAAATTATTTTAAAAAGTGTGTGAAATGTCTTGTGCTCTTTTTGCTTGTGGTGTGAAAGCGTATGCTCTTCTCTCGCACTGTTTTGGTGACCTTGGGAATCAAAAGCTTCTCACAAAACTTGCATTAATTACACCCAATCTAATCCAAAGATCTAAAATGAACCATGTTTAGTGTGATGCAATCATAGAGAATACGTATGCTCTCCCCTCGCATCTTTGTATGAACTTGGGGATCAAAAGTATTTTTTATGATTGTATTACTTTTGTAAACCTTAGAGGACCTGCCACCCCGCTTCGAAAGGTGGGAATGACCCAAGTGGCATCAAGCTAAAGCCAAGCTCTTCCAAGCCGCTATATAAAATAAGGCATTTGGGATGAAAGTCTCAAGCGACAAGTGTTGTTGTGTTATACCGATAGCCAACCTCCCCCAAAACCCTCCAAGGCGTAACCCTTGGAGGCTGGGAGACTCCATAATGGAGAGTAGTGCTGCCACACATATAATCACCTGAACGGATGCCCTTACTAAGAACCATTGTTTAGCAAGCCAAAATCTTTCTATTTGTTGGCGCAGAAGGGAAACCTTTGAAGCGGCTCCGATTCATGCAGTTCTTAGTTGAGGTAGCAGGAATAATCTAAAGGTTTGGTGAGGGACAAGCCTTATAAGAAACCTAGATCTTGGTATGCGTGAGAAGTGTGTGCAATTGTAAGGAGGAGCCGGTGCTACCAAGATCCTGGAGCTACTCGCTTTGAATAGGCGCAGCTAGGGGATTCAACAAATATTGTCACATTCTCACCTTAGGTTTTTCAAAGTGCTTGTTAAATAAAATCACACATCTTTTTTTCAAAACAAAGCAAAATCTTGATTGTTGTGTGATTACTGTGCTTAAATTATTTGCAACAACATTGCCAAGAGACAAAACAAATCATTTGATCACATTCCAAACAAAGAAAATCCAAAATTGCCATAAAAAATTTGTCTTTTTAGGATCTTGACAAACACTATCTTGTTTTAATGCCATATCTGTCTGATAGTGGTGCCATTCCACCTATGGATTGGCTCTATTCTCAGATTGACTTGCCTAAAGTAGAGACCTATCCATTTGAGATCTTCACCATCTGCACCGCCATAATCCATAGTCACATCCCAAAAATCCGACAACAGTACATTCATTTCCCTCCAAAATTTTCCAAAATCACACCTTCTCTTTGACCTTAGAGAATTAATCGCCACCATTGTTGGACCCTACCTCATTTTTCATATCCACCTCATCTTTTTTCGCATACCTTTTCGACCAAACCAAAATCCTTGTCATAAGAAAATCATTCCAAAAATCCCCAAAAGTTCCCAAATCAAAACATCATCAAAATCCATCATCCTTTTGAGCTAAAATTAGATCTAGATTTCATCCTTCACATCATATCTTGCTTGGAAAGTCAATAGTCTACCTTCCAAGTGAAATCATTATCCCTCTTTGCGTAAGGTCATTAGCCTACCCCAAACAAAGAAAAATATCCATTCATGCAACCACAAATCTAGATCCTACCTAAGCTCAATTTGTTGACTATCAAAATCAAACATCAACAAAATCTCTTCAAAAAAACAAAACGTCATCCATCACCTATCTCTTTGGTCCAAAATTTGTGTAAAATCAATATCGCCCATCCATATCACCCTTAGGTTGAAACCTTTAGAAATACATATCGATCTTCCACCACTCCATCTCACTACCACATCCATCTTTGGGTCCAACATAATCAATCAAATTCTCTAAGGTCTCCATGCCCATCTCATCATACATCTAGAAATCAACTCCATATACGTGCATGCCCATCATGAGATCACAAAGCAAAAAGAAGCAAGAAATGGCAAAACATTGGTCATTTGGCATGCCTAACACCAATAACAACAACATACCCATCTATCAAACATACAACCCATCTTCATACTCGTACCTCCCCCCATATGGTCCCAACGAAAATCCTTTTCATTACTTACAACAAAGATAACCAACACCACCACCACCACCACCACCAACACAAAACGTCCCCATCATTTCCCAAGATGATCTAGATGTCTTAAGCTTCACGCAAGACATCGATAACATGGACATCCTTGATAAAATCCTAAGGTCGGACCCAAGGATATATCTTGATCATCTTCTCAAAATTGGTGCTCAACTCCCCCCCATCACGACATCATCACAACCATCCACCTCTACAATCATCTCTACCCCATCAAATACCCAAGCATCTACATCACATACCCAACCCACCATCTCTCAAACATCAACACCTACCGTATCTACCACCTCCACAACCTCAAACGCTACCACATCTACAATTCCCACATGTACCTCTATCCCTACCATCTCCCAACTCGTCGTCACTTCTACTACCACAACTACCATAAACCCTTCTGCTTCACAAATCACCATGGGCATACAAGGCAACATCACGCAAGCAAGTACATCCACGAGTGTGCCCCCACCCAACCTACAAACCATTGCATACCTATTACAATTATTCTCACAAACACCTCACAACACATCTAACCAATCCAATGTCCACATACCCAACGTCAACCCATCTAATGTCACCTACCCACATAATCCCAATCCCCAAATACCACCACATGTTCTCCAACAACTCTACGTGCACCAACAACATCAACCACCAATCAACCAAAACACCAACACGCAATACCAACACCTCAATCAAACAAATCCCCAATATCAAATCCCACCCCATCTCCAATATCAAATCCACCCCATCTCCAACATCTCACCAACCAACAGACATACATACAACAACCACAACAACCACAGGATCTCACAACAATCCTACAAGGCTTAATCCAAAAGGTAGATGACCTACAAACTGGGGGCAAACACAAACACTATTCTTTTGAGGATATTTGCCCCTACCCATTCAATCGCACATTGTACATGCCCCCTTTCCCCAAGAACTTCGAGACACCTAAATTCGACAAATACAAGGGAAAGGGAGACCCTAGGGACCACTTGAGGGAGTTCTACATAGCTTGCTTAGAAGTCTCTAATAACAACACCTATCTAATGAGACTGTTCCCAAGAAGCCTCGGCAGTCAAGCCGCTGAATGGTTCGCAGATCTTCCCCCAGGTATTAGGACTTTCCTTGAGCTTGCGGAGAAATTTGTGAACCACTTCTCCTACAATTTCAAGCACGAAATGTCCATGACAGACCTTTGCAACACCAAACAAAAGAACCACAAAGACTTTGCTTCCTTCTTGCAAAGGTGGAGAGGCTTAGCAAGCAAACTCCCATGGCCCATTCCTGAAAAACAACTCGTCACCGTGTTCGTGGCCAACCTCAATCAGGAATTAGGGTTTCATCTACAAATACTTTGTGCATCTACCTTTGAAGAGGTCATCGACAAAGGCACCACCATCGAACGAGCCCTCATTGCCAAGGGCTCCATCAAACTGTACGACCACAAATCCAACAAAAACAACAACAACAACAACAAGAACAACTACAAATCCAATAACAACACCTCCAATATCAACAACAACACCAACACACAATCAAATTACAAAACATGTTATTGGGGGAAGAACAAGAACAATCTGAACAATGGCATCACGGATGTGAAAGCCGTCCAACATATACAAAACCAAACACTTGCGCATGCGTATGCAACAAATGTAAATAACTAGAGAGGCCCAACTAAGCCACGCAAACCACGCAGACAATTCACACCCTTAGGGGAACTTGTCGAAGACATCCTTGATAGATGTCTTAAGAAAAACTTGATCACGCTCCCACCCATTAAAACCCGTCAAGAGAATAAACTAAAAGCCGCATGGTATAATGAGAACGACTACTGTGAATACCACCGCGTTGCAGGTCATAAAACAACTGACTGCATGCAACTAAAACATTGCATCCAAGACCTTATCAAACAAAATCTAGTCAGTCTTGATCACGACGCCCAACCATCACCAAACGCCAACCTAGGAGCTTACAAGGATCCCCTACCTAATCATAACAAAGCCTCCTCATCCAACCAAGCATACAATGTCACCCCACCACCCGTGTCTTACGACTCTATCGTAGGACATATAGAAGCATCATCCCATCATGTCAACATAGTCACCATCCAAGCACAAGCACCTGATTCTGCTGTTACAACCCGCCGTGGCCGTGTATCCATCTGCATAGCCCCTCGCACTAAACAAACACTTGCATCCACATCAGATCCCCTACCTCCTCGACCATCCATATGTACACCACCTACCCACCAATATAACCTCCTAGAACACCTAGGAAAGACACCCGCACAAATCTCCATCCTCGAGTTGCTTCGCACATCTCCCCTTCATAAGGACGTCCTCGATAAAGCACTCTTGCAAACACAAGTCCCTGCCAACTTGAATGTAACTCAATTCCAAGCTATGGTAGGACACATCGTCGTACCCCATCATCTTACCTTCTCAGAAAAGGACCTACCCGCCTCTGATCACATACATAACAATGCCCTGCACATTGAAGTCCGCATCCACAAGCACACCATTAAAAGAGTCTTAATAGATGGTGGTCCCAGCCTCAACATATGCACTCTAAAACTACTAAAACACTTGGGGTACTCTGATGTGGTTGTCGACACCAGCGAGTGCATTACGATCAAAGGCTATGATGACACTAAACAACTCTCTGAAGGTACTTCAAGCTTCCCATACAAGTGGGATAGAAAATATTGTAAACTAAATGTCAGGTTCTCGATCTCGACCTCCCCTACAACATCCTTCTCAGCAGACCATGGATTCATGTCATGCAAGTCGTCCCATCCACCTTCCATCAATGCATCAAATTCCCCCACAATGGCACAGAAGTCACAGTCTATGCCGACCCTCGCCCCTTCCAATACTGTAGTTTTTTGGAAGGCCACAACCAAACATTCAGCCCATATAATAAAGCCACCGCTGAAGCCAATCCCACTACATCAAACTCATATATCGACCCCGCAAACATTGCCTCCACTTCATCCCAAGCAACTCCACCACCTGAGGTCTAGATCAAGCTATTCGACATGGGATGTGGGGAATATGACCTACATGGCACCTTTTGTGTGGGCACATTACCCAATCCTAAGACATTCGGCATCCCAACAACAAAGATAGCCAATACAGTCATTATCAAGTGCAAACCCTCACCCATCTTTGAGAACAGGCATCTCCTAGATCAGGATGTACTAGAAGATATCTCATCTTGGCTTTACAAAGATGAAGAGCTTGAGCAAGAAGCCCCCACAATCCCAACAGAAATCTATGGCAAAAGTTCTAAAATTGTCAAGAGCATGGGCTATAAAGGACAAGGCGGTATAGGCCTTCATGAATAGGGAATCGTAGAACCACTGCAAGCAACAAAGAATCCCTATACTCAAGGATTAGGGTATGGTCAACCACAACGCATCCTCACTACCGGCGAGTGTATCTTAGCCAAGGTCGCTATGGTCTCCTTAGATGTTGACAATGTTAACGAAATGGGCCTTCAAGACTCCTTTAGTGATTTCCCTGACTTCTTCGACTCATCCATTTGTACCATCTACTTTGTCACCACTCTCGCTTCATCCTCTAATGACTTACCACTGGTTTACCCTGACCTCATTGATTGGGACCAATGGGGACCTCCTGTCTTCAACATCGCACCTAATGATGAGGCCATCACCGAAATGATGGGGGTAAGAGATCACTTCCCTTTGGGAGATCATCAAGCAGGATACATAATGGAACTCAATCCAGATGCCTATTTCAGGGAGACAACCCCTACTTCCAGTCACAAAAACACAAAAGGACAAAATGGATCTGATGGTGAAAACTATTCCACGGTAGTATCAGATCCCAAAATAGTAAAAATAAAAGATGTATCTCCTGGTGAAAACCTCCACAAGGCGCCAGGAGATGGAAGCATGGGCCTCCCTGAGATAGACAAAGTCTATCCAGACAGATCACCCATCTTAGTCGAACCAGCTCAGGAAATGAATCTAGGGACAGAGGAAGACCCGAAAATCACATACAGAGTAGAATCTCTCAGCATCCAGGAACAGGAGAATTTCTTGTCCTTCTTCACACGAAGAAATAGCAACTTTGCGTGGACCTACGCGGACATGCCAGGGCTAGATCCCGCTTTGGTGGTTCATCACCTTGTAGTACACCCTAACGCAAAACCAGTCAAATAGAAGCTCAGAAAAATGAATCTGTAGGTGGCTCTCCTCGTCAAAGCAGAGCTCAAGAAATTACTAGATGTTGGGTTCATTTACCCAATCAATTATCCTAAATGGGTTTCAAACCTTGTACCAGTTGCTAAATCGGATGGTCGAATCTGCTGTTGTACCGATTTCAGGGATCTCAACAAGGCCTGCCCGAAAGATGACTTCCCACTACCAAACATCGACATGATAGTGGATCTCACAGTAGGATATGAAATGTTATCCCTCATGGATGGTTTCTCAGGATACAACTAGATAAAAATTGCCGAAGAGGATCAGCACAAAACGACCTTCATATGTCCATGGGGAACATACTACTGGGTGGTAATGCCATTCGGCCTGAAGAATGCAGGAGCCACCTATCAAAGAGCTATGACCATCATCTTCCATGACCTCTTCCACCACATCATGGAAGACTATGTGGACGATTTGCTAGGAAAATCAAAGACCAGAGAAGAACACTTAGATGTGCTGGCCAAGATCTTCGATAGGTTGGAGCAATACAATGTCTGTTTGAATCCAAAGAAATGCATCTTCAACGTCACCTCAGGTAAACTTCTGGAATACATAGTCTCGAGAAGAGGAATCAAAGTTGATCCTACAAAGGTCAAGGCTATCACCGAGATGCCACCTCCAAAAACACTAAAACAACTGCGAAGCCTATAGGGAAAACTCCAGTCTCTCCGACGGTTCATTGCCCAACTTGCTGATAAGTACCAACCATTCCAGTATCTGCTCCAAAAAGACATAGCTTTCATCTGGAACACCTAGTGTCAGGACGCCTTTGACTAACTAAAAGAATACCTGGCTAATCCTCCTGTGCTAACTCCACCGAGGCAAGGCGAACCCCTCTTGCTTTACATCTCTGCAATAGAGACAACTATTGAAGCCTTGCTAGCACAACTCGATGAGCAGGGGAAAGAAAGAGCCATTTACTATATCAGCCGCACCTTGATCTCATATGAGCTCAATTACACACAAATTGAATGAGCATGTCTAGCCCTTGTCTTTACGTCACAAAAGTTGAGACACTGCATGCTCAATCACAAGACCAAGCTCATTGCTAAGATCGACCCACTGAAGTACCTCCTAAACAGAGCTACTCTTACTGGCAGAATGGCTAAATGGGTCATGATTCTCACAGAGTTTGATATAGAATACACTGAGAGAAAGGCCATCAAAGGGCAAGTTATAGCAAATCAGCTCGCTGAGGCACCTATTCCAACAGAACATCCTACAATAGTGGAGTTTCCTGATGAAGCCATCTTGACAATCACACCAACCATAGACACATGGAAGATGTATTTTGATGGATCATACACTCACAGAGGCTCGGGGGCAGGCATCCTGTTTGTTACCTCTCAAGGTGACACAATCCCTAAATCCTTCAAGATCACATTTCCATGCACCAACAACATAGCAGAGTATGAGGCCCTCATCACAAGTCTCTGCATGGCCATCCAATGGAAAATTGAAAAGCTACTGGTGTACGGCGACTCTCAACTAGTCATCAGGCAGGTCAATAATGAATACAAAACCAAGGATGACAAGCTCCTTCCCTATAAGAAGATGGTTGATGATTTCAAAGATTACTTCAAAGACATCCATTTCGAGCAAATCCCAAGACTCAATAACAAAGCAGAAGATGCCATGGCAACTATCAAATCTCTGGTAGACATGAAGAAGGACAGCAAGAAATGTGAGTTCCTGATCGAAGAACTCCCCATCCCAGCATATGATGTTCCTCAATCTGAACTAGTGTGTGAAGTCGTTGGTCCCTTGTCCCCGTGGTACCAAGAAACATACTTATACCTCCACGACAACATCCTCCCCCCTAATCTGTCCACCTCACAGAGAAAACCATTCATCTATCGAGCCTCCCGATTCATCCTTGTAGGCGATACATTATACAAAAGAAGTCTTGATGGTACGCTTCTACGATGTTTAGACTCTAGGAAAGCCAAAGTAGCCTTGGAAGAGGTACATGCAGGCATCTGTGGGGCACATTCAAGTGGACCCACTCTTTTTAAAAAGATCATCAGGACTAAATATTATTGGCCAACATTGGAACAAGATTCCCATAGGTTTATCAAGAAATGCCTCCCATGCCAACAGCATGGCGATCTCATCCATGCATCAGCATAGGAACTGCAATTGATCATAATGCCATGGCCTTTCTCACAGTGGGGACTCGACCTCGTAGGGAAAATACATCCTCCATCCTCCAATGGCCATAAGTTCATTATCACTGCTACCGAATACTTCATAAAGTGGGTGGAAGCAATACCACTCACCTTCACCACAGGTATCCAAATCTCAAAATTCATCCTCCACTATATCATCTGCCGATATGGTATCCCCCATTCCATCATCACCAACAATGGAAAGCCCTTTAAAAACCAAGAAGTTCACACCTTGTGCAAAAAATTTGACATCAAACACCACTTCTCCACACCATATTACCCTCAAGGAAATGGTCAAGTAGAGGCTTCTAACAAAACCATCCTCTGCATTCTCAAGAAGACAGTCAATGAAGCTAGCTGTGACTAGCACCTCCAATTCAACCCTGCCCTATGGGCCTATCGCACAAGCATCTGCACTCCTACAGGAGCCACCCCATTCTCACTAGTATTCGGATCTGAAACCATTTTACCTATAGAGGTCAAGCTCCCATCTCTTCAAGTGTCCTTGCAAAACATTATCTCTGATGAGGACTACTGCGTCGCAAGGTTGCATCAACTGGAACTACTAGATGAGAAACACTTGAATGCATTGAATCACCTATAGGCATACCAAAACCGCCTCAAAAGAAGCTACAACAAAAAGATCAGAAACTAAAAATTTGAGGTAGGTGACCTTGTCCTAATGGAAAATAAGAAGAACCTGCAAGAGCGTCCGAAGCAAGGAAAGTTTCAACCCAATTGACTAGGACCTTATGTCGTCACGGCCGATTATGGGTCAGGAGCTTATCAACTTGCAACACCTAAGGGGCAGCCTCTAGATGAGCTGATGAACATCCTGCATCTCAAGAAATTCTATGCATAACCCATCTGTTACCCCAAGTCAAAAAATTAAAACAAAAAAAAAAAAAATCAAAAGATCAAAAACACCAAAAAAAATTAGAAAATCAAGAAAAATTAGAGTGCAATAAAAACTTACAATGGTGAAAATCACTCCAGTGACACCTTGGATAAGTACCATGGTGAAAACCTATTTCAAGTGCCATGTGTAGTGGCCGGTTCTACCATCTAAGAAGTCCTCTTTCCGTCACATCACTCCATATCTCACGCATCCCATGGCTTGGAATCCTGAAACATCAAATCCTATCGCCCAACCCATCCTATCCCACCCAATGGCCCACTCATGGAACAAGAATCCTTGTAAGCTCCCTTTGTACATACAAAATCAAAAAATCCAAAAACATCGCAAAATCATAAAATACAAAAACAATCGAAAAGACAGAAAAACCCAAAAAACAACACATCTCACCACGATCATCAAACACACATCAATCTTCATCACATCAAACCCATCCCAAACCATTCCCACATCATCAAGTCTTGCCAGAACTACATATTCATTTCACTCACATCTTAAAAGTACCTTGATCCCGTGGACACAGGGTATGTAGGTAGTCTGGAATACGAAGGATGTTTCCAGTACTTAGGTATCTAAGATGCACCCATCCACCCTGTTTGGATGGTCCCCATTCACTGAGCTTTCTGGATCTCATAAATGATACACACGCTACGTATACACTCCAAACAGGTTTCCTAACGCAAAAATCATCAATCAACATACCAACTATAATCCTACATATGGCCAGACTGTTCTTTTGCCCATCTTCCAAAAATTCTCCAATCAATACCAACGGATCTGCATCCTAGGATATATCTTTCCTACAATGGACAAAAATCTATTATTCTATCATCACGTCTCTTGGCAAGAGCACACAAAGGCTATTTGTATCTTTTTGTTAGTCTTTTTGATTATTGATTTTTATCTTTTTTGTCTCACTCCAAGTCATCTCCAAAGCTACCTTGATCTCATTATATCATGGTAAGTAGCGGATAGCACCAGGAGTACACAAAGTCATTGTTTCTGCATGCTGTGCTTGTGGGTTGGTTTCATTACTCCAAGAATAGTATTCATATCTTGAAGTCCAGGTCGGTTCTAGCATGATGTGTCCTATTTGCATATATAGGCATCAAAACCTTATATGCATTATTCGCACTCATCGCTATGAGTCCCCTTCCTCGACTAGATAAGATTATACTACCTTGGGCATGCATGAAATCAACCTATTATTTGTGGGTCTAGTCCATGCAATCATAGGATATACATCATCACCTAGGTCATTTCATACATTTGTGAACTGTATCCTACATTGCTACATTAAACTAAGAAATGCTCTTAATTAATCTTTTGTAACTACTATTACTAGCTCAAAATCATCATCCTAATCACTCAATCAACACTCCCATCTCGGCCTAGATTTGATCATCATTTTCCCCCACCCCCCCACCAATCTAATCCCCTCACTAATCCCATTCCCCCACCATATTTCCACTCAACACATCCTGAACCAAAGCAAATCTCCCCTCAATGGCGTGGCATCTTATGACCTAACAATCCTCTCATCTCCCCACCGCCAACCTCAAGACGCTCCCACCCCTATCCTCTCCCCACCTAATTCCCTTTCCCACAGCATCATCATTCAGGGTTAAATAAAGAATATCATGCGTATCAGGACTAGATCATCTCACCTATCACCTAAACTGCATCTAACATATCATTTAGCTACATGTCATGTTCATTTAATTGCATATCATTTAGGTTCATTTTAATCCATCCAATTTGCATGTCATTATAGGTTCATTTTAATCCATTCAATTGCATATCATTTAGGTGTATTTAGAATCCATTAAAATTGCATGTCCTTTAGATTCATTTATCCATTTAAACTGCATATCAAATAGATTTCATTAGACCATTTAAATTACATGTCATTTAGAAAACCATTTCTGCATATCAATTAGGTTCATTCTAGAATCATTTAGTTGCACATTATACATCACATTTCATATAATCTCATAAACCAATTAGTCACATTACATCGTCATATAAACATCTAGCTGCCTATGCATATTTTCATACATAAACATATATTTCCATCCTCAATGAAATCAAAAACATCATTGCATAAACATAACACATTCATAGCATACAAAATCCATAAAGAAATACTGCATCCATCACATAGGCATTAGCATAATAAAGCACATAATCATAACATCATAAACCACCAGAAAGCATCGCATCATATAAAATCACCACAAAAATTGTACATCGCTCATGTATACAACAAAAAATAAAAGTGTCCTGATATAAATGCCTCCAAGGGCTAACATGATATGCCTATCACATGGAAGATCCTCTCTCCGAAGGAGTGGGGGACCCTAACCCTGGTCGAGGCTGTGCCTACACCTGAGGACCCTACTGGGGCACGTGTGAGGGAGGAGGCATCGTCTGCTAAATGGCCTAAATAGATCTCAATCTATGTGATCTCAATGCCCCTGATCTGCTAACCTGACTATAGCTCGGGGCACGCTACGCTGCTGGCACAACTGCGTAGTACAGGCCTCGATAGTACTCCACCCGTGCTCTAGCCTCTGTCAAATCCCCCTGTACCTGCATCACCTACCCCTGTGCCTGACTCAACTATGCCTGTAGCTGGTAAGTCTGTGTCTGCGCCTGAGATAACTGAGCCTGCATCCCTATCAAAACTGGGGCAAGTCCACCACCTGAAGCCTGTAGACTACCTAATGCAGTCTCTGCCTGCTGTGCCCTACCAAGTGTTGTATCCTGCTCTCTGGTCAACACCTCTACCTCACCGTGAGCCTGGGCTAACTGTACCTACAACGCAGGCACCTGTCCATCGGCCCCATCTAATAAGGCCAGTGCCCCCCGCAACTGCACCAACTCTACATCTTGGCCCTCTAGTGCCTCCTGAAGGCTCGCCACCTGTGCTCTCAAGGTCTCCATATCCTCCTCCTCATCTCGTCGCCTCCGACGAGGTGTAAGCCTCTCTAGCCATCCCTGAGGGACCTGCCTACTGCCTTGCTGCTTGCTGCCCTCCCCCAACCGCCTGCTATTGCGCTACCTGTGGTGGAGGCAAATGCCCCCCACGCCGCCGAGGTCCTCTAGGCTGTCGCCCTGCTCCAACCTGTACCTGCTCAATAGGTACCTGCTGCCCCACCTGCCCCTGCCCTGCTGCCACTACTGCCAGCACATCTATCGGCTGGCCATCCCTACCAACCACTCTCTCCTCTCCATCATCTCCAACCTCAACGAGGAAGTCCTCAATGATCAACTCCCCCTCCCCCACACGATCCTCCCCATCTGAGTCATCTCCACCATCTGATTCATCACCCCTCGAACCTACTGCCTCCTCTGCTAGATCCGTCAACTGAGTAGGCCGATGCATATGCCACCATATATCATAAGCAGCCGTCGTCCCAGCATCCCTCACTGTGCTCCTCCAATCCCATTGCACTAGCCGTAGAGCTGGAAAATCTACTAAGGCGACCTGTGGCTGTATAGCTGCAGGCCAATAGGCTGCATCTCGAGGGGTCCGCACAAATATCACCATCTACTGCAGAGTGTCCTGGACCAAACCAAACTACCACATGACCTGTGAGGGTAGATACATATCTATCATATGGTCTCCTCGACCCATCAGGAACCACTGCTGAAACGCAAAAGGGAGATGCATGTCATCATTTGGCCACGGCTCTACACTGATGTATAGTCGCTGGGTCACACTGATCACATCATCTAACATCCTCCTCCAATGCCGCACCTGCCCGGTATACGTGTACTCTACATCCTGATATAAAAACACAAAGGCCTTAAACTACCGTCGATAGTACCCACATAACGGCTTGGTAACTAGGATGTGCTCCCAAATCCATATGTGCAACAGAGTAACTCCAGCCGATAATGCTCTATCATGCAGGTAGGTGACTATATGCATCTCATGATATAACTGCCCTAGCATAGCCGGTCCCTATGCATAGACAATCTCATGTGTCACCATCCCCTCTATCACCCCCCAGCGAACCGAAAAACCCTTGCCTCACCTGTCAGGCATCACGACGCCTCCAATCAATGCACAAAGAAATAAGGCGAATGGATCTGCACCCACAACCAGTGTCCCCTCATAGTCCATCTCCCTCCCATCCAGAGAGAGCACAAGATGATCCGCACCAAACACCCTGACTAATGCACTCCGCCCTCTCCTCGTGTCATATCTAACACGCCGGCCCCAGATAGGAAGCTTGAGGATGTGATAAACATCCTCAAGTGTGATGGTAATCTCTCCAGTAGGTAACAGAAAACTGCAAGTCTTAGAGCGATACTGCTCCACCATCGATGTCATAAGAGCTCGATGAGCTTGTAGAACTGGCATCAATGACACTGTCAGAAGACCCAACCTAGCCAGTCAGCCCCGCGTCGCATCATCAAAACCCTCAAAAAGTGTAATCACGGATGGCACCCGTCGCTCTTGTGAGGCAAGTATAAATCGCTCTGTATCCTGCATATAGAACATTATGGTTAGATGTCAACCTATCTATGTCTAAACCAACCTTTTTCTTCTAAGTGTCTAAACCAACCTTTTCCTTCTAGGTATCTAACAAGCCAGCATCAGGTGGCATGAAAATAGACAACCCCTTGTGCCATTTTTAAAATGGCACTAAAATTTCCTCTAAATGGTGCTAATACAGATAATAGCGCCACTGCGCATTACTCTTTGTGCCAATCCACAAAATAGCACTACTGTGCGCTATCCATCGCACCATTTCTTGAAATGGCGCCCCTATTCCTTTTCGTGCTAATCCGCCCAATGGCACCGATTTAACAAATAGTGCCAATCCAGTCAATAGCGCTAATACACATGATAGCGCTAAAACGCATCATAACGCTACTTCCCAGGATGGCGCTATTCCAGATAATAGTGCCACTTTAACCCTAATTTGGCATTAAAAACACCAGGACCCCATTCTTCCTTGAATGGCACTAATCCAGACAGTTGCGCTAAAACACCTACCTAATGGCGACAAACCGCCCTAACCCTACCCAGGCGGATAGCGCCAATCTAGATGATGGCACTAATCTACCTTGCCGTTGGCGCTATGCGCTCCAACCCCAAATCCCAAAACCTAAAAAATGCACGTAAAACAAGAAAATTACAAAGTCAGGGTTAGGCCCTACCAGGGGTCGAGCACCTGGTGCCTGGCCAAAATCTCAGAACTGCTAGGAGATATGTCAAAGTCGCGGGAACTGGGGGTTGTGGTCAGCCATCTCTCCTTTGTCTTTTCTTCTCCAAAGTCACAAGTGTTTAAATGTGGCACTCTAAGGGCCCACTTTGCCTAATATAGTGGGCCATGTCATACCTCCACCCCCTTCTTTTCCCTCTAAGGTGCAAATCTACGCCTTTTTTCTCAATTTTTCTTCATGTCATCATCTTTTCCCATCACCTATCCAACTTTCACTCCCGTCACATCCTTTTCGAGAACTCGCTGGGAAAATTTTAATTTTCCCAGCAACCTCTCGAGGGGGCATCCCGTATCCATCTTATTCCTTCCTGGCAGCTGGGGCATATTTTTCTTCGACCTGATGCCACTTCCCTCCTAGGTCTGGATGCCACATCAAAGAGGGGCAAATGTAGACACCTAAAAATGTCTTCTACCATCTAATCAACTCCATACAACCCTAAACACACAAATTTCCCTTCTAACCAATTAATTAAATTTTTATTTAATTAATTAATCCTTTCATCTTCCAAATTCACACCATTCTATCCCCAAAATTGAATTAATTTCATTAATTCAATAGTCCAAACCTTAGCCAATTAATTTAATAAATATGCAATATTTATTAAATCAATTTCCCCTTTTTCATTAAATCCAATTAATTAGTTAAAACCATGTTAACTAATTAATTCAGCCTATAATTAACCTATCCCTACCCTAGACAATTAAATAGCTATTATTTAATTGCCTACCCTAGCCTACCTCATCATAGCCCTAGGATTAATTAAATAAAACCCTTGTTTTATTAATCCTAACCCCTTTATTTGGGTGGTCAAACCTTGTTTAACACCCTTCCCCACATCCTCCAAATAAAAAATTGAATTAAATCCACATAAGTCAATTTTTTATTTAAAAACATCCCACATCACATTTATTTCTCCTTACAACCCCATACTCATTTATTTCCTCTCTTCCCCAAATAAATTTTTAATTCATTTATATTCCCCCATATGAATCTTTTATTCCAAAATAATCCTTCACCCCCATGCTCATTAAATAACCCCTTTTCTCAAAATGAATAAAAGAATCACTTTTATTCGTAGCCCTCCATTCATTCAAGATTGAATCTAGGCCCTCCACATCACTTTTATCCTCCACCATTGATATTCCAAATCAATCTCCACCCTTGGATCAAAATCCCTTCCAAAAATCTATAAATAGAACCTCTCCCAAGCCATTTTCATCATCCAAGTCTATGCAAAGTCATAATGCCAAAATCACTCTTGAGCTAGGATAGTGAGTTGCACAATTTGAATAGCATTTCACATTCGAATCCATTGTCTAGGGATAATCTTGTCTTAGGAACTTGTTTTGGGTGCATGGTTCTTCTCCCTTGATGAGATTGGGTCTTCAAGTGAGGTATAACTCTTGTGATTTATTGCATATTAGTTTGTATTCTTACCTTATTTGATAATCTAATCTACACAAATTTTTCGTATACATGTCCCTTATGAAGGAATAATTCCAATACCTTCCTCTCCTAAGGGATCTATGTTTGAGACCATTGTATATATTCCTTCATTATTATTGATTTTCACAAAATAGTTGACCCTTACCTCATCTGAAGATGCTATGGAGCACATTGTTCTTGTGACCATGCTTCCACATATTGATGATGGCTCCTCTCCTAGTAGTACTTTAGCTATGGTCCCACTGGCCTATTACCCTCCTTCCCCCTATGATAGTAAAGAATGGGAAGGGGATGATCTGCTACTCTCTAATCCTAAGTAGTAGTATCTTCATTACATTTATTTGTATATATACGTTGTGTGCCTAATTGTCTTGTTATCTCCATATGCTTTCTTGATGTGTATTTGTTTATTTCTCCTGGAGGAATCATGTTTCCCCATAGGGTCATGGATATATGGGGAATGAAATGCAGTAACATTCTCATATATGTATCTAATTTCTTCTACCTTTCATATCCTTGATTTTCTTGATAGTTTGGGGATGATGCAAAGCATTGAGAAATTTAGGTCTCTTCCATGTTGAGACATGTTGGGTGAATATTTTGTCGTTAACTCGCTAACGGCAAAATGGGTATATCAGCCACAGCTATGATGAGACAAAGTCTCTCCTCTCAGCAAGGGGAGGTTCCCTCTAATTACTTAACTTTTGTAAATCAAACACTTATCAAATTTATGTACACTAAAAACTATGTTTGTGGTGGTTCCATCTCATCTCATTCTCTTTTTTCAGATTAGATGTTTATATTTCAAACTCTTGATATAAGACTCGTAGATTATCACAATATCACAGAAACACAAAGTTTTCTGTTACCTCACTTATTACTTGTAAACGGAAATATTTGAAGTAGAATGCAGCGCAAAGTCTTCACTCCTCCTCAAGATGATAAAAGTAAATCAAATAGAACAACTTGCAGCACAAAGTCTCCAAACTATTGTATTTTCACAAACATGAACATATAACCCACAACTGATTTGATAACACAAAGTTTACCAGAATCAAATTATGAGCGCTCTTCGATCACTTGTAATAAACTCCACACTTCAATTATTATCAAATAAGACTATGATAGCAAGACGTAAGAACAAAACTATCACAACACAAATAATTCCAAGACAAAGATTGGAATTGAATTTGCTTTCTTGTATTGATAAATATTTGAATATTGATTTTTACAAAAAGCACAAAGTCTTGATTTGCTTCTCAATTCGCCAGAGTTTCCTTGCAATAGACAAAAGGTAGATATTTACAAAAGAGGTCCCCTTTATTTATAGGGAAAGACCTTGAGAAAATCTAGGAAATCTACAACTACTTTGACTTATTCAAAAATAGGAGTCCTTATTTGGGACTTCCTATATTTTTACATGTAATTACATATTGAAAATGTACATGTAAAAATGTCCAAAATTGTTTTGAAAGTACATGTGAAAATCAGAAAATAAACTAAGGGAAAAACTAGCTGCTTCAATTTGTGTCACCACCTTTTCTCATGTGGTGATCATACATAGTGAAGGTCGCCTGCATTTCAATGCTATCTGGGTTGAATGTGTTTTTGAAGATCATCCTGGCCCTCACTATGGCGTCCCTTACTATAGTGATTGACTTGGCATGATTGGTTAACCTGGTTTTCAGATTGTCCAAGGTTAACTGGTTGTCCAAGAGGTTGTCCACAGAAGTTATTGAAAATACTTTATCTTCAAATTCTTTTTGGAACATGTCTTCAAATTCCTTGACCATTTCTTCTGCTGACAGGAATTGGTTATCTTGCGATACCAATTTACAAGGCAGTTCTTCCAACTTATGCAAAAGGTTGACATCATTTTCTTCGCTGATCTCTTTTGCAGCCTCAAGATCCTTGATCAAATTCCTTAGCATACTGCTCCTGTACATCAGAGCTTCCTTTGTTTCAGTGTATGAATCCCTGTTAGAAATGGCGCCAATGGATATCAAGGTACTTATTTTCAGCTTCCTCATTTCCACCCACTTATCATGAGTATCCTCTATGCGCTCAATATCTTGAGAGATGGCATCAATGAGATCATTGAGTTCCGCCCTTACTTTCCCCATCTTATCCATTTTCTCAAATACCTCCGTGAGCAAAGAGATTCCCTGTGCTCGCATCCTGTCTAAGTACTCTTCAAGTACTTTTCCTCTGAGGTGAGTCTTTTCTGCCTTCAGAATGACAGGGTCTTCTACAGAAACGGCCTCTGGAGTAACTGCTTCTGAATTCAAAGTGATCTTTCTTACCACTGCAGTCAGCTGTTCTGCCTTTGCCTTATAGTAATCTTTCATTTCTTTTTCCCTGTCGAACTTCTGGATCAGGATGTCCATGGCTGACTGCATATCATTTTTAGCGCTCTCATGGGTGATTTTGCCCAATTCAACCCTAGAAATTGAGTAGTCATTCATATCAAAATTTTCAACAGTTGCATCCTGTGGGGGTTTTGCTATCTCCAAAATTTTATGCCCCTTATCTTCAAGTACCCTTGAAAGGATCTTTGGTTTCTTCGGAGCCTTAGGTTTTGCAGGTACCAGCTTAGTGAAATCAAAATCATCTGGAGAGATGACTTGCTTTTTTCTCTTTGGCGTGTAAGCTGACAACCAAGGTGGAAGCAGAGAAGTATTCACATTGGAGTCCATTCCTACACTAGTGTTCCTGGAACTGTGCTTGTACTGGTGGTAGAAACAATAGGCGGGGTGTTGGTAAAAACCGCACCTGTTACATTGGCACTTGAAACTTGTTCAGTATTCATCACAAAATGATCAAACATAGACGTGTCTCCAATATCAAAAGATGAAGAAGACAAACTAGGAATTGAATCAGAAGAACAGAGAACATTTTCAAAAGTGCTGTGGGGATTATCAAAGATTATTTTAGGAGGAGAGGGGGATTCAGAGGAAGGAATATTAATAGGGGAAGCAGGCACAGGGGATGCAACAGGTGTATTGTCCTATGGGGACAAAGCCTCTTCATCTTGTTGATCTAAATTCCTGTCTTCAACCTCCATCTCTTCTGTAGCTGGCTCTTCAGTTGCCAGATCTTCAGTCGCTGGCTCTTCGACTTCCATTTCTTTTGGTTCAGGTTCCTCCTCAACAACTTTTGCTCTCTTCGTCACAAATCTGATTTTAGGTTTATCTGTTTTAGAGGATGGTGGAGCATCACTCTTATTCTTCGTTCTATTTTCAACCTTCTTACCAGTCTGCTCTTGAACTTCAGTTTCTGAAACAGTGAGGAATTCCTTCAGCGTAATTCCTTTATCTTCCAGCCACTTATTGGTGTTAGCCAATATGGGCTCAAACCTCTTCCTTAATGAAGTCGACTCCTTTTGGGACCATTGGATTGGAGGTAAAGGAGTACTAGCTATCTTTTCTACATCATACTTGGCATCAACCAATTCACCATCATCCACAAGGTCTTCTGGAATATCAGCAAGCCCTAGATATTCAATTTGTTCTAGAGACAGCCTACTATAGTCTAGTTTCCTAATATCTTCCTCGGTCCTCAAATCTATCTAGACATCTTCCACCATGGGTTCATGAAACTGAGTTTTCCTCCTGATTTTATCCTTCACACCCCGGTAGTCAAAATTTGGCCTCCTCTTGAATTGCTTCATGGTGACCAACTGCATTTCTGTCTCCATAGCCCTTGCCTTTGCAGCAGTCAACACTGAATATCTGCCGATCTCTACTGGAAATCTGAAGCCAGGCTTCTTGAGTTCCATTTGCTTGTTATGCACAACAATCATTTGTCTGCACAACTCCATCAAGACCAGTCTATCTGAAGGAAATCTAGGAAGCATATAAGGGTAGCCTTGGAAAAAGCCAACCCTCAAATATGAAAAAGATGGAAATTGCAAAAACATGCAACCAAAACCATTAACCACTGTCCATGCCTCATCTGAAATTCTTCTCTACTCTAGTTGGGGATCAAAAAGACACAAGAATACAGCAAAGAACGCATCATTCACTCTCCTGAAATGGTGAATGGAACCTTTCAATGTCAGCTGAGAATAATACTGATATACTGGAACTACTCTCCTATCCCCTTCTGATGATAATCCTGAAAAATCCTCATGGAGGCTGCGATGTATACCAGATAGGAAGTCATGAAGAATTTAGAGGTAGTGGATACCTTTGTCAGCTGGTCATGCAAAGCGTTACTGATTTGCTCTCCCCAGAAAATAACTTGCTTGCCCTGGAGTATGACCTTAATGAACGGATACATCCATTCATGAAATTGTGAAGAGGAAGACAAACCTCTTATCCTGCTGAGGAGGGTAATCAAGTCACCAACTTCTTCCACGAAATCACTTCGAGGAAAGCTATGTGGCCATCTAGACAAACTTGACCTCACAATCTTCAACCATTTGTTGTTGATTACTTTCTTTGCTTTCTCTGGATTCTTGTCATATTCCTTTTGAGATTCAATGAAATCAAGCTTTAATACTTCTGTCACAGGAGGACACATGAACACCTTGTCAATGAACTCAGGATCCAACCTGATTATTACATTACCACTGGCATCTACCACAGCTCTAATATCTTTGTTATAAAAATGGGCACACTGAAGAACAAATTCTGTATTGTGAGCCGCCACCGGGAAGGAGGATACCAGATGAATATTACTTTCCACTATCTTCCTCATCATGGCACTGGGGTTGCTTGACTTGGTTCTCTCTACAAACTCAGCCATATCAACATGGCCAATCTCCATATCTCTAATGTCCTCAACATTAGAATGGACTGAGGTGATTGGGAAAACACCTTGATATTTGTATTTCATTACTTTTGCCTTCTTCAGAGCCAAGTCAGTCATTTGGATGAACTTTTACCAAGAAGAAGTTTGACGTTGAACGGAGCTCCGCAAGAGAAACTGCAACAGAAATCATGATCATGCAATCAGGGAAAATTGCATGTTGACGATCACGACCATGGGAATGCGCTTGAAAAAGGGCTATAGTGCGAGCTGGCCAAGAATCAGAGGAGAAGCGGGCTCGGGAAAATGAAATTGGAAATTTTCCAGTGTTAGGAAAATTTGAGACTTTTTTTGCACGGGCGGCAAAATTCGCCACCCTTGCATATGAGGGTTTTGCATTATTTGCATCGGCGGTGAATTTTTCCGCCTTTGCATGTGTTGGGAAAATTTGAGAGTTGGTAAGAGCGGCGGATTTTACCACTACTACAGGCAAAAAGAATGAAAGGTTTTTATGTCAGGGCAGCGAAAAATGCCGATGCTGCATTTGATGACATTGTAGGTTTATACCTCAGCGGCAAAATTTGCCGACATTACATGGGGGTTGATCGATAACGTTTGTATGAGCGGCAAATAATGCCGACGTTGCATGGGGGTTGGGGAACCTAAGACAATACAACCCCTAGGGTTTTCGGGGTAAAACCTAGGGCAGTCTGGTGAGAAAACGAAATACATGACCAAACGAAAACACGAATAGAAAACTAAAACGAAAACTAACAAAAATTAGAAACAAAAACCTAAATGCCACACCGTGATCCGTGAGGGAAGAAAAAGGAAAATGAGAGGAACACTTACCCGTGGTGGAAGCGGAAAGTCTATGTGCAGTCCTCAACACTAGATCCATCGATGAATCGAGAGCATTCGATCAAGCGAGAGTTGAGGACGTTGGTAACTCACTCAGAAGATTTTGGTATAGGGAATGACGAGCAAAAATGGGAGTCATAACGCTTTTAAAAGGTTAAAATCAGAGTTTAAACGCCTGGCACGAGTGGCCATTAATGGCACTCGACATTGAAATCTTGAAGATCCTGTTCGGGCGGGGATTTCGGCCGCTACGACATTTAAATCGACCAATATGCAAAGTCGGTGAAAATGGCCATCATTACATGTTAGTGAAACTCCAATGAAAGACATATGCGATGGCGGTGAATTTAACCGCTCTCGCACGTTTGAACTTAGAACGATGTAATAGCGGCAAAATTTGCCGTCATTACATCAAAACAAAACAAGCTTAAAAATATGTAGGAGCGACAAATTTTGCCGCTCTTGCATATCAAGAGTCAAAAATTTACAAACTTAAAAATGACTAAAATTAACATCTTAACCAATTTACGACTTGAATTTTCTTCACAAATATTGAGAAATTAGTTCAAGGAAACGTCGCAAATGAGTTTCAAAATGTCAACTGACCTCGCACGAGAATGAGAAAATCTTTTCTCAATTTGCGATCTTAGAGTGTAGATTCACGAAATGGACAAGTTTCGTGGGGTTGTCTACTAAAACGAGCGTAGCTGATTTTGAGAACAACAGTTGGCTCTAACTGGGGAACTTCCTTCAATCAAACTTTGAAACGATTGAGAGGAGTAGAATTTAGTCTCTAAGTGCCTTCATCCATGCCATTGGGCTATAGAGTCAAGCTAAAAAGAAAAAGACACAAAAGACTAAACGAAAACGTAAAAATAAAACACAAAACTATACAAATGTACAATTTAACTTATCTAAAACTTCAAGGATTGAAGTGCTTCAGATGTTGTCCACTGTGAGGCAACAAGAATGGTGTCCCATCTTGATATCCCAACAAGAAACTATTTTCACCACAGAACTGATGAATGGTGAATGGACCTCTCCACAAGGAATCAAATTTTCCGTGCATTCCTTTTGGTTCTCTCCTCTTGTCCCACAACAAGACTTGATCTCCAACCTGAAACTCACGAGCCTTTGCCTTCTTGTCGAAGAGTTTCTTTACTTGATTTTGGTGCTCAGCAATACAGTCCACCACAACAGTGCGCTGTTCCTCAAGTTCAGTCAAATACATGATCCTTTTATCAATAGAACTATCAAATGTTCTATCTTCCAATGCCTTTACCAACTTCAATGCTGGCAACTCCAAAGTAATTGGTATCTCTGCATTCAGACCATATAGAAGCTGAAATGGCGACATGCCTATCGCTCTTTTGGGTGTAATTCTATCTGCCCATAAAGCATCAAACAATGCCTTATGCCAAGTTCTCTGATTCTCATCTACCAGTTTCCTGATGATAGTGACCAGATTCTTATTTCTTGATTCTGCCTGACCATTCCCTTGCAGATAATAGTCTGAAGAATGGGAAAGAGTGATCCCATGCTCGTAGCAAAACTCAGTAATCTCCCAAGAGGAAAAACATGTAGCATTGTCTGCGACGATTTTGTTTGGAACTCCAAACCTGGAAATAATGTTCTCTTTGAGAAAACTGCATACCACCTCTGAAGTAGCGTGTTTGACTGGAATAGCTTCCACCCATTTGGTAAAATAGTCTGTTGCAGTGAGAACATAGGTATGTCCTGCACTTGATGATGGATTCACTGCGCCAATGAAGTCAATACCCCATTGCTGAAAGGGCTCCTCAATCACCACTGGTTTTAGAGGTAAGGCTGCCAATTTTGGTTTCCCAACAAACTGTTGGCATAACTCACACCTGCGTACCTAATTGTATGCATCTTGGAATAGTGTGGGCCAATAGTATCAAGCTCGCAGAATCTTGTGAGCTGTTACAGGTGCTGAAAAATGTCCACCACAAGCCAAATTGTGGAAAGACTCCAAAAGTCTACCTTGTTGCGCTTTATCCACGCAACGAAGAAATACACCGTCAAGACTTCTCTTGTATAAACCATTGTCCCAAAGGACGTAGTTAGCAGCTTTTAACTTGACAGTTCTCCTTTCCTTATAAGACAAGTGAGAAGGGCACTCACCATAGGTAAGGAAATGAGTGATATTGGAATACCACTCGTCAGTTGTAGTAACAAAAAGAACAGTTGGCGTGTCCACCACTTCTTCTTCTTCGTCCCCTGTCTCTTTTGGAACGTTGTCTGCGATCAATTGACACAAACCTTTACCCCGCACAAGCTTGGTAGGCTTGATATCCAGATCAAATTCTTGGATCTTAGCGATCCAATTACCCCTCTTTGTTCCGAACTCCTGTTGAGTTAGGATGGATTTGATTGTTGTATCAGGCACCATGACAACAGTGTGTGAGTTTAGAATATAGAACCTGAAATGCTTAACCACTTTGACTATGGCATAGGCATGCTTCTCCATATTCGAATACTTCAATTCATGAGCTTTGAGAGGACAACTCATAAATGATATGGGGGATTCAACGCCTTCTTCATTCTGCTGAACCAAAATAGCTAAAAGTGTGTGTTCTGAAGCGTAGCTATAGACTAGGAAATCCTTAGTGTAGTCGGGACAAACAAGAACTAGAGCACGAGCAATAGCTCTCTTGATGTCCTCGAACGCTTCCTTACCTTCCGCGGTCCAACGGAAAGCGGCCTTACCCTTCATCATATTAACAATGTGACGGGTTTTTTCTGCAAACTCAGGAATGAACCTTCGCAGAAAATTCACCTTTCCGAAGAAAGAATGAACAGCAGTCTTACTTGCTGGCAGAGTGAGACTTTGAATAGATTTAACCCTCTCCGGGTCAATCTTAGTACCTTCCTGAGATACAATGTGCCCAAGAAGCTTACCCTCCGTCACCCGAAAAACTGACTTCTTGGGATTGAGGGAAATACCATTTTGCCGACAGCGTTCCAGCACTTGTCGCAAATGATGCGCATGATCATGACGGTTTTTGGAGAAAACAGTCAGATCATCAAGATATACCACAATAAACTTACCCATTTCATCTTTGAAGGTGAGATCCATCACTCTCTGAAATGTTGTGCCAGCATTGATCAGACCGAAAGGCATTCTGCGATATGCAAATGTGCCCCGTGGTGTGGTGAAGGCAATTTTGAACTAATCAACTTCGTTTACCTCCACTTGGTTATACCCTGAAAAACCATCTAACATAGATAGCATTTCTGAACCTGTCACTGTTTGCAATACTTGGTCCATGATGGGCAAAGGGTAGTTATCTTTCAAGGAAGACTGGTTGAGGTTTCTGAAGTCAACACAGATATGGATTTCTCCGTTCTTCTTCCTTACAGGTACTATGTTTGAAACCCATGTGGAATGATGAATTGGAAAAATAATCCTTGCATTCAGCATCTTCTGAATTTCAGAAAGAATCGTACCTGATATCTTTGGATTGTATTGCCTCTGCTTCTGTTTGTAAGGCAACGATCCAGCTTTGAGGGGAATTTCATGTCGAACCTCCTTAGGCCTAAAAGACTTCAGATCATCATAGGAGTAAGCCAAAACATCAATGTAATGGCGGAGGAGGGTAATGAATTTGAATCTTTCATCAGCAATGCAACATTTTTCGATGTTGACCATCTTAGGATCTGTTTCCGCACCCAAATTGACCTGCTCAAATTCCATGGAAGAACTCAAATCCTGCTGTTGTTGCCGCTGCTTGATATACCTGTCATGTTTATCAAAGAGTCTCTCAAGGGAAACCAAACCTTTTGGGATTTTATTTCCTTTCAACTGTAGAAATTCTTCGCTAGTCTGTGAATCTACCTCAGAAACATATTCACGAGGTGGTGATTCGCTTCCTTCAAAGTAAAGCTCGTCAAAACTATCCATCTTTTCTAGGAAAGCAATGATTTGATTATCGCCATTGAACACCTGCCAATGATCAGCGTTATCAGGTACACTTGGTCTGAAGACTAGATCAATAGTGTACTTGCTTCCTTTGAAATCCTTGTGAGGCACCATGAGAGTGGCGGAAACAGCCAATGAATCTGCACGGTCATTGAACTCTCTTGGCACAACTGAAATATTGAAAGCATCGAAATCTTCAATGCAATCCCATACGCGATTGCGATAGTGTCTCAATCTTTCATTTTTTGTTTGGTACAAATTTCTTACTTGACAAACTACCAATTCGGCGTCCCCTTGAGCATGCAGGATCTTAACACCTCTGGCACGCACCGCTTCCAATCCGAGCAACAAGGACTCGTATTCGGTGGTGTTATTGGTATTATCAAACTGTAGCTTATATGAAAAAGGTAAAATATCACCTTGTGGCGATATCAAGACCACTCCAGCTCTAGAACCGGTAGAAGAACAACTGCCATCAAATTCTAAAATCCAGACTCCATCAGAATTTGATTTCTTAGACTTCCTCTGGTCAGAAGATTCCTCTTCATCGGTGAGGGAAGAATCTGGAATTGCTATACCCTTACCTGAACTTTCGTCTGAAAACTCTTCTGAGTCTCCATCTGACATATCGGAGCTATCACCCGATGTAGCCTCATCTGATGAATCAGAACAATCTTCAGTAGATAGAAAATAGTTACCCATTCTCGAGGACTCAAACAAAATTTGAGCTTTGGGGTTTGATGTTTGAGTAACAATATATTTCGCCTCCTTCTCAGGAAGCAGTTTCTGCATGACACCTTTAACAGGTATCCTAGCTTCAGACAAATCCATGTTCAACTCTCCACCCACATCCTTGCAGAAATTACGTCCAAGGAGGATGCCGTATGAAGCTGGAACATCAGCTACCAAGACTGTCATCTTGATTCTCTTATCCGGAAAAGCTGCAAATGCAAATTGGGCGTCCTTGATTTGACCCAAAAGTGGAACTTGCTTATTCTCCATAGAGAAACACCTCCCAAAAGTTTTGGTTAAGGTGAGGCCAAGGGCATCTGCCACCTTAGCAGGCATAACATTGTCTGAGGCTCCAGAATCTATTACGCAATTGCTCAATTTATGACCATTTACTAATAGGGAAACATAGAAGGGTTCAATTTTTCCAGAAACCACAGGAGGAGTAGTAACAAGATTGTTTTGGGTAGGTTTACTTTTGGAGGAGTCATGAGTAGCTTTAGGAAACTCTTGTCCTACAGGGACGGCCTTGTTTTTGACATATTTGGCTAATCTATCAAATTGTTCAGGATTAGCCTGTAAATATTCAACTTCAGACATTTGTATCTTAGTTCTCCTAGCATGGTCTATTATATCGAACTGCTGAAAAGAATTAGATATGGAGGAAGAAAAACCATCATTTTGATTTTTAGTAGTGATAGCACTAGTCTGAGGAGTAGAAGTGGAAGGTACAAATTCATTAGAGGCACTTACTTGTTTATTGACCACTGGGTCTTTTGACTGGAAAGGTAGCGGAGTCCCCCGTTTAGCGATCGAAATCACCAGTTGAGATTCTTCCCTAGCTTTCCCTTTATCAGCTTGAAGAGCTGACTGATTTTGAGACCTAGTGAAAATAGCATATGCTCCTTCACTCACTTCTCCTTTTTCAGCTTCGTCCTGGTAGTTCAGAAAGCTGATGGTAGAGTCGCCAGCTATCTCTTCTTCTCCTTCTGTGAAGAGATTAGCACCATTTTCATATTCCAACTCGGGTTGGAAAGAAAGTTCATTTTCCCCTTCATAGTATCCAACGGCAGAGTTGACTGGCGCTGCTTCAATAGCAAGCTTCCCCTGTGTAGGAGGAAGACAGTTTTGCTGTCCTTGATTCCTAGCAGCATTGCCTTGATACGAATTATTTGGAAATGTCCTCCTTGGTATATCTCGGTAAGAAGGAGGTGCAGATATACCTTGGGACATTTGTCTTTTGAGAGCTAGCAATTCATTTGCTAGCTTTTGCACCATGGGATCTGTGGTGCTTGTGGAAGCGTTCTCGGTGGAAGAGGAACTTTTATTTCTATTAGTGTCCCTTCTTATCTTACCCGCGAGGATAAGATCATCTTCTACCTCAGTTGCCAGAATCTGAGCCGCAGCAAGATCAGTAGGAGCAGCTCGCCTCAATAAGAAACTCACCTCCAGAAGCTGTGTATTGATAAAGAAACATTTGAGGTTTTCCGCTGTGGGCTCAGCAGCAGTGGGAATCCTATTTCTCAATTTGTTGAACTTGGCGATGAAATCTCGCATTGGTTCATGAGGTTCCTTTTTCATCTGTGTCAGCTGTGCCAACAATGCATGAGCATCTTCCGCAGGTTTGAACCTGGCTTCGAACTTGGTTTTGAGAGTAGCCCAGTTTGTTATGGTCTGGGCTTGGAGGTGATAGAACCAATCAGCGGCAGCGCCTTGTAGTGTTTCTACAAAGAGTCGTACAGCCACGTCTTCGTGCTCGACACCTATCACACCGCAGGCTATACAGAAAGCCGCAATATGCTCATCAGGATGAACTTTTTCGTCACCATAGAATTTGGGGAAATTCTTTCGTGAACTACGAGGTAGTTCATGTAATGGTGGGGTCAAATTTAGAGGACCAAAGGTATTACCCCAAGGACCTTGGGCTGCCATGACGCGCTGATTGAAAGGTGGTATAACAAATCTTGGTGGCATATGAACAACCAAAACTCTGTTAGCACTGGCAATAGAAACTTCACCTGGTATTGGGGACCTGGTGTTTGTAGGGGGAAAACTCCTGGTACGCTGAAGACGAGGCCGTGGAGTTAAGAATCCAAAATTATTCTGCTGCATCAACTCAAATGCAGGATCAACAATACCCTGAGCCCTCTTACTTCTGGTGTACCGGGAATCTGCCAGACTGTATTATACTAAACACAATATTGCAATAAAATGGAAAAGAACTGAAAATGCTTCAACTCGAAGCGTGAGGCTTCAAGTTGCGCGTTCTTCCCCAGCAGAGTCGCCAAAAAACTGTTGGGTGAATATTTTGTTGTTAACTCGCTAATGGCAAAATGGGTATATCAGCCACAGCTATGATGAGACAAAGTCTCTCCTCTCAGCAAGGGGAGGTTCCCTCTAATTACTTAACTTTTGTAAATCAAACACTTATCAAATTTATGTACACTAAAAACTATGTTTGTGGTGGTTCCATCTCATCTCATTCTCTTTTTTCAGAATAGATGTTTATATTTCAAACTCTTGATATAAGACTCGTAGATTATCACAATATCACAGAAACACAAAGTTTTCTGTTACCTCACTTATTACTTGTAAACGGAAATATTTGAAGTAGAATGCAGCGCAAAGTCTTCACTCCTCCTCAAGATGATAAAAGTAAAACAAATAGAACAACTTGCAGCACAAAGTCTCCAAACTATTGTATTTTCACAAACATGAACATATAACCCACAACTGATTTGATAACACAAAGTTTACCAGAATCAAATTATGAGCGCTCTTCGATCACTTGTAATAAACTCCACACTTCAATAATTATCAAATAAGACTATGATAGCAAGACGTAAGAACAAAACTATCACAACACAAATAATTCCAAGACAAAGATTGGAATTGAATTTGCTTTCTTGTATTGATAAATATTTGAATGTTGATTTTTACAAAAAGCACAAAGTCTTGATTTGCTTCTCAATTCGCCAGAGTTTCCTTGCAATAGACAAAAGGTAGATATTTACAAAAGAGGTCCCCTTTATTTATAGGGAAAGACCTTGAGAAAATCTAGGAAATCTACAACTACTTTGACTTATTCAAAAATAGGAGTCCTTATTGACTTGGGACTTCCTATATTTTTACATGTAATTACATATTGAAAATGTACATGTAAAAATGTCCAAAATTGTTTTGAAAGTACATGTGAAAATCAGAAAATAAACTAAGGGAAAAACCAGCTGCTTCAATTTGTGTCACCACCTTTTCTCACGTGGTGATCATACACAGTGAAGGTCGCCTGCATTTCAATGCTATCTGGGTTGAATGTGTTTTTGAAGATCATCCTGGCCCTCACTATGGCGTCCCTTACTGTAGTGATTGACTTGGCATGATTGGTTAACCTGGTTTTCAGATTGTCTAAGGTTAACTGGTTGTCCAAGAGGTTGTCCACAGAAGTTATTGAAAATACTTTATCTTCAAATTCTTTTTGGAACATGTCTTCAAATTCCTTGACCATTTCTTCTGCTGATAGGAATTGGTTATCTTGCGATACCAATTTACAAGGCAGTTCTTCCAACTTATGCAAAAGGTTGACATCATTTTCTTCGCTGATCTCTTTTGCAGCCTCAAGATCCTTGATCAAATTCCTTAGCATACTGCTCCTATACATCAGAGCTTCCTTTGTTTCAGTGTATGAATCCCTGTTAGAAATGGCGCCAATGGATATCAAGGTACTTATTTTCAGCTTCCTCATTTCCACCCACTTATCATGAGTATCCTCTGTGCGCTCAATATCTTGAGAGATGGCATCAATGAGATCATTGAGTTCCGCCCTTACTTTCCCCATCTTATCTGTTTTCTCAAATACCTCCGTGAGCAAAGAGATTCCCTGTGCTCGCATCCTGTCTAAGTACTCTTCAAGTACTTTTCCTCTGAGGTGAGTCTTTTCTGCCTTCAGAATGACAGGGTCTTCTACAGAAACGGCCTCTGGAGTAACTGCTTTTGAATTCAAAGTGATCTTTCTTACCATTGCAGTCAGCTGTTCTACCTTTGCCTTATAGTAATCTTTCATTTCTTTTTCCCTGTCGAACTTCTGGATCAGGATGTCCATGGCTGACTGCATATCATTTTTAGCACTCTCATGGGTGATTTTGCCCAATTCAACCCTAGAAATTGAGTAGTCATTCATATCAAAATTTTCAACAGTTGCATCCTGTGGGGGTTTTGCTATCTCCAAAATTTTATGCCCCTTATCTTCAAGTACCCTTGAAAGGATCTTTGGTTTCTTCGGAGCCTTAGGTTTTGCAGGTACCAGCTTAGTGAAATCAAAATCATCTGGAGAGATGACTTGCTTTTTTCTCTTTGGCGTGTAAGCTGACAACCAAGGTGGAAGCAGAGAAGTATTCACATTGGAGTCCATTCCTACCACTGGTGTTCCTGGAACTGTGCTTGTACTGGTGGTAGAAACAATAGGCGGGGTGTTGGTAAAAACCGCACCTGTTACATTGGCACTTGAAACTTGTTCAGTATTCATCACAAAATATTCACCCAACAAGACAAATTTTTTATTTTTTTACCTTTTATGTGCCATTCATCCCATGTTCTTTTTGTTGTACATGCTTGGGGATGATGATATTTCTATCTTTGTCCATTCATGATTATCATTCCAATATATATAGCGACCCCATGCATGTTGATCCCTTAGTGTTTCTTTATGTAAATTTTTCCTACAATGATATTTTTTGTGTCTATCTTTAGTGACACTCCTATTACACCACCTTTGATGAAAGAGCATCTAGAGGTGTAGGGAAATCTTACACCACCAAAAAAAAGAAAAAATGATTTTGTTTTCTATTCTTTTCAATTTTAGTTTTTGTGAATACCCATTTTCTTGAATAATGATTCAAAACCTTCAAAGTTTCCAAAAAGGATGAAAATACCAAGGCTTACTATTTTTAGTAATCCTGCATCTGAGAAGTGGTTGGGCCCAAAAGTTTCCCCAAAGCTTTGAATATCAAGATAAACATACTTGGTAAATTTTAGCCCAAGATCATGTCTGGATTTCAAGATATTAAAGTTTTAGTTTTTGAGGTTCATGAAAAAAGTTTCAATTTTGAGGCACTTAGAGGTTTCACAATGACCCAAAAATTGGTTGAAACTCTAGACATCCCTAAAGGGAAAATTGGCATAGCTTCATTTTTTTGTAAGCTTTCCAACACATCAAACAGTTCATTAATCAAATGCCCAGATCAAAATTTATGGCCTCTAGAAGTTGGGCCTTCCGTATTAGAGAATGTAAAAACATGTCGAACATTGAAAAGAATTGATAAGGGAAGCTACACATGTTGATGAGTGTTTTGACACATCATAAGGCATCTTTTATTGGTAGATACTTTGGACACCACTTTTGGGTGGTTTTAGCTGATGGATTTGTAATACTGTTTGATAGTTTCCTATATCGTATCTCCTATATATCAGGTGCTTGAGATAGAGTTTGTTTGGGGGAGTATGATAGATGTTGACTTGTCCAAGTATGTTGTAGTCCTATTCAGATTTCTGAATAACATATTGAGTTAATTTTCAAGTGTAGGGTTTTTCACTTGAAAGAGTTTTCCCCACATAAATCATTGTGTTTGTGGTTTGAAGCTTATAATTTTTTGTTGTGAGTGTGTTGGGTGGAGTACACCCTCATCAAGTGGTATCAGAGCAATTTTTTTTTCTGAGTGTGCAAACAAATCACCGAATAGTGAGGTAGTTTGTGCCAAGACATTGAGATCACGTGTTTGAAGGTGAAATCAGAACCGTCAATTTGAGGCAGCTTCAAACTGAGGAATTTTTAAATTAAGTATAAGAGGAGAAAGAAGAAAATCAAGATGCCTCCACATAGAAATTGTGGTGGTAGAAATCCTTTTGTGACAAAAGAAGGGATTAGAGCTCTATAGAGGTAGATTAATGAAAACCAAGAGGAATTGAGAAGAAGGTTTGAACCAAGAAGGAGAGATGAAAGTGAAGATGAAGATGATGCACCCCAAGATGATGTACAATCTAAAGAAAATGATGGAGAAGTTGAAACTGAACATGTTACATTGCTGAAGGCCATAACAAAAATTGGGAAAAGGCCAAAGATTGACATCTCTACATTTTCTGGTAATCTCAATCTGAATGAATTGATAGATTGGATCAATGACATGGAGGAATATTTTGAATATGAAGAAATAGAAGATCTTGAGAAGGTCAAGTTTTCCAAGACTAAGCTCAAAGGTCCTACAAGAATTTGGTGGAAGGACTTATGTAGTTAGAAAGAAACCAAAAAGGAAAAGAGATCACCATATGGGATAGAATGGTTGATAAATTGAAGAGATAATTTATTCCTATGGATTATGAGTTGGGACTTTTGATGAAAATTGGTGCAGTCACGGTAGGAGGGTTCACAGAATAAACTATTCAGACCATGCAGCAAGAGTAAACACAATGGAAACAACTCAAGAAATGGAACAAATGTAGATTTAGTCATTCAGTATATGATAGAATTTAAATACAATCTAGCTGGCAACATGCGAGCTTACAACTAGGGCCCAAAGGCCTAGATACATGCATGCGCAAGATAAAGCTTTGAAGCTCCTTCGCACATATCTAAACTATCAATCTTCTAAATCATGAGAACTATGTTAACTACTTTCCTAGGGATATATTACATCAATATATATCATTCCTAGACCAATAGATTCCTTCGCATCAGCCAAGGAAGGTCACAGACTCCAATGAAGAGATGTAACGTGTTCACAAATAGGTCGGACCTAAATGCATAGAGCACTTCCTCAAATTAATGGAACAATGTTCGGACCCTTGGGGAAGGTTGGCCATGAACCACAGGACATTGAATGATGTGACAATGAGATCTGCAAGCCTTCTCCTCCAGCTGATTATCAGGAACTGTTAGAATGCTTTGCTCTGAGAAAATAGTCAACTTTTGATAGTGATATCTTTCTGACAACTTATCCAAATGCTCTCAATTCTTGATATGATGTAGATGAATGAATGTAGACGCTAAGTCCAGATCCACAAGGTGTGAATTGCCAAAACTGGACTACAAGCTAAAAACTACTACTGACTGAACTGCCTGAACTGAACTGGAAAATAAAAGAATAAAATGCAAATGTTTTTGGTTGATGCAAGATTTCTCTTGAACCAGGGATGCCCCTACATTAGACATTCGAGGTTATTGAAAAAGTGAGTCCTTACTTTGCTGGGACTAGGGGAGAACCAAGACGGTCCACCTCAGCCTGAGAAATCCAAGATGAGTCTTCTTCTGGTCTGCCTTTCCACATCACAACATATTCTTTTCTCAAGTACACCATCACTTCATCTCCAAATTCAAATTCCTTATGTCTTCTCTTCTCATCTTCTTTCTCTTTGTACTTACTGTTCATGTCCTCCAAATGTTTCTTCACCTAATTATGCACTATCTTCATATGATCTACAAATTCTTCTGCTTCTGCACTCCTCTTTTCCTCTGTACTGATATCTCTCAATTATGCAACTCCTCTAGGATTCACTCCGGTCACAATCTCAAAAGGTGTTCTTCTAGTACTCCTATTTACTGAATTATTGTATTTAAACTCTGCTTGTGAAAGAATCAAATCCCAACTTCCGGTTTTCTCTCCAACCAAACATCTAAACAAGTTTCCCAAACTCCTATTCACTTCCTCTGTCTGTCCTTCTATCTGTGGATGAAAAGTAGAACTGAACTTCAAATATGTCCTCATCTTCTTCCAAAGTGTCTTCCAAAAGTATCCAATAAACTTTGTATCTCTATCTGAAACTATACTCTTAGGTTTAATCCATGCAATCTCACAATCTCCTTGAAAAATAGGTCAGCTACATGTACTACATCAATTGTCTTTTTGCAAGGTATGAAATGAGCCATCTTTGAAAATTTGTCAACCACTACAAATATTGAATCATGTCCTCTTTATGTCTTAGGTAATCCCATTACAAAATCCATGCTTATGTCTTCCCAAGGTCTCTCCAGTATTATCAAAGGTTTATACACTCCAATGTTCTGACTACTCCCTTTTGCTACTTGACAAACTCTACAACTCTGTACAAATCTCTGAACATCCTTATGTATCTGAGGCCAAAAATAGTTTTCACTCACCAAAGCCACTGTCTTATCAATGCCAAAATGTCCTTCCAATCCACCACTGTGCTTCTCCTTGATCAAATTATCTCTCATTGAACTTTTAGGTATGCACAACTGACTTCCTTTGAACATCATATCTTCTTGAATTAAATAATCCAACCACTTACTTCTATCTGTCACAACAAGTTCCTTACATGCTCTCCAAGGTTATGCAAAATCAGTGTTCTCCCTCATATATGCTCTTCATTTCATCAAAACTAAACACTTCAACTCTCATCTCTGTCAACAAGTTTCTTCTTCTACTCAAGGCATCAACAACTTTGTTTGATTTACCACTCCTATGCTTCAACACAAAAGGATAACTCTACATAAACTTTACCCATCTCATATGTCTCTGATTCAACTTACCTTGACTATTCAAATACTGCAAAGCTTGATGATCTGTATACAACACAGACTCCTTAGGCAACAAGTAATGTCTCCACTTCTTCAAGGCTTGAATTAAGGCATAGAACTCCTAATCATAAACTGAATATCTTCTCCTTACATCATTCAACTTCTCACTAAAATAAGCTATAGGTCTACCTTCTTGACTTAACACTACTCTAATTTCATTTCCACTTGCATCACAATCAACTTGAAATACCTTATTGAAATCCGGTAATGCCAAAACACATTGTTATGTCAATTTCTACTTCAACAACCCAAAACTTTTATCTGCTCCAGATGTCCACTTGAAATCTTTTCTATCACCTCTCATTTTCTCTGTCATAGGGTTACAAACTGAACTAAAAATTTTTATGAACTTCTAGTAGAAACTAACCAATCCATGAAATGATCTAACCTCTCCAATGCTCTCTGGTGTAGGCCATTCAACAATTGCTTTCACTTTCTCAGGGTCCATCTTCAATCCTTCCGTAGAAATCACAAATCCCCAATATACTAGTTCTTCCTTCATGAATCTACACTTCTTGATGTTTATCAGCAATTTCTCTTCTCTCAACCTCTACAAAACTTGTCTAATATGCCACAAATGTTCTTTTGTATTACTGAAAATCAGAATATCATCCAAGTATACAATTACAAACTTAGCCAAGAATTTCTTTAGAACTTCATTCATTAATCTCATGAAAGTAGTCTGTGCATTTGTCAATCCAAAAGGCATCACTAACCACTCATACAATCCTTCATTTGTCTTAAAAGTAGTCTTCCATTCATCTCCTTCTCTAATTCTAATCTGATGGTATCCACTCTTCAAATCTATCTTTATGAAATATCTTGCTCCACTCAAACAATCCATAATATCATCCATCCTAGGTAAAGGAAATCTATACTTAACTGTGATCTTGTTTATTTCTCTAGAGTCAGTACACATTCTCCATTCTCCATCCTTCTTCGGTGCTAGTACTGTAGGTACTACACAAGGAATCAAACTTTCTCTGATCAAACCTTTCCTCAATAATTCTTGTATCTGTCTATTCAATTCTTCATTCTTTGCTGATGTCATTCTATGTGCTACTTTGTTATGCAAACTTGCTCCCAGTATAAGATCCATGTGATGACTGATACTCCTTATAGGTGGTAATCCTTCAGGTACATTATCTGATATGATGTCTTCATACTCTATCAACAACTCTCTTATCTCATCTAGTTCAATCTCTTTCTTCACCTCTTCAAGCTTCTTAGGAATCAAGGCATAACACAAACTTTCCTGTTTCAAACCATCCAAAAATTTCCTTCCATCTACCAAACAAATTCTAGCATTCCCACATACTTTACTCTTAGGATCATCTTCCAAGAGAATCAAGGCAATTCTCTTTCCATTCGCCGTTATGGTATATGTATTCTTCTCCCATCATATATAGCTAAATTCTATCATACTGCCAAGGTCTACCCAACAAGATATGACAAACATCCATAGGCATAATATCACACAAGAATTCATCATGATAAGATCTGATATGAAATTTCACCAAACATTGTTCACTCACCAGTACCTTATGATCATCCTGAATCCATGCTATCTGATAGGGCTTAGGGTGTTTCAATCTTTCCAATTTCAACTTAGTCACCATCTCCTCTGAAATTAAATTATCTGAACTACCACTATCAATTAGAACTTTACAACACTTACTTCCGGATTTGCATCTAGTTTTGAATAGAGTTTTCCTCTATGATGGTTCCTCATGTGTCACTATCAATTAAAAGTAAGAGTCTTAGGTTCTAGGAATCACAAGAGTATGCTCTTGTTCTGCGCTTGCATGCAATCTGAACAATCAGAAATTGTGTAGATCAAGATTATGAGTTGTAATGATTATGAGTTGTAATAAACTATTGGATTATGAGTTGTAATAAACTATTGGATTTTAATTGGTATAAACTATTGGATTTTAATTGGTATCCACCTTTTTAACATATTCATCACCAGTGTTAGGTTCAATGGATATCACACCATTATCTGGAAGAGAATTCCGCCAGCTACAGAGTTTACCAGACATGAGTCTTACTGCATATAAGACCTTGTTAGCCTCAGACCAAGATCCCCTAGTATCATAAAATTTTTTGAATGTGTCACACCAGGTGCAAATGGTGTCATAGGGGTCTATTATCTTCTCAATGTTCAAGATATAACCAAAAGTGGCATAAGCCCTGAGTTGTTCTGGCCTAGCATTTTCTGACACAGCATCCCTCATTTCAATATCTATTTGGTTGTCAACAGTGGATTGACTAGCCCTAACTATAGTGAAAAATATTCACATTAAACTATCTGATGTTTTACGCAATTACTTTCAAGATGGAAATACTCATGTAGTCGATGAAAAAGGGAATTTTCACTTTCCTGATGTCAAGATTAATACCTTTTATCCTGAAAAAGGAATAAAAGCCAAAGTCTGTGATTCTGTCCGTCAATCTGAAATTAATCTGTTAGTTTCTGGAACTGGAATCTGTCCCATTTATTTACCATTTTTACTTCCTGAAGACATTTCCCAATGGAGAAATAAAGGGTTTTTTCATGTGCATTTCCCGCATGTTGATATTATTGTCCATCCCCACTTTAACTACAATATTAATGCTAAATTCTTTGCTACTCTCATTGATACTCGTTGTCGTGTCTGGGATCAAGCTGTCATTGCTCAGTTTTGAGGAATCCTTAGTATGGAAAAGGGTGATGGGGTTATCTCTATACAACCTAATTTTACTTTGTCTCTCTCTGACAAGTTTATTTCCTCATCCTTTTGTCTGTTACTGCAAGTAAAAGGTGTCTCCCTCATGCCTGGATCTGTTTATGCCACCATCAGAGGTCGTTGTGTCTACCATATCATGAACACTGTGTCTCCACCAGTTTCTTTGCCCACGGGGGTAGGTTTTCCCCAAGGATCTTCCAATCTATTAGATTTTGGAAGGTTTATAGATCATACTGGTTTCGACATAGGTTTTCCAATCATTGAACAACTATTAGACCGCCAAAAGCCATAGTTCTTAGATCTCCCTATTCATAGAAACAGATTTTTAGAAAGACCTTTGACCCAATCCAAGAGAGTTGGTAATATTACCCTGCAGTCTGTACCAGACTAGACAATTCTTGAGTAGCCTATAATAGACGAGTCCCAGTCTAGAATACAACCCTTGAAACATAGCTATTCAATGGCCCATGCTTATTCAAGCACAAATCGAAAACCTTTTGTAGATTATAACCCTGAAGAATGTTCCACTTCTAGTGGTTCTTAGAGATTTAAGCAAATTCCATCTAGATCTTCCTTCTCTTCCCAATCAAGCCTCACAAATGACCCAGAACTTATGGATGACCTGATTAGACAAGCAAGTTCTAGATTGCATCTTGCTCCTAAGCAAGGTGATGAAGAATCCAAGAAAGAGAAAAAAGGAAAAGGAATTAAAATTGCCAAATTAGGAGAACATGCTAGTATGATGAGAGAAAATCTACCAAGATATGGAGCTGAAAGAAGGTCAAAGTATACTGTTTAGGTTGATCCTACAACAGCCTTAGAACTAGTTAGTTATGCACCTAGTAGATGGCCTACACAAGAAAGTTATCAGGTCATAAATCCTGATGACAAAACATGGGGAAGGTATGAAGCAAAGTTCTATACAAAGGTTGGGTCAAAACAGAAAAATTCTGAAGCACAAAGAAACTGGCAATCGCATTGGATGCAAACAGCTCAGGAAAATTTAGATGATATGGCTATTGACATTAAGCAAGGGATAAATAGAATAGTTTTTGTATATGATAATTTGCTCCAGGTTCAGCATGTTACTTATAAAATGAAAAATAGTGTGAATAAGATAGATAAGCAATGTACGTCTACCCTAAACAATTTTGGTAACCTAAACTTCCACATGGGCCAAACTTAGACTACAATGGATAATGTGTACTCTAGCACACAAAGGCTAGAAGCTATGTCTGGACAAATCTATGATTATGTCTCTACCTCAGAAAATAAAAGAGACACTCAGGCCCAAGAAAATAAAGCTTTGCTTGAGCATGTGGCTAGAAACCTTGAAAAGGTTAGAAAATATGCCAAAAAGATTAGAGCTCAAAAAGGTAAAGATAGTTCTGATGAAGAAACGAATGACACTAAAACTCAAAAATCAGAAAATAAAGCAAGGCCAAAAGTCTAGCGTAGGAAAAACATCCTCTTTATAGAAAAAGTAGAAGAACAGCCAGTATCTTCTAGTACTAGAAGTCCTACTCCTCAGATGCCCTCAAAAATAGTTCTTCCCAAGCAAAAGGAACATATGATGCAGGCCACAGAAGAATTAAAAGATTGGCTTCAAGAATACCAATTAGAAGACAATGAGCCTGTCTATATGGAAGAACCTGCTGCAGCAATGAATTCATCAGATGAAGAAATTCATGATAAAATATATCTTGAAGAAGATATATCAGAAGATGTATCTGATGCAGATAGCCTGCAGCAAGATGAATCTTCTTATATAGAAATCAGAGAAGATTGGGGGCATTTGTGCATGGCTAGTCAATCCACTGTTGACAACCAAATAGATATTGAAATGAGGGATGCTGTGTCAAAAAATTCTAGGCCAGAACAACTCAGGGCTTATGTCACTTCTGGTTATATCTTGAACATTGACAAGATAATAGACCCCTATGACACCATTTGCACCTGGTGTGACACATTAGAAAATTTTTATGATACTAGGGGATCTTGGTCTGAGGCTAACAAGGTCTTATATGTTGATAACTGAGAGGGGGGGGGGTGAATCAGTTATCCTAATTGTTTCTTCTTTTGAACTTTCTTATTAATCAAAGCAGCATTGAATTAAACAAACAAACATTAACATGAAATGAGAAACACATGACACAGTATTTTTGACGTGGAAACCCGGTTAAGGGAGAAAACCACGGGGTGATTAACCCAAAGATTATTCTATTAGAAGAATAAGGAGTTACAAAAATGGCACTTGCCAATTAGGGCTCACTATCCGAGCACACTGCTCACAAAGAGGCCCACTGCCTACAAGGAGACACACTGTCTACAAAGAATATTATATAATACTTGAACTGATTGGAAGCACCTACATATGCTGGGGTTCAGTTCCGGTTAGGCTCAGTACACTGATCTGTTGCACTTCATCTTTCCTCTGTTCTTTATTCTGCTATCTTTTCACATACCGGATCTTTCTTACTACTTCTGCTCTGCTCTGTACTTATTCGCATACTGTATCATACTCTCACTCTTTTCACAACTAAATCCATCCTCTATATATATCCGCACAAGTAATTTCATCACTTTTCTAGTCGGCATCCGGAACAGTCTAGTTTCTTACAAACTCTGTTCTGTCGGTTGAATCCTTGCTCACCAAGCAATGCGGATCAAGCATATACTTGTAGATATCATTAATCATGTTGGCAAAACATGATTCATGCCTTCACAGCCTTTACCATCAACAGTAACATATCTGGAAAAGATTTTGATGCTCTGCCAGTCAGTTCTTCCTTCTGTTCTCATTGTCTTTCAGGAATCCGGTACTCAGCTATTCATATCTTTTTCTTTGTCCATCACCGGAAGCTAAATCCTTGGAATATACTACTCAAGGTAGTCCTCTTGACTTCCCCAAATCCACACTGCACCAAGACACTTCCTCTGAGAGGTCCGGACCAATCTGTCGGACCTTGCCACATGCTCTGTTCTTGTTCACCGGACCACAACAGTTCTTCATCCTGACTTCCGGTAGAGGCACACCATGACTTGCGGATATGTGGGATGACCTTTGTTGCCATCAATGACAACAACCATGAATCCATATAGTGTCTCTTGCCAACAATCTCCCCCTTTGGCATTGATGGCAATACTTAGTGAAAAATGACTAAGTGTTTACACTATGCTCCCCCTTTGCTGATGCTCTATCTTTATATACAATTTCCGGAACTCCCCCTTAGTTGGATTCCTCATTTTTCACTGCTCCTCACTCCCCCTTTGACATCAATGGCAAAGGGTAGGGTCCGCACACCAAAATTTTCAAAAATTTTCTATACATAGCCGCATATTTACATACTCACATAAACTGAAGAATGTCTACAAAAGATGTCTTCAGTTGGATCAGTTCTGTAGCCCAACTTTGCTTCATTCTATCCAAAATTGAAATGTGACCACTCAAAAAAAATGCAAAAGCTTCTGCCCTCTTGAGATCTGTCGGATCATTTGTTTGGGCGGTAGTCTGAGCATCACTGATGGCCTCATGCATAGTTTCTAACTTAGGGATTATAATTCTTCTAAGTTCTCCCATCCGATTAGTGATATTCTTCCTTTCCTTCTCAAAGTTCTTTATTGCATTTGTGATTGCAATAGTTTGACATTCTTGATTTACTATGGATGAAGAGAGAGGATCAAAACTTTGAGACAAACTTTGTAGTTTGTCCTGTTTCGCTTTTATTTTCTTATCTATTTCTACTGTTGCCTTTGGCCAGGAGATACAAAATTTGTAAATATCACCGCCATCCTTAAGAGCATTTTCTAAGCTCTTTATTCCAATACTCATATTTCTCCTATTGTTAGAGATTAATCCTAATACTTCTAAAAATCTTTTATCCAAAAATTCCTTCCGGACCTTTTCTTCAGCTGATTTTTCTAGAGAATCAAAATGTGTATCAACACTGCTGACTAAGGTTTTGAGATTACCGGAAGAGGAGGCTGTCGGATCTATCTGGATTGATGGCATAATCTTTTCAAGCACTCCGGAAGCAGCCTCTATCAACTCACAGTCTTCCATATGAGACTTTAGGAGTTTTTCATTTGCCTTAGCATTTGCAAATGAAGCTATTTTCATTGTCTGTACCGGAGAGAGAGAGTCAAAGTCGAATGGGCCTTTTAGAAGCTCCGGTTCATCAATCTCTAAAGTTTCTTGGCTTAGAAACTTTTGAACAGTTTGTGCAGTGTCTCTTGCCGGAGACAGATGTTTCTTTTCTTCTGCAGTTTTGTCCTTAGGAGTCTTATCTCCTTCCACATTCTTACCACTTACAGTTGTGGTTTTCTCTGTTGGATTTTTCTCTTTCTCTGCATCCTTGGTGTTGTCAGCCTCTTTTTCTTTTTCTGCTGCTTCTTCCTCCTATAATTTTTCTTCTTCTTGGGATCCGGAGACTGTAGGAGAAGCCGGAGAAGAGATGTTAGTCTGTTCTAGTGGCACTTCTTCCGGAGTAGATGATTCCAAGTCCGCAGCTGTTTCTGCACCTGAGTCCTCTGTAATAGGAATATTAAACCTTTTGTATGTATTCCGGAGGATCTCTTCAGTGTCCTTGGCTACTTTGTCGGTCTCACCAAGCATAAGCTGATTCATCCTTGCTTTGCTTCTGAATTCATCCTTGCAGTCCTTGAATATCATGTTCATGGTTTTGTGATCAATTGAGGGATATAGCTGAATAGCTATCTGTTCCCTGATCTCAAGGTCTTTTGCCATGGCATTGTTCTTTCTTATTTCTAGTTCCATCTCTAGACTCTTTGGAATTTCAGAGATAATCTCAATAAAAGCTTTATTGTAGATGTTCAAGTACCTAATTATAGCTTCCTGCAGGATCTTTTGATCTGCTTCATTGTAGTCATCATAGAATTCAGCCATCGGTTGAAGGTTCCCATCCACAGTGATTGATTTGACTACACTGTCTAGAGACAGGGTGGGCTTTTCAGCAAATTCTTCTGTCATTTCTTCCTTGTCTCGGCCTGAAGAGGGTTTACCGGATCCTTTCTTCTTCTGTTTCTTTATTTCTTTCACTCCCTCATCTGACTCAGTTTCTTCTTCATCCTTTTGGCTTTGATAAGCTCTTGAGGCTTTTGTCTTAGATCTCTTACCGGATCCCTGGACTTCTGGTTTTGAGCTTTTGGTTTTGATAGGTGTAGATCCTTTTGATGATCTGGTCCAGGTTGAGGATTCCACCGGAGCACTTTTCTTGCTTTTCTTTTCTGCCTCTTTCTTTTCTTCCTCAGATTTTCTTCTCTTTTCCCGGTTGGCATCAAGTGCCTCTTTTGAGATGCCTAGGCCTTGAGCAATATGCTCTACTTCTTTTCTCACTTTCCTCTTTATCTCAGGTTCCCTGAGTTCTACATGGATCTTTACACTCAGCTCCTCAAAGGTTCCAAACCTTTCTGCCTTTGGATCTTTGGGCTGACTTAGCATGTGTTGAACATGCAGCTCCACTATCTGTTCATCCACTTCATACCCCATGGGCATGATCCAGACAGTCCTTGGCTCCACTGCCTCCATTAGGCACTGATCAGTGACCACCATAAAGCACACTGAGTCTTTGTATTTTTCAACAAGAGACTAGGGGATTCTTTCTCTTGCTTGCATCATGCTTTGGAAGTTTTTGAAGTATCCCCATAGGGCTGTATTTCTTGCTTTGGCATCCCCAAGCCCATGTAAATAGTCTCTTATCTGGATTGCAACAGGTTTGTCATTCTGCCATGCCCATCCACTTGATTCAGGTAGCTCATTCATGAAGTAGAAGAATAGACATAATATAAGAGTACCATACTTAAAGGAATTCTTTTTGTCCTTCTTGATTTTCTATATATTTTCCATTAATTGGCTTAAGAGCAGTTCGCAGAGACCATATTCTGCATTCTTCCTTAGCATTTCATAGGCAGTATACACTGCAGTTCCGGATACAGAATTCTCCCTGCTGGAGTGATAGATCTTGTATCCTATTATCATGGATGCATACTTGATATCCGGATCTGAAATATCTTCAATGGTCATTGCCCTCTTATCAAATTTTGATCCGGTGGCCTCAGTTACAATGTTGTTCTTGACAGATTTGAGGATAGGTATCCCTCCGAAAGAGTATAGACCAGTTACTGCCCTAATTGCCTCTTTTGTGATCTTGCAAGGTCTATCCAGCCATAGGAAGTTGTCATGCATTCTGCTTAATACATATCGGACCCATTCTTCTTCTTCAAAACAGGGGAAATGAATGAATTGATCAAACTGTTTCTTCTGGATACCCTTGTACTCTGGTTTAAGCTCAAAAGCATTGTCTATCAGTTGTTTGTGATAGAGATCTCTCAATTTGAATTCCTCAAATTCCTCAATGCTTGTGTGTATGTAAACCCTAATGTCTTCTGTGTGTAAAACTCCATGAGGAACACTGGAAAATGCTCCTAAGGGATCTACCTCCAATGACTTGTATGGATGTTTCTTAAATTCAGGTCGGGGCCTATCTGAGATTTTTACTATATTTGGAGTAGCCATTTCTTCAAAAGATTTGTAGCAAGATATCGGAAGTGGAGAATACCTTTTGCGTCTTTGGTTACACGGAGTGGCTAGATTGATTTCTGTATGTAATGACTTCGGTAGGAGATCTTCGGTGAACTTGATGAATTTTGTTGCAGAGCTCCGCTTCTCGCTTCTTATTGGATGTGGAATGATCAAGTGATGGTTGAGAAATCCCTTATATCATTTCGCAAACCCTAATATCTGTTTGCAATAAATGCTCCACCTATATTATTCTGGTTTGCCTTATCCGGATAGCTTGGAGTATCCCGGATCAGTTCTGATCTATGAACATCATGCGGATCTTTCAATCATGAATAAATCGAGGTGACACATTACAAGAACATCCCAAACGTTCTGTCAAGTCCGCAAAGTAAAATAATGTACTTCCAGATCTCTCAGGACCCTTTTGTAGTCCTCTGTCATTCCGGAGCATCTCCCGGAACAGGTCTTACTTGATCGATCACAACTTCTTTACATCTTCATGCGGACCTCTGAAATCTTGTCTGGATCATCTCAGGACTTATATCTTCAAACCCTTTACTCCACATCTTGTGTCACATCCAGCACCACTTGATTGGCTGGGAGAACAGGATTTTCTTTGAGTCTCCCCCTGAGCCAGAGCTCACTTTTTAATTTCTGGAAGTGATATCAGCACCAGAATCTGGTGCGGATCCAGTTTCTGTATTCTCTGAACTTTTCTTTACCCAAATCTTGCTCATCTGATTCCTAACTTCATCCGTATTCATCTTTTGTTTACCCTTGTCTTGATTCTGATTATACACCGGACCTCTTTTGTCCTGATTCTTGCTTCTGCAGACTTTAGCATTATGACCGGACCTATTACAGATTTGGAAAATAACATTCTTTGCATATTTGACTGATAACCTCTTGATCTGCATTGATTAGCCATATGACCTACTCTATTGCATGTAAAGCATCTACCATTGAATGATTTGTTTACTTGCATATTTCTGCATTCATGAGACTTGTGTCCATACCTTTTGCAGTTAAAGCACTGTCCAGAGAAGGATGGATTAGTTTGATTCATTCTTTTTCTACATTGATTAGCTTTGTGACCAAAGTGATTGCAGCTGTGGCAGTATCCATTGAAAGATGGATATCTTTGAGCATTGGGTTGTCTTGCCGGGGGTCTTCTAGGCCTATTCCTTGGATTTTCTGATCCAAAATTCTTTTGACCGGATCCGGAACTTTCTCCTTTCTCATATCCCAAGCCGTACTTGTCATCTGTCTTCTTTTGACTTCCAAGAAGTACTTCAAGTTGGGCAAAACTTATCTTGAATTTTTCTTTATATTCGTTTGCTGTTTGAAGATCTCTTTTGAGAGAGACAATTTGATCCTCAAGTTTTTCTTCATTATCTTTGGCATCTTCAAGATCAGATTCAAGATGTCTGATAATCCTGTCCATTTGGTGGCATTCTTCTGATTTCTCTTTAAGAGATTGTCTTAGATTGTCTTCAGCTTTTCTTTTTTCTTCAATCTCTTGAGTAAATTTTATAGTTCCTAATTCCATTTCATGTCTTAACATAATGACTTCTTTTGATAACTTTTCACATAACTTGGTTTTCTCAGTCAATTCTTCATTTGCATTGCTTTCTTCAGTTTGGCTTGCCAATTGTTGGAGCAGCTCCTTTCTCTTTTTCATAGAGAGACTTAATTTGTCTTTTAGTTCTCTCATGAATTCATCAGCCTGTTTGAGTCTTTCCTTTAATTCGTTGACTTCAGAATTTGACTGTTCAAGATCCTCAAGGGCAGTCTTGAGTTGTTCCCTTAAACCATATGCATCCATTGGAACTCCCAGATCTTCCTCAAGCTGTTAGGCTCTATTAGGAGGAACCTTGCTCTGATACCAATTGTTGATAACTGAGAGGGGGAGGGTGAATCAGTTATCCTAATTGTTTCTTCTTTTGAACTTTCTTATTAATCAAAGCAGCATTGAATTAAACAAACAAACATTAACATGAAATGAGAAACACATGACACAGTATTTTTGACGTGGAAACCCGGTTAAGGGAGAAAACCACGGGGTGATTAACCCAAAGATTATTATGTTAGAAGAATAAGGAGTTACAAAAATGGCACTTGCCAATTAGGGCTCACTGCCCGAGCACACTGCTCACAAAGAGGCCCACTGCCTACAAGGAGACACACTATCTACAAAGAATATTATATAATACTTGAACTGATTGGAAGCACCTACATATGCTGGGGTTCAGTTCCGGTTAGGCTCAGTACACTGATCTGTTGCACTTCATCTTTCCTCTGTTCTTTATTCTGCTATCTTTTCACATACTTGATCTTTCTTACTACTTCTGCTCTGCTCTGTACTTATTCACATACTGTATCATACTCTCACTCTTTTCACAACTAAATCCATCCTATATATATATCCGCACAAGTAATTTCATCACTTTTCTAGTCGGCATTCGGAACAGTCTAGTTTCTTACAAACTCTGTTCTGTCGGCTGAATCCTTGCTCACCAAGCAATGCAGATCAAGCATATACTTGTAGATATCATTAATCATGTTGGCCAAACATGATTCATGCTTTCACAGCCTTTACCATCAACAGTAACATATCCGGAAAAGATTCTGATGCTCTGCCAGTCAGTTCTTCCTTCTGTTCTCATTGTCTTTCAGGAATCTGGTACTCAGCTATTCATATCTTTTTCTTTGTCCATCACCGGAAGCTAAATCCTTGGAATATACTACTCAAGGTAGTCCTCTTGACTTCCCCAAATCCGTACTGCACCAAGACACTTCCTCTAAGAAGTCCGGACCAATCTGTCGGACCTTGCCACATGCTCTGTTCTTGTTCACCGGACCACAACAGTTCTTCATCCTGACTTCCGGTAGAGGCACACCATGACTTGCGGATATGTGGGATGACCTTTGTTGCCATCAATGACAACAACCATGAATCCATATAGTGTCTCTTGCCAACATTATATGCAGTAAGACTCATGTCTGGTAAACTCCATAGCTGGTGGAATTCTATTCTAGATAATGGTGTGATATCCATTGAACCTGACACTGGTGATGAATATGTTAAAGAGGTGGATATGGGAAGAAATGAAATCTCTGCTGAAGGCTTTGCTACATTAAAACTGACTTTGATAGGATTATTCTTTGGCAATAGGAAAAATGACATCCTAGAAGCAGAAAAAATATTGTATTCATTACAGTTGAAAGATTTAGGTAAATTTCATAAATGTAACCTAGTCTTTAAGAAATACATGATAGCTGCTCAGAAACTTCATGACCCAACAACAAAATTTTTTTATCTCAATTCTCTTCCTTGTGGTCTTGGTGAATATGCTGAAGATTATGTGATGACCAAATATAAATGCAAAATAGAAAATTTTGGTTTTGGAGAATTGAAGGCTTTGGTCACATATAAGTTGGATAAGGGATGTCTAATAAAAGCACTCAATGATAATAGAGAACAATATAATTCTTCTTGCAATATGAAGGATTACTGTAATTTGCCTCCTATCAGTTAGATTAAGGACTTCAAGCAAGTCAAGAAATTCATTAAGAAGTCTTGTGGAAAACATTGTCATTGTAAAAAATGCAAAAAATCTAAATATGATGATGATAACATGGAACACTCCTTCCATAGGAAAAAGGTTTTTAAAAAGAAATACAGGTTGGCACCAGTAAATAGAAACTCTTTCAGAAACAGAAAACCTCCTAAGTATCTGTTCAGAAAGCATAGAGACTCCTCCAAAGGAAAATGACCTGTACAATGTTTTATATGCAAAGGACCTCATTATGCTACTAACTGTCCCAAGAAATATAATCCTGAAAATAAAGTATATGCTATGTTTGATGAACATGATTTCTCTAATAGTTGGGAGATTGTACAGTGTATAGATGCTATTAAATCTTCTGATGCTCAATTGTTTGAATTAGTAACAGTTTTGCCAGATCAGTTTTATATGGCTCGGGATAAGCACAAAAAGATTTACTCTTCTAGCTCTCCTGGTGAAGAATCTTCTAGTTCTAATTTATCTCACCAGATGACAAGGCAATTTCCAAAGTGGTCAAAAAAGAAATCATGGATCTTGATTTTAAGATAAGCATGGCAAAATCCAAAGATCCTTATCATATGCCTGGTTCTATGGAAGAAAGAAAGACTGCTGCCAAACAGCAAGTAAAAAATCTCAAAGCATGGGAAAAAGAGAAGGCTGCCTTGCAGAAAAGGGTCAAAGGTACTACAATTTCTCGCTCTAAGTGTTCCATTGTAGGTTCTCCATCTCCACTGGTTACACCTAGATGTATCTATGAGAAAGAAATTAATTTTAACTTATATTTCTTTTTAAGTATCATTACATGCTCCCAATCTTCTCTGATTTCTATATAAGAAGATTCATCTTGCTGCAGGCTATCTGCATCAGATACATCTTCTGATATATCTTCTTCAAGATATATTTCGTGATGAATTTCTTCATTTGATAAATTTTCCTTCTACTAACTCTGTTAGGTGTTCATCCATTTCTTTGACCTCAGAAGGACTCATTAAATAAGCTGGTTCAAATGGAATCACTGATTGACATTCTGGCTTGATCCTTATTTCACATTCTTCATGCTCTCTAGACCAGAATTGTAATGGATTTAAACTACAACAATCTTGCTCAAATTTTGCCTTTACTAGTTCTAATAAGAGTCTTATTTGTTGGATATAATGACAAGGTTATTCAACTTGATATGGTTGAGTTTTTTGATAATATCCAAGCAAATTTCAATTGGGCAATTCAAGAAGGAATGGTTGGTCCTTCTGGTTATTTGCAAACACCTCTGAATTACTATCTTCCTAGGGTAGAATATTATCCCTTGACCCATCATTGGTTTCCCAAGGTAGTTATCGAAGACATGGAGGTTGCGTTACATCCAGCACTGGTAGCAGCTCAAACTGAGATTGATATGGCCTCTCCTGACGAAGTCGAAAAGATCATTTATGCTTTTCATTCTAGACCAGATGATTTAGCTATTGCTTTTAGGCCATTACCCAGATTTCTCATGCCACCCACTAATCTTGATTCTAAATCTACGGATTCTGATGATAATGACTAGCACTTGGGTTTGTCAGTGCCATGATGTTAGCCACGTTATGATTCTGACAACAGGATGCAACCCTGTCTGAAAAACCAAAATCCCCATATCTGCTTTTAAGTGTAAAGCAGGCCATCCTTGCATATGGTGTGTCTAATGCAAATATTTTTCACTGTAGTTAGTGCTTTTGGATTTGGCTGCAATCCTCTCCTACAGTGGTGATACGTGTCATATTTGTATGGTCAGATTTGTAAGTTGTCATATAGTTTTGAGGTCCGCTCTTCCCTTTAAATAAGGGGTCAATACCTCATTTCAGGCATTCAGAAATTGATTCAGAAGTAAGAGTCTTAGGTTCTAGGAATCACAAGAGTATGCTCTTGTTCTGTGCTTGCATGCGATCTAAACAATCAGAAATTGTGTAGATCAAGATTATGAGTTGTAATGATTATGAGTTATAATAAACTATTGGATTTTAATTGGTATAAACTATTGGATTTTAATTGGTATCAGAGCTAAACAAAGATATGATTCAATGATTATACCAATAGTTTATACCAAAAAGATTAGAGGAGAGTTGGTAAAGCAGGCCGTCCTCGCATACGGTGTGTCTAATGCAAATATTTTTCACTGTAGTTAGTGCTTTTGGATTTGGCTGCAATCCTCTCCTATAGTGGTGATACGTGTCATATTTGTATGGTTAGATTTGTAAGTTGTCATATAGTTTTGAGGTCTACTCTTCCCTTTAAATAAGGGCTCAATACCTCATTTCAGGCATTCAAAAATTGATTCAGAAGTAAGAGTCTTAGGTTCTAGGAATCACAAGAGTATGCTCTTGTTCTGCGCTTGCATGTGATCTGAACAATCAGAAACTGTGTAGATCAAGATTATGAGTTGTAATGATTATGAGTTGTAATAAACTATTGGATTATGAGTTGTAATAAACTATTGGATTTTAATTGGTATCCACCTCTTTAACATATTCATCACCAGTGTCAGGTTAAATGGATATCACACCATTGTTTGGAAGAGAATTCCACCAGCTACGGAGTTTACCAGACATGAGTCTTACTGCATATAAGACCTTGTTAGCCTCAGACCAAGATCCCCTAGTATCATAAAAATTTTCTAATGTGTCACACCAGGTGCAAATGGTGTCATAGGGGTCTATTATCTTGTCAATGTTCAAGATATAACCAGAAGTGGCATAAGCCCTGAGTTGTTCTGGCCTAGCATTTTCTGACACAACATCCCTCATTTCAATATCTATTTGGTTGTCAACAGTGGATTGACTAGCCATGCACAAATGCTCCCAATCTTCTTTGATTTCTATATAAGAAGATTCATCTTGCTGTAGGCTATCTACATCAGATACATCTTCTAATATATCTTCTTCAAGATATATTTCATCATGAATTTCTTCATCTGATGAATTCATGGCTGCAGCAGGTTCTTCCATATAGACAGGCTCATTGTCTTCTAATTGGCATTCTTGAAGCCAATCTTTTAATTCTTATGTGGCCTGCATCATATGTTCCTTTTGCTTGGGAAGAACTATTTTTGAGGGCATCTGAGGAGTATGACTTCTAGTAATAGAAGATACTGGTTGTTCTTCTACTTCTTCTTTTAGCCTTGCTTTATGTTCTGATTGTTGAGTTTTAGTGTCGTCTGTTTCTTCATCAAAACTATCTTTACCTTTTTGAGACACTCTAATCTTTTTGGCATATTTTCTAACCTTTTCAAGGTTTCTAGCCACATGCTCAAGCAAAGCTTTATTTTCTTGGGCCTGATTGTCTCTTTTATTTTCTGAGGTAGAGACACAATCATAGATTTGTCCAGACATAGCTTCTAGCCTTTGTGTGCTAGAGTACACATTATCCATTGTAGTCTGAGTTTGGCCTATCTGGAAGTTTAGGTTACCAAAATTGTTTAGGATAGACGTACATTGCTTATCTATCTTATTCACACTATTTTCCATTTTATAAGTAACATGCTGAACCTGGAGCAAATTATCATATACAGAAATTGTTCTAGTTATCCCTTGCTTAATGTCAACAGCCATATCATCTAAATTTTCCTAAGCTGTTTGCATCCAATGCGATTGCCAGTTTCTTTGTGCTTCAAAATTTTTCTGTTTTGACCCAACCTTTGTATGGAACTTTGCTTCATACCTTCCCCATGTTTTGTAATCAGGATTTATGACCTGATAGCTTTCTTGTGTAGGCCATCTACCAGGTGCATAACTAACTAGTTCTAAGGCTGTTGTAGGATCAACCTGAACTGTATACTTTGACCTTCTTTCAGCTCCATATCTTGGTAGATTTTCTCTCATCATACTAGCATGTTCTCCTAATTTGGCAATTTCAATTCCTTTTCCTTTTTTTTCTTTCTTGGATTCTTCATCACCTTGCTTAGGAGCAAGATGCAATCTAGAACTCACTTTTCTAACCAGGTCATCCATAAGTTCTAGGTCATTTGTGAGGCTTGATTGGGAAGAGAAGGAAGATCTAGATGGAATTTGCTTAAATCTCTGAGAACCGCTAGAAGTGGAACATTCTTTAGGGTTATAATCTACAAAAGGTTTTTGATTTGTGCTTGAATAAGCATGGGCAATTGAATAGCTGCATTTCAAGGGTTGTATTCTAGACTGGGACTCATCTATTACAGGCTGCTCAAGAATTATCTGGTCTAGTACAGACTGTAGGGTAATATTACCAACTCTCCTGGATTGGATCAAAGGTCTTTCTGAAAATCTATTTCTATGAATAGGGAGATCTAAGAACTGTGGCTTTTGGCAATCTAATAGTTGTTCAATGATTGGAAAACCTATGTCGAAACCAGTATGATCTATAAACCTTCCGTAATCTAATAGATTGGAAGATCCTTGGGGAAAACCTACCCCCATGGGCAAAGAAGCTGGTGGAGACACAGTGTTCATGATATGGTAGACACAGCGACCTCCGATGGTGGCATAAATAGATCCAAGCATTAGGGAGACACCTTTTACTTGCAGTAATAGACAAAAGGCTAAGGAAATAAACTTGTCAGAGAGAGACAAAGTAAAATTAGGTTGGACAGAGATAACCCCATCACCCTTTTCTGCACTAAGGATTCATTGAAACTGAGCAATGACAGCTTGATCCCAGACACGACAACTAGTATCAATGAGAGTAGCAAAGAATTCAACATTAATATTGTAGTTAAAGTGGGGACGGACAATAATATGAACATGTGGGAAATGCACATGAAAAAACCCTTTATCTCTCCATCAGGAAACATCTTCAGGAAGTAAAAATGGTAAATAAATGGGACAGATTCTAGTTCCAAAAACTAACAGATTAATTTCAGATTGACGGACAGAATCACAGACTTTGGCTTTTATTCCTTTTTTAGGATAAAAGGTATTAATCTTGACATTAGGAAAGTGAAAATTCCCTTTTTCATCGACTACATGAGTATTTCCATATTCAAAGTAATTGTGTAAAACATCAGATAGTGCAGAACTTGCATTCATTGATCTTCTTAAAGCCATTGGTGAGGATATAGCTTAGTAGTGATCATTCGCGATATTCCCTGCTACTTTGGTCAGTTTACTGCCCTTCCATGGCACTTTCCTTCAGCCTTCAACACAGGTCTTATGATGACTTCTACAGGTACTACAGCACGCGACTAGCAAAACTTTTAGAAATATAGCTCACACTAGACCATATAGAAAATCATAAACATGGCTCTGATACCAATTAAAATCCAATAGTTTATTACAACTCATAATCTTGATCTACACAATTTCTGATTGTTCAGATCGTATGCAAGTGCAGAACAAGAGCATACTCTTGTGATTCCTAGAACCTAAGACTCTTACTTCTGAATCAATTTCTGAATGCCTGAAATGAGGTATTGAGCCCTTATTTAAAGGGAAGAGCGGACCTCAAAACTATATGACAACTTACAAATCTGACCATATAAATATGACACGTATCACCACTGTAGGAGAGGATTGCAGTGAAATCCAAAATCACTAACTACAGTTAAAAATATTCACATTAGACACACCGTATGCAAAGACGGCTTGCTTTACACCTAAAAGCAGATATGGGGATTTTGCTTTTTCAGATAGGGTCGCATCCTATTGTCGGAATCATAATGTGGCCAACATCATGGCACTGACAAACCTGAGTGCTAGTCATTATCATCAGAATCCATAGAATCAAAATCAAGATTAGTGGGTGGCATGAGAAATCTGGGTGATGGCCTAAAAGCATTAGCTAAATCATCTGGTCTAGAATGAAAAGCATAAATGATCTTTTCAACTTCGTCAGGAGAGGCCATATCATTCTCAGTTCGAGCTGCTACCAGTGTTGGATGTAACGCAACCTCCATGTCTTCGATAACTGCCTTGGGAAACCAATGATGGGTCAAGGGATAATATTCTACCCTGGGAAGACAATAATTCAGAGGTGTTTGCAAATAACCAGAAGGACCAACCATTCCTTCTTGAATTGCCCAATTGAAATTTGCTTGGATATTATCAAAAAACTCAACCATATGAGGTTGAATAACCTTGTCATTATATCCAACAAATATATTTGCATAGTCTTCAAACTCTGTTTGCAAGATAGTAATGCTGTTAAAAAACCCAAATTTGGTACACTTGAGGAAATTCTTTTTGTGTTTGACAGTCCAGTTCATGGGTAACAAAGAAGTGAGGCATACATCAAAAGTTATCCCATTTCTAAGAGCAAAATAAATGTTAGCATTTTCTAAACCAAAATGTTTCAGAAAATTTTCTTGCTCTTCCACATTAAGAATTCCCTTATCAAAATTATCCCTTATCAAATTTCTCAGATCTTGCAACCATTTGTTCAGGAAATGTGTATGCAGAATTGGTGTTATTATTTCTGGCGGTAATTGGGGAACCCATAGTTCATTACCATTTTTATCAGTACTTAGGAAGACTTCTATTCCATCCTGTCTAACCAAAGTTTCTCCTAGTTCAATAAACATGCTCATATGTTCTACTAGCTTTGCCATTTCTCTGGTAAGAGAATCTGCTAAAGGATTATTATCTCCTTTTATCCATTCTATGTCAAAGTCATAACTGATGAAGTCCAGGTACCATCGGGCAATTCTCCCATGAGAAATATCTTTGTTTGGCTTCTTCTTGAGTAGAGACCTCATTGGTTGGCTGTCTGTTCTTACAATGATGTGAGTAGGTTTAAGAAAAATTTTAAACTTCTCAATACCCTTTTTAACAGCCAGGATTTCTTTCTCATAGATAGTATACCTACATTCAGTATCAATGAAAGTTCCTAACCTATACCCACAAACTTGGGTTCCTTTCAAAGGAATATCTTGTATTAAAATAGCTCCCCAAACATCCTCAGACACATCATTATATAAAATCAAAGGATAACCTTCTTCAGGCAAATGTAGTGTAGGAAGATACTGACATTTCTATTTGATTCTTTGAACTATGGTTATTAGTTCTTCTGTCCATGGACCTGCTCCTTTCAACTGATTCTAAAGCTTTTTTTTGTCTTTGGCCAATCCATTATAAAATGGACTTACATAATTCAAACACCCAAGGAATCTCTGAATCTGCTTTGTTCCTATCAGGATATCAGGGAATTCAGAAATATGGCGAAGAATATGAGGCTGGAATTTTACCTTTCCTTGTGATAAAACCAAACCAAAAAAATCAATTTCTTGTTGCCCGATCACCATATTTTTAGCAGAGAGACAAATTCCATGGCTTTTGATTGTATTATACAAAGCTTCCAAATGTCGTAAATGTTGAGTATCATCATCAGAGTAAACAATGATATCGTCAATATAAATAGAGCAAAATTAATTTAGACTCCTAAGAGCCTTGTCCATCCTGCGCTGGAAATAAGCAGGAGCAGTCTTTAGACCAAATGGCATAACATTCCATTCATATAATCCTTAAGGGACTAAGAAAGCTATTTTATATCTATCTTCTTCTTTGACCTTAATTTGACAAAACCTAGATTTGCAGTCAAATTTAGAAAATACCTTTTTTGAAGCAGCTCTCATAATCAGATATGTGCTGAATGGGATAGGATAATTAAATGGCAATATTATGTCATTGAGAGGCTTATAATTGATACAGAATCTTTTCTTACCTCTTTGTTGTTCTACTCTTTTATTTACTAAGAAGGCTGGACAACTAAAAGGACTTTTGTTGTCTCTAATGAATTTTCCTTCTACTAACTCCATCAGGTGTTCATCCATTTCTTTGACCTCAAAAAGACTCATTAAATAAGCTGGTTCAAATGGAATCACTGATTGACATTCTGGCTTGATCCTTATTTCACATTCTTCATGCTCTCTAGACCAGAACTGTAATGGATTTAAACTACAGCAATCTTGCTCAAATTTTTCCTTTACTAGTTCTAATAAGAGAGGTAGTTGAGCTCCTTGAGAATTCATGGTTTCTTTTTTCTTATCAAGGTTTTTCTTAGAGAGCTTATGATTAACAAGTTTCAGAGAAGGAATCTTTAATGGTCCATCTGTATGTCTGAGGGATATTTCATGGGTTCTTAAGACAAAAGGCTGATATTTTGTCAAGAACGTATATCCTAACAAGATATCTTCTCTAAGGCTATCAAGTTCAATAAGATCTAGAAAAAATTGCTTACCTTGAATTTCAATGGTTACATCTTGAGCATATCAACCCATTTTTATTTCTGCTCCATTTATAGCATATCCAGCTAGCAGGTCTGATCATGTTTTCCAGAACTCAGGAGGAATAGCGTTTGTTTTGGCAAAACTCCTTGAAGATCCAAAGTCTACAAAAGCATCCATGGGAATGGATTTATAGCCAAGGAAATAGAGATTTATTCTGATGTAGGTGCAATTTTCGACCATGAATAGGGTATGTGCAGGTTTAGTAAGCGTAGAGCTATCTGAGTCAGAGGAGGTGTTATTAGCTTGGGTCAAAAGTTCACGAATTTCCCCCACGGCAGAAGTGAGTTTAGCCAATTTATTCTACTGGATAACACACTGGTGGGTGAGAATGGTAATGGCTTCATGGTATTGATCAATTTTAGCACAAAGGGTGTTAATGCAATGACCAAGAGAAACAGAAAGGAAATGGTGAGATGAATGGTGCTTGGAAGAAGTATGGTGTTTAGTCGACCATTTAGGATGGGTGTAACCATGGGATGACTTGCGAGGTGGTGGAGATGGAGAACCTACAATGGAACGCTTAGAGCGAGAAATTGTAGTACCTCTGACCCTTTTCTGCAAGGCAGCCTTCTCTTTTTCCCATGCTTTGAGATTTTTTACTTGTTATTTGGCAGCAGTCTTTCTTTCTTCCATAGAACCAGGCATATGATAAGGATCTTTGGATTTTGCCATGCTTATCTTAAAATCAAGATCCATGATTGCTTTTTTGACAACTTTGGAAACTACCTTGTCATCTGGTGAGCTAAAATCAGAACTAGAAGATTCTTCACCGGGAGAGCTAGAAGAGTAAATCTTTTTGTGCTTATCCTGAGCCATATAAAACTGATCTGGCAAAACTGCTACTAATTCAAACAATTGAGCATTAGAAGATTTAAGAGCCATACTCAACACTACAATGGATAATGTGTACTCTAGCACACAAAGGCTAGAAGCTATGTCTAGACAAATCTATGATTATGTCTCTACCTCAGAAAATAAAAGAGACACTCAGGCCCAAGAAAATAAAGCTTTGCTTGAGCATGTGGCTAGAAACCTTGAAAAGGTTAGAAAATATGCCAAAAAGATTAGAGTGTCTCAAAAAGGTAAAGACAGTTCTGATGAAGAAACAGACGACACTAAAACTCAAAAATCAGAACATAAAGCAAGGCCAAAAGTCTAGTGTAGGAAAAGCATCCTCTTTACAGAAGAAGTAGAAGAATAGCCAGTATCTTCTATTACTAGAAGTCATACTCCTCAGATGCCCTCAAAAATAGTTCTTCCTAAGCAAAAGGAACATATGATGCAAGCCACAGAAGAATTAAAAGATTGGCTTCAAGAATGCCAATTAGAAGACAATGAGCCTTTCTATATGGAAGAACCTATTGCAGCCATGAATTCATCAAATGAAGAAATTCATGATGAAATATATCGTGAAGAAGATATATCAGAAGATGTATCTGATGCAGATAGCCTGCAGCAAGATGAATATTCTTATATAGAAATCAGAGAAGATTGGGAGCATTTGTGCATGGCTAGTCAATCCACTGTTGACAACCAAATAGACATTGAAATGAGGGATGCTGTGTCAGAAAATGCTAGGCCATAACAACTCAGGGCTTATGCCACTTCTGGTTATTTCTTGAACATTGACAAGATAATAGACCCCTATGACACCATTTGCACCTGGTGTGACACATTAGAAAATTTTTATGATACTAGGGGATCTTGGTTTGAGGCTAACAAGGTCTTATATGCAGTAAGACTCATGTCTGGTAAACTCTGTAGCTGGTGGAATTCTCTTCCAGATAATGGTGTGATATCCATTGAACCTGACACTAGTGATGAATATGTTAAAGATGTGGATATGGGAAGAAATGACATCTCTGCTGAAATCTTTGCTACATTAAAACTGACTTTGATAGGACTATTCTCTGGCAATAGGAAAAATGACATCCTAGAAGCAGAAAAAATACTGTAGTCATTACAGTTGAAAGATTTAGGTAAATTACATAAATATAACCTAGTCTTTGAGAAATACATGATAGCTGCTCAGAAACTTCATGACCCAACAACAAAAAAGTTTTATCTCAATTCTCTTCCTTGTGGTCTTGGTGAATATGCTGAAGATTATGTGATGACCAAATATAAATCCAAAATAGAAAATTTTGGTTTTGGAGAATTGAAGGCTTTGGTCACATATAAGTTGGATAAGGGATGTCTAATAAAAGCACTCAATGATAATAGAGAACAATATAATTCTTCTTGCAATATGAAGGATTACTGTAATCTACCTCCTATCAGTCAGATTAAGGACTTCAAGCAAGTCAAGAAATTCAGTAAGAAGTCTTGTGGAAAACATTGTCATTGTAAAAAATGTAGAAAATCTAAATATGATGATGATAACATGGAACACTCCTTCCACAAGAAAAAGGTTTTTAAAAAGAAATACAGGTTGGCACCAGTAAATAGAAAATCTTTCAAAAATAGAAAACCTCCGAAGTATCTATTTAGAAAGCATAGAGACTCCTCCAAAGGAAAATGACCTATACAATGTTTTATATGCAAAGGACCTCATTATGCTACTAACTGTCCCAAGAAATATAATCCTGAAAATAAAGTATATGCTATGTTTGATGAACAGGATTTCTCTAATAGTTGGGAGATTGTACAGTGTATAGATGCTCTTAAATCTTCTGATGCTTAATTGTTTGAATTAGTAGCAGTTTTGCCAGATCAGTTTTATGTGGCTCGGGATAAGCACAAAAAGATTTACTATTCTAGCTCTCCTGGTGAAGAATCTTCTAGTTCTGATTTTAGCTCACCAGATGACAAGGTAGTTTCCAAAGTGGTCAAAAAAGCAATCACGAATCTTGATTTTAAGATAAGCATGGTAAAATCCAAAGATCCTTACCATATGCCTGGTTCTATGGAAGAAAGAAAGACTGCTGCCAAACAACAAGTAAAACATCTCAAAGCATGGGAAAAAGAGAAGGCTGCCTTGCAGAAAAGGGTCAAAGGTACTACAATTTCTTGCTCTAAGCATTCCATTGCAGGTTCTCCATCTCCACCACCTCGCAAGTCATCCCATGGTTACACCCATCCTAAATGGTCGACCACACACCATACTTCTTCCAAGCACCATTCATCTCGCCATTCCCCTTCTGTTTCTCTTGGCCGTTGCATTGACACCCTTTGTGCTAAAATTGATCAATGCCATGAAGCCATTACCATTCTCACCCGCCAATGTGCTATCCAGCAGAATGAATTGGCTAAACTCACTTCTGCCGTGGGGGAGATTCATGAACTTTTGACCCAAGCTAATAACACCTCCTCTGACTTAGATAGCTCTGCGCTCACTGAACCTGCACATGCCCTATTCATGGTCAAAAATTGCACCTACATCAGAATAAATCTCTGTTTCCCTGGCTATAAATCCATTCCCTTGTATGCTTTTGTAGACTTTGGATCTTCAAGGAATTTTGCCAAAACAAACGCTATTCCTCCTGAGTTCTAGAAAACACGATCAAACTTGCTAGCTGGATATGCTATAAATGGAGCAGAGATAAAAATGGGTCGATATGCTCAAGATATAACCATTAAAATTCAAGGTAAGCAGTTTGTTCTAGATCTTATTGAACTTGATAGCCTTAGAGAAGATATCTTGTTAGGATATATGTTCTTGACAAAATATCAGCCTTTTGTCTTAAGAACCCATGAAATATCCCTCAGACATACAGATGGACCACTAAAGATTCCTTCTCTAAAACTTGTTAATCATAAGCTCTCTAAGAAAAACCTTGATAAGAAAAAAGAAACCATGAATTCTCAAGGACCTCAACTACCTCTCTTATTAGAACCAGTAAAGGCAAAATTTGAGCAAGATTGTTGTAGTTTAAATCCATTACAGTTCTGGTCTAGAGAGCATGAAGAATGTGAAATAAGGATCAAGCCAGAATGTCAATCAGTGATTCCATTTGAACCATCTTATTTAATGAGTTCTTCTAAGGTCCAAGAAATGGATGAACACCTGACGGAGTTAGTAGAAGGAAAATTCATCAGATGAAGAAATTCATGACGAAATATATCTTAAAGAAGATATATCAGAAGATGTATCTGATGTAGATAGCCTGCAGCAAGATGAATCTTTTTATATAGAAATTAGAGAAGATTGGGAGCATTTGTAATGATACTTAAAAAGAAATATAAGTTAAAATTAATTTCTTTCTCATAGATACATCTGGGTGTAACCATGGGATGACTTGCGAGGTGGTGGAGATGGAGAACCTGCAATGGAATGCTTAGAGCAAGAAATTGTAGTACCTTTGACCCTTTTCTGCAAGGCAGCCTTCTCTTTTTCCCATGCTTTGAGATTTTTTACTTGTTGTTTGGCAGCAGTCTTTCTTTCTTCCATAGAACCAAGCATATGATACCAATTAAAATCCAATAGTTTATACCAATTAAAATCCAATAGTTTATTACAACTCATAATCATTACAACTCATAATCTTGATCTACACAATTTCTTATTGTTCAGATCGCATGCAAGTGCAGAACAAGAGCATACTCTTGTGATTCCTAGAACCTAAGACTCTTACTTCTGAATCAATTTCTGAATGCCTGAAATGAGGTATTGAGCCCTTATTTAAAGGGAAGAGTAGACCTCAAAACTATATGACAACTTACAAATCCGACCATACAAAAATGACACGTATCACCACTATAGGAGAGGATTGCAACCAAATCCAAAAGCACTAACTATAGTGAAAAATATTTGCATTAGACACACCGTATGCGAGGATGGCCTGCTTTACACCTAAAAGTAGATATGAGGATTTTGTTTTTTCAGACAGGGTCACATCCTGTTGTCGGAATCATAACGTGGCCGACATCACGGCACCAACAAACCCGAGTGCTAGTCATTATCATTAAAATTTGTACAATCATAATCAAGATTAGTGGGTGGCATGAGAAATCTAGTAATGGCCTAAAAGAAATAGCTAAATCATCTAGTCTAGAATGAAAAGCATAAATGATCTTTTCGACTTCGTCAAGAGAGGCCATATCAATCTCAGTTCGAGCTACTACTAGTGTTGGATGTAACGCAACCTCCATGTCTTCCATAACTGCCTTGGGAAACCAATGATGGGTCAAGGGATAATATTCTACCCTGGGAAGATAGTAATTCAGAGGTGTTTGCAAATAACCAAAAGGACCAACCATTCCTTCTTGAATTGCGCAATTGAAATTTGCTTGGATATTATCAAAAAACTCAACCATATTAGGTTGAATAACCTTCTCTATATCCAACAAATATATCTGCATAGTCTTCAAACTCTGTTTGCAAGATAGTAATGCTGTTAAAAAACCCAAATTTGGCACACTTGAGGAAATTCTTTTTGTGTTTGACAGTCCAGTTCATGGGTAACAGAGAAGTGAGGGATACATCAAAAGTTATCCCATTTATAAGAGCAAAATAAATGTTAGCATTTTCTAAACCAAAATGTTTCAGAAAATTTTCTTGCTCTTCCACATTAAGAATTCCCTTATCAAATTTCTCAGATCTTGCAACCATTTGTTCAGGAAATGTGTATGTAGAATTGGTGTTATTATTTATGGTGGTAACTGGGGAACCCATAGTTCATTACCATGTTTATCAGTACTTAGGAAGACTTCTACTCCATCCTATCTAACCAAAGTTTCTCCTGGTTCAATAAACATGCTCATATGTTCTGCTAGCTTTGCCATTTCTCTGGTAAGAGAATCTGCTAAAGGATTATTATCTCCTTTTATCCATTCTATGTCAAAGTCATAACTGATGAAGTCCAAGTACCATCCAGCAATTCTCCCACGAGCAATATCTTTGTTTGGCTTCTTCTTGAGTAGAGACCTCATTGGTTGGCTTTCTGTTCTTACAATGAAGTGAGTAGGTTTAAGAAAAAAATTTAACTTCTCAATACCCTTTTTAACGGCCAGGATTTCTTTCTCATAGATAGTATACCTACATTCAATATCAGTGAAAGTTCCTGACCTATACCCACAAACTTGGGTTCCTTTCAAAGGAATATCTTGTATTAAAACAGCTCCCCAAACATCATCAGACGCATCATTATATAAAATCAAAGGATAACCTTCTTCAGGCAAATGTAGTGTAGGAAGATACTAACATTTCTGTTTGATTCTTTGAACTATGGCTGTTAGTTCTTCTGCCCATGGACCTGCTCCTTCTTTCAACTGATTCTGAAGCTTTTTTCTATCTTTGGCCAATCCATTATAAAATGGACTTACATAATTCAAACACCCAAGGAATCTCTGAATCTGCTTTGTTCCTATCAGGATATCCGGGAATTCAGAAATATGGCGAAGAATATGAGGCTGGAGTTTTACCTTTCCTTGTGATAAAACCAAACCAAAAAAATCAATTTCTTGTTGCCCGATCACCATGTTTTTAGCAGAGAGACAAATTCCATGGCTTTTGATTGTATTATACAAAGCTTCCAAATGTCGTAAATGCTAAGTATCGTCCTCAGAGTAAACAATGATATCGTCAATATAAATAGAGCAAAATTCTTTTAGACTCCTAAGAGCCTTGTCCATCCTACGCTAGAAATAAGTAGGAGCAGTCTTTAGACCAAATGGCATAACATTCCATTCATATAATCCTTGAGGGACTGAGAAAGCTGTTTTATATCTATCTTCTTCTTTGACCGTAATTTGCCAAAACCCAGATTTACAGTCAAATTTAGGAAATACCTTTTTTGAAGCAACTCTCATAATCAGATCTGTGCTAAATGGGATAGGATAATTAAATGGCAATATTATGTCATTGAGAGGCTTATAATTGATACAGAGTCTTTTCTTACCTCTTTGCTATTCTGCTCTTTTATTTACCAAGAAGGCTAGACAACTGAAAGGACTTTTGCTATATCTAATGAATTTTCCTTCTACTAACTCTGTCAGGTGTTCATCCATTTCTTTGACCTCAGAAGGACTCATTGAATAAGCTGGTTCAAATGGAATCACTGATTGATATTCTGGCTTGATCCTTATTTCACATTCTTCATGCTCTCTAGACCAGAACTGTAATGGATTTAAACTATAGCAATCTTGCTCAAATTTTGCCTTTATTGGTTCTAATAAGAGAGGTAGTTGAGGTCCTTGATAATTCATGGTTTCTTTTTTCTTATCAAGGTTTTTCTTAGAGAGCTTATGATTAACAAGTTTCAAAGAAGGAATCTTTAGTGGTCCATCTGTATGTTTGAGGGATATTTCATGGGTTCTTAAGACAAAAGGCTGATATTTTGTCAAGAACGTATATCCTAACAAGATATCTTCTCTAAGGCTATCAAGTTCAATAAGATCTAGAACAAATTGCTTACCTTGAATTTTAATGGTTACATCTTGAGCATATCGACCCATTTTTATCTCTGCTCCATTTATAGCATATCCAGCTGGCAGGTTTGATCGTGTTTTCCAGAACTCAGGAGGAATAGAGTTTGTTTTGCCAAAACTCCTTGAAGATCTAGAGTCTACAAAAGCATCCATGGGAATGGATTTATAGCCAGGGAAACAGAGATTTATTCTGATGTAGGTGCAATTTTCGACCATGAATAGGGCATGTGCAGGTTCAGTGAGCGCAGAGCTATCTAAGTCAGAGGAGGTGTTATTAGCTTGGGTCAAAAGTTCACAAATTTCCCCCATGGCAGAAGTGAGTTTAGCCAATTCATTATGCTGGATAGCACATTGGCGAGTGAGAATGGTAATGGCTTCATGGCATTGATCAATTTTAGCACAAAGGGTGTCAATGCAACGGCCAAGAGAAACAGAAGGGGAATGGCGAGATGAATGGTGCTTGGAAGAAGTATGGTGTTTAGTCGACCATTTAGGATGGGTGTAACCATGGGATGACTTGCAAGGTGGTGGAGATGGAGAACCTACAATGGAACGCTTAGAGCGAGAAATTGTAGTACCTTTGACCCTTTTCTGTAAGGCAGCCTTCTCTTTTTCTGATGCCTTGAGATTTTTTACTTGCTGTTTGGCAGCAGTCTTTCTTCTTCCATAGAACCAGGTATATGATAAGGATCTTTGGATTTTTCCATGCTTATCTTAAAATCAAGATCCGTGATTGCTTTTTTGATCACTTTGGAGATTGCCTTGTCATCTGGTGAGCTAAAATCAGAACTAGAAGATTCTTCACCGGGAGAGCTAGAAGAGTAAATCTTTTTGTGCTTATCCTGAGCCATATAAAACTGATCTAGCAAAACTGCTACTAATTCAAACAATTGAGCATTAGAAGATTTAAGAGCATCTATACACTATACAATCTCCCAACTATTAGAGAAATCCTATTCATCAAACATAGCATATACTTTATTTTCAGGATTATATTTCTTGGGACAGTTAGTAGCATAATGAGGTCCTTTGCATATAAAACATTGTACAAGTCGTTTTCCTTTGGAGGAGTCTCTATGCTTTCTGAACAGATACTTAGGAGCTTTTCTATTTCTGAAAGAGTTTCTATTTACTGGTGCCAACCTGTATTTCTTTTTAAAAACCTTTTTCTTGTGGAAGGAGTGTTCCATGTTATCATCATCATATTTAGATTTTCTACATTTTTTTACAATGACAATGTTTTCCACAAGACTTCTTATTGAATTTCTTGACTTGCTTGAAGTCCTTAATCTGACTGATAGGAGGCAAATTACAGTAATCCTTCATATTGTAAGAAGAATTATATTGTTCTCTATTATCATTGAGTGCTTTTATTAGACATCCCTTATCCAACTTATATGTGACCAAAGCCTTCAATTCTCCAAAACCAAAATTTTCTATTTTGGATTTATATTTGGTCATCACATAATCTTCAGCATATTCACCAAGACCACAAGGAAGAGAATTGAGATAAAACTTTTTTGTTGTTGGGTCATGAAGTTTCTGAGCAGCTATCATGTATTTCTCAAAGACTAGGTTATATTTATGTAATTTACGTAAATCTTTCAACTGTAATGAATACAGTATTTTTTCTGCTTCTAGGATGTCATTTTCCCTATTGCCAGAGAACAATCCTATCAAAGTCAGTTTTAATGTAGCAAAGCCTTCAGCAGAGATGTCATTTCTTCCAATATCCACCTCTTTAACATATTCATCACTAGTGTCAGGTTCAATGGATATCACACCATTATCTGGTAGAGAATTCCACCAGCTATGGATATCACAACATTAGAAAATTTTTATGATACTAGGGGATCTTGGTCTAAGGCTAACAAGGTCTTATATGCAGTAAGACTCATGTCTGGTAAACTCCGTAGCTGGTGGAATTCTCTCATGAACACCTCTGAATTACTGTCTTCCTAGGGTAGAATATTATCCCTTGACCCATCATTGGTTTCCCAAGGTAGTTATCGAAGACATGGAGGTTGTGTTACATCCAGCACTGGTAACAGCTCGAACTGAGATTGATATGGCCTCTCAATGACATAATATTGCCATTTAATTATCCTATCCAATCCAGGAGAGTTGGTAATATTACCCTACAGTCTGTACCAGACCAAACAATTCTTGAGCAGCCTGTAATAGATGAGTCCTAGTCTAGAATACAACCCTTGAAACACAGCTATTCAATGGCCCATGCTTATTCAAGCACAAATCAAAAACCTTTTGTAGATTATAACCCTGAAGAATGTTCCACTTCCAGCGGTGCTCATGAGAGAATTCCACCAGCTACGGATTTTACCAGACATGTTTCTTACTACATATAAGACCTTGTTAGCCTCAAACCAATCATCCCCTAGTATCATAAAAAAATTTCTAATGTGTCACACCAGGTGCAAATGGTGTCATAGGGGTCTATTATCTTGTCAATGTTCAAGATATAACCAGAAGTGGCATAACCCTTGAGTTGTTCTGGCCTAGCATTTTCTGACACATCATCCCTCATTTCGATATCTATTTGGTTGTCAACAGTGGATTGACTAGCCACGCACAAATACTCCCAATCTTCTTTGATTTCTATATAAGAAGATTCATCTTGCTGCAGGCTATCTACATTAGATACATCTTGTGATATATCTTCTTCAAGATATATTTTGTCATGAATTTCTTCATCTGATGAATTCATGGCTGCAGCAGGTTCTTCCATATAGACCTAAGACTCTTACTTCTGAATCATGTTCAGGTAATGGATTTAAACTATTGAATTAAAATTGCCAAATTAGGAGAACATGCTAGTATGCTGAGAGAAAATCTACCAAGATATGGAGATGAAACAAGGTCAAAGTATACAGTTCAAGTTGATCCTACAACAACCTTAGAACTAGTTAGTTATGCACCTAGTAGATGGCCTACACAAGAAAGTTATCAGGTCATAAATCCTGATGACAAAACATGGGGAAGGTATGAAGCAAAGTTCCATACAAAGGTTGGGTCAAAACAGAAAAATTCTGAAGCACAAAGAAACTGGCAATCGCATTGGATGCAAACAGCTCAAGAAAATTTAGATGATATGGCTGTTGACATTAAGCAAGGGATAAATAGAACAGTTTCTGTATATGATAATTTGCTTCAGGTTCAGCATGTTACTTATAAAATGGAAAATAGTGCGAATAAGATAGATAAGAAATGTATATCTACCCTAAACAATTTTGGTAACCTAAACTTCCAGATAGGCCAAACTCAGACTACAATGGATAATGTGTACTATAGCACACAAAGGCTAGAAGCTATGTCTGGACAAATCTATTATTATGTCTCTACCTCAAAAAATAAAAGAGACACTCAGGCCCAAGAAAATAAAGCTTTGCTTGAGCATGTGGCTAGAAACTTTGGAAAGGTTAGAAAATATGCCTAAAAGATTAGAGTGTCTCAAAAAGGTAAAGACAGTTCTGATGGAGAAACGAATGACACTAAAACTCAAAAATCAGAACATAAAGCAAGGCCAAAAGTCCAGCGTAGGAAAAGCATCCTCTTTATAGAAGAAGTAGAAGAACAACCAGTATCTTCTATTACTAGAAGTCATACTCCTCAGATGCCGTCAAAAATAGTTCTTCCCAAGCAAAAGGGAAATATGATGCAGGCCACAGAAGAATTAAAATATTGGCTTCAAGAATGCCAATTAGAAGACAATGAGCCTGTCTATATGGAAGAACCTGTTGCAGCCATGTGATCATCAGATGAAGAAATTCATGACGAAATATATCTTGAAGAAGATATATCAGAAGATGTATCTGATGCAGATAGCCTGCAGTAAGATGAATCTTCTTATATAGAAATCAGAGAAGATTGGGAGCATTTGTGCATGGCTAGTCAATCCACTGTTGACAACCAAATAGATATTGAAATGAGGGATGCTGTGTCAGAAAATGCTAGGCCAGAACAACTCAGGGCTTATGCCACTTCTAGTTATATCTTGAACATTGACAAGATAATAGACCCCTATGACACCATTTGCACCTGGTGTGACACATTAGAAAATTTTTATGATACTAGGGGATCTTGGTTTGAGGCTAACAAGGTCTTATATGCAGTAAGACTCATGTCTGGTAAACTCCGTAGCTGGTGGAATTCTCTTCCAGATAATGGTGTGATATCCATTAAACCTAACACTGGTGATGAATATGTTAAAGAGGTGGATATGGGAAGAAATGACATCTCTGCTGAAGGCTTTGCTACATTAAAACTGACTTTGATAGGATTGTTCTCTGGCAATAGGAAAAATGACATCCTAGAAGCAGAAAAAATACTGTATTCATTACAGTTGAAAGATTTAGGTAAATTGCATAAATATAACCTAGTCTTTGAGAAATACATGATAGCTACTTAGAAACTTCATGACCCAACAACAAAAAGTTTTATCTCAATTCTCTTCCTTGTGGTCTTGGTGAATATGTTGAAGATTATGTGATGACCAAATATAAATCCAAAATAGAAAATTTTGGTTTTGGAGAATTGAAGGCTTTGGTCACATATAAGTTGGATAAGGGATGTCTAATAAAAGCACTCAAAGATAATAGAGAACAATATAATTCTTCTTGCAATATGAAGGATTACTGTAATTTGCCTCTTATTAGTCAGATTAAGGACTTCAAGCAAATCAAGAAATTCAGTAAGAAGTCTTGTGGAAAACATTGTCATTGTAAAAAATGTAGAAAATCTAAATATGATGATGATAACATGGAACACTCCTTCCACAGGAAAAAGGTTTTTAAAAAGAAATGCAGGTTGGCACTAGTAAATAGAAACTCTTTCAAAAACAGAAAACCTCCTAAGTATCTGTTCAGAAAGCATAGAGACTCCTCCAAAGGAAAATGACCTGTACAATGTTTTATATGCAAAGGACATCAGTATGCTACTAACAGTCCCAAGAAATATAATCCTGAAAATCAAGTATATGCTATGTTTGATGAACAGGATTTAAATAATAATTGGTATCAGAGCAATTTTGCTAGATTAGTTTTATATGGCTCGGGACAAGCACAAAAAGATTTACTCTTCTAGCTCTCCCAGTGAAGAATCTTCTAGTTCTGATTTTAGCCACCAGATGACAAGGCAGTTTCCAAAGTGGTCAAAAAAGCAATCACGGATCTTGATTTTAAGATAAGCATGGCAAAATCCAAAGATCCTTATCATATGCTTGGTTTTATGGAAGAAAGAAAGACTGCTGCCAAACAGCAAGTAAAAAATCTCAAAGCATTGGAAAAAGAGAAGGCTGCCTTGCAGAAAAGGGTCAAAGGTACTGCAATTTCTCGCTCTAAGCGTTCCATTGCAGGTTCTGCATCTCCACCACCTCGCAAGTCATCCCATGGTTACACCCATCCTAAATGGTTGACTAAACACCATACTTCTTCCAAGCACCATTCATCTCACCATTCCCCTTCTGTTTCTCTTGGCCATTGCATTGACACCCTTTGTGCTAAAATTGATCAATGCCATGAAGCCATTACCATTCTCACTCGCCAATGTGCTATCCAACAGAATGAATTGGCTAAACTCACTTTTGCTGTGGGGGAAATTCGTGAACTTTTGACCCAAGCTAATAACACCTCCTCTGACTCAGATAGCTCTGCGCTCACTGAACCTGCACATGCCCTATTCATGGTCAAAAATTACACCTACATCAGAATAAATCTCTGTTTCCCTAGCTATAAATCCATTCCCATGGATGCTTTTGTAGACTCTAGATCTTCAAGGAGTTTTGCCAAAACAAATGCTATTCCTCCTAAGTTCTGGAAAACACGATCAGACCTGCCAGCTGGATATGCTATAAATGGAGCAGAGATAAAAATGGGTCGATATGCTCAAGATGTAACCATTGAAACTCAAGGTAAGCAGTTTGTTCTAGATCTTATTGAACTTGATAGCCTTAGAGAAGATATCTTGTTAGGATATACATTCTTGACAAAATATCAGCCTTTTGTCTTAAGAACCCATGAAATATCCCTCAGACATACAGAAGGACCACTAAAGATTCCTTCTCTGAAACTTGTTAATCATAAGCTCTCTAAGAAAAACCTTGATAAGAAAAAAGAAACCATGTATTCTTAAGGACCTCAACTACCTCTCTTATTAGAACCAGTAAAGGCAAAATTTGAGCAAGATTGCTATAGTTTAAATCCATTACAGTTCTGGTCTAGAGAGCAAGAAGAATGTGAAATAAGGATCAAGCCAGAATGTCAATCAACGATTCCATTTGAACCAGCTTATTTAATGAGTCCTTCGGAGGTCAAAGAAACAGATGAACACCTGACGGAGTTAGTAGAAGGAAAATTCATCAGAGACAGCAAAGTCCTTTCAGTTGTCCAGCCTTCTTGGTAAATAAAAGAGCAGAACAGCAAAGAGGTAAGAAAAAATTCTGTATCAATTATAAGCCTCTCAATGACATAATATTGCCATTTAATTATCCTATCCCATTCAGCATAGATCTGATTATGAGAGCTGCTTCAAAAAAGGTATTTTCTAAATTTGACTACAAATCTAGGTTTTGGCAAATTAAGGTCAAAGAAGAAGATAGATATAAAATAGCTTTCTCAGTCCCTCAAGGATTATATGAATGGAATGTTATGCCATTTGGTCTAAAGACTGCTCCTGCTTATTTCCAACGCAGGATGGACAAGGCTCTTAGGAGTCTAAAAGAATTTTGCTCTATTTATATTGACGATATCATTGTTTACTCTGATGATGATACTCAACATTTACGACATTTGGAAGCTTTGTATAATACAATCAAAAGCCATGGAATTTATCTCTCTACTAAAAAGATGGTGATTGGGCAACAAGAAATTGATTTTTTGGGTTTGATTTTATCACAAGGAAAGGTAAAACTCCAGCCTCATATTCTTCGCCATATTTTTGAATTCCCTGATATCCTGATAGGAACGAAGCAAATTTAGAGATTCCTTGGGTGTTTGAATTATGTAGGTCCATTTTATAATGGATTGGCCAAAGATAGAAAAAAGCTTCAGAATCAGTTGAAAGAAGGAGCAAGTCCGTGGACAGAAGAACTAACAGCCATAGTTCAAAGAATCAAACAGAAATGTCAATATCTTCCTACACTACATTTGCCTGAAGAAGGTTATCCTTTGATTTTATATACTGATGCATCTGATGATGTTTGGGGAGCTATTTTAATACAAGATATTCCTTTGAAAGGAACCCAAGTTTGTGGGTATAGGTCAGGAACTTTCACTGATACTGAATGTAGGTATACTATCTATGAGAAAGAAATCTTGGCTGTTAAAAAGGGTATTGAGAAGTTTAAAATTTTTCTTAAACCTACTCACTTCATTGTAAGAACAGACAGCCAACCAATGAGGTCTCTGCTCAAGAAGAAGCCAAACAAAGATATTGCTCATGGCAGAATTGCCTGATGGTACCTAGACTTCATCAGTTATGACTTTGACATAGAATGGATAAAAGGAGATAATAATCCTTTAGAAGATTCTCTTACCAGAGAAATGGCAAAGCTAGCAGAACATATGAGCATGTTTATTGAACCAGGAGAAACTTTGGTTAGACAAGATGGAGTAGAAGTCTTCCTAAGTACTGATAAACATGGTAATGAACTATGGGTTCCCCAGTTACCGCCAGAAATAATAACACCAATTCTGCATACACATTTCTTGAACAAATGGTTGCAAGATCTGAGAAATTTGATAAGGGATAATTTTGATAAGGGAATTCTTAATGTGGAAGAGCAAGAAAATTTTCTGAAACATTTTGGTTTAGAAAATGCTAACATTTATTTTGCTCTTAGAAATGGGATAACTTTTGATGTATGCCTCACTTCTCTGTTACCCATGAACTGGACTATCAAACACAAAAAGAATTTCTTCAAGTGTGCCAAATTTGGGTTTTTTAACAGCATTACTATCTTGCAAATAGAGTTTGAAGACTATGCAGATATATTTGTTGGATATAATGACAAGGTTATTAAACCTGATATGGTTGAGTTTTTTGATAATATCCAAGCAAATTTCAATTGGGCAATTCAAGAAGGAATGGTTGGTCCTTCTGGTTATTTGCAAACACCTCTGAATTACTATCTTCCCAAGGTAGAATATTATCCCTTGACCCATCATTGGTTTCCCAAGGCAGTTATCGAAGACATGGAGGTTGCGTTACATCCAACACTGGTCGCAACTTGAACTGAGATTGATATGGCCTCTCCTGACGAAGTCGAAAAGATTATGCTTTTCATTCTAGACCATATGATTTAGCTATTGCTTTTAGGCCATTACCCAGATTTCTCATGCCACCCACTAATCTTGATTTTGATTCTACAGATTCTGATGATAATGACTAGCACTCGGGTTTGTCGGTGCCATGATGTTGGCCACGTCATGATTCTGACAACAGGATGCAACCTTGTCTGAAAAAGCAAAATCCCCATATCTGCTTTTGGGTGTAAACCAGGTCGTCCTCGCATATGGTGTGTCTAATGCGAATATTTTTCACTGTAGTTAGTGCTTTTAGATTTGGCTGCAATCCTCTCCTACAGTGGTGATACGTGTCATATTTGTATGGTCGGATTTGTAATTTGTCATATAGTTTTAAGGTCCGATCTTCCCTTTAAATAAGGGCTCAATACCTCATTTCAGGCATTCAGAAATTGATTCAGAAGTAAGAGTCTTAGGTTCTAGGAATCACGAGTATGCTCTTGTTCTCCACTTACATGCGATCTGAACAATCAGAAATTGTGTAGATCAAGATTATGAGTTGTAATAAACTATTAGATTTTATACCGTATAAACTATTGGATTTTAATTGGTATCAGAGCCATGTTTATGATTTTCTATATGGTCTAGTGTGAGCTATATTTCTGAAAGTTTTTGTCATCAGGATTTATGACTTGATAACTTTCTTGTGTAGGCCATCTACCAAGTGCATAACTAACTAGTTCTAAGGCTATTGTAGGATCAACCTGAACTGTATACTTTGACCTTCTTTCAGCTTCATATCTTTGTAGATTTTGTCTCATCATACTAGCATGTTCTCCTAATTTGGCAATTTTAATTCCTTTTCCTTTTTTCTCTTTCTTGGATTCTTCATCACCTTGCTTAGGAGCAAGATGCAATCTAGAACTCACTTGTCTAACTAGGTTATCCATAAGTTCTGGGTCATTTGTGAGGCTTGATCGGGAAGAGAAGGAAGATCTAGATGGAATTTGCTTAAATCTCTGAGAACCACTAGAAGTGGAACATTCTTCAGGGTTATAATCTACAAAGGTTTATGATTTGTGCTTGAATAAGCATGGGCCATTGAATAGTTGCGTTTCAAGGGTTGTATTCTAGACTGGGACACATTTACTACAGGCTACTCAAGAATTGTCTGGTCTGGTACAGACTGTAGGGTAATATTACCAACTCTCTTGGATTGGATCAAAGGTCTTTTTAAAAATCTGTTTCTATGAATAGGGAGATCTAAGAACCGTGGCTTTTGGTGGTCTAATAGTTGTTCAATGATTGGAAAACCTATGTCAAAACTAGTATGATCTATAAACCTTTCGTAATCTAATAGATTGGAAGATCCTTGGGGAAAGCCTACCCCCGTGGGCAAAGAAACTAGTGGAGACACAGTGTTCATGATACGGTAGACACAACGACCTTCGATGGTGGCATAAACAGATCCAGGCATGAGGGAGACACCTTTTACTTGCAGTAACAGATAAAAGGTTGAGGAAATAAACTTGTCAGAGAGAGACAAAGTAAAATTAGGTTGGACAGAAATAACCCCATCACCCTTTTCCGCACTAAGGATTCCTCGAAACTGAGCAATGACAGCTTGATCCCAAACATGACAACGAGTATCAATCAGAGTAGCAAATAATTTAGCATTAATATTGTAGTTAAAGTGGGGATGGACAATAATATCAACATGCGGGAAATGCACATGAAAAAACCCTTTATCTCTCCATTGGGAAATGTCTTCAGGAAGTAAAAATGGTAAATAAATGGGACAGATTCCAGTTCTAGAAACTAACAGATTAATTTTAGATTGACAGACAGAATCATAGACTTTGGCTTTTATTCCTTTTTCAGGATAAAAGGTATTAATCTTGACATCAGGAAAGTGAAAATTCCCTTTTTCATCGACTACATGAGTATTTCCATCTTGAAAGTAATTGTGTAAAACATCAGATAGTGCAGAACTTGCATTCATTGATCTTCTTAAAGCCATTGGTGAGGATATAACTTACTAGTGATCGTTCATGATATTCCCTGCTACTTTGGTTGGTTTACTGCCCTTCCACGGCACTTTCCTTTGGCCTTCAACACAGGTCTTATGACGACTTCCACAGGTACTACAGCATGTGACTAGAAAAACTTTCAGAAATATAGCTCACACTAGACCATATAGAAAATCATAAACATGGCTCTGATACTAATTAAAATCCAATAGTTTATTACAACTCATGGCTTATAATCTACAAAAGCATCCAGATCAAAATTTATGGCCTCTAGAAGTTGGGCCTTTCGTATTAGAGAATGTAAAAACATGTCGAACATTGAAAAGAATTGATAAGGGAAGCTACACATGTTGATGAGCGTTTTGACACATCATAAGGCATCTTTTATTGGTAGATACTTTGGGCACCGCTTTTGGGTGGTTTTAGCTGATGGATTTGTAATACTGTTTGATAGTTTCCTGTATCGTATCTCCTATATATCAGGTGCTTGAGATAGAGGTTGTTTGGGGGAGTATGATAGATGTTGACTTGTCCGAGTATGTTGTAGTCCTATTGAGATTTCTAAATAACATATTATGTTAATTTTCAAGTGTAGGGTTTTTCACCTGAAAGAGTTTTCCCCACGTAAATCATTGTGTTTGTGGTTTGAAGCTTATAAATTTTTTTTGTGAATGTGTTGGGTGGAGTACACCCTCATCAAGTGGTATCAGAGCAAGTATTTTTTCTGAGTGTGCAAACAAATCACTGAATAGTGAAGTAGTTTGTGCCAAGACATTGAGATCATGTGTTTGAAGGTGAAATCAGAACCGTCGATTTGAGGCAGCTTCAAACTGAGGAATTTTTAAATTAAGTATAAGAGAAGAAAGAAGAAAATCAAGATGCCTCCACATAGAAATTGTGTTGGTAGAAATCCTTTTGTGACAAAAGAAGGGATTAGAGCTCTATAGAGGTAGATTAATGAAATCCAAGAGGAATTGAGAAGAGGGTTTGAACCAAGAAGGAGAGATGAAAGTGAAGATGAAGATGATGCACCCCAAGATGATGTACAATCTAAAGAAAATGATGGAGAAGATGAAACTGAACATGTTACATTGCTGAAGGTCATAACAAAAATTGGGAAAAGGCCAAAGATTGACATCTCTACATTTTCTGGTAATCTCAATCCGAATGAATTGATAGATTGGATCAATGACATGGAGGAATATTTTGAATATGAAGAAATAGAAGATCTTGAGAAGGTCAAGTTTGCCAAGACTAAGCTCAAAGGTCCTATAGGAATTTGGTGGAAGGACGTATACAGTTACAAAGAAACCAAAAAGGAAAAGAGATCACCATATGGGATAGAATGGTTGATAAATTGAAGAGATAATTTATTCCTATGGATTATGAGTTGGGACTTTTGCTGAAAATTGGTGCAGTCACGGTAGGAGGGTTCACAGAATAAACTATTCAGACCATGCAGCAAGAGTAAACACAATGGAAACAACTCAAGAAATGGAACAAATGTAGATTCAGTCATTCAGTATACCATAGAATTCAAATACAATCTGGCTGGCAACATGCGAGCTTACAACTAGGGCCCAAAGGCCTAGATACATGCATGCGCAAGATAAAGCTTTGAAGCTCCTTCGCACATATCTAAACTATCAATCTTCTAAATCAAGACAACTATGTTAACTACTTTCCTAGGGATCTATTACATTAATATATATCATTTCCAGACCAATAGATTCCTTCGCGTCGGCCAAGGAAGGTCACAGACTCCAATGAAGAGATGTAACATGTTCACAAATAGGTCAGACCTAAATGCATAGAACACTTCCTCAAATTAATGGAACAATGTTCATACCCTTAGGGAAGGTTGGCCATGAACCATAGGACATTGAATGATGTGACAATGAGATCTGCAAGCCTTCTCCTCCAGCTGATTATCAGGAACTATTAGAATGCTCTGCTCTGAGAAAATAGTCAACTTCTAATAGTGATATCTTTCCAGTAACTTATCCAAATGCTCTCAATTCTTGATATGATGTAGATGAATGAATGTAGATGCTAAGTCCAGATCCGCAAGGTGTGAATTGCCAAAACTAGACCACAAGCTAAAAACTACTACTGACTGAATTGCCTGAACTGAACTGGAAAATAAAAGAACTGAAATGCAAATGTTTTTGGTTGATGCAAGATTTCTCTTGAACCAGGGATGCCCCTACATCAGACATTCAAGGTTATTGAAAAAGTGAGTCCCTCACTTTGCTGGGGCTAGGGGAGAACCAAGAAGGTCCACCTCAGCCTGAGAAATGCAAGATGAGTGTTCTTCTGGTCTGCCTTTCCACTTCACAACATATTCTTTTCTCAAGTACACCATCACTTCATCTCCAAATTCAAATTCCTTATGTCTTCTCTTCTCATCTTTTTTCTCTTTGTACTTACTGTTCATGTCCTCCAAATGTTTCTTCACCTGATTATGCACTATCTTCATATGATCTACAAATTCTTCTGCTTCTGCACTCCTCTTTTCCTCTGTACTGATATCTCTCAATTATGCAACTCCCCTAGGATTCACTCCAGTCACAATCTCAAAAGGTGTTCTTCTAGTACTCCTATTTACTGAATTATTGTATGCAAACTCTGCTTGTGAAAGAATCAAATCCCAACTTCCAGTTTTCTCTCCAACCAAACATCTCAACAAGTTTCCCAAACTCCTATTCACTTCCTCTGTCTATCCTTCTATCTGTGGATGAAAAGTAGAACTGAACTTCAAATATGTCCTCATCTTCTTCCAAAGTGTCTTCCAAAAGTATCCAATAAACTTTGTATCTCTGTCTGAAACTATACTCTTAGGTTTAATCCATGCAATCTCACAATCTCCTTGAAAAATAGGTCAGCTACATGCATTGCATCAATTGTCTTTTTGCAAGGTATGAAATGAGCCATCTTTGAAAATCTGTCAACCACTACAAATATTGAATCATGTCCTCTCTATGTCTTAGGTAATCCCATTACAAAATCCATGCTTATGTCTTCCCAAGGTCTCTCCAGTATTATCAAAGGTTTATACACTCCAATGTTCTGACTACTCCCTTTTGCTACTTGACAAACTCTACAACTCTATACAAATCTCTGAACATCCTTATGTATCTGAGGCCAAAAATAGTTTTCACTCACCAAAGCCACTGTCTTATCAATGCCAAAATGTCCTTCCAATCCACCACTGTGCTTCTCCTTGATCAAATTATCTCTCATTGAACTTTTAGGTATGCACAACTGACTTCCTTTAAACATCATATCTTCTTGAATAAATTAATCCAACCACTTACTTCTATCTGTCACAACAAGTTCCTTACATGCTCTCCAAGGTTCAAAATAAGTGTTATCCCTCATACATGCTCTTCATTTCATCAAAACTGAACACTTCAACTCTCATCTCTGTCAACAAGTTTCTTTTTCTACTCAAGGCATCAACAACTTTGTTTGATTTACCACTCCTATGCTTCAACACAAAAGTATAACTTTACATAAACTCTACCCATCTCATATGTCTCTGATTCAACTTACCTTGACTATTCAAATACTGCAAAGCTTGATGATCTGTATACAACACAGACTCCTTAGGCAACAAGTAATGTCTCCACTTCTTCAAGGCTTGAATTATGGCATAGAACTCCTGATCATAAACTAAATATCTTCTCCTTACATCATTCAACTTCTCACTAAAATAAGCTATAGGTCTACCTTCTTGACTTAACACTGCTCTAATTGCATTTCCACTTGCATCACAATCAACTTGAAATACCTTATTGAAATCTGGTAATGCCAAAACACGTTGTTATGTCAATTTCTGCTTCAACAACCCAAAACTTTTATTTGCTCCAGATGTCAACTTGAAATCTTTTCTATCACCTCTCATTTTCTCTGTCATAGGGTTACAAACTGAACTAAAATTTTTTATGAACTTCTGGTAGAAACTAACCAATCCATGAAATGATCTAACCTCTCCAATGCTCTCTGGTGTAGGCCATTCAACAATTGATTTCACTTTCTCAAGGTCCATCTTCAATCCTTCCGCAGAAATCACAAATCCCCAATATACTAGTTCTTCCTTCATGAAACTACACTTCTTGATGTTTATCAGCAATTTCTCTTCTCTCAAACTCTACAAAACTTGTCTAATATGCCACAAATGTTCTTTTGTCTTACTGAAAATCAGAATATCATCCAAGAATACAATTACAAACTTAGCCAAGAATTTCTTCAGAACTTCATTCATTAATCTCATGAAAGTACTCGGTGCATTTGTCAATCCAAAAGGCATCACTAACCACTCATACAATCCTTCATTTGTCTTAAAAGTAGTCTTTCATTCATCTCCTTCTCTAATTCTAATTTGATGGTATCCACTCTTCAAATCTATCTTTGTGAAATATCTTGCTCCACTCAAACAATCCATAATATCATCCATCCTAGGTAAAGGAAATCTATACTTAACTGTGATCTTGTTTATTTCTCTAGAGTCAGTACACATTCTCCATTCTCCATCCTTCTTCGATGCTAGTACTGTAGGTACTACACAAGGAATCAAACTTTCTCTGATCAAACCTTTCCTCAACAATTCTTGTATCTGTCTATTCAATTCTTCTATGTGCTACTTTGTTATGCAAACTTGCTCCCAATATAAGATCCATGTGATGATTGATACTCCTTATAGGTGGTAATCCTTCAGGTACATTATCTGATATGATGTCTTCATACTCTATCAGCAACTCTCTTATCTCATCCGGTTCAATCTCTTTCTTCACCTCTTCAAGCTTCTTAGGAATCAAGGCATAACACAAACTTTCTTGTTTCAAACCATCCAAAAATTTCCTTCCATCTACCAAACAGATTCTAGCATTCCCACATAATTTACTCTTAGGATCATCTTCCAAGAGAATCAAGGTAATTCTCTTTCCATTCGCCGTTATGGTATATGTATTCTTTCTCCCATCATATATAGCTTTTCTATCATACTGCCAAGGTCTACCCAACAAGATATGACAAACATCCATAGGCATAATATCACACAAGACTTCATCATGATAAGATCTGATATGAAATTTCACCAAACATTGTTCACTCACCAGTACCTTATGATCATCCTGAATCCATGCTATCTGATAGGGCTTAGGGTGTTTCAATCTTTCCAATTTCAACTTAGTCACCATCTCCTTTGAAACTAAGTTATCTAAACTACCACTATCAATTAGAACTTTACAACACTTACCTCCAGATTTGCATCTAGTTTTGAACAGATTTTTCCTCTGTGATGGTTCCTCATGTGTCTCTACTTGAAATAGTGCTCTCCTCAGTACCAATGATTCTCCTTTCTCTGGATTGCCAACTAAACAAGGTGATTCAACATGTTCTTCTTCAACATAGGCTACTCTCCCACTATTCTTTGTCATCTTGCTTGTACTACCTTGATTACATTCAAATGCTCTATGTCCTTCACCTCCACACTTGAAACAAGTACCTCTGAATGTCTTCTTATCAAATCCTCTTCCTTCTCTTCTATATCCTTCATTCTGATATGCACTAGGGTTTCCTCTCTGATAAAAATTTCTGTCATCTCTCTGGTAAGCATTGTTATCTCTGTCATCCTTCTTAACTAGGCTGTCAAACTTGTTCTGCTCCACAAATGATCTATCATATCTGAAAAATGATCTTCCTCTCTAAAATTTACCTCCTCTACCTCTCTGTCTCTGATCATGCTTCTTATTCATCTTCTCTTCCACTTTCAGGGAAAACTAATATGCTTCTTCCAAAGATGTCATCCTTACCAAACTCAGTTCTTCTTGAATGTTCAATCTTAGTCCATTGATGTATCTAGCCACTTTCTCCTTGCTTGATTCACTATGTCCTATTCTTATGATCATCTTATGAAATTCTTCAGTGTACTCCTACACATATTTCTCCTTTTGTCTTAGGTTTTGCAATCTCTTCAACAGTTCCAACTCATAGTCAACAGGTATGAATTGATTCTTCAATTTTGTCACCATCTAGTCCCACTTTGTAATCTTTTCTTTTACTCTTCTGTTTCTTTCCAACTAAACTTCTTTCCACCATATAGCAGCATGTCCTTTCAAATTTGTCTTTGCAATTTCACTCTCTCTGGATCTTCCATCTCTTCATATTCAAAATATTCTTCCATGTCATTTATCCAATCAATCAACTCTTCTGGATTCAAATTACTAGTATAATTTGGCACATCAACTCTAAGTCTCTTTCTAATCTTTGAAATAGCTTGCAACATCTTTACCTGATCTGATTCTTCTTCTTCATTACCTTCTAGGGTTTCGCTAGTTTGTGCAGTAGATTGAAATTCTTCTTTATCATCGCTTTCAACATTAGGTCTTGGTGTCAATCCTCTTCACCTATCTTCCTCAACAAGATCCAATTGAATTTGTATTGTTCTCATCAATTCCATCATCTCATCCATTCTATTAGCCATTGTACCAACAAGAGGAACTCTTTGCGGTGGCATCTTCCTAGGATCAAGTGCAAACTACCTCAAATTCAGTGATCGGGCTACAAGCGACAACTGCCTCTCAATCGGTGATTGGTTGCGCACAAGTAACCTACCTTGGATCAGTGATCTACTCACCACAAGATCTTATGGAATCCCCTTCACCAATTCTCTCCAAAGAATCAAACTTTCACTCTCCAAGGATTCAAACTTTCACTTTAATATGACTTGGTGTAGTCATGGTAGGAGGGTTCATAGAATGAACTATCTGGACCATGCAGCAAGAGTAAACACAATGGAAACAACTCAAGAAATGGAACAAATGCATATTCAGTTATTCAGTATACCATAGAATTCAAATACAATCTAGCCAGCAATATGCAAGCTTACAACTAGGACCCAAAGGCCTAGCTACATAGATGCACAAGATAAAGCTTTGAAGCTCCTTCACACAAATCTAAACTATCAATCTTGTAAATCATGAGAACTATGCTAACAAATTTCCTAGGGATCTATTACATCAATATATATCATTTCTGAACCAATAGATTCCTCCGCGTCGGCCAAGGAAGGTCACAAACTCCAATGAAGAGATGTAACGTGTTCACAGATAGGTCAGACCTAAATGCATAGAACACTTCCTCAAATGAATGGAACAATGTGCAGACCTTGGGGAAGGTCAGCCATGAACCACATGACATTGAATGATGTGACAATGAGATCCACAAGTCAAGGAATGATCTATAAGCATTCTCCTCTAGCTAATTATCAGGAACTATTAAAATGCTCTGCTCTGAGAAAATAGTCAACTTCTGATAGCGATATCTTTCTGGTAACTTATCCAAATGCTCTGAATTCTTGAAATGATGTAGATGAATGAATGTAGATGCTAAGTCCAGATCTTCAAGGTGTGAATTGCCAAAACTGGACCACAAGATGAAAATTTCTACTGACTGAACTGCTTGAACTGAACTAGAAAATAAAAGAACTGAAATGCAAACAAACTAAAATGCAAATGTTTTTGGTTGATGCAAGATTGCTCTTGAACCACGGATGCTCCTGCATCAAAAATACAAGGTTTGAGACAACTGAACAAGACAATCAAAGAATACCCTGAAGAGTTTTATAAAGTTATCATCAGAACATGTCACATGGAGGATAATAAAGAGAAGGTAGCTAGGTATATCAATGGATTGAAACCTAGTATCTAAAATGAATTAAGCTTGGTTAGATTTACAACTATTGAAGATGCATATCCATTTGCAATGGAGTTAAAATAAAATTTGAACAAAAAATTTGAGAACAAACAAAGAGGAAAAGGTTGTGGTGGAAGAACTAGTGGAACATCATGTTGCAAGTATGTGCCTAATTAGTGTTGTCATTGGTGTCAACTATGCTCTTATTTTGTTGCTTGCTTGTGATATTGATGTTGAGGATATTGAGAAAATTAGCTCCTTTGGTAGAAATAGTGAGTTACAGTGGAAACAGTGTATTGCATACAGAAGAACAGTCCAAAAGATTGCTTCGCATTTCCTATAGGATGAATATATTTGTCTGCAGATTGGAAGTCATTTAGAAGTCTGTCTAAAGATGTTATATTCCAAGTTTGAGCCTCCAGTATGAAGATTTGAGTGACTTATGTTCACCAGAGGGAAAATTGCTTTTCCTGCATGTTTGGTGGTGACAGGGAGAAAGTGTTATGTTCCGCATTCCTTCGCATTTAAGTATTTCTATCTGTGGTTCTAGAGTTAAGTCTAAGATAATATTAAGTGACTTCAACTTCAATGGTTTGTGATTTGGTGGTCTGCAAGTGATTTTTTCCTTATGACAGTAGTTGGCTATGTTGTTTATGTGCTCTGATTTGAAGAATCTTCTTGACAGAGTGGTTAGAATTTGTGAGGTTGTTTCCTGATGATTTTAATGTGCTTGTGGATGTCTCCTGATCGTGTACCTACCCTTGGATTGCTCCACAAAGAGAAAGTTGGATCATGAATGAAGAATGTTCTTAGAAGACCTAATGTTCTCACCAATCTTGGCCAACTTGGTTGATTTCACTAATTGCAGAGATGCCTTGAAGATTGTGGAAGCGTGTCATGGTGTGAAGAATTACATTTGAGTCCCAGCTAAGGCGTGGCATGATCAGCATACATCTTTACATCTATCCCTTAGCAAATTTTTGTATTAGGTCTTGACCTATTTTTATGTATGTTTTTACAATTCCAACCTTGGAGATTGTTCCAATGGTTGATGAAGGTATTGCGGACCTTGATGTACATTCCAAGGTTGATGACTTGTATAAAGACTTTTAATTGTTAGAAATTAAAGGAAAGAGTGAGAGGAACCTCTTGCAACAATATAATGAAAAATGCATGAAATAATAGAAATAGCATAACACAGAAGGAATTTATTGGTCACAGGCCACTTCAAGGGGGCAACCTCCTTTGAGCAAGCTTAATACAATAAACTCGTGGATGCCTTCATTGGCCTCAACATGTACTTATATACTAAGTCTAATCTAAACAACTATTACTCCCCATGAATGTGGGATAATACAATATACTCACGGGATGACTTACAAAGGATATGCGTCCAACAACAATATACTAATAAAGTAAAGAGAAGGGTTAAACATGGGTTCTTAACATCCCCTCCCACTTAGAAAAGCTTTGTCCTCAAAGCTTAAGATGTGGAAATTGTTGCTGAATTTGAAGGAGTGGTTCCCATGTAGCATCCTCTGGTTGCATTCCATGCCACTGAATTAATACCTCTATGATGGATTGAGAATGAAGATGACGAGTGCGCCTATCGAGGATTGCCTCCGGCTCCAAAATGATGGATCCTTCATTATCCAGTTCTAGTCAAATAGTTTGTGCTCTGATGTTGGTGCCAAGAACTTTCTTTAGATAAGAGACATGAAATACTAGATGAATACGGGAAGAAGGAAGAAGCTCCAATTTATAAGCAACTGACCCAATCTTCTGAAGAACCTTATATGGCCCATAAAACTTTGGAGCCAGCTTATGATGCCCTTTGAGTTTCAGGGAGGATTGCTTATATGGCTATAGATGAAGAAAAACCATATCACCTACTTGAAAAGTGCACCCAGAACGGTACTAATCGGCTTGTTTCATTCAATTTCTTGCCATGTGAAGATTGTCTTGCAAAATGCGAAGAATCTGATCTCAAGTTCAGAGAACCGTGTCAACTGCTTGAACTGGTGAACTGATAGGGGTGTATGGAAGGAGCACTGGCAGTGCCTGACCATAGACTGCTTCATATGGAGTCATTTTAGATTTAGTGTGTTAGGAGGTATTGTACCACCATTCAGTGAGAGGGAGCCACTTTGCCCACTGATGCTGTTATTTTGACGTGAAACAACGAAGATAAGTTTCCAAACATTTGTTGATAACTTCAGTCTAACCATCTGTTTGTGGGTGATACCTAGAACACATCTTTAGTTTGGTGCCAGTGTGGTGAAATAGTTTTGTCCAAAAATGACTGCTGAAAGTGGCATCACGATGAAGAAGGGATTCCATGAAGACAGAAGATTTGGTCCATGAAAATTTGTGCGACGGATGAGGCGATATAGGGATGGTTGAGGGCACAAAAATGACTATATTTGGAGAGGCGATCAACCACAACCAAGATCACTGTCTTCCCTCCAGATTTAGGGAACCCTTCAATGAAATCCATAGAAATATCTATCCAAATCCATGTAGGGATGGGCAAGGGTTCGAGCAATCTAGGAAGGAGTGTCATTTCACCCTTGTTGTGTTGGCAAGTATCACATTCAGCCACCATCTATTGAATTGCCCTTTTCATCCCCTTCCAAAAGAAGTTACGCCGTACCCACTCATAAGTTTTGAGGAACCTAGAGTGCCTTGCCGATGGAGAAGCATGGAGTTCATAGAAGACAGCCTATTGAAGATCTGTGTTTTGGGGAAGCACCAGATGACCCTTGTATCTTAGAGAAGCACCATCCCAAGAGTAATGCGGTACAATAGAAGGGTTATTGGCCAACTATTGGATGATTTGAGATAATGAAGTCATTGTCATAGCTCTATTGGACAGATTCCAGCCAATTTGGAACAAGCATAGAAATAGTTGAAAGAGAAGCTTGGTCATCAAATGTACGAGAAAGAGCATCCGCCACAATATTGTCCTTACCTTTCTTGTAAGTGATCTCATAGTCATAACCCATGAGTTTGCTAACCCATTTATGTTGTGTTGGGGAGGAAATCCATCATTCTAGGAAATATTTCAGACTCTGGTGATCAGTGTTGATGTAGAAATGATTCCCTAATAGGTATGGTTGCCACTTCTGTACTACATGCAAAATAGCCATCATTTCCTTCTCATATGTAGAGTGTACTAAATTCTTACTTGAAAGGGCTTTAGTAGTGAACGCAATGGGATGTTCATCTTGAAGGAGAACAACACCAAGTCCATTGCCACAAGCATCACTCTCAAAAGTGAAGGTCTTGGAAAAATCTAGCAGAGCTAGAACAGGTGTAGTACACATAGCTTGTTTCAGTTTTTCAAATGCACACTCAGCAGCATGTGTCCATGTAAAAGCATCCTTTTTCAACAGAGCTATTAATGGAGCTGCAATCTTCTTGTAATCCTTGACAAACTTGAGGTAGTAGCCAGTCAGTCCCAAAAAACCATAGAGGCTCTTAAGTGTCTGAGGATGCAGCCAATTTTTCATGGCATCTATTTTGGCAGGATCCACTCGAACCCCTTAGGCTGAAACAATATGCCCGAGATACTCCACTTCCTCCTACCCAAAAACACATTTAGACTATTTTACACAGAGATGATGATTAGAGAGAAGTTACAGTACAAGATCCAGATGCTGGACATGCTTAGCCCATGTTTTACTATAGATGAGGATATCATCAAAGAAGACCAGAATGAATTTTCGCAAGTAGGGCTGAAATATTTTATTCATCAATGCCTAGAATGTGGAAGGAGCATTAGTGAGGCCAAAGGGCATGACCAAAAACTCATAGTGGCCATCATGTGTGTGAAAAGCCGTTTTAGGGATATCATCCTCATGAACTCAAATTTGGTGATACCCAGATGAAGCTCATCAAAAATAGGAATCAGAAACTTATCTTTGATTGTGAAGTGATTAAGTGCTCAGAAGTCAATGCAGAGGCGCCATGACCCATCTTTTTTTCAGACAAGAAGAACTGGTGAAGAAAAGGAACTAGTACTAGGGCAAATAATACCTTGCTTCTGTAAGTCCTGAACAAGCATCTCAATCTCTATCTTTTGGTGAAATGGGTAGTGGTAGGGCCTGATGTTGGGAGGAATGCTTCTAGGAAGGAGCTGAATACAATGGTCCTCTAGTCGTGAAGGTGGCAATCCCACTGGTTTAGCAAAGACACATGCATATCTGTCCAAAATTTGTTGTAGATCTGAAGGACTAGTGGAGACCGCTGATGGTTGCATCTGAATGGAATGGAGCTGAGTGATGACACCATGTGAATTCTTCTTAAGGAGCTTTTCCATGCGATGTGAACTAATGATGTTGAGAGACCCTGGTTGTAAGCCCTTTAATGTGTGTGTTTGCACATTGTTTGAAAACTGCATCCAAAGTTCAGCAAAATCCCATAAGATGGGTCCAAGTGTGTGTAACCATTGAGTGCCCAAAACCACATCACATCCGCCTAAGGGCAAGGCAAACATGTCAGAGCACAAGTTATAATCTCCAATAGAGATACGCACATTATGACACTTCCCTTTGCAAGGTAATGTGCCCCCATTGGCAATCATGACTTCAAATCTGGAGTAAGGATGGACAAAACAATCAACTTGTTTAGTGATCTGAGGGTCAATGAATTTATGAGTGCTACCAGAATCAATGAGTATTGTCAGAGGGAGCTTCTTGAAGTAACCCTTGACCCACATGGTTTGTGGGGTGGTGACTCTTGCTAAAGCATGGAGAGAGATCTCTAGGTGGTCTTCCTGAGAAGGAGGGTCAACAGGTGGCTGCTAAATGTCGACCTGATCATCTACTGTATCCTGAGCATCTTCATAAACTTTAGTTGCAGGCAGAGAATCCACATCCAAAAGATAGAGCTTTTGCTCAACACATCTATGTCCTTGAGTGAATTTCTCATCACAATTATAACAAAGCCCTTTTTCTCTATGTGCCCTCATCTCTGCTTCAGACAAATGCTTGATAGGAGTTGTTCTAGGAGCTGGCATGATTGGAGGTCTTTGGGAAACTATATTTCTGAATGGAACAAAAGTGGATTTGGAGTGTTGTTGAGCCGTGATCTTGTCCTCTGCCAACTTAGCCAACCCTAGGGCTTCCATCATTGTGCTGGGACGGAACATTTTAACCTTAGATCAAATTGCATCCTTCAAACCACTGATAAAACAACTCCTGAAAAATTCATCACACAATCCCTCTATGTGATTGGCCAATTTCTCAAATTCAGTCTAATATTCTCTCACAGTGCTAGTTTGGTGAAGTTTAGTGAGTGCTCCTGTGAAGTCATCAAAAGCACTAGGGCCAAATCATTGCAAAACAAGTTTGCAAAAATTTGTCCATTTTGGCTCTTCATGAGCCTTGATGTACCAATGGAACCATTGAAGGGCTTCATGTTCCAAATGAAAGGATGCAAGTGGGACTTTGTTGACATCAAAAGTATTATGCAGATTGAAATATTGTTCTACTTGGTATATCCATCCAATCGGATCATCACCATTGAAGCGAGGAAAATCAAACTTCGGCCCACAAAAATTGCTGGAAGAAGAGAACCCAGTGTCTACAAAAGACTCTGGATGCCGTCTATTGTTCATGGCTAAATGCTGAAGATTGAGGCCAAGAATTTTTTTATCCAGATCTTGGAGTTTGGTCTTGAGGGCTGCAAGTTCATCCTCCATGTTTTTTGCTCTTGCGCAGGTGACAACCATAACCAGGAGTTTTTTTTTTTGGAATGGGTAGAAAAACAAAAATAGAAACTTTTTTAGTAAAGAAAAATTTGGATTTGGAAAAAACTCGGATGGGTAATTGGGGTTTGACTAGGTTTTGGACACTTTCTGAGGGACAAGGAAGCAGAAAATGGGGATTTCAGAAATGGGGTGAAAGAATGGGAAAATTTATCCAAGAGGGACAAAGGAGAAGAAATAGGAAATGAACACTGTGGCAAAATATGAAGGCAATTGGGTGAGAATCAAAGACGTTATGGAAAAAAAATAGATTTTTTTTTCTGGAAACAATCTGCAACGGCTCTAGATAGATGCAATCTATGATTTACCAGCTGGCAATAGATATGGACCCCAGGTATGTTTGGCTTCCTAAAGGGTCAGGGGATTCACTCAGCTACCAATGTTGTCTAACGGCTTGCATATTGGGGCAGTACTCCTCACTCCACGGTTCAGGTAAAACTGATAACCGCTTTGCCACAAATGACAGCTCTTGGTTTACCTCACGGATGGGAACTAGTCAATCAGGTAGGGGTCATTGCCCTTTTCACTGGCAGGTCCTCTCAATGGGCTAGCTACTTCAGGGTTCCTATGGTACTCCTCACAATGAGTTTTAGGGCTATGCCCAGGCACTTCCCAGAGTTAAGCGGATAGGGATTATTCCCTGATCTGAACATGCAATTGAAATGAACAATACAGATGCAAAAAAAAGAAATACTGCAATAATCACAGCGCCTAGAGGCCACTGCGAAAAAAATTTCAGCAAAAATTCCACCCAGCGAGCCCAAGAAAGCACTCTGATACTAGATGAGAGAAACCTCCTGCAACAATATAATGAAAAATACATGAAATAACAGAAATAGCGTAACACAGAAGGAATTTATTGATCGCAGGCCACTTCCAGGGGGCAACCTCCTTTGAGCAATCTCAATACAATAAACTCGTGGATGCCTTCATTGACCTCAACATGTACTTATATACTAAGTCTAATCTAAACAACTATTACTCCCCATGAATGTGGGATAATACAATATACTCATGGGATGACTTACAAAGCATATGCGTCCAACAACAATATACTAATAAAGTAAAGAGAATGGTTAAACAAGTTGATATTAATCTATAAATGATCTATACAATACATCAACTGCACAACTCTCTCCACAAGTCTTCAATCTCACAGCATTTCGGCAGCACCTGAGTACCTAAAATCTATATATGCAGTAACAAATACATGGAAAATACTTATAGAAATATTTTCCAACTCACCCTAGGCGTTCACCTTCTCTCTCCTAAGATTCTCCAACATGTAAACATTAATTACTATCTTACAAGCATCTTACACTTGTCCAAAAACAGCCATGCAAAGGTTGGGGCCCCAAGACAAAATCTGGCCTCTTACAGCATCTTATGACGTGTCATAACCATCATAGATTCCACAAAAGAGTGTCTTTCCAAGATAGGAACCTTGGGCTAAATATAGCAAATATACAACTAAAATATTTGTCATATGCGTCATAGAATCTCATAATCTTATGACAACTTGCAGTTGTCATAGATTCACTTACCAAACATTATGATAGTTGTCATACATGCCAAAAATAGTATATTCCTCAAGGGAGCACACCTATCCTCATTTACTTTGAGTTTTTACATTTGCCAATAGTAAAAGTCACTTCGTAATTACCTCTGGTTACTCCGAAATTACCCCTACCAATGAAATTAGTACATCTCCTCATGGATAATTACAAATTGCATATAATAAATGGAATAAATATAATATTGGGATTTACAAGGTTAATGGCACCTTATCCCAACATTCTCCAACTTGACATTATACATTGTAAATCAACCCATAGGAAATCAAATGAAAAATAATCAGGCACTAGAAACAAGGCCCATGGCCTCTCTACACCATATGAACTTCTCTGTGCTCACAAGCTTGGTCAATGAATCTGCAACATTCTCCTAAGTGTCTATCTTCTTCAGCTCAATCTCTCCATTTGCAACCAACTCTCGAACAAAGTGATACTGAACATCAACATGATTAGTTTGAGCATGATACATGGGATTCTTGGCCAAACAGATAGCACTCTGGCTATTACAACCAATCTAAATGATCCTGCAATCAAATCCAATACTTGTACATAGTCTCCTCAACCAAACTACCTCCTTAGAGACATGAGTAGCAGCCATATACTCTTCTTTTGTGGTGGACAAAGCAACTATGGGCTGCCTCTTACTCATCCAACTCATTGCTCCTCCAAATAGAGTAAACACATAGCCACTAGTGGACCTTCGACTGTCTAAGTCACCTGCCCAATCTGCATTAACAAAACCTTGTATGTCCAAAGATTTGTCAACACTATCAGTACCAGAATAAACCAAACAATAATCAGGAGTACCTGCAAGATATTTAAACACCCTCTTTGCATAGTTCTAATGTTGTTTACCAGGGTTAGACACAAATTTGCTCAAAACTCCCACTTGCTTGGGCAATATCTGGTCTAATGCAAACCATTGCATACATCAAACTCCCTACAACACTAGCATATGGCACATTAGACATATCCTCAAGATCATCCTCATTCTTTGGACACATATTTAATGAAAGCTTAGTACCAATGGGTAAAGGAACTTTAATTGGGTTATAGTCCTACAAACTAAACCTTTGCAAAATAGTATTCACATACTTACTTTGTGACAACCAAAGCTTTCTGTTAACTCTATCCCTCCTGATCTCCATTCCCAAAATATACCTTACAGCACCAAGATCCTTCATCTCAAATGCACCTGAAAGTTGGGCTTTAAGCTCACTGATCATACCCTTAGTATTGCTTAAAAATAACATGTCATCAACATACAAAGGAATAACTAGTATAGAATCATCAACATAATGAATGTAAACACAATGATCCTCCTCGCTTCTAACAAAACCCAATTTCAACACAAATGAATCAAACTTTTGATACCACATTCTGGGCGACTGTTTTAAATCATAGAGAGACCTCTTCAACCTACAAACTCAATGTTCTTTTCCTTTTACCTCAAAACCTGTAGGTTGTTACATATATATTTCTTCCTCAAGATCTCCATGTAAGAATGCATTATTAACATCTATTTGCTTAATCTCCCAATCATAAGCTATAACAATGGATAAGAGAAATCGAATAGAAGTCAATTTAGCAACAGGAGAGAATATCTCACCAAAATCAACTCCTTCTCTCTAGGAGTAGCCCTTGGCTACCAATCTAGCCTTGTACTTCTCCAATGACCTGTCTGCTCTAAATATCTTCTTGAAGACCCACTTACAACTTATGGCCTTTCTTCCTTTGGGCAAACGAACAAGATCCCAGGTGTTACAAGAGTCTGAAGCCATCATCTCCTCCTGCATGGCTAATTGCCAAGACTCATTAACATCTACAGAAATAACTTCCCTATAGGATCTAGGCTCATCATTAGTACTCAATAAAGTATATACACAACATAAATCTGGTGGGCTCTACCTGTCAACTGGATTCTATTGTCTTGTGGATCTCCTCAAGGGTGGAGTAAGAGACTCTACTCATTCTTCTGCATGATCATTTACACTAACTTCTTTTGTAACAATAGACTCATCTTCATCAGAACTTCTTGAATCTTCTTCTTCTTCACCCCCCAATCCATCATTTTGTTCTTCCTGGGGTGCATCTTGCTGCTCTAAATCAAAGTACACCTTCTTTACCTTTTCATCTTTTTCTTTTGGCTACCCAGATTCAAAAATGGCTCTAAGTTCCCTAAAAATAACATCTCTAGAAAAGATAATCCTATGGGTTAGTGGATTCTAAAGCTTATAGCCTTTGACATTATCACCATATCTAATGAATGTACACTTTTTAGCCTTTGGATCCAACTTAGATCGCTTTTCCTTAGGCACATGAACAAAAGCCTCACAGCCAAAAACCCTTAAATGTGAAACAAAAGGTTTCTTACCTATCCACACTTCACAAGGTGTCGAATCAAGAGCCTTACAAGGAGATCTATTTATCAAGTAGCAAGCAGTACACATAGCCTTTGCCCAAAAGCATTTATCCAATTGTGCATCACTAAGAATACTTCTAGCTCTTTCCATAATTGTTTGATTCATCCTTTCTACAACACCATTATGTTGGGGTGTATATGGAGTTGTCGTTTGTCTGATTATACCTACATGCTTGCAAAACTCATCAAATTCCTTAGAGAAATATTCCCCTCCATTGTCAGATCTTAATATTTTTATCTTTAAACCTGATTGGTTCTCTACTAAGACTTTGAATTCCTTAAACTTAGTGAAAACTTCAGATTTATGCTTCATAAAATAAATCCATGTAAATCTGGATACATCATCAATGAAGGTTACAAAATAACGTGATTTTCTGATAGATTCATTATCCACAGGTCCAAACACATCCGTATGAATAATTTCTAACTTCTCTTTTGCTCTATTGCTTCCTGAAGGAAATGATTTTTTATTTTGTTTACCAAACACACAATGGTCACATAAATCAAAGTGCTCATTAGAATAAGAGAAACCATCCAATAATTCTTTATTCTTAATAGTTTTTAATCTTTTATTGCTTGTGTGGCGCAATCTGTGGTGCCACAACATACAAGTATTTTTAGAAGCCTCAGAAATATAAGAGGCATTACAAACTATTGTGGCTTCAAGCTTAAACAAGTTCCTAAATCTCTTCCCTTTCGCTACCACCAAGTTTCCTCTCACCAATCTAAAGTCATGCTTGTCAAATGTCACATGCATTCCCGAATCATTTTGGTGCAGAGCACCCTTATGTTTCCATGGTCTTATGCAATTTGTTCTCATGTTTTATGAATTTTGAGTCTAATAAAATGTCCTAGGGAGGTCTAGGACTAGGATAAGTATGGTTTTGGCATCTCAAGCTTCATAATAAGCTTTGTAATAAGGTCTAAACATGATCAAAGTCTGAATAGAGGTGTATAAACATCAAATGCCAACCTATGTTGGCAATTCCATGTGTGGCACAAATGGGAAAGTAGTTTGACAGTTGGTGAGTGACCCCAACTGATTTGAAACTGATCAAAACATGTATAAAACTCTTCAAAAACATCGAATGAGGATTGATGATGCATTTTTTGGTGAAATTTCTCTTAATTCTTTGTTATTTCTGTTATTTTGCAAGTTGTAGGCCATACTTTTCCCCTGTACGGAACTATCAAGAGGACACTTGGTCATGGGTTGATAGAGGAAGGAGTCTACTATTTGTTGCATGTGATTTGAGGTCTTGACATTGAAGTTTAAGTGATTTATAACTATTTTACTGAAAATGCCTTAAGCCCTAAGCTAGGGTTTTGCTCACCTAACGATGAGAGTTTGAACCATTCTACCGACTCTGTCAAGCCACAATAGGTGGAATGGACCTAGGACTAGTAGATTGTTGTGTCCCAATCCTCATTTTATGCATTGGTGTGAGTTTTGTTGTTATTTGGTGAGTGGGAGCCTAATAAACCCATGTATTAGGCTACTCAAGAGGGACAACAGTTATAAATCTCTTTAACTAGCCATAGGAGCCTTAAAACCTTTAAAATCCCTTGTTTGAACATAGACCCCACATGTCCAAGTGGTTGGTAGAGTTCTGTAGATCCATTATAGGGTGGTCTCTTTGTAAAAGAGGGCTAATTGGGCCCCTGCCCAACAGTTACAGTCAATTTTTGGGACACACATTCCAAAGAAACCTATAGTCACTTTGGGATATGTGATGTACCAATCAAATGGGTACTCCAATCTAGTTTTGTTTTTTGGGAACAGTGCCACAATAGAAAGTTATTGGGTAGAAACTGTCAAAGGAGGGCTACAAGGAGTTAGGCAAGGTTGTGAAGAAAGTCCTAATCCTTGGCATTCAAGACCCAATAAGAGGTGCTTGGAAGGTTTGAATAGATGTCTCAAGTTGGTCTAAGTGACTTCCCTAAGGTCTTGATTACTTTCATGGCTTATTCCATGTTGGGCTCCTTGGTCTAAGTCTAGGAAGATTAGTGAAATAGGGTATTGGAAAGGTATAACTTATCTTCATGACTAGTAATCTTGGAAGCCAAAGTGTTGAAGACATTTAGTCCCTACCACCTCTTCATCAAATTGGTATCAGAGCTAGTTCTAATTTGGTGAAGTACTTGTGGGTTTGTGTCAAGAAGTTGAAAGGTTGTGAGAAATAAGGTGTCAAGATGCCTCCAAAAGGTGGGTCAGTGGTTGCTAGGGAATTGAAAGCCCTAGGAGAGGAGATGTAAGAATTTAAATCCAAAGAGAGAAGGAGAAAGGAAGGTAAAGAAGACAACACCACCTCAGAAGAAGAAGAAGAGGGAGATGGTGGAGACCTTCTAGAGAGACCTCAGGAAGAGGAGATAGCTCCTAAAGAGAGGAGGTTTATTAATGCTTTGAAGTTTGTAAGAGGGGAGCCTTCTGATGTAAAAATGGACCTACCAATGTATGGGGGAAAGATGGATGCTGAAGAATTTGTTGAATGGATAAATGCCTTGAATAACTATTTTGAATACAAAGAGGTGGCAGAGGATAAGAAAGTTAAATTTGCCAAGACCAAACTGAAGGGGTTTGCTTTGTCATGGTGGAATTACATCCAAGGAGAGAGGGTGAAGAATAATAAATCAATGATCAGTTCCTAGAATAGGATGGTATCCAAGTTGAAGGTACAATTCATGCCTAATGATTATGAAGTGCAGATATATAGAAAATTGTAGAATTTGAAACAAAGAGATATGGATGTGGCAGCGTATACTGAGGAGTTTCATAAACTCAGTTTGAAATCCGGTCATGTGGAGAATGAAAAGGAGAAGGTGGTTAGATATTTGAATGGCCTAAGGTACAGTATCCAAGATGAGATGAGTCTTGTCACTCCCAAGACCATAGAGGATTGTTTTCAAATTACATGTAAGGCTGAAGAAAAGTTGAAGAGGAAGCAAGAGCGGCAAGGTAGAGGAAGGGGCAAAAATTAAAGAGGAAGAGGAAACTTTGGTGGCAGAAATTAGTCACAAAGATCACAAGGAGAATCAAGCTCAAGCCAAGAACCAGTCCAAGACTCAAGAGGAGGTTTTAGGGGTAGGAGACTCTCTGGAAGAGGAAGATTCAATGGGCAAGGAAGGGGATCCAATACATTCTCTAGCAAGTGTTATAACTGCAATCAATTTGGGCACCCTGCTTTCAAATGTTGAGAGAAGCAACCATCATATTCCCAAGGAGGAGAATGTAGAAATTAGATTGTGCAAGAGGATGAAGAGAGTGCAACCTCACCATTAGTGAATGTGACTTTAGAGGTAGGAGAATATTTGATGATTAGAAGGACATTGCTCAAGGTACCAGTTGTCCAAGAGCCACCACAAAGAAAGGCACTATTCAAGATCAATTGCAAGGTACAAGGTAAGGTGTGTAGAGTAGTAGTGGATTCTGGTTCAACTGATAATCTTGTAGCAATGGTTGAGAAGTTAAAATTGAAAAGAACCCCTCATCCTAACCCATACAAAGTTTCATGGCTTAATAAGGGGCAGCAAGTACTTGTAAATGAATAATCTTGGGTAGAGTTCAACATAGGCCCATACAAGGACAATCTTTTATGTGATATAATTCCTATGGATGTATGTCATCTTCTTCTTGGTAGACCTTGGTAGTTTGATAGAAAAACTAAACATGATGGGGAGAAGAACACCTATGTGGTTACAAAAAATGGAGTGTCTTATAATCTCACACCTCTTCAAGAAGGAGATAAGGGAGAGCATGAAGGGCCTAGTGTAATGGTGGTGAAAGAGGAGTTTTTGAGGACCATGCATGAAGAAGGAGTGGGTTTTGCCATTGTTTCTAAGGCTGTCTCAAACCTAGCAATAGCTGATAAGAATGAGATTCCTCATGAGGTGCAGTCCTTGTTGGATAAGTATGAGAATATTGTGGAAAAGGAGTTGCCAAGTGCTTTTCCTCCTATGAGGCATATTAGCCATCAAAATGACCTCATTCCTGGTGCAAGTTTTCCTAATAAGGCAACTTACAAGATGACCCCACAACAAAATGAGGAGGTCAAAAAGAAGATTGAAGGATTATTAGATAAAGGGATGATAAGAGAGAGTTTAAGCCCTTGTGTCGTGCCTACTATTTTGGCACCAAAGAAAGGGGGAGAATGGAGGTTATGTACTGATTCAAAAGCCCTCAATAAAATTACAATAAGGTACAGATTTCCTATACCAAGGATAGAAGACCTCATGGACAGCCTTGCAAGGGCATGGTACTTTTCAAAAATTGATCTCAAGAGTGGCTACAGTCAGATAAGGATAAGGGAAGGTGATGAATGGAAGACAGCTTTCAAGACAAATGAAGGCCTCTATGAATGGTTGGTGATGCCTTTTGGCTTGTCCAATGACCCTAGCACATTCATGAGACTCATGAATGAGGTTCTCAAAGACTTCATTGGTAAGTTTGTGGCAGTATATCTTGATGATATTATTGTATATAGTAAGACCAAAGATGATCATTTGCAGCACTTGGACCAAGTTTTCAAGAGGTTAGATGAGAAGTTGGTCATCAATCTCAAAAACTATGAATTTTTTAAAGAAGAACTAGTTTACCTTGGATTTGTAGTATCTCAAGGCTCTCTCAAGATGGATCCAGCCAAAGTTGAGGCCATACTCAAATGGCCACCACCTAGATCAGTGGGAGAAGTGAAAACATTTCATGGATTGGCCACTTTTTATAGAAAGTTCATCAGGAACTTCAGTCATATATGTTCTCCTATTATTGACACAATCAAAGGAGAAAAGAGAAATAGGTTTCAGTGGATAGAAGTAGCAGCTAATATCTTTGAATACCTCAAGTCAAGAGTGGCACAAAGACCCATTCATGTTGTCCCTGACTTCAACAAAGTGTTTGTCATTGAGTGTGATGCTAGAAATCAAGAAATTGGTGCAGTACTCAGCCAAGAAGGCAAACCAGTGGCATTCTTTAGTGAAAAACTTAATGATGCTAAGATAAAATACTCCTCTTATGACCTTAAACTATATGCCATGGTGTAGGCCCTCAAGAAATGGAGGCATTATCTTCTACCCAAAGAGTTTATTGTCCACACAGATAACCATGCTTTGAGTTACCTAAACAGTCAAGACAAGCTAAATCATAGGCATATGAAGTGGGTGGAGCAGCTGCAGGCCTACACATTCACAATTAAGTACAAGAAGGGTCACGAGAATAAAGTTGTTGATGCACTCAGTAGAAGGGTGTTGATGGTACAAGAAGTACAACTCCAAAGTGTGGGTATTGATTCCCTCAAGGACATGTACAAAGAGGATGCTGACTTCAAGGAAGCTTTTGAGGTATGCAATCAATTTTCTAATTCCTTTCATGGAGAATATGCTGAGTATGTTTTACAAGATGGTCTTTTGTTTAAAGGAGCACAATTATGTGCCCCAAGATGTTCTATGAGGGAGAACTTAGTGAAAGAGAAGCATAGTGGAGGCCTAGGAGAACATTTTGGTTATGAAAAAACACTAGATCAGGTGAAAAGATTTTATTTTTGGCCTAAGATGATTTTGGATGTCAAAAATTTTGTAGAGGAATGTGTCATCTATCAAAGAGCAAAAGGGACAAGTTCCAATGCTGGTTTGTATCAGCCCCTGCCCATTCCAAGCAAGCCATGGGAAGCAATAAGTATGGATTTTGTCTTAGGTCTGCCTAGCACTGCAAGAGGATATAATGGCATCTATGTTGTTGTTGATAGGTTTAGTAAAATGGCACACTTCAATGCATGCGAGACAACCAATGGTGCATCCCATATTGCACATTTGTTCTTTAAGGAGGTTGTAAGGATTCATGGACTACCACTGTCCATAGTATCTGACAAAGATGCAAAGTTTCTTGGCCATTTTTGGCGAACATTGTGGAAAAAATTAGGAACAAATATGACCTATAGTTCTGCCTATCACCCTTAGATAGATGGGCAAACTGAGGTTGTCAATAGGTCCTTGGGAAACCTATTAAGATGCCTCACTAAGGAACATAATCAGGCTTGGGATTTAATCCTACCTTAGGCTAAACATGCCTATAATGATTCAGTCAATAGGACTACTAGTAAGACTCCTTTTGAGATTGTTTATAGGGCACATCCAAGAGTTGCTTATGAACTCCAAGACTTGAGTGGGATGGATAAAAGAAGTGCTCAAGGAGAGGACTTTGCAACAGCTATGTCTAATATACACTACCAAGTCAAACAAATTCTTGAAAAGAATGTGAACAAGTACAAGTAGACTGCAGACTTGAAGAGGAAGGAAGTACACTTCAAGGTGGGTGATCTTGTGTTGGCCCATTTGATGAAGGATAGGTTACCAAAAGGGAAATACACCAAACTCATGATGAAGCGAATAGGACCCTGCAGAGTGCTTCACAAGTATGGCAACAATGCCTATGAACTTGAACTCCCACAAGGAGTTGCCATTTCCCCAATTTTCAATGTTTCAGACCTCTATCCATTCAAGGGGTCTATTGGTGCAAGCAAAGAGGCATGTAGTTATAATGTTACAGATGAAGAATGGGTCAGAGATTTGCCACCCAATCAACCTATGCAACTTGAAACTATCTTGGACACCAAGGAGGTTAAAAGGACAAGAAGGAAGGTCTACAAGGAGTACTTGGTCAAATGGGCTGGCCTACCACCTGAGGATGCCACTTGGATATCTGAGGTAGACATTGAACAACATGGGGTCATTGTTGCCAACCTCATTCCATCAGGAGATTGAACTTCTTTCACCCACAGGTGTATGGTGCAGAGCACCCTTATGTTTCCATGGTCGTATGCAATTTGTTCTCATGTTTTATCCATTTTGAGTCTAATAAAATGTCCTAGGGAGGTCTAGGACTAGGATAAGTATGGTTTTGGCATCTCAAGCTTCATAATAAGCTTTGTTATAACGTCTAAACATGATCAAAGTCTTAATAGAGGTGTATAAACATCAAATGCCAACCTATGTTGGCAATTCCATGTGTGGCACGAATGGGAAAGTAGTTTGATAGTTGGTGAGCGACCCCAACTGATTTGAAACTAATCAAAACATGTAGAAAACTCTTCAAAAACATTGAATGAGGATTGATGATGTAGTTTTTGGTGAAATTTCTCTTTATTCTCTATTATTTATGTTATTTTACTATTATTTTGCAAGTTGTAGGCCATACTTTTCCCCTGTACGAAATTGTCAAGAGGACACTTGGTCATGGGTTGATAGAGGAAGGAGTCTACTATTTATTGCATGTGATTTGAGGTCTTGACATTGAAGTTTAAGTGATTTATAACTATTTTACTGAAAACGCCTTAAGCCCTAAGCTAGGGTTTTGCTCTCCTAAGGATGAGAGTTTGAACCATTCTACCGACTCTGTCAAGTCACAATAGGTGGAATGGACCTAAGACTAGTAGATTGTTGTGTCCCAATCCTCATTTTAAGCATTGATGTGAGTTTTGTTGTTATTTGGTGAGTGGGAGCCTAATAAACCCATGTATTAGGCTACTCAAGAGAGACAACAGTTAGAAATCTCTTTAACTGGCCATAGGAGCCCTAAAACCTTCAAAATCCCTTGTTTGGGCATAGACCCTGTTGGTTCTTTTTCTCTCTAAATCAGCAAAGGGTTTGCTAGTTCCAATGCATGGGCAGATTCGGCCAACAAATATAGAAGGTTGCGTGAGTTGCCTCCCCTTCACTTCTGGTTCTACCACACCAAGGGGGGTATCCCTATAGCTAAAGATTTGTCTTTGACTTACCCAATAGAAAGATCTGGCTTTACAACAACAGGCAAAATACTCTCATGTTTGGACCAAGATTTGTGTGATAAATCACAAGGTTGGCAATGTTCTTGGATATATCTAACTAGTTAGGAATGAGAGTATGCAGGGGTCCTATTTCTACTCCTACGAACTAACAGGTTGGAAATATGAAATGATTTGTTTTTATGTTTTAGATGCAAGACAGGGGGTTTTGGATCATAACTACTACACAAGGGCAGACCAGTGCCTATCTCAGGGCAAGGAGTCAACTAGATGTATACATGTGAATGATTTGCACAAACTCAATAGAGATTCAAGTTTCAAGGGGTTAGATTGGTGCTTGCCTTACAAACATCACCCAAGAATGGGTATTTAACTATCTCTACTTACAAACATCCCTGCTGCCATACAATCTTCTTCATACTTAACCTAAAACAGTTTAATCCACTCCTTGAATGAAGGTCAAAAGTTAAGCATGCAATATAGAAATCTATATCCTAGAATCTAAGTAACCCTTAGCAACCAGATTCAAAAGAAGGGATGCATACAACAAATGGAGACAAACAGCTAAACACATGCAAAGAAGCATTTTTCATATAAACACAACATGAAACTAAACATATGTGCAACGTGCATTCAAATGCAACTCATAAACTCACAAAATGAGATAGAACAGCCCAGAAAAGCTCTGTTTTCATTATTTCCTCCAAAAAATTGCCCAAGTCTTCCACCACCAGAAAAATGAGTGACATAGTCCTCTTATACATCAAGAACGTGCACTCAGCATTAATTACACTGTCATCTCAAAATGCTGCCAGATACATTGCACCATCTAAATGGTGCCGAAAACATTCAATGCTCCAAGCAGAAGAAGAGAAAAGAGCAAGTGGAATTTGGGAAGTGTGCCGCTGCTTGGAGATTTTCCTTTAAAAATGGTAGGTAGCCTGTCATTCATCGACCATGCCTATGCAAATTTTCCATTAATGGCCAACCTACCTGCGGCTCCTAGAAATGTAGCAATTCGCGTGCTTTGTAATTCCTCCTGCCTAAAATGTAACTGCAGATACAAAGAAATCCCTCCTTCCTTGGACACTTGAAATAGGGCCGTCGATTCATTCCTCTCTGCAAAGATCTACGGCATCAAATCACGCTGACTGGTCCTCGACCAATTAAAATGTGCCATGCAGGCAGCTTTTGCTTCATTGACTTTCCACAACGCGAGCATACATTTCTACCTTTTTTGCCTTCAAATCTTTGTATATGCAGTTGTATAAACATACAACTTCCCTTGGACACATGGCAGCACCTGATTGGATCACTATCGCTGAACATTTGTATCATCATCACTGATCCATTACATCTTCTTTTGCATCTGTGGTTGCATACGAGATTGTATATACATACAATCACCTGCATACAAGCGCAGACCCCAAATCATGATGAAACACTTTGAAATTTCAATCGGGTCTAGGCGTTGTATCTTCCTCTTTGTACATCTCCTTTGTATATTGCACATACAAATGCAATATACAACCCATGGACCCCAACCTAAAATCTGCCATAACAAACTTTCCTTCGTGTCCGGGATTGTATGTGTGCTTTGTATTTTGCATTGTATATAGCACATACATACAATCTGGGACATACAACTGTGTGGGCCCACCATGCTTTTGAAGACTGTTGACTTTGACTGCTCCCGCCTTGCATATTTCTTTGTATCTACTCGTTGTATGTCCCATTGTATATTGGGAACATACAACCACAGATTTCACCTTTTTCACAAATGCAACTAACTTTCTGGCCGCATCCTCCCTTGCATTTGTCCTCTTGTACATTTCACATTGTATGTACAGTTGTATGTACAATATACAACAGCAGATACCAACCTGCACATACAACAAATTTGAAGCAATTTTGATTCCAGCCCTTGTATATTCTATTGTATATGCAATTGTATATCGCAAGATACAAAGGAAACTGCTTTGACTTTTCAACTCCGCCCATTGTATGCACCCGCCAGGCCCGATTTGAATCCCTTTTTAAGTCTGGCGTTGTATCTACCTTGTTGTATATCGAATATACAACACAATATACATGCAATCTTTTTGATACAACCGCAGAATATTCCAGGAATCTACCATGTACATCCATTTTTGCACGCCCGGAATTGCACTTGAATATCACATACAAGCCCGATACGCATACAACGATGCATACATTTGTTTTTTCACTTTTCAAAAGTTGATTGAAATTCTTTTTCAGGTTCACTAATGTACATCTACACTTGTGCATACAAGGATACACCAGCCATATACAAAGAATGATACATACAATTGCGAAGGCTGAGGGACTTAGAATTTTTTTGGATTTCTCATGAAAGGCCTGTGAATTCAACTACTTGAAACCCAAACTTGTAGCAGGCACCAACAAACCCCACGTGTCCAAGTGGTTGGTAGAGTTCTGCAGATCCATTAGAGGGTGGTCTCTTGTAAAAGAGGGCTAATTGAGCCCCTGCCCAACAGTTACAGTCAATTTTTGGGGTACACATTCCAAAGCAACCTATAATCACTTTGGGATGTGTGATGTACTAATCAAATGGGTACTCCAATCTAGTTTTGGTTTTTGGGAACAATGCCACAATAGAAAGTTATTGGGTAGAAACTGTCAAAGGAGGGCTACAAGGAGTTAGGTAGGGTTGTGAAGAAAGTCCTAATCCTTGGCATTCAAGACCCAATCAAAGGTGCTTGGAAGGTTTGAATAGATGTCTCAAGTTGGTCTAAGTGATTGCCCTAAGGTCTTGATTACTTTCATGGCTTATTCCATGTTGGGCTCCTTGGTCTAAGTCTAGGAAGATTAGTGAAACAGGGTATTGGAAAGGTATAACTTATCTCCATGACTAGTAGTCTTGGAAGCCAAAGTGTTGAAGATATTTAGTCCCTGCCACCTCTACATCACATTCAACTTTGAAGCTGAAATCAAATTTCTAGCTAATCTAGGAACATGCAAAATACCAGGGAGGGTTTGAATCCTCCCATCACTGAAACACAACAATACCTTTCCTTTCTTGACAATCGGATATGAAGAGTTGTCACCAAGGTAGATATTACCTCCATCATATTCTTCATACATGGAGAACCATTCCTTATGCGGGGTCATATGAAATGAGCATCCTGAGTCAACCAACAGTTGATCATTAGAAACAACATTACATGTAGAAAGTAAAACATCTTCACCTACATTCAAGGACTTATCCAAAGCACTCTCCCACTATTTCTTGGGATTTCTGCACTCCTTCACATGTCCCCTTTTACTGAGGTTCCAACACTTGACTCTGTTCTTTTTACCAAGAGTCTTAGACTAGCCCTTGAACTTGTCCTTAGCCCCTTTCTGATCTCTTTTAGGTCCCCTTTCCTTAGACCTTCCCTTGATACCGAGAGAATCCCCTGAACTATTTGAAGTCTTCTTCCTCAATTCTTGTGACAGTAAAACTGCAACAAGGGCATCCAACTTTGAATCTATGAGGTTAGCAGTGATTGCAAGGATAACATTCTCCCAAGACTCAGGTAAAGATCAAAGAAGCAAGATACATTTATCCTCCTCACTAACCTCAACATCTATTGAATCAAGCTGACTCAATAACAAATTAAAAGAATTTAAATGCTTTGCAACTGGTTTACCTTCTCACATTTTCATGGAAAATAATTTTCTTTTTAAATAAAGTTTATTTACCATACTCTTGGCTTGATAGATCTCACCCAACCGATTCCACAACTTGTGTGTGGTTTCCTCCTTTGCGACATTCAACAAGATAGAGTATGAAAGACACAACCAGATGGTTCCCCATGCCTTCTTATCCAGTCTATCCCACTCATCTTGAGAGACATCATCAGGTTTCTTCTCTTTTTGGACAGCTAACCATCGGTTTCTTTCTTCCAACAAATCTTCCATTTTCAGCTTCCACAACTCATACCCTATTCCGTTGAACTTCTCAATGTCCATTCAAGAGGTCGATGCAACGGTGGATGCAACCATAATAACAACACAAGATTTGCAAAACAAACACAACCAAATCTCCCACTACAACTATAGTTTCCACACTACCACCTAAGAGTCAAAGCTGGCTAGGCTCTAATACCAAATGTTAGAAATGAAAGCAACACTACTTCAATGGAAATTTGATTCAAGATAAATTTCAGCAATCTTTAAGTGTGCATTAACAATGGAGATTGTAACAAAACATAAAACCCACTATAGAAAAGATGTCAAACATGAAGAACTCAACACAATGACACAGTGTTTACGTGGAGAAAACCCTTGCGGGTAAAAAACTCCACCAGGAAAGAGGCACAAGTTTGTATTAATCTGTAAATGATCTATACAATACATCAACTACACAACTCTCTCCACAAGTCTTCAATCCAACAGCATTCTAGAAGCACCTAAGTACCTAAAATCTATATATGTAGCAACAGATACATGGAAAATACTTATAGATATGTTTTCCAACTCACCCTAGGCATTCACCTTCTCTCTCCTAAGATTCTCCAACCTGTAAACATTAATTGCCATCTTACAAGCATCTTACACTTGTCCAAAAACATCCATGAAAAGGTTGGGGGCCCAAGACTAAATCTGGCCTCTTACAGTATCTTATGATGCGTCATAACTATCATAGATTCCACAAAAGAGTATCTCTCCAAGATAGGAACCTTTAGCTAAATATAGCAAATATACAACTAACATATCCATCATATGCGTCATAGAATCTTAGATTCTTATGACAACTTGCATCTATCATAGATTCACTTACCAAACATTATGATAGTTATCATACATGCCAAAAATAGTATATTCCTCAAGGGAGCACACCTACCCTCATTTACTTTGAGTTTTTACATTTGCCAATAGTAAATGTCACTCTGTAATTACCTCTGGTTACTCTGAAATTACCCCTGCCAGTGAAACTAGTACATCTCCTCATGGATAATTACAAATTACATATAATAAATGGAACAAATACAATATTGAGATTTACAAGGTTAGTGGCACCTTATCCCAATAGTAATGAATTGCGAAAAAGTGGATAAGTGTGCAAAAATGAATAGATAAGTGCGAAGGTGTAAAAGAGCAGAGCAGAGAAGTTATATTGTGCTTTAATGGAACTGAACCCAGGCATGGAGTAGATGGTACTTGATTAGTTCATCATTTTGGCAATGAGCCACCCTTTGGAAGTGAGCCACCCCTTGGCAGTGAGCCATTCTTGGTAGTGAGCCATTCTTTGCAGTGAGCCTCTATTTTTCGGTATTGTTATAACTCATATATTTCTATGGGATAACACCCACCGTGGTTTTTCCCTGTTAGGGTTTTCTATGTAAAAATCTAGTGTCTACTATGTTGAATGTGTGATTATGATTAAGTCTATGGTTTCATGCTTTTATGATTAAATCTGATTATTGGTAATTAAGTAGTTGATGGTTTGATATTCATATGAAGTTAAGTTTTTGTGACAACTGATTCACCCCCCCTCTCAATTGTCCTATGCATTTCAACAATTGGTATCAAAGAAGGTTCCTTGGAAGAAAGTCTAATAGCTTGAGGAAGATCCAAGATGTCTTTTAAAAAGGAAGCACCATAGTTTGATTGGACAAATTATGCTCTATGGAAGGTACAAATGAAAAGCCATCTCCTTTGTCTTGGTTATAAAGTATGGAAAGTTGCAGAAACATAATACACCATACCTGAAAATGGTTTGACAACTGAAGATGAAATCAAAGAATATGAGTTGAATATAAAAGCTAGAGATGCCTTATTAAGTTCTTTGTCTGACACTGAGTTGATAAAAGTCATGGATCTAGAATCTACAAATGGGGTTTGGGAAAAGTCAAAGAAACTGTATGAAGGAGATGATTATGTAAAAGAAGCCAAGCTATAGGGCCTAAAAGAAAAATATGAGAGTTTAAATATGAATGAAGATGAAAACATTACAACCTTTATGCAAAGGGTTGATAAACTTGTCAAGGGAATAAAGGTATGGGAGGTACTATTGGTGATAAGGAAGTTGTGATGAAAATTCTTAGATCACTACCAAATTCCTATAGTCACAAAGTAGTTACAATTGAAGAAGTAATGACTATGAAAACTATTGATAGAGATCAATTACTTGGAAAGCTTACAACCTTTGAGATGAGAGAATTTTGTGATGCTCTGCCCAAAGTTGAAACTGCTTTCAAAGCCAATACTTCAGAAAAGATTTCCAGAGCTGAAAAATATAAAGTGGAACCTGATGATGACTTTGATGAAATTGAAGCTAACTTTGTTGACATATTGCAAAGAGGTTCCAGTAAGTTCAAAGGTAAACTACCTTTCAAATTTTTTTCATGTGGTAAAGTAGGTCATTATGCTTCCAGATGTCCTAAAAGAATTGAAAGGAATAGAAAAAGATTTGAGAACAGGCCTATAGCTCTAAAGAAATGCTACTATGTTAGAGATTTTGATGATGAATCTGATGATGCTGGTACTAGTGCAAATGAATTCTTGTTTATTGCTATTAAAGAACTCGTGTCTACTAATCCTACTAGCTGTGTGAAGGAATAAAAACTAGTGGAAGAAAGTGCTTTGGCTATTCAGGTTGAGAAAGATAAGGATGAATGGATTATTGATAGTGGATGCTTGCATCACATGACCAGTGACAAAAGTAAGTTTATAAGTTTGGAAAAATATGATGGAGGACTGGTTAGGTTTGGAGACAATGCAACTGGTAAGATTTGTGGAAAAGGATCTATTTCATTTGATGGAAAGCATAATATTGACAATGTCCTATATGCAAAGGGTTTGAAGCACAATCTTTTGAGAGTTGGTCAGATGTGTGACAAAGGTTATGATCTAAGATTTAAAGACAATGGATGCAAGATCATGGAAAGCTCTAGAACTGTGATTGCTACTGGTAAGAAGACCAGATGTAACATCTATCAATTAAGAGGAACTAATGAATATTATTTATTAGCCCAAGCAGATGTGAGTTGGTTGTGGCATAGAAGGTTTTGTCATATAAATTTTGATAATCTGGTAAAGATAAGTTTAGGTCAGACTGTGAGAGGTTTACCTAAACTTGTGAAACCCACCAATACTATTTGCAAGGAATGTCAGTTGGGGAAGCAAACAAGAACAAGTTTCAAGAGTAAAGAGCAATTTTCTACCGGTTTGTTGGATCTAGTTCATACAGATCTATGTGGTCCTACAAGGATAAGAAGTCTACAAGGTGATAGGTACTTCATGTTACTTATTGATGATTATTCTAGAATGACTTGGGTTACTTTTCTAAGAGACAAATCTAAAGCCCTAGAGAAGTTCAAATCCTTCAAGGTAATGGTTGAAAATGAAATAGAATTGAAAATCAAATACTTTAGCTCTGATAGAGGAGGTGAGTTCACATCAAATGAATTCAACATTTCTGTGAAGAGCAAGGAATAAAGAGATAGTTTTCTGCACCTAGGACTCCTCAGCAAAATGGAGTTGTGGAAAGGAAGAACAGGATAGTTCAACAGCCTGCTAGAACAATGATGAAGAAAGGAGGCCTGCCAAAAGTTTTCTAGAAAGAAGATATACATAATGCTATCTACATTCAAAATAGAGTTCAAGTGAAAGGTAATGGTACTAAAACCCCTTATGAATTGTGATATGGAAGAATTCCAACAATAAGATACTTCAAAGTCTTTGGAAGCAAATGTTATATTAGAAGAGATGAAGACCTAGGGAAACTTGATGCAAAATGTGATGAAGGAATCTTCCTTGGATACTCTACCAAGAGTAAGGCCTACCAGTGCTACAACAAAACGTTGAAAAAGATTGTTGAGAGAGCAAATGTGAAGGTGGATGAAGGCAAAGGAAGAACATCAGATCAAAGTGGCTATGAGTCAGATGAACTTGCTGCTATAACTTATGAAGACAAAGTTGAACAAGAAGATAGTCAAGATGAAGAAGAAAAGGTTCCAGAAATTGCTAAGACCCCTAGGTATGTAAGAATCAATCACTCTAAAGATCAAATTATTGGAGACAAACAAAAAGGAGTACTGACAAGGAAAACAACTACATAAGAACAAGTGCATTACTGTTTGCTCTCTACAGTTGAACCTAAAACTATGAATGAAGCCTGCAATGATGAAAATTAGGTAAAGGTAATGGAGGAAGAACTAATGCAGATAGAGAAGAATGAAAGTTGGGAATTAGTTACTAGACCTTCTGACAAAAATATTATTAGAACCAAATGGGTTTTCAAGAATAAGCTGAATGAAAATGGAGAAGTTGTAAGGAATAAAGCAAGGCTTGTTTGCAAAGAATATTCTCAAATTGAAGGAATAAATTTTGAAGAGACTTTTCCTCTAGTAGCTCAGATTGAAGCAATCAGAATGTTTCTGGCATTTGCAGCTCACAAAGATTTCAAAGTGTATCAGATGGATGTGAAGTCTGTATTTCTGAATGGTGAGTTGGAAGAGGAAGTCTACATTGAGAAACTGGAAGGATTTCAACTATCAGATCAAGGTGATATGGTATGTAGGTTGAAGAAAGCATTGTATGGACTCACGCAAGCCCCTAGGGCCTGGTATGCAAGGTTGGATAAGTACTTATTATAGTTAGGATTCAGTAAAGGTACTGCTAACAATAATCTCTATTTCAATATTAATGGTGATCAAATTTTGATTGTTGAAGTCTTTGTTGATGATATCATCTTTGGAGGAAATGAAGGTATGTGTATGAAATTTGCTAGTGAAATGCAGAAAGAGTTTGAGATATCCATGTTTGGTGAGATGAATTTCTTTCTGGGTCTGCAAATCAATCAATTAGATAAAGGAATCTTCATATCTCAATCTATGTGAAAGAGTTGTTAAAGAAGTTTGGCATGGAAGACTCTAAACCAATATGTACTCCCATGGTGACTAGCTACAAATTGAGAAAAACTGATGAATCACCCAAGACTGATCAGAAAAAGTACAAATCCATGATTGGAGGATTGCTTTATCTAACTCAAACTAGACCTAATGTTATGTATGCAGTTTGTCTTGTTGCAAGATTTCAAGCAGATCCAAGAGAATCACATGTGATGGCAGTAAAGAGAATCTTGAGATATTTAAAAGGTGCTTTGAATCATGGCTTATGGTATCCAAAGGACAATGATTTCACTCTGAGTGCTTATATAAATGTTGATTGGGCCAAAGATGTTGATGATAGGAAGAGTATAAGTGGAGGTGCTTTCTTTTTGGGTAACAAATTGGTTTCATGGCTGAGAAAGAAACAAGATTCAATCTCTTTGTCAACTGCAGAAGTAGAATATATTGCAACAACATGTTGTTGTACTCAAGTGTTATGGATGAAGAAGACCTTGAAAGACATAAGAGTTGTTTATGAAGATCTAGTTGCAATCTTCTGTGACAATACAAGTGTTACAAATATTTCAAAGAATCTAGTGATGTATTCAAGAACAAAGCATATATCTATAAGGTATCACTTTCTGAGAGAAAAGGTGACAAAGAATGAAGTAAAGTTGGAATATGTGTCCACAAAGGATCAGATTGCACATATCTTCACCAAACCTCTGCCTAGGGATACTTTTGAGTATCTCAGAGAAAAGTTAGGGGTCACTACCCCTCCTACCCTAAACTAAGATGCATGGGAATGCATCAGTCCAATGGTGTCCAAAGTCTCATTCCTTGATCTTGATTGATGTTTTGAGAGCTACCTCTTAGGGGGAGTAGCTAGATTATTGGTAACATTTCAGTTGGATCAAAGCAGCAGAATGCAAGTATGTGTCCTTTTCCAATGATGTCAAAGGGGAAGAGAAATCATGTGAAAAACTCAAGGGGAGAAAGAATGTAGATGTGTAAAGAGAAAGGGGGAGAATCTTGTCTTGATGGTCTTTTCAAATTTTCACATCATATGTTTCCATCAAGGACAAAGGGGGAGATTGTTGCAAGTATGTGCCTAATCGGTGTTGTCATTGGTGTTAACTGTGCTCTTATTTTGTTGCTTTCTTGTGATCTTGATGTTGAGGATATTGAGAAAATTAGCTCCTCCAGTAGAAATAGTGAGTTGCAGTGGAAACAATGTATTGTATATAGAAGAACAATCCAGAAGATTGCTCCACATTTCTTGTAGGATGAATATGTTTGTCTATAGATTGGAAGACATTTAGAAGTCTAAGGATGTTATATTCCAAGTTTGAGCCTCTGGTATGAAGATTTGAGTGAGTTATGTTCACTAGATTGAAAACTACTTTTCCTGCATGTTTGGTGGTGACAGGGAGAAAGTGTTATGCTCCGCATTCCTCTGCATTGAAGTATTTCTATATGTAGTTCTAGAGTTAAGTCTAAGATGATGTTAAGTGCCTTCAACTTCAATGTTTTGTGATTTGGTGGTCCGCAAATGATCTTTTCCTTATGATAGTAGTTGGCTGTTGTTGTTTATGTGCTCTGGTTTGAAGAATCTTCTCGACAAAGTGGTTAGAAGTTGTGCGGTTGTTTCCTGATGATTTTAATGTGCTTGTGGATGTCTCCTAATTGTGTACCTACCCTTGGATTGGTCCGCAAAGAGAAAGTTGGATCATGAATGAAGAATGTTTGTAGAAGACCTAGTGTTCTCACCAGTCTTGGCCGACTTGGTTGATTTTACTAATTGCCGAGTTACCTTGAAGATTGTGGAAGCATGTCGTGGTGTGAAGAATTGCATTTGTGTCCTAGCTAAGGTGCGGCATGATCAGCATACGTCTTTACATCTTCCCCTTAGCAAATTTTTGTATTAGGTCCAGACCTATTTTTATGTATGTTTTTGCAATGTTGACCTTGGAAATTGTTCCAACGATTGATGAAGGTATTGCCAACCTTGATGTGCATTCTAAGGTTGATGATTTGTATAAAGACTTGTAATGAATTGTGAAAAAGTGGATGAGTGTGTGAAAATGAATAGATAAGTGCAAAGGTGTAAAAGAGCAGAGCAGAGAAGTTATATTGTGCTTCAATGGAACTGAACCTAGGCATGGAGTAGATGCTACTTAATCAGTTCATCATTTTGGTAGTGAGCCACCCTTTTGGCAGTGAGCCACCCCTTAGTAGTGAGTCATTCTTGGCAGTGAGCCATTCTTTGCAGCGAGCAATTTTAGTAGTGAGCCCTCTAGGCAGTGAGCCTCTTTTTTACAGTATTGTTATAACTCATATATTTCTGTGGGATAACACCCACCGTGGTTTTTCCCTTCTAGGGTTTTCCACATAAAAATCTAGTGTCTACTATGTTGAATGTGTGATTGTGATTAAGTCTATGGTTTCATGCTTTCATGATTAAATCTAATTATCAGTAATTAAGTAGTTGATGGTTTGATATTCATATGAAGTTAAGTTTTTGTGACAACTGATTCACCCCCCTCTCAGTTGTCCTGTGCATTTTAATAGATCATATGGGGTCATGGACAACAAGATGAGCAAAAGAAAAATGAAGATGTAGGTCCCAGTCAAAATAACAAAGGTGAAAATGCATACCACCCATGAGGATAGAATGATGGGTACCAAAGAGGAAGAGGTAGATTTGGAAGAAGGCCTGGAAGAGGAGGATTTAGAGGAACCTATTTCAGATGTGGTGAAGAAGGGCATAGAGCATATGACTATCAACAAAATCAGGGAGGAACAAATAGAAGACCAGAGGGTAATGCTAGAGTTGCCCATATTGATGAGGAGGCTAGATCTAAACATTCAGAAAATGAAAAAAGAGGAGAAGCTCTTATTATTAGAAGAGCCTTGCTAAATGAAGAGGGAAAAGAAGAACCAACACAAAGAAAGAGCCTATTTCAAACAAGGTGTAAATTGGGAGTTAAGTCTTGTGATGTGATTATTGATAGTGGAAGTATAGATAATCTAGTCTCTGAAGAGATTGTCAGAAAGTTGAATTTGAAGAGAATAGAGCATCCATGTCCCTATACTAGGATTGCTTGGTTGCAAAAAGATCATAAACCTTTGGTTAATGAATAGTATTTGGAAAAGTTTAAGATCGGAAATTATCATGATGTGTTATGTGACATTATGCCAATGGATGTATGTCACTTGTTATTGGGAAGGTCATGACAGTATGATAGGTATGCTATCCATGATGGTTGTGCTAACACCTATTCTTTGACAAAAGATAGAGTGAGACATGAGTTGAAACTTGTGAGAGAAGCAGAGGAAAAGGTATGTAGTAATGCTAGAATTTGTTTGGTAGATGGTAGAAATTTTTTGGATGGAATGAAGCACAAACATATGTGCTTTTCATTGATTCCTAAAATCAGTCAAGAGGAAGGAAAAGATGTACTAGTAGAAATTGTAGATCTATTGGATGAATTTAAAGATATTGTTTCAGATAATGTACCTAAAGGTTTACCACCAATGAGAAGCATAATTCATCAAATGGGTTTGATACTAGGATCTAGTTTGCCTAACAAGGTAGCCCATAGAATGAGTCCTGCAGAAAATGAGGAGCTAAATAGACAAGTTTAGGAATTGTTAAAAAAGGGACTAATCAGAAAGAGTTTAAGTCCATGTGCAGTACTTGTAGTACTAGCACCTAAGAAGGATGGATAATGGAGGATGTGTATCGATTCCAAGGCCATAAACAAGATTACAATCAAGTAAAGATTTCCTTTGCCAAGCATGGATGATATAATGGACTACTTGAGTGGAGCGAAGTACTTCACAAAGATAGATTTAAAGAGTGGATATTACGAGATCAAGATATGGGAAGGAGATGAATGGAAAAGTGTATTCAAAACAAAAGAAGGAATGTATGAGTGGTTAGTGATGTCATTTAGGCTAACCAATGCACGAAGCACTTTCATGAGGCTCATGAATGAGGTACTCAATGAATTTTTGGGTAAGTTTGTTATTTTCTATTTGGATGATATTATAATTTTTAGAGAAATCTTGGAGGAACATTTGATGCATGTTTGTAAACTTTTTGAGAGGTTGAAGGAAGAGAAATTGTTGATAAATCTGAAGAAGTGTAGCTTTGTGAAGAAGGAATTAGTGTACCTGGGATTTGTGATCCTAGCTGAACATCTTAAGATGGATCCAAAGAAATTAAGGGCTATCATAGAATGGCCTACACCAAGGAATATTACTAAGGTAAGATCATTTCATGGATTGGCTAGTTTTTATAGGAATTTCATTAGAAATTTTAGTACCATATGTGAACCTTTAACTGAAACAATGAGAGGAGATAGAAAATAATTTAAATGGATTGTAGGGGTAGCTAGGAGTTTTGATTTGTTGACAAAAAAGTTATAGAGAAACATGTTTTAGCACTTCCATATTTTAACAAGGTATTTTAGGTAGATTGTGATGCTAGTGGCAGTGCCATACGGGCTGTACCAAGTCAAGAAGGAAGACCCATTGCATATTTTAGTGAAAAAATAAATGATGCTAGGAAGAAATATTATGTTTATGATTAGGAATTCTATGCTATTGTTCAAGCATTAAAGAAATGGAGACATTATCTTTTTCCTAATGAATTTGTTTTGTACACTGATCATCAAGCCTTATAGTATTTGAATAGTCAAGTGAAGTTAAATCAAAGACATTTGAAATGGGTTGAACTTTTGCAAAGATATAGATTTGTGTTGAAGCATAGAAGTGGGAAGTCTAACAGGGTTGCATATGCCTTGAGTAGGAGGCATAATGTGTTGGTGGAGATGAGAATTGAAGTTGTTGGGTTTGAAGAACTCAAGCATTTGTATCCAAATGATCAAGATTTTTTAGAGGCATGAAAAGCTTGCCTAGAGCTTGTCACCATGGATAGAACATAGTGGTTGGATCACATAATCCAAGATGGCATGTTATTTAGAGGAAATCGGTTATGTATTCCAAGAAGTTCCATGAGGGAGAACTTGATAAAAGAAAAGTACAGTGGAGGATCAATATGACATTTTGGGAGAGATAAGAATATCACACCAGTAAGTGAGAACTATTATTGGCCACATTTGTATCAAGATGTGAAAATTTTTGTATAGAGTTGCAAGGTATGTCAGATGGCTAAGGGAGTAAGTCAAAATACTAGTTTGTATCAACCTTTACCTATACCTGAAAGACCATGGAAGACATTAGCATGAATTTTTTACTTGGTTTGCCAAGGACTCGGAGAGGTCATGATTCCATTTTTGTGGTGGTTGATAGATTTTCCAAGATGGGACATTTCATTCCTTGCTGGAAGATAAATGATATAGTTCACATTGTAGAGATATTTTTCAAGGAGGTGGTTAGACTTCATGGTCTACCGAAGAGAATAGCTTCAAACAAACATACAAAATTCATTGCATATTTTTGGAGAACATTGTGGAAGAAGATGAAGACAGATTTGAAGTTTAGTTTTGCACATCACCCACAAACTAATGGTTAAATAGAAGTGGTAAACAAAATTTTGGGAAACCTTTTGAGATGTTTGGTAGGAGAAAAGCCAAAGGGATGAGACTTGATTTTTCCATAGGCTGAGTTCGCATACAACAATTTAGTTAATAGGAGAACAGGAAAATCACCATTCTAGATTTTATATGGAAGTAGTCCTAGAAATGTTTCAAAGTTGAGGAAGATGGATAAGGAGGAAAAGAGGAGTGAAGATGCAAAATATTTTGCAGAACAAATGAAGAATCTACATGAGGAGGTTGTTGGGATAAGGTGCCATTAACCTTGTAAATCCCAATATTTTATTTATTCCATTTATTATTTGTAATTTGTAATTACCCATAAGGGAATGAGTTAGTTTCACCGGCAATGATGATTCTGGAGTCACCAGAGGTAATTAAGGAGTGGCATTTACAGTTGGAAATTGTAAAACTCAATAGTAAATGAGTGTAGGTGCCACCTTGGGAGAATCTACTATTTTTAGCATATATGATGCATGTAATAATGTTTGGTGGGTGCATGTAAAGAATCTATGACAGTTGTAAGTTGTCATAAGATTCTATGACCCTATGACACATATGACGGATATTAATGAATTGTAAGTAGCTATGTTTAGCCCAAGGTTCCTATCTTGGAAAGATACTCTTTTGTGGAATCTATGACAGTTATGACGTGTCATACAATGTTGTAAGAGGCTAGATTTAGTCTTGGGTGCCCAACCTTGCATGGTTGTTTTTGAACAAGTGGAAGGTGCTTGTAAGATGGCATTTAATGTTTATAGGTTGGAGATTCTCATGAGAGAGAAAGTGAACGCCTAAGGAGGTGTGAGAGCACTTCTATATGTATTTTCCATTGTATTTGTTGTTGATATACATATTTTAGGTACTTAGGTGCTACAGGAATGCTGTCAGATTGAAGACTGGTAGAGAGAGTTGTGAAGTTGCATTGTACAATCATTTTCAGATTAATACAGACTTGGACCTCTTTCTTGTGTGGAGTTTTTTACTCGAAAGGGTTTTCTCCACATTAAATACTGTGTTGTGTGTTTAGTTTTCTGATTTGTTGTTTCTATGATGCATAGTTTCTTTTCTATATTATAATCTCCATTGATAATACACTGTTAAAGATCATTAAACATATTTGAATTAGATTTCCATTGAGTAGTTGTGCTTTCATTTCTAACATTTGGTATCAGAGCCTGGCCAACTTTGACTCTTGGGTGGTAGTGTGGAAGTTGTAACTGCAGTGGGAGATTTGGTTGCAGTTGTTTTGCAAATCTTGATTTGATATTATGGATGCATCCATCATTGCATCAACCTCTTGATTGGACATTGAGAAGTTCAATGGAATGGGGTATGAGTTGTGGAAGCTGAAAATGGAAGACTTGTTGGAAGAAAGAAACCAGTGGTTGGTTGTTCAAAATGAGAAGAAACTTGATGATGTCTCTCCAGATGAATGGGCAAGATTGGATAAAAAAGCACGGGCAACCATTCATTTGTGTCTTGCAGATTCTGTCCTACTGAATATTGTAAATGAAGAGACTGCACATAGTTTTTGTTACAAGTATGTGCCTAATCGGTGTTGTCATTGATGTCAACATATCTGTGTTGTCATTGGTGTCAATTGTGCTCTTATTTTGTTGCTTGCTTGTAATAAGTGAGATGCTTTGTATTTACTTATGTAAGTGATCTTGATGTTGAGGATATTGAGAAAATTAGCTCTAGTAAAAATAGTGAGTTGCAGTGGAAACAATGTATTACATATAGAAGAACAGTCTAGAAGCTTGCTCTGCATTTCCTGTAGGATGAATATCTTTGTATGCAGATTGGAAGTTATTTAGAAGTCTATCTGAAGATGTTATATTCCAAGGTTGAGCCTACGGTATGAAGATTTGAGTGAGTTATGTTCACTAGAGTGAAAATTGCTTTTCCTATATGTTTAATGGGGATAGGGAGAAAGTGTTATCCTCCGCATTCCTCCACATTGAAGTATTTTGGTCTACGGTTCTAGATTTAAGCCTAGAATGATGATAAGTGCTTTCAAGTACAATGGTTCATGATTTGGTGGTCCGCAAGCTATCTTTTCATTATGATAGTGGCTGACAGTGTTGTTCTTGTGCTCCAGTTTGAAGAATCTTCTTGACAGAGTGGTTAGAGATTGTGTGGTTGTCCTTGGTGATTACAATGTTCTTGTGGATGTCCCCTAATCATGTTCCTACCTTTGGATTGGTTTGCAAAGAGAAAATTGGATCAGGAATGAAGAATGTTCTTAACAGACCTAGTGTTCTCACCAGTCTTGGTTGACTTTGTTGATTTCACTAATTGCGGAGATGCTTTGAAGTTTGTGGAAGCATGTTGTGACATGAAGAATTGTGTTTGAGTCCCAGCTAAGGCATGGTGTGATCGACATACATCTTTACATATTTAGCTAATTTTTGTATTAGGTCTAGACCTATTTCTATGTATGTTTTTGTAATACCAACCTTCGAGATTGTTCCAACGGTTGACGAATGTATTGCTGACCTTGATGTATATTCCAAGGTTGATGACTTGTATAAATACTTGTAATGTAATTGTGAAAATTAGATGAGTGTGCGAAAATGAAGAGATAAGTGTGAAGGTGTGAAAGAGTAGAGCAAAGAAGTTATATTGTGCTTTAATGGAACTAAACCCATGCATGGAGTAGATGCTACTTAATCAATTCACCACTTATGGTAGTGAGCCACCCCTTGGCAGTGAGCCACCGTTTGGCAGTGAGTCATTCTTTGCAGTGAGCAATTTGGGCAGTGAGCCTCTATTTTTCAGTATTGTTATAACACATATTTTCTGTGGGCTAACACCCACCATAGTTTTTCCCTTTTAGGGTTTTCCATGTACAAATCTAGTGTCTACTATGTTGAATGTGTGATTGTGATTAAGTCTATGGTTTCATGCTTTCATGGTTAAATCTGATTATTAGTAATTAAGTAGTTGATGGTTTATGAAGTTAAGATTTTGTGACAACTGATTCACCACCCCCCTCTCAGTTGTCCTGTGTATTTGAACAATTGGTATCAGAGCAGGTTCCTCAGAAGAAATCCTAATAGCTTGAGGAAGATCTAGGATGTTTTTCAAAAAGGAGGCTCCACAATTTGATGGGACAAATTATGCGCTATGGAAGGTACGGATGAAAATCCATCTCCTTTGTCTTGGTTATAAAGTATGGAAAGCTACAGAAACATAATACACCATACCTAAAAATGGTTTGACAACTGAAGATGAAATCAAAGAGTATGAGTTGAATGTAAAAGTCAGAGATGCCCAGTTAAGTGCCTTGAATGACACTGAGCTGATAAAAGTCATGGATCTAGAATTTGCAAATGAGGTTTGGGAGAAGTTGAAGAAATTATATGAAGGAGATGATTCTGTAAAAGAAGCCAAGCTATAGGACCTGAAAGCAAAATATGAGAGTTTAAAGATGAATGAAGATGAAAATATTACATCCTTCATGCAAAGGGTTGATGAACTTGTCAATGGAATAAAAGGAATGGAAGGAACCATTGGTGATAAGGAAGATGTGCTGAAAATTCTTAGATCTCTACCAAAGTCCTATAGTCACAAGGTAGCTACAATTGAAGAAATAATGACTATGAAAACTATTGATAGAGATCAATTGCTTGGAAAGATTACAGCCTTTAAGATGAGAGAGTTTGGTGATGCCCTATCGAAAGTTGAGACAACTTTTAAAGCCAATACCTTAGAAAAGGTCTCCAAAGCTGAGAAATATAAGGTGGATGATGATTTTGATGAAATTGAAGCTAACTTTGTTGAAAAGTTGCAAAGAGGTTCTGGTAAGTTCAAAGGAAAATTACCTTTCAAATGTTTCTCATGTGGTAAAGTAGGTCATTATGCTTCCAGATGTCTTGAAAGAATTGAAAGAAATAGGAAAAGATTTGAAAGTAGGACTAGAGCTCCAAAGAAATGCTACTATGTTAGAGATTTTGATAATGAAGGTGTGACTGATGATGAATCTGATGATGCTAGTACTAGTGCAAATGAATTCTTGTTTATTGCTATTAAAGAAGAGCATGTGTCTACTAATCCTGCTAGTTGTGTGAAGGAAGAAAAACTAGTGGAAGAAAGTGCTTTCACTGTTCAAGTTGAGAAAGATAAGGATGAATGGATTATTGATAGTGGATGCTCACATCACATGACCAGTGACAAAAGTAAGTTTGTAAGTTGGGAAAAATATGATGGAGGACTGGTTAGGTTTGGAGACAATGCAACTGGTAAGATTTATGGAAAAAGATCTATTTCATTTGATGGAAAGCATAATACTGATAGTGTCCTATATGTGAAGGGTTTGAAACATAATCTTTTGAGTGTTGGTAAGATGTGTGACAAAGGTTATGATCTAAGATTCAAAGACAATGGGTGCAAGATCATGGAAAGCTCTGAAACTATGATTTCTACCGGTAAGAAGACTAGAGGTAACATCTATCAATTAAGAGGAACTAATTATTACTATTTATTAGCTCAGATAGATGAGAGTTGGTTATGGCATGGAAGGATGTGTCATATAAACTTTGATAATCTAGTAAAGATAAGTATAGGTCAGACTATGAGAGATTTACCAAAACTTGTGAAACCCTCCAATACCATTTGTAAGGAATGTCAATTGGGAAAGCAGACAAGAACCAGTTTTAAGAGCAAAGAGCAATTTTCTTCCAGCTTGCTGGATCTAGTGTATACAGATCTCTGTGGTTCTACAAGAGTGAGAAGTCTACAAGGTGACAGATACTTCATGTTGCTTATTGATGATTATTCTAGAATGACTTGGGTTACTTTTCTAAGAGACAAATTAGAAGCCCTAGAGAAGTTCAAATCTTTCAAGGCAATGGTTGAGAATGAAATAGACTTGAAAATCAAATGCTTGAGGTCTGATAGATGAGGTGAGTTCACATCAAATAAATTCAACATTTTCTGTGAAGAGCAAGGGATAAAGAGACAGTTGTCAGTACCTAGGACTTCTCAGTAGAATGGATTTGTGGAAAGAAAGAACATGACAGTTCAAGAGGCTGCTAGGACAATGATGAAGGAAGTAGATCTGCCGGATGTCTTTTGGAAAGAAGCTATATATTATGTTGTCTACATTCAAAACAGAGTTCAAGTGAAAGGTAATGGTACTAAAAATCCCTATGAATTGTGGTATGGAATAATTCCTATAGTAAAATATTTTAAAGTATTTGGAAGAAAATGCTATATCAGAAGAGATGAAGATCCAGGAAAGTTTGATGCAAGATGTGATGAGGGAATCTTCCTAGGATACTCTACCAAGAGTAAGGCCTACCAGTTTTACAACAAAAGGCTCAAAAATATTGTTGAGAGTACAAATGTGAAGGTGGATGAAGGCAAGGAGAGAATATCAGACCTGAGTTGCTATGAACTTAATGAACCTGTGACTATAGTGAATGAAGAAAAAGTTGAGAAAGAAGATAGTGAGGGTGAAGAAGAGGCTCCAGAAAGTGTTAAGACTCCTAGGTATGTAAGGATTAATCATTCTAAAGATTAGATTATAGGTGACAAAAACAAAGGTGTACTGACAAGGAAAAGAGCTATAGAAGAACAAGTGAATTATTTTTGCTTTCAAAGGTTAAACCAAAAATTGTGAATGAAGCCTACAATGATGAAAACTAGGTAAAAGCCACAGAGGAAGAACTAATGCAGATAGAAAAGAATGAAACTTGGGAATTAGTTCCTAGACCTGCTGATAAAAATGTTATTGGAACCAAATGGGTTTTCAGGAACAAGCTGAATGAAAATGGATAAATTGTAAGGAACAAAGCAAGGCTTGTGTGCAAAGGATATTCTCAAATTGAAGGAATAGACTTTAAAGAGACTTTTTCTCTAGTAGCTTAGATTGAAGCAATCAGAATGTTTCTAGCATTTGCAACCCACAAAGATTTCAAAGTGTATCAGATGGATGTGAAGTCTGCATTTCTGAATGGTGAGTTGGAAGAGGAAGTCTACATTGAGCAACCAGAAGGATTCCAACTGGCAAATCAAGGTGATATGGTATGCAGGTTAAAGAAAGCATTGTATGGACTCAAGCAAGCTCCTAGTGCCTGGTATACAAGGTTGGATAAGTACTTATTGAAGTTAGGGTTCAATAAAGGTACTGCTGACAGTAATCTCTATTTCAAGATTAATGGTGATTAAATCTTGATTGTTGAAGTCTTTGTTAATGATATCATCTTTGGAGGCAATGAAGGTATGTGTATCAAATTTGTTGGTGAAATCTAGAAAAAGTTTGAGATGTCTATGTTTGGTGAGATGAATTTCTTTTTGGGTCTCCAAATCAATCAATCAGATAAAGGAATCTTCATATTTCAATCTAAGCATGTGAAAGAGTTATTAAATATGTTTGGGATGGAAGACTCTAAACCAATATGTACTCCCATGGTGATTGGTTGCAAGTTGAGAAAAACTAATGAATCACCTAAGACTGATCAGAAAAAGTATAGATCCTTGATTGGAGGATTGCTTTATCTAACTCAAACCAGACCTAATATTATGCATGCAGTTTGTCTTGTTGCAAGATTTCAAGCTGATCCAAGAGAATCACATGTGATGGCAGTTAAGAGAATCCTAAGGTATTTAAAAGGCACTTTGGATCATGGCTTATGGTATCCAAAGGATAATGATTTCACTCTTAGTGCTTATACAGATGTTGATTGGGTCAGAGATGTTGATGACAGGAAAAGTACAATTGGAGGTGCTTTCTTTTTGGGCAACAGATTAGTTTCATGGATGAGTAAGAAACAAGACTCAATCTCTTTATCAACAACAGAAGAAAAATATATTGCAGGAACATGTTGTTGTACTCAATTGTTATGCATGAAGCAGACTTTGAGGGACATAAGAGTTGTATATGAAGATCCAGTTGCAATCTTTTGTGACAATACAAGTGCTATAAATATTTCAAAGAATCCAATGATGCATTCAAGAACAAAGTATATATCTATAAGGTATTAGTTTCTTAGATAAAAGGTGAGAGAGAATGAAGTAAAGTTGGAATATGTGTCCATAAAGGATCAGATTGCAGATATCTTCACCAAGCCTCTGCCTAAGGATACTTTTGAGTATCTCAGAGAAAAGTTAGGGGTCATTACCCATCCTGCCCTACACTAATATGCATGAGAATGCATAAATCCAATAGTGTTCAAAGTCTCATTCTTTGATTTGGATTGATGTTTTGAGAGCTACCTCTCAGGAGAAGTAGCTAGATGTGTTGGTGACAGTTCAGTTGGATTAGAGCAGCAGAATGCAAGTATTTACCCTATGCCATTGATGTCTAAGGGGGAGAGAAATCATGTGAAAAACTTAAAGGGAGAAAGAATGTAGATGTGTAAAGAGAAAGGGGGAGAATCTTGTCTTGATGTTCTTTTCAATTTTTCACATCATATGTTGCCATAAATGACAAAGGGGGAGATTGTTGCAAGTATGTGCATAATCAATGTTGTCATTGATGTCAACATATCTGTGTTGTCATTGGTGTCAACTATGCTCTTATTGTGTTTCTTGCTTGTAATAAGTGAGATGATTTGTATTTAATTATGTAAATGATCTTGATGTTGAGGATATTGAGAAAATTAGCTCCTTCGATAAAAACAGTGAGTTGTAGTGGAAACAGTGTATTGCATACAGAAGAACAGCCCAGAAGATTGCTTCGCATTTCCTGTAGGATGAATATCTTTGTCTACAGATTGGAAGTTATTTAGAAGTCTATCTAAAGATGTTATATTCCAAATTTGAGTCTCTAGTATGAATATTTGAGCGAGTTATGTTCACCAGAGTGAAAACTACTTTTCCTGTATGTTTGGTGGTGACAGAGAGAAAGTGTTATGCTCCGCATTCCTCCGCTTTGAAGTATTTTAATCTACAGTTCTAGAGTTAAGTCTGGAATGATGATAAGTGCTTTCAAATACAATTTTTCATGACTTGGTGGTCTGCAAGCTATCTTTTCCTTATGATAGTGGCTGATAGTGTTGTTCTTGTGCTCCGGTTTAAAGAATCTTCTTGACAGAGTGGTTAGAGATCATGCAATTGTTCTTGGTGATTACAATGTGCTTGTGGATGTCTCTTGATCATGTTCCTACCTTTGGATTGGTCCACAAAGAGAAAATTGGATCATGAATGAAGAATGTTCTTAGCAAACCTAGTGTTCTCACCAGTCTTGGCTGACTTGGTTGATTTCACTAATTGCGGAGATACTTGGAAGTTTGTGGAAGCATGTTGTGGCATGAAGAATTGTGTTGGAGTCCCAACTAAGGCATGGCATGATCAGCATACATCTTTACATATTTCCCTTAGCTAATTTATGTATTAGGTCCAGACCTATTTCTGTGTATGTTTTTGTAATGCCAACCTTGGAGATTGTTCCAACGGTTGATGAATGTATTGCCGACCTTGATGTACATTCCAAGGTTGATGAATTGTATAAAGACTTGTAATGTAATAGTGAAAATCAAATGAGTGTGTGAAAATGAAGAGATAAGTGTGAAGGTGTGAAAGAGCAGAGCAAAGAAGTTATATTGTGCTTCAATGGAACTGAACCCAGGCATAGAGTAGATGCTACTTAATCAGTTCACCACTTTTGGTAGTGAGCTAACCCTTGGCAATGAAGCACCCCTTAGCAGTGAACCACCCTTTGGCAGTGAGCCATTCTTTGAGTGAGCAATTTGGGGAGTGAGCCTCTATTTTTTGATATTGTTATAACTCATATATTTTCTGTGGGCTAACACCCACCATGTTTTTTCCCTTTTAGGGTTTTCCACATAAAAATCTAGTGTCTACTATGTTGAATGTGTGATTGTGATTAAGTCTATGGTTTCATTTTTTCATGGTTAAATTTGGTTATCAGTAATTAAGTAGTTGATGGTTTATTAAGTTAAGCTTTTGTGACAACTAATTCACCCCCCTCTCAGTTGTCCTGTGTATTTCAACAGTTTGTGGAAATGGTTGGGTGAGATCTACCAAGCCAAGAGTGTGGTAAATAAACTTTATTTAAAATGAAAATTGTTTTCCATGAAAATGAGAGAGGGTGATTCAGTTGCAAAGCATTTAAATTCATTTATTTTTTTGTTGAGTTAGCTTGCATCTGTAGATGTTCATGTTAATGAGGAAGATAAATGTATCTTACTTCTTTGTTCTTTACCTAAATCTTGGGAGAATATCATACTAGCTATCACTGCTAACCTCACAGATATGAAGTTGGATGCACTTGTTTCAGTTCTTCTGTCATAGGAATTGAGGAAGAAGAGTTTGGATAGTTTAGGGGATGCTCTCAGTGTCAGGAGAAGGCCTAAAGAAAGAGGACCAAAAGAAGATCAGAAAGGGGCTAAGGACATGCCTAAGGGCCGATCTAAGACTCTTGGAAAGAACAACAGAGTTAAGTGTTGGAACTACGGTAAAAGTGTGTTGAACAAGGCAAGACAATTGAGAGGGGGGGTGAATCAGTTGTAACTAATATTTCAAAACCATTAAGATATCATCCACTTAATTGTTGTTATTAAGTTTAACCATGAAAGCATAAAATTATAAACTTAACACATTTGCACATCAACACAAGAGGCACCAGATTTTTATGTGGAAAAGCCTATAAGGGAAAAACCACAGTGAGTGTTAGCTCACAATATAATATGTAATAGCAATACTGAAAATTAGAGGCTCATTGCCCAGATGCTGACTACAAATTAAGAGGCTCACTACTAATGGGGTGGCTCATTGCTAGTGGGTGGCTCACTTCCGGTTGGTGGCTCACTGCCAAGATTTGTTGAATTGAGATAGTAGCATCTAAACCATGCCAAGGTTCAGTTCCATTGAAGCACTAAAAACATCCTCTTCTCTGCTTATAACTTCACACTATCTTCACATCTTCACTCTTGGATGCATTTTCATGACTCTATTACAAGTATTTATACAATTGTTCAACTTTGGAATAATCATCAAGGTCGGCATTACAATCATCAACCATTGGAACATTCTCCAAGGTCGAAAAACACATATACATAAGAATAGGTTTGAACCTAAAGAGATTAATGAAAGAGAAAGAATCAATGTGGACTAAACCAAGCCTTAGCTGGGACTCAAACACAATCTTCCACACTACAACATGCTATCACAATCTCCAAAGTATAACTGCAACAAGTGAAAATGACCAAGTCAGCTAAAACTAGTGTTAACACTAAAGCATTTGAGAAAATGCTTCATGCACGATCCAGATTACACTTTGCAGACTAATCAAAAGGTGTGAACACAATCTGGAGACATCCACAAGTATGTTACAATCACCAAGAACATCTGCACAACCTCAAAACACTTTACCTACAAGATTCTTCAAACCGGAGCATTTGAACATTACTATCAGCCACAGTCGTAAAAGAAAGATCGCTTGTGGACCACCATATCATGAACCATTAAAACTAAAGGCACATATCCTCATTATAAACTTAATTCTAGAACCGCAGACTGTAATACTTAATTGTAGAGAAATGTAGAACAGAATACATTCTCCATGTCACCATTGAAAGCATAGAAAAATAGTTATTACTCTGGTGAACATAACTCACTCAAATCTTCATATCAGAGGCTCAAACTTGAAACATAGAAACTACAAACAACCTTCATCTTAACTTCCAAAATACAAACAAAGATTTTCAATCTACAAGAAATGCGGAGCAAAATACTTTATTGTCTTTCTACAAAACAAGATACTCTGTAATACACTATTTCCACTAGTCGAGAAAATTTTCTCAAAACTACTTGGAAACACAATACTGGGAACGCTTTCTCATTATCTCAAGACTTATCTAAGCCATTACAAACCAATTATCTCAACACAAGCAAGCATTAAAAAAAACACAGTTGACACCAATGACAACACCGGTAAGCACATACTTGCAACAATCTCCCCCTTTGTCATTGATGGCAACATTGATGTGAAAAATTGTAAACACCATCAAGACAAGATTCTGCATTGATGACTTTCTCCCCCTTTCTTTTTACACTTCTAAATTCTTTCTCCCCCTGAGTTTTTCACATGATTTTCTCTTCCCCTTTGACATCAATGGAAAAGGACATTAGTTCTCCTTTTTCTTCACATACTTGCAAACAAATGCTTAGATCAAGTTGGAATTTCTTCTGTCACTAGCTTTGCAATACTTATCTTTACCAGGAACTTATATCAAAAACTTCTACCTACTCCCCCTGAAAGGTAGCCTTCAAAACATCAATCCAGATCAAGGAGTAAGACTTTAGGCACCACTAGAATGATGCACTTCTCATGCATCTTAGTTTAGAGTAGGAGGGGTAATAACCCCTAACTTTCCTCTAAGATAATCAAAAGTATCCTTGGGTAGAGGCTTTGTGAAAATATCTACAATCTGATCCCTTGTAGACACATACTCCATCTTCACTTCATTCTCAATTACTTTTTCTCTTAGAAAGTGATACCTTATAGATATATGCTTTGTCCTTGAGTGCATCACTAGATTCTTTGAAATGTTTATAGTACTTGAATTGTCACAAAATATTGAAATTGGTTCTTCATACACAACTCTTATACCCTTCAATGTTTGCTTCATCCAAAGCACTTGAGTACAACAACATGCTGTAGCAATATATTCTGCTTCTGCAATAGACAAAGAAATTGATTCTTGCTTCTTGCTAAACCATGAAACCAATCTATTACCCAAGAGGAAAGCACCTCCACTTGTACTCTTTCTGTCATCTACATCTTCGGCCCAATCTGCATCTATATAAGTACAAAGAGTGAAATCAAAGTCTTTGGGATACCACAATCCATAGTTTGAAGTGCCTTTCAAATACCTCATGATTCTTTTGACTGCCATCACATGTGATTCTTTGGGATCTTCTTGAAATCTTGCCACAAGACACACTGCATGAATTATATTAGGTCTGGTGTGAGTTAGATAAAGTAGTTCTCCAATCATAGATCTATACTTTTTCTGATCAGTCTTAGGTGATTCATCATTCTTTCTCAGCTTGCAACCAGTTAGCATAGGAGTACATACTAGCCTAGAATCCTCCATTCCAAACTTCTTCAACAATTCTTTGACATACTTGGACTAAGAAATGAAAATTCCTTTTTTTGATTGAGTAATCTATAGTCCTAAAAAGAAATTTATTTTACCAAACATAGACATCTCGAATTATTTTTGCATTTCCTCTCCAAATCTCTTACACATACCTTCATTGCCTCCAAAGATAATATCATCAACAAAGACTACAACAATCAGAATTTGATCATTATTGATTTTGAAATAGAGATTGTTATTAGCAGTACCTTTACTGAATCCTAACTGCAACAAGTACTTGTCCAATCTTGCATACCAGGCTCTAGGGGCTTGCTTATGGCCATACAAGGATTTCTTCAATCTACATACCATGTCACCTTGTTCTAATGACTAAAATCCTTCAGGTTGTTCAATGTAAACTTCTTCTTCCAATTATTCATTCAAGAATGCAGACTTCATATCCATCTGGCATACCTTGAATTCTTTGTGTGCTGCAAATGCCAAGAACATTTTGATTGCTTCAATCCTTGCTACATGAGCAAATGTCTCTTCAAACTCTATGCCTTCAACTTGAGAATATCCTTTGTACACCAGTCTTGCTTTGTTTCTTACCACTTCTCCATTTCATTCATCTTGTTTCTGAACACCCATTTAGTTCCAATCACATTCTTATCAGCAGTTTTAGGGACCAATTCCCAAGTTTGATTTTTCTCTTCTGCATCAGCTCTCCTTCCATGGCTCTTACCCAACTTTCATCTTTACAAGACTCATTTAAATTCTTAGGTTCAATCTTTGAAAGTAAACAATAGTTCACCTATTCTTCTGCAACTCTTTTCCTTGTCAATACCCCTTTTTTTGTCACCAATAATCTGATCCTCAGAATGATTAATCCTTACATACCTGGGGGTCTTTTCCAGAGCTTTTTCTTCTTCATCTTGACTATCCATTAGTTCAACTTTTTCTTCATTCTTTGTAGTGTCAGGTTCATCTGATTCATAGCCTACCAGATCTGATATTCTTCCCCTATCTTCATCAACTCTTACATTTGCATTTTCAATGATCTTCTTCAATCTCTTATTATAGCACTAGTAGGCCTTTCTCTTAGTGGAATAACCAAGGAAAATTCCTTCATCACATCTAGCATCAAACTTGCCTAACTCCTCATCTCTTCTGATATAACATTTGCTTCAAAAAACTTTGAAGTATTTCACTGTAGGAACTCTTCCATACCACAATTCATAAGGAGTTTTGGTACCATTACCTTTGACTTGAACCCTGTTTTGAATGTAGACAGTTGTATGTATAGCTTCTCTCCAATACACTTCTAGTAGGTTTGCCTCTTTCATCATAGTCCTTGCAGCCTCTTGAACTATCTTGTTCTTCCTTTCCACAACTCCATTCTACTAAAGAGTTCTAGAAGCAGACAACTGTCTCTTTATCCCATGTTCTTCATAGAATGTATTGAATTCATTTGATGTAAACTCTCCTCCTCTATCAGACCTTAAGCACTTGATCCTTAAATTTAACTCATTTTCAACCATCATTTTGAAAAACTTGAACTTGTCTAGAGCTTCTGATTTTTCCTTTAAGAAAGTAACCCAAGTCATTCTTGAATAATAATCAATAAGCAACATAAAATACCTGTCTCCTTATAGACTTCTTATTCTTTTAGGATCACATAGATCTGTATGCACCAGCTCAAGCAATCTAGTAGAAAATTGTTCCTTACTCTTGAAGTTTGCTCTTGTTTGTTTGCTCATTTGACATTCCTTGCAAATAGTGTTAGCGGGCTTCACAAGCCTAGGCAAATCTCTCACAGCTTGCACTAAACTTATCTTCACCAAATTGTCAAAATTATATGACACATCCTCCTATGCCACAGCCAACTCTCATTTGTCTGAGCCAACAGACAACAATCATTAGTTCCTCTCAAATGATAAATATTACCTCTAGTCTTCTTACTAGTTGCAATCATTGTTCCAGAGCTTTCCATCATCTTGCATGTATTGTCCTTGAAACTCAAATCATACCCTTTGTCACACATCTGACCGACACTTAAAAGATTATGCTTTAAGCCTTTGACATATAGAACATCATATGTATTATGCTTGCCATCAAAAGAAATAGATCCTCTTCCACAGATCTTACTAGTTGCATTATCTCCAAACCTGACCAATCCTCCATCATACTTTTCCAAACTTACAAACTTACTTTTATCACTGGTCATGTGATGTGAGCATCCACTATCAATAATCCATTCATCCTTATCCTTCTCAACCTGAACAGATAAAGCACTCTCTTCTACTAGTTTTTCTTCCTTCACACAGGTAGCAAGATTAGTAGACACAGATTCTTCTTTAATAGCAATAAACAAGCATTCATTTGCACTAGTATTAGCATCATCAAACACATCATCTGTTACATCATCGTCATCAAGATACTTGACAATATAACATTTCTTCACAACTCTAGGTCTACATTCAAATTTCTTCCTAACTCTTTCAATTCTCTCCGGACACCTGGAGGCATAATGACCAACCTTACCACAAGAAAAGCATTTCAATGGTAATTTGCCTTTGAACTTACCGGTACCTCTTTCCATTTTGTCCACAAAGTTAGTTTCAATCTCATCAAGATCATCATCAGATTCTACAACATATTTTTGAGTCCTTAAAGTCTTTTCTGAAGTGCTAGATTTGAAAATAGTCTCAGTTTTCAACAGAGCATCACCAAACTCTCTCATTTCAAAAGTTGTAAGCTTACCAAGCAATTGATCCTTTGCAACCTTATGCACATCCATAAGTTCTTCAATTGCAGATACCTTGTGACCATAGGATTCAGGCAATGATCTCAAAATCTTCATGACAACCTCTTCTTCCTTGACAGTTCCTCCAAGACCCTTGATTCCATTGACAATTTCATCAACTTTTTTCATGTAGACTGTTACGTTCTCATCTTCACTCATCTTCAGGGCTTCATACCTTGCCTTCAGATTTTGTAATTTGGCACTCTTTATAGAATCATCTCCTTCATCTAAAATTTTCAACTTGTCCCAGATTTCATGAGTAGTCTCCAAATCCATAACCTTTACCAGCTCAGTGTTAGATAAGGCATTTAACAGAGCATCTCTAGCTTTTCCATTTAATTCATACTATTTGATTTCATCTTCATCATTCACACCACTTTTAGGAATAGTGTATTTTGTATCTGTCATTTTCCAAACACCATAACCAAGAGAAATGAGATGACTTTTCATCCATACCTTTCAAAGAGAATAATCTGTTTCATCGAACTGTGGTGATTCCTTCCTGTACGCCATACTGAATCTTCCTCGAGCTGTTAGACTCTTTACAGAGGAACCCTCACTTTGATACCAATTGTTGACTAGGGCAAGACAACTAAGAGGGGGGTGAATTAGTTGTAACCAATATTTCAAAACCATTAAGATATCATCCACTTAATTGTTGTTATTAAGTTTAACCATGAAAGCATAAAATCAGAAACTTAACACATTTGCACATCAACACAAGAGACACTAGATTTTTACGTGGAAACCCCTATAAGGGAAAACCATGGTGAGTGTTAGCTCACAATATAATATGTAATAGCAATACCAAAAAGTAGAGGCTCATTGCCTAGATGCTCACTGCAAATTAAGAGGCTCACTGCTAGGATTTGTTGAACTGAGATAGTAGCATCTAAACCATGCCAAGGTTCAGTTTCATTGAAGCACTGAAAACATGCTCTGCTCTACTCTGCTTATAACTTCACACTATCTTCGCATCTTCACTCTTGGATGCATTTTCATGAATCTATTACAAGTATTTATAAAATTCTTCAAATTTGGAATAATAATCAAGGTCGGCATTACAATCATCAACCATTGGAACATTTTCCAAGGTTGGCAAACACATATACATAAGAATAGGTCTAGACCTAAATAGATTAATGAAAGAGAAAGAATGAATGCAGACCAAACCAAGCCTTAGTTGGGACTCAAACACAATCTTCCACACTACAACATGTTATTGTTGAATATAAGGAATACTGAGAGGGGGGGTGAATCAGTATTCCACAAAACCACTTCTTAACCAGTTTATTAATCCAATTCCCAAAATCAATAACATGAAAGAAGAATAAGCATAAGAATAGAAACCATAAATATATAACACATGGACACCAGGATTTTTACGTGGAAAACCAAAAAAGGGAAAAACCATGGTGAGTAATGCTCACAATATATTACGATAGCTCAATACCAAATTACAAGAAGGCTTACTACCTTAGGGCTCACTGGCCTATGAAGAAGTGCTCATTGCACAAAGACTCACTACCAAGAGAAAAGAAGATAGAAGAAGGATTGGCTCACTGCCAATAGATGAACTACTGTAAATGCATCTACTATATGCTAGATCACAGTTCCATTGAAGGCTCAATATACAAATTCAAAGGTCTTCATCTATTATGCCCTGCGTCTAAACTCTACTACATATACTCTATTTTTTGCCCTTGTATTCCTTTTCTACTCTATACTCTGCTCATAATCCTTCACACCTCAAATTTGCATATCCACACACATTCCACATCACTCAATACCTTAATCCATCAAGTATTTATATCCGCAACAAGATTCATCTCCTAATTAGGTCGACAAGCTAGACATGAAGCGTGTAAACAATGTATTCTACCTTGTCGGCTTGATCAAGTGCACAAACAGTAATGCAGACCAAACCAAACATATAATTATCTTCATATAGGTTAGCACCAAACATACAACCAAGTTTAGATTTATTCTTCAAACAATATACCTTCTCTACATAAAGATCTAACTTCTTGTCAACTTGTCTCTTAAGAACATGCTTGACCCAATTCATCTATCATATCAAAACTCTCACTGCGGACCATAAGAGACTCAAGGATTCATAACCAAAATTCATTTTTGACCTTTTAGCATACCTCCAAAACTGCAAGACAAAATATTCAACTGTGGAGAAATGCGGACCCTTTTTCTCAAGCACTGTGCATTGTTCCTGTCTTAGTTTCGTTCACCTGGACTTAGACATTTCATAGTATGACTTCCAGAGGAAGTCAGGTCTTGAGAACTAGAACATATCATCATCAACTAGCTATAACAACATACCTAAACCGCAAGTAATAATCTTCTACTGTGGAGGTATACTGACCCAATCTCTGTCACTTACTCTATATACTATCCATACTTAGTCATTTTAGCCTTCCAGACCATAATACTTTTGTGCCTTGTTGCCAAAACCAGTTGGTCTTCTGGAGTAATGTCTCTTTGTCATGCTAGTGAAAACACTTTGCCTTGTTGCCATCAATGACAACATGCAATTCTTCATCAGAGCAATGTCTCTTGCCAATAATCTCCCCCTTTGGCATTAATGACAAAACACTTAGTGAAAAATGCTTGTGTCTACTCCCCTTTACTCTGTGTTCCTTCTCTCTCTTAGATGTTTTCTCATTTTTCACTGGTCTTCTTCTCCCCCTTTGACATCAATGGCAAAGGTGTATGAACAAAAAGTCAAAATTGTGTCAAAACTGCAAATCTGTCATACTCTGCCGCATATATACATACAATCTTCAACTTAATTAGTTGTAGGTGAGAGAATGTCCTTATACACAATCTTTAATTGTGCAATCTCTGCATCCCACCTTTTCTTGGCCCTTTCCAAAATTTGAATGTGACCGTTTATCAAAAAGACTAATTTTTCTACCTTTTGCACATTTGAGGGTGTGTCAATTTGTGAAGCTGTATGTGCTTCTACTACAAGATTTTCCATGATATCAATTTTTAAACTTAATACCCTTCTCAGCAAACACATTTTGTTTTTAATTTCTTCCTGTCTACTGAACAAACTACTTATGTTGTTCTAAATGTTTTCAACTTGTGTTTCTATACAGCTAATTGAGTCAACTATTGGATCAAGGGTCTCATAAATATTTGTGAGTTGAAGCTCCATCCTTTTGATTTTCTCGTCCATTTCCTTAGTGTTTTTAGGCCAAGGTAGACAAAATTTATATATTTCATAGGCTTCCTTGATTGCATTTATCATATTCTTGATGTTGCTCTCTAACAGAATTTTGTCACTGTCTAACTTGGTTTTTGATACTGCTAATCTTTTGTCTTCATATTCCTTTTTAACCTTAATATCAACAGACTTTTCAAAGGATTCAAAATGAGTACTTATAGAATTTATAATACCTTTGAGATGAGTAGTTGATGATGCTAATATATCCTTTTGGTATGAGGGGATTAACTTCTCCAGAATGCTTGATGTCTCATTAATGAGTTCATTGTCTTGTAAATATGTTCTCAACATTTCTTCCTGAGCCTTAGCTTGCACTATTGATACTAGTTTGAATTTCTCCATAGGAGACATAGAATCCAGATTTATTGGTCCTTGTAGAGTCTTGGGTGGTTCTGGAATCTGTACACTTTGTTGTTGTTCCAAAAAAATTCTAGCATAGTCAATCAGAGTTTGGTCTGCAGCAATGTCTCTTGCCACATACTCATCACTAAGTGTAACTTTCCTTTTTTATTTTCTTCTAATGGATTTTCTTCTTCTACTTTGATAGTGACTTCTATACTGGATGAGATCCATGTCCTTTTCATGTGACTGGATACATGTTTTTCCTTTTCAACTTTCTCATCTTTTCTATCTGGAGTGTTTGACTTCCATTTCACCAGAGGTTTTAAGGATCTTGGTTCTTCTTCTTGGGTTTTTCCCTCACTTGTTTGTTTATCATAAATTTTCTCTGAATGCTAATATTCCATAGATAATTCTTTGAATCTTCCAAACCTGTCTTGTTTGAGATCTTTTGGTTTCTTTAGTGTTTCATTAGCTAATTCAGTCATGATATCTTCTGCAACTTCATATCCTAATGGAGGGACCCATGCAGTTCTTGGTTCCATAGCTTCCATGAAGCATTTTTCTTTCTTCACCATGAATACAAAGTCATTTTCATATTTCATCACTACCTTTTTAGGTATCCAAACCCTACATATCATTCTCTTTTGAAAGTTCATGAAGTATTCCCATAAAATTTCATTCTATTTGTCTGCATTTCCCAAACTTTGCAGGTGATATCTTATTTGAGTTGCTACTGGTGTATGATCAAGCCAGACAATGCTTCCCAAGCTGGGTAGCTCTCTTAGGAAGTAGAAGAGTAAATAGGTAATCAAAGTTCTATATTTGAAGAGATCATTTGTCTCTTTTGTTCTTTTCAGGTTCTCCATTAATTCACTCCATAGCAATTCACATAGATTATAATATGTATTATTTTTTACCATATCATAAGCTGAGTATATAGCTGATGCAGACATAGAATGTTTTGAGTGAGATAAGTTTATTTTGTATCCAATAATCATTGATACAAATCTGATAGCCGGATCCTTGATATCATTTACTGTGAGAGCTTTCTTATCAAATTTGGCCCCTGTTAGTTGCATTACTAAATTGTTCTTTATTTTCTTTTCACCTGGGATCCTTCCGGAGGAACTCATACTAGTTACAACTTTGATAGATTCTTTGGTTATCATACATGGTTCATCGAGCCAAAAAAACTCATCATGAATCCTGCTGAGAATGAACCTAACCCATGTATCATTTGGGATCGCAGGAAAATCCAACCAGGTGTCCAATTTCTTTTCTCCCAAAACTTTATATTCATTCTTCAACTCAACATCAATAGGAGTCAGTTCATCCGAGTATAATTTGCCAAGATTCATGTGATCGTATTCCTCTAGGTTGGTATGAATGTATGCCCTAATATCCTCCATATGCATAATTCCATGAGGAGTAATTGAGAATGCTCCTAAAGAATCATTTTTCGGTGGTTTGAAGAAATGTTTCTTGAACTTGGGGTGAGGCTTTTTCAAAATCTTGATTAATTGGGGAGTAAACATTTTTTGAAATATTTTAGACTACACAAAAGGGTTTTCAAGCTATAAATACCTTTTCCACCGAATTAGGGTTTCCTTTACCTGAGGTTGATTTAACTTGAATCATTTTGGAAAACTCTGAGTTGCTTGGAGTTTTGCTTCAATTTGCCTTAGACACTTGATAGTTTGAATGCAACGTGATTAATCTTTTACAAATCCAAGCCTTTTAACCCCTTGAAGTCATAAGTGTGGTCTTTCAAAAAGCTGTCAAACACTTCTTTGTCAGCCATAGTCAATCCAAATTGCTCCGCAATGCTCCATATTGAATCTTTTTCTACTAGAATTTCTTTCAAGGGATTTGTTATAAAGTGCTTCACAACATAACTTAGTGTCAAATTCTAGTACTAACTTTTTGGCTGGGGGTTTTATATTTTCAACGCAACTCCCCCTGAGCTAGAGCTTCCAATCTACTTCTTGGAGGAAGTATCTACACCAGAAACTGGTGTGGATCCATCCTTGACTTCAATCACATCTTTCTTAATCCAGATCTTGCCCATTTCTTTCTTAGTTTCAATCGGATCAATTTTTTCCTTTCCCTTATCATTCCTCTGCTTTGTTTTCCTTTCTTCAGCATAGTAGTTTCTTTTCACATTCTTGCTTCTGTAGAATCTTGCAACATGTCCAAACTTGTTGCAATTGTAGCATACCATATTCCTTTGTCCTTGATTCCTTCTATTGATTGGATTTGATCTGCATTGATTAGCCATATGTCCAAATCTATTGCATGCAAAACATCTTCCATTGAATGATTGAGTATTCTTTGAATTGTGAAAGTTATTTCTTACTAGACTTCTGCATTCATTTGATCTATGACCAATTTTATTGCAATTGAAACATTGACCTGAGAATGATGGAACATTCTGATTTATTCTATTCCTACACTGAGTATCTTTATGACCAAACTTTTTGCAATTAAAACAATGGTCATTGAAAGATAGGTACCTTTGAGCATTTGGTTGTCTGACCGAAGGTCTTCTAGGTCTTCTTCTTTGATTCCTAAATTGGTTCCATTTGTTTTTCTTCATCTGAAAGTTTTCTTGTCCCAATTTTGAACTTTCTCCTTTCTCAAATCCTAAGCCTTGTTTTTCATTTGAACTCTTTTGACTAGCAATCATCTCATCAAGTTTTACAGAACTTATCTTGAACTTTTCTTCATAGCTCTTGGCTTTTTCCAAGTTTGTTTTCAGGCTCACAACTTCTTTTTCTAGTTTGACACATTCTTCTATCTTTCTTTTTACCATCATATTTAGATCTTCTTTTGCTTTAGCTCTTTCTATAACTTCCACTTTTAAATCATCCAGGGTCTCATTTGCTGATATCAATTGTTCACTAACATCTCTGTATTTTTCTTTGAATTTCTTGATGTGTTATTTCAGCTTTAGAATGCATTCATCAACTTCTTGAATGTTATCCTCCAGATCCCTGATTTATGCTTCAAATTTTTCAAGGTCAATAAGAGTTGCTTCTAGTTCAACATTGTTTGAGAGATTTCCAAATCTTCTGGCTGCCATGAGTAAATTTTCCTAGATCTTCCTCAAGTTGTTAGGCTTCTTCCAAGGAACCTTTCTCTGATACCAATTGTTGAATATAAGGAATACTGGGCGGGGGGTGAATTAGTATTCCACAAAACCACTTCTTAACTAGTTTATTAATCCAATTTCTAAAATCAATAACATGAAAGCAGAATAAACATAAGAACAACAACCATAAAGACATAACACATGGACACCAGGATTTTTACATGGATAACCCAAAAAAGGAAAAACCACAGTGAGTGTTAGCTCACAATATCTTATGATAGCTCAATACTGAATTACAAGAAGACTCACTGCCTTAGGGCTCATTGCCCTATGAAGAAGTGCTCACTACACAAAGGCTCACTGCCAAAAGAAAAGAAGATAAAAGAAGGATTGGCTCACTACCAAGAGATGAACTATTGTAAATGCATCTACTATATGTTGGATCATAGTTCCATTAAAGGCTCAATATACAGATTCAAAGGTCTTCATCTATTCTGCCCTGCTTCTAAACTCTACTACATATACTCTATTTTTTGCCCTTGTATTCCTTTTCTACTCTGTACTCTGCTCATAATCCTTAACACCTCAAATTTGCATATCCACACACATTCCACATCACTCAATACCTTAATCCATCAAGTATTTATATTTGCAACAAGATTCATCTCCAAATTAGGTCGGCAAGCCAGACATGAAGTGTGTAAACAATGTATTCTGCCTTGTCGGCTTCATCAAGTGCACAAACAGTAATGCAGACCAAACCAAACATATAATAATCCTCATATAGGTTAGCACCAAACATACAACCACTTAGATTTATTCTTCAAACAATATGCCTTCTCTGCATAAAGATCTAACTGTCTGTCGGCTTGTCTCTTAAGAACATGCTTGACCCAATTCATCTGTCATATCAAAACTCTCACTGCAGACCACAGGAGACTCGAGGATTCATAACTAGCATTCATTTTTGATCTCTTAGCATACCTCCAAAACTGCAAGACAAAATATTTAACTGTGGAGAAATGCGGACCCTTTTTCTAAAGCACTGTGCATTGTTCTTGTCTTAGTTCTGTTCAACCAGACTTAGACATTTCATAGTATGACTTCCAGAGGAAGTTAGGTCTTGAGCACTGGAACATATCATCATCAAATAGCTATGAATAACATACCTAAACCATATATAATGATCTTCTATTGTGGAGGCATACTAACCCAATCTCTGTCACTTACTCTGTATACTGTCCATAGTCATTTAGCCTTCCAAACCAAAATACTTTTATGCCTTGTTGCCAAACCCAGTTGGTATTCCAGAGTAATGTCTCTTTGTTATGCTAGTGAAAAAACTTTACCTTTTTTCCATCAATGACAACATGCAATTCTTCATCAGAGAAGTGTCTCTTGCTAATAGCTATCACAATCTCCAAAGTATAACCGCAACAAGTGAAAACGACCTAGTTGGCTAAAACTGGCGTTAACACTAAAGCATTTGAAAATACGCTTCATGCATGATCTGGATTACACTTTGCAAACCAATCAAAAGGTAGGAACACAATATGGAAACATCCACAAGCACGTTACAATCACCAAGAACATCCGCACAACCTCAAAACACTTTACCCACAAGATTCTTCAAACCAAAGCACTTAAACATTACTATCAGCCACTGTCATAAAAGATATATCACTTGTGGACCACCATATCATGAACCATTAAAACTAAAGGCACATATCCTCATTATAAACTTAATTCTAGAACTGCAGACTGTGATACTTAATTGCAGAGAAATGCGGAGCAGAATACATTCTCCCTGTCACCACTAGTAAAAGCACAGAAAAAGAGTTATTACTCTGGTGAACATAACTCACTCAAATCTTCATACCGAGGGCTCAAACTTGAAACATAGCAACTACAGACAACCTTCATCTTAACTTCCAAATTGCAGACAAGGATTTTCAATCTACAAGAAATGTGGAGAAAAATACTTTACTATCTTTCTACAAACCAAGATACTCTCCAATACATTGTTTCCACCGGTAGAGCAAATTTTCTCAAAAGCACTTGGAAACACAATACCAAGAACACTTTCTCATTATCTTCAACACTTATCTAAGCCATTACAAACCAATTATCTCAACACAAGCAAGCATCAAGACAAAAGCATAGTTGACACCAATGACAACACATATATGTTGACATCAATGACAACACCGGTAAGCACATACTTGCAATAAAGGGGACATGTGAAGGAGTGCAAAAACCCAAAGAAAAAGTGGGATAATGCTTTTGATAAGTCCTCAAAAGTAGGTGAAGATGTTTTACTTTCTTCTTGTAATGTTGTTGCTAATGATCACTGGTTGGTTGACTCAGGATGCTCGTTTCATATGACCCCGCATAAGGAATGGTTTTCCACATATGAAGAGTATGATGGAGGTAATATCTACCTTGAAGACAACTCTACATATCTGATAGTTGGGAAAGGCAAGGTATTGTTGTGTTTCAGTGATGGGAGGATTAAAACCCTCCCTGCTATTTTGTATGTTCCTAGATTAGCTAGAAATCTAATTTTAGTTTTGAAGTTGAATGATTTGGGAATGCATGTAACATTTGATAAGAATGGTTGCAGATTGGTGAGAGGAAACTTGGTGGTAGAAAAGGGAAAGAGATTGGGAAGCTTGTTTAGGCTAGAAGCCACTACAATTTGTAATGCCTCTTATGTTTTTGAGGCTTCTGAAAACACTTGTATGTTGTGGCACCATAGATTGGGTCACACAAGCAATAATGTATTGAAAACTATTAAGAATAAAGATTTTTTGGATAGTTTTTCTTATTTTGATGAGCACTCTGATTTCTATGAGCATTGTCTGTTTGGTAAACAAAACAAAAAATTATTTCCTTCAGGAAGCAATATAGCAAAAGAGAAGTTAGAGATTATTCATACAAATGTGTTTGGACCTATGGATGATGATTCTATCAGAAAATCTCATTATTTTGTTACCTTCATTGATGATGTATCTAGATTTATTTGGATTTATTTTATGAAACACAAATCTGAAGTTTTCACTAAGTTTAAGGATTTTAAAGTCTTAGTTGAAAACCAATTGGAATTAAGGATAAAAATATTAAGATCTGACAATGGAGGGGAATATTTCTCTAAGGAATTTGATGAGTTTTGCAATCATGCAGGTATTATCAGACAAAAGACAACTCCATATACACCACAACAGGATGGTGTTGTAGAAAGGATGAACCAAACAATTATGGAAAGAGCTAGAAGTATGATGAGTGATGCATAGTTGGATAAATATTTTTGGGCAAAGGTTGTGTGTATGACTTGCTACTTGATTAATAGATCTCCTTGTAAGTCTCTTGATTGAACACCTTATGAAGTGTGGATAGGTAAGAAACCTTTTGTTTCACATTTAATGGTTTTTGGTTGTGATCCTTTTGTTCATGTGCCTAAGGAAAAGTGATCTAACTTAGATCCAAAAGCAGAAAAGATACATTCATTGGATATGGTGATAATGTCAAAGGTTATAAGCTTTGGAATCCACTAACCTGTAAGATTATCTATTCTAGAGATGTTATTTTCAGGGAACTTAGAGCTATTTTTGAACCTGAGAAGCCAAAAGAAAAAAATGAAAAGGTAAAGAGAGTGCACTTTGATTTAGAGTAGGAAGATGCACCTTAGGAAGAACACAATGATGGATTGAAGGGTGAAGAATAAGAATATTCTAGTAGTTCTGATGAAGATGAATCTTTTGGTACAGAAGAAGTTGGTGTAGATGATCATGTAGAAGAAAGATTTGAGACTCTTACTCCACCCTTGAGGAGATCCACAAGACAAAAGAATCTAGTTGATAGGTATAGCCCACCAAATTTCCATTGTTTATTTGCTTTATTGAGTACTGACAATGAGCCTAGATCCTATAGGGAAGCTATTCTTGCAGATGATAGTGAGTCTTGGTAGTTAGCCATGCAGGAGGAGATGATGGATTTAGGCTCTTGTAACACCTGTGATCTTGTTTGTTTGCCCAAAGGAAGAAAGGCCATAGGTTGTAAGTGGGTCTTCAAGAAGAAGTTTGGAGTAGATAGTTCATTGGAGAAGTACAAGGCTAGACTAGTAGCCAAGGGCTCCTCTCAGAGAGAGGGAGTTGATTTTGGTGAGATTTTATCTCATGTTGCTAAATTGACTTCTATTAGATTTCTTTTATCTATTGTTGTAGCCTTTGATTGGGAGCTTGAGCAAATGGATGTTAAGACTATGTTCTTGCATGGAGATCTTGAGGAAGAAATTTGTATGCAACAACCTACAGGTTTTGAGGTAAAAGGAAAAGAACATTGGGTTTGCAGGTTGAAGAGGTCTCTCCATGGTTTGAAATAGTCTTCCAGAATGTGGTATCAAAATTTTGATTTATTTGTATTGAAATTGGGTTTTGTTAAAAGCAAGGAGGATCACTATATTTACATTCATTGTATTGGTGATTCTATACTGTTCATTGCTTTGTATGTTGATGACATGTTATTTTTCAGCAATACTAAGGGTATGATCAGTGAGCTGAAAGTTCAACTTTCAGGTGCCTTTGATATGAAGGATCTTTGAGCTGCCAAGTATATTCTGGGAATGGAGATCAAAAGGGATAGAGGTAATAGAAAGCTTTGGTTGTCACAAAGTATTTTGCAGAGATTTAGTTTACAGGACTATAACCCAGTTAGAGTTCCTTTACCCATTGGTACTAATCTTTCATTATATATGTGTCCAAAGAATGAGGATGATTTTGAGGATATGTCTAATGTGCCATATGCTAGTGTTGTAGGGAGTTTGATGTCTGCAATGGTTTGCACTAGACTAGATATTGCCCAAGAAGTGGGAGTTTTGAGCAGATTTATATCTAACCCTAGTAGACAACATTGGAATTATGCAAAGAGGGAGTTTAAATATCTTGTAGGTACTCCTGATCATTGTTTGGTTTATTTTGGTACTGGTAGTGCTAACAAATCTTTGGACATATAGGGATTTGTTGATTCAGATTGGGCAGGTGACTTGGATAGTCGAAGGTCCACTCTAGTGGCTATGTGTTTACTCTATTTGGAGGAGCAGTGAGTTGGATGAGTAAGAGGTAGCCCACAATTGCTGTGTTCACCATAGAAGTAGAGTATATGGATGTTATTCATGTCTCTAAGGAGGTAGTTTAGTTGAAGAGACTATGTATAGGTATTGGTTTTGATTGTAGGATCATTCAGATTAGTTGTGATAGCTAGAGTGCTATCTGTTTGGCCAAGAATCCTATGTATCATGCTCAAACTAAGCATGTTGATGTTTAATATCACTTTGTTTGAGAATTGGTTGTGAATGGAAAGATTGATCTGAAGAAGATAGACACTTAGGAGAATGTTGCAGATTCATTGACCAAGCCTATGAGCACAAAGAAGTTCGTGTGGTGCAGAGAGGCCATGGGCCTTGTTTCTAGTACCTGATTATTTTTTATTTGATCTCCTATGGGTTGATTTACAATGTATAATGTCAAGTGGGAGAATGTTGGGATAAGGTTCCATTAACCTTGTAAATCTCAATATTGTATTTATTCCATATATTATTTGTAATTTGTAATTACCCATAAGGGAATGAGTTAGTTTCACCAGTAGTGGTAATTCTGGAGTCATCAGAGGTAATTAGGGAGTGACATTTATAGTTAGCAATTGTAAAACTCAATAGTAAATGAGTGTAGGCACCACATTGGGAGAATCTACTATTTTTTAGCATATATGATGCACATCATAATGTTTGGTGGGTGCATGTAAAGAATCTATGACAGTTACAAGTTGTCATAAGATTCTATGACACTATGACACATATTAATGAGTTGTAAGTTTCTATGTTTGGCCCAAGGTTCCTATCTTGGAAAGATACTCTTTTGTGGAATCTATGATGGTTATGACGTGTCATAAGATGTTGTAAGAGGCCAGATTTAGTCTTGGGTGCCCAACCTTGCATGGGTATTTTTGGACAAGTGGAAGGTGCTTACAAGATGGGATTTAATGTTTATAGGTTGGAGATTCTCATGAGAGAGAAAGTGAATGCCTAGGGAGGTGTGAGAGCACTTCTATATGTATTTTCCATTGTATTTGTTTCTGATATAGATATTTTATGTACTCAGGTGCTACAGGAATGTTGTTGGATTGAAGACTAGTGGAGAGAGTTGTGAAGTTTTTGTATTATACAATCATTTTCAAATTAATACAGACTTAGGCCTCTTTCCTATGTGGAGTTTTTTACCCGAAAGGGTTTTCTCCACGTTAAACACTATGTTGTGTGTTCAGTTTTCTGATTTGGTATTCTATAATGCATAATTTCTTTTCTATGTTATAATCTCCATTGATAATACACTGTTAAAGATCATTAAACATATTTGAATCAGATTTTTGTTGAGTAGTTGTGCTTTCATTTCTAACAGAGGTAAGGAAGCATATCCATAAAATGAATGATCAGTATAAAGAGAAGGCGGATTAGAAAAGATGATTCAAAGAGTTCAATGTTGGAGATGAGGTCATGGTCCACCTTAGGAAGGAAAGGTTCCCTGTAGGAACATTTAACAAGCTGAAGATAAAGAAATTTGGAACTTGTAATAGTTTGAAGAAGCATGAATTAGGGAATGCCTATGAAGTTGAGTTACCGAGTGGGATCATTATTTCACTTGTGTTCAATATTGTTGATTTGACATAATATCATGAATGAAGTATGGAAGATGAGCAAGTAGGTGGATAGTGGAATATCCTAGCACCTATTTAAAAGAAGAAATAAATTAAAGAAATCTTAGATAGCCACGTAAGAAGGATCACAAGAAATAGACAGTATGGAGAATATTTGGTCAAATGGAGAGGATGACCTATTGAAAATTCATCATGGTTATCCAAAGCAGAGGTTGACCGCATTGGTTTTCCTCAAATACTAGAGATGTGACAAGGTCACTTCTCAAATTAGCCTAGGTGTCTGATGCAGGAGCATCCAGAGGTGTAGGGCAATCTTGCATCACCAAAGAAAAAGAAAAAATGATTTTGTTTTCTATTATTTTCAATTTTGGTTTTTCTGAATACCCATTTGCTTGAATAATGATTTGGAACCTTCAAAGTTTCCAAAAAGGCCGAGAATACCAGGACTTACTATTTTTAGTAAGCCTACATCTGAGAAGCAATTGGGCCCAAAATTTTCCCCAAAGTTTTAGAATAGCAACATAAACATTCTTGGTAAATTTCAGCCCAAGATCATGTCTAGATTTCAAGATATTAAAGTTTTAGTTTTTGAGGTTCATGAAAAAAGTTTTGAAATCAAATTTGAGAAACTTAGAGGTTCCCTAATGGCCCAAAAATTGGCTAAAAATCCAAAAATCCCATGGAGTTTGGTTTTTGTGAGCTTTCCAATGCATCAAACAGTTCATCAATTGGATGCCCGAATAAAAAGTTAGGCCTTCAGAAGTTGGGCTTCCCATATTAGAGAATGTAAAAACATGTTGGACATTGAAAAGAGCTATTAAGGGAAGATACACATGTTGATGAGTGTTTTGACACATTATAATGCATCTTTTATTGGTAGATAATTTGGGCACCACTTTTGGGTGGTTTTAGCTCATGGTTTTGTAATATCGTTTGATGGTTTCATGTATTGTATCTCCTAAATATCAAGTGCTTGAGATAGAGCTTGTGTGGGGGGAGTATGATAGATGTTGAGTTCTCTAAGTATATTGTAATCGTAGGATTGAGATTTCTAAATAATATATTGAATTTCTTGTCGAGTGTGGGGTTTTTCACCTGAAAGGGTTTTCCCCACGTAAATCATTGTGTGTGATTTGGAGCTTATAATTTGCTGTTTTGAGTGTGTTGGGTGGAGTACACCCTCATCAACCTCATACCAATTATATTGATATCCCCACTCCCTAAATTGTTTCTCATTGCTCCTTGTAGCACTTTACTCCCCCTGAAGCATTTATCATTTCTCCCTACGACACTTCATATTCCCTAAAGCATTTTTACCTTTTTTGTCCCTTGAGGCATTTTTCTTCTTTTTTAATTGTTCCTTTTTATGTGTATGTTTGTATATGTTTGTATTTGTTCTTGAGTGCTCTATATGTTTATAATTTGCTCTCAACTATATGTTAGATCATATGGTGCTTATCATGCTGAATCTAATCTTCTCTTTCTTTGTCTTCTAGGATTACATGATTTTACTATTGTGGTTTTGCAAGATTGGTGGTCTCTAATACTATGGTTTGATAGGTTCTAGATTGGGGGCATCTTACCTTCCACTTGAAGAATCTTAATAACTTATATAGTATCCTTTTTGGATGTCATGTTTTAATATTTTATTTATGTACTTTAGCACACTTATCACCTAGTATAGTCAGCATGCTAAAGTGGGAGCAAAATATAATGTCAAAAATTGCATACCCTATAATTTCACATTGTTTCTTGCACCTACCTTAGTGTCATTTCATGTATCTCAACCTAAGCTTACCTCCCTTGAATCAAAATTTTCCTAGAATTTGTACTAGAGAATTAACCTAAACATTTTTCTGAGCACCTATTCCAAATTTGAGTCCATTTTTCTAGGATGGAAGTGCAATGTGAAGACATTTGCATGACGTATTGGTGTCCTCACCTGTACAACTCAAAATGAACATTACACTTGTATTCTTCCACCTCATGATGACTTATGGTATTCATAACATCCCACATAGATGTGCTTGACTATTCTTGGCATGTTTTTCTAAACCAAATCTAGAAGAATCTAGAAAATGAGTAACTTGAATTAGTTACTAGAAGAACTAAAAAAAGACAAGAATTTTGGTTAAAAACTCCTCTAGATACACACACAAAAATAATAAGAAATCTCTGAGTATTATCCTTGGCTACAACATCTTGAGCTTTGCATATTGCAAGTTGGATTTGAGGTGTATCCATAGTTTTCTCTTGCAATACTTCATGTTGTGTGCATCCATCAACATCCTTTTTGCAGGTATCATTTTGAGGAAGGAATAACTTGTGAAAAAGGCTTAAAGGATGGAGTTTCACTCAAGGATTCATCTAAGTTTCTCATACCATTCTCCAAAACCCATCCTCATCAAATATTTTAGTAAGTAGAAACCATGTTTTCTCTCTGAAATCTCTTTATAAGTTTCCAAGGAATCGAGCTCCATAATTGCTCTGTATTCCACAAATATTCTCTAAAAGCACTAGAAGTGGATTCTTGGTGAAGTTCTACTTCTCTGAGCATTCCCTTGAATTTCTTACCATTGCAGGTTCCTTTTATTTACCAAGTCCCACACCTTTCACCATTTTTTATCCTTACCATTTCATACCCTAGGCCTAGTATTACTCCCTGTAGACCAAGGAGATACTCCTAGTTTGTCATTTAATCATTGTTTCTACTTTGTTGGCACATTTAGAATAGAAGAACTATATTCTCTTTTATTATCTGGCTATTCATGGACATTGAAATACTAGACCAAGGGTTAGACCACTCTTGGAAAACTCCTTGACAGCCACAACATTCTCCTCACCCAATGATAGGTCATCTGGAGACATATCAATAATGTATAGATTTAAGTATATCTTTTAGTTGTTTTCCATTAAGCTACTTATTTATTTTATTTTATGATTTCACAAATTATTTGGGGATATTATGCTTGTGTTTGCCTCCATTTCTTCTATGTAGGTCTATCAAGAAGACATACAAGTTGGATAAAAAATCACTGAGAAGATACAAACAATTGTACTTGACACTTGCACATCATATTGTACTATACAAATGATAGTGTGGAGCATGGATGTCCACATGGTGCATTGGTATTTGAGGTTGTGGCTCCTCTCTTTCAATAACAATTTTTTCTTTTAGTTTCATTTTGTGTCCAGACTTTATTTTTGTGATTCACTAGCATTATTTCTCAAAAAATTAATTTAATCTTAGGGAATTTTAATCTAGTTCCAAATCATCTTTATTAAGTGTTGAGTAGGAATTAAGTAGAACACTTTTTCTCTATCAAACCTACTAGATTGAGCCTTGCAAATGATATTTACTAATGAGGAGTGAGGTTATGGAGTATGAAATATACCTCCATCTAAGATATCCATTAATCCATTTCTTAGCACTAATCTCCCTATCATATAGTTGAATGTTAATCTCTAGTTCAGCCTTGAAGACACCTCGATGTGATGTCTATCAATGCTTGGGTTTAGTCTTCTTTGTTTCACTTTATTCCTCAATGACTTAAATTGACATCTCAAGATTCTTATATATATCTTTGATAAAACTCTTAACCTTTTCCATAATACCTACAATACTATAGATTCTTGTTGCATCATCCTATAGCTTGATAAAATGGGCTTCACCATCATCCTCTTCTCCATCCATATCTCTCCTAGCTCTGATCCACTCCCTTATTTTGGTCTCAAGTTTGTATAGAGTTAATTCATAGTGTACCAATTGACCCAGCAGATGGTACACCACTCCCACAACCCCTAATATAATCATACACATAACTTGGCTTTGGTACCACTTGATCCATAAAAATATAGGTCTATAACCCTAATGAACACTATCAAATTGATTCCTAGTGTGAAATCTCTCTTCCAAATCATCTAAGCATTATCTACCACTCAAAACAACATGGAAAATATAGTATTGCATGACCAAGATCATCAAATCATCATGTAAACAACAAAATATGGCAACACACACATTGCAAGAATATGTAGACAACATATACAACTAGATAAAACCCTTAAATAGGTGAAAAACTATAGGAAAAGTGTGTGTCAACACCTCACTCGCTATCTAGGTATTAAATACAAGGATTACACCATGCCTATGCTAATTATAGCCTTCAAAATGCTTTCAAACAACCCCTTCATCCCTACTTGTCTTCTACAACTATGAAAATCTTATCTCCATTCAATAGATCTTACAAAGATAAACATCAAGAAGGTTTTTATGGAGAGTTGACTCCCTAAACATAGAGTGTACCTTATATATAGAAGCTTCCTATCTATCATTGGAACCAAACATGAGGAAATTATGTTCATTGTACCTTTTATACTTTAGAAACCCTTCACATTCTACTTGCTATCCCTACTATTACAAATTTAGTAGAATCCACATTAATTAATACTATATAAAAGGCCCAATGATCATGGAAAATGCTCACCAACCATGAAATTTCACTTACCAACCATAGATTTCAATTTTTTGACCATGTGTTTTCACCATGTATTTTGATGATTTCACAACTATCATGATGCCCTTTATTATAACAAGTGGCAAACTAGTTGGAATTAGGTTTTGAACTTTGTGTGTAATTTAGAACTTGATTGAAGCTAGATGAAGATGTTTTGGACTACCTCTACTTGACTCCAAACCTCTCAACATCTACCATTCATTTGGTTCGTAATATTTTGACAATGAATGAGCTTTTCCATTGTCTACCTCAAAAACATTTACAAGACCTCTAAGATCTAAAAATAAATAACCCAAAATTTGGATCAGCAATAACCATATATAGCACACAAAGCCTCTAGAAGTTGAAAAGATACAAAAATTAAAGAGAAAAAAAGAGAAACTAGAACATCATGATATGCCAAAAACTATCATAATGGATTTTTTCTTTCAATTTATTGACAATTTCATTTTTAACTTAGTAATTTCAAAATCATTGTGATAATTTCACAATCACCAATGCATGCCAACTATTGATTTCACTAATGAGAGAAAACCACTATATTTTGGGATTTATCTCTACTACCAAAACTTGTATTTTGATGTACTATACAACCTGATATGTTTTTTTGCATTCAAAATTTTATCTACTATTCCAAAACCATTCAAACATGCAAGGAATTACACAAACTAGATCCTTTATATATCAAGATGAAACTATGATCTATGGGAAAAAATACTATTTAGTAATTCCTTAATTTCCATCTTCCAAATACACAACCACCTAAAACAAATTAGTGGTTGATAATGATGTAAATTCCATGTCACATTCATAGATGACACTATAATGACACAATCATCACCCTATTGCATGTTGTAGCTTCCCCACCATGTGTACACTACTTGTTGGATCTAGGGCATACAACTAAGAGGGGGGGGGTGAATCAGTTGTATAAAACTTCTTCTTCTTTCAAACACTTGATTCTTTATTGTTAGTTAGCAGTATATCAAATAATCATCCATGGAAGCATAATACATAAACACAAGAGCAGATAAGCATCAACACATTGAACACCAAGATTTTGACGTGGAAAACCCGGTTAAGGGAAAAACCACGGGGTGATTAACCCAAGAATTATTCTCTGTTAGAAGAATAAAGAAAAATGAATGGCACATGCCAATAAGGGCTCACTGCCCGAGCACACTGCTCACAAAGAGGCCCACTGCCTACAAGGAGACACACTGTCTACAAAGTGATAAAAATCACAGTCTTGAACTGGAGAATGACATCTCTATCATGTCCGGATCAGTTCCAATTAAGCCCAACAATCTCTGCTCTGCCTTTCGCACGTTTCTTCGCTATGCCATACTCATCCACACACCACACCTTGAAATGAACTCACAAACCGTTATTTATACAAGACATCGACTCAGGAACAAACATCTAAGTCGGCAAACAACCATAGGAGTATCCGCAAGATGAATAACACATCCGGTCGGCCATCACAAGAACATTCGCAGGATGAACAACTCATCCGGTCGGCTAAACAGAGCAAGAACTTCATCCGGAAGAATAACTTCAATTTCGGGCTCTACCATCAATGCGGACCAACAACACAACCTAAACATGATCCAAGAACCTTCACAAGCCTGTCTGAATGTCCGGATACATCCGCACTTCCTCTACTTACTGGGATCTCTTGTCTTCCTCATCCGGAACTTCAAGAACACAGTCTGTCGCCACTGTCATAATGCAAGAGGTACTTTCGGACCTCCAAATCATACTCAAATCAGGATGACACATCACAAGGACATCCCAAACACTCCGTCCAATCCGCAGATTAGGATGATACAATTCCGGACCTCACCGGACCTTTTTGTGATCCTCTATCACCTCTGGATACTTGCCGGACCCGGTTCTATACCGGCAGCCACAACTCCTTCAGATCTTCATGCGGACCTCTGAAATCTTAACTGTAGCATCTCAAGACTCATATCTACTAACCCTTTAATCCGCATCCTCCGGTTCTCATCCTATACAGTACATTTACCTTCTTCTCATCACTGTTCTTCACTGTTCCTGACTGAGGGTAATTTTCTCAATATCCTCAGCACACAGCTCATCAAATCCTTCTTGTCAATGCAATATGAGTATGTTGACATCAATGACAACACTGGCTCACCTCATACTTGCAACAATCTCCCCCTTTGTCATTGATGGCAACATATGATGTGAAAAACCATTAAGACAAGAACTTCAACTTTTCATATGTCTTCTCTTCCTTTACTGCTCCCCCTTTGATCATCAACCACTTGTTTTTCACATGTCTTCTCTCCCCCTTTGACATCAATGGCAAAGGGCTCATACTTGCAATTCTCATACATCAGAATCATACCAGCTGCTCCCCCTTAGTTGCAGCTCCCCATTAGTCCGGATCACAAGATATGACTGTGATAGCCACCGGACTGATGCACATCAGTGCATCTTAGTTCATCACCGGAGGGGCCATGACCCCTAACTTCTCCCGGAGATATTCAAAAGAGTCTTTGGGAAGAGGTTTTGTAAAGATATCTGCAATCTGATCCTTGGAGGGAACATACTCCAATCTGACTTCTTCCTTGTTTACTTGTTCTCTCAAAAAGTGAAATTTAATAGATATGTGCTTAGTCTTAGAATGCAATACCAGATTCTTGGAGATATTAATTGCACTTGAATTATCACAGAAAATTGTGATAGGCTCCTCATATTCAACTTTGATGTCTCTTAGCATCTGCTTCATCCATAAGATTTGAGTGCAACTACCTGCTGCTGCAATGTATTCTGCTTCAGTTGTAGACATAGATATTGCATCTTGTTTCTTGCTTAGCCAAGAAACCAATCTCTTCCCCAAAAAGAATGCTCCACCACTAGTGCTTTTCCGATCATCCACATCTCCTGCCCAATCTGCATCTGTGTAAGCATGAAGAGAGAAATCCGGATCTCTAGGGTACCATAGACCATACTCAGCTGTTCCTTTCAAGTACCTAAAAATTCTTTTGATTGCCATAACATGAGATTCTCTAGGATCAGCTTGGAATCTTGCCACAAGACCAACAGCCTGCATTATATCTGGTCTAGTTTGAGTGAGATACAACAATCCACCAATCATTGATCTATACTTTGTCTGATCTGCTTTTGGAGAATCATCATCTTTGCTTAACTTACATCCGGTTGCCATAGGAGTGTTCATTGGCTTTGAGTCTTCCATACCAAATTTCCTTAACAATTCTTTCACATATTTGGTCTGAGAGATGAAGATCCCTTCTTTTGTTTGAGTAATTTGCAGTCCCAAGAAGAAATTCATTTCACTAAGCATAGACATTTCAAACTCACTTTTCATCTGATTAGCAAAAGTTTTGCACATACTATCTCTTCCTCCAAAAATGATATCATCCACAAACACTTCAACAATCAGAATGTTTTCATGATCAATTTTGAAATATAAGTTACTGTCAGCAGTACCTTTGTTGAATCCAATCTGCACAAGATGCTTATCCAACCTTTCATACCATGCTCTTGGGGCTTGCTTCAATCGATACAAAGCTTTCTTCAACTTGCAGACCATATCATTATTATCAGACAATTGAAATCCATCCGGTTGTTCAATGTAGACTTCTTCTTCCAGATCACCATTTAGGAACGCAGACTTGACATCCATCTGATATACCTTGAAGTCTTTGAAGGCAGCAAATGCAAGAAGTAATTTGACTGCTTCAATTCTTGCCACCGGAGCAAAAGTCTCTTCAAAGTCAATTCCTTCTATTTGAGAGTAGCCTTTGCAGACCAATCTAGCTTTGTTTCTGATTACTTCACCGGCTTCATTTAGTTTGTTCCGGAAGACCCACTTGGTTCCAATTACATTCCTGTCTCTAGGTCTGGGAACAAGATCCCAAGTATGATTTTTCTCAATTTGCATCAATTCATCTTCCATTGCTTTGGTCCAGTTTTCATCATTGCAGGCTTCATCTATTGTTTTAGGTTCAATCTTTGAAATCAGACAACATTCATTCTGATTTTGAGCAATATTCCTTCTAGTTTGTACACCTTTACTTCTGTCACCTATGATCTGATCTTCAGAGTGATTCAGTCTTACATACCTTGGAATTTTGGGAGTATCCAGCACTGCTGTTTCTTGATCAGGCTCATTCAAACCTATCTCTTCTTCCTGATTTACCGGATCAGGCTGATTCTGTCTCACCGGAGAGGATTGAGGTCCTTGAACACTGTCTTGGTCATCTTCTTCAAACTCATAAAATCTTGAAGGCTTCTCAATTCCTTCATCAACCTTTACATTGGTGCTTTCTATCATCTTCCTCAATCTCTTATTGTAACACCGGTATGCTTTGCTTTGAGTGGAGTAGCCCAAGAAAATTCCTTCATCACTTCTAGCATCAAACTTTCCTAGATCTTCATCTCTTTTAATATAACACTTGCTACCAAATACTCTGAAATATTTCACAGTAGGAGTGATGCCAAACCAGAGTTCATAGGGGGTCTTACCGGTGTTGTTTCTAATTTGAACTCGATTGAGAGTGTAGACTGCAGTGCTGATAGCTTCTTTCCAAAACATTTGAGGAACATTTGCTTCCAACATCATTGTCCTAGCAGCTTCCTGGATGGTCCGATTCTTTCTCTCAACTACTCCATTCTGCTGTGGAGTCTTAGGAGCAGACAACTGTCTCCTTATACCCTGTTTCTCACAAAAGTCAATGAATTCACCAGATGTAAATTCACCACCTCTATCAGACCTTAGACACTTTAGTTTCAATCCGGTTTGATTCTCCACCATAGCTTTGAAGATTTTGAACTTCTCAAAAGCTTCTGATTTTTCTTTTAGAAAGGTAACCCACATCATCCGGGAATGATCATCAATTAACAACATGAAATATCTATCACCCTGCAGACTCTTGATTCTTGTCGGACCACATAGATCAGTATGTACTAATTCCAACAATCCGGTAGAAGACTGATCTTTGCTTTTGAAAGAGACTCTGCTTTGTTTACCTAACTGACATTCTTTACACACACTGTTTGTAGGTTTCATCAACTTTGGAAGATCTCTCACAGCCTGAGTATTGCTTATCTTGATGATGTTATCAAAATTTACATGACACATTCTTCTATGCCATAACCAACTCTGATCAATTTGAACAAACAAACAACTTTTATTTGAACCAACCAGATGAAAGATGTTACCTCTTGTCTGAGTACCGGATGCAATTTCAGTTCCGGAGCTTGTAAAGATTCTGCATTTTCCATTCTTGAACCGGAGATCATAGCCTTTGTCCACTAACTGACCAACACTGAGAAGATTGTGCTTCAATCCTTCAACATACAGTACATTTCCTGTTTTGCTCTTACCATCAAAGGAAATAGTTCCCCTACCTCTGATTCTGCCAGCAGAATTGTCACCAAACTTTACCATTCCTCCTTCATATCTTTCCAAATCTAAGAACTTATTCTTGTCACCAGTCATATGGTGAGAACATCCACTGTCAATAACCCAATCATCCTTTTCTTCCACTTGAGCAGCCAAGGCTTTTTCAACAACTTTGTGATTGACAGATTCAGAGAGTATTGAATCTTCTTCCTTGATGGCTATAAACACCCACTCATTTCCGGATTTGCTTCCTAGTTCTGATTCATCATCTGTTACTCCTTCATTGTCATCTTCTTCATGAACATAATAGCAATTCTTTTGAAACCTTTGTCTATGAGTATTAGATCTTGCAGATCTCTCCGGACATCTTGAGGCAAAATGACCAATCTTATTGCAGTTGAAACACTTAAAGGGTAGTTTTCCTTCATACTTACCGGATCCTCTTGGCAGTCTCTTTGCAATGAGGGCTTCAAGTTGAGCTGTTTCTACTTCTTCTTCTTCCATGTCTCTTCTTGCTTGATCATACCATGACATTTTCCTTGATGAGTTTTCACCCGGATCAAATCTCTGTTTGCCTTTCACGTAGGCACTGGCTTTGAAAGCAGATTCAGTCTTGGGAGGATCATCTCCAAACTCGGTCATTTCAAATGCAGCTAGTTTGCCAGCCAGTTGTTCTCTTGTGACAGTTGTGTGGGCTTTGAATTCATCAATGGCAGCAACTTTGATTTTGTAGGCAGCAGGAAGGGATCTTAGGATTTTGCAGACAATCTCATTTTCATCTAAAGTTCCACCAGCATTTCTGATTCCACATACCAGCTCATTTACTCTTGGCATAAAGGTAGTGATGTTTTCATCATCTCTCATTTTCAATCTTTCAAATTTCCCTTTCAGACTTTGCAACCTTGCACTTTTGACAAACTCATCTCCTTCATACAGAAGTTCCAGTTTAGTTAGGATCTCATATGCAGTTGGTAGGTCAATGACATTCGAGAGATCTGAGTCATTCAATGTGCTTAGAAGAGCTTCCTTGGTCCGCAGATTGTTTTCAGCTTCTGTGATTTCATTCAGAGTTGTCGGACCACCTTGTGGAGGTATATATGGTTTTGAAATCATAGCCAAGTATGCTTTTCCCATACATTCCAAGTGACACTTCATGCGACCTTTCCAGAGAGTGAAGTTGGTTCCATCGAACTTCGGACTATCCTTCTTGTATGACGACATCCTGGATCTCCTCAAGCGGTTAAGCTCCTATCAGAGGAACTTAGCTCTGATACCAATTGTTGGATCTAGGGCATACAACTGAGAGGGGGGGGGTGAATCAGTTGTATAAAACTTCTTCTTCTTTCAAACACTTGATTCTTTATTGTTAGTTAGCAGTATATCAAATAATCATCCATGGAAGCATAATACATAAACACAAGAGCAGATAAGCATCAACACATTGAACACCAAGATTTTGACGTGGAAAACCCAGTTAAGGGAAAAACCACGGGGTGATTAACCCAAGAATTATTCTCTGTTAGAAGAATAAAGAAAAATGAATGGCACATGCCAATAAGGGCTCACTGCCCGAGCACACTGCTCACAAAGAGGCCCACTGCCTACAAGGAGACACACTGTCTACAAAGTGATAAAAATCACAGTCTTGAACTGGAGAATGACATCTCTATCATGTCCGGATCAGTTCCAATTAAGCCCAACAATCTCTGCTCTGCCTTTCGCACGTTTCTTCGCTATGCCATACTCATCCACACACCACACCTTGAAATGAACTCACAAACCGCTATTTATACAAGACATCGACTCAGGAACAAACATCTAAGTCGGCAAACAACCATAGGAGTATCCGCAAGATGAATAACACATCCGGTCGGCCATCACAAGAACATTCGCAGGATGAACAACTCATCCGGTCGGCTAAACAGAGCAAGAACTTCATCCAGAAGAATAACTTCAATTCCGGGCTCTACCATCAATGCGGACCAACAACACAACCTAAACATGATCCAAGAACCTTCACAAGCCTGTCTGAATGTCCGGATACATCCGCACTTCCTCTACTTACTGGGATCTCTTGTCTTCCTCATCTGGAACTTCAAGAACACAGTCTGTCGCCACTGTCATAATGCAAGAGGTACTTCCGGACCTCCAAATCATACTCAAATCAGGATGACACATCACAAGGACATCCCAAACACTCCGTCCAATCCGCAGATTAGGATGATACAATTCCGGACCTCACCGGACCTTTTTGTGATCCTCTGTCACCTCTGGATACTTGCCGGACCCGGTTCTATACCGGCAGCCACAACTCCTTCAGATCTTCATGCGGACCTCTGAAATCTTAACTGTAGCATCTCAAGACTCATATCTACTAACCCTTTAATCCGCATCCTCCGGTTCTCATCCTATACAGTACATTTACCTTCTTCTCATCACTGTTCTTCATTGTTCCTGACTGAGGGTAATTTTCTCAATATCCTCAGCACACAGCTCATCAAATCCTTCTTGTCAATGCAATATGAGTATGTTGACATCAATGACAACACTGGCTCACCTCATACTTGCAACACTACTCAATTTACAAGTATAAATTTGATGAATTATTGGTTGCATTGATAAAGAAGTTTTACTGACAATCCTTATGGATCATACCCCAATTTTTTAATTTTTTAATCCTATAAAAAATTTAGTAATTTAGGAGAGGGGAGAGTTTTTCCCACTTTCTCTATGAGGTGCCATCTTTCTTGCCTTGGTGTTTTCCTCTTGATGTCGATTTTCCAAGAATTAGGGGCATTGGTTCTCTCCCTCTCTAATTTTTATCTACAAATATACATCTTCTTCCTACTTTTATTTATCTTTGATAGAGAGTATTAGTTTTCCTTCATCTTCTTCATCCAACATGCATAGATCACATACTTATGCAAGTTCTCACAATTCACTATATTGAGCATATTCTCATGAGTGAAGGCAAGTCAAGAATGAAATAACCCTCTTGAACCTACTCCAAGATGGTAAATGCTCCACATCTTAGAGATTTGGCTCCCTTTCTTGTTCTCAGAGTATCTCTTTGGTAATGTAAATCCATATCTCAGCTCCTACCTTGGATGCATGCTCTTGATGATGCTAGTCATATATAGACTTGTACTCAGATTGAGACTTCTTAGTCATTTATTCATCTAGAGATTGGTTTGTTTAATCCTCTCAATAAATTTTTTTCTTGTATCACATATGAATATAGTTTTTCTCCCTCTTCTTGCTATCCTAATGCATAATTAAGTAGCTCAGTAGTACAATAGCCTAAATATTGTTCAAAAAATTATCTATTAATGGATGTGTGCACTCCCCTATTGTAAGAATGTTGAATGTATGCTTAAAATTTATTCCAAGTTCTTAGACTCCTATTATAGCCTTTAGCCTTTGATTAGATGAATTGGAGTTCTATTAATAACTTATAGTTTTCCATCAATTTGAGGATGGTTCTACTTGTTTATAGCTTGGTATTCATATTTCCTATAAGGTGGTCCAAAACTTTCCCAAAAATATTGAATCTATATTTGACATTTAATAGACTTAAGTTAGGAAAAATACACCTAAACAATATATTCAGTAGCTTTAAGTTCATTTATTGTCTTCTTACAATGAATTAAAACATGTAGCGTACTAAATCTATCTACAAAAACATAAAATAATGATTACCATGCTTAGATATTTAAAAATATCTCATAAAATACATAGATATTATCTCCCATGGTCTACTAGGTATAGGTAAAGGCATTTACATCCCCCCTTTCTAAATTTAAATTTGTTTTTGCAACATAACCTAATCCTCAAACTAATTTTAAATATACTTCTTACATTTTAGGCTAATATGCATATCTATGAAAATGAGACATAGACATGGTCTTACCATTACCGAGATGACTTAAAAAATTTGGAAGTGTGTGCTTTCATTATCAATTTTTTTATTTGACACACATAGTTTTCCCAACTTGTAATGTAGCCATTATTTGAGGTAGGAATCAACATTGCCTTAACATCGAACTTTCTTGTCTTCAAGTACCAATATAATAAATTCTTGGTTAAGAGTGTTTTTAATTCTTCCTATTTACAAATGGTGAATTCAATCTATATACTAAATAGGTCTTCTTAAATTTATCAAAAAGAAGAGGAGTATTAATTCTCTTCTATTCAAAAAATAGTATTACCAATCACATTATGTATATTCGACCTAGGTAGTCATGGTGGAATACATTAGGGACTAATAATCAATATTGCTACAAAATCTCTAATGAGAAGTATTGGTGCACTAGTAGGCCAAAATCCTTGTAATGCCATAGTCACAAAGAGAGAAGTTGTTGATTGAAAAATCAATATTTTGATAGCTTCAAGATATTAAACATAACTAAATAGGAGAACTAAACACATTGATAAATATAAGAATTTGTGAAAACTAGTAGCTCTTAATTGTACAAATCAAAATGAGTTTCAAAATCCATAGATTGCACAAGGATAATAGAGAAATATGTGACTAGATAGGAGTTGCATGGGAGACAAGCTCTATGAGTTCCCAAAATATTATAAAGTGCAGACTAAATATTTTTATTTAAAGAGTGACATATTAATAAGGCAATATAAGAGTAATTTTGGTGTATGGACTAAATTTGCAACCTGAAATAGATATTAAGATATTAATAGATTAATCATATTTGAAGAACAAGAAACAACTTAAATGCCACAATGAAACCATGTAAATATATGTCTACAATCAAAATTGTACATATCTATGTTTAGGAAATTATGCATAAAGGTGGAAGGTTGAAGCCTTGGTTGTTTTTTATTCATTGTTATGGTCTTGATCCCACATATAATAATTGCTTTAGAAAAATAAGTTATGCTTGAGATGTATGTTGCTTGCCAATATAACAAGAAGCTAAGGCGATCAATAACATTGTTAACAAGGAAGATTTATTACAAGAGGATTAGAGTGACCCTATGTGGGCTATGACAATAGATCACCTCGACCACCCAAACATCATTATTCTTATTTTTTCAAAAATAAATCCTATATATTGTGGGAGGTAAATCTAGTGAGTATATGTGGAAGAAAATAAAAAGTAACTCCTTCAACACAGAATGAAGAAATAAACTATAGTCTACCTTTGTAGGAGTCTGCTTTGAAACCTTCTTATAAAAAAGTGCACACTTAGAACTTTTCTCCTCTTATCTTGCACTCACTTTAGCTCTATTGATAAATTTCACATCCTAATGTCTAATTTGAGAGTTACAACATGCAAGTTGATAGAACCCAACCTTCGCTATATCCTTTAGGTAGCCCATCCGTAAGTGGTCTAGACCCAATTCCTAGACTACCCTTTTTCTTATCTTAGACTTAATCGATATCACAATCATGTCTCTTTCACAGATCCTTGATATGATTTCATCGAACTTTAGTAATGCCTAGTTTCATATTCCTTGAGCCAACTCAATTCCAAAATATGATTGTCACTAGTTGGCTTGAACATAGAACTTTTGAATTAAACACTTAGGATTGACAATTTCAAGACAACTCCTAGGGCACTTTAAGGATGGTCCATCAATAGTATCTCTAAGAAATCATTGAGATCATTAAGAGTAGTTAAAGAGCATCATCAAATAAGGAACATCCTTACACTTAGTGTCATCCATTTGGCATTCTTTTATCTTGTTATAACTCATTATGAACAACAATTACAAACAAGCTTGACTAACACTTAAGGAAGTAAAATACTTCAACCTAGCACAACAAACTTCTAATTGTGTTCCTAAACACTACCTTGACCTAGTGTAGGTACTAAAGTGATAAGAACCAAATTTAGAGCAAGTGTAGGGTCACATTTTTCAAACAAGATCAAAAATTTGGAACAAGATTATAATTTGCTCAAGATTTACCCAACTCACTTGCAAAACTCAACAATACATATATTTATAAAAATCTAAGCTGCATAATTAAAATCCAATTTCAAAAATACAAAACAATAAAATGACGGCTTACAAATACAATACCTTTAGAAGAACTAAATCTTTCTTAACCCTTCTCATTTCATTTTATACATTACTTGCCTTATGCAAGTTTAAACCTAATTTTCATCATCTTCATTTCCATTCAAGCCTAACAAATAGTTTGTCTTACATAACATCCAAGTCAACGAGCACGCTAGAACTTAGGGGGCATAAAGTTGGGCGATCCACCATTAAAGGAATCTACCATGAATAGAGTAAAATAGCATATTAATTATTTGCAGCCAACATATGGGACCAAATCTTAAAACCATATAATGAGTATGCCACTTAAATTAAGTCAACTTTAAAGCCATGATGTTTTAAAGGTTCTTAGCTATAATAAGATATGATGAGCTCTCTTGTGGAGAAATAATATGATGAATGCTATACAACTTGTACCAAATGCACTATCTTAATTAAATTAAATTAGCCACTCCTCCAAAAGTGAACCCATACAGTTGAGTTTAGTTGCGTATTCCATAATATTAAATAAATAAATAAAAATCATGATTAATTAAATTTGTTATAAATACAAAGATTAAGGTATTAGGTTTGAAGGATCAATGGCTTAAAAAATAGTATTAAAAAATTATGTAGGTTGTATTCATATAAACCATAAAAATAAGTTTTTATTAGTTAGTATTTTGTTTCTTGTAATCTTTATAACTACTCTTATATATAGAAAACAAATATAATTGATAATTATTGTTTTCTTTTTACTTTAATTATTATAACATATTTTTATTTTGATGTAAAAGAGAATTTTATATGTTTAAAAATAAATAGTTAAGATATTGATGTAAATAAAATTGACATCAAAATCTATTGTAAATTTTATGAAATTTTATTTTATAATTCCATTCATTTTAATTGATTTCATAGTTTTAGTGGCTATATAATTCCCCTCATTTCAATTAATTAGTACATGTCTTCTCACTACATGCCTTTGGTAGCATTAATGAGTTTTTCTTATCTAGTGATAAATCTTTGTCAAATAAATCAATCAAAAGAGAGTAATATTTTGAATGTTGAACAAATATTAATTTTTCCTAAGTCTATATGTAAAAATTTTAACAAAAATTATTCAAAAAAATCAATTATCAATGTTGTGATTGACTAATAATTTGAGCTCTTAAGAGCAGATTTTGCGGATTTACCTTTTTTAATTCCATTTTTTAAGGACATGAACACTCAAAATTTAGGGGTAGGAAAAAACTAAAGAAAAATTTAATCAATTTTTTTAGAGATACAAGCATTAAATTTCGATAGCAAAACTTATTAATGTTTGCAAGGAAATTTTTCTTTCCCTTATGTCCTCATAAGAATAATCTTAACAAAAAATGAACTTTTACAAAATATTCTTTTAATTTTTCTTCTTCATATTCCTTAAATTATCTTGCACTATTATATTTCATAACCATAGCACAAGGAAATGTTACCCTTTTATTTTCTTTCTCGCACATATTTTCTTATCACATTATGTATTTTTATTTGGACATGATATGTTTTAGGTCATTATAAACTTATTAACGTCATTTGTGTGTGAGCAGGAAAAATCAGGTTAACAAGATTAAGCATTACAATCAAAACCCAATCCTACCACCTTCAAGAAATATATATAAATGACACAAAATGAAAGTAAATCAAATAACAATGTCACCTAGATTGTATGGATTCCTTGATTGAATGTGGATTATTTCTCAAAAGTGAACAGCCATAGTTGCCAAAGCTGTCATGATGATAGATGATATGCTCAAAGTGCATAATGGATGCTCAATGGATGTGATATGCATAAGATGATAATTTGGATGCTAAAGAGAGTGAGATTAATTAGAATGGGACAAGAGGGTGTATATATAGCTCTCAACTAAGATTGATCAACAGTGGAGAAAAGGTGGTGGAATGAGCGGTTGAGATAATTCAAGAGGCATGGATGAATGTGTACAAGACATGTGTCCATAGAGAATGCTTTTATTAAATAATTTAGTTGGCTTTGTTGGTGAAGATAAGATTGATTTTCTCAAAATAGGATGCTTTTATATTTTAAGAGTTGGATGACAAGGATAATTGATTTTTAAACCAATTAAATTATTTTTTGTATTTAATTTTTGACAAACTATGGACAAGGCCAACTTGTACACATAGAAGAAAGTGATAAAAGAAGAAAATGATAAGATAAATGATGGAGGAAAAAGCTAAATTTAGAAAATTGGAAGAATAAATATAAATTAAATAAATAAATTTATTTAATTTATATGCATGATGAGAAGATAAATAAATAAAATAAATAAATAAATTTATTTAAAAAGGCCAAATTAAATAAATTTATAAAATTTATTTAATTTTAGAAGAATAATGGGATAATTAAATAATTAAAGATTATTCAATTATAGATAGAAAATAGAAGAATAAAGATAATGAAAATAGATGAAATTAATTAAATAAATATAATTTATTTAATTAATGATAGAAGTGGATGATTTAGAAGAAAATAGATAATTGATACAGGTGTGCTAGACAAAATTGACATATGTAGTGGTGAATAATGCGACAAATCGATAAATGGTATGAAGGGTCAATTTTGGGTGTCTACATTTTGCCCCTCTTTGAGACGATGTACTTTAGGACATTGTTTCAAAGAAGATATGACTGATACGTAAGGTGAACAAACTATGCCCTAGTAAAACTGGCGGGTGGTGCCCCCTTGAGAGGTAAACCAGGTTATCGGGAAAAGACTGGGTTGACTCACGATTAGATGACAACACAGGATAGACTAGATTGACACAAAGAATGTGGGGATTGGGTGGGATAAACTAGGGATCGAAAAGAAGAATTAGGGTTTGGCTTAGAAGAAATTAGGGTTTGGCTCTATAAATAGAGGTCCAAGGGTCCATTTCTATTCATTTGCATCATTTGTGTTTAGAATTCTAGAGCTCTTGTGAGTTTAGAGTGTTTCAAAGATTTCCAGAGCATCAGGATGGTGATTCCATGAGAAGATCATCGAGCGGAGTAGGTGAGAACATATGGGCAACTAGCAGGAGCTCCCGCACCGGTATGCAGCTAAAACTTGCTCTATAGGCATCATTAATAGGTCCATAGGCATTATAAATGCAAGCTTGTGACCAAAGGCATGGCATGATAGTTAGGGTGCATATGGTCAATAGATAGTGGCATTTGGTAGTTTAAGTCGCATATGAGCATGAGTTAGTCGCATCTGGCATTGGGCATCACTTTTGGTTGTATTTCTAGGGTTTTAGGAATGCACTATGCATATGGATAAAAAGTTCACATATGATAAAAAGAAATGCACATTTGGTTGTTTGTGTTGCATATGGTTAACATGTCATCGCCTATGGAAAATGCAATCACATATGAGTGACCATAAGTCACCTATGGAGAATAAGATCGCTTTTGGCTAAACATAGGCAAAACTTAGGATTTTAGCAAAGTAGGATCTAGTTAATAAGTAATGCTCAATTTGATTTGATGAATGTAGGTTGTGTTACCAGCGTTGTTGTCGAGGAAGATACACCCAAAGGATTTGGCATTATCAGTTGATTTGGATGTAGAGGCAAACCTATTTTTAGAGGTTGTTGGTCTATGGTATGTAGCATGGATCACACCTGTACAAGCACATATTGCATTGATGATAGCGTTGGTAGAGCGTTGGCATAGTGAGCACAGTTCATTCTTACTACTGACTAGAGAGGCTACCGTCACACTAGAGGATGTGTGGTGTATACTAAGGATACCTATTCATAGTGAGCAAGTAGATTATGATCTAGAGAGGGGCCCTAATGCATTTAGGAGATTTTTCATGACTCTTGACATAGGAGTGGAGGATCACGAGATCAGGATGTGGAGGATGAGGAGGCTTTCTACCCAATTGTAGAGGTTAGTGGTGGTGATGATTCGATTCCTAGTTCCTGATAGATGAGCTTGTGGATTCCCTGTAGGATGGGGTACAGTGATGGAGGGTTTATTCTCATATGGCATCAGATGTGCATGGGGTCCTTGTGTACTGTGATAGCTATACCATTATCTTCATGACTATGCCTACATGTTTGGCTCGAGTATGTCTGCTGGGGTTACACTTTTGCATGTGTGGGCTTATGAGCATATTACAGTGACTAGGCCAATGGTGACACAACAGAGGGAGGTAGGAGACCCATTTGTGCACATGTATGGTGGAGTTGTGACCTATAGATAGCTCAATGCGCATGTGTATTAGAGGAGGACATTGGATGAGTTTGAAGTTTTCATTTGGAGACCCTGGCATGATTGTGAGAGCTGGGAGGATGATGCAAAGCAGCTAGTGTATGCTCGCCAGCCTAGATATCTTTTCGGCAGAGGGATCTACATTATAGAGCGCTATCTACCTAAGAGAGTGCTCTGACAATTTGGTTTGCCCTAGCCTGAGCTAGTAGGAGCTACTATCTTCTGGAGGACATGGCGAGAGATCCCTACTTGGGGTCCCGAGATCATGGTGGAGACATCATTGGCAGAGATATGAGGATTACAACCAATCGCTTGAGATTGGATACTTGGGCTGATAGATGCGGGCACTACCCCTGAGTATGACTCATACTGGATACTACACTGACCGACTAGGTTGACTATACTTGGGGAGGTGGGAGAGGTCCTACTAGGGCGAGGAGGAAAAGATGAGCCCCTCAGGTTTAGGGACAACAATAGCTTGTGATTGGAGGTGGACAAGTAGGGACAGAGGAGGCTGTTAGGAATTGCATGCAGAAGATATCAATTAAATGCAAATAAAGATTAAACAGAGGAATGCAAATACACAGAAATAATACTAGCGAGAGACAAGTTTTAATGTGGTTCACCCAAACTTGAGCTACATCCACCAACAGAGAGTCTAATATTATTATCAAGCAATTGAACCAATTACAACCAACAATCCTTGCAACTCAATACCACTGCAAATGCTACAATACAATATCAATGGAAAACCCTAGCCCTTAGCCATTTTTATCAAGACATGTCAGTTACAAAATAGGAATTTTTTATGTCAGCCAATAGAAAAGTAACTCCTGGCACCTTTATAAAATAATAAAAAATTGTTTGAGGTTTCAGGGACACGACCCTCGAGGCCCACCTTGTATCACAACAGGGAGCACACCAGGGGGTACTGCCCTTGGACCCTGCAAGGGGCATTGCCCCCAAACCCCCGTTAAATAATTTGGGGGGAAACTACACCAATAAAAGTGGGGAAAATTTAACCTCTGAGTCTAATTAGGCTCTATATAACAATAGAGGCTCATCTCTGGCGATAGCTGCAGAACAAGATTGGTAGGAGGATCTGTTTGGAGGCTAGATTTAGACAAATGCAACAGGACAGGGATAGAGACCTAGTTGAGATGAGATGGGCTTGATCCAAGGTTCAAGCATTATAGGCACAACCAGCACAAGCATAGGCTGCACCGCATGATGGAGCAGTGGCTCGGCTGACTTCTTAGAGAGATACAGCAGTGTAGGGGTTACAGAGTGTTACGACTGAGTGAGATGTAGCTAGAGCCACCCTGGGTACAGATCAGATAGGGGTCTTTTTGGTGAGAGAGCTTACTCATGTACAGGGTGAGTTGGGGATAGCACAGGCAGAGGTGGAGCACTACAAGGGCTTGTAATATGGAGTAGTTCCTGTAGACTAGCGACAACTAAGTTTTAGGAGTAGATCTGGGGCATTAGCCTCTAGGAGGACTGGGAGGTCAGCAAGATCTGGCCCATTAGTTATGGGAGCACCCCTACAGCCAGGTGGAGGAGGATCTCAAAGGTCAGGGGGAGATCAGGGAGAGGTTTCATCAGGGAGTGCCACCCACCCGAGACACTAGTGATAGCTTGATTGTTGTACAGTGTATTATTTTGTATCATGTATATCTTTTTTTGAGGCTTGCAAGCCAATGTTATGTATTTTGATGGCTCTTTGATAGCCACTTTGTATATATCGATTCATTTTGTACATGATGAGACACTTATGTATTGACCTAGATGCATATATATATGATGGATTTTGATAGCGGTATATGATATCATGATTATGGATGCACATGTATGATGTTGATATTTATGGTTTTATGTTTTCATGATTATGACATGTATATGGTAGGTACATAAATGATAATTAGTTATGATTATGATTTGATGATAGAATAATTATGATGAATGCATGCTTATGGAAAGATATATGCTTATGTTAATGGATAGATGATGGCTCTATGTTATGCAAATATAGCGATATAATGATATATGATGATGATATAGGGTGATGAATGTCTAACACACTTGTTTTGCAAGATGAAGATAATGAAGACAAAGATGATGATGAATAGAAGAAAGTAAATGAAATTCGATTGATCAATCCTTGTGAGAGATATGAATTTTATTGCGGGATAAATAGATGGATGATGGATAATAGATGCAGCTTCTTGGCAACGGTTGCACACAAATTTAGAGATTGCAATCTTTACGTTTGATATAGCATATGGATATTATGAACCAAGGTATAAAGACCAAGGTGATGATGTATCCAATGCATTCAACATAATACAATCTTGTCTATCATATGAGGTCAAGATGTTGATCCAACATACACAAGATATGAATATTTAGTTGTTCTGAGATGGACTTTGACTCAGCAAGAAAATAGTTTGAACTTATTTCCACTAAACATAATGAAACCTTGTTGGTTATATGTATGGGAAATAGTCTTAGCATAGAATAGTCTTAGTACATGAAAGGCTTTTTAGGTCCTCAAATGAAAAAAAAATTGATATGCAAAATGCTAATCCCAACATGTACAAGATACCATTAGGCATAGTAGGAGAATAGGATCATCCCACAAACACAACATATGAAATCAAATGACTATGCCTCAGTCCATACTTCATCGCAACATACCAAGATATAAGAAATCAAGGCAGTCTAGACTAGGTATTAGAAAGAGACAAAAAAGATAAATCAAAAGAAAACAATGACACAACCATCATGTTCTCTTGCCAAAAGAGGGTGCTAATGGATAGATTGGATAGCATCTTGTTGTGAGGAAAGATATATCCTATTGAAGGCTGAGATGTTGGATTGATATAGCAAATGTTGGCTAAAGGCATGCAGACAAATGTCTTTGTTTGCATCTAATTTGATGAGTGCTTAAGCTATCAGGACATGCGTAGTTTGTTTTCTGCTTAAGTTAGTCAAATTAAGATGGAAGATGGTTTAGAGATGAAGTGAAAAATGGAAGAATGAATTATCTGTGCTTGCGTACTAGATACTTCCTTCATATTCTAGACTACCTACATATCCTGTATCCACGGATCAAAGCATAGTATGATGATGACGAAAGTGATGATATGTAGTTCTAGGTGTTTTTTAATGATGTGGGAGATAGATGATTGAAGAATGTGAGATGAATAAAGATGACGATTGGTGAAGGTTGGATGAAGGATCAAAGATGGAAGAGATGTATTGCATGTGCCTGGGTCTTGATACTTCCCTCATATTCCAGACTGCCTACATACCCTGTATCCACGGGATCAAAGCACAGTATGATGATGACGAAAGTGATGATATGTAGTTCTAGGTGTTTATTAATGATGTGGGAGATAGATGATTGAATAATATGAGATGAATGAAGATGATGATTGGTGAAGGTTGGATGAAGGATGAAAGATGGAAGAGATGTATCGCCTATGCCTGGGTCTAGATACTTCCCTCATATTCCAGACTACCTACATACCTTGTATCCATGGGATCAAGGCAGTGAACGATAGAGATGATATGTAGTTCTTATAATGTTTTGATGGTGTTATGTCAGAAAATGCCCCCTTGGGGGCTTTTCCCTCCTAAGGTTTAGCTCTTGGGTCCTCTAGAATGCATTTAGGTCATCTTGCATGTTAATGGTGACTCCTGATGAGAAAAGCCTGAAGTTTCATGGCAAATGGGACCTACAGGGTGTACTTGACATAAATCCTACCTAAAATAGGGGGAGGACTTGGACGTTTGCACCCTAGTCCTGCCCTATTTTAGGTCAGGACCTATTTTTGGGTGTCAGTTTTATCACCATTATTAGGTCCTATGCCGACATCTCGAGTTTGAATTACGAAATTCTTAGCAGGAATGTTTGTAGTTGCATATATAAGCATGATTAGTGATTCATTTGTAAACTAGAGGGGCATTGTGAACTTGTGTCTTTATGTGAAAATGATTTAAGGCATTTATTGTGTTGCAGAGTAGTATTTTGTGTTGTTATTATGTTTGTGATTGCAGATTTGACTCCATCTCCTCATGGCATGAAGAGCATCTTCCTTCCATGAGATCTACACTACAAGGTGGTATCAATTGTGTTTTCTATCATTTATCATTTGGATTTTGCCTCTATCCCATAGAGATATGCACTCTTTATCTGATAATAGTGTTTAGAAGACTTGAATGTCTATCTGGGGCTTGACCAAGGCAAGCCTCTAAACACCACAACCCCCAACCAACTTTTCTATGATTGCAGGTTACAGGTTTCGAAAGAAAAAGAAGTGGAGTTGCAAGAGAGCAATGAAGACTGTTGGAATTATAGATCTGAGAAAAAAACTAGGGCTTGGACTTGGGCGCCCGCTTATTATTCCTTCGAATTCCAAAGCAGTAAAATCTCTGTGACAACAGGAACAGGTTGCAGACATTATTCAGAGATCTTGACAAAAATAGGTACACTGGACTAGGCACTCGTTCATTAGTCCCTGAATTTTCTACACACCAAACTTTGAAATCTAGTATGCATTTGGTTGTCATTTGATATCTCTATGTGAGATCATTTTCCGTAATTTGTCCGTTTGTTTATGATTTCATGAAATTAGGGGTTTGAGCATAATTGGACTTAATTAAACAATAAATTCACACAATTCCAATCTTTCCCTATGTTCCAAGTGACAGGAGATCTATAGTAGAGTTCTCTACTCAGTTAAATGTCCTTGAATGTTTAGTGGTGAAAGGAGGATCAACACAAACCCTTTAAAACCCCATTTTGCCATTGTCCTCTCTTTTCATAGTAAACATTTTGATGAACCTGTGTTCATTTAAATTTTGCACCTTGCTGAGTTTTGTACTTCATATTTACATTCATTTCATTATTCATCTTATTGCATTTGAAAAATTACAAAAAAATTGAAAAAATTGAAAAAAATCGGTATTTTTAGCTTGCATTTTCAAATAATTTAAATTAGTTGGCATTTAATTTTATTAAATTTTGTCATTATCATCAGATCTAATTTAAAATACATAAATTCTTCATTCATCATTCATTCACATTGCATTTTCATGCTTAAATTGATAAAAATTGCCTGAAATTGTGCATTTTTCCATATAACCTAGTTTTGCATTAGCTAGGGTTTATGGTCAAAATCTTGTTTCAGATTTTACTACCATTTTAAAACACTCATTAGGAATTATTTCTAACTTTAGTGTTTCATCATAGTGGCTTTCTTGCAAAATTTCATGTCTAGGGTTTGAAAACCTTGCATTTTCACTAGATCTGGCCTTATCGTCTCTCTAGAATTGCATCATAGGCATGTTGTAAAGGATTTTTCTGCATTAATTGGTTGTTATTAGGGTTATAATCTTCTTCCCCTCCTCAAATTCTTTACAACACCCTTTTTATTGGGCCTTTTCATTGAAAATTGGTGAAAAATTGCATATTTTAGTATATTTTCACTAGGTTTTGACTTGTCATCATTATAGGATTGCATCAAAGGTGTGTTGTGAAGGATATTATTGATTTATTGGACTGATATTAGAAATATTATTTTATTTCCCTGATCAATTTCCTTACAACACCTTTTCTTTCACTCATTTGCATTGAAAAAAGTTGAGAAATCAAGCATTTTAGGTCATTTTCACATATAGTTTTGCACTTGTCTTTTGCATAACTTTTGAAAAACTTTTAAAAATCTGATTACACAGTGATTTGAAAACATCTACACATGGTTTCTAATCGCAACAATAACAATAGGTTCCCTCCTAGGCCTTACATGAAAAGAAAGGTCCCCGAACCTGAAATCATGTTTACACCTCATGATAGAACAATTGGAGACACTGAAGGACCTCTTTATATCACTATGAAAATAATGGGAAATCTTGTGGATGGAACCCTTATTGAACCTAATTGCATGAATAATGTGGAAACGGAAGAATTCCTTTATTCACATGGATTGATACAAGGCTTTTATGACCCTTTAGACATGATGATTAAGACACATAAGGGAACCTTTATAAACACTTCTGGGAAGATATATTTATTGGTTACTATAGAAATCCATAGAACAATTGTTTGATTTTGTCCCGTATCTGACCTTTTTTGCATAAATTAGGACACCCATGGTTAAAGGCTATGAAAGTTGTCCCTTCAACAATTTATAACTGTGTAAAATTTCCTTTGAATGGACAAGTGCATACTATTCCTCGCAATAGGTATAAACCTTTGGTTACAAGACAACACTTTACCCTTGATTACTTTTGGGATCTATCTAAAGTGGAACCAGATCCATGGATGGATTTTAACTTCTTGAGCTATAGAAACTACAAAACACAATTATTACATCAAGTGGATGGTCCTTCTATTCAAGAAACAACAAGAGACAAACAACCCACATTCGAAGATCATCCTAGACCAAAAGGAAAAGGACCCTATGCGGAGGTTCCTCCCTCACCATCCTTACAAGGATCGGGAGGTAGTCATTAAGAGAAAAACATTCCACCCAAACAAATGAGATTTGATCATGGTGCTTCATCCTCTAAAACACAAAAACCTATGGAAGATCAAGACACTATTTTAAAAGAGATAAGTGGTAAAACAAGAAATAGACAAGCAAGAGAAAGGAGGAGGAGATGACAAGATTTTGCCCAATGAAATACATCTCAACAAGAAAACTTCTCACCTAACATTGAATCAAACCAAGAAGACCTTAAGAATGGACAACTTGAAGACAAGAATAAAAGTTGGGCTATGGTACCTTATGTCCCACTTTCCTCTAACATTCGGGAGTGGGAAGATGATGATTTGCTCGATGACAACTCTTAGTTCATAAGTATTTCTAACCCTGGTGGTCACCTATGCGGTAGCATAATCAGCTCGTATATGTGACCTCCTTTCCATGTTGTGTTTCCCCTGTGATGTGTTATGTGTTGTTTAGGCCTCTTGGGATGACCCTTGATACTCTTGTAAGGTCAAGGATATTGGGAGACTGCCTCTATTATGACCTTCTATTTGTATCATCATTCTTCTATTGCTTCTTCTCTATTTTCATTGTTGAGTGTTATGTCTTATGGACATAGCGTTGTGGTTGGTGACTTGGGGGCACCCTCCTACATGACTATCCCTAAGGCACTTGTTTCCCCTCTCTTTATTTATTGTTTACCTTCCTCTAGTGGTTCTACCTAGCGGGCGGATGACGCCAAAACATATTATACTAATATGGACCTAGTGTGATTGAGAGTGATTATTCATATAAGATGTATACAAGGCTAAGGAATAGGGTTGCAAGCACAAGAAATGCAAATCGACAAGTGTTGAAAAGTGTCGAAAGTAGAGAGAGATAGAAAATGACAAAGGGGAAACAACGCAAGGAGGAAGAAAAGACACGTCACCAAGAGAATTACTACTCAGATGATGTTATTTCATGCCTAAATGTATGTGACAAGGATTATGACTCATCATAGGGGTCCTCATGGAGGTTGTGCTTGATTTTGGTGCTTACAAGTCATGTGCATTAGCTTTTACCATAAAAAGAATAAAATGTTAGAGTTTCACTATTGGGTCTTCCACTTTGGCTCTACTTATCTTTCTCAACATGGTGAAGGGGTAAGGCTCGACCTTCAATCTCCGTCAAGCATTAGAAAATGACATATTTAGCATTTATTGAAGTGTTTATAGTGGTTTTGATTGTCATTATGCTTTCATGATAATTCTAGACTGATCTAACTAGGACTAATCCAATAAAGAAAATGCAACATTGTTGATGAAATGTATGTGTGTGTAGGAAAATGGCAGAAGTCCCGCAGGAAGTTGATAAGAAACAAGAGTTCAAAGGGTATCTATCTACTTCAAAGGTGAAAAATCCATACCCTAAGATTAGTGATACATAGATTGGGTACTTAGACCCCTGGAGCTACTTACAACAACTATGAGGAGAGGCCAACAAGTCTTTTCAAACTCATTGCATGGAGAATGTAGGATTACTTTAGGCTGCAACTTTCCCAGTTTCAGTGGAAGCTCCTAAATTGGTTCTAGCATGTGCAAAGAGGTATAAGGCCAAAAGTAAGAAGATAATTGGACCAACATGGACATCTGGTACTAGACTTCTCATCTAACATTGTGGACAAGATCTTTGTACTGCCTACCAATAGATATTATGACAAGATCACTGAGAACACTACTCTCACTTTCTATAGCATGAGAACAGGGGTAGCAACAAGTTACATGAACCAACACCTCTTAACCACCCAGAGGAAGAACCCCTTAAAAATGGCACCCATCCAACCAAGTGGAGAATTCAAGTAGGATGGAAGGAGGCTCATAGTCCTCCTTAGTAGAGTGTTCATGTTGCCAACAATAGATAAATTGCACCCTTGAATGTTCCAATTTAGTATGAAAGTGGTGGATGGAAAGAGGATAGACAGGGGCTCTTTCATTAGTGACAAACTGAATAAGTAGTTGTCAGAATTTATGGAAACCAAGGAGTTCTACATGACTTCTTATTTGGTTTAGCTTCTGGCCTACCAGGCCAATTTTCCAAGATTATTGTAGGTGGGCTCCCTTAAGCAAGGAGAAGTCCTATTATATGAACATCTCCCTCAACTTGAGCTCATGACAAGCATGAAGAGCTTCTGCATTGTGAATGATGCTTTTGTGTATGCTATCATAAGGGGATTGGAGAATGACTATTCCCAGAGGTTATCTATAGAAGCTATAGAGAAGCTGGCCAATTGGGGAAGCTGCTACATTTAATTTCAAAATTTCACATACATCCAGGTTATGGGGTTTGACAAAGCACCATACAAATTAACTAGGTACCCCAGTGATAAAATCATTCTGCTGGAGATTTGCAGGTAGGTTACTGAGGTATATAAATTAATATCCAAAAACACAAATCCAATTTTAAATTCCCCATCAAGGTGGGTGAATACTCATGCCAGAACATCATTAATGCAAGGCATGAATAAACTAAATTGGCCACCCTATCCTTGGGGTGTTTGATAACATAAGGAGTAGGTTTGAACCTATTGGATGGGTCAGCCCCTTGATTGGCAATTGGTACATCCGTGAGTATGTCTTAGAAGATCATTAGGAGAATCACATGGATGACCATGAGGTGAGGAAGAGAGACTATTTCAGATGAAGTCTCCATTTGGTGGAAGGATTGGATCTCTGAGGGCTTCCCAAAGTTCCCAAAGGAATGAAGGAATATGGTACTTTACTTGATCCCTCCTATGAGGAAAAGAAGATCTACAACCTTCCCTTGGACCCTATTAGTTGGGATCGACCCATATCCAAGAAAAGAGGTTGGAGGATCAAAAGGAGCCAAGAATAAGGGACAAAAGGTAGAGAAGTGAGCACCCTCTACAGCACCAATATCTAAAGAAGCTGACCCTACCACCACCAAATGAAAACAAAAGGTAGTGGTAGTGAATGTGGAGTCAGAGGAGGAAGAGGAAGATATTGTACCACTATCTTAGAAGCTCCATGGAAGGGCCCCCACTCTCACTTCTGAGGGTATAATAGTGGCCTCTACACCTAGTCTTGCCATCACCTCCACCTCTCCACTTGTGCTCATATCTATTGCATTCACAACTGAAGTAAAGGTTGCCCCTTCATCCACTTCCCCTCCTTCATCACCTGGACAACAAGCATATTTCCCATCTCCCCTCCCTTCCTCATCTTCAATACCTACACAACCTCCACCTAGCCAACCTCTATCCTCTACATCACTCTTGACTCCTCCTTCCCCTATTGCACCTAGCACTGAAACTCCTCTAGTACAAAGCCAAATGGTGGAAGAGCAGCTTGAGAAGGATGACATCTCATCAGCTGAGGACCATGACAAAGAAGAAATACCTAAAGGAGATCTAGAGGTCAAAGAAGAAGAGATACCTGAAGAATCTCTTGAGGGAAAAGAAGAAGAGATACTTGAAGAAGCTCTAGAGGTCAAAGAAGAAGAGATACCTAAAGAAGGAGTTTGAAGGACAAAGAAGAGGAAGTACATGAAGAAGCTTTGAGAGACCAGGAGCCATCACAGGAAGAACATATTGAAGATATTACCTTAGGTCAACAAGAAGAGTTGGGTGGGGAATTTGAGGATTCAGGGAAAACTGTGATTTTGACTCCCTCACCTACAAGGTCTCCATATCCCACACCTACACCTTCTCCTCCAAGAGACACCACATCAGAGATAGGTCTCTTGGTCTGGCTTAACAAAACTATAGAGAAGAGGAAAAGAACATATGTAGAAGAGGATGATTTGGCTACTGTTGTACAAGTGTTGGGAGCCCCTCCTAAAGGAAAGAGAGCTCAGACCCTCTCTCATATTTCTACCAATGAGAAAGGAATTAGAATTTCTCAAATAGCCACCCCATTGGTAGACAAAGAAGAGCCAGCCATGACCTCCCAGGATTAGAGTATTCAACAAGTGGTCCTTGGCTCCAAGACCAGGGAGGAAGATAAAAATGCCTTGACTAATGCAGTTTCTTCCATTCTAGATAGGATGAAGAAGGATGAGGTCACCAAGGAGGAATTAAAGAAGTGCTGTGTGGTTACACAACACACCCCATTTTGTCTCAACAAAACAGGGACCCAACTTTTTGCTCTTACCTATGTGTTTCCCTGCTTTGGGTGGTATTGGTAAAATGTCAGGTCATGATCCAATGTTAAAAGTCAAGTTCATCAATTGTCTAAGGGAGGTCACCATTGGATAGAGAATTTCATTCTAAGCAGTTCTACCTTTTACATCAGGTTGAAATTCCATAAAATGAAGAAGTTATACCCAGTCAAAGTCTGGTCAACAGTCATAAGGATATTCACATGATCATAATATTTGGACAGTAGTTTAATGTCCTGATCTTCACTAACATCCAAATGTCAAATTCAACTCACCAGGTGGATTGAATGTCATACGCATGGATATTAACTTAATAGCCAAACCTTAACTTAATATCCGGACCTAAACTTAAGATCCACATCCTGGCGATGTCATATCACCAATGCTCTCACAAACGGCTTACATCATCTGGACATTTCATTCATATGGACATTAACTCTAGTGAATATCCTTTGCCTAATATCCTAATCTTGATGACGTCACTATTGAAAGTAAGGAATACTGAGAGGGGGGTTGAATCTGTAATCCGCAAAACCACTTGCTAACTTGATTATTAATCCAATTTCTAAAATTAATAACATGAAAGCATAACAAGCATAAGAACAACAACCATAAAGACATAACACATAGACACCAGGATTTTTACATGGAAAACCCAAAGAGGGAAAAACCACGGTGAGTGTTAGCTCACAATATATTATGATAGCTCAATACTGAATTACCAGAAGGCTCACTGCACAAAGGTTCACTGCCAAGAGAAAAGAATATAGAAGAAGGATTGCACTACCAGAAGATGAACTGTTGTAAATGCATCTACCATATGCTGGATCACAGTTCCATTGAAGGCTCAATATACAAATTCAAAGGTCTTCATCTATTTTGCCCTATTTCTTAACTCAACTACATGTACTCTATTTTTCTTTTACTGCTATGCACTCTACTCATAATCCTTCACACTTTGAATTCACACACACCACACCACCTATACATCACAATTCATCGAGTATTTATATCCGCAACAAGATTCATTTCACAATCAGGTCGGCAAGATAGACATGAAACGTGTATGGAATGTATTCTACCTTGTTGGCTTGATCAAGTTTACAAAAAATAATGCGGATCCAAACAATCATTGTATAATCTTCATACAAGTCGGGACCACACATATAACCACTTAGATTTATTATTTAAGCAATATATTCTCCGTATAAAGATCTAATTGCCTGTCGGCTTGTCTCTTTAGAACATGCTTGACCTAATCAACTGTCACACCAAAATTCTTACTGCAGACCAAATGGGACTCAAAGAATCACATCAACCATTCCTCATACCTCACAAATCATATCTTACCAATTGTAGGTCATGATGTCCTCATGTGGTGAAATGCGGAACTCAGAACTGAGTCTTCTGCCTTGGTGAATTACTGGCAAACCAACTGCCAGAACTTGGAGCTTTGTAGACAATCTTCCAGATCATTTTAGACTTTGTAACTCATCAATTGTATGCTTCTGACACCTATCCATACTACCTCAAAACTACATACTAATACAATCACTTGCAGAGAAATGCGGACCAAAATACTCATGCACTCTGCACTATTCCTGACTTAACTATGTTCACATGGACTTAAGCCAATCACAACTTGTCTTTCGAAAGTCATCAGGACTTGTAATATTGAACATAGTATCTCTAAACAATCTTGAATAACATACCTGAACCACACACCTTGACCATCAACTATGGAGGAATACCAGTTGAGTCTCTGGTACTAACTCTATGTTGTCAGTACTTGGCCATTCTACCTTAGTCTTTTGTGTCCGGACAAGAACCTTGTATGCAGCTTGTTCCAAGTTGAGTTCCCAATCATCCTTAGCTTCATCATGCTCTATTTTCCTTTTTTCCATCAATGACGACATTACCAATTAGCAGTGTCTCTTGACTGTGTTGCCAACAATCTCCCCCTTTGGCATGGATGGCAACACTTAGTGAAAAATGTGTATCTACTTCCCCTTACTCTATAATTCTTCTCCCCCTATGGTGTTTGCTAATTTTTCACTGGTCTTCTTCTCCCCCTTTGACATCAATGGCAAAGGGTATATGTACACAGGTCAAAATTATGTCAAAACTACAAAATTTTCATAGTCTGCCGCATATGTACACATTCAATTTTTAACTCAATTGGTTGTCGAAGAGAGGATATCCTTATACACAATCTTTAATTGTGCAATCTTTTCATCCCACCTTTTCTTGGCCCTTTCCAAAATTTGAATGTGACCATTTATTAAAAAGACTAATTCTTCTGCCTTTTGCACATCAAAATTTGTGTCAATTTGTGAAGCTACTTGTGCTTCTGCTGCAATATTGATCATTGAATCTAACTTAGGACTAATTAGTCCTCTCAACTGACACATTTTGTGTTTCATCTAATCCCTCTTATTTACAATATCACTTAACTCATTATGAATATTAATTACTTGTATTTCTTTGATGCTCACCGACTCAGTTGTTGGATTAAATGATTTAGCAATATTTTTAGTTGTTGTTTTAGATCCTTTACCTTTTCTTCTAGCTCTTTTGTGGCTACCAGCCAAGAGAGATAAAATTTGTATAGGTCACTTTCTTTTTTGATAGCATTCTATATGCCTTTCATTTTATTGTCTAGGAGAGCTTTGTTATTCATTATCATAGTCTTCAACTCATTTAATCATTTCTCATCAAATTCTTGTCTTACTTTTGTCTCAGCAGATCTCTCAAAATATTTAAAATACTCACTTACAGAATTTATGAGTCCTTTTAGTTGACTTATAGAAGACAAAGAAGCATCCTTCTGATATGATGGCATCAGCTTCTCCAAAATACTGGATGCCTCACCAATTAGTTCACTTTCCTGTATGTGAGACTTCAAAATCTCTTCCTGTGCCTTTACCTACACAATTGATACCAGTTTGAATTTCTTTACAGTGGACATTGAGTCTAGGTTTATTGGTCCTTGCAAAAATTCTGGCTCATCCAAGACCTATTTCTCTTTCTCCAAAAAGTCTCTAATCAATTCTACAGTGTCTCTTGCTATACCAAAGAATTCTTCTTGCTTTAGCTCTAGAGCATCTAAAACCATAGCTTTATTTGCACCATCTTTTTGTTTCGGTGCAGGGATTTCCCTATCTTGTTTCTCTTCTTGATCATCGTCTTTATCTATCTTTTCAGTCTTCTCCATTTTAGTCTTACCACCTTTTTGTTGTTCCAAAGGGATACTAGTCTCACTAACTGTAGCAGGGGCTTCTTTCTCTTTAGCCACTTTGTCATCTATCCCTTGGTCCAAATTCACTTCTAAAACAAATGCATCTCCATCATTTGCTCCATTGTCATAAATGGTAGAGAGATTAAATTCTTGCAATATCTTCAAAGTGGTTTCTTCAGTTTCCTTAACCACTTTTTCAATATCACCTCCCATAAGAGTGTTCATTCTCCTCTTTTTCCTAAATTCTTTATTAAGAGCTTTGGAGATCATGGTCTTTTCCTCTAGGGTGATCTCCGGACATAATCTCACAAGTGTGTGCTCTTTGATTTTAGTATCTTTGGCCATGACAGTTTCTTTCCTCGCATACATAATGTTTCTCAAGTTGTTAGGAAGATTACCAATGATCTCAATAAGAGCTTTATTGTATATGTTTAGATACTCTACAGTGGCATCTTCCAAAACTCTTTTATCTGCATCATTATAATCATCGTAGAATTGGGCCATTGGTTTCAAATTTCCATCCATAGTGACAGCCTTAAGAACATCTCCTATGCTTATTGTAGCCTCTTCCGGCTATGATAAACTTTGCCTTACCCTTTTCTTTGTTATGCCCTTCCCTGAGGTTGTCTCTTTACTACTTCCAGAGACTTTTGGACCCTTAGTTTTCATCCTTTTTACTTCATCTGTTTCTGTCTCTTCCTCATCGACTGCAATGCTTACGTGCATTCTTTTAGCCTTTGTTTTCTTTCTTTTGTGACTGGTGATAGAAATTTCCACACTTATAGATGATGTGGGATCAGAGGGAATAGATGTAGCTTATGCAGAGGTAGCTCCTCTGGTTCTCCTTCTTGACACCTCTAGTTTTTTAGGGTTTCTCATGGGTTCTTCTGGAGCTTTAACTGGTTCACTTTCTCTCGTTTCTTTTACTACCTTTTCATCTTGTGCTTTTTCCCTTGCCTCTTTCACTTGTTCTTTTGTGAAGCCTTGTCTCAAGGTGAAATCCTCTACCACTCTCCACATTTTCTTGGAGATTTCAGGTTTTCTTACTTCAACATGAATTTTAACAGACAGTTCTTCATATCTTCCAAATCTTTCCTCTTTGGGGTCCCGGGGCTTGCTTAGCATCTATTGTGCATAGTTATCTATAATAGCTCCATCTACTTCATAGCCCATTGGCATAACCCAAACAGTTCTAGGCTCAACAACCTCCATCATGCATTGGTCTTTGGTTACAATAAAGCATATGTCATCCTTGTATTTTTCCACAATTACTTTTGGAATTCTTTCTCTTGATTGCATCATTCTCTGGAAGTTTTTGAAATAGGCCCATAGGGCTATATTTTGTTCATCATAGTTTCCAATGCTATTTATATGATCCCTAATTTGTACAGCAACTAGCTGACTATTTAACCAAAACAAGTTCTTCATCTTTGGTAACTCAAGCATGAAGTAGAAAAACAAACAGATGATCAACATACCAAATTGGAAGGGATATTTGTTTTCTTTTGTCTTCTTTAGGTTCTCCATCACTTATTGGTGGAGCAATTCACAGATATCATAGTCTGCATTTTCCTTGATCATCTAATAGGTAGTGTATATGGCCATGCGGAGACAAAGTTCTCCCCATTGATGAAATATGCTTTGTATCCTAACACCATGGATGCAAATCTTACAGCATGATCTTCAATATCATTGATTGTTAAAGCCCTTTTATCAAAATTTGCTCTAGTGGCCGCCATTACTATATCATTCTTCACAACTTTCAACAGGGGAACACTACCAGTAGAGCTTAGTCCAGTCATAGCCCTAATTACATCCTCAGTGATCTTGAAGGGTTGTCCCAACAACATGAATTCATCATGGATTCTACTCAAGACGTATCGGACCCATTCATCTTCTGCAAATGTAGGGAAGTTTATATATTGAATGAATTCCTTCTCCTCTAGAGATTTGTATTCTTCTTTCAGCTCAAAATGATCACCACTTAGATGCTTTAGATACATATCTAAGAATCTGCTATCACCATACTCTTCCAAGGCAACATGGATGTAAGCCCTAACATCCTCTGCATGCATAACTCCTGTGGTATATCTGAAAATGCACCCATTTGATCAACTTAGGTTGATTTGAATGGATATTTCTTAAATTTTGGTCAGGCTCGCTCAGTGATATCCACCACTTGTGGTGTTTCCATTTCCACAAATAATCAAACAAATTTGCAGTAGGGATTTAAATAGAAAATACCTCTACATATGGATTAGGGTTACCTTCACCTGAGATCAATTTAGCTTGAATTGTTTTGGAAATCTCTGAGTTACTTGGAGTTTTGTTTCAATTTGCTTTAGACACTTGATAGTTTGAATGCAAAGTGATTAATCTTTTACAAATCCAAGCCTTTTAACCCCTTAAGGCCTTGACTTAATCCTCATAAATGTTGTCTTTCAAAAAGTTGTCAAACACTTGTCTGTCAGCCACAGTTAATCCAAATTGCTCTGCATTAGATCTTTCTCTACTAAAATTTATTTCAGAGGCTTTATCATAGAGCTCTTCACAACATACCTTAGTGCTAGATTCTAGCACTAACTTACTGGCTGGGGGTTTTAGATTTTCAACACAGCTCCCCCTGAGCCAGAGCTCCTAATTTACTGCCAGAGGAAGTATCTGCACCATAAGCTAGTGTAGATCCATCCTTGATATTGTCAACATCTTTCTTAATCTAGACTTTGCTCATTTCCTTCTTAATTTCAACCGGATCAACTTTTTCCTTTCCCTTATCATTTCTTTGCTCTATTTTCCTTTCTTTAGCATAGTGGTTTCTTTTCACATTCTTGCTTCTGCAGAATCTTGCAACATGTCCAAACTTGTTGCAATTGTAGTAAACCACATTTCTTTGTCCTTGATTCCTTCTATTGATTGGATTTGATCTGCATTGATTAGCCATATGTCCAAATCTATTGCATGCAAAACATCTTCCATTGAATGATTGAGTATTCCTTGAATTGTGAAAGCCATTTCTTATCGGACTTCTGCCTTCATTTGATCTCTGACCAATTTTCTTGCAATTGAAGCATTGACCAGAGAATTATGGAACATTTTGATTCTAATTTATTCTACTCCTACACTAGGTAGCCTTATGACCAAACTTTTTGCAATTAAAACAATGGCCATTGAAAGATGGGTACCTTTGTGCATTTGTCTGTCAGACCAAAGGTCTTCTAGGTCTTCTTCTTTGATTCTTGAATTGGTTACCTTTGTTTTTCTTCAACACAGTATTTGCTTGACCTAAACTTGAACTTTCTCCTCTCCGAAATCCTAAGCCTTGCTTGTCATCTGAACTCTTTTGACTAGCAATCATCTCATCAAGTTTTATAGAACTTTTCTTGAACTTTTCTTCATAGCTCTTGGCCTTTTCCAAGTCTAGTTTTAGGCTCACAACTTCTTTTTCAAGTTTGACACATTCTTCTACCTTACTTTTTACCATCAAATTTAGCTCTTCTTCTGCTTTAGCTCTTTCTATAACTTCCACTTTCAAATCATCCAGGGTCTCATTTGCTGATATCAATTGTTCACTAACATCTTTGTATTTTTCTTTGAATTTATTGACTTGTTCTTTCAGCTTTAGAATGCATTCATCAGCTTCTTGAATGTTATCCTTGAGATCCCTGATTTCTGCTTCAGATTTTTCAAGATCAACAAGAGCTGCTTCTAGTTCAACATTGTTTTCATATGAAAAGTTTCCATACCTTCTGGCTGCCATGAGTGAACTTTCCTAGATCTTCCTAAAGTTGTTAGGCTTCTTCCAAGGAACCCAACTCTGATATCAATTGTTGAAAGTAAGGAATACTAAGAGGGGGGTAAATCAGTATTCTACAAAACCACTTGCTAACTTGATTATTAATCCAATTTCCAAAATTAATACATGAAAGCATAACAAGCATAATAATAGCAACCATAAAGACATAACACATAGACACCAAAATTTTTAGGTGGAAAACCCAAAGAGGGAAAAACTAGGGTGAATGTTAGCTCACAATATATTATGATAGCTCAATACCAAATTACAAGAAGGCTCACTGCCCTATGAAGAAGTGCTCATTGCACAAAGGCTCACTACCAAGAGAAAATAAGATAGAAGAAGGACTGGCTCACTGCCAGAAGATGAACTATTGTAAATGCATCTACCATATGCTAGATCACAGTTCCATTGAAGGCTCAATATACAGATTCAAAGGTCTTCATCTATTTTGCCCTGCTTCTTAACTCAACTATATGTACTCTATTTTTATTTTACTACTCTGCACTCTACTCATAATCCTTCACACTTCAAATTTGCACACACCACCCCACCTCTACATTGTAATCCATCGAGTATTTATATCAGCAGCAAGATTCATTTCACAATCAGGTTGGCAAGCTAGACATGAAGTGTGTATGTAATGTATTCTACCTTGTCGGCTTGATCATTTTTACAAACAATAATGTGGATCCAAACAATCATTGTATAATCTTCATACAAGTCAGCACCACACATATAACTGCTTAGATTTATGATTTAAGCAATATACCTTCTCCACATAAAGATCTAGCTGCCTGTTGTCTTGTCTCTTCAGAACATCCTTGACCTAATCAACTGTCACACCAAAATTCTTACTACGGACCAAATGGGACTCAAAGAATCACATCACCCATTCCTCATAACTCACAGATCATATCTTACCAACCGCAAGTCATGATGTCTTAATGTGGTGAAATGTGGAACTCAGAACTGTCACTTCTACCTTGGTGAATTACTGGCAAACCAACTGTTGGAACTTGGAGTTTTGTAGACAATCTTTCAGATCACTTCAGACTCCATAACTCATCAATTGTATGCTTCTGACACATATCCATACTACCTCAAAACTACATACTAATACAATCACTTGCGAAGAAATGCAGACCAAAATACTCATGCACTCTGCACTGTTCCTGACTTAACTATGTTCACCCAGACTTAAGCCAATCGCAACTTGTCTTCCAAAAGTCATCAAGACTTGTAATCTTGAACATAGTATCTCCAAACAATCTTGAATAACATACTTGAACCACATACCTTGACCATCAACTGCGGAGGAATACCAGTTGAGTCTCTGCTACTAACTCTATGTTGTCAGTACTTGGCCATTTTTCCTTAGCCTTTTGTCTTTGGACCAAAACCTTGTATGCAACATGTTCCAAGTTGAGTTCCCAATCATCCTTAGCTTCATCATGCTCTATTTTCCTTCTTTCCATCAATGACAACATTACCCAATCAACAATGTCTCTTGACTATGTTGCCAACAGTCACATCACCCCTACCTTATAAAGACCCCTGAATGTGCTTACATCATAGGGACATTTACTCGTATGGATATTACTTTTCTTAATGTCTTGATCTTATTTCTAATATCCATGTCCTGATGACATCACAATCCCTCCAACTTAACATAGACGATATAACACATTGACATCATCCAGATATTTACCCTTATAGATATTTCACATTCTTAATATCTAAACCTTATCTTAATATCCCAATCCAGATGACATCATCTCATCACTATATAATAAAGGAACTTTGTCCTAGTGACGTCATCTAGACATTTATTCATATGGATATTTTGCATTCCCTAATATCCTGATCTTATAAATATCCATACCTTCACTTAACCAATGGTGCAATGCCACATGTATTGAGAGTGATTATTCATATAAGAAGTTACCCTAGGTGCCAAATTTTGATAATTGAATCCTACAACCTTGTAATTCTATGAATTAATACCATTTGATATTCCAATACTAGTGGTATCATTACTACAAGCTTATGCATTAGTAGTGAGAATTGATGATGTGAAAGTAGGCATTTTGGTACTCGGTATAGGTGTCGATACTTGTGTATGAATCGGTGATGACATATTATTAATGACATTCACACAATTCTCCATAGGCATAACATTATGATTCACTATATGTGCTAATCCATGGAGCATGTTAGCACCATCTTGTCCTTCTTTTAACAACTCTCTTAAATTATGAACAACATGCACAGCTTCTTCTGTTATCCTTTCTTTTTCCACAAATGCTTGAAAATCTACTAGTTCTCTATCAAGTTTGCTTATTTGTTCATGAGGTACATGTGTTATTATATCAATAGGATCTTCAAAGTCATGAAATGTTTGTTCTTCCATTGTAGTTGTAGGAGGTATGATATCTTGCAAAATTTGTGTTTCTCCTTTTGTAAAGTAGGTGTTCAATGGATTTTCCAATGTTGGTACACCGTTGCTATCGGGAGCACTACAACCCATTAATCTAAGAATTCTCCTTAGAGGGATGTTTCTATTAGGGTAGATGGTTATAAAACTCATTCAAAAGCATACAACACTCAATGCACAAACTAATAGAACAAAACCAAAGGAGCAAGATATACTCGTTGAAATACACAATGTGTAATTTAGCAAATATGCCAATTTTTAATCTAGAGCATTAAATGATGCCAAATTTTCAAATGATAGATGAATATATGCTTGAAAATAGATTCAAGATCTAAGATGAAAGATATATATATGACAAATGCAATGAAACAAATAAACACTATACTTGCTTATGCACCTAAAATGCTTAATTTTTCCACTTTTTTCAATGTAAATGTGCTAATAATGTTATAAAATTATGCACAATGATGGATGAATGGAATATAATCTGATATAATGTGTAATATAGATTAGATCTGATGCAAAAAAGGTGCTAAAATCCTACAATGCTCAATGCACAATCAAAATTAAGGAAAAATAGATGAATGTTTTTGTTTTTGTTGAAATACACAATGTGTAAATGCAAAATTTGAAATCTAAATGCAATAGCATACAATGATGATACACTACAGTCCAATTAGATTTGAAAGAGTGTTAAAATGAGTAATAAAATCTGAAACAAGATTTTAATTACAAACCCTATCTTTTGAACTTACTAGATTATATGAAAAATGCAAAATTTCAAGCAAAACCCTAGCAAATGAGAGATGCAAATGCAAGGTAAGTGATAATATAAAGATGAAATGCTGAAATTTATCTCAGATCTGATGTAAATATCAAAAATTTAAAAATTTTCAATGATATGCAAGGAAAATAGTGTAAACTATGCCTTAATTCAAGCCAAAAATGCCTATTTTTTTCAAATTTTTCAAATTTATGCAAGATTTTCAAATGTATGATGATGAATATGATACGAATGAATGCAAAATTGATTACAACACTCGGAAAGATGTAATTTCAGAAAAAAAAAACATAGGTTCACCAAAATGTTATATATGAAAAGTGGGAATGATGAGGTTGTTGGTGTTTTAGATAGATTTAATCAAACCCTCCTTTCACATATAATCATTCAAGGACATAAACCAAGTTAAGTCACTTCTCTAGAAAGAGGACTCAAATACAAGTTTGGTGTCACTTTGAAATGATAATGAAAGTTGGAATGTATTGATAAATTTGTTAAACCCTAATCCGATTAAGCCTTAAACCCTAATTATATGAAATCGTATACAGATGGATGAAACATGATAAATGATCACACGGGAAGGCACTAAATGTAGATTAAAAACATATCAAGATTTGGATTCTAGACAATAGAAACTTTGGGGACACTAGGGTAGGCACCCTAGTCCAACATGCCACTTTTTTCGTAGATCTGGAACTATAAGATGATGAAGACTGCAACCTGCTTCAGAGTTTCCAACAATGGCAATCGAGAGGACACCAGGGTAGGTGCCCTTATATAGAAAGTAATATTCTCTATTATTTCCTTTAGATCCTGAATCTTTATCCTTTGCTCTGATCTCCTACAACTCCTCTCCGCAAGATTCCACACCTATAACCTACAATCACAAGAGAGGGATTGGGGGTTGTGGTGTTTAGGAGCTTGCCTCGGTCAAGCCCTAGAATGGCATTCAAGCCTTCCAACATCATTGTTAGATAGAGTGTGTGTCCTTGGTGGATAGAGGCAAAATTAATGATAAGATAGATTGATTGAAACATAAAATAGATATCACCTTGGAGGTGAAAACACTCACAGAGATGGAGTATCTTCAAATCATGAGGAAATGAGTTGATGGAGCCAAATATGGAACAAACACATAAAAACACAACACAATTCTACTCTACAACATAATGAATGCCTTGAATGCTCTTTGCTTGATGATCATAAGTTTGCCTTAATCAACTACGAGTAAAATTAATTCCTAAACATGTTTATATATGCATTCTTGCTAACATTCGTAATTCAAAATTAAAAGGCTGAGAAAGGGAAATGTGTTAACAGTCATTAACCGACACTTTTAAATTTGGGTCCCTAAAAAATAGGTCTAGACTAGGGCATGGGTACCAAAGTCTAGAGGCCTATTTTTGGTCTTTATTAAGCATTGAGATAGGCCCCTAAGCCCCATTTGTCATGGGTTTCATGGGATTTTGCTCCGGGACAAGTTTTACACATGCATGATAAAACTAAGGGGACCTAGGAGCTAAACTTAAGAGGTAAAAGTCCTAGGGAGACATTTTACAACATAACAAACCCTAGGAACCATATGTGTAACATTCTCCCCCTTTGGCATTGATGGAAACACATCTTTGCTTCTCTCCCCCTTTGACATCAAGGACAAAAGGCAATCACTGCCTCAATCAGAGGCAGTATACATGCATATTCTTTCTTAGGCCATGAATTCTTCTTGTAGCAAACAAACTCCCCCTAACATCAGCAACAACTACCTGCTCCCCCTGAGAGGTAGTCACCATCAATCCAGGAACAAGATATGACATGAACTCCCCCTGGACAGATGCACCACTATGCATCTAGCAAGGAGGGGCAATTATCCCTAACCTCTATCAGAGATCCTCAAAAGTATTCTTTGCAAGAGACTTTGTGAAAATATCTGCCATCTGATCCTTTGTTGGAACATATTCCAACTTCACTTCCTTATCTACAATCTTGTCTCTCAAAAAGTGATACCTGGTTGCTATATGCTTGGTTCTAGAATGCATCATTGGATTCTTTGAAATATTGATAACACTTGTATTGTCACACAAGATAGGAATAGGCTCATCATACAATACCTTGATATCCTTTAGGGTTTGCTTCATCCACAACACTTGTGTACAACAGGATGTTGCTGCAATGTACTCTACCTCTGCAATAGATAAGGACACTAAATCTTGCTTCTTGCTCTACCATGAAACCAATCTGCTTCCTAAAAGGAAAGTACCTCCACTTGTACTTCTTTTATCATCAACACAACCAACCCAGTCAGCATCAGTGTATGCACTCAAATCAAAGTCATTACCTCTTGGATACCATAGGCCATACTTCAGAGTTCCTTTCAAGTATCTGAATATTCTTTTCATTGCCTTCTCATGTGTTTGCTTGGGATTGGCTTGATATCTGGCAACCACCCATATTGCATGCATAATATTAGGTCTACAAGCAATCAAGTACAACAGTCCTCCAATCATAGATCTATAAACAGTATGATCCACCTGCAGAGACACATCATCTTTTCTCAGGTGACATCCAGTTGCCATAGGCGTACTCACTAGTTTTGAATCCTCCATACCAAACTTCGTCAACAACTCTTTGACATACTTAGCTTGAGAAATAAAGATACCACCATCTAGCTGAGTAATTTTAAGTCCAAGGAAGAAATACATTTCACCAATCATAGACATCTCAAACTCTTTTTACAACTCCTTTGTAAACCTCTTAAACATATCGTCTCCACCAAAGATGATGCCATCAACATATACCGCAAATATCAATATCATATCTCCTTCTTCCTTGATATAAAGATTGCTATCTATAGTACCTTTCTTGAAACCCTGCTAAAGTAAGTACTTGTCCAATCTAACATACCAAGCTCTAGGTGCCTGCTTAAGACCATATATAGCCTTCTTGAGTCTACACACCATGTCCAGATCTTCTAATATCTGGAAACCATCTTCTTGTTCAATGTAAACATCTTCCTCTAGGTCACCATTCAAAAATGTTGACTTAACATCCATCTGATATACCTTGAAGTTCTTATGAGCAACAAGAGCAAGGAACATTTTGATTGCCTCCATCCTTGCTACCGAGGCAAAAGTCTCCTCAAAATCAATACCTTCAACTTATGTGTATCCTTTGCATACTAGTCTTGCCTTATTCCTTAAAACTTCACATTATTCATTCAGTTTGTTCCAAAACACCCATTTTGTTCCTATAAAATTCTTATTTTTTGGTTTGGGAACCAATTCCCATGTCTGATTCTTCTCAATCTGATCCAATTCTTCTTCCATGGCTTTTATCCATCCATCATCCTTTCTGGATTCATCAAATTTTTTGGGTTCCACTTTTGATAAAAAAAACACAAGTTTACTTGCCCATGTGTCTCAGCAATCCTTCTCCTTGTCTGCACACCTTCATCCTTATCTCTAATGATCTGATCTGCTGAGTAGTTCTTTTGAACATACTTTGTTGGAGTCTTAGGCATCTGCTCTGGTTCTTGTTCCTTTTCTTCTTTCACTTCTTCATCATCTATAATGCATGGAAAGATGTCAGATTCAGAGTCCTCTGATTCATGTGAGATCTGGTATAGGTCTTCATCTACCTTGACATTTGTTCTTTCAATCATCTTTCCCAACCTCTTGTTGTAGCATCTATAAGCCTTGCTTCTGGTTGAGTAGCCAAGAAAAATTCCTTCATGACTTCTTGAATCAAACTTTCCTAGGTCTTCTTCATCTCTTCTGATATAGCATTTTCTACCAAAGATCCTAAAGTATCTAATTGTTGGAGGTCTTCCATACCATAGCTCATAAGGAGTCTTAATGTTGTTGACCCTTAGTTGCACTCTGTTAATTAGATAGACAGTAGTCTAAATTGCATCCTTCCAGTACATAATAGGCAGATTTGCATCTTTCAACATTGTCTTAGACATCTCTTGCATAGTCCTATTCTTTCCTTCCATTACTCCATTTTGTTGAGGGGTCCTAGGAGCTGACAGATGTCTCCTAATACCATGATCTTCACAAATATTTCAAATTCATTTGAAGTAAATTCACCTCCTCTATCAAACCCCAAGCATTTGATCTTAGCATCTACTTCATTCTCAACCAAAGCTTTTAACACTTTAAATTTATCAAGGGCATCTAATTTTTCTGTTAAGAAAGTAACCCAAGTCATTCTAGAATATGTTGCAAATATGTGCTTATGATGTGTTGTCATTGATGTCAACATATCTCTTTGTCAGAAATAGGGGAAACAGTGCAGATCAGTGAAGTAGATTGTTCCACATTTCCAGAGGAATGAAGATCAAAGTACGCGGACCATATGGTTGTGTAGAAGATTATCTGAAGTAACTCTAGTTAAGATTTAAGAGATCTGTATGAAGATTTAGAGAAGCTATGGCCATCTGAGTAGAACCGGGTTTTGCAATGTTCAGAAGAGACAGAGTGACAGGAAATTGGTCTGAAATGCTTCGTAATGAAAACTTATGATCTGCAGATCTAGAGGCATGTTTTGGAAGTCAGTGTGTATCCTCAACTCAAGTGCTTCATGGTTTGGAGGTCCACAAGGAATCTTTCTAGTGTGACAGTCATGGTAGATAGCGTTCTTGAGGTACTAGATAAAGATGCAAGTGATTCTGATAATTTGGAGTAGTGTAGATGTTATTGTTGAATTCAATGTGCTTGTGGAGGTCTCTAGATTGTGTGCCTACTATGTTGGAGGTCTGCATTGAAGATTAGGCTTGTTGTTGAAGATTTCCTCCTTGGTGTTTCTATTCTTCCCAGTCTTGGCCAACCAGATGTTTCAAGCATGTTATGAATGATCTAAGAGCAATTCTCTAGAGCGTAGCGTGTTGATCGAAGAAGATTCAAGTCCCAAATATGTTTGGCCTATAGTACAGTGATCTGCATTGAGTCAGGCTGACCTTGATGTTCATTCCAAGTTTGATAAAGCATATAAATACTTGTGGATGAGTTGTGGAAAGTTGTCCTTGTACGAAAATGATAAAATCATATGAAAGGTATAGAGGCAGAGCAGAGGAAAGGAGAAGCAAAAGAACAAGAGTAGTAGAGGATGAAGAGTTAGCGAAGAAGTGTTTGGGGCAGAGTAGAAGTTTTATGAGCTATCAATGGGACTGAACCAAGCATAAAGAAGATGTTATTTCTCAGTTCATTCTTTCTGTATTAAACATAAAATCTTGTAGGCAGTGGGCCTCCTATAGGCAGTGAGCTCTGGGCAGTGTGTTCGAAGGCAAGTGCCTTCTCATTTCTTTCAAGTACTTTTAACAGGGTATGAATCTTGTGGGTTAACCCCCACCGTGGTTTTCCCTTAACCGGGTTTCCACGTTAAAAATCTTTGTCTCAAGTGTGTTAATTATGTTTCTGCTCATGTGTTGTTGATTCATGCTTTAATGTTTAAATCATTAATCTGTTTGTAAGTTGTGAAAGAAGATTAAAAGTAGAAAAGGTTAAAATTCTGGGACAATTGATTCACCCCCCCACCTCTCAGTTGTCCGGCCTAATTCCAACCACATAGATTAGTGTGAATCAGCTCTGATGGCTTTGAAGAAGAATACTTCTTGCTTTTAAAGTTTGTCTTTGTCTACTTTCCTATTTGACATTCTCTACATAATACATTTGTGGGCTTGATTATCTTAGGCATATCTTTCACTGCATGAGTAGTACTGATTTTACCATATTTGTTGGGAATTAAGGTGTCTCAACCTTGGTAATTCCTTACATTATAAATGTTTGTATTTATTATTTAATTGCCTATGTTGTAAATATTTGTAAATTCCATATTGTCATATTATGGGATGTGGCACGGTGATGTGTCAATCCTACATGGAATATGACAACTTGTAATTTTGTCCTCACATGAGGAGATAGGCGTCCCACTTTGTGGTAGGATCATTTTACCATGTGTCCGCATCTTCTATGTTGTGTAAGGAAATATTGACTAAAACGGTTATGACGGATTCCTATGACAGAATCTATGACATGTAAGAGTCAGAAATAGAAGTTTGTAAGACAAGTGAGGACATGTGTCATGAAGCATCTTTGAAAAAGGCATATTTGGGTGCCCCAAGGTGGACTATGACATGTTGTAAGAGAATATGCTATTTATAGCATGTGTATGACATATTTTCTTATAGATGTAAGTTGTAACTGCTATGACAAATTCTATGACGGTCGTAAGTGTCGTAAGAGCATCTGTCATAGCCCATTTTGGAAATAGGTGACCTCTTTGGGATGGGAGTTGTGGACAAGTGTCAGGCACATTCTACAATGTTGACCAAGTGTCCCTAGGTGTGGGTTTTGGGCCATGAGGCCAAGTTGGACGCCCATCCCAAGATAGGACCTATTTTGCCTTGTACTTTCTATATAAATAGGTGCTTGGAGATGGTTTTTGTAGTACAGGTTTACAGGTACTGTTATGGTGTCAGATTGACTCCAGATACGAGTGTCGAAGACCATTAAAGCTTGCATTGCAAGTGTATTGTAAACATTCTTTCATATTTGTTAATACATTGTGCAGGTTTCTGAGTGTGGGGTTTTTTACTCGATAAGGGTTTTCCCCACCGTATATCTTTGTCTCTCTTCTTCTGTCTTCTTTCTGGTTCTTGTGTATATTTGTAATAACTCTGTTAGATGTTGTATGTTTCTGTAGTGATAAGGATTAAATTGAATTTGGATATCTCTCCCCTCATTAGATTAGTGTAGGAAGTGATTTCTGCACACCTAGCTTCCTTTCAGTTGGTATCAAAGCTTGATCAGCTTTGGTCCTAGTTGTTGGGTAGGGGTTTTTTGAGATGATCTTTAGTTGAGTGGGAGTTTGTGTAGAGTATTTTGATTTCTATTACAGCAAGGAGATGGCAAGCACATCTGGAAGAATGGACGTGGAGAAGTTCAATGGCATTAATTTTGAGCTGTGGAAGCTCAAGATGGAAGACATGCTTGTTGACCGAGACCTTTGGGAAACCATTACCGGAACTAAACTAGCTGCAATGCAACAAGCTAATTGGGATCTCAAGGATTGGAAGGCTAAGGGTCTCATAAGACTTAGTCTTGTTGATTCTGTGTTGTTAAATGTCCATGAGGAGAAGATTGCAACCTTGCTTTGGAAGAAGTTGGGAGATGTGTATCAAGCCAAATCCCTGGTTAATAAACTTTTTCTGAGAAAGAAGTTGTATCCTCTTTGAATGGAGAATGGAGGATCCATTGCCAAACATATGAATTCTTTTAACATGCTGGTTGCACAGTTGACATCTATTGGTGTAAAGATGGACGAGGAGGATCGGTGTATGACCCTGCTTTGTTCTTTGCCGGACTCGTGGGATGACCTTGTTATGGCTATTGGAAGCACCACATCCACATTCAAGATGGAAGATGTGGTATCTACATTGTTATCTAAAGAGATGCGGAGGAAGTCTTCTGATGTAGCCAAAGAGGCTCTTGCAATTCATGGAAGACCCAAGGAGAAAGGGAAAAAGAAGGACAAGAAAGCTAAGAAGGGTAGATCCAAATCTCATGGGAGATCTAAATCTCCTAGAAAGTCTAAGGCTATCTATTGGAACTATGGTAAATCTGGGCATTTCTGAAAGGAATGCAAAGAGGAGAAGAAGAAGAAGAAGAAAGCTCCTAATTCAGATTCTAACAAATCACAAGATGATGGTGATGCTTTCATCGTAGCCTTGGCAACCCATGCATCTAATGATGTGTGGTTGATTGACTTTGGTGCATCATTCCACATGACCTCGCATCAAGACTGGTCCACTAAGTATGAGGAGTTCGATGGTGGAAAGGTGTACTTGGGTGACGACTCTCATCTAAAGATTGTTGGTTGTGGAAGAGTCTCTATTCGATTCCCTGATGGTCGAGTGAAGGGGATCTCTAGGGTTATGCATATCCCAGGCTTAGCACAGAACCTGCTTTCTGTAAGTAGTTTGAATGATGCACATGTGCAAGTTGTCTTTTCAAAAGAAGGATGCAAGACTAGATGACTTATGGTGCTTGCTAAGGGTACTAGTAGAGGTACTTTGTTTCAGCTGGAGGCATGTATTTCACAATGCAATAGTTCTTTTGATTCAAAGAAGATGCCAATAGTCACTTCATCCCCACCATCTGAACGAGTAGTCAATAGATCTGTTATTTCTAGTTCTGATGTTTGTAATCATGCCTTGGAAGTTAAACTTCTTGTTGAAAAGACAATGTTATGGCATAAGAGATTTGGCCACATTGGTGAGAAGGGTCTACGTACCCTAAAAAATAAAAACCTCGTTGAGGGGTTAGATGATTATAATCTTGAGTTTGACTTTTGCGAACATTGCATTTATGGAAAGCAAAACCATGTTTAGTTTTATTTGAGTTCTCACAAGTCTTCTGTTGTGTTGGACCTTGTTCATTCTGATGTATTTGGTCCTGTTAATGTTCCTTTGTTATCAAAATCTGTATATTTTGTATCTTTTATAGATGACTATAGTAGAAGGACATGGATTTATTTTCTCAGAAGTAAATCTGAAGTCTATAGTAAGTTTAAGGAGTTTAAGGCCTTTGCTGAAAATCAGACTAGTAAGAAGATTAAATGTTTGAGAACTAACAACGGTGGTGAGTTCTGTTCTACAAAATTTGATAAATATTTCAAGGAACTTGGAATTGAAAGACATAAGATAGATCCATACACCCCACAACAAAATGGAGTTGCAGAAAGGATGAACAGGACACTGATGGAGAAGGCTAGGAGTATGCTTAGTGGAGCTGGCCTAGAACAAAAATTTTGGGCTGAAGCTGTTGCCACTACTTACTATCTTTTTAATAGATCTCCTACATCAGCTCTTGTTGGAAAGACACCCATGGAGGTGTGGTCTGGTAGAAAGCCTTCAATAAGGCATCTTCATGTTTTTGGTTGTGAGGCATATGCACATGTGCCTAGGGAGAAGCGGTCAAAATTTTAGAACAAGGCTGTTAAGTGTATCTTCATTGGCTATGGTGTCGGTGTGAAAGGATACAAGCTTTGGGACCCTGTGGCTGAAAAAGTGTTGTATAGCAAAAGTGTCATCTTCAGAGAGCTTACACCTTCCATTGTTTTACAACTAGAAGAAAAAGAAAAGAAAGAGGATGTTGTTCAGTTTCCTCTCACCCCTGAGAAGACTGAACAGAAAGACAATGTTGGACTTGATGATGAGGAGAGTTCTAGCAGCTCTGAAAGCTCAGATGAAGAAGCTAAACCTCAAACTTAGCTCTTGAGGAGGTCTACATGGATAAGGAAGCAACCTAAAAGGTTTGGTTTTACATTGCTTGATTCTAGTTGTGCTTTTGTTTTGCTTACTAATAGTGATGAACCTAGAATTGTATCAGAGGCTATGGACATGAAAGATGCAAGTTCCTGGAAGGAGCCCATGGAGGATGAAATGGCTTCTTTGGAAAAGAATCAAACTTGGGACTTGGTGCCTTTGCCTCCTAGACAGAAACCTGTTGGATGCAAATGGGTGTTCAAGAAGAAATTTGGTACAAATGGCAGTGTTGAGAAGTATAAGGCCAGATTGGTTGCAAAGGGGTATTCACAAGTGGAGGGTATAGATTATGGTGAGATCTTCTCTCCCATTGCAAAGCTGACACCCATTCAATTCTTGTTGTCTCTTGCAGTAGCTTATGACTTGGAGGTAGAGCAGATAGATGTGAAGACAACTTTCCTTCATGGTGATTTGGAGGAAGAAATCTACATGTCACAGCCAGAGCATTACATGGTGAAAGGTAAAGAAAATTTGGTTTGCAAACTTAAGAAGTCTTTGTATGGTTTGAAGCAATCCCCTACTAGATGGTACTTAAAGTTTGATGCCTTTGTGTTGTCAATTAGATTTGTGAGATCGAAATCAGATCACTGTGTGTATTATAAGTTTGATGGTGATCATATTCTCATTGTTGCACTGTATGTTGATGATATGTTGCTCATTGGGAAGGGTAAGAATATGATTTCTGATTTCAAATCTCAGTTGTCAGCACAATTTGAAATGAAAGATTTAGGGCCAGCTAGGTACAATCTAGGAATGGAAATAAAAAGAGATAGAACCAACAGAAAACTTTGGTTAAGCCAAAGTAAGTATGTGAAGACCGTGTTGGATAAGTTTAGCATGGCAGATTGTAGACCATTATGTGTTCCTGTTTCTTTGGGGACAAAGTTGTCTATTGAGGATTGTCCAAAATCTCCTAGTGAGGTGGAGGACATGAGTAGAGTACCTTATGCTAGTGTTGTTGGCATTTTGATGTATGCTATGGTCTGCATAAGACTAGACATTGCCCAAGCAATGGGAGTCCTTAGTCGATTTATGGCTAATCCTGGACAAGTTCATTGGTATGCAGTTAAGCGAGTGTTTAGATATTTGAGGGGTACTTCCAAGTATTCCATTTTCTATCATGGTAATGTTTCAAGACCTCCGCATTCTGTTGATATTAGTGGATTTGTGGATTTAGATTGGGCAAGTGACATTGATAGCAAGAGATCCACCAATGCTTATGTGTTTACACTATTTGGTGGTGCTATTAGTTGGATGAGTAAGTGACAACCTGTTGTTGCTTTGTCTACGACATAAGATGAGTATATGGCAGCAACTCATGCCTGTAAGGAAGCCATTTGGCTTAAGAGATTGTGTTTCAATATTGGTGTTGATGCAGGTCAGATCACGATCAATTGTGATAGTCAGAATGCAATTTGTCTTGCAAAGAATCCAACTTTCCATGCTAGAACAAAGCACATTGATGTTCAGTTTCACTTCATGCAAGACATGGTTGAGGATGGAAAGGTAAATTTGGAGAGGGTAGATACTTTGAAGAATGTTGCAAATGCATTGATGAAGCCAGTGGGCACAAAGAAAAATTTGGAGAAGGTAGATACTTTGAAGAATGTTGCAAATGCATTGACGAAGCCAGTGGGCACAAAGAAGTTCAGATAGTGTTCGAAGTCTATGGGCCTCTCGGCCTATAGTAGTTAAATCCTATTTTTCTATTGGCTCTTACAAGGTGTTCGACAAGTAGGAGAATGCTGGGAATTAAGGTGTCTCAACCTTGGTAATTCCTTACATTATTAATGTTTGTATTTATTATTTAATTGCCTATGTTGTAAATATTTGTAAATTCCATATTGTCATATTGTGGGATGTGGCACGGTGATGTGTCAATCCTACATGGAATATGACCACTTGTAATTTTGTCCTCACATGAGGAGATAGGCATCCCACTTTGTGGTAGGAGCATTTTTCCATGTGTCGGCATCTTCCATGTTGTGTAAGGGAATATTGACTGAAATGGTTATGATGGATTCCTATGATAGAATCTATGACATGTAAGAGTCAGAAATAGAAGTTTGTAAGATAGGTGAGGACATGTATCATGAAGCATCTTTGAAAAATGCATATTTAGATGCCCCAAGGTGGACTATGACATGTTGTAAGAGAATATGCTATTTATAGCATGTGTATGACAGATTCTCTTACAGCTGTAAGTTGTAACCGCTATGACAGATTCTATAACGGTTGTAAGTGTCGTAAGAGCATCTGTCATAGCCCATTTTGGAAATAGGTGACCTCTTTGGGATGGGAGTTGTGGACAAGTGTCAGGAACATTCTACAATGTTGACCAAGTGTTGCTAGGCATGGGTTTTGGGCCATGAGGCCAAGTTGGACGCCCATCCCAAGATAGGACCTATTTTGCCTTGTATTTTCGATATAAATAGGTGCTTGGAGATGGTTTTTGTAGTATAGGTTTACAGGTACTGTTATGCTATCGGATTGACTCCAAATACGAGTGTCAAAGACCATTGAAGCTTGCATTGCAAGTGTATTGTAAACATTCTTTTAGATTTGTTAATACATTGTGCAGGTTTCTGAGTGTGGGGTTTTTCACCCGATAAGGGTTTTCCCCACCGTATATCTTTGTCTCTCTTCTTCTGTCTTCTTTTGGCATTAGATTAGTGTAGGAAGCAATTTCTGTACACCTAGCTTCCTTTCAATATTATCAAAATTGTTGTGTCCCATTCTCTTATTCCATAGCCAACATTCACTGGATTGAGACAACAAAAATATTCTTCCATTTACCTCCTTCAGGTGATAGATGAGTGTGGGGTTTTTCACCCGATAAGGGTTTTCCCCACCGTATATCTTTGTCTCTCTTCTTCTGTCTTCTTTTGGCATTAGATTAGTGTAGGAAGTGATTTCCGTACACCTAGCTTCCTTTCAATATTATCAAAATTGTTGTGTCCCATTCTCTTATTCCATAGCCAACATTCACTGGATTGAGACAACAAAAATGTTCGTCCATTTACCTCCTTCAGGTGATAGATATCCCCATATGTCTTGATACCTTTTACAACTAATTTTCTAGACCCTGCCTTCCTGATTTCACAACCCTTGGCATGAAAGGTGAGATTATACCCTTTGTTGCATATCTGACTAACACTGAGAAGATTGTGTTTTAGCCCCTTGACATAGAGAAAATCCTCAATCCTATTCTTCACATCAATATTTATAGCACCTTTTCCATAGATTTGTGATGATTCATCACCACCAAACTAGACAACACCACCATCCCACTTCTCAAGGTTGATAAACTTCTCCTTATCACCAGTCATATCATTTGAGCATCCACTGTCGATTACCCAAGCCTTGGATTCTTCTTTTGTATGAAAGGTAGTCCATACAACCATTGATCTTTCATTGTTTTGATTTGTTTGCAAGGCATCAGTCTTCTCACAAGTTCTAACATCATCTTTTTTGTTACCAACATTCAGGTCCATGAAAAGTGTTTCATAATTTGAATGATCATGATCCTCATCTTCTGAAGAATAATTGCTATCTATGGAATACAGACTTCTCTTGAACTTGTCTCTTCTGTTATTACCCCTTGATTCTTTGAAAGGACATTTAGAAGCAAAGTGATCAACCTTTCCATAATTGAAACATTTGAAGGGTAACTTACCTTTGTATTTTCTAGTATCTTTCTTTAGTCTCCTTACAATATTTGCTTCAACTTCATCAGAGCTCTCATCTTCATCAACAACTTCTTTTTTCTTCATACTGGTTTTGAAAGCAGCTTCTTTCTTTGGAGCATCACTGCCAAACTCTCTCATTTCAAAGGCAGTAAGGGAACCAAACATTTTGTCTACAGTGTATGTATTGTTGCAAGTATGTGCCTAATCGGTGTTGTCATTGATGTCAACATATCTTTGTTGTCATTGATGTCAACTATGTCCTATTCTATTACTTTTTTAGAAGCTTTGTATGTGGAGGATATTGAGAAAATTGGCCTCTTCAGAAGATACAAGTGAGTTATAGTGAAGTGCAGTATAGACAGTGAGTTGTACACTAAAGAACAGTCCGGTAGATTGCTCCACATTTCTTGTTTCTTGAAGATCTTGCTCTATGGATTGGAAGTTATTTATAGGGATGTCTGAAGATGCTAAATCCTAAGTTTGAGCCTCTGGTGTGAAGAATTGAGAGAATTGCATTCACTAGAGTAAAACCTGCTTTCTCTAGTTATTCTCTAGTGATAGGGAGAAAGTATTTTTCTCTGCATTCCTCTGCATTAAAGTGTTTTGCTCTGCGGCTCTAGAGGGAAGTCTGGGATGATTATAAGTGCCTACAATTGCAATGGTTCATGTTTTGGTGGCCCGCAAGCTATCTTTCTTATATGACAGTTGAAGACAATGAAGGTCATGTGCTCTAGTGTGAAGAATCTCATGAATAAAGTGGTTTAAGTTTGTGTGGTTTCTCCTGATGATTTCAATGTGCTTGTGGATTCCTCCTGATCATGTTCGTACCTTTACATTGGTCCGTGTTAAGGAAATGAGATCGTGTCTGAAGATTATTCCCAGATAATGTAGCATATAACCAGTCTTAGCCGACTTGGTTAATTCCAGTAATTGCAGAGATCCCTTGAAGATTATGAAAGCATGTTGTGGCATGGAAGATCGTGTTTGAGTCCCAGCTAAGGCATGGTGTGGTCCGCATACATTTATACTATAATTCCTTAGAATAATTTGTATTAGGTCAAGACCTACTTTGTAAATGTTTGTAATACCGACCTTGGAGATTGTTCCAATGGTTGATGATTGTAATTCTAACCTTGATGATCATTCCAAGGTTGATGAAGTGTATAAATACTTGTAATTGAGTCATGGAAAAGGTGTCCTTATGCAAAAATGAGAAGATAAGGAAAAGGGCAAGCAGATAAGGCAGAGCAGAGTAGAGGAACCATTGTATTTCAATGTATTAATCTCAGACATGAAGAAGATGGTGATTTTGGCGGTGAGCCGCTAGTAGGGTTTAACAGCCCTCAGGGTTTAACAACCCTTATTGTAATCTTTCTAGGTTTAGGGTTGAGGCAGTGAGCCTGCTAGACCTAGCTATACTTCATGGTAGTGAGCCACTATGTTCTAGGCCCATGGAGTGACCAAGCCTGAACATTATTTTTCAAAGATTGCAATATATTTTGAGAGCTAATCCTCTCCGTGGTTTTTCCCAACCTTGGGGTTTTCCACATAAAAATCTGGTGTCTCTTGTGTTTAATGTTGTATCTGTGTTTAAGTTTCTAATTTCATGCATTCTTTGTTTAATCATAATAAGTGCGGACAATTGATTAATGTTTAAGTACATAAGTGTTTGATTTTTTGGGAGAACTGATTCACCCCCCCCTCAGTTGTCTGACACATTTCAACAATTGGTATCAGAGCGAGGTTCCTCTGAAGAAAGTCTAACAACTTGAGGAAGATCCAAAATGTCTTACAAGAAGCATCACATTTTGATGGGATGAATTATGCTCTTTGGAAGGTACGAATGAAAAGTCATCTTCTTTGTCTTGGATACAAAGTATGGAAAGATGTAGAAACAAAATACACCTTGCCTCAAAATGGTTTGATGACTGAAGATGAAATCAAAGAATATGAAGTGGATGTTAAAGCAAAAGATGCTTTGTTAACTTTATTGATTGACTCAGTACTGACAAAAGTTGTGGATCTTGAAATTGCAAATGAGGTATTGGAAAAGCTGAAAAAACTATATGAGGGAGATGATCCTGTGAAGGAGGCCAAGCTACAAAGTCTGAAAGTGAAATATGAAAGTTTGAAGATGAATGAATATGAAAACATAACAACCTTCATGCAAAGAGTTGATGAACTTGTCACCAGAATAAAAGGTACGGGGGGAACTCTCGGTGATAAGGAAGTTGTGATGAAAATTCTCAGATCACTACCAAAGTCCTCCAGTCACAAGGTAGCTGCAATTGAATAATTTATGCAAGTAAAAGCTATTGACAGAGATCAGTTGCTTGGTAAGTTTACTGCCTTTGAGATGAGAGAGTTTGGTGATGCCCTGCCAAAAAGTCTTGGTGATGCCCTGCCAAAAGTCGAGACTGCCTTTAAAGCCAGTACTTCTGGGAAAACCTCCAGATTGGAAAAGTACAAGGTAGAATCTGATGATGAATTTGATGAAATTGAAGCCAACTTTGTGGATAAAATGCAAAGAGGATCTAATAAGTTTAAAGGTAAATTACCTTTTAAATGTTTTTCCTATGGTAAAGTAGGCCACTTTGCTTCCAGATGTTCTAAAAGAGTTGAAAGAAATAGGAAAAGATATGAGAACATGCCTAGGATCCAAAAGAAATGTTATTATGTTGAAGATTTTGATGATGATGGAGTATCAGATAATGGTGAACCAGATAATGTTAGTACTTCTGGTAATGAATTCTTGTTTATTGCTATTAAAGAAGAACATGTGTCTACTAATCCTGCTAGTTGTGTGAAGGAAGAAAAACCAGTGGAAAGTGCTTTGGCTGCTCAGGTTGTTGAAGACAAAGATGAATGGGTTATTGATAGTGGCTGCTCTCACCACATGACTGGTGACAAAAGTAAGTTTGTGAGTTTGGAAAGATATGATGGTGGACTGGTTAGGTTTGGAGATGGTACAGCTAGGAAGATTTATGGAAAATGATCTATTTCTTTTGATGGCAAGCATAATACTGAAGATGTCTTGTATGTGAAAGGATTAAAGCACAATATTTTGAGTGTGGGTCAGATGTGTGACAAAGGTTATGAATTAAGCTTCAAGGACAATGGATACAAGATCAGGGAAAGCTTCGGAACAGTCATTGCAACTGGTAAGAAGACCAGAGGTAATATCTATCACTTGAAAGGAAGTGATAATTATTGTTTGTTGGCTCAGATTGATGAAAGTTGGCTATGGCATAGAAGGCTGTGTCACATCAATTTTGATAACATTATGAAGATAAGTACTGCATAGGCTATTAGAGATTTGTCTAAGCTTGTGAAGCCTACTAATCCTATTTGCAAGGAGTGTCAATTTGGGAAACAAACAAGAACAAATTTCAAAAGAAAGGACCAATTAGTTGATGGACTACTGGAACTAGTGCATATAGATTTATGTGGATCTACTAGAGTAAGAAGTTTGCAAGGAGATAGGTATTTCATGTTGCTTATTGATGATTATTCTAGAATGACTTGGGTTACCTTTTTGAAAGAAAAATCAGAAGCTCTAGATAAGTTCAAGGCATTTAAGGTAATGGTTGAAAATGAGATGGATTTGAAGATCAAATGTTTAAGGTCTGATAGACGAGGAGAATTCACATCAAATGAATTCAATTTCTTTTGCAAAGAACATGGGATAAAGAGACATTTATCTGCACCTAGAAATTCACAACAAAATGGAGTCGTTGAAAGGAAAAATAGAACAGTACAAGAAGTTGCTAGAACCATGATGAAGGAAGCTGATTGTCTAGAAGTATATTGGAGAGAAGCAATTCACACTACTGTATATATCCTAAACAGAGGCCAAGTCAAAGGTAACAGTTCTAAGACTCCTTATGAATTGTCTTATGGTAAAGTTCCTATTGTGAAATATCTCGAAGTTTTTGGTAGCAAATGTTATATCAAAAGAGAAGAAGATCTAGGCAAGTTTGATGCTAGGTGTGATGAAATTTTCCTTCGTTACTCCATCAAGAGCAGGGCCTACCGGTGTTATAATAAGAGACTGAATAAGATCATTAAGAGTGCAAATGTCAAATTTAATGAAATCAAGGAAACGTCTCTAGAATCAAGTGGATATGAATCAGATAAACTAGATGCTTCAGAAGTGGTGTAGCATGAAGATAGCTCAGATGAAGAGGAACAAGATCCAGAAAGTGCTACCAAGACACCAAGGTATGTAAAACTTAATCATTCTGATGATCAAATCATAGGAGATAAGAGCAAATGAATCCTGACCAGAAGAAGAGCTACAGAAGAACAAGTAAATTTCTATCTGATTTCCAATATTGAACCTAAGACTGTGAATGAAGCTTGCAATGATGAGAATTGGGTAAAAGCTATGAAAGAAGAATTGATGTAGATAGAGAAGAATCAAAGTTGGGATCTTGTTCCTAGACTGGCAGATAAAAATGTAATTGGTACCAAGTGGGTTTTCAGAAATAAGATGAATGAGAATGGTGAAGTAGTAAGAAACAAAGCAAGGTTGGTATGCAAAGGATACTCTCAAGTTGAAGGAGTAGATTTTAAGGAAACATTTGCACCAGTGGCAAGGATTGAATCTATAAGAATATTTTTGGCATTTGTAGCCTACAAAGATTTTAAGGTATATCAGATGGATGTAAAGTCTGCATTCTTGAATGGAGAATTGGAAGAAGTCTATATTGAACAATCGGAAGGATTCTAGTCATCACATCAGGGTGACATGGTATGTAGATTGAAGAAGGCATTATATGGATTAAAACAAGCCCCCAGGGCCTGGTATGCTAGGTTGGATAAGTATCTGATATAGTTAGGATTCACCAAGGGTACCACCGACAACAATCTCTATTTCAAGATCAATAATGAACAAATCCTAATTGTTGTAGTCTTTGTTGATGACATTATTTTTGGAGGCAATGAAGGTATGTGCACAGTTTTTGCTAGAGAAATGCAAAGTGAATTTGAAATGTCCATGTTTGGTGAGATGAATTTCTTTTTAGGCCTACAAATAAATCAATCAAATAAAGGTATCTTCATTTCTCAATCTAAGTATGTGAAAGAGTTGTTAAAGAAGTTTGGGATGGAAGACTCTAAACCGGTAAATACTCCCATGATAATCAGTTGTAAATTGAGCAAAAATGATGACTCACCTATGGCAAACTAGAAAAGGTACAGATCTATGATTGGAGGATTACTTTATCTGACTCAAACTAGACCTAACACAATGCATGTAGTTTGTCTTGTGGAAAGATTTAAAGCAGAGCCTAAGGAGTCACATGTGATGGCAGTCAAGAGAATTATGAGATATTTGAAAGGCACAATGGATTATGGTTTGTGGTATCCAAAGGAAAATGATTTCACTCTCAGTGCATACACGGATGTAGATTGGGCCAGAGATGTAGATAACAAAAAAAGTACAAGTGGAGGTGCATTCTTTTGGGAAAAAGGCTGGTATCTTGGATAAGCAAAAAACAAGACTCAATATCTCTGTCCACTATTGAAGCAGCATGTAGTTGTACTCAAGTGTTGTGGATGAAGCAAACTTTGAAGGACATCAGAGTTGTGTATGAAGATCCAATTGCAATCTTTAGTGACAATACAAGTGCCATAAACATATCAAAGAATCTAGTAATGCATTCAAGGACAAAGCACATATCCATAAGATATCACTTTCTGAGAGAAAAAGTGACAGAGAATGAAGTCAAGTTGGAATGTGTATCTACAAAAGACCAGATTGCAGATATTTTCACCAATCCTCTGCCTAAGGATACTTTTGAGTATCTCAGAGAAAAGTTAGGGGTTATTACCCCTCCTTCTCTAAACTAAGATGCAGAAGAGTGCATCAGTTCGGTGGTGCTTAGAGTTCCTTCTTCAAATCTGGATTGATGCTTTTAGAGCTACTTCTCAGGGGGAGTAGTCAGAGAGTTTAGAAGAGAAATTGAATCAGAATAGAAGAGTGCAAGTATGTGCCCTTTTCCATTGATGTCAAAGGGGGAGAGAAATCATGTGAAAAACTTAGAAGGAAAGAGTGCAGATGTGTAAAGAGATAGGGGAGAATCTTGTCTTGATGGTTGTTGTAGTTTTTCACATCATATGTTGCCATCAATGACAAAGGGGGAGATTGTTGCAAGTATGTGCCTAATCGGTGTTGTCATTGATGTCAACATATCTTTGTTGCCATTGGTGTCAACTATGTCCTATTCTATTACTTGTTTAGAAGATTTGTATGTTGAGGATATTGATAAAATTGACTTCTTCGGAAGATACAAGTGAGTTACAGTGAAGTGCAGTATAGACAGTGAGTTGTATGCTGAAGAACAGTCCGGTAGATTGCTCTGCATTTCTTGTTACTTGAAGATCTTGGTCTGCAGATTAGAAGTTATTTAAAGGGATGTCTGAAGATGCTAAATCTTGAATTTGAGCCTTTGATGTGAAGAATTGAGAAAGTTGCATTCACCAGAGTAAAACCTACTTTCTTTGGTTATTCTCTAGTGACAGGGAGAAAATATTTTGCTCCACATTCCTCCACATTAAAGTGTTTTGCTTTGTAGGTCTAGAGGGAATTCTGGGATGATGATAAGTGCCTACAATTGCAATGGTTCATGTTTTGGTGGTCCGCAAGCTATCTTTCTTTTATGACAGTTGAAGACAATGAAGTTCATGTGCTCTCGTGTGAAGAATCTCATGAATAAAGTGGTTTGATTTTGTGTGGTTGCTCCTGATGATTTCAACGTGCTTGTGGATTACTCCTGATCATGTTCCTACCTTTACATTGGTCTGCGTTAAGGAAATGAGATCATGTTTGAAGATTATTCCGAGATAACATAGCATGTAACTAGTCTTAGCTAACTTGGTTAATTCCAATAATTGCAGAGATCCCTTAAAGATTATGGAAGCCTATTGTAGTGTGAAAGATCATGTTTGAGTCCCAGCTAAAGCATGGCGTGGTCAGTATACATTTATACTATAATTCCTTAGAATAATTTGTATTAGGTCAAGACCTATTTTGTAAATGTTTGTAATACTGACCTTGGAGATTGTTCCAATGGTTGATGATTATAATGCCGACCTTGATGATCATTCCAAGGTTGATGAAGTGTATAAATACTTGTAATTGAGTCATGGAAAAGGTGTCCTTGTGTGAAAATGAGAAGATAAGGAAAAGGGCGAGTAGATAAGGCAGAGCAGGGGAGAGCAGAGCAGAGGAACCATTGTATTTCAATGTATTAAGCTTAGACATGAAGAAGATGGTGATTTTGACAGTGAACCTGGCAGTGAGCCGCTAGTAGGGTTTAACAACCCTTATTGTACTCTTTCTAGGTTTAGGGTTGAGGTAGTGAACCTACTAGACCATAGTGAACCTACTAGACCTAGTTGTACTTCATGGCAATGAGCCAGTATGTTCTAGGTCCATGGAGTGACCAAGCCTGAACATTAGTTTTCAAAGATTGCAATGTATTTTGAGAGTTAATCCTCTCTATGGTTTTTCCCCACCTTGGGGTCTTCCACATAAAAATCTAGTGTCTCTTGTGTTTAATGTCGCATCTGTGTTTAAGTTTCTGATTTCATGTATTCTTTGTTTAATCATAATAAGTGTGGACAAGTGATTAATGTTTAAGTGCATAAGTGTTTGAGTTTTTGGGACAACTAATTCACCCCCCCCTCTCAGTTGTCTGGCACATTTCAACATGTATCCAAGTCTACATTCTCCTTAATGGCAGATACATTATGACTAATATTTGGGAAGAGATCTCATAATCTTTTTCACAATCTCATCTTCTTTCACTTCTCCACCAAGACTTCTAATGTCATTAACCACTTCATGTACCCGGAGCATATATCTAGCAATGTCTTCATCCTCTAACATTTTTAGATTCTCAATTTTGCTCTTGAAGATCTGCATCTTGGCTTGCTTTACTTTCTTATCTCCTTCATGGATGGTTTTAATTTTATCCCAAACTTCTTGAGTAAAATCACAACCCATTATTTTTTAAAGTTCTAAATTAGCTAACCCACTCATGATAGCAAATTTTGTCTTGGCATTGTTATCATACTTCTTGATTTCATCTACATATGTAGGAATAGTAGCAAGAACTGTGTAGCCATACTTGACAAAGTCCCAAACACCACACCCTAGAGAATTAATATAAGATTCCATCCTTAGCTTCCAAGAAGCATAATTTGTTCCATCAAACATAGGTATCTTTCTGGATCTATTTTGTTCTATCTAGACCTTCCTCAAGCAGTTAAGCTTCCCTCAAAGGAACTTGACTCTAATACTAATTGTTGAACACACTAGGACACTAAGAAGGGGGGTGAATCAGTATCTAAACAATCTTCAATTCAAACAACTTCAACTTATCCAGAGCATATCAAAACTTAATCATTACAACATAAACATGAATATGAAAGATTAACACAATGCACATCAACACATAACACCAAATGTATGTGGAAAATCCTAGAGGGGAAAAACCACGATGACGATTAACTCACAATATATGAAGCTCAAATAAGAGCTTTGTTTTAGGGGCTATAACCCAAGGAAGCTGCTACTCCCTAAGTAACTTTGATTTAGGGTCACTCCCAAGGAAGCTTCTACTCCTTGATGACTTTTTTTAGGGTCACTCCCAAGGAACCATCTACCCTCTGAATTGAGAACACATTTACAAAAGATTACAATATGATAGTCCTTCTACTGTCTGAAAACTAACATTGAAACTCACACCTTTGATGATTTCACTTATACCTCTTCACACTTTCTTCTAATGATCTAATTAGTCAGGCACACTCTGCACTTGATCACTATCACAAATATGTCTTCAAGATGAATCAGGACAACATCAACAACTTCTGCTCTTTCTCTTTCAGCTGCTCATCAACAATGCATTCATTCTACCTTTTCTCTACTTGCGAGCCTTTTAATCAATTTGCAATCACACTTTCCTAACTCAATTTCATTCACTATTTATACATGATATTACATTGATTACATTGCTTTTTGTCCAAATACAACATGAAAAATACATTTACAAGTTGGCCAGACAACACATAATATGAAACGTGTAGAAGATCAAATAATTATGCTGCACAACTTCAATCATTAACTCTGAGAACAATCTGTTATCTAGAACACACTACAACATACTATCATTTGAAAAACTGAGCTGTAGACCACTAAGGACCTTGAAACTGCAAGGAAGCATGTAATGCACATCCATAATCATGTCGTTAAAATCACAAAGGCAATTATTCATTTGCGGAGGAATGCAAAGCATTCCATCAGGCCTTCATCACTAGCTTACTCAATCAGAACACATGTTGTTACTCTATCATGCATAACTTTCACAATAGAAGGACAAATGATTTGAAAACTTGGAATTATCACCTTCACTACATCTTGAGCACAATTCTAAAACTGCATGGTCATTGTTGGTAGTGAGTTGCCCCCTTGTCAGTTAGGCATTCAATGCTGACCTCAGGATTCGTGACATGGTAGTGAGCCTCCCGTGGATCTGGGTTAAGTCTAGCATTTGTAGCGAGCATTGATAACTTGAGCTTTTGGTGCAATGGCAAATGATTCCAACAATTGGTATCAGAGACATGGGTCACAGGTTTGAATCCCTTAGGTTGCATTAAGGGGGGATTGTTGGCAGTGAGCTGCCCCCTGTCAGTGAGGCATTCAACGTTGACCTCAGGATTTGTGACATTGTAATGCCCCAAGCTTTCACACAGGACATTAGCCGAACAAACACCGAACCAACAAATTTTTTGCATTTGCAAGTGCAACATTTACATGTTGTATTGCACTCACGCACACACAAGGTGTTGCAACATGTACAACAACACCTAAAAAGACATCACCATTGCACAATGCAAGGTGGCACAAGCGAAAGACTTCACCCATCATGTGACAACTCACCATGATGACCAAGAGAGAGGTGGAGCTCACTCCATGATGAGGATCAGATACATGTCCATGACCTTTCTCCCTCGCGAACACATGGAGTAGGATAAGGGTGACATCCACCTCAGTCTATTCCATGATGACACAAGACATCCCAAACACAAGGATAACGCTCACCCACGAGATAGTCCAACTTGGAGGTATGATTCCTCAACCAACTAGAATGGTCACTAGTCAAATCATGTAAAGACACACATCCCAATGCAAAGGAGGGAATAATCCAAGAGTGCATATCACATTATGAAAATGACACCAAAATAGCTACGAGGCTAAAAATAGTAATCAATACCAAAGATGATTCATTTTAACCAAAAATATTAAGCTGTCGAACCAATTATGTCCACATGTCAAAAAGGACAAAAGCGATACAAAAGGCTATGCATGTTCGACACCAACGTTGACACATTCTAAAAGAAAAGATAGGATCCTCACCACCTATGTGGGATGAATACAATCCAACACAAACATATCCATAAACATCAAATACAACATCAAATAACTGAGTCTAAACATGCTAACATAGCTAGATTCTAACATGTAAAATCTATCAAAACATGCCAATGTCCTAAAAAACTGAGGCGTGGAAAAATACAAGACAATATCCAATAATTACAATATTCGAAGGGCTTCATCCTAACCATAGATGAATCATAGCCAACATCATAAATCAACTCAAAGCATTAATTACATCTTATTACAAGGGTCTCAAAAGACCTACATTACAAAGGTTACAATAATCAATAATGATAAAATACAAGTGCATAAACCACCCAAAACCAACATGCTCTCCAAGGTGCAACAAGGCACAAAGCACAAGGTAAACCACCTGCAAAAAGATCAAGGAATCCATCCAACACCTGAAGATCATCATGAAGGACCAATGGGGAAATGTTGCTCACCTCCCAACCATATTGCCATCGTCGAGTGCAATAGATGTCTACGTAACTCTAGGCAACCCCCGAGCTACGGAGAAGGTGATCATGGCAAACCCGATAAGAGCATCTCACACATCCAGGGTATATAAGCAACACATGGAATATACACCAATCAATGCACACAACACACATGACACAACTACCAATACAATGCATATAAACAACACATAGTACAACTACCATCCAATTGCATTCCAGTAACATATGGCACACTTGCCAAAACATAATAGAATGACATAACAACATTCAAGCATAAGGGAAATAGTCTCACCTTTAATGCACACCAAACGAGGCATAAATCATAATCCATCATAGACACATACAAGCATGAATTAGGCATCACAATGCACATACAATCACATGGTAAACATCACACGTCGAGTCAAACTCTGATGGTGGAAGAAGGAAGAGAGACCTAGGTAGTTAGGACAAGGAGTGTCAAACGAGGGCAATACTCACCTCACGGTAGAACATGAGGGCATAACCTCCTCATAGCAACCCAACACTACACCAAAGATTTCTCTTTACACCCAAACCCAAGCAAGGTGGACACTTCACCAGCACATGCAGTTTGGTGTAGATGATCTTATTATTAAATTTTATTACCCAATATGTTTAAATGTTATTCTTGATTAAAACTTCCATTCGATAAATTCCAATGACCTCTTTGGGCCACGGCGCACGATGGAAGCCACTCCTTTCCTACCCCTAGACCTCTTCCTAAACACCCATAGCACCAATTTGACCAATTGGGCATGACACAGATTTCGAAGTGACAAAATCACAATTTTGACAAAAACGCAACATATTCTCAAAAGATGCAAAATACCATTCTAATTGGGAGACAACTCATCCCACAAACTAAAACATCAAGGAAATGCATAAAAAAAAAATTTAGGTTTTCAAAAATAGAGAAATAAGTGGCACAGATTTCAATGCACCAAAATGTATAAAAAAAAACAGTCTCACAAGATGCAGAATCACATAATATGGAGGAGTCAACTCATCCCTCAAAGCAAATCATAAAGGAAATGCATAGAATTCAGTTTTTATGTTTTCTAAAAGTGCAAAATAACCATAAGGCCATAAAAACTCCATTGGAGCTCTCTTTGGCACCTTGACCAAAGTTTGACCAATTTTCTAACTTTTGTTTTTCAATAGCTATGGATGATCTAACAACTACCCATTATAGATAACATGCCTGACAACCAATATATGCAATAAAAATGAGTTGGGGATTTCTACAGAAAATTTGCCAGGGTTTTGTCTGTATTTTCATGTTTCCAAAAATGAAAATATATAAAAATAAAAGCATACACAGCTGAAATAAATTTTCTAAGCTTCCTACAACTAAGCAAAGTCATCTTCAACCATTCTAGATGGTGTGGCATGAAGGAAACAAAATAAAACAATTTAAATAAGAAGATTGGAGAAACTTACCTTCCAATACAAGCAAAATCCAAGGCAAATAATGAGGTTGAATGTCAGATTCAATCCACACACAAGAAAACACCAAGCTCTTGAATCCAATCCAAACTCCAAGCAATTCCAAGAAAAACTCATTTCCAAGCAATCAGATATCTATTTTTCAAGCAAGAGGGTTTCAAACAAAGGAGAGCAAATTTTGGAGAGAAAAAGAATAATGCAAAATACATGTCTTTTTCCTTTTATTCCTCCAAAGACACTATTCCTTTTTTTGATAATAAAATAATCCTTTAAGTGATTTAATAAATCAAATCAAAATTATAGAATTTGCACCATTAAACTATTTAATTCAACAATTAAATAATTGAATGTCTCTTTAGCAAATCAAATAGGCATATAAAATAACACATTAATAATTCCATTTCACTAAAAACGTCCATTTAATTCACTCAAAGCAACAGGGAAATAGTTAGTCAAACAAACTCAACTATTCCAAATAGGTTATTGCCATATAACTCAGTCTCATTCTGAAAAGTACAAACACGCCATACTAGGCATTTAGTTTTCATATTTAATGCAATTTCTACCTTTTTACGGAAAAATATCAAATTTTAGAATTAAACCAAAATCACTCAAATTTGTTCCACAAGCATATAATGATGCAACAAACATTTTAACTAAAGCAAAAATAGCAATTTCCAAATTAAAATCATTAATTTAATTTGAAAACACAGAAAACACGCTTTTCAAAACATTTTAAAATAAAGTGCAAGAACGCTAAGGAAACACACGCAAATGATACCAAACATACATCATGGGTTTCCACAACACAAGGATAAGGGTGAGATGGCTTAGCGTCCCATGTCAACCTTCTCCACATTTCCCACATTAGTTAACACCTGTAATTACCTGCACACTCAAGTAAACCATCAGGCATACCTGCTCCATACATAAAATACCCGAAGCACATCATAATACCCAACATGGCATAATATTGCATAAGCATCATAAACATGGGTCGATAATCAATCAACATCATAAAATCATATATGCATAAATCAACTAACACAATCATAATGATACACACTCAAAACATCATATAACACATGAATCAAAAGCACACAAGGCACACACTAGGGTGGGCATTACAGACATGGTAGTGAGCCTCCTGTGGATCTGGGTTAAGTCTGGCGCTTGTAGCGAGCGTTGATAGCTCGAGCATTTGGCGCAATAACAAATAATTCCAACAGCCATATCTATAAATGCGGAGGAATACAGAGCATTCCATTGTCTTGCACAGAACATCTTCACAGAAGTGACACTGTCTTCAAGCAATCAACAGTAAAACACTCTTCTGGTAATGCAATCATCATGGAACTTGGATCATACATTCTACAGGCCATCAATAGCATCAGAAACACATTTGATCAACTGTGTGCTTCTAATTCCCATCTTAATATGAACTATATCTTCTTTCTTTTCTTGTTGGAGGGGACAGGACATCCAACCATGAACTGTATCTTCTTCTCTTGTTGGATGGGACATGACATCCAACCATGAACACCATCACACCACCATGATAGTGTTGACATCAATGACAACCTAGTGACAGCGTTCACATCAATGACAACCCTAGGAACCATATGTGTAACACTGTCCACATGTAGCTTTCCTGTGGATAGCTTAACTTAAAGCATCTGCCATTATGATGAACAAGAATGGGGATAGGGGGTCCCCTTGGTGGAATCCTCTAGAACCTTCAAAAAAGATGAAGGGGCTTCCATTGATCATTACTAAGTATTTGGAAGTGGAAATGCATTGAAAGGTCCAACTGAGCCATTCCTTGTAGAAGCTGAGTTTCTCCATAATTTTGATTAGGAATCTCCATATTACTCTATCATAAGCCTTGCTTACATCCGGTTTCAGAATCATCCCCTTCTGGTTATGCTTCTTTATTAAGTGTAAGGTCTCCTGGGCAATGATGATTCCATTGATAATGTTTTAGCCCAGGGTGAAGCCACTTTGATCTTGTGAAATGATAAGTGGGAGAAATGACTTAATTCTATTAGCCATGATCTTGGTGATTACTTTGTATATCGTATTACATAGAGAAATAGGTGTATAATCTACCAAACTTGTGCAAGAGAGTTTCTTGGGTATTAAGACAATATTGGTGTTGTTCATATCTCTAGGGATCTTGCCTTTCCTCCTTGATTCCTCCACCATTTCCCAAATATCATCCCCATTAAATCCTAGCAGAACTAAAAGAAAGAGGTAGGAAAGTCATCTGGTCCTGTGCCTTCTTTGGGTTTGTGCCTTCTCTAGGTGTAATTGTGATGCAGGAGCATCCTTGGTTCAAGAGTAATCTTGCAACAACCAAAAATATTTGTAGTTCATTTTGTTTTCTTTCATTTTATAGATCATTCCAATTTAGTCAGTCAAAAGTAGTTTCTGTAGATTGGTCTGCATTCTATTGTAGTTTCATTTCAGACCTTGTGGAGCTGGACTTAGCATCTAGACATCTTCATGCGCATCATATCCAAAATTTAGATCATTTGGTTCAGTTTTCGAAAAGATATCACTATCAGAAGATCGACTATTTTCTCAGAACAGAGCATCCTGATAGTCTCAAACAATCAACTAAAGGAGAAGACTTGTGAAGCACTTTCACGACTTGCAAAGCTTAATTACACATCATTCAAGGAACTTTGGGTCATGGTTGACCTTCCCTGAGATCTGCATGTTATCCTATTCACTTGTAGAGGATTCCCATATGATTAGGTCTGACCTATCCATGTACACATGTTACATCTCTTTCATTGGAGTTTGTAATTTGTTTGGCTGATGCGGAGGAATCTTGTGATCCAGAGATGATATATAATCATGTACTAGATGCATAGGAAAGTAGTTCATCATTAGAGATAGTTTGATAATTTGAATTCTTTTATACAAGTGCCTCAAAGCCATATCTTGTGCATATGTTGTAAATGGAGAATCAGGCCTGTGAGCCCTAATTTGTAACCCCGCATGTTGCCGCCATGTTTGTATTTTGAATCTTTGATATATTGAATAACTAAATCTATATTTTCTCTCTATAATTGAGTTGCTTCCATTGTGTTTTCTCTTGCTGCATGGCCTGGACTATTCACTTTGTGGACCCTCCTAACCATGACTGTACCAAGTGGTATCAAAGCGAAGTGAGTGAATTGAGCAGAGTTTGTGAAGGCATTCCATAAGATCTTATTGTGAACAAATCACCGAATATGAGGCAGACTACTTGTGTTGTCAATTGATTGTCGATCATGAGGCAGTTGTCACCTTGTAGCCTAATCGCTGAATTCGAGGCAGTTACACTTGATCTACGAAGAGATTCCATCGAGGAGGATACCTACAATTGGTACTATGGCTGGAAGAATGGATGAGATGATAGAAATGATGAAGGCAATGCGAGTTCGCTTGGATGCTGTTGAAGAAGATAGAAGAAGAGGACTTACACCTAGACCTAATGTTGAAAGTGATGATGATGAAGAATTTCAATCCACTGATCAAATGAAGAAACCCTATGAGAGGAAGAAGAATCAGATCAAGTGAAGATGTTGCAAACTATTTCAAAGATTGGGAAAAGACTTAGAGTGGATGTACTGAACTATACTAGCAATTTGATTCTTGAGGAGCTGATTGATTGGATAAATGACCTAGAAGAATACTTTGAATATGAAGAAATTGAAGATCTGAAGAAGGTGAAATTTACAAAGACTAAGTTGAAAGGACATGTTGCATTGCTATTTGGTGGAAAGAAGTTTAGTTGGATAGAAATAGAAGAGGGAAAGAGAAGATTACAAAGTAGGATAGAATGGCGACAAAGTTGAAGAATCAGTTTATACCTACTAACTATGAGCTGGAGCTATTGAAGAGATTGCAGAACTTGAGACAAAAGAAGAAATATGTGAAGGAATATACTAAAGAATTTCATAAGATGATCATAAGGATAGGACATAGTGAAGCAAGCAAGGAGAAAGTGGCAAGATACATCAATGGACTAAGATTGAATATTCAAGAAGAACTAAGTTTAATAAGAATGACAACATTGGAAGAAGCATATCAGTTTGCCTTGAAAGTTGAAGAAAAGTTGAACAAGAAGCATGAGTAGAGACATAGAGGTAGAGGAGGTAAATTTTAGAAAGGTAGAACATTTTCTAGAGGAGAAATATCATTTACGGAGTAGAACAGACAAGATGGTGCATTCAAGATGGAACACAGAGAAAACAATGCATACCGAAGAGATGACAAAACTTTCTACAATAGAGGAAACCCTAATTCATACCAGAGTGAAGGATACAGAAAAGATGGAAGAAGATTTAAGAGGAGAACATTTAGAGGAACCTATTTTAAGTGTGGAGGTGAAGGACATAGAGCATTTGAATGTAATCAAGGAAGTACAAGCAAGAAGATAGAGAATAGTGGAAGAGCAGCCTATGTAGAAGAAGAACCTATTGGATCACCTAGTTTAGTTGGTAAACCTAAGAAAGGAGAATCACTTGTCATGAGGATAGCACTATTTCAAGTAGAGACAAATGAGAAACCATCACAGAGGAAAAGTTTGTTCAAAACCATATGCAAATCAGGAGGTAAATGTTGTAAAGTTGTAATTGATAGTGGTAGTTTAGATAATTTGGTTTCAAAGGAGATGGTGACTAAGCTGAATTTGGAGATATTGAAACTCCCTAAGCCATATCAAATAGCATGGATTCAGGATGATCATAAGGTACTAGTGAGTGAACAATGTTTGGTAAAATTTTATATTGGATCTTATCATGATGAAGTATTGTGTGATATTATGTCTATGGATGTATGTCATATATTGTTGGGAAGACCATGGCAGTATGATAGAAAAGCTATACATGATGGGAGAAAGAATACATATACTATAACATCAAATGGAAAGAGAATTACTTTGATTCCTTTGGAAGATGATCCTAAGAGTGAAGTGTGTGGGAATGCTATAATCTGGTTGGTTGATGGAAGGAAATTTCTAGATGGTTTGAGACATGAGAATATGTGTTATGCTTTGATTCCTATGGAGCCTGAAAACTTGAAGATGAAAATTGAAGAATCACAACTGGAGAAGATAACTGAGTTGCTAACACAATATGAAGACATCATATCAGATAATGTACCTGAAGGATTGCCACCAATCAAGAGTATTAGTCATCACATGGATCTTATACCTGGAGCTAGTTTGCCTAACAAAGTAGCACACAGAATGACACCATCAAAGAATGAAGAATTGAATAGACAGATACATTAATTTTTGAGAAAAGGTTTGATCAGAGAAAGGTTGAGCCCTTGTACAGTACCTATAGTGCTAGCACTGAAGAAGGATTTAGAATGGAGTATGTGTATAGACTCTCGAGAAATCAACAAGATCATAGTTAAGTATGGATTTCCTTTGCCTAGGATGGATGATATTATGGATTGTTTGAGTGGAGCAAAGTATTTTACAAAGATAGGCTTGAAGAGTGGATACCTTCATACCAGAATTAGAGAAGGAGATGAATGGAAGACTTCTTTTAAGACAAATGAAGGATTGTATGAGTGGTTAGTGATTCCTTCTGGACTGACAAATGCACCAAGTACTTTCATGAGATTGATGAATGAAGTTTTGAAGAAATTCTTGGGTAAATTTGTTATTGTATATTTGTATGATATTTTGATTTTCGGTAAGACAAAAGAAGAACATTTGTGGCACCTAAGATAAGTATTGCAGAGACTGAGAAAGGAGAAATTGCTGATAAATATCAAGAAGTGTAGTTTCATGAAGGAAGAATTGGTATACTTGGGATTTGTGATTTCGGCAAAAGGATTGAAGATGGACCCTGAGAAAGTTAGAGCAATTATTGAGTGGCCTACACATGAGAGCATTGGAGAAGTCAGATCATTTCATGGATTAGCTAGTTTCTACCGGAAGTTCATCAGAAATTTTAGTTCAGTATTTAACCCTATGACATAGATAATGAGAGGTGACAGAAAGGACTTTAAGTGGACATCAGAAGCAGATAAAAGTTTTGAATTGCTGAAGCAGAAAGTGACAGAGCAACCTGTGATGGCATTACCAAATTTCAACAAAGTATTTCAAGCAGATTGTGATGCAAGTGGAAATACAATAGGAGCGGTGTTAAGTCAAGAAGGTAGACCTGTAGCATATTTCAGTGAGAAGTTGAATGATGCAAGGAGAATATATTTAATTTATGATCAAGATTTCTATGCCATAATTCAAGCCTTGAAGAAGTGGAGACATTATTTGTTGCCTAAAGAGTTTGTGTTGTACATAGATCATCAAGCTTTGCAGTACCTGAACAGTTAAGGAAAGTTGAAACAAAGACATATGCGATGAGTAAAGTTCATGCAGAGTTACAGTTTTGTATTGAAGTATAGAAGTGGAAAATCAAATAGAGTTGTAGATGCACTAAGTAGGAGAAGGAATTTTCCAACAGAGATGAGAGTTGAAGTGTTAGGATTTAAGGAATTGAAGAACATGTATGAAGAAGATCTTGATTTTGTAGAACCTTGGAAACCATGTAAGGAACCTGTTGTGATAGATAGAAGTAAGTGGTTGGATTATTTCATTCAAGAGGATATGTTATTCAAAGGAAATCAGTTATGTATACCTCAGAGTTCAATGAGAGATAATCTGATAAAGGAGAAGCACAGTGGTGGATTGGTAGGACATTTTGGAATTGATAAGATAGTGACATTGGTAAGTGAAAATTACTTTTGTCCTCGGATATATAAGCATGTTAAAAAGTTTGTGCAAAGTTGTAGAGTATGTCAAGTTGCAAAGGGAAGTAATTAGAATACTGGGTCATACAAATCTTTGACAATACCAGAGAGACTTTGGGAAGGCATAAGCATGGATTTCATAATGGTATTCTTGAAGACATAGAGAGGACATGATACTATATTTGTAGTGGTGGATAGATTTTCAAAGGTGGCACATTTCATACCTTGTAAGAAGACAACTGATGCAATTCATGTGGCTGACCTATTTTTAAAAGAAATTGTGAGATTGCATGGATTACCTAAGAGCATAATTTCAAATAGAGATACAAGATTTCTTGGATATTTTTGGAGGACACTTTGGAAGAAGATGAAGACAAACTTGAAATTCATATCAGCATTTCATCCACAGACTGATGGATAGATAGAGGTAGTAAATAGGAGTTTGGGTAATTTGTTGAGATGCTTGGTTGGAGAGAAGGCAGGAAATTAGGATTTGATTCTATCACAAGTAGAGTTTACATATAATAATTCAGTGAATAAGAGCATAGGAAAGACACCATTTGAGATTGTGATAGGAACTAACCCTAGAGGAGTACTAGAATTGAGAAATATCAGTATGGAGGACAAAAGGAGTGCAGAAGCAAAAGAATTTGTAGGACACATGGAGACAGTGCATAATCAAGTTAAGAAGCACTTGAAGGAGATGAACAATAAGTATAAAGAACAAGAAGATGAGAAGAGAAGACACAAATAATTTGTAGTTGGAGATGAAGTGATGCTCTATCTGAGAAAAGAAAGATTTCTAGTAGGGACATATAACAAGTTGAAGATGAAGAAGTTTGGACCATGTAGGATACTTAGAAAGTTTGATTTAGGAAATGCATATGAAGTGGAGCTACCGAAGACATTGGGCATATCACCTATTTTCAACATTGTAGACCTATATTAGTATCATGAAGTAGAGTTCAGTGACAGCATTAAAGAAGACTTGGAGAAGTAGTTACCACAACAAGCGCTAGAGCAGATCGAAGACATCTTGGACAGTAGAATTGGACACAACACTAGAGGAAAGCAATACAAGGAATATTTGGTAAAGTGGAAAGGTAGACCAGAAGAAGATTCATCTTGGATTTCTTAGGCTGAAGTGGACCATATTGGTTTTCCTCTAGCCCCAACAAATTGAGGGACTCACTTTTTCAACAACCTCAGGTGTCTGATGCAGGAGAATCCCTGGTTCAAGAGCAATCTTGCATCAACCAAAAATATTTGTAGTTCATTTTGTTTTCTTTCATTTTCCAGTTCATTCTAGTTCAATCAATTAGAAGCATTTTCTATAGATTGGTATGCATTCTTCCGCAATTTCATTTCAGACCTTGCAGAGTTGAACTTAGCATCTAGACATCTTCATGCAAATCATATCAAAAATTTAGATCATTTGGTTAAGTTTCTGGAAAGATATCACTATTACAAGATTGACTATTTTCTCATAACAGGGCATGCTGATAGTCTCAGACAATCAACTAAAGGAGAAGACTTACATAGCACTTTCATGACTTGTGGAGCTAAATTACACATCATTCAAGGAACTTTGGATCATGGCTGACATTCCCTGGGATCCGCATGTTATCCCATTCACTTGCGAAGGATTCCCATATGATTAGGTCTGACCTATCCGTGTACACACGTTACATCTCTTCCATTGGAGTTTGTAAGTTATTTGGCCGACACGGAGGAATCTTGTGATCTGGAGATGATATATAATCATGTAATAGATGCATAAGAAAGTAGTTCATCATTAGAGATAGTTTGATAGTTCAAATTCTTTTGTATCAAGTGCCTCAAAGCCATATCTTGCACTTATGTTGTAAATGGAGAATCAGGCCTGTGAAACCTAATCTGTAAGCCCACGTGTTGTCGACATGTTTGTATTTTAAATCTTTGATATACTGAATGATTGAATCTGCATTTGCTTGAACTATAATTGAGTTGCTTTCGTTGTGTTTACTCTTGTTGCATGGCCAGGACTGTTCACTTTATGGACCCTCCTAATCGTAACTGCACCAAACTGGAAAACTACTTGTTTCACTTCTTCCATAGTGACATGAGTGAAGAGTAATTTATTGTCCTCCTCCTTAATGAGATTGGGGATGTTCTCTAAAGTATTCCCTAGAAAAGGATCCAAAATGTCTTCCCCTCCTAGAAGAGAGGAGAAATTTTTTTTTGCTTCTACTTCAATGTCTCTAGGGTTTGTAAGTAGTCTTTTATCTTCCGTCCTGATTTCAAAGATTCAATTTTTCCCACTCCTAACTTTTGTGACATTGTGGAAAATTTTGGTATTTAAGTCTCCTTCATTCAGCCAAGTTTCCTTGGATTTTGACTTCCAATACTCCTCCTCCCTAGCCAAAATTTCACTGTGGTAGGCCATTAGTTCCTTTTCCTTCATGTATTCCACCTATGTCATTCCGTGAGCAATGACATGTTTGTTCAGGGCCTCTAGTTCCTTATCTACCTACTCTTTCTCCTTGAAGATATTCTTGAAGGATTCTATATTGCAAACTTTCAGTTTAGATTTTATGTTCTGGAGTCTCTTGAGGAAAATGAACATCTTGGTTTTGTTCCAATTATGTTGTTCCAACCACCACAACCTTAATAAGTCTTTGATGTTTGGGCACCTAAGCCACATTTTTTCAAATCAAAATTGGCTCTTAGGGAGATTAATGTAATGAAACAACTTGCACAATATCTGAATATAATAGTAAATATGCTGAAAATACTTGATAATAATATGCCACTTCGAGGGGGCAACCTCCTAATCCACTTCGAGGGGGATACCTCCAACAGTCTTCAATGAGAACCCAATACTGAATATGATGATCTAATAAGACTCACTACCCCTATATATACCTATTTATGCCTAGGATATCACCCAGGCTGACTTAGATAGCCCTATAGAAGCCTTAGGCTGACCTAAACAACTAAATAACAATATAATAATGATAATATGACTTAATTAAGAGTTAAGATAGCCACAAGCCGAGTATTCATAACCATATACACTATAGAAGTAAGGGCATAACATGCCCCCCACCTTTACAAAAGCGTTGTCCTCAACGCTGATCAATTGTGGTAGTTTCTTCATATAATCTTCATCTTCCCATGTGGCAACTTCAACTAGAAGATATTTCCTTGATGTCCTTAGCTTATTCAGGTGTGTTTGGAAAATTAACTTCAGCTCCAAGATGTGTCTTCCCTTTGCATCTAGCTCTTGATGGTGATGAATGTGTTCTTCCTTTACTTGAACCTTTTGATGTGCCATAGAGGAAAAGGTGAGGAATAGTACATGGTACCCTTGCATTGGTTGAATAGCTTGACTAGGAAGTTCTTCTTCTTCTTTCACTTCTTCCTCTTCATTGCCTTTTTCTTCTTCTTCTTCTTCATCTTCTTCTTCTTCTTCTTCTTCTTCCACTTCTTCTTTTTGTTCTTCTTCTTCTTCTTCTTCTTCTTCTTCTTCTTCTGGTTCTTCTTCTTCTTCTTCTTCTTCTTCTGCTTCTTCTTCTTCTGGTTCTTCTTCTTCTTCCAGTTCTTCTTCTTTGTCTGCTTCTTCTTCTTCTTCTTCTTCTTCTTCTTCTTCTATTTCTTCTTCTTCTTCTTCTTCTGGTTCTTCTTCTTTTTCTTCTTCTTCTGCTTCTTCTTCTTCTGGTTCTTCTTCTTCTTTGTCTGCTGCTTCTTCTTCTTCTTCTTCTTCTTCTTCTTCTTTTGTTTCTTCTAGTTCTTCTTCTTCTTCTGGTTCTTCTTCTTTTTCTTCTTCTTCTGCTTCTTCTTCTGGTGCTTCTTCTTCTTTTGGTTCTTCTTCTTCTTTGTCTACTGCTTCTTCTTCTTCTTCTTCTATTTCTTCTTCTTCTTCTTTTGCTTCTTCTTCTTCATCATCATCATCATCATCATCTGCTTCTTCTTCTTCTTCTTCTTCTTCTTCTTGGTTGCTTGAGACCTCCTTTCTTGGTTCCTTCAATAAGGCACTTAACATGCTTCGTATATATGATATATCTCCTCTTAGGTCACACATATCCTTCTTGAACTTGCTTATTTCCCCATCCTTATCAGAGGATTTCCCCGGTGTGACAACATTCTTTTTGCCTCTTGTTGCAAGTCTCGTCATGATAGAAACCAATATTTTTGAAATAAATCACACAAATGAAATGCAAATTCTCTGAAATTTTTACTGTAACTTTACTAAGGCCAAGATACCACTTACCCAGAAAAAAATCCAAGAAATTAGCAAATTTACTGCCTTGAGAGCGAATTTGTTGGAAACCCTAATTTTGTAATAACTCGCTTATTTTTCCTCCAATTCCTCTGAAATCTGGCTTGTATCTTCTTTAATATTGTCTTCAAAAACCCTTTAAAAATCTTTAAACAATTCGCTAAAATCTGAAAGTTATGCTCTTCCCAAAATCACCTCTAATGTTGAGAAAAAATTTTGCCTCTACATTGCCAAGATCATGCTCTGATACCACTTGTAATGAAACAACTTGCACAATATCTGAATATAATAGTAAATATGCTGAAAATACTTGATAATAATATGCCACTTCGAGGGGGCAACCTCCTAATCCACTTCGAGAGGGATACCTCCAACAGTCTTCAATGAGAACACAATACTGAATATGATGATCTAATAAGACTCACTACCCCTATATATACCTATTTATGCCTAGGATATCACCCATGCCAACTTAGATAGCCCTATAGAAGCCTTAGGCTGACCTAAACAACTAAATAACAATATAATAATGATAATATGACTTAATTAAGAGTTAAGATAGCCACAAGCCGACTATTCATAACCATATACACTATAGAAGTAAGGGCATAACAATTAATTCCTTCAATAATGTTTAGAGACACCAAGAAGTGGTCTAAGCTAGATATAGGTTTAATCATGGAGTCCAACTAGATGGGGAGGTTTAGCTAGTTTGTGGTTGAGAGAAACTGATCTAACCATTCTGTAATGTTGGTGAATCCTGATATTTTGTTGTTCCACGTGAATTGCCCATTATTGGGGATGATATCCATCAACCCAAAGTTTTTCACAAAATCCATAAAGTCCCTTTACACCTAAGATATTCTATCGATGCCCCCTTTCTTTTCATTCAGGACTAAAATTGCATTGAAATCCCCACCCAAAATGTATTTTTCATTTCTTAGAGAGGCAATTTTGAGGATAATATCATTCCATACCACCTTCTTGTCCTTTGTTTAGTTGGTCCATAAACATTAAAGATAAAGAAAGTGAGATTTGAGTATAGGCTTCTTACCTTTGCCAGTTGCTAATTTGGGTTTGTTTGAATAGGGTAAATTTGCACTCTACCAAGGTTCCAGAAGATTCCAAGCCTACCTGAAGCACCAACAGCTTCAGCGAAGGATCCATTCTAACCTTTGCAGTGTCTAATGAAGAGCTCAGCCTCCTCTTTCTTCAACTTTGTTTCTTGAATTAAAATAGTGTCGATCGCCATGTTTTCTATCTGGTGCTTGGTTGAATGCCACTTGTTAGGGGCGTTAATGCCCCTAACATTCTAGGTGAGGACCTTCATTGCATCCTAAGGGAGGGGTATCCTCCCTTAGAACTTAGAAGGTATTCTTTGAGAGTGGATTGTTCTCCAGATTGGACTAATTCGTCCCTCTTTTGTTTGTTTGTTTTCCTACCCTTTTTGGAAGTATTGTGTAACACCTAACCATGAAAGATGTTGATTAAATAGCAATAGAAATTAAATTTTTATTAATTTTAAAACATAAATTTTAAGAATAATCATAAATGAAATGTAAGATACAAATGTTTCATATACAGTTATACACATTTACAATAAATAACAAATGATCATTCATTCACAAGGTGAGAAGATTTCTCCATAGCTCTAGTACCCTGCAATATTATCAGACCTGACACTGCACAACTAAGTGAAAACATTAGTTTGCAAAGTCAATAAATAATCAAATTAGATAACATTACACATAATAATGAGACTAAGGCCCTAAGGGGCCGACCTAATGTCTCGGGGGCTCATGATGGCCTTGCCTACGTATGTGTAGCATAGAGACTTCGTAGTTCAGGATTTGAACTTGAAATCACAAGATGGAAGTTTTATAAACTTACATCATATTCAAAATCCAACGATGTGATCCCATAACCCAAACATTCTGATTATAAGAAGTACATTATTTCATAAGACAAGTTTTTATCAAACAATAAGTACTTATTACATCCTTACTTATCTTATATTTATTCCAAACTATTAACACTTCTTCCTTTCTTTCCTAACATTAACATTATACTACTAAATTATTGATAAAACGTATATCTATATTTTGTATACAAGAGAGAAAGGTAGACAACACGTCCTTACAGTCTATCTCCCTTAACATTCTCTAGAATTTAATGAATGTTAATAAGCGGGGTCTAGTTCAACACGTTAACAAGTTACCTTAAACAATGTTCACATTTCTTCTTCCATAAATTGTTCAATGATGATCTAAACATTTTAAATGAATTAAGAGATGCAACACTAACTGATTAGTCTAAAATAGCCTAAAGAAGAGCCACTATGAAACCCATCCCTCCATATTAATGCAAGCTCTTATAAAAAAATGTCTATTAAAATAATATTATTATTATACAAAGATAATTTCTTTCTACAATTATGTCACACAAGACAATTCATTTTAAAATAATTTCATAATAAAAAATTTGACTAAAATTCATTAAAAAAAAAATAATTCATTTCTTCTTAATTCCATAAACTTACCTTACCCATTCTTTAAAAGATACCTACCTTCTAAATATAACTTACCTTACCCATTTTTTAAAGATCTTTCTAAAAATATTCTTAAAATATAACTTTCTTCCTAATCGCGATTCGTGATAGAAATCTTAAATAGCAAATATCCCTACATTCAAGGTAAAAGAATAAGTTATTCTATTCTTAAATATTAAGAAAATAGTTTCTATTCTTGTAACATCAGAAATCTAATAATAAAGCTTTAGGTCTACGAATCTTTCTTCTCTTTATATTAGAAAAGTATAAAGGCTGGTTATTGTTCTACAGTGATGTTATTATGAAAAAGAGAGAGCTATTAGCTTAGGGTCAAATTTCTCCAGAAATATTATTACTCTATCTATGAGGAAGTTCCAATCTATTAAAGCTTCTACTACTCAACCATTATTGAGATACGCTAAGAATAATTGACTCAGACAACAATTTAAATAAATATATAAAGTAACACCTTAAAAGAAATGAAAATAAGGCTAAACTAAAACTTTATATTCTCTGTCTGAAAGAAAGTAAAAGTTACTCTTGTAAACTTCCAACTACAGGCCATTGCCTTTTGGAAAGGAAAACATATGAAAAATTATGCACTTATAAATATGATGAAGGCGTCATTACTGACAAGATACTTCGGCATGCTACAGATTTAAATACTTTTTCTACAACTATATTTGACATTCGATGGTTTCACAATAAAGATAGTCAATAAATAAAGACATAATAATTGATTGAGCAGAGCCTTGGAGAGATGATAGAGATCATTGATACTCAAGTTATAAAATTTAAGCACTGATTACGGATTTAGAAACTAAAGAAAATCTCCAAGTTCTTATCTGATGTCAAAGATTTAAAAGGAGCAAGAGATTTGGTTTACTTAAAAAAATCAATACTGCAAATAGAATTTCAGTGCAGTGGTGGAAGAAAAATCACACGACCTTGTTAAATGCTTCAAAAATACACAATTGCATATAACCTTCAAGACTGGGTAATATCAAAATTTTTAAAAAAAAAAAAAAAAAACAAGTTGAAAATTTACTAAGGATTCCAAACCCTTTCTAATTCTCTACTATTTATGTAACCTACAAACTTAAGCCGTTGAAGTGTCACATGCATTGATCCGAACCCCACAAAATTATATTGCCCTGAAACAAAGACAACATGTTAGATCACCCTTATTAATCTTCGGCCCATATTTCTTCTCTCATTACCAGAGGATGATCTTCGGTCTATACTTCTCATTACCACTCCTTGCATGTACTTCCAACGTAACACTTATTTTGTAACTGGATGCATTAATGTCAGTTTCCTTCATATGTGCAACCGACCAACAATCTTCAGGGTGAAAGCATGTCATCTTTATTTAGCAACGTATGCATTATATGCCAAGGATCTCAGATGCAATCTTTCAAAGATAAAAGTTAATAGACTTGCAAGCTGAAAGCTCCAATTAAAAGTTATTATTTCTAGAATATCATTAAGGGTTTTGCAAGGTGAAATAAGAATAGGCCAAGACCGATTGGAAATGATTTAGTTTCTAAAGCGAATGGATCTAGAGATCAATTAAAAATAGCTTATTTAGGTGAACATAAAGAAGCGATATAAGATTCTTAGCGCCTTGAGCTTCCCTATCTCATATAAAACAACAGGGAGATGGGTGTTCCCTAACATACGTAGATAACAAAGGGATTCAATTGCCTACAATTTCAACGCACGAATAACGAAATGCATCGACCTCAAATAATAAAAGAGAAAAATAATGACTTTGCATGAATGTGCTATATGATGGCTTTATAAGGGAAACAGAGGAACTACTGATGAATGTTTGTCATTGATGTCAAAGGTGTTCACAGTATTTCAGGAACATATGTGCTTCACAGTGTATGCTGATGGTCTTAGTTCATGATCTTGTTTCAAGCTTCATGTATCAATCACAAGAGTACAAGAGTTGATGATGATCACAATAAGGAGTTGATGGGAAGTATCTTGGTCCCTCATTCTTCAGGATGTTCAGAGTTCACAAGAGTTGTTTCTTGTTACAATGTCTTCAATGCTTTGTGTCTTCAACAAGGAATCTTCAATGTATGGGTTGTCATGCTCATGCTCCAAAGATTAGTTGCATGATCAGAAGCTATGCCTTGTGTCTTCAATCTATCTTGGTTGTCTTCATTTGGTCTTCCCATGTGTTCTTCTTGATGTGCTCTTCATGATGCTTCAATCAGGAGTTCAAGTTGTTGTCACGAGATAGATTGATCAAAGGAGTTCAAGTTGTTGTCACGAGATAGATTAATCAAAGTCAAGGTTGTCATGGTATTGTTGTGGTGTTGATTCATCTAGTGATGTTGTTATCAAAAATGCATACTCATCTCTATGAAGGTGTTCTCAATTCACATTCAAGATTGAACATCACATTTAAGGTTGAGCAAGGGACACTATTGAACTGCATGGTTGGTTAGTACTGAAGATTTCTTTTGTCTATGGGTTTTCTACCTAAAAGTTTCCCTAAACCCCAGTTGTATGTTGGTTAATCCCTAGAAACTAAGTTTAAAACCCTAAGCTATGTTCTTAGTTTCTACCCGTCACATAACTATGTGCTTTTTGTTATGTTTGCACATTGACCGGTAACTAAATGTTATCAATAACTTAAGTTAGAAATAAAGGGCCTCATTTCATGCCTTGACCGGCCCCTATGTCCTAAGGGAACCGGTTCATATCAATGAGCTTATGTTGTTTTTAAAACGATGAGCGCCAAGACTAAATCCAATGGCTCGTGTTTGAAGATTGAAGATTGAAGGGCGCGAAAAAGAGATCTAATGGTGAATGTTTGAAAATGATTCAAAATCTCAATGGTTCAGTTTATCCATTAAGATTGACAGTTACATCCTAATGTGGTGGTTTAACTACCTTCTAACAGACTTTTAACCAAACAAGAGGGCCAGGAAAATTGAGATCTTGGTCAGTATGAGAAAAAAGACTTGATCTGTATGATTATTGAAACACATGCCTACATGCATATATGAAAATTGAAGTAATTAGTGAAGGATGATAGGGGTTTTAAGGAAGTGATACATTACGAACATTTACAGTTTGCAGAAAGAGGTATAAGAGTATATGTTGCAATATGTTCTTGTTTTTATTCTTTAGTTGTCATAATGATTTGAAGCCTTTTTGCAAGATATTTGTAAGCAATTTTTGCAGAGAAGTTTGATAACTTTGCTATTGATACAATGATGTAAATAAGGGAACTTTTTGATCAATCTTATTATGCAACAAGAGGAGACCTAGTCAAGTCATAAGTGTGTTTGATTCAGTGTGCAGAGGAGAGTAAAGAGATTTCCAGAGGTTTTTCTGACATGTCTTGCAGGGATCTTGTGTTAGATCTAGGGCACACAACTGAGAGGGGGGGTGAATCAGTTGTACAAAAACTTGCTTCTACTTCAAACACTTGATTCTTCTTTGTTAGTTAATAGCATATCAATTAACCATCCATGAAAGCATAATGCATAAACACAAGAGCAAATAAACATCAACACATTGGACACCAAGATTTTGACGTGGAAAACCCGGTTAAGGGAAAAACCACGGGGTGATTAACCCAAGGATTATTCTCTATTAGAAGAATAAGAAAAATGAATGGCACATGCCAATTAGGGCTTACTGCCTGAGCACAATGCTCACAAAGAGGCACACTGCCTACAAGAGACACATTATCTACAAAGTGATAAGAATCACAAACTTGAACTAGAGATTGACATTTTTACCATGTCTGGGTCAGTTCCATTTAAGCCCGAGATACTTCTGCTCTGCCCTTCGCTCTTTCGCTATGCCACTCTCATCCGCTCCACACCACACTTTGAAATGAACTCACAAACCTTCATTTATACAAGACATCGACTTAGGAACAATCATCTAAGTCGGTAATCAACCATAAGGACATTCGCAAGATGAACAACTCATCCGGTCGGCTAGTCTGAACAAGAACTTCATCCGGAAGAATATCTTCAATTCCAAGCTCTACCACCAATGCAGACCAACAACATAACCTCAGCATGATCTAAGAACCTTCACAAGCTTGCCTAATTAACCAGGTACATCCGCACTTCCTCTACTTACTGGAATCTCTTTTCCTCTTCATCTGAAACTTCAAGAACATAGTTTGCTACCACTATCATACTGAAGAAGGTGCTTTCGGACCTCCAAACCATGTACCAATCGAGATGACACATCACAAAGACATCCCAAACAGTCCTTCTAATCCGCAAAGTCTGACAATTCTCCTCCGGATCTCACCGGACCTTTTTGCAACACTCTATCACTCCGGAACAGCTCCCGAAATCGGTTCTATTTGACTGATCACAACTTTTTCATATCTTCATGCGGACCTCTGAAATCTTAACTGGATCATCTCAAGACTCATATCTACAAACCCTTTAATCCGCAGCCTCTGATCCTCAACCTATTGAGTACATTTGCCTTCTTCTTATCACTGTTCTTCATTGTTCCTGATTGAGACTACTTTTCTCAATATCCTCAACACACAGCTCATCCAAACCTTCTTACCAATGCAATATGAGTATGTTGACATCAATGACAACACTGGTTCACCTCATACTTGCAACAATCTCCCCCTTTGTCATTGATGGCAACATATGTTGTGAAAAACCATCAAGACAAGAACTTCTCCTTTCTATCACAGCTCCCCCTATCAACAACAACTCTTCACATGTCTTCTCTTCCTTTACTGCTCCCCCTTGGATCATCAACCACTTGTTTTTCACATGTTTTCTCTCCCCCTTTGACATCAATGGCAAAGGGCTCATACTTGCAATTCTAACACATTAGAATCATACCAGCTACTCCCCCTTAGTAGCAGCTCCCCATCATCAATCTGAATCACAAGATATGATTGTGATATCCACCGGATTGATGCACATCAATGTATCCTAGTTCATCACCGGAGGGGCCATGACCCCTAACTTCTCCCTGAGATACTCAAAAGAGTCTTTGGGAAGAGGTTTAGTAAAAATATCTGCAATCTGATCCTTGGAGGGTACATACTCTAATCTAACTTCATCCTTGTTCACTTGTTCTCTCAGAAAGTGAAACTTGATAGATATGTGCTTGGTCTTAGAATGCAACACCGGATTCTTAGAAATGTTTATTGCACTTGAATTATCACAGAAAAATGTGATAGGCTCCTCATATTCTACTTTCATGTCTCTTAACATCTGCTTCATCCATAAAATTTGAGTGCAACTACTTGCTGCTGCAATATATTCTACTTCAGTTGTAGACAGAGATATTGCCTCTTATTTTTTGCTTAGCCAAGAAACCAATCTCTTTCCCAAAAAGAATGCTCCACCACTGGTGCTCTTCCGGTCATCCACATCTCCTGCCCAATCTGCATCTGTATATGCATGAAGAGAGAAATCTGGACCTCTAGGGTACCATAGACCATACTCAACTATTCCTTTCAAGTACCTAAAAATTCTTTTGATTGCCATAACATGAGATTCTCTAGGATCAGCCTGGAATCTTGCCACAAGACCAACAGCCTGCATTATATCTGGTCTAGTCTGAGTGAGATACAACAATCCACCAATCATTGATCTATACTTTGTCTGATCTGCCTTTGGAGAGTCATCATCTTTGCTCAACTTACATCCGGTTGCCATAGGAGTGTTCATTGGCTTTGAATCTTCCATACCGAATTTCCTCAACAATTCTTTCATATATTTGGTCTGAGAAATGAAGATCCCTTTCTTTGTTTGAGTAATTTGCAGACCCAAGAAGAAATTCATTTCACCAAGCATAGACATTTCAAACTCACTTTTCATCTGATTTGCAAAAGTTTTGCACATACTATCTCTTCCTCCAAAAATGATATCATCCACAAACACTTCAACAATCAAAATGTTTTCATGATCAATTTTGAAATATAAGTTACTGTCAGTAATACCTTTGTTGAATCCAATCTGCACAAGATGCTTATCCAACCTTTCATACCATGCTCTTGGGGCTTGCTTCAATCCATACAATGCTTTCTTCAACTTGCAGACCATATCATCATTATCAGACAATTGAAATCCATCCAGTTGTTCAATGTATACTTCTTCTTCCAAATCACCATTTAGGAAGGCAGACTTGACATCCATCTAATATACCTTGAAGTCTTTGAAGGTAGCAAATGCAAGAAATAATTTGACTGCTTCTATTCTTGCCACCGGAGCAAAGGTCTCTTCAAAATTAATTCCTTCTATTTGAGAGTAGCCTTTGCAGACCAATCTAGCTTTGTTTCTGATTACTTCACCAACTTCATTCAGTTTGTTCCAGAAGACCCATTTGGTTCTAATCACATTCTTGTCTCTAGGTCTGGGAACAAGATCCCAAGTATGATTTTTTTCAATTTGCATCAATTCTTCCTCCATTGCTTTGGTCCAGTTTTCATCATTGCAAGCTTCATTTATTGTCTTAGGTTCAATCTTTGAAATCAGACAGTATTCATTTGAATTTTGAGCAATTCTCCTCCTTGTTTGTACCCCTTTGCTTTTGTCACCTATGATCTGATCTTCAAAGTGATTTAGAGTTACATACCTTGGAATTTTGGGAGTATCTTGCACTGCTGCTTCTTGATCATGCTCATTCAGACCTATCTCTTCTTCCTGATTTACTAGATCTATCTGACTCTGACTTACTGGAGAAGATTGAGCTCCTTGAACCTGAACACCATCTTGATCATCTTCATCAAACTCATAAAATCTTGAGGGCTTCTCAATTCCTTCATCTACAAGTTCACATTAGTACTTTCTATCATCTTTCTCAGTCTCTTATTGTAACACCGGTATGCTTTGCTTTGAGTGGAGTAACCCAAGAAAATTTCTTCATCACTTCTAGCATCAAACTTCCCTAGATCTTCATCTCTTTTAATATAACACTTGCTACCAAATACTCTGAAATATCTCACAGTAGGAGTGATGCCAAACCAAAGTTCATATGGGGTCTTACCGGTATTGTTTCTGATTTGAACTCGATTGAGGGTGTAGACTACAATGCTGATAATTTCTCTCCAAAACACCTGAGGAACATTTGTTTCCAACATCATTGTCCTGGCAGCTTCCAGGATGGTCCGGTTCTTTCTCTCAACTACTCCATTATGCTGTGGAGTCCTAGGAGCAGACAACTGTCTCTTTATACCATGCTTCTCACAAAAGTCTATGAACTCACTGGATGTGAATTTACCACCTCTATCAGACCTCAGACACTTCAGTTTTAATCCGGTTTGATTCTCTACCATAGCTTTGAAGATCTTGAACTTTTCAAAGGCTTCTGACTTCTCTTTCAGAAAGGTGACCCACATTATCCGGGAATAATCATCAATTAGTAACATGAAGTATCTATCACCTTGCAAACTCTTGACTCTTGTCAGACCACATAGATTAGTATGAACTAATTCCAATAATCTGGTAGAGGACTGATCTTTGCTTTTGAATGAAACTCTACTCTATTTACCTAGCTGACATTCTTTGCACAAACCATTAGTAGGTTTTACCAATTTTGGAAGATCTCTAACAGCTTGAGTATTGCTTATCCTAATGATGTTATTGAAATTAACATGACACATCCTTCTATGCCATAACCAGCTCTGATCAACTTGAACAAGCAGACAACTTTTATCAGTACCAACCAAGTGAAAGATATTACCTTTAGTTTGAGTACCGGATGCAATCTTTGTTCTGGATCTTTCTAAGATTCAGCATTTTCCATCTTTGAATCGGAGATATAACCTTTGTCCACCAACTATCCAACACTGAGAAGATTGTGCTTCAGACCTTCAACATACAACACATTACCAGTTTTGTTTCTTCCATTAAAAGATATAGTTCCTCTTCCTTTGATTCTACTAGCTAAATTATCACCAAACTTTACCACTTCCCCTTCATATCTTTCCAACTCTAAGAACTTGTTCTTGTCACCTGTCATATAGTGAGAGCATCCACTATCAATAACCCAATCATCCTTTTCTTGAACTTGGGCAGCCAAAGCTCTTTCTTCACCTTTATGATTGATAGATATTGGATCTTCTTCCCTGATAGCAATAAGCATCCATTCATTTTCGGATTTGTCTCCTATCTCTGATTCATCATCTGTTACTCCTTCATTATTAGCTTCTTCATGAACATAATAACAATTCTTTTGAAACCTTTGTCTATCAGAATCTGACCTTGTAGATCTTTCCAGACATCTTGAGGCAAAGTGACCAATCTTATTGCAGTTGAAGCATTTAAAAAGTAATTTTCCTTCATACTTACCGGATCCTCTTGGCAGTCTTTTTGCAATGATGGCTTCAAGTTGAGCTGTTTCTACTTCTTCCTCTTCCATATCTTTCCTTGCTTGTTCATACCATGACAACTTCCTTGAAGAGTTCTCTCCCGGATCAAATCTTTGTTTGCCTTTCACATAGGCACTAGCTTTGAATGCAAATTCAATCTTGGGGGGATCATCTCCAAACTCAGTCATTTCAAATGTAGCCAGTTTGCCAGCCAGTTGCTCTCTTGTGATAGTTGTATGGGCTCTGAATTCATCAATGGCAACAACCTTGATTTTGTAGGCAGCAGGAAGGGGTCTGAGAATTTTGCAAACAATTTTATTTTCATCCAGAACTCCACCAGCATTCCTAATTCCACATACTAGCTCATTCACTCTTGGCATAAAGGTAGTGATATTTTCATCATCTCTCATCTTCAATCTTTCAAATTTCCCTTTCAGACTTTGCAACCTTGCACTCTTGACAAACTCATCTCCTTCATACAAAAGTTTCAGTTTAGTCCAGATCTCATATGCAGTTGGTAGGTCAATAACATTTGAGAGATCTGAGTCATTCAATGCGCTTAGAAGAGCTTCCTTGGTCCGCAGATTGTTTCCAACATCTGTGATTTCATTCAGAGTTGTCGGACCACCCTGTGGAGGAACATATGGTTTTGAGACCATGGTCAAGTATGCTTTTCCCATACACTCCAAATGACATTTCATGCGACCTTTCCAGAGAGTGAAGTTGGTTCCATCAAACTTCAGACTATCCTTCTTGTATGATGACATCCTGGATCTCCTCAAGTGGTTAAGCTCCTTTCAAAGGAACTTAGCTCTGATACCAATTGTTAGATCTAGGGCACACAACTGAGAGGGGGGGTGAATCAGTTGTACAAAAACTTGCTTCTACTTCAAACACTTGATTCTTCTTTGTTAGTTAATAGCATATCAATTAAGCATCCATGAAAGCATAATGCATAAATACAAGAGCAGATAAACATCAACACATTGGACACCAAGATTTTGACGTGGAAAACCCGGTTAAGGGAAAAACCATGGGGTGATTAACCCAAGGATTATTCTCTATTAGAAGAATAAGAAAAATGAATGGCACATACCAATTAGGGCTCACTGCCCGAGCACACTGCTCACAAAGAGGCACACTACCTACAAGAGACACACTGTCTACAAAGTGATAAGAATCACAAACTTGAACTGGAGATTGACATCTTTACCATGTCTGGATCAGTTCCATTTAAGCCCGAGATACTTCTGCTCTGCCCTTTGCTCTTTCGCTATACCACTCTCATCCGCTCCACACCACACTTTGAAATGAACTCACAAACCTTCATTTATACAAGACATCAACTTAGGAACAATCATCTAAGTCAGCAATCAACCATAAGGACATTCGCAAGATGAACAACTCATCTGGTCGGCTAGTCTGAACACGAACTTCATCCGGAAGAATATCTTCAATTCTAGGCTCTACCACCAATGTGAACTGACAACATAACCTCAGCATGATCCAAGAACCTTCACAAGCTTGCCTGATTAACCAAGTACATCGGCACTTCCTCTACTCACTGGAATCTCTTCTCTTCATTCAGAACTTCAAGAACACAGTCTACCACCACTGTCATACTGAAGAAGGTGCTTCCAGACCTCCAAACCACGTACCAATCAAGATGACACATCACAAAGACATCCCAAACACTCCTTCCAATCCACAGAGTCTGACAATTCTCCTCTGGATCTCACCGGACCTTTTTGCAACACTCTATCACTCCGGAACAGCTCCCGGAATCGGTTCTATTTGACTGATCACAACTTTCTCATATCTTCATGCAAACCTCTGAAATCTTAACTGGATCATCTCAAGACTCATATCTACAAACCCTTTAATCCGCAGCCTCTGATCCTCAACCTATTGAGTACATTTGCCTTCTTCTTATCACTGTTCTTCATTGTTCCTGATTGAGACTACTTTTCTCAATATCCTCAACACACAGCTCATCCAAACCTTCTTGCCAATGCAATATGAGTATGTTGACATCAATGACAACACTGGTTCACCTCATACTTGCAACATCTTGTTCTAACTTATGTGATCATTGACAAGTGCTATAATGTGTATGTTTGAGGAAGTTGTACTTGAGAATGTTTTGATTGTGAAAATAAGGAGGTGTAAGATTGTAAAGTGTAAAGCATTGTAGTGAATCAGGGTAATCCCTTGACTTGAGTTTTCTTTTTCATGTTCACCTGATTGTTAGTGAGGCATTTGTAATTGCCAGTGAGGCATCCAATAGCTTAGTGAGACATTTTATGTAGCCAGTGAGGCATGATTTTGATTAAGCTAGTGAGGCATTTTTTGAGTGGTTTTTCATCCCAATGAGGATTTTCCACTCATCAAATCATGTGTTATGTTTCTTGTTTGTCTCCATGTGTTCATGTGCCCTAATGCTCTTATGATTGATTAAAGGACTTATTCATTCTGCTAGTCATTATACTTGTATGAATCCTTGATGTCTTTATCATGTTCTATTCAGTATATTAAAAAGTGTAAAAACTTGTAAGTTTTCTAGACCACTGATTCACCCCCCCCTCTTAGTGGTCCTTACTCCAACAAGTGGTATTAGAGCATAGGTTCCCTATAGAAGTCTAACAGTCTTGGGTAGGTCCTGATAGTGGAGTACCATAGGAAAGTGTAGAAGAAATAGAGAAAAGAAAGAAGCTAAGCAAAAGGTTATACAACAAACCCCAGTCAAGTCATGTGATGAGTTGTTGCATGAGTCTCCCCTAAATATTGATATAAACTGTGATAAAAAAATGGTCTTGTAGTTGAGAGTTTTGATAAAAAGAAAGACTTTATTGTAAGTGTAGATGAACAAGAACTTGATGAAAGAAAAGTTGATTTTGTTGTTGAGATTGATGATGAAGAAGGAGACCTCTTTGTGGGTGAAGATGATGAACAGGAGTGTGAGGTTGATTTAGAAGGTGAACTCTTGTGTGCTCATGATATAATCAAGCAACTCAAAAAAGAGAATAAGAGACTAGAAGACTAGCTTCAACAAGAAAAAGACTCCAAAGACAAGGTATGTTCAGATTTTGCAAAAGTTTCTTTAGAGTTTGAAGAGGCAAGAAATCAGATTGTAGACTTAAAGAGTCATGTTGATGAATCTAATAAATTGATTATCAGTCTAAAGACTGAAATTGAGGAAGCCAAAGAATAATAGATGTAACAAAATCTGACCTTGAAGTGAAAAGAATTGAATGTCTAAAATTAGAGGTTGAAATTGTCAATCTAAGAAAAGATTATGAAGGTCTCAAGGTTTTGTCTAAGAGATATCAAGAGTTTGAAGAGAGCACAAGTAAGTTACATGAAATGTTGGGAATACAAAAACACTATAAAGACACCACAAGCTTAGGATATGAGGAAGGACAAACTTCTAAGGCAAGAAAGACACCTAAAGGAAGATAGACTTGAGTTTTCATGCTGCTGCTCCTAAAGACAAGAAGAAGACAGAAGACTAGATCTTTAATAAAAGGAGAAGAAGAGAAGACATCAAGCAACATTGTTCAATGAGGTACAACTATTCTCAATTTCATGGCTATTACTATTGTTGTCATGTTTATGGCCATAGAGCAAGAGATTGTGCAAAAAATTGTAGGATGTATGAGAGACATGATCATGTCAAGACTATCAATAAGAGTTCTTATAGCATGCCTAGAAGAAATTACCCTTTCTTTGGTCTAGACAACAACATTATATGTTATAGGTGTAATGAATTTGGACACAAAGCACAATGGTGCAAGAAAAGTTTGATGAAGTCATCTAGAAGTTATATGATCAAACAAAAGCAAGAGAATACCTTAAACAAGAAGAAGAAATGGCCTATACTAGTTTGGAGAAGAAAACAAGGTCAAGTGGAAGAAAACCTTAATCTTGTGCATGTTGCACAAGAGACATCACAAAGTGCTTGAAAGGTAGCATGAGTAGAGGGGGAGTTGATTAATGTATTATCATTCAGCCCCATAAACAACACTTGAGAAGTATTGAGAACAATTTTTGTGTTCAAAAGTGACAAAAATAGTTAACTAATTTAAGTCAAAAGGTGTTTGGAGACAAGTCACCTCTTCATTAATACTTCATTAAGACTTTATGTCCTCCTTGGTTTAGGAGTTTGGTCTTCATAGTTCACACAATGTTCTTGCTTCATGTTATGGCTAATGGTCTTCATGGTATTCATGCTGATGTTGGTGCAAGAGTGTAGTCTTCTTATGTTTTCCATCAATTGAATTCATGTTGACATAAGATGTTACCTGTAGATGGGATATACTTGTTTTTGGTCATGGTGGTTGGAATTTTGTTCTTCATAACTCTTGATTCTAGTAGTGTAAACCCTAAGCATAACCTAAAGTATAAAATGCAAGTTTCAAGATGATAGTATGAAAGATACCAATATGCATCAGCCAAGACTCAATGTCTCAAAGAAAATAGGATGTTGTAGATTAGAGCAAAGTGCAGAAGTAATGCAAGTGTGCAGACTGTCAGGAGTAGTGATGGTTTCTTATTGCAGATCATAGTGATATTGTATGTGGTAATACAGTGATAAAGTGTCAAAGTGTGTAAGGACATAACATTAACTATGTATTCTTAGTACACAAGTATTTGTTTATCACAGTGTGTTCATGTTGATTTACTTCTAGTATGTGATATGACAATGAATATGTGGCAGAGTCATGTGCAAGAAGGGCTTGAATATAAGGAAACTTTTTCTAGTAAAGATATCAATGGAGGCCATGCCATGCATTGTTGTACTGAGACAGTAGTGTATAATGTACATGAAGGATATTAAATATTTATTGTACTACTCTACCTTGTATAGATAACTATCATAGAAAGTATAGAGAAGACAGAGAGTTTTGAAAGGTTCTATTGTATAGTGGATTATCTTCAAGGCAGTACAAAGAAAAGGACTATAGTTTGTCTGTTGATGATGATGAAATGCATAGATGCAGTTCAAGTAGTCTCTACAATCCTTGTTATGAATGGTAAATATATAACAGCATGACAGGAATCATATAAAGATCTCAGTGATATGAAAAGAATAAGTAGATTTCAGTTGCTTCTTCCATAACTCAATCATGATTGTAAAGGAAAGATTGGTTTGTCTTTTGAGGCAGTCAAGGACATAGTGCTTCCATGAGGTCCACAGTAATTTAGATGACATAATTGTGCTTTGGAATTGAGTTACTAGGTAATGTCAATCAAAGGCCTAAGTTATTCTAGCAAGGTGATGAGGTAGCAAGGTGTTCAAGCAGTAGGTGCATGGTCATGCATCATATAGAGTGTAGAGATGGAAGAGATTGTTGATATGATGGAAGAGGTGCATGGTTATGCAGAATAGAGAGATTAAGGTGCTTGCTTAGAGTGCAGAGGTTAATGTTTTCTTAGATCTATTTATTGTGTTACTTCAGGAGTTCATTCATATGATGTAAGATGATGATGCTCATATCAAATCATATCATTCTCATGATCAGGAGCAGTTGTTTCTATGCCTAAGATGTTGTAAGTTGTCCTCTTCATGTATATACCTCTTAGAGTGGATCTTCTCTTTAGTGATTGTCTTAATGTGGATGTGTTCACACTTCATAGTGCTTAATGTTCGTGCTAACCTGTACTGAGTTCATGAGTTGGCTTGATGATATGATATGACTTGATGACATGAATATCATGCTATGCATTTGCATGAGTAGTTTAGTTTTAGTTTGACTCTCTTGGAGTTTCTATCATATTGGATTTGGTTCTATCTCTTCATCAAGTGTTGTTGGGTTGTAGTTGGTTTGACAATCAGATATAAGTTGTAATCACAGTGGTTGGTTTGCTCATTTTCCATCATGTTTGTGCCTCTCATGACAAATGTCATAGCTTGGAGATCTCAAGATGTTTGAATCTACATGAAGACATAATGATTCTTAGTAAGGAAGGTAATTGAGGATGGTTGATGCATTAGCAAGGTTGGTAAGTTGAGATATATTGGTTGTTGAGTTGGCATTGATTATTGATGCTTCTATCTATGACTTCATCAAGATTACTGTGTGGTAGTGGTTATTGTTCATATCATTTTGTAAAAGATTAGATCTCAAATTTTATGTTCAAGAGCAAAAGACAAATTAAAGTCTAAATCCTAATGACCTAAAGACCAAACCCTAAGTGTTAACGCTCAAGTATTATGACAGGTCTTAAAGCATTGAAGTATTCATTAAATCAGTTTTGATTCTTTTATAGTATGTAGTGTCTATCAAATAAGGGAGTAATTGCAGTGTTTATTACAATGACAGTGTTTCATGATAGGTTTAGTGATATCATCAAATCAATGGCTTTTAGTTGATAGTGCTAATGTGTTTTCAACAGTGAATATGTCTTTTAAAACAGTGACTTTGGTTGCTGCTACTCTGGTATGAAAATGAGTTTGATGTAGTCAAGACATGACTATTGCTTATAAGTTTTCCTTCTTGTAAGGTTTTCTTAAGGCTTCATGTTCATCATGTTCAAATGAGATAAAATACTATAAGGGTATTTGAGTTCATCACAATGATGTTGACTATAGGGTTAGTGCCTATGATGGCATAACACTAGTTTTGGTACTCTGTGCAAAGATGATGCTTCATTACTTTCTCTTGTGATATTATGTCAATAACAATGACTGACAATTATTCTTAATAGTAACATAGCATTGGTGTCAGTAGCCTTAAGGCCAAAGCAATCCTATGGCAGATAGTGCTTGTCTTAAATCTCTCTACCTTATGATCTACAAGGATGATCAAACAAGGTTGCAAACCTACAATGTTTCTTAACAGAGTATCTTATGACATTGGCATATACATATGACAAGGGGAGTGTTTGAATGCCCATATTTAGTCTCAAGTGACATTCATTTTTTCAGTGTTTCAATGATGCAAGATAGTGCAGGGACAATACATATTGGATCAGATATCAAATACCATAGGTGCAGGGGAGTGAGTGTTCCTTTGTCATTTGATGTCAAAGGGGGATAGAGCAAAGTGATGATGGAGTGATAAGTTTTTTCCATCAATGACAAAGGGGGAGATTGATGAATGTTTGTCATTGATGTCAAAGGTGTTCATAGTGTTTTCGGAACATAGGTGCTTCACAGTGTATGCTGATGGTCTTAGTTCATGATCTTGTTTCAAGCTTCATGTATCAATCACAAGAGTACAAGAGTTGATGATGATCACAATAAGGAGTTTATTGGAAGTTGTTCATCTTGGTCCCTCATTCTTCAGGATGTTCAGAGTTCACAAGAGTTGTTTCTTGTTACAATGTTTTCAATGCTTTGTGTCTTCAACAAGGAATCTTCAATGTATGGGTTGTCATGCTCATTCTCCAAAGATTAGTTGCAGTGATCAGAAGCTATGCCTTGTGTCTTCAATCCATATTGATTTTCTTCATTTGGTCTTCCCATGTGTTCTTCTTGATGTGCTCTTCATGATGCTTCAATCAGGAGTTCAAGTTATTGTTAGGAGATAGATTGATCAAAGTCAAGATTGTCGTGGTATTGTTGTGGTTTTGATTCATCTAGTGATGTTGTTATAAAAAATGCATACTCATCTCTATGAAGGTGTTCTCAATTCACATTCAAGATTGAACATCACATTCAAGGTTGAGCAAGGGACACTATTGAACCACATGGTTGGTTAGTACTGAAGATTTATTTTGTCTATGGGTTTTCTACCTAAAAGTTTCCCCAAACCCTAGTTGTATGTTGGTTAATCCCTAGAAACTAAGTTTAAAACCCTAAGTTATGTTCTTGCTTTCTACCCGTCACATAACTATGTGCTTTTTGTTATGTTTGCACATTGACTGGTAACCTAATTTTATCAATAACTTAAGTTAAAAATAAATGGTCTCATTTCATGCCTTGACTGGCCCCTATGTCCTAAGGGAACCGGTTCATACCGGTGAGCTTATGTTGTTTTTAAAACGATGAGTACCAAGACTAAATCCAATGGCTCATGTTTGAAGATTGAAGGGCGCAAAAAAGAGATCTAATGATGAATGTTTGAAAATGATTCAAAATCTCAACAGTTTAGTTTATCCATTAAGATTGACGGTTACATCCTAATGTGGCAGTTTAACTGCCTTCTAACAGACTTTTAACCAAACAGGATGGCCAGAAAAATTGAGATCTTGGTCGGTATGAGAAATAAATATGTGAGACTTGATCTGTATGATTATTGAAACACATGCCTACACACATATATGAAAATTGAAGCAATTAGTGAAGGATGATAGGCGTTTTAAGGAAGTGATACATGAACATTTACAGTCTGCAGATAGAGGTATAAGAGTATATGTTGCAGTATGTTCTTGTTTTTATTCTTTAGTTGTCAGAATGATTTGAAGCCTTTTTGTAAGATATTTGTAAGCAATTTTTGTAAAGAAGTTTGATAATTTTGCTATTGATACATTGATGTAAATAAGGGAACTTTTTTTTATCAATCTTGTTATGTAACAAGAGGAGACCTAGTCAAGTCATAAGTGTGTTTGATTCAGTTTGTAGAGGAGAGTAAAGAGATTTTCAGAGGTTTTTTTGACATGTCTTGCAGGGATCTTGTTCTAACTTATGTGATCATTGAGAAGTGTTATAATGTGTATGTTTGAGGAAGTTGCACTTGAAAATGTTTTGATTGTGAAAATAAGGTGTAAGATTGTAAAGTGTAAAGCATTGTAGTGAATCAAGGCAATCCCCTGACTTGAGTTTTCTTTTTCATGTTCACCTAATTATTAGTGAGGCATTTGCAATTTCTAGTGAGGCATCCAATAGCCAGTAAAGCGCATTGTGCCAGTGAGGCATTTGTACTTGTCAGTGAGACATTTTGTGTAGCCAGTGAGCCATGATTTTGATTAAGCCAGTGAGCCATTTTTAGAGTGGTTTTTCATCCCTATGAGGGTTTTCCACTCATCAAATCAGGTGTTATGTTTCTTGTTTGTCTCGATGTGTTCATGTGCCCTAATGCTCTTATGATTGATTAAAGGTCTTATTCATTCTACTAATCATTATACTTGTATGAATCCTTGATGTATTTATCATGTTCTATTCAGTATATTAAAAAGTGTAAAAACTTGTAATTTTTCTAGACCACTGATTCACCCCCCCTCTCAGTGGTCCTTACTCCAACAACTACCTCCATAATGAGTATACACATGCAGGAAGAGCATATGAACTTATAAATAATTACTTAATATTTAAGCACAGAAAATGGATTTGATAAAATAGTCCAAAGTTCTGGTGTATTCTTCCTCTCCATGTCATTATCTACATTAGCAAATTCATTCAAAGGAAGGCCCGAGTAGTCATGCACACAAAGAATGGAGGTTTAAATTCATCTACAAAAACATAACGGTAAAGAAAATTTAATCAAACTCTACAGGTGCAGCTACTACAAAAGACATGCATGTAAAAATAAGGATTCACAGCTAAATCTCAATAGAATGCTCCAAAATTATTGCAAGACAAGCACAGTAAATTAATTATAAGATCCTTAGAAACTTTAAGCAAAAAGCACAATATAAGGATGCAAGCACAAAAGAATTAATCCTTGTCAGGATCGAGTAAAGGCCTTTGTAAAACTGAAGGAAGAATTCAGACAAACATGTGAAATCTTAAACAAATTCACCATAACTATGACAGATTACCTCAAATAAGTTTCATCTCAAAATAAAGATTGCAGAATGCATGCAAAATGGATTATATGAAAAGCATTCCAGATGTTTTTGATAAAGTAAGTGGCAAAAAAGGGTGTCGATCCCATTACATATCATCCAAAAAGGTGCACCAGAGTTCCATCAAAGAACCAAGAGAGAGAAATAGACCAAACCAACAAGACACAGCCAAAAAGAAACCCAAGACCAAGACACAGTGAACCAACAATAGACCAATCAGCAGACAGAAAACAAAAGCATAGAGAAAGCCCCCAACGGCTGATTAAACATCTAGTCCCAATCTTCAACTAGGAACTGGTAGAGATCACTATAGTCCTTGAGTTCTTTTTCCTTCATACCCTGGCTGATAAGCTTAACATCCTGGAGGACCACAAGAGTTGTGGCTGACCGGTGCATCACTTTCACAGAGAACCTGGCCAAAATCTTGAACTTCCTCTCCATCTTGTTGATCCTAGCAGGGAGGGTTTCTCTCTCCTTATCTTTGACAACAACCTTCCCCCCCTCTTCATCTTGCCAGCTTCCTTCACCACTTTCTTCGAGCTCACAAAATTAGACCCCTTAACATTGAGCTTAGGGAAATTACTAGGCCCATCATCTGCTTCACCCTCCACATTATCATTTTTAGTTTCCTTTTTGACAGAAAATTCCCCACTCATCTATTCAATCTCAGGCACAATAGTGTCCACTTTGTTGTTTTTGTCATCTGAAAGCATTCCAGATGTTATACCTGTGAAACTATGATGAATAATGAAAGTGTACCAATTGAAGTGATTGCAGATTTCACATAAAATGCCTCCAAGAAAATTTCTTCCCTCCTCATTACTCCCATATTCTCTTCCTCCTATTTCCTCTGATTCCCCAAATCTTAATATAGACTCTTGAATGTCCCTCCTCCATTAGTTTCTTGATCTATTTAAAACTAAACACCATGACTTTTCATCTGCAACTCCTAACACCCAATTTCCTCATTTTCTTTCATAAATTAAAATTGGCTCCACTAAATTAAAACTACAAATAAATATTAATCCCATTTTACTGTAGGTGATATAAAATCAAAGAATCTTTATAAAATATGTAAATATAGAATATTAAATTATCTAAATAATTATTTCAAAGAAATATAACTAATTAATTATTTTTTCAATAAAATATCATAATTAAATAATTTTTTTCCAGATATAGCTTACATACTGACCAGGATATCCTCCTTCAAGAAATTAGCAATAGTTTGACTAATTCTTCTAATGTCTACGATGTCAATCCTGTCCTCCATTTCCTCTTCATTCTATGAATCATTCTCAGTAAAGGGTTCCACGGTGTTTTCCTTGCTTGGAGGGGGATGATGGCTAGCGCAAGGGTTGATTACAAGATCAGATTGGGTGGATTTACTAGAGGTGTGTTATCCTAGCATGGTCAAGCCATTGTTTCATAATGCGAAGAGCCTTCTTCTAAGGCAGTCTTATTCTCCTCTGAAGGGCCTTTTTTTTAGTGTCCATCTTGTTTTGGCTTTGGTTGGGAGCTTAGGACGATGACACCTAAGGCAAAAAAATTGGAGGCCTCAATCTCAATACCTTGCTTCCAAGTTCCAAAGGAGGAGTTTAGGAGGATTTGATATGGGATTTTCCTGACAACTAAGACTTGAATTCTAGCATAGATTGGTTTCTCCATTGCTATTGTCTATTTTGATTGTTCTTTAAATGGAATTCCCAATCTCAACTAGGCATTCTTCTATCTAGTATTCTAGTGGAAGGTTGTACAGCCTTGACCATATTGGAGAACTCGATGGATCATTGTCCCTAGGGTTGAAATTGGGAACCCACATTTGCAGATACACAAATGATTCACCTATCTTCTAGGGGCCTGAACAAAGAATTTTTTCTCTCTGCTTCTGGGATTGAAACACCATCGTGAAGAAACCTTTGGGAAGAAAGTTGAGGACTGTGTTAAATTCCCAATTCTTGTGAATCCGATCTTCGATTTCCAACCTCGCAAGTTGCACCAAATGATTCTCTCGATAATAGTTGTTTGCTTTAGAATGTTATCTTGGTTTTCTATTCTCACCAGAACCTTCAATATAATCTCTCCATTTGAATCCACATCCACTTCCCGAGCATTTTATCGATCTACTTTTTTTCGATGTTTTCACACCATTTTTTTGTGATAATCTACATTAATTAAGTAAATATAATTTATTTACTTAATTGGCTAATGGAAGGGAAAATTTTAAAGGGGACTCCTAGGATGAATGATGTTGAAATGTGACACAAGGTGATGTTAAGTGGTTAATCTTAGGTGTCTACAATACCTAATCAATAATAACAATATCATAGAATTTTGAAAGTTGTGACAGATGAGGAATAATGACCTCTGCATGCTTTATTATGAAACAATTCTAAAAGTTTTTTTTTTGTTCTTGATGCAGGAGCATCCCTATTTCAAGAGCAATCTTGCATCAACCAAAAACATTTGCATTTTAGCTTGTTTGCAGTTTAGTTTCTTTCTTTTCATTTTCTAGTTCAGTTCAGGCAGTTCAGTCAGAAGCAGTTTCTATATTTTAGTCCAGTAGCATTTTAGACCTTACAAAGCTGGACTTAGCATCTAGATTCATTCATCTACATCATATCCAGAATTTAGAGATCCACACATCATTACTGGAAAGATATCGCTATTAGAAGATTGACTGTTTTCTCATAACAGAGCATCCTGACAGTCTCTGATAATCAGCTGAAGGAGAAGACTTGTGGAGAATTCCTTGATTTGTGGAGCTTAATGACACATCATTCAATGATCTTTGGTTCATGATTGACCTTCCCCAAAGATCTACACATTATTCCATTCATTTGAGGAAGTGTTCTATGGATTTAGGTCTGACCTATCTATGTTCACACATTACAGCTCTTCATTGGAGTTTGTGACCTTTCTTGGCCGACGCGGAGGAATCTATTGTTCTCGAGATGATATATATTGATGTAATAGATCCTTAGGAAAGTAGTTATCAAGTGATCAAGTAGTGATTCACATAGAAGTATCTGATAGTTTAGATTTCTGCGAGGAGCTTCAAAGCTTTATCTTGCACATGTATGTGATCAGGCCTGTGAGCCCAATTGTAAGCCCGCATGTTGTGGGCCAATCTATATTTGAATTCTATGATATACTGAATGACTGAATTTGCATTTGTTCCACTTCTTTAAGTCATTTCCATTGTGTTTACTCTTACTGTACGATCTGAATAGTTCATTCTGTGAACCCTCCTATCGTGACTACACCAAGTGGTATCAGAGTGAAAGTTTGAATCTTTGGGAGTGAATTGAGTGAAGTTGGCGAAGGAATTCTATAAGATCTTTCTATGGACAGATCATTGAATTGAGGTAGGTTACTTGTGTCGCAACCGATCACCGATTAAGAGGTAGTTGTCACCTTGTAGCCCAATCACCGAACTTGAGGCAGTTTGCACTTTATCCTAGGAAGAATGCCGCCGAGGAGAGTTGCTGCTATTGGAACAATGGTTGGAACAATGGCTGGTAGAATGGATGAGATGATGGAAATGATGAAAATAATACGAATTCGTTTGGATGTTGTTGAAGAGGATAGGCGAAGAGGGTTGACACAGAGACCTAATATTGGAAGTGATGATGAAGAGGAATTTCAATCTGTTGAACAAACTGGCGAAACCCTAGGAGGTGATGAAGAAGAAGAATCAGATCAAGTAAATATGCTGTGAGCTATTTCAAAGATTGGAAAGAGACCTAGAGTTGATGTGCCGGATTATACAAGTAATTTGAATCATGAAGAATTGATTAACTAGATAAATGACATGGAAGAATACTTTGAATATGAAGAAATTGAAGATCCAGAGAAGGTGAAATTTGCAAAGACAAAGTTGAAAGGACATGCTGCTATATGGTGGAAATAAGTTTAGTTAGAAAGAAACAGAAGAGGAAAAGAGAAGATTACAAAATGGGATAGGATGGTGACAAAATTAAAGAATCAATTTATACCTGCTGACTATGAGTTGGAGTTGTTGAAGAGATTGCAAAACCTAAGACAAAAGGAGAAATTTGTGAAGGAGTACACTTCAAAGAATTCCATAAAATGATCATAAGGATAGGACATAGTGAAGCAAACAAGTAGAAGGTGGCTAGATACATTAATGGACTGAGATTGAACATTCAAGAGGAACTAAGCTTGGTAAGGATGACATCCTTGGAAGAAGCATACTAGTTTGCCCTGAAAGTGGAAGAGAAGCTAAATAAGAGGCATGATCAGAGATAGAGAGGTAGAGGAGGTAAATTTCAAAGAAGTAGGACTTATTCCAGAGGAGACAGATCACCTCCAGAGTAGAACAAGTTTGATAACACATTTAAGAAGGACATAGACAACAATGCTTACTGGAGAGATGATAGAATTTTTTACCAAAGAGGAAACCCTAGTGCATACCAGAATGAAGGATATAGAAGAGAAGGAAGAGGATTTGATAAGAGAACATTCAAAGGTACTTATTTCAAGTGTGGAGGTGAAGGACATAGAGCATTTGAGTGTAATCAGGGTAGTACAAGTAAGAGGACAAAAAATAATGGAAGAGCAGCCTATGTGGAAGAAGAAGAACCTATTAGATCACCCAGTTCTGTTGGTAAACTGGAGAAAGGAGAATCATTGGTGATGAGGAGAGAACTATTTCAAGCAAAGATAAATAAGGAACCACCACAAAGGAAGAGTCTATTTAGAACTAGATGCAAATTAGGAGGTAAGTGTTACAAAGTTGTGATTGATAGTGGTAGTTCAGATAACCTAGTTTCAGAGGAGATGGTGACTAAGATGAAGTTGGAAAGATTGAAACACCCTAAGCCCTATCAAATATCATGGATTCAGGATGATCATAAGGTACTGGTGAGTGAACATTGTTTGGTGAAATTTCATATTGGATCTTATCATGATGAAGTCTTGTGTGATATTATGCCTATGAATGTTTGTCATATCTTGTTGGGTAGATCTTGGAAGTATGATAGAAAAGCTATACATGATGGGAGAAAGAATACATACACTATAACAGCAAATGGAAAGAGAATTACTTTGATTCCTTTAGAAGATGATCCTAAGAGTGAAGTATGTGGGAATGCTAGAATCTGTTTGGTAGATGGAAGAAAATTCCTGGATGGTTTGAGACATGAGAACATGTGTTATGCCTTGATTCCTAGGAAGCCTAAAGCATTGAAGAAGGAGACTGAAGAATCACAACCTGAGGAGATAAGAGAATTGCTGACAGAATATGTTCAGACATCATATCAGATAATGTACCTGAAGGATTGCCACCCATCAGGAGTATCAATCATCACATGGATCTTATACCTAGAGCAAGTTTGCCTAACAAAGCAACACATAGAATGACATCGATAGAGAATGAAGAATTGAATAGACAGATACATGAATTGTTGAGGAAAGGTTTGATCAGAGAAAGTTTGAGCCCTTGTACAGTACCTACAGTGCTTGCACCTAAGAAGGATGGAGAATGGAGAATGTGCACTGACTCTAGAGCAATAAACAAGATCACAGTTAAGTATAGATTCCCTTTACCTAGGATGGATGATATCATGGATTGTTTGAGTGGAGCAAGATATTTCACAAAGATAGATTTGAAGAGTCGATACCATCAGATCAGAATCAGAGAAAGAGATGAATGGAAGACTACTTTTAAGACAAATGAAGGATTGCATGAGTGGCTAGTAATGCCTTTTGGATTGACAAATGCACCAAGTACTTTCATGAGATTGATGAATGAAGTTCTGAAGAAATTCTTGGGTAAGTTTGTGATTGTATACTTGGATGACATTCTGATTTTTAGTAAGATGAAAGAGGAACATTTGTGGCATATTAGACAAGTTTTGTAGAGGTTGAGAGAAGAGAAATTGTTGGTAAACATCAAGAAGTGTAGTTTCATGAAAGAAGAGTTGGTCTATTTGGGATTTGTAATTTCTGCGAAAGGATTAAAGATGGACCCTGAGAAAGTAAGAGCAATTATTGAGTGGCCTACACCTTGGAGATGTTAGATCATTTCATGGATTAGCTAGTTTCTATCAGAAGTTCATCAAAAATTTTAGTTCAGTTTGTAACCCTATGACAGAGACAATGAGAGGTGACAGAAAATATTTTAAGTGGACATCAGGAGCAGATAAAATTTTTGAGTTGTTGAAGCAGAAGGTGATAGAGCAACCTATTTTGGCATTACTGGATTTCAATAAGGTATTTCAAGTTGATTGTGATGCAAGTGGAAGTGCAATTGGAGCAGTGTTAAGTCAAGAAGGTAGACCTCTAGAATATTTCAATGAGAAGTTGAACGATGCAAGGAGAAGATGTTCAGTTTATTATCAAGAGTTCTATGCCATAATTCAAGCCTTGAAGAAGTGGAGACATTACTTGTTTCCTAAGGAGTTTGTGTTGTATACAGATCATCAAGCTTTGCAATATTTGAACAGTCAAGGTAATTTGAATCAGAGACATATGAGATAGGTAGAATTCATGCAGAGTTATACTTTTGTGTTGAAGCATAGGAGTGTAAAATCAAACAAAGTTGATGATGCATTAAGTAGGAGAAGAAACTTGTTGACAGAGATGAGAGTTGAAGTATTGGGTTTTGATGAATTAAAGAACATGTATGAGGGAGACACTGATTTTGTAGAACCTTGGAAAGCATGTAAGGAACCTATTGTGACAGATAGGAGTAAGTGGTTGGACTATTTCATTCAAGAAGATATGTTGTTCAAAGGAAATCAGTTATGCATACCTAGAAGTTTAATGAGAGATAATTTGATCAAGGAGAAACATAGTGGTGGATTGGCAGGACATTTTGGCATTGATAAGACAGTGGCTTTGGTAAGTGAAAATTACTTTTGGCCTCAAATACATAAGGATGTTCAGAGATTTGTGTACAGTTGTAGAGTGTATCAAGTTGCAAAAGGGAGTAGTTAGAATACTAGATTGTATAAACCTTTGACAGTACCGGAGAGACCTTGGGAAGACATAAGAATGGATTTTGTAATGGGATTGCCTAAGACACAGAGAGGACATGATTCAATATTTGTAGTGGTTGACAGATTTTTAAAAATGGCTCATTTCATACCTTGTAAGAAGACAACTAATGCAGTGCATGTAGCTGACCTATTTTCCAAGGAGATTGTGAGATTGCATGGATTACCTAGGAGTATAGTTTCAGATAGAGATATAAAGTTTGTTGGATACTTTTGGAAGACACTTTGGAAGAAGATGAAGACAGAATTAAAGTTCAGTTCAAGTTTTCATTCGCAGATAGATGGACAGATAGAGGTTGTGAATAGGAGTTTGGGAATCTTGTTGAGATGTTTGGTTGGAGAGAAAGCCGAAAGTTGGGATTTGATTCTTTCACAAGCAAAGTTTGCATACAATAATTTAGTAAATAGGAGTACCAGAAGAACACCTTTTGAGATTGTTACCAGAGTAAACCCTAGAGGAGTTGCAGAATTGAGAGATATCAGCATGGAAGAAAAGAGAAGTGCAGAAGCAAAAGAATTTGTAGATCACATGAAGACAGTGCATAATTAGGTAAAGAAGCATTTGGAGGATATGAACAGTAAGTATAAGGAAAAGGCAGATGAGAAGCGAAGACATAAGGAATTTGAAGTTGGAGATGAAGTGATGGTGTACTTGAGAAAAGAAAGATTTCTGGTTGGGACATATAATAAGTTGAAGATGAAGAAGTTTGGACCTTGTAAGATACTCAAGAAATTTGATTCAAGGAATGCATATGAAGTGGAATTACCAGAGACCTTGGGTATATCACCTATTTTCAACATTGCAGACTTATATCAGTATCATGAAGTAGAGTTTAGTGACAGCATGGAAGAAGACTAGAAGAAGCAATTACCACAACAAACACTAGAGCAAATTGAAGACATCTTAGACAATAGAGTTGGATGCAACACTAACAGAAGACAACACAAAGAATATCTTGTGAAGTGGAAAGGCAGACCGGAAGAAGATTCATCGTGGATTTCTCAGGCTGAGGTGGACCGTCTTGGTTCTCCCTTAGCCCCAACAAAGTGAGGGACTCAGATGTCTGATGCAGGAGCATCTCTGGTTCAAGAGTAATCTTGCATCAACCAAAAACATTTACATTTCAGCTTGTTTGCAGTTCAGTTTGTTTCTTTTCATTTTGTAGTTTAGTCAGAAGTAGTTTTTGTATTTTGGTATTTTGGTCTAGTAGCATTTCAGACCTTGCATAGCTGGACTTGGCATCTAGATTCATTCATCTACATCATATCCATAATTCAGAGATCCGCACATCATTACCGGAAAGATATCTCTATCAGAAGATCGACTGTTTTCTCAGAACAGGGCATCCTGACAGTCTCTGATAATTAGTTGAAGGAGAAGACTTGTGGACCATTCCTTGACTTGTGGAGCTTAATGGCACATCATTCAATGATCTTTGGTTCATGGCCGACCTTCCCTAAAGATCTGCACATTTTTCCATTCATTTGAGTAAGTGTTCTATGCATTTAGGTTTGACCTATCCGTGTTCACACGTTACAGCTCTTTATTGGAGTTTGTGATCTTTCTTGGCTGATGCGGAGGAGTCTATTGTTCCAGAGATGATATATATTGATGTAATAGATCCTTAGGAAAGAAGTTATCAAGTGATTCACATAGAAGTATCTGATAGTTTAGATTTCTGCTAGGAGCTTCAAAGCTTTATCTTGCACATGTATGTGATCAGGCCTGTGAGCCCAATTGTAAGCCCGCATGTTGCCGGCCAATCTGTATTTGAATTCTATGATATACTGAATGACTGAATCTGTATTTATTCCATTTATTTGAGTCGTTTCCATTGTGTTTACTCTTGGTGCATGGTCTGGACAGTTCATTCTATGAACCCTCCTACCGTGACTGCACCAGTTCTTTGCCTACACATCTTAAAAATGTTCCATCAATATCTCTCTTGTATAAAATATCACCCCAGATGACATTTTTGGCAGCCTTCAACTTGATATTTCTTTTCTCCTTTGCTGATAAGTGTGCTAGGAATTCACCATATGTTAGAAAGTAGGCAATATTTGAAAACCATTCATCTTTAATCCCTACAAAAAGCACAAGAGGGGAATCTTCTGATTCTTTAGGTTTGTTCTCTATGATTAATTTGCGAAGTCCTCTTCCTCTAACCGATTTCATTAGTTTGATATCTATATCATATTCTTGGACTTTTGCAATCCAAGCTCCCCTTTTGTTGCAACTTATATCCTATTGAGCTAAGATGTGTTTAGTTGTTGGGTCTAGAACATATACAATAGTATGAGAATGAAGAATATATATTTTGAACTATTTCATTGCTTTTACTATAGAAAAAGCATGTTTTCAACCCAGGAATAATTTATCTCATGCATCTTCAAAGGAATACTCATAAAAGCTATTAGAGATTCAACATCTTGATCATTTTTGTATAGAATAATAGCTGATAATGTGAGTTCTAATGCATAACTATAAATAATAGTCTTTGCTAAAATCATATTGTACCAGAACTAGAGCATTAGCTATAGTTATTTTGATATCAATGAAAGCTTGTTTACCATCATCATTCCATTTGAAATCATGGTTTCCTTTCATCATTTCCATGATGTGCCTTGTTAATTCTAAAATATTAGGAATAAATCTTCTTAGAAAATTAATCTATCCATAAAAAGATCTAACCGAGCTATTACACTAGATTGAAGAATAAGTTGTTGAATGGCTTTAACTCTCTTTGGATCAATTCTAATATCTTATTTTGAAACTATATGACCCAAAAAAATTCCTTTAGTAACCCCAAAGATTGACTTTTTGGGGTTAAAAGAGATACCATGTTGTCGACATCGTTGCAGGACAACTTTCAAGTCTTTACAATGATCTCTTTTTTTAGAAAAGATAGTGAGGTCATCTAGATAAACTACAATTATTTTATTTTTAAATCTCTGAAGAATAGATCCATAGACCACTAAAATGCAGCACCAACATTAATCAAACCAAATGGCATGTGATTATAAGCAATAGTACTCCAAGGTGTTGTGAAGGCAGTTTTGTGTTGGTCTTCTTGTACTACACTGATCTGATTGTAACTCAAAAAGCCATCAAGCATTGACATCATTTCAGATCCAGAGACTGTTTGAAGTATGTGATCATCATTGGCAATGGATAATTCTTTTAACAAAGATTGATTTAGATTTTTGAAATCAACATAAATTCTTATCTCATCGTTCTTCTATACAGGTACAATATTGGCTACCCAAGTTCAATGATGGATTAGGTAAATAATTCTTTCTTTCAACATTTTATCAATCTCTTTAAAAATAGCATCTGTAATTTTTGGATTGTATGGATGTTGTTTTTGTCTAAACAGAGCTATTCCTAGTTTAAGTGGAATATGGTGTTGTAGCTTTCCATCCATAAAATTATTTAGGTCATCATAACACCATGCAAACACATATATGTACTTTCATAATAAAACTATTATCATTTCCCTTTCTTCTAGAGTACAACACTTACCAATACCAAAAATTGTGGGATCATCCACAATGCCTATATCAATTCTTTCAAAAAAAATTTAGTTGTTTGTGGCACTTTAGATTTTATCTTTGATAAATCTATCATTCTTATCAAATAAATCTTCTAAATAAACTAATCCTTTATGAATTTTATTACCCTTGAGTTGAAGTACCTTATCTTTTGATAGCTCTTCTAAATCAAGAGAAAACTTAGAACAATCAAAATTGCTTCTTTCGAAATATAAATTGGTGAACATTTTTGCCTTTTCAAGGAAGGCTATAATCTGCTTATCATCTTTGAAACCTGCCAGTGATTAGCATTATATGGTACACCTAGATGATATATGAGTTCAATCTTGTATGATCCTTCTTTAAAATCAGGGTGAGGAAGTAATAATGAGGCAAAGACAACTAATGAATCTACCCTTGAATTTTGTTCTCTTGGGACAACATCGATTGTAAATGCATCAAAATACTCAATATTATCCCACACCATGTTTCTATTGTGTCTTTTCCTTTCATTCTTAACTGAAAAGATCTTCCTTACTTTCTTAACAGTTAACTTAGTGTCTCGAATAACTTTTATTTTTTTACTCCTTTTTCTTTTGCACTAGCAAGGCCTAGGAGTAGGGTTTCATACTCAGAAGTATTATTCATATTTTCAAATTCTAATTTACAAGAGAGTGGAAACTTATCGCCATTCAGGGAAATCAAGACAACACCTGCCCCTGAGCCTAAAGAACAATTCCATCAAATTCTACATCCAGAGTTCTGATGGCAAGTTTAGACAAACTAATTCTAGAGTTTCTTCACTTGAAATAAAAGAAATCATATATGTAGCCAAACCAATTTCTTTATATAATATTTTAGATTTGGGATCATCTAATTTAATAATTTTAAATTTTTCCTTAAGCTCGGGATGTAAACATACCTTCTTTCCACCAATGGGGATGTAAGCATGTGACCAGTTCATTTGGATTTCATCCCCTAGGTCTTTACAAAAGCTTTGTCTTAGTAACATGTCATAGCTTGTTGGAATATCATCTACCAAGATAGTCAATTTGAATCTTTTGTTTGGGTAAGAATCTAAGGCCACTTGGGCATCTTTGGTTTGTCCAATTAAGAGCAATTAGTCCCATGTTGATTGTGCAAAAAAAATTGCTACATATAATCAAAATAATAATATCCATAATTTTCAATACTTGTTTTTGGTGGCCTCTTCAATCTGGGAGGAAATTAGCTATGATAAATAAGGAGTTTATAATCTATTGAAGTTCAGATTAGTACAAAATGAAGGTTTCATTATTCTATCAAGTTACACTATTGCATGTCTTACATAATTCACAGTCTATGGAAATTCATAGAAAATAAAGGAATTCTTCTTGTCTAACCCATCCCTTGTGTTCCCATTGTTGCTTGTCACATTATTATAGGGACTTCCACCTATTATCAGATCAAAACCTCCAATTAAATTAATCATTTCATCAAGTATTACTTTTTCCTCTTTCTCTCTCTCTCTCTATATGCCCATTTATCTCTCTATCTATATCTCTTCATCTCCCTCTCTATCTTTCTATTTATCTTTGTCTCTCTATCCCCCTGTCTCTATCTCTATCTCTATCTTGGATTGATTCAGATATCACAATTTTGTTAAAGCCAACCAAACTATCAATCTGATTTGACATAATGATCTCCTCAGATTGATCATATCCATGATTTTATAGTAGGTTCACCATGTTAGGCTTCATGAAAATGTGTCATATAGAGAAATCTTGGATTTGGTTCAGAAGTGTGATTATCAAATCTAGATTTTTGCACAGTTTCCAATTCACTACACTTTGTGCTTGAACTTCTTTGGAGTTGAGGAAATCATTTTTAAATTAAGAAATTCACATATGGCCATCTTAATTCTATTTATATCACCTTTTCTCACCTAGTTTTTTATGCAATGCATCACATAGAGCTCAAAAAGTCCAACTCATAATGGATACAGAGGACCAATAGCGGATGAGTCTTGCATTGTACTCAGCCTTGACATAATTAATATATTGTATTGTAAATAATTAAAACTAATAAATATATATAATAATTAATATATAATATATATTGCTATATAAATTTTGTTATAAAATTTCATATAAATTTCTTTATCTCTCTATCTCTTTGTCTCCCTCTCTAGCTCTCTATTACTTTGTATCTCTCTCTATCCCCCCTATCTCTTACTTTGTCTAGATTTATCTTTCTCTATCTTTCGCCTTCTCCATCTCCCTCTCTATATATCTCTCTTTCTCTCCTCTTTCCTTCTCTTAGCCTCTCTCGATCTCACTTTGTCTCTATATCTCTCTATCAATGTCCCCCTCTCTATCTTGCTCTCTTTCTATGTCTGTGTTCCCTCTCTATCTAATGCACAAGAGAATGTTGGAAATTTTGACTTTTTAAGGTTGATATGTTCATATGGTGTAGTAGGTAATAAAAATATGAAATAATGTTATGAATCAACAGTCTTAAATTTATGTATGATATCTAGTCTTAAATTGAATAATAATGTGATAAATTGAGCCATATGTTGATTAGACTTTTTATTGTGATTTGGTTTGATATTAATGTAGCCTTCAAAGAATTGTATGCCTTGATCTATTATCATAAAGGTGTCATGTTGAAAAGCATAACTGGGCTTGCTTTTGACGTTAGAGGTGAATACCTTAAGTTGTCTCAGCTATAGCCAATCTCTTAGAAGGTTTACTTATACTTTCAAAAATATGTCACACAAATAATGTAGATGCAATCTAAGTTGAATGCAGTGATGTTGTGCCTAAATGTAGACTTCAAATTTAAAATGTCTAAAATTTAGTATATATCTTAAGAACAATTCTTAACAACACTTGATTTATATATGTTCTTTTCCTATGCTTTACTAATGGAATTTTGGTTTGTGGATCAATATGATATGACTATATTTAGGATGGATTGACTTGAGCTTCACATAAGGATTTTGGATGAGGTGGGTAATGTCATGTTGTGTGACCTAGTTCATAGATTGGGTCATGAGATTCAAGTTAGAAGTAAGTTGATACATAAAGTCAAATTGAAAATTACAACTATATATTTATGATATATATTCAAAATAATATAAAACAAAGGTATAAAAGTAGAGAGAGAGAGAGAGAGAGAGAGAGAGAGAGAGAGAGAGAGATTGCATAATATGTATAAAAGAGTATAAGATGTACCAATTATTATAGGTTTAATCTATTTAATGGTGTAGTGAGTTGGATGAGTAAGAGAAAAGTTGTGGTAGCTCTTTTAAGTATAGAAGTCAAGTATATGATAGCTACTCATTCTTGTAAGGAGGTAGTGTGGCTTCATAAGTCATGTTTAGATGTTGGGATCTTTCTCCCTTCAGTGTACAATGGGTATGCTAGAGAGGTCTTAAAGGTGAATTATTAGGTCCTTAAGCAAATGATGTGTCGCTTTGAGCATAGGTCCCCATAGAGAAATGATTGCTTGAAACTCATGTTCCATATGCAAGTATTGTTGTTAGCTTAATGTATGTGATTGCTCACACTAGATTGGATATTGTCCAAGTTGTATGAGTCCTAAGAAGATATATGTTCAACATAGGAAAAGAACATTAGATTATGGTTAAGAGGGTCTTTAGATATCTTCATGGCACTTTAGAGTGTTTTAATTTTCTATAATGGAGGACGCAATTTGAATAGGATAGTGGATATTTGGGATTTTATTGATGCAAAATAGGTAGGTGACATTGATTTCATAAGATGTACCAATTGTTATAAGTTTAAGCTATTTAGCAGTGTAGTGAGTTGGATGACTAAGATATAAGTTGTGGTGGCTCTTTTGAGTATAGAAGTCAAGTAATGATAGCTACTCATGCTTGTAAGGAGGTAGTGTGGCTTCATAAGTTATGTTTAGATGTTGGGTTGATATATATGAGTTAATGTGAATTGATTGTGCTAGTTATAGTGCTACCAATTTGGCTAAAAAACCTACTTTTCAGATGTGGACAAAGCACATTGATATGTAGTATCATTTTTTCATGACATGGTGGATGATAAGAGGGTAATGATCAAGAAGGTGAATACTTTAGAGAATGTTGTAGATTCTTTGATGAAGCTACTGAGCTCAAAGAAATTCTTGTGGTACAAGATTGATGTGGGGATGTCTCCCCTTAATAGCCAGTTTATTTTATTTATGATTAACCCTTTATGAAATGTATAGAACAAGTGTGAGAATATTGGGAAAGGTCTTGTACACTTGGCATAAAATATTTAATTTTGTAAAGTTGTGGTCCATCTAGCGTAGGATGTCACACTTTAGAGAGAGCAATATTTTCCTAAGTAGTTGACTCATGTAATGTATGAAAGGCCTTTAATTTTGGAGATCAAATAATTTTTTTTAATGAGGTGTCGTGATTTCGAGAGCATTTGGGTTTTCCTTGGAGGTTGTAATGATTCTTGAGTGCAAAATCAAACTTCTACATCCATATTGGGAAATGCCACTTGGATGCATAGATTAGAAAACTAATAAGTTTTCTTGTTGCTCTCTTTCCTATATATAAAGTGTTTGAGATGGGAAGTATATATGGTTGAGATCTCGTTGATAATGCAATGAAATTCTCTTAAATTACATATTGTAATTTTTGTCCCTTTCTTTCTATAGCAAAGTCAAAGAAAGGGATTTGAAACTAAAAAAGGTAATACAAAGGTCTTGCCTAGTGTTTGGGAGGCAGTTTTGGTAGAACACCGCCCCCCCCCCCCCCCCCCCCGCTTTCTCCCCATCCCTCCATCTCCCTCTCTCTCTGTCATGTCATAATATTATAATTAAAATATATATAGATACACTATATTATATTTATATTTGATAATCGATATCCTATTGAATATAATATGTAATAATAAATATAATTATAATATTCATCTTATAAATAAAATAAATATATGATTAAATAAAAAATATTTAGTATAAAATAAATATTAATTTAGATAATATTCTGAGTTTAATTGGAGAGGAAGATAATCGTATGTTATTAAAAGAGTTCTCTCTGGAAGAAGTTAAAGGAGTTGTTTTTTTCTCTAGATCCAGACAAAGCACTAGGTCTGGATGGATTCACTCCTCTTTTTTTTCAGAAGTGTTGGGAAATTATTGGGAAGGATGTCTGGATAGCTTTGGAAGAGTCAAGGAAGAATAGTAATATCCTAAAGGAATTGAATGCAACATTCATAGCCCTAATTCCTAAAACCAATTCTCCCTCTTCCTTTGCACACTTTGGACCTATCTCGTTGTGCAATACATTATATAAAATTTTTACTAAAGCTATCACAATAAGACTAGCTTCACTAATTCCAAGGATAATTTATGATGAACAAGGTGGATTTGTTCCAGGCAAGGAAACAATAGATGGAGCACTAATTGCTCATGAAGTTCTTCACTCTATTAAAGATTTGAAGATTCCAACTATGATTTTAAAATTGGACATGATGAAGGCCTACAACAGAGTTTCTTGGGAATTTCTGCTCAAGGTTCTTTCAAAATTTGGTTTTGACAAAAAATGGTGTAAATGGATTTGGTCTTATATCTTATGAGTTAAATCCGTTGTTCTAGTTAATGGCAGTCCTTCAGACTTCTTTCCAGTTTCTCAAGGAATTAGACAAGGAGACCCACTATCACCATATCTTTTTATAATAATGGCAAAGGCTTTTAGTAGAGAAATCAAAGAACAACGTAGGATTTCTAACTAGAAAGGTATTGTTATTCCTCAGGTTCCTTTCTCTATCACTCACACTCTATTTGCAGATGATACTTTATTGTTTGGTTATCCTTCTATAAGAGAGGTTAAATGCATTCAGAATACATTTTCAAAGTATTGTGCAGTGTCAAATCAAGAGGTGAACTCAGAGAAATCCAAAATTTTCTTCTTCAATACTAAGGTAGACATCCAAAATAAAATTATGTCGTTGTTGAAGTTTAAATCAGATTCTCTACCTTGTCAGTATTTGGGAATTCCTTTGTTTTTTGGGCCCAATTGGAAGTCGTTTTGGTCTAAAATTACTCAATCTATCCATAAAAGAATTGCATTATGGAAAGGAAGATGCCTTACTTTATTTGGCAGGATAACTCTTCTTAAATTAGTTTTGTCAGCAGTTCCAATTTATATGCTTTCAGTTTTGAATATTCCTAAAGGAGTTATTGATGATATTCATAAATCTCTATGATCTTTTCTTTGGAAGGGTAGTTCAGAAGGCAGCAATCAAGTTCCCTTGATATCTTGGGATAAGATATGTATTCCTAAAGCTCTTGGGGGAGTAGGTATTCATAATTTAGAAGCTTAGAACAAATCCTTGGGGGCTAAACTGGCTTGGAAACTTTACTCTAAACCACAGTCTAAATGGTGCAAACTTATGCAACATAAATATATGGATTCTTCTAGTCCTGAAAGAATTTTTACAGTTGAGAATCCTCCTATGGGCTCTACCATGTGGAATTTTTTAGTAGCTTGTAGAGGAGTCATTCTTCCTCATCTCTCTTGGAAAGTAAATAATGGGTCTAAGGCATGTATCTAGGAGGATTCCTGGAATGGTTTCCCCCCTTTATCTCATATTCAAGGGTTGGACCAAGCCAAAGAGTTTCTTGTTCTCAATTGGGGAAGTAAAGTAAAAGACTATATTACAGTTTTAAAGGATGGTTCTTTTTATTTAGTTTTGTGGAAAGATTTTTCTGGCTGTGAATTTCCCCAGGATTAGAAGGATTTGCTTCTTACTCTGCTACAGAAAAGAAGGATCTGCTTTTCTCAGAAAGAGGATGAATTGATATGGACTTTTGCAAATAATGGTTCTTATTCTGTTTAAGATGGTTATAGATTTTTGACAATTTAAAAGAGTCATTTGCAGTTGGATTGGCCTTGTTTACTTTGTTGGAATGTTGCTTGCCTTCCAAAAGATGGTGCTTTTGAACTAGTCAGAGATTATGCAAGCTTGGGATTGCAAAGCCCTTTAAGTGTGTTTTCTATGGCAAGGTTGATGAGGATCCTGATCATCTGTTTGTTCTCTATTCTTTTGCTTCAAATTGTTGGTATTGGCTCTTCTCAAAACTTAATTGGTCTGCTCAACTGCCTAATTCTATTTTGGATTTATTTCTTAGTTGGCTAATCCTTTTTAAAGACTGCATTTTTTCATCCATCTAGATAGTCTCTCCTTCAATTGTTGTGTGGAGTATTTGGTTAGAAAGGAACATAAGGATTTTTAGAAAAGAATCTCAAGAATTTGTTAGTGGTATCTCAGTTATTGAGAAGTCTATTTCTGAAGTTGCCATGAGTAATCTATAGAGAAAAGGCTCATCTAATTTAACTTTTACCTCTTGGGATGATAAGATTCTTAAAGAATGGAAGGCATTGAATCCTTTGCCAGACCTTGGGAGATCTTCAATCTTAAAAGTTGACAGAAATTCTATAAAGTGGAAGCCTCCTGATTTTGGGTTTGTGAAACTTAACTTTGATGGTGCTTCGCATGGCAATCCAAGGCCTGCTTCGATTGGAGGTGTTTTAAGAGATGTAAAAGGAGACTTAATTATGACTTTTTCTAGTAGAATTCTGGAATCAACTAATAATCAAGCAGAAATAATGGCTTTAGTGGAAGGTTTAAAGTTGGCAAAAAAGCTTAATATTGCATGTCTTCATATCGAAGGGGACTCCTTGGTCATCATTAATGCCTTGAAAAAGAGTTTTGTTTTAAATTAGAGGCTACATTACTTTCTCCAAGAAGCGTGGGATATAGTACAAACTTTTGAAAAATTTGTCATCTCTCATTGTTATAGAGAAGGGAACAAACTGGCTGATGCTTTGGCTAATTTAGGGTTTGATTTGGAGGAGGCTCAGTTAGATTTGAATAGTGGAAAAATTGGAGGCTTCCCCATTATTCAAGACATTCTTGTGAATGATTCGTTCACATGTGTGGCTTAATTGCCACATGTTTTTAATCTAACTTTTTTTGGTGGTTGCAGGTTATTCATGTGTTTCCAGTTGTTAATGATGGAGTTTTAATTAGGGATATCTTCCTTTGGCAAGGAAATCTACACTAATTTCAATATTCCTATACTTCCTCCCAGTTCGCATTGGTTTTTCGTGAGATGACATCACAGTTCTGCTTTGGATTTAATGGCGAGTTATCATTGCTTGGCTCTCCTCATTTATTTATTCTGGGTAATTTCCTTGTTTCATTCATCTGGTTGCGAATTATGGAGATTCAGTTAAATCGAAGGCTTTTTTTCCCAGTCTAGAAATGGGAGATGGCTTTCTCTGGGAGAGTGGATTCAGATGGATTAGCTTCTGTTTTCACCATTGATAATAATGATATCGAAGAAGCAATTCGTGAGGTGGCTGGGAAAGAGTAGTTTGATGGACGTGCAAGGTCATTGTATCTGTCTCAGATTGTTGTAGTGTTTGCTTCCAATGCGATGGATTTGGTTCAGGATTCCAACCTAGTAAGATAGTTGCTTTCTAAATATGTTCATCGCTTCCTTTTCACAGAAGACTTCTTGGTTGAAGCCTTCCAAAACTATGATCTTTTTAAGTCTGGTGCTTTAATTGGTGGAATGTTTACAAAGTGTCAAATTCTTCATTCCCCTGCTCATAACTGCATCTTTAATGCCTTCGGATCGGCCATCCACCATGAGAATGAATATCTTTTGCACATTTCTCTACATGCTCACAATATTGAAGTGGGGGAGGCGTTGGTGAATGGGGTAGAGGAAAAGTTCCATGCTCTACTATTCCTATTGCAGTTCCAACCTCAGATTTCTCCTCCTCCCAGGTCTCCTGTTGAACCAGTTGCAGATGGGGGAAACTTCATGGTACAAGATTTGAATGATGTAGCGGCTGGTTAATTTTGCTTTTCCTACTATTATGTAAATAGTTTAAAATATGGTGTTTATCCTTGTTAGTCTGTAAATATAAGGACCTTTTGTCTCCTGGTTAGTCTGTCGATAGTTGGCTTTTGGCCTTTGAACTGTGAAGGGATCTCTGCTTTTTGGCTTGCAGGTTTTCTCTTGCCTGCAATTTTGTAATACTTTTTAATTTTATAATATAATATATTTATGGTGCTAAGTCACCTTTTGTTAAAAAAAATATTAATTTAGATAACAAAAATATAAATATTATATATAATATTTATAAACTATAATATTAAATAAATCATATTATATTAAATGTATATAAATATCAAATATATTTAATATTAGATATATTAATTAATATAAAATATATATATATTATTAACTTATATTATATATAATAAATATAAATATAACATAGATTTTATATATAAAATAATAACAAATATATATTTTTAATGGGTAAAATTTGCAAATGCCCACTAAATCAATACATGATTGGCCCACATGTGAGATCTTGCTTATCTTCTTTTGATTCCTTACATGGTAAAAATGTCAACTATCTCCTATATATTTCACCAACTTTAGGTAGATTAGCTTGAACATGTTTGTGAAAGACACATGTTTTGAACCTCACTCCATCTATTTTAATTGCTTCTTACTTAAGCCATTTGTATGTTAAGGAATGAATCCATAATGAAAATGGAAAATGGTGAAGAATTGATCTCTCAATTATTACCGGATGATGTGATATAGATGATAGTGGCCTTTCTTTCTATCTCAAAGTGCCCAAAGTGGCTCTCATTTTCAAGGAATGGTAATCACTTCTAGTCCCATTTGAAGAGCACTCTCATATTCCCTTCACAAATTTACAAACCCTCGTTATTTCTTTTGGGCAAGAATAAATATATACTAACTAAAATAAGTTAAGATAAATGTATTGTTACTTCCCAATAATCATAAATTTTCACTTACTGACACATTAAGACAAATAAATAAATAAACAATTAAATTAAATACAAATATTTATGATTATCTAAAAATTAAAATAATAATTCACAACCTAAAATCAAAATTTAACCCAAACTTGTTCAAATCTTAAAAAACAATAAAATTTAAAGAAAAAAAACTTAAATATCATATTTTCTAAATGCCATATTCGTCTTTGATTTGACTTATTTCTCATTTATGTTTTAATTATAAAAATGACCATACTAAAAACAATATGGGAGACACTTTTTGTTTTTGTTTTACCAATAACACTTGGTTTTACCTAGGATACATTATACTTTACTAAACATGACATGAAAATGGTATACTCACGAAACACGACATAGAGGTAAGAGTCAATTTAGAATCATTTTCAACACGGTAGATTAAAATTTTTAATTAAAAAGGAGAATACTTTATGTTAGAAACAAGGATCGACTAAACACATGTTGATCACAAATTTGTAGTAGATTATGAATAAGATAGTTGTACATATTTGGGTGAGAGAGGTTGAGTCGACTCAGAAGTCGACTTCAACACTCAACTAGAGGTGGAAGAAAGAGTGTTAAACTCTCCAAGTCGACACCTAACCACCTAAGGTGGCTTAAACCCATGTGCAAATATATTACTTAGGCTAAGTAATATATAATAATATTTTGCACTAACAACCCCCTTAAGCATAGCTTAAGTGGGTACAATAAAGATGGATCCCGGTTACTAGGCCTGATAAGGTACCCATATACAAATGCATCTCTCATAAGGTGGAGAAAGAAAGAAAACCCTGTGGTAAAAAAATTTCCTCCAAAAGAGCAATGTGAAAAATTGCATGCCATGTAGCTGCAATGAAGTCCTACTTCGAAGATTCTTTGGAAGCCTTCTGTGAAGCAACTCTTGAAATCTGTAGAAGCAAAGGAACTTATATCAATCTTCTACTACAATGAATCTCTGGAAGTTCTCTAAGAATCAACTCTGGATTCACATGTAGCATTAGGTGATGGTGTAGTGGAAGTGTTCTTGACACATCTCAATACAATGCAAAAAAATGTTGAAGGATGTTGAAGGAGTAGTGGAAGTGCTCTTGACATATCATTGTAGAAGTGCTCTTGGCTCAACTTGGAAATGCTCTGGACATATCTCTATAGAAGTGCTCTTGGCTTAACTCAAAAATGCTCTTGACACAACTCTATGAACCCCCCATAATTCAATATTTTTATCCCAAATATTTGTGGTTGATATAACTCCATCCCACCTTTTAGTTGCAACCTCGATGAGTTAAATTATGTGACATAATCCTCTATAGTTTTAGAGTCTCTTGGACTCATACTTATGAACTCTTGACTTCTTTGTTTGTTGACCTTCCCAAAGAGCTATACAGACCTCATTGGGTGTTTTTGAGGTCCCAATATGAATAGAAGCTCTTGGAGATAGACTTGATCATACTTATAAAACCATGTAGATGAGATGTATGTTGCAGAATTAGATAGCTCGGAAGGAAAAAACTCAATGACACCCCCTGAATGTGGCACTTTATAATAGTAGTGCGTTAAGCAAGTCTAATTGGATTGAAAAATGACACTTTATAACAACAATGCCAAATCATTTCCAACAAATTAGGCTCAGAAAATTATTCACTTTCTAAAAAAGCAGCACTCAATTTCGAGTTGCTAATCAAAAGATATAATTGTTTTTCGAGTTGCTTAACTTGATGTACAAAGAAAGGAAAAGAAGTTTGAGAAAATGGGGCAATTCCCAAATCGTCTCAACGCAACTTTGTCGGCGTCGGAATTAGCTTCCCGTTGACTATAAATATGCCCAATTTCGCCTCTGTGGGAAAAAGTCATGGAAAAATGAAAAAAAGCCCCTCTTTGCACACACCATGCAAGATCAGGGTCTTTTCGGGCAATTTTTTTTAGCAAATTCAACTTTCTCTAACAATTTGTGAGCACCATACATAACTTGGCGATTTATTTGGCCAAAAGGTTAACAGTGGCATAAATTGTTGTCTCTAACGGGTAACTAACCATTAGTGGTTAGCATTTGATATTGTGGTTAGAGTAACATTAATTGTGATGGTTACATAGAGGTGTACAAAGTTTAAAATGCTAAGAGGTTAATGTGGCACTTAAAATTAAATGCCACTACTACCACTACTATAACACCCACTCGCAACTCAAGCAGAGAAATACAATTTTAATACAAACTCTAATGCCAAAACAACAACCGTCCCATTTGACATATAGAAGACTTCAAATAAGCCACACATTGGCAGATGTGAATGGGCTGGTGGGTGGCATAGCGGGGGACCACGACCTGAGAATGGCGACCTCTGTATATGATGGTTTAGTATGGCAACCTGCAAGAAAAGCTTAAGGCCGTTTAGTGTGACCAAGCTTGAAATATCGGAATGGCAACCTGTAATAGAGATTTGATTGTCTTAGCAGATCGTGATCTGCATCAAATGAATGATCAAGCAACTTGGAAGACCACGATCAAAAGCTGGAAGGATCTGCGAGTGCCTCTCTTCTGAATATTGCTAGTAGCCTTTATGCGAGGTTGATGTCAGTAATAAGACTCGGTATCCTTGCAATCTACTTGCAGGTTTCACATCATAAACAACGAACTCAGCTTTAAATGCCTGCAACAAAGGAACAAATGCCCAAAAAATAGGCAACTGCAATACCATAAGAAAGTAACCTGAAATGACCACCATAAGAAATCACGATCTCTGAATCCACTATGGAGATGCCAAATTACCCAATGAAGAGGCTCAATGCATCGGATTCCTAGAACCCCAACAAGGCCGGTGATTTTGTTGATCGTTGGCGTATGAAGAGGATGAAGCTGATTTTGATTTGAAGACCACAGACCGCCTTAACAATAGTGTTGAAACCACGAGCTTTGTGTGGAGTTTTGAATGGCAGTGAAGTGGAGAAGGAAGGTTGAATGAAGTTCGGCTGGATAACAGGAGTGGCCACAGAATAAAACAGGGTCGATCTGCCAAGAGCAAAGCCGGGAATGGGTGAACTGAACCAACGGGTGCAAAAACACGTGAAACTTCAAACGACAAGAACCAGAAGATGCAAGAAAATGAGGGTTTTAAAGCCTCCACAGATCCACGAATGAGATCACAGAATACCGATAAAAAATTGCCTTTCAAACCCTCGAACCAGGAATGTGCAAGGGCCGTAAATAGGCCAAAAACGCCAAAAATCGCTCAAATTTGCAAGAAAAATCGCCAAATAGAGCCCTCAAAACCTGCAAAATGTTGATTTTGCAAAAAAAATTGCATTTTCAACCAAAAAAATTCCATACAAATCCGTACGGTCGTACAGAGGGAGGGGGCCTAATTTTTTTTTTTTTTGCAAAATTTTGCCTAGTCAATTTTGATTGGCTCTATGAGGACCTCTTGGCTAGGCTAGGTGTGGGATTTGTTATAAAGGGCAAGATTTTGCAAACATGGCCTTGATACCATGTTAGAAACAAGGATCGACTAAATGCATGTTGATCACAAATTTGGAGTAGTAGATTATGAACAAGATAGTTGTACATATAGGTGAGAGAGGTTGAGTCGACTTTAACACTAAACTAGAGGTGGAAGAAAGAGTGTCGACATGTGTCTTGGAGAGTTTGTGTCAAATTCTCCAAGTTGACACCTAACCACCTAAGGTGCCTTAAAGCCATGTGCAAATATATTACTTAGGCTAAGTAATATATAATAATATTTTGCACTAACACTTTATCCCAACAAACAAGGCACGGTCATTAGAAGGCAAACAACTTTCTATTTTCTATTGTCGGTGGCCAAAAAACATAATGGAATACAACAAATCATAAAAATCACAATGCAAAACCAGTAAGTGAAAACCAGAAAGTGAGAAGGAAAAACGATGAAAACGAAGAAGGAAAACTGACGATGGCAAAATCAAATGGCCAATGACCGTTCAATCATCTTGCATGCCTCTCTGAAGCCCTCAGCCATCGATCATCTACACCAGACTGGTTTGGCTCACTGAGGGAATACCTTTGGCGTAATAAATGGTGCCTAAATAGTAAATATATGGAAATGTGTGTAAGTAGAAATAGAATAAGAATGAATGTATGGGAATAGGTTTAAATGGGAGGAAATAAGAATAGGTAATGATTAGGGAATGAGCCAAACTTAATACAAGAGTGTGCTACTTATGGTATACAATTGTATTAAATTATTCCATCAAAATAAAAACCCAAAACTAAATAAAAATTAACATGAATGCACTAATTTCACCTATAAAAAATAATATAAAACTAAAAAAATACTATATCTACACTTTTTGTCTCTAATATTTTTTTATAAAAAAATCTGTACTAAATAATTGAATACGACTAGAGTCATCTTCTTTATATCATCCCAGTCAACCCAACACTGCCAAAGTAGTCTCTAAACCAAATCGAATCTAATCTTCTTTTTGTCCATTTCCTTGTCTAATTTCTAAGCATTTTCCTTCCTTTTTTGCCTTGGATGTTTCGAGGAAAGTATTGAACTTGCCTCCTCCTGAGGTCACGCTTGTCCATCGAAATAAAGACCCAAAACTAAATAAAAATTAACATGAATGCACTAATTTCACCAATAAAAAATAATATAAAACTAAAAAAATACTATATCTACACTTTTCGTCTCTATAATATTTTTTTATTAAAAAATCTGTACTAAATAATTGAATATGACAAGAGTCATCTTCTTTATATCATCTCGGTCAACCTGGGATCGTGAAAGTAGTCTCTAAACCAAGTGGAATCTAATCTCCTTTTTGTCCATTTCCTTGTCTAATTTCTAAGCATGTTCCTTCTTTTTTGCCTTGGATGTTTCAAGGAAAGTACTGAAACTACCTCCGCCTTAAGTTGGTGCTCTGTCAAAACAAAGACCCAAAACTAAATAAAAATTAACATGAATGTACTAATTTCACCAATAAAAAATAATATAAAACTAAAAAATACTATATCTACACTTTTGATCTCTATAATATTTTTTTATTTTTTATAAAAAAATATGTACTAAATAATTGAATACCAGAAGAGACATCTTCTTTATATCATCCCAAGCAACCCAGCACTGTGGAAATAGTCTCTAAACCAAGTGGAATCTAATCTCCTTTTTGTCCATTTCCTTGTCTAATTTCTAAGCATGTTCCTTCTTTTTTGCCTTGGATGTTTCAAGGAAAGTATTGAACCTACCTTCTCCTTAGGTTGGCAAAAACTAAATAAAAATTAACATGAATATACTAATTTCACCAATAAAAAATACTATATCTACACTTTTGATCTCTATAATATTTTTTATTTTTTATAAAAAAATCTGTACTAAATAATTGAATACCATACTAGAAGAGTCATCTTCTTTATATCATCCCAGTCAACCACCAGAAGAGTCATCTTCTTTATATCATCCCAGTCAACCCAGCACTGTGGAAATAGTCTCTAAACCAAGTGGAATCTAATCTCCTTTTTGTCCATTTCCTTGTCTAATTTCTAAACATGTTCCTTCTTTTTTGCCTTGGATGTTTCAAGGAAAGTATTGAACCTACCTCCTCCTTAGGTTGGCACTCTGTCAAAATAAAGACCCAAAACTAAATAAAAATTAACATGAATATACTAATTTCACCAATAAAAAATACTATATCTACACTTTTGATCTCTATAATATTTTTTATTTTTTATAAAAAAATATGTACTAAATAATTGAATACCAGAAGAGACATCTTCTTTATATCATCCCAGTCAACCCAGCACTGTGAAATAGTCTCTAAACCAAGTGGAATCTAATCTCCTTTTTGTCCATTTCCTTGTCTAATTTCTAAGCATGTTCCTTCTTTTTTGCCTTGGATGTTTCAAGGAAAGTATTGAACCTACCTCTTCCTTAGGTTGGCACTCTGTCAAAATAAAGACCCAAAACTAAATAAAAATTAACATGAATATACTAATTTCACCAATAAAAAATACTATATCTACACTTTTGATCTCTACAATATTTTTTATTTTTTATAAAAAAATCTGTACTAAATAATTGAATACCAACCACGAAGAGTCATCTTCTTCATATCATCCCAATCAACCCAGCACTGCGAAAATAGTCTCTAAACCAAGTGGAATCTAATCTCCTTGTTGTCAATTTCCTTGTCTAATTTCTAAGCATTCCCTCCCTTTTTTCGCCTCGAGGAAAGTACTGAACCTGCATCCTCCTCACTGCTCAGGTCAGCGCTTGTCTAATTCAAGTGTTTTCGTTACTCTTGTTATCCTCGTTCTTTCAAGGAAAGGAGTGAACTCTCCTGCAGTATGATCTATTTAATTCACTTTACCCTTCCTCTTCCACATAAACTCATCTTTCATTACGCATACTGCAACCAAATCCTATTCGCCCTGTTCTTTCTTGCTATTTTTTAACGGGTTGTTAGGGTTTGAACTGGAATCAATGGCGTCTTCTTCATCATTTCACCAGCAAAATCAGGAATTTAATGCTTTCTCTGGAATAGAACCTCACGGCAAAAGGAGGACAGTTTGTGAATCTTGCAGATTGTTTGATGTGTTCATCAACCACAGAGGCATTGATGTCAAACAAACCCTTGCAACTCAGCTCTACAACTCCCTTAAGGAGCTAGGCATACGGGTATTTCTTGATTCGGAAGAGAAGGAACTTGGAGATTCGTTTCCTTCTACCATTGAGACAGCAATTAGATCTGCTTCAGTGCATATCGCCATTTTTTCAGAAAAATATGCAGAGTCAGCTTGGTGTCTGGCTGAGCTGGTTCTTATGTTACAAAGTAAGGCCAAAATTATCCCTGTGTTTTATCAAGTGAAGCCGGAGGACCTCCGCCGCATAGAAAAGGGAGTATACGCTGATGCATTCATTAAATACGAAAACAAGGGCAGGTACCTGGAGAAGCTTAACGAGTGGAAGGAATCTCTTCAGTCTCTTTCATTTATAGCCGGCGAAGAATTTAACAGGTAATATTTCTATAATTTTAGTTGTTGTACCTTATGTTAGGAAGATAAGATTGTCTAGATGATTCCATAGAATGGTTCAAAAAGAAATAGAACATTCTAGGATATAACAACTCAGAAATTATTTTAGAAAACAAAAATTGTTGGATTTTAGATCCTTGTAATTATATATATGAAATTGTTCATTGGAAACAGTATGGCTATACATTGCATTGGATTAAATGTAATACAAACTGGATTAATATAATATTTTCGTAGTCATCTAACTCTGTTTTGCCCTCTTTTTATTATTGTTTTGGGCCTGCTTTTACACCTTATATAGTTTTTGTTCTTCCTTCAAATCTGGTTTAACATTTTTCTCACGGAAACATTTTCCTCATGGAATCCTCCTTTTATTTTAAATAGTTTCAGTGACCGGCACTTTCAAAAAATAGTAGCAGCTGTCCAAAAAGAAGTACAAAGGAAAACACTTTTACATGTTGCTGAATATCCGGTAGGACTTGAAAAGCTTGTGGAAGATTTTGAAAGGCGTTGCCTTGATGAACTTGTACAAGATTTTGAAAATCAGTGCGGGTTGAAGAATGGGAACAGTAAGGCTAAGATAGTTGGCATTTTCCGCATGGGTGGATCGGGGAAGACAACTCTTTCCAAGGAGTTGTTTAACCGAAAGAAATCGGATTACTCTCGAGCAAGTTTTTTGTTTGATGTACGAGAAGCGTCTGTGACAAGCCAATTACCTTCTTTGCAACGGAAGCTTCTCAAAGATCTCTTCGACGATCAGCATCTCAGTTTTACAAGTACAGAGTAAGGAAAAGGCTATCTCAAAGATAGTCTACAAAGGAGCTCCCCCAATTTAAAGTTCCTAATTATTCTAGATGACATCGATCATGTGGAGCAGTTAAACGATCTAGTGGTCAGGGATATCTTAGATAAATCTTCTACTAATCTGGTTATTGTCACAACCCGTGACGCTGGGGTGCTTATAACCGCAGGGATTACTGATGGTTATCATTTAAAAGGAATGGATATAATTAATGGGAGAGAACTCTTCTGTTGGCATGCCTTCAACCAACCATATCCACCTAGCAGCTACGAGGAGCTGGTTAGCTCCTTTGTAGACATGTGTGGAGGGTTACCTCTGTCTCTTCAAGTTTTGGGCAGGCACCTTCGTAGAAGAAGTGAAGATTATTGGAGGTCACAATTGATTAAAGTCAGAAAGATGCTGTATCGCGACGTAAAGCAAAGACTGAGAATAAGTTTTGACGCATTGGATTATGAAGAAAAACAGGTTTTCATGGATATTGCTTGTTTTTTTGTGGGCCACTTGAAGAGTAGAGTTGAAAGAATATTGGAGAGATCAGGATGGGATGCTCGCAATGTACTGGAAACACTCAAAGATAAGTGTCTTATAGAAGAAACAGAATCTAATACTCTAGAGGGGCAAATTGTATTGGGATATAACTATGTTATAGAAAATATAAAATTTGGTACTCTAGAGGAGCAAATTGTATTGAGAATGCATGATCCCCTGAGGGACTTGGGGAGGGAAATGACACTTGAGCTCAGCCCTCCTCGTCGCCTGTGGCATCCTGAAGATCTGAAATCTTTGGTATGCTGTTACCCCTCCAGATTTCTCCTTAGTATTGTAATATTCCAAATTTTAACTTGTTACTACATTAATTGAAAACTGAGATGCTTCTGTCTATGCAGGACTTAATGGGTTTCAAAAATATCCTCACTAAAACCAATGTCAGGTGTTTTCATACCATTTTGGACGTGTCCATGGGTTCTCAATTTAGATTCTTTTTAGGCCAATCGGATATTTTTGTTGAGACGTCAGCTTCCTTACTATGGCTAGAGCTTGAGGGCAATTCCACGGAACAACCAAGCATTCCTTCATGGATTCCTCTTCAAAATTTGCAGGTTTTGAGAATCAAACGTGGACGATTCAAAACGTTGTGGGAGAATCACATACAGGTATTTTGATCTTCTCAGTCAAAAAACTAAATCTCCTTCAACGGTATAATAGAAATCATTATGTTATGGTTGTCTGGGCTATTTTTTCTAATCATTGAGAGCTTTACACAAACTGATCTTGAATTTTCAGGCTCCCTCCCAGTTGAAAGAGCTGGAAATGTTTGAAACCTCTTTGAAAGAGATACCAGATTTTTTAGCAATAACAGATAGTTTAGAAAATGGGAGAAAGTCTGGTAGTGTTAAGGCCCCAATGAGTGGCCTTGAAAAACTATACATTAGCGGTGGAAATTTTGTACCCAAGATCTTAATTAGTGGAGATCACTGTCCTAGTCTTGAGTCAATCACACTTATCGGCATGAAAAATCTTATGGAAGTGAATTTAACAAGGGTAAAGACATTAAATCGTCTTTCTATTATAAATTGTGTAAAACTCAAAAGATTGACAGGAACATCTGATCTTAGAAATCTTGTGCTGTTGAATATTAGTCTATGTCCAGATCTTGAGCTTGAGGAGCTAAGCCTTGGCCATCTGAACTGTCTGAAGAGGATCAGAATTATAGATTGTACACAATTGAAAACTGTGTCAGGAATATCTAATCTTGCAAAGCTTGTGCACTTGGAAATTTCAAATTGTAGGAAGCTAGAGTTTGAGTACTTGTGTCTCAGTGGTATGAAGTGTCTGGAGAGGATCACAATTGTAGAATGGAAACAATTGAAAAGTGTGTCAGGAATATCTGATCTTGCAAAGCTTGTACACTTGGAAATTTCAAATTGTGGGAAGCTAGTTGAGTACTTGTGTCTCAGTGGTATGAAGTGTCTGGAGAGGATCACAATTGCAGATTGTAAACAATTGAAAAGTGTGTCAGGAATATCTGATCTTGCAAAGCTTGTACACTTGAAAATTTCAAATTGTGGGAAGCTAGAGTTTGAGTACTTGTGTCTCAGTGGTATGAAGTGTCTGGAGAGGATCACAATTGTAGATTGTAAACAATTGAAAAGTGTGTCAGGAATATCTGATCTTGCAAAGCTTGTACACTTGGAAATTTCAAATTGTGGGAAGCTAGAGTTTGAGTACTTGTGTCTTAGTGGTATGAAGTGTCTGGAGAGCATAATATTTAATATAAATGTAAAGGTGAAATATTTTGAGTTGGATGGTTGTCAAAATTTTAAAATAACAAAGTTTGGTTATGAAAATCTTGTAAAATTAAGCATTCGGGGCTGTCCAAAGGTAAAGTTGCCAGTTTTTACAGATCTAAGTTGCCTGGAGAGGATTATAATTGATGGATGTGGGAAGTTCCAATATCTTCAACTGAATGGATGCCAAAATTTGAGAAGTGTGTCAGGTAACTTTGAGCATAAACGGATGATTATTAACCAGTGTCCTGAGCTTGAGGACTTGCCAAGTCTTTCCAGACTGAGCTGCTTGAAGCACATTGAGATTGACTCTTGTGACAAGCTACAGAACATTATGCTGCCAACAACTCTCGTCAGTCTGTCTATACGAAGTTGCAGAGATATGCAAAGCGTAGCAGGAACCGGTGATCTTAGAAAGTTTAAAAAGTTACAAATTAGAATGTGTCCTAAGCTTGAAGAGTTGCCAATTCTTTCCAGACTGTGCTGCTTGAAGCACATTGAGATTGACTCTTGTGAGAAGCTACAGAACATTATGTTGCCAACAACACTCATTAGTCTGTCTCTACGAAGTTGCAGAGATCTGCAAAGAGTAGCAGGAACCGGTGATCTTACAAAGCTTACAGAGTTGTACAATAATGAGTGTCCTGAGCTTGAGGAATTGCCAATTCTTTCCAGACTGAGCTGCTTGGAGCACGTTGAGATTGACTCTTGTGAGAAGCTACAGAGCATTATGCTACCAACAACACTCATTAGTCTGTCTGTACGAAGTTGCAGAGATTTGCAAAGAGTAGCAGGAACGAGTGATCTTACAAAGCTTACAAAGTTGTACATTAATGAGTGTCCTGAGCTTGAGGATTTGGCAGTTCTTTCTAGACTGAGCTGCTTGGAACACATTGAGATTGACTCTTGTGAGAAGCTACAGAACATTATACTGCCAACGACACTCATCAGTCTGTCTGTACGAAGTTGCAGAGATCTGCAAAGAGTAGCAGGAACCGGTGATCTTACAAAGTTTAAAGAGTTTAAAATTACAATGTGTCCTGAGCTTGAGGAGTTGCCAATTCTTTCCAGTCTGAGCTGCTTGGAGCAAATTAAGATTGACTCTTGTGAGAAGCTACAGATTATTATGCTACCAACAACACTCATCAGTCTGTCTGTACGAAGTTGCAGAGATCTGCAAAGAGTAACAGGAACCAGTGATCTTACAAAGTTTAAAAAGTTAAAAATTAGAATGTGTCCTGAGCTTGAGGAGTTGCCAATTCTTTCCAGTCTGAGTTGCTTGGAGAAAATTAAGATTGACTCTTGTGAGAAGCTACAGAACATTATGCTGCCAACAACACTCATCAATTTGTCTGTACGAAGTTGCAGAGATCTGCAAAGAGTAGCAGGAAAAGGTGATCTTACAAAGTTTAAAAAGTTCAAAATTAGAATGTGTCCTAAGCTTGAGGAGTTGCCAATTCTTTCCAGTCTGAGCTGCATGGAGCAAATTAAGTTTGTCTCTTGTGAGAAGCTACAGAACATTATACTGCCAACAACACTCATTAGTCTGTCTGTACGAAGTTGCAGAGATTTGCAAAGAGTATCAGGAACTGGTGATCTTACAAAGCTTACAAAGTTGCACATTAATGAGTGTCCTGAGCTTGAGCAGTTGCCAATTCTTTCCAGATTGAGCTGCTTGGAGCAAATTGTGATTGACTCTTGTGAGAAGCTACAGAACATTATGCTGCCAACAACACTCTTTAGTCTGTCTGTACAAAGTTGCAGAGATTTGCAAAGAGTATCAGGAACCGGTGATCTTACAAAGCTTACAAAGTTGTACATTAATGAGTGTCCTGAGCTTGAGGAGTTGGCTTAGAACACATTGAGATTGACTCTTGTGAGAAGCTACAGAACATTATGCTGCCAACAACACTCATTAGTCTGTCTGTACGAAGTTGCAGAGATCTGCAACGAGTAGCAGGAACCGGTGATCTTACGAAGTTTAAAAAGTTAAAAATTAGAATGTGTCCTAAGCTTGAGGAGTTACCAATTCTTTCCAGTCTGAGCTGCATGGAGCAAATTAAGTTTGTCTCTTGTGAGAAGCTACAGAACATTATGCTGCCAACAACACTCATTAGTCTGTCTGTACGAAGTTGCAGAGATTTGCAAATAGTATCAGGAACCGGTGATCTTACAAAGCTTACAAAGTTCTACATTAATGAGTGTCCTGAGCTTGAGCAGTTGCAAATTCTTTCTAGACTGCGCTGCTTGAAGCAAATTGTGATTGACTCTTGTGAGAAGCTGGAGAATATAACAGGTATTGAAGAGTTGCAAGCATTGCAAACTTTTCTAGTTTTATATTGCAGCAATGCAGCAATTCGGAATTGGATTCCTAAGTTGAAGGTATTGATTCCAAGACTCCATTTTACAGCCAATCGTAAATCTCATTTTGAAGGGAGTGTTGTTTAATTTCATTATTGACCTTGAGCTTTGTTCTGTCATTTGTTCTCGCAAGATAGTATGTATTTTCGGAAGTAAAGTGATACTGTAAATGAAAAGAATTTACCGTGGATGAACTGAGAGTGTTTTGTCTTTTATTTCAGAGTGTGCCATCAGATTTCACGGCTATGATTGGAAGAGCAGCGGACGGAGCGGAGTCAACTTTAAAAAAACATTTGTTTGCTGACGCCGATGCAGTGACTGAAACATCTGGTTTCTTTTGTAGATCCTTTCAATTTGAGCGGTCAAAATTGGGTGCAGTTATTGGATGCTATGTAGTTGTGGTTGATAGCTCTAAGTCGGTCGAGGATATAAATAAATCACTTTCACACGGCTTTCGTGATAATTGGTTTGGGCTTAAGGTGCGTGAAGGAGAATGGATAGTTGTAATGGTAACAATACGTGATTTTGATTATGTAAAGTGGGTCGAAGATGCTTTTAGGAGGTATGGGATAATGAAGAAGGGATACAGGGCAGAGGTGAAGAAAGATGATGGGTGGAAAGCTATGCATATATTACGTACATCATTATTGAATCGACTGTTCTTGTAAGGTCCGGGGATTCATGTACACCCTTAGCTTGGACAATGTCAGCATATTTACTAATTGACAAATGTTGCATAAATAGAAGTTTTGTGTACAAGGCGTTAATTTATTTGTAATTGTAATAGTAATACATGTATATAATCTGTTATATGTTTGTTGATGGAGAAGGAATTCGTTTTTAAAGTTAGTTATAATAGGATAGTGTCATAAAGTAAACAGTTTTTATATAGTTAATATTCAAAGAAAAGAAAGGGAAAGAAAGAATCTAACACTTAAGTATAACATTATATTGAGTATGGGTAAGTTTTGATCCACATTCTTCTAAACAAATGATAACATAAATGAATATGAGTTTTTTAATGAGATTTTTTATAACTACTATAGATATTTTAAATATATCAATCTTAAAAATAGAAATCACCCTATTTTTGGACTGCTCTTTATTGTAAGTTTTGCATTGTTTCAATTAAAAAAAAAATAGAAAACTATTTTATTTAGTTAAGAGTTATTTTATTTTACTTTAGAACTAAATTATTTACTACACATACATGGACACAAATTTTTAATTTTTAGTTAAGAATTATTTTATTTTATTTAAGAGCTATTTTTATTTACATAATAGTTGGTTTATTTATTAAAAAGTTATTTTATTTTATTTTATGTACATTGTTTACTTTATTTTTATATAAAGAGCTATTTTTATTTACTTAAGAGTTATTTTATAGTTTTTTTTGCTATATAAACTTAGGTTGGGCACCTAGCAGCCATGTCAAAGCCATGGTTCTAGTAACTACTAATACACCAAATACAACAACAAAAGTAATAGTATTCCTAAAAAATCTAAAAATCACCATACTGCCAAATCTTCCAAGTCGTACCTCACAAATTTCTTTTGAAACCACCCAAGAGGTGGAGCGACCAAGCAAGGACAAACTATAGTAATATACTTATTAGATAAATTATATATTTAGATATTAGATTTGTTAGGCCCAAGAATGGAATGCAAGAAAAAGATTGACAAATGAAGATATTTAATGAAATCTTATTCCATTCAATCAAAATGTACATATTTATGAATATGAAAAAAAACTATTCAATTCATCTTCTAGATGACTACTTAGCTTCTAGTGCAACTAGAAAATATAAAATATAAAATATAAAATATTATCCTACTACACCTAGAATTATCTACATTAATGTTATATACACCTTTAATCTGTAGGAGTAGTGGTAAAACCAATGTTTGTGTTGCGCATTGGGCAACTTTTTTATGGCACCTCATTTTCTAAATATGAAGCTCCAATGTTACGCAAAAGGTTTTGCTTGAGTGAGTTTTGTTAGATTTATTACATCATATTATAGTTTAGTTTATAGTTAGATAATAATAAATAATAATCTGTTGTTAGATAATGTAACATCCCCTTTTGGGATTGCCCTAAATCTTTCCTTAGAATCATTAGTTTAATGTAGTTAGGGTTTAAAACTTACCAATTAAATGCTTTAAGAAAGATAAATCCTGGTTTAGGTCTAGCAATCATGTTAGATAATATTGGAAATATAATTCATATGATAAAAACATATATAGTATATTATCCATTTAAACCATGTAAGATGTATAACTATTTCAAATCTATATAAACTACACAATATCTATGGTGCATGATAGAAGATCAACCATAATGCATAGTGGAAATTTAATCATAATAGGACTTGGATGAGAAACATGATAAGTCCGCCCAAAGCTATCCATACCAAGCCCAAGAGCACAAGTGTCTTAGACAACCCACCCCTTGGCCCAAGCAGTAGGAATATCCAAACTAAGACAATTCCACCCTTGGGTTGGTGTACTTGGCAGATAAACTTGTATCTGCTTTCCCTATCCATGTTACCCTTTCTATCCTTATGATTGAAACTCCTTGAATCCATCTTAATAACCAGTCATAGTTCGGCTTGAAAGGAAAGCCTTGAAAGGGGTGCTTGTAAACTACTCACCCACCTAAGCCTAAGAGCACGAGTGTCTTAGACAACCCACCCCTTGGCCCCGAGAATCAAGAATGTCCAACTAAGACCATTCCACCCTCAGAGTGGTGTGCTTAGCATGAGAGGCCCGTAAACAACATTACCTTATCTTGCCTCCTTCAACCTTACATTATATATATATATATATATATATAATCTATTTTTTTAAAAGGAATATAATCTAAGCATTGATCCATCATAGCAGTACTATGAAATATGCATGTATGAGAAATCAGACTTATTCATAAATTAATTATTGCACACTAACTCTGTAGTTCATAACAGTATGCCTACAATTTCTTATATTAACCCTGATTGATATATCAAACTTGCAGATGGTGGCTGATTTAATATTCAGAAGATATTTTTATTTGCTGATGATTCGATGCCTCTTCATCTTTTGTTGATTTCCTTTTTATACCTTCCTTAGAAGGGAGTCACATCCCTTTACTCATATCACTTCTCTTTAAGGAGACATCACCCTTCCCTAATAATTGCCACTGCTTGTAGTTAATTTTAATTAACTTACTTTAAAACTGCTAGCACCACCTACGTTTTAATGTTAATAAGGAAGTTGGCCTTCATTAAATATTTAATTTATTTTAACTCTTTATTATCGAATGATGTCTTTATCAGGTGGGGATATCACAGTCCTCCCTTCCCAAGATGCTTGTCCTCAAGCAATTACACACTAGGAGTTACTAGGATCCCAAATCAACATTGATTGTCCTTGAAGAATTGTTGTTAACATAGTTATTTAACATTATAAAGTTAATAACATCTTCTAAAGTATGAGGACAACTTATTGTCTTATGTACTACTATTTCCCAATAACTCTCAACAACTAAACCAAGAGTTGGGAATTGATACAACCTATCACTTAAGACAACTTTTCTCTCATTTTATTACCTCAAGTATCCTAGGCTATGATACAAATTCTCCATTACCCTTGTTGGAAATCTAGAATGATAGAAAATGTTGTATCCTTCATCATGATGGAGAATGGGAGTGTTGTGAGTATCAAGATCTTTACCCCTTGTGCACACCCACCTTTGCATTTGTGTAAGGGATCTAGATGTTTGAGTGACAACTTCCCTTAGATAAAGTATACACAAAAGCAAAAGTTTGTTCCTAATAAGGGTGTGATATAAATAGCTTAGAAGGTTTTTGTAACACTTAACCTAGTCAAACGTCTGTCATACCCATAGGTAATTAATGACATGTTATAGCCTTCTAAGTATATATTTCCTAGTCAATACTTAAGTACAAATTAATTGGATTGATCAAGTCTAGAAGGACTTAAATTTACAGGTTTACCCTAAAATCCAATTCTTGTCCCAGCTTCAAAATCAATTGGAGGTTATTACTCCTCTTTGACCTATCTCCATGTTTGGTACTAAATTTATATCTTGGGAAAGTACCTGATTTCTTTTAAATAATATCAATTTATCCTTAGGTTTGATAGGTGAGAATGATCCTGGGATTTGTGGGTTATGGGCCCATAATATAACTTAGCAAAGGCTTATTTAACAATTTTGTTGTAACTTGATTTATATCAAATTTACCTAAGGTACCTACATGCCTAATATTGATGTCCTTGACTTTTTATGAATGTGGAGTTACTTTGAAATGATCTACTCATATAGAAGTGAATTTGGTCCCCAGACAAGGTTCACTAGATCAATTTTATAGGTTACAAGGTAGATCATATGTGGTATGGACTAGATTGTATCGTCATTGTTTCAATGAGTGTGGGATCTAGACCACTTGATTGTACATTTGATCTTGTTCCAAAGGAATAGAACAATTTATTTTCAATGATGTTCCTCTTACATGAAGTTTGGTGAATATATCTTATGATAAATTTCCAACATTTCTCCAAATTTGTAGGTTCCTAAAGAATTGAGTTGTCTTCATTACATTCTCTCAAAATTGTTGTTTTGGCTTTTAAGAGATTGACCATCCTAGGTCAAGATGATACCACAGTGTACCTAAATCTCGAAGTTTGAAAGATAACCTTAATCCAATCTTTGCATCTTTAGTTATGCCTAAGTCTCTGTGACAACTAGATTGTCATTTGAGAATTGGAAGTCAAATTATATCATTACATTCAACTATGTTGAGTGGTTATGATGGATTGTTCCTTCCTAAGGAAACTTTTGATATTTTGATTGCTTGATTCCTTGATGATGATTGCTTATGTCAATGAATTGATTTATCCCTTATATCCATTACTTGAAGGAGTCACTACTCTTCTTGGCTACCTTTTTCGATAATAATACTTTACCTTTGAGTTGATTCTTAGATTTATTTCTTATTGATGGTTTCTTCACAAGTAAATGATTATGTTTTATATTTTATTGTTAAGGAAGTCCTACATTTGAAGGATCACAATTTTCGTAGTTGGGGTTTCATCCTTTCTTGCATCATCATTTTTGCATAATTTGATTTGTTAGTGCTTCTCAACCCAAGGAGTGTTTGACAATAAAGCTTTGATAGATTTAGTGTTTTCATAATTTTTAAGCATAAAGTAATCTTAAACACACATGGAGTAAACTTGTTGAAGAAACAATAGACATGAAGCAAACACATAGACATACGTAATACATGAAGCATACACATGGGTACACATCATACACAAGGTATACACATAAGACACAAAGCATGAAGCATATACATAAATACACGTAATATACGAAGTATACACATAAATGCATGTGAAGTGTGATACACAAAGTATACACATAAATACATGTGAAGCATGAAGCATACACATAAATACACGTAAGTCACGAAGTGCAAAGCATTTAAATACATGTAATATATGAAGTATACACATGAGCACATGTGAAGCATGAAGCATACACATAAATACACATGTTACATGAATCATATGTAAGACACACATAGATACACGTAATATACAGAGCATGAAGCATACATGTAATACACAAAGTATACGCATAAGTACATGTAATACAAGAAGCATGAAGCATACACGTAATACATAAACTATACACATAAATATGAAGTATACACATAAGTACATGTAATACAAGAAGCATGAAGCATACATGTAATACAAATTATATGTATAAATATGTAATACACGAAGCATGTAATACACGAAGTATAGACATAAATATAGGTAAGATATGAAGCATACACATAATACATGTAATACATGAAGTATGCATATGGGTACACATAAGTCATGAAGCATACACATGAATATACGTAAGTCATGAAGTATACACATGAATACACATAAGTCATGAAATATAAACTTGAATACACATCATTCATGAGGTATACACATGAATACACATAAGTCATGAGGTATACACTTGAATAGACGTAAGTCATGAATTATACACTTGAATACACGTAACTAAGGAAGTATACACTTGAATACACGTCAGTCATGAAGTATACACTTGAATACATGTAAGTCATGAAGTATACACTTGAATACACGTAAGTCATGAAGCACATGAAGTATCATGTGAATATACGTTACATCAACTATCATTCACAAGATGGCAAGAAGGATGTTCTGATACCACTTGTAATGTCCCTTTTTGGGATTGCCCTAAATCTTGCCCTAGAATCACTAGTTTAATATAGTTAGGGTTTAAAACTTACCAATTAAATGCTTTAAGAAAGATAAATCCTAGTTTAGGTCCAGTAATAATGTTAGATAATATTGGAAATATAACTCATATGATCAAAACATATATAGTATATTATCCATTTAAACCATGTAAGATATATAACTATCTCAAAGCTATATAAACTACACAATATCTATGGTGCATGATAGAAGATCAACCATAATGTATAGTGGAAATTTAATCATAATAGGACTTGGACGAGAAACATGATAAGTTCATTTGAAGCCATCCATACCAAGCCCAAGAGCACGATTGTCTCAAATAACCCACCCCTTGGCCCAAGCGACAGGAATATCCAAACTAAGACAACTCCACCCTTGGGTTGGCATACTTGGTGGATAAACTCGTATCTACTTTCCCTATCCATGTTACCCTTTCCATCCTTCTTATGATTGAAACTCCTTGAATCCATCTTAATAACCAATCATAGTTCAGCTTGAAAGGAAAGCCTTGAAAGGGGTGCTTGTAAACTACTCACCCACCTAAGCCCAAGAGCACGAGTGTCTCAGACAACCCACCCCTTGGCCCTGAGTGGCAAGAATGTCCAACTAAGACCATTCCACCCTCGGAGTGGTGTGCTTAGCATGACAAGCATGTAAACAACGTCACCCTATCTTGCCTCCTTTAACCTTACATTTGATTTATCATATTCATAAATATATATAATCTATTTATTTAAAAGGAATATAATCTAAGCATTGATCCATAATAGTAGTAGTATGAAATATGCATGTATGAGAAATCATACTTATTCATAAATTAATTATTGCACACCAACTCTATAGTTTGTACCAGTATGCTTGCAATTTCTTATATTAACTTTGATTGATATATCAGACTTGCAGATGGTGGCTAATTTAATATTAAGAAGATATTAATATTTGTTGATGATTCGATGTCTCTTCATCTTTTCTTGATTTCCTTTTTATACATTCCTTGGAAGGGAGTCGCATCCCTTTACTCATATCACTTCTCTTTAAGGAGACGTCACCCTTCCCTAATAACTGTCGCTGCTTGTAGTTAATTTTAATTAACTTACTTTAAAATTGCTAGCGCCACCTATGTTTTAATGTTAATAAGGAAGTCGGCCTCCATTAAATATTTAATTTATTTTAACTCTTTATTATCAAATGATGTCTTTATCAGGCGGGGATATCACACATAATAGTCTATAGTTAAATAAATTAGTTGTTAGTTTGTTGGGAGTTATTCTCATATAGGTTAGTTGGTTATTCACGAGAAAAATGTAAGGCTTTAAAAAGCCATTTTAATGTAATGTTTTATTATAACAACAATATAATATAATATTATGTTTTATTGTTGTGCAACAATGGTGTAAATCTGCATTTTATGCTCACCATGTAATTCAATATGGTATCAGAGCAATTATGGTTCTGTCCTTATGGAGTTGAAAGAGAATGGAAGGTTGTGAAGGAAGATGTGACTACATCCTATTTATCTAAGCCAATGTGTATGGAAGAGGAGTTTGTTGAAGTTTGTTTTGGAATTCCCTGTTGTTTACCAGTATGTTTGAAGAAGATTGATAAAGGCAACTATGAAGTGAAGATTGTGGATGATGAATTTTGTGTTTGCTGGCCGTGCAAACTTGTGAAAGGCAATTATTTTCTCTATTACATTAAATGTAGGTGAAAGAGGTTTATTTACATGTATGTCAAGGATGAAAGTTTGGTATAAGATTGTTAAGTGCTTTGACCATATGAAAGAATAATGCAAAGTCTCGTCAACTATTATTACTGCAGCATATAGAAGACATTCCTCTCAATGCAGTCGCATTGAAATTCATATGATGAGTTTAGAAACTGAGTGAAATTTATTCGATACAATCTAAAAATCAATATACTATTTTCTTTCTATGATATTGTTGTGCAACTATTATGTAATCTGCATATTATATTTGCTCACCATTTCTTAATAAGTTTATTCCCTTCTACAATTTTTTAAGAACCAAGAAATGACTTGGTAAAGACCTAAGTTTATTTTCTCAAACTTTGAGTTAGCTTTCCACAATGCTTATCCCATTTTGAGAGAATACCACATCCATTTAATGTGAAAAATTTCACCACCATTTTCTATTATGAGTGATGAAATTTGTAGAAAAAGGTTGTTCAACTTCTATCTCTATCACTTATGTGACTGAAAACTAAAGAACTCGGGATGATGGTTCCCATGAGTAGTCCAAAAGTGTGCTAGCTACATCATTTGACCTAAAAATTGGATGTTGAAGCGTGTTGATCTAAAAAGTGTGTTATTTCACCCGTGAGTAACCCAAAAGTATGTTGAAGCATGCACCGAATAACCTAACTTTCTATCAAGCTAAAAATATGAACCACTTGTCATCCATAATCATGTTGACACATAAAAATTGCTCTTTTGGTAGGAAAAACTGTTGAAAGGAGAAGAACAAAACAGGGGTTCACTCTGCAAGTGGACAAGGGTTTGATTCCCAAGGCGCGTGCATGGCATGAGCCGGTTGCGTCATGGAGGGGGAATCTATCCTCCATCACAGGTTTGTCCTTCCTTGAGCAAGCATTCTTTCGCCATAACTAGGCTTGTCCCATTTCGTGGTCCTTATTTGTGGTTTTGTGTTATTTTCGCTAGCCGTTTGGCTTGGCCCTTAGCTGTACCTCATGAGAATTTATTATTTCCTAATCTCTGCAATTTAATGGTATAATGAATGATGGTACTCCTCCCAACCCTGGAGGGGTTTCTAACCCCATCACAGAGGAGAAATCCTTCCGTGATGTAGTGACTGAACCCTCTTCGAGTATCTCTCTATCTGCAACCTTTTCATCTATCCCCAACTGCGAAGATGGATGACTTCAAATCTCTAGAGAAGGAACTGGTAAGTGTTCTAGTAACCCTAATGTGGCTTGGCTCGATCCTAGCCCTGATATGACTATTGCCATGTCTCATGAGAAGTGTAGGCTAAAATAAATTGGTATTTCTCTGGCGGCTGTTGATTGCAACAAAACTTCGACTAGGAAGTTTATCGATGAATGGTTTATTAATGTTTGGGGAAGGAAATTTCGTATTAAAATCTCTTTTTGTCAAATGGTGCAAAAAGGGTTGTTTTTAATCTTCTTTCATAATCAGAATATGCAAGAAAATATTGTTAACAAGAATTCTAGAATGTCAAGAAGTGCACCTTTAGGGCACTGAAATGGTCCCCAGAGGCAATCTTTGATGAAGTCCTTACCCTCTCTAGGCCTAGGTGGTTGACCGTTAAGAATGTCCAGCCTTTTGTCTGGAAATTTCTTCTAAACCTTCTGGCTCTATTTGGAAATGTTCTTCGGGTTGAAGACACAAAAATCACCCTTCCCCACTTGGATGCTAAGGTTTTAATCACCCTCCTCTTAGGGGTTGATCTCCCTGAATTAATTAAATTCTCAGATGATGGCACCATCATTTGCTATGAACTGGAAATTTTAGGTGGTTTAAATGTTTTCTATCTGTGTAAAATAGATGGTCACTTCCGTCAGAATGGCCCCATTCTCAAAAGTAGGGGATTTATCAACAAGAACACCCATTCAGTGCCTTCCTCAAACTCGGTTGGCCATGGAAACCCAAGTGGGATGGGGCCTGAAGAGGTTCAACCCTAGAGTTATGTGTCCCTTGTTACGGGAAAATGTGGAGATAATATCAATAATCAATAATAACCCAATAACTCAATAGAAATGGAAATAATCAACTTTCAACACAAATAAAGATACCTTGCAAACCTTATTACTTCGCAGCTTCCATTGGTCACCTAATCTCAAATTGATCTTTCATGTGAATGAAGCCCTCAGAAGGTGCACTTCCTTGCTTTTTTTCTTCAAGATGACAATAGAGAACGGCTATGATAGTTCTTGTAATGAAGAGGATCTTCAATATAATGCAAATGGTGATAATGGTGATAGTTGATTGCAAGCTATGAAAGGATCGGTGCCAAAGGCGCGCTGTGGTTCCTGCAGAGTAAGTTCACTAAAAGCTTGGATGATTGAAATGGAGGAATAGGGGTTGTATTTATCGACTCGAGAGAAAGAAGATCAACGGTGTAGAATGAATAAGAAGATCAATGGTTGAGGAAACTTGAGGGGATGCGCGCGAATAGGAAGAGGACAATTGTCTTGTTCCTTCATGCAACAAGAGGAGTTAATAGAATAGAATGAAGAGTTAACTGAATTGATCAATTAGTTAACTAATTGGAACTAGAAGATAAATAGGACATGTGGGTGAGAGAATAATTAATTAAATATTAAAATATTCAATTAAGTGTGCACATGGATTTGCATGAATTATTTTTGGTGTTAATTCACTTTTGGAGGAAAAAGAACAATTTAAATAAATATTTGGATTTATTTAAATTTAGAGGATGACTTAGATTTAGAAGAATTTAGATAATTTAAATAAATATTTGGATTTATTTAAATATAGAGGAGGATTTTAAATTTAGAAGAACTAATTAAATAATTGGACATTATTTAATTTAGAATGACTGTAGAAGAATTTTGGAAGATTTAATTAAATAAATGATTTTATTTAATTTTGTGGAGGAATGTGAATCAAATAAATAAATTGATTTATTTATTTATTGATAAAGGAATTAGAATGAAATAAATATTAAAAATATTTATTTAGACAGAGTCGTGTCATTTTTAGGCGTATACATTTTGCCCCTCTTTGATGCAATGAAATTTACAACGTTGTTTCAAAGAATAAGAATTTTTAATAATCATACATGCCCCAGTTTGCCCCTAGTATAGGTTTAATGACGCTAGGATTCCCCCTCGGGAGATTGAACGGGAAGAAAAGGTCGAGGGTGTGAGACGGACAATCTCATGATGAAGAAGGTGAAACAATAGTTAGGTTATAGATGGAAGGAAAGAGCTGAATGACACGTGATGCAAGATAAAATGATAACACACACACAAGCAATCAAGCAAGTATGCCCAAATGATACAAGAATAAATGACATATTGCCCTTGTCAAGCAGTAAACCAATGATTTATCGACAATGATTGACGATCGTGTTGTCATTACAGGGAATGATATATCCCTGGATCAACACGATAGGCGTGGGAAAGATATATCCCACTGATAATTATGATTGATTGAGTTGGTTTACGACCAGATTACAATCAAGACCACTGATTGTGATTGGATAATTTGACAAGATTGACTATACTCGATTGATATGGATTAAGGATGGACTTGCATTTGGATCATTGCTTGGATTGACTGGACAAGGGTGAATGGATTGGCGAAGAACTGGAAGATGCAATTGGATAAACTGCCAGAAAGGACATGGATCTTTTGACACTTGGAAAAGGTTTATTATGGGATGAAATGCAATTTGATATGCATGGATGTGGATTTTGTCATCTTGATACTGCAAGTATTTTGAAGTGCTTGATTCATCATTGGGTGATTTTTTTGTTATTTTTGTGCTTTCAAATGTTGTAAGAAAATACAAGCATCTAGGTATAATTAAACCAAGATGACCTGAGTATCTCTTACATGGATTTTGATATAGCAAGCTAATACAAGCATCTAGTCAAAATTGAATCTAGATGACTTGAGTATTTCTTGCGTGTAAACAGACAAGGATTACACCTATTTCATGTTTAGTCCTTTGATGTCTTTGATGATCATTGTGTTGATCATGTCTTTAGACAAAACTTCACATTACTAAAGATAAATCCATAAGCAGCAAACAAAGAAAATAATCATGCCCCCATCATAGCATCTGTAGTTTTTAGGCATCCTTGAGTAGCATAGGAAACATGATAACAAAAAGTTAAACTATTTAAGACACAACCAATAAAAAAAAACTTTCTTGCCTTAGATGTGTTTTCTTGCCATAATTTAGATAAAATCATTTTGAGTGATTAGGTACATGTTTGCTTTGCCTTGGATAGGTTGATGTTTTTGCGTCAAAATTTTTGTTTGGAAGCGTGCAATGTTGCGCTTCCGTGTCTAGTGAAAGATATCACAATCCTTATTGGTGCCCTCTTAGAACATGTGCTACTGTAGAATCCAACTCCGTAACCAAGTTGAGGACTTGCCCCCAGTCAAGTAAAGGGTTTTGGTTTAATATGGATGAAAAACTGTGAGACATGCAAGGTAGACTCGACGGGACGGGCCCTAAGGGACTGACCTAGTGCCTCGGGGGCTCAACACAAAGAAAGATTCAAAATTTATGTTTGGAAGCGTGCTTTGTTACGCTTGCGTGTCTAGTGAAAGATATCACAATCCTTATTGGTGCCCTCTTAGAATATGAGGTAATGCAGAATCCAACTCCTTAACTAGGTTGAGGACTTGCCCCCAGTCAAGTAGAGGGTTCTGGTTTATTATGGATGAAAAACTGTGAGACGTGCAAGGTAGACTCGACAGGACGGGCCCTAAGGGACTGACCTAGTGCCTCAGGGGCTCATTGATAAATGGCCTTGCCTACGTGACGACGTAGAGGCAACGTAGTTCGGGGCGACTAGACACTGACAATGTATCCTATGATAGGGCTAACAATGTGGATAGGATACTGGATAAACCTTAGGTAATAAGATGATAAAGTTGATAGAGTATCAAGCCATGATAAGTTACCGTTAGATGGTTTTTTATTGCAAAACGAATACAATCGGATGATGGATGACGATAGGCAACGTGTACTTCAACTAAATGCCATGAGATGCGAAATTAAACTTTATCGCTTTGAGACGTTTTACGATTTTAGCATGAATGCAATGTGGAACAAACAAAATGACTGCTCTTAAATACGACTTTCAATTCAGGGGATGGCGGGTTGTCCTGATATAAGAGACCTATTCAAGGCTGTGAGGTAGGATTTAGGGAAAACTCAAGTGGGGAGTGAAATTAATTACGAAGTGTTTCTAATTTTGAGGCTTTTGCTAAAGGCTAAACACTGATCCTTGTCTAGATAAGACAATCTGACAAGCTTTCAACTTAGACCAGTAATGAATTTTATTGATGTTCGCTAGACTTAGATCATAGATGGCAAGCAAGATAGACTTGGGGTAAAGTATATTCAGGAAAGAACAAGGGTCTCTAGATAGAAGATGATCCTAGAGACTACTAGACTTGTCGGTTTAGCTCAGCTAGTGCATGTGTGCTTTGTACCTTTCTTTCTCTGTTAGAATGTCACTCTTGAGGCTTCGAGTTTAGACTAATCTCCACCCAAGAGTATGGACATGTTAGGTCTCAAAAACGTAGGTCGTTAACCCTAGGAGGTTGCCAGGATCTCTTGACATTTTTGGCTAACTGACACAGGGTAGATATGGCTAAACCCCCTTCACTTCAGGCTCTGCTAGACCTAGGCGGGTAAACCTCTAATTAATAAAGCAAATAAGAGATGATCACTACTTTGATCAGAATTAATCTAACTATTTATAATGGCACAAATTATAAAACAGATGAAAAGACAACAAGTTAATTCTAAATGATCTAAATTGTAATGCTAAAACAATAATGCAAGCTAATTAAGTAAATCTGAAGTGAATTTCTATAAGTGATAATGAAAACACTAGACCAGTGCCTTATTGAATATAGAATCAGTATGATCATGAAATAAATGATTGTTTGTTTGGTAAAAACTCAAACTATCTGGCATGAAAGAATAAGTATGTAACTTGTACAACCCTGCAAGGAAATAGTTAATATTCCATACTTATATATATCCAATTGATAAAATCAAATTACCTGCATTCATCTAAAAGGATTTAATCCCTCTTTGAAAGAACCTATTAGAATAATACTGCAATTGTAATAGATTTATCAAAAAACTGGAGATAGAATACAAACCCTAACTATATGACTCTTCTTACAGATCCATGACAATGTCTTCACAGTTACTATGACAGATTTAAAGGATTTAATTCTGAAAGCAGAAACTAGTTAATCTTATCACACTATAATAGCAAATGTGCATAGACAACTTGAAGATATTCTTGATAACTCAAATTGAATAACAGAGAAAACTTTGAAAGGAGACAGTCATATAATTGAATCAATTAAACAGATAGTTGATACCAAAATCTGCAGTTACTGCTTCATGTTCATAGACTTGACTTCATTAGAGAATGCTTGCACATGGTCTACCAGAAATAAAATATATTAAAAGTGAACTAGCATTGTTGTTCAAATCTAATCTATAGTATCCCCTGTTCTATTATGTAATCTATCCCTCTTCTATCCCCCCTTAATCTGGTCTTGGTCATCTCTTATAAAGAGAGGCATACAAGCTTCAGACCAGTTACAATAGTTGTGATGGTTGATAACCGAACATTAGTATTTGTTCTAATAAAATAGATTCAAGAAATTTAATACTCGCCATTAATCATAAAATGGATAACCATTTCAGGGTCAAACCAAGATCTTTAACTGTAGTTCTGCTTAATATCCTTTGAGGGTTTCTTTATTATTCCTAAAAGGACTAGATAAAACACAAATTAATCTCTGATCAAATGATCAAAACAAATTTATTTAAACATAGTATTTACTCAGATAATTACTTCCCTTATCGATAATTTATCAGTTCCTCAAGATCCTTTCGTGGGTGTCTATAACTTGATCCCCGCTGTGTATATCCTGTAAAAACCCATATTTCAAATGTCAGAAGAATATCCTAACCATTCAAATTTTAATGTCATTTTAGGGTTTCTGTATTTTGTATCGGCAAGACACCTTAGGATCTACCCAAAAATAGGGGCGATTATCATTGGCTAGACCTCCTACATCGCTGTAAGAATAACATTCTTCCCTGATCTATTGAGTGTCACCGATATAATTATTGGTGAGAATCTTGTCGATGGACATAACCTTTGTTATTGTCAGGATTAGATATAGCATCGGGATAACATATTTCACATGACCCGATAGTAGTTGTTTCCCCGATCATCTATCTCGCTCTTTATCAGAATGACTTTCACAACATGTCCCTGACATCGTTGTGAGTTTTGTTTCAGCCGAACTCGCTAGCTTTATTTCGATCATTGCATCTCACCGATGGTTCTTTGGTTTTCATGATCGATATAACTCATGCAGTCGGGGCAATCTCTAAAACTTACTCCGATCGCATGTATTTGCCTGATATAAATTTGTCAGCGAGAGTATAAGATCGGCATGATGTGAAAATGTGATCCCGACTAACTTACTCTTACCGATATTAACAAGCATTATGTACTTATGAACTCGACGAACTGTTGAACTCGTGAGCCATTTGAACCCATGAACCATTTGAACCAAGATGGAAGTTCAAGCTCAGAGGTTCAAAATTGACAACTTCTTAATACACCAAGGTAAAAGCAAAAGACTTGAATGGACGTACTAGTTAATAGAAAGGAATAAAATGATGACGCCTACCCGAGGGAGAATAATGAGGATAAAACAAGGGCAACAATTTCGTAAACTGATCTTGAAGTGCATATAAGGTGAGCATTTTTTGAAAAATTTGATTGAACATGTCCAGTTCCAACATAGGCTCTATCTGAGGATGTATGCCCTTTGTGGGCATAACAAGATCCCAAATTTCTGGAGGAGTAGACCAATGCCTTCTTCATTTGACGATAGGTGAACTATGATGGGTGGTGGAGATCCTGGGTTATTTCTTTATGAAAATCTTTTATTTCTTGATAAGAGAGATCTTTAAGCAAGTTATTTGACTCTTCTAAACTATCGTGCATGGAAAAGACCATTTAGAGAGTTTAACCAGAATTGTCCATGCACTGGCAATTCTTTTCTCTCGAGTTCTTTTTAAGACAAAAAATGTTTCAAAAGTTGCCCATGTACTGGCAGTTCTTGCTCCTCACCAGACATGTTCTGTACATAATATGAATCCTCCCCTGCCTTACCATTGATGACAAAAGGTCCAATCCACAGGGCATCAAATTTTCCATGCTTGCCCTTTTCTTGATTTCTAGCATTCCAAATAAGCACTATGTCACCTACCTCAAATTTTCTAAATGTTGCTTTTTTGTCATATAGGTACTTCATCTGCATTTGCATTTTTTTATTCTGCTGTATTGCCTGTTCCCTCATTTCATTTAATTCCATTAGCTGTTCTAGCCTCTCCTTCATCGGTTCTGGGACATCCCAATCCTCTTGCAGGATAAACTTACATACTAGCAACAAGTTGTGTATCAGGAGTCTAGCATGAGATCCATAAACTAACTCAAATAGTGATTTGCCAATGGCTTTCTTGACCATGACTCTATCAGCCCATAATGCCAATCTCAACTTAGAATCCCAGGCTTTCTTGTTATTGTCCAACATTCTTTTTACAATCTTCAAAATACTCTTATTGCTAGACTCAGCCTACCCATTACCTTGTGGGTGGTAGGGAGAAGAATATGAGATCATAATGCCATAAGATTTACAAAATTTTTTAAACTCATCCGATCTAAAACACATTCCATTGTCAGTTATAAGCCTCAAAGGTACCCCAAATCTAGTTAAAATGTTTTCCAATAAGAAGTTGATCACAACCTTGCTAGTTGCTTGTTTAATAGGCACTGCTTCTACCCATTTTGTGAAATAGTCAGTGGCTACCAATATCCATCTGTGGCCGCCACTTGATTTTTCCATAATTTCTCCTATAAAGTCAATTCCCCATTGGTGAAATGGGGCATCAACTTGCATAGGTCTCAGGGGTAATGCACCTTGATACTTTAATTTTCTAGAGAATCTTTGACAAGCTTCACATTTCCTAGTAAAATTATAAGCATCATTGAAAACCTTGGGCCAATAATAACCAGCCCTTAATACCTTGTGTGCCGTGGTTTTGGCTGAGAAATGGCCACCACAGACTCCCTGATACATCTCTCATAAGGCAGATTTTGCTTGTTCTTTATCTAAACAGAATAATAAGATACCATCTTTGTTTTTCCAATAAAGATCTCCCTCTATAAGCACATATTTTGAAGCATGTAATTTTAGAGTCCTTTTCTTATTATCATCAAATCTGTTAGGGCATTTCATGTGCTTGAGGTAATACACTATGTCAGTATACCAAGGAGTTTTCTCAATACTTGTTACCATGTCCTCTTCATTTTCAGTATTACATACTTGGGAAGCCTCAAGATTTGTTTCAATCATCAGTTTTGCTAACCCTTGTCCCCTTACTAGTTTTGTGATTTGAATTTGTCTATCAAATTCTTGAAGTCGATTTATCCACCTACATCTCTTCCCAGTTACTTCACTCTGCATGAACACATCTTTGACTGCTACATTTGGTACATAAGCTATCACCTTAGCCCCAACCAGGTAAGGTCTAAATGCCTTGACTGCTTTCACGAATGCATAAGCTTGTTTTTCTGTGATATCATAGTTAAGTTTTGCATGTTGGAGTGATTTACTGAAAAAAGAAACAAGCTGCTCATAACCCTCATTATTCTTTTGTAACATAACTGCTACTACTGTATGAAAAGATGCAAAGGAAAAGATCTGAAGGGTTTACTAAAATTGGGAGACTTTAGCACTGGAGCTTCTTTAATTGCTCTTTTTATGGATGCAAAGGCTTCTATGCATTCATCTGTCCAATTAACCTTTGCATTTTTCTTCAACATTCTAGATATAGGGTTAATTATTTCTGCAAAGTTTGGTATAAACCTTCTCACAAAGTTTATTTGTCCAAAGAATGATTGTATAGCCTTGACTGTCTTTGGGATAGGAACTTTGTCTATTGCCTCTATTCTCTCAGGATCAATCCTAACTCCATCTTTGGATACTATGTGCCCAAGCAATTTCCCCTCTGAAAATACAAATTTGCATTTTTTGGGGTTCAAGGAAACACCATATTCTAATGCTCTGATAAATATCCTCTCAAGGTGATTCACATGATCCTCGGCCTTTTTTGAGTATGTAGTAAGGTCATCCTGATATACAGCCATGATATCATTTATTAGACCTGAAAAAGCAACGTCCATTGCTCTTTGGAATGTGGCTCTAGCATTTGTAAGGCCAAATGGCATTCTTATGTATACATAAGTTCCCCATGGGGTTGTAAAGGTTGTTTTGTATTGTTCAGATTCTTTAACCTTTACTTGGTTGTATCCAGAGAACCCATCCATCATGGATAATAACTCACAACCGGTAACTCTCTGCAGTAAAGTTTCCATATTAGGTAATGGATAATTATCTTTTAAGGAAGAAATATTTAAATTTCTAAAATTGACGCACAATCTAATATCTCCATTCTTCTTCCTAATAGGAACTAAATTTGAGACCCCGGATGAATGCCTAATAGGTTTAATTATGCCAGCTTCCCTGAGTTTTATAAGTTCCTCGTGTATTTTAGGTTCTAATACAAGGTTGATGGGTCTTTGTTTTTGTCTATAGGGCTTAGAATCAGATTTAAGTGGAATTTCGTGTTGGAACAAATCTTCCCTATATGCTTTGAGATCATCATAAGACCAAGCAAATACATGTTTATATTTTCTCAATAATGTAATTAACATGCTTTTGATTGTAGGGGTTATTTTCTTTCCAATGTAGACCTTTTTAGGTGACAATTCAGTTCCCAAATTTATTTCTTCTACATCATCCTTTATTATTACTTTTTGGTAATGGATCGATCATTCGCATCAAAAACTCTTTCTAACGCTACTAAGCCCTTTGGAATTTTATTTGTTTTAAGCTGGACAATTTCTTTCCCAAATAAAGTCTCTTTACCATCATTCTCCTCAACAAAAACATTAAGATCCATCTCTTGATTCTCATACTGATCTATACAATGCAAAAATTTGAGTAAATCAACATCACTATCAAAAACCTGCCAGTTATATATGTTGTCTGGGATAGTTGGTCTAGTTTTGAACTCAACTTTTGAAATACCTGTCAAGGTAATGTCATCCCTCTTCAAAGCTATGTTTGCAAGGAAGTCAACCATTATATTTTTTGACCTATCTATCCAACTTCATTAAAAAGCATCAAACAATTCTATATCATCCAGGACTGCATTTCTGTATTTTTTCAGTCTTTTGTTTTTTGAGGAATATTGACCTTTGACTTGTGAAATAATCAATTCAGAATCTCCATATACTGCTAACAATTTGATTTTGTGTTTTCTAGCAATGTTTAGCGCAATTAAAAGTGCTTCATATTTAGCTATGTTATTTGTGCACTCAAAATTCAAAGAAAAAGAATATTTGAATGTTTTTCCTGATGGTGATATAAACAACACCCCAGCTCCATTTCTTGCCTTACTACATGCGCCATCGAAATACATGGTCCATACTTCATTTTCATCAATTTTGGCTTCGTAGTGAATTGGGTCTGTATTATGCAATTTAGACTATTCTTCCACCCTGAATGTACTAAAGTCTATGTCATAGAAACAAATCATTTGATTTGGATTAATTTTCTCTATAATGTCTTCATACCTTGGCTCCCTATAGAGTTTAACAACTTGTGTTCCCAATGGGATAGTAGCATAAGATAAATCTAATTGCACACTTCCCCCTACCATGGCAGTCCATTGTCTAGATAACAACATTCCATAGTTAGGTGGGATATCTACCACAATGATGTCAATTTCATAGGAGGCTTCAAGATGAGATGCTAATTTTATCTCAACACCTTTCATGATTCCAACAACAGGGTCAGATCTGTTATCCATTGCATAACATTTACCGAATGTAGTATCCACCCACATTCCTAACTCTTTCATAACAGCCATGGGCATTATGTTTACTGTTGCTCCTGAATCAAGCATACAATTCCTGACTAATTTGTTTCTTATCAGCAAGGTAATACAGAATGGATCTATTTGAGATGGATTTTTCATTAATGTTTTACCCAGGTATACCTCAGGCATTTTGATAGATTCTTGTTGTATATTTATTTTAGGACTATGTTGTTCGGGTCTTTTGTCTGATACTTTTGATATCATCTTCACCACTATATTTTTATATTTTTCCACCTTCATCATTTCTAGAAGTGGCACAGATATTTTCATTTGAGAAACAACTTGAGAAATATCAAATGAGGGATTTATGTTTAGTTCCAACCTATCAACTTTTGTTTGCCCCTTTTCCTCAGTTTTTGTGTTGTCCTTTTTGTTCGTGGTGTCAACAGGAGGTATATCATGAGGTGTTTTCTCAGCTTTACTTTTATCATTTTTACCAGAAGTCTGATTTTTTATAAATATACTTCTGGGAATTCCTTGTTCAACATTTACTGTTCTGTTTCTTAGATTATAGCTATTTTTGGCTTGTGCTACCGCAGCTAATGTTAAGGCTCTTCTGTCTTCCTCAGAAGGTTTTCACCAATTGTATGTGCTACATTGAGGTCATATCCACAATTTCCTAAGTCTTCTTCATGGTCAAAAAATACTTCTTGTCCTCCTATGTTCACATTATATTTTTGTGCTCCTACATCATATTCATACCCTGCTTCCTCGCTGGACGAATAATTTTCTTTAATAGTGTAAGGTGTGATACCCAACATGTTTATAATATGATGATCCATCTCAGGGTTATAAGATGCCTCATCTTTTTGTATTAATTGTGCTACCACACAATAATCAGGAGAGTGTGGTAAATTACAGGGCGTACACCATGGATTATTTTCTATCACATGGACTCCACTTTTCTTTAAAGGGTCAGGGGTGTCTTTTCCATAGTTATGTCTCCTGTTAGTATCCACAAGCTTTCCATCTTTCCAGTTCGTATGATATGGCATATCATGGAGTCTTGGTCTTTCATTCTTATGTGAGTATTCTTTCTTGTTTGCAGGAGGATTAGGATTTTGAGGAACTCTTATATTGTCTCTTTTTCTGATCATCCCAGCAACCTTTTTATTGTTTTCAATAGTGAGAGCCATTTTTTGTATTTCTGCCAAGGTTTTAGGACTTTTGCTCCTGAGTTCATAACCTGTCTTCGGGTCAAATGCTTTCAAGTATATGCTAAGGGCTACTTGGTTGTTCAATTTGGATTCTTGTGGGACCTTGTTATACAGTTTAGTGAATCTCAAATTAAAATCATACACCTGTTCATTTTGATATTTTTGAATAGTTATTAGTTCATGAAGAGCAAATTCTGGGGCACATTGATTTCCAAATTGTTCTAAAAATTGATCATGGAAGTCTGTCAAGGAATATATTGAAGCGTCTGGTAAGCTATTTACCCAGTCTCTTGCTTAATTAATAAGAGATATCATAAACAGTTTCATTTTTATATCTTCATATTTGTTACCAATGTTCTGTATAAAAGCATTGAATCTTTTGATATGTTCTTCAGCAATCAATTCACTGCTTCCTGTAAACTTAGGCACATTGTTCCTCCAACTATTATCCATGGGATAAGGATATAGCTGATATCCAGTCAAATCAAATTGTCTGGCCATACTCGTAGGATTAGGAGGTGGTATATTTGGGTATGGCAGATAATATTGGTATCCAAATGGAGGTTGTGGATACATATTGGGTTGGGCATATTGTTGATGATACATATTCTGTTGTGGGGGAGGTTGCTGATATTGATTGTTATGTCTATGCCCTAGCGGTGGATGTTGTTGGTGAACATTCCCAGTATTTGCAGGTGGAGGTCCTTGCATTTGCCTATTTTGCAAAGGAGGATTATTGTATGTATTGTGGGGTGCCATGTTTACATTTTGATGGTGAGGTGGAATATGGTGATGACCAGGTGGTGGATAAGGATTAGCTATATGCTGAGTGGGTTGTGTGCATTGGATGGTCTTAGATTTTGCGGTGGAATATTTTGTTGGGCATGGCTAACATGTGGTGTTGCTGAAGTATGTGAACTACTTGCATTTTGATGTAACCCCATTTGATTGCTTATTTGAACATGTCCACCCTGCCTATGGGGAGGCACATACTTTGAACTGGTTACCTTAGTTCTAGATCTTATTTGTTGTAGTTCTTGTTTCATCTTTACTTCCTCTTCTTTCAATCTAGCCAACTCAATTTCTTCCTGTAATCTAAGTACCTCTTGCTGCATCTGATCCTTAGTTCTCATGTCTTATGGCTGACTATTATGGATTTGTGTGGATGTTACCTGATCTATGAATTCATCTTGAGCTTCTTCACCCTGTTGCAGTGATGTTTGGTAGTTATATTCTACTTGATTTTGTTCTATCTCTCTCATAATCTGAGCCTGATGTTTAAGTTGTTCCTGAAGGGGAGGTCTGTATTGGGCAAGGATATCATCAGATCTGTTATGATCAGACTGAGTATACTAATTCTTGGATTGGAATTCATCTGATTCATGCAAGGGAGTGAAGCTGTTATGAGTTATTATTAGCTGTTCTAAGGTATTCTCTGGAGAAATTTGGTTATTAGTACTATGAGACTGACTTGATATCCCAGTTTTCTTAGTAGGAGCCCTTAAAGGTGGGGATGATTGCAGTTTTGTACCATTAGCTTTAGATCTCCTACCATCCATTATGACACTTTTATCAGAAAACTGATTTGAGTTTTGTGTAGAGTCACCACCTCTATTTAGAGGACTAATCAATCTTCTGGGTTTTTCCTTCCACCAGCAGAGTTATGTCTTTTAATTCTCTGACTCTAATAACATGGTCTACCACCAAATTTCTCTCTGTGTCCCCAGTAGAGTCACCAATTCTGTTAGGTCTCAAAAATGCAGGTCGTTAACCCTAAGAGGTTGCCAGGCTCTCTTGACGTTTTTGGCTAACTGACATAGGGTAGATATGGCTAAACCCCCTTCACTTCAGGATCTGCCAGATCTAGGTGGGTAAACCTCTAATTAATAAAGTAGATAAAGAGATGATCACTACTTTGATCAGAATTAATCTAACTATTTATAATGGCACAAATTATAAAACAGATGAAAAGACAACAAGTTAATTCTAAATGATCTAAATTGTAATGCTAAAACAATAATGCAATCTAATTACGTAAATCTAAAGTGAATTTGTATAAGTGATAATGAAAACACTAGACTAGTGCCTTATTGAATATAGAATCAATATGATCATGAAATAAATGACTGTTTATTTGGTAAAAACTCAAACTATCTGGCATGAAAGAATAGGTATGTAACTTGTACAACCCTGCAAGGAAATAGTTAATATTCCATACTTATATATATCCAATTGATAAAATCAAATTACCTGCATTCATCTAAAAGGATTTAATCCCTCTTTGAAAGAACCTATCAAAATAATACTGCAATTGTAACAGATTTATCAAAAAACTAGAGATAGAATACAAACCCTAACTATATGACTCTTCTTACAGATCCATGACAATGTCTTCACAGTTACTATGCGCCATCGAAATACAAAAGACCAGTTACAATAGTTGTGACGGTTGATAACCAAACAACAGTATTTGTTCTAATAAAATAGATTCAGGAAATTTAATACTCGCCATTAATCATCAAATGGATAACCATTTCAGGGTCAAACAAAGATCTTTAACTATAGTTCTGCTTAATATCCTTCGAGGGTTTCTTTATTATTCCTAAAAAGACCAGATAAAACACAAATTAATCTTTGATCAAATGATCAAAACAAATTTATTTAAACATATGTATTTACTCAGATAATTACTTCCCTTATCGATAATTTATCAGTTCCTCAAGATCCTTTCGTGGGTGTCTTTATAACTTGATCCCCGCTATGTATATCCTGCAAAAACCCATATTTCAAATGTCAAAAGAATATCCTAACCATTCAAATCTTAATGTCATTTTAGGGTTTCTGTATTTTGTATCGGCAAGACACCTTAGGATCTACCAAAAATAGGGGCGATTATCATCGGCTAGACCTCCTACATCACTGTAAGAATAACATTCTTCCCCGATCTATTGAGTGTCACCGATATAATTATTGGTGAGAATCTTGTCGATGAACATAACCTTTGTTATAATCAGGATTAGATATAGCATCGAGATAACATATTTCACGTGACCCGATAGTAGTTGTTTCCCCGATCATCTATCTCATTCTTTATCAGAATGACTTTCACAACATGTCCCCGACATCGTTGTAAGTTCTGTTTTGGCTGAACTCGCCAGCTTTATTTCGATTCATTGCATCTCACCGATGGTTCTTTGGTTTCCACAATCGGTATAACTCATGCAGTCAGGGCGATCTCTAAAACTTACTCCGATCGCATGTATCTACCCGATATAAATTTGTCGGCAAGAGTATAAGATCGGCATGATGTGAAAATTCTATACTGACTAACTTACTCTTACCAATATTAACAAGCATTATGTACTTATGAACTCGACGAACTATTGAACTCGTGAGCCATTTGAACTCGTGAACCATTTGAACCAAGATGAAAGTTCAAGCTCGGAGGTTCAAAACTGACAACTTCTTAATACACCAAGGTAAAAGCAAAAGACTTGAATGGACGTAGTAATTAATAGAAAGGAATGAAATGACGACACCTACCAGAGGGAGAATAATGAGGATAAAACAAGGGCAATAATTTCGCAAACTGATCTTGAAGTACATACAAGGTGAGCATTTTTTGAAAAATTTGATTGAACATGTCCAGTTCCAACAGGACAGTCAGCAATCTTCTCTCTTTCACTCTTTTTTTGTATCTCTTTTTTTTGCTGTTCACTTTTTTTTTTGTATTTTCCTCACTTGACTTTTCTCATTTTTTGGATTTTGATTTTTCAAGAAATGAATGCTTTCAAGAACTTTGATATGCATTACTTTGATCTCTCAATTTTCACTTTTTGACACTCTTATTTTGATCACTCATTTTTTTTATGCACTTGTATCTTAGATTGCTTCCTTCAGAGTTTTGATCTTCCTAACATTTTTGGCCAAGAAAGATAAGGGGCTGAGCGCCTCCTAAAGTTTTCGTAATCCGGTCGGACTTCTCTACTACTAGGGAAGAAACGGGAAGGTCTACTTGCAAGCTTCCTTTGAACACTGTAGGTTTGAATACTGACTCCGTTTAGACCTAAAATCTTGACTTATTAAGACTGGGATCAGTGTAAAGCTAAGAGCTAGGCTTTGATTAGAATCATTGGAAATGAAGGAGGATAATGGCAATTATGGAAAATGAGGGATCTCCAGGTCCTGAAAGGATGACGTATATCCAGGCAACCTAAGGCACCCTACTACAAGGAAAATAACATAAGAGAAAATCACTGACAGTAATGCAAGATGAACAAAATGATACAGAAATGCAAGAAAATTACTTTTTTGACACTTTTGATGGTTTTACAATTTTTTTGTGTTTTTTATGTTTTTACGATTTTTTATTTTTGGTCTTTTAGACATAATACTTCTTAAGATGAAGGGCCTTGACCACTTCGCCAAATTCTTCTCCCTCCATTGTATACAAGAGATAAGCACCATTTTTTATATCTTCTTTAACCATGTAGGGGCCTTTCCAGTCTTCCGAAAAGACTCTTTTTCATCTCTTTTTCTTGTTTTTCATGCTACCTCTTCTCAAGACCAATTCTCTAATTCTGTAGGGTTCATCACTTGAATCCATCAGTGCCACCTCAGTGGTTTCCCTTGGCATTGTGAGATGCAGTAAATCCTGAAAGGCATGTTGATGGGAGGGGGTCCAATACAGGACTTTTTTGCATTTGAGTAATTATGTCAATAGATCGAGTTGTTCTTGCATGTAGATTTTTATTTCAGGTCCCTCTTGGATTCTTTGTAAGAATTGGAATAGTTCAAGAGGAGTTTGTGGCTCCCTTTTTTCATCAGGAGGGAGAAAGATTATGCTCATCCTCCCATTGGGCTCCAGTCTTAAGTCCATGGCATATCCTATGTAACTATGTGGGAGTTCAAAGATGACAAGGTCGTCAACACCGATTGTCACTCGCATCTTCCATTCTGTGTGAAAGAGGCCTTCGCTTTCTTTGTCCTCATTGGGAAGTCTTTCGACCATTTGGATTTACACCTGAGGTGCTTCCCATTGCTCGAGTTCATTTGATTGAATCGAGGTAGAGGTGGTTGGTTCATCTCACGGTTTAGATACCATGAACATCCTTGGTAGCATTCCGATGACATTGGTTGATTCATTATCAATAGAATGCGCCTCTTCCATGGGCATTACTGGTTCAGACGATCTTGTTTCCTCTAGTGTGTTGGGGATGCATGACTCATTTAACGGTGACAAAGGTGTGTAACCTTCCGATATGTCCTCCTCAGCATCTGAGAAAGTGTGTGGGTCTACATTTCTTAGATCTAACGTGGTGGTTTTAGAAATTGGGCCTTCAGTTCTATGTGGTTCCTCTCCTATACAAGGGAAGAGTTTGGAAGCCTCTTAGATGTCGATCATGAGTACCTCTAAGGGGGGATCAGAGTGGTTCATCTTGCTCAATCAATTCCATGATCTCGATAGTCTTATCCTTGGGAACCATTTCCCTCTATTTTGGTAATGGCTTGTCTTCGAGAGTTTTGATTTCTGCGACATTTGTGGTCTTTATTATTCTAAAAGGTTCGAGATCCCCCTTGGCGACATATATTTTCCCTAAATGCAGGAATCGAGCTTCTTGAAATAATGTGGAGGGTACAACTTTCATCTTGTGTATCCACGACCTTCCAAGGATCAAATTATATCTCGTGTCTTTGTCGATGACATAGAATGTGGGAGGAATGGTCTTAGGTCCCAAGGTCATTGGGAGGGTAATCTTGCCAATGGTGGTGGTCTGCAAATTATCATACCCACATAGAGTATCTTGTGAAGCGGTGATGTTAGTATGCCCATAGCCCATCCTCTCGAATAGGGAGAAAGGAACTATGTTTACTGTTGCTCCGTCATCGATTAAGGTCCATTTGATACATGTGTCATATATCTACACTTGCAGGTATAACATAGGGTTTCCTTGTTGTGGTAATTCTGCCTCAGAAGGCATTTATCGTAAGTTGAAAAAGAACCCTGGATCTTCGAGTTCTGAGTTTGGTGGGTTGATGGTATAGTCTGCATCCTTTAGATTGTACTCTTGACATAGATCTTGATTTCCTTGAATGGAAGTGGAAGTGGGAGACTCTTGGATAAGTTTGATAGCTTCTAGGTGGTCGACAACATGAGGGTAGAGTGAAATGTGGCTTAGACTCACAGTAGAATATTCTTTGACAGGCTTAATTGGTAATGGATTATATGATGGGGTTAGGGCAATGGACATGTTTGGAGGCTCTGCGATAGGCTCTTCATTAGGTTCTTCGATAATTGTTTTGATAGGCTCTTCGTTAGGTGTTTTATGATACGGGCATGGTTGGTTCCTTGCTAACAACCATTAGATCACATCCTTCATGAGTGTATGGGTAGATAGACAATACAACAGATGGAGAATAATGGTAGATGGTGAGGGTGATGGTCTTGGAGGGAGTGTGTGCAAGGTGATGTTATCACTACAGGTGGTGATAGTGCAATCAAAGTTAGTGTTGGAATCCGATTGTGTGTTAGACGTGGGCACATTGATTTGCAGGATATGCTCTGATATGTGGTTAACAGTGTACTCAAATGGCATGCTCATGTAGTTAGCCTCATTGTTCTCGTTATTGTGATTTTGTCAGGTGCTATTATTGTTGTTGTTGTTGTGATTGTTCTTCCTATCGTGGTTAAGGAGCGGATCCTTGTACACCACATGTGAGTCATTAGATGGGTGGTCTTTTGTGCTGACATGATTTTGGTCTAACAAGTCTTGTATGACATTTTTCAGACGAATACAATAATTGGTTTTATGGCCTATTCTTCTATGATATTCACAAAAATTGGTATCCTTCCACCAAGGAGGTTTGACTTGAGGTTCATAGTTGTTTGTGGCGGGAAGGGTGATCTCATTGTTTGCTAACAACTTTCTCAAGGTGGACCCATATGACTCTCCCAATGGTGTAAATTGTCATCTAGGAGGATAGTTGTACCATTTTCTTGGTTCGTTTGATGCAGGTTTGCTTGATGTTGCATTGTTTAAGGCTTCTGAGAGATTGAAAATTGGTTGTTTAGGAGCCGCTACTTTAGCATCAACCACTCCATCATTGATGATATTCTTGTTTTTGGTCCAGAATTTTGACTTATCTGTGGTATAGTTTGAGTTAGGAGTGTCTTTGAACAATTTTATTTGTCTTTTTGTGATCATAGCTTTTTCGATGAATAACCCCATCTCAATGACTTTCGTGAATGAGGTAGGGCATTGGATTTGAATTTGATAGCTGAGATCAGGATTGAGGTTATGGACAAACATCTCTGTCATCTATTTCTCAGGTACATGATATGAGCACTTGCTTGCAAGTTGTCTCCAACTTTGTAGGAAGGCAGTGAAGGATTCGTCACTTTTTGGTTTTGAGTTGCAAAGGTCTCGCATGGATACCTCATGTCCGATGTTGTACAAGAAATGTTTGACAAACTTGTTTACTAACTCATCAAAGGTACGTATACCCGGGGGTAGTGGTGAGAACCATTCCATGGCTTGTCCTCCTAGAGATCTAGGGAAGAGTCTTATGAGAAAGATTTCATTGTGGGCCACCTCTAGACATGCAGCGCTAAATTCTCGAATGTGATCTCTAGGATCACCCTTTCCTCTATACTTGTCGAATTTCAGCACTTCAAATCTAAGGAGAAAGGGGATCATTTTCAAGCTCTTGTTGAAGGGATATGGCGAGATATCCTCCAAAGAATAGTGTTTAGTGGATGTTGCTATTTGGAGGTCCACTAATTGCTATTGTAAGGTTTGAACTTGTTTGGTCAATGTGTCTAGAGGCGTGGTTGAGTCTACGGTCTTCTTGCCTTTGTCTAGAGGTGTGTTTGAGTCTATGGTCTTCTTGCCCTTGTCTTTGTCTGTATCTAGGGTTCTGTCCTCATGTGTGCTATTTTCATGGATTCTTTCTTCCTTGGTCTCCTTCAAAGCTATGACGTCAAAGTCTTTGGGGAGCTTGACTCCTTGGTTTGCTAGGTGGAGGAAGAATTTGTTAGGGTTTTGGTTAAGCACTTTATCCATCATGCATTGAAATTTTTAGTCTTGGAGGGCATCTTGTAAGTCTTCGTGAGATATTTCCTCATCACTGTCGTGAGGGGAGGGGACTACCTTGTCAGACATTTCATCCATTTCAAGTTGTTTTTGTTTCTGTGATCTAGTTAGTACCATGTTAGGGGATTTGGAATGGGTTGGGGTGAATGTGGACGCTTTGTCAAGATGTGTGTTGAGGTTGTAGTGAAGGGGATACTTGTGGTGATAAGTTTTAAACAAGGGTTTTCTTTGATCAATGGTGTCAAACAAGCTGGTTGATACAAAACGGTAGTCACAAATAAGGAAGGTGTGTTATTCAATTATTTGATAGAGACTAGTTTTGCACCAAACACACTAGTGAAGTTCTGAGAGAGAAGGATGATGGATCCTGATAGTGGAGACTTACTAGGGATGTTTGTGTTTGATATGATCTAAAATTGCCTTTTTGTTACCTAGTTTGGATACTTTTGACTTGGTTTTGGGAAGCTTTGGACGAGGTGATTGTTGGAAAAGCGGGTATGTTGCGGAAATGAATGGGATAAGTGACTGCACGATAAATTTGATCTCAGAAATTGAAACAAGGATGAAATGGGTACTTAGAAAGACATGTTTTTCTCTAAAAATGTACGGAATAGCTCACTGTGATAGATGCACCGAAACAAATGCGTAGGAACAGAGGGTAAATGCGCAGTAGCAGAGAGTAAATGCGCAGATCTGGTGAAATGTAAAAGCGCTGGAACAAAGAATAGATGTGCAGTTCTGGTAAAATATGTATGCATTACAGAACTAAATGGGTGCGTAGCAAAGCTGAATGGATGCGCAACAAAGGGCAGATGCGCAATAGGTTTGAACAAATGCACAACAGGAATGAATATATGTGCAACTCTATGTTTTTGGTTGATTTTTGACTAATTTTTCACTATTTTAGGTTTTCTTTGGCTGAAAGTTGGTCTCTTTGATTTGATTTTTCAACTATGGCAAGAAAGACACAACACACACAAAGAATATTTTCATGATTTTTGATTTTTTTTTTAGATTTTGACTTTTTTTGACAAAAACAAGTACAAATCCTAGGATGGCAAGGGCAATATAAATTGAATTCTCACTTGGATTTCTCCAGCTACACTATTCAAAGAGGATAACTTAGGAACTTGGGACACGGGTTCCCCCTTACAAGTGCACAAACTTCTCTGGTACACCAAGTTTTGGGTTCCCAAGGCTCGCAAACCTTAGGATTTCCTTGTTATCTCTACTATTGAATTGTAAGACCGTGAGTCATCTTAGGAAGATGATAATCGCTCTTTCTGGCACCAGTTTATAGGAGATTTTGGCTTCTAAAACAATGGATAAGTAGTAAGGGCAACCGTTCGAGTGGTTATACATGCGACAGCGCTACTCTCCGTTATGGAGTCTCCCAGCCTTCAAGGGTTGCGCCTTGGAGGGTTTTGGGGGAGGTTGGCTATCGGTATAACTAATCAGCACTCGTTGTTTGAAGCTTTCACCTCAAACACAATTTATTTATAGTGGATTGGAAGAGCTTGGCATTAGTTCGTTACCACTTAAGGTCGTTCCCACTTGGACGAAAGGATATCTAAGGGTAGGCCTCTCTAAAGGAAAAACATGTGAAATGATAATTCTAGCATTTTGGTCACCTAGTTAAGGGGAGAGCATAGTTCTATTATCATTCCAAGATCATGATAAACAATGGTTCTTTTCTCCTAGTTAAAAAGAAAAAGACTAAATGAGTTAATCTACTTAGGCACACACAAGATTTTGTTAACTTTTGAAAGAAGCAAATAGAAAGCAATGGTTCAATTTTAGATCTTCCTAGTTGGGACTATGTTTGAGTTGTTGGTACAACAAGTTCAAATTACAGCCTTCCTATTTAGATCTAGATAAGATTTGCATGAACAATCCAATTACTTTCCTTGCTAATTAGATCTATGATGTGAGTTAACAATGCAACTAAATGTCTAACCAGCCCCTAACCTACAAATCAGATATGAGAATATTCCTGCGAGAGATGTTAGTGTTAGAAAATGTTAGGGTTAGGGCAGATCAAAGCAATAAACACTAACAATTATATGCAGATTAAATAACCCAAATATAACAATGAGGAATAACACAAAAGAGATCAACACAGAAATTTAACGTGGTTCACCCAATATGGGCTACATCCACAGAAACTTAGCTATCCAACAATTTTATTATCCAATACAAAACATATTACAATCTTGCGAATACATCGCCGTAGCATACATCCCAGCCGCTTATAACAAGCTTTTTGGAAGCTTCTAGAATTAGGGTTTTGCAATATCATTTTTCTTTGTCGGTTAACAAAAATTAACAACCGACTCCGATCGTGCAAAAAAGAGGGAAAAAAATTTTGGGGGCTGCGCCCCTAAACCCCAGCGAGGATACATAACTTGTGTACAGTACTTGCTTGATCAGTTACCAACAATCTCCCACTTGGAGACTGATCATGGGTGACACCACTATGCTTACAGCTCCCACTAGATTACAAGCCTAGCTGGTTTCTTATATCCACCATTATCAGTCGTGAAGGCCAACAGAAACTGATGAGGAAACCAGTTTCTCCCATGTAACTGCCTTTGTGAACATATCCGTAGGATTCTCACTTGTGTGAATTTTCTCTAGCTTCAACTGTCCATCCTCCAAAACTGACCAGATGAAGTGGTATCTGAGCTATATATGCTTAGTTTTTGAATGCAGAGCTAAGTTCTTAGAAAGATAAATGGCACTCTGGCTATCAGTGTACAAAGGGCTATCTTCTTGTGGTTGCCCCATTTCCTCCAGAAAATGTTGTAACCAAATCATCTCCTTGCTAGCTTCTGTAGCAGCAACATACTCAGCTTCAGTGGTTGAAAGCGCAACAACCTTTTGCAGCCTTGAAATCCAACTGACTGCAGTACCTCCTACAATAAAAACATACCCTGTAGTACTCCTCCTGCTATCAATATCACCCGCCAGATCAAAGTCAATGTATCCTTTTAGAGCAGAATTTGTTCCTCCAAAACATAGTTTCTTTGAAGTAGTACCTCTCAAATATCAGAGAATCCATTTTACCGCATTCCAATGTTCCATTCCTGGATTGCTCATATACCTACTCACAACTCCCACTGCATGTGCAATATATGGCCTTGTGCATACCATTGCATACATCAAGCTGCCAACTGCTGATGCATATGGTATCTTAGACATTTTGTCTTCCTCCTTTTGTGTCTTTGGACACATCTCCTTAGTCAACTTAAAATGACTAGGCAAAGGTGTACTAACTACTTTTGCATTCTGCATGTTAAATCTTTTCAACACCTTCTCTACATACTCACTTTGAGACAAAAATAATTTTTTGTTTGTCCTGTCCCGTGTGATCCTCATACCAAGGATTTGTTTTTCTGCACCCAAATCCTTCATAGTAAATGAATTTGCTAATTTCTTCTTAAGTTCATTAATATGCTGCATGTTAGACCCAGCAACAAGCATGTTATCAACATAAAGCAACAGGATAATATAGCTGCCATTACCCAATTTCTTGAAATAAACACAATAATTAGAATGAAATCTTTTGTATCCTTGTTTAACCATAAAACTATCAAATTTCAAATACCATTGCCGAGGTGTTTGCTTCAGGCCATACAAACTCTTCTTTAACCTGCACACAAAATCCTCCTTATCCTTGACCTCATATCCCTGTGGTTGTTGCATATATATTTCCTCTTCCAAATCCCCATGGAGAAAAGTTGTTTTTACATCTAGTTGTTCAAGATGCAAGTCTTCCGCAGCCACAAGACTTAGAATAGTTCTAATAGAAGTCATCTTTACAACCAGAGAAAATATTTCATCAAAATCAATACCCTTTTTCTATGCAAAACCTTTTACAACGAGTCTGGCCTTATACCTTTTCTTCCCTCCATCTTCTTCCTTTAACCTGTAAAGCCATTTATTTGGCAATGCTCTTTTACCTACAGGCAATTGGAATAAGTCCCAAGTCTGATTCTGCAACAAGGATTCCATTTCCTCTTTCATGCCTAGCTCCCACTGCTTTTTGGTATCTACCTGCATTGCTTCTTCATAACTTTTAGGTTCACCAGAATTAGTTAATAATATAGAATATAATGATGGAGAAAATCTTTTTGGAGGTCTACTTATCCTTGTAGAACGTCTAACACTTGCAGGAGTCTGTGGGATAACTTGTTGTTGCTGAGCATCAAGTACCACTAACATTTTATTTTCTGGAATCTCATCCAGCACCACATATTCCTTTTTGGCCTATTCATGCTTCTTTTCCTACAGCTGATCCTTATACATGACCTTCTCATTGAATATAATATCTCTACTCCTAATGATTTTATGATTTTTAAAATCCCATAATCGATAACCAAATTCATCCACTCCATATCTAATGAAGGTACATTTTTTAGACTTAGCCTCATGCTTGGTTCTATTTTCAATATCAACATGGACAAAAGCTTCACAACTAAAGGTTTTCAGAAATGAATAGTTTACCTTCTTGCCCATCCATGCCTCCTCTGGAATGCCACCATCTAAAGGATTTGAAGGTCCCCTATTTTTTAAATAAACAACAGTATATACAACATCTGCCCAAAAGTGTAAGGGTAGTCTTGCATGCAATCTCATGCTTCTTGCACGCTCCATAATGGTCCTATTCATCTTCTCAGACACACCATTTTCTTGTGGGGTTCTAGGAATTATTTTCTGCCTACGGATTCCATTATATGAACAATAATTCTTAAATTCTCTGCTGCAATACTCGCCTCCATTATCAGATCTGAGACACTTCAACTTTTTTCCTATCTCATTCTCAACCAAAGCTTTCCACTTTTTAAAAGTTTCAAATACTTTTGATTTTTTTTTAGGAAATACACCCATGTTTTCCTAGTTGCATCATCAATAAAAGTAACATAATAGCAAGAGCCACCAAGAGAAGATCCCTGAGTTGGTCCCCATACATCTGAATGCATAAGCTCTAATTTCTCACTCTTCTTCTCTTTCCCAACTTTGAGAAATTGAACCCTTTTCTATTTTCCATAAACATAAATTTTGCAGAACTCCAAGTCAATCTTCTTATGACCTGGTAGTAACTTTCTAGAGTGGAGGATCTTCATCCCTTTCTCACTCATGTGCCCAAGTCTATGGTGCCATAATTCTATTTTTGTCGCTGCAGCAAGAGTTATAACTGTCTCAGTAGCAACTGTTTCTATAGTAGCTAAGGTAGAATAAGTATTTCCAGTACACAAATACAATGTGCCTACCTTTTCACCTTTAGCTACTACTAATGCACCTTTAGTGACCTTCCAGATTTTGTCTGAAAAGGTAACTATACAGCCTTCACTACCTAGTTGTCCTGCAAAGATTAAATTCCTTCTCAAATTTGGAACATGCCTTACCTCCTGTAGCAACCATTCATTTCCATTCTGCAACTTGATTTTTATCTTTCCTTTTCCAACAATCTGACAGGGTTCATCATCACCCAAATATACCTATCCAAAATCACCTTGAACATAATTTACAAAATATTTCCTATGGGGTGTGGCATGAAATGAAGCCCCTGAATCTATTACCCAGGAATCATTAGAATTGTCTAAACACAGAATTAAAGCATCTTATAATTTATTACTTGCAACATTAGCTTCCTTACTGTCATCATGTTGTCTGTCTCCTTGTTTGCCCTTTCGAGACCAGCAATCCTTCTTCAAGTGTCCTGGCTTTCCACAATGCCAACAATCCATTCTTCCTCTGGATTTAGATATGCCTTTCTTCGACTTCCCTTGTGACTTCCCACGATTCATAGGGCTTTTTCCTCTTTCCTTTGTTTTTCCCCTGTTCTCTACAGTCAAAGCATTACCAGATGTTGAAGTCTCACCTATGCTTTTCCATTGCATTTCCTCGCTAAGGATAACACCAACAACATCATCAAATTTCAAAGTATTTGAACCAGAGACAGAGTTACTTACAGCCATTACCAAGCTATTCTAGCTTTCTGGGAAAGAACATAAAACCAAGAGAGCCCTTACCTCTTCATCAAATTTCACTTTTACAGAAGTTAACTGACTGGTAATCATATTAAACTCATTTAAATGATTTGACACAGATCCACCTTCAATCATTTTCAAATTAAACAAACGCTTCATGAGAAATACCTTATTAGAGGCTGAGGGTTTTTTATACAATTTAGCCAAAGCTTTCATCAAACCTTCTGTTGTCATCACTTCTGTTATATTGAATGCCACAGATGGTGCTTGGTACAACCGAATGGTTCCCAGTGCCTTTCTGTCTAGAAGATTCCAATCCTCATCAGTCATTGTTGCTGGTTTCTTGGCTACTCCTTCCAACGGTCTCCATAAATCCTTCTGATAGAGATAATCCTCCATCTACATCTTCCATAATTGATAGTTCTGCCCATTGAATTTATCTACCTTCAATTTACCCTTGTCCACCATTGCTCCCACTTAACCTTGAGACTCCCACTCAACCGTGAGACCTTCCTGCAGACGATAATCAAACACAACCCGCTCTGATACCAGTTGTTAGGGTTAGGGTAGATCAAAGTAATAAACACTAACAATTATATGTAGATTAAATAACCCAAATATAATAATGAGGAATAACACAAAAGAGATCAACACAGAAATTTAACGTGGTTCACCCAATATGGGCTACATCCACAAAAACTTAGCCATCCAACGATTTAATTATCTAGTACAAAACATATTACAATCTTGCGAATACATCACCGTAGCATACATCCCAGCCGCTTATAACAAGATTTTTGGAAGCTTCTAGAATTAGGGTTTTGTAATATTATTTTTCTTTGTCCTTTAACAAAAATTAACAACTAACTCCGATCGTGCAAAAAAGAGGGGAAAAAAAAAATTTCAGGCGCTGCACCCCCGAACCCCTGCTTCTCAGGGGCTGCCACCCCTGAACCCTGGTGAAGATACATAACTTGTGTACAATACTTGCTTGATCAGTCGCCACATACCAACAGAAAAATCACAAGAAATATCTCAAGAACCCTATCAAAACAAATGCATAGTTACCAAGGATATATGTGCAGATACAGAGCACAGATGTGCAAAGATATATGCACAGTTACATAGAATAAAAGCACCAAAATAGGAAGTAAAAGCGCAGGTCATATATATGCGTTGATTTAGAGAACAAATGCACTGATTCAGTGAGTATATGCATTGATTGAGAGAATAGATGTGTGTTACCAGTGAACAGATGTGCAGAAACTTCCTATGTACGGAACCTAACACACAAAAACTCAGTTTTGAGGTTAAATTGGGGGTAAGGCCCCACAGTGGGTGCCAAAAATGTTACGAGAAAATATGGAGATAATATCAATAATCAATAATAACCCAATAATTCAATAGAAATAGAAATAATCAAGATTCAACACAAAGAAAGATACCTTGCAAACCTTATTACTTCGTGACTTCCATTGGTCGCCTAATCTCAAATTGATCTTTCATGTGAATGAAGCCCTCAGAAGGTGCACTTCCTTGCTTTTTTTCTTCAAGATGACAATAGAGAACGACTATGATAGTTCATTATCAATACAATGCAAATGGTGATAATGGTGATAGTTGATTGAAAGCTATGAAAGGATTGGTGCCAAAGGCACGCTATGATTCCTACAGAGTAAGTTTACTAAAATTTTGGATGATTGAAATGGAGGAATAGGGGTTGTATTTATAGACTCGTGAGAAAGAAGATCAACAGTGTAGAATGAATAAGAAGATCAATGGTTGAGGATACTTGAGAGGATGCGCACGAATAGGAAGAGGACAAGTGTCATATTCCTTCATGCAACAAGAGGATTTAACATAATAGAATGAAGAGTTAACTAAATTGATTAATTAGTTAACTGATTGGAACTAGAAGATAAATAGGACATGTGGGTGAGAGAACAATTAATTAAATATTAAAATATTCAATTAAGTGTGCACATGGATTTGCGTGAATTATTTTTGGTGTTAATTCACTTTTGGAGGAAAAAGAACAATTAAATAAATATTTGGATTTATTTAAATTTAGAGGATGACTTAGATTTAGAAGAATTTAGATAATTTAAATAAATATTTGGATTTATTTAAATATAGAGGAGTATTTTAAATTTAGAAGAACTAATTAAATAATTGGACATTATTTAATTTAGAATGACTTTAGAAGAATTTTGGAAGATTTAATTAAATAAATGATTTTATTTAATTTTGTGGAGGAATGTGAATCAAATAAATAAATTGATTTATTTATTTATTGATAGAGGAATTAGAATGAAATCAATATTAAAAATATTTATTTAGGCAGAGTTGTGTCATTTTTAGGTGTATACACCCCCTGTTATGGAGGAGAATGATAAGTCTATAAAAGCTCCCATCTCCCCCAGAGCTTGGGTCGGACTCAGTTCCCTAGCCCACAGATTTTCAAATTGATGAAGAACTAATGGTTGAAATCCAACCCCCTCCCTCTCCTAGATTTAAAGTTGAGAACCCGCTTGTTTGCTCTTTGGGAATTCGGGCCTTGGCCTCAACAAAGGAAGAATCTGCCCCTACTAAGGACCTCTCTGGGCTTGAGACTCTGACTCCCCTTCCTCCCTTAGGTCAAGTGGCCAGACTTTGCTCTATGAGTCTAAGGAGTTAAACAATAACTTGGAATCTAACACTAATATTCATTCTTATTTCAAGCCAGGTAGGAAAAATGCTCAACAACTTGCTATTGAAAAGATTCGGCATAACAAGGTTTCTGAAAGTAAAAGTAAAGGGGCCCCAAAAGCCTCCTCAAATAGATTCGCCATTCTTGGCAAAGAGTTTGCATGCTTGGACAATGAATCCTTGCCTGAGCAATCCAAACCCCCTCTCCTTAATAAAAGAGATGATTCTAAAGTGAAAAACCTGATAAATGATATTGAAAATTCTAACTAAACTCTTGTGAACTTGCACAGACTAATCACCTAATCATTAGCCCAATAGGAGAAAGAAAAATCCTCAGGAAAAGAGAACCTCAATGACCTAAGCAATTGTGGTTGTCTTGTTTCAGAACAGAGGCTGGGTGACAGGCCTATATAGGCTCACAAAAGGGTGTCTAAAAGTTCACTAAGGATTGATTCATCTAACATGAATGATAAAAAAGACAAGAGTTGAGTAATGAAACTTCCAGCCAAATGAAATCTAACATTATCAGCCCACCAAAAGGTAAAGTGAACAATAACAATAATGCTACAGAAAATCTAATTTCTAAAGCAATGAAATTACAATATCTGAAGGTGACACTAATTTAGGCTTGCCAAATTGTGTCACCAAGGAGGTAGGCTTTAATATCCTCTCAGAAGGTGGAAACCCCAAGGATGTGATCCAAAAAAGGAAGAATAGATCCAAGGATTCTCCATATCCCTTCGTGAAGAGGTTGGACAATCAAAATAGTCTTCCTAAATTCTATGATAGCTTTAGGAAACCGATGGATACAGAATAAGCCTTTTTGACATGGGCCTAAACTACATATCCTGGAATATAAGGGGACTTGAGTCCACAAACATGAAGTATATAGTCAGAAAGTTTTTGAATCTTGCCAAGAATAAAGAGGTGGTTCTTCTTCAAGAGGTGAAAGCTACACTATTTACTCTTGAAACAAGCCTAAGGGTGGTTTAACAAGACTCAATCTACTTTGCAACCAAACATGAAAAGGGGAAGGGTGGTGTAGTTATCCTTCTAGCTAAGGCTTTGGAAAAGTATGTAGTGAATAGTGGGTCTTCTCCCTGTCAAAGGGCTATGTGGATAACTTTAGAAAAAGAGGGGATCAAATTTGGCATTTGCTCAATATATTCCCCAATGAATATAGAGGCAAGACTGAGCTTTGGCAATGGTTACATGACCTCCCAAGCATCCCTTGGATCATGGGAGGGGACTATAATATGGTAGAACACCAGGATGATAAATGCGGGGGAAGCAGAATGGAGTGGAAAGGTAATGAGTTGTTCTTTTGTTCTAGGTTGAAATCTAAGCATCAACTGTTTGACACCTTGTTGGGCAATAAAAGGGAGAATAGAGGAATTTGGTTTACTTGGTGCAACTCTCAGAAAGGGAATAGCAGGATTTACTGTAGACTAGACAAATTTTATGTCAATAAAAACTTTTTCAGCCTTGACAAAAATGAGGAGGGCCAAATTGTCCAAGTGCATCCTTACACTATATCTGACCACCACCCAATCTTGACTAAGGTAAAAATGAACTGTAAGGAGGATAATAGCCCTTGAAGAGAGAATCTGTTCAAGTTGAATTCGGGGCTGTTGGGGGACCAAGATTGCAACAATGCAATCTTGTTTACCCTGTTCTACTACCCAAATTTTAAACTTTTCACATATCAAACCCCTGTGCCAAGTCATCCTTTTGGTTACAATTTGTCGATATCGTACTTCTTGTGTCAATCATGTCGATAACTTGTTATCAAGATGTTATACTTTGTCTTGTTCATTCTCTCTCTCTCCATTGAAGCTTTGTATAACAATATTATTCCATGTCAAAATTTACGTTGAAACAAAATTATTTTGCGTCATCTTTCATTTTACACTAAGCTTGCATCAACTTTTATTTTTCGCAAAGTTCACGTCGATTCTAATTTTTTTGCAAACCTCGCATTGACTTCCAAATTCCGCTAACTTTGCATTAGCTTTCATTTTTCGTGAACCTCGCGTCAACTTTTGCTTTCCTCTAAGTTTGTGTTAACTTTCAAATTTGGCTAAGTTCGCGCGCATTTTGACTTTTGGCTAACCAAAACCAAAGGGTGCAATTTTTCAAGTTTGGAGAGATAAAAAGTAAGAAATCCATTTTTATATTTTACCTACAGTAATAAGTCCTCCATGTTCATTTATCTCTCCCACAATCTAGGAAATCACCTCAAGTTAGTCTCTTTCTCTCACATGCAAAATGAAGATGGGAATATTGGCAGTTAAAAAGTTACTTCTATTTTTGAAACAGCAAGTTACTCTCCTCGGGCCATGCTACATTGATGGACAGTTAGAAATGATAACAAAATGTGCACAAGTCATTATGAACTATCTTCAATAGCCACAAAATGCCCTCAAAGAGCCGATCAACAAAACGCTATAAATTGGTAGTATTATAACTACCCAAGAAGCATAAAGTGAATCTTTATTGTGAGGCATAGGCATTAAAAACATTCAGAGAGATGCAACCAGCAGGAGCAAAGCCAAGCAACATTTCCCAACATACCCTCAGCTCATGCCAAATGGGAAATTTGTAGCATGGGTATTGATGTCCATTAAAATGTAACTGAAAGCATGTTTTTGTCAAATGATGTGCTTACATCCACCCTGGTGGAATCTTAGACAATGATCACAAACTATTTGACAGAATGTCTCAATGATATTTTTGATGGGCTTTATCTGTGAGCATTATAATGCTTAGAAAATTGTCTCACGTTGTAAAGGGGTTCACGTTGAAAAGATTTGTAAACCTATCGATGCAAGTTTCCTTAAGCCTCCTATGGGTGCAAGTGCTAGTTTTATCTCATGATATGGGATTTGTTAAGGAGATTCTTAGAAACCTCAAAACAAATATATAGACAGGTGTAAAGCTACCTTCCACGACCTACAGGCCACCATAACTGAAAGCACTATCAAGGTTTATGAAACTTTAATAGTCGGCCTCGAATAAATCCCATAAAATGCGATAACGACAGGATAGTTAGAAAATAGGTTTGTTGAAAAGACTTTAGAAACTCTCAAGAAAATGTAATTTTTAGACATGAAGATCAAGTTCTACAATCTTTGACAGCTTCTCCTATGATCCACCAAGGCCATCTATATGCATGGCAAGCAATAATGCAGTGCCTGAATATACAATGTAAAAGATTAGACAATGATGCAGTGTGTGAGGTCATGGAATTTTTGGACCACTGGAGTTTGATAAATTTTCAGCCTTTACCCAAATGCCAACAAGATGATCCTATTGCCAGAGAAGATTTAGATTCTTCTACGGTGAATGTTAAAGATGAAATTGACAAAGTTACATCAGCAGCTTCAGTACTAAAAAAAAAAGTGTATTGTTTTGAAAAGGTCAATACCAGATCTCAAAAAAAGCCTTATGCAACTACTGCTTATGTGTCATTACCAACCCCTATTCTTACTGAAGCTGCAATTCCAGATGTTTTGGTTGGACTTCAACGACCTACAGTTGAATATCATTGCAATTCTTGTCAAGTCGATTGCTCCACAAAACGTTACCACTGCCAGAAGCAGGCAGATTTTGATTTATCTTGAGAGTGTTTCAGTGCTGAGAAGTTTGGAGCAGGCATGACATCAATAGATTTTATACTTATGGAACCCATGATAGAAAGAGCAGGTGTTAGTGGTGGTAGTTGGACAGACTAAGAGACTTTGCTTCTTTTTGAATCTTTAGAAGTTTATGGTGACAACTAGAATGAGATTGCTGAACATGTGGCTACAAAATCCAAAGCTCAGTGTATATTACATTTTATAAGGCTTCCAATTGAAGATCCATTTTTGGAGGATAAGGACATGCCCGACACAATCATCCAGGGCAGCCTAGAAACAATTTCAGGAAACAGAGATTTAACAATTATTGCTCCTTAGAGCACTTCAGAAAGCCACATTGCTAAAAGTTCTAGTAGTGAGGAGCTACCTGGGGTCTCTAAGAATGATGATGCTAAGTCAAAATAGGTAGATTAAGGTCAACCTTCTGAAAAGATAGTTGAAAATGATGCAGTTAAAGCAGTGATAGCTTCTTTCAAGGTTGTTTGTATATTATCTGGATCCGAGGAGTCACTGTCATTTACAGAAGTTGGAAACCCTATTATGGCATTGGTGGTATTTCTTGTTATACCTACCATGCAGCTTGTTGCAAAGCATTGATTTAGGCTAGAAGATCTTTTAGTTGATAGTAGGGATGAGAACACAAATTCAAGGTGGAGTTGAAATGATAGCAGAGTTCTTGATGTTGTTGACATGCAGGGCACATGAACTGTTTTACAAACTACCTCAAAGTGATGTAGCCTCACATGGCATGCAATGATTGCATAATATACACAAAATGGGTTTATTAAAGGCCTTCGAAACTTCCAAACAAATGCATTTACATTTGTAAAGTCACACCAGACGCTGCTACCACTGCCAATATACTCCCCAACTGGTGTCAAAAGCGGGTCATAATAAAGCATAGACATACATAAAGCATAATGTAAATGGGGTTTTTGCCTGTTGTTATATTCTCTTTTAAACTTGCATGCAAATCATAGAAGCAAGAAATTGAGGTGGAATGGAACTCAGTGATGGCAAGATGCATACAAAATGAATTTGTTGTAAAGACTTCAAGAAATATGGTTATCAAGGGTTGAATTTCCTGTTGGCAAGAGACACTATATGGATTCATGGTTGTTGTCATTGATGGCAACAAAGGTCATCCCACATATCCGCAAGACATGATATGTCTCTACCGGAAGTCAGAATAAAGAATGTTGTGGTCCGGTGAAGAAGAACAGAGCATGTGGCAAGGTCCGACAGATTGGTCCGGACCTCTCAGAGGAAGTGTCTTGGTGCAGTGCGGATTTGGGGAAGTCAAGAGGACTACCTTGAGTGGTATATTCCAAGGATTTAGCCTCCGGTGATGGACAAGGAAAAAGATATGAATGGTTGAGTACCGGATTCCTGAGAGACAGTGAAAACAGAGGAAGAACTGACTGGCAGAGTATCAGACTACTTTCCGGATGGGTTACTGTTGATGACAGAGGTTGTGAAGGCATGAATCATGTTTGGCCGACATGATTAATGATATCTACAAGTATATGCTTGATCCGCATTGCTTGGTGAGGAAGGATTCAGCCGACAGAATGAGAGTTTGTAAGAAACTAGACTGTTCCGGATGCCGACTAGAAAGGTGATGAAATTACTTATGCGGATATATATAGAGGATGGATTTAGTTGTGAAATGTGTGTTAGTGTGGAGAGATATGCGAATAAGTCCAGAGAAAGAGCAGAGGTAGCAAAAAGGATCCGGTATGTGGAAGATAGCAGAATAAAGAACAGAGGAAAGATGAAGTGCAGCAGATCAGTGTACTGAGCCTAACCGGAACTGAACTCCAGCATATGCAGATGCTTCCAATCAGTTCAAGACTGTGATTCTCATCACTTTGTAGACAGTGTGTCTTCTTGTAGGCAGTGGGCCTCTTGTGAGCAGTGTGCTCGGGCAGTGAGCCCTAATTGGCAAGTGCCATTTTTGTAATTTCCTATTCTTCTAACAGAGAATAATTCTTGGGTTAATCACCCCGTGGTTTTCTCCCTTAACAGGGTTTCCACGTCAAAATACTGTGTCATGTGTTTCTTATTTCATGGTTAATGTCTTGTGTTTGATTTTATGCTGCTTCAATTAAAAGGAAAGTTCAATAAGGGAAATAATTAGGATAACTGATTCACCCCCCCCCCTCTCAGTTATCAACAATTGGTATCAGAGCTAAGTTCCTCCTAATAGAGCCTAACAGCTTGAGGAAGATCTGGGATTTCAAATGGATGCATATGGTTTAAGGGAGCAACTCAAGACTGCCCTTGAGGATCTTGAACAGTCAAATTCTGAAGTCAGTGAATTAAAGGAAAGACTCAAACAGGCTGATGAATTCATGAGAGAACTAAAAGACAAATTAAGTCTCTCTATGAAAAAGAGAAAGGAGCTGCTTCAACAGTTGGCAAGACAAAGTGAAGAAAGCAATACAAATGAGGAATTGACTGAGCAAACCAAGTTATGTGAAAAGTTATCAAAAGAAGTCATTATGTTAAGACATGAAATGGAATCAGGAACTATAAAGTTTACTCAAGAGATTGAAGAAAAAAGAAAGGCTGAAGACAATCTAAGACAATCTCTTAAAGAAAAATCAGAAGAATGCCACCAGATGGATAGGATTATCAGACACCTTGAATCTGATCTTGAAGATGCCAAAGATAATGAAGGAAAACTTGAGGATCAAATTGCCTCTCTCAAAAGAGACCTTCAAACAGCAAATGAATATAAAGAGAAATTCAAGATAAGTTCTGCTCAACTTGAAGTTCTTCTTGGAAGTCAAAAGAGGACAGATGACAAGTATGGCTTGGGATATGAGAAAGGAGAAAGCTCCGGATCCGGTCAGAAGAATCTTGGATCAGAAAATCCAAGGAGCAGGCCTAGAAGACCTCCGGTAGGACAGCCAAATGCTCAAAGATATCCATCCTTCAATGGATACTGCCACAACTGCAACCACTTTGGTCACAAAGCTAATCAGTGCAGAATGAGAATGAATCAGAATAATTCATCCTTCTCCGGACAGTGCTTCAACTGCAAAAGGTATGGACACAAATCCCATGAATGCAGAATTATGCAAGTAAACAAATCATTCAAAGGTAGATGCTTCACATGCAATAGAATAGGTCATATGGCAAATCAATGCAGATCAAGAGGATATCAGTCAAATATGCAAAGAAATGTTATTTGCCAAATCTGCAATAGGTCCGGTCATAATGCTAAAATCTGCAGAAACAAGAATCAGGACAAAAGAGGTCCGGTGTATAATCAGAATCAAGACAAGGGTAAACAAAAGATGAATGCGGATGAGGTTAGGAATCAGATGAGCAAGATTTGGGTGAAGAAAAGTTCAGAGAATGTAGAGGTTGGATCCGCACCAGACTCTGGTGCTGATATTTCTTCCGGAAATTAAAAGTGAGCTCTGGCTCAGGGGGAGACTCAAAGAAAATCTTGTTCCCCCAGCCAAACAAGTGGTGCCGGATGTGGCACAAGATGCGGATCAAAGGGTTTGTAGATATGAATCTTGAGATACTTCAGTCAAGTTTTCAGAGGTCCGCATGAAGTTATGAAGAAGCTGTGATCGATCAAATAAGACCTGTTCAGGGAGATGCTCCGGTATGATAAAGGATTACAAAAAGGTCCGGAAAGATCCGAAAATGCACTATCTTGTTCTGCGGATTGGACAGAATGTTTGAGATGATCTTGTAATATGCTACCTCGATTTATTCATGATTGAAAGATCCGGATGATATCCACAGATCAGGACTAATCCGGATACTCCAAGCTATCCAGACAAGGCAAACCGGAATGATGTAGGTGAAGCATTTATTGCAGACAGGTATTAGGGTTCGCGGAGCAATTTAAGGGATTTCTCAAAGGTCATTTGCTCATTCTGCACTCGAGAAGAAGCGAAAAGTGGAGCTCTGCAACAAGGTTCTTCAAGCACACCAAGGATCTCCTGCCGAAGCTATTGGATAAAGAAATCAATCCAACCACTCCGTGCAAACCGAAGGCGCATAAGGTATTCTCCGTTTTTCATTACCTCACTGCAAATCTTTGAAGAATGGCTACTCCAAACATAGTTAAGATCTCCGATAGACCTCGCCCCTCATTCAAGAAACATCCCTACAAATCATTGGAGGTTGACCCACTAGGAGCCTTCTCTAGTGTTCCTCACGGAGTTTTACACACCGAAGACATTAGGGTTTACATACATGCAAACATTGAGGAATTTGGGGAATTCAAATTAAGAGACCTCTATCACAAGCAGCTGATTGACAATGCCTTTGAGCTTAAACCAGAGTATAAGGATATTCAGAAGAAACAATTTGAGCAATTTATTCATTTCCCCTGTTTTGAAGAGGATGAATGGGTCCGGTATGTACTGAGCAGAATGCATGACAACTTTCTATGGCTAGATAGACCCTGCAAGATCACAAAGAGGCAATTAGAGCAGTAACTGGCCTACACTCTTCCGGAGGAGTACCTATCCTCAAATCTGTCAAGAACAACATTGTAACTGAGGCCACCGGATCAAAATTTGACAAAAGGGCAATGACCATTGAAGACATCTCCGATCCGGATATCAAATATGCATCAATGATAATAGGATACAAGATCTATCACTCCAGCAGGGAGAATTCTGTATCCGGAACTGCAATATACACTGCTTATGAAATGTTAAGAAAGAATGCAGAATATGATCTCTGCGAACTACTACTAAGCCAATTAATGGAAAACATACAGAAAATCAAGAAGGATAAGAAGAATTCCTTTAAGTATGGTACTCTGATTGTATGTCTATTCTTCTACTTCATGAATGAGCTACCCGAAACAAGTGGATGGGTATGGCAAAATGACAAACCTGTTGCAGTCCAGATAAGAGACTATTTGCATGGACTTGGGGATGCAAAAGCGAGAAATACAGCTCTATGGGGATACTTCAAAAACTTTCAGAGCATGATGCAAGCAAGAGAGAGAATTCCCCAGTCTCTCATTGAGAAATACAAGGACTCAGTGTGCTTTATGGTTGACACTGATCAGTGCCTAATGGAGGCAGTGGAGCCAAGGACTGTCTGGATCATGCCCATGGGGTATGAAGTTGATGAACAGATAGTGGAGCTGCATGTTCAACACATGCTAAGTCAGCCCAAAGATCCTAAGGCAGAAAGGTTTGGAACCTTTGAGGAGCTGAGTGTAAAGATACATGTAGAACTCAGGGAACCTGAGATTAAAAGAAAGGTAAGAAAAGAAGTAGAGCACATTGCTCAAGGCCTAGGTATCTCAAAGGAGGCACTTGATGCCGGCTGGGAAAAGAGGAGGAAGGCCGAGGAAGAAGAGAAAAGCAAAGAAAGTGCTCCGGTTGGAGCTCCCACCCGGACCAGATCAACAAAGAGATCTGCACCTCCCTCAACCAAAAGTTCAAAACCGGAAGTCCAGGCATCCGGTAAGAGATCAAAGGCAAAAGCCACAAGGGCTTATGGAAGCCAAAAGGATGAAGAGGAGACAGAATCAGATGAAGGAGTAAGAGAAGTAAAGAAACAGAGAAAGAAAGGATCCGGTAAGCCCTCCACAGGCCAAGACAAGGAGGAAATGGCAGAGGTAACTGTTGAAAAGCCCACTCTGTCACTAGAGAGCATAATCAAGTCGGTCACGGTGGATGGAAACCTTCAACCAATGACTGAATCATATGATGACTTCAGTGAGGCCGACCAAAAGACTCTGCAGGAGGCCACAGTGAAATATCTTAACATATATAATAAGGCTTTCATTGAAATAATATCTCTTATTCCTAAAAGCCTAGAAAAGGAAATGGAAGTGAGAAAAAATAATGCTCATGCTAAAGATCTTGAGATCCGGGAGCAGATAGCTATTCAGCTATATCCTCAAATTGATCCCAAGACAATGAACATTATCTTCAAGGACTGTAAAGATGAGTTCAGAAGCAAAGCCAGGATGAATCAACTCATGCTTGGTGAGACTGACAAAGTGGCCCAAGAAACAGAAGAGATCCTCCGGAAGGCCTTCAAAAGGTTCAATCTTCCTGTTGTAGAGGACTTAGGTGCAGAAACAACTGCTGATTTGGAATCTTCTGTTCCGGAAGAAGTGAGCCCTGAACAGACAAGTGAGGACTTGGGACCCTCTGCTCAAGAAGAAGTGGCCCATGAACAAGTTAGCATCTCTCCTCCGGTTTCCCCTACAGTCTCCGGATCCAAAGAAGAAGAGCAACTACAGGAGAAGGAAGCAGTGGTGAAAGACAAAGAGGCTGACAGTTCTAAGACTGCAGAAGAAAAGAAACATCTGTCTCTGGCAAGAGACACTGCACAAACTGTTCAACAATTTTTGAGTAAAGAAACTCTAGAGATTGATGAACCGGAGCTTCTCAAAGGTCCATTTGATTTTGACTCTCTCTCTCCGGTACAAACAATGAAGATAGCTTCATTTGCAAATGCCAAGGCAAATGAAAAGCTCCTGAAGTCTCATATGGAAGACTGTGAGTTGATAGAGGCTGCTTCCGGAATACTTGTAAAGATCATGCCATCTATCCAGATAGATTCGACAGCCTCCACTTCCGGTAATCTAAAAACCTTAGTCAGCAATGTTGATACACATTTTGATTCTTTAGAAAAATCAGCTGAAGAAAAGGTCCGGAAGGAATTTTTGGATAAGAGATTTTCAGAAATATTAGAATTAATCTCTAAGGATAGGAAGATTGTAAGCATTGGAATAAGGAGCTTAGAGAATGCTCTTAAGGATGGCGGTGATATCTATAAATTTTGTATATCCTAGTCAAAGGCAACAGCAACACTTGACAAGAAAATAAAAGAGGAACAAGATAAGCTACAAAGCTTATCTCAAAGTTTTGATCCTCTCTCTTCCTCTATAATAAATCAAGAATGTCAGACTATTGCAGTCTTGAACGAAATAAAGAATCTTGAGAAGGAAAGGAAGAACATCACCAACCGGATGGGAGAACTTAGAAGGATTATAATCCCTAAGTTGGAAACCATGCATGAGGCCATCAGTGATGCTAGGACCACCGCCCAAACAAAAGATCCGACAGATCTCAAGCGGGCAGAAGCGTTTGCATTTTTGTTAAGTGGTCACATTTCAATTTTGGATAGAATGAAGCAAAGTTGGGCTACCGAAATGATTCAATTACAGACATCCTTTGCAGACATTCTTCAATATATGTGAGTATGTAAATATGCGGCTAAGTATAAGAAATTTTTGAAAATTTTGATATGCGGACCCTACCCTTTGCCATTGATGTCAAAGGGGGAGTGAGGAGCAGTGAAAAATGAGGGATCCAACTAAGGGGGAGTTCCGGAAATTGTATATAAAGACAGAGCATCAGCAAAGGGGGAGCATAGTGAAAACACTTAGTCATTTTTCACTAAGTGTTGCCATCAATGCCAAAGGGGGAGATTGTTGGCAAGAGACACTATATGGATTCATGGTTGTTGTCATTGATGGCAACAAAGGTCATCCCACATATCCGCAAGACATGATATGTCTCTACCGGAAGTCAGAATAAAGAATGTTGTGGTCCGGTGAAGAAGAACAGAGCATGTGGCAAGGTCCGACAGATTGGTCCGGACCTCTCAGAGGAAGTGTCTTGGTGCAGTGCGGATTTGTGGAAGTCAAGAGGACTACCTTGAGTGGTATATTCCAAGGATTTAGCCTCCGGTGATGGACAAGGAAAAAGATATGAATGGTTGAGTACCGAATTCTTGAGAGACAGTGAAAACAGAGGAAGAACTGACTGGCAGAGTATCAGACTACTTTCCGGATGGGTTACTGTTGATGACAGAGGTTGTGAAGGCAGGAATCATGTTTGGCCGACATGATTAATGATATCTACAAGTATATGCTTGATCCGCATTGCTTGGTGAGGAAGGATTCAGCCGACAGAATGAGAGTTTGTAAGAAACTAGACTGTTCCGGATGCCGACTAGAAAGGTGATGAAATTACTTGTGCGGATATATATAGAGGATGGATTTAGTTGTGAAATGTGTGTTAGTGTGGAGAGATATGCGAATAAGTCCAGAGAAAGAGCAGAGGTAGCAAAAAGGATCCGGTATGTGGAAGATAGCAGAATAAAGAACAGAGGAAAGATGAAGTGCAGCAGATCAGTGTACTGAGCCTAACTGGAACTGAACTCCAGCATATGCAGATGCTTCCAATCAGTTCAAGACTGTGATTCTCATCACTTTGTAGACAGTGTGTCTTCTTGTAGGCAGTGGGCCTCTTGTGAGCAGTGTGCTCGGGCAGTGAGCCCTAATTGGCAAGTGCCATTTTTGTAATTTCCTATTCTTCTAACAGAGAATAATTCTTGGGTTAATCACCCCGTGGTTTTCTCCCTTAACAGGGTTTCCACGTCAAAATACTGTGTCATGTGTTTCTTATTTCATGGTTAATGTCTTGTGTTTGATTTTATGCTGCTTCAATTAAAAGGAAAGTTCAATAAGGGAAATAATTAGGATAACTGATTCACCCCCCCTCTCAGTTATCAACATTTCCATCAAAGCGTAACAGGAGGATTTTAAGTCTGATATTATAGTTGGCAACGGCCTTGGTATACATTTATGTATAACATGGAAAAATAGACACAGCATGTGAATCGTTTGATAGAATGCTTCAAAGCAGATGTCATCTCATGAAATGCAATGTTGGTAGGATATTTACAAAGTGATTTTGTTAAAAAGGCTAGAGAATCTTTTTCAAAGCAAATACAACTAACAGGTTTAAAACCATATTCCACAACCATTCCTACTATTGTCTCAGCCCACGTCCTAACTGGGACTTTGAAACCGGGTATGGAAATCATATATTATGACTACGGCTGCCTTGGCACATATATGAACAAATTTTGGAAGCAAAGACAATGAATGTGAGCTATCTAATAGGATGCTTTGAACCAGTCTATTCACATGGAATGCAATGATTGCATGTTGTATGCAAAATGGGTTTGATGAAAAGGCTTTAGAAACTTTCAAACAAATGCAATTTGCATGTGTGAAACCATAGTCCCATGGCCTGCCAAATTGTGTCATCTACAAAGTATATGGACATCCATCAAAGAATATTCAGAAGAGGGTTTTGTCTAATATTAAATAGTTTTAAATACTCTTGAAATGTCATCTCATGGTTTGCAATGATCGCAACATGCACACAAAATGGATGTATTGACAGGTTTTTAAGATTTAAAGCAGATACAATGAGGTGGTCAAAGTTAGTTTGTAGAGATAACTATAAGATTTGATCCTATTGAAAGTTGGCAGTGGATATGAATTCAAGAGTGCAATTTAAGGTGGAGTTGTATCTAAGAAGCATATACCAGGTGTAATGAAGAGATTAGAAAAGTGTATGGGCAATGGTGTTCTGACAGGGTTCCCTATTGTTAATATGCAAACTATTCCTACAGATGGATCATATCAAATGATGAGATACATAGGGTATATCCACTTTGCAATGGTAATGTTTGTAATGTTTGCTTAATAAATCACATTAGAGTTCCAAGATGTCCAATACAAGGTTTATTTAAAACCAATCAAATGCCCATACTTGTTGATATTATGCAATCAAAAGGAGATCGAGAATGAGAATATCTATTACTAGGCCAATATTTCTTCTATGAGAGTGACAAACCATATCCACAAACACAAGAAATCAATGCAACTTTGGAGAAATTATCTTGTGAGATGGTGGTAATGGCATCTTATGATTGTGATTGGAGTGAGGAAATATGCAATATTATTCAATCTATGTAAAGGACAAGCTATCTCCACAGTTCATAATCTCTAGCGCAAACATAGGAATCCAAGATTCAAGTATCAAGAGGAGTTGCCAACATGAAGCAGATGGAGATGGAAAGGACTCAGTGAAATGCACAACTTGAAAGTCACAAGTTCTAATTACCTTTTTGTAAAAGTGACTTATGTCACTTGTAACTAAAAGTTAGAAAACGAACCTTGTTTCTAGAAAGGTGATGTAAAAAGTAACTAAAAATAAGGTTTATTATTTTTCCAAAATGGTAGTTATGAAGTAGTTGTCAGGTAGTTACAAAGTAGTTACTGGGAGAAGCCTATAAATACAAGGTTATTTCATATATAAAGGGGACTTTTGGAAGAGACTTTTAGAGGGGAACTTATGGAGAATATTTTCAGAGACCTTTGGTCTAACACATTGTACATGAAGACTTTTGAACTTGTATAGTTTCACAAGGATAATAAAGAGTGCATTTGGTTCGTATGTTCCAATGATACTTCTAAGTTATTATTACTGATTTCTCGTATGTTAGATTGGTAATACTTCTATATCACTATGTAAATCATAGGTCATCCTTTAAAATATTTAACTGTGCAATTGATGTAATGAAGCACAAACATTTCTTGGTATCTAGATTTGAATGTGTTGGAAAAAACTATCTCTTCGTACATTGAAATTCGCCATCTTCTTTTCATCATCATTGCATATTAGAACTTATTGTTGTGCAATTCATCGTATAGGTTCAAGAACATAGTTTCTAACTTCTATGGTGAAATCCCCTCGTAATTTGTCTTGAGTTTGTGAAATCCAAACCAGTATTCGTATGTCTACTGTTAGGGTTTCAATAAATCATTTGTCTTGTTAGTTTTTCTTTTCCTCCTTTATGTACTTTCAGGTTAAAAGTATACAAAAACCACAAATACCCCCATCATACGAGGGAGCTGCCCCTCTCAAACGCAGAGGAAGATCGTTGCTCTGTCGCGATCTCTCCAACTGTTGGGACAATTTAGTCACTGCTCAAAGGGCAACGGGTCATTTTCAAAGATTATTTTGTGGTGACAAATCTGTTTACCAACAAATCTTCACTCTGAGAGAGATCAACAGATGGATGTTAAAGGATGCCTCTGCAAGGGAAAGGTGGGAACGAAATGTGAAAAGTTGGAAGGTGATTTTTCAAACTATTGGGAAAAAAAGGCTATGGACTCTAGGCAAGAGGAATTTTTATTTAACAAAAAATTGTTAGAAGCTGAAAACAACATCCAAAATGATCCAACTAATGCCACATTATCAGAAGAAGTATCACTGATTAAAGATGCACTAAGAAGGATGCAAACCAAAAAAGTCCAAGGGATGCGAGTCAAGTCCAAACTAAATTGGCTAAAAAATAGGGATAGACGTATAAAGTTCTTTTTCAAAACCCTGAGAAGTAAAGAAACAAGAGAAAACATTGAAATGAAAAAATCTAGCTTGATGACAATAACATCAAGGATCATGAAAAATTAAAGAATATTTCCAAAGCTTCTAGAAGAGCCTTTTCTCCTCATATGGTATTAATGAGGAATCAAGACATGCAAGAAGATTTGCAAGCAAGTCATCCCCCAAAAGCTCACTGAAGAATTCATTTTGGACCTTGGTAAAGAACTCACCCTGGATGAAATCAAAATTGTCATCCTTGCATTAAGTAATGACAAGTTGCCTGGGACAGATGGCCTCACTATGGAATTCTATAAGAGAAATATTGATTGGATAAGCGAAGACTTGCTTTAGGTCTATAAGGAGGCTGCCATCAAAGGATCCCTTGACAAAGAAATTAACAAAGCCATCATCAAACTGTTGCCAAAATATGGTGATAGAACACTCCTGAAGAACTGGAGACCTATCACCTTACTAAATGTTTCCTACAATATTCTGGCTAAAACATTGGCCAACAGATTGGTGAATATTCTCCAAAAATTTATCACTTCAACTTAGACTGGTTTTATAAAAGGCAGGTATATTTTAGAAAATCTAATAACTAGTTGGGAAGAAATGAATTGGGCAAGGATCTCAGATCAAAGGATAACAATGCTACTACTAGATTTTGAAAAGGCTTATGATAGAGTATAATGGGATTTTCTACTCCTTTCTTTAGAAGTGTTTGGCTTTCCAAAGAATTTCTACAACTAGGTTAGAGTGCTCATGAAGGATGCAAATGCTTAGATAGAAATCAGTGGCTCCTTAACAAATAAACTTTGGTTGGAAAGATCAATTAGGCAAGGGTGTCCCATTGCCCCTGCCTTGTTTGTAATTGCTACAGATGCAATCTTTTATCTATTGAGAGAGACCTCAGTATCTCCCATAGTCAAGGGGGTGTCCCTATTGAACAAGGAAAAGCTCTTGAACTTACAATTTGTTGATGATACTGCTATCTTTTTGGAGCTAGAGGAAAATAACATGGAACTGCTTATGGAGAAGTTAAAAATCTTTTGGCTTGCTTCAGAGGCAAAAACCTCTAATGCAAAATCCATTTTGCTAGGTTGGCAGGATGCCCCTCCTATTTGGTTAGAGAGGTTTGACTTTCAATGGGGAGGACGTAACAAGCAGGTAAGGTACTTGGGAATTCCATTTGCAGTTAATCCTTGCCTACAGAACATGTGGCAGTGGATTAAAGAGAAAATTAAGAACAAACTTGGGAAGTGGGACAAGCAATACCTCTATCTGGTGGGCAGAATGCAAGTATGTCAAAAAATCTTGTCTTCCTACAACTTGTACTACTCCTCTGTTTGGCTCTTTAGTAGTTATCACATTGAAGAGATCCAAAAAGGGATCATGAAGTTCTTGTGGTTAGATGGTAAAGGAAAAAAGAAGCAGCACTCAGTCAAATGGGAGTGGTGTTGTGTTGAAAAGGCAAGGGGGGTCTGGGGTTGAAAGACTTAAAGCTGAATGGGATTGCCCTTGCAGTCAAATGGATTATTAAGTCTCTTTAGGGGAATGAACCTTGGAAGGTTCTCATAAGGAACAACATTAAATTGGTTGTCCCAAGATAGACCAAATCATGGAAGCTACTTCCTTTAAATGATCTAGTGGCATGTACTTTCTCAGTGTCACCTATAGGTTTGTGGTCTTCAAAAGTTTATGGAAAGCCCAGGAAATTGTTAATAATAGAATTGAAAATAAGAACATCTTTGACAATAACAAATGTATTGGTGAAGAAAGATCCATTTGGTGGAATCTTAGACACAAAGACAAACCTTTAGCACTCTTACAAGGTTGCTCAGCCAAGTGCTGGGCAGACAAAGAGATAAGGTGTTTCAAAGATATCCTAAGCAATGGGGAATTGAAAAGTTGGGATACTCTCAGAAATGATTTTGGTCTCCCCTCTTCCAATTGGAGAACTTTCTCCATAATTAAAAAAGCCTGTGAAGGCCTTTAGCTGTCCATAAGGGGTAACAGGAATGATAATTGGCTAGACCACCTCACTTGGGAAGATGGAAATTCTCTCAAGAAGCTTAATTCAAAAATTATTTATAAGTCTTTAACCAATAACAATACAAGTTTTGATTTTCTGAATCAAGTGTGGAACATCCCTCTTCCTAATAAAATTTGGCAGTCTACAATAATATACAATTGGTCTAGTTATGTAGAACCTAAGAAGGGTTGTTTTAAGTGGCTTTTAATTTTGCAAAAGTTACCTTATAAGGTTAATCATGCTGACATTGATCTGTGTAGCTTCTGTAGACAACCTGAAACTATTAATGACATTTCCTTGATTGTCTCTTTGCAAAGGAGGTTTGGAATATGTTCTTCTTTAATTTTAATGGTTGGCATGGTAACATAAAATGGAAGCAAATTCTATTTGGCAAAGCGGATGGTTTAAATAAGGAATGTAATCTATTTTGGCTTATTCTCTTTGTAAAGGAGGTTTGGAATCTATTTTTCTTTAATTTTAATGGTTGGCATGGTAACATAAAATGGAAGGAAATTCCATTTGGCAAAGCGGATGGTTTAAATAAGGAATGTAATCTATTTTGGCTTATTCTTACTAATGAGATCTTATAGCTAATTTGGACCAAAAGGAATGAGGAAAAGTTACAAGGGGTGAAAAGAATATTTACTAAGTTTTATAAGAAACTCATGTTCCACAAAATTGTTGTGCAGGTAACAATCACATTGGAGATTTCAAAGAAAAAATTCATAAAATTTCTCAAGATGGTGAAGTTGTAGGAGTCCAGGACAACATTGAGAGGGGGGGCAAATCAATGTTGTATAAATTTTAACTTTTTGCAATTTTTGTTTACAAGACAAAGGAGGAAGACATTGTTAAACACATATACATAAGACTATTGATAAAAGAGGATATAAACAACACCTCATGAGTAAATCATACATACACACAAAGAAGATCAATATGAATCATGACACAAGATTTGCACGAGTGGAAAACCCTCCAGGGGTAGAAAAACCACTCCAAAACTCTCACTGGCTTTATAAAAAACCTTACTGATTACAATATTTAGAAGCACCAACTTTAAGGAGCACCAACCCCTAATACATACAAATAGGTCTCACTGACCATACAAGCCTCACTGGCTACAAGATGCCTCACTCGCTAAAATTTACCTCACTGGCATAGGAAGGTCTTACTGACCACAAGCCTCACTGGCGTACTGTGCCTTATTGGCAAACACAATCACCATTATCAAAACATCAAACTCTATGTGCAAGAAATGATTGCCATTCAATCTAATTTGCACCATTGTTTACTCTATGTTTCATCATACAGCCTTACACTTCCTATTTGTTTTTCAAATCAAGACCATCTTCTTTTACACACTTCTGCAAACAAGCTCCTCTTACAAATCTCTCTGCAAGTGTCTTTTTACTCTGCAAATTAGTTCACTCAACCATTCATATGTATCATCAAATTATCTTCATCATTGATCTGCATAACATCCACACACACACTAACCAAGCACCTGTAATGTCATTAAAAATCATGTGACCTTTCACATTCAACTCTTCTCCTACAATACAAAATAGCTTGACTTTTCAAATCCCTCTCATATTTAATTTTTTCAATTTGATTAACATCTCTACAAAAATCAATTTCACTTGTATGACCATTTCCATTCATGAAGGATTTGCAAGAATAAAATCATATCTCTCAAACAAATCTTCACAAAAATGACTTTCATATTTCAGTTGATCATATTCCCTTTATACAATCAATTTGAATCAATTTGTCCTGTTCATCATCCATCTTCCCTGCATAGAAAATCTTCAAAAAATTCTTTCAAAATAAATGATCAAACTTTGATATTCTTCTGTCTGCAAATTTATCTTCATCTATAAAAACAAATCAATTCACCTCTAAAAAAAATAGCTCAAAAAAAATTCTTCAACCAATGCCCTTTTCACATAAAAAAATCCTCTGCTCTCAAAATAAATCTTCAATAAAAAAACATTATCCCTTCATCTTCTTCAAAATAATTTCATCAAAAATATTCATTAAATGACCCTTCTCTACAAATATCTTCAAAAATAAGCCAATGCGCCTTTTTATCTTCTCTGCAATTTTATTTCAAAAATCTTCAATCTTTCATTCCCAAAAAAATCTCCTTAAAATCTTCAATTTCAAAAAGCCACCTTTGATAAAAAAATATTTCACCTTTTTGTTTCTTCCTTTAAAAGATACTCTTTATATTCTCTCACAAAAACATTAATTCCTTAAAAGAACGTGCCTTCATTAAAAAATTAACTCCACCTTTATTGTTTTTGCTGCCACTAGGAGGTTTAAAATAAGAAAGAATTTCCTTAAAGATCTCATAAAAAATCTTTAAAAAAACATTTCTAAAACTCCTCAAAATCTGCTTTATTTGGAAGGCTAAAAATAGCCTTAAAATTTTTTTATGACTTTTTTATTAAATTTGATCCCCACCTTTATTTTTAATCATACTAAATTTAGCTTTCTTTAAAAAGCTTATCACTTCCATATTGTTTGATGTCATAGTGGGCCATCGTAAAAATCAAGTTTTTAAATTTAAAAAACAAAGTCATAAATATGACATTTGAAATCCCCAATAGCCCTCATTTTGGGCACTTAATTTCATGTAAGAGGAAACCGGTGTAGTAGGTCAAGTTTAAGTGGATGACCTATGATCACAGGTCACTTGTTTTTTATAATAAAAAGTAACTTTTATTTATATGATGGGCAGCAAAGGGTACTTAGAATATGTTTTAGATGCTTAATAATAATCTTTTAAGGCTCCAACATAACCTTCAACCATACCTCCTTGAAATTCATTTAAATCTTAGTAAATAAAAACTTAAGATTTCATTGTAAATGCCTCTGTCATAAACAACATTGTGTTACCAAATAGAGCAATTCCTCAACGCCTGATGATGTACTTTTCAAAGCAACTCAATCACAAACTTTGACATCAATCCAACATCAATATGACAACCAGGATGAAACCTCAACAAGATGAACTATAACATAATCCCATGACATCACCTGTCCATAATATGTGAGCATCAACAAATGATGTGATCAAGTCCTGTCATAAACATGAATCTTGTATCTGTCATAACTTATATCTGTGTATATGAATGCACAAGAAATGCATGAAAGCACACAAGAACATGAAGCAACTCCAAACAATATTATGAGTCCATGATCAACTTCAAGCAGAATCAATCATACTATAAAGTCCTAATGACCCCAAAATAATGACCTCTGCATTAGAGCCATATGGTCAACCTATGAACATCATGAAAGCAAGAAGCAACACACTTTGTCAACCAAACTTGCATCATAATCAAAACATCAATGACAAACTACACAACACCTTTTTGACATCAATGACAATCAGTCATCATCAGAAGTGCTAATGAACACTAATGAGATCAAATATGGCCACACATGGGAGTTTAACAAAGACACAAGCATTCCCTTGCTCAAAGGCATGGCTGAACTACTGAAGAATTATAATCATGAAAGGGAAGAGTTGGAAAGAAAGAATAAACATCAAACAAGGGTCCACATGAACATAGATTCAGACTTGGGCATTGAAGCAGTCCGCTCCATTGAAGACATGTCAGTCAATTTTCCTCTACTTGGCATCCTACCTTGGGAGGAGTTTGAAATCAACAGAGATGAATAAATCACTAGCTTTGAAAACCCCTTTTTGTATATATGAGTAATGTTGATAATCCGGAAAACAATGATGTAATAGTTAATGATTTAAAGTCTTAACTGTTATATGTGTAAGTGGTAGAAGTAAACTGCATAATGCAGTAGCAAACCTATAATACTATTCTTGTTGCAATTATGTGCTAATCGGTGTTGTCATCGGTGTCAACATGTTTGTGTTGTCATTGGTGTCAACTGTATTTTCTGATGTTGTTGATTGTTGATTGAATGAGTCTTTATTTTAAGGTGGTTTGAATGGCTTGAAGAAGTGTTGATGATGTTAGTATATTGTTCTTTTTTCTGGGTCTCCAAGTTCTTTTGAGAAAATTTGATAAAAACTGAAGACAATGTTGTGAAGAAGTATTCTAGCTTACAGGATATTGTCTGAGTTTTTGCTCCACATTTCTTTTGTGTTGAAGACTAGAGTGTGAGGTTTGGATATGTTTTAGAGAAGTGGTTGAAGATGTTAAATCCATAATTTGGTGCTCTAAAATGTTGTGGTTTGAGAGCTATGTTCACCAATTTGTAGATTGTGCCTGGTTGTGTTTATAATATGACTGGGAGAAAGTATTTTGCTCCACATTTCTCTGCAATTTGTTTTTTGGTCTTGCAGTTCTTGATAAGTGTTAATAAGGTCCATATCTATGTTCTATCCAAAGGACTTGTGATTTGGTGCTCTGGAATCTAGTTTTATTGAGTAGCAGACCTTAGCAGTGTTGGTTGTGAGCAGTATGTGAACTATCTTCAAGTTAGATTTGTTGTAGCTAGATTTGTTGGCTCTCATGTGATTTCATGTTGTTCGTGGATGTTTCTAGATCATGTTAAAGGCTTGTGCTTGGTCCACAAGCTATGGTTGTGTTCTTGGAAGCGTGTGCCTAAGTGTTCTTGGTGTTTACACAAGTATAGCTGACTTAGGTGTTAACACTAATTGTGGGTGTGCTTCGTGGATTGAGGAAGCATGTTGAAGTGTGTGAAGATGGTTTTAGTTCCAAGCTAAGCTATGAAGTGGTCTAACTTCATTCCTTTTTGGTGTAGGAGCACCTCGAGATCTAAGAATCAGGAGGATTCCATGCATTTTCTGTTCTGTCCAAAGTTGTCTTTTCATGTTTGTAAGGCCTTAGCACCATATTGAATCATAGTTGGCCGAGTAGCAGTATAAACTGAGTCTACATACGTGTCATTAGAGATTGTAACTGATTTGAATGTAACCGAATGGCAGAGGTGGTTGTAGGGTGGTTCACCTTCCATTGTATGTAACTGCCAACATGAGTCTATATAGTAGGGTTGTGTTCGTTGACAAAAAAGAGAGTGAAGCGAATGGACACATAGGGAGAACCGATTTGTATGTACATTTTCTAAGAAGAAGAAATAAAAGTTTTGTTTGGTTTAATTGCAGAGATGTAGATCGGAAGCATTCCACTAGTTGAGATTTCTTTGAAATCAGTGGAATGACTTCCTTAGAAGTAGATCATGTTTTGTTTTGTTGAGTTCTTGTCGTATCTGTGTGAGTTGTTTGGTTGCAAAGACACAGAGGTTGTCATCGGCGTAAGTTTCGTATTGTTTCGCCGAATGTACATTGCGAATGTATATCGCAAAAGTATGTTAAGAATGTATCTTGAGAATGCATATTGCAAATGTATATCAAGAATGTATGTAGAGAATGTATGTTGGGGAAGCATATTGAGAATGTACATTTCGTCGGATGCAAAAGGTGACCGGTTATAATGGTGGAATAGAATGTATGTTGAGAATGTATCTTTTGTAGGATACAAGCGGTGACCGGTTGTAATGGGTAAAGATAATTTGCCTCACCGGTAATAGTAAGTCAAGTCAAGCATATACAAGTCGGTATATCAGCACATCAACCAAGGTTCTTAAGTGTTTGCCGATGAACAAAGTCTTACCGATAGGCATGAAATGTAGAGTCCTCCATCGGAGTGATCGGAATGTATCAGTGAAAAAGTCTTTGGGTTGGCCGATGGTATGTAGTCTCGCTGAAGACAAAGCATTGCGTTGAGTTGTCGGGGAGAGATGTGAGATTAGTGGAAGAATTTTTGAGTATGCCGACAGTATTCAGTCTCGTCGATAGTGAAGAGTGTGAATGTGTTCTGACCTAGCGAAGGGTCTTTAAAGCCAATTAAGCAATAATCTCTCTATACTATCAGTTTCATGGGTATTCACCCAAGTTTTGAAGCATTTCCTCTGTACACTCTGCATCAAATTGGTATCAGATCTAGCGAAAGGTCTAAGAAGTTGTGTATTTGATTTCTATCACTGAGAAGGCAGGTGGAGAGTTGAACCAAAATGTTTGGTTGGTGACCATTTTGAAAACAAAGATCATAGAAGGTATTTTGAAGGCTGACAGTAGTTGCTAGACTGTTGTAGATGCTCGTGCCATCTAGTTGTGAGAAGGAATAGGATTCCTGTAGTGTGGATAGATGATGATGAGGTCTGTCAAGACCATTCACCAATAGAGATTCAGCTAGAAGAGGGTGCAGAGTGAGGCCACTGCGAAAGAGAGTGGTAGTGCATCTGCTGTTGGATGAGAGGAATGGGTCTGTAGCAGCGTGTAGGATGGACATCTGATTGAGCATTATGTGGTAGTCGTTGAAGCTTTGATCAGTCTGAGAGTACTCCATTGCTAGGAGTAGAAGGAGCTTGAAGATACTCTGAAATGTTGATGGTAGTTTGCCATTGTTGGTTGGTTGGTCACTATTCCATTGATATGAAGATTTGAAGCCTGAAGCTGAAGAGACAGAGTGAAAGATGAAGCTAGATAGAGATGCAGGAAAAGGTAGTTTTATTCGCAAAATTGCTCAGCTACCAATAACCAACGTCAAAGAATTGCAAAGATTTTTAGGTCTGGTAAATTATATTGCTGGTTTCTATCATAAGCTAGCTGAAGATCGGTTGCACCTAAACAAGCTGTTAGGTAAGAAGCCGCCTCCTTGGACAAAGTTTCATGATCAGTTGATCCAGAACATTAAGCAGAAGTGCTCTCAGTTACCGCCTCTTAAGTTACCTGGACCTGGTTATAAAATTGTGGAAACTGATGCAAGTGAGAATGCCTGGTCTGGCATCCTTCGAGAACAGAAAACTCTTGACTATAATCCAAAGGACAAAGGAGAAATTATTAGATCAGTCTCGGGAAGTTTTCATAGTTCTAAATTAAATTATCATAGTACCCATAAGGAGATTCTTGTTGTTGTAAATACTTTTCAGGCTTTCCAAATGTTTATTGCTGATAAGAGATTTCTTCTGAAAAGTGATCTTCAGAATCTCAGAGGTTTCTTCCGAAAGGAATCAAAGAATAAGGTAACTAGAGGACGTCTTCTCAGATGGGCACAGCTTCTCAGCACATATGAATTTGATTTTGTTCATCTACTAGGTGTTGAGAATATTTTTGCAGATTTTGAATCCAGAGAAGGTTTTAAGATTCAGCTTGATGCACCAAAAGAACTAGAGCTTCCCAATGGAATGCACAGACAACTGTCTGGTAAAGTCCGAGTAATTCAGATTAGAGAACAAAGATGGACTGAGCCCAGTAATGAGTTTTGGAGCTGTAATCCTTTCCCCAGAAGGGATCTTCATAATCATCAAATGGCTACTGATTTCTTATTTGATAGATTTCAAATGTTGGTTGCCAAACAACAACTCACAATTCCAGGATTATGGACTGATGTTCCTGTGTTTCAATTTTCAGCAGAAGCCGAACCCATAGACCCTGAAGTGGGTCATGTTTTACAAAATTGGTGTGGAGACTTTGTGCTCCCGGTTCGCTTTTTAAATCCTGTAATTGGCAATCCAATCTAATGGTTAAGAGGAGAAAATGGTGAAACATTGATAAGAAACATGTTCTCAGGACCTTATCCTCAAGCTGATGATTTGCAGTTTAACGGCACTACAGCTTACACTGGATGTATCTTTAAACTCCAGTTTGACTCAGCAGAAGAAAATGCCATCAGTCGACATTTGTGCCAAATGTATGGACCAGCTGGTGCTGATTCTGCTTATGGCCATTGGACTATTCAAAATCGTCTGCGACATTTCCATGGTCATCAAACTCCCATATGGATACATGTGAAAACTTTCAAAGTGAGTCGTGCCACTCCTTACTCAATTGATCGTAGATTCAATGGACTGCACAAAGTAAAGGTGATGAGCATAATTTGGAAAGAGGATGATAGATTGACCGGCTGTGTTCCCCACTCATCCTCTCAGACATGTGCAAACTGTTACGATTATTCGCAAGATGACAGAAGGGTCCCTGCATACGACTCAAGAGGCTACTATCGGGCACCAGATTGCAATCATCCTGATGGAGAAATATGTGAAGGCTGCCTTGGATTCTTTCCAAGGGAATCCAATACCTCATCCCATAGCACGGGTTCCTAGTGGGCTAATGAGTGGGCTTGTCACTCATCGAGGGCATCTTTCTCCTCGTAATGAAAGGAAAGACATGGACCCTACCATGTGCTAAAGGGGCCAACACACTGCCTCAACGTGTGTACGAGTTATTCCTCTCGTTTGTAAAAGGATTGTCCTTGTGTCCACCCTTATCTTGTTCATGGGTATTTGGGTCCCACCAGAGGAATCTTTCTTCACATGGGATGCCCTTCGGATAAGGTGTCACTTTTGTTTGCATGTCCCTCTTCCATTGACGGACTCCAACGGATTATGTGATCGAGGTTAAAAGATCTGCCCTCGCTTCCCTATATAAGGGCCCAGGGCCGCCTGCATTTCACAAGGCAATTCGGAGTTAGTTCAAGTCTGGAAGATTTAGGTGTCTAAGTCCTAAGAAGTAGTTTTTAGCGAAGTTCTTGAGTGATATGCCAGTTCGGCATTGCAGTGTCTTCAGTTGTATGCCAGTCCGGCATTAAAGTGTTGTACCTGTAAGCTTATAAGTATGAGTTCTATGTCTAGCGAGCATTGTAAGAGATGAACATATATGTATCTTTCTTAAGTGTGATTAATAATCAAGGTCATACTGTGCATTTGCGTATAAGATATCAGTATCAGATGTTTGTTTGTCTATTGTAGCTTAAATTTGGTATCAGAGCCTATGGAAACAATCTTATTGCAGTCTGTTATCGTTGTTGTCTAACAATAACTCCTCAATAATCTTCTTCTTTCCTTATCTGTAATGCTCTCTGTATATGCTCCCTGTATTGTCTCAGGCCGTCACCATTGTGTTGTAAGTCCCAGTGGTAAGTCCCGCTGAAAGCCGTGTGGAAGGCGTGAAGGGCAGTTTGGGCAGTTATCTGGTCCTTTAGAGCGCAGGTTCCGAGCGCAGATTCGAGCGCAGATGGATTCTTCAAATTCTTCGCAATTGGGAGGCAACATCGATCTGACAGCAGATCGAAACCAAGAGGTCAGATTTACAAACTTTTTTGCAAATAATGAAAGTATGTTTAGTACTGGTGAGACGTCTAGTAATGCTTTAGATGAAGTATCTGTAGTAGGTGTAGAGCCGGAGTTGGTTGGTTGTATGGTGCAGGAGCACCTCGAGATCTAAGAATTAGGAGGATTCCATGCATTTTTTGTTCTGTCCAAAGTTGTCTTTTCATGTTTGTAAGGCCTTAGCACCATATTGAATCATAGTTGGCCGAGTAGCAGTATAAACTATCTGCATACGTGTCATTAGAGATTGTAACTGATTTGAATGTAACTGAATGGCAGAGGTGGTTGTAGGGCCGTTCACCTTCCATTGTATGTAACTACCAACAAGAGTCTATATAGTAGGGTTGTGTTCGTTGACAGAAAAGAGAGTGAAGCGAATGGACACATAGGGAGAACCGATTTGTATGTATATTTTCTAGGAAGAAGAAATAAAAGTTTTGTTTGGTTTAATTGCAGAGATGTAGATCGGAAGCATTCCACTAGTTGAGATTTCTTTGAAATCAGTGGAATGACTTCCTTAGAAGTAGATCATTTTTTGTTTTGTTGAGTTCTTGTTGTTTTTGTGTGAGTTGTTTGGTTGCAAAGACACAGAGGTTGTCATCAGCGTAAGTTTCGTATTGTTTCGCCGAATGTACATTGCGAATGTATATCGCAAAAGCATGTTAAGAATGTATCTCGAGAATGCATATCGCAAATGTATATCAAGAATGTATGTAGAGAATGTATGTTGAGGAAGCATATTGAGAATGTACATTTTGTTAGATGCAAAAGGTGACTAGTTATAATGGTGGAATAGAATGTATGTTGAGAATGTATCTTTTGTAGGATACAAGTGGTGACCGGTTGTAAACGGGTAAAGATACTTTGCCTCATTGGTAATAGCAAGTCAAGTCAAGCATATACAAGTCAGTATATCAGCACATCGGCCAAGGTTGTTAAGTGTTTGCCGATGAACAAAGTCTTACCGATAGGCACGAAACGTAGAATCCTCCATCGGAGTGATCGAAATGTATCAGCGGAAAAGTCTTTGGGTTGACCGATGGTATGTAGTCTCACTGAAGACAAAGCATTGCATTGAGTTGTCAGGGAGAGATGTGAGAATGGTGGAAGAATTTTTGAGTATGCCGACAGTATTCAGTCTCACTGATAGTGAAGAGTGTGAATGTGTTCTGACCTAGCGAAGGGTATTTAAAGTTGATTAAGCAATAATCTCTCTATACTATGGGTTTGATGGGTATTCACCCCTATTTTTAAGTGTTTCGCTATGCACTCTGCATCACTTTTCTCCACAGGAATGTTTAGGTCCAGACCTAATTTGAATTCTATATGTTTGTCGACCTTAGAGATTGTTTCAAAGGTTGTAGAGTGTATTGCCAACCTTGGTGAATGTTTCAAGGGTGATGTTGATATAAATAAGTGTAAAGGATTCGTGTGTATGTGTGCATGCATGAGGATGGTGATGTTTGTGTCATAAATTTGAATAAGAGGCAGCAAGGACTTTCATGCAGTAGAAGACCTAATGCAATGAGCAGAAGTCATCTACAATTTTTAGAAGAGGTTGCGAAGTTGATGTTTGTTGTGCTTCATTGGAACTGAACTCAGGCATGTGGTAGATGCTATCATATCAATTCATGGCAGTGAGCCTTCTCTTCTTTTCCTCCTTATTCTTTAGTGAGTGTAGTGAGTTCACTTGGACAATGAGTCCACTAGGAGTGAGCCTTTCTTTCCTTTGTAAGGCAGTGAGCCTCTTTGTAATTCGGTATTGATACTACATTATATTGTGAGCTAATCCTCACCATGGTTTTTCCCTTTTAGGGTTTTCCACATAAAAATCTGTTGTTCTCTTGTGCATAGTGTTGATTGATTAAGTTTCTATTATCTATTTTTCATGTTTAATTTTCATAACAGATTAAGGGTTTAAGTGAATTGATGTGGATGTGATTATGTTTGTAAGGGATTAAAATTTTTGATACAACTGATTCACCCACCCTCAGTTGTTGTGTGCATTCAACAATTGGTATCAAAGCAAGGTTCCTTTAAAGAAATCTTAACAACTTGAGGTAGATCCGAGATAGCGCACAAGAAGGATACTCCCTTGTTTGATGGATTAGACTATGCATTCTAGAAGATAAGGATGGAAGCTTTTCTAATTTCCCTTGGTTATGACATCTGGAAAAGTGTCAAGTCAAATTACACTATACCTATGGCTGGTGTAAATACTAAAGATGAAATCAAAGCTACATAAATAGATGGTTTGGTAAAAAATGGTCTCTTAAGTGAACTTACAAATTCTGAATTGGTGAAAGTTGCGGATTTGAAAACTTAGAATTTATGAAGGAGATGAGAAGGTCAAAAGGGATTAAATGTAGAATTTGAAGCTCACTTATGAGACCATGCGTGTGTCTGAAGATCAAAACATTACAAGCTACTTACAAAGGATAGATGAAGCTGTCAATGGCATCAAGGGACTTGGTGGAAAAATAGATGATCAAGAAGTAATATTAAAGGTACTTAGAACTGTTCCTAAATCTTATAGTCATAAGGTGTCCACTATGGAAGAACTACAAAATTTGAATTAGTTTACCAAAGAACAGTTGCTTGGCACCCTAACTGCTTTTGAAATAAGAGAGTTTGGCACAATTAGTGGAACTACAAAAGATGAGACTACTTTTAAAGCTAGTAAAACATAGAAGATTGTTGAATCAGATCTAGAAGACTTTGATGAAGTAGAGGCCAACTTTGTAAGGATGAAAAAGGGTACTGGTAAGTTCAATGGTAAATTACCCTTTAAATATTTCAATTGTGGAAAAATAGGTCATTATGCTTCAAGGTGTCTAGATAGAGCTCTAAGAATCAAGAATAAGGAAAAGGTAAATCAGTTAGGAAAAACTACTATGCAAGTATATTTGATGATGAATCTAATAATAAGGATGATAAGGATAATGAATGCTTATTTATTGCCATAAGAGATGAAAGTGGTTCTGCTAACCATGGAAGTTGTGTGAAGGAAAAAGGTTTGGAAGCATGTGTTAACCCTAAAGACACTGTTATATCTACCTTTCATGCTAGGAGTGAAAAGGATGACTGGGTCATTGCCAGTGGATGCTCAAATCATATGACAGGTGATAAGAGTAAGTTTATTAAACTTGAAAAGTTTGATGGTGGAGTAGTAAGGTTTGGTGGTGAGGAAGCTGCTAAGATTTGTGGAAAAGGTTCAATTAGTTTTGATGGAAATCTTAACACTGATGATGTCCTTTATGTCAAAGGTTTAAAGCATAATCTCTTGAGTGTTGGATAGATGTGTAGCAAGGGTTGCAATCTTATGTTTTAAAATTATGGATGTGAGATCAAAAAAAGCTCCAAAATAATGATTGTTGTCAGAAAGAAGACGGGTGGAAATGTCTATCATCTCAAAGGTGGTGTTAGTTACAACCTTATGACTCAAATAAATGAGAGTTAGCTATGACATAGGAGATTGTGTCACATCAATTTTGATAGCTTGGTAAGGATAAGTTCAGTTCAAGATGTGAGAAATTTGCCAAAGTTAACAACACCTATTACTATTGTATGTAAGGAATGTCAGTTTGGAAAGTTTACAAGAAGAAGCTTCAAAAGCAAGGATCAGTCATCTACCGGATTGTTGGAGTTGGTACATACAAACCTTTTTGGTCCCACAAGAATAAGGAGTTTCCAAGGTGATAGGTATTTTATGTTAAATTCATTGATGATTACTCTAGAATGACTTGTGTTACTTTTCTTAAAGAAAAATTATAAGCCCTAGATAGGTTTAAAGCATTTAAAGCAATGGTTGAAAATGAAATGCATATGAAGATCAAATGTTTGAGGTCTGACAGAGGAGGAAAGTTTACTTCTAATGAGTTTAATGTGTTTTGTGAGAATCATGGGATAAAGAGGCAGTTATCTACTCCTAGAACTCCATAACAGAATGGAGTGGTTGAAAGGAAGAATAGGATTGTTCAAGAAGCTGCAAGGACAATGATAAAGGAAGCAAATCTACTGGAAGTATATTGGAGAGAAGCAATTCATACTGTTGTCTACATATAGAATAGAGTACAGGTGAAAGCAAATGATACAAAAACTCCCCATGAGCTATGGTATGGAAGGATTCCCACTGCTAAATACTTCAAAGTTTTTGGAAGTAAATGTTATATCAAAAGAGATGAACTAGAAAATTTTGATGCAAGGTGTGATGAAGGTATCTTTCTTGGATACTCTACCAAAAGCAAAGCTACCGATTCTACAATAAGAGGCTAAGAAAGATTGTTGAAAGTGCTAATGTTAAGGTTGATGGAGATATGCAAAAGTTCTCAGAGATTGATGGATATGAATCAGATGAGTCCTTTTGTGGAGAAGAGGAAAATACCAAAGAGAAACAAGTACAATTTGAAGTTCAAGTAACATCAAAAGTATAAGTTGAAGAACAAGAAGCTCTAGAGAGAGCTCCTAAAACTCCTAAGTATGTATAAAGGCATCACACTGAAGATTAGATCATGGTGATAAGAGAAAAGGTGTATTGACAAGAAACAAAGTTGTTGAAGAATAGGTAAATCTGTGTTTACTTTCCAAAGTTGAACCTAAAAGAGTGGTTGAGGCATGCAAGGATGAGTACTGGGTTAAGGCTATGGAAGAAGAATTGATGCAGATTGAGAAGAATCAGACTTGGGAACTTGTCCCAAGACTAGAGAACAAGAATGTGATTGGAACTAAGTGGGTGTTCAGGAACAAATTGAATGAGAATGGAGAAGTGGTAAGGAATAAAGCAAGACTTGTATATAAAGGCTACTCACAAGTGGAAGGAATAGACTATGAGGAAACTTTTTCTCTAGTGGCAAGACTAGAGGCTATTAGGTTATTTCTGTCTTATGCAACACACAAGGATTTCAAGGTATATCAAATGGATATGAAGTCAACTTTTCTAAATGGTGAGTTGGAAGAGGAAGTATGCATAGAGCAACCAGATGGATTTCAGTTATCAGACAAACTAGATATGATATGCAGATTGAAGAAGGCATTGTATGTACTGAAGCAAGATCCCAGAGCTTGCTATGCTAGGTTAGATAGGTACTTGTTGTAGTAGGGATTCAGTCAAGGGTCCATAGACAGTAATTTGTATATCAAGGTTGGCAAAGATCAAATCCTGATTATTGAAGTCTATGTGGATAACATAATCTTCCATGGTAATGAAGGTGTTGGGTTTTTTCCCACTGATCAGTCCTAAGTTCCCCTACAAGGTAGCCATCTCTTATCAACAGGGGTCTCAAGGCAAAAGCTAACAGTATAGGAGACAAACTCTAAATGTCTCCTCTCCTTCTTCAGGCTCTGCAAAACCTAGGGGGTATTCCCTAATCAATAACAATAGTATAATCTTTGATTGTGACTAGGTATTGACATAAAGCAGATAAATACTTTCTTATGCAGGTCAAAACTATAAGATAAATACAAAGGGGCTACCTTTGGACCCTACTCTAGTTGTGAACCAAAGGATTCTGAACCTAAACTACTCCTAAAATCCTAAAAGTTTATAAATGTTGTTCAGTTTTTTATTTTGTGCTTGGTTGTAAGACTTGGGTTTTGAATCATAAGCTCAATACTAACTCTGACTGGTGCTTATCTTAGGGCATGTAGTCACATTAACATATATGTGTGAATGATTTGTATAAACTAAGCTGGGAATCAAGTTTCAAATGGTTAATCAGTATCTACCTTACAGACACACCCAAAATAGAGTATCCTGTTAACTCTACTTACATATATCCTTGCTGCAATACATTCTTCCCCATACTTAACCTAGAACATTTAATCTATCCCTTGAATAGAAGTAAAAGATTAAGCATGCAATATAGAAAACCTATATTCTAGAATCTTAGATATCCCTTAGTTATTAGATTCAAAAGAAGAACTCACACAACCATGGAGACAATTAACAAAACACATGCATTTAGCATTTTTCATTTATATCAACATGAAACTGAAAGATATTTATACAAAAATGCATTCAACACATAACTCATTGACTTACAAGACAAAAGATGAGACAACCCAACAAAACTTGTATTTTATTCACTCTCCAAAAGTTCCCAAAATCTTCAACAACAATAGAAATGAGTGACACTGTTATTTTATAGACCAAGGACGTGTACTCAACATTAATTACAATGTCATTTTAGAGAATGCTTGATACAATGCACTACCCAATTTGGCATTGAGAACATTTACAACAATGGAGAGAAGAAGAGAAAAGGTAGGTAGACTTGGAAACTGTGTAGCCACCTGAAGAAGATCCGCCTCATCAATGCTGGGAAGGTGGTGGTTGGTCTTTCTTTTCAATCATGCAGCCCATACTTGTCTGTCCACTCACTGTATGTCTTTTCAGATGGCCACTAGAATGAGATTATCTCTGCAATTCTGCCATTATGACTGATGTATTTGGCATCCAATATAATCTTTACCTCCTTGTAAAATATTTCATCATTTATTTCAACTATATGCAAATTGTCAAGTGTTAAGCTCAACATCTGCATAGTTGGATTGCCATCATCACAAGTGGGAATTAGCTGGTAACCATTTTCTTTTATCTCTATTTTCCACTTGTCTAAGTCTTTTGTTTTCCCATCACCTCCCAAAATATTTGGCAACCACTTTGTGTCCATCTTCTATATAGCTTGCATCTTATCTACCAAAACCTTATCTAATCTCAATTGAAAACTGGCAACTTCCTCAAAATGTTGTAGCATATCCATTACCAGCTTTATCTCAGGGGGTGCCTACATGTCAAACCTTGAACACCTGTGGAAATCTCTGACTTCTCCAGTTCTTGGCAGACATTTAGCTTTCATAACTGATAGCCTTTTCTTATCTAATTCATGCTTCTCATAGGCTATCCTAAGTTGTGAGTAAGACCTTCAGGTCTCATCCACCCTTGCAAAGAGTTTGGTCACCCCGTTGTGTATCATATTGGTAACCATGTCTTTCACTGTATTCTTTTTCTCTTCCTCCAATTTCTTTACCTCCTCCTTCAGCTCCCTGATTTCAGTCAGTAAAGGTTCTGTGTCAAATGGGAAGGACTCTGCTATTGGAATCATTGGTGGGGGAGCTGAAGTACTAGCCCCTAATGACAATTGCTGCTTCAATTTGTTTATCTCTGCAACTACTTGGGCATAATTGAGTTGTAGCTCATTGTGATCCTTTTGTAATTTATTTGTAACTGCCTCAACAAATTGTGCAGTCTGGATATTTAATCTTGCAGCTTGGGGGGTAGGGGTGTCAGATACCCTCTTTATTATCACATCTCTTACTAGCTCCCCCAATTCAATGCTAGGCTTGCTATTATTTGGGGCTAGAGCCCATTTGGCTACTGTTTCAAACCTAGGATTGAAGGTTACACTAGAGAGAGTCTTCTCTATCTTCTCACCAATTATATATGAATCTTCTCTGGTAATTGTATCAAATGAAATGGCATCTGATAGGGTCCAGTGAGGAAGAAGTAAAATATTACTCTTTGCAACCAATGCTCTCCCCTCCTATGGATTCATTGCACTTATGGATTGATTAACTTCTTTCAAGACCCTCTGAGTAATAGCCTCATATTCTGCAGGGGGTCTACTCCACTTTTAGCATCTTCAATCCTCTTTTGAAATTCTTCACTTCTTACTTTTAATACATAACTCCTGAATTCAAGAGTGTTTTTAAATTCATCATCTTCTAAAAATTTGTTACAAGCCATTACTCTAACATCTTCAATATCCATAGTTTGGCTTCTCATTGTTTGTACTGCCTTGTTCTCAGAGGAAGAATAGGGTCTTATTCTATCAGATGAATTCAGTTGATGGGCAGCTTCTTGTACATGTTCTTCTGCCTCCCCTTCTAAATCTACTACTTCAATCTCTTCAGGATTCTCCAAATCAATATTTTTTTCCTTCTTGGGAGGGGAGGGGTCAATTGGCTCCCTCTTGGTAGCGTATCCTCTTCTTGAGCTGCCAGGCTGATATGTCGGTCTCTCTTCTCCTGTAGGAGCAGTACCAATTAACTACTCAGCATTATCCAACATCTTCTGTATTCTCTGAATAGGGTCTTGCACTTCTGAGAAGGCACCCTGATATGCAGGATTTACATTTTTCCTCATTCTTTCTCCTACCATTATTGTGTCCCACTTGATTCTCAAGTGGTGGACCTCATCCATTGTGAAGCAGTTTCTAACAAGATCTTCACTTAGGTCAACTTGGTGGATATATCTTGGCCTTCCCTTGTTGACCCTCACAATGTTTATGAAGCTCTCATGGTCAAAATTCCTTGGATACTCCAAGTACATCCCAAAACACTACATTACTAAATAAATTTGATCCAATCCACTTTTATCAGCTATTAAAAAATCACTAAATCTGATAGAAGAAGGAAAGAATGATCCCTTCTTATGTCTCCTCAGGTGCTCTTTGTGTGAATCATTCAATTGCCTAATGATTTCTAAGAATGCCACTCTTTTAGGCACATATTTTGGCAAGACATGGGGTGGGGTCTCACATCCATAAACTCTAATGCAAGTAGTGTGTTCATGAAAGAACCAATCACCCCAATTATGATCAATTCCTAAGTGAGGAGTCTTGTCTAGAGGTCTCAAGAAATCCAATACATCTGGGTGCAGCCTCTCACCCTTTGGCTCCAAAAAACTAAGAATCCTTCTCACAAAATACTCCTTAAAAATTACATAATCTGCAATGATGCAATGCATATCCAGCATGCAAGTCCATACCTACACTGGCAACATATTTCCATGAGCATCTATACTCTTAACATGCAAATTGTGGTGCCACATCCTAGATAGAGCAAACAGAAGCATGTGGCATAGCATGGAATACCATGTGAATTCAACATGGGTATCTGGTTTAGATAGGTTGCTCTTGATTTCTATCATCTGCTTGTGCATCTTGTCAGCAATATAAGTGGCATAATCATATGGCTCTTTGACCTCTTGATTTTGAATGTCAACTGCTATCATCATTAGAGAAATGGGCATATTATCTGAGGCATCCCTACCCAATACCTGGCACAAACTATGATAAGTCCTGACAAAGTAATCCATGAACATGCTGTAGTGAAAGGGCTCATGTTCACTAGCTAAAATCTTCACAAGTTTGCCATCTACACCCCTGGGCTTATTCTTGGGTAGGTTGTAATCCCTATAAGCACATTTGACAGTCTGATATTTCTTCTTTAAAGCAGCTAGGTCAATTGGATTTCTAGCTGCAGGATCTAGGTTGAATATAGTAGCAATGAATCCTTTGGTGAGTTTGATTATTTTTGAACCATTTCCTGCTATGACTATCCTTGTGTTTGGATCATACCTCATTGCTATTTTTCTAACTAGATCAGGGTTAGGGAAAACATTGGGGCAAATAAGCTTAGTCAGATCAAATTGCCAAGCATGACAGATGGGGGCCTTATAATTCATTCTTCTATGCCAATGTTCGAATAGGACCCAACTAGGAACATGTCATATGGCATCTCGGCAATTGTAACAATAATCAAGGAATTTGTCCTTGGGCCCGCCTAGACCATGCAAATTCAAGGCTTTCCTAGCAGAACCTGGTAACTAGTGTAAATGAGAAATTTAGATATGACAAAAGATAAAAACAACAAAATGCAAATACCTTTTACCCAAACCTTCCGAATACCTCAAAGTGATACATGCATGATTGATCTATGTAGATGATCAAATGTTGATTGCCCACAATCGCAGCATAACGTTGAGAGGATATGATGGAGAAAGGTTGCGGAAATAACTCGACAGAATAAGGATACATAAAACTCAAAAAATGCATACCAAATGGCTTGTGAGAGGCCATATTTATAGACAAGGGCTCATTTTTTGATATGGAGGGAAGAAGATTTGATAAGATTCGATAAGGATTGGACTTTTGCTTTATTAGACAAAAGAGGAAATAAAACAAGATAAGATAGGATTTTAAAAAGATAGAAAGATATTATTTTTTATTTTAAAGGAAATAAATCCTAAAAAGATGAGAGGAATAATTGAAGAATTATCTAATTAAATAAATTAATTAGATACACATGAGTTGAAATTTTAGAAAGAAAGCAAGAGGATTTCATTTTTTTTAAAATTTTATTAATTAAATAAATAGTTAATTTATTTAATTAATTTGGATTGTAATGGGAGATGATGTGGAAAGATATTTAAATAAATAAAATTTTTATTAATTATAGGAAAATAGATAAGTGACTAATTAAACAATTAAAAATAATTATTTAACTAGAGAGGATTAATGGCCATGAATAATTAAATAAATAAAAATTTATTTAATTATAGAAGATAGGATTATGTGATTGAAAGGGGATAAAATCAATTAGTCAAATAAATAAAATTTATTTAACTAGTTAGGTGATGACATGGGTACCTAGGGAAAAACATGCTAATGACAAGGTGTTGTAAGACATGGACATTTTTGGGTGTCTACATTTTGCCCCTCTTTGAGATGATGTTCGAGATGATGAAATTTGCGTCGAGTAACATCATTTCAAAGAAGCTAAGGTATGGATAGAAGAAAAATATGGTAATGGAAAGATAGGAGAAGGATACCCCCTCGAGAGGATAGGTGGGTTGGATAAACACAGGTAGGCTCTCCAAATGAAATGGATTGGTCCAGGAAGAAAGATAAGGGAATGGATAGAAGAAATGAATAATGTGTTATGCTGCAATAAAACTGAGCAACCATGATGTTTAATATAGCACTAGACATTATGCACTAGGATATGAGGACCAAGGTGACAATGTGTCTCGTGCCCTAGCGTAATACAATCTTGTCTAGATGTATGAGGAAGAAAACTTAGAGCATTAAAGACCTAATGCAAAAAAGGTATTATGTGACCTTAGATGCAAAGGATAATGCAAAAAGCTATTCCAACATACACAAGATATGAATATTAGCTGGAATGATACATATGTGATACAAATGCAAGATAAAAAGATAACACATACAAGCAAGCAAGCATGCACAAATGATACAAAAAACAAACAAGGTATTGCCCCTGTCCATTTGTAAACCAAAGATTAGTTGCTGATTGATTGATTGATGATGATAGTGTTGTCATGGCAGGGAACAATATATCCCTAGATCAACATAAGGATGCGAGAACGATATATCCCATTGATGATGATGATTGATTTGGTTTATGACAGGATTAGGATCAAGACCAAGAATGTGATTGGAAATTTTACTTGATTGATTAGCTTGATTGGTATGGATTGAGGATGACTTGCATATGGATCATTGCTTAGATTGAGATTGATTGGAAGAAGCGATGGATTGATGATTTGAAGAAGTGGTTGATTGGAAGAATTGTTTCGAAAGATTGATGAATTGATGAAGATAGATGATAGAAGAAGATGAGAGATGGAAGAAAGAGAAGACGATAGGGGGATGGAAGAATGAATCATTGGTACTTGCATACTGGATACGTCTTTCGTATTCCAGATTGCCTACATATCTGTATCCACAGGATCAAAGCACCACAAGATGATGATGAGACATGATGAATATGTAGTTTTGGGTGTTTATTGATGATGTGGGAGATAGATGATGGAAGAAGAAAATGATGAATGAAGAGAAATAAGATCAAAGGAAAGATGAAAGGTAGAGGAGGGGTATCGTCTTATGCCTGAATCTGGGTATTTCCTTCATACACCAGATTGCCTACATACGCTGTATCCACGAGATCAAGGCATTTAAAGATAAAGATGAGATGTAGTTTTGATTTGTGTTTTGATGATGTAATATGATGAGGGATAAGTGATAAAGAGGATTGATGTGATCTGATGCAGTGATGATTGAATTGGATCAGATTGGAATGAATGTATGTGATGAAGTGATGGTTTGACTTTATTGCTTGGATTTTTTTTATTGGCTATTTGATGTTTTTTCTATATTGTTTTCATGACATTTTCTAATTTTTAAGGATTTTTTAAGGTCTTTTTCTAGTTTGTATGGATTTTTTTTTTAACCCAGGATATACGATGGGTCATGCATAGAACCTTTTCAGGTGCATGTTGTTTATTAGTTCTTCTAGAGACTTCCCCTCTATTGTTGAAAGCTAATAAGCTTCTGATCTGTAGCTAGCTATGATGATAAAGGGCCCCAACCAATTAGGCTCAAATGTTCCCTTCTTAGGACGGTCTTGCATGTTTTTTTGATTCTCCAAAAGGACAAGGTCACCTACCTCAAATCTGCAATTCTTGATCTTCTTATTATAACTTCTCCGTAGGCGATTTTGATAAGCCTAAAGATGGTTTAGAGCATTTAGGTGCTTTTCATCTAGCAACTCTAGTTCGTTCAATCATGCAACTTAGTACTCCTCCTCAGTTATGATATTCTTCAGTGAGATGCAAAGAGAAGGGAGCTCGACCTCAATAGGTAAGATGGCTTCAAAACCAAACACTAATGAATAGGGTATGGCTCCTGTGGGGGTTACAATTACTAGTGTGATATGCCCATAAGTTGGGATTGAGCTACAAATGCTAGTTGTGACCAACTTCATTGGCTATTTTCTTCAAGATGCGCAAAATAGTTTTGTTCAAAGCTTCGGCCTGACCATTACCTTACGGGTAATATGGCGTGGAGAAGCGATGTTGGATATGGAATTTATCACATAGAGTGCGAACCTCTTGGTTTTTGAAAGGCTTTCCATTATCCGTAATGATGGAATGTGGGATACCATATCGACAGATTATATAGTGTAGGATGAATTCAGAAATTTGGATACCGATGGTGAAGGTGAGTGGAAGAGCCTCTACCCACTTAATGAAGTATTTAGTGGTGGTGATGATGAATTTATGGCCGTTAGAAGATGGTGGGTGAATCTTACCTACAAGGTCGAGCCCCCATTATGAAAAAGGCCATGGAGTTGTAATCAATTACAATTCTTGTGATGGCACATGTATAAGATCTCCATGTTGCTGACAAGGTAGGCACTTCTTTACAAATTCATGCACATCTGTCTCCATAGTCGACCAATAATATCTTGTCCGAAGAATCTTTTTAGCTAAGGTTGGTCCACTAGAATGTGCCCCACAGATACCCTCATGTACTTCTTGCAAGGCAACCTTAGGCTCCCTAGAATCAAGACATCTCAAAAGAGTACCATCGAGACCCCTTCGATATAAGGTGTTGCCGATAATGGTGTAATGGGATGCTTGGCGGATGAAGGTTTTTCATTGTACAAATGTCAGGTTGGGTGGAAGGATGTTGTCGTGAAGGTACATATAGGTTTGTTGATACCATGGGGATAAAGGACCAACGATGTCACATACAAGCTCAGATTGTGAAACATCATAAGAAGGTATAGGAAGTTCTTCTATCAAGAGTTCACACGTCTTGCTATCCTTTTTTAGGTCAACTAATGACCCTATGGTGGCCATTGCATCAGCTGCTTTATTGTTGAGCCTTGGAACCTGTTCAAAGTGGATGTCATGAAAATAATCCTTGAAGTCATCTACCATCCTCTTGTAAGGCAGGAGCTTGTCATCTTTTGTTTTATACTCATTATTCACATGTCAGATGACCAATTGGGAATCACCATATACTGTTAGTTTCTTGATTTTCCACTTGATTGCCATGCAGAGTCCTGTGATAAGGGCCTCGTATTCAGCTACGTTATTAGGACATGGAAATGTGATCTTGTATGATTTGGGGATTGTGTCTCCTTGAGGAGTTACAAATAAAAGACCTGCCCCCAAGCCGCGGTGAGTATAAGACCCATCAAAGTACATTTTCCATGTGTTTTCTATATGTGCAACTGTCAGTATGGACTCATCTAGAAACTTAGATAATAATGGATGCTTTGCTAGGATGGGAGCATTTGCTAGCTAATCTGCAATAACCTATCCTTTGATGGCTTTTCTTTCCATATACTCAATATCAAACTCACTTAAGATCATTACCCACTTTGTTGTCCTTCTTGTAAAAGCTGCTTTACTTAGTAGATATTTTAATGGATCTATTTTTGCAATGAGCTTTGTTTTGTGGTTAAGCGTGCAGTGTCTTAACTTTTGAGAAGTAAAGACCACTGCCAGACATGCTCACTCTATAGGTGTGTAATTAAGCTCATAAGATACCAATGTGCGACTGATATAATAAATAGCCCTCTCCTCTCCTTGTTCATCATGTTGTGCCAATAAAGCCCCAACTGTTGTTTCTGTTGCTGATATATAAAGGAGAAGAGGTTGTCCTAATCTTGGTGGCATGAGGACTGGTGGTTTAACAAGGTGCTTTTTCAATTGTTCGAAGGCTCGTTGACAGTTAGCCCACTAAAAAGCTATATTTTTCTTGAGAAGATGCTGAAATGGTTGACACTTATTGACAAGATGTGCTATGAATCAGCGGATAGACTGTAACTTCCCTTGAAGGCTTCTAAGCTACTTAAGCATTGTAGGAGAAGGCATTTCCATTATGGCTTTAACTTTATTAGGATCTACTTCTATTCCCCTCCTTGACACTATGTATCCCAGGAGTTTCCTGAGGTTACTCTAAAGACACACTTCTTGGGGTTCAGTCTTACATGGTATTGTTCCAATTGGTCAAAGATCTTTGCTAGCACATCTAACTGTTCTTCTCTTGTCTTTGATTTTCCCAATAAGTCATCTACATAGTCTTCCATTATTTTGTAAAAGAAGTCATGGAAGATAACTGTCATGGCTCTTTGGTATGTCGCTCCTAGATTCTTCAAACCAAATGGCATCATGACCCAACAATAGGTTCCCCATGGTGCTATGAATGATGTCTTATGCTGATCCTCCTCTACTATTCTAATTTGGTTATATCTAGAAAATATGTCCATGAGTGATAGCATTTCATGTCTGGCAGTAAGATCTACAAAGATGTCAATGTTAGGAAGAGGGAAATCATCCTTAGGGCAAGCTTTGTTGAGGTCTCGAAAGTTTGTACAACAATGGATGTCCCCAATCACTTTCTTAACTAGTACCAAGTTTGACACCCATTGAGGGTAACCCCAAATCTAATAGTTTCTTCAATTCCACTTTAGCAATTAATGCTACCTGTAGATTCATCTTTCTTAATTTCTGCCTCACTGGTTTTGCATCTGGATGTACTCCAAGGTGGTGAACTATGAGGGTAGGATCTAGCCCAGGCATGTTGGCGTAGGTCCATGCAAAGTTGATGTTTCTTTGTTTAAAGAAATCCAAGAAGGCCTCTTGTTCTTTTGATGTCAATGATTCAGTTCAGTATGTAATTTTAGGTTTGTCCTCTATTCCAAGATTCATTTCATGTGACTCTTCGACCAATATGGGTGATCTTTCTTGATAAAACTTGGGCACTTTAGGGAGGTCTAATCTCTCATCCTCTAGTGCCTCAGAGAGGTTTTTGCCAGAGGATACATCCTTTATTTTTACTTTTTTATCATCTGAAAGCGCCACAGAGTGGTTTTCATCAGGGGATGTTATTTTTATTTTCATCATTTTGTGACTAAGAGATTGGGTGGTCTCCCCAAAGTAAGCAAAAGTGTTAAGCTCCATGATGTATCATGCTTTATGATCTCCCAAGGGGAAATGATTTCTCACTCCCATGAATTTAGCTAGAGCCTCATCATTTTGTACAACATCAAGGATGGGTGGCCCTTGTTGGTCCCAATAGATGAGTTGAGGATATATAAGAGGTAGGTCATCAGAAGTGGATGGCATGGAGGATAATGTGAAGATGGTACAAATGGATGATTCGAATAGCTCAGCAAAGTCAATGAAGGAGTCATGATGGTACTCTTCATTGATGCCATTGATTACTGGGAAGGCCTTAGCGTCCTCGATAAAAGTACACTCACGTTCCGTAGGATTTGGTTCTAGTTTTCCATACCCTAACCCATGGTAGTAGTGGTTTCTTGTTACTTGTATTGGTTTCGTGATCCCTTGTTAATGCAAGCCCATGTCTCCTTGTCCTTTATATCCCATGTTCTTAATGATCTGGAGTCCTTTACCATAAATTTTTGTTGGTAGAGTTGGGACTTCTTTGTCTTCTTCATCCTTGTACAACCATGAAGAAATGTCCTTGAGATCATCCTGCTCCAAGAGATGTTTCTTTTCGAAAGTAGGTGTCAGTTTGCATTTGATCACTATAGTGGAAACTTCATTCTCCCTAGGAGTGCCATATGTTCTGGGGGATGGTGGTAAGTGGCCGACACAAAAGAAAGTGCCATGTAAATCATACTTACCACATCCCTTGTCACTTGCGTTGATCTTGATTTTGGGGTAAGGAGATGATTGTGATGTTGATGGCAAATTAGCAGGATCAACGTAGGCAATGGATGATAGGGCCTTTTGTTTAGGCTTAGAAGGGGTCATGACGGGATGATTATACAGATAGAAGATACGGTCATGTCCTTCTAAAAAATTGTAGTATTGAAAGGGACGAGGATCAGCGTATATGGTAACTTCTATACCGTTATGTGGAAACTTTAGGCATTGATGGAAGGTGGAAGGGACAGCTTGCATGGTGTGAATCCATGGTCAGCCTAGAAGAATGTTGTAGGGAAGATCAAGGTCAAGGACCTAGCACTTTGTTTCCAAAATCGTTTGTCCTACCTGAATAGGGAGCTTGATAGTTCCTTCAGACAATCACTCTGTGTCATCATATCCTTTGATGACGAGGGATTCGTTAGCATATACAAACACATCAGAATATCCCAAGTGTTTTAATAGCTTTAGAGTGCGTAGATTTAGGTCGGAGCCACCATCTATTAAAACCCTTTTTATGATATGTTTATGGACAAGTACTTCGATGTGTAGTGCTTCATTGTGGGAGACATCAGTTGTGGGAAGATCTTTTTCTGAGAAAGTGAGGCGATGGGGTGCAGTGATATGGGCTACCATAGCTTGGAATTGTTCCACATTTAGATTAGTGGGGACTTGCATCTCTATCAAGGCCTTATCAAGAATTTCTTTGTGGAGCAGAGATGTACGGAGAAGCTCGAGAATGGATATTTGGGCATGTGTCTTTCCTAGATGATCTAGGAGATTATATTTATGTGTGGATGGTTTAGGATGTACGGATGATGGAGGTTGGTCGAATGTGGATGATTGATTAGTAGGAGTGGCACCACAAATAGTAACATGACTACGTTGGGTTGTGACAGCATAATCTAGGGCTTTAACCTAAATAATGACTGTATTAACATGGCTGAAAGATTTATCTATCCGAACCATAACAGAATTGAAAGAGTTTGGAGGGGGGACAATGTGATATGTTTGGTTGGATGATGAAGAGGCCATGCCTTTGTTATGATAAGGGAGGGGATCCTTGTATGCTCCCAAGTTTGCATTTGGGGATGGATTAGAAGAGTCTTGGAGGGTGACTTTCCCCGATTCTATTAGATCTTGTATGCAATGTTCTAATCTCATGCAATTCGATGGTGTGTGGCCTTTAACATGATGGTACTCATAGAATGCATTCTCGTCGAACCATGAAGGTTTGAATTGATTCTCACCGTATGGCCGAACACAGGGAAGATTTATCAAGTTCTCTTTCACACATCTATCCAAAACATCTTCAATAGGTTCCCCTAAAGGCGTAAATCTCCTAGGATTATCATTTTGTCTAGGTGGCCCTTTTGGTATGTTTACATTGTTGCTCAAAGTAGTAGATGGGGCATTATTTTGAATGTTTTGGATGGCTTTCACATCTGTGACACTATCATTGAGAGTGTTTTTATTCTTACTCCAAAAGCAGGGTTTCTCACTTGTTTGAGCATTGTTGTTGTTTGTGTTGTTATTGTTATCATTCTTACTGTTGTCATACAGTTTTATCGATCCTTTAGCAATAAGAGCTCTCTCAATGGCCATTCCTTTGTCAATAACCTCTTCAAAGGTAGAAGTGCATAGCACTTGTAGATGGAATCCCATTTCAGGGTTCAAGTTGTTGACAAACATGGTCATGAGTTGCTTTTTAGGAATAATCCATGGTAGCTTGCTTGCCAAGGCTCTCCACCTTTGTAAAAAGGTGGCAAATGATTCCCCATTCCTTTGTTTTGTGTTACAAAGGTCAGTCATTGAAACCTCATGCATGAAATTGTAAGAGAAATGGTTTATAAATTTCTCTGTGAGTTCTTGGAATGTTTTGATGTCAGGGGGAAGATGTACGAACCATTCAGTGGCTTGTCCACCAAGGCTTTGAGGTAAAAGTCTCATCAAATAAGTGTCATTGTAAGAGACTTCAAGGCAAGGGATGTAAAATTCTTCTAAATGTTCTCAAGGATCTCCCCTTCCTTTGTATTTGTCAAATTTTGGCATTTCAAAATGTTTAGGGAAGGGGGGCATGTATAGAGTCTTATAAAAGGGATAAGGACATATATCCTCAAGGGAATATTGTTTCTTTTTGTGTCCCAATTGTAATTCATCGAGCTTTTGCAGAACAAGGCTCCAGGGATCTAGTATTGGAGTTGGTTGCGGTGTGGAATTTGTTTGCGCTTGAAGCAGTTGTTGAAGATATGGTAGTACTTGTGTGTCTTGGTTCAGTGGTGGGGGATTTTGTTGTTGTCAGTTTTGTTGTTGTTGGGCCAGGTATTGTTGAACAACAATGAGTTGTTGTTGGATATGCAATGGAATTTATAGATTTGTGTTTGGATTAGCTTGTGATGTTTGGACATTTATGGTATTTGAAGTGTTGGTGGTGTTAGAGGGTTGTTTAGAAAATAGTTGCGTTATGAAGGCAATAGTGTTAGGATCAATTGATGGTATGTTGGTAGAGGCATTCACATGCATGGTGTTGGTGGGAATATTAAGGGTGATTTGGGGCATGGACATGGTGGCATTAATGTTTGTGGGATTTGTGGATGACATAGTGACCATAGGTAAGGAAGCCTCGTGTCGAATAAAATACTCCACATACTTATTTGGATCTGATCGAAGCACCCTATTAAGTATATCCATGCTGTTAGGATCTTGTATGAAACCTAGGACATCTTGATCAATTGTGGGTGTGTTGGATGACAGCGAAGGTGGAAGTGAATTGTCGTAGGGTATGTTGTTTTGATCAGTTTGGGGCATTCTGATGTTCGTATTTAATCCAAGGGGTATGTTATTTTGATCAGTTTGGGGCACTCCGATGTTCGTATTTAGCCCAAAGGATCCCATCTCTCAAATTTTCTTATCTTGTAATCTTGTCAAGGGCATGCAATAACCTTGGGATGAACTTGGTTATGGAATGAAATGAATTGATGTTTTGAGAATGACTTTAGAGATTAATTAGAAATTGGTTAGACCCAAAGGTGGTGATAGTTTTGGAAATGAATAAGATGGGGTTATTTGACCTCAAGAATTTTAAAAGGATGATGTTTTAGGGATGAATTTGGCTAAAGAGGTTAAAGATGTGATGATTGGTTTGGATGATAGTTTAAAATCAAAAGGATGAGCTTGGACAAAATCTAGATCTTTTGTGTTTGTTCCAAGGATGATTCCTTCTACTCAAGGTAGACTAATGACCTTAAGCCGAAAGGATGGATAATTATTTCACTTGAAAGGTAGACTAATGACCCTCAAATAAAATAAGGATGATGAAGGATAAGGTCTAGATTAAATCTTTTGCACAAGATTGATTTTTGGATATGTTTTGGTTGATCAATGTTGATTGATTTTGGATAGGTTGGTGAGGTGTTTCCTAAGGTCAAATGTGAAATGTCTTGTGGGAAATTCAAGGTTCAGATGGATGTTGGTAAAAAATTATTTTGGAATGAAATGGCTAAGGGGTCCAACAAATCAAAATCTTTTCTCCAAGGTCAAGGTAAAAGTGGATGGATGTATTCTAGAGTGAAAGTGGACAATGAGGTGAAAGGTTGAAATATGATTTGGATGGACTATGGATTATACTTAGACAAGTCTCAAGGTATTTTTGGATATGAAAGGATGAAGATGATTGGGAAGTGATTAGGATGAAATTGTCTCATGACAGGGAGTTTGTTTTTTACAGCTTTTGGCAATTTTATGGTAAGAAGACAAGATAACAAACACTCATGCACAAGCCATTCACAAACATTTACCACCTAGGCTGGATGAGACGATACCTATTGGGTTCCCACTTGGATTTCTCCAGCTGTGCCTATTCAAAGTGGATAGCTCTAGGAACTTGGGGCACAGGCTCCCCCTTATAGTGCATTCACTTCTCAAGCACACCAAGTTCCAAGTCCTCAAGACACATAGATCTTAAGGTACTTTGCTATCTCTGCTAAGAACTACAAAAGTGTGGGATGGCTATCAGAGGCCTAATCAGCTGTCCTCTTGTACCAATAAATAGAGGGTTTTTGGCTTCTAAAACACAGCTTGTAGTAAAGGTTCCCATTCAGGTGGCTATACATGTAATGATTCACTCTGTTAATGGAGGCTTCCCAGCCTACCAAGGTTATGCTCAACAGGGTTTTGGGGGAAACATTTGTCAGTATAGCACAACAACACCCATTGTTTGCAACTTTTGACACAAACACCTTATTTTATATAGCGGCTTGGGATGGTTTGGCTTTAACCTATTATCGCTCAGGTCGTACCCCTTCTCACAATGGGAAGGTAGGCCCTCTAGAGTTAGCAATAGTTTCTCTTGCACCTTAGATCCATTTGATAGGTAGGGAGAGATGATACCTCTATTTCTAAATCAGGTTACACACAGACAATACAAGGAATCTTAAAAAAGATAAAGTAAACACAGAGAAGGTAGATTGTTCATTTTAAGAGCACCAAAACCAAGTGTGCCTACTTTAGTAAGAAAATTGTTTATGTCTTGGACCAATCGAGGCTGCAAAAGATATGTTAGTATGTTTTCATCCTCCGTTCTTCAACAAACATGTTTGACAAGTTGCACAAATGGATGTTAGCTACCAAAGAGGATTAGGTCAAAAGATATGATCTAATAAAAACCTGAAATTGATGACTTGATACAGAAAAATAAGTTGCACAAACAGAAAGTACACGAAATTCTATGTAATTTAAAAAAAATTTGCTGAAAAAGGATATGTTTTGCTCAAGATACGTGCATTTTAAGTTTGAATGGAATCTAAAGTTTACCTACAAAAATACCTAATGAAATGATGAGATCACTTGATGAAACCTTTACGGATGTGAAGTTTGTTGATTTATCTTTCTGATGAGTCCTTTCGCATGAGTTTTCAAGTTCGTATGCAGAAGTTATAGCCAAAAGAAAACAATCACCTCCTTTGACATGTATGAGAAGACAGAGGTTGACTGGTTTGACTTTGTTTGACTTTTTTTATTTTTTAAATGGTTTTGCAAGATTTTTTCTGTGTTTATGTTTTTGTGATTATAGTTTTGTGTTGCTAGTTTAAATAAAACCTTACCCCCCCTTTTTTTTTAAAAAAAATCAAGATTCAAAGACCTCAAAACCTAAAGCTTAGACCTTAATGTTAAAAAGCTCAAAACCCCAATTGTCCAAGTCAACTCTTAAAGACAAAACCTTAAATCGAAAGGTAAAGAATTTGGTTTCTTATAGGTTGATTGCCACAGTTTAGAAGTCAAAGATAGGTCATGACTTAGGGAAGCCGTCGATGGACTAGGTCAATACCATTTGAATTGTTGACCAATGGATTTCCAAATACCAACTCAAAGGTTTAAGCCATCGAAGTATGTGTTTTGGCGAGCCAACACAAACTGACCAAATTAACATACGATAAGATAAAAACCCTAAATGTTCTTAATATGCCTTAAAGGTCAACCAAGTGGCCATAGCCCAAAACTTTGACCGCACGGAAGTATAAGGTTGATAGGGGTTTTAAATAATCAACGGGTAGGCCGTGTTTAGAGGATTTAACAAGGACATCGACTATGACTATTGATCGGGTGGTTTTAGAGTTATCAACTAGTGGTTTTAGAATGGAGACCAAAGTAGTTTAAAGACTTCGAGCTACAGTTTGAAGAAATCGGGAGGAAGGCTTAACGACCAGGGGGTTTTAATGGCTTCGACTATAGTCAAAGGGAGTCGACCAAGAAGTGTTGATTGGGTAGAGATCGAGGTCGAGTGTACGTAGAGATTTAAGTCATGGTCGGCAGGAATGGTCGAAGGGAGGTCAACGAAATGGCTTAGAGTGGAGACGTGGGTTGAAAGAAGAAAAGTCAACCGAAGGGAAAACGGATGCAAGGGTCATGATAATGACTGTGGTTTGACGGGGTGATTGGATGCACGCAAGTGTGGTTGATATTCAAAATGGGGTTTTAGACCTTCAGACAAGGCTAGGGTTTCCACCAAGCCTGCTTGGTGAGCTGCACCCCAAAAGCTTTAGACATATAGCTAAAACCTCACCAAACCCACCTCATGAGATTACTACCTACAAACAAATAACATAGAGGCAAGTGAGGTATGGCCGTATAGTATGGATCCGTACTGTATGGGCTGAAAAGTTTTAAAAAATTCAAAATTTACAAAAAAATTTCCTGCGAGCAAATATATGCAAATTTATAGTCAAAAAGCTTGGAATCGGCCTCCCAGACACAATGACATAGTCCTTCTTTTTCCTGGAGATAACCTATGATAGATACACTGTGAAACATGCAAATGAGGGTTAAAAAGCATGCAAATTTTTACTACAAAAACTTGCAAAAATATAAGATTTGATCAGGAGAAGTGAGTCCCACCGGGCGTGCCAAAATGTAAACAAGAAATTAAGACAAAATAAAGATAAAACAATAAATGTATTACCTATGCCCAAACTCTTTGAATACCTCAAAGTGATGCATGCATGACTAACCGCTTGGATGATCAGATGTTGATTTCCAACAATCGTAGCATAACGTTGATAGGATATGATGGAGAAAAGTTGCAGAGATAACTTGATAGAGTAAGGATACTTAAAGGTCAATGCATGTCCATGTCATACAACACCTTATCATTAGCATGTTTTACCCTAGGTACCCATGTCATCACCTAATTAGTTAAATAAATTTTATTTATTTGACTAATTTATTTTATCCGCTTTCAATCCCATAATCCTATCTTCTATAATTAAATAATTATTTATTTATTTAATTATTTATGGCCATTAATCCTCTCTAGTTAAATAATTATTTTTAATTGTTTAATTAGTCACTTATCTATTTTCCTATAATTAAATAAATTTTTATTTATTTAATTATCTTTCCACATCATCTCCCATCACAATCCAAATCAATTAAATAAATTAACTATTTATTTAATTAATAAAATTTTTAAAAAATGCAATCCTCTTGCTTTCTTTCTAAAATTTCAACTCGTGTATCTAATTAATTTATTTAATTAGATAATTCTTCAATTATTCCTCTCATCTTTTTAGGATTTATTTCCTTTAAAACAAAAAATCAATATCTTTCTATCTTTTTAAAATCCTATCTTATCTTGTTTTATTTCCTCTTTTGTCTAATAAAGCAAAAATCCAATCCTTATCGAATCTTATCAAATATTCTTCCCTCCACATCAAAAAATGAGCCCTTGTCTATAAATATGGCCTCTCACAAGCCATTTGGTATGCATTTTTTGAGTTTTAAGTATCCTTATTCTATCGAGTTATCTCTGCAACCTTTCTCCATCATATTCTATCAATGTTATGTTGGGATTGTGGGCAATCAACATCCGATCATCTACATAGATCAATCATGCATGTGTCAGTTTGAGGTATTCGAAGAGTTTGGGCATAGGTAATACATTTATTTTTTATCTTTATTTTATCCAAATTTCTTGTTTACAGTTGGATCATGAGATCTTCATCTAAGCTGCACTTAGAGGTGGAGGGTTGGCTAGCTTGACTCATTTTTTTAGACTTATCGTAACAAGCTAGGGTTTTTTACACAGGCAAAAATCTACCTCCTTAATTAAGCAGCCAACTTAAAAATATGTCTTGCATAAGAAGATAGAATGAACTTACTAGTTTGAACTTGCAGACTCTCGAATTTCCATTCTTTGTCCACTTGAGAACTCTCCATGCGCCTAAAATTTGTATGTGCTTGAAGAAATGATGTACACAACCCTAATTTTTCTTCCTTTTAAGCTTTGTACCATAGCTTCTACTGCATTAATGGAGGTAGCCTCAGCTATTACCTTTCATTCGTGTCACAAGGTGCCTTCAACGTTCATCACAAAAGTTTGAAACTGTGTCGTTGATTTGAATTCATTCCTACAAGATACATAGCCATCATTTACCCACGATATTTGAAAATATTAGTCATCATGTTTGAAAAGTCTTCGACCAATCAGGATGAGCCACATTGGATGTACATTCATTGTTGATGGCATGAGCTTTTGTCCATCCTAGACGCATGGCATCTTCTCGCGGCATCACAGCCGATAGTGGGTCACCACTTTACCTACCCTACGCAAGTGTGATAAAGCCTCCACACATCCTTTCTTTATTTGCTTCTGAACATCTTCGTAAAACAGGGCCACGTGTCACCATCTTGTGACCGTGCGGTGAAGATTCCTTCCTGTGAGATACCCATGCGACGAAGTGCAACCGTTAGATTAGAACCTTCCTTAAGACCACTTTCATACTGACATCTAGCAATATATGGTTGGCTAGTGTAGGATTCCTAATGTAAGGGGATGTATGCACATATACTTGGACATGTGTCACCATGTCACGGCTGCGCAGTGGAGTGGTGACGTCATTCATGATGTGCTGCGATGCTACGATTTTCACTTTATTAAACTTTATAACCCATGGGAAGACTTAGGATATGGTTTTAATTTTTCACGGGCCATAGGAGGTAAGACTTGGGACACAAGGCCGATCACCTAACGAGCGCAAAGGCTTAAAGTCATAGCTTAAGGGACCAAAAACCTGTTGCAAGCGGTCAACAGAGATTTAGAAATAAAGTGCATGGGCCTAAGGACTTAGGTTAAATGGATTTTCTTTGAAAGGCAAAGACTTTCAATGTTATGAACCTGAAACCCTAAACCCTAAAGGGTACCACCACTGGCTCCGACTGGGGACGTGTAAGTGTGAGATTGCAGCGAGAACCACATGTCTCCGGGGCAGACCAGACCAAGACATAGGAAAAATAGACTATACAAGAACATACAATATTTATAAAATATGTACATCTATTTTACATTGTGCACAAAGATACATAAACTATTCATGAGAAATAGGGTTTAAGGAATTGACCATGTAATGGTAATTCTTGCAATTCACCATTTAGGGCCTGGAGAAAATAAGAATCTTCTCCATGAGTATTGCTTACTAGATATGGGCCCATCCATAAGGGCTCAAACTTTCCATGCTTGCCCTTGTCTTGACCTCTTGCATTCCATACTGGGACTAAGTCATTTATCTGAAACTTTCTCTCTGTAGTCCTTTTGTCAAACATATATTTTACCTTTCATTATTTCTTGACATTAGTCTTATGTGCTTCTCTCCTCATCTCATCCAGTGCAACTAACTAATTTATTCTTTCACTCATTGGATCTTCTATTTCTTCCTCATTATCCTGTATGAATTTGTATACTGATAGGAGATTATTCACCAGCAACTTAGCCTTTGTGCCATACACTAACTCAAAAGGTGACTTCCCAATTGCCTTCTTTACTGTCACCCTATCAACCCATAATGCTAATTTTAACTTTGAATCCCATGCCCTTTTGTTCTTGTCAATTATCCTTTTGATGATTTTCATGAGACTCTTATTTCTTGATTCTAATTGACCATTTCCCTGTGGATGATATGGTGATGCATGAGATAGATTAATTCCATAATTATTACAGAAGTCAACAAACTCACCAAACCTGAAGCACATAGCATTGTATGTGACCAATTTTGTTGGCACCCCAAATCTGATAATAATGTGCTCTAAAATGAAATCAATCACCACTTTGCTTGTAGCTTTCTTAGTTGGGATGGCTTCAATCCATTTAGTAAAATAGTCAGTAGTAACTAAAATCAACCTATGTCCTCCACTTTATTTCTCTATTATTTCCCCTATAAAGTCAATTCCCTACTACTAAAGTGGAGCCTCCACTGTTACAATTTTAAGGGGCAATGCACCTTCATATTTGAGCTTTCCTAAATTTTTTGACAAGGGTCACATTTTCTTACCATCTTATGTGCATCTGAGAAGAGTGTTGGCCACCAATACCCTGCTCTAAGGACTTTGTGAGTTGTTGTCTTAGCAGTATGGTGATCACCACATACTCCCTTGTGCATGTCACTTAAAATATTCTTAGCTTGATGTTCTTCCATGCATTTAAGTAGTACACCTTCATGATTCTTCCAATACAATTCTCCCTAGATAACAACATATTTGATAGCATGTAGCTTCAAGGTTCTCTTTTGGTTATCATTCAAATGAGATGGACAATATAAATTTTTCAAATAGTGCATAATATCCTTATGCCATTTTGACTCTGACATGTTTACAGTTCCATCCTTGGCCATATTGACTTGACATGCTTCCAAATTCAATTGTGCCATTAACTTAGCCAGACCTTGTCCCCTCACTAGCTTGGTAATTTGTATTTCAATATTGAACTTGTGTAGCCTGTTTATCCATTTGCATCTTCTTCCTGTCACTTCTTGCTGAGTGAATATGTCTTTGACTGTTGCATGGTGTACATATGCAATAATCTGAGATCCTACCAAATAGGTCTAAAACTTTTAACTACTCTAACCAATGCATAAGCTTGTTTCTCCATGATGTCATACTTCAGATCTGTTGCTTGCAATGATTTGCTAAAGAAAGCAATAGGCTGTTCAAAACCATCCTCATTTTTCTATAATAGGCATGCAACAATTGTATGAAAGGAAGCAAATGAGAACAACTAGAATAGCTTAGAAAAATCAGGAGACTTTAACACAGGGGCCATCTTAATAGCTTCCTTAATGTTCTAAAATGATTTAATTGCTTCACTTCCCCAAGTTATAGACTCATCCTTCTTCCACATTTTAGAAATGTCTTTTGTGATCTCTGCAAAGTTGGGAATAAATCTCCTAACAAATTTAATCTGCCCAAAGAAAGACTGAATACCTTTTATTGTCTTGAGTATTTAGATTTTATCAATTGCTGCAATCCTTTCAAGATCAATCCTCACTCCATCCCTCAAAACTATGTGCCCTAACAGTTTTCCTTCAACTACCCCAAAAGCACACTTATAAGGATTGAGTGAAATGCCATATTCTAATTCGCTAATAAAAATCCTCTCTAGATGCATACAATGTTGCTCTACCTTTTTTGAATAAGCAGTTAAATCATCCTGATATACAACCAAAATTGAATCATTCAATCCTGCAAAAGCAACATCCATAGCTCTTTGGAATGTAGCACCTGCATTTGTCAGCCCAAATGGCATTCTTACATATACATAGATTCCCCATGGAGTTGTTAAGGTAGTTTTGCATTGCTCTGATTCTTTTATCTTCACTTGATTATATCCTAAAAGTCCATCCATCATGGACAAGAGTTCACACCCTGTTACTCTCTGTAACATAGCTTCCATGTTAGGGAGTGGGTAATTATCCTTCAAAGAAGACACATTCAAATTTTTGAAATCTACACAGAGTCTTATGTCTCCATTAATTTTTCTAACTAGGACAAGATTTGACACCCAAGTTGAGTGCCTTATGGGCTTAATTATTCCAGCATCCCTAAGCTTCATAAGTTCCTCCTGTATTTTTGGATCCAAAGTAGGATTAATAGGCCTTTGCTTCTGTCTAAAAGGCTTAGCTCTAGGATTTAAAGGGATCTCATGCTAAAATAGATCTTCTCTATAGGCTTTTAGGTCCTCATATGACCACTTCCTCAATAATGCTATCAACATTGTCCTAATGTGTGGTTTAAGCTTCTTACCAATGTATACCCTTTTTTGGGGCATGATGTGTCCCCAAATTTACCTCTTCCAAATCATCCTTGTTTGTGGGAGATGCCCTTGTAACAAGTTGATCTCTATTGTCAAATGCTCTTTCTAAAGCTACTAACCCTCTGGGAATTTTATTTGTTTTAAGTTGTATTACTTCCTTTCCCAAAAGAGTTTCTTTTCCATCTACAACTTCTACAAAATTTTGGAAATCAATCTCCTGGTTCTCATATCCATCTATGCAATGCAGGAATATCAACAAGTCTTTATCATCATTAAACACCTACCAACTGCATATATTATGTGGTACTAGAGGTCTAACTTTAACTTCAACATCTGTACTATCAGATAATGTGACATCATCTAGCCTAATTGCCATATTAGCCAAAAAATCTTCCATGACATTTTTGACCTTTCTATCCAGTTTATTGAAAATGCATCAAACAACTCAATAATATCCCAAACAACATGCTTAAAATGTTTTAACCTCTTATTCTTTGAAGAATATTTGTCTCTTACTTTGGAAAATATTAATTCTGAATCTCAAAATACTCTTAACATTTTAATGCCATTTTTGAGGGCAACATTCAAACCTAACAACAAAGCTTCATATTCTGCAATATTGTTTGTACAAGTAAACTTCAATAGAAAAGAGAATTTGAGGATCATACCTGCTGGAGGTAGAAATACCACTCCTACACCAAAGCCTTCATTTGAATAAGCACCATCAAAATACATAGTCCAATACCATGCTGGTCAGGCTTTTTATTGCAAAGATCTCCTTCCCTATTCTCTTGATCACATGAGACAATTCTAAAATTTTCACAATGAGTATCCACAAAACAAACATGATCTTCTAGTTCTTGATCTTCAACTATTTCTGGTGTTCTCTCCTTTCTGACCAACTTGACATCCTTACCATTCATGGGAATCATGGCATATGATAGATCCAATTGCATATTTCCACCAATCAATGTTGCCCACCTTCTAGACAACAACATGTCATACTGTGGTTTAATATCTACTACTGTCACATTCATTTTATATGTCTTTTTTGGATAAGCTACAAGCATAAAGTTCACGTCCTTCATGATTCCTATGACTGGTACTTCTCTAGCATCCATTGCATAACACTTTCCACAAGCTTTATCTATTTTCAACCTAATTTGTTGCATAATAGCCAAAGGCATAATATTTGTTGATGCACCAGAATCAAGCATGCAATTCTTGACTATCTTTCCATTGATAACAAGGGATACATAAAATGGTTCTACTTCTGAAGGACACTTTGTCATCATTACTCCCAAATAAACCTTGGGAACCTCTTCCTCATCAACACACAACTCTTGTTTTTTACTATGACCCTCAACATTTTGTTCTGCCTGATGAGCTACTCCCGAAATTAAAGATAATGCCTTGTTTCTATATTCTTCAATTTTCATCATCTCCATTAATGGGACAGAGACTTTTATCTAGGATAGAGCCTGAGTTATGTAAAATGGGGCATAATTTTGTATAACAGTTGTAGCTTGAGATTGATTTTTACTCTTATCTTTAGTTAATCTAGTCTTGGCTTTTGTGATTTTCTGATTGTCATCTTCAACAGGTGAACCCTTAACCTTCTCTTTATTTTGGGGAATCTTACCTTCTGATTTTTGATAATCTTGACATGGTTTTTGCTTGAAATTCCTTTTTCTATTATTTCCTTATTTTTTATGGGACTCGGCTTCTTTATGATTATATTGTGGTTGCTTTATAAAAATACTTCCTAGTTGACCCGAGTCACCTACTTGGGCTTTACTTCTGAGGTTATAACTTCTCTTAACCTGGGCCACTGCTGCAACTGTAAGAGCTTTGATTTCTTCATCCAAAGGTCTCCTCAAGTTAACCAGAGGGACATGTAAGTCTTGAGCATACACTTGGTTATCTTCATTCTCTTCATTAGAAAGAACCTGTTGACAGACTTTATTCATATAATTCCTCTTTTCATTTACATCTCCATCTATCTCATCAGAAGAGGAATACTCTCCATTTGTAACAATCATGTTAACACCATCATCGTCAACATAGTGAGGCTCATTGCATTCATCACAAGCATTAGCTTCATTGTAAAATGACTGAGCAATCATGCATTGAGACTGTGAGTGGTGTATTTTGCAGATTATGCACCAAGGATTATCTTCAACAATGTTTATAGTATTCTTCAAGGGATTAGGAGTCCCCTTAGTGTTCTAGGTCCTCTAATAAGTTTTGTTATTGTTAAGGATGGGCTTTCCATTATGCCAGTTTGTATTGTATGGCATGTCATGTAGCTGTGGTCTCTTTTCCTGCCTTTGATAGGTTTGTTTCTCTAGACTAAACCCCTTCTCATTCTTAGCAAGCTTGTAGCTTGGGTCTTGACAACAAATGTCAACTTATCTAACTTATCCTAAGAAGTTGAGGCATTGCCTTGAGTATTCTGAGACCTATTGTTTGGATTCTGCATAATTCTTACATCATCCCTTCTATTTATATTACCAGATGCCTTCCTATTGTTTTCAATGTTTGTTGCAATTCTGAAAGCATCCCTAAGACTAGTTGGACTTTTATCCCTTAACTCATATGTTATTTTGGCATCAAAAGCATTTATGTATAATACCATACAAATTGGTTCATTTGGCCTCATATGAGGTGGCAATTTGTTCAACACTCTGGTAAATCTAGCATTAAAATTAGAAACAGACTCATTTGATCCCTTAGAAATACTTGTGAACTCATTTATGACAAAGCTAGGGTCGGTCTTATCCCCATATTACTCTTTAAAAACTCTCTTAAAATCCTCCCAAGATGTGATACTCTAATCAGGGAAACCTCTGTACCACTCTCTAGCTTCATCCATTAGAGATTGCATAAATAACTTCATAAATACATCTTCATCTACTTCAAAATTATCCATTATATTTAAGAAAGCCTTTAAATGATCTTCACCTGACACAACATTGTTACCAGAGAACTTGGGTATTTCAGCTCTGACATGCTTATCAATAGAATTTGGGTATCCTGAAATACCATTAAAATCTAACTGTCTGAATCTATCGAGCTACATAGGTCTTCTACCAAATTGGTTTGCATTAGTATTCCTATTTGCATTGCCAAGGATATTTTGATTCCTTGAATTATTCTATGGTACTCTATTGTTATTTGCATTTTGTCCTTGATTAGTTCCAGATGCATTTATATTATTATGGTGATTCTGAATCACATTTGCTTGTGAATTTCCTATTGTATTTGCATTATTAAGAGTGGGAACTATGTTCTGATGAGTAGTCCTCAAAGCTTCAACTTTTTGTTTCATGTCATCTCTAATTTTTAATGCTTGCATATAATCAAGTTCAGCTCTAAGATTCCTAATTTCTTCTAACAACTCTTCTCCTCTTGGCATGGAAGAGAAAGGTCTCATTATGTTTGAATCATCATTATTTCTTGGAGATTCAATATCTTCAAATCTATTAGGGGGTCCAAAAAAGGTTGTTCTTGAAAAACATCAGACCCAAACCTTAATCAATCATTCTATTGTTTCTCATAAAGTTCTTGGATATCAGCTTCTGTATTTGAGAAGTATTGTGGTTGCTGCCTAGAAGACGTAGGATTATCTTGGGGAACATTGTTATTCCTAGGGCTTGACGAGCCTGTTAGGTCACAAAAACGTAGGTCCTAAACCCTAAGAGGTTGCCAAGCTCTCTTAACGCTTTTGGCTAACAACACAAGGTAGATATGGCTAAACTCCCTTCACTTCAAGCTCTGCCAGACCTAGGTAGGTATACCTTAAAGATTAGTTTAGATTTAATTTTGACCTTCACAATGGCAAATGGGCGTGAAGTAGATGCAAGGTTTGGATGTGTTTCTAAGACTAATGTTTGAGATTCAAAAATATAAATAATGTTTTGAAATGTTGTTAAAATGACCAGTGTTTTATTTATTTTGGGCAACAAAGTCAAGATGTGTATGAAGGATGTATCCCCTCTTGGTTTAACTCTAATTATTTGGCACTTTTAAGTGTTTATACCTTGTATAAACATGCAAGGTTATAGGTTATTTGTGCTCTTCTTACCCAATCCCAATGATATTGTCCCAAGTTACTGTGAACAATTGAAAGGAATTTGAATTCTAGTGAGAAGGAAACTTGACCAAGACTATTTGTTTAAAGGGTTTTAACTCATGTCAGAGACCAATGAACATAAACCACTTGGAAGGACTTAAATCAACTTCTTGCATAAACTAGTCAAATTGATCACACAAAAGCAGCAAATGTGCCCTGATAAATTAATTATATCCTTGATATATTAACTTAAACAACAAAGGAAAACCATTCTGGAGACAACACAAATAACACATATGAGTGAATATTAACAAATAATTGAACACTAGAGGTTGGACATCAGATAAAATATTCCTTCTCCAATTGCTTCAAAATATTTTTATAATGTATAGAAAGTCTTCATTTTATGTATTGCTTAATCTACTATTACTGCTATTGTTTTATTTTACTTTTGATTCGATGATTTCTCATTTGATGATTTTCATCTCTGATAAATATATTTTTTTCTAGGGTTACGACCCTTCATACACCTGGTGCAACCTTTTGTTATTTTAATCTCCTTCAATAATAAAATATTAATCTGGCTCAAAATGCTCTGGTTCTTGCTCGCTAATTTGTATTTGTTTGTTTGGATTTTCCATTAGATACAAATGCAGAACCTTTTGATGACATCATTAGGTTAGATTTAAGCACATGGAACAACTGCATTCTACCATCGGGTTCACTTTCAACTAACTCTGGGATTTGTATCCTTTATACAAATGCATATATAAATGGTCCAAAGATACATTTGGTTAGTTTGTATGTACTAAGAATGCATAAGCATGAATTTGTATTTCATATATGTATATGCAGTTGAGCTCTATATCATGTTGAAATTTCCTTCTTTTCAATCTTTGCATTTGTATATTGTATATCTTATACATACACGGACTCTATCAGATCTATAAAACAAATTGGAATTAATTACAAATCCGATCTTGTATACTTTTGCCTGTATGCACTTTATACATACACAAACACGCTGTAGACTTTTCTTCTTTCATTATGTATAGATCCTTGTATATGTCTTCTGTATATCTTATGCAATCGCAACATATACACATGCAGACTCCATTGGGTTTATGAACCATATTGAAATTACCTTCATATCTGCCTTTCTATACATTTTCGTCTGTATTACCTTTTTGCATATCATAGACATGCACTTGTAAACATGTAGCAAAGATGTGATGACGTCACTGTATGTATTTTCAATGCAATGCTTTTTGATGCTACGTCCACCCTTTTTGTATTTCAAGGCATGCACAATATGTCATATATATACCTTTTTGTAATTCCTTTTTCACTCACTTTTTGTATATTTTTCTTTGTATATACTCATGTATATATTATACATGCATCAAAATATACAATTTTAGACTCCAGTGAGTTCATAAAATGAATTAGAATTACCCTCGGGTCCAGCTTTGTACCTTTTATTTGTATTACCTTATGCACCTTTTCAACCCCAACAATGTTGAGTTTTCCATCTTTTGCTATGAATAGATGCACTTTATTTCGCAATTTAATCCTCTGTTCACATCCGTGACTGCATGTTGTGTTTTTGTATATTTAATACATGCATCTCAACATACAAACCTGGACCTCACCCATTTATTTCTCTTTTCTAAACTCGATTGAACTTTTCTTTTCAGATCCGCTCATGCATTTGTATAAGAATGTATATGCCCTGCGAGGTATTAATCATACAAATGATAAGATTACGAACTTTATATGTAATACTTTGAATTTCCCTTTGACGTCCGCCAATGTATATTTGAATTTGTATATGTAATACATATGTTATGACATACAAATACAAATGCGTATTTCCAAGTTGCAGCCGAGTACCGTAGTGATCTTTGATGGATTTCCATACCATGTTAAAAAGATCCCATTTTCATGCATACTGGAAGTAAGCAAAAATATATGGTCGCCATAAATTCCTAAAAAAAAACTGACGCTTTGCACCGCTCTTCACTTTTATGAATATGTGAGTTATCTAATGATCTTAAATTGTTATCTTCCTCACAGTTAGTTTCTATAATGTCAACCATAGAAAAATGCATTCCTCTGCAGCAAATTTGAGTGGGCAAGTTCATGGTTACCTCTGTACACATATTCACAATTATTGAATGCCACTTGGCGCAATGTATTATTATTCTATAAATGTTGGAGTTGCTCTGAGTGCTTGCCAAGAGGATCTAGAAAGATCCCCTTTTGTACTGAATCATTGAGTCTTGCAGGATGGACCACTCAAGCCCTTCTTGGAAGTGCAGATGTTATGAAGCCAGATTATGTGTCTAGGGTTCATCCTCAGGATTAATTCAACTAGGTTATTTAAGAATTCAGGGGTATAAACCTAGAGAACTTGCTATGTAGATCAATCCAAACCCTTCTTTCACGTGGAGTATTGTTAAATCAATAGTTGGTCTCTACCTAAAACTGAATGTGTTTTTCAAATATCCTTCAAATTAGGTCACTGAGATAGATTTTGTAGCTGTATTTCTGAGTGCTGAAATTGATTTTTTCCTCATGGGACCTTCAAATTTTGCCAAAATTTGAAAGTTCCAATAGTCACACTTGCTTGGGGATGTATGCCCCTTGCGGGCATAGTAAGATCCCAGATCTCTGGGGTACTCCATTGGGCAATAGAGTCCAAATGTTACTTCTGCCCCAAACTGATATGGTTTTAAAAAACCACACCACAACTGATGGCCCAAGGCCACCAGAAAAAGAAAGGTTAATATTTTCCTCTATCATATACCTTGTTATGATTTGATTCCATCAAACCCCACTTGAAAACACTTATAAGGTCATTGTCATATATCATGGAATCATATCTTAGCTAGGTTAAAAACTAAGAACATTTATTCTCCATTATGTAGCTAAGATTATTAGGTCTGGCTTCATCATTAGTTTGCATAAAAAATATAAAATTATCACATGGCCGCTGATGCAAAGTAGGGAAACAATTTCTCAATGTAAGACAATCATAAGCACCCATTCCATTGTCTAAATGTTTCTCGCATGGGTCTGAAAATTTTGCCCTATTAATATATGTTGAGACAGCCTGATCTAAAATACTTTCATTATCTTTCATATCACCATTTGGTATTATCCACCTCTGATCCATGCATTCATCAATATGCACATTTGGACATACATTATCCATGATGTGTGAGTCAATATCATTCTTGCATGATCTAAAGACCTCTACCTCTGATTTACATATCTCTTCTTGGATAGGTATAAAAATGAGATTATGATCAACTTCAAGAGTACCTTCATCATTGCCACACAATGTTCTTTCATCATCAAAGAAAATGTATATTGGGGATGGGATTTTAGCATCATTCTTGTATGTATATTTCATATATTTTATAGTCAACAATTTTGAAAAATTTTCACTGCTAAGTGAACATGCCTCCTCTTCTATATCCTCTACTGTCTCTTCCTCATGATCTCTGTAGGAACCACCATCCTCTATGGGCTGATTGCAATTATTTCTCTCTTCATTGTTGCAAAGCATGTTGAACCCTTTTGTTTCAGCTTTTAATTCATTATTCTCAAGGCTATGATAATGCATACATGGTTGCATCTCTATATCATCTGACTCATTACTGATGTATCCCTTAGGTGGTCTATTCCCAACAAAATCTTTAATACTACAATCTTCATCCCAGGTGGAGAGTTGATCTTCCATAATTTCATCTTTATTCACATCTGAAATAGTATCCCATGTTTGCTCTATTGGCTGTGTTTGATGATTTTCTTCATATCCATCAATGATATCACTATTAGATTCAACATTGACAGCATCCTTATACCTTTTCTTATCTATGATACCAATCACTCCATCCACTTGATCAAAAGTAACTGGTTTTAATGACTCAGGCTAGTAATTTGAATTAGGCTCATATACTTTCATGAATTGTTCGATGATCATGGACCTATTAGGTAGGGAACCAAAAGGTATTTGCATACAGATATCTATCATTCTATTCAACAGAGAGTAGCCATATTCTCCTTCATGCCTCCTTATGCCAAAAAATTCATCTAAAGGGGAAATGCAATATTGTGATTTTGTGACGGAGTCCTGTCCCTTTTCTTGAGTATGTGAATATTCATCATTTTCCCCCTCACACTGCTAATCCAGATATTGAGGTGGGTGGGCTGGGACAACAAGAGTATCCAAATTTTGAAGACTGCTCTCATCATATGTGATTTCACTATTTGTCGAAATATGTTGATGCTCCAAATTTTGTGTAAAATCCTCATAATTGTCATCAAACTGACTGAGAAATAGCCTCTTGAAATCTTCCCATGAAGATACACTTTGCATGGGTAAGCTTTTACACCAATCTCTTGCATAATCCCTAAGTGATCTTGCAAAGCACTTCATAATGACATCTTCTGGATAAATCTGAAAGTCTTCAATAAAATTCCAAAATAATTGTACATGCCTATGAGCCAATTATTGTACCTCCATAAAATTTAGGGATATGATTTTTGAGCTCAACAGGATAACGATTTGGGTAGCCTTGGATATTATTGAAGTTAAATGGTTTATCAATGTCTCAGACAAACCCTTTTATTTGTGGACATGGTTGACATTGCTGACTAAAAATGTCCTGTTGTGAATGATGTACACTACTCCCATTGCAAAGATTCCCAATTGTACCATAATGTGTATAGGGCAAATAAAAATTGTTATGCAGACTTCAGCCTGTGATTTTTAGTTCTGACTGGAAATATTGTAGTTTTGAAATGTCCTTTGCATTCTTCATTAAGTTCCCTTTCAAATTCACCACCTCTTGTCAAAAGAGGAATGATTTCATCTTTTCGGGTTCTTCTTGCTAGCAGAGTTACCAATTTGTGTTCAAATTCAAAACTTCAATGACTCTGAATTGATATGGTCTTTTAACCAGAATTATGGATTTCTCCCCAGCGAAGTCGCCAATTCTATTAGGTCAAAAAAATGCAGGTCCTAAACCCTAATAGGTTGACAAGCTCTCTTGACGCTTTTGGCTAACGACACGAGGTAGATATGGCTAAATCCCCTTCACTTTAGGCTCTGCCAGACCTAGGTGGGTATACCTTAAAGATTAGTGCAAACTTAATTTTGACCTTCACAATGGCAAATGGGCATGAAGTAGATGTAAGGTTTGGATGTGTTTCTAAGACTAATGTTTGAGATTCAAAAATGTAAATAATGTTTTGAAATGTTGTTAAAATGACTAGTGTTTTATCTATTTTGGGCAACAGAGTTAGGATGTGTATGATGGATGTATCCCCTCTTGGTTTAGCTCTAATTATTTAGCACTTTCAGGTGTTTATACCTTGTATAAACGTGCAAGGTTATAGGTTATTTGTGCTCTTTTTACCCAATCCCAATGATATTCTCCCAAGTTACTGTGAACAACTAAAAGGAATTTGAATTCTGGTGAGAAGGAAACTTGACCAAGACTGTTTGTTTAAAGGGTTTTAACTCCTGGCAGAGACCAATGAACATAAACCACTTGGAAGGACTTAAATCAACTTCTTGCATAAACCAGTCAAATTGATCACACAGAAGCAGCAAATGTGCCCTGATAAATTAATTATATCCTTGATATATTAATTTAAACAACAAAGGAAAACCATTTTGGAGACAACACAAATAACACATATGAGTGAATATTAACAAATAATTGAACACTAGAGGTTGGACATTAGATAAAATATTCCTTCTCCAATTGGTTCAAAAGATTTTTATAATGTATAGAAAGTCTTCATTTTATTTATTGCTTAATCTACTATTGTTGCTGCTATTTTATTTTACTGTTGATTCAATGATTTCTCATTTGATGATTTTCATCTCTGATAAATATTTCATTTTTTTAGGGTTATGAACCTTCATACATCCGGTGCAACCTTTTGTTATTTTAATCTTCTTCAATAATAAAATATTAATCTACACTCAAAATGCTCTGGTTCTTGCTCGTTGATTTGTATTTGAATGTTCAGCTTTTCCATTAGATACAAATGTAGAACCTTTTGATGACATCATTAGGTTGGATTTAAGTACGTGGAACAACTGCATTCTACCATCGGGTTCACTTTCAGCTAACTCTGGGATTTGTATCCTTTATACAAATGCATATATAAATGGTCAGAAGATACATTTGGTTAGTTTGTATGTACTAAGAATGCATAAGTGTGAATTTGAATTTCATACATGTATATGCGGTTGAGCTTTGTGTCACGTTGAAATTTCATTCTTTTCAATCTTTGCATTTGTATATTGTATATCTTATGCATACACTGACTCTATCAGATCTACAAAACAAATTGGAATTAATTACAAATCTGGTCTTGTATACTTTTGCTTGTATGCACTTTATACATACACAAACACGTTGTGGACTTTTCTTCTTTCGTTATGTATAGGTCCTTGTGGTGGTGCCCACCTGAGTTTGGGTTTTGAGCTTTGAATCTATAGGCATTTTTCATTCAAACCCATAAAAATTCTAAGTCTGTCGGCCTTCACTTTTTCATGCATATGCCTTTGTATATGTATCGTTGTTTGTATGTACATTTGAATGTACAAGTGCATATGTACAAGGCCAGGCCCAAAAAATGAGTTAAATCAGCTTCAAAAATGCAAAAAATAGTTGTATGCGTCTTTGTATGCATATCGAGCTTGTATGTGCATTTTTGGGTGTACAAAAGTGGTTGTATATCGTAGATTCCTAGAATATTCTGTGGTTGTATATCGCATATTCCATCGCAGATTCCATGCTTGTATGTAAAGGATTGTTTGTATATTTTGCATGTATGTTCGATATACAACGGGTAGATACAATGCCAAGATACAAAGGAAACGTACATCGCAAAGATACAAGGGTGAATGTATATCAGATATACAAAGAAGATACATGCAAGGCAAGAACCAAAGGGTGGGGTCCACCAATTGTATCTATATATGATTGTATGTTTGCACATGCAATCGAACATACAAGGGGAATATGTAATCCTGAGATGCAAAGCTCAAACTCGAAATGAATATACATTTTGGTTGATAAAGGCAGAAGTCTGATTGTATGTATGTTTCGCTTGTATATTCGCATTGTATGTGCAATATACAAGGCCGATATACAAAGGTAAAACATACAATCCAAACCCAACTAGAGAATCAAATGCAATGAATAATCATTTTGGGGTCCGCGGCTTGTATAATGAAATGCTTGTATATGTCGAGATACAAGGAAGAAGAGATACAACTCAGACGCGAAAGGAGAATGTGTTGTGGTGGATAATTGGTTAAGGTCCGTGGGTTGGATGTTGCATTGGATATGCGATATACAATGAGAGATGGAAAGGTGTAGATACAAGTTGGATTTCAAAGGTTATTCCAATCCGATTGACAAATGAGCTAGAATCTGCATTGTATGTATATTGCATTTGTATGTGCAATGTACAAAGTCATAAACAAAGGGAAGATACAAAGGTTGGACTCGACTACGATTTCAAATTGATTCATAATAATTTGAGGTCCACCCTTTGTATGCAGGTGATTGTATGTATATACAATCTCATATACAACCATAGATGCAAAAGTGGATACATTGGCTCGCCGATGAAGATGCAAACATTCAGCGATGGAGAACCAATGAGTGGCTGCCATGTGTCCAAGTCAGTTGTATGTATATACAACTGCATATGCAAAGATTTGAACATGCAAGCGGTTGTATGTATATGCCTTTGCATATACAAAGATTTAAAGGCAAAAAAGGATGAAAAGGCAAAATGTATGTTTGCGATGGGAAAAGTCAGCGATGGAAAAAGGGCACCTGCGTGGCTCGATCTCATTGGCCAATGACTTTTCAGCGTGTTTTGAGGCCATTGATCTTTGGCGATAGGGAGGAATCGACGGCCCTATTTTGAATGCCTGAACAGGAAGAGATTTGCATGTGTTCACTGCATCATTCCAAGTGGGAAGAAACTTCAGAAACCCGCAAACCATTGCTACATCCTAAAATGGGTAGGTTGGCCATTTATGGCAAATTTCAGAGGTATGGGTCGAATGGACAAGCTAGCTACCATTTTTAATAGAAAATCTTTAGGCGGCAGTGCATGTCCCGTTTTCAACCACTCTTTCCTTCTTCTCTCTACTGCATTGAATGTTCCTGGCGCCATTTCCATGGTGCATTGTATTATGGAAAAAATTTGAGTTGACCCTGTACTTGATTGCTGAGTTCACGTTCTTGCTGTATAAAAGAACTGTGTTACTCATTTTTTTGGTTGTTGAAGACTTGGGCATTTTTTGGAGAAAATAATGAAGAACAGAGCATTTCTTGGTTGTTCTATCTCTTTTGGAGTTTATGAATTGCATTTTGAATGTACCTTGCACATATGTTCAGTTTCATGTTAGTTTTATATGAAAAATGCTTTGTTGCATGTGTTTAGTTATTTTTCTCCATTTGTTGTATGCATCACTTCTTCTGAATCTGGTTGCTAAGGGTTCCTCAGATTCTAGAATATAGACTTTCTGTATTGCATACTTGATCTGTGACTTCCACTCAAGGAGTGGATTAAACTGTTTTAGTTTAAGTATGAAGAAGAATGTATGTCAACTGGGATATGTGTAAGTAGTGGCAGCTAAATACTTAGTCTTGGGTGGTTTTTGTAAGGTAAATACCAGTCCTAACCCCTTGAAACTTGAATCTCTATTGAGTTTGTGCAAATCATTCACTTGTATATGTCTAGTTGACTCCTTGCCCTGAGATAGGCACCGGCCTGCCCTTGTGTAGTAGTTATGATCCAAAACTCCCTGTCTTGCATCCAAAACATTAAAACAAATCCTTTCAAAGTTTCAACCTATTAGTTGTAGGAGTATTATTAGGACCCCTGCATACTCTCATCCATAACTAGTCAGATATGTCCAAGAACAATGTCAACCTTGTGATCTATCATGCAAATCTTGGTCTAAACATGAGAGTATTCTGCCTATTGTTGTGAAGCTAAATCTTTCTATTGGGTGAGTCAAAGTTAAATCTTTAGCTATAGGGATACCCCCTTGGTGCGACAAAACTAGAAGTGAAGGGGAGGCAGCTCACGCAACCTCCTGTATTTGTTGGCTGAATCTGCCTGTGTATTGGAACTTACAAACCCTCTGCCGATTCAGAGAGAAAGACCCAACAAAGTGGCGACTCTGCTGGGGAGGTGATTTAAAAGATATATTTTTGCCCATCCAAGTCACCAACAAAGTGGCAACTCCGCTAGGGAATGCTTTGTGTAAGAACCTTGGTTTAAAAACTAGTTCCTAGTTGTAAGTGGCGACTCCGCTGGGGATTGTAATGTCATATCCATAAAAGTTTGAGTCTAAAAGATTGAAGAATCAAACCTAGAAGTGCTTTGTTGCAGCAAACTTGAAAAGTTTTATATGTGGCTCTGCTATTGGAGAACCCAGAAAGGAAAGAAATGAATTTTCAGCTTCATGTTATTTGAAGCTCATTCCTCTGCCAAGGAGGTGGTGACTCTGCACAAAAAGAACCTAAGAGAGAATATGAAGATGTGTTAGATCTTCATACAATCAGTCAGGGAAATGAATTTGCAGCAGCTGCAACATATCCAGGTATTTTCACATGTTTTGGTTTTCAAAAACCATGGTGTATAATTTTTAAAAGATTCCCTATTTGGTGAAGTAGCACCGGTTAAAAGGGAAATGTTGGTGAGAGATTACATGCTTTTGTATTTGTTGAGAATGTGTTTTATGTTTCAAAAGAAGTATGCAATATTGTTGAAAAGACTCATTTAGAGGACTTTAGGAAATTTGAAACAACAGTTTGTATTTTAAAAGGGCCTAAGGTCATTGATTGAAAATCTGAGTTGAGAAGAGGGTTGCAAAAACACATAAAGATGTATTATCAGCCCATGCACCCTTGTGAGGTGTCAAATACAATATTGTATAGTGATCAATCTCAACCATGTAATAAAAGAAGTTTCAGCATTAACAGATATAAGCCCATTAACTTCAGTGGCATTTGTGGTTATCCAAATGTTTTCCCATCTAAAATCAAAAAGTATTTGCCCAAATTTAGTGGTGCAAAGGATGAATCAGCTGAGAGACATTTGCAGTAGTTTATAAATGTGATAGATGACTTTGAGGTTGACCATGAAGATGTAGTTATGAGATTATTTGTTCAATCTCTAGATGAAGATGCAAGGGACTGGTTCTCCTATCTTCCAGCATACTCTGTCAGCTCTTGGCAAGAATTTAAATATGCATTTCTAGAGCAATATGGTGAAAGAATATTTGAATATGTAGTTATTAGTGATTTCATGTACATCCATATTGAAAAAGATGAGGTGATTCCAGCCTTTAACCTCAAATTTATGAAGGCATTAAAAAGAATTCCAGAATGCATGAGACCTAATGATGCATTGTGCCTAGTGGTTTATTTGGGAGCATTTGATAAGAAAATGAGCTATAGATTGAGAGATAAGGAGCCCACCACATTGCATTAGGCACATCAGTTTGCAATAGACATTGAAAACAATTGGAGGTATGGAATTCAAAAAGGCTATTTTTCTACAAATTTTTGATGTCCTGCAGTCCCCAATGTTGATGAAAGATATAATTTATATGTTGGAGATGAATGTCAAAGCACTCACACCCCTGTTGTCCCTGTCTATGCATCAGTCCAAGGTAATGATGACTTTTCCATAGAGGAGGATGCCCTGATTTTCCTAGCAAATGAAGTTGATGGTAATGATTCTTCAAGTGATATTTACATGCCAGTCCTCAACAAAGAGCATTCATGTCTAAATGATCCAGTTATGCATAGTTGTGATCATATGGATCAAGAATCAATGTCAGTTTCATCAAGAAGCATTAGAGGGCTGGAAAGTGATATAGATAGTTCAGCTTCAGATTGCATTGAAGTAGCAGAAATCTTGTATGTGGGGCAATCAGTTGATAAAGATGATAAAGATGATATCCATGATCAGTTCAAGGATTAGGTTTGTTCTTCTTATGACTCTAGGTTTGGTAATGTTGAAGAAGAAGTGGATTGTCATGAAGAAGAAGCAGAGACCTTTACAATGAGTATGAATCCCCTTTATGATGAGCCTTTAGATGCGTTGAACATTGTGAGTCATGACCTTCATTGGTGCAAAATTAACCCTCTTTTTGAAGATGATGATGAATATGAAGAGACAACTGACTTGGTTGTTGCATTAGTTTGTGAAGAAGGGACATATGAACCAAAGGCAGAGATCTTCAGCTCTCGTGAAGATAATATGGATATGCAAACTATGGATAATGAATGTTCAGCTTCAACTATGCGGAATGTATGCAACTATGGGTGTGTGGATCAAGTTTTGTTTTCAATGTCAATAAGTGATATAAATGATAGTGATGGTCTCATATATTCTGAGTGTTTTCAGTTTTTAGATCAGCTGGATGAGTGCCTAGTAATGTGCAACAGCCAGGTAGACATTAAAGAACGCCAAGTGCAATATGATATACTATTAGAGGAATATAACATACATATGTTGCCTAATGCTAAAAGATATTCTAGTATGTATGGTTATGTGTCTGATTGTGAGATGCAGAGTGACAGAGGCAATACTAACAGGGGCAAGTTTTCAAAAATGGTGAAGTATGTCATTGACAAGATCAGTATGTGGGCAGATTTTGTTGATGTTTTCAGTTGGGGTTGGGATCATTCAGATCAGAAGCAAGCATTTGGTAGGAGGAGATTATGGTTTTTCATTTTTGGCTGCCCTGGGGCACCAAGTAAATTTTCAAAAATGTGATTTGTGATGCAGGTTGGTGTAGTGTTTGACTCTATTGTCCAATGGATAAGGGACTGGTCTGCATCCCAAAGATCTATGGTTCTCGCCATGCCTCCAAGAGGCATGCGTCCCTAGACAGAGCCAATGGTGGTGCCCACCTAAGTTTAGGTTTTGAGCATTTGAATCCGTAGGCATTTTTCATTCAAACCCATAAAAATTTTAAGTCTGTCAACTTTCACTTTTTCATGCATATGTCTTTGTATATGTATCACTATTTGTTTGTACATTTGAATGTACAAGTGCATATGTACAAGGCCGGGCCCAAAAAATGAGTTAAATCAGCTTCAGAAATGCAAAAAATAGTTGTATGCATCTTTGTATGCATATCGGGCTTGTATGTGCATTTCTGGGTGTGCAAAAGTGGTTGTATATCGCAAATTCCTGGAGTATTCTGTGGTTGTATATTGCAGATTCCATGCTTGTATGTAAAGGATTGTTTGTATATTTTGCATGTATGTTTGATATACAACGGGTAGATACAATGCCAAGATACAAAGGAAACATACATCGCAAAGATACAAGGGTGAATGTATATCAGATATACAAAGAAGATACATGCAAGGCAAGAACCAAAGGGTGGGGTCCACCAATTGTATCTATATACGATTGTATGTTTGCACATGCAATCGAACATATAAGGGGAATATGTAATCCTGAGATGCAAAGCACAGACCTGAAATGAATATACATTCTGGTTGATAAAGGTAGAAGTCTAATTTTCTGTATGTTTCGCTTGTATATTCGCATTGTATGTGTGATATACAAGGCCGATATACAAAGGTAAAACATACAATCCGAACCTAACTGGAGAATCAAATGCAATGAATAATCATTTTGGGGTCTGCGGCTTGTATAATGAAAGGCTTGTAAATGCCGAGATACAAGGAAAAAGAGATACAACCCAGACGCGAAAGGAGAATGTGTTGTGGCAGATAAGTGGTTGAGGTCCGCGGGTTGTATGTTGCATTGTATATGCGATATATAATGAGAGATGAAAAGGTGTAGATAAAAACTAGATTTCAAAGGTTATTCCAATCTGATTGACAAATGAGCTGGAATCCGCATTGTATGTATATTGCATTTGTATGTGCAATGTACAAATTCATATACAAAGGGAAGATACAAAGGCCAGACCCGACTATGATTTCAAATTGATTCATAATAATTTGAGGTCTGTCCTTTGTATGCAGGTGATTGTATGTATATACAATCTCATATACATTCACAGATGCAAAAGTGGATACATTGGCTCGCCGATGAAGATGCAAACATTCAGCAATGGAGAACCAATGAGCAGCTGCCACGTGTCTAAGTTAGTTGTATGTATATACAACTGCATATGCAAAGATTTGAACGTGCAAGCGGTTGTATGTATATGCCTTTGCATATACAAAGATTTAAAGGCAAAAAAGGATGAAAAGGCAAAATATATGTTTGCGATGGGAAAATTCAGCGATGGAAAAAGGGCGCCTGCGTGGCTCGATCTCATTGGCCAATGAATTTTCAGCGTGTTTTGAGGCCATTGATCTTTGGCGATAGGGAGGAATTGATGGGCCCTGTTTTGAATGCCCGAACAAGAAGAGATTTGTATGTGTTCACTGCATCATTCCAAGCGGGAAGAAACTTCAGAAACCTGCGAACCATTGCTGCATCTTGAAACAGGTAGGTTGGCCATTTATGGCAAATTTGCAGAGGTATGGGTCGAATGGACTGTTATCACCTAGATTTGCACCCTTGCATACAGTTGTGAAACCTCAGCAATCTGGAGTAACATGGGAATGATCTCTAAGTGTGGGACATTGCTAAATGAGATCAGACCTCTAGAGAAGGCTAGCTTCCTTAACTGGTTATCACCTAAAACTACTGAATCTTAAGAGGAAAAGAGAGAAGGAATGCTTTAAAGTGAAGTATGAAACAAAAGCTTGAAAACAAAGGGTGATTCACCAAGTTTAATAAAAGAACCCTCACAATACTAAGGAAATGTACAGCATAACCAAATATAACAAGCAAACATACATAGATTCAATTGATCCTAGCAAAGGTAAGAAACTAGATGATTGAGAGGAATAGAGACATTCACAAACAACCATATGCAGATTCACATAGGACTAGAAATTAGTCCAAAGAGGCAAAATAACTTGAGTATATTTAGTGGGAAGGCACAGTTACAGTATAGAAGGCTCTATTTGGAAACAGAAAGCCTGAATGCTTAAAATTTTCCAACCCTATTTACATCATATGAATGCATATATATAGCATTCCAAACTAACCCTAAGTCGGTTAAAAAAATCGCTCTGAGAGCTGTCTCAGAAAAAATCCTCGCCTGAATGACTGTCCAGCTGCATAAGTTATGGCGTCGAATATCTGGCACTGGGCAGCTAGAAGATATTCTTTAGTCTTTAATGCAGCTGCTTCGTCATTGCACAACAATGAATGCAAGATATATCTCTATTTGCTAAAAAATGGTCGCTGAAACGTCCCCTCGACCAAAAAATGCAAAGCCAGATCTGAAAATGGAAAGGTGAAAAAAACTCCTGAAAACCCTACCAAATGAAAGAGGGGACCAAAATATGCAACTTTTCCTTTTACAGTAGGTCAAAATTCGCCAGGACGGAGAAGATACAGGTGGTCAAAGTTTTGGTCAACCGCCTATATATATCACTTTGCATTTGTGTATATATCACTTGAATTTGCCGCCTAAATCGACATCCAAAACCTTCTCTGCAACTCCTTTTTATATGTATGGCACCTTGTATATTGGACTTAAATATGCCCTTTGAATTTCGAAATTGTATATGCATACAATTTCTCTTTGTATATGCGGACCCCACCATTTGTATGTTAACTTGCATGTATGTCTGCCGCCACGTGGTACCGCCTGATTCGTTGCTGAGCTGGTTCAAGGAGCATCACTGAAAACTATATCTGCCCTTTGCACATTGCAATATACAAGCACAATTGTACATGCAAGCCACGGACTTCAAATTTTATGAAATAGCCTGGAAAGACGTTGAAATCTGGCTTGTATACTTCCTTTGTATGTCTGCTTGTCTATCGCATGATATACAAGCGCCAAATATACAAGCCACAGACCCCAAAAATTTATCAACTTCTTTGATTGCTGGGTCAGATCCGGCTTGTATCACTTTCCTTGTATATTTCCTTGCATGTTCAAATATACAAAACACTTATACATATATAAGGTGGACCCGAGACCTGAAATGCTGAATTTGATCTTCGATTCAAGTCTGCCTTGCATACAACCCTAGTATCTCTGACTTGTATATCGCAATATACAATTGCCCATATACAAGGCGGACCCCAAGACTTTATAAAACAAGTTAAAAATGCAATTGGGTCCAGCTTGTATGTAAACCTTTGTATATCAGTTTTGTATGTCAAAACATACAAAGCAAAATATACAAGCCACTGTAGCAAATGTATCTCTAACTTGTATCTCAGGCAAAGGTCCCTTGTATCTTTTCTTTGTATATTGGCTTGTATTTGCAAACATACAAGTGAAATATACATTCTACTGTTCATGCTCACTTGTATCTTCTGACTTACAATCAGCCTTGTATGTGCATGGGCCCTGCCTCTTGTACATTCGGCCTTGTATGTTTCTTTGTATGTTTTTCTTGTATGTGGCATGATATACAAGCAAAATATACAAAGAAACATACAAGGTCAAATGTACATTCCACTGTAGTAAATGTATCTCTGACTCAAACCTTGTATATTTTCGTTGAATGTGCAAACATACAACATAATATGCATTTGAAACCCGATATACATTGACGGAATATTCTAGGAATCTGTGAAAGATTCCTCCTTGTACATGCACCCTCCTAAGCCCGATATACATTCAGAAATGCATAAAACTCACTTTTTTCATCATTTTCTAAGGCCGATAGAGATTTTGCAAGCTCGCCAATGAACATTTGAACTGTATGTTGACCAAAACATTGACCATACATAACTTCTTTATTTGGCTGAATCTCAGGGTGATGTAAAAAGCAAACCTGCCTATTTTTTCAAGCTCTTTCCAATGGTAAAGTTTTTTAGGCAAGGCTTTTTAGGAAATTTGGCTCTTTAAGCTTTATAGGAACATTTTCCAAAGGATTTTCAAGGAAAAGTACTAGGTGAATTGTTTAGCTCTGGACAGAGGAAAATGGGTCAACATGGACAGGCCAGCTACCATTTTTAAGAGAAAACCTTCAGGTGGTGGTGCATGTCCTATTTTCAACCACTCTTTCCTTCTTCTCTCTACTGCATTGAATGTTCCTGGCACCATTTCCATGGTGCATTGTATTTGGTGAAATTTTGAGTTGACCCTGTACTTGATTGTTGAGCACACGTTCTTGCTGTATAAGAGAACTGTGTTACTCATTTTTTTGGTTGTTGAAGACTTGGGCATTTTTTGGAGGAAATAACGAAGAATAGAGCATTTCTTGGTTGTTCTATCTCTTTTGGAGTTTATGAGTTGCATTTTGAATGTACCTTGCACATATGTTTAGTTTCATGTTAGTTTTATATGAAAAATGCTTTGTTGCATGTGTTTAGTTGTTTGTCTCCATTTGTTGTATGCATCGCTTCTTCTGAATCTAGTTGCTAAGGGTTCCTTAGATTCTAGAATATAGACTTTCTGTATTGCATGCTTGATCTGTGACTTCCACTCAAGGAGTGGATTAAACTGTTTTAGGTTAAGTATGAAGAAGAACGTATGTCAGCTGGGATATGTGTAACTAGAGGCAGCTAAATACTCAGTCTTGGGTGGTGTTTGTAAGGCAAATACCAGTCCTAACCCCTTGAAACTTGAATCTCTATTGAGTTTGTGCAAATCATTCACTTGTATACATCTAGTTGACTCCTTGCCCTGAGATAGGCACTGGCCTGCCCTTGTGTAGTAGTTATGATCCAAAACCCCCTGTCTTGCATCCAAAACATTAAAACAAATCCTTTCAAAGTTTCAACCTGTTAGTTGTAGGAGTAGGATTAGGACCCCTGCATACTCTCATCCATAACTATTCAGATATGTCGAAGAACACTGCCAATCTTGTGATCTATCATGCAAATCTTGGTCTAAACATGAGAGTATTCTGCCTGTTGTTGTAAAGCTAAATCTTTCTATTGGGTGAGTCAAAGTTAAATCTTTAGCTTTAGGGATACCCCCTTGGTGCGGCAGAACTAGAAGTGAAGGGGAGGCAGCTCACGCAACCTCCTGTATTTGTTGGCCGATCTGCCTGTGTATTGGAACTGGAAAACCCTCTGCTGATTTGGAGAGAAAGACCCAACACCTTGTATATGTCTTCTGTATATCTTATGCAATCGCACCACATACACATGTGGACTCCATCGGGTTTATGAAGCAGATTGAAATTACCTTTGTATCTGCCTTTGTATACATTTCCGTCTGTATTACCTTTTTGTATATCATATACATTCACTTGTAAACATGTAGCAAAGATGTGATGACATCACTGTATGTATTTTTAATGCAATGCTTTTTGATGCTACATCCACCCTTTTTGTATTTCAAGGCATGCACGATATGTCTTATATATACCTTTTTGTATTTCCTCTTTCGCTCACTTTTTGTATATTTTTCTTTCTATATACTCATGTATATGTTATACATGCATCAAAATATACAATTTCAGACTCCAGTGAGTTCATAAAATGAATTAGAATTACCCTCGAGTCTAGCTTTGTACCTTTTATTTGTATTACCTTATGCACCTTTTTGATCCCGGTGATGTTGACTTTTCAATCTTTCGCTATGAATAGATGCACTTTATTTCACAATTTAATCCTCTGTTCACATTCATGACTGCATCTTGCATTTTTTTATATTTAATACATGCATCTCAACATACAAACCTGTACCTCACCTGTTTATTTCTTTTTTCTAAACTCGATTGAACTTTTCTTTTCAAATCCACTCATGCATTTGTATAAGAATGTATATGCCCTGCGAGGTATTAATCATACAAATGATAGGATTATGAACTTTATATGCTAACTTTGAATTTCCCTCTGACGTCTGCCGATGTATATTTGAATTTGTATATGTAATACATATGTTATGACATACAAATACAAATACGGATTTCCAAGTTGCAGCTGAGTACCATAGTGATCTTCGATGGATTTCCATACCATGTTCCAAAGCTCCCATTTTCATGCATACTGGAAGCTAGTAAAAATCTAGGGCTAGCCATAAATTCCTAAAAAAACCTCACGCTTTGCACACGCTCTTCACTTTTATGAATATGTGAGCTATCTAATGATCTTAAATTGTTATCTTCCTCACAGTTAGTTTCTGTAATGTCAACCAAAGAAAAATGCATTCCTCTGCAGCAAATTTGAGTGGTTAAGTTCATGGTTACCTCTATACACATATTCACAATTATTGAATGCCACTTGGTGCAATGTATTATTATTCTATAAATGTTGGAGTTGCTCTAAGTCCCTGCCAAGAGGATTCAGAAAGATCCACTTTTGTACTGAATCATCAAGTCTTGTAGAATGGACCACTCAAGCCCTTCTTAGAAGTGCAGACGTTATGGAGCCAGATTATGTGTCTAGTGTTCATCCTCAGGATCACTTCAACCAGGTTATTTAAGTATTTGGGGGTATAAGCCCAGAGAACTTGCTATGTAGATCAATCCAAACCCTTCTATCATGTGGGGTATTGTTAAATCAATTGTTGGTCTCTTCCTAAAACTGAATGTGTTTTTCAAATATCCTTCAAATTAGGTCACTGAGACAGATTTTGTAGCTGTATTTCGGAATGCTGAAATTGATTTTTTCCTTATGGGACCTTTAAATTTTGCCAAAATTTGAAAGTTCCAACAGAGCCTTCTTGGCTAGGTTGAGAACCTCCCTTTCTTCTATACATTTTTCTAGGTAGTTCCTTAAATAAGGGATTATGCAAGGATCTTCTCCCCTACATACAACTATTGATTACACCAGCTAGGAGATTTTGTTCAGAGTCGCCACCCACAACTAGGAATTATGTTTTTAGACCAGGGTTCTTATAAAAAGCTTCCCCAACAGAGTTGCCAGATCTATTGGGTTTTTTCCCACTGATCAGTCTAAAGTTCCCCTACAAGGTAGCCATATCAATAGGGTTCTCAAGGCAGAGGCCAACAATATAGGAGACAGACTCTAAATTTCTCCTCTCCTTCTTCAGGCTTTGCAAAACCTAGGGGGGTATTCCCTAATCAATACCAATAGGATAATCTTTGATTGTGACTAGGTATTGACACAAAGCAAATAAATCCTTTCTTATGTAGGGCAAAATTGTAAGATAAATGCAAAGAGGTTAGCTTTAGACCCTACTCCAATTGTGAACCAAAGGATTCTGAACCTAAACTACTCCTAAAATCCTAAAAGTTTATAAATGTTGTTCAATTTTTTATTTTGTGCTTGGCTACAAGACTTGGGTTTTAAATCATAAGCTCAATAGTAACTGTGACCAGTACTTATCTTAGGGCATAGAGTCACACTGACATATATGTGTGAATGATTTGTATAAACTAAGCTGAGAATCAAGTTTCAAGGGGTTAATATGTATTTGCCTTACAGGCACACCCAAAATAGAGTATCATGTTAACTCTACTTGCATATATCCTTGTTGCAATACATTCTTCCCCATACTTAACCTAGAACATTTAATCTATCCCTTGAATAGAAGTAAAATATTAATTATGCAATATAGAAAACCTATATTCTAGAATCTTAGATATCCCTTAGTTATTAGATTCAAAAGAAGAACTCACACAACCATGGAGACAGTTAACAAAACACATGCATTTAGCATTTTTCATTTATATCAACATGAAACTGAAAGATATTTATACAAAAATGCATTCAACACATTTATCATTGACTTACAAGATAAAAGATGAGACAACCTAGCAAAACTTGTATTTTATTCACTCTCCAAAAGTTCCCAAAATCTTCAACAACAATAGAAATGAGTGACACAGTTCTTTTATAGACCAAGAACATGTACTCAACATTAATTACAATGTCATTTCGGAGAATGCTTGATACAATGCACTACCCAATTTGGTGTTGAGAACATTTAGAATAGTGGAGAGAAGAAAAGAAAAGGTAGGTAGACTTGGAAACTGTGTGGCCGCCTAAAGAAGATCTACCTCATTAATGTTGGGATGGTGGTGGTTGGTCTTTCTTTTCAATCATGCAGCCCATACTTGTCTGTCTACTCACTGTATGTCTTTTCAAATGGGCACTAGAATGAGATTATCTCTACAATTATGCCATTGTGAATGACATACCTGGCATCCAATATAATCTTTACCTCCTTGCAAAATATTTCAAAATTTATTTCAACTATATATAGCTTGTCAAGTGCTAAGCTCAGCATCTGCATAGTTGGATCGCCATCATCAAAACAAGTGGGAATTAGCCGGTAACCATTTTCTTTTGTTTTTGTTTTCCACTTGTCTAAGTCTTTTGTTTTCCCATCACCTCCCAAAATATTTAGAAGCCACTTTGTGTCCATCTTCTCTATAGCTTGCATCTTATCTACCAAAACCTTATCTAATCTCAATTGAAAACTGGCAACTTCCTCAAAATGTTGCAGCATATCCATTACCAGCTTTAGCTCAGGGGGTGCCTATGTGTCAAACCTTGAACACCTGTGGAGATCTCTGACTTCTCCAATTCTTGGCAGCCATTTAGCTTTCATAATTGATAGCCTTTCCTTATATAATTCATGCTTCTCATAGGCTATCCTCAGTTGTGAGTAAGACCTCTAGGTCTCATCCACCCTTGCCAAGAGTTTGGTCACCCTATTGCATATCAAATTGGTGACCATGTCTTTCACTGTATTCCTTTTCTCCTCCAATTTCTTTACCTCCTCCTTCAGCTCCCTGATTTCAGTCAGTAAAAGGTTTTGTGTCAACTGGGAAGGACTCTGCTATTGGAATCACTAGTGGGGGAGTTGAAGTACTAGCCCTTAATGAAAATTACTACTTCAATCTGTTTATCTCTGCAACTACCTGGGCATAATTGAGTTGCAGCTCATTGTGATCCTTTTGGAATTTATTTGTGATTGCCTCAACAAATTGTGCAGTATGGACATTTAAGCTTGCATCTTGGGGGGCAGTTATGTCAAATACCCTCTTTATTATCACATCTCCTACTAGCTCCCCCAATTCAACCCTATGCTTGTTATTATTTGGGGCTAGAGTCCATATGGCCAGTGTTTCAAACCTAGGATTGAATGCTGCATCAAAGAGAGCCTTCTCTATCTGCTCACCATTTATATCTAAATCTTCTTTGGTAATTGTATCAAATGCAATGGCATCTGATAGGGTCTAGTGAGGAAGATGTAAAATATTACTCTTTGCAACCAATGCTCTCCCCTCCTCTAGAGTCATTGAACTTATGGATTGATTAACTTATTTCAAGACCGTCTAAGTAATAGCCTCATATTATGCAGGGTCTGCTCCACTTTTAGCATCTTCAATCCTCTTTTGAAATTCTTCACTTCTTACTTTTAATACATAACTCCTAAATTTTAGGAGTGTTTATGAATTCATCATCTTCTAAAAATGTGTTACAAGCCTTTACTCTAACATCTTCAATGTCCACAATTGGGCTTCTCATTATTCTTACTACCCTGTTCTCAGGGGACGAATAGGGTCTTATTCTATCAAGTGAATTCACTTGATGGGTAGCTTCTTGTACATATTCTTCTGATTCCCCTTCTAAATCTACTACTTCAATCTCTTCAGGATTCTCCAAATCAATAATTTTTACCTTCTTGGCAGGGGAGGGGTCAATTGGCTCCTTCTTGGAAGCGTATCCTCTGCTTCAGCTACCAAGCTGATATATTGGTTCTCTTCTCCTCTAGGAGTAATAGCAATTAAGTGCTTAGCATTATCCAACATCTTATGTATTCTCTGAATAGGGTCTTGCACTTCTGAGAAGGCACCCTGATATGCAGGATTTACATTTTTCTTCATTCTTTCTCCTACCATTATTGTGTCCCACCTGATTCTCAAGTGGTGGACCTCATCCATTGTGAAGCAGTTTCTGACAAGATCTTCACTTAGGTCAACCTAGTGGATATCTTGGCCTTCCCTTGTTGACCCTCACCCTATTTATGAAGCCCTCATGGTCAAAATTCCTTGGATACTCCAAGTACATCCCAAAACACTACATTACTGAATAAATTTGATCCAGTCCACTTTTATCAGCTATTAAAAAATCACTAAATCTGAGGGAAGAAGGAAAGAATGAGCCCTTCTTGTGTCTCCTCAAGTGCTCTTTGTCTGAATCATTCAATTGCCTAATGATTTCTACAAATTCCACTCTTTTAGGCACATATTTTGTCAAGATATGGGGTGGGGTCTCACATGCATAGACCCTAATGCAAGTAGTGTTTTCATGAAAGAACCAATTGTTGGAAATAATGTAGAAAACTAAGAGGGGGGGTTGAATCAATTTTCTTAAAACTTTTCTTCCTTTCTATTTTCTTTTCTTATCTTAGCAATTAATGAAATATCAAAACATGAGAGCATAACCAAACATAAGAATAGAAATGATATTGACACACATAATACAAGGATTTTAACGTGGAAACCCTATTAAGGGAAAAACTACGGGGTGACTAACCCAAGATTGTATTCTCTATTAAAAGAATAAAGGAGTACAAATGGCACTTGCCAGTTAGGGCTCACTGCTTGAGCACACTGCTCACAAGAGACACACTGCCTATAGAACTTACAGAAGATATCTAGGTATTTGAACTGATGAAAAGCATCTACATATGCATGAGTTCAGTTCCAGTTAGGCACAATATACTGATCTGGGGCATTTCATTCTTCCTCAGCTTAGTGTTGTTATTCAATCACATTTCAGACTTGAATTGTTGTCCTCATACTTATCTCTTCTTTTCTTCACACCTTATTACTTGAACTGCATTGCGCACTCTTCACAATCTTGAATCTATTGGATATATATATATATATATATTCGCATTAAGAATTTCCTTCAACTTCTTGGTCGACAACAGGAACACTTGAGATATTTGCAAGTTATTGATTTGTCGGCAGAATCCATGCTTTATTTATGATGCGCATCAAAAACTTAGGCATAGAAGTCATTAATCATGTTGGCCAATAATGTATACTACCACAAATTGTTTGATCAACACCTTTTACACATCCGGATTGAAGTATGATACTCTGTCAATTAGTTCTTCCTCTGTCTGCTCTGCCTAACTGGAACCCAACACTCAGATGCTCATATCATTTTCATGCTTTATCACCGGATGCTATATCTCTAGAATACAATAGTAATGATACCCCTCTTGACTTGTCCAAGTCTGCAACTTACTAAGTTACACCATCTGAGAGATCCGGACCTAATTGTCAGACCATGTCCATCAGACCAAAACAATCTTCAATCTGACTTCCGGTATAGGCATATTATATACTATGAATGTGTGGAATAGATTTTGTTGCCATCAGTGAAAACACTAATGAGTCCTAGCAGTGTCTCTTGCCAACAATCTCCCCCTTTGGCATTGATGGCAACACTTAGTGAAAAATGACTAAGTGTCACAGTAACTCCCCCTTTGCTTGTGCTCTATTTCTTTACACTACTTTACCGGAGCTCCCCCTTTGACATTAATGGAAAAGGGTGGAATCTGCATCTCAAAATTGTGCAAAAATTATTATATACATGGCCGCATATGTACATACAATCCATAAGATAAACTTACATATACTTGAGTATGTCTGCAAAGGTTGTCTTCAACTGTACAGATTATGTGGCCCAACTCCCCTTCATCCTATCCAAAATGGAGATGTGACCACTCAACAAAAATGCATATGCTTCTGCCCTTCTTAAATATGCTAGATCACTAGTCCAGGCTATGGTCTGAGCATCTATCAAGGCCTCGTGCATTGCCTCTAACTTAGGGATAATTATCCCTTTGAGTTCACCCATTCTGTTCATTATGTTCTTCTTTTCTTTGTCCAGTTTCTTTATTTCATTTATTATAATAATAGCATGGCATTCTTGACTCATTAGAGAGGAAGAAAGGGGGTCAAAATTCTGAAATATGCTTGACAGTTTTTCTTCTTGTTCTTTCACTTTCTCCTCAATGTCTTTTGTCACTTTAGGCTAGGTTAGACAAAATTTGAATAAATCCCCACCGTCTTTGAGAGCATTTTCAAAGCTCTTTATTCCAAAGCCTAGGGTCATTCTATCATTAGCAATAAGTCCATGCACCTCAGTGAATCTTTTCTCCAAAAACTCTTTCCAGACCTTTATTTCTGTTGATTTCTCTAAAGATTCAAAATGAGTGTTAATAGAATTGACTAAGTTTTTTAGATTAATGGATGGTGAGGCCAAAGGATCCTTTTGATAGGTTGGCATGATCTTTTCCAATATCCCAAATGCACTCTCCAATAGCTCACAATCCTCCATATGTGATTTCAAAAGTTTCTCTCTGGCCTTGGCCTGAGTGAATGATGCAATCTTCACCATCTGTACCGGAGAGAGAGTGTCCAGATTTAGAGGCCCTTGAAGCAGCTCCAGTTCATCTAACTCCACAACCTCTTTGTTCAGGAAATTCTGCACTGTCTTTGTAGTGTCTCTTGCTAATGATTTAGATTTCTTTCCTTCAAAAATATTAGGGCTGTCTGGTTTGGATGTGTCATTGCAAACCTTTTCTGCTTGTTCTTCTTCTTTTGCTTTGTCCTCCTTTTCTTGCATCTCCTTTCCTTCTCTCCTTCCTTCCTCTTTTTCTCCAGTGCCCAGAAGATTTGTCTTGCTAGCTGTGGGATCCAGAGGAGTGATATTACTAGTGTTTGTTGCTTTATGAACTTCCTCTACCGGAACAGAGGAGTCTAAGTCCTCAGACTTCTCTTCATCTATTTTCTTTAATCCTTCAACATCCATGTCAGAAGGTTCTTCATTGATTAATCCTTCAACATCCATGGTAGAAGGTTCTTCAATTGTTTCCTCTACAATAGGAAGGTTGAATTTCTTCAAGGCTTTCCTGAGAATTTCTTTTGTTTCATTATCTATTTGATCAGTTTCTCCAAGCATGAGTTTGTTCATTCTGGACTTGCTCCGAAAATCATCTTTACTACCTTTGAGAACCATGTTCATTTACTTGGGAGAGATAGAAGGAAATAGTTGTATCATTATCTACTCCTAAATCTCCAAGTCTTTTTCTTTTACATTCTCTTTTCTCAGCTCCAGTACTTTTTCTAGACTTTTAGGAATTAATGGAATTATTTCAATGAAGGCTTTGTTATATATGTTCAAATACCTGACTGTTACCTCCTCAAGTATTCTCTTGTCTGCATCATTGTATTCATAATAAAATTCTATCACGGGCTGTAGGTTTCCATCCACAGTGATTGCTTTGATGATATCTTCAATTGAGAGAGTGGGGTTTTCAACAAATTCCTCTGTTTTCTCTTCCTCACTTCTGTTGCCAGAGGACTTCCCAGAAGTTCTTTTCTTCTTCATTTTCCTGATTTCTTCATCTGATTCTGTATCTTCATCATCCTTTTGGCTCACATATGTTCTTGTGGCCTTTGACTTCATTCTCTTTTCTCCTTTCCTGGATGGTTTGACTTCTGGTTTGGTAGTCTCTGAGCTTTTAGGAGGGATAGAAACAGAACTCTTGGAAGATCTAGTCCAGGAGGAGGCTTGTACCATGTTGGTGCCTACTGTTGGTTCAAGTTTCAAACATTCATCTGTAGGCCCTTTCATAAAAAAACCAAAAATTCTAAGTCCCTCGGCCTCTTGAGTTACATGCATATATCTTTGTTTATGCATCACTGTTTGTATGTACATTTGAATGTGCAGATGCAAATGTACATTGGCGGGCCCAAAAAATAAGTCAAATCGGCCTTCAAAAGGTGAAGAAAAAGTCGTATGCATCTTTGTATGCATATTGGGCTTGTATGTCCAATTCCGAGCATGCAAAGGTGGAATGTACATAGCAGATTCCTGGTATATTCTGTGCTTGTATGTAAAGGTTTGCATGTATATTTTGCATGTATGTTTGATATACAAAGGTGTAGATACAACGACCGGACTTCAAAGAAGTTTCAAATCAGGTTAAGCAGTGGTGGGGTCCACACATGCAAAGGTGATTGTATCTCATATACAAGGCAAATATGCAAGGGTGATATGCAAAAGGAGTTTGATACAAGGCCCGGACCCGACTGTGATTTCAAATTGATTCATAAAAATTTTGGGTCCGCACCTTGTATGTGTTGTGATTGTATGTATATGCATTTGCATATACAAGGATTTGAATGTACAATGGGCGAAAAAAGGTAAAGCATATGTTTGCGCTATGAAAAGTCAAAGGAGAGAAAGACACCTACGTGGCATGTTTTCATTGGTCGATGACTTTTCAGGATGATTTGGAGCCGCAGATCTCAGCGGGAAGAAGGAAATCAATGGCCCTGTTTTGAATGCTCGAGGAAGGAAGGAATTTATGTGTGTTCACTGCATCTTCTCCAGGTAGGAAAAAACTTCAAGAACATGCAAACCATTGCTGCATTTCAAAATAGGTAGGTTGGCCATTAATGGCAAAATTTGCAGAGGCATGGTCTTGATTGACAGGTCAACTACCTGATTAAGGGCAAAAATCTTCAGTCGATGGCTCACATCTTGAACCCACCTGCCCTTTCCTCTTCTTCTCACGGCTGCATTGATTGTTTTGGGCACCATTTAGATGGTGCATTGTATCTGGAAAAAAATTGAGTTGACTAATGTACCTTGAATGCTGAATACACGTTCTTGATGTATAAGAGGACTGTGTCGCTCATTTTTCTAGTTGTTGAAGACTTGGGCAATTTTTGGAGGAACTAATGAAAAACATAGCATTTCTTGGCTATTCTATCTCATTTTGGAGTTTATGAGCTGCATTTTGGATGCACCCTGCACATATTTTCACTTTCATTGTTGTTTTATATGAAAAATGCATTGTTGCATGTGTTTAGTTGTTTGTCTCCATTGCTGTATGCATCGCTTCTTTTGAATCTGGTTGCTAAGGGTTACTAAGATTCTAGGATACAGATTTATGTATTGCATGTTTGATCTCTAACTTCCATTCAAGGAGTGGATTAAACTATTTTAGGTTAAGTATGAAGAAGAATGTATGTCAGCTAGGATATGTGTAAGTAGAGGCAGCTAAATACTCAGTCTTGGGTGGTGTTTGTAAGGAAAATACCAGTCCTAACCCCTTGAAACTTGAATGCTAGTGCAATTCATTCTTATGTAGACGTCTAGTTGACTCCTTGCCCTGAGATAGGCACCGGTCTATCCTTGTGTAGTAGTTATGATCCAAAACCCCCTGTCTTGCATCTAAAATGTTAAAACAAATCATTTCATATTTCCAACCTATTAGTTTGTAGGAGTAGGATTAGGACCCCTGCATACTCTCATCCATAACCAATCAGACATGTCCAAGAACATTGCCAACCTTGTGATTTATCATGCGAATCTTGGTCCATACATGAGAGTATTCTACCTATTGTTGTAAAGCTAAACCTTTCTATCATTGGGTGAGTCAAAGTCAAATCTTTAGCTATAGAGATACTCCCCTTGGTGTGGCAGAACCAGAAGTGAAGGGGAGGCAGCTCATGCAACCTCCTGTATTTGTTGGCCGAATCTGCCTGTGCATAGGAACTGGCAAACCCTCTGCGAATTCAGAGAGAAAGACCCAACATACCATAATGCTTTCTTTCCTTGCTGCTTGTCTTTCTTTTTCTAACTTTTCTATTTTCTCTCTATTTGCATCAACTGCTTCTTTCGATATGCCAAATCTTTTGGCAACTTCTTCAACTTCCTTTCTTACTTTTCTTTTCATCTCAGGCTGCCTTAACTCAACATGTATTTTTATGCTTAGCTCTTCAAAGGTGCCAAACCTTTCTGCTTCAGTGTCTTTAGGTTGGCTCAGCAAGTGTTGGACATGTATCTCCAAAATGTTTTCATCGACCTCATATCCCATCGGCATTATCCACATAGTTCTTGGCTCAACTACCTCCATTAGATATTGATCAATGTCAACCATAAAGCAAACTATGTCCTTATATTTCTCAACTATGGATTGTGGTATTCTCTCTCTGGTTGCATCATGCCTTGGAAGTTCTTGAAGTAACCCTAGAGAGCAGAGTTTTGGGCTTTTGCATCACCAATTCCATACATGTAAGCTCTGATTTGAATTGCAACTGGTTTATCATTTTGCCAAACCCAACCCTTTGATCCAAGCAGCTCATTCATATAGTAGAAAAATAGATACAATATTAGACTGCCACATTTGAAAGAGTTTTTCTTATCTTTCTTGATCTTTTGCAAGTTTTCCATCAGTTGACTCAGTAGAAGCTCACACAAGTCATAATCTGCATCTTTCTTCAACATCTAATATGTAGCATAGATTGATGTACCAGACACAGAGTTTTCCCTACTTGAATGGTAGATTTTGTAGCCAATTATCATTGAGGCAAACTTGACATATGAATCCATGATGTCATCTATAGTCATTGCTCTTTTGTCAAATTTAGATCTGGTGGCTTCAGATACCATTTGGTTCTTTATAGATTTGAGTGCGGGTAACCTGCCAATTGAATGCAGTTCGATCATAGCCCTGATGGCATCTTTGGTTATCTTGAATGGCCTCATCAACCACAGAAAATTGTCATGCATCCTACTTAGAATATACCGAACCCATTCGTCTTCTACAAAAGACAGAAAATGTATGCAATGTTCGAAGTGTTTGTCTCTTAGGGTCTTGAATTCAAGTCTGAGCTCAAAATTCTCATCCATTAATTGATTTTGATAGATGTCGATCAATTTTGAGTCTCCAAAATCTTCGATGTTTGCATGGATATAAACCCTAACATCTTCTACATGCAAGACACCGTGAGGAATGTTGGAAAATGCACCTAAGGGATCAACTTCTAATGACTTGTAAGAGTGTTTCTTGAATTTTGGTCTCGATCTTTCAGAGATTTTAACAACCATTGGAGTAGCCATTCTAGCAAGAAAATCTGGAGAGAATTTGTAGAAGAAAAATACCTTTTCACGCGTTAGGGTTTGAAGCAAATGTCAGAGTGATTTTCTGTTTGGATTCGATCTTCAGCTTGAACTTAAGTAAACTGTAGAATCTCTTCTCAAAGCTCTTCTCTCTTCTTCATTTTGAATGCAAAGTGTGATAAATGATGAGTGAAGACCCTTTTATTCTTCCGCTAAACCTAATTTATCATTGTAATAAATGCACAACCTTTTATGTCAACCGATTACCCTGTTTCTCAAGCGAGCTTTTCATAAATCTCCTTGTGGATCTTCAAACTTGTGCCTTAGTGTGTTGATAACACCCATGTGTCTTAAAGACTTTCTTCTGGATCCACAAATCTGAATATTGCATTTCCAAATCATACTAGATCAATTTACATTGCTCTATTAACACTGAATGGTTGCTGGAACCATATCTAATCAAGTGGTCATAAAAATTTTGAATCTTCATGCAGACCCCTCACAATCTGGCTAAAGGCTCTTTGGAGGATTCTCTAAGAACCCTTTAATCCACAACATCATATGTTTACTCAATGTACCAAATTCAGGCACTTCCTGACTGGCTGGGGGAATTTGATCTTCTTTGTAGCTCCCCCTGAGCCAGAGCTCATTTTTTTAATTTCTGGAGGGATTATCAACACTGGATTTCAGTGTGGACCCATCATCAATGTTCATCACATTTTTCTTTACCCAAGTCTTGCTCATTTCCTTCTGAATCTCATCCGCATTCACTTTACTTTTGCCTTTGTCTTGTTTCAGATCATGTTTCACTGGACCTTTTCCATCATGATTTATGCTTCTATAGAATCTAGCTATATGACCGGATTTATTGCAATTGTAACACCTAACATTTCCTTACCTATTTTATGGATATCCTCTTGATCTGCATTGATTAGCCATATGCCCCATTCTATTGCATGTAAAGCATCTACCATTGAAAGAATTGTTCATTTGCATATTTTTGCATTCATGAGATTTATGGCCATACCTTTTGCAACTAAAGCATTGACCAAAGAAGGATGGATTGTTCTGATTCATTCTATTCTTGCACTGAGTTGCTTTATGACTAAAATTGTTGCAATTAAAGCAGTATCCATTAAAAGATGGATATCTTTGGGCACTTGGTTGCCTTACCGGAGGTCTTCTAGGCTTGTTTCTTTGACTTCTTGATCCAAAGTTCTTTTGACCAGATCCAGAGCTTTCACCTTTCTCATATCCCAAGCCACACTTATCATCTACCCTCTTTTGACTTTCAAGAAGAACTTCAAGTTGGGTTGAGCTTATCTTGAATTTTTCTTTGTATTCATTTGTAGATTGAAGATCTTGTTTAAGAGTGTCAATCTAATTTTCAAGTTGTTCTTCATTGTATCTGGCTTCTTCAAGATTAGACTCAAGATGTCTAATTATTCTGTCCATTTTGTAGCAATATTTTGAATTCTCCTTGAGGGATTGATTTAAGTTTTCTTCAATCTTTCTTTTTTCTTCAATTTCTTGGGTAAATTTCATAACCCCTGATTCTATTTCATGTCTAAGCATAACAACTTCTTTTGACATCTTTTCACAAAGTTTTGTTTTCTCATTTAAGTCCTCATCAGCATTATTGACTTCATTTTGATCTGCTAACCTCTAGAGTAGTTCCTTTCTCTTTTTCATGGAAATACTAAGTTTTTCTTTTAGCTCATTGATGAAGTCATCAGCTTGCTTAAGTCACTCTCTCAAATTATTGGCTTTAGACTGGGATTGTTCAAGATCATCCAAGGCAGACTGTAGTTGTTCTTTCATACCATATTCATCCATTGAGACTCCCAGATCTTCCCCAAGCTGTTAGACTTTTCTGAGGTACTTGGGTTTGATACCAATTGTTGGAAACAATGTAGAAAACTGAGAGGGGGGGTGAATCAGTTTTCTTAAAAAATTTCTTCCTTTTTATTTTATTTTCTTATCTTAGCAATTAGTGAAATATCAAAACATGAGAGCATAACCAAACATAAGAACAGAAATGATATTGACACACATAACACAAGGATTTTAATGTGGAAACCATGTTAAGGGAAAAACTACGGGGTGACTAACCCAAGATTGTATTCTTTGTTAAAAGAATAAAGGAGTACAAATGGCACTTGCCAGTTAGGGCTCACTGCTCGAGCACACTGCTCACAAGAGGCACACTGCCTACAGAACTTACCGAAGATATCTAGGTATTGAAACTGATGAAAAGCATCTACATATGCATGAGTTCAGTTCCAGTTAGGCACAATATATTGATCTAGGGCATTTCATTCTTCCTCAGCTCAGTGTTGTTATTCAGTCACATTTCAGACTTGAATTGTTGTCCTCATACTTATCTTTTCTTTTCTTTGCACCTTATTACTTGAACTACATTGCCCACTCTTCACAATCTTGAATCTATCGGATATATATATCCGCATTAAAAATTTCCTTCAACTTCTTAGTCAGCAACAGGAACACTTGAGATATTTGCAAGTTATTGATCTATTGGCTGAATCCATGCTTGATTTATGATGCACATCAAAAACTTAGGCATAGAAGTCATGAATCATGTCGGCTAATAATGTATACTGCCACAAATTGTTTGATCAACACCTTTTACACATCCAGATTGAAGTCTGATACTCTGTTGGTCAGATCTTCCTCTATCTGCTTTACCTCACTGGAACCCAACACTCAGATGCTCATATCTTTTTCATGCTTTATCACCAAAGGCTATATCTCTGGAATACAATAGTAATGATACCCCTCTTGATTTGTCCAAGTCTGCAACTTACTGAGTTACACCATCTGAGAGATCCAAACCTGATTGTCAGACCATGTTACATACTCTGTTCTTGTCCACTAGACCAAAACAATCTTCAATCTGACTTTCGATATAGGCATATTATGTACTGCAGATGTGTGGAATAGATTTTATTTCCATCAATGACAACACTAATGAGTCCTAGCAGTGTCTCTTGCCAACACCAATCACCCCAATTATGATCAATTCCTAAGTGAGGAGTCCTCTCCAAAGGTCTCAAGAAATCCAATACATCTAGGTGCAGCCTCTCACTCTCTGGCTCCAAAAAACCAAGAATCCTTCTCATAAAATACTCAAAAATTACATAATCTACAGTGGTCCAATGCATATCCAGTATGCAAGTCCATACCTACACTGGCAACATATTTCCCTGAGCATCTGTACTCTTAACATGTAAATAGTGGTGCCACATCCTAGATAGAGAAAATAGAAGCATGTGGCATAGCATGGAATACCATGTGAATTCAACATGGGTATCCAGCTCAGATAGGTTGCTCTTGATTTCTGCCATTTGCTTGTGCATCTTGTCAGCAATATAAGTGGCATAATCATATGGCTCTTTGACCTCTTGACTCTAAATGTCAACTGTTATCATCATTAGAGAAATGGACATATTATCTGAGGCATCCCTGCCCAATACCTGGCACAAACTATGATAAGTCCTAATAAAGTAGTCCATGAACATGCTACAGTAAAAGGGCTTATGTTCACTGGCTGAAATCTTCACCAGTTTTCCATCTACACCCCTAGGCCTATGCTTGGCTAGGTTGTAATCCATATAAGCACATTTGACAGTCTGATATTCCTTCTTCAATGAAGCTAGACCAATTGGCTTTTTAGCTGTAGGGTCTAGGTTGAATACAGTAGCAGTGAATCCTTTCGTGAGTTTGATTATTTTTGAACCATTTCTTGCTATGACCGTCCTTGTGTTTGGATCATACCTCATTGCTATTGCCCTAACTAGGTCAAGGTTAGGGAAGACATTGAGGCAAATAAGCTTGGCTAGATCAAATTGCTAGGCATGACAGATGGGGGCCTTATAATTCATTCTTCTATGCTAGTGTTCGAACAGGACCCAACCAGGAACAGGCAGTATGACATCTCGGCAATTGTAACAATAATCAAGGAATTTGTCCTCAGGCCCACCTGGACCATGCAAATTCAAGGCTTTCCTAGCAGAACCTAGTAGCTGGATCATGAGATCTTCATCTAAGTTGCACTTAGAGGTGGAGGGTTGGCTAGCTTGACTCATTTTTTTAGACTTATCGTAACAAGCTAGGGTTTTTTACACAGGCAACTATCTACCTCCTTAATTAAGTAGTCAACTTAAAAATATGCCAGGCACAAGAAGAAAAAATGAACTTACTGGTTTGAATTTGTAGAGTCTGGAATTTCCTTTCTTTGTCCGCTTGAGAACTCTCCGTGTGCCTAAAATTCGTATGTGCTTGAAGAAATGATGTACATAGCCCTAATTTTTATTCCTTTTAAGCTTCATAGCATAGCTTCTAGTGCATTTATGGAGGTAGCCTAGGCTATTACCTATCGTTCCTGTCACAGGGTACCTTCAACATTCATCACAAAAGTTTGAACCTACGCCGTTGATTTGAATTCATTCCTACAAGATCCACAGCCATCATTTACCCACAAGATTTGAAAATCTTAGTCATCATGTTTGAAAAGTCTTCGACCAATTAGGATGAGCCACATTGGATGTACATTCATTGTTGATGGCATGACCTTTTGTCCATCCTGGGTGTGTGGCATCTTCGCACAGCATCATAGCTGATAGTGGGTCACTACTTTACCTACCCCTTGCAAGTGCCATAAAGCCTCCACGCATCCTTTCTTTATTTGCTTCCAAACTTCTTTGTAAAACAGGGCCATGTGTCACCATCTCATGACCGCATGGAAAAGATTCCTTCATGTGAGATACTCTTGCGATGAAGCCCAACCATTAGATTAGAACCTTCCTTCAAACCACTTCCATACTGACATCTGGCAATATACGGTTGGCTAGTGCAGGATTCCTAATGTAAGGGGATGTAAGTACAGATCCTTGGACAAGTGTCACCATGTCGCGTCTGCACAACAGGGTGGTGACGTCATTGATGATGCCTGCGATGCTGCAATTTTCACTTTATTAAACTTTATAACCTATGGGAAGACTTAGGATATGGTTTTAATTTTTCATGGGCCATAAGAGGTAAGACTTAGGACACAGGGTTGGTCACCTAACAGGAGAAAAGGCTTAAAGTCATAACTTAAGGGACCAGAAACTTGTTACAAGCAGCCAACAAAGAATTAGAAATAAAGTGCATGGGCCTAAGGACTTAGGTTAAATGGGTTTTCTTTGAAAGGCAAAGACTTGCAATGTTATGAACCTAAAACCCTAAACCCTAAAGGGTACCACCACTGGCTTCGACTGGGGATGTGCAAGCGTGAGATTGTAGCAAGAACCACTTGGCTCTAAGGTAGACCAGACCAAGACACGGGCAAAAATGACTATACAAGAACATATAGTATTTAGAAAATGTGTACATCTATTTTACATTGTGCACGAAGATACATAATTCATTCATGAGAAATAGGGTTTAAGGAATTGACCATGCACTGGTAATTCCTGCAATTCACCATTTAGGGCCTGGAGAAAATAAGAATCTTCTCCATGAGTATTGCTTACTAGATACAGGCCCATCCATAAGGGCTCGAACTTGCCATGCTTGCCCTTGTCTTGACCTCTTGCATTCCATACTAGGACTAAGTCATTTATTTGAAACTTTCTCTATGTAGTCCTTTTGTCAAACAGATATTTTACCTTTTGTTATTTCTTGAGATTAGTCTTATGTGCTTCTCTCCTCATCTCATCCAGTGCAGCTAACTGATTTATTCTTTCATTCATTGGATATTCTATTTCTTCCTCATTCCCCTATATGAATTTGTATACTAGTAGGAGATTATTCACCAGTAACTTAGCCTATGTGTCATACACTAACTCAAAAGGTGACTTCCCAATTGCCTTCTTTACTATCACCCTATCAGCCCATAATGCTAATTTTAACTTTGAATCTCGTGCCCTTTTGTTCTTGTCAATTATCTTTTTGATGGTTTTCATGAGACTCTTATTGCTTGATTATGCTTGACCATTTCCTTGTGGATGATATGGTGATGCATGATATAGATTAATTCCATAATTGTTGCAGAAGTCAACAAACTCACCAAACCTGAAGCACATAGCATTGTCTGTGACCAATTTTGTTGGTACCCCAAATTTGATAATAATGTGCTCTAAAATGAAATCAAGCACCACTTTGCTTGTAGCTTTCTTAGCTGGGATGGCTTCGATCCATTTAGTAAAATAGTTAGTAGAAACTAAGATCCAACTATGTCCTCCACTTGATTTCTCTATTATTTCCCCTATAAAGTCAATTCCCCACTGCTAAAATGGAGCCTCCACTATTAGAGTTTTAAGGGGCAATGCACCTTCATATTTGAACTTTCCTGAAATTTTTTGACAAGGGTCACATTTTCTTACCATCTTATGTGCATCTGAGAAGAGTGTTGGCCACCAATACCCTACTCTAAGGATTTTGTGAGTTGTTGTCTTGGCAGAGTAGTGTCCACCACATACTCTGTTGTGCATGTCACTTAAAATATTCTTAGCTTGATGTTCATCCACGCATTTAAGTAGTACACCATCAGGATTTTTCCAATACGATTCTCCCTGGATAACAACATATTTGATAACATGTAGCTTCAAGGTTCTCTTTTGGCTATCATTCAAATGAGATGGAGAATATAAATTTTTCAAATAGTGCACAATATCCTTATACCATTCTAATTTTGACATGTTTATAATCCCATCCTGGGCCATATTGACTTGACATACTTCCAAATTTGATTGTACCATTAACTTTGCCAGACCTTGTCCCCTCACTAGCTTGGTAATCTATATTTCAATATTGAAATCTTGTAGCTTGTCTATCCATCTGCATCTTCTTCCTGTCACTTCTTGCTAAGTGAATATGTCTTTGACTGCTGCATGGGGCACATATGCAATAATCTGAGATCCTACCAAATAGGGTCTAAAAGTTTTAACTGCTCTGACCAATGTATAAGCTTGTTTCTCCATGATGTCATACTTCAGCTCTGTTGCTTGCAAGGATTTGCTAAAGAAAGCAATAGGATGTTTAAAACCATCCTCATTTTTCTATAATAGGCATGCAACAATTGTATGAAAGGAAGAAAATGAGAACAACTGGAATAGCTTAGAAAAATCAAGAGACTTTAACATAGGGGGCATCTTAATAGCTTCCTTAATGTTTTGAAATGTTAATTGCTTCACTTCTCCAAGTTATAGACTGACCCTTCTTCAACATTTTAGAAATGTCTTTTGTGATCTCTACAAAGTTGGGAATAAATCTCCTAACAAAGTTAATCTACCCAAAGAAAGACTAATTTTTCCTGTCTTGGGTATTTGGATTTTGTCAATTGTTGTAACCCTTTCAAGATCAATCCTAACTCCATCCCTCAAAACTATGTGCCCTAACAGTTTTCCTTCAACTACCCCAAAAGAACACTTCTTAGGATTAAGTGAAATGCCATATTCTAATGCTCTAATAAAAATCTTCTCTAGATGCATACAATGTTGCTCTACCTTTTTTGAATAAGCAATTAAATCATCCTAATATACAACCAAAATTGAATCAATCAATCCTGCAAAAGAAACATCCATAGCTCTTTGGAATGTAGCACTTGCACTTGTCAACCCAAATGGCATTCTTACATATACATAGATTCCCCATGGAGTTGTGAAGGTAGTTTTGTATTGTTCTGATTCTTTTACCTTCACCTGATTATATCCTAAAAATCCATCCATCATGGACAAGAGTTCACACCCTGTTACTCTCTGCAACGTAGCTTCCATGTTAGGGAGTGGGTAATTATCCTTCAAAAAAGACACATTCAAATTTCTGAAATCTACGCAGAGTCTTATGTCTCCATTCTTTTTTCTAACTGGGACAAGATTTGACACCCAAGTTGAGTGCCTTATGGGCTTAATTATTCTAGTATCCCTAAGCTTCATAAGTTCCTCCTGCATTTTTGGAGCCAAAGTAGGATTAATAGGCCTTTGCTTCTATCTAAAAGGCTTAGCTCCAGTCTTTAAAGGGATCTCATGCTGAAATAGATATTCTCTATAGACTTTTAGGTCCTCATATGACCATGCAAAGAGATGTTTGTACTTCCTCAATAATGCTATCAACATTGTCCTGATGTGTGGTTTAAGCTACTTACCAATGTATACCCTTTTTGGGGCTTGATGTGTCCCCAAATTTACCTCTTCCAAATCATCCTTGTTTTTAGGAGATGCCATTATAACAAGCTAATCTCTACTATCAAATGCTCTTTCTAAAGATACTAACCCTCTGGGAATTTTATTTGTTTTAAGTTGTATTACTTCCTTTCCCAAAAGAGTTTCTTTTCCATCTACAACTTCTACAAAATTTTGGAAATCAATCTCCTGGTTCTCATATTCATCTATGCAATGCAGGAATATCAACAAGTCTTTATCATCATTAAACACCTGCCAACTGTATATATTATCTAGTACTAGAGGTCTAACTTTAACTTCAACATCTGTAATATCAAATAATGTGACATCATCTAGCCTAATTGCTACATTAGCCAAAAAATCTGCCATGACATTTTTTAACTTTTCTATCCAGTTTATTGAAAATGCATCAAACAACTCAATAGTTGCCCAAACAACATGCTTACATTGTTTTAACCTCTTATTATTTGAAGCATATTTGTCTCTTTCTTGGGAAACTATTAACTCTGAATCTCCAAATACTATTAACATTTTAATGTCATGCCTGAGGGAAACATTCAAACCTAACAACAAAGCTTCATATTCTACAATATTAACTTGTGCAAGCAAACTTCAATAGAAAAGAAAATTTGAGGTATCTACCTGCTGGAGATAGAAATACCACTCCCACACCAGAGCCTTCCTTTGAACAAGCACCATCAAAATACATAGTCCAAAGACCATGTTGGTTAGGCTTTTCATTGCAAAGATCTCCTTCCTTATTCTCTTGATCACTTGAGATAATTCTGAAATTTTCACAGTTAGTATCCACAAAACAAACATGATCTTCTAGTTCTTGATCTTCAACTATTTCTAGTAATCTCTCCTCTCTAACCAACTTGACATCCTTACTATTCATGGGAATCATGGCATATGATAGATCCAATTGCATGCTTCCACCAATTAATGTTGCCCGCCTTCTAGACAACGACATGCAATACTGTGGTTTAATATCTACTACTGTCACATTCATTTTATATGTCTTTTTTGGATAAGCTGTAAGCATAAAGTTCACATCCTTCATGATTCCTATGACTAGTTCTTCTCTAGCATCCATTGCATAACACTTTCCACAAGCTTTATCTATTTTCAACCCAATTTGTTGCATAATAGCCAAAGGCATAATATTTGTTGATGCACCAGAATCAAGCATGCAATTCTTGACTACCTTTCCATTGATAACAAGGGATACATAAAATGGTTCTACTTGTGAAGGACACTTTGTCATCATTACTCCCAAATAAACCTCGAGAACCTCTTCCTCATTAGCACACAACTCTTGTTTTTTACTATGACCCTCAACATTCTATTCTGCCTGATGAGCTACTCCTGAAATTAAAGATAATGCCTTGTTTCTATATTCTTCAATTTTCATCATCTCCATTAATGGGACAAAGACTTTCATCTGGGATAGAGCCTAAGTTATGTCAAAAGGGGCACAATTTTGTATAACAGTTGTAGCTTGAGATTGATTTTTACTCTTATCTTGAGTTAATCCAGTCTTGGCTTTTGTGATTTTCTAATTGTCATCTTCAACAGATGAACCCTTAACCTTCTCTTCATTTCGGGGAATCTTACCTTCTGAGTTTTGATGATCTTGACCTGGTTTTTTCTTGAAATTCCTTTTGCTATTATTTCCTTGTTTTTTATGGGACTCAACTTCTTTATGATTATATTGTGGTTGCTTTATAAAAATACTTCCTAGTTGACCTGAGTCACCTACTTGGGCTTTACTTCTGAGGTTATAATTGCTCTTAACTTGGGCCACTGCTGCAGTTGTAAGAGCTCTAATTTGTTCATCAGAAGGTCTCCTCAAGTTAACCAAAGGGACATGTGAGTCTTGAGCATACACTTGGTTATCTCCATTCTCTTCATCAGAAAGAACCTATTGGCATACTTGATTCATATAATTCCTCTTTTCAGTTACATCTATATCTATCTCATCAGAAGAGGAATACTCTCCATTTGTAAAAAGCATGTTAACACTATCATCCTCAACATAGTGAGGCTCATTGCATTCATCACAAGCATTAGATTCATTGTAAAAGGACTGAGTAATCATGCATTGAGACTGTGAGTGGGGCATTTGGCAGACTATGCACCAAGGATTATCTTCAACAATGTTTATAGTCTTCTTCAAGGGATCAAGAGTCTCCTTAGTGTTCTGAGTCCTCTAATTAGTTTTGTTATTGTTAAGGATGGACTTTCCATTATGCCAGTTTGTATTGTATGACATGTCATGTAGCTGTGGTCTCTTTTCCTACCTTTGATAGGTTTGTTTCTCTAGACTAAGCCCCTTCTCATTCTTAGCAAGCTTGTAGCTTAGGTCCTTGATAGTAGATGTCAACTTATCTAACTTATCCTCAAAATTTGAGGCATTACCTTGAGTATTCTGAGACCTATTGTTTGGATTCTACAGAATTCTTACATCATCCCTTCTATTTATCTTACCATATGCCTTCCTACTATTTTCAATGTTTGTTGTAATTCTGAAAACATCCCTAAGACTAGTTGGACTTTTATCCCTTAACTCATATGTTGTTTTGGCATCAAAAGCATTTATGTATAACACCATACACATTGGCTCATTTGGCCTCATATGAGGTGGCAATTTGTTCAACACTCTGGTAAATCTAGCATTAAAATCAGAAACAGACTCATTTGATCCCTTAGCAATACTTGTGAACTGATTTATGACAAAGCTAGGGTCAGTCTTATCCCCATATTGCTCTTTAAAAACTCTCTTAAAATCCTCCCAAGATGTGATACTCTAATCAAGCAAACCTCTGTACCACTCTCTAGCTTCATCCATTAGAGATTCCATAAATAAATTCATAAATACATCTTCATGTTAGATTAGAACCTTCCTTCGGACCACTTTCATAATGACATCTGGCAATATACGGTTGGCTAGTGTAGGATTCCTAATGTAAGGGGACATAAGTACAGATCCTTGGACATGTGTCACCATGTCGCATTCGTGCAATGGGGTGGTGATATCATTGATGATGCGCTGTGATGCTACAATTTTCACTTTATTAAACTTTATAACCTATGGGAAGACTTAGGGTATGGTTTTAATTTTTCATGGGCCATAGGAGGTAAGACTTAGGACACAGGGCCGGTCACCTAACAGGCGCAAAGGCTTAAAGTCATAACTTAAGGTTCGAAAACCTGTTACAAGTGGTCAATAGAGAATTAGAAATAAAGCTCATGGGCCTAAGGACTTAGGTTAAATGGGTTTTCTTTGAAAGGAAAATACTTGCAATGTTATGAACCTAAAACCCTAAACCCTAAAGGGTACCACTAGAAGGTATGTACAAGAACTTTGCAGATGAGATGCAAAAATAATTTGAAATGTCAATGTGTGGAGAGATGAATTTCTTCCTTGGGCTGCAAATTAATCAGACAAATAAGGGTATCTTTATTTCACAGTCAAAGTATGTCAAGGAGTTGTTGAAGAAGTTTGGAATGGAAGAGTCTAAACCAGTTTGTACCCCCATGACAACTGGTTGCAAGCTGAGCAAGAATGATGAATCTCCTAAGGTTGATCAGAGCACATATAGGTCAATGATTGGAGGACTGATATACCTAACTTCTACCAGATTAGATATTATGCATGTGGTCTATCTTGTGGCAAGAGTTCAAGATCCTAGAGAGTCACATGTCATGGTAGTGAATAGGACATTTGAGTATTTGAAAGGCACTCATGATCATGGTTTGTGGTATCCTAAGAACAATGAATTCAACCTAAGTGCCTACACATATACAGATTAGGTTAGATGTGTAGATGATAGGAAAAGTACAAGTGGTGGTGCATTCTTTCTTGGAGATAGAGTTGTGTCATGGCTAAGCAAGAAGCAGGATTCAATATATTTATCTACTGCAGAGGCAGAGTACATTGCAGCAGCATCATGTTGCACATAGGATGTTAATGGCACTGGTATTATCACAAAAAATAGGAATTGGATCATCATACTCAACTTTGATATCCTTCAAGGTTTGACTCATCCATAACAAAAAATATTTCTATCAGGTATCATTTTCTGAGAGAGAAGGTTGCAGAGAAAGATGTGAAGCTTGAGTATGTGCCTACAAAGGACCAGGTTGCTAACATATTCACCAAGGCTCTTCCTAAGGATACATTTGAGTATCTTTGGGAGAAGTTAGGGGTTATTGCCCCTCCTTATTTGAACTAGATGCATAAGGAAGTGCATCAGTCCAGTGTGATTCATGATTCATTATTTTTTGGATTGATGATGGAGACTACCTCTCAGGGGGAGCAGGTAGTGGCATTGAAGAGTGTTGCAGTTAGGGGAGTAAGAGTTGGTATAGGATGGTGCATACTCCTAAGGGGGAGTATTCAGAGCAATTGAGAATAGTGGAAGTATGTGTAGTATCATAATCAAGGGTAGAGAGTGTGAAAAAGTGTGACACCCTTTGCCATTGATGTTAAAGGGGGAGAGATTTTGTGTGAAAAACAAAGGGAGAGTAAGATGTTATAAAGAAAGGGGGAGAACAAGATTAGTGCATAGTTGTGTCATTATAGTTTTTCACATCATATGTTGCCATTAATGACAAAGGGGGAAATTGTTGCAAGTATGTGCTAATCGGTGTTGTCATTGATGTCAATATGTTTGTGTTGTCATTGGTGTCAACTGTATTTTCTAATGTTGTTGATTGTTAGTTGATTGTGTTGCAAATATGTGCCTAATCGGTGTTGTCATTGATGTCAACATATCCTTGTTGTCATTAGTGTCAACTGTATCTTATTCTATTGCTTAGAAGACTTGCATGTTGAGATGTTTAGGTTAAAATTTTGATTGTTTAATGTTTAGTGTTTAGATGTTTGAATCCTCCTTTCACCCTTTACATTCAAGGATCTAGGGTCAAGTGGCAATTCACTATCATGCCCTAGATCACTGTGAGATGTAGGGAAACTTGGATTAGGGAATTTATTTATCAATTTCTCTTCTCTTATACTCAATTGACCATTAAAACACTAATTATGCAAATACGACAATAAACTGATGAATAACAGAAAAAGCTCTTACATAGGGAAGTAAAATGCTGAATCACAGAGTACCTATTTTTGAGCTTCTGAGGCAAAAAAGTCAGGGACACAGGAGCGGGCGCCCAAGTCCAAGGTACCAGTTTCTTTGTGGGATCCTAACCTCCTTCTGACACTGATTAGCATTGTAACTCCTGTTTCCAGAAATTTAGCTGCGGAGGACACTAGAGCGAGCACCCAAGTTTTGAAAAGGCTCTAGTGTCCTACTTCTCTTCGGATCCTGAATCCTTGATGTCTACTAATCCCTCCTGTAACTCTACTTTTTCCAAATGTGACACCTAGAACCTGCAATCACAAAACTTTGGGAGGGGGTTGTGGTGTTTAGAGGCTTGCCTCAGTCAAGCCCTGAAGGACACTTAAGTCTTCGAACACCGTTGTTAGATAAAGAGTGCATGCCCTTGTGAGTCAGAGGCAAAAACCAAAGGAAATGATGATAAAAACATAATATAATGTCACCTTGTAGTGAAGCACTCATGGGAGGAAGATGCTCTTCATTCCAAGAGGAAATCAATGCTCATATATGCAAATACAAACACACAAACCACACAAGTCTGCTCTTGCAACACAATGAAAGCCTTGAATCACCTTGTGAACACAATAGCTTGCTAGTAATCATCTAATTGAAATCTAGTTTACAAATGAATGCCTAAACATGCTTTTATATGCAACTACAAACACTCCCTCCAAGATTTTCGTAATTCAAACTTACTGTGTTGGCATAGGACCCAAATAACAGTCATAAACTGACACCCAAAAATTGGGACTGCCCCAAAATAGGGAAGGACTAGGGTGTGGGCGCCCAAGTCCTCCCCCCTATTTTGGGTAGGGTCTATCTCAAGGGGTCCTCCTAGGTTCCATTTGTCATGTTACCTAGGGCTCATTCCATCAGGATGCCAAATTATGATATAAGATGTCCTAAATGCACACTAAAGACCCAAGAGCTAAACCTTAAGAGGGAAAAGCCCCCAAGGGGACATTTTTCGACGTTACATGAGGATACTGAGAAAATTAGCCTCTCTAGAAGAAACAAGTGAGTTACATATCTCTCTATCAGATACAGTGAAGACAGTTTAGTTCAGTGAAGTAGATTGCTCCGCATTCCCAGTAAGATGAAGATCAGAGTCTACGGATTAAAGGGTTTGTAGAGGATTGTCTGAAGTTGCTCCTGTCAAGATTTGAGAGGTCTACATGGAGAATTGGCAAAGTTATGGCCATCTAAGTAAAATTGGGTTTTACAGTGGTTTAGAGGTGATAGAGACAAAAATTTGGTCCGGATTGATCTGCATTGGAATATTATGATCTACGGATCTAGAGGTGTGTTTGGGATGTCAGTGTGTATTCTCAACTCAAGTGGTTCATGGTTTGGAGGTCTGCAAGCAATCCTTCTAGTGTGACAGCCATGACAGTTGGTGTTCTTGAGTTCTCGGATGAAGGTGCAAGTGTTTCTGGTGATCTGAGGTGGTGCAGTTGTTTCTGTTCATTTCATTGTGCTTATTGTGGTCTCTGAATCAGGTGCCTGTTGTGTTGATGGTCTACCTTAAGGATTGAGCTCGTGGATGAAGATTTCTCCTTAGGTGTTTTTGTTCTTTCCAGTCTTGGTTGACCAGATGCATGGTGCGTGTTGCAGATGATCTAAGAGAAGTTTTATGGAGTGTGGTGTGATGTTCGAGGAAGATTTGAGTCCCAGTTATGTTTGGCCGATACTGTAGTGGTTCGCATGTAGCATATTAAGTCTTGTGGTTGTAATTGCTTGAAATGCCTATCTTGGAGAATGTTCCAGATAGATGATTGTTTGGCCAACTTTGATGTTCATTCCATAGTCGATGACTTGTATAAATAAGTGTTGTGAAGTCGTGGAAATGTGGGGATATGAGTGGAGATGGGGATGTAGTGAGGAAGCGAGTGGGGACAGAGCAAAGGTATTGTGTGCTTTAATGGAACTGAACCTTGCATGAAAAAGATGTTATTTCTCAGTTCAACCTTTCTATGTTAACATTGTAAATGTTCTTGTAGGCAGTGAGCCTCTTTTAAGCAATGAGATCTGGATACTGCACACAAAGGCAAGTGCCTTCCCATTTTCTATTATTTTAATAGAGAATAAATCTTGTGGGTTAACACCCACCGTGGTTTTTCCCTTAACCGGGTTTCCACGTAAAAATCCTGGTGTTATGTGTGTTGATTATGTTTCTGCTCATGTTTTGTTGATTCATGGTTATATCATTAATCTGTTAATAAGTGGTAAAGAAGATTAAATGTAGCAAAAGATAAAAGTTTTGTGACAACTGATTCACCCCCCCTCTCAGTTGTTTGCCCTAATTTTGATAATTGGTATCAGAGTTGGTTCCTCTAAAAGATGCTTGACCTCTTGAGGAGATCAAGGATGTCAACTTACAAGAAGGATAGTCTGAGATTTGATGGAACAAATTACTCTCTTTGGAAAAGTCACGTGGAGTGCCATTTGCAATGCATGGGTGATGCTTATTGGTTGATAACAAAGGATGAGTATAAGCCCCCGGAGAAAGGTCCTTCAATGCCAGATGAACTCAAAGACGCTGAAAACAACATTCAGGCTAAAGAAGCATTATTAAGTGCCCTGACTAATATAGAAATGATAAATGTCCTGGAATTGAAAACTGCTCATGAAATTTGGAAGAAGTTGGAAACTCTATATGAAGGTGATGCATGTCAATTGTGCTAAGTTACAGAGCCTGAAAGGTAGATACAAAATTTTGAGGATGAGTGAAGATGAAAACATCACTTCCTACATGTAGAAGGTGAATGAACGTGTGTGCAGTATTAGGTGTGCTGGTGGAAAATTAGAAGAATCAGAGATTGTGTGCAAGGTGCTCAGATCCTTACCTGCTTCATACAAGCATAGAGTTGCTGCTATTGAGGAGATCAAGACTATGACAACTATCACAAGGGATCAGTTGGTTGGCAAGCTTTCAACATTTGAAATGAGTGAGTTTGGTGATTCCCATCCTAAATTAGAATTTCCTTTTAAGGCCAGTGTTTTCAGGAAGCAAAGATTTGATCTAGGTGAAAGCTCTTCAAGAAGACTAACCAAATATGAAAAAACAAAGGAACTTGAAGAAGATGAAACAAAGCTTGAAGAACTTGAAGCCTTTATTGCCAAAAGATTACCAAGAGGATCCAGTAAGTATGAAGGAAAGTTGCCTTTCAAATGTTTTACTTGCAATAAGATTGGTCATTTTGCTTCAAGATGTTTAGAGAGGGTTTCAAAGCCAACCCTAACAGACCTGGGTTTTAGAAGAAATGCTACTATGTCCAAGAGGCTGCTGATGGAGTTACAAATGATGAATCTGATAAGGGAAGTACATTTGGAAATGAATGGGTGTTCATTGCTATCAAAGAAGATATGGTACCTACTGAATCTGCTAGCTATATGAATGTGGAAAGTGCCTTGGCTACTCAGGTTGAAGAAAAGAATGAATGGGTGATTGACAACAGATGTTCTCATCATATGACAAGTGATAAAAGTAAGTTTGTAAGTATGGAAAGATATGAAGGTGGAATTGTGAATTTTGGAGACAATTCAGCTAACAGAATCTGTGGCAGAGGATCCATCTCTTTTGATGGTAAGCACAACACTGATGATATTTTGTATGTAGAAGGGTTGAAGCATAATCTTCTCAGTGTTGGACAGTTGGTTGACAAAGGGTATGATCTCTGATTCAAAGATGGGAAATGCAGAATCTTGGAAAGCTTCGGAACTAAGATTGCATCTGGTACACAAACTAGAGGTAATATCTTTCATTTAAGTAGTACTGGTAAGAGTTGTTTGATTGCTCAGATTGATCAGAGTTGGTTGTGGCATAAGAGAATGTGTCATGTAAACTTTGATAATATTGTCAAGATAAATACTACTCAGGTTGTGAGAGATCTTCCAAAGCTTGTAAAACCTACTAATAGCATGTGTAAGGAATGTCAGTTGGGCAAATAGAGCAGAACTACATTCAAAAGTAAAGAACAATTTTCAAGTGGATTGTTGGAACTTGTGCACACTGATTTGTGTGGTCCTGCCAGTGTTAGGAGTTTGCAAGGAGACAGATACTTTATGTTGCTTATTGATGATTACTCCCGGATGATGTGGGTCACCTTCTTGAGAAAGAAGTTAGAGGCTCTTGACAAATTCAAGGTGTTCAAGGCTAGGGTAGAGAATGAAATTGGTGTGAAGATAAAGTGTCTGAGATCTGACAGAGGTGGAGAGTTTACCTCCATTGAGTTTAATGCATTTTGTGAAAAGCATGGAATAAGAAGACAGTTATCTGCTCCTAGGACTCCTTAGCAGAATGGAATTGTGGAAAGGAAGAACCAGACTATTCAAGAGGTTGATAGAACCATGATGATGGAGACAAATGTTCCACATGTCTATTGGAGAGAGGTTGTGAGTACTGCTGTCTACACTCTTAACTGGGTGCAAATCAAAGGTAATACTGGTAAAACCCCTTTTGAATTATGGTTTGGTAATACACCTACTATGAAATACTTTAGAGTTTTTGGTAGTAAATGCTATATCAAAAGAGATGAAGGTCTAGGTAAGTTTGATGCAAGGTGTGATGAAGGAATATTTCTGGGTTATTCTAACGAAAGCAAGGCATACTGGTGCTTTAACAAGAGATTGAAAAGGATTGTTGAAAGTGCTAATGTCAAGGTATATGAAAGCATGGAGAGACCTTCCAATTTTTGTGGATATGAATCAGATGACGAAAATAAAAAGCATGTTCAAGCTCATATTCAGATTGCTCTGGAAAATCCAATGACTCAAGAAGCTAATGAAAATGCTGAGGAACAAGTTCAAGAATCAGAAGTTCAAGAAAATCCCAAAACTCCCAGGTATGTAAGGTTGAATCATTCTAAAAATTAGATAATATGAGATAGAAATAAAGGTGTTCAAACTAGAAGAAAAATTGCTAAAGAACAAGTGGAGTATTGTTTAATTTCAAAGATTGAACCAAAACCATTGAATGAAGCATGTAATGATGAAAGTTGGGTAAAAGCAATGGAAGAAGAATTAATGCAAATTGAAAAGAATCATACTTGGGATCTTGTTCCTAGACCTAAAGACAAAAATGTAATTGGAACTAAATGGGTCTTCCAGAATGAATTGAATGAAGATGGTGAAGTTGTGAGAAACAAAGAAAAATTGGTGTGTAAAGGATATTCTCAGGTAGAGGGAATTAATTTTGAAGAAACTTTTGCTCTGGTGGCAAGAATCGAAGCAGTCAGATTATTTCTTGCCTTTGGTGCTTACAAATATTTCAAAGTTTACCAAATTGATGTCAAGTCAACATTCTTGAATTAAGAGTTGGAAGAAGAAGTATATATTGAGAAACTAGAAGGATTCCAGTTGTCTGATCAAGGAGATATGGTCTGCAGATTGAAGAAAGCATTGTATGGACTTAAACAAGCCCCAAGAGCCTGGTATGCAAGGTTAGATAAGTATCTGCTAAAGTTAGGCTTTAGCAAAGGCACTGTTGATAGTAATCTTTATTTCAAAATTGATCATGAACACATCTTGATTGTTGAGGTATTTGTTGATGATATCATCTTTGGTGGAAATGAGAGCATGTGTAAAAATTTTGCTGATTAGATGCAAAGTGAATTTGAAATGTCCATGCTTAATAAAATGAATTTCTTCTTGGGTTTGTAAATCATTCAGTCATATAAGGGCATCTTCATATCTCAGTCTAAATATGTAAAAGAGTTGTTGAAAAAGTTTGAAATGGAGGATTCAAAACCAGTGAGTACTCCTATGATAACTGTATGCAAGTTAAGTAAAGATGATGATTCCCCTAAGGCAGATCAGAAAAGGTATAGATCAATGATTGGAGGGTTACTTTATTTGACTCATACTAGACCTGATATTATGAATGCAGTTGGCCTTGTCGCTAGATTTCAAGTTGATCCTAGCGAATCTCATGTTGTAGCAGTCAAAAGAATTTTCAGATATCTAAAGGGAACATTTGATTATGGCTTATGGTACCCTAAGGGTCATGATTTCACTCTTCATGCATATACAGATGTTGATTGGGCAGGAGATGTGGATGACAGGAAAAGTACTAGTGGTGGTGCATTTTTCTTGGGTAAGAGATTGGTTTCTTGGTTGAACAAAAAGTAGGAGGCAATTTCTCTGTCTACTGCAGAGGTAGAGTATATAGTAGCAGCAAGCAATTGTACTCAAGTTTTGTGGATGAAGCAAATGTTGAAGGATATAAGAATTGTGTTTGAAGAACCTGTTACAATCTTCTATGATAATTCAAGTGCAATAAATATTTCAAAAAATCTGGTGTTGCATTCAAAGACAAAGCATATATCCATCAAGTTTCACTTTTTGAGAGAGAAGGTAAATGAGAATGAAGTCATATTGGAGTTTGTTTATTCAAAGGATTAGATTGTGAATATCTTCACTAAGCCTCTACCTAAGGACACTTTTGAGTATCTCATAGGGAAGCTAGGGATGATTACCCCTCCTGCTCAGAACTAAGGCGCACTAGTGTGCATCAGTCTGGTGGAACTCACAGTCATATCTAGTGATTTGGATTGGTGTTAAGGGGATGCTACTCAGGGGGAGTAGCCAACATGTTCTGATTTTAGTTTGGTCCTATCTAAGAAACAAAAAAGGTGAGATATGATTGCAAATATGTGCCCTTTTCCATTGATGTCAAAGGGGGAGAGAACTCATGTGAAAAACTTGGATGGAAGTGAGTAGTTGTTGATGAAAGGGGGAGCAGTGAAGAAAGTGGTTGCAGGTGTGATAAGAGAAAGGGGGAGAAGTTCTTGTCTTGATGGTTGAACTAGTTTTTAACATCATATGTGTTGGAATTAGGTCAGACAACTAAAAGGGGGGGTGAATTAGTTGTCCCAAAACTTTAACACTTGCAACTATATCTTTACCACACAAAACTAATTACATTTAAAGTATGAATCATCAACACATGAACAGAGGCAAATGAACACATAACACCAAGATTTTTACATGGAAACCCAGTTAAGGGAAAACCATGGTGGGAGTTAACCCACAAATATTAGTACCCTGTTAAAAATACTTTAGAAAAGTAGAAGGCAGATGCCTTCGAGCGCACTGCCCAGAGCTCACTGCTCAAAAGAGGCTCACTGCCTATAGAAGACTCATTGCCTATAGAGATTTATGTTTGATACAGAAAGAATTAATTGAGAAATAGCATCTTGTTTATGTCTGGTTTAGTCTCATTGAATACTCACAAAACTTCTGCTCTTCTCCCAAATACTTCTTCACTATTACTTCATCCTTTAGTGTTCTTATTCCTCTGCTCCTCTTCTCTGCTCTACCTCTGATTCTTTCTTTGGAGTTGATTGTTTCTCACAAGGATGCTTTTTTGCAACTCATCTACATGGCTTCATATCCTTCATCAACCTTGGAATGAACATCAAGGTCGGCATTACCAACATGTGACTTATGCGAATCACTATGCTATCGGCCAAACATAACTGGGACTCAAATCTTCCTCCAACAACACACCACACTCCAGAGAATTTCTCTTAGAATATCTGCAACACACTTGAATCATCTGGTCGGCCAAGACTGGGAAGAACAGCAACACCAAGAAGGAAATCTTCACCAACGAGCTCCATCTTCAATGTGGACCTCCAACACAATAGTCACACAATCCATAGACTTCCACAAGCACATTCAAAATCAACAAGAACATCTGCACTCCTCCAAATCATTAGAATCACTTGCATCTTCATCCGGAACCTCAAGAACATTGTCTGTCATGACTGTCACACTAGAAGGATTGCTTGAGGACCTCCAAACCATGAACACTTGAGTTGATGATACACACTGACTTCCCAAACATGCCTCTAGATCCGCAGATCATGATATTTCACTGTGGAGCAATCCAGACCAATTTACTGTCAGTTTGTCTCTTCTAAACATAGCAAAACCCGGTTGTCCTCAGATGGCCATACCTTCTTCAAATCTTCATCCGGGCCTCTCAAATATTGACTAGAGCTACTTTAGACAATCCTCTACACAACCATGTGGTCCACATACATTGAACTTCATTAATTTTCTCAATATCCTCAACATTCTAGTCTTCTAAACAGACAGCAGAATAAGATACAGTTGACATCAATGCAACAAGAATATGTTGACATCAATGACAACACCGATTAGGCACATATTTGCAACAATCTCCCCCTTTGTCATTGATGGCAACATATGATGTGAAAAATTGATTCAACCATCAAGACAAAAACTTCTCCCCCTTTCCCTTATCACTTCTACAACCACTATCTTCACTTCTCCCCCTTTCATCAGCAACTTATTTTTTCACATGAATTCTCTCCCCCTTTGACATCAATGGAAAAGGGCACATATTTGTAGTCTTTTCTCCTTCTTTTTGTTTCAGACCAGACTAAAAAAAATCATGCATACTACTCCCCCTAAGTAGTGCCTCCTTAACATCAATCCGCATCACAAGATATGACTGTGAATTCCACTGGACTGATGCACTCTAGTGGATCTTAATTCTGATCAGGAGGGGTAATAACCCCCAGCTTCTCTCTGAGATACTTAAAAGTATCCTTGGGAAGAGGCTTAGTGAAGATATCCGCAATCTAATCCTTTGAAGAAACAAACTCCAATTTGACTTCATTCTCATTAACCTTCTCTCTCAGAAAGTGAAATTTGATTGATATGTGCTTTGTCTTTGAATGCAACACTAGATTCTTTGAGATGCTTATTGCACTTGAATTATCACAGAAGATTGTGGCAGGCTCCTCAAACACAATTCTGATATCCTTCAGCATTTGCTTCATCCACAAAACTTAAGTACAATTATTTATTGCTGCTATAACTCTACCTTTGCTGTAGATAGAGATATTTCCTCTTGCTTTTTGCTAATCCAAGAAACCAATCTTCTTCCCAAGAAGAATACACCACCACTAGTACTTTTTATGTCATCCACATCTCCTGCTCAATCAGCATCTATATATGCATGAAGAGTGAAGTCATTATCCTTTGGATACCATAAGCCATAATCAAGCGTCCCCTTGAGATATCTAAAAATTCTCTTGACTGCCACAACATGAGATTCTCTAGGATCAGCTTGAAATTGAGCAACAAGTCCAACTGCATTCATGATATCAGGTCTGGTTTGAGTCAGATAAAGCAGTCCCCCAATCATTGATCTATACCTTTTCTGATCTACCTTAGGTGAATCATCATTTTTACTTAACTTGCATATGGTTACCATAGGTGTACTTACCAGTTTTGACTCCTCCATTCCAAACTTTTTCAACAATTCTCTCACATACTTAGACTGAGATATGAAGATGCCTTTATCTGATTGAGTGATTTACAGACCTAAGAAGAAATTCATCTCACCAAACATGGACATCTCAAATTCACTCTGCATTTGATCAGCAAATGTTTTGCACATACTCTCATTTCCACCAAAAATGATATCATCAACAAATACCTCAACAATCAGAATATTCTCATGATCAATCTTGAAGTAAAGATTACTGTCAGCAGTACCTTTGCTATAACCTAGCTTTAGTAGATACTTATCTAATCTTGCATACCAGGCTCTTGGGGCTTGTTTGAGTCCATACAATGCTTTCCTCAACCTGCAAACCATATCTCTCTGATCAGACAACTGAAATCCTTTCGGTTGCTCAATGTAGACTTCTTCTAACTCTCCATTTAGGAATGCTGACTTGACATCCATCTGATAGACCTTGAAGTCTTTATAAGCACCAAATGTAAGAAATAATCTGACTGCTTCTATTCTTACCACCGAAGCAAAAGTTTCTTCAAAATCAATCCCTTCCACTTGAGAATATCCTTTGCATACCAACCTTGCTTTGTTTCTTACAACTTCACCATCTTCATTTAGCTTATTCTGGAAGACTCATTTAGTTCCAATCACATTTTTGTCCTTAGATCTAGAAACAAGATCCCAAGTGTGATTCTTTTCAATTTGCATTAATTCTTCTTCCATTGCTTTTACCCAGTTTTCATCTTTGTAGGCTTCACTTACTGATTTTGGTTCAATTTTTGAAATCAAACAAATCTCTTCTTGATCTTCACCAATTCTTCTCCTAGTTTGAACACCTTTATTTCTATCTCCTATGATCTGATCTTCAGGATGATTCATCCTTACATACCTGGGAGTTTTGGGAATTGCTTGAACTTCTATTTCTTGAGCTTGTTCCTCAACTTCTGCACTATCCTCTTGAGTCACTGGATTTTTCAGATCAATCTAGATTTGAGTTTGAGTCTGAACTTGCCTTCCTTGACTTTGACTTTCATCTTGATCTTCTGAATCATATCTGTAATACCTGGAATGACCTTCTTTACTCTCATCAACTCTAACATTTGCACTTTCAACAATCTTTTTCAATCTTTTGTTAAAGCATCGGTAAGCCTTGCTTTGAGTAGAGTAACCCAGAAATATTCCTTCATCACTTCTTTCTTCAAACTTGCCTAGATCCTCATCTCTTTCGATATAGCATTTACTACTAAAAACTCTAAAATATCTCACAGTAGGAGGATGACCAAACCATAGTTCATAGGGAGTCTTACCAGAATTGCCTTTGATCTACACTTGGTTAAGAGTGTAGACATCAGTACTCACAGCTTCTCTCCAATAGACTTGAGGAACATTTTCTTCCATCATCATGGTCTTGGCTGCTTCTTGAATGGTCCAGTTCTTTCTCTCCACAACTCCATTCTGTTGATGAGTCCTAGGAGCAGATAACTGTCTTTTTATCCCTTTCTTTTCATAGAATGAATCAAACTCACCAGAGGTAAACTCTCCACCTCTGTTAGATCTCAGACACTTTATCTTCACACCAATGTCATTTTCAACCATAACCTTGAATATTTTGAATTTTTCAAGAGCTTCTGATTTTTCTTTCAAGAAGGTTACCCACATCATCCAGGAGTAATCATCAATTAGCAACATAAAATATCAGTCTCCTTGCACACTCCTAATTCTAGCAAGACCACAAAGATTAGTATGCACAAGTTCCAACAATCCACTGGATGACTGTTCTTTACTTTTGAATGAGATTCTGTTCTGTTTACCCAATTGACATTCTCTACAGATGCTATCAGTAGGTTTCACAAGTCTTGGAAGGTCTCTTACAGCCTGAGTGGAACTTATCTTGACAATATTATCAAAATTCACATGACACATTCTCCTATGCCAGAGCCAACTATGATCAACTTGAGCAATCAAGCAACTTCTACCAGAGCTACTTAAATGAAAGATGTTACCTCTAGTTTGAGTACCTGATCCTGCATTTCCCATCCTTGAATTAGAGATCATAACCCTTGTCAACCAACTATCCAACACTGAGAAGATTATGCTTCAATCCTTCCACATACAGAACATCATTTGTGTTATTCTTACCATCAAAAGAGATGGATCCTTTGCCACATATTCCACCAGCTGAGTTGTCTCCAAATTTCACAAACCCACCTTTATATTTTTCAAATCTTACAAACTTACTTTTGTCACCAATCATATGATGAGAACATCCACTATCAATCACCCTATTGGTGCCTGAATTGACTGTCAGTTCTTGAGCAATTTTTATGCAGGCACCATCCCAAAAAATCCAAAAAATTTTCCAGTTTTGGCACCCCTTCAGTGTTTTGTAACATCCACATCATCTTTCTTGAAGGAGGTGGTCTTCTTGTTTTCTCCATCAGCATGAGTTTGCATGTGTCTTGGCGATCTTTTTGGTACCAATGGCGTGTTATCTTCTATCGTTGAGACTTTACCTATCGGCGTAGGTGTTTTGTGGCTTGCCGACGGACTAGGTCTCGCCGACGAGGGTTTTGGAGTGCTATCGCCAAGACCTTGGCTATCGGAGTGAGCGGGCAAGTATTGGGCCGACGGCGTATGTTTGGCCGATAAGTGGATGTGTGTGTTATCGGCGTGACTTGGTCTATCGGCAAGGGAGTTTCCTGTTGGGCCGATGGCATATGCTTGGCCGATGGATGTCATCGGCGTGAGTGGTAAGGTCGGCGAAGGAGTGTTCAGTTGTGCCGACGGTGGGAGGCTTGGCCGATGCGATGTCATCGGCGTAGGTCTCACCGATGGAGGGATGCGAAGGTGGTCGTCGGTGAGATTTTGGTTATCGGGTGGACAGAGAAGTGTTGGCCTGACAGTTGGGGTCTCGCCGATGGGGGGTGTGTTTTATTTGTTGGCGTCGGCGTGATATTCTTCATCAGCGGTGAGACTTTTAGGTTGGCCGATGGCGTAGGTCACACCGACGGAGGTGGGATGGCGAAGGTTTGCATTGGTGAGACTAGTGAGGTCAGCAGGAGATCTGCGGGGTTGGCTGATGGTTTGTGTCACGGCGATGGGTTTTGACGAAGGCATGTGTGTCAAGCGCGGCAAAAGCACTCGACACCCATTATGTGTGCGACCCCATTTTTTAAACTAATGAAGGAGTCTCCTCACCGTGAATGTGGGATTATTCCCTTGTATATTTTGAACCCGCGGTTGAACGTGTTTTGGCAGGAAGTCTTTTTTGTTTGCAGCGACAGTCTCCAAATGAAGTGCGGGTGGTTGAGACCCTTAATGGTGACTGTAGCAGGGGCATGGGCAAGTTGTTGGACAGCCATGTACCCGATTTTTGGCATGAAGACTCCCAGGTGGCGGCGCAGGGCTCGAGGGTTCCTTCTGTCTCTGCAGCAATAAATTTTGAGCGCCATTCCTTTGAAGGATCTGTATCTGGCGAATTTTGTAACAGTCTTGGAATTAATTGCTGTGGTACACTCTCTCGCTGTTATAAGCAGACTGTGTTACCATTTTTTAGGTTGTTGAAAGTTGAAGATTTTTTGGCTCTGTAATTCAAAACAAGCTGATCTGGTTGCTCTGTACAGCTAAACCTGTGAGTCTATGTATCTCTTGTTGTATGTTTTGGCATGAACCCACTGATTTCATGATTAATCTTATATGAGAAATGCTATCTTAGCATGTGTTTTGTTAATTCTGTCTCCAGTATTGCATGTATTCTTCTTCTGAATCTGGATATTTGGGTAATATTTGAGACTCTAGAACATAGAATTCCTATGTTGAATGTCTGATCTTTTAACTTCTGCTCAAGGGGTAGATTAAACTATTTTCAGGTTGAACATTGGGAAGGGTATACTGCAGTAGGGATGCCATAAGTAGAGATAACTTAACACTCTGTATTGGGAGATATCTGTAAGGCAGGTATCATATATATCCCTCTGAAATCTAGTTTTAGCTATTCATGCTGATCATTCACAGGTGTATGTCTATTGACTCCAGGCCCTAGATAGGCACCAATCTTGCTTTGTGTTTGTGTTACAACCATGTCCAGCTTTGCATCCAAACTTAAAATCAAAATTGAAATTTAAAACAACCTTTAGGACATTAGAATTAGTTTTAGGATCCTCAGTCCTCTGTCTACAACTGCAAATAGGCCCAAAGCTAGCCCCTTTGCTCTTATCTTTCAGTTTTGGTCTACTTACAGGAGGACTCATCTGCTTTATGTCAGCATCCCATCCTTAGTATGCACATTATCATGGGTGTTGAGTAGGGAATACCCCCCTAGGTTTTGCAGAGCCTGAAGAAGAAGAGGAGATAAAATATAGAGTCTATCTCCTACACTGTTGGCCCCTGGCCCAAAGATCCTATTGATCATTGATGGCTACCTTGTAGGGAAATCTGGGAATAAGCATCCAGTCTGGGAAAAAACCAACAGAAATTGGCGACTCTACTAGGGACTGAGAAGTAAAAGTACTATCTAATCATCTCCAGTAATATATCTGTGACCCATCCGAGTCACCAACAGAAAATGGCGACTCTGCTAGGGATGTTGATGTAAAGTGATATCCTGCAGTCTCTGGTGAAGTTTTGCTCTGCTGGTGGAATGAACTCAGAAACATATTTGATGAGCTTTCAGTTGCTGTAAATTTTGTCCTCTTTGGAGAGGTGGCGACTCTGCAAAAAATTCAAGTGCACATGAAAAGTTGATGTGTGTGTTGTGACAGAAAATGTGCTGTTTAGACTTCAGCATCTGTATAAGAAAGGTACCTTGTTCCTTCCCCTTTATATTTGCTATTTTGCTGCATAGGTTAGATGCCAGGGGAGGTTACAGGTCTTAGGAATGCAAGGGATGTCTGAAAATAGAAATTTCATGAATCCAAGTATGAATTATCCCATACTCAGCGGTGAAATGTTGGATAAAAGAATAGAAGAGATAAGAAATAGGTTGATATTCTTAGAGGCTGAGCAGGCCCAGTTAAAAAGCAGTAACCCTGTTGTGTCTGCCAATCAGAAGGCTAAACCTCTTCTCAGCCCTTTTGATCCTTTGTATGACCAACTGGATTTGTCATGGGTGGATTATAAAGTAGAAACTATGCCTGCTAGGATATACTATCAGATGCCTAGATTTAGTGGTCACAATGTATGTGATGGGAATGCACATATCCAAAATTTTCACAGTTTTATGGGAAAACATTCATTCAGAGATGAGGATATGTGGATGAGGTTTTTTGTTAGGTCCTTTGATGCAAAAGCAAAAGACTGGTATTTGAGCCTTCCAAAGAGATTTTTTGCCTGTTGGGATGAGCTTGCTGACTGTTTCAAAGAAGAATTTGCAAGAGAACCTGCTGATCTTGTTGCAGAATTGATGAACATCAGAAAACAAGATGAAGAGCCATGTGTTGATTTTAGTCATAGGTTTGCAGTAGCCCTTTCACAGATCCCAGAAGTCTTCAGACCTGATATTTCAGCCTGTGTTGGCATATTCTTTGAGGCTTTTGAGGAGGGCTCTAGTGCAATACTGAGGGATTTCAAGGTAACAGGTATGCAGATGGCATATAAATTTGCTGAAAATATAGAAAATTTTAGAAATGGGCGCCTGTTGATATCCCTGTCCCCAGGCCTTGGTGTGAGAACAGGTTGTGAAGCTGCAAATGACCAAATGATTATGGCATCATGTGCAGATAAAAATGAAAATGAAAGCATAGAGGTTGAGACTGCTGTATTTAAACATAATGCTAACAATACTACTCAACTGGATTGTTCACGAGTTGAGGATGCCAGTGAAAGGACTAGTGAGGATTCCCATTGCAGTGATGAGGCATATGACCATGAAAACAATAACGAGGTTGTGGACAGCAATGAGCAATTTTTGGAATGGACCTGTGGAGACAGTTGTGAGTATTGTACTCAAGACAGAGAAGATATAAGCAAACAGAGAAGCAGTCCTATGTGTGACCCATTGCCTACCTTTCAAACACATGGAGATCATGAAGAGCAGTCAGGGATTGAAACAAGTGCTAGTTCAGAGCATGATTGTTTTTCATTTGATGGCTATTTTGCTTATGACACACAGGCTGATACTCTTCCACAGAGTGAATCCATTGGTGATGAAGATGTGTGCTCTGTTGCCCATGAACAAATGGCATATTATGATCAAGCTTATGTACTTGGGTCACCCATCTTTGACACATATGGTGATGAGGATCTATTTGAGTATGGTGAGGATCTAGACATTGTTTTTGGTTTGGATTCTGTTTCTCATCCTGATGAAAGAGGAAACAACATACATCAGGTAATTGACTATGAAAATGTGCCTAATTTGAAAGAGGTGCTAGAGCCTGATCTTTTCCAGTTTGAGGTTGTTGTTGGTTGTGTGCATAATGTATACAATTGTGAATTTGAAAGCTTTTCTTTTGAGAGGCCAGCATATGAGATGAGCTCTGATCTTCCTAGCTGCATGGTGGACTTTGAGTGTTTTCAGTTTTCAGTCCAGCTAGGAGATCATTTTGCAATGCATAATGCTGATACAAATGATAACCTGTGTTCTATGCTATGTGAGTATGCATTGCCTGATACATTCTGCATCCACTTGTTGCCGGATGCTAAAGGTTATCTGCACAGGGATGACAGTGACAAGCTAAATCAGAAGGTTGAATGTGCAGATGACCAGGTTTGTTTATGGTCAGATCATGGTAGCACTCTCAGGCTTGACCCAGTGTATGCAGATGAGAATAAGGTGTTTGATAAGGGGAAATATTGGTTCTCCTTTTCTTGGTGGCCTTAGGCCATCAAGTTTGATTGGTGATGCAGATCATTGTAACTTCATGACTCTGTGCCCAATGGATAAGGCACTGGTCTGCATCCCAAAGATCTGGGGTTCTCGCTGCAGTCTTGCACCTGCACGTCCCCAATCAGAGCCACTGTTGGTGCCTGAATTGACTGTCAGTTCTTGAGCAATTTTTATGCAAGCACCATCCCAAAAAATCCAAAAAATTTTCTAGTTTTGGCACCCCTTCAGTGTTTTGTAACATCCACATCATCTTTCTTGAAGGAGGTGGTCTTCTTGTTTTCTCCATCGGCATGAGTTTGCATGTGTCTTGGCGATCTTTTTGGTACCAATGGCGTGTTATCTTCTATCGTTGAGACTTTACCTATCGGCGTAGGTGTTTTGTGGCTTGCTGATGGACTAGGTCTCACCGACGAGGGTTTTGGAGTGCTATCGCCAAGACCTTGGCTATCGGAGTGAGCGGGCAAGTATTGGGCCGACGGCGTATGTTTGGCCGATAAGTGGATGTGTGTGTTATCGGCGTGACTTGGTCTATCGGCGAGGGAGTTTCCTGTTGGGCCGATGGCATATGTTTGGCCAATGGATGTCATCAGCATGAGTGGTAAGGTCGGTGAAGGAGTGTTCAGTTGTGCCGACGGTGGGAGGCTTGGCCGATGCGATGTCATCGGCGTAGGTCTCACCGATGGAGGGATGCGAAGGTGGTCGTCGGTGAGATTTTGGTTATCAGGTGGACGGAGAAGTGTTGGCCCAACAGTTGGGGTCTCGCCGATGGGGGGTGTGTTTTATTTGTTGGCGTCGACGTGATATTCTTCATCGGCGGGGAGACTTTTAGGTTGGCCGATGGCGTAGGTCACACCGACGGAGGTGGGATGGCGAAGGTTTGCATCGGTGAGACTAGTGAGGTCGGCAGGAGATCTGCGAGGTTGGCCGATGGTTTGTGTCACGGTGATGGGTTTTGATGAAGGCATGTGTGTCGAGCGCGGCAAAAGCGCTCGACACCCATTATGTGTGCGACCCCATTTTTTAAACTAATGAAGGAGTCTCCTCACCGTGAATGTGGGATTATTCCCTTGTATATTTTGAACCCGCGGTTGAACGTGTTTTGGCGGGAAGTCTTTTTTGTTTGCAACGACAGTCTCCAAATGAAGTGCGGGTGGTTGAGACCCTTAATGGCGTCTGTAGCAGGGGCATGGGCAAGTTGTTGGACAGCCATGTACCTGATTTTTGGCATGAAGACTCCCAGGTGGCGGCGCAGGGCTCGAGGGTTCCTTCTGTCTCTGCAGCAATAAATTTTGAGCGCCATTCCTTTGAAGGATCTGTATCTGGCGAATTTTGTAACAGTCTTGGAATTAATTGCTGTGGTACACTCTCTGGCTATTATAAGCAGACTGTGTTACCATTTTTTAGGTTGTTGAAAGTTGAAGATTTTTTGGCTCTGTAATTCAAAACAAGCTAATCTGGTTGCTCTGTACAGCTAAACCTATGAGTATATGTATCTCTTGTTGTATGTTTTGGCATGAACCCATTGATTTCATGATTAATCTTATATGAGAAATGCTATCTTAGCATGTGTTTTGTTAATTCTGTCTCCAGTATTGCATGTATTCTTCTTCTGAATCTGGATATTTGGGTAATATTTGAGACTCTAGAACATAGAATTCCTATGTTGAATGTTTGATCTTTTAACTTCTGCTCAAGGGGTAGATTAAACTATTTTCAGGTTGAACATTGGGAAGGGTATACTGCAGTAGGGATGCCATAAGTAGAGATAACTTAACACTCTGTATTGGGAGATATCTGTAAGGCAGGTATCATATATATCCCTCTGAAATCTAGTTTTAGCTATTCATGCTGATCATTCACAGGTGTATGTCTATTGACTCCAGGCCCTAGATAGGCACCAATCTTGCTTTGTGTTTGTGTTACAACCATGTCCAGCTTTGCATCCAAACTTAAAATCAAAATTGAAATTTAAAACAACCTTTAGGACATTAGAATTAGTTTTAGGATCCTCAGTCCTCTGTCTACAACTGCAAATAGGCCCAAAGCTAGCCCCTTTGCTCTTATCTTTCAATTTTGGTCTACTTACAGGAGGACTCATCTGCTTTATGTCAGCATCCCATCCTTAGTATGCACATTATCATGGGTGTTGAGTAGAGAATACCCCCCTAGGTTTTGCAGAGCTTGAAGAAGAAGAGGAGATAAAATATAGAGTCTATCTCCTACACTGTTGGCCCCTGGCCCAGAGATCCTGTTGATCATTGATGGCTACCTTGTAGGGAAATCTGGGAATAAGCATCCAGTCTGGGAAAAAACCAACACACCCATTCATCCTTTTCAATAACTTGAGCAGCCAAGGTACTTTCCACATTTGCATAGCTAGCATATTTAGTAGACACTAGATCTTCTTCTTTGATAGCAATGAACACCCAATCACCTTCAGTGGAACCTCCATGATCAGATTCATCATCTGTGACTCCTTCTTCTCTAGCTTCTTGGGCATAGTAACATTTCTTTTGACCTTTATATCTATTAGGGTTTGGTTTTGAAAACCTCTCCAAACATCTTGAGGAAAAAAGACCAATCTTATTACAAGTAAAACATTTGAATGACAACTTTCCTTCATACTTACCAGATCCTCTTGGCATTCTTTTGGCAATAAGAGCTTCAAGATCTGCAGTCTCAATTTCATCATCTTCAAGATCCTTCCTTTCCTTCACAAATCTATTTGATCTTCCTGAAGAACTTTCACCCAGATCATATCTTTGTTTTCCATACACACTGGCCTTAAATGCAGATTCAGACTTAGGAAGAGAATCACCAAACTCACCTAATTCAAAAGCTAAAATTTTGCCAACCAACTGATCTCTTGTAACTTTTGAGACAGTCCTGATCTCCTCTATAACAACAACCTTATGTTTGTATGAATCAGGTAAAGATCTGAGCACTTTTGCCACAATTTCTGATTCTTTCAAAGTTCCACCAGCACACCTGATACCACACACAAGTTCATTTATCATTTGCATGTAGATTGTAATGTTTTCATCTTCACTCATCCTTATATTTTCAAATTTTTCTCTCAGACTTTGTAGCTTGGAACATTTGACATATTCATTGCCTTCATAAAGATTCTCCAACTTCTTCCAAATTTCATGAGCAGTTTTTAGTCCAAAGACATTTATCATTTCTGAATCAGTCGGGGCACTCAACAAGGCTTCTTTAGCTCGAAGGTTATTTTTAGCATCTTTGAGTTCATCTGGAGTTGAAGGACCTTTCTCTGGAGGATTATACTCATCCTTGGTTATCACCCAATAAGCATCACCCATGCATTGCAAATGGCACTCCATGCGACTCTTCCAGACAGAGTAATTTGTTCCATCAAATCTCAGAATATCCTTCTTGTAGGTCGACATCCTGGATCTCCTCGGGCGGTTAAGCTTCTTTAGAGGAACCTCGCTCTAATACTAATTGTTGGAATTAGGTCAAACAACTGAGAGGGGGGGTGAATTAGTTGTCCCAAAACTTTAACCCTTGCAACTATTTCTTTACCACACAAAATTGATTAATGATATAAACATTTAAAGTATGAATCATTAACACATGAGCAAAGACAAATGAACACATAACACCAAGATTTTTACGTGGAAACCCAGTTAAGGGAAAACCACAGTGGGGGTTAACCCACAAAGATTAGTACCCTATTAAAAGTACATTAGAAAAATAGAAGACACATGCCTTTGGGCACACTACCCAGAGTTCACTGCTCAAAAGAGGCTCACTACCTATAGGAGGCTCACTACCTATAAAGATTTACGTTTGATACAGAAAGAATTAATTGAGAAATAGCATCTTGTTTATGCCTGGTTTAGTCTCATTGAATGCTTACAAAACTTCTGCTCTTCTCCCAAATACTTCTTCACTATTACTTCATCCATTACTATTCTTGTTCCTATGCTCCTCCTCTTCTCTACTCTATCTCTAATCCTTTCTTTGGATTTGATTGTTTCGCACAAGGATGCTTTTTTGCAACTCATCTACATGCCTTTATATCCTTCATCAACCTTGGAATGAACATCAAGGTCAGCATTACAAACATGTGATTTAATGCGAATCACTATACTATCGGCCAAACATAACTGGGACTCAAATCTTCCTCCAACAACATGCCACGCTCTAGAGAGTTCCTCTTAGAATATCCGCAACACACTTGAATCATTCGGTTGGCCAAGACTGGGAAGAACAGCAACACCAAGAAGGAGATCTTCACCAATGAGCTCCATCTTCAATGTGAACCTCCAACACTACAGTCACATGATCTAGAGACTTCCACAAGCACATTAAAATCAACAAGAACATTTGCACTCCTCCAAATCATTAGAATCACTTGCATCTTCATCTGGAACCTCAAGAACACTGTCTATCATGACTGTCACACTAGAAGGATTTCTTGTGAACCTCCAAACCATGAACCACTTGAATTGATGATACACACTAACTTCCCAAACATGCCTCTAGATCTATAGATCATGATATTTCACTACGGAGCAATCTAGACCAATTTACTATCACTCTGTCTCTTCTAAACACAACAAAACCCGGTTGTACTCAGATGGCCATACCTTCTGCAAATCTTCATGCGGACCTCTCAAATCTTGACTAGAGCTACTTCAGACAATCCTCTACACAACCATGTGGTCCACATACATTGAACTTCATTAATTTTCTCAATATCCTCAACATTCCATTCTTTTAAACAAGCAACAGAATAAGATACAGTTGACATCAATGCAACAAGTATATGTTGACATCAATGACAACACCAATTAGGCACATATTTGCAACAATATGTTACCATCAATGACAAAGGGGGAGATTGTTGAAACTATGTGCCTAATCGGTGTTGTCATTGATGTCAACATATCCTTGTTGTCATTAGTGTCAACTATATCTTATTCTATTGCTTAGAAGACTTGTATGTTGAGGATATTGGGAAAATTAGCCTCTCTAGAAGAAACAAATGAGTTACATATCTCTTTGTCAGAGACAGTGAAAACAGTGCAGTTCAGTGAAGTAGATTGCTCTGCATTCCCAGTAAGATGAAGATCAGAGTTTGTGGATTAAAGGGTTTGTAGAGGATTGTCTGAAGTTGCTCCTATCAAGATTTGAGAGGTCTACATGGAGAATTGGTGAAGTTATGGCCATCTGAGTAAAACTGGGTTTTGTAGTTGTTCATAAGTGACAAAGTGATAGAAATTTTGTCCAAATTGATCTGCATTGGAATATTATGATCTGTGGATTTAGAGTTGTGTTTGGGATGTCGGTGTGTATTCTCAACTCAAGTGGTTTGTGGTTTGGAGATCCGCAAGCAATCCTTCTAGTGTGACAGTCATGAGAGTTGGTGTTCTTGAGTTCCGAGATGAAGGTGCAAGTGTTTCTGGTGATCTGAGGTGGTGCGGTTGTTTCTGTTGATTTCATTATGCTTGTGGTGGTCTCTAAATCAAGTGCCTGTTGTGTTGATGGTCTGCATTAAGGATTGAGCTTGTGGATGAATATTTCTCATTGGGTGTTGTTGTTCTTTCTAGTTTTGGCCAACCAGATTCATGGTGCATGTTGCGGATGATCTAAAAGAAGTTTTATGGAGCGTGGCGTGATGCTCAAGGAAGATTTGAGTCACAGTTATGTTTGGCCGACAATGTAGTGGTTTGCATGTAGCATATTAAGACTTGTGATTATAATTTCTTGAAATGCCTATCTTGGAGAATGTTCCTGTAACGTCAAAAAATGTCCCCTTGGGGGCTTTTCCCTCTTAAGGTTTAGCTCTCAGGTCTTTTGTGTGCATTTAGGATATCTTACATCATATTTTAACATCCCGATGAGAAAACCCCCTAAGTGTCTTGACAAATGGGACCTAGGGGGACTACTTGAGATAGACCCTGCCCAAAATAGGGGGAGGACTTGGGCACCCATGCCCTAGTCCTGCCCTATTTTGGGGTAGTCTCAATTTTTGGGTGTCAGCTTGTGACCGTTATTTGGGTCCTATGTCGACATGGTAAGTTTGAATTATGAAAATCTTGGCGGGAGTGTTTGTAGTTGCATATAAAAGCATGTTTAGGCATTCATTTGTAAACTAGATGATTACTAGCAAGCTATTATGTTCTCAAGGTGATTCAAGGCTTTCATTGTGTTGCAAGAGTAGATTTGTGTGGTCTACGTGTTTGTGTTTGCAGATTTGAGCATCCATTTCATCATGGAATGAAGAGTATCTTCCTCCCATGAGATCTTCACTACAAGGTGACATTATATTATGTTTGTGATCATTATTTCATTTGGTTTTTGCCTCTACCTCCCTAGGCATGCACTTGCTATCTGACAAAGGTGTCAGAGACTTAAGTGTCCTCTGGGGCTTGACTGAGGCAAGCCTCTAAACACCACAACCCCCTCCCAAAGTTTTCATGGTTGCAGGTTACAGATTGAGGAGATAGACAAAGTGAAGTTATAGGAAGACATCTTGAAGTGTTAGAATTGTAGAATAGAAGGAAAATCTGCCCCCTAGACTTGGGCGCCTGCTCCCTAGTCCCCAAAAATCTATGATGGGAAAATCTTTGAAACAGCAGAATCAAGTCACAGACTGAGTTTCTAGATCCTAACAAAAAGTAGGGCCTTGGACTTGGGTGTCCGCTCTTGTGTCCCTAAATTTTCTGCCTCGGAACCCTGAAAATATATACTCTATGATTTGTCATTTTACATCTCTCTGCAAGAGCTTTTTCTGTAATTCATCTGTTTACTATCACATTTGCAAAATTAGGGTTTTAATGGTCAATTAAGCATAAGAGAAGGAAATTGACAATTAAACATCCTAATCCAAGTTTCCCTACATCTCACAGCAACCTAGGGTATGATAGTGCACTGCCACTGAACCCTAAGGTCCTTGAATGTTAAGGGTGAAAGGAGGATTCCAACATCTAAACACTAAAACATTAAACAATCCAATTTTTACACTAAAATTTTTTGGTGAACCCGTGTTTTTGGATTTAATTCCAACTTTCTAAGTGTTTGTCTTCAGATTTGGATTGATTTCATTCATACATATAGTCATTCATCTTATTGCATTGAGAAAATTACAAAAAAATTGAAAAATTTGAAAAAATTCAAAAAAATTGCATTGTTTGCCTTACTAATTTGTATCAGTTCTTTCTAAATTTCCCTAATTCATGATTTTGCATCAGATCTGATATAAACTATAGAAAAATACAAAAATTCAGAAGTCTGCATTGAATTTTCATCATTTAATTGCTAGGATTTTGTAGAAATTTTGACAATTTTCATTAAACCTAGTAATTCCAAAATCTAGGGTTAGTAGGCAAAATCTTCTTTCAGATTTTTCTACTAAATTTAGAGCCTCATTCAAATTATAATTTGGCTGTAGTCTTGCATTTTAGTTTAAATTTGCATTTAGATTTCAAATATTTGCATTTTTGCATAGAAAATTTCAACAAAAAACTAGCAATTTTCATGCATTTTCATTAAATTTGCACTTACATTTTGCATCTTAGAGCTTAGAATTTATTTTCAGATCTGATTACACTTAATTTTCATCATAAATCAGATTTCAAAACATTCATATAGCATTTTATGTCAAGATCTCAAACCTAGGGCTTGAAAAACATTGATTTTCACTAGAATTGGCCTTATCGACTCTCAAAGTTTGCACCATAGCCGTGTTGTGAAAAGTATTTTTACACTAATTGGCTTTTATCAAGGTAATTAATTTCTTCCCCTCCTAAAAATCTTCACAACACCCTTTTAACGGGCTCTTGTATTGAAAATTTGGTGAAAAACTACACATTTTTGCTATTTTTGCCCTAGGGTTTGACCTAGTTTGCAGTCCAAGTGTGTTGTGACAAATTTTATGGATTGAGGTGATTGATACCATTTCTATTATTTTATGTACCTCCTAAAATTCATTACAACACCCCTTTTTCTAGGTCTTGGAGTTGAAAAACCGTGACAAATAGCTTATTTTTGCTATATTTTCACTAGGGTTTGACCTTAACTGGCAATAAAAGCATGTTGTGATAGATATCTTATCATTAAGTGGCTGTTATTACTGATATACTTCACTATCCATCATCATTTTCCTCACAACACCCTTTGTTATGCTCTTTTGCATTGAGTTTTGGTGAAAAAGGTGCCTATTTTGACATATTTTGACTATATTTTGACTTGTCATTATCTTGGATTTGCATCAAGAGTGTGTTGTGAAGGATCTTATTGCTGTTTTGGACTGATTTCAGACATATAATTTTATGCCCCTGATCAGAAATCCTTACAACACCTTTTGTTTCATTCATTTGTATTGAAAAAGTACCAAAAAATCAAGCATTTAAAGCCATTTTTACATATAGTTTTGCACTTGTCTTTTGCACCAAATTTGAAAAGCTTTCAAAATATGATTTTGCATTAATTTGAGCATATAAACATGGCCTCTAATCGCAACAATAATAATGGGTTCCCTCCTAGACCTTCCATGAAAAGAAAGGCCCCTGAACCTGAAATTGTGTTTACACCTCATGATAGACTCTGAAGGACCTCTTTTTATAACTATGAAAATAATGGGAAACCCCATGGATGGAACTCTTATTGATCCTAATTGCATGACTAATGTTGCCATTGAAGAGTTCCTCTTTTCACATCAATTAATGCAAGGTTCTTATGACCCTTCGAATATGACGATTAAAACACATAAGGGAACCTTTATCAAACCTCTAGGTAAGATATCATTGTTGGTAACACTATCTGGAAAACATGTCGAACAATGGTTTGATATTGTCCCTATTTTTGACCTCTTCCGTACCAAATTGGGACACCCTTGGTTAAAAGAAATGAAAGCTATCCCTTCAACAATACACCATTGTCTAAAATTCCCTTTTGATGGATGAGTGATTACCATCCCTCACACCAAGTATAAACCTTTGGTTGAGAAAAAGCATTACATATTGGATTACTTTTGGGATAAAACTGAAATGGAACCATAGCTGTGAACAGACTTTATCTTTTTGAGCTATAGAAACTACAAAGCAAAGCTTTTACACCCAATGCCTAGTCCTTCTATACAAGAACCAACAAAAGATAAAAAACCCACATGAGAAGAGAGTCTTAGACCGAAAGGACAAGGTCCCTATGCCGAGGTTTCCCCCCTGAAATCCTTAGAAGGATCAGGAGGTCATTGTCAAGAATAAAATATTCCACCATGATAAATGAGGATTGATCCTGGTGCTTCATCTTCTAAAGAGAAAAACCCTATCTTACAAGAGATAAGTGGTAAAAGAAAACGAAATAGAAAAGCAAGAGAAAGAAGAAGAAGAAGAAGACAAGCTTATGCCATAAACCTTGCCTCTCAACAAGAAAATATTGATCCTAATATTCAACCAAACAAAGATGACCACAACAATGAACAACATGATGACCAAGACATGAATTGGGCTATGGTACCTTATGTCCCACTTTCCTCTAACATTAGGGAGTGGGAGGATGACGATGATTTACTTGATGATGAAACTTAAACTGGGAGACCCTATAGGTAAGTATCTCTAACCCTTAATCTCTCTCGTGATGTGCTTCCCCCGTGATGTGTTATGTGTTGTTTAGGCCTCCTAGGATGACCTCGGACTCTCCTGTAAGGTCCAGGATACCAGGAGACTGCCTCTGTTGTGACCTTCTTCTATTTGTATCATCATTCTTCTATATTGCCTCTCTCTAATTTCATAGTTGTGTGTTGTGTCTTACGAACATAGCATTGCAATTGGTGAAATGGGGGCACCCTCCTACGTGACTGTCCCTAAGACACTTGTTTCTCCTCTCTTATTTATTGTTTCCCTTCCTCTATTGTTTCTATCTAGCAGGCAGATGACAACAAACATTTATACCAATGCAGACCTAGTGTCCCTTTCGAGAGAAATCAAAAAATGGACTTAGTTCCTAATATGACGATGGGGTTGTATATCTTATCTGATGCTTGGCTAGTGGAAGCACTCATGCTTTCCGCGTAGTGAATTTGATGATGTTTTTATCACATTTACAAACCTTAACAATACTACTACTCTGTGCACCTTTGTTTGTCTTTGAATCTGGCCTTGGTGGTGCTCAATTCGGAGAGCTTCGTGATAGAGCCCCATCGTTATCCTCGAACTCTGAATTCATAGTATAACCTTAGCTCTTTGTGTGGTTAATCATATGCATTGATGTTGTTGTTTATCATGACGTTGTAGACACTAACATGTTTCTTGTAGGGATGTGTTTGTGGGAACATTTGGCAATTGTGAAGTACATGTCACCTCCAGGGGGCATGGGCTATGCGAAAGTCTATGTTCCCTTGTGTGTTTTCTTCCTACCTTAATGTACTTGATATCGATGCATGATATCAACCACCTTAAGGTGGGGGCATATATAAGGTAAGCTGTCTATTGTAGACATTAGTAATGTGCTTGTCCTCAGGTGCAGCTTAAAGACTAGCTTGATGATTGCTTCTTGCATCATGAGTTTGTTTGCAATCAATCAATCAATCATTTAAGCCCTCTGTGGAGGCAAGATATCATGTATATCCTTTTTATCTTAAGCCCTCTGCGGAGGTGAGGATGTATTTCTCAGAGTAGATTGCATCATCCTATCATTTTCAAAAGTCCTCTGCAGAGGCAGGAAGCGGTTCTGTGACTAACTCAACCCTTAAGCATGTCTTCAATGATTGTTATGGTGAAGCCCAATTGCCGGTGTGTGCCTATAATGTACTTGAGATGGTGTTGGACCTAGAAATAGGTACACTCCATTGCTTGTCTATCGTCTTTTCTCTGTGTCTTCAAGTGTGTGTGTTTGGCGTGTTTGCTTTGTTTGGTGTGTTTGTTGCCCCATATGCAATCTAAAGACTAGCACAATGAGTGCTTCCTACATTTTGGGAGGTTTTGTGTGTCTTGCATGTGTGTTACCCCATATATGTAGTCTAAAGACCAACACGATGAGTGCTTCCTGCATTATGGGAAGTTTGTTTACTTTCCAGTACTTGCATCTGCATTTCATATATATAAGAAAAAGAAAAGAAAAGAAATCATGTCTGTCTTCCATGCATTAATGTGTCTTCTATGCATTTACTGTCTTCTCTGTGTTCTGTGTGACTGTAACTATCTTCTCTATGTTTTACGTGCCTGTTACTATTTTCTATGTGATTGGCGTGTCTTCTCCATGCTTGGCATGTTTGATGTGTTTGCGACCGTACTTTAATGCATGTATTGGCCTCGCATTTATACATACATTAAAATGGGGGCTAAATGTAACGTCAGAAAATGTCCCCTTGGGGGCTTTTCCCTCTTAAGGTTTAGCTCCTAGGTCTTTTGTGTGGATTTAGGACATCTTACATCATATTTTAACATCCTGATGAGAAAACCCCTAAGTGTCTTGACAAATGGGACCTAGGGGGACTACTTGAGATAGACCCTGCCCAAAATAGGGGGGGAGGACTTGGGAGCCCAGGCCCTAGTCCTGCCTTATTTTGGGGCAGTCCCAATTTTTGGGTGTCGGCTTGTGACTGTTATTTGGGTCCTATGCTGACATGGTAAGTTTGAATTACGAAAATCTTGGCGGGAGTGTTTGTAGTTGCATATAAAAGCATGTTTAGGCATTCATTTGTAAACTAGATGATTACTAGCAATCTATTGTGTTCTCAAGGTGATTCAAGGCTTTCATTGTGTTGCAAGAGCAAATTTGTGTGGTCTATGCGTTTGTGTTTGCAGATTTGAGCATCCATTTGATCATGGAATGAAGAGCATCTTCCTTCCATGAGATCTTCACTACAAGGTGACATTATATTATGTTTGTGATCATTATTTCATTTAGTTTTTGCCTCTGCCTCCCTAGGCATGCACTCTCTATCTAACAAAGGTGTTCAGAGACTTAAGTGTCCTCCAGGGCTTGACTGAGGCAAGCCTCTAAACACCACAACCCCCTCCCAAAGTTTTAATGGTTGCAGGTTACAGGTTAAGGAGCTGGACAAAGTGAAGTTGCAAGAAGACATCTTGAAGTGTCAGAATTGCATAACAGAAGGAAAATCTGCCCCCTGGACTTGGGCGCCTACTCCCTAGTCCCTGAAGTTTCATGATGGGAAAATCTTCAAAACAGTAGAATTAAGTCACAGAGTGAGTTTCCAGATCCTGACAAAAAGTAGGGCCTTGGACTTGGGCGCCCACTCCTGTGTCCCTGACTTTTCCGCCTTGGAATCCCGAAAATAGGTACTCTGTTATTTGTCATTTTACATCCCTCTACAAGAGCTTTTTCTATAATTCATATTTACTATCGCATTTGTAAAATTAGGGTTTTAATGGTCAATTAAGTATAAGAGAAGGAAATTGACAATTAAACATCCTAATCCAAGTTTCCCTACATCTCACGATGACCTAGGGTATGATAGTGCACTGCCACTCGACCCTAAGGTCCTTGAATGTTAAGGGTGAAAGGAGGATTCCAACATCTAAACACTAAAACATTAAACAATCTAATTTTTACCCTGAATAGTTCCAGATAGATGATTGTTTTGGCCGACTTTGATGTTCATTCCAAAGTCGATGACTTGTATAAATAAGTGTTGTGAAGTCATGGAAATGTGTGGATATGGGAGAAGATGCAGATGTAGTGAGGAAGTGAGTGGGGGCAAAGCAGAGGTATTGTGCACTTCAATGGAACTGAACCTTGCATGAAAAAGATGTTGTTTCTCAGTTCAATCTTTCTATGTTAACATTGTAAATGTTCATGTAGGCAGTGAGCCTCTTTTGAGAAGTGAGCTCTGGGCAGTGCGCCCGAAGGCAAGTGCCTTCCCATTTTCTATTCTTTTAACAAAGAATAAATGTTGTGGGTTAACCCCCACCGTGGTTTTTCCCTTAACCGAGTTTCCACGTAAAAATCTCGATGTTATGTGTGTTTATTATGTTTTTGCTCATGTGTTGTTGATTCATGGTTATATCATTAATTTGTTAATAAGTGGTAAAGAAGATTAAATACAGCAAAAGGTAAAAGTTTTGTGACAACTAATTCACCCCCCTCTCAGTTGTCTGCCCTAATTTCAACAGATTGAGTCTTTGTGTTAAGGTGATTTGAATGGCTTGTAGAAGTGTTGATGATGTTAGTATATTGTTCTTGTTGCTAGGTCTCCAAGTGCTTTTGAGAAAATTTGATAAATGCTAAAGACAGTGTTGTGAAGAAGTATTCTAGCTTACACGATACTGCCCAAGTTTTTGCTCCGCATTTCTTTTGTGATGAAGACCAGAGTGTAAGGTTTGGATATGTTTTAGAGATGTGGCTGAAGATGTTAAATCCATAATTTGGTGCTCCGAAATGCTATGGTTTGAGAGCTATGTTCACCAATTTGAAGACTGTGCCTGGCTATGTTTGCAGTATGACTGGGAGAAAGTATTTTGCTCTGTATTTCTCTGCAGTTTGGTTTTTATTCTTGCGGTTCTAGATAAGTGTTAATAAGGTCCATATCTATGTTCTATCCAAAGGACTTGTGATTTGGTGCTCTGGAATGTAGTTTTCTTGAGAAGTAGAGCTTGGCAGTGTTGGTTGTGAGCAGTCTGTGAACTGTCTTCAAGTGAGATTTGTTGTGGCTAGATTTGTTGGCTCCCAAGTGATTTCATGTTGTTCATGAATTTTTCCATATCATGTTAAAGGCTTGTTCTTGGTCTGTAATCTATGGTTGTGTTCTTGGAAGCATGTGCCTAAGTGTTTTTGGTGTTTACACAAGCTTATCCGACTCGGGTGTTAACACTAATTGCTAGTGTGGTTCATGGATTGAGGAAGTGTGTTGAAGCATGTGAAGATGGTTTTAGGTCCAAGATAAGTTGTGAAATGGTCTACCTTCATTCCTCTACTCTGCGGGAATGTTTAGGTCTAGACCTAATTTGAATTTTATATGTTTGTTGACCTTGGAGATTGTTTCAAAGGTTGTAGAGTGTATTTCTGACCTTGGTGAATGTTTCAAGGCTGATGTTGATATAAATAAGTGTAAAGGATTCATATGTATGTGTGCATGTGTGAGGATGGTGATGTTTGTGTCATAAATTTGAATAAGAGGCAACAAGGACTTTCATGTGGTAGAAGACCTAATGCAATGAGCAGAAGTCATCTATAATTTTTAGAAGAGGCTGTGAAGATGTTTGTTGTACTTCATTGGAACTGAACTCAGGCATGTGGTAGATGCTATCATATTAGTTCATGGCAGTGAGCCTTCTCTTCTTTTCTTCCTTATTCTTCAGTGAGCAGTGAGCTCACTTGGATAGTGAGCCCACCAACAGTGAGCCTTTCCTTCCTTTGTAAGGCAGCGAGCCCTTGGTAGTAAGCCACTTTGTAATTTGGTATTGATACTACATTATACTGTGAACTAATCCTTGCCATGATTTTTCCCTTTCAAGGTTTTCCATGTAAAAATCTGGTGTTCTTTTGTGCATGGTGTTGATGTGATTAAGTTTATGTTATATATTTTTCATGTTTAATCTTCATAATAGATTAATGGTTTAAGTGAATTGATGTGGATGTGATTATGTTTGTAAGGGATTAAAATTATTGATACAACTGATTCACCCACCCTCTTAGTTGTCTTGTGCATTCAATAGTTCTATGCATAGCATGTTTGTATCTGTTGTTTACTCAATTATTAATATATAAAAAATGTCAAAAATGAGACGTGATAATTTTTCTCTGTGCATAGTCATAAAAAAACCAAAATAATCTATGCAATCTCAAGTGTTCAGGTGTTGAGCTAAACATTACTTACTAAGTGCAACAATATGTTATAATTTGCAATATGCTACAATGACAAATCCTCAATGGATAATTTGAGCAATCTACAAGTACCATGCTCGAAGAAATCAAAATATGAATTCTAATGTTCACCCCTATAAGATGAGAGTGGAGAGTTGTTATAAAGGCCCCCTTGGAAAGAGAATAACATAAATGAACTTATGTATGTACAACTCAATTATGTCCTCTTAGGTTTTCATCATGAGCCTCCATTAAGTTGTCTTTTCAAGTTTTCAACTTAATGGGAAGAGTTTGTAAGCCGCCCTTTTAGGTTTTAACTTACAACTCAAGTGCAAAAGAACGAGATCAATAAGAAGCAATATCCATAACCTCAAATAATTTATATTGAGCTGCATATCTGGTGGTCTTAATGTGTTCATTATCAACATCCCAATCAGAATGAGAAATCATAAGTATTAAAAATCACTACTCCTATCAACACCATAGAGACTGAGTGCATAATTATCTTTTGTGGAAATTAATCACAACTCTATAATTCTCTTACTAGGTTATTTCTCAATAGTACAAGTATCAACATTTACAATGATCATTTCATCATCAACTAGATTAAAACCAACATCTGCATCATGAATAGATAAGCTTAACACTTTCGTATCAATGCTTAAAAATATATGTAATGTTGAGCTCATTATCAACTAAATTGACAAAAGGATCCACATTAGGAGTAGATAAGCTATCATATGAAATGGCGAATTGGACTCTCCTATAGAATTTTGACAAAAGGTAAGCCTCAATTTTCCATCTGGAATGATCTATCCATTCAAAATACATATGCCTCATTGATTTTGTAGTCAGATTTTTGACATAACATTATCTTGCAAAATGTGTGTGTTGGCCACATAATAGACAAGGATGTAGATCAAAAGAATCACTAGATGTATGGCCTCAACATCCAAAATGAGAACATATTTGGATTTTATGGGTTTTAGTGCAAGTTGATTTCAATTGACTTGGCAACTTGTCAATTTCACATGGCTGACCAACAAGTGAAGACTCAACTTGACTATTGTTTTGAATACCTCTAGACACAAATTTGACAGGTTTGAAATACTTTGGTACATGAAAACTCACAACACTCATATACCCTAGACCAATATGATGTTTGTTGGGTTTTATTGTCTCCTAGACTCGCATAATAGGTGGAGATTTGAAATAATAGGAGGACTAACAAGTTTTGACAACACACTTGTTGGTAGGATAGAGCCACACCAATCCCATTACGTTGAAAATCCAAAAGGGTAGCCTAATTGATGCTAATGGTGAAAAACTAGAAGAACACCAAAGGCTAGCAACATACAAGAACATACCTCAAGTTAAGACATTAGAAGGCTAATGCAACAACTATAGCCAACATGTGGCAACAATAGATAGCTAGAAGTGACAATCCTTATGTATAGAAATTTACTTATGTACCGCATAGGAAGAAGGTAAGATATATAATGCTAGAGAAAATAGAAGGAAGAGAGTAAGAGAATAAGGAACAAAATGTAATAGAATAGGATGTAATCATATATGAGAACTCTATATGTAAGAAGAACTATTATGTGGAAATATATGTGTATGAATGGTGAATTGATATATCCTTATTTTATTTGATATATGTTGGAATCTTTTGCACTCTATTATAACCCACTACCTCGAGTTCTAATCTTCTCTCTATCCCTTTACATCGACATATAAACTACACTTTGGAGAGCATAAGCCCGTATCTTTGGTTTGCACCCCCTCTCCCACCAAAATTTTGGTTCCATTTTTGGGACCTTGGTAAGAGGTAAGGGAAGGTTGGAACTCTAAAGAAACACTTTATGACAAGGGGAAATATATCAATAAAAGGATACAAACACAAAATAAGTATACTAGATGATCTGCAGAAAAATAAAATAGGTCCTATCCTCTAAGAGGGGTTAGGAAACTAGGGGATAATGAATGGAAAGTGGGGGATCATAAAGAGATGTGATTGTTGAAGGAAAGTCTTGATTAAGCCATTAGGATGAATAAAAGGATTAGTGAAACTCCATACCAAAAACTCCTATGGCAAAAGGAGATAGGAAAAAGTTGAGAGAGATTTTAGATGAGATTAAGATGGCTATGGAGATAAACATGGAAGAAAAGAGGATTAAACATATATAGGAAAGGTAATAGAGATATTGCAAGAAGATGTAGAAGGATAGGGAAGCTAAATTGGAGCGTGCCATGAGGGTTGCTACTGGAACTGTTAAGGGTTTTGAGATTGTGAAGGATTTGGAGCACGTTAGAAGGGCTTCTACTAAAAGTGTTAAGGGTGATAAGAGTAATGAGAACTCATCACTATAGGGACAATTGATTATAGTCGAAAGCCCTAGGAGGGTGGTTATTCAAGACGAGAATTTGTGAATATGAAGAATATTAGTGTTCTGCAAATAGAGGGACAAATAATAGCACTGCTCAATTATAAAGATACATCAAAGTAGATAAATAACCATCTTGATAAATAAAATGAATATCTAACCAATTTGACAAAATAAATTGAGGAATATATTGTGTTTAGGGAGTCATTAGGAGGGCTTGGGAGCTGTAATGCTTAACCAAGCTATGGAATTAGGGGTGCTCCACCATTTGAATTTTTATTCGTACACCACATTCTAAACCTCACTTGTCAAACCAAAGAGTATAATTAATGATGGATTTGAGGATTTATTAACCGCTTTTACCAAATTAAAACCTCTAGATTTCAGTGTGAAATATCTAGATGAAGTGGTAAGTAAGAGTGTAGGTTTACAAAAAGAAAAGATGATGGAAGATTGGAAAATAAAATAAGAAGAAAAGAATGCAAAGAAAGAAGAATTAGAAAACATGTTGAAATACCTAGCCATCGATACAAGTGAAATGATTGAAGAAGAACGGAAAAATCTCATATCAACTAATAAGATGTCATTAACTAATAAAAAGTTATCTCCCAAATTAAAGAGGCACTATGAAGAGGTGAACCCCTCTAACTAGAATTCATCTCCCATGCCATTTAAGATAAGAAGAATTTCTAGTGGTGATATAGTTAGTGATTCATTGCAGATCGAAGAACAAGCAAGAAGAGAAGAGTTTATCAACAAGTGTGAGGAAATATTGGGGAATGACTTCTTTAATATAGAGTTGCTAAGGGACAAAGGAAGAATAAGGAGACTGGTGAAGTATAATGTCATTAATAAGTATAACAAAAAAGGCAAGGATCCTAAGGGAAAATGAAATAAAGATAAGAAAATAAAGGACAAAGGCAAGAAGTTAAGGAAAAAAACCTTGGGTGAGAAGAGATAAATTAGAAGAACTCATTAGAAAAACAACAAAGCAGAACTCCATCAAGCTTCCTATCTTGGGAAAGGACACCAAAGAGGCCTTTGAACGTATCTTTGTATTGGAATCAACATGGAAAAGAAACAGAATAAGGGTAACCAAACCAAACTTTATGATTTTGTAGGCACCTTGAGAGATGAGGCCCTGAAATGGTACATAAAGGTTTTCCTTGAACATGATGAAGAATGGAAAGATATAAAGGGAGGATTTTGAAACAATTTCTAATCCCTTGAGATCCCCTCTAAGAGTGTAAGAAATATGAGAGAGATGCTACAAAAGAAAGGAGAATCAATAAGGGAGTTGTGAGAAAACTGGAAGAACCCCTGACTGAAAATAGAAAATAGAATGGTCTCTATCTAGAGTATTACAATCAATCAAAGCATCATTAGATAGAGTATTACCATCAACCAGAGCTTCATTTAGTGTCAAGAATTGAAGCAGAACCATGGAACAGGGAAAATGAAGAAAATAATGAAATAGAAAAGTTAAAGATAGAGTTAGAACAATTGAAAATTAAATAGGAGATTTTAGCTAAAGGGGAGAACAACTAGGATATAATGTCAGGCTAGAGGAAGAAACTATGGTGTTCTTACTACTTAAATGAAGGATATTTAAGGAATGAGTGTCCAATTCAAGAAGGCAAAATAAGAGCTACGGTAATAAAGGAAAATTTTGTAGAACCTCCAAGGAGGTTGAAGAGTATTTTTTGTAGACTTTGTAGTGAATGGGATGACCATGAAACAAATGATTTTCCATCTCTGCTATTCAAACTAAGAGATGAAAAGGATAATCCTACGTACAACTATAGCTATGAATATAATGAGTCTTACTATAGGGGTATGGTTAAATCTAAGGGTTTAGCAAGGGGAGCATTCTATAAACAATCTAAATGGAGAAATCAATGCAATATTAATGTAATCCAAAATGTGGTATCAAAAGCACTAGATGAGAAACCCTCTACTAGATAGAGACATGATTATGGTGATAATATGCCTTACCATGATAAATTCAAAAGAGGACACAATAAAGTAAGAGGTTGGGGACAAAGGAAGAGAGAAGATGTTACATGCAACAAAAGTGTTGAAATAGGTCATTATGCAAATGGCTATAGAGGGGAGAAGAAGAAGGCCTATGGGTTTTGTGGTGACTTTGATCATGATTTGTATGGTTGCCCAAGGGCTATACAATATTATAAGAGCAATCAATCAACTACAAAGATTGAGGAGTTATCTAGACCAAATACACCAAAGGGAGGTAAGGTCATATAGAGAATCCCTAAGGATAAACCCCTAAATGCCTACAAATGTCAAAGGGTAGAGCCAATTGACAAAGAAAATAAAGACCATTATATGATAGAAGATGAACATTTGGAAAGAGATTACTTATGGAAGAAGGAATTGTTAAGGAAGAAGGCCATGATAGGAGATAGGAAGAAGAACAATAAGAGGTGGTAAAGACACTACAAAAGGAAGATTGGTAGTAAATGAACTAGATGAGAAAATTATGGAAGAATTTCCCACTAAGAAAAATCATGACTCAAATAGAAGAAAAGGCAAAAGAGATCCTCAGACAAGAATAAGAGAAAGAAGATTTTCAAAGGGCTTGTTTTCTAAAAAGGAAGCATTAGTGTTGAAGGAATTAGAAAATTTTATAAAGGAAGAGAATATATTTGAAAAACTTAGGAAATTCACTAAGTATTCGAACAAGTGGTGTGAGATTGGTGTGACAAAACAAGTAAGAAGTGCAGTAAAAATTGAAATAAGATGGCACAAACATCCCATTTTGATAGATGTGAAGGCTTATGGGAGATGTATGAGAAAAGAATTGGTGGATCTAGGAGTTGATGTCACTATAGTGCCTGGATAGGTTTGGGAAGATTTAGAGAAACTACTATTGCATGAAACTCTATAAAACATTGTGTTGGCAGATGATTCATCTATAAATATAATAGGAACCTACAAAAATGCAGATGTTAACTTGATGGGTACAAAGAGGGTGGTATGTTTCAAGGTAATAGAAATGAAGAAGCCTTTAAATACATTCAATGTCTTAACAAACCTAGAGTGGTTTGTGTATACACCTAAAAATGACACGACTCTAGCTAAATAAATATTTTAAATATTTATTTCATTTTAAATTCCTCTATCAATAAATAAATAAATCAATTTATTTATTTGATTCATATTTCTCCAAAAATTAAATAAAATCAGTTATTTAATTAAATCATCCAAATTCTTCTAAAATCATTCTAAATTAAATAATACCAAATTATTTAATTAATTCTTCTCATTCTCTATATTTAAATAAATCCAAATATTTATTTAAATTATCTATTTCCTCCAAAATTGAATTAATACCAAAAATAATTCAATTAATCCATGTGCACATGTAATTAAATATTTTAATATTTAATTAGCTAATATCCCCTCACCCACATGTCCTATTTATCCTCAAGTCAAATTAGTTAACTCATCAATCAAATCAGTTAACTAATTAGTCATTTCACTTAACTGATTAGTCCATTCAGTTAACTCCCCAATCTATTCTGTTAATTGGCCAATCGACCTAGTTAACTCCTCAATCTATTTTGTTAACTCTCCTAATGCATGAAGGAACTTGGACACTTGTCCTCTCCCTATTCACGCACATCCTCTCAAATTTCCTCAATCATTGATCTTCTTATTCATTCTACACCGTTGATCTTCTCTCTCACAAGTCTATAAATACAACCCCTATTCCTCCATTTGAAGTATCCAAGCTTTTATAAATTTATTCTGCAGGAATCATAGCGTGCCTTTGGCACAAATCACTCCATAGCTTGAGATCAATTGTCATACCATTATCATCATTATCATTGTATTGTGAAGATCCTCTTCATTGCAAAACCTATCAACAGCCATTCTCCATTGTCATCTTGGAAAAAAACAAGGAAGTGCACCTTCTAAGGGCTCTATTCATACACAAGATCAATTTGAGATAGGCGACCAATGGAAGTCATGGAATCGAAAGGTTTGCAAGGTATTGTGTTCTTTGTGTTTGATCTTATTTGTTTCAATTTCATTGAGATTATTGGATTATATTGATATACTGATATTAATACCATTTTTCTAATAACAGTTTGTAAATTATAATGGAGTATTTGACTCCAAAAAGAAGAATTGATCTCGCATGGAAAAATAAGATAGTTCACATTCCCCTATATACTAATATGAGTGGTGTGTACATAGTAGTAGTGGCGCGACCGGAATATGTAGAAGATGAGAAAGATTATAAAAGATTATACTCCTTGGGGATAATCCCCAAGGTTGAGACGAATGATAACCCAAATTCTAAGGGGGAAATTAAATTGGATAATAGCCACTACAATACAAATAGGGATGATGCAATAGAATCCTAGATTCTCAATGAGCTAGAAGTTAGAGCTAGAAGAGTCATAGGGTTTAGACAAGTAAATATCCTAAGAAAAGTATATGAAAAAACAATAGTACCACCGAAGGTGGAATACCATCACAAATCATAGAAAATGGTAGAGAAATAGAATTAGTGGCACCATAATTCCATAAGATTTGTTGCATTTGATAGGGAATATCTCATGTCAAATTACCTCACTATTCTAGGATAGGATACTTACTAGGGTACCTAGAAACAATAGAGAAAATATTTGAGGGAGAGGGCCTTAGGAAATAAGATTTATATGATACACTAGTGTGTAGTGTGGTAAGATGGTGACACACTCACAAACCTAACATTCCAACCTAGAAAGTGTTAACTATATTAATAAAAACCAAGTTTTTGGAAAAATAAGGGGAATGTGATTGCATCAAACAACATGACATACCAATTGACCCTAGTGGACACATTCAATAGTGCATTGAAATTTGGAATGAAAAGAGGGAGTTTGATGAAAGACTTAGGTTACAACTATTTTACTAGACCTGATGCAGGAGCATCTAGTGGTGTATGGGCAATCTTGCATCACCCAAAAAAAAATGTGTTTTAAAATTGTTGATGTTCTACTCATTTCTTCTCAAAATCTGTGGTTTTGGTCCCATAATCACCTGAATAATAATGTAGAACTTTCAGTTTTCCCAAACTGCTAAAAATAGTAAACTGCTATTTTTAGAAAGTTTGCATTTGGGCACGGAATGAAGTCAAAATTTATAGGAAGTTACATAACGGGAATATAAGACCTTTGGCGAAGGAATCACAAGAAGATCATTTGTGAGCTGAAAGATATTAAAGTTTCTGTTTCCTGAAAAATGCCTGAAAATTATTCAAACTCAGGTTTGAGGCACTAAACGGCCCCGTATGGGCCCGAAAAAGGCTGGAACCAGCAAAGCTAGTTTTTAGCACATACAGCACTCTGTGAGCTTTCCGACGCATAAAATGGTTCGTCAATCGGAGTCCTAGATCAAAAGTTATGGCTCCCGGAAGTTGACCTATTTTTGGAGGGAGATGCAAAATTTGAAATTAGGTTGTTGGCCGCCAAAAAGGCTATTAATAACCATTTTTGGGAACCCTAGGGGGGGAACAGTTAAGGGGGCAAGTGTAGAGTCAAGAATAGGCAGGAAAATAGAAACCCTAGCTGATTTGGGGGTTACATAAGGCGGAAGATTGCAGAGCCTGGTGATGGTAGCTGTAGTGTGTTGCAGCATGTAGAGGACTGATTCCTCTTATTGTAATTAAGCTTATGTGATGTAATGAGTTGCTCAGATCAATAAAAGAAAGTTCTATTCTCTGTGTTTAATTTCTATTATTGTGTGTTTTATGATTTACCCCCTTCATCAAGTCGTATCAGAGCAAGGTTTCCTGAGTGTGTAGATAGATCACCGACCGTGAGGTAGTTTGCACCAGGACTTGAGGTTGTGGGTTTGCTGCATATATCAAAATGCCTCCACGAAGAAACTGTGGTGAGAGGAATGCTTTGAGAGAAGAGGGTTTTAGAGCCCTGTAAAGATAAATCGATGCATTGCAAGAGGAGCTGCGAAGAGGGTTCGAGCCAAGAAGGAGAGAGGAAAGAGAAGATGAAGCTGAAGAAGAGCTATCTGAGGAAGAACAAGAAGCTGCGGGAGATCTTGCAGAAGTTAGGTTGTTGAGGGCCATTTCAAAGATCAGAAAGAGGCCCAGGATTGAGGTTTCTACCTATTCTGGAGATTTGACTCCGGAAGAACTTATTGGTTGGATCAATGATATGGAGGAGTATATTGAGTATGAAGATATGGAGGACCCTGAACGGGTCAAGTTTACAAAGACAAAGTTGAAGGGCCACGCCAGTATTTGCTGGAAGGAGGTCCAGTTAGAGAGAAATAGAAGAGGAAAAGCAAAGATTACCAGATGGGATTGGATGGTGGAGAAATTGAAGAAGCAGTTCATTCCTGTGGACTATGAGATGGAGTTGCTAAAGAAGTTGCAAGGATTGAAGCAAGGTAACAAGTCTGTTAAGGACTATACAGAAGAGTTTTATAAAATTACTATCAGGACAGGCCATGCAGAGCCCAACAAGGAGAAGGTAGCCCGTTACATTAATGGGTTGAGGCCGAGTATTCAAGAGGAGCTGAGCTTGGTCAGAATGACCACCATAGAAGATGCATACCAATTTCCTTGAAGGTGGAAGAGAAGCTGAATAAAAGATTTGACAGCAAGCAAAGGGGAAGAGGTCAAGGCGGAAGGACTAGTGGAAGGCCCTATGGAGGCCATAATGAAGATTAGAAGAAAATCGAAGAAGCTGGCACCAGTCAAAATCAGAGAGGGGATAATGCCTACCGCCCTCGTGACCATAACAATGGTGAGCAAAGAGGAAGAGGAAGAGGTAGACTTGGGCAAGGACCCAGAAGAGGAGGTTTTAGAGGAACCTATTTCCAATGTGGGGAAGAAGGGCATCGAGCATACGAGTGTCTGCAACATCAAGGAGGGACAAATAGAAGACCTGAAGGCAATGCACGAGTTGCACATGTAGACGAAGATGCACATTCTGAGCATTCTGAAGATGCTGAAAGGGGAGAAACCCTAGTTGTTAGAAGAACCTTGCTAAATGAAGAGAAAGAACCCAATCAGAGGAAGAGTTTATTCCGCACAAGGTGCAAATGTGAAGGTAAGTGTTGTGATATTATTATTGACAGTGGAAGTACTGATGATCTTATTTCAGAGGAGATGGTTGACAAGTTGAAGTTGACAAGAAGAAAGCATCCGCATCCATATCGGATTGCATGGTTGCAGAAGGACCATAGAGCTTTGGTCAATGAGCAGTGTTTAGTGAAGTTCAAGATTGGTGACTACCATGATGAGGTGCTATGTGATATCATACCGATGGATGCATGTCATATGCTGTTGGGGAGGCTGTGGCAGTATGATAGAAGCGCTGTCCATGATGGTCGTGCAAACACATATTCCCTAACAAAGGATGGAGTTGGTCATAAGTTGAAGCCCTTGAAGGAGATGGAAGAAAAGGTATGTAGTACTACCAGAATTTGCCTGGTAGATGGTAGAAAATTTGTGGAGGGTATGAAGCATGAGCGTCATTGTTTTGCATTGATTCCTAAGATTAGTCAAGAGAACTGTGAAGATGTACCAGCAGAAATTTTAGATATGTTCGAAGAGTTCCAAGACATTATCTCTGATAATTTACCAGAAGTTTTACCACCAGTAAGGAAGATAAGTCATCAAATGGATTTGATACCAGGAGCTAGTTTGCCAAACAAGGCAGCCCACAGAATGACTCCTGTAGAGAGTGAAGAGTTGAACAGACAAGTTCAGGGGTTGTTGAGGAAGGGATTGATAAGAGAAAGCCTAAGTCCATGTGTGGTACCTGCAGTACTAGCACCGAAGAAAGATGGAGAGTGGAGGATGTGTACAGATTCCCAAGCCATCAACAAGATCACAATTAAGTATAGGTTTCCATTGCCCAGAATGGATGACATAATGGATTGTTTGAGTGGAGCCAAGTACTTCACGAAGATTGATCTGAAGAGTGGGTATCACCAGATCTGAATCAAAGAAGGAGATGAATGGAAGACAGTATTCAAGACAAAGGAAGGTTTGTATGAGTGGTTAGTCATGCCATTTAGGCTAACCAATGCACCGAGCACATTCATGCAGCTCATGAACGAGGTACTAAAAGAATTTTTGGGAAGTTTTGTTATTGTATATTTGGATGATATTTTGATTTTTAGTAAGACTTGGGATGAGCATCTGATGCATATCAGAAGAGTTCTAGAGAAACTGAGGGAGGAGAAGTTGCTAATTAATCTGAAGAAATGTAGTTTTGCAAAAAAAGAGTTGGTATACCTGGGATTTGTTGTCTCAGAGGAAGGTCTTAAGATGGACCCAGAAAAGGTAAGGGCCATCATTGAATGGCCTACACCAAGGAGTGCAACGGAGGTAAGATCTTTTCATGGTTTGGCAAGTTTTTACAGGAAGTTTATCAGAAATTTTAGTAGCATTTGTGCACCCCTCACTGAGACAATGAGAGGGGATAGAAAAGAGTTTAGAAGGACTAAAGGGGCAAACAAGAGCTTTGATACATTGAAGCAGAAAGTCGTAGAACAACCTGTTTTAGCACTTCCAGATTTCAATAAGGTATTTCAGGTAGATTGTGATGCCAGTGGTAGTGGTATAGGAGCTGTTTTGAGCCAAGAAGGTAATCCCATTGCCTATGTTAGTGAGAAGCTTAATGATGCCAAGAAAAAGTATTCTGTTTATGATCAGGAATTTTATGCAATAGTTCAAGCTTTGAAGAACTGGAGACATTATTTGTTGCCAAAAGAGTTTGTTTTATATACTGATAATCAAGCTTTGCAGTATCTTAATAGTCAAGGAAAGTTGAACCAAAGGCACTTAAAATGGGTTGAGTTTTTACAGAGTTATACCTTTGTTTTGAAGCACAGGAGTGGGAAGTCCAACAGAGTTGCAGATGCCTTGAGCAGAAGGCAAAATTTGTTGATAGAAATGAAGATAGAGGTTGTTGGGTTCGATGAGCTCAAAAGTTTATATCCTGAAGATCCAGATTTTGCAAAGGCTTGGAAAGCTTGTTTGGAACCTGTTACTTTAGACAGGACAAAATGGTTGGATTTCATTATCCAAGATGGCATGTTGTTTAGAGGAAGCCAGTTGTGCATTCCAAGGAGTTCCATGAGAGAGAACCTGATTAAGGAGAAGCATAGTGGGGGATTGGCTAGACACTTTGGTCGAGATAAGACTATTGCTATTATTGGTGAAAATTATTACTGGCCACAGTTGAAACAGGATGTGAGGAAATTTGTGCAGAGTTGCAGAGTGTGTCAGATGGCAAAAGGAACAAGTCAGAATACAGGGTTGTATCAACCATTACCTGTACTGAAGAAGCCATTGGATGATATCAGTATGGATTTTGTTCTTGGTTTACCAAGGACACAGAGAGGACATGATTCCATTTTTGTAGTGGTGGATAGATTCTCAAAGATGGCACATTTTATTCCTTACCGGAAGACTAATGATGCTGTTCATATTGCTGAATTATTTTTCAAGGAGGTGGTGAGATTACATGGTCTAGCAAAGAGCATAGTTTCAGATCGAGATACCAAGTTTGTTGGTTATTTCTGGAGGACATTGTTGAAGAAGTTGAAGATAGATTTGAAGTTTAGTTTTACACACCATCCACAGACTGATGGATAGACAGAAGTGGTGAACAGGAGTTTGGGTAACCTACTACGATGCTTAGTAGGGGATAAGCCCAAGGGATGGGATTTAATTTTACCACAGGCAGAATTTGCTTACAACAATTCTGTCAATAGGAGTACTGGTAAATCACCATTCCAGATTGTATATGGCAATAGCCCAAGAAATGCTTCTAAGTTAAGGAAGCTGGACAACGGAGAAAAGACAAGTGCCGAAGCTGAAGACTTTGCAGAACATCTGAAGAATTTGCATGAAGAGGTGAGAAAGCATATTAATAAAATGAATATTCAGTACAAGGCTAAGGCAGATCAGAAGAGGAGATATAAGAAATTCCAGGTAGGAGATGAAGTCACGGTTCACCTGAGAAAAGAAAGGTTCCCAATTGGAACATACAATAAGTTGAAAATGAAGAAATTTGGACCATGTAGAATCATGAAAAAGCATGATTCAGGAAATGCTTATGAGGTAGAGTTGCCGAGTGGGATCAATATTTCCCCTATTTTCAACATTGCTGATTTATCAGAATATCATGAAGGGGGAACAGCGGATGCACCAACAGAAGTGCAGTGGAGTATTCTTGCATCTACTTCAATAGAGGAGACAGAAGAGATCTTGGATAGCCGTGTGGGAAGGAGTACTCGAAACAGGCAATATGAAGAATATCTAGTGAAATGGAAAGGAAGGCCTGTTGAAGATTCTTCTTGGTTGTCTAATGCAGAGGTTGACCGTTTGGGTTTTCTTCACACAAACACCTGAGACATGACAGGGTCACTTCTTAAATTACCCTAGGTGTCTGATGCAGGAGCATCCAGTGGTTAAGGGCAATCTTGCATCACCCAAAAAAAAATGCGTTTTAAAATTGTTGATGTTCTACCCATTTCTTCTCAAAATCTGTGGTTCTGGTCCCATAATCACCTGAATAATAATGTAGAACTTTCAGTTTTCCCAAACTGCTATTTTTAGAAAGTTTGCATTTGGGCACGGAATGAAGTCAAAATTTACAAGAAGTTACATAACGGGAATATAAGACATTTGGCGAAGGAATCACATGAAGATCATTTGCGAACTGAAAGATATTAAAGTTTCTGTTTCCTGAAAAATGCCTGAAAATTATTCAAACTCAGGTTTGAGGCACTAAACGGCCCCATACGGGCCCAAAAATGGCCAAAAATGGCAGATCAAATTCTTAGCACGTAGAGCACTCCGCGAGATTTCTGACGCATAAAACGGTTTGTCAATCGGAGTCCCGGATCAAAAGTTATGGCTCCCGGAAGTTGACTTATTTTTGGAGGGAGATGCAAAATTCGAAATTAGGTTGTTAGCTGCCAAAAAGGCTATTAATAACCATTTTTAGGAACCCTAGGGGGGGAAGAGTTAATGGGACAAGTGTAGAGTCAAGAATAGGCAGGAAAATAGAAACCCTAGCTGATTTGGGGGTTACATAAGGCGGAAGATTCCAGAGCCTTGTGATGGTAGCTGTAGTGTGTTGCAGCCTGTAGAGGACTGATTCCTTTGATTGTAATTAAGCTTCTGTGATGTAATGAGTTGCCCAGATCAATAAAAGAAAGTTCTATTCTCTGTGTTCAATTTCTATTATTGTGTGTTTTATGATTTACCCCCTTCATCAAGTGGTATCAGAGCAAGGTTTCCTGAGTGTGTAGACAGATCGCCAACTGTGAGGTAGTTTGCACTAGGACCTGAGGTTGTGGGTTTGCTGCATAGATCAAAATGCCTCCATGAAGAAACTGTGGTGGGAGGAATGCTTTGATGGAAGAGGGTTTTAGAGCCCTACAAAGATAAATCGATGCATTGCAAGAGGAGCTGCGAAGAGGGTTCGAGCCAAGAAGGAGAGAGGAAAGCAAAGATGAAGCTGAAGAAGAGCTATCTGAGGAAGAACAAGAAGCTGCGGGAGATCCTGCAGAAGTTAGGTTGTTGAGGGCCATTTCAAAGATCGAAAAGAGGCCCAGGATTGAAGTTTCTACCTATCCTGGAGATTTGAATCTGGAACAACTTATTGATTGGATCAATGATATGGAGGAGTATTTTGAGTATGAAGATATGGAGGACCCTGAACGAGTCAAGTTTGCAAAGACAAAATTGAAGGGCCACACCAGTATTTGCTGGAAGGAGGTCCAGTTAGAGAGAAATAGAAGAGGAAAAGCAAAGATTACTAGATGGGATAGGATGGTGGAGAAATTGAAGAAGCAGTTCATTCCTGTGGACTATGAGATGGAGTTGCTAAAGAAGCTGCAAAGATTGAAGCAAGGAAACAAGTCTGTTAAGGAGTATACAGAAGAGTTTTATAAAATTACTATCAGGACAGGCCATGCAGAGCCCAACAAGGAGAAGGTAGCCCGTTACATTAATGGGTTGAGGCCGAGTATTCAAGAGGAGCTGAGTTTGGTCAAAATGACCACCATAGAAGATGCATACCAGTTTTCCTTGAAGGTGGAAGAGAAGCTGAATAAAAGATTTGACAGCAAGCAAAGGGGAAGAGGTCAAGGCAGAATGGCTGGTGGAAGGCCCTATGGAGGCCGTAATGAAGATCAGAAGAAAAGTGAAGAAGCTGGCACCAGTCGAAATCAGAGAGGGGATAACGCCTACCACCCTCATGACCAGAACAATGGTGAGCAAAGAAGAAGAGGAAGAGGTAGACCTGGGCAAGGACCCAGAAGAGGAGGTTTTAGAGGAACCTGTTTCCAATGTGGGGAAGAAGGGCATCGAGCATATGAGTGTCTGCAACATCAAGGAAAGACAAATAGAAGACCTGAAGGCAATGCACGAGTTGCACATGTAGATGAAGATGCACATTCTGAGCATTCTGAAGATGCTGAAAGGGGAGAAACCCTAGTTGTTAGAAGAACCTTGCTGAATAAAGAGAAAGAACCCAATCAGAGGAAGAGTTTATTCCACACAAGGTGCAAATGTGAAGGTAAGTGTTGTGATATTATTATTGATAGTGGAAGTACTGATGATCTTGTTTCAGAGGAGATGGTTGATAAGTTGAAGTTGACAAGAAGAAAGCATCCACATCCATATCGGATTGCATGGTTGCAGAAGGACCATAGAGCTTTGGTCAATGAGTAGTGTTTAGTGAAGTTCAAGATTGGTGACTACCATGATGAGGTGCTATGTGATATCATACCAATGGATGCATGTCGTATGTTGTTGGGGAGGCCGTGGCAATATGATAGGAACGCTGTCCATGATGGCCGTGCGAACACATATTCCCTAACAAAGGATGGAGTTTGTCATAAGTTGAAGCCCTTGAAGGAGATGGAAGAAAAGGTATGTAGTACTGCCAGAATTTGCCTGGTAGATGGTAAGAAATTTTTGGAAGGTATGAAGCATGAGCGTCATTCTTTTGCATTGATTCCTAAGATTAGTCAAGAGAACTATGAAGATGTACCAGCAGAAGTTTCAGATATGTTGGAAGAGTTCCAGGACATTATCTCTGATAATGTACCAGAAGGTTTACCACCAGTAAGGAAGATAAGTCATCAAATGGATTTGATACCAGGAGCTAGTTTGCCAAACAAGGGAGCCCACAGAATGACTCCTGCAGAGAGTGAAGAGTTGAACAGACAAGTTCAGAAGTTGTTGAGGAAGGGATTGATAAGAGAAAGCCTAAGTCCATGTGAGGTACCTTCAGTACTAGCACTGAAGAAAGATGGAGAGTGGAGGATGTGTATAGATTCCGGAGCCATCAACAAGATCACAATCAAGTATAGCTTTCCATTGCCCATAATGGATGACATAATGGATTGTTTGAGTGGAGCCAAGTACTTCACGAAGATTGATCTGAAGAGTGGGTATCACCAGATCCGAATCAGAGAAGGAAATGAATGGAATACAACATTCAAGACAAAGGAAGGTTTGTATGAGTGGTTAGTCATGCCATTTGGGCTAACCAATGCACTAAGCACATTCATGCGGCTCATGAACGAGGTACTGAAAGAATTTTTGGGAAGTTTTGTTATTATTTATTTGGATGATATTTTAATTTTTAGTAAGACTTGGGATGAGCATCTGATGCATATCAAAAGAGTTCTAGAGAAACTGAGGGAGGAGAAGTTGTTGATTAATCTGAAGAAATGTAGTTTTGCAAAAAAAGAGTTGGTATACTTGGGATTTGTTGTCTCAGAGGAACGTCTTAAGATGGACCCAGAAAAGGTAAGGGCCATCATTGAATGGCCTACACCAAGGAGTGCAACGGAGGTAAGATATTTTCATGGTTTGGCAAGTTTTTACAGGAAGTTTATCAGGAATTTTAGTAGTATTTGTGCACCCCTCACTGAGACAATGAGAGGGGATAGAAAAGAGTTTAGATGGACTAAAGGGGCAAACAAGAGCTTTGATACATTGAAGCAGAAAGTCATAGAACAACCTGTTTTGGCACTTCCAGATTTCAATAAGGTATTTCAGATGCCAGTGGTAGTGGTATAGGAGCTGTTTTGAGCCAAGAAGGTAAGCCCATTGCCTATTTTAGTGAGAAGCTTAATGATGCCAAGAAAAAGTATTCTATTTATGATCAGTAATTTTATGCAATAGTTCAGGCTTTGAAGAAATGGAGACATTATTTGTTGCCAAAAGAGTTTGTTTTATATACTGATCATCAGGCTTTGCAGTATCTTAATAGTCAAGGAAAGTTGAACCAAAGGCACTTAAAATGGGTTGAGTTTTTACAGAGTTATACCTTTATTTTGAAGCACAGGAGTGGGAAGTCCAACAGAGTTGCAGATGCCTTGAGCAGAAGGCAAAATTTGTTGATAGAAATGAAGATAGAGGTTGTTGGGTTCGATGAGCTCAAAAGTTTGTATCCTGAAGATCCAGATTTTGTAGAGGCCTGGAAAGCTTGTTTGGAACCTGTTACTTTAGACAGGACAAAATGGTTGGATTTCATTATCCAAGATGGCATTTTGTTTAGAGGAAGCTAGTTGTGCATTCCAAGGAGTTCCATGAGAGAGAACCTGATTAAGGAGAAGCATAGTGGGGGATTGGCTAGACACTTTGGTCGAGATAAGACTATTGCTATTATTGGTGAAAACTAATAGTGGCCACAGTTGCAACAAGATGTGAAGAAATTTGTGCAGATTTGCAGAGTGTGTCAGATGGCAAAAGGAACAAGTCAGAATACAACGTTGTATCAACCATTACCTCTACCGGAGAAGCCATTGGATGATATCAGTATAGATTTTGTTCTTGGTTTACCAAGGACACAGAGCGAACATGATTCTATTTTTGTAGTGGTGGATAGATTCTCAAATATGGCACATTTTATTCCTTGCCGGAAGACTAACGATGATGTTCATATTGTTGAATTATTTTTCAAGGAGGTGGTGAGATTACATGGTCTACCAAAGAGCATAGTTTCAGATCGAGATACCAAGTTTGTTGGTTATTTCTGGAGGACATTGTGGAAAAAGTTGAAGACAGATTTGAAGTTTAGTTCTGCACACCATCCACAGACTGATGGACAGAAAGAAGTGGTGAACAAGAGTTTGGGTAACCTACTACAATGCTTAGTAGGGGATAAGCGCAAGGGATGGGATTTAATTTTACCACAGGCAGAATTTGCTTACAACAATTCTGTCAATAGGAGTACTGGTAAATCACCATTCTAGATTGTATATGGCAATAACCCAAGAAATGCTTCTCAGTTAAGAAAGCTGGACAACGGAGAAAAGACAAGTGCCGAAGCTGAAGACTTTGCAGAACATCTGAAGAATTTGCATGAAGAGGTGAGAAAGCATATTAATAAAATAAATATTCAGTACAAGGCTAAGGCAGATCAGAAGAGGAGATATAAGAAATTCCAGGTAGGAGATGAAGTCATGGTTCACCTGAGAAAAGAAAGGTTCCCGATTGGAACATACAATAAGTTGAAAATGAAGAAATTTGGACCATGTAGAATCATGAAGAAGCATGATTTAGGAAATGCTTATGAGGTAGAGCTGCCGAGTGGGATCAATATTTCCCCTATTTTCAACATTGCTGATTTATCAGAATATCATGAAGGGGGAACAGCGGATGGACCAATAGAAGTGCAGTGGAGTATTCCGGCATCTACTTCAATAGAGAAGATAGAAGAGATCTTGGATAGCTGTGTGGGAAGGAGTACTCGAAACAGGCAATATGAAGAATATCTAGTGAAATGGAAAGGAAGGCCTGTTGAAGATTCTTCTTGGTTGTCTAAGGCAGAGGTTGACCGTTTGGGTTTTCCTCACACAAACACCTGAGACGTGATAGGGTCACTTTTCAAATTACCCTGCGTGTCTGATGCAGGAGCATCGAGTGGTTAAGGGCAATCTTGCATCACCCAAAAAAAAAATGTGTTTCCAAATTGTTGATGTTCTACCCATTTCTTCTCAAAATCTGTGGTTCTGGTCCCATAATCACCTGAATAATAATGTAGAATTTTTAGTTTTCCCAAATTGCTAAAAATAGTAAACTGCTATTTTTAGAAAGTTTGCATTTGAGCACGGAATGAAGTCAAAATTTACAAGAAGTTACATAACGGGAATATAAGACCTTTGGCAAAGGAATCACATGAAGATCATTTGCGAACTGAAAGATATTAAATTTTTTGTTTCTCAAAAACTGCTTGAAAATTATTCAAACTCAGGTTACTAAACGGCCCCGTACGGGCCAGAAAATGGCTAGAATTGGCAGATCCTATTCCTAACACGTAGAACACTCCGCGAGCTTTCTGACGCATCAAACAGTTCGTCAATCGGAGTCCCGGATCAAAAGTTATGGCTCCTGAAAGTTGACCTATTTTTGGAGGGAGATGCAAAATTCGAAATTAGGTTGTTGGCCGCCAAAAAGGCTATTAATAACCATTTTTGGGAACCCTAGGGGGGGAAGAGTTAAGGGGGAAAGTGTAGAGTCAAGAATAGGTAGGAAAATAGAAACCCTAGCTGATTTGGGGGTTACATAAGGCAGAAGATTTCAGAGCCTGGTGATGGTAGCTATAGTGTGTTACAGCCTGTAGAGGACTAATTCCTCTGATTGTAATTAAGCTTCTGTGATGTAATGAGTTGCCTAGATCAATAAAAGAAAGTTCTATTCTCTGTGTTCAATTTCTATTATTGTGTGTTTTATGATTTACCCCCTTCATCAAGTGGTATCAGAGTAAAGTTTCCTAAGTGTGTAGATAGATCGTCGACCGTGAGGCAGTTTGCACCAGGACCTGAGGTTGTGGGTTTGCTGCATAGATCAAAATGCCTCCATGAAGAAACCGTGGTGGGAGGAATGCTTTGACGGAAGAGGGTTTTAGAGCCCTGTAAAGATAAATCGATGCATTGCAAGAGGAGCTGCGAAGAGGGTTCGAGCCAAGAAGGAGAGAGGAAAGCGAAGATGAAGCTGAAGAAGAGCTATCTGAGGAAGAACAAGAAGCTGCGGGAGATCCTGCAGAAGTTAGGTTGTTGAGGGCCATTTCAAAGATCAGAAAGAGGCCCAGGATTGAAGTTTCTACCTATCCTGGAGATTTGAATCCGGAACAACTTATTGATTAGATCAATGATATGGAGGAGTATTTTGAGTATGAAGATATGGAGGACCCTGAACGGGTCAAGTTTGCAAAGACAAAGTTGAAGGGCCACGCCAGTATTTGCTGGAAGGAGGTCTAGTTAGAGAGAAATAGAAGAGGAAAAGCAAAGATTACCAGATGGGATCGGATGGTGGAGAAATTGAAGAAGCAGTTCATTCCTGTGGACTATGAGATGGAGTTGCTAAAGAAGCTGCAAGGATTGAAGCAAGGTAACAAGTCTGTTAAGGAGTATACAAAAGAGTTTTATAAAATTACTACCAGGACAGGCCATGTAGAGCCCAACAAGGAGAAGGTAGCCCATTACATTAATGGGTTGAGGCCGAGTATTCAAGAGGAGCTGAGCTTGGTCAGAATGACCACCATAGAAGATGCGTACCAATTTTCCTTGAAGGTGGAAGAGAAGTTGAATAAAAGATTTGACAGCAAGCAAAGGGGAAGAGGTCAAGGCGGAAGGACTGGTGGAAGGCCCTATGGAGGTTGTAATGAAGATCAGAAGAAAAGTGAAGAAGCTGGCACCAGTCGAAATCAGAGAGGGGATAACGCTTACCGCCCTCGTGACCAGAACAATGGTGAGCAAAGAGGAAGAGGAAGAGGTAGACCTGGGCAACGACCCGAAAGAGGAGGTTTTAGAGGAACCTGTTTCCAATGTGGGGAAGAAAGGCATCGAGCATACGAGTGTCCGCAACATCAAGGAAGGACAAATAGAAGACCTGAAGGCAATGCACGAGTTGCACATGTAGACGAAGATGCACATTCTAAGCATTCTGAAGATGCTGAAAGGGGAGAAACCCTAGTTGTTAGAAAAACCTTGTTGAATGAAGAGAAAGAACCCAATCAGAGGAAGAGTTTATTCTGCACAAGGTGCAAATGTGAAGGTAAGTGTTGTGATATGATTATTGATAGTGGAAGTACTGATGATCTTGTTTCAAAGGAGATGGTTGACAAGTTGAAGTTGACAAGAAGAAAGCATTCACATCCATATCGGATTGCATGGTTGCAGAAGGACCATAGAGCTTTGGTCAATGAGCAGTGTTTAGTGAAGTTCAAGATTGGTGACTACCATGATGAGGTGCTGTGTGATATCATACCGATGGATGCATGTCATATGCTGTTGGGGAGGCCGTGGCAATATGATAGGAGCGCTGTCCATGATGGCCGTGCAAACACATATTCCCTAACAAAGGATGGAGTTCGTCATAAGTTGAAGCCCTTGAAGGAGATGGAAGAAAAGGTATGTAGTACTGCCAGAATTTGCCTGGTAGATGGTAGGAAAATTTTGGAGGGTATGAAGCATGAGCGTCATTGTTTTGCATTGATTCCTAAGATTAGTCAAGAGAACTATGAAGATGTACCAGCAGAAGTTTCAGATATGTTGGAAGAGTTCTAGGACATTATCTCTGATAATGTACCAGAAGGTTTACCACCAGTAAGGAAGATAAGTCATCAAATAGATTTGATACCAGGAGCTAGTTTGCCAAACAAGGCAGCCCACAAAATGAATCCTGCAGAGAGTGAAGAGTTGAACAGACAAGTTCAAGAGCTGTTGAGGAAGGGATTGATAAGAGAAAGCCTAAGTCCATATGCGGTACCTATAGTACTAGCACTGAAGAAAGATAGAGAGTGGAGGATGTGTACAGATTCCCGAGCCATCAACAAGATCACAATCAAGTATAGGTTTCCATTGCCCATAATGGATGACATAATGGATTGTTTGAGTGGAGGCAAATACTTCACGAAGATTGATCTGAAGAGTGGGTATCACCAGATCCGAATCAGAGAAGGAGATGAATGGAAGACAGCATTCAAGACAAAGGAAGGTTTGTATGAGTGGTTAGTCATGCCATTTGGGCTAACCAATGCACCGAGCACATTCATGCGGCTCATGAACGAGGTACTGAAAGAATTTTTGGGAAGTTTTGTTATTATTTATTTGGATGATATTTTGATTTTTAGTAAGACTTGGGATGAGCATCTAATGCATATCAGAAGAGTTCTAGAGAAACTGAGGGAGGAGAAGTTGCTGATTAATCTGAAGAAATGTAGTTTTGCAAAAAAAGAGTTGGTATACCTGGGATTTGTTGTCTCAGAGGAAGGTCTTAAGATGGACCCAGAAAAGGTAAGGGCCATTATTGAATGGCCTACACCAAGGAGTGCAACGGAGGTAAGATCTTTTCATGGTTTGGCAAGTTTTTACAGGAAGTTTATCAGAAATTTTAGTAGCATTTGTGCACCCCTCACTGAGACAATGAGAGGGGATAGAAAAGAGTTTAGATGGACTAAAGGGTTAAACAAGAGCTTTGATACATTGAAGCAGAAAGTCCTAGAACAACTTGTTTTGGCACTTCCAGATTTCAATAAGGTATTTCAGGTAGATTGTGATGCCAGTGGTAGTGGTATAGGAGCTATTTTGAGCCAAGAAGGTAAGCCCATTGCCTATTTTAGTGAGAAGCTTAATGATGCCAAGAAAAAGTATTCTATTTATGATCAGGAATTTTATGCAATAGTTCAGGCTTTGAAGAAATGGAGACATTATTTGTTGCCAAAAAAGTTTGTTTTATATACTGATCATCAGGCTTTGCAGTATCTTAATAGTCAAGGAAAGTTGAACCAAAGGCACTTAAAATGGGTTGAGTTTTTGCAGAGTTATACCTTTGTTTTGAAGCACAGGAGTGGGAAGTCCAACAGAGTTGCAGATGCCTTGAACAGAAGGCAAAATTTGTTCATAGAAATGAAGATAGAGGTTGTTGGGTTCGATGAGCTCAAAAGTTTGTATCCTGAAGATCCAAATTTTGCAGAGGCCTGGAAAGCTTGTTTGGAACCTGTTACTTTAGACAGGACAAAATGGTTGGATTTCATTATCCAAGATGGCATGTTGTTTAGAGGAAGCCAGTTGTGTATTCCAAGGAGTTCCATGAGAGAGAACTTGATTAAGGAGAAGCATAGTGGGGGATTGGCTGGACACTTTGGTCGAGATAAGACTATTGCTATTATTGGTGAAAATTATTATTGGCCACAGTTGCAACAAGATGTGAGGAAATTTGTGCAGAGTTGCAGAGTGTGTCAGATGGCAAAAGGAACAAGTCAGAATACAGGGTTGTATCAACCATTACCTATACCAGAGAAGCCATTGGATGATATCAGTATGGATTTTGTTCTTGGTTTACCAAGGACATAGAGACGACATGATTCCATTTTTGTAGTGGCGGATAGATTCTCAAAGATGGCATATTTTATTCCTTGCCGGAAGACTAATGATGCTGTTCATATTGCTGAATTATTTTTCAAGGAGGTGGTGAGATTACATGGTCTACCAAAGAGCATAGTTTCAGATCGAGATACCAAGTTTGTTGGTTATTTTTGGAGGACAATGTGGAAGAAGTTGAAGACAGATTTGAAGTTTAGTTCTGCACACCATCCACAGACTGATGGACAGACTGAAGTGGTGAACAGGAGTTTGGGTAACCTACTACGATGCTTAGTAGGGGATAAGCCCAAGGGATGGGATTTAATTTTACCACAGGCAGAATTTGCTTACAACAATTCTATCAATAGGAGTACTGGTAAATCACCATTCCAGATTGTATATGGCAATAGCCCAAGAAATGATTCTGAGTTAAGGAAGCTGGACAACGGAGAAAAGACAAGTGCCGAAGCTGAAGACTTTGCAGAACATCTGAATAATTTGCATGAAGAGGTGAGAAAGCATATTAATAAAATGAATATTCAGTACAAGGCTAAGGCAGATCAGAAGAGGAGATATAAGAAATTCCAGGTAGGAGATGAAGTCATGGTTCACCTGAGAAAAGAAAGGTTCCCGATTGGAACATACAATAAGTTGAAAATGAAGAAATTTGGACCATGTAGAATCATGAAGAAGCATGATTCAGGAAATGCTTATGAGATAGAGTTGCAGAGTGGGATCAATATTTCTCATATTTTCAACATTGCTGATTTATCAGAATATCATGAAGGGGGAACAGCGGATGGACCAATAGAAGTGCAGTGGAGTATTCTGGCATCTACTTCAATAGAGGAGATAGAAGAGATCTTGGATAGCCGTGTGGGAAGGAGTACTCGAAACAGGCAATATGAAGAATATCTAGTGAAATAGAAAGGAAGACCTGTTGAAGATTCTTCTTGGTTGTTTAAGGCAGAGGTTGACCGTTTGGGTTTTCCTCACACAAACACCTGAGACGTGACATGGTCACTTCTCAAATTACCCTGGGTGTCTGATGCAGAAGCATCCAGTGGTTAAGGGCAATCTTGCATCACCCCAAAAAAAAATGTGTTTCAAAATTGTTGATGTTCTACCCATTTCTTCTCAAAATTTGTGGTTCCGGTCCCATAATCACCTGAATAATAATGTAGAACTTTCAGTTTTCCCAAACTGCTAAAAATAGTAAACTGCTATTTTTAGAAAGTTTGCATTTGGGCACGGAATGAAGTCAAAATTTATAGGAAGTTACATAACGGGAATATAAGACCTTTGGTCAAGGAATCACATGAAGATCATTTGCGAGCTGAAAGATATTAAAGTTTTTGTTTCCTGAAAAATGCCTGAAAATTATTCAAACTCAGGTTTGAGGCACTAAATGGCCTCGTACGGGCCTAAAAATGGCCAGAATTGGTAGATCTAGTTCTTAGCACGTAGAGCACTCCGCGAGCTTTCTGACGCATAAAACGGTTCGTCAATCGGAGTCTCGGATCAAAAGTTATGGCTCCTGGAAGTTGACCTATTTTTGGAGGGAGATGCAAAATTTAAAATTAGGTTGTTGGCTGCCAAAAAGGCTATTAATAACCATTTTTGGGAACCTTGGGGGGGGAATAGTTAAGGGGGCAAGTGTAGAGTCAAGAATAGGCAAGAAAACAGAAACCCTAGCTGATTTGGGGGTTACATAAGGCGGAAGATTCCAGAGCCTGGTGATGGTAGCTGTAGTGTGTTGCAGCCTGTAGAGGACTGATTCCTCTGATTGTAATTAAGCTTCTGTGATGTAATGAGTTGCCCAGATCAATAAAAGAAAGTTCTATTCTCTATGTTCAATTTCTATTATTGTGTGTTTTATGATTTACCCCCTTCATCAAGACCATATCACTAATAGTTAAGACATGGTATATCAACCAAGAGAAAAGTGCAAAAATAAGAAGTTAGACTATGGTTGAGGAAGATTTTTATAAGGCATTTTCATTTACGGACCCTAATATGCATAATTTATTACAATGAATAAAGAAATTAATTACGCTATACGAACAAGAAGTAACAAAAAAGTTTGGAGAAAGGAAGAAACATAAAGTTTTGGAGCAAGAATGTGGATTATGGAGATTGGTAAAATGGATGGATGAGACAAACAATTTCTAACAAAAAATATTGTAAGATAAAGAAAATAACAACCCCCCAAAATGAGGACCCCAACAATTTAGAAGAAAATGCACAAGAAGGAGAAAGGGAATTATCAATGCAAAATTCAGACAAATCCCAATACTTTTATCAACCATTGAGGATAAGATAGGAAAACATCACCAACAAAGGGACTACAAAATTAGTAAAGATTATCAATTGTTGGGGGAAAGAGAGGTCATGCATGTGGCAGAAGTGTTAAAATAGTATGAAGACCTCTTTCCTAGGACTTTCATAGACCTAAAAGGTATAAAAGAAGAGGCAAGGGTAATGAAAAATAGTTGAAAGAAGGCTCAAAACCTATCATAAAAAGGCCCTATCACCTAAATCCTAACATCAATGTCAAGGTAAAGTAGGAATTAGACCAAATGATAAGTGGAGGTGTTGGTTCCCAAACACGTCTCCACAATTCCTAAAGACTTGTGCTATCACCTTAGGCCAGGGGAATGTCTTCAGAGGTGAAAGAAAGGCTTACGATCAGATTGTGGTATGTAAGGACCAATGGATAAGGATGGATATATCCTTCTTCTTTTGGCTCTACTAGACCAAGGGGGGTGTTCCTTGAGGTATGTACTAAGAAAACAACTAATCACACATTGAGGCAAATTATATCCAAACACATTCAAAACTCCTATTATTTGTCACTAAGTACCACACTGCTAATTTTCCTTGAATCAAGGGAAAAATACCTCTATTAAGCAAATTTGGTAGATATGGGGAGACTAGGATGCATTGTTCTTAACCCCTTAAGATTTGTGGTACACTATCTCACATCACACATGAATGCAGTAGTAAAAGTAATGTTGGTTTCACAACTAAAGACCTCCTGAAGGTGTGTAAGCACTTTGTGGTAATAGGGCAATGAAAAACAAGTAATGTGGCAGGTCAACTAACTAAACTAAGACTACTAAAGTTGATGTTTAATATTTTCTATTAAGTGTGAAGGGATAGGGACATGTTTTAACTCATAGTAAACAAGTGTCTTCATTCATACGGGCAATAGAGTCCAATCTTCATCAACAATGAACATCTTTCAAGCAAAACACCAATAACACCTCAAAGAAGATGGCATGAATGACTATTTTTATAAAACATACACATAAGATAGGATCTATATGTAGGGGAGACAAATAGAAAATGATGTAGACATTCTCATGAACATATCTTACACATCCACAAGTAGATTCCCATACTTTCCATATTGCATTGAAACAAGATATCACAAAAAACATTTATAAGATGTTTTAAAGCTTCTACAAAAAGCCAACCAATCAATAACAATACTCAAACCAACAAATGTGGTTAATACAAGTCATCAAGCTATAAAAAGCATATTCACACTCAAGGAGAGATTCAAATGAATGGAGCTACACTTTATATTCATTCATCAAAAGGTTTTACATGAATAATGGAGCACTAATACAAAACTTAGACATACATTAACATTTGCTCAACTCATACAAAACACATGACAACTTTGCTCTATTTTCTCCATCATGTCATTACCAACTTGACACAACAACAACCTACAAGCAAGATCACCTAGGATCACACGAGGATCAATCTAGAGAAGACCTAAAGACATGCTATCATAATGCTAACCACCAAGATGATCATGGCCAAAAAAAAGTTGTGAAACACCAAAATGAATGCCTATCGGGCTTCATCAGTTGCATCACCTAGAATTAAACACATTCTCGGGCCAAGGAAAGGAAGTTTGAAATGAACATGCCTATGAAGATCATGTACATGACTCAAGAAGATATTAGCCCCATACCTTGTAATATACACTATCTTCCAATAGGAATTAGGAAAAAACCATTTAGTTTTTGGGAATTAAGATGTTTCAACCTTGACAATTCCTAGGCTTATTGATTTATTATTTAATATTTTCCTAGAGATATCATGCCTTTAATTTGATGATTTATTTTATTTAATATTTAGCTCCAACACAAATTGGGTCATTGTAATTTGAGTTGGAATAATGTGCCATGTGTCAATGCCTTGCAATGGTAATTAGTTAATGTATATGCTTAAAAATGACATGATTCAGTCTAAATAAATATTCTTCATATTTATTCCCTCCCAATTCTTCTATCAATAAATAAATAAACAAATTTATTTATTTGATTCACATTCCTCTTAATTAATTAATTATCAAAATATTTAATTATTTCTTCTAAAGTCTAAAATTAAATAAAATCAATTTATTTAATTAAATTCCCTAAATTCTTCTAATGTCTCACATAATTAAATAATCCTAAATTATTTAATTAATCCAAATTCTTCTATCCTAAGTCCTAATTCCACCTCACCTTTTCCACCTCATCAATCCACCTCATCTTTCCACCTCACCATGTTGCACATGTAATTAAATATTTTAAATATTTAATTAGCTAATATTCTCTCACCCACATGTCCTATTTCTCCTTTAAATCAAAATTAGTTAACTCCTCAATCAAAATTGTTAACTAATCAATCAATTCTATCAGCTCCTCAATCTCTTCGGGTAACTGATCAATCAATTCTGTCAATTCCTCAATCCATTCTATTAACTCTTCAATCAATTTTGTTAACTACCCTATCACATGATGGAAGTGGACACTTGTCTTCTTCCTATTCGTTGCACGTTCCTCAACCATTCTCAACCATTGATCTTCATATTTCGTCTCAATCGTTGATCTTCATCCTCCCAAGTCTATAAATGAAACCTCATTCTTCCATTCTTGGTATCCAGGCTATTCGTATTGTTACTCTGCAGAAATTCACCAGCGTGCCTTTGGCACCCCAATACAATTTGCTTGAGATCACCCAAAGCTTTGGAGCTCATCTTCATTGCACGTTTATCACTACAGCCATTCACTATTGACATTCTTGAAAATAGCAAAGGAGTGCACTCTTTGAGGGCCTACTTCATACAAACAAGGATGATCTTGATAGGCAACAATAGAAGTTTCGATTCAAGGAAGGTTTGCATTGTTTTATTCATTGATTCATTTCATTCAATCTTCTTAGTTTCACTATTCTATTGAGTTATGGGTATTTGATGTTGTTTATTACATATTCATTGTTTAACCAAATTTCCCTTAACAGTTAATATTTAACATTGTTTATCTATGGAAAATTTGAACACCCTACTTTTGTGGGGGTCTATGACATATTCTATGATGAATAAGAGCCTAAAATAGGGGAAGTTATTGTGGAATCTTGGCTAGTTGTAAAATGTTGTAAGAGGCCATCTTGGGTGGTTAAATATAGACTATTACGATAGGCTATAAGATGTAAGAGAATATACTAATAATAACTAGATGTTATAATCTCCATTTGAGGTGTTGGAATTTGTGCCTATCTTGGATGCCACACTTCATGGTTGGTTTTGTACATTGTTTTGAAAAACCATTAGTGGTTTTTAGTTTGAAAGAAGTCTATAAATTGAGAACTTGAGGAGTATTTTGATATGAGAGTTTGTAGGTACACATATGTTGTCAAAATATTACCGAAATTACTTTGTATTTCAATGCCAGTGTATTACTGCTGTAAAGACTTGCATTGCAAGTGTATTGTAATTCTTTGTTGATTTGATAATACATTGTGAAGGTTTTGGAGTGTGGGGTTTTTCTCCCAAAAGGGTTTTCCCCATGTATATCTGGGGTTATGAATTTATTTCTTATTATTGATTTAGTTATGTGTTTTTGTATCATTTATGTAATTGTTAGATCAGTCTTGAAAAGTTTTTGCATAATCCTCCTCTCTAGTTAGTGTAGGAAGTTGTTCTGCTACTTTAACTTCCTTACAATTGGTATCAAAGTCTGTCTAGTTTTTGTTCTAGTTGTTCAATTGTTGGGTTTTTTGAGCTAATCCAGTTTTAGTGGGAGATTGTATAGAAGATACTTTGTGATCTTATTGCAAGAATTATTCAGATGGCAAGCACATCAGAGAGAGTAGAAATGGAAAAATTTTATAACAGTAATTTTGAGATGTAGAAGTTAAAATGGAAGATCTATAATTGATCATGATCTATGGGATGTTGTTGATGCAAAAGTTTAGAGACCTATGGATGCCACACGAGATTTTAAGTATAATGTAATGGACCAAAAAGAAAAAGGCCTAATCAAATTGTGTCTTGCAGATTTTGTTCTTACCAATGTCCATGAAGAACCCATTGCAAATTTGTTATGGAAGAAAACTGGGAGAAATCTATCAAGCAAAGTCTTTAGTGAATAAAATATTATTGAGGAGGAAGTTCTATTCCTTGAGGATGGAAGAAGGTGGATGGATTGTTGATCACCTGGAAGCATTTTAACATGTTGGTGGCTTAGCTAAACTATGTGGGTATACAGATGGATGAAGAGAAAAGATGTCAAACTTTGTTGTGTTCATTGCTAGACTCATGGGACAACCTGGTCATGACTATTGGGAGCACTTTAGTCATTTTGAAGGTAGAGGATGTTGTTGGTTCTTTACTTTTAGAAGAAATGAGGAGAAAGGTCTCTCTAAATGCTAAAGAGGCTTTGAATGTTTGAGGAAGACCAAAAGTAGAGGTAAGAAAAATCACAAACAACATGAAAATTCCATATCCAAGTCCAAGGGGAGATCTAAATCTCCTAGAAAGTACAAATCATTTGTTGGATTTGTAGTAAACTTGGTCACTTCTATAAGGAGTGCAAAGAAGAAAAGAAAAAGAAGAAGAAAGTAGATTTCAATTTTGAATTCAAGAAGGAAGATGGTGACACATTCATTACAACTTTGGCCACTCATGTAGGTGAGAATGTGTGGTTGATTGACTCAGGTGTATCCTTTCACATGAACTCTAAGGTGGTAAGGTGTACTTAGGTGATAACTCCTATTTAGATATTATTGGTTGTGGTAAAATTAAGATAAAGTTTCGTGATGTTAAGATTAAAGGATTTGATGGTGTCTTGTATATCCCAGGATTAGCATGTAATTTATTATTTGTGAGCAAACTGATAGATGCAAGTGTGCAAGTTGTGTTTTCTGAAGTAGGTGTTAAAATGGTGAGAGGTGCTATGGTTATTGCTATAGGTAGTAGATTGGGAACTTTGTTTCATCTTGATGCATGCACTATTGAGTGCAATAGTACTTCTATGAAGACCATGTCTAGGGCTACTTCATTTGATAAAGATATGGTTTCATCTTCAATGGATGGTCATGGTTTCTAGGTGCTTAAGGGTGCTCTTTCTACTGAATCTAAGTTACTTGTAGAAAAGACTATGTTATGACCGTCTCTAGAGAAGGTTGTAAAGCAAGTTTGTAATCCATTGGATTGATATTTTCTAAGACTTCAGATGGTATGACAAATCCATGAGCTAGTTTGGTAGCTTTGACAACTTTTATAGATCTCTTGTACAACTTATCTCGAAGAAAGACTTTGTCTCTGATCGTAAATTGTCTAAGAGTTCATCCCTTCAATTTGCTTAGATTTTGGCTTTGTCCATGGATTCCTTCAATATTTGTCTTATTAATTTGACTTGTTCATTCATCCCCTTTAACATCTTAGGATTGATGACAATGCAATTGTCAAGCTTGTCCCATCTAAGGGATGTTATACACTTTCTTCCATATAATGCTTCAAATAGAACCATGCCAATGGAAGAATGGTAAGAGTTCTTATATACAAAATTGTCCAAGAAAAGGTATTGTTCCCACTTGTACTACTAGTTTATGTAGTACATTTGAAAAGATACTCAACCACCTAATTTACTAGCTCTGTCTACCCATCTATTTATAGATGGTAGACATTATTGAAATTTAGTGCCATGCCCAATATTGATTGCAATGTAGTCCAAAACGTTGATGTTATTCTCGCATCCCTATAAGATATGATCTTTTATGGCACTTAATGAAGTATACAAAATTTCTTTCATAAACCTTCTTGCTAAGGTAGAGGAATCATGTTTTACATTACCCGTTATGAAGTGTGCATCCTTAGTGTGTTTGTCAATTACCACCAATATTGTATCATGCCTAAATGGTGTTAAGGGTCTAGTCCTTGTATAAAATTCATATTGATAGTTTGGCACTTGTACTCTGGGATATCATGTGGATAGAGAAAACCAATTCGATGTGCATACTTGGCTTTGACCTAGACTAACACTCCAAAGGTCTAGCCACAAAACTTTACCACATCTCTTTTATTCTTAGCAAAAAATATAATGGCCTAAGGTTTGCTAACATCTTGTTTACTCATGGATGCACATAATAGAAAGCATTGCGAACTTCTTGGATCACCTTGCTTCTCAAATCACTATTCATGGGAATCTAGAGGCATCTTCACAACATCTTTCTATGTATTAATTACACAAATGAATGTCTTTAAATACCAAAATATAGCAATGAGTTACACAAAACATGTACTAAGTTGACTCACAACAGCTAATGGGAAAGGGCAATAGACTAAGAATTTGAATTAGAAGTTTTTAAATTTGAGATTGAATCCTAAGCACCTTGGGATCAACCCTATGTGGTGCAAGTTTAAACTCGGGTATGAAAGTGCTAATTCCAAGGTAATGAGTGAATGTATGGATATGAGTGTAAATGTAGGTGTAACGAATGGTGCCTAAATAGTAAATATATGGAAATGTGTGTAAGTAGAAATAGAATAAAGATGAATGTATGAGAATAGGTGTAAATGAGAGGAAATAGGAATAGATAATGATTATAGAATGAGTCAAACTTAACACAAGAGCGTGCTACTTATAAATATACAATTGTATTAAGTCATTCCATTAAAATAAAGACCCAAATCTAAATAAAAGTTAATGTAAACATACTAATTTCAACTATAAAAAAATATAAAACTAAAAAAATATTATATATTTACTTTCTTCTCTATAATATATTTTTATTAAAAAATCTATACTAATTGAATATGACAAGAGGCATGTCTACTTTATGTCATCCCACTCAATCCAAACCCAATGGAAACCAATCCCCCTTTTGTCCATTTCCTGGACTAATTTCTAAGCATTTTCCTTTCCCACCTTTTTTTTTTCTTGTTTTTTTTAACTTCCTTGGATGTTTCCAGGAAATTACTGAACCTGCCTCCTCCTCAGGTCAGCGCTTGTCTGATTTCTAAGCGTTTTCGTTTTAGTTTTCTTCATTCTCTCAAGGAAAGCAGTGAACCCGCCTGCAGTATGATCTGTTTAATTCACTCTACTCTTCCTCTTCCACATAAACTCATCTTTCATTACGCATACTGCATTCAAATCCAGTTCTCTCTTTCTATTATTTTAACGGGTTGTTAGGGTCTGAGCTGGAATCAATGGCGTCTTCTTCATCATTTCACCAGCAAAATCAGGAATTTAATGCTTTCTCTGGAACAGAACCTCCTGGCAAAAGGAGGAGAGTTTGTGAATCTTGCAGATTGTTTGATGTGTTCATCAACCACAGAGGCATCGATGTCAAACAAACTCTTGCAACTCAGCTCTACAACTCCCTTAAGGAGATAGGCATACGGGCATTTCTTGATTCGGAAGAGAAGGAACTTGGAGATTCGTTTCCTTCTACCATTGAGACAGCAATTAGATCTGCTTCAGTGCATATCGCCATTTTTTCAGAAAAATATGCAGAGTCAGCTTGGTGTCTGGCTGAGCTGGTTCTTATGTTACAAAGTAAGGCCAAAATTATCCCCGTGTTTTATCAAGTGAAGCCGGAGGACCTCCGCCGCATAGAAAAGGGAGTATACGCTGATGCATTCATTAAATATGAAAACAAGGGCAGGTACCTGGAGAAGCTTAACGAGTGGAAGGAAGCTCTTCAGTCTCTTTCATTTATAGCCGGCGAAGAATTTAACAGGTAATATTTCTATAATTTTAGTTGTTGTACCTTATGTTAGGAAGATAAGATTGTCTAGATGATTCCATAGAATGGTTCAAAAAGAAATAGAACTTTCTAGGATAGAACAACTCAGAAATTATTTTAGAAAACAAAAAGTTTCTGGATTTTAGAACTTGTAATTATATATATGAAATTGTTCGTTGGAAATAGTATGGGTATACATTGCACTGGATTGAATGTAATACAAACTCGATTAATATAATATTTTCGTAGTCATATAAGTCTGTTTTGCCCTGTTTTAATTGTTGTTTTGGGCCTGCTTTTACATCTCAGATAGTTTTTTTCCTTCCTTCAAATCTGGTTTAACATTTTTCTCACGGAAACATTTTCCTCACGGAATCCTCCTTTTATTTTAAATAGTTTCAGTGACCGGCACTGCCAAAAAATAGTAGCAGCTGTCCAAAAGGAAGTACAAAGGAAAACACTTTTACATGTTGCCGAATATCCAGTAGGACTTGAAAATCTTGTGGAAGATTTTGAAAGGCGTTGCCTTGATGAACTTGTACAAGATTTTGAAAACCAGTGCGGGCTGAAGAATGGGAACGATAAGGCTAAGGTAGTTGGCATTTTCGGCATGGGTGGATCGGGGAAGACAACTCTGGCCAAAGAGTTGTTTAACAGTCGGATTACTCTCGAGCAAGTTTTTTGTTTGATGTGCGAGAAGCGTCTGTGACAAGCCAATTACCTTCTTTGCAATTGAAGCTTCTCAGAGATCTCTTCGACCGTCAGCGAGGAAGGAAAAAGCTATCTCAAAGATAGCCTACAAAGGAGCCCCACCCATTTAAGGTTCCTAATTGTTCTAGATGACATCGATCATGTAGACCAGTTAAATGATCTACTGGTCAGGGAAATCTTAAATACATCTCCTACTAGTGTGGTCATTGTCACAACCCGTGACGCTGGAGTGCTTATAAGTGCAGATATTACCAATGGTTATCACTTAAAAGGAATGGATATAACTAATGGTAGAGAACTCTTCTGTTGGCATGCATTCAACCAATCATCTCCATCTAGCGGGTACGAAGAGCTGGTTGACTCCTTCGTAGACGTGTGTGGAGGGTTACCCCTCTCTCTTCAAGTTTTGGGCAGGCACCTTCGTAGAAGAAGTGAAGATTATTGGAGGTCACAATTGATCAAAGCCAGAAAGATGCTGTATCGCGACATAAAGCAAAGGTTGAGAATAAGTTTTGACGCATTGGATGATGAAGAAAAACAAGTTTTCATGGATATTGCTTGTTTTTTTGTCGGCCACGTGAAGAGTGAAGTCAAAGGAATATTGGAGGTATCAGGATGGAATGCTCACAATGCACTGCAAACACTCAAAGATAAGTGCCTTATAGAAGAAACAAAATTTTATACTCTAGAGGGGCAAATTGAATTGAGAATGCATGATCACCTGAGGGACTTGGGGAGAGAAATGGCACTTGAGCTCAGCCCTCCTCGTCGCCTGTGGCATCCTGAAGATCTGGAATCTTTGGTATGCTTGTCACCCCTCCAGATTTCTCCTTAGAATTGTAATAGTCCAAATTTTAACTTGTTACTACATTAATTGAAAACTGAGATGCTTCTGTCTATGCAGGACTTAATGGGTTTCATAAATATCCTCACCAAAACCAATGGCAGGTGTTTCTATTCCATTTTCGACAAGTCCATGGGTTGTCAAGTAACATTCCTTTTAGGCCAATCGGATATTTTTGTTGAGACGTCAGCTTCCTTACTATGGCTCGAGCTTCGGGGCAAGTACACGGAACAACCAAGCATTCCTTCATGGATTCCTCTTCAAAATTTGCAGGTTTTGAGAATCCACGGTATACAATTCAAAACATTGTGGGAGAATCACATACAGGTATTTTGATCTTCTCAGTCAAAAACTAAATCTCCTTCAACCGTATAATAGAATTCATTATCTCATGGTTGTCTCTGGGCTATTTTTTGTAATCATTGAGAGTTTTGCACAACTGATCTTGAATTTCAGGTTCCCTCCCAGTTGAAAGAGCTGGAACTTCAGAGTACCTCTTTGAATGAGATACCAGATTTTTTAGCAATATCAGATAGTTTAGAAAATGGGAGAAAGTCTAGTAGTGTTAAGGCCCCAATGAGTGGCCTTAAAAAACTACACATTAGCCATGAAACTTTTGTACCCAAGATCTTAATTAGTGGAATTCACTTTCCTAGTCTTGAGTCAATCACACTTATCGGCATGGAAAATCTTATGGAAGTGAATTTAACAGGGGTAAAGACATTAAATTCTCTTTTTATTGCAAATTGTAAAAATGTCGAAAGATTGACAGGAACATCCCATCTTAGAAATCTTGTGCTGTTGTATATTATTCAATGTCCCGAGCTTGAGTTTGTGGAGCTAAGCCTTGGCCATCTTAACTGTCTGGAGAGGATCACAATTGTAGATTGTAAACAATTGAAAAGTGTGTCAGGAATATCTGATGTTGCAAAGCTTGTACACTTGGAAATTTCAAATTGTGAGAAGCTAGAGTTTGAGCACTTGTGTCTCAGTGGTATGAAGTGTCTGGAGAGGATCACAATTGTAGATTGTAAACAATTGAAAAGTGTGTCAGGAATATCTGATCTTGCAAAGCTTGTACATTTGGAAATTTCAAATTGTGGGAAGGCAGAGCTTGAGTACTTGTGTCTCAGTGGTATGAAGTGTCTGGAGAGGATCAGAATTGCAGGTTGTAAACAATTGAAAAGTGTGTCAGGAATATCTGATCTTGCAAAGGTTGTACACTTGGAAATTTCAAATTGTGGGAAGCTAGAGTTTGAGTACTTGTGTTTCAGTGGTATGAAATGTCTGGAGAGGATCAGAATTGCAGGTTGTAAACAATTGAAAAGTGTGTCAGGAATTTCTGATCTTGCAAAACTTGTACACTTGGAAATTTCAAATTGTGGGAAGCTAGAGCTTGAGTACTTGTGTCTCAGTGGTGTGAAGTGTCTGGAGAGGATCACAATTGCAGGTTGGAAACAATTGAAAAGTGTGTCAGGAATATCTGATCTTGAAAATCTTGTACACTTGGAAATTTCAAATTGTGGGAAGCTCGAGTTTGAGTGCTTGTGTCTCAGTGGTATGAAGTGTCTGGAGAGCATAATATTTGATACAAATGTAAAGGTGAAATATTTTGAGTTGGATGGTTGTCAAAATTTAAAAATAATAAAGTTTGGTTATGAAAATCTTGCAAAATTAAGCATTCAGGGCTGTCCGAAGGTTCAGTTGCCAGTTTTTAGAGCTTTAAGTTGCTTGGAGAGGATTATAATTGATGGATGTGGGAAGTTCCAATATCTTCAACTGAATGGATGTCAAAATTTGAGAAGTGTGTCAGGTAACTTTGAGCATACACGGATGACTATTAACCAGTGTCCTGAGCTTGAGGACTTGCCAAGTCTTTCCAGACTGAGCTGCTTGAAGCACATTGAGATTGACTCTTGTGAGAAGCTACAGAACATTATGCTGCCAATAACTCTCAACAAACTGTCTGTAAGAAGTTGCAGAGATCTGCAAAGAGTAGCAGGAACCGTTGATCTTACAAACCTTACAAGGTTGTACCTTAATGATTTTCCTGAGCTTGAGGAGTTGGAAATTCTTTCCAGACTGAGCTGCTTGGAGCACATTGAGATTGACTCTTGTGAGAAGCTACAGAACATTATGCTGCCAACAACACTCATCAGTTTGTCTGTACAAAGTTGCAAAGATCTGCAAAGAGTAGCAGGAACCGGTGACCTTATAAAGTTTAAAAAGTTAAAAATTAGAATGTGTCCTAAGCTTGAAGAGTTGCCAATTCTTTCGAGACTGTGCTGCTTGGAGCACATTGAGATTGACTCTTGTGAGAAGCTACAGAATATTATGCTGCTGACAACACTCATTAGTCTGTCTCTACGAAGTTGCAGAGATTTGCAAAGTGTATCAGGAACTGGTGATCATACAAAGCTTACAGAGTTGTACATTATTGAGTGTCCTGAGCTTGAGGAATTGCCAATTCTTTCCAGATTGAACTGCTTGGAGCACATTGAGATTGATTCTTTTGAGAAGCTACAGAACATTGTGCTGCCAACAACACTCATCAGTCTGTCTGTACAACGTTGCAGAGATCTGCAAAGAGTAGCAGGAACTGGTGATCTTACAAAGTTAAAAAAGTTAAAAATTAGAATGTGTCCTGAGCTTGAGGAGTTGCCATTTCTTTCCTGTCCGAGTTGCTTGGAGCAAATTGAGATTGACTCTTGTGAGAAGCTACAAAACATTATGCTGCCAACAACACTCATTAGTCTGTCTGTACGAAGTTGCAGAGATTTACAAAGAGTATCAGGAACTGGTGATCTTACAAAACTTGCGAAGTTGTACATTAATGAGTGTCCTGAGCTTGTGCAGTTACAAATTCTTTCCAGAGGTCGCTGCTTGAAGCAAGTTGTGATTGAGTCTTGTGAGAAGCTGGAGAATATAGCAGGTATTGAAGAGTTGCAAGCATTGCAAACTATTCTAATTTTATATTGCTGCAATGCAGCAATTCAGAGTTGCATTCTGAATTTGAAGGTATTGATTGCAAGACTCCTTCGTAAATCTCATTTTGAAGGGAGTGTTGTTTAATTTCATTATTGACCTTGAGCTTTGTTCTGTCATTTGTTCTCGCGAGATACTATATATTTTCGTAAGTAAAGTGATACTGTAAATGAAAAGAATTTACCGTGGATGAACTGAGAGTGTTTTGTCTTTTATTTCAGAGTGTGCTGTCAGATTTCACGGCTATGATTGGAAGAGCAGCGGATGGAGCGCAGTCAACTTTAAAAAAATATTTGTTTGCTGATGCCGATGCAGTGACTGAAACATCTGGTTTCTTTTGTAGATCATTTCAATTTGAGTGGTCAAAATTGAGTGCAGTTATTGGATGCTATGTGGTTGTGGTTGATAGCTCTAAGTCGGTGGAGGATATAAATAAATCACTCTCAGACGTCTTTCATTTTAATGGGTTTAGGCTTAAAGTGCGTGAAGGAGAATGGATAATTGTAATGGTAGCAATACGTGATTTTGATTATATAAAGTCAGTTGAAGATACTTTTAGGAGGTATGGAATAATGAAGAAGGGGTACAGGGCAGAGGTGAAGAAAGGTGAAGGGTGGAAAACTACGTATGTGCTACGTAAATTATTATTATTGAATCAACTCTTCTTGTAAGGTGGAGATTCATTTGGCCGATAGGCAATTCTATATGTGCACACATCTTGTAACTGCCAAAAATTTGGTAGTTCCACTACTTTTGTCGTACACAAATTTTTTCAAAAAAAATTGGTAGTCTCACTACTTTCATCGTCCACAATTTTTTTAAAAAAAAATGGGTAGTCCCACTCCACAAATTTAAATTTTGTAACTGGCAAAAAAATTTGGTAGTCCTAATAGAATTAAATAAAAAAGTCTATGATGGTGGAGCTGCCATGCCACACAAGCAAATAAAGGTTTGAGGCTGCTAGCACCAAATTAAAATTTGTAACTGGCAAAAAAATTTGGTAGTCCTAATAGAATTAAATAAAAAAGTCTATGATGGTGGAGCTGCCATGCCACACAGGCAAATAAAGGTTTGACATTGTCGGCACCAAATAAAGAAAACTCATTAAATTTTATCCTCCATGCATTGGACAATTAAGAAACGGTACAACCCACCACTAACTAAAGAAAACTCATTAAATTTTATCCTCCATGCATTGGACAATTAAGAAACGGTACAACCTACCACTAACTAAATTTGAAGCTATTAAAACTCAAGTGAGCATATCAAATTGCAAGATTTAGGAATTTTCCTTCCACAATATTGCAAAGGGGCTAGAGAGACAACAAGTAGAGGCCGGGCTCTGATATCAATTCCACAGGAATCACACACCAAGGTTTGTTTCAACTGCTTACTTCTCTTACTTAAATTTTTCATTATGCTGAAAACATTTGCTTTGCAATGGATTGTGTATGCTCGAATTCTTCATTGTGCTAAAAATCTTTGCTTTGCAATGGATTTTTGTATGCTCAAACTCCATACTTAACTAGTTGTATTGTACTTGTCCTCTGCATTTACAGGGAGATTCAGTTCGTTAGCCTCGTGGCATGCAAATTTGTTTTTTGAAACCACACAATTTGAGGTATGTGAAAGAGTATGCAAATGATAAATAAAAATGGAAACAAACATTTATATATCAAATATTTATTCTTATCAATTTAGTTATATAATCCGCTTATAACTACTGCTCAAATTATAGGCAAATTTCAATTTATAAAGAGAATCAAATTTACCAGTCCACTTGAAAATCAATGGATCTTTGAGTTCCAGCTATATCTGTGGATTTATTGGTAAGGGGTATGGTCCAATTCATAAGAACAACCAAACCAATCCAACCTTTTTTCTTTGCTTGTATTTACAAAAGAACAATAGGATGTACTTGAGGAATTATTTCTAGAAGTACACAACGGTCTTCATGGAAAAGTTCTACTTTGATTGAAAAAAGAAACTGAAATTGATCTTATACGAATATCCACAAAAGAGAAAACAAGGTCAAAGATCAAAGTTCATCCAAAGAAAGAAGAATCAGTATGCAAGAACATGGTGTAAAGGGAGTAACTTTTAAAGTCAAAAGTAAGAGAACACCACCTGATATTTTTCCCTGTATAACTCCACAGCAGTTGCATGTGCCAACAATACATTATGGGCAACAATATAGGGCTCAACAATGGACTTTCTAGAAGTACAATTTCCACAAGGGTATGAACAATGTTGAGGAGCGAAGTGGCCATCGTCATAGCCTACAAATGAAAATATAATGGGTTCATTGAAAGTTGACCAGTACTTAACTCTATCCCCAAATTCTCTGAAGCATATGTCTGCATAAGCCACAAAGTCTTCCCTGCAAGAATTAAAACATGACATCAGATAAAATAAAATCATTTCTATTCTGATGTGCATAAACGAAATACTGAAGAGACTAAGAAGATCCAAGAGATGTTTCATTGTTAACACTCTCGTTTGAATGCATGCTTTCTTGGCTTTTGCCCACACTTTGGTCCAAATCTTCCCACTTGCATTCACCATGACCGCTCTGGCCATATTGGCCTACAAGATTAAAATAAACAATATATACCCATTACTTTCTTGCAGTATTTAGCAATTCACTCAGGGATGAAACCAAGGTAACAACTTTCCTAGGGAGCGGATTATAACTACTACTCTAATTTATTCTATTTTGGCACAGCCAGAGAGAGAATACTGGTGAAAGCTAAGTGAGTTGGCGTTACTTCAGGACTCCACGTTGGCTTGCAACTTTAACTATGCTTCCATATCTTGTGCACCTGCCAATCACATTTGTTTAAAAGTTTCTAGCGCCTTTTCAACATATCTATTTTGTACATATCATGTAATCATTGCATGAGGCATTTTATTCAGCCATTCACGTTTTTATATGTGCTTTCCACATTTTGTGAACATGGCTACCAAGGCGGCTGCAACTAACAAAAATCTCTCTTCATTATGTTTGGTGGAAGTCCATATCCCTCTTATGGCTCCCATTTGGGCATGGCGGGGGAAGATGTTGATAGAGGTTGTGGATTTTGTTTTACACCTACACACTGCACCTGCTTAAAAGTTTCTAAAGCCATTTCAATGAATATCAATACCTTACAATCTTGGCATTTCATTTAGGCGCAAGTGGAGAAGATGTTGAAATGAGTTGCGACCTCAGGTTTCATATCTGCCAATTGCATTTTCTTACAAGTTCTTAAAGCCTTTTTTACGAATGCATTTTGATGCATATTCTGCAAACATTATAGTTCATGAGATGACATTACTCTTTTGGGGGCAGCCTGTTAAACAGTCCAACGCCTTGTCTATGCGTCTAGATCTTGCATACAAGTCTTCTAGAGCATTTCGGCTGGGCTTAAACAACACACTCTAAGCTTTGACCGCTTAGGTGGCGCATGTGGGCCCGCGTTTCCGTTCCCCTACTCAACAGTTAGCTGCATCTCCAACTATATTATCTGCCACATTGAATTTGGAGAAGTTTTCGAGCTTCCTCAACAAATCCCTTTCGTACATATCCTCCGATCATTTGATTCTATTAGAAACACTCAATGCTCATCTTCATCTAAAACAAAGGGCAACTTATCTTCTTTGTATAGTTAAATGTTATCTTCTTTGTATAATTAAATTTTTTAATGACAAACTGTGTTGTGTATCACTGAATTTTGTAGATCCTCCTCTGTTGTCTTTAGAACCCTTGTAATCTCTATAAAGCGATGTCTTGCAACTATTGTCTAATCAGTGAATTCAGAAGTAATATACAGACATCCTACAGTCAATACAAAAAACTGTAAATTTTCTGCCTATGTTATAGTTCTGGTGTGGCGTTTAATTTTTTGTTGACTGTTTAGTTATGCTGTGTAATATTCATATTCAATACTATATGTTGTAAGTGGTATTTTTTCTACTTAGATAAACTTATAGTCTTATCTTAAACATTTGTATGTAAAGGTGAAATTAATTTTTATTTCACTGAGATAATTTGATAGATAGAATAGCTAGCATTGACATAATTTATGCTTCGCGAGGAATTTGGAGCTCTATGTTTAGGAGTTTTTATTTATAGTTGCTACGCTCATGCATGGTAAAGAAGAAAAAAAAAAATCAATTAAATTTTTTAATGCCAAATTGTTGTTGTGTATCACTGAATTTTGTAGATCCTCCTCTGTTATCTATAGAACCCTTGTAATCTCTATAAAGACATGTCTTCCAACTATTGTCTAATCACTAAATTTAGAAGTAATATATAGACAGTCCTACAGTCAATACAAAAACTGTAAATTTTTTGCCTATGTTATAGTTCTGGTGTGGCGTTTAATTTTTTTTGGCTGTTTAGTTATGCTGTGTAATATTCATATTCAATACTATATGATGTACGTGGAATTTTTTCTGCTTATCTTTTGGATATCTATTTATTTAATTACTTTGTCTTAGTAAAGTATTTTGCCAAATTTGATTACTTTGTCTTAGTAAAGTATTTATTTAATTTAGAATCAAATATTAGTTTAAAAAGAATATTATCTTTGTTGATTATTGAAATTATAAATTAAGATTTTTATCAAGATTAGGAAATAACATTACTTGTGAATATGATTTATATTTAAGAATATGATTTCATCTTGATTTTATATATATAATTGTCTTGTATCTATTTTCTTAAATGCATTAGTATTAGTTTTATATTTTATTATTATTATTTTATATAGATAAGTGTTTAACTATGAATTTAAATCATTGATCAAGTCATCATATCTCTTTTATCTCTTATTAGATAACTAAATCAATTACTTCTTTCTAAAATTTAATATCTTCTATACATTTTCATTAACTACCCCTTATTAATATATTAGAAGTAAAAAAATAGGTTACTAAGTGTAAACCATATTGTCTTATATTGTTCTATTATATATATATATATATATATATATATATATATATATATATATATATATATATATATATATATATATATATATATATATATATGCTCTTATTTATTTACATATATTTATTTATAGCACACATATTTATAGAAAATTTTTTATTTAGAAAATATAAATGATTATAGGGAAAATGATATTATGATAAATTTTAGTTTATTTATATTAATATTATAATTTTTTTAGTTCTTTTTAAAAAATAGTATAGTTAAGATTTAAATTTAATCTTAGTTTGAAATTAGTTTTTATTTAATTCTATTAAATTATAGCTAAAAATTAATTTAATTTAGTTTACAATTATTTTTAAATCTTTTAAATTATTTAATCTTAATTTTGGTTTCAAATTTTTTACAGATACTTTTTGAAATTGAGTTCAACAAATCAAAGGTAAATGTTTCTAATCTACAATTTACTTGTAAATTTATTTATATTAATTTGTTTATAAATTGGACCTTTATATTGCATTTAATTTATTTTTAAAATTAATATAAAATTTTTAATTAAAAAAATAAATATAAAACTAAAAAAAATTGGTTTTAGTTATCATTTCATTTTTTTAATTTATTTAGTTATAAAAAAATTAGTTTACTTAAGATTTAAATAATCTTAAATATAAGCTTAGATTTAGTTTGAATTTAGTTTTTATTTAAAAAATAATTTAAATTTAAAGTAAGTTTAGTTCAAATCTAAATTTAAAAATAATTACTTTTCATTTGCATTATTACTATGGACTTAATGTTGATATGTACTAACATATGTGCTATCTTTTTTGGATTTAAGCGAAGTTATCTTTACGGTTCATGTCCCTTGTTTGTATGTCCATAAGAGAACTTTTCCATCTATATTTTTAAAATGATTCAAATAAGTTTCTAAATAGATTCCTTTTTATCTATTTTAAAATTATTCTTTCAAGCATCTAAATGGATTCTCTTTTCAAATCATTCTTTAGGCATTCCAACCGAATTCTTCTATTAAACGATAGTAATATCATTTATGTATTATATTAACAATGTTTGATTTTAGCTTCAGCTTTAGTTTGAAAGAATGATTCAGTGGTTAGTAAATGATAGTTATTGTTATTATTGTTTCATTATGTTCAATCTCCAACTTAGCAAAGACTTTCTTTTCTTAACTTTAAAAATAGTGTTTGGTTAAATCTAGCTTAGAAAATTATTCTTTAGAAGTAATGCAATTTAATTTAATCAACTTTATTATTCTTTAATGTTCTTGTGTAGATTTATAAATGAATCCTTTAGAATTCTAAAATCAATCCATTTTTTTTTAAAACATTCTAATCTTATCTTTTTAAAACCTTTCTAAGTTGATCTCCTCTATTATGTGAAGAATATAAATACTTGTTTATAATTCTTTTTTTAAGAAACTAAACTCTCTCTCTTTTAACAATAGCTTTTCTCTTTTATTTCTTATTTGATAAGAATTGTATCTTGTTTTTTTTTAGAAAAATATTTAATCAGTTTTATAAATAAAGAAATAAATTAATTTTTTTTATAAAGATTGATTTTATAAAAAGATTGTTATTATGGATTTATAATTTAAGATACTTGTATAGATGAAATAAATCTTCAGAAGACATACTGACATGTTAAAGTACTCTCTTTCCTAATATATTATATGATCATTAACTAACCATCACATAATGAAAATGTCTCTCCTAATGTACATGACATGATAAACTACTCTATAATTGATCATTAACTAGCAATCAGATAATGAAAACCCTCCTAATGTATTATCTGATCCGTAACTTATCATCCCATACCAAAAAATTAGTGCAAATGACCATCACAAGCCTCTATTCTCTAATACTTTCTGGTAGGCATGCTTCCTCTTGCAACCAACAAAACATGTGTCCTTTCATACAATGGAATGAATAATTTTAGTGCCTCTAAAGGATCCCCCATACATACAAAAAGCATATATGCCTCTTGCATTAAATTGATCCAAAGTAACTTTTTATGGAAGAAGAAACATTAGTGAGTTATCTTTGAGGCTTCAAATGTTGGAATAGATTACTACAAAACATTTCAATCCAGAAATTAAATAAATCTCATAAGATCTGTACTTTAAAATATAAATTAATTTTTGTTTCTTCTTTCCGTGAGATCATCATTTGTGAGGCTCCAAACGGTGGAATAGAATACTGCTACAGTTCAATCTAGAATGTCAAATCAATCTCACAACATTTGTATTTATAATATGCTGAATTTCTTTTTGGCTTCTTCCTTATGATGAGCTCATACCCTAGGGAGTATCAGTCTTGGTTGTTAGTAGGCATTTTGCAATAAACTTGGGGTATATTCTGAAGATTTGAATGCAAACATACTTTAATGCATTCCACGTTCTTTATACTATAAAATTATCTTCTTTGCATGCATGGAAAATGAATTATTGATTAAACACAATTGCAAATATTTTATATGATGTGTTGATAATTTGTTTAGTTTTTAGATTTGATTTAATTGTTTTCTTTTTTATAATTAGAGTTAGAGTTTATAATTTTATTTTTATCTTAACTTAGATTTAATTTCTAATTTTACGATATGATTTTTGTAGTGCTTATCGATGGCAAAAGGACAGAGAAAAGGCCCATTGTGGAGGAAAAGGAGGTCACGACTCAAAAATTTGTAGAAAAATAAAGAAAAAGAATAAGCGGATCTTTAAGATCTACTTGTTTAAAACTCTCAAGCAAGTGCACTCAGATATCAATATTTCGAGCAAAGCTATGGTAATTATGGACAAGTTTATCAACGAGATGTTTGAGAAAATTGCAACCGAGGCAGCCAAATTTGCTCGCTACAACAAAAAGAATATCATCAACATACGAGAGATTCAAATAGCTGTTAGGGTTTGTCTTCCTCAAGAGCTTGCAAAGTGTGCAGTTGCTCATTGTTCCAAGATTGTTGCTGAGTTCATGAAGGCTTGATGTTTTTGTCTTATTCAATCTTGATATTAAAATTTCATATTAATCTTTCAAATTATGTCTTCTTTTTAAAAATAAAACTATAATTTTATATATTTCTATTTCTAAATTAAATTATATGCAGGCTTAACACATGATTGTTTTATTTTTAAATACTAATGTATATTAGTTTGTGCAAAGGGTTAGATTAAGATTTTTTGATAAATGCTCATAAAAACTAATATGAGAAAGTCCTTTAAAAGGCAAGTATAGATCATACTAAAAATTCGTCAATATAAACTAATATTATAGTTATAATATTTATTTTAAAGGGCAAGTAGAGATAATTACTTGGTATTAATGAGAACAAGAGCTTCAAGAAACATCTTTGATAAATTTAGATATATTAATATACTTTATATTTTAATATTAATCTTAAAATATTAAAAAATATCTAAAACTAAACAATAGTTATAAGTTTTTTACAATGCATATTAATATTTTTTCATGTTTAGGGTTTTTTTTTTTAATGTAACTTAGAAATTAGAATTGAAATTTTTACTAGGCTATTTCTTAAAGAAATTGATACACCAATATTTATTTTAAACTTATAAAAATCTGTATTTTGCTAACAAGCATCATTCATTGTTGCATTCTATTTAAATATATTAAACCAACAATTTACTGTGTATTTTTCATGAAATGTAAAAGGTTGTTAAAAAAAAAATATGATCATTTAAAGTTGAATATAAGTTGTATTTTAAATAAAAATGTGTTGTTTTTAAAAATAAAATTCATGGTTACCAAAAAGTATTGAGATCATTTAGGTTTCATATAAGTTATATTTTAATTAATAATATGATGTTGTTCAAACAACAAATGATAATTTTTTGTTCAACTACTAAGAATTCCATGATAAATTTTTGGTCAAATATTTAAAAAATTATTTTAAGGATGCTTCTATTAGACACACTGATGTGGTGAGTTGTGTGATGAGTCACACCTCCAAACCATAGGTGTAGATAGATAAGAGTCAATTTTGATCTCTTTTTTATCTCAAAAGTTTGAACTCAATTTTACCTTTGATGAGCTACATTGTTATTTCAAAATAAGTTCATGTCTTGAAGTTTGAGGTTAATAGTTGCTTTTAAATTAAGTGGGTGATTAAAGAAAACTATCTAATGTTATACTTGCTCGTGAGATATGCACTATCTTCAACTTGAACATAATGGCAATTCATCTTGTGCTTAGATTGATATTGTAAGCATAAGGAAATAAAACTAATTACATGAATCTTGAGGAACATAATTATAGAAGCCTACATATAACTATATATTTCATCATTAAACAATTTCAAACAATACAAGGTTACATACCACTACTTTATAGAAGCCTACATATAACTATATATTTCATCATTACAACATGCATAATTGCAAATAAGTTTAAGACCTACTCCATTCACGCTTCATATACCACTAACAAATGAAGATAATAACAAGTTTAGTTGCATCTGTCTATAACTCATTTTTTTCCAACTACTACTATAAAAATTGGATTAATTTTTATTAAATTTTCTAGATAAAAGCCACATGAATGACAATATAAACAATAATACAATTTCCACAAATAAGTAATTTCTAAAGTTCAAACACACTTCAAATAAACAATCAATGGTTATCAAAATTTAAACACACACACACAAAGTAAATGTCAAAGCACAAACGCACACTTCACACAAACAATAAATGCAAACAAAGTGAATTCAATTTTAAACATAGGACATGAAATGCATATAAGTCAATGCTAAAGTTCAAACCCATGCTTCACACAAACAATAAATATATCAAATTAGAGCGACAAAGTGAATTCAATTTTAAAAATACAAAGTGAAAGAAATATAATTCAATTCTAAAGCTCAAACCCGTAATTCCACAAACAATAAGTATATCAAACTAAAGTGAATGCCAAAATTGCACTCCACACAAACAATAAATATATTCCAAAGTGAAACACCCTAAATAAATGTGTTTAAAATATAACTTCCTAATAGTATAACACTAATTATGACAATGATAATATATTTCATTGTGGTTGAATGGGAGGTCATAGTTCTCTAATGGTTTCTTTATGATTTATTTCTTTTAATGGTTCATTCACAATTTAGTTCATGTTGTTATTCATTTAAGCCAAAAAATAATTGAATTTCTTATAGTATTTATAGCCTTGTCCACAAACTACTACATTTAATAAATTTCCAATAAAAATATAAATATAAACTATTTAGTGATAAGCCTATAAATATTTGTTGTTCATTTACATAAATGAATATTGTGTTGTTAACAATAATGTTATGGTCTTTATAATTGCAATAATAATTTTTCTTTCAATTATGCCCATGTAATAATAATTGTATAAAATAAAATATTTCATGTGATCTTATTTCATATAGCTTACCATTTAATATCATATTCAATGTGATTTATTAAAAGTTACATTCAAAACATTGATTTATGTTTATGCTGTTATTATACATTTTTCTATTATCTCCATTTCTCTTTAAAATTCTTGTGGTATTAAATATATTATATAAGTTGTAGATATAGCATAATGAGGCAATCATAAAGGGGGACAAGAAATTTCAACAAGATGAAAAGATCTTGCAATTACTAAATATATAGTTTTTTTTATGATTTAGTTTTATAATGGCACATTCATGATTTAGTTCATGTGGTTATTCATTTAATACCATTTCATTATTTTTATTTGCAAAAATGATTTTCTTATAGTATTTATAGCCTTCTCCACCAACTATTACTTTTAATGATTTTTTAGAAAAAATATAAATATATACTATTTAAGGATAGGCCTATAAATATTTGTGCCTATCGGCCATTTGATAGCACCTTTGGTGCTTTTACTAGTGTACACCCTTAGCTTGTAAAATGTTTTTATTAGCCAAATGCGTTCCCTTTATGAACAAGTTGCGTTGACTTTACGAATCAACGATCTACATTGCTTGAGGGGCATGTAAGACGATTGCAGCGCCTTCAGCGGTTCAATTTCATCATTTCTTGATTCTGCCTCTTTTCTTCATTTTTCACTGTTTTTCACCAGTTTTTAGCTATAAACCCTCGTTTTCGTTATCACTGGCTTATTCTTGTTAACCGTCCCAGGTCCCTTCCATATGCTTTGGTTCAACCCTTTCGCTATCACTACATTGCACCACTGTTTATATTTCCCATAATGTTTAAAAATGTGTTGCAGTACGCTCTCTCTGTTTATATTTCCCGTAATGTTTAAAAATGTGTTTGGTTTGATGTGTACGATCGATGGTTTGCAAAATTCACTTTCTGAGCATAGTTATTAGGTAGTGATAGAGATTAAAATTTAAGGGAGAGGAGGAAGAAGTAGGTAGGCGTGCACGCTTACAATCAACATAAACCTTCTGTGAGATGATTAACTATTTAACTGCATCATGAAATACTAGGAATAGATTTATAATTTAGGCACTAGGCTTAAACAACACACACTAAGATTTGACTTACTTAGGTGGCTGGTGGGCCCCTTCTCTTATTAACACATTAACAAAACAGAGTAAGAGAAAGGGCCCACCAGCCACCTAAGCAAGTCAAAGCTTAGTGTGTGTTGTTTAAGCCTAGCGTAATTTAGGTAATACCAAATCCCAAAATAAATAATAAACCTGCTGCTAAGATATTCAACTTCTTGTTCTGTTTTAGGTCCAAGATTATAAATTTTTTTTTGTTTATGTAGTGTTTTTAAGATACCATGTGAAATATTTTGGAGTTATAAAGAAATATTAATTTTTTAACTAGGGAGTAATTTTAATGGCATTCTGGTTACCATTTATCATGGCATAAAACAACTTAAAATATAATATTATTAAGAAATTGATACCTATATTTAGATTAAACATATTATATATTTAATATTTATATTTCTTTTATATAATATAATATGGAATACAATTATATTTATTTTTATATAGTATATTTAATATAATATAAATTATATTAAATAATTTTAAAAATATTAGATTATATAATAGTATATTTAAAAAAATATATTTATTTACAATTTAATCATTTATTTTATATATAAAGAGTGTTGTTAATTTAATAACTTTTTTTACATTTAAATAATTTTATAATTAATATAGTGATATAATTTCTATAGTACTAATAGTAAGTAAAATTAATATGACTAATTACACCGAAGGCATTCCCACAATGAATTGGGTCTAGCTATTTTGAGAGGTCAATGGTTAAGAGCTTACTAGAGCCATACAAATAATCATGTCATAAAGTCAATTTGCTAGGGGTTTGATTGAGGAGAACTTGATCCTTACAATTCAGTAAATTCTCAAATGTGTTTGTAAACACCACCTATCTTTACAAGTTTTCAAATATTAAACACTAGCACTTGCACCTATAGGAGGTTCAAGGAATATGCCGATAGGAACAACCGATGACAAAAAAATTATTGGCGTGAATTTTATGGGTGAGACAATTTCGAGCACTATAATGCACACATATAAAAGCCTATCGGCTAATTAGGATGAGAAAAGTTCAAAAGTATGTGAATTAATTATGATGAGAAAAGTTCCAAAGTATGTGAATTGTCAAATTATTCTTGCACGTACAAGTTTAAATCTATGCACATGGTTCATTTTTGCACTCATGACTGATTAGTTCATTTCTACACTCATATATTTGATCTAGCCAAATTCTAAGAACAACTATATTTAGATTGTGTCATTCTTCTTTTAACATGTCTAAGAAGTTGCAATTCTTAGTTATAGTTCAAAAGTTATGGTTGAAACCTAATTTTTAGTAAATAAATTTATTTTATTTTATTTACATTTTAGTGAACTCCACTTCCTTACACAACTCAACCTAGGGTTTTTGCCTTAGGTTTTATGCTTCCACATTAGAGTCATGTTATTTATATACTTTTCATTTTAAATTTGTTTGGGGTTTGAATCTAACTTTATTTGTATGTTATCTTGATTAGTGTTTGGGCTATTACTGTTTGTTATCTCTTTGATCATTATCCATGCACTTTCACTATTAGATTTTTATTGTTGATGTCTTCTCCCCCTTCCTTACCAACCTCATTTTTTATGTCATTGTTCTTTATGATGACACATCTTTTGTAGCCTATGATAGCAACTTAGCTACTACTTCATCCCTATATGCACTTAATGTGTTTATGGATCTTGATTGATGTGATGTTGTGTCTAACAAACATTCTTTTTCCACGTCATGACAACTTATCATTTACATCTATGGATTCCCCTCCAAGTGCCTCTCTTGATGGTGCACCCTCTCCGCATGTAACTATGTTATACTTGTTCCATGTGGAAAGAAGAAAACATTATTTTGCATATGGAATAATTTAGAGTATACATAGTTTGTAAAATTGAGTTGCTATGAGCAATAAATAGGGGGACATATTTTGAAATATAACAATATTAGGAAATTAGAGTATTTATATCCTTGATTTTAAATATTTTTCTAATATAATATAAGAAGAAAACATTATTTTGCATATGGAAAAAATTAGAGTATACATAATTTGTAAAATTGAATTGTTAAGAGCAATAAATAGGGGGACATATTTTGAAATATATATTTATATCCTTAATTTTAAATGTTTTTCAAATATAATACTATATATAATATAAAATATATTATAAATATAAATTTTTAGTATTATATTATAGTATAATATATTTATTTTTCAGTTATATTTACCTTTTATATAATATTAAATATAATCATAACTATTATTATATTATATATTTTATATAGTGTAAATTATTAAATATATTTTAAATATACTATTATATTATAAAATCATATATTATATATTCAAGATCTATATGTATTTATTATTAAATTAAAATTTTATTTTCTATATAGATTGAATTAGATAGATACAACCTAATAGTAGATTTGTTTCTTCTATCCAACTTGGCCCATTCATCCTCATCCATTGCTAATGGTAGAAAATTGAGTGCAACATTTATTATGATCCACTAATTTGTCTCCACTAAAAGATCTTCAATCTTCAATTTCCACAACTCAAAGTTTTACCTACTAGACTTCTCAATCTCAATTATCAAGGTCTTGCCCATGACTTTTGATTTTCAAATGTTATTTCAAATCCACATTAATTATCCCACAATTAAATTAAATTACTTTTTACAAATTTTAAATATTAAATTACTCATAGTCTCCGTGAAGTATATGTGATGTAATTAAATGTTTATATAAAATAATTGTAAGTGAATAACATCTCTTTTACATAAATTTAGGTTGACTTAATAAATGCAAGAAATAAAAGTATGTACATAATTTAGGTTTAACTAATAATTTAATTGGGAAATGATAATATAATAAATGAATTTTCAAAAATTAAGAAAAGAAGATCAGGCAATTAGTTTTTCAAATAATGATGAAGAATAATTTCATGCTACATAGAATTTGGTCATTTTAGTATAAAATAGATATTCTTGATCTACTTGTTGTCTCAAGAATGTAATAATCAATGGATTTCATGCATGTCAGATCTACATTGTGTGTTCTTGATCCCACATTTCAAAAAAACATCCTAATGTGTGGAACCATTCTACTATCTATTGGATTGATCTACCAAACTATGTACCTACACAACTTGATTCACCCTTGTATTCAATGTCTATCAATGTGAAAGGACTAGCAATATTGAAAAATACCTTGGGGAGATCACCAAATGACAAGAGTTGTGCTCTCCTAGGTTGCCCCCCTCGATTACACTGACTTCACAATTGTTGAAGAATATTCAAGACAAGCTCAAGCATGAAAGTGTCCTAGATGATTTCATGCAAATTTGACTTGTTCTTCAATATAATTTTTTTAAGGATATGTAAAGTGGTGGAATTTTGAGAGAGATAGAGACAAAGAGAGAGTCTCAACAACACATATCACTACATTCTTTCAATTCTACTGATAGATGGACAAAAACCATTCACCATCAACAATATTGTATGCTCTCATCTCAAAAACTTACTTGTTACTTTTATCTACATGCTATCTTGGCTAGCAAATAAACATGAATTAGGTGGTGACCATACTTATATTTGCAAGAGAATTCCTATTAAATGTAGGTGTGAAAATACATACATGCTTCAAATAGTATGCATAAGTGATAACTAATGGAATGTAAATGAACACAGGTGCAGTCATGAACAAGAATATAGAAAGGGTATCATGCAAATAGAGACTACACACCAAACATGAAAGCTCACACATTTGAAGTGGATACTAAGCAAAACACAGGGATCTTGAAATCCATAAGATAATGCAAATTAATTAACAACACTTGAGAAAATAAAAATGGCATGTGACAATGGAGAGAGAGAGAGACTACCCTTTGATCAGTCATTTCATGCCAAAATTCAAAAGATGACACATGTAATGAGTATTCCAAATTAGAGGTTAGTACTACATTAAAGAACATGAAGGTTGGTATGGGTTGGACTATATCATCTAGCTCCATTAGAGCCTCATGAAATGGTACTTTTTATGCAAATGATCCAATGATCTAGAGAAAATAGAGTGAATTTCAATTAGTTGTTTCATGCCAACGATCCAAAGATACTACTGTTAGAGATAGCTACACTTTAGTGTGCAATGGGTACACCAAAGAGGTCTTTAAGATGAATTATAAGTCTTTAAGCAAATGGTGTGTTTCCCTAATTATAGTTCCCATGGGCACGTCATCTTCAAATTGTTGGTATGAAACGAGTAATTGAAAGTCACTCTCTCTTTTCTTTAGCTTGCTTTCCCTTTATATCTCTTATCTCTAACTCTCTCCTACTCTATCTCTGTTTCTCTATTCCTCTTTCTCATTCTCTCTACTTTTGTAAAAGTGTCATTTCATGAGGCTCCAGTGGAGTTAGATGATCTGGACCAACTCATACCAAGCTCCACTTTTTACATTATAAAAGTACCATAGTCTGATCTTTAATGTAGGGTTTTCCATTAGAATGCTTGACCATAGCCCCAAGTCTATCACACAACAAATCACTTTGTTCCACTATGTTTATGCAGTTAAACTACGTTTTATAATCCCATAATGGACAATGATATTTTATTTTAGGAAATGTCTCTTCAATTGTCATGGATGGTAAAGGTAAAATCTAAAAATAATTATTCATAGGAAGGTTATGCATGTAGCCATGTTTTCTACTAAAACTGAAAAGTACTTCGAATCCATAAATTTTAGTTCAACATCATACATAAATAAGGATATAGTTTTCCCATACACCCTTTGGCATATTATACACATATTCAAAGTAAAAGTATGGTGGGACTTTCTCAAACTCTTTATGCTTCTAGTACAGACCCAAAAGGTGATTTGGAACTCCAAATCCAACCAATCCTTTAAATTGGTGTGGAATTTACAAAAAAATATATAGATTTATTCTCTATAGACAAAACTTTGGAAGACATACTTTATTTCAGATTTATCTTGTCAAATAGTTTCTTGTGATGGGTTTCATAGTATTCCTTATCTAAATATATACATAAGTGATATAGAGGGAAGGAGAGATAAAGATAAGAGAAAGAGATAGAGGAAGAGAGAGAGTGTGTAGTGCCCCTCCATTCTTACCGTGGATGTGCAGTTTAATGATCGTTGACTAAGTTTGGCTTAGGTGTGGAATACACTCTCCACCGAGAGGTATAGAGCATACTTGAAACTTATTTATTAACTATGATATTTTATTAATTGTATTGTTTTGGAGTAATTAACTTTATGAGTTAGTATTGTTTCATAAGAAAATCATGGATTGTTATTTAATGCTTTTACATTCACATATTTTATAAAGATTCTTTTAGTTCATCATTATTTAGGTCCACATTTAGAAGTGGCAGTTACACAATCTAATGAAGGGATATTTGGGAGTAATATTTCTTTTGCAGTTTCTAATTAATGGAGTTAATTTTAGTAAATTGGAGTTAGTGGAAGTCTTTTGGAAAAATTATTTATGGGAAGAATCTCGAAGGAGGAGGGGGATCCTTATGTTCCGAATCCTTGGAAGGATTAATAAATTTCGTAGGTTTGAAGGAGTTGATGGTTCTGACCACAAAGAGTTAAATTCTATGTGCAATTTTTATCACAGGTATGTTTGGATAAAATATTGGATATTTTGATTTAAGATCATTTTTTCATAGAGGTATGTTAAATTCCATGAAATTGTGAAAATGTTGTAGAAGGTGTGATCAATGCTACATGTCTATAAGTTTGGTTTAACCACTTCCTAGAATTGCATGATTTTCATGAATTTTGAATTTTACATTCAAACTAGACTGTTTTGCATATCCTCTGTAAAGCGTTTCAAATTGGATTGGATTATCCCCGTACCATTTAAAAATTCATTGAGTTATCTTTTGTCTATAAGTAAGTATTTTGTGGGTTCCAAAGATCTTTAGAGGAATCATTATGTGATAACATCTGATAATCTCTGTGTTTAAATATATTATTTAAAGATTGGTAGGCTGAGGCACATCGTACCAAATTGGTATCTTATAATCTGCAGTGTTGATTTCTGAGTTTGATGGTTGTTCAAATATTTGGGTAATAAGAGCATCCTTTTAACTAGTTCATGAGGCTTGTCTATGCTTCACACTATTTTTCTTTTACTTGCATGTCAACCAGAGTGGTTCCAAATATAACTTCTAGTAGATCGACCTCCATTACATGCTGATGGATGTCCATATCCTCATCCAGAGCTTTGATCTGAACTCAGACAGAGAGGATACTGGTAAAGTAGTGGGGTTTGACTTTATGCCTGCTAGTTGCATTTACTTGAAAATTTTCTAAAACATGCTCAGGCTACCTTGCTATCATTGCATTCCATGGGTTGATTACCCTCTGTGGAATTTTTCCAACAAGTCGAATGCCCTGTCTTGTATTTTCATCTAACATGTCATGTATTTTTATCTAACATGCATGGCTACCAACTCTCATTTAGTTTCATAATGTCTGCCGAATGCATGTGCTTGAAAGATTCTTAAGCTTGTTCAATAAATCCATTTTTGGACCATACCCCACAATCATTGCACTCCATGGATGATTTCTTGAAGGTCTTTGTTGAAACGAACCTTTAATCTAATTCTTGGTGTAATTTCCCACTTTCTTGGGTGATATCTTGTCTTCTTCACCAATATGAAATTTGTGAGTCTTGAATGATTTGGATTGGAGAAATGTACTGATCAAATTGGGGTTCAATTCTCTCCTATGATGATCATAATAATCTGGGGTTGGAGAGGAATAGATGCTTGGAGCTTTCAGGAAAATTTGTTCTTCTTTCTTGGTATTGTATTTCTATATGCATCAAAATTATTTCTCTTGCTTAGCTATGAATCGTCTGAAATCAACCCTCTCTGTAATGTAAAATAAACTGAATCTGGAGAAGAAAAAAAAGCATAAGAGATTTGAAAAAAAAATACAACAGAATTATTAAATACAAAATTATAAGAAATAATGGGAAATTTTAAAAAAAAAAAATATCTATTGTACGGCCATTTCCATGTCTGTTATGCAGCTTGCTTCCTCTCAGAAAAACCATAACTTAATTCTTATGGTTGTTCTGCAATAGATTTAAGAAAAATATATTATCTTTTGGTAAAATAAATATATAGAAATTTCTATAAGGAAAGGTAAGATTAAACTTGTCTTTCTGCTTTTTCTATCTAGTTCATGTTTTAGAAATATTTTAGTGAATTTGAGTTATTTTAGCAAAAATCAAATGGAAAGGAGAAAATATGGGAAATGAAATTTATTTTTAGGAAATTTATAATTATTTCTTTAATTTTTTTATTTTTATAGTTCATATTAATTTCATATTAGTAAGATGATTCAATTATTTTCTATAATGATAGGATTATATTTCTTTTATTAAGTGGTTTATATATATATATATATATATATATATATATATATATATATATATATATATATATATATATATATATATATATATATATATAGTCATATTGCTTTTATAATATGTGTTATAATAAATAGTTGTTTTGAATGATAATCTTTCTTCATGTGATTTATTATTATTTTTCATTAAATCTTTTAAAAAAAAAATGTGCCTTCAAAATTGTAAATCAAACAAAAATATATTATTTAATAATATATACTGATTTGTGGGTTGGATAAAAGCAATTACTATGAACCAATTTAGTTGACATATAGTTAGCATATTTTTAAGTATTATTAGAAATTAAATCAATATTAGGGATGTGATATATTTTATTTCCCTATTATTGAGGGATTGTGATATATATTAAAGTTTTTATTTTATTTTATTATTAGGGATGTGATATTTTAAAGTTTTATATATGTTGAACATTTATTTTATTTTATTTATGAGAAATTAAATCCTATTATTTAGGGATGTACTATAATTTAATTATTTCATTAATGAGAAAGGAAATCCTTAATAAATGGCATGTTGTTTTAAATTGTTGAAATTAGATATGATTTAAGTTTTAGGTGTGGATATTAATATTTTAATTGTAAAATTTAAATACTAGGGTATTAAATAATATTCAATTGGGAGTTATCTAAGATATTTAATTACCAAGTTAGTCAAGTAATTAGTATAATGTGACTTCAAAATTATAGTGTTTATATTTTTTTTAGTAATTGGTTTTGGAATTATGCTCATACATTTAAAGGATGGTAGAAATAATGACATATGGATTGTTTCATGGCTATAGTTTAGTGTGGATTGTGACCTTGTTATGAGGTAATTGGTTATTAACTGGTATGCACTACTATTATTATCAATTTAGTGAATTGAGAAATTGATTTTGGTACTTGGCATATTATTATCTAACCCATTAGGGCATTTGGCATATTAAATGCTTAGAACCATAATTGAAAAGTGCAATATTGATAATGGTTATAGAACTAAGAGTATGGGATGAATTATAAATATGAATCTAAGATTAAGAGATTTGTATGAAACCTTCATGTGGTTGCAAGTTCAAGTCCCGAACTACGAAGTCTCTGCGCTGCGCGTATGTAGGCAAGGCCATCATGAGCCCCCAAGACATTAGGTCGGCCCCTTAGGGCCTTAGGATTTTCATTTGATGTAATTGATATTTGTATTGTGTCATTAATAAGGACTAATGTTTCAGTAGATGTACAGTTTGAGATCTATAAGCCATGCAAGACTCTAGAGCTAAGGAGATACCTTTCCACTTGGTGAATAGCTGGCTATCTGGTAGTATTGGTAAAGGTGTATAAATGTGCATAAACTTATTGAAATATTTGTATCTTACATTTCATTTTTGATGAATGTTGATATACTCCGATTATTGACTTGAGGTTTACTAAGATAAATTTTGTAAATTGATATCTTATCATCATTTTGAGTTCATTAATGTTATTTTCTTGGTAGGCATTACTAATTGTGCATTTGTGTATTCAGTACAACCCATGGCTGTTAGTTGATCATGTTAGTAATTAGTAATGTGGTCATGTAGTTAAACATAAATTGAATGTTATTGAATATTGCTTAATTACAATAATGCAATCATGTTATCCCTAGAGATGTTAGCTAACTTGTTGAATCCGACTAAATTATATTTTGCTACCATTATTTCTATTTAAAAAATAAATAAAAAAATATTCCATCTTTTTATTGTTTTAGTTGACTTATCTCTAGGGTTGCATGGTGGGGCATTACAAAGAGAGTGAGTGAGAGAGACATAGGGAGGGCAAGAGAGAGAAATAGAGATGGGGATTGATAGAGAGGAATAGAGAAAGAGATATAGAGTAGGAGAGAGATAAGTGATATAGAGGGAAAGAGAGATAGATAAAAGAGACAAAGAGATAGAGGAAGAGAGACTGAGACACATCGAGGGTAGGAGAGCGAAATAGAGAGGGAGAGATAAAGATACAGAGAGGGAGGGATATTGGCATAGAGAGGAATAGAGAAAGAGAGATATTTTTGATGGTCTGTATGTCCATTTTCCATGTGTCGGTTTCTATTTTAAATGCCTTAGTGTCAATATTTAGGGTTTTGGAAGAGATAAAGTTAGAGAGAGAGAGAGAGATTGATTTCTGATGCCCTATCTACCCATCTTCCATGTGTCAATTTTTATTTTTTAATGCCTTAGTGTCAATATTTAGGGTTTTGGAATGTAAGGAAGAGGAAGGTAGAAGGAGAAGGGAGAGATAGGGATATGAAGAGATAGGGAGAGGAGAGGTAGGGAGAGGAGAGGTAGAAAGATATAGATATAGAGATAGATATAAAGAGAGGGAAGGATAAGAGTTATATAGATAGATAAACAGTTAGATAGATAAATAGATAGATAGATAAGGGGAGAGGGACAAGGAGAGATATAGATAGAGAGACATAGGGGGAGAGATTGAGGGAGAGATAGAAATAGAGAGGGAAAGATAGAGAGAGGGAAAGGGAGAGGGAGAGGGAGATATATATATAGAAAGGAGAGATAGAGACGACTTGGGATGAGAGAGAAATAAAGAGGGACACATAGAGATATAGAGAGAAGGAGATTGATAGAGACAAACGAATAGAGATATAGACTACCTTTTGAGTAGTCATTTCATGCTAACAATCAAAAGATGACATGTAATGAGAAGTCCAACTTTGAGGTTAGTACTACATTAAAGATCATGGAGCTTTGTATGGGCTGGTCTATATCATCTAGCTCCACTGGAGCCTCATGAAATGGTACTTTTAATGTGCGATCCAATGTTAGAGAAAAGAGAGTGACTTTAAATTGGTCGTTTCATGCCAATGATCCAAAGATGTAATGAGCTATTTTAGGAGATCAATGGTTGATAGTTTACTATAGGCCAATATAGACGATCCCATGAAAATAGATTCTCTTTTCAATTCCTTGTATAATCCTTATTGCTTCTCTTATATGACATTTAATAGAGCACTTCATTTTTTTATCCATCAAATTCTTTACTAGACATTGATCCTATGTAAATACTTTTGGTAGATGGTTACCTAGACTGGATAGCTATTGAGCTTGTACTCATGTAAAATGGGCCATAGAGATATTGAGCGTATATATACTATACCTAGATCATGACTAATGGAATGCAAGTGAACTTCATGACACTCAAGAAAACAAAAATGACATGGGCCATAGGCATACATGACAATCATCATTCACTTAAAGACATGGCAATTGAACTTCCACAACTCTTTAGCGTACTCATTGCACACCAAGATGTGATTGCTAGTATTTAATAATTGATAAATGTTGATAAATAGAAATTTTGTTTACAAGGCATTAATTTATTTGTAATTGTAATTTATTTTATGTATTTATAAATGTAACCTGTTATATGTTTGTTGATGGAGAAGAAATGTGTTTTTAAAGCTAGTTATAATGGGGATAGTGTCATAAAGTAAACAGTTTTTATATAGTTATTAGTACCTGCCAAGCAGTACTATTGCAATGAGTTTTTTTATCCGTGATTAATCTATCTACAGTAAACCAATCAAAACAAAGTATTATTTTCCATGTTAAACAAATTTTAATTTTTCCTAAGTCTGTATGAGAAAATTTTAACAAAAAATATTTGGAATGTGTTGTGATTGGCTCAAAATTTGAGCTCTTAAGGACGGATTTTGCAGAAATACTATTTTGAGTAGAACAAACACACTAAAATCAAGGAGAAAAATACGATGGAATACTAACAAATTAACTTGTTTAATTAATTTCTGAGTGGCTAAACTCTTGCCGGGAATTTGGTTATTAAACAAATAAAAAAAATAATGTTAAACAAATAATATTTTTTTCTTTACCTCTATCAAATATTATAACAAAAATTCTAATATCTATATTAATATAATATTCATATTAATTTGATTATTTAATTTTGATTCATTGTATATATTATTTATAAATTTGATATTTTAAATATTAATGAAACCATATAATTAATTATATATTAATAATAGAATGTATATTAAATTATTGATTATACAAATTAGTAGAATTATCATTATATTTATATTTATGTTATATTATAGTAAAATGAAATATTAATATATATTTGTGTATAAATATTAAATATTAAAATATTATATTGATCTAAATATTAATATATTATATTGTGTAATATTCATATTAATATTTAATTTTTTGAGTAGTTAAAAATGTAGTTATATTTAAATATAATTATTGAAATATTGTGTAGTTAATATAAATATTTTAAAAAATATTACATAATATATATATATATACTTTTTTTATATATTTTTGAAAAAATGAATATGAGGAAGCAGAGTAGGGCGCGAACGGGTGCTTCGGCAGTCAATTCAAGTGAAGAGCAGAAAGAGGAGGTCCGTGGGGATGGCGAAGAGGGAAATTCGAAGGCGACACTGGAAATCGATATCTTAGCGGAGGCGGAGGAAGAAATTAACTTGCTTGCGAATTTGACCATCATATGTCGATTGATCGGACCTAGGCTTGGTCGGGAGAAGATTCTACAATGGACAACCATGAATTGGCATACCCATCACATTGTCAAGTTCTTACCTAATGGTTTCTTTATAACAATTTTTCAGTCCATGGATGATCGGGAAGATGTGCTGCAAAAAGGTCTTTGGAGGATCGACGAATTTCCTCTTTATATGCAGAAGTGGGTCCCTAGATTCAACCTGTGATTATTTGAACCTTACAATGAACCGGTGTGGATTAAAATGTATAATCTCCCACTTGAATTCTAGTCCGAAGATTGTTTGGGAAAAATTGGCAAATCTTTGGGAACACTGATTGACAGACGAGGATATCTTGGAAAAGAATTCATACCTATACTCTAGGATATGTGTGGCGGCAATTTCACCAATCCCTCCTAATATAATCCTTAGATCCAATGACGGGGATTGGGTGCAAATGGTGGAAATCACGGAGAAAAAAGTCGTATGTTCATTGTGCAACTGAATAAATCATCTTACTGTTGATTGCCGCTGGAATGGCAAAAAGAAGACTAACATTCTGGAAAAATGAAATCCTAGAAAGGTGGCGGATGGAATTACTCTAGGGCCCTCCCCATGATTGTCTGTTGGGGTGGTGTCACTGTTGGGAGGTTCAGAGGATCATGAAGTTAACAAACTTGCTAGAGAAGATCGAGAGGAAGTTGGGGGGACTACTTCAAGCGGCCATTATTCCATTGTCAAAGCAATCTCTCCCCTCTAAATGGTCGCGCAAGAGGATCTAGAAATGGAGATGGAATATGAGTCCACATTGAATCTGGACTCAGAGGAGAAAGTTGACTTTAATGAGTTTGGAACCATTGACTTGAGATGCATATCTCAATCTGCTTCCCAAATGCTAAAGTGCAACATTGGGATCAACAAAAAGATGGGGTGAAAAACTTTCAAACAAATCAAAGAGGAGAAGGCGAATGAGAAGGGTCTCACCAGTGTCGAGGAGTTTTTGAAAAGTACTAAGGGAGGAAACCCGTCGGGCTTAAGTAGCAATGAGGATCACTTCATGGAATGTTAGGGGCTTAAACGCCCCTAACAAACAACACTTAGTTAAGCGTCAGATAGATGTAGGTATGGAAGATATCACTATTCTTCAAGAAACCAAGACTGAGGGTGGTGATCGTCCACTATTTGCTCCACTCAACAATAAGTGGGCTCCATTTTCACTAATGCTCAGGGATCGGCTAGCAGTCTTGGGTTGATTTGGAGACACAACAATGTAGATGTATGCTTGCACTTTGGGGACACAAATTGGATGAATGATGATGTAAGGCACAAATTTTCCATTTTAAATCTTAAAAATGGTTTCTTTATACACTTTACTGGATATGTAGTATGTCTTTGAGCCTTTGGTCTGGTCTTGTCCATGTTATCCTACCATCAACATTCATTATTTTTTTCTTAGCCCCAATGTACAATACATGTGTGTGTTGAAGGGATGGGCATTTGTATGCATAATTATGTTGAAAGGTATTCTTATATAAAAAATAAAAATAAAAATAAAATAAACAAAGAAAAAAATAAAATAATTTTTATATAAAAATTAAAATTTATGTGTATTATGTATCTACTAATTAAAATAACTCTTAAGTAAATAGAAGAGCTCAAGCATTTGTTTAGATAGATGTATTTAATATATCTATACTAGCACTTGCACCCATTGGAAGTTCAAGGAATACACCGATAGGAACAACTGACGGGTTTAGAAAATTTTCTAGTGTGAAATTTTATTAGGGCGTGAGACAATTCCAGTGTGAGACAATTTGGAGCACTATAATGCTCACATATAAAAGCCTATCCGCTAACTAGTTTTTAGTTTTTTAATAAAAAATATTGTAGTGAATTTGGTAGAGTGGATTTTTTAGTGTTTAATATTAAGTTAAAGAAAGCAATTCCTATATTTTATATTAATTGATTTTTAAAAATATTAAAATATTTATTCTTTATAGAATAAAATTAGAATGCTAAATAAGTAATTATAGATTATTTTGATCAAGTGACATGTAGTTGCTAGTACTTGCCATTTGTTATTGTAGTTAGTAAATGATGTAGTTAATAATGTAATTTTGCTAAGGTATTTTAGCTAGTTTCAAACATGTGATTTAAATAGATACATTTTGCAAATAAATACATGATCTCAAGTGCCATTACAAAAAAAACTAAATTTTGTAAATGATGAGAATGCTTATATATAGAAAATTCTTATACACCTAATTTCAGTAATAGTGGTGCTTTCATACCTAAAGATAGCATAAAAGGTGATGTTTATCAAGTAGTTCATTGAGGTTTGGTTCCAAGTGAACAAGTTGTCATCTTTTATGATGTAACTAGTTTTCATGTTAGACAAGTGTACTACATAGTGAATTCGCTTAGATTAGGAGCTAATATTTAATTAATTGTTTCAATACTAGCTCAAATATATCAAGATATTTACTAATATTACGAGGTTTCTTTATGCTTTTATTATTAAATATGTCTCCATAAGTTTATTCTTATTTTTTTGTATTTATCCAAAATTGTTTTAGGTTTACTAATAAGACCATTTAGATGGCATGCATCAAAAAGTAGCAAATCTAACTTGTCAATAAGCTTGCTCAGACAATCTCTTTTCAAATGCATTAACCAAGTATATAGTATCATGCATATGCATATAGGATGAAGAAATAAAATATTGTGCTAAGAATTTCTATCAAATAAGGCCATCTTAGGTTTCCTAATAATATATCCATCATGAAAAACATGAATCTAATGATCAATGAGAAGAGAGACACTAAGGAGGACACTATCAAATCATAAGGCAATAATTTCCAAACTCATCACTAGATGTATCACCATAATGAGGTAATAGATTTACACGTGAGTCACTAACATATACCATGCATACAAGATTGACATCATAAAAATGTGTTGTGCATGTATATTAGTCATGGCTAATGGTTTAGGATAATTTATATTGAATCAATCAAATATCTTTGGAACTAGGGATTGGAAGATCCCAAGATGTAGCAATGAAAGAACAATAGGATAGATCTAGAATTTGAAAGAAAATGAACCTTCCACAAATTAGAACTTTAGCAATGATTCCAAACTAAGTCATAATGATTATCTTATGCAATAGTCTCAATTCAAGATATATTGAGTTGAAAGTATCATTCACTATTATGTGTAGGTCCTTATGTTACTAGTCTTGCTAGTGTTTTAGTTTGATAGATAGTTGTTGTATTAAGTGGTTGAACCTATGTGTGAAGTCATCTTATTGTATTACAAATGCTGGATGGTTTGATTGGTTGGGTAAGTTGCTTATTTGTGTTTAATTATCCATAGTGTGCAAGGTTAGGGCTTAGCAATGCTCTAGCCTAAGTGTTAATGTAAACATTATGGATAGGGTCATATTGTTGTTAATTTAAGTTCTTATCCTAAGATTATAAATAAATTTATAAAACTTAACCTAGAATGAATTCTAACAATTAATTATCTAATTGGTTTATGGAGTATGATCTAATCTAAATCTAGCCCTATTATCTATAGCCTATGGTCTTAATTTTTTGATTAAAAGGGGTAAAGACACATTTTGAAGCCCAAACCTAGAACTCTATTATAGAAAGAAAAATGTTTGCAAGCCTGATGCTAACCCATATCCAAATAGCAGCAACACTACAACAAGGACCAACAACTTAAGAGCAAACAACTCAAAACCGCAAGACAACAACTCAAGGTGATTTCAAACCAAATCATTTCAAGGGGCATTAGACAACCCCTTCCAACAGATTCATATTCATATATTTATTTTTGGTTGGTCGTCCACTGACACTAGCCCCTAAAGCTAAAAGGAAGATCTCCTTCCTCGCCAAAGCATCTTTTTTATGGACCAACCCTTTTGAAGGGAGGGTTAAGGATTGTTTACCAAGCACATCCCTAGGTATATTCTAGCTATCATTATTTTCACAAGGCACAACAAGCCTGGCTTTATCCTCCCATGTAGCAGAACTTGGTTCCTTATTGAATGGATATTTTTTCTTTTTAGACCCAGCTATCTTATTATCTAATCTTCTAGTCAAGCAACTGTGGGGAGAGTGACCAGCCATCAGCGATAATTAACATATGACTGGAGAATCGTCATAATCAATGTGTTGATTCCAAATACTATTTTTTTAAGACAAGGAGAAAGAAGACATAAGATTCTTACCCAAGTCAACAAGAACACAAAATCTAACATAAAGTAAGCACCTCATAGATAGAGTAGCCTGATCTATATGGATGAGATGACCAAAGCCAGAAGCTATACATCTCAAAACCTTCTCCCAATAGTCCAAGGGCAAGATTGGAAGCTTCACCCACATTGAACTATTGTGAATACACTTCTCTAGATCAAAACCCAACATCCACTTCCTAAGAAACAACCCCCTTTTGCCCATAAACCATGGGCCACCTGAAAGGGTTTTGCTGCATTCTCTAGGGTATGAGAAGGAGATTAGAAAGAAACCCTTAGTCATTGCAACGATTTCAAATTGATTACAAGATGCCCATTTTCTTCAGGGCCAAGATCTAAAGACATCAATGTTAGTCCTAAACCTGAGGAATTTACCAAACAAAGAGTTTTCCAATCTAGAAGTGGCCTTGTCCAAAACAGAGTCTAAGACCCAAATGGTCTTAAGTTATATATGTATGTAGATATACATATAAATATTTTGTCTTACATATATTTAAACTTAAGTCTTAGCTAAAATAAAAGCTAATCATATAACCTAACCTAGGGTCTATATCTAAATTTAACTACTATCTATGTAGATGTAGAAGATAAGGAAGAATTAAATTGGCATCTCCACTTCACATGGCATGGTATGGTACTCAAATAGTAAAGAACTCTAAAATGAATAAAGACATGGCATTTAATGGCCTTAAATGAGTTTGGCGGGCTTTTAACCCAATATTTAATCAGGGGTAAAACATGAATTAAACTTAGGTTTGTTCTATCATTGGCATATGCACATTCTTAGTTCATTTTATACATAGTTCATCTAAGAACATGGTGGAGCCATGCATAAATTATCATGTGAATACTTCTCATGTAACAATGGTAAAAAAATTATTCATGGCTTGGTATTTTGGGTGGAGATAGAGATTTTGAAATTATTTGCAATGGCATTATTTTTTGTTAGGGGTTATATTATTGTTACTGAATAATGATCCTTGTGTTGTAAGGTGTGCGCCCTTGGTCTCCTTGTGTTGTGCAGCGCAACCTTGGGTTCATGACAAGCCTTAACCATCTCACGTGGATTCATTAACTCTACGGTTGTATCGGGCATTAACAGGTTGATCTTTTGGTGCAACGACAACTGTCTTTGCAACAATTGGTATCAAAGCCTGGGTCATGGGTTTGAACCCCTCACTTGCACTGGGGAGATTGTTGCAAGGTGTGCGTCCTTGGTCTCCTTGTGTTGTGTAGCGCAGCGCTTGGGTTCGTGACAAGGCTTAATCGCCTCCCATGGATTCATTAACTCTGGCGGTTGTATCAAGCATTAATAGGATGATCTTTTTGGTGCAATGACAACCATCTTTGCAACACCTTGAATTTAGTTAGCATATTGTGATAATATAGGGAATACTATATTTGAAACTAGAACCCATGATAGATGCATTACTCACGACCATTGATATGTGCTACTTTTATTACTTATTGAACTCCATGTACTCAATAACATGATTATGATAGTTAAAGGGAACTCATAGTTATAAAGTCTTGAAAATTATATTACCACGGTTAGTATATTAGCTTATGAATATTTGTAACTTATATGCCAATTACAATAACAGAAAAAGATGGAGCGCGCATGAGGAATTTTTGAACGCGATGGCTCTGTGGGCGAGTCTGGTCGCGAGCTATAGGGAGTGGATGTTGTCTCTATGGGCGCATTTGTTCGTGACCAATAGGGAGTGGATGTCGTTGGTGTGGGCGTCGTTGGTCTGGAGTCAAGTCTTCTGCCTAACCTTGTTGGGTGTGTTGTGGATAAGATGACCTCTAGTCACTACACTCCAAATATAGCGACTAGTGGGGCTAAGCTCTGCTCTGGGGCTTCTGGATGCCCCCAGAAATCATTCATTGAGGTTGTTAACGGTTTGAGAACTCAGGTATGTCCATCACAGGCTAGGGCTAGGCCTTTGCCTTGTGCCTGTTCTGCCCCTGTGGTGGTGTGTTGCCCTAAGGTTTCAGAGAATGAGGAGTTCTACCTGAAGCAGAGAGTGATTTGCAGGTTCAATGGGTTTTGGCCTTCTCTACCTGATCTACATTCCTGGGTCAAGGATTCATGGAAACCCTTAGTGAAGGGTAAGATAGAGCTTTTTCCCATTGCTAGGGGTTTTTTCATTGCAACATTTGCTTCCACAAAGGAGCAGGATTTAGTTCTAGATGGTAGAGTTTGGATGTGGGGTGAGCATTCACTCTCCATCAAACCTTGGGCTCGGTTCTTCAATCCTCTTCTTGAGCCACTTAATATCAGACCAATATGGGTTCGACTTGGACCGAATCTCCCTCTTCAGTTTTGGGAGGATTCTTGCTATGAGGCCATTGACAATGCTATTGGTCGTTTCTTGAAGGTAGATTCTACTACCTCAGATATTGGGCATACTACGGTTGCTCAAATCTTAGTTGACATTGACATCTCCAAGCCCCTCCATGGAGATGTTGTGTTGATGGTAGGGGAAAGGCCTTGAACACAACAACTTGACTATGAGGGCCTTCCTTTTAGGTGCAGAAGATATTTTTCTATTGGTCACTTGGCCTCAGGTTGTCCTCACCCTTGCCACAAGGGTGCGGCAACTTTGTGGAAGAATGCACTCATGGATCACCTGACAGTTAGCACTTCTTCAGAGGATAGCTCCTCCCAGGGAGACAACTCTTCCCAGGATACCTTGCATGTTCCCCATGCCGCACTCGAGGTTGTGGAGGTGGATATGGTTGTTGACTCATTCATTCATGTTGAGGCCCCTGCGTCAGTACCTGTTGTTTCATCAGCTCCTGTTCGTGGCCAGGCTACTTCTTCGATAACTCTGGTCACTTGCTCGGTCGTGCCTGCTTCCGGTATGGTCTCTTTATGTGCAACTTCTTTGGTTACAACGACTAGGGAGGATCCCCCCTCTCGCCACACTCTAAGGACTTTGACTCAAAGGTTTCATGGACTGTGGTCCTGCATAGAAAGAAAGGACTCCCCAAATCTGTCGCAAATTTGTGCCCTAGGGCCAAGGGAGTTAGATTTGCTTGTTCGAGATCTGCTATTGTTTAGATCCTCTGTTTGGTGTTTTCTGCAGGTTGTTTGGTGTTTGGCAACCTACTTTTGCTTTCCTGTTGTCTATGTGCATCCTGTGCACTATTTGCTGCTTCTTTTGTTTCTTGCAGCTTGGCTATTGTTTGTCTACAGTGTCTGTACTACTTCTGTGCTATGTCTAGTTTGTTTTAATCTATCCTAGGGGCCTTGTTTGTAAAGGGTTCATCCCCTTGTAAGCTACTTATCATAATCAAAAACTTATATGCCAATTAAATGAACAAATTAATTCTAGTTACGATTAAGTAAGAGGTTAAGAATTGATGTTTAAGTTGATGATAAACTACTTAGCTTGTATCAACTTTAATTCATTAAGATTACATGAACTTGAAATGGGAAAGTCTTAAGTCATATAGTAAACCCATAAATCAATAAAATCTGACAATATAGTTTAAGGTTTAGGGTTTAGGATTTACAATTTTAAGGTTTAGGCTTTAACCCTAATTTGTAAACCCTAAACTATAAACCCTAAATACATTTTTCTTTAAAAAAATAGTTTACATACAAATTTTACCATTGTTTAAATTTATCTATAATGCACTTGAATAAATAAGATTTAGGGTTTAGGGATTAGGGTTTATGGTTTATAGTTTTAGGGTTTATGGGTTTAGGGTTTAGCCTAATTGTAAACCTAATGTAAATCCTAATCCCTAAACTCTAAAATCATAAACCCTAATCCCTAAAACCTAAAATTTAACCATAGAAAACATTCAATAAAACCTAAAAATAATAAGAAAATGCGTTACAAAATGAATACCTACCTCATAAAACTATAGCTACAGGACCGTGGAGGAAAGAGGCAAAGTTTGGGGGTGTAGTGGTGCCTAGAGGTGGATATCCATTCGTCTCTACCCATTGTGTTCCATTCATTGTTATAAATAGTGAAAAAATGCCCACATGAATAAGGAAAAACAACAAATACTTTTGAAGAATGGATATCCATTCATTTCATGTGCTCGCATAACTTATATCTATTATTAATGGACCTTTGATCGTAATGGATATCCACTTAGGTTCAGTCTAGTCCCATCCATAACAAATACCTGAACTTCTTAAAAGTGAGTATATGAGTTTAAGTGAATGGGTATCCATTCCAAGTGTCGACTTTAGCCTCACATTTTTCCCCTCAATGTGGACCCAACTTTACCCTACTGAAAATGTTTTCTTTTCTCAAGATATAGTGGATAGTATTTGATTGAACAAAGGCTTAAATGGGTATTTGACCAAACGTATAATGTCTAATATATTCAATACTACAAAAAATAGAGAAAATTATTTTATTGTAGTAGTGTAATTGGGCTCATAACCAACTAGCATCCCAAGAAAGGCAATATAAAGTATCAACTTGAGCTAACATGACCCAATTACGTAATCAATGATGGATGTACACAAAATGAATTCTTAACCTTTTATAAGATTCACAAGGATAAGAGAGTTAATATACAACATATTCTTAAGATCCTTAAATGCCGGTTGGATATCAAGTTATTAGATGTTGAGGATGTCTTTGTAGAGGAGAAAAAATAATGAATGGCCTTATACATAAAATTCTCTAATAATCTTGTAAGAAATTTTGTTAGGAACTATATAAGAAGGTTTTTAATTGCTTGATGTTACAAGGGAAAGGTATCTCAGGAATCACATTTATCTTGTTGGGATTCACTTCAATGCTTCAGTAGAAATTATAAAAGCTATTTTTTTTTTCAGGGGGAAACTTTGATAATATACTTATGGAGATTTAAGCTTACATGATACTTATTGAGTTACATCAACTTTCTTATGGACACGTTTATAAAAGAAAATACTAATTAATAAATATTTTTATTTTTAATAAATTTACCTCTTAATCTTTTAAATTTTAAGAAGAAAAAATTATTAAAAATGTTAATTTTTTTAATAATTAAAAAATTATAATAAAAATAATTTATATAAATTAATTATGAAAATTAGTAAACATATATTTCACTTGAATATACACTAGTCAAAATTCTACATAAACTTTAACTATATAATTTTTAAAAAATATAAAATTTTCAAATTAAATAGAATAAAATTATTTTATATAAACTTTAAAATATATGATGATATAAAGAATTTAGAACTTTTAAAAATTATTTTCTATAAAATTCAAAAGTACAACTATATAAAGAATATAGCATTTTTTCAATTGAATAGAATAATTTTAATATAAAAATTTGTTTTATTATAATTGTTATTATTGGGAAGATTGAAAAGTTTTAGTTCCACTAAATTTACATTCAACAAGAATACTCCTTTGATATTCTCAACCTACATCTACTTGACCTCAAAATTTAAGAAACATACCTCCTTTCTACCTGTGTTGTTTTAACTGCCACAACATTTTTTAATGGTGTTTGGGGCTTGGCCCTTTGTTGACTTTAGCTTTTGAAAGTGTTTTTCTACCACCAGTTTTAGTTTTTAAAAAGTCATCAAAAATATAAGAAACTTTGAATGTGTGGTGTGGTGTGGTCCACTCTACTTAAATATCATCCACTTGAACAACCAAACAACCAATAGTGATTTTACACCTCATTCACAACAAAAAGTGGTAAATATTTGTCCTATTTTTATTAGCCAAAATTAACTTTTGACTGTTGAAGTGGATGATATTTAAGATCTAGTCTTGTCCCATCAATCTACCCTATGGTTAGTCTACTCAAGGGACGGGCATTTGTCACCTCCACTAATTCGCATTCAGAATTATTTAACATCTCAAAGTGTGGGTTTTCACACTTAATAATTGGTTTTTTCACTAACATTTCGTTGAATGGGGATTAGGACAATAAATTTTCAAATTTCTATTAATACCAGAGTAGAGTTGAAGAGGTTATTTGGAAGGAAATTCAGTTTGTACTAAAAAGGAAAAGAAATTCTTTCCCTATAAACTGTTGAATGTTTGATTTGGTTATGGATCAAGGACAAGGAATATCTGCACCAGCATCAACTTATCACGTTTTCATAAATCACAGAGGACCCGACGTGAAGAAATCTATCGCCAGCCTCATCTATTATGCTCTCAAGAGATTTGGGTTACGCGTCTTTCTTGATGAAAAAGAGCTGCAAGTTGGGTATACATTATCTCCTGCTATAATTAGTACCATTCGTAGTTCCTTCGTTCATATTGCCATATTTTCTAGGAGGTATGCAGAATCTGAGTGGTGCTTGAATGAGCTGTTGCAGATGTTGCTGAAAGGGAAAAGAGAACCCAGCATGCACCTTACAACATCTTATATTTTACTTAAATATATATTCAATAACTTGATGCAAGCATAGACTACTATGCATTTAAAGAGGAAATAGACATAGTTGATTTCCCATTACATTAACCCTTAGAGGAAATATAATGTAGCTTATAGATCTAAATAAATTTCAGCAGCATAACGGCATATAAATTAACACTTTAAGAACATGAAACAAGAAGAATAGAAGAAAGATAGATAGAAGAGAAGAGATACCAATATGCGTGTGGAAAACCCTTTCAGGTAAAAAACCCCACACTCCAAAGCATCGAACCAATGTATTAATCTACAACAACAAACATGTTACAATACACTTGCAGGCTCAAAGCCTTAACATGGAGATTTACATCTTGCTCTAGAGGAAAAACCGACAGCATAACCCTGCATAAAACCTTCTCTCACAAAATTCTCCTTAAGCCTCCAATTTATAGACTTCTCACAACCACGAAACCATTATGTGGTTTTACAAAACCATGTGCTTAACTTCTCAGCCAAGATTCCAGTCTAAAAATAAGCTCTCATGTCCAAAATGTTCTCCCCTATTTTTTGACCCTTGCAATTGTCATAGAATCTGTCATAATATCGCTAAAAATAGTCCTTCCATGATATACTACCATATGGGCATCTTTTGACAACTAATATTTCAATTTGCAAGGCACCGACATGTGGCAAAAGTGCCAATTAAGAATTCAAACGCCCCTTCATTATTTTGGAGCTAAATAAAAATAATAACTGACCGTGGGAAAATATTAAATACAAATAAATGCTATGAGAAATATGCAAAGTTGAGACACCTCATTTCCCAACATTCTCCCACTTGTCAAATACCTTGCAAGAGCCAGGGGATACACAACCAGTTTGTGAACAACCAAGGTTACCATACTGTCTCAACTGAACTCCACTATGCTCATGAGCTTTACAGAAGCACCTATAACATCTTCCAAGTGATCACCAACATGACAAAAAGATTAGAATTCCAAAAACATGATGAAACACTAAATGTCACATAGACACACCAATGTATCCAACTTCAAACCCATTACCAGAACATAACTCTGAAGTCCAAACACCTCCAAAACAAGATCAAGCATGAATGCTCCAGAACAGTTAGAACAACAACCACGGCTAGTTGTTTACATCCAACTAAAAAACCCATGATTGATAGAACTTTTGCACATGACATATCCAGCCCATACTGCAGCTCTCATCCCTGTATAATCCATTGCCCTGCTCAAAGTTACCATCTTCCATGATAACAAACACACCAAAACCATTGATGTGCAAAAAATTTGAAGACCTTTTATACTGCAGTCCAATGAAAACAATCTGCCAAAGACATACATACATCCTAGGAATCAAACTGCATGAGCAATGTCAACCAAAGCAACACAAAGTCTACCAATCAGCACTTACATAAAAGTGTGGCTTATAATCAAATCATGTAATACAAAGAACAATCACAATGATTTGCAAACTGCAACCAACTACTGCAAAATAGAGCATACTTCCACAAACAGTTTTTTGCTCACTCTCTTACCTTTGATCTCCTCCACTTCTCCCAAGTCCTCCACATCTCAAATGATATACATTAAAAGAACACATACTATTGCTAAAAAACAATAAAGTATAACAATAGTAGATGACTACAAACCCAATGATCATACTAGATGAATAAGAACCTCTAGGAAGAAATATGAGACCATAAAAAGAAACTGCAAACCATATCATGTCTCTATGCCAACACCACCAAGTGCTAAGTTGTGCCAAGTAAGATCTCCTTCACAAAACCCCAACTGAAAAGCCTTACCAACACCCAAACGTTCAATCTCAAAAGATCAAACAAAACATATTAATCTCATATAACAAAAAATGGATGTAAGCTTCTCTAACCAAAGAAGATCAAACTCAAAGAAAAATCCATTCCAAAAATAGGAATACAACCCACTAACATCTCCAGCAATTCTTATAAATCAAACCATATACCTAAGGAGATAACCATGCCAAGTACTCCTCAAATGAACCCTCCAGAACTAGAAACTATAGCTCAAGATCCATATCCATGAGAAATCAAAGCATAAAACAAAATGAATCTGAAATAACATGGGCAATACCTATCAGATCATTTTCTACCAAGTGAACTGAGAGTGGGGAATGAGAATGATCCACTAGGATACACCAAGCCTCATAGACTCTCTCCAAGAACAATCTTCTCTCAGCTGCAAACATGAACTCATGTCCATAACAAGTGAAGGCTCCTCAGTCTTTCTGCTGAAATTTCACCATTCCAACACATGATCCCCACAACAAGAGATCTCTAGCCTCACCTCAAGTCTCTCTAGTATCCATGAGCATCCATCATCCAATACATGCCAACTTCAAATGCATCCTGTAAAATCATGAAGCTTCAAGAAAATGATTAATACTCAAAACCAAAGAGAACTTCACCAGACCACTGTCAAAACTCCCACTGCACGTCTGCAAAATCTAGGAACACACATGGCATCATAATCTAACATCACCATCTAGGAGATCACTACCTGCTCCAATGAACATATCTTGCCAAAGGGGCACCATCATGCCAAAACTCCAATCTAGAAACAAGAATCCATCATGGCACAATACCATCTCCAATCACATGAAGATAACTATCCCCTAACAATGGAACTCAAGATGTAAAAATAATTTCATAGCATATAAGAATCATAATCCCAAAGCCTTACCATGACACCTACAACCACTGTAGAAGATCATCCATCACCAAGTGATAGATCCACATCATTGCCGAAGCTCCCACTGAAATTGTGATACTGAGCTTATCAAGGTGTTATGATAACCATCCTCTCAATGAAGATCATCCATGGCTCTAACACAATCTAATAATTAACCTGTGCAATACCAGCAACACAAAAGAATAAAGTAGAACCAAGATCTCCAAGTCAAGAAGATAAAACCATCACTGTCAAAAGCTCACACTAAACTGTGTAACCAAGCTATCCATGACATCATGATAAACATGCTATAAGTCCCAATAAATGACTATCCAGGCACTCTAGTTATCCATTCTCTTATCCCAATGCAACAGACCAATGCACAAATGACCACAGACAAGGCCAACTAACAAAGTCTGCATAAGCACTGAATCAATCTCGTGGATAAAGACAGTCCACATTCAAGTCATCCCACTGCAGCTAATGGGTAGCTAATCCACAAACTACATAACTCAAAGATCCAAAACAAATGTAACATATAAACTCATCATTACATTAGTAACCTGCAAACTGAGATATCAAAGAAGACAACCTGTAGACTTCAAGACTCAAACACCAAATCATCACTAGATTCGATTTGCCAAACAAGTCCACATATGAATAACCATAGTCAAGGAACCCATCAAGCATATACTGTAGAAATGATGAGTGACTAATCACATACCAACATCTCCACACTGAGAAAGCCACAAACCTCCTCACACCATGCACGAAGCATACATGCAAACCTACAACTCTCTTACATCCAGAAACACCCCCAAGGAATCATAATCTGAAAAATAGTTTGTCCGTAGATCTACAAAACCACAAGTTTTGATTAACCGTTTAAAACCTACAAAACCACCATGTCACTGACATACATGCAAATCCATATCCACTTTTCATCTGGAAGATCCACAAGTCTAAAAACCACCAAAATAGTTAAACCAAAATAATGGAATAACACAGATAAGCATAACCATAGATTTTGAACGGAAAATCTACAAAACCCTCAGATCAAATCAATATGAAACTGAGACATGCAAGTACAACCAATCAAAAGGAAGAAGAGGTCCAAGAACTCCAAGCCCACTTGTAGGCCAACTCCACAACCACCACCATGTACAAGCATACGGAGGAGCTAGGCTATTTCAGAAGCTTTCAGATCATCCAATGATCAACTCTATAGCCTACATGCATTCGAGGTTAGCAAAACAATGCCTTCCAATGCCAGGGACTAAAACCAAGCACCCAACATATGCACATTAAACCATAGTCATAACAACCCAAGTTTCTCCATGTGATCAGGGAGCCAAGAACAAACACCCAACACAAATACTTTACTGCAAATGACCATAGAATGAAAGAACATAACCACCATGCATGAGGGTTATTACATACTATCAAACGGGAGCTCCAGATCAATATCATATTAAATGTAACCACATGATCAACTCCATTATACTCCATCTTTTCCATCCTTCAAATGCCTGTTGTACCCTGAAAACAAGATCAACTGCAAGACTTCCACTTAAACAAGGATTAATAATGAGCTAATTCTTTCCTACATATTCCCTCAAGCTTTCCAAGCTAAGAAATCACAACAGAAGAAATACCCTAAACCTTAAACACTATGGAACCAACACATGCAATCTCATGCAACCATGGAACCACCGTAGCTCTGATACCAATTGAAAGGGAAAAGAGAACCCGGCATGCACCTTACAACATCTTATATTTTACATAAATATATATTCAATAACTTGATACAAGCACATACTACTATGCCCTTAAAGCGGAAACGGACATAGTTGATTTCCCATCACATTAACCCTTAGAGGAAAGATAATGTAGCTTACAGATCTAAATAAATTTCAGCAACATAACAGCATATAAATTAACACTTTAAGAACATGAAACAAGAAGAATAAAAGAAAGATAGACAGAAGAAAAGAGACACCAATATACATGGGGAAAACCCTTTTCGGGTAAAAAACCCCACACTCCAAAGCATCGAACCAATGTATTAATCTACAACAACAAACATGTTACAATACACTTGCAGGCTCAAAGCCTTATCATGGAGATTTACATCTTGCTCTTTTGGAGGAAAAATCGACAGCATAACCCTGCATAAAACTCTTCTCTCACAAACTTCTCCTTAAGCCTCCAATTTATAGACTTCTCACAACCAAGAAACCATTATGTGGTTTTACAATACCATGTGCTTAACTTCTCAGCGAAGATTCTAGTCTAAAAATAAGCTCTCACGTCCAAAATGTTCTCACCTATTTTTGACCCTTACAATTGTCATAGAATCTGTCATAATGTCGCTAAAAATAGTCCTTCCATGATATACTACCATATGGGCATCTTTTGACAACTAATATTTCAATTTTCAAGGCACCGACATGTGGCAAAAGTGTCAATTAAGAATTCAAACGCCCCTTCATTATTTTGGAGTTAAATAAAAATAATAATTGACTGTGGGAAAATATTAAATACAAATAAATGCTATGAGAAATATGCAAGGTTGAGACACCTCATTTCCCAACAGTTGCAATGTGATGGGCAGGCCAAGATTATTCCTGTGTTCTATGGCGTCCAACCTTCAGACCTTCGCGAGGTTGAGAGGGGGCCTTATGCCCAAGCATTTCACAATCATCAACGCAATGACATCCATCTCCTACACAGATGGAAAAAAGCACTTTATGCAGCGTCACAAATTTCTGGTCTGGTGTTCAACATGGACCAAGGGTAAGTGTTTTACTTATTTATGATTTATGATTGTAATATCTGGAAATTATGAGAATTTTTTCTTTCTTATATATAGAATACATTCAAATGTTTTACTTTCTAATTTATCATTGGAATATATGTATATGAACTGCTAGATATATATATATATATAATCTCTAAAATTTGAAAGCTTTTTGTTTTCTATAGGATACTACAATCCTATTATTTTATTCTAAAAACTTGGAATGTTCTCTTTTGGATACCTTTGTTGAAGATTCTGGAAAAACTCACTTTCCCTAGACAATCTTATTTTTCCTTAACATCCCCCCCCTTAAGATTGGCTAAAACAATACAAAGAAGATACAAAGGAGAGGTGAACATTATACCACTATCCTCCATAGAGCCTTTTCTCTTAAAACATTCTTGACTGCAATTTTTCAATCTGCAAAACCACTTGCATCAAAGATTGGCAAACCTTCCCAAAACAACAATAAAAAAATAACAACAGCTGCAAATAGGGCAAAACAGGGCATAAAACAGAGTTAATGGCTGAAGAAAAATTTTATATTAATCTAGCTTTCATTATATTCAATCCAATACCATATATAGTAGTGCAGTTTGCAATGAACAATCTCATATATATATTTACAAGATCTCTAAAATCTGGAAATTTTTGTTTTCTATAGGATTCTACAATCCTATTATTTTATTCTAAAAATCTAGAATGTTATTTTTTGGATACATTTGTGGAAGATATAGAAAAATTCACTTTCCCTAGACAATCTTACTTGTCCTTAACAGATTCTCTTACTTTCTATACAAACTCAACACAAGATTCCACCATTCAGATCCCATTTCATGATGGCTTCAGCTGTTTTTTTCTAGTTTTGGCCTCATTCAAATTTCCACTTTATTTCTTTAAACTTATCAAAAGTTCTAATTGAAAACCTTAACCTATTACCTCATCAAATGGACAACAAAGTTAGTGGCCTTTGGTCTATTGGTGAAGTTGAATGGGTTACAAAGTGTCCACCAGGGATCAAGTCTACCTGAGTGCAAGGCCCACAATACTTTAAAGGGATGAGGTTGGAATCGTGCCTTACACATTTTTGGAAGAATGGATATTCCTCAATCCTGACTCTTAGCCAAAGATGTCAATTATACATACAGCTTTAATTCTTGTTTTAGATACCAATAAGTTTAAAAAATGATCAGAAATTATTTATGCTCTCAACAGAAAAAAAGGGTCTACAAAGTACTGGTCTGGATTTCCTTATATCCGGTGCGAGATGAATTGAAATTTGGGTGTTTTTGCAACATGCGAATCTGAAATTTATCTGCACATTTGTGGGCTGTGTCAAAAAGTAAGGGATGATCTTATACAATGCAAAATGATTGGGAAGGGTAGTTTTCAGTATTTTTCTATTTCCTTTTCTTCTTTCAAAAGAAATTAAGCTGTATTTTACTTGCCCAATTTCAACGTCTTAAATAAATATCACATTATCAATTAAATATCTATTGTATGAGCAGTAAAAACCTAATTTCTTAGCAAGGGTTCTGTTGTGGTCATTCCTTTCTGATTTTGTGCAACTATATACCAGCTTGAACTTAAACTTAGGACCTTTCCTTTTTGGGTGGGGTTGGGCTGCAAATCCTTTACAATCTGGAGAGTGAATTGTTTTTCAAATAATAATCTCAAGTCAGAAGTTTTGTAGACTGGTTAGAACTCAAACCTAAGACTTACTATCTGCATTATGTCAACTAAAGTGCTGGGTCCCTTTCAGTTAAGAGTGCACTCCTCTTTAAGATAGATGAGTTTAGCATTGAAAGTGTTGTTGTAATAACAAAGTTCTATCATGCAATTGATTTGCCACTTAAGGTTCTTCAAAGTTTGGTTTAAATGTTGGGTTTTAGCTTTTTCACATCTTTTGTAATCTCTCAATCTTTCAGCCATTTAAGAATGTTTTTGCCAACCCTTTTATGTACATATGTTTTCTCTGCGATTTTAGATATGTTGTAACTGTGAAGTATGGATACTCTGGCAGCATTTGTTCAATGATTAAATTGCAAATTTCCTTTCTTTTCAGGGACCTTGGAGAGTTTGTGGATAGAATAGTGGACAATGTGTTAAAACAGGTAAGAAATGAAGCTTTGGAGGTAGCTAAACACCCAGTGGGTCTCGACAAAGCTGCAAGAGATTTAGAGAATGAAGTATTCAAACAGAGGAGACTAAGTGGCATCATGGTTGTGGGGATTGCAGGGCTGGGCGGATCAGGGAAATCAACTCTAGTTAAACATCTCTACAATTTAAAGCGTGCCGAATTCAATAGGTCCTGTTTTCTGTCTGAGGTCAGTAAAAAGGATTTACAATCCTTGCACTAAAAACTGCTGCATGATCTGCTGGGTTATCATGATCATTTGCATATTGAGAATAGCAGTGAAGGTAACAGCTTGCTTAGAGACCGTCTCCGAGGTCTCCAACGAGTTCTCATTGTTCTTGATGATTTGCATGATTCGGAGCGAATGGAGAGTCTATTATTAGTGAAGGATGTTCTAGGAGAAGGCAGCTTGATTTTGGTTTCATCTCGGTATAAAGACTTACTCCTATGCTCTGAAGTAAGTTTAGTGTATAATATAAAACTATTGGATAAAAAGGAGGCCCAAAAGCTCTTCTGCTGGCACGCTTTCATTCATTGCAATCCAGTTGAAGGATTCGAAGATCTTGTGGAAGAGTTTGTAGTGATATGTGCTGGCTTCCCTTTAGCCTCGAAAATTTTGGGTGGACAGCTTTTTGGAAAGATTGATCGGAACTACTGGACGCGGCAATTGAAAAACCTCCACAAACAACTGCCAGATGATATGTTGGAAAAAATACTGAAAGTTAGTTACAATTCTCTTAAGAGTAAAGAGAAGGAGGTGTTTATGGACATTGCTCATTTCTTGGTAGGAGAAGACAAAGATTTGACAGTGAGGGTTTTGGAAGGATTAGATTGCAGTGGTTCAGATTGCCTTGAAGCTCTCCATCAAAAATGCCTAGTAGATTTTGAAAATGCTGAGGTTAATTTTAATGAAGAAATCCAACATCGGAAGTGTCCCTTCACTGCACGACCTGCTCTTGGATGTGTAAGTCATTCTCTAATCTAATTCAAAAATCTTCCTCTAGAACTTTTTCCACTACTGTTTGTTTCTCTTAAATGGTGAATTTTTTGGCAGCTGTATCTGAAGGAGGATTTCTACATCGAGGAATGGAGAAGGCCAAAGGGTAGTTCCAAAATAAGAATGCATGATTTAGTTAGGGACTTGGAAAAACAAATAGCCAGAGAAGAGTTTCTTTCGATCCCAGTGAGTAAACCCCTTCGCATTTGCTGCCCAGAGGATACGTGCCTTCAGGTATTTGGCCCCTACTGCTTATATTAATAGTCCAGATCTTTGGATAGTGTAGTACGAATGGATAATTGTTTGAATTTAATTCTGTAAGAGCTCTAGTCCATAGTAAATCTTAGGGGTATCCTTGTTGGCAAAAGGCTTGATTCCCAAGATGTTTCTTCATTTCAAATATCCATAAGAAAAAAATTTGAGGTTCCACAATGTATATATGGAGGTTTCCACAATCCATAAATGTTGAAACAGAGTTTTCTGCCAGAACTGGACCATGAAATGTAGTTTGAAACATTGACTTTTAAAATTCCCGACAGTTTTTGCCAGAGGACTCTTATTCAACTTTTATGGATTGCAGATACCTCGTAGCAATGATTGCATCCCTATACGGCGGGGACTCTTTTCATCCTTCTTTTCTCCTGGTTATTTTTAAAGTTCGACACACATCTTGCCAGAAGCTCTTTTGCAAAAAAAGTTGTTTTATTTCAATTTTCTCTCGTTTTATTTTTTTCAGCTACAATCAAGACCCTGCTACATACGAGGATTTCGCATTGATGAAGATACAAGAAAGCTTCATTCACCTGTCTTATTACCAGATCAAGTTGTATGTGGATTAAAATTTCTGGTGCTTGAAGATTCTACTGTTCCATTACCATATAATGGTTTGGTGGGAGATTTGGTGTGGCTTCGCTTGGGTAAATTTACCAGCAATCATATTCCTTCTTCTCTTTCACTACAAAGTTTACGAGTCTTGCAAGTTAAAGGCGTCCACCTTGAATGCTTAAGCAGGACTTATGATGATGAGGTATTTGAATTCCCATTCTCAGCCAAAATTTTCATAGCAGAGTTTACACCTTAAGAAGCTTTGGTTTCTTTTGTTTTCTTTTCCATGAGGATTAACAAAAAAAAATTATATGGATGGCAGCCTCCCTTGCAGGTAAGTGAATTGACAGTTGACTACAGAGAAATGTCATATGAGACCCCAATCTCCCATCAAGGTACTTCTAGCACAATAAGTATTCTGCCTGACAAAAACTCCCCAGATTTTTCCTCCTCATTTTTGCTACACCGATTTCAGAAATGGTTAGGAACACTGAGGAACTTGGTTAAGATAGTACTGAAAAATGTCAAAGGTTTGGCCTCCCTCCCGGTTGATTTTGAGGAATTCAAAAACCTCGTACATTTGGATCTATCTGGCTGCAGTGATCTCGAGGCATTGCCACATTCATTTACTGGACTACTGCAACTCCAATATTTATCTTTGCAAGATTGCAGCAACCTCATCATTCTAGATTTGGGGAAAATATCCACACTTGATTACATCAACTTTGAAGGTTGTTCTCTGTTGAAGCAGTTGCCTAGAAGAACCGTAGCTCAAAGATCTCTTAAGTATCTAAATTTAGTGCATACAAGTCTTCAAGAATTGATGCAGAGCATCCATGCCATGACTTACGGATGCAAACCGATTCTGGTGAAATGAGTATTGTTTGTAACTGCATCATTTACGGACAGTGGTGCACATGTGTCAGAGTTTGCATGCGCCTTTGGGGGGAAGTGGAACAGAGCTATTTGCAGCCTATTTGAATACAGTGGTTTGATGGGGTTCGGCAGTGAGGATAGGGATCTGAGACTGATTCTAATAAAGGTTAGAGAAGGGAAAATAAACGATGATGAAAAGAGAGAATTGCATAGTTGTAAATATTCGTTTTCTTTTGTTCTGAATGAGAAAAACCTTCAGAGTATTTATCTGTTTGAACTTATAATGAACTCTTAAGTTTTTTTTCTTCATTTACTGTGGACGTTCTCCTTTCTCTGTTTTCTGTGTTTGAGTTGAGAGGCGCTGCATCAGTTGGTATCAGAGCATCTTAAGATGCTGGGAGTGGAGACTTCATGAGGAGGGTATTAGCACTTACAGAATGATGCGGAGCATCTCACTTAAATTCTCCCGCCCACGTCCTGACCGTGGCATTTATGGAATTTGCTTTTATTTTGGTTTTCTTTCTGCTGTTTCCGTTTTGTTGTGGCAGTTTTGGGTTTTTTTCCTATTTTTGGTGTGTGAGTGGTCTGTAGACAGGTCGGCTGCATGCTGGCTTAACTGGGGGCTATTTTTAGTGAAGTTTTTGGTTTAAGTTGGAGGGGGAGCTGCTTTTTGAGGACACGGATGGGAAGAGAGATAGGGGGCTAGGTTGGAGGAAAAATGGGAGGGGATTTTTTAGGAGATTTTGACTGGGTTTTTTGAGATGTAAGGACTGTATCAATTCTTGATTGAAAACTGAAAAGAATATTTACCTGAATCTGTCCTTATTTTATTTGTTAGATTCTTATTATTTGTTATTTCAGCAGATCTGTGCTTTTATTCATTGTTTTGAGCTGCATCATATTGGTATCAGAGCATCTTTCATGGCCCAGAGGGGAACCTGGGGTAGAAGAGGTCGAAGAAAGCCAGAGGGCGAGACAATGTTGTTGATGAAGTATTAAGGAGGTTGCAAACCCTTGAGGCCAGATTATCACATGAAGATTCTGAGGAAGAACCAAAAGACCAAGGAGGTCAAGGGGGAACCATTGACCCCATGGAAAGACTTATTGAAGCTCTTACTAAACAGCGAACTAAAGTTAAGGTTGAAGTCCCTGATTTTAAAGGTGAGTTGAATCCAGAAATGTTCTTAGATTGGATCCAAGAATTAGAAAAATTATTTGACATGGAAGGGATTGAAGAGACTGATCCAAACAAAGTCAAAATTGCTGCATCTAAACTGAAGTCACATGCTGCCTTATGGTGGAAGAATCTCCAGAATGCTAGGGAAAGACAGGGAAAAAAGAAAATCAGACTTTGGCCAAAGATGTTAAAATATTTGAGAACTAAATTCATGCCCTCAGATTATCAGCAAAAACTCTTTAAAGAGTTTCAAAATCTGAAGCAAAGAGAGTTGACTGTATCAGCTTATACTGAAGATTTTTTGAGGTTGCAAATCAGGACTAATTTAGGAGAAGAGGATGATCATGCAATAGCTAGATACATTAATGGACTTCGATTCCAACTCCAGAATGAATTAGCCTTACTCAAAGTGGGTAATGTGGACGAGGCATATCAATTAGCCTTGAAAGCAAAAGAAAAGTTGAACAGAATGGGCAAATCGGCAAACAAAAGAGGTGGCAACACTTCAAGTAGAGGAAGAGGAAGCTCCTCCAAAATGGCTAATGGAGAAGAACCAGAAGATGATGTGAAACCAAACTTCCAAGGGAGGGGTGGCTTTAGAGGCAGGGGACGAGAACAACGATTACTTGAAGGATGGAAACCTTTGAAATGCTTCATTTGTAGTGAAGCCCATAAAGCTGCAGATTGCCCTCAAGATCCCAAGAGAACAATGGTGGTTGAGGAAAAAGGAGAAGAGCCCTTGAGACAAGAAGTTGAAGCAAAAATAGGTGAGAATCTAATGCTGAATAGAAATTTGGTTGCTGGTGACAAAGAAACTCCCATGACTGATTGGAGAAGGAATAGTGTGTTTCGAACGCAATGCAAGTGTAAAGATAAGGTGTGCAAAGTAATTGTTGATGGAGGATCCACTGACAACTTGGTAAGTATAGAAATGGTGCAAAAATTACAGCTGGTATGTATTCCAAAACCGAATCCTTATAAAATTTCTTGGTTAAAAAAGGATCATAGTGTGCTTGTGAACCAATCTTGTCTAGTTGACTTCAAAATTGGTCCTTATGAGGATAGAATGTTATGCGATGTAGTACCTATGGATGCATGTCACCTATTATTGGGTAGACCTTGGTTATATGACAGAAATGTAACTCACCATGGTAGAGAAAATACCTATGAGATTCAGCAGGAAGGTAAACTCCATGTATTGAAACCATTTAAAGGAGGAGAGAAAACTGAAATAAAAGACTTGTCTTTGACCACAGTGGGGTGTAAAGAGTTTTTTAGAGAATCTAAGGGTGAGATTTGCTATCTATTGTATCCTCTAGAGAATAAGAATTCAGATCAGCAGATAATTCCATTTAAGGTACAAGAATTGTTACAACAATATTTTGATTTGACTCAATCTGATCTACCAGCTGGTTTGCCTCCATCCAGAGGCATTACCAATCAAATTGATCTTATTCCAGGTGCCAAACTTCCAAACCAAGCTGCTTATAGGTTGCCTCCGCTGGAAAATGAGGAAATGAGGAGACAAATTACTGAATTATTGAAAAAAGGATTTGTAAGAGAAATCCTGAGTTCATGTGCCACACTTGCTCTACTCTCTCCTAAGAAGGGGGGTAAATGGAGGTTATGTATGGATTCTAGAGCCATTAACAAAATCACTATGAAGTACCGATACCCCATACCCAGAATGGATGACTTGTTAGATTGCTTGTCAAGTGCTAAAGTCTTCTCCAAAATCGACCTCAAAAGTGGTTACCATCAGATTCGGATCCGTGAAGGTGATGAGTGTGTTGATGATTGTTTTTAGACAGATCAACAATAGAGTAAAACACTAGAGTATCCCACTCTCTCTTGAATAAAGCCTCTCGAATGCTAAACTGTGTGATCAATCAAGACAACTCCAAGGTTCCTTATTTATGATTCATGATGGGTTAACTCAGTGATTATATGTGATCTTGCTGATTATCACAAAGGGACTTACATTAGACTTCTTCATACTTCCTTAGCTTATTCCTCCTTTCAGTGTGGATGAAGTATTCACGATGTATCAATGATAAAAAAAGGAAAAAAGGTAAGGGTTTAGAAACTAATCTAAGGTCAATGACAGAATGATGATGCGTGAATAGACAAACTCCTTGATAAACCTAACTCCACTTCGCCAAGGATGCCTACAACTACATGGAGTTGGTGCAATCTCCTAAGGTAAACGAATGGTTTTCAAATCATGAAGGCTTATGTAAGCACCCATCGGATGGCACAGCTCAAACAAGCGTTCACAATCGAACTTAAGCAAATGATAAGGCTCAAACTAACTTTGCACAACACTTCACCGGCGATGAATGTTAAAAGCATGAGCTAGGAGTTGATCAAATATTCAACACAAACATACATTACATCAATGAGCTTCTAATCTACTTTTAATCTACTTGAAACATCTCTCCATTTCATCAAAATACAAGAAACCATGTCATTCCACAAGACAACACTTAACACCAAATAAGCTCCAATGTTTTTGCATTAATCTTGAGAAATATTTACAACAACTTCAAGTCCTCTCAGAGAATTTTGAGAGTCTCTTCTACTCTACTACTCTACTAGCAAACTTCTAATATCTATATCTAATCTCTAATCTCTTCTCTAATGAATTTACAAATGAGGCAACAAGGCCTTTATATAGGGGTCCAGGATTACAATGAATGGCTTAGATCAATCTAGATAGCCAAGGGCTCAGATCATGCCACCTCAGTAGGTAGTTACAACAAATTGTTATTCTTAGTACATGAGAGAGGCAATGAAGGCACGTTTTCCAAGAAGATAAGATAAGATGGAATCTTTTAGAGCATCTTCCACATGGACGTCCTCTCTGTCTTCTTGCTTGTCGAATGATGTGGCGAACTATGATTGGCTTGATGATGAGTGTCTGCCATGTAGGTACCACCTTAGCATATTCCCAAATTGTATCATCTTGTATGATATCTTTGATGTGATTGCTTTGAACTTGAACACTTGTATGTCTGGGAATGTATCTTGTGGATCTTGCCTTATTCATTGTCTTGTAAACTAGATGAATACATGTTGCTTCATTTGACTAACACTGGGATTCTTCCTCTTGCAGGTAAGTTGATATTGATCTTCTTTGGATACATCTTCATGAAGGGTAATGTATATGATGATGATGCTGCTTCCTTCATGTAAGAGTAGATGATGATGATGACACGAAGTAGAATAGATAACGATGCTTCATTCATGAATCGGAGTAGGAGATCTCTCTTAGCCTTGAAGATTCAGGAGTCTTGAAGCTTGATGGGTAGATGTCCTTGACATGATGCAGCTGATGAAATGCTTCCTTGTTGATGATCTTGAAGTAGTCCTTCGGAGTGTAGAAATTAATGACATCTTCCTTATATGTAGAGTAGATGACTCCTCAAGGAGGCTTGAATGCACCGGAGGTTCTTGAAACTTTATAAATGTCTTTGGAATGCTTGATGATATGAAGATCCTTCGGAGCAGCTACATGCTGATCTTGAAGCGATGATTGATGAAGAAGCTAATTGATACTTGAAGTGATCCAAAATGATATCATTGAGGAAAAGTGTCAATATGTTAAACTTGGAGTGTCCTCTTGGAGCAGCTATATAATGCATTCTTTAACATGGCAACTTGTTGATTTCCTTGAATGAAGGTAACTCCGGATGTTAGCTCCTTTGATGATTCCTTAGTTCCATTCACGCTCCTGCAACACAAGGAAAGAGATAATATTAATCCTCTTGATAAACACTTGATTTTATAACACATAAGAACCATTTCATGCATTTCTAACCTAAGCGCATTGGTTGGCAAATTGGTTGATTTCTTGAGAGCAATCATAAAATTCAAACCACGCATCACACTAGGAGTGGCACATGGGATAAGAAATTCATCCTTTACTTAATTTTCTTCATTTAACTTGAATCAAACCATATATCAGTTATGGCGCATTGGATGAGGTTTTTGATGTTTCGTTGAAGTATGTCAAGAAACTTGAATTTATCCTCCTTGAATGAGGGCACATTAGATCATGAAGTAGATCTCCTCTTGAAATTTGACCTTTTGCTTATCATTTGTGGTTGGCGCATTAGATCATGAGTTTGCTCTCTCATTGAATGTTCTCAAAAACTTTAACTAGACCTCACACCAAGGTGGCTCATTGGTTGAGGATTCTGTGCTCCGGTTGAAAAATATCGAAAATTTGAGCTAAACCACCCTTAATAGAAGCGCATTAGATCAGAATTTCATCCTCCAGTTGAATGATCACATGAAACTTGAAATAGATCTCCCCTAATAGTGGTGCACTAGATAGCAAATTGGATCCTCGCTTAAAAGTCTTATAAAATTTAAATTGAACTTCACACCCAATGGCGCATTGGATCATCATTTTAATCCTCTCTTGAAAGGTTGCATAAATCTTGAATTAGATCTCCTCTACAACCGGCGCATTGGATCAAGATTTCAATCTCCGCTTAAAATTTCACTTAAAACTTTACTTTCACCTCAACTAAAGTGGCGCGTTGGTTAAAGGTTTTGATGCTCGGTTTAATGATCACCTGAAACTTGAAATAAGATACTTCATCCCTCCAACTTTGGGCGCATTGGTTGACCATTTTGTTCTCCGGTTAAAAAAAAAGTATCATGAAATTTTGCAATTTAACTCCCTCATTCCAAGCGCATTAGATCAAGATTTGAATGCCTTCGTGAAAATTGAACAAGAACCTCATCTCTTGGCGCATTGGATGACAAATTTGATCTCTTCTTAAAATGCTTTCAAAAACTTAATTTTAACTCCTTTCCATAAGGTGGCGCATTACTTGAAGGTTTTGGATCCTTGTCTTAAGAGTTGCACTTCCACACTCCCCTGTCTTGGTCACAAATCTTGATCTCCACTTGAAGGATGAATTTTTACCTTGGCTGCATCGGTTAAGGTTTTTGGACTCCGGTTGAACCTCCTCATAAGACTCATCAAACCTTCATCTCACCTTAGTATACATGGGGCACCGGTTGAGGATATTGATTCTCTCTTGAAAGATATTCTAAAAACTTGATTTAAACCTCATATCAATTAGGCGCCTTGGTTCAAGGTTTGGATCTCCACTCGAAGGATGCATTTTGACCTTGGGCGCATCGGTTAAGGTTTTTGGACTCCGGTTGAACCTCCTCATAAGGGCGCGTTGGTTGAGGTTTTTTGGACTCCGGTTGAACCTCCTCATAAGGGCGCGTTGGTTGAGGTTTTTGGTTGCTCCTTGATTCAAAGTTAAACCAAACTTATTCCTTCTTCCTTAGGTGCACCGGTTGGGGATGTTGGATCCTCATCTCATCATACTTATAAACTTGACTTCATCATCACTCAATTGTGGTGCACTAGATAAGGTTTTTTATCTCTTCTTGTAAAGTCTCTTGAAGTTGGCCACTCAACATTCTCATTCCTTGGCACAATGGATGTGGCGCAAGAGATCCACATTTTGATTTTTCCTCCAACACTTCTTCAAAAACTCACTTTATCTTGCCTTCCTAAATGGCGCACCGGTTAAGGATTTTAGACTCCGGTTAAAAGGCACTTTGGCAATCAAACAAACCTTTCATCTTGAGGGCGCATTAGTTGAGCATTTTGATGCTTGGATAAAGTACCTCCTAAAATCATCCTTATCTCTTCTTCACAAGGGCAGATTGGTTTGGGCGCATTGGTTCACCATTTTGTGCTCTGGTTGAAATCTGTCTTAAAACTCGAAGCAAATCACCTCATCCTTGGGTGCAGTGGTTAAGGCGCAAGAGTTGTGAATCTTTAATCCTCTTCAAACGACATCCAAGACTTAACTTTCCCTTCTTAAAATGGCGCAACGGTTGGATGTTTTGATCGCTTCTTGATCTTGGCACATTGGTTAGTGTGCAGCGGTTGAGGATTTTGCACTCCCTTCATGTCTTGGCGCACTGGATCAAGATTTTGCGCTCTGGAGTACTTAGCCATTTTTTCAACTTTCTCAGGGCAAGGTCTATTGAAAAATATATTTAAGTATAAGAATGAATTTCTTATACTTTAAATATTTTCCAATATACCTTTCAGGATGTTTCAGATAGGTCTCGAATCCACCGGATTTAACATGCAAAATCTAGAATTTGGAGGATCCACCAGATTTCAAACTTAGTCAATTTTTCAGGATTTTTAGGATATCAGGATACCAGACTTAGTCATTTTCAGGAACTCAAACATACATCAGGATTAGTCTCAGAATGAAAGCAAATGACTCTTGAATTAGAAATAGATTGAGAACTCAAACAAACCACTAACTTCATCACGCAACGAACTAAAGACATCATCAAAAAACTTAATGCAAAGTATCAGAGCTCAAAAAAAAGGGGGTCCCCATTTGCAATGGGGCGATGTGTGATTAGGTCACAACAGAGTGGAAAACGACCTTCAAAACGCAAGATGGATTATATGAGTTGGTGGTGATGCCATTTGGACTATCCAATGCTCCAGCTACCTTCATGTGAACAATGAACCAGGTATTCAGACTACATATTGGAAAATTTATCATAATTTATTTTGATGATATCCTGATTTTTAGTAAAAATATGGAGGAGCATTTAGAACATTTGAAAACAGTGTTTGACATACTTAGAGCAGAAAGGTTGTTTATCAATCTTGAAAAGAGTGAATTTTGCAAGGATAAATTGGTATTTTTGGGAAATGTTATTTCAGCAGATGGGTTGAGCATGGACCCAGAAAAAATCAAGGCTATTCTTGACTGGCCTACTCCTCAAAGTATCACCGAGGTTAAGAGCTTCCATGGGGTGGTGAATTTCTTCATGAAATTCATTAAGAATTTTAGTGGCATTAGTGCACCAATAACTGATTGCACTAAAGGGAAGGATTTCACTTGGACCAGAGCAGTTGATATGAGCTTTGAACAACTCAAGAAGAAGGTTACTGAAGCAGCTATTCTTGCTTTGCCAAATTTTGAGAAGCTTTTTACAGTGGAGTGTGATGCTTTAGGTGTAGCTATTGGGGGAGTGTTGAGCCAAGAGGGAAAGCCTGTGGCCTTTTTCAGTGAGAAGTTAAATGAAGCCAAAAAGAAGTAAACCACTTATGATAAAGAATTCTATGCAGTGGTACAAGCATTAAAATATTGGAGACATTATCTTCTACATAGAGAGTTCATCTTAATGACTGACAACCAAGCCTTGAAATATATAAACTCACAGAGTAGGCTGTCCCACAAACATGCCAAATGGGCTTCATTCTTGCAGGCTTATATTTTTGTTGTGCAACACAAGAGTAGTAAAACTAATGTAGTGGCTGATGCATTGAGGAGAAGGCGACATTTATTGGTTGTAATGAATAATGGGTTAGTTGGCTTTGAAGAAATGAAGAACAAATATACAAATGATCCAAACTTTGGTTACACATATGCCATTCTCAGCAGTCAAGACCATTCATCTATGCATCCATTTGAAGACTACTTACTGCTGGATGGATTTTTGTTTAAAGAGAATCAACTCTGGATTCCCTTTGGGTCTAGGAGGGAACAACTCATGAAAGAGATGCACTCAAATGGGTTGGGAGGTCACTTTGGAAGAGATAAGACTTTTGGAGCAGTAAGTGAGAAATTCTTTTGGCCTAACATGAGGAGAGATGTGGATATATTTGTTGCTGCTTGCAAGGTGTGTCAAGTGGCAAAAGGAGGACAACAAAATACTGGCCTATACATGCCTTTACCGGTGCCAAGAGAACCATGGACTGATATCTCTATGGATTTTGTCTTGGGTCTTCCACGAACCCAAAGAGGTAATGATTCAGTGTTTGTGGTGGTGGACCGTTTTTCTAAAATGGCCCATTTCATTCCTTGTAGGAAGACTAATGATGCAAGTCAAGTGGCCCATTTGTTCTTTAGAGAAATTGTGCGGTTGCATGGTATTCCAAAAACCATAACTAGTGATAGGGACACCAAATTCTTAAGCCACTTTTGGAGAGTTTTGTGGAAAAGGTTGAATAGCAAATTGCAATTCAGTTCAGCATATCATCCCCAAACTGATGGTCAAACAGAAGTGGTAAATTGGAGTTTAGGCAACCTATTAAGGTGTTTAGTTGGGGACAATCCTCGACAATGGGATTTGGTAATTCCTCAAGCTGAATTTGCCTATAATTCCAACATTAATAGGTCTACAAGCAAGTCTGCATTTCAAATTGTATATGGAGCAAATCCTAAGGGAGTAGTAGACTTGGTTGACTTGCCAATAAGCCCACATAACAGTCAAGAAGCTACAAAGTTTTTAGATCATATCCAAGAGATACATCAGCAAGTTAGGCTCAAGTTGCAGTCCATGAATGAACAATATAAGAAGAGAGCAGATTTGCATCGGAGAGAAAAGGTTTTCCAAGAGGGAGAAATGGTAATGGTTCATCTACGCAAGGAAAGATATCCCCAAGGTACCTACAACAAATTGAAGCCCAAAAAGATTGGGCCTTGCAAAATTATATAGAGGATAAATGACAATGCCTACCAAATTGATTTACGAGAAGAATTGGACATTAGTCCCATTTTTAATGTTGCTGACCTGCATTCATATTCAGCTGCAACTATGGAAGATCAGATGGAAGAGGAGCACAATGAGAAGGACGACAACCTTTGGAGTAAGCAGTTGCCAAAGAAGAAAAGAGAGCAAGTTGAAAGAATACTAGATACCAAATTAGTGGCAACACGATCCAAGTCATATAAGCTTTATTTCGTTAAGTGGGAAAATTTGCCAGATTCTTACAATTCATGGATCACTGAAGCTGATTTGATGAAGCACAGTCGACCAAAACCAGGAGGTTCAGATTTTCTCAAAGGAGGGGAGAATGATGCGGAGCATCTCACTTAAATTCTCCCGCCCACGTCCTAACCGTGGCATTTATGGAATTTTCTTTTATTTTGGTTTTCTTTCTGCTATTTCCATTTTGTTGTGGCAGTTTTGGGTTTTTTCCTATTTTTGGTGTGTGAGTGGTATGTGGATAGGTCAGCTGCATGCTGGCTTAACTGGGGGCTATTTTAGTGAAGTTTTTGGTTTAAGTTGGAGGGGGAGCTGCTTTTTGAGGACACGGATGGGAAGACAGATAGGGGGCTAGGTTGGAGGAAAAATGGGAGGGGATTTTTTAGGAGATTTTGACTGGGTTTTTTGAGATGTAAGGACTGTATCAATTCTTGATTGAAAACTGAAAAGAATATTTACCTGAATCTGTCCTTATTTTATTTGTTAGATTCTTATTATTTGTTATTTCAGCAGATCTGTGCTTTTATTCATTGTTTTGAGCTGCATCACAGAAGTGGCAGCCAAAGGATACGGGATTCGACATTGTGGAAGCTATATTTAGATAGGTGCATAAAGGCTCTGAATGGATGAGAGGCCAAATCTGACTCAGAAGGAGCAGCTGTGTATGATTATTAATTTAATATTGAAATTATCGTTGTATTTCCTTTGGACTGGATTGACTATATTTGGTGTTGGGAGCAACTGAACAAGTGGATGGAGAAATCTCCAGACGTGCCTGTAAGTGTTGGAGCTCTATGCATAAGGTAATCGATTCTTTGTCTGATCTGCTCAATTCCTTGTTGATTGGTCACATCTTGTTGAAACTGGTGAAGGTAGCACATGTGGACGGGGAATATTCGGTGAAAAAAAAAAAGAAGAAAGCTAAGTTTGAGGGACAGTTTTAGATTTTGGGGATCCGTTTATTTGATTAGGATAGAATATAGTGATGGGGGGTGAGTATTAAGAGTGCTGTTTATTTCTTGCTATGTACGCCCATTTCCTAGGTAGAGTTCCATACATTTCAGATTTTGATCGCCTATGTCCTGGGCTGCTTTTGAGTATGAGTGATTAAAAAGAATGAGTATGATAGACACCTTTGCTGGAGCTGAAAATATAAAAATGTAAATGTTGTCTTCTCTGAATAAAGAAGGAATTCATTGTATTTCTGTTAGAGCTTGCAAAGAGTTTATCCCCTAACTATTTTAAGGCTATTTTTTGAGGAAGGACGAGCAGTTGGAGCAGTTGTATGACATTCTTACAATAGAAGAGTCATTCCAAGAGGACCTAGTTTTGTAGCAGGCTTTATCCATGAGTTCCCATGCATATCGTGTGGGAAGATTAGAGGGCAGCTATAGAGGGAGCATCTTATTTCTAGGCAGACCTGATATAGGAAAGATTATTGTCATGCATGAAATAGCTCGAGTTTTGGTAGAAGATTTTGTGAGATGGGTTTTGATGGTTTAAGGAGCAGCTGTGGTTATGGTTGTGAATGCAAAGATGGAGTTGTGTCATAATGTAAGAAAAAGGATAAGCAGGATAAGGAGTTGTGTCATAATGTAAGACAAAACAAGACAAAGGCAGAGTCAGAAGCAAACAAAGGACCAGCAAAAAGAGTTGCAGAAATTAGAGTATGAGCTAGAGGAGTTAAAGTGGTTGTTGGAGGAGAATGAAGCATGTAGCAATAAGAAGACAAAGAAAAAGAAATCTACTGCGAAGGCATTGAAGAGTTCTGAAAAGGTGAAAAAGAATGGTAAGGATAAATACTCACCTTGTGAGCAAGAGTTATTTTCAAAGAGAAAAGCCATAGAGGCAAGGATTAGCCAAGGGATAGAATTTTTGGAGCAGGGAAAGCTCAAATCCCTCAATGAGTTGGCAAGATTGTTATTGGATACGAGGCCAATAAATGGGATTTGCAAAGAGTTTGAGATAGAGGATGAATGGGATGAAGATCAAGATGATGAGTTCGATGGAGCTGTTGAGTTGTGTTACCCCGAAGAAGGGGAAAGTATTGAAGATTATAATACAAGAGGAGAAGAGTTTGAAAACTGCAATGAAGAGAAATGCAGCCTATCACAAGAAGAGGCCCAAAATGTTGTAGCAGTGGAAGCAGTCCACATTAGAGAGGAAGCTGCAGCAGAGATGGAGATCTTTGGGAGCCCCAAATGTGATGAAATCCTATTGGTTTTAGAGAAGAAAACCAACCAAAAGCAGCTAGAGGAAGGTCAAGAGAATCCCATCATTGATGAAAAGAGAGTAGAAAATCATCACTTTCTTGGAGAAGGAATGAGAGTGACTGAGGGGAGAAACAAAGATATGTTCATTTGTGGTACAAGTGAGGACAATGCAGAAAATGCAATAGAGGACAATACAAAGGAGGATTTGTCTTATGATCAACATCACACGGAGCTGGGAAATCAAGACCACCTCACAAAAGATGAATTGAAAAGCATGCATGGCATAATGCAAAGGAGGAAGCACTTATGGGAAATTTTGATTCCCTTAACTTTATTTCTGTTTTTAATGGTTTTTGTGCAGGTGCAGTAGAGGGTGGTATGAGTGATGCAAAGAGCCATGATGGTTTTCATTGGAGGACCACTAAGTCTTCAAAGAGCTGGGTAAAGAGGAAGAGCATAATTTGGAAGAGTAGGACAAACTCTGATCCAACAAGAAGCTGGAAGCAAAGGAAGAAAAAATGTGGAAAATTGCAAAGATATTTAATCTGGTGGAAAGGCAAGCCGTGGCCTTTATTCTTTGGGTCAAAAGGATGGTTCTACCATCTAGCCTTACCTAGGGGTAAAAGCAATTGCATCACCAATGTAATAGTTGAGTCTTTAGGTTTCTTAGTGTGTTGTTAAAATGTTGTCAACTAGGTTTAGCTTTGAACGAGAGGGTTCAAAATTTCTAAAAAGAAGGGGAGAATGATGCAGAGCATCCATGCCATGACTTACGGATGCAAACCGATTCTGGTGAAATGAGGATTGTTTGTAACTGCATCATTTACGGACAGTTGTGCACGTGTCAGAGTTTGCATGCGCCTTTTGGGGGGAAGTGGAACAGAGCTATTTGCAGCCTATTTGAATACAGTGGTTTGATGGGGTTCGGCAGTGAGGATAGGGATCTGAGACTGATTCTAATAAAGGTTGGAGAAGGGAAAATAAACGATGATGAAAAGAGAGAATTGCAGAGTTGTAAATCTTTGTTTTCTTTTGTTCTAAATGAGAAAAACCTTCAGAGTATTTATCTGTTTGAACTTATAATGAACTCTTCCTTAAGTTTTTTTTCTTCATTTACTGTGGACGTTCTCCTTTCTCTGTTTTCTGTGTTTGAGCTGAAAGGCGCTGCATCAAGAATTGGACGAGCCTTTGGAACAACTGAAAAATTTGGAACAACTATTAATAGGGAGCCCTTGGTTGAGAAGTTTACCCTCTTCTCTGAATAATTTAGGGCGGCTAACGGACTTAACCCTGTTTGAATGCTCCAGTTTATATGATATTAACGTATCCATGGAGCGGATGACACGTTTGGAAAGACTAAGAATATGTGATGCAGGTGTGAGGGCCGTGCCAGAAGGGATTGTATGGACAAATATCAAAGTTTTAGATGTACGGTGTTGTCTGATGGATCAAATTCGTTTTGAACAGGAAACATTGCCATTGAATAGTGTTCACATAAGCTGTTTAACAAGTCAGAGTATTAGAGGCACCTTCATATCCAAGGTATACATCCCCGAGGCCCAAACACTTTTTCCCAACCTTGAAATTGTTGATCTCTCAAACAATGCATATTTGAAGCAGGTTGAAGGCTTACCAGGCAATCTTATAAGACTGAATCTGATGCGCTGTAGAACATTGACAACACTGGCATGCCTTTCTAATTTGATACACCTTAAGTTTCTAGATATAAGTGGGTGTCAAGAACTAGAAACCCTGAATCTCCAAGGTCTCTCATCACTAGAAGAAATCAAAGCTGATTGCTGTCGGAGGCTGAGGAGCATCCAGGGATTGGGCCAGTTGCAAAAGTTGTCCTATTTGCATAGCTCAACTATTAGTGAAGTTATTTCCACTAAAATTTACAGCATTTCGGTGAGTATAACTAAAATTATTTGGATTCTCAGTTCTAAGAAGAATATTTGGACAGATTTATTTTTTCCCATATGATTTGATTTAATATGTATATCAGGAATTGTTGATATTAATTTTGCAAATACAGTTATAAATTGATAAAAAGTCATGCCACTAAGTGATTGAATTTGTTTGCAGACATTTCCTTCCCATATATCAACTGCCATAGTCACTGGAGAAACTTTTATAGAGGATGTCGATGAAATGGTGAGTGTCAAATTTGACTGAAGGAATATACGGTTATATGTAGTTTTTTTTGGAAACAACTGTTCTGGGTTTAATTTTTTGACGCTTCTGGTCTCTCTGCAAAACCCATCATCAGGGTTTCTAGGCTTTGTTCTGCAGAGAAACCCAAAAAATAGTAAATTTGAACACAATGCAGTTCTTTGCAGAAAACCTACATATATTAGCACAATTCATTAAAAAACAAGAAAATATATGGGTGAGAAAAGGCTTTTGGAAAAAACTGTGTTTATTTTACATCAATATTTTAAATTATATAATTTCTTATTATAATTTTGATGACAGATCACAGAGTGAGATCAACTTTAATGTAAAATTAAGACAGATTTTTTTCTAGAAACATCTCACTTATTCTAATAGATCGTAAAAACCTCTTGTTCAGACATCATGAAACAATTCTCGGCGGGCTCTCAATGTAAGAAAATTTGGTTGTGGACTATGGAAGGGATGGATTGTAATGGGAAAAACCAAAACCGATGGGTTAAAGCAATTCTTAAATTTCTTCTCTACTCCGCAGGCAAAATAGACGCTGATGCGGTTCTATACAGGGTATTGCAGCTCCTATTTATTCTCTGCAAGAGGTCTCATGATAGTTTTAAATTGTGATACAAGAAAAAACAGTCTTCTCCATATAAAAAGTTGCAGTCTTTCTTTTAAGAACTTGATTGTAAGTGGCAACAACGGTAGCAACTTTTTCTATGGTAGGTGTTAAAAGTTTAGATTAAAAAAAAAATATTGAAAAATTACAATAAATTCCAAAGATATGGTAAATTATATATTTATTTATTTTATTTTTTAAAATTATGAATTTTGGGCGACAACCTTGCTTTGATATCAATTTGATGGAATAATTAGGGATCCAAGAGTGTGTGGAACAACAATAACAAAAATTGAAATATTGTTGTTTATAGATAATAAAACACACACACAAGAAAATATACACAAAACATGATTTTTATTGATAAATATGTTGCAATATAAAGGCACTCTTTTTCTTTTTTTTTCATCATCATCTATTGTGTGTGTGTGTGTGTGTGTGTGTGCAATATGCATGACTTGCACTCCAAGTTTCTAACTTTACTTGACGTGCCTTGTACTCTTGACTTGTGCTTCAAGCTTCTAACTTGACTTGACATGATTTATACTCTTGACATTAAAAATACTAAGTATCTTATCTCTCCTGAAAGGAATCAAATCCCAAAGATATGGAAAATAACTACCCCAAGGTCTATATTGTCAAGTCCTCGCCTTCACAAGATAACTCAAGTGTATCATGTTCTTTGTTTTTCCAATCAATGGGCCTACATGAATTTGGACAAACTTCAACAAACAAGGTTAGAATGCACATAAACCAATCAATTTTTAGATTTAGCAATGCATAAGCAAACTGATCCAAACATATATTGCCATAAAATATATCATTTTTGCTCATAACCAATAATATACCAACTTGCATTCATAAAATATCAACTTTATAACAGCACCATGCAAGTTTGAGAATCCTATTCTAACTCTAAACTAACCAAATCTAATAAAAGAAGTGCAAAAGCAAGGCAAGATAAATAAAGGTTACTAAGAAAACTAACTAAATCTTAAACCCATTCCATCATTTCAGCCTCAACAATGGATAGACAAGTTTGCAAACACATTTAACCATCCTTATCACATTTTCATAAATTACAGAGGACCCGATGTGAATAAATCTGTTGCCAGCCTCATCTATTATGCTCTCAACAGATTTAGGTTGCACGTCTTTCTTGATGAAAAAGAGTTGCAAGTTGGGCATACATTATCTCCTGCTATAATTGTAGCAATTTGTAGTTGCTCCATTCATATTGCCCAAGCATTTCACAATCATCAACGTAATGCTGCGCTCGACATCCATCTCCTACAGAGATGGAAAAAAGCACTTTATGCAACGTCACAAATTTCTGGTCTAGTGTTCAACATGGACCAAGGGTAAATGTTTTACTTTCTCATTTATGATTGGAATATCTCGAAATTATGAGAATTCTTTCCTTCTTTCTTATATATAAGAATATATTAAATGTTTTACTTTCTAATTTGTCATTTGAATATATGTATATGAACTGTATTGTTTCTTTATTATTTCGGTTTAAGAGATCACTATTGGGGAATCCATTGGAAATATGAGTTTCTTAAGTTCTCTTTTAAGTATTCAAGTCCAACCCTATGATATGATGAATTCTTTGTGTGTGGGTTCATCATTGTTGATAACATGTAAATATTTTGAAAAATGAGGTAGTAAATTAAGTGGGGTTGATTGTAAGGAAAACCTTATAATTTAGTTTGTTTGAGCAGGATTGATAATTGGATGAGTGACTTCTTAGGAAGTCCTTGTCTTTCAACCTTATCAATATCACCTAGATAAATTAAGTGTCAATGTGGTCGATTATATAAAAACAGGCCCAAAAAAACAATAAAAAATATAATAGCAACTACAAATAGGGAAAAAAAGGGCATAAAACAGAGTTAAATGGCTAAAGAAAAATATTATATGAATCTAGCTTTCATTACATTCAATCAAATACCATATACAGTAGTGTAGTTTGCAATGAATAGTCTTATATATATAGAAGATCTCTAAAATCTGGAAGCTTCTTGTTTTCTAGAGGATTCTACAATCCTATTATTTTATTCTAAAAGTTTGGAATGTTCTTTTTTGGATACATTTATTGAAGATTCTAGAAAAACTCACTTTCCCTAGACAATCTTACTTTTCCTTAACATCCCCCCTTAAGATTAGCAACAATACAAAGAAGATACAAAGGAGAGGGGGACATTATGCCACTATCCTCCATAGAGCCTTTTCTCTTAAAACATTCTTGACTACAAACTTCCAATCTACAAAACCACTTCCATCAAAGATTAGCAAACCTTCATTTATAGAGCTCATGTTAGAAAAAAATTAGCCCTCAAATAAATAGATTAAATCGTGCTTCAAAACTTATCTAGCTAAACAAATATCAATTCAACAATATCTCAATTTTGTTGGAAGATTTCTAGCTCTAATCTATCTCTGATACCATGTAAAAATAATAATCGCAGTTGCAAACAAGGCATAAAATAGAGTTAAATCGTTGAAGAAAAATATTATATTAATCTATCTTTTATTACTGTTATGTCATAAAATGTCCCCCTAGGACTTTTACCTCCTAAGTTTAGCTCCCAGGTCCCTTGTTTTGCATCTTGCATGTTCATTTTGACTCCCAGAAGAAAATGGCCTAAAACGCATGTCACATGGGGCTTGAGGGACATTGTTGCACTTGACTCTGCCTTGAAATAGGACCTAAGGACACAGACGCTTGTGCCCTTGTCCTGCTCTATTTCAAGCAGGTCCCAAATTTGAATGTCAGTTATGTGACCGTTATAAGGTTTCGTTGTCGACATCTTAGGTTTGAATTACAAAATTTAAAGCAGGAATGCATATATAAGCATGTTTAGGGTTTCATTTGCAAACTAGAAGATGATTATGATTTTTTGGTGAACTTACAATTTTAGAGCATTCAAGATATTCATTGTTGCAGAGCAGAATATTGTTGTTGTGTTTGTGATTGCAGATTTAGCTTCATCTTCTCATGTGTTGAAGGATTTTCATCTACATGCGAGCTACACCTTCAAGGTGATATCTTTTGTGTTTGAATCATTTATCAATTTGTTTTTGCCTCTATCCCACAGGGATATGCACTCTCTATCTGACAACGGTGTTTGGAAGACTTGAATGTCCTTCTGGGGCTTGACTAAGGAAAGCTCCTAAACACCACAACCCCCAACCACACTCCTTGTGATTGCAGGTTACAGGTATCAGATTTTGCGGAGTGGAGTTGTAGAGAAAGGTTGTAGAGGATAAGAATTCCAGATCCAACGGAAAGAAGCTACCTGAAACACGTTTGGGACAAGCGTGCTAGTGCCAATGTCCTCTGAGGTTTCAGACAGAGATCTTTGTGATAGTGATATTCAACATTTGAAGAAGTCCCGACATCCTGAAGAAGACACTGCCTTGGACTAGGGCGTGAATGCCAGTGTCCTTCACATCTTCCGTGACAGAAACAGACTAAACAATGATAATTAGTGTCATGAGGAGGTTGGAATTCCTTGAAGAAAAGATTGCATTGGACTAGGGCATGAGTGCCAGTATCCCCGAGTATTCTACATCATGAATTTTGAAAAATGGTCAGTAACTAATCTCTATCTACTGTCTTGGTCTGTGAGCATTTGTTGTAATTCATCAGTTTGCTTCTGATTTTACATAATTAGGGTTTTGAACATATTTGAGCATTTAATTAATACATTAATTTATAATTTCTGAGTTTTCACAACGTTACAAGTGACTACCAACCTATAGGTGAATCCTCTTGCGAGAGTTATGATTCAACTCGGTTGGATGTCCTTGAATGTTTGTAGTGAAAAGAGGATTTAACCCACATATCCATTCAAATTGAAAACCCCTCTTTTCCTACAAAACATTTTGGTGAACCCATGTTTATTTGAATTTTGCACCTTGCTAAGTGTTGTAACTTAGATTTTAATTTTTTCATTTAATTTCCATCTTACTACAATTCGGACCTCAATTTGCTGATTAGAGGCTCAAGGAATATCGTCAAACACTTTACACAACACCTCTTAATTTGCTGTCTCTATATTTTTTCAGTTTGCTTGCTTGCTTGGAATGGTTTCAATTGAAGTTAAATTGCTTGCAAATTAAAGCTACAACGTCTAGGCAATGGTTTAAGGTGAAAATGCAATTCTTTTTAACCTTTCTAAAACAAATACTTGAACTCTATATGAAGAATGTGCACCTACAGCCAAATAACATTTTTACAAACACTTGGCATGCATACTATTATGCTAATCATGAAGGATATTGATATGCACATTACATCAAATAGATGGCCTACAACTTATCACTCCTTTATTGAGATATATTGTCTAATACAATGCTGATATGAATGGCCAAGACTCTTGGCTTTACAACTCCTAAAATCTGAGAATAAATGACAACTATGAAACAATGCTGATATGAATATGCTAACTCATGAAAGAACCTGAAAATGTAAGCTGCTATGAATCGGTGATGAAGATGAAGGAATGGCAGCCCTTAAAACAGCTCATAAACATCCCTCTCAAGCCCAAATCGTGCCTCTTCAAGTGTAGCACCCAGCCTACTCATCAACCAAGGAAAAGAGTCCCTTCCAAACCCAAATTGAAACCTTCTCCCAGCTGCCCTGTACTGTAGCGCTACTGTTCACGGCACTGTAGCGATCACTATAGCGAGACACTGTAGCGATCACTGTAGCGATCATTGTAGCATACTATTCATGTCACTGTAGCGGCACTATTCATAGCACTGTAGCAGCCAATAGAAAAACTTCTGATATGCAAATTGATACCTCCAAACCCTTAGTTAATACTGCAGATTTAAGCACAAATGAAAGGTCTGAAGTATCCCTTCCAATTTGCAACCCTTCGGAGGATATTTCACCACCTCAGTTATGCTAATCTATGGGAGTTTTCGTTCCCAAAGACCAAATATGCAGAAACCCTTGGCTCCACAAAACTCATCAAATGCAAATAGCAATAATCAGATGCCTGAAAGCTTGCCTTGCCCCTTCCTTTATACTTTTTCAATCCCACTTCAAGAAGCTTCTAGAAAAATAATATTATTTTATTTTAGTTACTTTATGTAATAATATTTATTTAAGTCACTTTATTAAATTAATTAAATATAAGGTCACTTTATAATATTTATTTATTTAATAACCTTACAAATAATTAATTTAATTATTATCTCCCTTATTTTTTCCATCCAACTGAATCCAAGAAACCAACCATCGACCAGGTGACTGCCTCAAGAAGACCCCCTAACCATGTACATTAGCCTACGAGGGTCAGGAATAGGCTAAACCATCTGCAAACAACATCAGCTAAAAAGGGGACATTACAGTCCGTCCTCCTTGAAATTGCTTGTCCCCAAGCAATCTTGGCTACAAAGACAATTCTCCCCACCTGGATCCCAAGGGAGGATCTGTGTAATGTCCCTGCTGTCACCAAAGAGCTCCTATAACACAAGCACTAGCACAACTAACTGAACCTACTGAATCAAATCAACCCCAACACCAGATGTCGCAAGAGCATAAGCATTAAGTGGAAGCAACTCTGAATACTGACAATGTTTGCTTCCCATAACTGCGCAAGCTAAGCTGTCATACACACTATCTAGCATATACACAACTGAGCTATGCGTCTGAAACAGATCATGTACATAAAGATCAAAAGTGCAACTGCAAGTAATCACCCTCATATACATGCTGCAAAACTCAACAGTGAACCTTGATTGGAACCCTGATGCACACAAAGGATTCCTCAACATATTGGAGAGTATCCCACAACTAATGCCTGGATCCCAAATGAATCTATAAGGAACTGCATCAGAATCTTGCTGAAAACAACTGCAGCCATAGAACCTGCCAAAACTCAGCAAACTGTGCAATTCTGTAGCTGAAATAAACATATCACTTCTGATGTCAATCCTTGGGTCCCAGTGCCAAACTGGAAGTCTATCACAAAGCGCACCTATTGACTTCCACTGTACCATTCTACATAAACCACTGACATCACACCAAGAGTGGTGGAACACCTCATCAGGACCAAAATAGAGTGACGAATCAAACACGTCACCACCAGGATCCCAAAATAGAATCAGCAATCCACTACCAATGACAACTGGTGGCACCTGCTGCACCATACTGTTTGCAACTGGATCACTAATATGCCAAGAGGCTACTCCCTGATACTGAGACCTGTGGGTTATGGACTCAAACAACTGCCAGAAAAGATGAGTATATCCTAACTCATCTGCAAATGTTGGTGTCCCCACAATACTCCAACTGCCAAAGGTAGAAGAAGAGTGCTCCTGACACCAACTCATAAAGCCAGTTGCACTAATCAATGCAACTGTAGAGGGTTGATCCCTCTCAGCATCAACGGAAGTGGATATATGTGCCTCTTCCCTCACGAGTGCACCATACAACTGCCTAGCAAGCATGAAAGCACAACCTCTATCCTCTGCCCAATTCCTATGGACGTGCTGACTAACCAAGCCATCATACCTATTGCCCCCATAATCATTCTGTAACCATGTATCCGTGTGAAATCTCTGTGACATAGAAGTAGCAAACCTTGTCGGATACATAATAGCACGATAGATAACTGACTGTTGTCCCTGCAAGTCATCATGAGAAGACTCTGCTCCAATCCCCTTTTGTCTTCTCTCTAACTGAACTACCCAAAGATGATCCTCAATCAGTTTGTGCATCCTGTCATGATGAGATAATGCTGCAATAATCTCATCCTCCTTCACTGTCAACTGAGTCTCCAAGCTATGAACGACTTCTGCCTCACATGAAGAAACCTCAATCTGTTCTTGTTTCCTCATGTTGGGAATCTTTACCAAGTCCTTCAATTGACCAAACTTATCAACCTCATCATCATCATTAGAATAAAGTTCATTTTCAGATTCATCCTTCATTTGAATAAAGAGTCTTCTAATGTTATCTATCCTTTCTTGTCTTGCTATGTTGATGAGATTGATCTTTTCTTTCACTTTTTGAAGATGTTGTCTTGCATTGGCAGCCACTAATCTAGCCTCTTTGGCTTTTTGCAACCATTCTTCATTAATTTTTTTGGACTTCTTTACCACTTCGATGCCAAAATATACAAAATCAGTCCTCTTATCCTTGATATCTTCATGTCTACCAAATGGTGTAGGGTTGCCATCAATGGGTGATATTATATCATTGGCTTTCTCATGATCACAAGCTCCTATTTCTCAAGAATGATGGGACATAATGCTGCTGTCCTCAAACAAATCAGTGATGACATCATGCCATTGTAAATGTCTTCTTCATCATGTGTATTCAAAACACTAGTGGCTGCTCCACTAAGCAAAGGATCAACTTTCACATCCACCTTAATAACTTGGACCTTCAATGGACTTTCATATGTACGAATAACATTCATGGAAGCACCATCTAATTCTTTACCACGATAGGATGAAGCAATGCTAGACTCACCTAATGAAGCATCACGAGAAACCATATCTTCATGTAGCTGCTCTAATGTAACTGGTTTGTCTTCACCCATCACTTGCTCTTCTTTTCCCTCATTTCCTTGTCCCTCAATCATATGCACAACACAAGATTCTTGCCCATCCAAAGAGGCTGCAATAGAAGACTGATTTTCTGATTTCTTTGGTGAAGCATGAGCCAAACTCAACTCCACATTCAACTCCTCAATCTGATTTTCCGCCATAAGGAGAGCCATTTGAGAGTCTTCCAAAGATTTTCTAGTCTTCACTAGCTCCATGGTGAGTTGATCAACCTCTTCCTCTTTCCTCTTCAATGCATCTGAATATATGACACCCAATTCAAGTAGGTGATCTCTATCGGAAAGAAGAGTTAAATAGTTATTTTTCATAATCTCCATGGCTGTCTTAAACGCTTGCAAATCAGAAATTGATGAAGCCTCTTCAACACTTCTGTGTCTCCCCTCAAGCTGGAACTTCCATAGATGAATTTCCACCATCTTGTGCGAATGATCAAAATGGGACAGCGCTGTAACAATCTTATCTTCACCAACCTTTAGTTGGTTCTCCAAATCAGACTTAGGGACCAAGGAAAATTCATTAGTCGAAGTTGTGGGCTGCCAATGGAGAGCTTGCCTCTCATCAAAATATTCTTCTAAAGTGTCCTCATGTTGGTTTGGAACTAGAGCAGCAGTAGTTCCCAACCCTAACTCCTCATCATCCCTCCAAAAAATAGACTCAATGGATGATGAATTGCTAACCTTATGTAGAGAGGTAAGATCACTCTTAGGACTATCAAAAGAGTCCCCAATCATAACCTCCATGTCACCAACTAGGAGACTCGTGCAACCTTGTCCTGTAGGATCCACTGTTTCGTCCTCTCTACCTTCTATAACATCAACTGGGTGAAGATCAACTGAAATAGACCCGATCTCAATACTACTGGTCCATACTTCACCTGTTAGTTTTCCCTCTGGATTTTTGTGAGTGCATTTAACATCAGCCCCAAAGGAATCATTAAAAGAATCCATACCATTGCTATCCTCCCGAAGAGAAGATGGAACCTATAACCCAAAAGAAGGCATCTCCTGCTCATCACCTTTGTCCATTTTGTTCTCCATAGGATCAGTTGAATGCTGGTCACTAACTACTAAAAATTCATTGTAGAGGTTTCTAGATACTTCACTTGTAGAGACCTTTGGTTCCTCCTTTTTGTTTTGTAATGTAGACCCCTTAAAAATGGATGCCATAAACCGAGCTGCTTTGTCTATGTTTGCAGGGTGTGAAAACAATTCATTCATCCTCTTCTGGTTTTCATCCAACTTATTCAAACTTTGTTTAAGCTTCTCCATATTCCTATCCCACTGCTTCTGAGTACTTGAAGTAACCATGATTAACTAGCTGATTCAATGTCCAGTCTACCCAACAGGATGGCAGGACAAAAGCTCTAATACCACTGTAATATCCCTTAACAATTCGGACCTTAATTTGCTGATTAGAGGCTCAAGGAATATCGTCAAACACTTTGCACACCACCTCTTAATTTGCTGTCTCTATATTTTTTCAGTTTGCTTGCTTGCTTGGAATGGTTTCAATTGAAGTTAAATTGCTTGCAAATTAAAGCTACAATGTCTAGGCAATGGTTTAAGGTGAAAATGCAATTCTTTTTAACCTTTCTAAAACAAATACTTGAACTCTATATGAAGAATGTGCACCTACAGCCAAATAACATTTTTACAAACACTTGGCATGCATACTATTATGCTAATCATGAAGGATATTGATATGCACATTACATCAAATAGATGGCCTACAACTTATCACTCCTTTATTGAGATATATTGTCTAATACAATGCTGATATGAATGGCTAAGACTCTTGGCTTTACAACCCCTAAAATCTGAGAACAAATGACAACTATGAAACAATGCTGATATGAATATGCTAACTCATGAAAGAACCTGAAAATGTAAGCTGCTATGAATCGATGATGAAGATGAAGGAATGGCAGCCCTTAAAATAGCTCATAAACATCCCTCTCAAGCCCAAATTGTGCCTCTTCAAGTGTAGCACCCAGCCTACTCATCAACCAAGGAAAAGAGTCCTTTCCAAACCCAAATTGAAACCTTCTCCCAGCTGCCCTGTACTGTAGCACTACTGTTCACGGCACTGTAGCGATCACTATAGCGAGACACTGTAGCGTTACTGTAGTAACACTGTAGCGATCATTGTAGCATACTGTTCATGTCACTGTAGCGGCACTATTCACAGCACTGTAGCAGCCAATAGAAAAACTTCTGATATGCAAATTGATACCTCCAAACCCTTAGTTAATACTGTAGATTTAAGCACAAATGAAAGGACTGAAGTATCCCTTCCAATTTGCAATCGGAGGATATTTCACCACCTCAGTTATGCTAATCTATGGGAGTTTTCGTTCCCAAAGACCAAATATGCAGAAACCCTTGGCTCCACAAAACTCATTAAATGCAAATAGCAATAATCGGATGCCTGGAAGCTTGCCTTGCCCCTTCCTTTATACTTTTTCAATCCCACTTCAAGAAGCTTCTAGAAAAATAATATTATTTTATTTTAGTGACTTTATGTAATAATATTTATTTAAGTCACTTTATTAAATTAATTAAATATAAGGTCACTTTATAATATTTATTTATTTAATAACCTTACAAATAATTAATTTAATTATTATCTCCCTTATTTTTTCCATCCAACTGAATCCAAGAAACCAACCATCGACCAGGTGACTGCCTCAAGAAGACCCCCTAACCATGTACATTAGCCTACGAGGGTCAGGAATAGGCTAAACCATCTGCAAACAACATCAGCTAAAAAGGGGACCTTACATTACAAGTGACCACCAACCTATAGGTGAATCCTCTTGCGAGAGTTATGATTCAACTTGGTTGGATGTCCTTGAATGTTTGTAGTGAAAAGAGGATTTAACCCACATATCCATTGAAATTGAAAACCCTCTTTTCCTACAAAATATTTTGGTGAACCCATGTTTATTTGAATTTTGCACCTTGCTGAGTGTTGTAACTTAGATTTGCATTCTTTCATTTAATTTCCATCTTACTACATTTGAAAATTTATAAAAAAAATTGAATAATTTGAAATTTTTGAATTTTTTTTGGCATTTTAGGCTTGCATTTTGACATAATTTAATTAAAATTCATTTAATTTCTAATATTTTCATTAGATCTGATATAAATTGTAGAAATTCATCTTATTACAATCATTTACATTGCATTTTCATGCTTGAATTGTTAAAAATTGCTTGAAATTATGCATTTTTCATATAACCTAGTTTTTGCATTAGCTAGGGTTTGTAGTTAAAATCTTGTTTCAGATTTTACTACTCTTTTAAACACTCAATTAGGACTAATTTCTAATTGTAGTGTTTTATCATAGTGTCTATTTTGCAAAAAATCATGTCTAGGGTTTGAAAACCTTGCATTTTCACTAGATTTTGCCTTGTCATCTCCTTAGATTTTTATTATAGGTGTGTTGTGAAGGATATTGATGTATTATTGGATTAATATTGAGCTTATTATTCACTGCCCCTCATAAAATTCTTCACAACACCTCTTCTTTTAAACATTTATATTGAAAAAAGTGAAAAATCAACCATTTTTAGATCCTAAATATATCTTGTTCCTTGGGATTGTTTTATTAGTTTGTGCATTGAATGTTGTATGCTTTTGCATGAGTCTTATAACCTGTTGCCCTAATAGAAATATCCCTTTAAGAAGTATTAGACGAATGGGTTCTAGTACCCCTAAAAGCAACAGTATTCCTACCTCTAAAAATCCATTGAAGACATTCTTTACAAAAGGAGACACAAATTTTACAAGATATTATACCTCCTACAACTACAATGGAATAACAAATATTTCATGATGTTGAGGACCCTATTGATATGGTAACACATGTACATAATAAGAAAATAACAAAATTGATAAGGAACTAGTCGATTATCAAGTATTTATGGAAAATGAAAGGATAGCGAACAAAGTTATACCTGTGATTCATAACATAAGAGAGTTGCTAAAAGAAGGACAAGATGGTGTTAATGCAATCTAAGGCCTAATGCATATAGTGTATCATAATTTTATGTCGGTGACTGAATGTGCGAATGTTATTAATAACATGTCATCACCGTCTCATACGCAAGTATCGGCACCTATACCGACTACTGGAACACCTACATTTATATCAACAATTCTAACTACTAACGCAAATGCTTGTACTAATTCTACCACTGGTATTGGAGTATCTAATGGCACTAATTCACAAAATTACAAAGTTGTGGGATTCAACTATCAGAACTTAGCACCTAAGGTGACCTCTTTTATGAATACTCACTCTCAACCACCATTCAATCCCACTTATTCTCAACCACCTCTTACATACAATTATTCGCAACCACCTTCCACCTACAATTACTCTCAACCACCTTTTGTTTTCACGCACAATCAATCTCCTCAAAATGTCATGTACACGGCTTCTAATTCTCAAACTGCATCTCCTAATCATGCCTTCTTAAACCAACTTTTGCAAGGCATGACTTCCTTACAACAAAAGGTGACAAGCTTGAAAAATTCTTCAAAACCTAATATACCAACTTATCATGCCTGTAATCCTCTATCTTATGCAATCTTGAGAACTTTTATGCCTGAGAATTTTGAAACTCCTCGCTTTGAAAAATATGGTGGAAAAGGTGATCCTAATACTCATGTGGCAGCATTCATAGCTATGTGTAGTGATTTTTACTTTGAAGAGGACTTGTTAACAAAACTTTTCTCGTGATCTCTTAAAGATACTACTTTGGAATGGTTTTGCTCTTTACCTCCGAATTCAATACACTCTTTTTCGTAGCTAGTTGATCAATTCTTACAACATTTTCAAGCAAACATTCGACTTCAAGTCTCTTTGATTGATTTAGTTCATTGCAAGCAAGGTCCGAAAGAGAAGTTAACTAAGTTTATTAGTCGGTATCAAACTCTTTATGGACAAATTCAATATCAGATGAAGGATGAAGATGTTCAGAAGGTATTTATTACAAATCTACAACCTATCATCTGTGATAAGATTATCTTGATGAAGTATAACTCTTCAACATTTATGCATAGCCCTTCGTGATTACCAACTTTCCTCTAGTCAGTATGAAAACCAAAACTCATCAACTCAAGTTGGTCAATCCATGGGTGGACCTTCACAAAACAACTTTAAGAGGAATAATAAGAGTTTCATCAAGGTTAATGGATAGAATTCAAACAATTTTTCACAAGTGTCACCTATTACTAATCCGAAGAGGACATCGTTTCATAATCGACAACAATAAAGACAATTCACTTTGATATCTGACTCCTTACATTCTATCATGAATGAAGTCGTAACAACCTCTTGAAGCTTCCTCCAATTAAATTGTTGGATCCTAGTAGAATGCAAGGACCTTATTTCGATGCTAATGTTTTTTGTCATTTCTGTCGACAAAAAGGACATGATACTGAACAATGTATGTGTCTTAAACATGAAATACAAGACCTCATCAACTCAAATGTTATACAGGTATTTGGTGTGAATGATAATAGAAATAAGTCAGTTGCTCCTCTGAATCAAAATTTACAGATCTTTACTAATCCCTTTCTTAAGCATACTAATAACAACATGATGGAACAAAATACAGTAGAAGTAGAAGATGACTATCTGAACTATGATGAGATAATTACTACAATAGAGGTGGATAAGGAAAATACTGAACTATTAGCTCGTCCACGAAGAAATGGTATTTATGCTGAGGTTCCTCCTCTATTATCCCTTCAAGGATCGGGAGATAACCAAAATGCATTGGAAAGACAAACAGAACAACCGAAACAAGAGATTATGATAAAGGAAAATATTGATATGGTGCAAGATAGTCCTTCTCACTACGATCGACGAATTCAACAAAATAAGAAATCAAGGGATCGAAAAAGAATAAGACGATTATCATCAGTAGGAAATATCAGTGGTTCTCCACCTCATAAGAAACAAAAGATTTCAAATTTACAAGGATTTGGGAAATAAGCACCGCATGAACTTTCTGACAACAAAGAACAATCTAATATGAACCACTCAAACTTCACACAAAACTTGATGGAGCATCTTTCTAAGATGCTCACAAGTCACAAATTCTAGTATGGGTGTATCAACAGGTAAGTATTTCTAACCCTTTACCTCTATGTTGTGTTTCCCTCGTTATGTGTTATGTTGTTTAGGCCTCCTTGGATGACCCTTGATACTCGTGTAAGGTCAAGGATACCGAGAGACCACCTCTGTTGTAACCCTTCTTCTATTTGTATCATCATTCTTCTATCTCGCTTCTCCTCTATTTTCATTGTTGTGTGTTGTGTCTTAGGGGCATAGCGTTGCAGTTGGTAACCTAGGGGCACCTTTCTATGTGACGACCCTAAGGCACTTGTTCTCCTCTCTTGATTTATTGTTTACCTTCTTCTAGTGGTTTATCTAGCTGGTAGATGATGAAAAACAAACATATACTGATACGGACTGCTTGTCCCTTCAGCGAGTAAGAAAAAATGGACTTAGTCCATACATGACGATGGGGTTGATATATATAATCTGATGCTTGGCTAGTAGAATCACTTCCTGTGATATTTTGATGGTCTTATATTTGCTAACAAACCATAATAATATAGTTGCTCCGTGCACTTTTTTATCTTGGGTCTCGCCTTGGTTACACTCAGTTATGAGATCTCTGCAGTATAGCCCCACGGTTATACTCAGTTTCTGAATTCGTAGTATAACATCGGCTCTTGATGTGATTATGTTTATGCATTGCTTTTTATCATGTGATGTGGTTATTATCTTAAAGAAATATTTCTAACCTCTCTTCTTGTAGGAAATTGTGTGTTTGTGGGAACATTCGGTGATCGTAAAACACATGTCACCATTGGGGGCATGGGATTTGCAAGAGCTCTTGTTCCCTTGTGTGTTTTCTCTCTACCTTAACGTGCTTGATATTGGTTCATGTTATCAACCACCTTAAGGTGGGGGCATATAAGGTAAGTTGTCTGATGATTTCGGTACTAACGAAGCATGTTTGTAAGCCCTCTGTGGAGGCGGGATGTTGTATCTCCACTCAAGTGCACATCTTTATTTTATATTGCAATGAGAAAGCCCTCTACAAAGGTAGGATATCGTGCATATCCTTTTATTTTAAATCCCTCTACGGAGGTGGGGATGGTGTATCTCTTGAGCTAGTACACATCCTTTTTATTTCAAAAGTCCTCCGAGTAGGCGGGGTTGGTGTATCCTCCCTTAAGCGTGTCTTTGGCGGTTGTTGTGCCATAAGCCTAACTGTCAGGTGTGCTTATAATGTGCCTGAGATGGTGGGGGCTTAGCGATAAGTTCCTTCCATCACCTTGTTTGCCATGTTTTAGACGTATAGTATGTCTTTGGCATGCTATACGGCGCTCGTGTTTTATGTGTGTCTTCTATGTGTTTGTTCCCAAGTATAGTTCAAAGAGCGTGGTGAAATGACCCTCCTGTTACCAGATTTTCACTATAGCTCAATCAGGTGGAGTTTGTTGATTTTAAACTAAAGAGATGATGTACATTTTTACTTTCCTTCACTACATTCAATTGTATAAATAGAAAAATTACAAAAGATTACAAGGTTATTGTAACAGATCATTGTATTTATACAAGTGCATGTAATAGAGAAAAGATTTACACAAATCTTTCAAGTAATCTTTATTGAATGTAAGAATGTTCATTATCTCACACAAGTCGTGAGATTGACTATTGCTTATTCAAATACAAATTGAGAAAAACATATACATGAATAAGTAATAAAGAGAAATGAATGTGTATAGAAGGAAAGGTAACTAGTCATTGCCTGAATGACTAGTTCACTATGTCGACTGAGTATATTGTAGGTTGATGTAGCTCCGAGCCACTGGATTTCTCCTAGTTCCTATTTTTTCTGCAAGAGAATTAAAACATGGTATTAGAGAAATGCTCTAAGCAATGTCTAATTACCAACATTGTATACACATTCACCCTATGCATGCATATATTGGTCTCAATGTGCATTAAACAAGAAATGTATACTTTGGAGGTACTAGGAAACAAGCCAGTTATTAAACACATCTAAAGTATGCGCTTATTTTCTAACAGGTTTGCTTCATGTGCAGATGCAGGTGAAATTGTGTTTCTGAGTGATTCATCATTTTATATTATGAGTGGACTAAAATGTGGCTCCCACAAGGGTTGAGCCCAGCTCATAGCCATTACAGAGGATGTCACGTATATTTATCAAATCCAATCTTCATTTAAAAATGATAGACATGACTGCGATGGAGACAGTCCATACATTTCAGGACTGTCAAGTCATCAATGTATATGAGCATCAAGAAGAGATCATTCATTGCTGCATAGAAAAGAACAGCCACAATGACTGTGATAATAAGGAGAGATCAGTCAAAATCAAAATTGTTCAGGACAGTCAAGACCAACATACCTACTGGCATGATAGCACCATCTTAAGGTGAATAAGGACCCTGCCCAGAAATTAAGACAATCATTGTTCAATGATGAAGACACTTACACAAAATAGTGCAAGGATATAAGACAGTGGCATAGTATGCAGTAGTCATCAACAGTGATCTAATCTTTTCATTGTCATAGAGTTTAAGTTTTGCATAATGAAACCAGAGGTCTCCCCAAATGGTCAAGTGGTGTGAGGAGCATACATCATAGAGGATCATGTCGTAGATTCAGACATGGAAGCAAGTAGGATCTAAAGACAGTCTAAGTTCAGTCCTAAAGGACAACCATTAGAAGACTCCAGTGGACACAAGACTGTTTCAGTCTAATCCTAGTAGTGAACATGCCTGCATCATGGTTTAGAACTTCAAATGATATAGGAGTAACTCAAGGTGTTCAATGAAGGGCTTCAATTGTGTATTTCACTACCTTGTTACTATTTAGATGAATGATTTTGAGATGCATTACATCTATGACAAACAGATTGATATCAAATCAAAGGAACAATAGACTGTCATAGAGAAAGCCAATAGAACAGTACAAGCATGAAGATATTTCTCAAGACCATACCAATGTATAGGGTAACAATGCAGTTGTGAGGAATGTATCACAGTCCTAAGAATTGTCTGCAAGTCGCCTTGCAGAATTTGTAGAGATCAAAGAAGATTGTGACATCAGGATACAAGTCAAACAATGGTATGTGCAAGTGATATGCAATGATGCAACTCCAAGACTATTAGAGCTCATGAGATTAGCAAAGTTTAGAGATAACAGGTTTCTTCAAAACTTAGGATGTTCAAGGTTCGAGCACAAGTATAGAAAATGAAGATGATTTTAGAGGGTTTTAGAACTCTCTGCATCAGAAGGATAGCCAGCAATGTCAAGGATATAAAGAGAAACAGTGAGCACCAGTCGCTGTCAAATAACAATCAGACCTTAAGGAGAAATCCTTAGGAAAGTGCAGATAGAGTATAGGGAAGTCATGAGATTGTTTTCAACATCTCCAAGACATTTTGGTTGCATGAACAGTCATCAGGCACAGTAGAACAACATTCAAGGATCAGGACAATCTAACAATGATTGTATACTATGTTTAAATAGTTACAATGATTGTCCCATAATGATAGTAAACAGTCAAGATAGAACAGTCGTAAAAAATGAGAGTTGTCTTAAATGGATAATGAACTGTCATAAAAGACTCTTGAAATATCCTAAATAGATGACTGTTCGCAGTCAAGTTCAAGCAATGGATAGTAGGCTACAAGCACTCTGTTAGAGTATTTCAGATCTATATGATATTTTTCTTCAAAGAGTTGTTTTTCAAAAGTTGATTGCAGCATCAGAACAATGGTAATGTACAGTGTTATATGCATCCATGAATAGAAGCAAGGTCATATCAAACATGAAGAGTAAATGATCTCAAGGCATACTAGATCTCCTACCTTTTGTTCATAATGTAAAGCTACAGTTTTGATAAGACAGAGTATATGAGGCAAAAAATAGTATACAGACAGAAGCATGGAAGAAGCAGTAAAATGTCATGAGAGACTAGTATACAGATAAAAGGTAGAGAACAACATAGAGATACAACTACAGAGAAGTCAACTTGTTCAGCATACATAGCAGAATATGATAGATAAGCAGACTCAAATGCAAAAGATGCAAAGTAGAATTTCAAATCATGAAATGCTACATGAGTTCATCCTATGAGATATAGCAAAGTATGCTCAAAATGAGTAAAATATGTGTGACACTCTACAGAAATGAAATTAAAGAAGAACGCCAGTGCATTTTATTCATTGAACCCGAGCTTAAAGAAACCCTTGTGCTTCATTTAAAATGTCTTGTATTTGCAGAAAGAAGACAGAATGAATCATTTTGTTCATGGTCGTTCAATGCAGAAGTGATGGGTTTTGTTTTTTTTGAAACCCTAACTGGAAAAAATCAGAAAAAAGGGATCCACTGCGTTCCATCATTTCCAGAAAAGTAATAGTGCTTTCGAGATCATCTTGGAAGCCATTTTGAAGTAACAGTGTTGTATTCCTGTAGCCACTCAAAAGTGACTGAGGGTATCTACAAACCCTAATGAAAATTACCTTCCGTTTTCATTATTTTCAACATAAGAAAGCCATACTCAGGAGAAGATAACAAATAGAAGGTGTCATTTGCAGTAAGAGGAAACAGAAGAAAATACAAGTTTTCATCATTTTCTGAAGTTTATGCATTGAAAAATAGTCATTTGTGCATAAAACAGAAATCATCTATCTCAGCCATACAGAATAGAGAAATGTATATCAGATATAGTGAAGGAAAAGCTATGGAAAACGGTGAGATTTGCATTTTTGTTTCCAAAAAACTAGATTTTTCATGCTTACCTTAAGCTAGTGTAGCAGAAAATAGTGGAAAAACACAGAGAAATGCTTTTGAATCATCTACAAGAAGCCCCAACATCAAACCCTTGTCGACGGCAGGAAGAATGGGCAGAGAGCAAAATGTCAACATTGTAAAATGCAAAGTGAAGGCAAAAAGTGCCTTTTGGCATTTAGGGCTTCAAAACCCTAAGAACCCGAGGGTTCTTTTGTTTTTTTATTTTGAGTATTATTTCCTTTTTGATTTGAGCCCGTGGTCAACACTTGTGTTGACATGTATTCCTTAGGTCATGATGGGGGCATGTTCCTTAAACCTTTTATTTCCCTTCTTTCCCATATGCCATGACAACACTTTGGTGTTTTTAGACTTGTGCTTTTATTTTCCCCGTGTAAAATGGAGATTGTAAAACATTTAAACATAAATTGTATCATTTATAAAACCATTTGATGTTTATTGTTATTTTTAATGCAAGGATGAGTGAGGGCTTAACTGTATGCAGAGTGGAGGAGTTGGCAAACACATGCCAAAGTCATAGCATTTTGTTTTGCAAAGGAGGAGAGATGTTTTAACTAAGTCATGGAAGAAGTTGTTAGTTCGGTTGAGTGTTTTGAGAGCATCTAGGAGGGTTTTTATTGCCTTTTAGAGTCGTTTTGGACTTGTTTTCATGACTCATTGTGTTTGACTAGTCCTGAGGGACTTTTTCTTGTATTTTGGGCACTTTTGGAGAGGATTTAGGCCCTAGATTTTAGGCTTTTTATGGGTATCCGACCCAAATCAGTTTGACATTCCTTCTTTTGTGGAACGACTTGGATAGTGGTGGTTATAGTCACTTTTGTGACTCTATTGTACTCAGTTTTGATTGTGCTACTTGGAGAGAGTTGTGATTTGGTGATCCTTGCTCAAAATTTTGGCAAATTTGTAACTCATTCTTACCAGTTTACTTGATATGAAATACAGTGGAAGCCTTGGAGGTCATTGATTGGAGATTGTGCCTATTTGTCTTATGCATTTATGTGCTCATTATCTGATTTGATAGAGTTATCTGTGAAGTAAGTTTATTTCCTCTTAACTTTTGTCTTGGAAAAGAGCTTTTTTTGCAAAAAATACTTATGCAGGTTGCAAGTTGTGTCTAGTTATGCATTCCCATTAAGTGTGAAATTACTTTTCCTCTTAAGGATTCTACAATTACAAACCTACTTGTGATATATTTATGCAGAGGTATAATTGATAAGTTGTGCAAGAGATTTGTCAGTGATTTTAACAAGTGTTTGGTCTGATATTTTCATATTAAGATAGGTGTATCACCCATTAGAATTAAATTTTAGTTTTAGAGCATATCTTTCTTACCCTTTTCCTGGTCCAAGCCATAGAATAGTAAGTTTTAGGTGATATAAAGTTAGGAAGTCGGCCTTCTCTGGAGGTTGACCTCTTCTTATAAAGTGACCCACAGCTTTAGAGGTCTTCCCATGTTTCATCAAGTAGACTAATTTATGTGAATTAGTCAAGGCACATATTTAGGTGATAATAGTTTTTGGCATGCCCAGTGGGACTGTTCGAATTTGAACAATACTTGCATTTTATGAGATTGCTAGTTATGATATGCTGCCAGCATTTTTAGGCCTTTGAGGTGTTTTTCTGCATATCTGGTGACTCTTACTGCGGAACAAACAAGTAGAACAGTGCTGTTATATTTTTATGAAAAGGATACAAACTCGAAGTTCGAGTTCTTTTTATTACTTGCAGTTGTCTCAACCTAGAAGACAAAGCAGAATTGTGAGAAGAACTCCAGTTTCAAAGAGAGTTCATTCAACCCCACTAAGTTTTAGACCAACAGTACTTGTATCTTCTGTACCAGTTCAAGCAAATCCACCTCCAGCTGTTCCAATGGCAAGGAATCAACCGTTTGTAGCATTTGATGGGGGCAGCCCATTGAACTTAACACAGCATGATAATATACCCATGGTAGCTTTGAAGAGTCTACCTTATTTCACAGGGGAGGATCAAACTACCCCAATTAAGCACATTAGAGACGTGGCGTCTCTATGTGGTGTTCATCATGTAACTCAGGAAAATGTAGCCATCAAGCTGCTAGCTGCCTCATTTAAAGGAAAAGCGCTACAGTGGTTCAAGAGTCTACCTATACAAACCATTGGAACTTGGGATGACTTAGGCGACAAACTGAACAAGCAATTTGCAAGATAAGTCTGATAACTTATCATTGGTTGAACAGATGACTACAATAAAAAGAGCTCCTCAGGAGCAAATGATAGACTTCAACTTCCGGTTTCAGAAGACATGGGATAGAATTCCTATCACGGTAAGGCCTTCATCAGAATATGTATTTCTGTACTATTTGAAAGCTCTAAATAGTGATATTTCAGTGATGATACAATCAATGGGAGGTACAAGTTTACTTGATGCTTATGAAATAGCAATTAGAGCAGAGAATAGCTTGATTCAGGCTGGGAAAATATCTCCCAGACTGCCAGTACCTATTTTCCCTGAAATCCAGTCTTTAATGCCTTTGCCAATTCCATCTTTTGCCCATTTACCTACTGTAGCAGCGTTACCAAATGCTGCCAATCCTGAGTTTGCTGCTTCCAGCTCATCACAAGAGTTAAGAGAGATAGAAAATAGCCAGCAGAAGATAGAGAATATTCTACAAACTTTTGGAAATGAGCTAGTAAATATTAAAAAATAGCAATCCCCGAACAGACAGCCATATCAGCAAGCAAACCAAGGGAAAAATCAGCCTTACCAAGGGCAAAATCAGCCTTATCAAGGTCAAAACCAACCATACCAAGCTAATAGGCCACCTTACCAAGGTAATTATCAGGGTATAAGGTAGAATGTGAACCAAAGGCCTTTCCAGCCTTATAATCCTGCACCCATGAATGCAGTTAGAGACCTTGTCCCTGTTCAAAACAACCTTGCAGCTGAGTATGAATGGTGTTTTCCTTGCAATCAGCCACACAGTCAGGCAACCTGTTCAAATGGAGTTATAAATCAGGGCTTAATGGTACAAAATGTTGCATTTTCACAACCAAACACACCTAATGATGGGCTTGTACAGCAGCAAGAATAACCTCAAAATGATATTGCCTTTTTGAACTGGCAGGGAGATGAATTTTGTGGTGTAAACAGTGATGATACTTCAGTTGTAGCAAATACAAGAGCTAAGAAGATGGGTTATGAGATAGAACAAGCATCAAACAAAGGAAAAGGACCTACTGATCCTTCTACATCCCAAATCCCCCATATTTTGCAAAGGAATGCTCAAGGAGTTGCCAGAGAACAACCTCATATTCAAGCTGAATTTGTTGCTGTAAAGTCACATCAAAAGGTAAATATTATTTCACCTTTTAATATCATTGAAAACATGAAGAAAATGAATGTGACAATATCCATGTGGGATTCCTTAGCCATCCCAGGTCAAAAGGACATGTTACAATCTGCCTTATCTGGTTTAAGAATGTCAAAAGATACAACAGTTGACCCAGCTAAGGTTGTCCTACAAATTCATCCCAAGACAGTAGTAAACAGCCAAGTAAGGGTGCTAAACCACTTCCATTTTATGTATCACTAATAATAGGAGATAAATTAGTACATAATTACATGGTGGATAGTGGTGCAAGTAGTTCTGTAATGCCAAAAGAAATTGCAGCCCAGTTAGGACTGAAATATCAGCCCCTTGAGAAAGGTGTACTCCAACTAGACGGTATGTCTGTCAACACTGTGGGTGTGATAAAAGACTTAGGTATTACATTGCATGCTTTCCCAAATGTTTCTATTTCATAGGAGGTGTATGTCATTGATTTACCCCCTCATTTTGCATTGTGTCTGTCAAGGGAGTTCACTGCCAGAATAGGAGGATATTTGTCCTCAGATTGGTCCCACATATTTTTTAGGACTCGATATGGTACAAAAGTGACTATAAAATCCGAATTGCTTGCCAATGATCATATTAAGCCTTATGTGCCAATTGTTGTCAATGCAAATTGCATTATTTCTGATGATAGTGAGCTTGTTGCTGCTCAAGAGCTGCAAGCTGAAAGTATACCAAAAGTGTTATTAAAGGAGTGGGTAGTAGAAAATATTGTGCATAATCCTGATGGACATATTCAAGAAACAGGTATGGGTGTTTATATACTGCATGAACCTGAAACAACAATACCAAACCTTGTAAAAAGTACAGAACAACAGATAGGACAACAAGATGAGGTATGGAAAATGTACTTTGATGGCTCTAGGAGTAGGAATGGGTCTACTGGAGGTGCAATGCTTTATGTCTCCACAAGGTGACAGATACTATTCTGCTTTCTGTTTTGCTTTCACATGTACTAATAATACTGTTGAATATGAAGGATTAATTCAAGGTTTGCAGTGGGCAAGGAAAAGGAAAATTGGCTACTTGTAGGTATATGGTGACAGTGAACTTATTGTAAATTAGGTGAGAGGGTTGCATGTTACAAAAAATGATGTTTTGAAATGTTATAAACATAGGGTGTGGGACATGATTGAGGAATTTGATGCTTTTAATTTAGTGTCTATTCCAAGAAGTCAGAATAATCATGCAGACATGTTAGCTGCAATTGGGGCTCAATTTGACATTCCTAGTGATATTCAGAGGGAAAAGGTACAGCCTCATGTGAAAATTGTTGCTAGGACTTCTATCCCTGACAATAACATTCATTGGCAAGTGTTTGAAAGCAATGAGCAGGTTTTGCATTTTCAGTTAGAGGAGGATGAATTTTCTGTAGTAAATCAAGATAAGATTAAACAACAATATGGTGATGATCAAGTCATTCAATTGAAAACTAACAAGCTGCCCAAGGGATTAGTAACTTTGGAATCCATTTTTGGCACTGATGATCAGTTGAAAAAGAACAAGACCAGCATGCAGGTCAAAGAAGAACATGAGGAGCTAGAAATTTTCAAAGGTAAACTCCTTAAAATTGGTAAGATCTGTTCACCTGAAGATAGGAAAGCATTTATTGCTCTTTGTCAAGAATTTGAAGATGTATTTGCTTGGGATTATTCAGATTTAAAGGGATTTGATCCCTAAATTTCCCAACATACCATAGAATTAGGGCCAAATGCTAAACCTGTAAGGCAGAAACAGAGACCCTTGAATCCAAAGCTTGAGTCTCTGATGATTGAGGAATTAACCAAGCTGATTGAGGGAAATATTATTTTCCCGATCAAGCATACATCCTGGGTCTCTAATCTTGTTCCTGTAAGGAAGAAGAATGGAGAAATTAGGCTCTGTGTTGACTTTAGAGACCTTAATAGAGCTTCCTTGAAGGACCACTACCCGCTGCCCTCAATGGAGCAGATTCTACAAGTAGTGGCTGGTTCAGAAAGATTCTCCTTGATGGATATTCAAGTTATAATCAAGTTTTAGTCAAGGAGGAGGATCAATTTAAAACTGCTTTTACCACAAAATGGGGCACCATGGCCTATAAAAGAATGCCTTTTGGTCTATCAAATGTTGGCTCTACTTTTCAGAGAGCCATGGATATGGCTTTTAAAGGTTTACTTTACAAATTGGTACTTGTATACCTTGATGACATCACCGTTTTCTCTAAGGATGCAGCTGAGCATTTATCCCATCTGAAGTAGGTGTTTGAGAGATGTAGAGAATTTGGTATATCTCTCAATCCCAAAAAATGCATTTTTGTTGTTCATGAAGGCAAGCTTCTAGGACACATTGTGTCAAAACAAGGAGTTACCATTGATACAAAAAGATGGAGAGCTATTCTGGAGTTGCCTTTACCCAACCACAAGAAAGGACTACAAAGTTTTATTGGCATAATTAATTTTCTACGAAGATTTATACCTGACATTGCAAATTTATTGAAGCCACTAACCTCTATACTAATGAAAAATGCAGTTTTCAGCTGGACAAAAGAGGGCAAACTCAATTTTGAGTCCATAAAAGAAGCCTTATCAGCTACACCAACTCTGGTAAATCCTGATTTCTCAAAAGATTTCATTTTGTATGCTTATGGCAGCATAGATACAATTTCTACAATTCTAGTACAGCAGCAAAATGAAGGCTTTGAACAACCAATTGCTTTCTTTAGTCAAGTACTAGAGGAATATGAGCAGAGGTATAGTTTTATTGAAAAACATGTCCTTGCAGTTGTTAAGAGTTTAAAGAAGTTTAAGCATCTTATTTCTAACAACAAAGTACATTTGATGGTTGCTCACCCTGGTGTGAAAGAGTTTCTGTTAAGTAAGGATGTCAATGAGAAAAGGGCTGGTGGGATTACCAAAGTCATGGAGTCTGACATAGATATCAAGATAACCAAGCTTATCAGGGGTAGAGGACTTAGTGAACAACTTGCTACTAGGTCTGAAAATGAAACAACAAAAGAGGAAGAAGTGCTTCTGATCATTGAAGATGTATCTCAGAATGATACAACAGCAGTTGGAACAGGTTAGGTTAAAGACATGACTCATTTTCTGCAAACTGGTGAGTGGCCAATAGGTTTGGACATAACTAAAAGGAGATATTTTAGACTACAGTCTATTCCTTTTGTTTTAATCAATGATATTCTTTTCAGAAAAGATTTTAATGGTGTGCTGTTAAGATGCATTGATAATGATCAAATTGACAAAGTGCTTTATGAGTTCCATGATGGAACTACAGGGGGTCATTTTGCCCCAAGAACTACTACCTGGAAGATAATGAGAGCTGGCTATTATTGGCCCAGCTTACTCAAAGATGCCCATGCATGGGCCAAAAAATGTGTAAAATGTGCCATTTTTGCAGGCAAAGAGAGGCTGCCAGCTTTGCCTCTGCAGCCAATACAAGTGGAACAACCCTTCATGAGATGGGGCATTGATTTTATAGGTCCCATTAACCCACCATCAAGTGCAAGTCACAGGTGGGTACTCACAGCAATAGACTATTTCACAAGGTGGTCTGAAGCAGTGGCTTTGAAAGAAGCCAATGAAAATGTTGTTTTAAACTTTTATTATGATTTAGTATCTAGATTTGGAGTACCTGAATCAATCATTTCAGACAATGCTTTAGCCTTCGTTGGATTGAGAGTAACTAACTGGGCTATGAAGAATGGAATCTATTTAAATACTTCATCAAATTATTACCCACAGGGTAATGGTTTGGCAGAATCCACAAATAAGAATCTCATAAGGATTATCAAAAGAACAATAGAGGATAACCAGAGGACCTGGCACACCAATCTAAAATCTGCTCTATGGTTAGATAGAATAACTCCCAAAAGGTCTATTGGAAATTCTCCATTTATGTTAGTTTATGGAAAGGAGGCAAGGCTACCTTTATCTGTTGAGCTGCCAGCTCTTGACATCATGAATCAACTGGAAATGCTTGAGGGAGAAGATCCAATGGCTGTTATATATGCTCATCTTATGGAGCTTGAGGAGATCAGAGATAAAGCTATGAAGGCTATGGAGTATCATCAGCTTCAAACAAAAAGAGTATTTGATAAGAAAGCTACTCCCAGAATTTTTAGGGAGGGTGATAGGGTACTCAAATGGGATGAGTTGAAAAGCAGGCCAGGAAAGCACTCCAAGTTTGACAACATGTAGAGTGGCCCATTTATCATTACTGGGTGCAAGGAGCATAACGCATTTCAGTTATCAAACATGGATGGAGAAAATTTGCCTATCCCAGTCAATGGGATACACCTAAAAAGGTGTTTTGAGGTATGAATTGCCTTTTGAATAGTAGGTTAGGTTTTGTGTTTTCAATAAGTGTTGCTGCACAATAGTTTAGATGCCTTTTTGTTTTCCCTAAATGTTGTCCAGCACAGTTAGATAGGTTGCTTTCTGCTTTTTGCTTTTAGTTGGGTTTCCAAGTGTCTTCCACTACTGTCATGCTGAGTTACAATAGTCATAATTATTTGTCAAACATGTTTTGAAGTCTCTGAGTGACCCTGTGCCCAATGGATAAGATCTAGGCAGCTGGTCTGATGTTTAGCAGGCAAACATATAGTAGATGTCACCAAAATGTTACCAGATTTTCACTATAGCTCAATCAGGTGGAGTTTGTTGATTTTAAACTAAAGAGATGATGTAAGTTTTTACTTTCCTTCACTACATTCAATTGTATAAACAGAAAAATCAGAAAAGATTACAAGGTTATTGTAACAGATCATTGCATTTATACAAGTGCATGTAATAGAGAAAAGATTTACACAAATCTTTTGAGTAATCTTTATTGAATGTAAGAATGTTTATTATCTCACACAAGCCATGAGACTGACTATTGCTTATTCAAATACAAATTGAGAAAAACATATACATGAATAAGTAATAAAGAGAAATGAATGTGTATAGAAGGAAAGGTAACCAGTCATTGCCTGAATGATTGGTTTGTTGTGTCGACTGAGTATGTTGTAGGTTGATGTAGCTCCAAGCCACTGGATTTCTCCTAGTTCCTATTTTTTCTGCAAGAGAATTAAAAAATGGTATTAGAGCAATGCTCTAAGCAATGGCTGATTACCAACATTGTATACACATTCACCCTATGCATGCATATATTGGTCTCAATGTGCATTAAACAAGAAGTGTATACTTTCGAGGTCCTAGGAAACAAGCCAGTTATCAAACACATCCAAAGTATGTGCTTAATTTCTAACAGGTTTGCTTCATGTGTAGATGTAGGTGAAATTGTGTTTCTGAGTGATTCATCAATTTATATTATGAGTGGAGTAAAATGTGTCTCCCACAAGGGTTGAGCCCAGCTCATAGCCATTACAGAGGATGTCATGTATATTTATCAAATCCAGTCTTCATTTAAAAATGATAGAAATGAATGCCATGGAGAGAGTCCATACATTTCAAGAATGTCAAGTCATCAATCTATATGAGCATCAAGAAGAGATCATTCATTGCTACATAGAAAAGAACAGCCACAATGATTGTGATAATAAGGAGAGATCAGTCAAAATCAAAATTGTTCAAGACAGTCAAGACCAACATACCTACTGGCATGATAGCATTATATTAAAGTGAATAAGGACCTTGCCCAAAAATCAAGACAATCATTTTTCAATGATGAAGACACTTACACAAAACAGTGATAGGATATAAGACAGTGGTAAAGTATGCAGTAGTCATCAGCACTGATCTAATCTTTTCATTGTTAGAGAGTTTTAGTTTTGCATAATCAAACTAGAGGTCTCCCCAAATGGTCAAGTGGTGTGAGGAGCATACATCATAGAGGATCATGTCGTAGACTTCAGACATTGAAGCAAGCAGGATCTAAAGAAAGTCTAAGTTCAGTCCTAAAGGACAACCACTAGAAGACTCCAGGGGACACAAGACTATTTCAGTCTAATCCTGGCAGTGAACATGCCTGCATCATCGTTTAGAACTTCAAATGATATAGGAGTAACTCAAGGTGTTCAATGAAGGGCTTCAATTGTGTATTTCACTACCTTGTTACTGTTTGGATGAATGATTTTGAGATGCATTACATCTATGACAAACAGAGTGATATCAAATCAAAGAGACAACAGACTGTCATAGAGGAAGCCAACAAAATAGTACAAGCATGAAGATATTTCTCAAGTCCATACCAATGTATAGGGTAACAATGCAATTGTGAGGAATGCATCACAGTCCTAAGAACTGTCTGCAAGTCACCTTGCAGAATTTGTAGAGATCAAAGAAGATTGTGACATCAAGATACAAGTCAAACAATGGTATGTGTGAGTGATATGCAATGATGCATCTCCAAGACTATCAAAGCTCATGAGATTAGCAAAGTTTAGAGATAACAGGTTTCTTCAAAACTCAGGATGTTCAAGGATCGAGCACAAGTATAGAAAATGAAGATGAGTTTAGAGGGTTTTAGAACTCTTTGCATCATAAGGATAGCCAGCAATGTCAAGGATATAAAGAGAAACAGTGAGCACCAGTCACTGTCAAATAACAATCAAACCTTAAGGAGAAATCCTCAAGAAAGTGTAGATAGAGTATAGGGAAGTCATGAGATTGTTTTCAACATCTCCAAGACATTTTAGTTGCATGAACAATCATCAGGCACAGTAGAACAACATTCAAGGATCAGGACAGTCTAACAATGATTGTATACTATGTTTAAACAGTTAAATGTTATCCCATAATGATAGTAAACAGTCAAGATAGAACAGTCGTAAAAAATGAGAGGAGTTGTCTTAAATGGCTCACGAACTGTCATAAAAGACTCTTGAAATATCCTAAATAGATGACTGTTAGCAATCAAGTTCAAGCGATGGACAGTAGTCTACAAACACTCTATTAGAGTATTTCAAATCTGTATGATATTTTTCTTCAAAGAGTTATTTTTCAAATGTTGATTGCAGCATCAGAACAATGGTAATGTATAGTGTTATATGTATCCATGAATAGAAGCAAGGTCATATCAAACATGAAGAGTAAATGATCTCAAGGCATACCAGATCTCATACCTTTTGTTCATAATGTAAAGCTACAGTTTTGATAAGACAGAGTCTATGAGGCAAAAAAAAAGTATACAGACAGAAGCATGGAAGAAGCAATAAAATGTCATGAGAGACTAGTATACAGATAAAAGGTAGAGAACAACATAGAGATATAGCTACAGATAAGTCAACTTGTTCAGCATACATAGCAGAATATGATAGATAAGCAGACTCAAATGCTAAAGATGCAAAGTAGAAGTTCAAATCATGAAATGCTACATGAGTTCATCCTATAAGATATAGCAAAGTATGCTCAAAATGAGTAAAATGTGTGTGACACTCTACAGAAATGAAATTAAAGAAGAACACAGTGCATTTTATTCATTGAACCCGAGCTTAAAGAAACCCTTGTGCTTCATTTAAAAATGCCTTGTATTTGCAGCAAGAAGATAGAATGAATAATTTTGTTCATGGTCGTTCAGTACAGAAGTGATGGGTTTTGTTTTTCTTGAAACCCTAACTGGAAAAGTAGAAAAAAGGGATCCACTGTGTTCCGTCATTTCCAGAAAAGTAATAGTGTTTTTGAGATCATCTTGGAAGCCATTTTAAAGTAACAGTGTTGTATTCCTATAGCCATTCAAAAGTGACCGAGGGTATCTACAAACCCTAATGAAAATTACCTTCCGTTTTCATTATTTTCAACATAAGAAAGCCATACTCAGGAGATCACAGATAGAAGGTATCATTTGCAGTAAGAGGAAACAAAAGAAAATACAAGTTTTCATCATTTTCTGTAGTGTATGCATTGAAAAACAGTCATTTGTGCATAAAACGGAAATCATCTATCTTAGCCATACAGAATACAAAAATGTATATCAGATACAGTGAAGGAAAATCTACAGAAAACGATGAGATTTACATTTGTGTTTCCAAAAAACCAGATTTGTCATGCTTACCTTAAGCTATTGTAGCAGAAAATGGTGGAAAAACACAGTGAAATGCTTTCGAATCATCTATAGGAAGCCCCAACATCAAACCCTTGTCGGCGACAGGAAGAATGGGCAGAGAGCAAAATGTCAACATTGTAAAATGCAAAGTGAGGGCAAAAAGTGCCTTTTGGCATTTAGGGCTTCAAAACCCTAAGAACCCGAGGGTTCTTTTGTTTTTTTATTTTGAGTATTATTTCCTTTTTCATTTGAGCCCATTGTCAACACTTGTGTTGACATGTATTCCTTAGGTCACGATGGGGGCATGTTCCTTAAACTTTTTATTTCCCTTCTTTCCCATCTGCCATGACAACACTTCGGTGTTTTTAGACTTGTGCCTTTATTTTCCCTGTGTAAAATGGAGATTGTAAAACATTTAAACACAAATGGTATCATTTATAAACCATTTGATGTTTATTGTTATTTTTAATGCGAGGATGAGTGAGGGCTTAATTGTATGCAGAGTGGAGGAGTTGGCAAACACATGCCAAAGACATAGCATTTTGTTTTGCAAAGGAGGAGAGATGTTTTGACTAAGTCATGGAAGAAGTTGTTAGTTCAGTTGAGTGTTTTGAGAGCATCTAGGAGGGTTTTTATTGCCTTTTAGAGTCCTTTTGGACTTGTTTTCATGACTCATTGTGTTTGACTAAGTCCTGAGGGACTTTTTCTTGTATTTTGGGACTTTTGGAGAGGATTAGGCCCTAGATTTTAGGCTTTTTATGGGCATCCGACCCAAATCAGTTTGACATTCCTTCTTTTTTGGAACCACTTGGATAGTGGTGGTTATAGTCACTTTTATGACTCTATTGTACTCAGTTCTGATTATGCTACTTGGAGAGACTTGTGATTTTTTGATCCTTGCTCAAAATTTTGGCAAATTTGTAACTCATTCTTACCAGTTTACTTGATATGAAATATAGTGGAAGCCTTGGAGGTCATTGATTGGAGATTGTGTCTATTTGTCTTATGCATTTCTGTGCTCATTATCTAATTTGATAGAATTATTTGTGAAGTAAGTTTATTTCCTCTAAACTTTTATCTTGGAAAAGAGCTTTTTTTGCTGAAAATACTTATGCAGGTTGCAAGTTGTGTCTAGTTATGCATTCCCATTAAGTGTGAAATTACTTTTCCTCTTAAGGATTCTGCAATTACAAACCTGCTTCTGAAATATTTATGCAGAGGTATAATTGATAAGTTGTGCAAGAGATTTGTCAGTCATTTTAACAAGTGTTTGGTCTAATATTTTCATATTCCTCATTAAGATAGGTGTATCACCCGTTAGAATTAAATTTCAGTTTTAGAGCATATCTTTCTTACCCTTTTCCTGGTCCAAGCCATAGAATAGTAAGTTTTAGGTGATATAAAGTTAGGAAGCCAGCCTTCTCCGGAGCTTGACCTCTGCTTATAAAGTGACCCACAGCTTTAGAGGTCTTCCCATGTTTTATCAAGTAAACTAATTTCTGCGAATTAGTCAGAGTGCATATTTAGGTGATAACACCTCCTATGCTTTGCGATTTGTATGGCGTGTTTGTCCCAGGTGTAGTCTAAAGTTGTGTGGCAATGAGTCCCTCCCTACATCTTGGATTTTGTATGGTGTGGTTTTTCTCAAGCGTAGTCTAAAGATGTGTGGTGATGAGTCCCTCCTTGCACTTTGAGATTTGTATTGTGTGTTTGTTGCCCCATATGTAGTCGAAAGAGTATGGCGAAATGCCCCTCCTACATTTTGGGTTGCATGTTGCATTTTTTATTTCCACATGCATCTGCATCTGCATTCATTTATGTATGAAAATGAAAAAGAAATAATCATTGCTTTTACTGTATTCGTCGTGTTTTGTGTGTCTTCAATATTGTCTTCTTCGTGTCTTGTGTGCTTGTTACTATCTTCTCTATGTTTTGTGTGCTTGTTATTGTCTTCATTGTGATTGGCGTGTCTGTAATGTGTTTCCTCTAATGTCTACCTGAGACTGGGGGCTAGAAATAGTTCCTCAATCTTTGTGTATGCATTAGCTTTAAGTGCTTGGCGTATTTTTTGTGTTTTGACCATACTTTAATGCATGTATGGACCTTACGTTCATGCATACATTAAAGTGGGGGCTAAATGTTATGTCGTAAAATGTCCCCCTAGGACTTTTACCTCCTAAGTTTAGCTCTCGAGTCCCTTGTTTTGCATCTTGCATGTTCATTTTGACTCCCAGAAGAAAATGGCCTGAAACCCATGTCACATGGGGCTTGAGGGACATTGTTGCACTTGACCCTGCCCTAAAATAGGACCTAAGGACATAGGCGTCCACGCCCTTGTTCTGCCCTATTTCAGGTAGGTCCCAAATTTGAATGTCGATTATGTGATCATTATAAGGTTCCGTTACCGACATCTTCAGTTTGAATAATGAAATTTAAAGTGGGAATGCATATATAAGCATGTTTATGGTTTCATTTGCAAACTAGAAGATGATTATGAATTTTTGGCGAACTTATGATTTTAGAGCATTCAAAATATTCATTGTTGCAGAGCAGAATATTATTGTTGTGTTTGTGATTGTAGATTTAGCTTCATCTTCTCATGTGTTGAAGGTTTTTCATCTACATGTGAGCTACACCTCCGAGGTGATATCTATTTGTGTTTGAATCATTTATCGGTTTGTTTTTGCCTCTATCCCACAGGGATATGCACTCTCTATCTGACAACGGTGTTTAAAAGACTTGAATGTCCTTCCGGGGCTTGACTAAGGCAAGCTCTTAAACACTACAACTCCCAACCACACTCCTTGTGATTACATGTTACAAGTATCAGATTTTGTGGAGTGGAGTTGTAGAGGAAGGTATAGAGGATAAGGATTCTGGATCCAGCGGAAAGAAGCTACCTGAAACACTTTTGGGACAAGGGCACTAGTGCCAGTGTCCTCTGAGGTTACAGACAGAGATCTTTGTGACAGTGATATTCATCATCTGAAGAAATCCTGACATCCTGAAGAAGACACTGCCTTGGACTAGGGCATGAGTGCTAGTGTCCTCCGCAGCTTCCATGATAGAAATGGACTGAATAGTGATCATCAGTGTTGTGAGGAGGTCAGAATTCCCTGAAGAAAAGACTACATTGGACTAGGGCATGAGTGCTAGTGTCCCGAGTATTCCGCATCACAAACTTTAAAAAATAGTCAGTAACTAATCTCTGTCTACTGTCTTGGTCTGTGAGCATTTGTCGTAATTCATCAGTTTTCTTCTGATTTTGCATAATTAGGGTTTTGAGCATTTAATTAATACATTAATTGATAATTTCAGAGTTTCCATAGCGTTACACTTGTGACCACCAACCTGTAGGTGAATCCTCTTTCAAGAGTTGTGATTCAACTCAGTTGGATGTCCTTGAATGTTTGTACTGAAAAGAGGATTTAACCCACATATCCATTGAAATTGAAAACCCCTCTTTTCCTACAAAACAATTACTTCAATCCAATACCATATGTAGTAGTGCAGTTTGCAATGAACGGTCTCATATATACATTTACAAGATCTCTAAAATTTGGAAGCTTCTTCTTTTCTAGAGGATTCTACAATCTTATTATTTTATTCTAAAAATATAGAATATTCTTTTTTGGATACCTTTGTGGAAGACTCTAGAAAAAATCACTTTCCCTAGACAATCTTATTTTTCCTTAACATCCCCCCTTAAGATTGGCTAGAACAATACAAAGAAGATATAAAGGAGAGGAGAACATTATACCACTATCCTCCATAGAGCCTTTTCTCTTAAAACATTTTTTATTCAATCTTCCAATCTGTAAAACCACTTCCATCAAATATTGGCAAACCTTCATTTATAGAGCCCATGTTAGGAAAAAACCAGCTCTCAAATAAATAGATTAAATCACTTTCAAAACTTATCTAGCTAAACAAATATCAATTCATCCATATCTTAGCCTTGTTGGAAGATTTATAGCTCTAATCTATCTCTGATACCATGTAAAAACATACCCAAAACAACAATGAAAAATAATAATAGCAACTGTAAACATGACAAAAAAGCATAAAACAGAGTTAAATGGCTAAAGAAAAATATTATATTAATCTAGCTTTCATTACATTCAATCCAATACCATATACAATAGTGCAGTTTGCAATGAACAACCTTATATATATATATATATATATATATATATATATATATATATATATATATATATATATATATATATATATATATATATATATATATATATATATATATATATATATATATATATATATTGTTACATATGTATTGTCAATGATGTCAATTGAGTGGCAATGTGGAAGGCAAAGGCAAAAGTGAATATGCCAAGCAGTCAAAGGAACAAGTCAAAGGAACAGTGATGATGGAAGATAAGAAGATCAGTATCATCTGTACAAAATCATGCCTTATCTTCTGAAGTTCATGTGTAAGTTCATACTAAGTGTATGCTTTCAATTTCTTTGGTATATTATGTCATGAATGCTATGCTGGGTGAATTATGTTATATTTGGATGATATGAAGACATGTGACTTGGCACTGGAGAAAGAATGTTGCAATAGTTTGAAGAAATCTAGCTAAGTAAAATTCAAGGAAAGGTGTCACAAGCTCAAAAGAATGTACCACATTATGCTGCATTTGAAAATATGGGCCTGCAGATTAGACAGATGGCTAGATATTACTCTCAGGTATCTATGGTTCAAATTTTAGATCACAAAGTCTACTGCAAAGTGTTTTAGAGTCAGAAGAGTGAAGGCAGTAATGAAACAGGGCAAGTGCAGTCATAGAGAGTCGGGAGAATGCTTTGCACTTCTCCGCAGATGAAGATATTGTATTGTGGTTTGGAGGACGGCTAGACATAAGTGAAAGGTATACATGTTTCAAGTTTCAAGTGATAATTTGTACCATAGATGATTCTCTAGAAGCAGCTCTATGAAGACAAGTCTTGTTGATAGTTATTGTAAGTAGAGGGAGATAGTAAATGCCACCACATTTCACTGCACACTGATATTTGGCCCTGTTGATTGAATGATAAGATCATATGGCTAGTTGGTATGCTTAGTTCAAGTTTCAAATATTTTTGTTTACCACAAGTATGATTGTCATTGTTTCACATCAAGACTGTGTAAGCAAAATATGTTAAGGACACCGGCATCAGAGTTCAAGTGTTTGCACCTGCATGAAATATCCTAAAATGATAAAAGAAGTGTATAGGAATGATTTGCAAGTCATGAAATGCCTTTTTGAGTGGTCCGCATGATGTAATTTTGTCTCCTTCAGTACCACTTTAGATCTAGAGCTTAATATAAAGAAGGGTAAGTGTTTGTCAAGCCGACTTGATATATGTTGATGATTATGCTGTGTATTTGGAAGTGTGCGCCAGCATGGAAGAGTGTGCTAAGGTAAATTAGGTCCTAATTAACTCTTATTTTTGAACTGTATTAAATTTCTAATTATCGCAAATATTTGAGAGCCGACTGTTGTGGCCATTGCACATTTCATGTTACATGTTTCATCTTGGCCGATAAAGGAGAGAGATTTTGAAGCTTGCGAAGGATACAAATGTAAGATCAAAGTTGTTGAAGGATGTATGAGTTCCAGGGTATTGTGTGATAGCATTGATAATGTGCAAATAAGATAACTACAGAAGTAGTTTTGATGATGAAATGTGGAAAGGATCAGTTTATGTAATGTGGTTTTGTAGCGGAGGTGATTATAGGTGATGTGATATTAGAGAAGTGTTGTTGAAGTTGTTTTGGTGTTGCAGAACTTGATATTATGATTATGCAGAGATGAAGTAATTTTGCAGAGGTTGGAAGGGTCAGCAGAAAGTTGAAGTAGTCAGTGTTTGTTAGATAAGTATTTTGTTGCAGAGTTTTGTTGGGTGAATATTTTGTTATCAACTAACTGATAACAAAATGGTTATATCAACCACAGTGTGATGAGATATAATCTCTCCTCTCAGAAAGGGGAGGCTCCCTTCTTATTGCCCTTTACAATCAACAAATACTTAACTATGTTTATTTACACTAAAACTAACCTGTGGGTGTTGCCATATCATCTATTTCTCTTATTTTAGAAAAGAGGTTTACTTACAAACTCTCAATAACAAACTCTTGATTCTTACAAAGTGTGATAAACTAAAAACTACTTGTTGGAACAATAATAACCAATATCTAAATTGAATAGACGTGAGAATAATCAAGGTGATACTAGAATGTGTTAATACCAAGAAACCCACAAAAGTATAAAGCTTTTTGTTGCTTCTTATGCAAACTTGAAGTTGAAAAAGGATAGAATAAGGTGCAGCCCAAAGCTGTCTTCACCGTACGCTATAATGATCCTCGATCAAACAAACATGAAAGATAACCAGCAGATCAAAGCCTTTTAAGTATCTTCTCAATCACGAACATAAACACAATTCCAAATACAATATTGCAACCCAAATTCTACACAATCAGATTTGGAACACCTTCTAAACACTTGATTCCACGCTACAATTCAACCACATACACAAGATAATGTAATTGAATAGATGTAAGAAGAATTCTAAAACATCACAAACTTGATCCAAGACAAAGATTGGATGCCAACTTGCTTACTTTGTATTAATTGAAAAATGATTTACAATATGAACTCAAAGTTTCAATTTTCTCTTCAAAATAACAGTGCTTTGCTTCAATAGATAAAAGATATTAATTACAAAAGATCCCCTCTTTATTTATAGGGAGAGGCTATGAGAGAAAATAGGGAATTTACAACTAATTTGACTTATTCAAGATTAGAGTTCTAATCGACTTAGGACTCTATCTCACAACTTCATGTAATCTGATTCTACAAAAAGACATGGAGTTTGTCATCTACAAATTGCAAAATACATAACTAAAGCAAGGAAAATAAACTAAGTGTCTATAGACACTTCTTCATCATCTAGACCCTTCTCCAAAAAGTCTTCGTATCTCTTTAGGGTGGCTTGGACTTCATTGTTGTCAGGCCCCGATGTATGTTTAGAGATGGTAAGCACTCAGGTGATGGAATCTGTGAGGGTGTCAGGCACACTCTTGTGCTTATTCAATATCTTATGTAGCCTATTCAGAGTTATCTGGAATCCCACCAACCTGTCAATTGAAGTCAATGTGAAGACTTATGTTTCTACCTCTATTTGTATCAGGTTGGTAAACTCCTAAATGACTGCATCTTCTGGGAGTGTTTGTTGGTTATTATCTAGCATATGACAAGGAAGCTCAGCCAGCTCATCTAAAATATCCAAAGCTTTAATTTCTCCCCTTTCCAAATCTTTGTTCAAATCTTGAATCAAGCCTTCAATGATTTCTTTCTTGTGAATCATGGCCACCCTGTATTCTACATATTTCTTTCGGTTGGGGATTACCCCATTCTCAACCAACACTTCTATTTTGAAGTCCTGTAGCTTATTCCATGAGTCCAAATCTTGTTTAATGAACTGCATATCTTGAGAAAGAATCGCAGGTGTCTAGCTGATCTCTTTTCCTACTTTACCGAGGTCATTATAAAGTTCAATTGATGACTTTATCAATTGTGAACCTTGGGCAAGTACTCTTTCAATGCAGACATCAACTGCCTAGCCTTTAGCACCAATCTTCTCAGCCTTTTGAATGGCTTTATTCTTTGTACTGGTCTCAACAGGTTCTACATGTTCTGATGATTATGCTATCTTCAGAAGTACCGATTTCAACTGATCCACTTGTACCTTGAGTTGATCTTTGATTCCTTTATCTCTATCATATCTATCCAGCAAAGCAGACAATTGTGCTAACAAATCTTCTTTTGCACTTTCATGTGTTTGCTTGCCAAGCTCAACTCTTGACATAATGCAATCTTCAACCCGAACTTCTGTGATACTCTTGTTAGATAGAGGCACAACTACCTCAGCATATTTGTTGCCTAATGCATCAATAAGCACCCCAGATAGGGTCTTGCCTTTCTTGGTCTCTTTTGACTTTATCAGAACCAACTGACCAAAATCAAAATCTTTTGGGGACACAACTTGCTTCTTTCTTTTTGACTTTTGTGTCATAAGCCATGGTGGAAGGACAAAAGAATCACCTCTTATTTTTGTCATCAGCGTTTGGGAGGACATAGGAGGAACTACAAGTTCTTGTGACACAGGTGGAATAGAAGAATCTTGTATTGGTGCGGACACAAGTGGGCTGTGAGTAACAATGGTCAGAGTTTGTGTTTGCACGGTAAAGGGGTTAACATCCAATGACACTTGGTGCAGTCACGATCAAAGGGTTCACAGAATGAACTATCCAAACCATGCAGTAAGAGTAAACACAATGGAAACAACTCAAATAAAGAATGCAATAGTCAAATGCTCAATATATCATATAATCAGAATGATTATATGCCGGTAACATGTGGGATACAATCAAAGGTTTGGAAGCACTGGCTTCATCATCCTTCTTTGCAGTAACAGTAGTAGTAGTAGCAGTGGCAGAGGCAGAGGCTCCGAATGCCTTAGATGCACCAGCAGTAGAGGATGAAGTCCTTGTTGACTTTCTTGTGCTGGGTGCAGGCTCCTTAGTTTTCTTCTTTTCTTCTTATGCATCTCTGGCTTCCTCTGCTTCTTTCCTTTTAGCCTTAGCCTGTTGTAACTGTTCTTTGGAAATTCCATCCATCTCAGCAAATTCTTCAATAATCTTTTGAGCTTTCTTTTGTGATTATGGATTTGTTTGCTCCATATGAATTTTCATGGACTTTTCTTTGAAAACCTCAAACCTCTCTTCTGTTGTATCCCAAGGTTTGCTAAGCATCAATTCAGCCAAGTCAACCAATGTATCTTCCAGGACCTAATATCCCATTTCTGGGACCCATACAGTTCTAGGTTCCATAGCTTCCATCAAGCACTCATCTTTGGTTACCATAAATGTGATTTCATTTTCATACTTCTCAACAACTTTCCTAGGGATTCTGACCCTAACTTGCATTTTTTCTTGGAAAACTTTGAAATAGCCCCATACAGCTGCACCTTGAGCATTAGTACTGCCAATTCTCTGCAAATGGTCTCTAATCTAAGTAGCCACTAGGATATTTTTGAGCCATACTACATTTTGAGCTCCGGGTAGTTCTTTCAAAAAGTAAAATAGTAAGCAGATTATTAGAGTACCAAACTTAAAGGGGTACTTTGACTTCTTTGTCTTCTTCAAATTGTCTAGCAATTGCTGCCGGAGGAGTTCACACAAATCATAATCAACATTTTCTTTAATCATCTGGTAAGCAGTATATATGCTTGTTGCAGACACAAAGTTTTCTCTGTTAGTGAAGTATATCTTGTACCAATCATCATTCAGGCATACCTCACTGTCGGATCTTCAATATCATTGACAGTTGGGGCCCTTTTGTCAAACTTTGCCCATGTTAACTTCATTACCGTATCATTTTTCACTGCTTTCAAGGCAGGCACAGTTCCAGAGGATGGTAGCCCTGTCACAGCCTTAATGGCTTCCTTGCTAATAATATGAGGAACATCCAACCACATGAATTTATCATGGATTTTTCTCAATACATATCTGATCCAGGCATTTTCATAACACAAGATAGGAAAAATGTTTCATACATGCAAAATCTTCTCCGCTAGGGCACTAAATTCTGGTTTCAAGTTATAATCATCACCAGTTAACTCATTAAACCATACTTGCCCTAGTTTAACATGATTATACTCTTCCATATCCACATGTATATAAGCCCTAATATCTTCGTTATTAATCACACTGTAGGGCACATCAAAAAACGCGCCATCCGTATCTGTCTCCATGGATTTCAGTGGATGCTTTTTGAACTTAGGTCTAGGTCGATCCAATGCATTTATCACTTGAGGATTGAACATTTTTGCTACTTAGATTCTTGGATTAGAAGGAAAAAACTATAAATACCTTGAAAGATGCTTCTGATTAGGGTTTGTTCGTTGAAAATACCGAATGCAATGAGTTCTCCTTTGCTTCGCTTCTCATGTTCTCCGTCTTTACTTGATAACTTGATTGCAATGTGAATTTCCTTCAACCAACATCGCTTATAAGCCCTTTTCAATCCAAGCCTAATTCGCCATTAATTCTTTTGAATCAAAAAGCTGCTAACACTTTCACTGTGTCTCATAGTCGATGTAAATAGCTCCGTAATCCTCTGTAATTGATTGTTTTCTACTAGAATCTTCTTCAAAAGATCAAGCATATCAATCTTCAACTTATATCCACGTGTTGGTCTCAGCACCACTCATTTGGCAGAGGGAGGAAAGATTTTCATTAATGCTCCCCCTGAGCCAAGGCTCTCAGTTTAGCTTCCAGAGAAAACATTTGCACCAAACGGTGGCACAAACACATCCTTGTCATCAATTACATCTTTCTTAACCCATCCTTCTTGGTTTCTGTTGGATCAACTTTTTCTGTTGGAATGTTCTTCTCTGTCGGTACATCCTTCTTCATACTTTTGCTTCTGCAGAACTTTGCAAAGTGTCAAGACTTATTGCAATTATAACACACAAAATCCCTCTAACCATTATATCTTCCATTCATTCTGGATCTACATTGGTTAGCTTTATGCCCAAATCTATTGCATGTAAAACAATAGCCATTGAAAGATTGAATCATTCTCCTATTGTCATAATTGTTCATCCTTTGACTTCTGCACTCATTAGCTTTATGACCAACTTTCTTACATGAAAAAAATTGACCAGAAAAAGATGAAACATTTTGATTCATTCTGCTCCTACATTGTATTGCCTTATGTCCAAATTTATTGCAAGAGTGACAATAACCATTTAAAGATGGATACCTTTGAGCATTGGGTTGTCTGATCGGTGGTCTTCTAGCTCTTCTCTTCTGATTCCAATTTTTCTTGCCATTGTTCTTCTTGTCTTCAGCATATGAAGCTTGATCTGGTTTTGAACTTTCACCCTTTTCAAATCCTAATCCATCTTTGTCATCAGGACCTTTCTGAACTGCAATCATTCTATCAAGTTTGGCAGCACTCGCTTTGAATTTTTCTTCTCGACTCTATGTCTGTTTCAAATCAATTTTCAGATCCACAACCTCTTGTTCAAGTCTTGTGCATTCCTCAGATTTCTTTTTCACAACTTCATTGAGACATTCCTCAATTCTTTTCCTTTCTTCAACTTGCACCTTCAGATCATTCATAGATTCATTTGCTTGTTTCAATTGTTCACTAACATCCTTATGCTTTTCTTTGAATTTCTTGACTTGCTCTTTCAGATTTCTGATACATTCATTTGCTTCTTTGACATTCTCCTTCAAATCAATGATTTCTTCTTCAGTCCTTTCTAGTTCTTCAAGAGAAATATTAAGTTCTTCACTGCTTGCAGACATGTATTCTTCTTTTGAAGATCCAACAATAGGAATCTCTTCCGAAGGAGTAGGAAACTTTCTAGATGCCATGTGTTCAACCTTCAAGATCTTCCCCAAGCGGTTAAGCTTCTTCCAAGGGACCTTGCTCTGATACCAATTGTTGAACACTCAGAATACTGAGAGGGGGGGTGAATCGGTATTCTATAAAACTATTTAGATATAAAGCATCTTAAACCATTTAGCATATTCAACCACATTGAAGTAATGCATGAAAACATAAAGCAATAAACCATAACACATGAACACCAGGATTTTTACGTGGAAAACCCAAAAAGGGAAAAACCACAGTGAGTGTCAGCTCACAATATATTATAATATCAATACCATATTACAAAAGGCTCACTGCCCAAAAGAAAGAATGCTCACTGCAACAGGGCTCACTACCCAAGGACTCACTGTCCAAGTGGACTCACTGCCCACTGAGAAAGAAAGAGAAAAGAATAGCTTACTGCCAAAGATGAACTTTTATAATTGCATCTACAAATGCATGAATCACAGTTCCAATGAAGCACAAACAAAATTCTCTTTCACTATTTTGAAACACAGTTTTGCTCTCTGCAATTACACTCTCCTTTGTTCTTTCTCAATTTGCACATTCAAACATCAGATAATCACATTATATTACACATCATGTCGCATTGTTCATACACGCATTATCTAGTGACATCAAAACCAAATCTCCACTTATATATATCTACTTCATCTTCACCACCAACTAAGTCATCTCAAAAACATGCCTCAAACTTAACCACAAACTCTGCGCTAAGATTCAAACTGAAAAAATAGGTCGGGTGGACCTAAAATAGATCTCACTTAACTCAATACATCATTTTTACCTTCCCTTTCGGACCGCTTTACTTATGACACCAAATAGGTTGGCATGTTTGAGTGTAGCGTGTAGAATATCATGGGTCAGCCTCAAACTCCAATGCGGACTGAATCAAAACATAAAACATATTCTCCTAGGTCAGCTTGACCTATAGAATCACCTTAGATAACATCACAACCTTTGGACTGCACTGCACCAAGTGAACTTTATTAGGTCGACTTCAGGGGCAAAGCAATTTAGATGCATGCTAACTGTCAGATGACACCTCAACAGTCTAAACTCCAAATCACCTCAAACTCTAAACTAGAACTATTCAGACATATGAAGACATATCCCCAAATTCATAGATCAATATGCCTTCATGCAATGAAATGTGGAGTATTGGAAGATAGTCACAGTCACAGTCATTCACAGTCTATTCAAGTCGCGATACTTGGACCATTTTAACTTACACTCTGGAGGCCTTCAAACACTGAAACTTTGGATTTAGATACTTCTGACATATGTCATCAACCCCTTAGAACCGCAAGACGAAATATGATATAGAAGTGAGATGCAGACCAAAACAAACAGGTACACTGAACTCCCTGAGACTGCACTCTGTTATGCCGAACTTAGCCAACAAGTAGACAACCTTTGTTGCTATCTGACCATTATTGCTCTAAAAATTGTTGCCATCAATGACAACACTCCTTAACTGTCACGCACCTTGGTAATCCACCAGTGTCTCTAACATTGATATGTCCAACATTGATTCCAAACACCAATTTTTGAAGACAAGGAGAAAGAAGACATAATCTTCTTACCTAGGTCAACAAGAACACAAAATCTGACATAAGGTAAGGACCTCTTAGATAGGGTAGCCAAATCTATATAAATGAGATGACCAATGCCAGAAGCTATACATCTCAAAACCTTCTCCTCACAATATTCCAAGGGCAAGATTGCAAGCTTCACCCACACTAAACTATTGCAAATACACTTCTCTAGATCAAAACCTGACATCCACTTCCTAAGAAATAACCCAGTTTTGCAAATAAACCACGGGCCACTTGAAGGGTTTTGTCATGATCTCTAGGGTTTGAGAAGGAGATCATAAAGAAATCCTTAGACATTGTAATGATTTCAAGTTGATTACAAGATGCCCATTTTTTTCAGGCCCAAGATCTAAAGACATCAATGTTAGGCCTAGTTATGAGGAATTTACCAAAGAGTGAGTTTTCTACCCTAGAAGTGGCCTTGTCTAGGAGTCTAAGACGCAAATGGTCTTAAGTTATATATGTATGTAGATATACATATAAATATTTTGTCTTACATATATATTTAAACTTAAGTTTTAGCTAAAATAAAAGCTAATCATAAAACCTAACCTAGGGTCTATGTCTAAATTTAACTACTATCTATGTAGATGTAGAAGATAAGGAAGAATTAAATTGGCATTTCCACTTCACATGGCATGCTACTCAAATTGTAAAGAACTCTAAAATGAATAAAGACATCACATTTAATGGCCTTAAATGAGTTTGGTAGGCTTCTAACTCAAGATTTAATCAGGGGTAAAACATGAATTAAACTTAGGTTTGTTCCATCATTGGCATATGCACATTCTTAGTTCATTTTTTACTTAGTTCATCTAAGAAAATGGTGGAGCCTTGCAAAAATTATCATGTGAATACTTCTCATGTAATAATGGTCAAAAATTTATTCATGGCTTGGTATTTTGGGTGGAGATAGAGATTTTGAAATAATTGGCAATTCCATTATTTTTTTGTTAGGGATTATATATCATTGTTACTAAATAATAATCTTTGAATTTAGTTAGCATAATGTGATAATATAGGGAAACCTATATTTGAAACTAGAACCATTGATAGATTCATTACTCATGACCATTGATATGTGCTACTTTTATTACTTATTGAACTCCATGTACTCAATAACATGATTATGATAGTTAAAGGGAACTCATAGTTATAAAGTCTTAAAATTATATTACCAAGGTTAGTATATTAGCTTATGAATATTTGTAACTTATATGCCAATTAAATGAACAAATTAATTCTAGTTACGATTAAGTAGGAGAGGTTAAGAATTGATGTTTAAGATTTTGCAAGTAAATGATATAAGTTGATGATATTCTACTATATTAACATTCCTAGACTAGAACCTTCTTAACTCCATCTTGATAAACTACTTAGCTTTTATCAACTTTGATTTATTAGGGTTACATGAACTTGAAATGGTAAAGTCTGAAGTCATATAGTAAACCCATACATCAATAAAATCTAACAATATAGTTTAGGGTTTAGGGTTTAGGATTTACAATTTTAAGGTTTAGGGTATAACCCTAATTTTTAAACCCTAAATACATTTTGCCTTAAAAAAATAAATTACATAAAAATTTTACCATTATAATTAAAATTTATTTATAATGCACTTGAATAAATAAGATTTAGGGTTTAGAGATTAGGGTTTAAGGTTTATAGTTTTAGGGTTTATGGATTAGGGTTTACAATGGGTTTATGGGTTTAGGGTTTAGCCTAAACTATAAACCTAATGTAAACCCTAATCCCCAAACTCTACAATCATAAACCCTAATCCCTAAAACCTAATTTTAACCCTAGAAAATATTCAATAAAACCTAAAAAGAATAAGAAAATGAATTACAAAATGAATATCTACCTTAGAAAATTGTAGCATATAATCATGGAGGGAAGAGGCAAAGTTTGGGGGTGTAGTGGTGTCTAGAGGTGGATATCCATTCATCTCTACTTGTGTTCCATTCACTGTTATAAATAGTGAAGAAATGCCCACAAGAATAGGGAGAAACAACAAATAGTTTGTAAGAATGGGCATCCCTTCATTTCATATGTGCACACATGACTTATATCTGTTATTAATGGACTTTTGATTGTAATGGATATCCGCTTAGGTTCGAGTGTCGAATCATAACAAATACCTAAAGTTCTTAAAAGTGAGTATATAAGTTTAAGTGAATGGGTATCCATTCTAAGTGATGACTTTTAGCCTCACATTTTTTCCCCTCAATGTAGTTTCTTGCACTTAGCCTACTAAAAAAAATTTCTTTTCTCAAGATATAGTGGATAGTATTTGATTGAACAAAGGCTTAAATGGATATTTGACCCAACATATAGTGTCTAATATATTTAATACTATAGAAAATAGAGAAAATTATTTTATTTCAGTAGTGTAATTGAGCTCATAACCAACTAGCGTCCCAAGAAAGGCAATATGACTCTCACTACTACTAGTATCAACTTGAGCTAACATGCCCCAATTATGTAATCAATGATGGATGTACACAAAATGAATTCTTAACCTATTATAAGATTCACAAGGATAAGAAAGTTAATACACAACATATTCTTAAGATCCTTGAATGTCAGTTGGATATCAAATTATCAGATGTTGAGATGTCCTTGTAGACAAGGAAAAATAATTAAATGGCCTTATACGTAAAGTTCTCTAATAATTATATAAGAAAGTTTGTTAGGAACTATATAAGAAGGTTTTTAATTGCTTGATATTACAAGGGAAAGGTATCTCAAGGATCACATTTATCTTGTTGGGATTCACTTCAATGCTTCACTAAGAAATTATAAAAGCTATTTTTTTTTGGGGGGGAACTTTGATAAAATATTTATGGAGATCTAAACTTACATGATACTTATTTACATCAACTTTCTTATGAAGAAGGTAATAAAAGACAATACTAATAAATATTTTAATTTTTAATAAATTTAATAAAATGAATTTTTAATAATTAAAAAATTTATAATAAAAATAAGTTATTACGTTGAGGCGTATATAGTGGCAGCAGGGGTGGAGTGTAATGGCATGAGTGTGCTAACAAAGACAAATTTCAAAAATAATTATATAGCCGACATATTAAAATAATAATCATAAACATTACAAAGATATTGCCAACAAATGCAAATTAATAATTAAAACATATATATGCATAACATAAATATTTGACAACTCTTCAATACCAAAAACAATAAGATAATTTACAGCAGAACAAGGAAGAAGCACATGACATGGGGTCAATTGGACACTCTGTAAAATCTTCATTTACTTTTAATATTCTTTTAATCCTCTTTCTTGATTATATGAATTTAGTTTTTTTTTTTAATATTTTATGCAAGCCCACAAAATTTTCTTTCTACTAAGTGATATATTAAAAGTTAAAAAATAAAATCATGAATTACAAACGAAGTAGCACAAAATAAAAATCAAGAAGCACAAAAAAAATCAAAATTAAAATAACTATTCATAAAAATTTAAATAATCATCTCTCAAAATTATTTTGGCATGTTTTAGCTTGGTGTTAATGGTGTATGCATATATCATTTCATACTCCTGGAATATTAAAAAAATTAATTTAAATAATTTTTCATAATATGGAACTTAGCATTACCTAAGTTATTTTATTTACTTTTTACAATTTACAAACATCATAATATATATTCCCAAAAAAACATAGCACATGACATGAGGTCAATTGAACACCTGTAAAATCCTTGATTATATGAATTTAGTTTTCTTTTTAAAAATATCTCATACAAACCCACAAAATGTCTATTTTATTTTCTTTCATAAATTTGCAAAGTGTTATCAATACCTCCTCTTATCAATGTATATATAGTATTATTACTTTTATTAGTAATATATAACCTAGATTAGTAATTAGGGTTACAATGGAAATTCCACCTTTGGAAGATATTAAATGTATAATCCTCCAAAAAGTAAAATTTTCTAACTACTATATTAATTGCTCTATTTCTATAACTCTATATACATATAAAACATTCAATTGAATTATTTTATCAATAAAAGTAATAATAACCTAGATTAGTAATTAGGGTTACATTGGAAATTCCATCTTTGGAAGATATTAAATGCATAATCCTCCAAAAAGTAAAATTTTCTAACTACTATATTAATTGCTCTATTTCTATAACTCTGTATACATATAAAACATTCAGTTGAATTATTTTATCAAACATCATACTACGTAAAAAGAGTTTAAAATCATACAATTCTCCAATATTATAATTATGTCAATTGTTGACATTCTATCTCCCATGGTTGTATGAAAGATTATCAAGATGAACAAATATGGAGAATAAACACTATTAAAAAGTGTTTAACAAGCTACATACCAAATTGTTTCAACAAGAACTAACACTTCCAAGGTTGCATTGAAAATATAACTATTAAGAAATTGGGTTTTGGTATGCAATTCAGTTCTATTGTGAAAAAATCACACAACACAATATAAAATAGATTACAAATTGGAAAGAAATGCACCTAGATTATGAAAATATTTAGACTACAAGCTTCTTAGAATAGTTACTAAAATTTTTAATCTATGAATTTTTTTGGCATTTAAATAAGAAAAGTTTGAACCAAAAGAGTGTAATTTTGTGGTTAAAAAAGTAAGATCCTAAAACAAGGCTAAGAGATCAAAACATGATTGATTTGTGGAATTCAAATCAAACAACCATGATAAGAATGATTTGTGTAATTTTGAAAGGTAAGAGTATTTGCAAAGAAAAAGATAAGAATATTATGAACATTGACAAATACTATTCTTACGTGTACAAGTACTAAGGTGTCAATGTACATGCGTTGGAATACTTCTATGATATATGTTTTGCTTATGATGTCAAATGATGTCTTTAAACAATTACTCCATACCAAATGGTTTTATCTATTAATATAAAGTTGGGAATTAATATTGTACCAATGAAATAATTTGAAATGACCCAACCCTAACCCTAACCCTAACACTAACTCCAGTGTTAGAATTAGTGTTAGGGTTAGAATTAGTGGTATATTAGATATGAAAATGGAAACGTAATGGGATTGGCAAGGGTGGCTAGGGTAGGTAAATGATAGATCTCAACATAGCACAAAACTCTAAAAGAAAAGATATAATAATGGAATAATGATAAGTAAGAATACAATCCCTTAAAAAATCTAAAAAATGATAATGCATCAGAAATCACATATCTAAGACCCTAAAAGCAATATATCATACAAATGTGTACTAAGTCAACTCATGGTGGGAAAGAAATGGGCAAGAGTCAACGAAATTATAAGTTTTAAATTTTGAAATTCAGGGGTCAATTCCATGTGATGCAATCTGACTTTTAAATATTTATGTGGGACAATTGAACACTAATATTGAGGTGAGGAATGAGTTTTATGACATGGGTTAGAGTTAGAATTAGAATTATGCTTAGTGATAAAATGAGGATTAGGTTAGAATTAGGGTTAGGATTAGAATTAGAGTTAGGGTTAGTATTACTATCAGAATTACGGTTAGGGTTATAGTTATAATTTGGGTTTGAATTAGGGTTTGAATTAATAATATAAGTAGTATTGGGGTAAGAATTAGGGTTAGAGATAAAATCAAGATTAGAATTATAATTAGATTTAGGGTTATGGTTACAATTAGGGTTAGGATTACTGTTAGAATTAGTGTTAGAATTAGGGCTAGGGTTAGGGTTTAGGTTAGAATTAGGGTTAAAACTATTATTATAATCAGGTTTAGGGTTAGAATTGGGGTTAGAATTAGGGTGAACGTTAGGGTGAGAGTTATAGTTACAAAAAGACAACAAAGGTAATTTACATTTATATCTATATATAAAACTATGGTTAGAATTAGGGTTGGGATTAGGTTGGAATTAGGAATAGAATTAGGGTTGAGTAGATCTAGGGGTAAATTAGGGTTAGAATTATTGTCACGATTAACATTAGGGTTAGGGTTATAGTTACAATTTAGGTTCAAATTAGAAGTTAGGCCTACAATTAGAGTTAGGGTTAGGGTTAGTGTTTAGGTTCAAGTTAGAATTAGGGTTATGAATATGGTTACTATTAGGGTTGGCAATAGAATTAGGCTTAGGGCTAGAATTACTATCAAGATTAATGTTAGGGTTAGGGTTATATTATATATAATTCTAGCATACCTATTATATTATATAGGGACATATATAAGGGTAGAATTAGGGTTAGGGTTAGAATTAGAGTTAGGGTTAACATTACTATCAGGATTTAGTTAGGGTTAGGACCTTATAATTATAATTTGGGTTTGAATTAGTATTGGGGTAAGAATTAGGGTTAGGGATAAAATCAAGATTAAAATTATAATTGGATTTAGGGTTAGGGTTAAAATTATGGTTAGGGTTAGGGTTACAATTAGGGTTGGTATTGCCCTGAACGTTAGGGGTAGTGTTATAGTTACAATAAAACACCTAAAGTCATTTACATTTATATCTATATATAGAACTATGGTTAGAATTAAGATTGGGATAAGGGTTTGAATTAGGAATAGAATTAGGTTTAAATAGATCTAAGGGTAGAACTAGCATAACTATATTTAAAAAATATATCTAAAGTATGCTGAGAGATATCCTTCTCGAGGCACCTATTCCACCTATGTGTGGTAAATTGATTATAAAAATAGGCGCCTCGAGAGATATCATCTCTCCACGTACTTTAGATATGTTTTTGAAATATAAATATACTAGTTATATAAATTAATTATGAGAATTAGTCCACAGATATTTCACTCGAATATACAAAAGTCAAAATTCTACATGAATTTTAAAAAGTCATCAAAAATTTAAGAAACTTTGAACGTGTGGTGCGGGGTAGTCTGGTCTTGTCCGCGTGGTCAGTCATTTGTCACCTCCACTAATTCGCATTCAGAATTATTTATCATCTCAAAGTGTGGTTTTCAAACTTAATAATTGGGTTTTTCACTAACAATCCTTTGAATGAGGATTAAGACAGTAAATTTTCAAATTTCTATTAATACCAGAGTAGAGCTCAACAGGATATTCAGAAGGAAATTAAGAAAAAGAAATTCTTTCCCTGTAAACTGTTGAATGTGTGATTTGGTTATGGATCAAGGACAAGGAATATCTGCACCAGCATCAACTTATCACGTTTTCATAAATCACAGAGGACCCGACGTGAAGAAATCTGTCGCCAGCCTCATCTATTATGCTCTCAAGAGATTTGGGTTGCGCGTCTTTCTTGATGAAAAAGAGCTGCAAGCTGGGTATACATTATCTCCTGCTATAATTAGTGCCATTCGTAGTTCCTCCGTTCATATTGCCATATTTTCTAGGAGGTATGCGGAATCAGAGTGGTGCTTGAATGAGCTGTTGCAGATGTTGCAATGTGATGGGCAGGCCAAGATTATTCCTGTGTTCTATGGCGTCCAACCTTCGGACCTTCGCGAGGTTGAGAGGGGGCCTTATGCCCAAGCATTTCACAATCATCAACGCAATGACATCCATCTCCTACACAGATGGAAAAAAGCACTTTATGCAGCGTCACAAATTTCTGGTCTGGTGTTCAACATGGACCAAGGGTAAATGTTTTACTTACTCATTTATGATTTATGATTGTAATATCTGGAAATTATGAGAATTTTTCTTTCTTATATATGAGAATATATTCAATTGTTTTACTTTCTAATTTGTCATTGGAATCTATGTATATGAACTGTATTGTTTCTTTATTATTTCGGTTTAAGACGTCACTATTGGGGAATCCATTGGAAATATGAGTTTCTTTAAGTTCTCTTTTTAAGTATTCAAAGCCACCCTCTGATGTGATGAATTCTTTGTGTGTGCGTCCATCGTTGATAATATTTAAATATTTTTAAAAACGAGGTAGTAAATTAAGTGGGGTTGATTGTGAAGAAAATTTTATAATTAAGTTTGTTTGAGCAGGATTGATAATTTTGATAATTGGATGGGGGACTTCTTAGGAAGTCCTTGTCTTTCAACCTTATCAATATCACCTAGACAAATTAGGTGTCAATGTGGCCGATTCCGTAAAAACAGGCCCAAAACAACAATAAAAAAATATAGCAGCAGCAACAAATAGGACAAAAAGGGCATTAAACAGAGTTAAATAGCTGAAGAAAAATATTATATGAATCTAGCTTGCATTACATTCAATCAAATACCGTATACAGTAGTGCAGTTTGCAATGAACAGTCTCGTATATAAGACTATTCATTGCAAATATATATGAGACTGTTCATTGCAAACTGCACTACTGTATACGGTATTTGATTGAATATAATGAAAGCTAAATTCATATATATATATATATATATATATATATATATATATATATATAATCTCTAAAATCTGGAAGCTTTTTGTTTTCTAGAGGATTCTACAATCCTATTATTTTATTCTAAAAACTTGGAATGATCTCTTTTGGATACCTTTGTTGAAGATTCCAGAAAAACTCACTTTCCCTAGACGATCTTATTTTTCCTTAACATCCCCCCCTTAAGATTGGTTAAAACAATACAAAGAAGATACAAAGGAGAGGTGAACATTATACCACTATCCTCCATAGAGCCTTTTCTCTTAAAACATTCTTGACTGCAATTTTTCAATCTGCAAAACCATTTGCATCAAAGATTGCCAAACCTTCACTTATAGAGCCCATGTTAGAAAACAATCAGCCCTCAAATAAATAGATTAAATCGCTTCAAAACTTATCTAGCTAAACAAATAAATTCAGCAATATCTCAGCCTTGTTGGAAGATTTCTAACTCTAATCTGTCTTTGATACCATGTTAAAACAGACCCAAAACAACAATAAAAAAACAACAACAGCTGCAAATAGGGCAAAACAGGGCATAAAACAGGGTTAAAAAGAAAAATATTATATTAATCTAGCTTTCATTATATTCAATCCAATACCATATACAATAGTGAGTTTGCAATGAACAATCCCATATATATATTTACAAGATCTCTAAAATCTGAAAATTTCTTGTTTTCTAGAGGATTCTACAATCCTATTATTTTATTCTAAAAATCTAGAATGTTACCTTTGTGGAAGATTATAGAAAAATTCACTTTCCCTAGACAATCTTACTTTTCCTTAACAGATTCTCTAACTTTCTATACAAACTCAACACAAGATTCCACTATTCAGATCCCTTTTCATGATGGCTTCAGCTGTTTTTTTTGTTAGTTTTGGCCTCATTCAAATTTCCACTTTATTTCTTTAAACTTATCAAAAGTTTTAATTGAAAACCTTAACCTATTACCTCATCAAATGGACTACAAAGTTAATGGCCTTTGGTCTATTGGTGAAGTTGAATGGGTTACAAAGAGTCCACCAGGGATCAAGTCTTCTTGGATGCAAGGCCCACAATACTTTAAAGGGATGAGGTTGGAATCATGCCCTACACAATTTTGGCAGAGTGGATATCCCTCAATCCTGACTCTTAACCAAAAGATGTCAATTATACATACAGCTTTAATTCGTATTTTAGATACCAATAAGTTACAAAAATGATCAGAAATTATTTATCCTCTCAACAGAAAAAAAAGGGACTACAAAGTACTGGTCTGGATTTCCTTAAATCCGGTGAATTTAGATGCGAGATGAATTGAAATTTGGGTGTTTTTGCAACATGCTAATCTGAATTTTATCTGCACATTTGTGGGCTGTGTCAAAAAGTAAGGGATGATCTTATACAATGCAAAATGATTGGGAAGGGTAGTTTTCAGTATTTTTCTATTTACTTTTTTTCTTTCAAAAGAAATTAAGCTGTATTTTACTTGCCCAATTTCAACGTCTTAAATAAATATCACATTATCAATTAAATATCTATTGTATGAGCAGTAAAAACCTAATTTCTTAGCAAGGGTTCTGTTGTGGTCATTCTCCTTTCTGATTTTGTGCAACTATATACCAGCTTGGACTTAAACTTAGGACCTTTCCTTTTGGGGGTGGAGGGGTGGGGTCGTTCGGGCTGCAAATCCTTTACAATCTGGAGAGTGAATTGTTTTTCTAATAATAATCTCAAGTCAAAAGTTTTGTAGACTGGTTAGAACTTCCAAATACCGAATTGCTGATTGTCATCACCACACTATCCCAGCTATCAGGAAGAGAGCACAAGAGCAACATAGCTCTCACTTCATCTTCAAAATTGATATCCACGGAAGCTAATTGGCTGATCACGGTGTTGAATTCGTTCAAATGGTTTGAGACACCTTTTCCTTCTTTCATCTTCAAGTTGAATAGCTTCTTCAACAAGAAGACCCTATTGGTTGCGGAAGCCGTCTCATACATGTCACATAGCTTATCCCGTATTTGTTTTGCTGATGTTTCTGTGGCAACGTTGAAGAGAACATTGCTGGACAGCGAAAGAATAATTGTAGCAGCTGCCTTTTGGTCTAAAACATCCCACTCGTCATTTGACATTTTTTTGGTTTCGTTGTCTTTCCTTTCAGCGCAATAGCGAGGTCTTTTTGAATCAGCAAAGAACAAACTTGAAGCTTCCATAGCCCAAAGTTCTGTCCCGAGAATTTCTCTATTCTTCATTTATCCGCTTCTTCCATCTCTTCGGAAATTCGTCACAAATTCCCAATCAACGCCTTCACTGAGCTCTGATACCAATTGTTAAACTAAGAAGAGCAAATAAACAATTAACAATAATCAGATTAAGAACACACAACACAGGATTTTACGTGGTTCACCATATATATGGCTACATCCACAAAAGCAGGGGAATACTCTGTATTATATTATCTGTTCTGCCACTTTACAGCAGCATATACATTCCAATATATTGTTTACAATATCCATGTGAAGGTAACTGTTCTAAGAGTCAAGACAATGAAGAGTCACCACAAAAAGACAAGAGGTGACAGTTGGGTTTCATATCCAACAAGTTTAGCATTGAAAGTGTTGTTGTAATAGCAAAGTTCTATCATGCAATTGATTTGCCACTTAAGGTTCTTCAAAGTTTGGTTTAAATGTTGGATTTTAGCTTTTTAGCTTTTTCACATCTTTTGGTAATATCTCAATCTTTCAGCCATTTAAGAATGTTTTTGCCAACCCTTTTATGTACATATGTTGTCTGGGATTTTAGATATGTTGTAACTGTAAAGTATGGATGCTCTGGCTAGCATTCGTTCAATGATTAAATTACAAATTTCCTTTCTTTTTCAGGGACCTTGGAGAGTTTGTGGATAGAATAGTGGACAATGTGTTAAAACAGGTAAGAAATGAAGCTCTGGAGGTAGCTAAACACCCAGTGGGTCTCGACAAAGCTGCAAGAGATTTAGAGAATGAAGTATTCAAACAGAGGAGACTAAGTGGCATCATGGTTGTGGGGATTGCAGGGCTGGGCGGATCAGGAAAATCAACTCTAGTTAAACATCTCTACAATTTAAAGCGTGCCGAATTCAATAGGTCCTGTTTTCTGTCTGAGGTCAGTAAAAAAGATTTACCATCCTTGCAGCAAAAACTGCTTCATGATCTGCTGGGTTATCATGATCATTTGCATATTGAGAATAGCAGTGAAGGAAACAGCTTGCTTAGAGACCGTCTCCGAGGTCTCCGACGAGTTCTCATTGTTCTTGATGATTTGCATGATTCAGAGCGAATGGAGAGTCTATTATTAGTGAAAGACGTTCTAGGAGAAGGCAGCTTGATTTTGGTTACATCTCGGTATAAAGACTTACTCCTATGCTCTGAAGTAAGTTTAGTGTATAATATAAAACTATTGGATAAAAAGGAGGCCCAAAAGCTCTTCTGCTGGCACGCTTTCATTCATTGCAATCCAGTTGAAGGATTCGAAGATCTTGTGGAAGAGTTTGTAGCGATATGTGCTGGCTTCCCTTTAGCCTTGAAAATTTTGGGTGGACAGCTTTTTGGAAAGATTGATCGGAACTATTGGACGCGGCAATTGAAAAACCTCCACAAACAACTGCCAGATGATATGTTGGAAAAAATACTGAGAGTTAGTTACAATTCTCTTAAGAGTAAAGAGAAGGAGGTGTTTATGGACATTGCTCATTTCTTGGTAGGAGAAGACAAAGATTTGGCAGTGAGGGTTTTGGAAGGATTAGATTGCAGTGGTTCAGATTGCCTTGAAGCTCTCCATCAAAAATGCCTAGTAGATTTTGAAAATGCTGAGGTTAATTTTAATGAAGAAATCCAACATCGGAAGTGTCCCTTCACTGCACGACCTGCTCTTGGATGTGTAAGTCATTCTCTAATCTAATTCCAAAGTCTTCCTCTAGAACTTTTTCCACTACTGTTTGTTTCTCTTAAATGGTGAATTTTTTGGCAGCTGTATCTGAAGGAGGATTTCTACATCGAGGAATGGAGAAGGCCAAAGGGTAGTTCCAAAATAAGAATGCATGATTTAGTTAGGGACTTGGCAAAACAAATAGCCAGAGAAGAGTTTCTTTCGATCCCAGTGAGTAAACCCCTTCGCATTTGCTGCCCAGAGGATACATGCCTTCAGGTATTTGGCCCCTACTGCTTATATTAATAGTCCAGATCTTTGGATAGTGTAGTACGAATGGATAATTGTTTGAATTTAATTCTGTAAGAGCTCTAGTCCATAGTAAATCTTAGGGGTATCCTTGTTGGCACAAGGCTTGATTCCCAAGATGTTTCTTCATTTCAGATATCCATAAGAAAAAATTTTGAGGTTCCACAATGTATATATGTTGAGGTTTCCACAATCCATAAATGTTGAAACAGAGTCTTCTGCCAGAACTGGATCATGAAATGTAGTTTGAAACATTGACTTTTAAAATTCCCGACAGTTTTTGCCAGAGGACTCTTATTCAACTTTTATGGATTGCAGAAACCTCATAGCAATGATTGCATCCCTATACGGCGGGGACTCTTTTCATCCTTCTTTTCTCCTGGTTATTTTTAAAGTTCGAAACACATCTTGCCAGAAGCTCTTTTGCAAAAAAAGTTGTTTTCCTTCAATTTTCTCTCGTTTTATTTTTTTCAGCTACAATCAAGACCCTGCTACATACGAGGAATTCGCATTGATGAAGATACAAGAAAGCTTCATGCACCTGTCTTATTACCAGATCAAGTTGTATGTGGATTAAAATTTCTGGTGCTTGAAGATTCTACTGTTCCATTACCATATAATGGTTTAGTGGGAGATTTGGTGTGGCTTCGCTTGGGTAAATTTACCGGCAATCATATTCCGTCTTCTCTTTCACTACAAAGTTTACGAGTCTTGCAAGTTAAAGGCATCCACCTTGAACGCTTAAGCAGGACTTATGATAATGAGGTATTTGAATTCCCATTCTCAACCAAAATTTTCATAGCAGAGTTTACACCTGAAGAAGCTTTGGTTTCTTTTGTTTTCTTTTCCGTGAGGATTAACAAAAAAAAATTATATGGATGGCAGCCTCCCTTGCAGGTAAGTGAATTGACAGTTGACTACAGAGAAATGTCATATGAGACCCCAATCTCCCATCAAGGTTCTTCTAGTGCAATAAGTCTTCTGCCTGACAAAAACTCCCCAGATTTCTCCTCCTCATTTTTGCTACACCGATTTCAGAAATGGTTAGGAACACTGAGGAACTTGGTTAAGATAGTACTGAAAAATATCAAAGGTTTGGCCTCCCTCCCGGTTGATTTTGAGGAATTGAAAAACCTCATACATTTAGATCTATCTGGCTGCAGTGATCTCGAGGGATTGCCACATTCATTTACTGGACTACTGCAACTCCAGTATCTATCTTTGCAAGATTGCAGCAACCTCATCATTCTAGATTTGGGGAAAATATCCACACTTGAGTACATCAACTTTGAAGGTTGTTCTCTGTTGAAGCAGTTGCCTAGAGGAACCGTAGCTCAAAGATCTCTTAACTATCTAAATTTAGTGCGTACAAGTCTTCAAGAATTGGACGAGCCTTTGGAACAACTGAAAAATTTGGAACAACTATTAATAGGGAGCCCTTGGTTGAGAAGTTTGCCCTCTTCTCTGAATAATTTAGGGCGGCTAACGGACTTAACCCTGTTTGAATGCTCCAGTTTATATGATATTAACGTATCCATGGAGCGGATGACCAATTTGGAAAGACTAAGAATATGTGATGCAGGGGTGAGGGCCCTGCCAGAAGGGATTGTATGGACAAATATCAAAGTTTTGGATGTGCGGTGTTGCCTGATGGATCAAATTCCTTTTGAACAGGAAACATTGCCATTGAATAGTGTTCACATAAGCTGTTTAACAAGTCTGAGTATTAGAGGCACCTTCATATCCAAGGTATACATCCCCGAGGCCCAAACACTTTTTCCCAGCCTTGAAATTGTTGATCTCTCAAACAATGCATATCTGAAGCAGGTTGAAGGCTTACCAGGCAATCTTATAAGACTGAATCTGATGCGCTGTAGAACATTGACAACACTGGCATGCCTTTCTAATTTGATACACCTTAAGTTTCTAGATATAAGTGGGTGTCAAGAACTAGAAACCCTGAATCTCCAAGGTCTCTCATCACTAGAAGAAATCAAAGCTGATTGCTGTTGGAAGCTGCGGAGCATCCAGGGATTGGGCCAGTTGCAAAAGTTGTCCTATTTGCATAGCTCAACTATTAGTGAAGTTATTTCCACTGAAATTTACAGCATTTTGGTGAGTATAACTAAAATTATTTGGATTCTCAGTTCTAAGAAGAATATTTGGACAGATTTATTTTTTTCCCATATGATTTGATTTAATATGTATATCAGGAATTGTTGATATTAATTTTGCAAATACAGTTATAAATTGACAAAAAGTCATGCCACTGAGTGATTGAATTTGTCTGCAGACATTTCCTTCCCGTATATCAACTGCCATAGTCAGTGGAGAAACTTTTCTAGAGGACGTCGATGAAATGGTGAGTATCGAATTTGACTGAAGGAATATACAGTTATATGTAGGTTTTTTTTTTGGAAACAACTGTTCTGGGTTTAATTTTTTGACGCTTCTATTCTCTCTGCAAAACCCATCATTAGGGTTTTTAGACTTTGTTCTGCAGAGAGACCCCAAAAAGTGTAAATTTGAACACAATGTAGTTGTTTGCAGAAAACCTACATATATTAGCACAATTCATTAAAAAACAAGAAAATATATGGGTGAGGAAAGGCTTTTGGAAAAAACTGTGTTTATTTTACATCAATATTTTAAATTATATAATTTCTTATTATGATTTTGATGACAGATACAGAGTGAGATCAACTTGAATGTAAAATAAAGACAGATTTTTTTCTAGAAACATTTCACTTATTCTAATATCGTAAAAACCTCTTGTTCAGACATCATGAAACAATGAAATACTAAACTTTCTTATGAAATGTGTTCAGTACAGAATTGTACCGCTATGTATTTATCGCCGCTTTCAACATGTCACATTGCTCCACATTCCAGCGGTGATAGAAAGTCCCTTTTCCGTGCAGCTAAGAGATTTGAGTTTACGGGGCGCACTTGTAGTATGCTTTATAGCAGATGATACCTGTGACTTCCAAGTAAGATTTGGAGGCGAAAATGGAGAGTTATACCAAGTTTACAAAACCTTCAGTAGCACAGGTAACCGGAGAGCCTCTCGATTTTATATATTTCTGTGGACACAGGATTCTGAAATGTTAAGAGATGCAAACTTGTATGGTAGAGCCCCAATATGCTGCAGCATTGAACGACTCCATCCTCGTGGAGCTCTCAATGTACGGAAATTTGGCTGTGGACTAAGGAAGGGATGGATTGTAATGGGAAAAACTAAAACCGATGGATTAGAGGTTTGCAAACAATTCTTAAATTTCTTCTCTACTCCGCAGGCAAAATAGAAGCTGATGCGGTTCTATACAGGGGATTGCAGCTCCTATTTATTCTCTGCAAGAGGTCTCATGATAGTTTTAAATTGTGATACCAGGAAAAATGTCTTCTCCACATAAAAAGTTGGCAACATTTCTTTTAAAGGAAAGAACTTTTAGGGCTACTAAAGACTGGGTTAGTGGGGAGGGAGGTAGAACTTTTAGAGAGCTTGATTGTAACAACGGTAGCAAATTTTAGAAGAAAAATATCATTGAAAAAATTACAATAAATTATATATTCATTTAATTTATATTTTTTTGAATCATGAATTTTGGGCCACAACTTTGTTTTGATATCAATTTGATGGAACAAGGGAAGGTCCTAGTGTGTGGAACAACCATAACAAAAGCTGAAATATTGTTGTTCATAGATAATAAAAACACAAAAGAAATATACACAAAACATGATTTTTATTAATAAAAATGTTGCAACATGAAGGCACTTTTTTTCTTATTTTCTTCATCATCATCTATTGTGTTGTGTGTGTGCGTGCACGAGCAATATGCATGACTTGCACTCCAATTTTTTAACTTGACTTGACATGCCTTGTACTCTTAACTTGTGCTTCAAGCTTCTGACTTGACTTGACATGATTTATACTCTTGACTTGTGCTTCAAGCTTCTAACTAAACATGACTTACACTCAACATTAATACATTTGTACAAAGAAAACCTTAGAGGTAAAATTACATTTTTAACACATGCCTTGATCTTGATCTAAGCATTTATATGCATTTGATCTCAAATTGGTGGAGTTACAAGACTCTAAATATATTTCACCATTATTCACCAATTCTCTGATGAAGTGATATCTTGTATCAAAATGCTTACTCCTTTTTATGAAAAACATGATTTACATGATTTTTTGATAAAGCTATTGTTGAATTATTGTCACAAAATATTTGTGTTGGTCCTTCTTACTCTTGTTTTAAATTTGATAGCAATCCTCTCATCCATACTACTTGATATGTTGTTGATGTAATTGCCACATATTCTACTTCTATTATAAAGAGTTATAATGAGTTATTTTTTGGAAGCCCACAACATTGCTCCTGAACCAAGATAAAAAGATATATTCAGAGGTACTCTTTATCATCAATGCTTCCTACCCAATCACTATTCATGTAACCAATTAGTTCAAATTTATTATCTGTAGAATATAAAATACCATGATTTTAGTGTTATTGACATATCTCAAGATTTATTTTTCTAGCTTACTAGTGAGAATCATTTGATGACTCCATGAACCTTGAAATTAAGCTTACTCCATACATGATATCAGGCCTTATGGCCATCAAGTACATCAAACTACTGCCAACAAGTCTTATGTAGAAAGTTGGATCTACATTGGTGCTATTATCTTATTTGCTTAATTTTATTTTTTTTGCGATATCTGGTGTCATAGTTATCTTGCAAATCACCATTCTGAATCTCTTTAAGATATCATTAACATATTTTGATTGACAAAAAAAAAATCATCATTTGTTTGACTCACTTCAATTTCTAGAAAATATTTCATCAATCCCAAATCAGCGATCTCAAACTCTTTCAACATTGTTGATTTGAATAAGTCAATTAACAAATCTCTTGCAAATATCAAATCATAGACATATAAACACACAATCAAAATCTGATCACTATTGGTAAGCAATTCCCCTTCTTAACCAAAAGTTCCTCCTTCTGTACCAAGGCAACCTCCTCTTTCCAAAACTCCACCTCATGAATCTCCAAAGATTCCACCTCCTTAAAAATCAAATATTTCTCCAAGGCCCTCTCCAAAGCAAAGACCTCTGAAAGAACATGTTGAAATCAAGGTAGCTACATAAGTAGATGCTTCTACCTCCAATGCTTTGATATGGTTTAACTAAGTGCTTAAGAAAAGTAAAAATGTCACAAAGCTAGTGGCAGAATATTTTTCAAATCTTGCATATATCTTTGCACAACCACCTCCACTCAAGAATGCTAAGATAAGATCTTCCATTACCACTAATGCTCAAGGCATCAGATATGTTGAAATTACAACTCCTTTGTGTGACAAAGAGGAAGTAGAAATGTAGGTATTTGATTATTAGGTTACTAAAATAGCACTTAGGAAACATACAAGAGAAGGGTGTTATAGAAAATGTGAAGTATGTCATTCATACAATGATCCATAAGCTAGATAATGTTTAAAGAAAGTAAGGAGCAATTGAAAGAAAAGGTAGAGCAATTAACATCTTACATGTAGTATTTATTGGGTCATGTTCAATCCTTATCTTCAGTACTAGCTCCTTTATTTATTAATGTTGCAGATAAAGATATGTCTCTTAGGAAGATTGAGAATATAACGAAGGCCACTAAGTCTTGGACTAAAGACTTAATTTTAGTTGGATTTAAGCCCATTGACGAAGTTTTCATTTTACATCATGAGATCTAGGATAAACTAAATTTCATTAATGATTTAGAGGAGAAATTTAGTGAGGAGTTACAAGCATTAGAACATATCTTCCCACAAATCTAGGAAATGGCTAGAGTTGATTTTGACATTCTTGTTTTAGAAGGAATTTTTGATGGAATAGATCTTTCCCTACACATCAAATGGAAGGAAGCTATTCAATGGAGAATTGATATTTTAACTGAGGGAAAAGATAAGTTTAAGAAAACTAACAATTTGGCTCATAAAGCCTTGGGGGATATTTAGGGATTCATTGAAAATATCCCATGTAATTTTTATGATGAGCAAAATTCCAACAACTTGTCAAATGTCTTGAAAGAGTACTTGGAAAAGGTTGCAAGTAATGAATCATCTAAAGAGTCAAGATTTGATGCTATGTCCATGTACAAGCTAATGAAATTGATAATATTATGCAAGGATTTCAAGAAGAAACTAAACAAGTGTCATAGAGTGGCTCACAAGATATAAGGCATTTACACATCCTATGACGTGCACTACGTATACTCTGATAGTCCAAATCATGAAGTAATTAAGGTAGTGCTGGAAAATTCAATTTATTTTAGTAGAAGAAGCAAGGCCCAAAGAAAGAAACCATTAATGTCGAACATAAACAAGGGAAAGAAGCTCATTGATCAAAGCTTGTGACACTCAAATAAATGTCAAATAAATATCTTGTGCTGGCGATTCCCCCACTTCTCGAGTTCCATCTGTGGTAGTGGAATCTGATGAGGATTCCCCTCTCTCTCCTTATTCTATGGACTTAGACTCTTTGAGTTCATGGACTGTTGTTCAGAGAAGGAAGAAAGGTCTTCCCAAGTTTGTGTCTACTTTGCACCCTTGGGTCAAAGGCGTTTGTTTTGCTAGGTCAGATTCTAGTGTTGTCTAGTTCTTGACATTTGGTCCTTGTTTTCGCAACGGGGCTGCCTTTTGTTGTTCAAGGGTTTGGGCTCTTTAAAAAACCTGTTTTGTTTCCCAATTTCCCTGCTTGTGAAACTCGCTTCGTTCGCCTTTTAGCTTCTTTGTAAGGCTACGGGCCCTTCCCGATTATCTAATTCAAAACATTTTAATATTTAAAGTGACTATAAAGGTTTTATAATGTAATATTTTAATGATCCATAAATGCATGCTCATTTTGAACTTTGTATTTTATTTATTTAATTTTTGCAAAGTTCATTATAGGTAGGTAGTAGTTATGAGAAAAAGTGAATGTCATTTCACCTATTTATTATGAAGTTGAAACAATGTACATGACTTTTGGAAAAAAATTTGCATACTTGTAAAGGAAAACAAAATACTTTGGAGTTTTGATATTAAGGAAATCAATAAAATTATTATAGGAACTTTGTGTCATGAATGTTTTATTAGGTGTTATAAGTTTGTATTTTCTCAATTATTTCTGTTTGAATTTGCAAGAAACGTCCATTTGTCAATTTCCAAAACCCTATTGCTTACCCTTGTGTTCAATTAGATTAATATCTGCAATCTCTTTATTGTAATTCACATGTCTTTTTTAGCATTTCAACTTAGATTCTTAGATTTACTTTCAATTTTATAAATATCCCAAAAAATTGTAAAGTGTATATGTGCATGTCTAAATTTTTTGGCTTTGAATAGGGTAGCCTCACCACCTTGAGTAGGGATTTTTACACCAATAACTATTGGCAAATTGATAAGTTTCAATTTACTTCCCAACAAGTCATAAATCTAATGGTAGGTTAATTGAAATTGGGTTTTAACCATCAAAAATTATAAAATAATTGGAACTTTTTAGAATCATCTTAAACGTGAAATCTAGTTTTAAATACCCAAGGATAATCTTGACAAGGTGACTTAGTTAACTTGATTATCATAATAGCCCAAGAAGCATGATGGAGCAAACACAAGGGCCAACAACAACAAATTAAAAGAAATCCAAAACAAAACACCAAGGAGATAAAACAAAAAGCCAACAAAGAGGTGGGAGGGGATAGGGAGTATGACATCTAAGGGCTCTCCAACTATAAAACAAAATTTTATTTAACAAAACTACTCTATGGCACAACACAAAGTAAGGTAAAACAAAAAATTACATCAAAAGTAGTCCTAATATACTATTTATGAAGGTATAGAAAACTCTGGACCACATTTTTCAACATTAGATATTTAGTTTCTCCTAAATATTCACAACAATAATGTTCTCCTAGTTATAATTCTTAGTCTAGGTCAAACATCCTTGATTTAAAAAAATAAAAGTTCACTAGTTTTATCCTCAAATTCTTGATGTCTACTATGTAGAACTAACAACAACATGAGTTTATTGTGTCTATGTTTAATCCACACACAATTTCTCTCACGTAATCAAACATATTTAAAATAACAAGAAAGATTAGGTTGAGATGGAGAAGAACCATTATGATTTTTTATCAACCAAATGTGTTTGATTATTCTCCATCGATTTGTCTTTGCTTATAGTCTTCACCTCCTTGTCAACTTCAAAGTAGGGAATCCCACCAATCCTCTTCATACAAAATAAATTTTGTACCAAAATTATTACAACAAATGCCATATAGACTATTGAAACTCAATAATTGTCATCATGCATACTTGAATCTAAATAATGTTTATTCAATTTTATTTGTTTGCCTGCATTATCCAATTCTAAATCATGGATTAAATCATCTTCAATCAAGACATTAAAGTTATCAACACAAGTGTTGATTTCATTAATCTCAATTACTTCAAATATTTCATCATGGGATAAGGATTTGTGGATTATTTCCTCCATGTCATAATCCAAAAAGTACATATGCATCAACTCTTCTTCATGAGAATGAATCTATCCATTCTTGCCCATGGGAAACATTACTTCTTCACTAAAAGGGGTAATGAAAGATTCAACACCAAGTTCCTCTAAATTGAGTTCATCGATCTTGATGGAAGATAAATGATTCACAATCTCACTCCTAATATCATCATCGAACTTTGAATCAAATGGATAAGGCTCTATAATTGTTTTAGGGATAATATCAAGACTAGATTCATCCAACCATTCCTTGTGGGGAATTAAATTAGGTAGATTAGAAATTACCAATTTGTCACATAAATAAAATTCTTGGTTAAGTTGAGGGATGCAAATCATCTAATTTGGAATATATGTAGGGAGTGAATGATACATTAGGTGAATGTACCAAGACTTGTCTAGTAAAATATGGGAAGTTATTATGTGTCGAATCCTTGAGGCTTAAGTTGTTGATCCACTACAATTGCCTCTCTACACGCATCCTTGAGAGTGGACACTCTCAGTGCTTGTTTAACAAATAGTAATTAATGGTTCTAGTGCATGATATGTGAATCCAAGATAGTTAAATTGGTTAGCATAGGGGTAGTAAGCCAGTTTATCATCCTTTGAAATATGAGATTAAAGGCTTGGATAGACTCATGGGACTCACGATTTATGTCTACAAATTGTAAGAATGCATGTCCCTCAAGTTAATAGTTTCTCAGAATATGGTTACAAAGGATCTTTCAAGCTCTACCCAAGAATATATAAAATTGGGTGTTAAATGGTGAAACCAAAAATCTACAACACCCTCTAAGATGAATAAGAACAACTGAAAAGCTCCATATTTGGGGGTAACTCCCAATTGACCTAAGGTATATGTGAATGACAAATGTTCTTTTGTATAGTTCTCCTACAAATGGGAGTGTGTCTCAAGAGGAACTTATTAGCATTCTTGACAATATCATGGACATCCCTGTGAATGTTAATAAAACTATTCCTCACCCAAGACATAACCATGGTGGGAAAACCTAATATTTAACCAACAAATTAGCACCAAAATGCTAAAAGGAACTTTAATTTCCAAATATTAATTAAAAATACTAGAACTATTAAAAATAAAACAACTATCTACCCATTTCTAGGTGTCCCTCCTAGCACCAAGACAATTGACATGTTTTCTAACATACCAATGGTGGGGAGCAACTTAATGCTTACTTGAAAGAAATTTTACTCTCTCAAGGCAAAAGATTCCTTCTTAGAGGTCTTGTTTGGTTATTAGAATCCTTTACTAAGTGCCCCACAAGAGGATAGTAGTTATATCTTGGCCTACTTGGAATACACAATTGTTTAAAATGTTCATTAGTGGTTCTATATTTGCTTATTAACAAAGCTAAATGATATTGCAAGAAGCTCAAAATGTCATTGAAAAGAGGTATCTAATCTAAGCGTACAAATTTTTTGATCTAACTCATGGTTAAAGTAAAGAGCAAAAGATAAGCAATATAGGGAGAAAAGAGATAAACTCGTTGATATGAAATAAAGATCTCTAATTGTTAATCAATTTGAGTAAGCTTCCATACCATCCAAGCCGTGGTTAGTTTCAACACAACTCGGTGCAAGGACAATGTGATCTCCAAAGGTTTCATTCATAGCATGATACGGCAACAATCATCATTTGAATGTGCAAGTCACATATTACAAAATAATTCTAACAACTAAATAGGACAATGGTTACCATAGGTTGCAACTTGCATGACATTCATATGCTTCAAATTTCAATTTGATTCATTATATAAGTGCTTACTTGGAGATACTCATATAAATTACAAAGATAACAATTTACAAACAAACAAAATCCTAGTTAAAAAACAAGAACATACATATTGTATTAAAATGACAGGATTACAATGTTATTTGATTCTTCAAACCTCTATCTAAATTTCCCAACCCTTACAATAGAGACACATTAGGGTATTTCTAAGATTCTAGCTTGTTACATATAAAAATTAGTATGAAAACAATCCACAACAAACACCAATGGGTATTACAAGAGCTCACAAACACCTCAAATCTAGTTATAACATATTTTCAACACACTACATCCAGCTTCAACAAGATGAGAGTGCATGCCACATCCCCTAAGTGATAGATCAATAATGTCTGAATTTGTCAAAGAATTCTTCCTAGTTATGCATGGACAATCTTCAAATTATCTAAACTTTCCATTGTATAATCATTTGCAACTACTTTTGGAAGCACCTTGAAGCTTCTCAAATTGATTTCATGCCTCCCCCAATGTCTTTGGATTATTTCATCACAAATCCTTACACATGGAGAAATGGTTTAAGAGTAGAAGAAACCATGGAGAAATTTTTTTAACTCAATTAAACATTAGGTGTTGTAAAAGTATAATTCATTAACCAATCAAGAGGGGCCATGTACCTTATTCTCCATTATATGCTACATATCCTGACAGTTAGAAGGTGGTTCCTAGTTCAAACCCACCTTTCCTGGTTTTCCTACCACGAAAATTTGTTAGAACAAAATGTCATTGGCTATGTGAATCCACCATGGAATCCAATTGGATTAAAACATTAAATGCAAAATGAAATGAAATTGGTTTCTAAAACAAAATCGGATTTGATCAATGCAAAAATGACCCTTTTCAGACAACTTTCACTTTTGAAGAAATTTGGATATAAAATGTTATGAAATATAGTTTAAACTAATTTAGGATTTAAGTTTTCCCTTTACTAAATTTGGGATTTAAAGTTCCTATCGGACATGACAAACATTGTCTTTTCACAATTAATGTGGTTATATCAACGTACACTAGATGTTATCATCTTGTGGCAATTTGGCACCACATGTTCACATCTTGCAAGGCTAAGGTATCAAACTTCAAAATGTTTCTCAGGAGCCTTTTCTTGTGCAAGCCGAAATCAAATGTGAAACTTGGTTAACTATAGATTATAAAAATTTTAAGTCTAGGATGATCTTAGATGAGAAAACATGCAAATATCCAAAAAGTTGCTCCAAAATAAATTTGGAGCCAAAATCTAATTAAGACCTAGTTTATACCCATTTCAAGTCCTACTTTTTTAATCAATTAAATCTTAGCCCACTTTAGAAAAAATGGATTTCAAACCTAGTTAAGTATGATTTAATAATATTTATGAGTCAGGGAGATATCAAAAGAGAAAATATCTAGAAATGTTCCAAAGTTCTCTCATATGAATCTAGATGAAAAATGTGATTAATACTCAGTTTATACCCATTTTACGTCTAAGTTTTATACTCATTTAAACTTTAACCTACTAGCTAAAAAGACAAATACATAATCTAGATAGGTTTGATTTAATAAAATTTCAGATCTAGAGAGATATTAGAGGACAAAACATCAAAAAAAATTGCAAGTGCTTTGATGTGGATTTGGATGCAAAAATGTCATGAAATCTAGTTTAAACATATTTTAGGTTCATATTCAAACAAGAACCCAAGTTAATTTCCTTTTCAACCCTTGACTACAAGGCATGATCTTGCAACCTCTAAGGTTCATTTGAACAAGCCACATGTAAAGATCTTGCAATGTCCAAGTGGAAAAGATCAACAAAACAAATAGAAAAATATGTAGATGATGTGGCATAATCTTGGGGCACTTGGATGCTATGTGATAACATCACACAGGGGTAACCTATTGAAGGTTCCAAATGAAAAGTAAAACTCAATGCAATAAAAATTAAACTTGGATTAAATCTCATTTCTAATTTGGATATCCCTCTGAGCTAAAAAGATGAAAATTAATTGTGATATATGCTAAGATGAATCCAAAGGCAAAATCAAATTAAACTCAAATTAAATCCCATTTTGGATATGGATATCCATAGGAGGTTAAAATATTTAAACATGGATAAAGTCGGATGCAAAAGAGTCAACAAAATATGGTCTAAAGGATATCAAATTGAACTATCATCTAAGGCAAAAGCATATTACATGATTATTGAAAAACTAGATGCATAATAGACAAAATTTGGGTTAAAGACCATTTCAAGTCCATTTTTGCTTTGCACCTCCAAAATTTAATAAATGCCAAAGTTGTTAAAGCCAAGATCAAGTCCAAATTCAAGGGAAAGTTAGATGTGAAAAAAGATTAAACCTTGATATATAAAACATTTCAAGTTTGTAAACCTTGTTGGAGGCAAAAAAGTGAATGCTGATGCTTAGATTTTGCAACCACATATGTGGTGTTCAGACATGCTCAATATCAGTGCTCTACAAATAACATTAGAATCTCAAGCCCTATAAACATGGGATGACCTTTGGAATTGAAAGACTAGTTCCTTATTTATTCTAGCTACTAACCTAAATCTAACAAATGAAAAGGGGAAACAAAAGAATGAAACATAAAACAAATAAAAAAGAGATGGACTAGAATAGAAGAGCTTTCATATGTTTAGGGATTGTTGCAAGCACATGATATAATAGTCAACAAAAATAAAATAGATAGTTATAACAATATTAAGAACAATAAAATAGTATTTGCATGATTACATGCCTACAAAACATGCATCCAAACTATTTTCAACATACAAATGAGAAAGCCAAAGAAAGAGAACTCTTGCATACAAGATTTTAAAAAACAAAGGTCTAAAAGAACTCATCCTCCCTTCTCAAGAAAGCTCATTGCATTTATACTAGCACTTGCACCCATAGGAGGTTCAAGGAATACATCGATAGGAACAACCAATGAGTTTAGAAAAAAATTTGGCGTGAATTTTTTTACGGCGTGAGACAATTTCGAGCACTATAATGCTCACATATAAAAGCCTATCAACTAATAAAAGGAGGGAGAATAAATGTTCACCAACTCAACGTGCATGATCTATGCCTAAGAAGGGATTTGAAATGTCAATAACCAATGAGACCATCATTACAAACTAAATACTCTTAACTCCTCATCACTAATGTGATAGAGGTTGTGTGCACACATCATTCTATTAAGGTAAAAAAATCCCTAACTTATCTTTGCAAGCCTTTTTACTCTTCCCTGTGCACACATCGATCACTGCATGACTCTTAGACACTTCATCGAGAAAGTTTGTGACACCCAAGGGGGGAAGCTTTCTGCTGCTTTGTTGATTTTAAAAAAGCCTTTGATATGATGCCTAGGGACAAACTTTGGAGCAAGATGGAGGAACTTGGGATTCCAGAGGAGTATCGGGCAGCAGTGCATAAGCTTTATGAGCAAGTCAGCGCTAAAATCAGAACTAGAGAGGGTATGTCTAAATGCTTTGGCAGTGACATTGGAGTCAAGCAAGGGTCTCCTCTATCCCCCACCTTATTTGGTTTATATATTGATAAACTCGAAGAGTGGTTAAACAAAACCAACGCAAAAGGCATTTAGTTGTCTTGTTATGTGGTGAAGTTGCTTTTCTACGCTGATGATCTTACTCTAATGGAAAAATCTGCCAATGGTTTGATTACTCATTTGAAGGCTCTTGAGCTCTTTTGTCAAGAGGTCGAGATACAAGTGAATACCGGCATTGATAAGAAAGAAGCAGCAGGTTAATTTCATTTTTGAAGGTAACACGCTGGAGATAGTGGAAGAATACAAGTACCTGGGAATTGATTTTCACAATAGGCTCAGTTGGGAGACTTGTAGAGTGAAAAGGATTCTAGGTGGGTGGAGAGCCTCTTACTTGCTCCAGAACAAGTGTAGAAAAGCTGAACTTTGGGATTGGAAAACTAAGAAAACCCTTTTTGATTTCTTGGTCACGTCGATTGTCCTTTATGGGTGTGAGGTTTGGGGGAGCAGCATGTCGAACCACAAGTGGAAACAACTAGAAAGAATTCAAAAACACCTTATTACCAACAATTTTAAAGTCAAATCAACAATCTCTTATGAAATCTTTTAGCTGAAGCGGGTTCTTTCCTGCTAGAGGTGTCAGTGATAATAAGACTATTAAGCTACATAAAAAAGGTGGAAAATATAGATAAGTACCGCTGGCCCAAAATGGTGGTGGGGGAGAGATTTGACCGTAGGAAGAAGACGTGGATGAAACAAAACAAGAAGTGGATAAGTGGGTCATTAGCTTGCATGATTGTCCTATCAATAAGAAGGAAATAAAAAAGTTTGTGTTAGATAAATCCAAGATTGCCATGTGGTCAAATCAAATTGGCCGAAAAAAAGAACTTTATGTTAGAGAGTTCAATCCCATGTGGGAGCATGGTGAAAAAGAATATATGTGGGCTTCTCTCAGGGGAAAGGCAAGGATTTCAGTGGCTCAGCTAAGGACTGGGTCCCATCATCTTAGATGTGAGACATGTAGATGGATGATTCCCAAAGAAGAGTGGGCTGAAAGAACATGCATTTTTTACGACAAAGGGGTGGTTGAAACTGAATGACATTTCATCACTAAGTGTGCTGCGTATGCGGATATTCGAAGCTAGTTTGATAACAGTTGGAATGTGGACAACCTTAGTGAGTTATTTGAGGAATCTCAGATTCTCAATACGACTGTTTTATTGATCAAGATCCATAGCAAAAAATCTGATCTCGAAAGGAGACTGAAAATATCTTGAGGAGTTGTTTCCTGGCTCTCTTAGGCTGCTTGGCCTTGTGGATGTTATTAAAATCTTTCATTTCATTTCATTTATCTAATGTGAATGCCTTTTTCACAATACATGGGCTTTAGGCTACTTGTTTTGACATTACTATGCCAAATGTCAATATATAACTTCTACAAAAGGAGCTAAAAGCGAATCAGACTTTGCATAATCTGTAGTGGCTTCTTGGGTGCCGGTCCTTTATATGTATACCTGATATAGTTTCTTTTCATTGGTATCTTTGTTTTTCTGGACAACTTTACTACAATTTTACGGCAAAGGCTAAGCAACCCCAAAAAATGCATGGGGGCATGGATCGCTCCCATCCATACTACATAACGGTAACTTTGATATTCACAAACGAGATTTCTGATTGGACGGCTCCATATTCTGGAAATCTTCTCACGCCCGTAAAAAAAATTCTTGCATAAAACTTTCTAAACTTCTCACACTGCAAAAAAAAAATTATATTACTCTAAGATTTCTATTTGGCATTATATTATTATAATTATGTAATTATATTATAATTATTTATATTATTATTATAATAATATAATAATATCATAAGTGTTATAATATAATAATATTATAATAATTATAATTATAATTATAATTATAATATAATATTATAATAATATAATAATTATAATAATATTATAAGTATAATTAAATAATTTTATAAAGAATTATTTTAAACTATAATTGTAATTATTGTATAATGATATATTTAATCTATATTATAAATTATATTATATAACTATATGAATTATTATAATTATATTATAAAAATATAATATAATTTTTATAATATAGATTACATATATTATAATAATTATTAAATATAATATAATATTAATTTATTTATATTAATAATTAAACTTATATAATATATTATATAATAATTCTAAATATATATTATATATTATATTTAGAATTATAGTTATTGGTTAAAATTAGGGTTAGTGTTAGTGTTTAGGTTAGAGTTAGAGTTACAATTAATTTAATAATTAATCTATTTATTTTAATTAGGGTTAGGGTTAGCATTAGTGTTAGGATTAGGGTTAGGGTTAGAAATATAATTATGGTTTAAATTAGGGTTGGGATTATGGTTAACAACAAAAAGTGGTGAAAATTGGTAAATATTTATCTTATTTTTATTGGCAAAAATTGACCTTTAACTCTTGAAGTGGATGATATTTAAGAACAACCTCCAATCTTAGGGGAAAGACTTTTTCAAATGTAAAAGAATGAAGTGCTTGTGTTTTAAATGTAAAAGAACTTCATTTCACAGGTCCAAGCTTGAATATATTTGCCTCCATGTAGATTAGTAAGTTGAAAGTGGGACACATTAGCATGCTGTCATTTTTGTAGTGTTATGTTTAAGTTAATTTGCAATTATAAGTTTTATGTAATCATTTTAAGATGTGTCAAATTTTTAAAAAATAATTTTAGTTTATGTAGTTTGAGCACTTTTAATGTTGTGCTTGAATTCCTAAACATTAAAATGACTTAAGATTATGATTAAGGAATACTCTTGACATCTATATTAAAAAGAAAAAAATGACCACTTGATTAAATTTAAGCATGTCAATAGAAAACTAGGAAATCTATTTAGATTTATTAGTATGCCTCTAATCTGTTATTAGATTGTGAAATCTTCATTGATATTGAGATAGTTAATAAATAATGTCTTTATTAATATTAATTTTTTTATTTTGTAAAATAAATTTATTGAAAACACAAATTAATCATAGCAATTGGCTTAAGTATGCTTAATTATACCATGTAAAATATGATAAGAAATTGTGAAATAAATATTAGTAATTGTATACACCTAAAAATGACACGAGTCTAAATAAATATTTTAAATATTTATTTCAGTCTAATTCCTCTATCAATAAATAAATAAATCAATTTATTTAATTCACATTCTACCACAAAATTAAATAAAATCATTTATTTAATTAAGTCTTCTAAAATTCTTCTAATGTGACTCTAAATTAAATAATACCAAATTATTTAATTAGTTCTTCTAAATTCCAAATTCATTCTAAATTAAATAATGCCTAATTATTTAATTAAATTCTTCTAAACTTAAACCATCCTCTATATTTAAATAAATCTAGACATTTATTTAAGTTGTCTATTTCTTCTAAAATTGAATTAACACAAAAAATAATTTAATTAGTCCATGTGCACATGCAATTAAATATTTTAATACTTAATTAATTGTTCCCTCACCCACTTGTCCTATTTATCCTCCAGTTCCAATTAGTTAACTCATAAATCAAATCAGTTAACTAATTAGTCTTTTCTGTTAACTAATTAATCAATTCAGTTAACTCTTCATTATATTATGTTAACTCCTGTAGTGCATGAAGGAACATGACACTTGTCCTCTTCCTATTCGCACACATCCTCTCAAGTTTCCTCAACCGTTGATCTTCTTATTCATTCTACACCGTTAATCTTCTCTCTCACAAGTCTATAAGTACAACCCCTATTCCTCCATTTCAATCATCCAAGTTTTTATAAACTTACTCTGCAAGAATCACAGCACGCCTTTGGCACCAACCACTTCATAGCTTGTGATCAACTATCACCATTTGCATTATATTGAAGATTCTCTTCATTGCAAGAACTATCATAGCCATTCTCTATTGTCATATTCAAGAAAAAAGTAAGGAAGTGCACCTTCTGAGGGCTTCATTCATACAAAAGATCAATTTGAGATAGACGAACAATGGAAGCCACGAAATACTTGATTATTTCCATTTCATTGAGTTATTGGGTTATTATTGATTATTGATATTATCTCCACATTTTCCATAACAGTAATACATTAAGAATAGTTTGATAAAAATTACTAAAATATTAGCAGTGTATAATTAACAATAGTTTTTATTTTGACAAATAGCAATTCTATTGGTTGCTTGGCCTATATTTATGTCATTTGAAGATTTGAATGGTGTAAGTTTTCATCTTCCCTTGGTTTTAATAAGGCATAAATTTTATTTATTTTTACTTTATGTTGTTGCATTTTATTTTAGTGTGATATATTTAGTTTATGTAAATAAAGTTATTTATAAATAACATAATAATAAGAAAATTTGGACAAAATATTATGAACTTTGTTTATGATGAAATATAAAAAATAATATTTTCTACATGTGATTAGAAATAATGTTTTCTACATTTTCTCACCTTAGTTGAGTAAGTTTTTATTGTCAAAGAATTTAAATGTATTTTATGTAACTACATTTTTTTAATAAAAGGTTAAAATATATTACAATTGTCCTAAATAATAGGTTGTCTTGTTATATAAAATGAAATAAATGATTAATAAGAAGATAGATGAACTTTTGGTCATCATTTTGTATGGTAAGTTATTGTATGTATATATTTATGTAGATTGAGGACTTGAATGCAGTAGATTTTCCTCCCCCATTGATTTTAATGGAGTTCTAATCTTATTTATAATCTTATAAAAATGCAAACCTAATGGGATTGGTTAGGGTGGCTAGGGTGGGTAAAGGATAGATCTCAACAAAGCACAAAACTCTATAGAACTATGGTTAAAGTTAAGGTTGAACTTTGTTTATGATGAAATATAAGAAATAATATTTTCTACATATGATTAGAAATAATGTTTTCTACATTTTCTCACCTTAGTACTGAGGAAGTTTTTATTGTCAAAGAATTTAAATGTATTTTATGTAACTACATTTTTTAATAAAAGGTTAAAATAGATTACAATTGTCCTAAATAATAGGTTGTCTTGTTATATAAAACAAAATAAATGATTAATAAGAAGATAGATGAACTTTTAGTCATCATTTTGTATGGTAAGTTATTGCATGTATATATTTGTGTAGATTGAGGACTTGAATGCAATAAATTCCCCCCTCCCCCCCCATTGATTTTAATGGAGTTCTAATCTTATTTATAATCTTATGAAAATGCAAACCTAATGGGATTGGTTAGGGTGGCTAGGGTGGGTAAAGGATAGATCTCAACAAAGCACAAAACTCTATAGAACTATTGTTACAGTTAAGGTTGAACTTTGTTTATGATGAAATATAAGAAATAATATTTTCTACATATGATTAGAAATAATGTTTTCTACATTTTCTCACCTTAGTAGTGAGTAAGTTTTTATTGTCAAATAATTTAAATGTATTTTCTGTAACTACATTTTTTTTAATAAAAGGTTAAAATAGATTACAATTGTCCTAAATTAATAGGTTGTCTTTTTATATAAAATGAAATAAATGATTAATAAGAAGATAAATGAACTTTTAGTCATCATTTTGTATAGTAAGTTATTGCATGTATATATTTATGTAGATGGAGGACTTGAATGCAACAAATTTTCCTCCCCCGTTGATTTTAATGGAGTTCTAATCTTATTTATAATCTTATGAAATTGCAAACCTAATGGGATTGGTTAGGGTGGCTAGGGTGGGTAAAGGATAGATCTCAACAAAGCACAAAACTCTATAGAACTATGGTTACAGTTAAGGTTGAACTTTGTTTATGATGAAATATAAAAAATAATATTTTCTACATATGATTAGAAAAATAATGTTTTCTACATTTTCTCACCTTAGTACTGAGTAAGTTTTTTATTGTCAAAGAATTTAAATGTATTTTATGTCACTACATTTTTTAATAAAAGGTTAAAATAGATTACAATTGTCCTAAATAATAGGTTGTCTTGTTATATAAAACGAAATAAATGATTAATAAGAAGATAGATGAACTTTTAGTCATCATTTTGTATGGTAAGTTATTGCATGTATATATTTATGTAGATTGAGGACTTGAATGCAACAAATTTTCCTCTCCCATTGATTTTAATAGAGTTCTAATCTTATTTATAATCTTATGAAAAAGCAAACCTAATGGGATTGGTTAGGGTGGCTAAGGTGGGTAAAGGATAGATCTCAACAAAGCACAAAACTCAAAACTCAATAGAATTATGGTCAGGGTGGCCAGGGTGGGTAAAGGATAGATCTCAACAAAGCATAAAACTCGATAGAATTATGGTTATAGTTAAGGTTGGGATTAGGGTTGGAATTAGTAATAGAGTAAGAGTTAGGGTTATAATTAGGGTTAGGGATAGAATTGGGGTTATCGTTATCGTTAGGGTTAGAATTAGGGTTAGAGTTAGAATTAGAGTAAGGGATAGCATTACTATCAAAATTAAGGTTAGGGTTATAGTAATAATTTGGGAACTTGAATTAGTAATAGAATTAGTACTGGGATAAGAATTAGGGTTAGGGATAAAATCAAAATTAGAATTATAATTGGATTTAGGGTTAGGGTTACAATTACGGTTAGAATTAGGGTTAGGGTAAGGATTTAGGTTGGAATTACGATTAAAACTATGATTAGAATCAGGGTTAGGGTTGGGGTTAGAATTAGGGTTGGTATTAATAACGTATCATAATTATTATTATTTTTTTTTTTAAAAAGGGGAAAAAAATTTATTCAATCCAAAACAAGAAACAAGGCAAGAGCCACAGGCTCAACAGAAAGGACAACAGCCAACAAACAAACAACAACACTACATAGTCATATCATCCAATAAAAATCTCTCTAGAATCCCCAGATAATCAGAAGGTAACTCATTCCTACCACTAGTATCCCAGCCATCCCCTTTCTCCGAGGCCCACTTCGCCAAGCAGTCAGCCACACTGTTCCATTCTCTAGGGATGTGACAGAAAGAGACTGAATCTAAGGAATTGCAAACACTTAAAATTTGTCTGACCATCGAAGCTAAATGCCAACTAACACCATCCAATCTCTGGTTGTTCAACATATCCACAACAATTTGAGAGTCTGACTCACAGATAATCCTCCTCCAGCCAAGAGAGCAACCCCGCTCAACAGCAACCTTTATAGCGAGGGCCTCCATCAGGTTGTTAGAGTGATGCCCTTTGTAGACAGAGAAGCAGAAAACAACATTCCCATCCTTACTTCTACCAATACCCCCAATACCAGCATGCCCAGGATTCCCCCGAGAAGAGCCATCAGTATTAACCTTCAGGACTCCATCTGGAGGAGGTGCCCACTTCCCATCACGACAGACCCGTTTCTTGACACGGCGTGGCATAAGACCAGTACGGCACCCCCTACTATTAACACCCAGGCTCAGATCCCGCACAACCGCAACATCCCCAGGATCAATACTTTCAGACATATCACATTTACCGGAAATAGTCTCCTGGAGCCTACTAATAATCTTCGTCCACAGTTGACTAGTATCCAATCTGGAATCACAAAAAACTCTATGGTTCCTTTCCAGCCATAGGTTCCAAAAGATGAAAATGGGCCCAATGCACCAGGCCACCTGAAGAAAAGGCGTCTTCGCAGGAGGCCTGCCCAGGCTCTCCCAAAACTCAATAAGAGAGGAAACATGAATGCACCCATGATGCCAAGCCTCCCACCATCTGTGCCAAATCTCACGAGAAAAGGGGCAATGAAAGAACAAGTGGGAAGAACATTCTTCACTGCGCAAACAAAGAAAACAAATGGAAGGCCCCTGAAACCCCCGTTTACGAAGATTTTCCCAGGTGAGACATTTCTTCTGGGCAACCAACCATAAAAAGAAGTTACACTTGGGCCAAGAAAAGTTGTTCCAAACCTTCCTCCACCAAAGTTACACTTGGGCCAAGAAAAGTTGTTCCAAACCTTCCTCCACCAGGGCACCTCGGAAGGCCCATATAAATTCCTATCAAGCACAGCATAACCCTGAGCAACAGTATAATTCCCTTTTGGGCTAGGGCTCCAAGCCAACTTGTCCCTCTCCTTCAGAGTGCTACAAAGCCTGCCCTCCAAGACCTTACACAAAGTAGCACAATCCTCATTAGAGCCACCCACAGGCCACTCCTACGGGTCCTTCCAGTAAGACACCTCCAGATGGCCGATACGCTTAACTGTTTTAAAATGCTCCACCTTATTCCAACCAGCATCAGAGAACATCTGGCCAAGAGGCATAAGCTGAGGGAAACTAGACAGAATGGGGGGGTGGCCATCCCAAGAGTCCAACCAAAAAAGAGCATCAAAACCATTATTACAGATCCAGAAAAGACCACTCTGAACAAGCTGAGCTCCCTTCTTAAGAGTATCCCAAATGCAAGAGCCTTTGCCCAACAAAGCAATCCGTGGCACATCCCATCTCTCAACCCCAGGAACATACTTGCAAGCAAGAATCTTGGCCCAATCCTGATCCTGGCTGTTGCACCATCTCCAGTACAGCTTAGCCGCCAAAGCCGTAACCACAAGAGCCATAGACCTGAGGCCAAGGCCTCCAGCATGTTTCAGCCTACAGACAGACTCCCACTTGACTAAACTCCATTTCGAGGAAAGAAGGTTACCCGACCAAAGGAATTGCCGGGAAAGAGCATCAAACTCCCTCACAAAGGATGCAGGAGGAATCTGCACACAACACCTGTAAATAGGGAGAGACTGCACCACAGCTTTTAGGAGAAGCACTCTACCAGCAGAAGAGAGCCATCTGTGAGTCCAATGGCTAACCTTACTGCGGAACTTATCCAAAATCCCCTGCCAAAAATTTTGACGCTGAGATCCCAGGGCCAAGGGAGTCCCCAGGTACATCATGGGAAGAGAACCAATTTGGAATCTAAGAATCCTGGCAATCCTATTCTGAATGAGACGAGGAGTATTAAAGAAATAGATGGAAGATTTGTCATCATTGATACGCTGACCAGAAGCTCTCAAATAGATATCTAAAGTTCTCCTGAAGTTCACTACCTCGCTAATTCTAGCCAAGCCCATCAGTCCAGTATCATCCACAAATTGAAGGTGAGAACAGGGAGGGAGATCATTGGTCCAGCTCCAACCATGAAGAAGACCCAGCCGCACCTGAGATTTAATAAATCTACCAAGACCCTCCACCATGATAATGAAAAGATACGGGGACAGAGGGTCCCCTTGTCGAAGACCCCGAGAAGCACTAAACCAATCTGAAGAATCCCCATTAAGAAGAACAGAGAAGGAGGACGAGGTTACACAGCTGAGAACCCAGCTCACCCATTCCTCGTTGAAGCCAAAAGTCAAGAGGATATTCTAAAGAAACTCCCAGCTCACCCGATCATAAGCTTTAGCCATGTCAAGCTTAATGAACATCGCCTTCTCCTTAGAGGAAGCCATAGAGTGAATAACCTCCGTAGCAATCACGACACCATCCAAAATCTGTCGCCCGTCCACAAAACCTCCCTGCTCAGCAGAAATCAAAGCACCAAGGATGGGTTTGAGTCTCTCAACAATCAACTTGGTAATGATCTTGTAGGTGACATTGCATAAGGCAATAGGCCGAAACTGATCCATCCGATTAGCCCCTTCCTTCTTAGGTATGAGAGCCAGAAAAGTAGAATTCAAAGACTTAAGCATTTGTTTGTTCCTAAGAGATTCCTGAACCACCTCAAGGAGATCAGACTTTATTATTTCCCAAAATTCCTGGAAGAACTCTATCGGAAACCCATCGGGGCCAGGAGCTTTTCCTTTTTTCATACTAAACACAACTTTCTCCAGCTCAGGTAACAAGATTGGACTCAGAAGAGCCCTATTCATCTCATCCGAGACCAAGCAAGGAATACAATCCAAGATAGCCCGCTCTTCAGATCTGGCAGCAATATCCTCCCTGGAAAAAAGATTAGAAAAATAGGTGACAGCTGCCCTGGAAATTTCACCATAGGACGAGATTTGAGCCCCATCACTCAAGACAAGAGTGGAAATAGAGTTCCCCTGCCTACGGGCCTTAACCGAGTTATGAAAAAAAGCCGTGTTCCTGTCCCCCTCCTGCAGCCAATCAATCCAAGCTTTTTGCTTCCAGAAAATCTCCTCCCGAAGCTCCCACTCCTTTAAGCCCTTGAGGGCCAAGGACTCAGCATTCAGAAGGTCAGAGGATAGCCCATAGTCTCGAATTTGACGAGTGATACTATCCAGCTTGGACTGAGCAGCAAGCTTCTGAGCATGCAAGTTCCCAAAGCATTGATAATTCCACCTCTTAAGCCGATACTTCACATATTGAAGCCGTTTACTAAAAGTGTACATGGCCCTCCCGTGGGCAGGGAGCCCTTCGTACCATCATTCCAGCACAAGATCCCGAAGAGATTGCTCGCGAAGCCACATCAATTGAAATTTGAAAGAAGGATTTTTAGTGACCCCATAAGAGGAGGCATAAAGTTTGATTGGCCAATGATCGGATCCCCTCCAATCCAGGATTTCAGAACTGGTAGTCCACCTGCTGTTCATCCAATAACAGGAAACCAGAAATCTATCTAGCCGTTCTGAGATAGCCTCATCACCACACCTCCTGTTGTTCCAAGTAAAAACTCCATTGACTGGCTTCACGTCAACAAGGTTAAGGAAACTAATTTTATCTCTGAGCAAAAGAGAAGAAGAATCAAGCCTGGCTAACCCTCCTTGTTTTTCCTCCATACTAATAACAGCATTAAAATCACCTGCCAACATCCATGGGAGAAACGGGTCCAGAGAACGGACAAAGTAGATATGATCCCAAAGCTGAGTCTTACCTGGAAGATCAGTAGGAGCATAAATATTAGAGAAAAGACATCTTTCGCCAGTTTCAAAAATGGAGGCCACCATAGAGATGGAGGACTGACTGGAAACCCACCATAAGGGGGAAACTTTCCTCGGGTTCCAGAAGCAAGCCACCCCCCCAGAACTGCCCAAAGCCCCCACCCCCTGCCAGTAGCCTTGGGGCCAGATACGCGGAGCACAATTATTCAAACCATCCACTGTAAGTTGGTTTCCTGTAGAAAGACTACATCCGGAGCCTGAGACTCAATTAATCTACGAACAGCCTTTTATCTAGGGATGCTGTTCAAACCCCTAACATTCCAAGATAAAACTATCATTTAGGGGGGTGGGAGAAGTGGGAATCAATGGGTTTCACAGACCCGGACTCAACCAGAGTATCACCCATAATCTTAACCTTCTCTTGATCAGTTTTCCTTCCACTCCTTGACTGTTTATCTAGAGGCCCCTTTTTGAAAGATTTTTGATGCAAACCTAAGGCCGGAGGAGCCTTAGCCCCCTTCACAGGATCCGCAGACCCCTTCGTACCTTGGGGGCGAGGAGCCGAACCAACAGTACCCACCGGAGATTGTGACTCCTGGAAGCCACCAATATTATGAACTTGAGGAGGCAAGTCCAAAGCCGGCAGACCAGCCTGATGAATCCCTGACGGAAGAATGAGCTCTTCCTCCTTCGCCTCCGCCACCTGAATCTCTTCCTGACCTTTAACCCCAAAAGAGGGCTCTACCGGAATACCATCTTCTTGGACTACGCTATCGAGAACCTCAAACTGATTAAATGTGCCATCATTCTGTCTATCCATCCAGGATCTCTTCTTGCCTTTGCCTTTATTCCGAGAAGTAACCGGGGTAAATCCCTCCTTATCAACAAGCCCATCCGACACTGGAGCTTTCCCCTTGTCCATCCTGGGAGGTCCAGAGGCAGACATGGGGGAAGATTTCAATCTGGGACATCTGCGGTGTAGATGCCCATATTCATGGCAAATTCGGCATCTGAATGGTAGGGTTTCATAATCTAGTTGTTGGATCCAAGAGGAAGAACCCATGCAAATTTCCATAGAGTCTGGTAATGGATTATTCAAATCAACTTCGACACAAATACGAGCAAAAGAAATTACCTTACGGTCTTGAGTCTGTGAAGCCGATCCAACAGGTTTCCCAAGAAGCAAAGAGATTGAATGGAGGATATCTTCCCTCCAGAATTCCAACGGAAGCCTCGGCAAGCGAACCCACACAGGCACCCGCGAAGGGATCTCTTCAGCGGAGTTGAAGCCCATATGCCAAGGCTTGATGAAGAGCCCAACCTGGTTAAAAAAATAAGGGCCACCTTCAAAAGCCCTATGCCTGTCCAACATGCTTGAGAAAATAACCAGAAAGTAGTTATTAGCCGCTAAAAGGATCTCCATATCTCCTTCAGGGTTCCAAACCCGACGTGCCCAGGATTCCAACACGGGAAGAGAAAGACGAAGGCCCAAAAATTTGCAGATAAGAGCATGCTTGCACCAATACTCAACATCCTCTGAAACTTGCTCAGGTTGAATAACCAAGACTGGTCGATCTTTCGCTCGCTCCAAACAACCATTGACTTTTTTAATTCGAAGCGACCCTTTTGAAGAGGAGGTACCCTCTCCAGAAAGAGGAAGCTCAGTCCGATCCTTGGTGATGGCATGCATCAGAGAGGAAGGATCTCCCATCTCCAAATCCAAGGGAGAAGCAAAACCCTGATGCTCCATGGTAAAATGAGCCCACACGCCAGGCAAAAGAGGGAAAGAGGCAATGTAGACGGCTCAAAAGCCCCTGCCGCCACGCAACCCCCGACCAGGCGACCCACGCACCTGTCAGCAACCCTACCAGCGTCCAACCACGAAAGGGAGGAGCTCACACCCCTACCCAAGCTCCTCCAGACCCCTGCGTACTCAGAAAGACCCCCCGCGAGCAGCAGAGACCCGCCACACACACACAGGCGCGGAAAAACGGACGCGGCTAGGGCACGCGTGCCCTAGCGCGCACCAGAGCTCCGCTCAGCATCATTCTCACCAATTTTTTTATCATAATTATTATTATAACCCTAATTATTCGCACATTATTATAATAATAATAATGTTAGAGTTAGGATTAGGGTTCCTATAACATTACACTTACCATTGTTTTATAAGCCTCAAAACCCTCAACCTAACTGTATTTCAAAATCTAACCCTATTTAACATAATTTTATCCATAATTTTGGTTGTAACTCTAGGTTAGAGTTAGAGTTACAATTAATCTAATAATTAATCTATTTATTATAATGTAAAAATTTGACACATCTTAAAATGATTACGTAAAACTTATAATTGCAAATTAACTTAAAAATAACACTACAAAAATGACAGCATGCTAATGTGTCCCACTTTCAACTGACTAATCTACATGGAGGCAAATATATTCAAGCTTGGCCCTGTGAAATGAAGTTCTTTTACATTTAAAACACAAGCACTTCATTCTTTTACATTTGAAAAAGTCTTTCCCCTAAGATTGGAGGTTGTTCTTAAATATCATCCACTTCAAGAGTTAAAGGTCAATTTTCCCCAATAAAAATAAGCTAAATATTTACCAATTTTTGCCACTTTTTGTTACTAACCATAATCCCAACCCTAATTTAAACCATAATTATATTTTTTACCCTAACCCTAACATTAATCCTAACATTAATGCTAACCCTAACCCTAATTATAATAAATAGATTATTTATTAAATTAATTGTAACTCTAACTCTACATAAACACTAACACTAACCCTAATTTTTACCTCTAACTATAATTCTAAATATAATATATAATATAATTATATTTAGAATTATTATATAAGTTTAATTATTAATATAAATAAATTAATATTATATTATATTTAATAATTATTATAATATATTATAATATATCTAATCTATATTATAATAGTATATTATAATTATAATAATTCATATAATTATATAATATAATTTATAATATAGATTAAATATATCATTATACAATAATTGCAATTATAGTTTAAAATAATTCTCTATAAAATGTAATAATTAAATCAATATATAATAATATTATATTTATATTATTATAATAATTATAAAGTATATTTATAATAATAAATATAATAGTAAATATAGTAATAAATACAATAATAAAACAAAATTTAATGGCGTACACCGAAGGATGGAGGCGAGAGGAAGCGCAGGGCAAGGACAAGCGGGTCGAGGAGCCCAATCACTTCAACGGGATAAGGGATGAGAGGGAAGTGGACTGGTTTGGCAGAGGTGAATGGAGGAAGAAAAGGGATATCGATCCACAGTACAACTGGAGCGAGGAAGTCGAACAAGCCTTCCCAATTGAAGACCTTCACGTGAAATTTAGAAATAGGGACAGGAACGGATCAGATGGAAGATTGGGGCTGGAAAACACCTTTAGCAGACCCCAATGGGTTTTCAAAAATGGTCGATGGGTTGATAAGCGCCACCCTTTTTATGACAGAAGGAGCTCCAGGGGCTGGCGACAGCCTCGCTGGAACCAGAACAAGTATGAATGGAACCATAGGGCACCCAGGAAAGGACGATTCAACCAGGGACCCCCATGGATAAATCAAGTCAGAAGGAAGAATAGAAATTTTGGACAAGCGAATGGGTGGTTCGGGAAAAAAAGATACATGGATGAATCCCAACGATGGCGAGCCAAGGATGTCTGGAAGGAAGATCAAATTAACAGCAAGGGAGGAGGCGAAGAGGATGAGATCCGGCAGTATGGTATGTATCAAAAACCAGAGTCTATTTTGGTTAAAATTAACCCAAACAAGAATACTACATAAGTTCTCAAAGAAAGAGGAGTCTTTATTAAATGGGGAGGGGAGCCGTCATTAAGAAAAGAAGATATCTTAACCTGGTGCTAGGCGAAGTGGGGTCACCAGACAGTATTATGGGCACTCCAAAATAATTTTTATCTTGTTACCCTTCCTTCAAAGACAGAAAAAAGTGATGCCCTAGGTTCAGGCCCCTTTTTTTTGGGAGGGTCGCAAATGCACATTGTAAATTGGAAACCAAATTTCGACCCAAGAACTCAAACCCTAGGATAAAGTCACACTTGGGTTCGCCTTTACAACCTCCCCTCAGAATATTGGGATGAGGAAGTTCTAAAAATTTCAAGACAACATTTAGGAAGACAGGAAGCGGGGTATGTATTTCAGGTTGTGTATTGGAATTGACAATGAAGGCTTCCTACCAGCAGAAATTAAGCTAGAGGCCGAAGAAGGATCCTGGATTCAACCAGTAAGTAGGGAGGATAACTTGAATCTGTGCCCTAATTGTAAATCTATGGCGCATGGAAAAGATAAGTGTGAATCAGAAGCGGAAGAAAGGGATCTCGGTTTCTACAAAACAAGAAAGCCTAAATCTTTGATAATAGAAAAGAATAGGGAAGGGGAAGGAAATTGGGAAGTAGACCTAATAGAGTCGATGTGGAGACAGGAAGGGATCCCTGAGACAAGGGGTAGATATGTTTAGAGGGACTTCAGGCAGAATGAAAAGGAACCCTCACTAGAGGAATTGACTCCTGGGAAGAGGGATATAAGGAATCTGGAAGAGCTTCATAACCTGGAGGACATACAGGCTAAGGGTTTGGAATTAGTAAGCAAGATGGCAGGAAATAGCCTGCTAGAAAAGACAGGAGGACAGGATGACCCTACCTCAGATTCAGAAGAGGAAGACAGTTTTGAAGATGGGCAAATTGGTAGCCTTGAGGAAAGGGGGCTGGAACAAACTCAGTCTGACTGAAGAACTCCTAGGATTAGGGTTGCCTGTCTAAGGGGAAGGAAATCAAACAAGGAAAAGCTTTTGGTGGCAGGGTGGCTAAGGGCCAAACAAAAATCAACCAGACAACACTAAGAGATGGGAAGGCGTTACCCCTTCTCGAAGAAGCATGAGGATATTAAGTTGGAACGCTAGGGGCTTAAATGCCCCTAGCAAGTGGCGCCTTTTTAGGCGCCTAGTAGAAATAAACAAGCCTGATTTTGTCTTGATCCAAGAAACAAAATGGAAGAAGGATGAACAAATGAACAAGTTAAGATTTTGGAGGGGGTGGAAAGGAGAATTTGAGGAAGCCGAAGGGGCCTCTGGGGGACTAGGTATTCTGTGGGACCCAGGGAAAGCCAGTTGTGAAGTCTTAGAAGCCGATCAAAGCTGGATAGTGGTGAGGGCAAAGGTCTTCCAGATTAGTAGGGACTTCATACTAGTCAATGTATATGGGCCGGTAAGCACAATTGACAAAAGAAGTGTCTGGGGAAGACTATCAATCTTTTTGAACCAAAACAGACAGGAATGTATCTTGATAGGAGGAGACTTTAATGCTACACTAAATTCTCAGGAGAAAAGAGGGGGTATCAGGACCACAACAAGAGTACAAATGGATTTCCAAGAGTTTGTGGATAGGAATGAATTAAGAGAAATTCAAACAAAGAATGGTATTTTCACTTGGACCAACAGGAGAACAGGCTTTACAAATATTGCAGAGAAACTGGACAGATTTCTGATACAGGGTGGATGGTCACACATTGCAAACTCAATAGAAGCCTCAATCCTCCCCTACAGTGGCTCGGATCACTTCCCGATCCAGGTGGAAATGATAAATGACAGTTTTGGAGGAGGGGCTCCCGTTCGTTTTGAAAAAATGTGGCTTAGGGATCCAGACCTTTTGTGCAAAATTACCCTGTGGTGGAGGGAGTCCTGTGGAGGAAATCATTCTAATATGTTCATCTTCCATAGAAAGCTGACAGAGGTTAAGGCCAAGTTAAAAGTCTGGAATAAAGAACACTTTAAGAATATTTTTGAAGAACAAGGGAAAGTGGAGGCAAAACTAAGAAAGTTAAATGAGAAAATTATAGAAGGCGGCATGGGGTAGGAAGAGTTCCTTCTTGAAAAGAGACTAAAAGGAGAATAAGAAGAAATTTTAGCCAGAATTGAGTGTCATTGGAGACAAAAGTCTAGGGAAGTTTGGCTCAGGGAGGGAGATAGGAACACCAAATACTTCCACAATTCGGCCCTGGCCAATAGAAGTAGAAACAGAATAGGAGAATTGGAGAAGGAGGATGGGACAGTAATAGTTAAAGAAGAAGAGATTTCTCAGGAAGCTGTTGGTTATTTCAAAAAACTCTTTTCTAGGGAAACTCTAGAGTAGGGAAGGGAAATAGAAGGTATCTTGGGGGAGATCCCAGCCCTAATTTCAGAAGAGGAAAATCAGGAGCTAATTAAGGAAATCAGTATGGAGGAATTGAAAAAAGCTACTTTTCAACTCGGTTCAGACAAAGCTCCGGGCCCGGATGGATTCTCAGCCCTTTTTTACCAGAAATGTTGGGAGATCATTAAAAATGATCTTCTGAAGGCAGTAGAGGAATCAAGGAAGAAGTCCACCGTGCTAAGTCTTCAACCATACCTTCATTGCTCTGATTCCTAAGAAGAAGGTAGCAAGGAAGATGGAGGACTATAGACCTATCTCACTTTGCAATACATTCTACAAGATAATCACAAAGGTAATAGCAAACAGATTAAAGGCAGTAATCGATAAACTTGTGTCTGAAGAACAGAGTGGCTTCATCCCAGGTAGGTCCATAGTGGAAGGAATAATTGTCACCCATGAATTAATACACACAACCAGAAAACTCCGAACTCCAAGTATGGTGGTGAAATAAAGTATATGACCGGGTGGATCGTCAGTTTCTGTTAGAAGTCCTAAAAAATTTTGGTTTTGACCCCAAATGGCTAGAATGGGTAGGTTCATGCATCAATACTCCTAAATTTTCAGTCCTTATTAATGGAGTAGCTAAAGGCTTTTTTGGTTCATCTAGAGGGATTCGGCAGGGGGACCCTCTATCGCCCTTTTTGTTTGTATTAATGGCAGAAGCCCTGGGGCGAAGGATTTGCCAAGCCAGGCGAGAAGGTGTCTGGAGAGGGCTGGAGGCGGCCCCTGGTGTTGAAGCCTGCACCCACCAACAATTTGTGGACGATAGCATCCTTTTTGGGCAAGCTACCAGGATGGAAGCTAGGAGGATCAAATCGTTGTTAGACGGGTACAGAAGGGTCTCAGGGCAAGCCATAAACTGGAGAAAATCAGAAGTTTTCTTCCTAAATACCCAACCAAGCCTTCAGAGAGAATTAGCCGGAATCTTAGAAGTGAAGGTGGCAAACTTCCCCGGAAGATTATTGGGTATGCCTATGTTTGCTGGAGCTAACAGAAAAGCTATTGGGAGAAGCTTGTAGGTAGTTGTAGACAAAAAATGGAAGTGTGGAAGGGTAAGTGGCTTACCTCAGCGAGTAGACTGCTTATGATAAAAGCAGTACTGGCAGCCATTCCTGTTTATGCTATGTCATGTTGGAAACTCCCAGTCAGCATTGAGGACCAACTCAATAAGATAATGTGTAAGTTTTTTTGGAATGGCCCAAATGAAACAAACAAAATCCCCTTATTGGCATGGGAGAATATCTGCAAGCCCCAGCAAGCTGGAGGGGCAGGGGTTCGGCAGATGAGGATGATGAATCTGGCAATGGGGGCCAAATTAGTTTGGGCCATGTGCACAGGAGGCCAAAAATGGGTTAGGATTCTAAGAAGTAAATACCTAGACTCGAATGACCCAGAGCAAATTGTAAGAATTAGCAACCCTCCAAGGGGCTCAGCCGCATGGAACTTTATTTGTGACAACAGAGATATTATATCAAAACATGCCACATGGGAGGTCCACAGTGGGGTCAAGGCTCGTTTCTGGGTAGATTCATGGGATGGTCATCCCAGGCTAGCAAATTTACCCAATTTGGAGGCAATTAGAAGGGAATTCGTGAGGGTGTGGGGCTCCAGAGTCTGTGATTTCAGGGAGGTGGGGGAGCAATGGAAGTGGAAGGACCTCAGTGTTTTGGATGCCCCAGTCGAACAGAAAGAAGCCCTAAGACTAATTTTAGAAGGAAGAAAAATTCCAGACCCAAGAGGTGAGGATGTGTTGAGATGGGCAGCTTCGAAAGATGGGGAGTACGAAGTAAAGATTGGGTACCTGATTAAGGAAAGAGCCGAGATGCTTCAGGAGTGGCCCAAACACTTGCTGTGGGGCAAGGACGTGCTCCCGAAGGCAGGGGTGTTCCTCTAGCTGGCCATCCAGGACAGGATCCTTACACAAGATAGGCTGGGAAAGCTGGGTTTTAGAGGTCCCAGTCAGTGTTCACTATGTAAGAACAAAGAGGAAACTGTGGATCATCTGTTGCTCAGATGCCCTTATGCAGATTTCTGTTGAAAAGGAATTATGCAAAAGTTGAGATTGCAGACCCCTCTGTCTTGGAGTCTGAAAGATTGGATTAGTCCCTGGCCAGGTAAGAGTTTCAGAGGGGCCCTGGGTAGCATTTGACAGATTGCTCCCTCCATCGTCTGCTGGGAATTATGGAAGGAACGGAATAGACGAATCTTCAAGGATTAGGCTTTCGACAGGGATGTGGTTCTTAGGAAAATTGAGAGGACAATTGTGGAACTAACAAACACAGCCGCCAAATTTAGAGTGTCGTCCAAAAGTGTCTTCACCAACCAAGATGTTGAACTCACCAACAATTTCGAAGGCTTGGGCATTCCTCCGATAGTCAGGGACTTGAACCCTTCCAAGAGAACGGAGGCTCGTAGGCAGACCATCTGGCGGCGACACGACGAGGGATGGATTAAGATAAATTTCGATGGCGCAAGTCTAGGGAACCCTGGCAGAGCAGGGATTGGTTGTATAGCACGAGACTCAGATGGGAATACTTTGGATCAGCGTTCAATCTTCATAGGTGAAGCGACGAATAATGTGGTAGAATTTTAGGTAGCGCTAGTCGGTTTGGAGATGGAGAAGACGTTGAGTGCCCTAAGGATTCATCTAGAAGGTGACTCACTCCTAACGGTAAATGCAATTCAGACCGCTGCCACTCCCAGTTGGATTCTGCGAAGATGGCTTCCCCCAATCAGAAGGCTTGTAGAGTCCTTCGTGGAGTTCAGAGTGAGCCATGTCTACCGAGAAGGTAATCAGGAGGCAGACGCTTTAGCAAAACAAGGAGCCTTAGGCGACCGTGATCCCAGTTTTCCGGCCGGATGATGACTTGGCAAATCGAAAAGGGGTTGGAGGACAAATGGCCAATGATGTCGGACTATAGGAGAGTACAGAAGGTAGCTTAAAAAGGGTCAATGGCGACCTCAGTGCTGAGAAGGCAGATGATGTCACCGTGTGGATGTGGAACGCGTGACGTCGGAGGAGGCGAGGTGATGGAAGGTTTCCGGCATGCGACGGGGAGTTGGTTTCCCCGAGAGAAGAGACCATCAATTTTACACAAGTGGCACTCTGAACATGCTGAGGTCAAAATTACTTCGCATCACCTGTGGCATAAGTGAAGATAGGAGGGTAGATATCTGGGCAGGGAAGATGTCCGATCACACAAGAGTGTCCGCTGGTTTGAAGCGTGCGACCATGGGCGTCTTTACTTCTTGGGTCTTGGATAAAGGGATGCATTGGTATCTCGGTTGTATTGTTTGTTCAAAGTTCTTGACAGTGCGGAGAGAGGCAAGACGTCCAGCTAAAGATAGTGGTGGTGAAGGTGTCAGGGAAGCAGATATCATGGAGACGCTGATATGTTTGGAGTCGTTGGTGGCTATGATGGCCTTCCATGATGAAATCACAGACAACCGGCTGAGAGGCATCCTATCGGTAAAACACGAACTGGTGGTAAATGCGGTGAAGCAGGTGCTTGGCCCTGGTTTCATATGGGATTACCATAGGCTGCGGGTGAATACTGACATTTCAGCTATGTTCATGGCTTTGGCGTTATACAAAGGAGTGCCCAAAGCTAGAGTGAAGAACCTTTGCCAAAGACTGTTTAAGAACTCATATATAGGGGAAATTGATGCAGTCCTCGATAATATTGATGATGACGGTAGGATCCCCTGGGCGCACCAATACTGCATGCGGAAAGGAAGAGGTGGAAAGGAGATCCAGAAATTTCCCATTGTCTTTGCAATTGACTCAGGGGATTTGGAGGACAGGGTGGCGGACATGGACCATAATTTGGAATTCCTGCAACGAGCAGCGGAGATCTCTCCCTTTCCGTCGAAAGAATGGATGACTAGCTACATGGCGAGGGAAGGCTATTGGGTTCCCGATGACAGTGATGTGGAGGAAGAAAACAAAGATGTGGAGTTCCCACTACTCCCAGATTGTGGCGAAGATTGGGTGCTGGAGGATGGTCGGGACGTGGAAGAAATTACTAAAGGACCGGCACACAAGAAGTGCAGGAAGGACTGTCCGGCTAAAATTCAGGCTGCCAAGGCTCGGTTAATGCGGTAGGAGGCGGAAGAGGAAGAAGCGTGGGAGGCCGGTGGTGGAGCAGGCGCTTCCAGCTCTTCTCTCTATGGAGCTGAAGGAGCGGACCATGGTGGCAGATGAGTTTTCTGGTTGTTTAGTGTTTCTGCACGTAGTTCGTTTCTGTTTTGAAGTGAAATAGTGTAGGCAGTCTATAGTGGTAGGTTGGTCTTTTTGGAGGTAAAAGGGTCAGGCTGTTAAGCCCTTGTAATATTTTAAAAAAACTCAAGGTTTTATGTTTGAAGACCTCTCTACATTTTAATTTTAATACTATAATCAAGGGGTGCTGGCCCTTACCAGCTATTTACTTATTAAAAAAATAATAATAATAAAATTATTTAATTATACTTATAAAATTATTATAAATTTATTATAATTATTATATTATTATATTATAACACTTATGATATTATTATATCATTATTATAATAATATAAATAATTATAATAATATAATGTCAAATAGAAATCTCAGAGAAATATAATTATTAGTCACTGCCTAGTACTATTGCAATGAGTTCGCACTTATCTAGTTATTAATCTATTGATTGTAAATCAATCAAAAGATAGGATTATTTTTCTTGTGGTCAAATTTGATTTAAATTTGTACTTTTCCTATGTCAACATGATAAATTTTTAAGAAAAAATTATTGAAAAATGATTTATATGTATTGTCATTAGCTGAAAAAAATAATCTCTTCTATGCGGATTGTCAAAGAGTGCAACAAATTTTGCAAGGATGTGGCAAGTAAACACAAATTAATTTTGTCTCTCATTAGTTAAGTCATGCCTAAATGGATGGCGATAATTATGAGAGAGAAAAATCATCAATTTTTATGAATTTAATTTTTTGCTTCATTAGCTAAATGTAAAAATTATTTTTTGTCAAAGGAACAAAGTTATAATATTAAAAATGCTATTAAAAATATAGGGTTCTACACATTTTATTTTATGAAATTAGATTATTTTTAGGATTTCAATTTTATTTACTCTAAAAATTAAAAATCTAGTATTTCAATTTTATTTATTAAAAAGATAAAAATTTACACTATCATGAAAAATATTTGGTCATGTTATTACATTTTTTATTTTATTCTTCAAACATAAAATATTTTAATGCATTTTAAATTATCATAGTATTAATATATATAATTACATTTTAATATCTTAAGTAGTGATTTCAAATCTCTATTGTACAGTTTAGTTTTATAGATGAGGAAATAGTTAAGGAAATATTTGTGTTATTTAATAGGCTTTATAAAGTTTAGTTTTATAGTTAAGTAAATATTTTAGTGCTATTTTATTTTTACCAAATTAAATTATTTTTGAGATTTCAATTTTATTTACTAAAAAGTTAAAAATCTACAGTATCATAAAAATATTTGGCCATGTTATTACATTTTTTTTATTCTTCGAACATAAAATATTTTAATGAATTTTAAATTATCATTAGGACCAGGGCTCTCCACATAATACAAATATGCAAGCTTTGTAAAGTTTGGTTTTATAGTTAAGTAAATATTTGTGTTATTTAATAGGCTTTGTAAAGTTTAGTTAAATATTTTAGTGCTATTTTATTTTTACCAAATTAAATTATTTTTTAGATTTCAATTTTATTTAATATTTGACGACGTTATTACATTTTTTTATTTTATTCTTCAAACATAAAATATTTTAATGCATTTTAAATTATCATAGTATTAATATTATTACATTTTAATATCTTAAACAGACATTTCAAATCTCTATACACTCAACTAGGGTCAGGGCTCTCCATATAATACAAATATAGGCTTTGTAGAGTTTAGTTTTATAGTTAAATAAATATTTTAGTGCTATTTTATTTTTAACAAATTAAATTATTTTTTAGATTTCAATTTTATTTACCTAAGACATTTCAAAACAAGTTCACATAAATTATATTGTGTAATTATTCTTCAAACTTACAATATTTTAATGCATTTTAAATTGTAATAGTATTCAATATTATTACATTTTAATATCTTAGGCAAACATTTCAAATCTCTCCACACCCAATTAGGGTTAGGGTTCTACATATTTTATTTTATGAAATTAGATTTTTTTTTAATTTCAATTTTATTTACTCAAAAGTTAAAAATCTAAGATTTCAATTTTATTTAGTTAAGTTAAAAATATACAGTATCACCAAAAATATTTCGCCATATTATTACATCTTTTTTATTTTATTCTTCAAACTTACAATATTTTAATGCATTTTAAATTATAAAAGTATTAATATTACATTTTAAAGAAATATTTATATTATTTAATAGGCTTTTATAATTAAGGAAATATTTTAGTCATATTTTATTTTTACCAAATTAGATTATTTTTGAGATTTCAATTTATTTATCCAAGACATTTCAACACTCTTCAAAAATTAATTTTTCAATTATTGAAATGCAATTTGTCTATACAACCAATACTCAATCAACAAAAAAAAATTACAAGTAAACAAATACTATATACAACCAATGGCTAATCAACAAAAAAAAAAAATACAATTAAACAAACACTATAATAACAAAATACTAGGTAAGTACTGGGCAACTTGTTTTTTTGGCAGCGTGAGAACATTTCCAGAGTATGAAGCCGTCAGAATCTCGAAGTTACCGTTATGTAGTATGGATATGGATGGGGGAGATGGGAGGGATCCATGCCCCCATGCGTTTTTTTGGGACTGCTTAGCCTTTGCCCAATTTTACTGTGGACTTTTCTTCATAAAATCAATACCTAGCTCTTGGGGTTTCACAACTCTCTTACCTGACACTCAAATTTAAGTCTTTAGGGTGCATAGACCCCACGTTCCCTACTTTTCTTTTAAAAATAAGGCGTGGCCTTATTACAATGCACGGGCTTCATCTTCGTAAACCGCGGGTTCTGTTAACGCATAAGCTCATGTTTTAATAAGCCCCTGTGGGCCCTACTTACCAAGTCACCACCTCTAGCCAATATTGCTCTAGCTCCCTCTACCATTCTCTCTAGAATTCTAGGAGCGCCGGTCATTGATCATAAGAGGTGCGGCTTTAGCATAGGTGCCTGGCAAGCTCCAGTGACACACATGCCTACAGGCATTATTCCTTTGATTTGTATACCTCTTGCTTAACTCCATAGTTCACATTGCTTCTCATTGTTCATGTCGGGCTCTTATTCTTTGATAAAGCAGCCATGTAGATAGGCAGACTCCATTGCTGATGGTGAATTGCAATATAATGTGCAGCCCTTCTTTGTGTATCAATATAGCCAACAAATCGAATATAGAGGCCTCAGATTTTGGTTTTGACTCAATCTTTGTCCCGTATTCAATGTTCATGGAGAACTGAATTTTGAAGTCACCTTTTCTTATCGCTTAAAATTATCATCTAAACTCTCATCCAAGTATTTAAACTTTAACAATGAGTACTAACTCATAGAAATCCTCAAGTTTACCAAAATCCCTAGAATCTTTTCCACCCATGGAGCATCTTGATGGACTGCCTCAAAACATACATCACTGAGGATGAGTCACTGTTGTTGGCTCTACAGCCCCAATCGGAGTGCAATTTTGCACTACAGTAAAATTTTCAAGGATTTCAAGTGTGAGACTCCCAGATCTGAGATTTTTTCAAACGAGGCACAAACTGGGGATAAGTTCAGATTCAAACAAAACAAGGGTTGCGGGAAAATGAAACACAGTGACAGCCTAGTCGACTCCAACTAGGAACACAGATCAATCAAGAGAAGGAAACCTCAGCAGGACATTACTCAAATGATTGTGGCTTGGAAACTTAATCAACCCAAAAAGGAAAGCATTAACACACAGAACCAAGATGACTATGATGACTAAAATTGAAGCAATTAAGCACTTGCAACCACCAAGGAAAAAATACATGACAATTGACAAGACAACTCAAACTAGAACTTAAGAAGTAAATCAAGGGGACCCCGAATTTGAAGAACTTGTATATGTTGTGGTAACAAGCCATAACAAGTTACAAGCAATGATGGAAATGATTTGTAGGAAATTCTCAAGTAGAAATTGGAGATCAGAGAATCTTCCCTCTCACAAAAAGAACAAGTGCAAAAGATGAAATCACAAAAATGGTTATTAACCGATTTCCATGCACTGGTATACTGGCAAACTTCAATTTAAATTTGAAAAGATAGCTTGGAAATTTATGGAATCACACTATTAATGTCTAAAGGGTTATGATGTCAGGGTAAAACCTGGTGCATTTGTATGAAAGTGGCCCATGTTTAAATTCGCATGCCACAATGAGGCAGCCTGTAACTTAGAAGACAAATAACATGGGTTTTGGCACATAGAAATACATGTATCATGTCACACTAAGCGCAGAGCAGATTAATACGGCGAAGGCAACATTACAGAGCTTTGCTTAAAATTGATTTCACAGTAAAATGAGAGAAAATGGCCAAACAAAAAAGTAATTAGGAAATACCTGAACTAAATCTGAAAACAAGGATGAATTCAATGGAGATTTGCACTCTTGGAGAAGTTGGTAATAGTGATGCAATACGATCTCTTAGCTTGTAGCGCACTGTACCCTGTGCAGTCACTGCAGTGTAAGTTGTCACTATGGTGTTGCACAGAGAAGTCTATAAGGTTGAGTGCATGCCAGAATTAAAAGAGTATTAAAAATATAATATTAGGTTTTCCTTAATAGATTATAAGGTTTTTTTATTTGTTTTCCCAACTGAAAAGACTATGTTGCCAAGCATTGCATGCAATGGGGTTGTGAGCACCATGCAACTGCCCAGGAACAGAAACAAATTGGTAGCAGGACATTAAGGGAATGTATATATATCTTACATCATGAAGGCATTGGGATGTGCATAGACACATTAAAAACTGAGTAGAAGATGTAGATACAAGCCAAAGGCTATAACACACCAAAATTCCGCATTATATATGTTAGTTTCAGTGAAGTTTTGCATTTAGACAGTACAAAAAAAATTTAAATATGAGTTTATAGATCATTTATTGGACTCTCTAAGTCAATCATGGATCACACATGGATGACCTTTTAAAATATACTAGGAAATCAACCATCATGGAATAGTCCATAATATGATCTATATGATAGAGACGATTGTATACAATTACAAACAAATTCAGAACTCCTAAACATAGGAATTACTCTAACTTGGGATTACGCATTGTTCCCATTTACTTGGCTGGCTTAGCTCTGCTTTTAATTCTACAAATGGTTGTTTATTGATTTATTTTCACAGGGATAAATATTTGTCATTGTGATGCCTTTATTGTATGTAGATAATCCAGGATATCAATGAGAGCATCACACCAACTGATACAAGTGCCAGCCCAATGTATACCCACTTAGTATGTAGCTGAAGATAAGGACAATAGAAATGAACAATTACTGTGAACGTCTCATGCACAAACTTGCAGTCCATTAGGTCTAAAAGAAATGGAGTAAAATGTTCCAATCCATAACTAACATTGACTGCTGCTACTAGTTGTGCATATAGATCTGGTGTTAATCTACCAGTCGTAACACAAATACCATTGGAAACAGTACAGATATAATTTTTCCAGACCTGCAGAGAGAATCTACATGTGTCAGAGCCTAATTACCATGTGGAAAACACATGCTGAATAATGTGAAAACAAGGGAGCTTTAAGAAATGTTTAAATGCAAATACCTGAGATGCACTCATAAGATTTGCTACACACTGCCGCTTATTGTATATCAAATCAAATGGTTTACAAAGCTCAGGTATTCGTGGACCAGATTGGTTGTAATAAGCAGGACTGGCTGTTGGTGGTACATTTGCATTTGCAACATTATCTATCACTTGGTTAACAAGATTCAACAAGTCACTGGTGACTTGTTTGCTTCTATACAATGTTTGACTTGTTATGGATTGATTTACGCAAGAAAGAATGTGATCAAGATTAGTATATGCATTGGGATCGACCACCCATTCTTCCATGGACACACAGGTATCGGCAATTGCACTGCAAAGAAAAAAAAAAGATAACTTAATATCATGTTCAGAAAGCATAAAGATATGTTAATTAATTTGTCAAAAGATAATCATGGCAACAAAGTAGGTACACTTGGTCACATGCATAACAGCATGCATTCAAAACCCATGGTAATGTCTACAGATAATACAGGGCTTATTTTATTTGTATGACAGATGAAAATAGAACTGTAAACTGAACTTGTTTTTTATATTGAGTAGTTTCTTACTCAATGACAATAGTAGAATATAAATATCATCTAAATTTCTAAGTATTCAAAAAGACAGCCTAAACTATTTAGCATTTAGCAAATAGCTAGATTTATCAAAACTTCTACTTTGCAAGAGCTGTAGCAGGATTGTCAGAGGTCACATCTGGGACATGAAACAAAGGGTTCTGTCTCAACATGCATATGCTATTTACTAATCAAGGAAGATTTATACAAAGGTGACATCATTATACATACACTTGGATCATACCACATATCTTCATTTATTTATGCAACCTCTACCAGAAAGGAAATTGGAACGGAACATCAATTGATGTCCTCTACTAACTAAAAACAGTCAGTGGTACTGTAGATATATCATATAATGCGCAGCTGGTAAGGGCAGGAGAGTGCTCCAAGCACCTCCAAGACAATAAGTACACAAGTTTACGAGGAGAAGCAACAAATGAGTAAACAAGAGGAGAAAGCTGAGACAACTCCAGAAGATCTCCAAAAATCCCGAGTGAAGATAGGAACATTAAAGGAAATTTAGAAAAAAATAAGTGCAAAAAGAGTGACCAGGAAATGTTAGTACTGACCACAATCTGCATCCTTGTCTGAGAAGTGTCTACTAGTGGTAGTTTTTTATGAGTCATGGTCATGATCCAGTATAATCCACTGCTTGATGGATCGCCTGTGACTAACTTTGTCTTCGGGTTTCTTACAGGTGCTTCTTAATTGAGGCAGTTCATTGATAAAGAGACACAAATAGTGGATCCTTGTAGTGTATCATGTTAAGGGACTTATCAAGTCTCTAAACAAGCAACCATATCTGATGCAGATTTCATGACCAACCAGGCTTCTGAATATGAAGTAACCTAACCGCCTCTGGGTTTATGCTGCCATAATAGCACATCCATTGGTCTCCACAAAGATGATAATTTATTTCCGTATGAAGCTAGTGAGAGCAAATCTAGTAGCTGATCTAAAGGGAACCTTAACTAGAGTAATGGTTCAGTTAGTCTTGGAGTGATAATGAACCCATTTTCTAATTGTAACATCGGAAAATGTCCCCTTGGGGGCTTTTCCCTCTTAAGGTTTAGCTCCCGGGTCTTTTGCATGCATTTAGGACATCTTACTTCATAATTTGGCATCTCAATGGAATGAACCCTAGGTAACATGACAAATGGGACCTAGGAGGACCCCTTGAGCCTTACCCTACCCAAAATAGGGGGGAGTAATCCTGCCCTATTTGGGGCAGCCCCAATTTCCGGGTGTCGGTTTATGACCGTTATTTGGGTCCTTTGCCGACATGGTAAGTTTGAATTACGAAATCTTGGCAGGAGTGTTTGTAGTTACATATAAAAGCATGCTTAGGCATTCATTTGTAAACTAGAGAGATTTCAATTAGATGATTACTAACAAGCTATTGTGTTCTCAAGGTGATTCAAGGCTTTTATTGTGTTGCAAGAGCAGACTTGTGTGGTTTGTGTGTTTGTATTTGCAGATTTGAGCATCAATTTCCTCATGGAATGAAGAGCATCTTCCTCCCATGAGAGCTTCACTACAAGGTGACATTATATTGTGTTTTTATCATCATTTCCTTTGGTTTTTGCCTCTGCCTCACAAGGGCATGCACTCTCTATCTCACAACGATGTTCGGAGACTTAAGTGTCCTCCGGGGCTTGACTGAGGCAAGCCTCTAAACACCACAACCCCCTCCCAAAGTCTTGTGATTGCAGGTTACAGGTGTCATATTTGGGAAAAGTGAAGTTGCATGAAAGATTGGCAGACATCAAGGATTCAGGATCCGAAGAGAAGCAGGACACCGGAGCATTTCCAGGACTTGGGCGCTCGCTCTAGTGTCCTCCGCAGTTGAATTGCCGGAAACAGGAGTTACAGTGCTGATCAGTGTCAGAAGGAGGTTAGGATCCCACAAAGAAACTGGTACCTTGGACTTGGGCGCCCACTCCTGTGTCCCCGACTTTTCCGCCTCAGAACCTCAAAAACAGGTACTCTGTGATTTGATATTTTACTTCCGTCTGCAAGAGCTTTTTCTGTTATTCGTCAGTTTATTGTCGTATTTGCATAATTAGGGTTTTAATGGTCAATTGAGTATAAGAGAAGAGAAATTGATAATTAAATTTCCTAATCGAAGTTTCCCTACATCTCACAGCGATCTAGGGTATGATAGTGAATTGCCACTCGACCCTAGATCCTTGAATGTAAAGGGTGAAAGGAGGATTCAAACATCTAAACACTAAAACATTAAACAATCCAAATTTTACCCTAAACACTAATGAAGATAGAAACTAGAGTAGAGAAGGAGCTTTAGGATTACATCTTCGCTTGCTCTAATCAAGGTGATTTTCAAGCATGCCATATAGATCTCATGGAAAACGCCCTTAGTAATATCTCTCTTTGAGCTATTTGGGGTATTGGTATAGACCCTATTGGTAAGGGTCCTTCAAACCCTCAGCTTGACTTCCTCTACCTTGTATGAAGGACTACATATAGTCAACTTGATGTTAGTCAAGTACCTAAAGCCTAAAGGCCCTAAATCCATTTGAATTCCTCTACCTAAAGGTCAAGCTCATAAATGCCCCAAAGGACCTCAACTAGTGGGAGAGAACCTCGATGGATATAAGAGGTCAAGGGACATAAAGGCTGACAGTCCTAATGTTGATTGGGTTGGTAAAATAGTCGAATGAGCTGCTTGTTATGATGATAATGATGTGAACCAAGATACTCCTCCCTAGGGCCTCCGACTTGGAATAGATGGTGGATCATAGACTATGTTCTTTCTCAATAAAATTACCTTGAGTGCAATGCAATTGAGTGCCTTGTTTGTCTCTTTTTCAAGATCCTTATAAAGTTTGAGCATGGAATCCTTAATGATATCCTTTGCCAAGTATCCATAAAAGTTCCCTAATATAATTGCTACATTATCCTTCATTTCATGCACTTCGACTGATTTATGCACCACATTGGTCTTGGCTAGGAGTCTAGGACTATTATTGTATTGACTGATATGTCTTCTATTGGGACTAGGAACTCACTCCTATAAATATTGGCAGGGGTTACCTCTAATGTTGACAGTTAGTCACTACCCTTCATGGTAGCAGTCAATAGTAGTCGACCATCATCTATGTCTTTGTAGCCAACAATGGCTGATTCTCATCCGTGGCTGTAGTCAACAACAATTCTTGTATTATATGCACCTCAACATGAAGGCATGACAGAATTTCATAATCCTCCTTTAGGAAATCCAACTAACCACAATGTGAAAGGGCTTTGTCTTCTAAGGAGTTCCCTGTATTGGCACAACTCTTAGTATACCCATCTTTGGAGCGCTAGGTGTCTGAGTCATCACTAGTTGAGTGCATTCTTACAAGTTACTCCAAGGAGAAGTTTCCTCTTTCTTATCACTTGTTCTTTTATGTTTTTTTATCCAGCTAGACCTGATGATATTGTTCCCAAACTATGCTTCCTTTTTCTTCTATTACATGCCTATTCATATGGTAATCTCATTTCCCTATGTTAAACTTCATAAATGCTACTATTGAAATTGAGAGAAAATGGCCTTTAGTTAAGCATAGAGAGAGGATATCTGAAGCTAAAAGATTATGAATGGAGGCTCTCAAATCTATGGATGAGGGGACTCATTGAACTATGAAAGCACTCCTTTCCTGAAAGGAGAGAAGATCGCTTGTGATGCGATCCTGAGGTTGCTTGGCCTCTTTTCTGAGATGAAATGTATAGTGTTTCCAATTTTTTTAGTTAAGGGACCTGTCTATTTTGCTTTTAGTTCTCTAGGATTGCAAAGCTAGTTGTTTTACTTTTCTAGAATATCCAACTTCTCTTGTTTTGTCAGAGACAAAGTCTTCCTTGTAATTTGGAATTTTTTCAGAACTCTTTGGCTGATTTTGGATTTTTTTTGTCACGGGTGAGGGCCACAATAGATTCCCTCAATTACCTATCAAAAATAAAATTGAGAGAAAAATGAGTCTTTGATAAATCATTCGTCATTGTTGTGTTTATCACTACAATACTCCTCTTTTCTGACAGAACAATATGACACGTGCTCTTACTAGAATTCTCTATTCAGCATTGCTGACCCTGTCACTACTAACAAATAGGCTAGGATTCGAAATGAAAGTGGCACAAAAATTTAGGCATTAAATGCTAACATTAATATAGAATGCACAGGAATAGAGCAGCAACATGTGTACACATAGACAATAGATTTTTTATTCTAATTTAAGCATCATTAAAATTTACTGGAACAAAAAAAAAAAAATGTTTAATGGAATATCCTCATCATATGTCTATTTTGTGTATGTGTTACCAATCAGAATCAGGCATTACATACATAATGATCTAGCAATAGACATGGGATGGAGATCCTTGATACACTATCCACAGCTCAAAGATATAAAATAATTGTGGGAGTAGATGGTATAGTTGATCCCCATGGACCTGTCGACAACTACCTCAAACTAAAAAATCAAACTAACACTAGCATTCATACAACATAACACAAAGGCAATGAGACTAGTTTATTCTGTTTTATTCATTCTTTCCCTTTATCATGGGCATATTCCATTTACAATGATAATGACAAAATAAATGCTATGGTGCTACCTCTGACTTAATGGAATGGCTGAAAGTAATGGTGTGTCGAGGGTTGCAGAGTTGCAAGATCCTTTGAGAATTATCCACCAAATCTTTTTTTATCACACTATCTTCTTTAGGTATGGTGGAGGTAGCAAAATAATAAGCTTGGAAGATAAAGCTGTGAATTTTTGGTCCAAATCTAAAATACTAGTGAATTTCAAGAAATCTTTGCTCATAATAGAGTATGATGAGATCGACACAACTATGAGGCTCCCAATTTTGTTAGGATTTGACCACCAAAGCAATCACCTACAATTTGTATGCACTAAGAAATGGTTGCTCTAAGGTGAGTCACTTAGCTTATAAGAAGGGGAACCACTCTTCGACTTACATTCAATAATTTCAAGTATACATACACCAATGTGACAAAAAATGAGAGAGTCAGAACCTAGGGGTACAAAAGTTGAACAATATATAACATTACTGGAAGAAAATTCCTTGTGGGCTTCTACCATGGGATCTCATACATCAAATTCCTCTCTAGCTTAATAATGACCTAAAAACCAACCTATGATATAGCTATTTGCACTTCCTAGGAGAAGAGGGACCTAGAACTCTAAGATTCCATGTTCCTATAGCTAACCAAGGGGACAAAGAGTCTCTGAGAATTCTTCCAAGAGGTTATGACCAAATATGGAGAGTAATAATTATGATTAAATACCTTTGCTCTACGGGTACACTTCAAGTAATGAGCAGACCACCCTCCATGAGGTCAAGGCAAGCAATCTATGGCTACAACTAATCAAAGGAGCTGAGAGTCTATGAGAATTATTCTAGAAGTTAATTAGATATGGAGAGTCAACATGAGGATTAAATACCTTCAATCTATGGGTATGGTTCAAGTACTAAGAACACCACACCTTAGGAGATCAGGGATGGCAATATGGGCACTAAAGAGTAAGGCATGTTGGAAACTTATTCTAAATTTTTCTTACAACTTAGTCGAGGAGGTGATGACTTGAACATTTGAACAATGAGGTGGAGGGGACCTAACTTGGTTCCCTTACAAGAACATGGATCCAATTTGTTAAGAGTAATATTGCACGAGCATGATATGATAAGGGTCCAATTTCTTTTCTTCAAAACCTACCCAATCTGATCAAGTATACCATGTTTTGGATCAGAAGAAGAAAAATAGTTTTATATGGCAATCGTGCAAGCTATAATTCCAGTTGTAGGAGATGGGCACAATTCAGAGGGAAAGCTGAAGTGGAAAAGGAAGTCCACTAGATTTGTCATTGACGAGTTTTATAAGATGCAATATGAGGTACTGAGTATGCCAATCTTCTGCTAATTGGAACTGTGCCCAATAGCAATAGGGTTTGGTTAAAGAAAACACATTTACAAGGGACTGTTCCACAGAGGTTTCTCTTCAATCCTTAATATAGATACCTTGCTAAAAAGCGGTTGTTTTCTGAATATAAAGTTTGACTCTGGCCTCACTTCCTGGAAACTCCATTTGGCTCATCTAAGCACATATACTGCAAAGGTAGCAAAGGAGGCAAGGGTTTTTGGTTTTCTTTTGTCAGGGGTAGGAGAGTATTGTGAATCCTATATTTTGGAACTGTAAATGGGCACAGAAAGTCTGGAGAAAGGTCACAAGTTTTTTAATTTGGATTGTTTGTAGCTGACAATTCAGGATGAGAGGAGATCAAATGGAAACATCTAGGCCATGAGAAAGGACTGGTTCAAAAATGTTATTTAAGTAAAATATTTATTCTTGCTGACAATTAGAGACCTTAGTTACTCGGTATGAAGGGTACAAAGCAATGCATATTTCCGAAACTGTGTGAACATGTTGAACAAAGGATTAGAAAGCAGTTAAGTATGGGACTAGTAAAAAGTCTGGGATAAAATAAGGTCTAGATGCCTATAGAGGTTCTCACCTATCTTAGCATTCTTCAAGCTTGTACGTTCCTTGAACTAGGGATGGTGGTATCCACCATGGGTAGGCCAGAATAGGGCAGTTGCTGGATGATATACTTAGCCACCATATAGAAATAAAGACTTCCACGTTAGTTAAGACCTTGTTTACATAGATGAATCTGGAATGAATAAAGAAGGTATTTGTGAGGAGAACTTTGTCACCTATACTAATAAATTGTGGTAGCAAGTGAAAATATGGTGATGGAGAAGATGTGGCGATTGACAAGGAAGAGGAATAATGGGATTTGCAGTTCTGTATTATATTGTGCTGAGAAACAGAAGATAGGAGATTAGATAGGGAAGCCATTAAATAGCTCCTTCATAAGCTGAAATGAAGCAGCAGTTCGGGCAGTAGAATGTTGAAAGGCAACAGTAGTGGAAAAAATGTCAGTTGACTGTTCACCAACTATAGAATTGGCTGCTTGACAACCATGGAGAACATGTAGGATGTTTTGAAGCCTAGGTATTAAATTACCATCAATTCATAGAAGTGATGTACAGTGTGTGTGAGTGCACCCAAACTAAATGTTTCCAATCTAAATCTGCAAATGGCCATGGGGTGCATTGAAGAAATTCAAAGCTATTAGGATAGAAGAATGGACGATAAGGCAGGAAATCAGATTCCAGCACCTCCTGAAAATGGAAGCAGGACCCCTATAATGGCAAAGGTTAAAATAGTGTTGATGTGACACAAAATTCAACTCCAGTTAATCAGAATCCCATAAAACAAGCAATACTTGGAAGATGCAAGATGGTTTCATGGTTGTTGGCAGAATATTGTGTGCAGTCAGTTTCTACTCACATCCCACCAGATGCTGACTTTTCTAGCCTACCATGGCCAAGGGACCTTGTAGTTGTTGGTCTAGTTCTGCTTATCAAATTATTTTTCAAATGTTTTTGCAGCATCTATATGTTGTTTTTATACTTCAAGTTGGATGGTGACCTGTTCAAGGCAGCATTCTGGATGAAATACTGAACTTGTACGGTTGGTTGGTATGTGTCTGATAAACTGATGATTTTATTTCAATAGAATCTCAATTCAATAGAAATGGTCTTCAGTGAAAATAAATTGCAATACACTTTTGTATTTCTCTTCTAATTGCTTAGAGCTTAATGTCCTATTTATTCGTACAGAGTTAATACTTCCCTCATTTAATACGATATGAATTCTCCTCTACCATCAAATCATAGCAGCTCCCAAACTTGAAAATCACATTTCAGTTTTCAACAGTATAATCTTAACAAATGTAAGCATCTATATATGGGCTTGCATTCAACAAAATGACCACCTACTTGTTAAGTACAATGAATACCCCACAAAGAATGAACGTGACCGCCACAAGTAACCATCCAATAATAATCAATCTGCCAGAAGAGGAAATCTTGCTCATAGAATTATAAAAGTTAAGAACACAAGAAAATATCTTATTTTACAACAACCAAATTTAAATTTTCAAAGGGGCAATAGTAAAACTTGAAAATGAATAGAACTTACACACAAATAATGTTCTTGAAACCAAGAGCAGCCAAAGCTGTCAGTCATAATTATCACAAACATCAGTTCAAACATACAAACTTTTAAACATAATAAGTAGGAAAATAGGAAATAAAAACACAAGAGTTATTGCAGCTTCAGTTGTATGCATGTGTTTGAGACAGAGAGAGAAGGGTGCATACGTAAACCAAGAATGACTAGGACAAGCATCGCACCAGCTACCACAACTAAGGCATCTTGGCTGCCAAAATAAAGATCCAAGTTGTCTTAGCTTCTAGAAATATCACATTAGTAGAAACTTCCTATCAGATGGCTTTTACTAATGTGAGTGAAATGTCAAATAAAAATTAATCTTACAGAGCATCAAGGGGTCTCTTTATTTTGTCAGCATTGTATGTTACTTTTTCCTCAAACTCAGCTGCTACCATGGACAATTTTTCATTCAACTCGACAATCTGCCATTGCTCATCTTCCGGGATAACAATTTGAGATACATTCATAATCTTTGCATCTGCTAGGTAGCCTTTGACATTCCTAAGCTTCTCAACCGTGAAATCTGACTGTTTAGCTACAAAATCTATGGAATGAGACATCTCATGATGAAATTTATCCTGCCCCAAGGAAAGCAATATGCATCCTACTCTGCAAAGAGACAATTAAATCCAAATCATGAACAGTTCTAACTTTAAAGCACATTTAAGAATCCAGATTAAAACAATTTAATATCAAATAAATCACAATAAGGTTTGCAGTTTACAAGGAAAGTACAAAGGATACAAGCTTGAGAGCAAACTGTGAACAAACAATCAAGTTTGCATCATGTCATAGTTTGTACAGGTCGAAATATTTATACATATAAGATGTGATCTGTGGTCATCCACAGCACTAAACAAGACACATCTTAGTACAAAAAGCAGATTTTGTACTATGCTAAACAATTCTAAAGTTTATGTTTATGATATTTCATATGTCCAGGTTGAAATCTTAAGGTGCATTAGTATAATCTGCAAGTTGAAATCTTAAGGTGTACTGATATATCAGATACCCTATCATGTAAAGTATACTTAGTAATATAAGCATACATTTTGTAAATTTAAAAAATAAAACTAAATATAACAGATGAATAGAGCATTACACTGCAGCACATGTGAAAAAAATCATCAGTAGAAATGAAATCCCGTTTAAGATCTGTAGGTCTTGTTGCTTCCCTTTAATTATTTGATTGCAACAACAATGCACAAAAAGGGCCAAGCCAAACGCAGTAAACCAAAGAACAGCAAGAATGAACCCAGGAACACCAGTAAAACCAACAGACTGCAAAAGCACAAAATAAAATCAGTTCCCCATGTAAATATTGAGCATTATCAAGATTAAAAGGATAGCTATCAGATTCATAGAAATTGTTATGGCCAGAATCAAGTAACTCAATGCTTGGGTTGCATTTTATTGCACTGAGACAATCTAAAGACTATCAAAACTATGAAGAAATAAGTCCATGTAATTTCAAGACCAAGTAGGTTTGGTGTTGTATATAGCCCGCAGCAGCACTCAAAATATTCCAATTCCATGGTAATTCAATTGCCAACAGGAAGCCCAAAGAGAAAATTTAAAACTAAGCCTTAAATATCCTACAACTGCAACCAAAACCTTCTTGCACAGAACCTATGTATATCTTGGTAAGTTTAAGTATGAAGTGGCAATTCTTTTTCGTTTCTTATTTTGGCCCCTTCACACAAAGCATATTGGCTTGGGCAGTAGAATGTAGTATTTTGAGAGCACGGTGATTTTAGATCCCCTTCTATTTAACCTATTTCTCACATTGGGGATAGCAAGGTCATCTGTACTCCATGTCTTTTTTTTTTGAATCTTTCAAAAATAGTCAATAATGGATTCATTCAGTGCACTTCCAATATTTTGAGGCAATTTTCACAATGGGATGAGGTTGTGCAAAGGTCTTACAGCCCAGTAGTGTTTGTTGGTAACGTTCCATCCACCTTTATACTTCTTGAATTTGAACAAAATATCAGGCCTCCTAGTTCGATGCTCAGCCAAAATCATAGAACTGCTCGAATCCATGCTACTGCCATCATTGGATGCAGACACAGTGGCAAGCGCAGGCAGGATTTCCTTAAGTCCACATGCATTTGAAGTCAAATTGGTCAAATTTTGTTTTCCTACAAAATAGATTTACAATTAGATGCTGAATTGATCTCTACCAATTTTGTAAGAAAGAATAAATAGCTGTTTTTTCCCACGGACAATTACGAATCAATATAAAGATGTAACAAAATTACAAGATTCAATTCCTTCCTTTAACCTAATGAACAAGGAAATTTTGAATTCATTAAAAATAAATGTAGGAATCATTTACTCTTTTAAGCAAGTAGCCACAATCAAAATTCAACTATTGAAGCCTTACTAAGGAACCTAATAAATATATTAAAAGTCAAACAACCTATAAGAATTATTCAAGAAACAGGGTTGCTTAAGAGCTTCTTCAATGAACAAATTGATAAACATCGTCATACCTTTCAGGCAGCATTTTCAACTATTATTCCATGCAGACAGGGTACTTGTCTTCCAATAGTGGGGTTGTTTAGGGAGGGTTTCATCCGCAGGACTTCAAAAACTCATATGAAACTTCTCCCACATCTCCTTCACATCCCAAAAAGGCGATTCAAGAGGGCTTCATACCCTATCCTCTAGGATTGGTCCCCCATAAAGATAACTTCTCACATCCCGGTTCCTGGGGAAGCTCGTCCCCTAAAAGGAAGAAGGCGAAAGTTCAATTGTAGTTGAATGATAATTGGTATGAAGATTCATATTGCCCCCATAATGCAAGCTTGTTCATATACCCTATCCTCTAGGATTGGTATGGAAGCTTGTTGATTAACCCCATAATAATATGTGAGTAGGCCTGAGAGAGTAGCTTTCATTGATTAAATGCGAGAATGTTTATTGAGGAGAACATGAAGGTCAGGGATAGTTTATTCAATTTCCAGAACTCGCCTATCAACAACCCAACACAGCTACAAACAAGGCAAGTTTGGCACATGGCAACAAAACCCAAAAGGTCGGTTGCTCTCTGAGACTTTGTTAGTCCACTTCCCGTACAGTTGAGAGGAACTTACCCACTTATATTTTCATAACTATATCAAAAGAAAATTCTTAACTCTAGGACAGTGGAGAAGCTGGTTGGAGTTCATAGTACATTGCTTCTGAAGCATGGGAAGACCATAGAATTTTTGTGATGTTTATCACGAGGAGAGGAGGCTGTGAAGATAATATTGCCGATGCAAGATGTTGAGCCTTGCAGTAGCTTTGGAGTGCACAAAAGGTAAGCTGGGGCAATAGAAATAGCACAAACATGAGCTATGAGCTCTCTTGTTCCATTCTTTTGCTTTGTTTTTGGGACCTTTTTAGTTTGTGGAAGAGCTTTAATAGAAGCCAAAGTAGTTAGTGTTGTCTATTTCTGGTGATATATCTTGATTTGTATAGATTTCATGCATCAAATTCTTGTTTTTTTTTTGTTTTTTTTTTTCACTCCAAAGTCCATTGAAATATGCCCCACCTCTGGCTGAAATTTGAATCAAGATATCCAACATCTTGGAAAGTTACATATAAGAATGGTAATACTACCAAGGAAAATGGTGGCATATTCGTAAAGACTCGTATGAGTCTCCACTACCTTGAGCAGAGGGTAGCAAGTAATTCAGGCAATCAATGGATTAACCAGGGCTTGAATTTAAAACCTTCAAAGTGCACTTCAGGATGTTACCATAAAGCTATTGGTCCTAAATATGACGGTGTGTGAATTTCAATTGACCCTCAAACAAGGGAAAAAAAAAATTAGAGCACATCTTTTCTCAAGCTTATGAAATTTACAGAAATTCAGTCTTCTAAGAAAGCTTTCAAAAAAACAATTTACGCAATTGTAAGGAAATCGGAAGGAAGCGTAGTTACCACTTTTAAAGCTCTCCCCTGAGCGAGAGGCGACCCCGACCGGTGAACAAAATAATAACAAATACAAAGCTAACAAAAACATCAACGAGAGCTTAATATTTCTGGTCGACATTTGCCGCCTTTCACTTTTCAACTGAAAACTGAAAGCAATAATTTTCTGACAAATTTCCATCTTAAACGCCACTTCAATTCTCTAACAATCTCCTGAAAAATTTTACATACACTTCCAAAATGTGCGTAGAGTTAAACCGAAATGATAATAGAAATAATCTCGAATCTCTCGCTCTCTGTGTAATTGACTGGGAAATGTGAAAACCTTCCAAATTGCAGAGAATCTGGAAAGGTGGTGTTTCAGCAGAAAGTGTGCAGAAACCCGCATTTTGAAGGACAAGCAGAAAATATGTGTGCTTGATTTGTTGCAGTATGAACATGGGGAGCGAAAGCAACATATTGATTCTTTTTGGTTTGTGGTCATTGCCATTTTTTTGCAGGCTGATAATGCAATTGGAGTGCAAAATAATCTATGGAGACAACTGATACCAGTTTTTAAACTTTTATTAGTCACAAAATGGAACCGTGTTAATAAAAATGTCTGTCGCCCATCGCCATGAATAATATCTCGTGGCCATTTTAATTATTTAAGCAAAATGTTTTGGAATTTGTGAAGGGTCGGGTTGGATATTGTCGTTTTGATCCATTATTTTGTTTTGATTTCTTTTTAATTTATACAAGGTATATATCTTTCTCTAATGGTGAAATTTGCATTCCTATGTCCTTTTCATTTAGTTTTGTGTAGCAAATGTTTTGAGATATGTACATAGTAATAAAATATATTATTTTTATGTAAAGTTGAGTTCGGTTTATTTATTTAATATTTACTTATTTTTATAGATATATATCAAGTGTAGAATTGAGGCTTTTGGAATCACTGTGTTGTGTGTTTTCCATCAAAGTTTCGAATCATACTCCATGATCCATCATCCGGATAGAAAGAAGAGAATGAGATAGAGATAAAATTGCAAAGAGGTTGTATAAAAAGGAGAGAGATGAGGGCACGTAGGACAAGGAACAACTATAAGGAAATGACCAAAACTAATAATGGGAGAAAAATTGAAATTAGGAAAAATTAGGGGGTAAGGGAAAGAATGGTAGAGAAAAATTGAAATTAGGAAAAATTAGGGGGTAAGGGAAAGAATGGTAAAATAATTAGAATATAGAATATAGAATATAAAAATTAACTCTAAAGAAATTATACACATATATCCATAGGTTTAGTTTTAGATATATTACTTTTTTGGTTTAGAAAAGCGTTATTTATTTATATATATTATAGTATATATAGATATATATTCTTTATATATCTATATATACTATAATTATACAGAAAGAGTGTATATAAAGAAACAAGATACTAATAATACTTATATAAATAAATAAAAATAAGATCAAAATTATGAATGAAAAACAAAACATATATATATATATATATATATATATATATATATATATATATATATATATATATATATATATATATATATATATATATATATATATATATAAACAAAAAACATAGAAAGCTATATAATGGAGTAAAACTAAAAAATTATGTTTATATAAATAAAGTATATAAAATTATACATCTACTTTAATTATACAAATAAAGTAAGTATAAAGACATAAGAATATATATACATAAAAAATTAAAGAATTGAGAAAAAATACTACTTATAATAGGAACAAACAAAATACTAAAGGAAGAACATAGAAAATAAATGTGCATTACTAATAAAGAATATATATCTATATATACTATAATATATATAAATCAATAATGTTTTTCAAAACCAAAAAAGTAATATATCTAAAACTAAACCTATGGATATATGTGTATAATTTTTTTAGAGTTATATTTTATATTCTATATTCTAATTTCTATCCCCTCCTTTTTTTTCCTTAGTTCTATTCTACCATTCTTTCCCTTACCCCCTAATTTTTCCTAATTTCAATTTTTCTCCTATTATTAGTTTTGGTCATTTCCTTATAGTTGTTCCTTGTCCTACGTGCCCTCATCTCTCTCCTTTTTATACAACCTCTCTGCAATTTTATCTCTATCGCATTCTCTTCTTTCTATCCTGATGATGGATCATGGAGTATGATCCAAAATGTTGATGAAAAAAAGCATAACACAGTGATCCCAGAAGCCTCAATTCTACACTTGATCATGGACTTTGGAAATATCATGTCGACAATAGATATATAACTTCATACATTTTATTTTGATTTCATTTTACTAATATATTACATTTATTCCTACACCTACTTCTATATAATCATTATACACCCAAATCTAACTATTTCCCCCTAGGGTCATTTTTATGGTCACTAACTTAAGGTTCACAATTTTAAAATTCAAATTCAAATTTTGGCTAACTAGTCACATTAATTTTCCCATCTTGAATTGACTAAGTACACATTTTGTGAAATTTGATGTTATGTGCTAGTATTTAAAGGCATTCATTAGTGTCCATTTTACACATGAAATTCACAAGTCGTCTCTCATTCTAGAACATTAAAGAGCAATAATAGTGAAATGTGCTACTTGAGATCCTAATCTTCCACTAGAAGAAGGATTGTTCATCTAAACCCTAACATGACCACCCAAACGAATAGATGTTAGGTATATTCCAATGTTTATAATGATAACAATGGTGACTACGGTCATGAGGCTCATTTGAAATATCTAGATTTCACAAATGAACTTGCTAGTTTGGTGAATGATGAAAATCTCACGCAACTAGTGGGTATGTTTCATGACATGTTTGCTAATAAGCTATTTGGATTAGAGAGTTTACAAGCAGTTTATGCTAAACTTACTTCATCTATTGTGACTTATGTATCTACATCTAGCCCCACTTCTATTGTTGACCCTTCCTCTACCATTACTACCTCCACCATCACTACTCATCTACATAGTACCACTACTACTAATCTCCCACCATTTACTACCTATCATTTTTCCACTTACCCTCCTCTCTATGACTTAGCTCCTAGTTATACCCCTCCTAAGATACCCATTACCCATGGGATGTGTCACATCTCTATGGCTCTTTTACTTATGATTGTTGGGCCTACTGTTATCCCACTTAACCAAGCCACTTCTAGACCCAACAATACATATCATACCCTAAATACCCTTAAGTACATTTGCTCTTCCATGCCCTTATTCCAAGTTATCACTTCATCCACCCTTCTTACCTCTCATACTTATGTCCCCACATACCATAGTGGTCCCCAACCTTCATTGGTCACCATTCCCTCCTCCACCCTCGATGGATTATTCCACAAAATGGATCAAGCAGAAAAGGGGGCTTCAATGAAAAGTCAAATGGTCAAGATAGTGATGTGTTCAAAGATGCTTGACATAAATTGATACTTTTTAACATTGTGACATATTGATGCATGGGCATTCAGGTGTATGGATAAAATATTACAAATCTTGGATTTTTGCGCACAAGTCTGCGTGAATGCAAAAGATAGTGGATTATGCAATGATGCACATTAGTCAATAGGTGTGCATGGCACACACAAAGACATCAAGTGTGATGTGGGTCACACGGTTTTGGGTTGTGGGTAGTCGACATGATGTCCACATGGTAGAAGTAAGAGGTGGTAGTTGATGATTGGATTGCATGTTAGAATGGTCACTATGCATGTTAGGGATCATCTAATCTATAATATTTAACTACAATATTTTCTTGGATCAACAATGGATGTTGGTATCTTTCATGATGTAGTGAAGTTGGTAAATTTCAATGTTGGAATAGGCTACATTAATGACAATTAGTGGATTTTGGCCACTAAAATTAGATTGTGAATGTGTACAAGTATGAGTCATGTATTTGTTGTTTAGAATCAACCCAAGCACAAAGTGAGTTAGTCGGATTCTAACATAGCACATTTAACCACACCCTTGCTAGAGGCACCTGCCTAGTCACACCAGCGCTCGTGGCATGAGCCAGTTGAGTGGTGGTGGGACTGATGGATTATCTTGTTTGCGAGGAAGCAAAACATCGTGGATGGCAGTTGTGTTGTTTGTATGGTCTATTTATGTGTGAAATTGATGGTTATTTTGGTTTTCATGGTTTAGCTAACAAAGTTGAGACTAGTTCTTGCAATTTAAATTTAGATTGGTGTCTCATGTCTATCTTATGATTTCTAAGTCTTGTCTTGTTTCTTCACAAAATTGATTTATGATTCAACCCTAGAAATTTAGAATATTCTTAAGAGGTGGGTCCTTACTATGTTTTGTTCTATCTATTGTAGGATTTGTGTTTATTCTTGAATATTTTCTTCTATAGGGTTTTCCTAAATTAGCAAGTTTTCGCTTATCTCGTTTAAAGTTGCTTTAATCCAGTCTGGTGGTGTTCACCTAGGGTTAGGGTTTTGACTTCCAATTTGCAGGTTACTGTGTGTTTTCCTTCTGACCCTTAGTGCCTTGGTTTAAATTGTTCCCTGGCCCGCATGCACTGTTTAATTGTTTTTCCTGTCGCATTTGAGAAAATTGTTAAATTCTGTGTATGCAAAGGTGAAATGTGTGTTGGCAAACTTGTGAAATCTCCCTTCGGTCCCTTGAAATTGATAAAAAATGGGTCAGATGCATTTCTGAATGCATATCGGGTCACTGTTTCGAGTTTCTAAATGTTTCTATCAGTAGCTGAGAGGATCTCATATTGCCAGTGCCGCGGGTCTGCCAAGTGTCGAGCCCCAGTTTATTGCCGCGCTTTTATTTTTGAATGTAGCTCTAACGCGGAGTTTGCCACGTTGCAGAGGCTGTTTCTCTTTTTGTTTCTAAGTTACTTGCTGCGGATGGCGCCACGTGTCAGCTTCTGACAGAGTTCCGCCAAAGTTTCTTTTAAGTTTCTATGTGTGCGCAGGAGGCACCCGAGTGACCCTAAAGGTTTCACAGCTTCTGCGAAGTTTCAAAGACTCTTAATGTTTCTCAAGGCCCACGGAGCATGCCACGTGTCACTCTCCGCCGAGGTTTCAAAAAGGTTTCTGAGCAGGGGCGAAAGATGCCGTGTGTCCCTTGTTGTGACTGCGAAGGCCGACAAGTGTCGGCGTCCGCGTTATATTTCATTTGTTTCGGGGCTAAGTAAAGATCGTGGTGGGTCCCAGTAAAAACAGTTGCTACTGCGGATGTTGCCAAGTGGCAGCCTCCGCTTGAAGTTTCAAAGGCCCCTTTATGAAGTTTCAAATGTGTCAAAAAGTGCCACGTGTCACTTGTGGAAGCATAGTTTCTAAAAGTTTCTAGGCAGGGGTGGAGCATGCCACGTGTCTTTTGTAGCTGCTGCGGAAGCCGACAAGTGTCGGCCTCTGCGTTGTTTCTATTTGTTTCTTAGTTTGGCGAGGCTGGAGGTGGGACCCGGTTTGAGTATCAAGTAGAGCGCGGAAAGCACCAAGTGTTTGCCCCCGTGTGAGTTTCAAAAAGGGTCTCTAATGTTTCTAGAGCGTTGCGGACGATGCCAAGTGTCGGCATCCGTGTGAGTCCCAATTGTATCTCCATTGTTTCTCGAGAGGGGCGCGGAAAGCGCCAAGTGTCGATTCCCGCGGAAGCTTCAACAAGTCTCTTCTATGTTCCTAAGGAGTGTCTCAAGTGTCGCGGGTGATGACAAATGTCATCATCTGCATAAGTTTCAGCGCGACCCCTTAAAGTTTCTAAGTGTTTCAAGTGTAGCATGGGGGGTGCCATGTGTCTGTCTCCGCCAAGTTTCAAAAGAGAGTCTCTAATGTTTCAAGGGTGTCGCGGAGCTTGCCACATGGTGGCTTTCGCGTAAGGTTCCGGCGATAGACTCTCGGCGGGAATAGACAAAGGAAATAGGGAGGAAAAGGACCCAGTGATAGAAACTTAAGGTGCCTACGTGGCACGATCTAGTTGGTGGCGGCTTTTTGACACTTTTGGGGCCGTTGATAATGGCGATGAGTTTTGGATCGACGGCCATGTTTAAAGCTTGCAGCGACATGTTTTTTCTTTGTATCTGCGACCGTTTTTGGCGGGAAAACTTCTGAGGCTTGCTGTAGCTGCGTTTTCGAAGGACTGTGGGTAGCTGAAACATTAATGGCAGGTTGTGGTGGCGGTATGGGTCAAGTTGATAGCTCAACCACCCGAATTGATGGGGAATGTCCCTGAGCGACGACGCATCCCCCGAGTTCACCTGCTCCTTCCTCTTGGTCCCTCTGCCGCATTTAATTTGGAGCGCCATTTTTCTGATACTGTGACCTGGCAGGATTTCTGGCCTCCCTTGTAATTAATTTGTTCTGTACACAGTTTTGCTATAAAAAAAGCAGACTGTGTCACTCATTAAGGTTGTTGAAAAACTGGACATTTTGGCTCTGTAATGAAATAGATCTGGTTTTGGTTGCTCTGTGCAGTGGATTTTGTGAGTTTATGAGTCTCATGCCTTATGTTTTGTGCATAAATTCATTGGTTTCATGTTGATTTAGATGAGTAATGCTATATTGCATGTGTTTTGTTGTCTGTCTCCTGTATTGAATATGCTTTCCTTTTGAATCTGGATATCTAAGGGGTGTCTTGGGTTCTAGGATATAGGTTTACTATATTGAATGCTTGATCTCTTAACTTTTGTTCAAGGGATAGATTAAACTGTTTTCAGGTTAAGTATTGAGGAAAGTATATTGCAGTAAGGATATCATAAGTAGAGATGTATAAACACTCTGTTCTGGGATATATTTGTAAGGCAAATATGATGAAATCCCCTTGAATCCAGTCTTGTTATGTTTGTGCTGAACATTTGCATGTGTATGTCTATGACTCCAAGCCCTGGATAGGCACCAATCTAGCTCTGTGTTGAGGTTATACACCAGGTCCAGCTCTGCATCCAAACACAACATCAAAATCAAACTCTAAAACAACCATTAGGACAGTAGAATTAGTTTTAGGATCCCAAGTCCTCTGTCTACAACTGAAAATAGGCCCAAAGCTAGCCCGTTTGCTCTTATCTTGCAGTTTTGGTCTACTTACAGGAGGACTTATCTGCTTCATGTCAGCATCCCAGCCTTTGTATGCATATTCTCATGGGTGTTGAGTAGGGAATACCCCCCTAGGTTTTACAGAGCCTGAAGAAGAAGAGGAGATAAAAATAGAGTCTATCTCCTATACTGTTGGCCCCTGGCCCAGAGATCCTGTTGATCATTGATGGCTACCTTGTAGGGAAATCTAGGAATAAGCATCTAGTCTGGGAAAAAACCAACACAGTCCTCCCTCACTCTATGGAATATTAAGTGCAAATGCTAAATTGATGAAGAATGATTACTTGTTTTGTTGAATGTTGTGTGCCTCATGATGAAATCGAAGGCTTTCCCTTTTGGTGTTTTGTAGTTTTATGCAATTTCTAATGCAATTAATTCTATATGAATGCAACTTTCTTTTTGTACTTTTCCTAGTCTTTGACTGTGACCTAATTACTACTTTGTTGAAAATGAAATTTCTTTATGAATGCAAATCTAGGATGGCTCTTCCTAATGCAATTTTTCTATGTTTTTAATCTTTTTGTGTTTCAATTTTGAATGTGAATTAAGCTAATGGAAGCAAAATGCATCTACTCTATTAAAGCGGGAAATGAAATCTAGATCTAGTAAAGTAAGAAATCTTAATCTAACCAAGAGAAAATAATAGTTTTACTTTCCCAAGGGCAAGAGAGTTTGATAATTACTAATCTGGTATACCTTCTTAGAGAAAATAAAAAACCTATAAATGAATATCGATGTTGATGCTAGACTTATGTCCTCAAGGGTCCAGCTTGATCTGTATCCTCCTCTATAGCAACAGGGTCCTCCTCTTGATGATAGAAAAGAGACAGGGATATAAGGGAAATTAGTGTGGTTGAAGCTAAGAAGCTTGGGATATCAAAAAGAAAAAGACTCAAAATCTTGTAGGAGCATGAAAATGCTAATAGGGACTACAATGCATGAGCTTGATCCTCCAGAGGTGATTCACTATGGGAATGAGAGCTCTTAGAAGGATGGCAAGAATGCAAATGAGAAAATTAGCCTCCTCTAAAACAAGAGAGGAGGGTTGGGTATTTATAGCTTGGCAAGCAACACAAAAGGTGGGATTGATTGGGAGTGAATTATAGAATTGATTGGAAGATCACAAAGGTATGATTGGAAGTAAAAAAACAAACTAATTAGGAGGGGAGAAATAGTTAGGGGGAGTTGTGCTTTAGTTAGACAAGAGAGAACTCCCAATCAAAAATAAAAATGGAAGTAAATTGGTTGAAACTGAAAGAGATCACGCATGCCAAAAGACAATAGGGTCACCCCTTTTAGGAATAGGATTGCCCTTTTTTCTAGGGTAGGTAACCCTGGTGACCCTACAACTTAAAGATAGGTCACCCAAGCAACTGTAAGGTCTCTCAAGTGACCCTCTAGTTGAGAATTTACAAAAGGTTTTCTAACAAATGCAAGGTCTTGGAACTTAGTTTAGAGGTTGGAGAGGATGGTCAAAGGGGCTAAATAGGCTAGAGAATGTGTCATCAAGTGTGAAACTATTGAGAGAAGTTTAATTCACTCCTTTAAGGGTCATGAGATGAATAACCAAATCATCATTGGACTGCCATATTGGCTCATGCATTTTTTAAGTGCTTAGAGTACATAGTTCCTTGGTCATTGGTTGGCTAGGTTGAGAGTTTGCTAGTATTCAGTATAAAATTCAAATTATGCCCTTTCAAATTAATAAAAAATATTGTTTCCACCATCTTGTGCATTCTTCCTCATTGTGTGTGTTTTTGGTTTCCATTATGTCTCTATGCTAAGCGATAGGATTTTCTTTAACTAGAACTTCTCATTGTGAGTGTTATCAATTTGGTATTAAAGCATAAGGTTTGACCCACATACGTGGTGATAATGTCACTTGGTTCAGCTCAACCAAAGGATTCATGCCTTCCATGAAGTGTGAGAGTGGGTAGAAGATAATGTCGATGACTTCCAACATGTTAGTTGCTGAGTTAAAGGTGTTGTGACATTGGTCATATAAAATGTTTGAGGGAGACAAAATGGTGAATAAAGGAGTTAATGTTATTAGAGGAGGATGAAACTAAGCACCCATAATTGTAAACTTGAAGGAAGTGATGTGTCACCTCAAGGAGAGGTTGGAGATGATGGAGAATACTTCACCAAGGAACATGGATATAAACTCAAGATGATGAAGTGCAACCTATGTGTATGGATGAGGTTGACGAAGACCCACTAGAAGGGAGATTGCTAACAACCATCTCCAAGATTGTTGGCAAGCCACACATGGACATTTCCCACTATTTATGGAGCCTTTGTCCACAAGATTTGATTGACTAGATTATAGAGCTAATAAAGTCCTTTGAGTACAAGTCCATGTGAAAGACTCACAAAGGGTAAGATTCGTGAGCACCAAGCTAGAGGGATAGGTGGTGACAAAGGAAGGAAAAAATTTGTGCTTGGAAGAAAATGGTTGATAATGTGAGAGTGAAGTTCTTGCTTATACATTATGAGATTATTTTATTCAAAGAGCTCCAAAACCTAAGACAGAAAGAGATGAGCATGTGGGAATACACCAAGGATTTCTATCAATTGATCATTCACAAAGGACATGTCAAAGGTGGTGCAGATAAAGTCACCAAATATGTGAATGGATTAAGAATATCCATTTAGGATGAATTCAACATGTGTTAACTCCCAAGTCTATGGAAGAAGCTTATAACATGTATTAAAGGTAGAAGGGTAGTTATCATGAAGGCAACTGAATATATGTGAGAATAAGTTCACACAAGGATCGGGTGGCATAACGCATAGTGAGAAGGAAGAGCTAATCTACACACATAGACGAGAGGTGAATACACTGCAGGCTCATGGAGATGCACCTAGGCATAGATAGTCCTTTTGAAGGAAAGGATGAGGAGGAAGAGATTTCTCTAGAACTTTCTATAGATAGGGCATCACTTTTTTGAATGCTTACGTGTGTACTAAAGCAACACTTTATGCAACAACATAGAGGAAAGTAACCATGTGGCTCAAGGAAGCTCTAAGAGTAGTGCATCAATGGGATGAGTAGAGGTGTAGAAATGGAGAGAAGCACTCATGATGAGAAGGTGATGATGAAGCTAGAGAGGGAGAAAATTGCACCTTTGCAGAGGAAGAAGCTCTTTAGGACCATCTACAAGTTTGGAGGGAAACGTTGCAAGGTCATAATTAACAATGGCAACATTGATAGCCCCATCTCTAGCAAGATGGTGGAGAAGTTAGGTCTAAAGAGACTCAAGCATAAGAGCCCATACAAGGTGTCATGGCTATTAAAATGTCATTAGTTGGTAGTGAATGAGCAATACAAGGTTAGGTTCAAGATTGGCATGTATAGGAATGACCTGCCCTATGTAATATCATGCTAATGGATTATTGTCACCTATCATTGGTGAGACCATGGTAGTATGAGTAGAAGGCACAACACAATAGGCACACATATACCTACACTTTGTGGAAAGATGGGATGAAGTATAAGATGGACCCTTAAAAGGATAACAACATGGAGATAGAGATCAACTTGTAAGTGCTAATGGTGTCAAGAAAGTAATTCTCAAAGGAGGTGAGAAAAGGAGCATATATGCCTAGTGTTAATTCCAAACTCTTCACAAGTTGTGATAGTAAAGGGTATAGAAAATGAGAAGGAGATATAGTGTGAAGTGAAAGAGATTTTGGGTGAGTATGAGGACATCATAATGGAGGATGTTCCCAATAGACCTCCACCCATGCACAACATTAGTCATGTGATGGGCTTGATTATGGGGTCTAGTTTGTCAAACAAAGCATCCTATAGGGTGATGCCATGGGAGAATGAGAAGATAAGAAGGCAAGTAGAGGAGCTACTTGTGAAAGGACTAATCAAAGAAATATTGAGCCCATGCATAGTACTTACAATGCTAGGGCCAAAAAAGGATGGATAGTTGAGAATGTGCATTAATTCTAGAACCATCAACAAGATCAACATTATGTACTACTTTCCATTACTACACATAGATGAATTGATGGATTGTCTAAGTGGAGCATGATACTTCATGAAGATTGATCTAAAGAGTGGCTATCATAAGATTAGGATTAGGGACTTGGTGTCAAGTGGAAGTTGTCCTTCAAGACAAAGGATGAGGTGTATGAGTGGCTAGTGATGCTATTCAACCTAACAAATGCTCTGAGCACTTTCACTCATCTAATGAATGAAGTGTTGAAACCATTCCTTGGAAAGTTTGTTGTCATGTATTTAAATGACAACTTAATATTTAGTAGGACCAATGAGGAACACTTGGCACACATTAGGCAAATGTTATAATGGTTGCACAAGGAGAAGGTGCTGGTGAACCTAAAAAAGTGTAGCTTCATGAACATGGAGCTAGTGTACTTGAGATTTGTGATATTCCAATAGGGTTTGAAGATGGACCATAAAAGGTGAAAGTGTTTGTGGAATGACCATCACCTAGGATCATGTTTGAGGCACAAAGCTTCCATGGTTTGGCAAGTTCCTATCAAAATTTCACCCAAAACTTTAATAGTGGGATTTGTGCACTTATCACCAAGATGATGAAAGTGATAGGAAGGAATTCATCTAAATTGGAGGCATGGATCATGCATTTCAGATACTGAACCCTGAGGAAGTAACCATTGTTGGCATTGCTAGATTTCACTAAAGTTTGTCAAGTGGATTGTAGTGTGACACAACAATTGGTATAATTCTAAACTAATTGTAATTCTAAACTAGGAAAGGAAGTCACATACTTCAGTGCTAGATTTCAATAAAGTTTGTCAAGTGGATTGTAATGTGACACAACAATTGGTGTAATTCTAAACTAGGAAAGGAAGTCACATACTTCAGTGAGAAGCTAAAAGATGAGTGTAAGAGGGGAAGTCACATACTTCAGTGAGAAGCTAAAAGATGAGTGTAAGAGATACTTGACATACGGACATACGATCATACGATCAAGAATTTTACGCAATCTCATAGGCATCGAAGAAGTGGAGGCATTATCTATTACCCAAAGAATTTGTTTTGAATTTGTTTTGTTCATGGACCATCATGCACAACAATTCATCAAAACTCAAGGTAAGATGAATCAATGATACATGAAATGAGTAGAGTTCTTGTAGAGCTACTCATTTATCCTAAAACATCGAAGTGGGAAATCCAATCAAGTTGTAGATGCACTAAGTCAGAAGTGTGCCTTGGTAAACAAGATGCATGTGGGAGTCATTGGATTTGACTCAATAAAGGAGTAGTACGCACAAGACAAAGACCTTAAGGAGGCTGGGAGGGTGTGCATAGATCCTACATGTGCAGACCAATTGTTGTGGTTAGAGTAACTATTATAGGATGGACTATTGTTCACAAGTGCATAGTTGTATACACCCATATATGTTCTCATATTCTCTCTCAATTTAATTGAAAGCAAAATGAATTATTAGTTAATATTATTAGCACCACTCTTCATTAAAACGGGAGAAAAACAATGCTGCAAAATTGCAGCATACCAAACCATACAGATTTATTCTTAACATATGGGAGTAAATATCGATTCAGTGTTTTTTTAATGCCTTCGCACTCATTACAAACACAAACCCATCTTAACATGGATTTGATATGTGCCAAGAGATATCCAAAAGACTCAGAAGTGTCAACCCTTTCGGTCTTTTAACACTTACATTGTGGCAATTACGCCTAAGCCTTTTGGATACCCCTCTGCACATATCAGCGTCAAGTCGATGTTTAAACGTGATACTTTCTTTCAAAGGTATTCTTATTATTATTAAGTGTTGCAAATCTATATCAATCCTGGCCTCCTATGTTCCCCACACATCCAACCACCCAACACTCACTAAAAGTCATGCTGCAGTCTGTAAAACGTACCTCAACACAAATTAATTATTTAGTTATTAAAACTTCCTTGTCGAAAGAAAAAACAAAATGGTTTAAAAGCAGCGTCTCCAAGAGAAATATGGATGATCTCACACCTTCAATGCGAAAAAGTTTACAGAGGTACAACATAAAAACAATAGAAAAATATGCTACCCATTTTGTATGAGCAGTCTGGGATCATTTGACTAAGTCCCAGAAGTACTGTTTTTAACATTTTTAGAAGGGCAATCCCCTCTAGTTATTATGCGACCTCTAAGCATAAAAGAAAATTTGCTTGGTAGTTTACTCCATAATAGGATAACCTTTCATTCCCACACAATGTGGACGAATAGAGACTAGGAAGAATATTAAACGCTTTACAACTCACTAAAGTCATAACTTCAACTGCTTATTCTGGTACAAGAATCTGCATTCAATATACTTTTATTACAGAATCAGATTAAAAATAGTAAATGAAATATTGCTGACTATTGATTCCAGTTGAAATTTTAATGTACCAAGTCAATATGCTGGCTTAAATCCCTCTCGCTATGGACATTCATGCCACATATGGGACAAGACACAAGCATTGTTCTTACAGTCATATCTTCTGCATGTAGAGAACCATCTGGAATTGAAGGGGTATCTTCTAAAACACTATCATGAGCAATATTAGTGAAGTGCTCCTTGTCTAAATGAGCATTCAACTGCCAATCAGATCCTGTTCCAATAAATGTCTCATTACAGATGGGGCACGCCAAACTTTCAGCACTTTGATTTTGTGTAGACTGGCTTATTTGAGATTGGAATGTCGAGATTTGGGGTGCAGCATGATTAACTGCACCATCAGAATCTGGTGCCATGAACGATCTAGGACCAGCAGAACTCTCATTTTCAGATGCTAGTTTCTCATGTACTGCACTTCTATGAAGATCCATTTCTTTGAGCATAATTGCACGGCCACAAGAATCACATGGAGCTGTCCTAGAACCACACAGACTCTCGTGCTCCGAATATCCACGTATTCGATCACGAACATCATCGGGAGCATTTCCTGCTTCAACCATGTCCCCACAGAACTTACAAGTTACAATTCTCAATGGGCAGACAGAAGATTGGTGAATCACCTGTCAGCAGAGAATTCAAGGTATTACTAATAACCTAAAATATATTCATCAAAACAACTAATGCTACAGTTTATACATACATTTCTGGCTTCATATACCTGTCTTAATGAATTTTAATCTCAGAAGACATGAATAAAAACCCATAAGAAAAATTATGTAGAAGCCAAATCACACCAAGAACAACAGCATGGAACCACTTACCATTTCTTCCTTCTCCAGTACCACTCCACATCCACAATGTAGGGGCTCATGGAATACTTTCATGTGCTTCTCCATCTCTTCTTGTTGATATGCCCTGCCACATTTAAAACAATGAACATGTTTTCCTGCTTCCTCTTTTCTGAGTATAACTCCACAGCTTTTATATTGGCATACTATATTGTGCCTCTTGCAGTATGCTTCATGAAGAGCAATAGTTCTGGCAGGTACAAACTGTTTACAATTTTGACATTGTTCAGAATCTGCACCTTTCTGGGAAGAGGAAGCTGAGTCAATACCAGACTTTGCCGCTGTGACAGTTCCAAGTTTCTGTCCCACAGCCCCACTCTGGACAGATGGTTGACACTCAACAGTAATTTTGTAATTACTCATTCCTCTAAACCCATAAACACCAATGCTATATGTATCAGCATCAATGGATATCCCCTTTCCCGTAAGGGATACGACTTTTGTACCAACATCATGGGATGACCACTGGTGTTGATGCTGAGTGGGAAACAAAAGTGGATGTCGGGAAATATACAGATCAGCATCTCCATTTGTGCCTGTATTTTCAATCACCAAATTAACTAGAATATTCAACTCCCCATCTGTGGCAGCATTAGAAATTTTACTGTCAATCATAAATTTGTAGTAATTATACTTTCCCTCTTCAACAACCCCCATTTCTGACTTTCCCAGCACAAGTGGAATTAACATACCCTGTCCCATGGTACCAGAAACAATGGAAGGTTCAATTATATCAACCTCTATGTCTGTCTCAAGCACAGAGATGCTAGAATAAGGCTTGAGTTCTAGAACCCTCAACCTGTACTCCATCCCTCCATGGTGTACAACAAGTAAATCCCCTTCTGAAAGTGCTGCATGCTGACGCAATGTTGTCTCTAGGACTGCCCTGTGATTAGGGATATCAGAAAAACCCAAAACCTCAGGCTGCAATTTCGCATATGTTCCCTTTGGCAGTCTCACATACCTTATCCTAATCAAGGGGCTCTGAGAGTTCATGGGAAATAAATTTTGCCAAACCTGTGGAGGAAGTTCAGCAAAGCCTTCTGATGCAGTAAACTCCAAAACCCCTGAATGAGTCGTTTTCTGTTCTGTTAAACCCGAAGTTTCTTCATTGTTAACAGTAGACAGTTCGAAAAACATGGGACCTTTATCTAAAGCTCCCTGAGTGGATAGTTCATCAAAGGATGATGGAGGCAATTTGATTTTATCTCCTGAGCCATTATAGGGTATGGCATGAAGAATTGTATTGAATCTAATTCCATTCCCAACCATCATATCTTCTGCTTCTCTCTGACTTGCCTGAAAATAATATTGAAATAAAGAGGGTGATTGAGAAAATAAGAAGCAGAAAAAATAGGAGTCAAACAACTAAGATTCTAATATCAAGGTTTCAATTGATGAATTCCATATAGAAATGGAGATATTAATAGAAATCACATTTCTTTGGGCTAAGAAATGAAATGTGTACAAACCAGTCTTACAAAGAATACACATCTATGCATTAAACATGCAACATAATAATTAAGGGTTCAATCCTAACAAGCTTTAAGGCTCGGAGTATTTGTCTAGCAGTAAACTCCAAGGATTTGTTTTCCATGAATTTCACATGCTTCTGCAATTTCCTTTTTCTCATGGAACAATAACAAAAACAGAAATGTCTCCATTACAAAAAATATTCAAAATAATGATTATTAACAAGCTAAAAGAGTAAATTTTGTATTGGCATTCTATCTGCTGCATCAAATCTACCTGAAGAAATGTAATTCTAAGAATACTGTCAATATGTTTTTTCAAATAAAATGTCCTCATGGTACTCAACTCTTATATCTATTTGTTTTTCTGTGGTTTCTATTCAATACCAAACAAGGAAGGGTAGAAACAAGAATTGCTATGAGAAGTTGTATACTAATCAATTTGAGACACTAACTAATTGAATAATCCAAGTGATAGGATCAGTGGCGACAACTAGACTCTACAGAAAGGCATAAATGTGCAATTTATAGTATTAAATCGGGCAGTTTACCCAGTACATTTTCCTGAGATTCACATCAATCCTGTGTAAAAGTGGCCCTTAATTACAAGGTGTGTGCTTAGGTGGGTCTCTATAAAAATGAAGTTGGAACCTCAAACAAATCTAGTATGAATGGTTGACAGAAAATATAGGCACTTCATATGTTAAATACTTGCCCTGCTGTTTCACAAAGAACTTAAAAAGAAGGTCCTTATTTTGTATTAGAAGTTAGAACCTTAGAAGTTAGAACCCTTGTGTATTCATGCTGCATTGGGACAACATATAAAACAAATATCCAGTCATTGTCAAGGACTAAAACAATAAATATAGAAAAGCCTGAAAACTTTCTGTCATCCATTCCTCATAGTTATAAAAGTTCCACCAAAATCAGAACAATCGCAGGCAAAGACAAATGAAGTTTCCAAACCGGCGAAAAAGCTCCTGGAATTACATTTAAAAAAAAAATTGTTTTTCATACAACTAAACATTACAGAAAATGCAATTACCTATTGTACAGGCAAAACAAGATAAAGTTTTATAAAGTTTTGATGAGCTTACTTTGCCTTTAATTGGACTCTGTTACAGATAACTTGACGAAAAAAAATTGCTTCTTGACAATAACTTAGAGTGCTGGCGAACCATTTCACAAATTTCATATTTTGCTTTACTATTATAAATTCTATCAAAAATAAATTTGAAAAAAATGTCATTCACTTTCAGTTAGCATTAAAAGGCCATAAGGGATTGATTTGAGCTAATGAGGCTCAGGACTCATATGTTAAATTAAGATGTTGCATGAGTAACTACCTATTTACATGTGATTAAGTCACAAAATCATAACCGAATTCAACTATCCCTATTTTCTTACAGTTTGATAATAATTTTCCCGTCAAACGGACAGATCACGAAATAAACTAATTTCTAAGAATTAAACCCGGAGATGCCAGAGATCCCTTGTTAATATTAAAACAGAATGATATTACTGAATGAGATAAATTACATGATAGAGCAAAGCTCTATTTAAAGAGTTTACAAGATGTTTCTATAAAGGAATTACAGCTAATAAAGCAATACAAATAGAAACATTCTAAGCTATCTAAACTAAAACAGAAATAGAAATAATCTAATAAGATGACCATTAATATTACAACTAATATTTTAATATCCCTCAGTAAGTTATATACTGATTTTTCATTTTTGATTGAAATGCAAAAAAGGTATTCAGACAGTCAAGAGAAGGAGCACTAAAATGGCACATTGTAAACCTGATTATGATGTTCAGCACATGCCCAGGGCTGGCTTCTAACAAGGAAGCTCAGTTTTAGCTTTGAATTTGGAATTAAAATTCTGTTTGAGCTTTGAAATCAAGAAAATCAATCAAGGTGATTATCATTAGACATTGTTCATTGTTCTTAACGGGAAATGGAAACATGAGAATTGGAACAATAAAAGCCTCTTATTTGATCTGATTCAAAAACAAATTAAAATGATGATTACTAGAATGATTGGGTGATCAGCTTTATAGGAGTGAAAGCAATTACAAAAACAGCATTGATAAAACATTTTAAAATCAATGTTCTGTAATAGAACAACATTTAAAAAATATGTGATCAGTGCTATTTTTCAGTCAAAGCTCTACGGCTTCTTCATTTCCTGAGGCTAACAAAGAAATGAAAATCTTTAATGCTATGTTATAGATCTAGGTTCACGCGTTATTAAAGGTATAACTGGAGGTTAAATACCTCCAAACTCTTATTGGGATTTGGGAAAGTCCCCTTGTGTTGTTATATGGATGCCTCCAGAATCCCTCTCGCCATGAATCTCCAGCTCATGCCCATGGGCATTGAGGATGTGACTACTGGCGCCATTCCAGAAATTAGTAGGGGCTTCTAGTGGCAGGGGTTGGAGGAAGAAGCTGGATGATTTACCTCCATCTCCAGGATTGATGAGGGCATTCTATTTTATGTAATTTTATAAAATAAAAACAAGACACCAATTTGGTGTATAAGATCTATAGTTAACTGTAGATGTTGAGATTATACCAGGGACAAATTTTTAGCAACGAATTGAAAAGAGAAAAGGCAGAGGTACGTACAGCTTGAGCAGCGAGAGCAGCTTCAATTCTGCGAGCGCGGTGAAGGGCTTCCAGGCTCTCCTGCCGGCGCTGTGCTTCCTCCCGTGCTTTTCTCTCCCGTTCAGCTTTAATCCTCGCCTTTTCCTTTCTCTCTCTCTGCTCGCGCTCCAATTTCTCCTTCGCTGCCCTAAGTTCAAAATCCATGGTTCTGATTCTCTGATTTCAGAATTCTGTATGCCCAATGAGATTTTAGATTACAGGAGATGGGTTGAATTAATTGAAAGAAAGAATTGCTGAGGCAAATCCCGCAGAAACTAGAAAACAAAATGAAATGGGCAAAAGCGCTCTATAAAGGTTGAGTATAAAATGTTTATATTGAAAAGCAGATGTTCACGCGTCTGTTGGTCTTACTAATATTTTATGAGAAGGAAAGTATATTAGGTGACTCTGTCCATCCAAGGTTGGGTATGCTAATGGAAGGTCTTAGAAGAAGAAGAAGAAGAAGAAGAAGAAGAATACATTTTCACTACTTACATGTCAATTCTGCAATTAAGTGGCGGCCATCATTTTATAATCTCAAAACTCCTTGGATTTGAGATCAGGGGTGACGTTTGGGGGAGATGTATTTATATGCTTTTTATTATTGATAAATAGCTTTGTATTCTATGTAATCTTATAATACAAATAGTATTTTTTATTTTAAAATGTTCAGAAAAAACAAGATCTCTTTGAAGTTGTAAGGGAAAAATATACATATAAACAATCTAGGGTAATAAAATAAGTAAAGTAATTATATAAACAATTAATTTATAGAATTGAATTGGCAAAATTATAATAAATATCTAAATAAATATAGAAATAAAATAAATTAAATGTGTGGGTATTTAGTTAGGTATAGAAGTTCATTCATCATGATGTTATAGTTTTAGAACTTATGGGACGATTATTATTGATATGAAATTTGACTATGTAGTGCTCTTCACTTCCACAAGTGCAGACCTAATTTGACTATGTAGTGCTCTGGTTACCTAAACGTGTGCATAGAACTGAACCTATGATTCATGAATCCGATTTGATGGAATTTCACTAACTACAAATGCTTTGAATCTGATAACGAATAGTACTACAATCTCAACTAGGGAATCTAAACAAAGACAACATAATCTAGCAACCAACACTCATTCAACATAGCCATACCCAAAATGAAAGCAAAAATGCAAAACTACAATAAATTTATTAACTTAAACACATCAAATTTCCATGGTCCAAAATATTGTGCAATCGAGTTTCTGGATTAAACTGTGTAAAAAAAATTTAGCATCAATGTTTGGAATCACACTCTATGATCCATCAGAGAGCTGTAGAAGAAATGGTGAATTGCAAACCTTGTTCTCCGTGCAACCTCCAACCCCTCTTCTATTTAGTCTGACCCTGTTTGCAATTCACCATTTCTCCTACAACTCTCTAATCCTAATGATGGATCATAGAGTGTGATTCCAAACGTTGACAACTTGCTTATAAAATTACACAGCTTGTTCTCCTTGCAACCTCCAACCCCTCTTCTATTTAGTCCAAACGTTGATGCTAAAAAAAATTTACACAATTTATTAACTGTTTGTCGCAGAATACAACTTGCTTATAAAATTACACAGCTTGTTCTCCATGCAACCTCCAACCCCTCTTCTATTTAGTCCGACCCTGTTTGCAATTCACCATTTCTCCTACAACTCTCTAATCCTAATGATGGATCATAGAGTGTGATTCCAAACGTTGATGCTAAAAAAAATTTACACAATTTATTAACTGTTTGTAGCAGAATACAACTTGCTTATAAAATTACATAGAGCTACAGCAACAACTTCTTGTAACTAGGTTATTCTCTCACAATGAAGCTTTCTCAACATAGCCTTCATCTCTGCTTATAAAATTACATAATTACAGAGCTACAGTAACTGCAACAACTTCTTGTAACTAGGTTATTCTCTCACAATGAGGCTTTCTCAACATAGCCTTCATCTCTGCTTATAAAATTACACAGAGCTACAGTAACTGCAACAACTTGTTGTAACTAGGTTATTCTCTCCCAATGAGGCTTTCTCAACATAGCCTTCATCTCTGCTTATAAAATTACACAGAGCTACAGTAACTGCAACAACTTCTTGTAACTAGGTTATTCTCTCACAATAAGGCTTTCTCAACATAACCTTCATCTCTCTTAATCTTCTCTTCATATTCGTGGAGTCTTCATTCCTTCTTCACTCTGCTAAATAGAGTTCCACTCTTCATTTTCCTTCAACAAAGTTCACTCTTCCTCTCAATACTCTTTTCACTCTGTTGAATAGAGATTCACATCTCTCTTCTCAACAAATATTTACATTCGACCCAAAATCCAAGATAAAACAACTATTTTTTTCAACCAAAGAGAAAGAAAAAAGTTACAAATCTTGTCACCAACAACAAAAGAAAATCACCATGGCAAGGAGTTGTAACCATCTGCTCAAAAAATAGAGAATGAATCAACCTAGGGAAAGGCAAAACAATAACATGTTGTCACAAAGAGGGCTTAAATTTACAGTTGTATAGTTGTTTTTAATGATTTTAACTATAAAATACAATAAAAATAAATATTTAACTGTATTAACATACATGCAATTTATTTTAAAAATTGTAAAAAACAATCAATATGACTATATATATTCCTTTTATTTTTTAATTTTTTAATAGGAACTTCTATTATTTAAAAAAAAATTCCCAAATTTCTATATTTTTTTATAGAATATATTCATTCTAAATTATATATATATTCCTTTTATTTCTTTTTTTAATAGGAACCTTCTATTATTTAAAAAAAAATCCCTTAGATTTTGTTTTTTATAAAATATTTTATTTCATTCTAGGTTTTTTTCAGCACAACTTTCTAGGCTTTTTGTTGCGTGAAATAGAAATAGAAAGAATTGGAAATAGTGATATTAAATTATTAATATGTCCAATATCCATATGCCCCTTCATATTTAAAATATATTATATATCTATGATTCTGCTCTTTATTTGAAATTTGGAACCATGCTTTCAAAATAAGCTGAAGTTTCAGACCCAATCAATTTCAACACAACCCAAAGAGAACAAAATCTTACCAGATTTCAACTAACTAAAGGTAAGATTTCAGTTCTATAATTGAGTGTTTCCTACTTAAACAATCATTTATGGATTTGTTTTTTGTATGTTGGACAGCCTTTTGTGGCTGTATCTCTTTGGGTTGTGCTGGTATAACTGTGTTTTAGTGTGTATTTAGTCATGTCTATATTCTTCAGCTCGTATGAGAAAGAGTAGACTATACCTGGAGTGTAAGCATGAAGCATATGTTGCTCTAATGATTTTCAATTTGTACCCAGCTAAGCTTACATGTTAGTCTGTTTGTAATCTTTTATTAAGCTTAATACAATATTAAAAAACTCAACAATAGAATGCTAACAAGGAAAAAGTGATCAGATAAGTGACCAAATAACAAAGGTCAAAATAAATTTGAAATGTCTTAGAAATAAATAGGTAGACCAAATAGAATGAAGGAAGACCAAGGCAAGTAGGAAGAAATTGGTATAAATAAAGGATGAAGAATATGAACCAAGTTCATCATATTCTCTTGAATCATTCCTTTACTCTAATTTTTAAGAATCCTTAACAACATACAGAGCAAGGGATAATCAATATAAAGATATTGAAATCCCAAAGGGGAGGAGTGTTGAAGAAAAATGTTAGCAATATAGCCATTAAACAATGTGCTGATGCAATATAGCCTGATATAAAATTTGACTTGCATTAAAAAAAATTGATTGTCATGTGAAAGGCAATAATGGAGACTAAACTGTAGGAAAAAATTTCTTTGACAAGCAAGGTGGACTATCAAATTTAAGCCCTGGTCACAGAGCAAAACTTGAGCCTCCAAATGAAAGAAATGGCCAAGACAAAGTGTCACTCAGTCAAAGAATATCCAATAGGCTTGAGCAACAATGGAAACAACCAAGGAAATGGCCAACCATGTGGGAGAAAGCAAAATAAATGAGCACCCAAGGGAATACCACCACCCAACAAATAAGAAAATGTCCCATGCAAGTAGAACTTCAATCACCACAATAGGAGAATGTGAAAAGTCATGCCCAAATAGAAAGAATAAAATCATGAGCCTAATTCAACCACTAGATGTAATCACTTCCATAAATCACTACACATTGACTATATTGCAAGAAGTAATAATATTTAATTGCATGAAGTAAATTGACCCAACAATGCCACCAAGACAAAAACCACCCCCGTTTATAGAAAGACAATTAGTTAGCAAAAGGGAAAAAAATTGCTAGATATTTGCATGAGATTATGACACATTTATTTATAATTGATTATATTGCATGAAGAAATATAATTGCATTATCTAATTAGCACAACACATGACTCCTTGCTAACATCTATAGCAAGTCCTGTCGTAAACTTAAGACACAAGAAGTCATCACCAAGGCATTTCATTTTAAAACACTCACAATCCCTGTAGCATAATACACAAATCTTGTAGTAGAATACACAGTCATTATCACATTTTCTATAGCAACCCATTTAGACCAAAGCTAGTCCTTTAACAACTTGAAGGTGCCATGTAGCATAGCTACAGATGGTCTGAAACATAAAAGAAATATGCATCCTTCTTGTGGCACTCTCTGAGAAAGCAAGTCAACAAGAAGCTACCAAGCAACAAACACACCAAAACTAAAGAAGAAAATTGAAAACATAACCTACTACTATTTTTGGTGATGCAAGATTGCTCATGGACCCAAATGCTCCTACATCAAATGGGCAATGTTTAGAAACACCATTACAAAATTTATTGAATTGTGAGGTCATGTTCTCCTTAGTCAAACCCCTAGATGGATCAATTCAACAGGGATGAGCCAAGGTGGAGATTAGTAGGCAAGCATGCAGTATGCTCCTAGGAGGATGATGCAATGCTAATGTAATCTTTTTTTATCCTTTTGAAATCAAATTGCAGATGTGTTCAATAGACTCTTCTCTCAATCCTAGATGATTCTTTTGAATTAGGGTAATTCTTTAAATACACCACCCCAGCATGTAATTTCAAATAAGTTGTGCTCTAGTAGGCTCAAAACTACTAGTAAGGGAGAGAAACATGGGCCCAAATTAAGAAATTTAATTTAAAAAGTTTGAGGTTCAAATTTGTGACTACTAAAATGATCTAGATTAATTCCACACCTACAGATCTATACCAAGGTGATGAATGGATAGATGTGGCAACTAGATCTAGATCATGGGGATGAGTGATGATGAGGGCATGCTAGGATAAATTTATTTGCCAAGTTCCACACAAAATATGACATCTTACACTCAACTTGATGCATGAAAGACAATGTAGTCGTCATGGGCCCAAAAACATAAGGGAAAATGACATGGGTTTCATCATTATAGAAATTGAACATCAATTATATAATGCATGAAGTTATATTATAGTTGATGGTTACCACACAACAAATCGCATTAATTTCACATGATAGGAAACTTATGGAGTAAGTTTTGTAGCAAAGATAACATCAATCATTTTTTCTTGGTTGATGTTGGTTCCATAAATATTTTAGTTTGAATATTCTAACGTTTTGCAAAGAATAGGAATCTGCATATATAGGGGTAAAAATTCTAGAAGATATGTTTTGAGTGTATGCAAGTGCAAGATGTATTTAGGGTCATGAGATTAAACTATGAGTTAGTGCATGAGGTAATATAGATTGAAGCTAATGATATTTGCATGATGATCCTAAATAGTTTAGTTGGCACTAGGTACAAGTGCCTATATAAACCCCATTATTGTACTAAAATATAATGAATGAATGAATGTAGTGAAGCTCTACCAATTTGGCTATTCAATGTTTTGTGCACACAATTGTTCATGAGTTCATTTCATTTTTATGTCTAACAACGTGTGGGTTAGGTAAAGGTTGAAGGATTCAAGCATGCTTTGAGTTAGTAAACACAAACTAATATGTCAATGCAAGGAATCATAACAAGTGATTAGTTTAGGTCAGTTGCACATAATAGGAAGGTGGCTAACATTTTGGTTATGTTTCCAAGATCCTCTTGAGATTTATGCATTATATTTTAGGGATTCTTTGATAGGTGACACACATAGCTCTCCACAAGTGGTTTACCAACAAGGTGGAGTTTATGTGCACAAAAGCACACATAAATGTGAGGCTTAAGTAGTGGTGCAAGATAGAGTTATTTAATTCTTTGTATGAGGAGTTTTGGTCAATTTGCTAGAACACATCTTTGACTAGCTCTTGATGTGGATAAATCAATGAGAGACTAAATACCAAAGGGAAGATAAGTGGATGGCAAAGAATGTATCACATGACTACAACATACATTCTATGCGGATAAGCATTGTTGATACCTTCATCCAAGGTGCCAACTATGTTCTCTAGTTTGTTCATATAGCTCAACTGAAGAGGTGCTTCATAAGTTTTTAACTCTTATTCGACACGAGTTGTTAAAGTAGTTATCTATTTGGGTCAAGATGATCTTAGTAGAAAAGTGTGTTTAGACCATTGACATAGAGTAGTCTCTTACCATGAATCCAAATGTATAGTGAAGGGAGTGACCAATTTGTGACCCAATGTTATTGGAGCATAAGTATGGAGGTCAATAATTCCAAAGCAGAGCATAGGGAAAGATGGAACCAAAGGTGAGAGGCTATGTTTTTTGCATCTAAAATGAAGTTGATCAGGAAAGGAACATTGTGCATAGAAAAAGGCCCATTAGAGGAAGCACTAATGTAGGACATCATATAGAGGTGTTGGTTGGTGGTGATAAGATTGAATGTGCATGGAGGTAGGAGTATTGTAGAATACACAGTTGATTTTTGAGCTCATTGTGGAAGTTGCTAAAGTAGAATATGTACACTCATTTAGGTATAAGCTAAGTTATGCCCTAACACTACCATCTTGTGTGGATCATTTTACCAAATAACTTCATTAAGTGATTGTGAAGAGGCATAAGGATTTGCGAAACACATGTTGAAATGGTGAGCTCAGTAGGCAGAGTTCATTGGAGGATGAATTTAATAAACAAGTCAACAATACTTTTGATAGAATAGTGTACGAATTTGGGCATTTTGTGTATATATCTAGCTTGCATTGGGATTGTGTGATTGAGTAATTAGACAAGAAATCATAGGAAGAACAAGATAAAATGTAGAATCATGTCATAGTATATGGGTCAACACTCATGTCGATTAAGAATTGTATAGAAGACAAAGGTGTCATGTGCCATTAGAAGGCATGTGAAATTGCATAGAGGGCAAAGAACATCAGTGATGATGATCATAAGATATGGTTGTTTGTAACCACATGTAATATTGGTATGTGAAATGAATCAAGGTATGCAAAAATGCTTCCTACACTAAAGTTTTGAGGAGACTTGTGCAAATTTCAATCTTTTAAACAATTACAGAAAGTAGAAACGCATATGAACATAAAATAAGCAATCTACCATAATACATGTGTGAGTGGGGAAAAACCTTTCAGGAGAAAAACCCCACACTCCAAAGCAGCCCAATGTATTATTCAGTAAACAACACAGTTACAATACACTTGCAGAGAAATCCTTCACAGGAATATCACCAAACAAAGATCTGAAAGAATTCTGACAACATAACAATTCCTACAAAACTCACTATCAAACCTCCATCTCAAGCACCCAATAAATAGAAGATACAATACATGAAGCCATCAAATGGTAATTAGAAAACCATGAGCTAAAACCACGCAGAATAGTGGCACCCAAATCCTTAGTTATAAATCCAACACCCAAATTCCAAGATGAGTCCACATGCTAAAAATAGCATATTCCTTCCACCTATCATAACCTCGTTATAATTCACTCACTAAATTGGGTGTTCCATTTTGGCTCCACTATCCCCATCCAAAGATTCCTTATGATGTGTTGGTCAACAAGTGTAACTCCCCCTTATAGTTCTTTTATGTGTCACAGATGTTTTTAAATTTCCAATGCCGGAGGCCTAACTTTTAGAGGCCATAAATTTTGATCTGAGACGTTGATTGGGAGCCACTTTTTTTAATTGTAGAACCTGAAGAGGTCCACATGATAGGCACTAGGGAATCGATGCCAAACAACCCAAAATTTTTATTTTGGCCAAAAAGCAACTCTATCACCCAAAAATTGAGTTTTTCTATTTTTCAACCTAAAAATTGCATTGTTTGTAATCTTAACCTTAGGTGCAAGGTTTAGACACCTTTCCTAAGATACTCTCACTTTTTGAACACCTTGCAAGAGCAAAGGGTAAACTTACCAAAATTGAAAACTAATTGCTAGGGGTCGAGAGGCCCATAAACTCACTATACCACTTGAACTTGTTTATGCTCACGAGCTTTGTTAACAAACCTACAACATTCGAAAAGTATCAACCTTCTCTAGCATCACCCTTCTATCCTCTACCATATCATGAACAAAATGGTATTGGACATCAATGTGCTTCATCCTCGCATGAAAAATGAGGTTATTTGCCAAACATATGGCACTCTACCTGTGACAATGAGCCGTAATGGCTCTTGTGTCTAACCCAACATCTGAACATGATCTATTAAGCCAAATGGATTCCTTATAAGAATGAGGAGCTACAATGTACTCTACTTCTGTACTTGACAAAGCGACCACAACCTATCACTTACTCACCCAACTGATTGCACCACCAAAAATAGTGAAAACATATCCACTGGTGGATCTCCTACTATTGACATCTCTGACTCAATCTAAATCCACAAATCTATGAATACAAATTGAGTGTTGATCCTCTGTAGGATAACCATTATATCATAAGGAATACTCAGAAGTACCCCACAAATACCTAAAGACCCTCTTCACTACATCCCAATGTACTCGTCTAGGATTAGCCATAAATCGGCTAAGGACTCCCATTGCTTGGGCAATGTCTAGTCTTGTGTAGATCATAGCATACATCAAACTTCAAAAAACACTAGCATAAGGTACTCTACACATGTCCTCCATTTCACTAGGAGACTTTGGACAATCCTTAACTAATAATTTTGTTCTCATTGTAACAGGAACACACAATGGCCTGCAAATTGACATGTTGAATATATCCAACACTGAGTTCACATACTTACTCTAGCCCAACCAAAGTTTTTGGTTAGCTCTATCTCTTTTGATCTCCATCCCCAAGATGTACCTAGCCACCCCTAAGTCCTTCATCTCAAACTATGCTAAAAGCTGAGACTTCAAATAAAAAATCAAACCCTTCCCATTACTGAAAATAACATATCATCAACGCATAATTCAATAATGAGAATACAACCAATGTCCATCTTATAGTATATGCAATGATCTAATTTGGATCTCAAAAATCCAAGACTTAACATAAAGGAATTGAAACATCCTAGGAGATTGCTTAAGACCATACAAAGATTTCTTCTACTTAAAAACCAAATGTTCTTTACCTTTCTCAATGTAGTGCTTCAGATGTGTCATATAAATCTCTTCCTCCAAATCACAATGAAGAAAAGCTATCTTCACTCCATTTGCTCAACCTTAAGATCATACACTACCGCAAGTGATAATTGAAACCAAATAGATGTCAGCTAAGCAACTGGAGAGAAAATGTCACCATAATCAATTCCCTCAACCTAGGAATAACCCTTTGCAACCAATCTCGCCTTGTACTTCTCAACACTGCCATTTGAATCAATTTTCTTCTTGAATACCCATTTACATCTAACAAGTTTACATCCATCAAGCAAAGGTACTAGATCCCATGTATCATTTTTCTTTAATGCAAACATCTCTTCTTCCATGGCCACTTTCTAGGAATCTGCACCATTCATACCCATAGCCTCCTTTACAGTCCTAGGCTCATTAGTGTTAGTAATCAAAGAAAATATACATCTCCAATCAAGAGGAGTATACTTGTCTGGATGTTGTCTTTGCCGAGTGGACCTCCTCAATGATTGACATGAAGGTTCTATCTCTTCTTTAAAAGTCTCTGAACTATCTAAGCTCTCCTCCTCTTCAAGTCCTTTGTGGGCTTTTGGTTTAACCTTCTCAATCTTTGAGGTTAGTTAAGCCACGTCTTTCTTTCCATCCTTCTATGGCTGCAATATTGTGGAAGAAGGCTTGACTTCTCTAAAGATAACACTTATGCTATACAAAACTCTCTCATCCATTGGATCACAAAGCTTGTACCTTTTCACACCAATACCATAGATAATGAATACATTTAATAGCCTTGTTCTCCAACTTTGACTACTTCTCCCTAGGCACATGTGCATATGCCTCGCAACCAAAGACTCAAATATTCTTCAATGAGGGAGTTTTGCTTGATCACACCTCCATAGGTGTCTTATCAACAAGAGCTAATGTAGGAGACCTATTAACTAGGTAACAAGATATGACAATTTCTTTTGCCCAAAACTTTTGTTTTAGGCCAACCCCACTAAGCATACTCTTAGACCTCTCCATCAATGTCCTATTTATTATTTCTACAACTCCATTCTACTGAGGGTGTAGGGAGTTGTCTTATGTCTTTCTATTCCATGATCTTTATAGAACTTATTGAAATCTACCAAACAAAACTCACTGCCATTGTTAGTCCTCAAAACCTTAATCACTTTACTAGTTTGAATGTATACAAGGGCTCTAAACTCAAACCAACTGAAGACTTTAGATTTACTCCCAAGGAAACATACCCATGTCCTATTGTAATCATCAATGAAAGATACATAATATATAAATTTTGAAATCAAAGGAACACTTATAGGACCAAAAACATCGGAATGTATCAAGTCAAATACCCTAGAAGAATTATGAGAACTAGAATAAAACTAAACATGGTTTTGTTTTCCATAAACACAATGTTCGCAAAAATTAAACTCAAGGTTACAATCATTCAACCCCTCAACAAGATTTTTATTTTACAAGGTCTGTAAACCCTTCTCACCTATATGACCCATCCATTGGTTCCATAACATTATCTTCTCTGATGGAAGTGTTGTCTCCAAAAAATGAGTGCCCTTAGGTACCCCAAAAGTACAACCACCAAATGTAGATGCAACACCTCTTTGTTGCTAATTCCAATGGTGAAGGTGAAGGTTCTCTAGATCTCTTCACTGCAAGAACAAAAGAACTATTGTACTAAACCATGCATGCATCCAATTAAAATAAAGTACCATCTCTCGAAGCGAGGCATTCTCAACCTCTAGTACATTGATCTTGGCTCTCTGAGAAGTAATCTCCTGACCTACATGATAAGTAGGAGCCATAATATGTGTGTGATGACCTGTTGAAGAGGGCATGTGAGCATCAACTGGAAGAACCTCTCTAGTCCACCCAATGTCAGGGACCAATACATCTAATGAAGCATTGTGAAAAGGTCCCTCCATCCGTCAACAATACATGTGAGAGAATAATAGAGAAAAGAGAGTATTAGTTCAAGAGTTAGATCCAAACCATTTCAAAAGAGGTAAGTACGACAAAGAAAGGAGTAGATTAGTTTGGTACTCATGAGGATCACCTAGATTCCATGAGGGATCACCAAGTCTCATATACTCCTCTGCCAGTTCTAAGAAAGGAGCCTATCCATGTCTAGGTGGGGCCTCCATTGGAACTACCTCCTTATCCTTAAGAATCTCCTCATCTCCTCTAGATGCCACCTCACAATGCTCCTCCTCCTCAAGATCATAGTCCTCATTGGTGAATCATCGATCTCCTCAACTGCAACAAGCCTCTGAGATCAATGTGTCATCATCCATCTGAGGCCAACCTCCCGAACGGGTCTCATGATCGAGACCCTAGGAACTAGTAGATCCCAAAGAAAATCCCTATGCTGAGCATCGACCATCTCTTGTATAGATCTGTAACAAGTAGGTACCAAGGGCAAGTCCTCTGAGAATTCCTCTCCCAACTGTTGGAGCACTCGTGTGATATGGTGAGCCTCAACCAACCTTTTTTTGTCAATCAAATGGCTCACCTCTCAACAGTAAGCTAAAATTGTCCTGTCACTTGGCCATAACCCCTCCATATCAGTATAGGGGTCTGAAATAAAGTCTACATCTATAAGTGTGGCCACAACTCATGTAAAGGTGTCAAAGAAACCAAGTCGTCCTCATCGTATAACTCTCGCCAACCTAGGATCTGAAGAGGGCATCTCTCTTTGAAATGGTATGATATGCTCAAGAATCCAAGTCATGATAAGTGAAGGATGGTTGAAAGCAAGTGCCTCTCGTTGTGAAATCTGATACAAATCTCAATAAACCAAGGCAAGAATATCAATCCCCCAAGTGAAAACTATACCTTACTCGAGTCGCTAAATGATTGGTGCCCAACACCACATGAGTTTAAGAGCCTTCTTATCCCCTAACAAGCGAGAGGCAATCAGCCCAATGAAAACCTTCTGCAAGGGTGGAATAGAAAGACTAGGAACCTAAGTAAGCAAAACCCTGAGATGATCTCCAGGATAGGTAACTCCCATAATCATAGCCAAAGACAGTCTCTCTCAGATTCGGTCTTAGGAAGTGCAAGTCACTCTCCTCTAACAAGAACTCCCAAAATATGATAGACATCATACAGAGTGATGGTCCACTCTTCAGAAACCTAAGGAAATCAAAATGTGTTCTAAGCAGCATCCCAATAAGTCAAGATATCACAACATATATGGGATGAGGAGTGAACAATAGGAATCTGAACTACTCTATCCAAACCTATTCTTTGTAGGATAGAATGATCTCCAGCTAATAGTGCCTCAAGGGCCTCGATGTACCAAAATTGCTCATGAGTAGCATTCCATCTAATGTGCATATCCTACCAAATGCAAGAACAACACGTTAGATCATCAAAAACTTAAAAGTTTATTTAAAAAGTAGAAAATCAAAAATAAAATAAAATAAAAAATCAAATACTTTCTAGAAAATTGCAATAAATAGAGAAGTTAGTGTCAAAAATTAAAGACGTCTAAGTGTTGAAATCATCATATTGCCTTAGTTTCCACCTGTAAAACTTTTGGCTAGGTCACCCCTTTTACCAAGGCTAATCTCCAAGGGTGACCCAAGATGGCAGGGCAGATCTCCTAGGGTGACCTTCCTTGATAAAAGGGGTGACCCTACCCCACACCCTAGCATACCCCAAAAGGTCTAGAAAATAGGAAAAATGACTAAAATCAAGCAAACAAAAACTCAAAATGACAAATGCCTAAAACCTAGACAAATGCGACAACAAAACTTGAAAATGACAAACTCTTTCAAGAAAATTTAACAAAAGAAGATCTAGGGTTTCAAATGAGTTTTTTTTCATTTCTTATATCTGGTGATCAATAGGAGGGAGTTAGCATCCATATTGTTGATCTCGTCGTCGATCTCTCTCCATTGACTATTCACTTGCGCAATTATGTCATCGTTTGCTCACTTTCTCTTGATTTCCCTCTTTCTTCTCCTCTTAGCTTAACTATCATTAATGAACTTCATTTGTTTAGATTAACTTTTATAGTGCTTTTCATGTCCTCTTTTTGTGTGTCTTCATCCTTACAGGCTACATGATGAGGTAAGGCGACTCAAGTATACTCAAAGCTCACACATTATTGGTTAACAGATTTGTCACTTCAGTTTATACTCCCTTGCCCTCACCAATGACAATCTAGCCAAAAGTTGAGTCACTTGCAATGCTATTTGCAAGTGCTCTCTACTTATTTTACAAGGCGCGGCTACCTTTGAATAGTATGCAATGAATGAAAACAGAGTATGCTTTTAACCAGAAAGCAGAAAAGGAAAAACTAACACCTACCCATAACCATGAAAGTAGATGTGATGGATTGATTCAAAATGAAGTGAATGTAGACAAATAACACAAAGTTCACTTATCACACCCAGGAATGATAACAGATTGATAAAGGGACAGTTATATTTCCATTGACACATATCAAACACAAGCAAGATATGAATCTGAAATATAGATACATCCACACATAGCAGGAGCACATTGAAGATTGACTAGAGATTAACATAAGAAAAACTGCAACCAAAGAAGACATTTACAAACTTAAAGTTCTAAAAATAATTCTCCATTTCTCCAACAAAGTAAAACTCAAAGTCTCTGAAGTTCCCCTATACATAGACTGAGTCGAGAAAAATAATAATTGGAATTACATGCTAACAGAAAATTAAATTTGCTCTCATTTCCCTAGTCACAGCCAGTCAAAAAAAAGATCCTCCTTATGCATGTAGATTGCATATTTATAAATTTCCTAGTAGCCTTTGGTTTCTGTAACTGTTTCTTTAAAGTCAGTTGCAAGAAATTCCCCCTTTCTTTCCCGTAACCTATTCTTGAAAATGGCTCAAAATGACAAAAACAAAGTGGGGCCTTTATTAGAAACCGACACTAAATTGAGGTTGGAATGTTCAAGGCAATTATTCATCCATATGCCATTCCTCTATGTATAGGGTCCCACATAAGCACTTCAAGCCATTTATTAATATGGAGTTAATAACTTCATTGATAGGATGAATAACAAAGAGGATTTTAAATCTATTGTTGATAAAGTCTTCCTCTTTCGCAGTAGCAATGCAGCACCAAGTCTCATGTTCCCTACAAGGAGTTCAATTATCCTCACTTTTTGTTGTCTGTCTTATCACTTGCATGAAAGTTTGATCTTTCCTAAAGCTCTAGATCCCTGATAACAAGTCTTGTTTACTCATTTCTGTGAATTTTTCCAAGATGCTCCTTTTCAGTTAATTGCTTAATCGAGAGCAATACAGTCTCATATACGAATGTACATTTGGCTTCAGCATTCAACTTGTAAGCTATGTCATCTCTCACTAAAGATGGATCCAAAGTAAATTGTCTTTCAAATAGAGTCATTTGTCAATCTAAACTCTGTTGTAGGTGATGCTCTTGCTAAACATCCAATGAATCAAATATAGTGCCACTAGCAACAATCAATGCCACATATTCAGCCAATGTGTAGCTAAATAGTTGTCATCAAGCTTTCAGATATTTTGTTCTACTGAAGCCAATTCTAAAGCCTCTCTCATTTGTGAAATTTCGACATTGATAGGATCAAGGTGCTCATCTTTCGCAAGATCATGTTCACTAAGGATGTGACCAATATGTATATAAAACGAAACTGTCTCTGGAGTAGCATAGCTGTTATGAAAACAAAACTTGTGAAGTCCACTCCTCAAAGCCCTGAATTCAAATTTATCTCCATTTGATCCTATACTAGTCCACGATTCTTGAGCATTGGTCTTGCCATTATAAAATTGAAACTTTTCACCTTTCAATTCAATTTGATATATCCAAGTTCGCGGGGCCAAATATTTTTCTATGCTTAAAATTCATCAATTTAACAGGCCCCGTGACTTCTGCACCCACTGTTTCACTTTATGCACTTTCCCTTGATAAATCAAATATGGTCCTTCATACTCATTACGTAGCACTGGAGATAAAGCTTTTTATACACTGGCCTGCTAATGGTGATTGAGAACTACGTATGCTTCACTTCCCGCATCTGCCATTTTAGTGCATTTGTTGCTTCTCAGCTCTAAAGCGCAATGCATACAATATTGTCTTCATTTGCAATAGAGCATTCAAAATACGAGGAAGGGCGATCTCATAATGTGCCACAGACGGTAAATGCTCGACAAACGTTGTGGATCTACGGCCTTTCATCAGTAAATTGCACTTGCATGTAGATTCTATGTGTTTCACTTACATGTTCACCAGAGTATTTCCAATGATAATTTCTTTTAGTGCAGGCTGGGAGAAGGCGCTAGCAAAGGTAGTGGAGTCTGGTTTTACATCCGCCAATTCCATTTGTTTTAAAGTTTCTAAAGCCTTTTCAACAAATCCATTTTATAAATATCCTGGATCATTGAATTCCATGAGTCTACGTTTCTATGAGGCATTTTGTCGAACAATTCATGTGTGTCACCTAGAGAATCGCATTTTAATAGAAAGCTTCTAAAGTCTATTTAACAAAGCCATGCCATGTATATACTGCAATCGCGGCATTCCAGCTTGACACTGCCAATTGAAGTTTCTAAAGCCTTCTTATCAACAAATCCATTTTTACATATCCTGGATCATTGAATTCCATGAGACCGCAATTCCTCCTCTGAGCATTCTGCAAACAGTTCACGTGCCTTTCTATGCTTCCACATTGCGCATACATGTCCAGCAGAGCATTTCAAACTATAAAAATACAAATTTCCACTTTCGATTCCTTTTGATGGGCGTCCATATTCTCATCTACAGCTCTCATTCATTACAGAGAATGTTGGGCAAAGGGTTTGAAACCTAAATTTGCACCGGCCAACTGCATTTGCTAAAACATTTCGGAAGCCTTTTCAACAAAATCAATTCTTTTGCGGTCACCATGGTTCTTTAAGCAATCTCCATCAGCATGTATTTCCTTTGATAGAGATAAGGATCTTTCGAAGCCTTGAATCGGTCTCCTTCTTTGTGTTCATCGGCAAGTCTCAGAACTTTGGAACCTTCATATGCATTGTCAAGCAATCGGCCATTTTATGAACCATTGAACCATTTGATTAAGAGTTCGGGAGTTCCAAAAACTCCCGACTCCCCAACTTAGTGACTTGGTCTTCGTAAAATCTCATCTTGTTTACCGTGAAGAGGTCGGGTGATCAGGCATTTCTTGAACTTTTGAAGGTAAAATATGTGATTCAAAAACTTTATGAACTCCCGACAAAGAGAAATGAGTATTTGTAAAGTCAAGAACCCCATTATTTGCCAAATTAATGAAGCTTTTAAACTTCAATATTGCCAATAAAGTTATTTGACTTGAATAAAGTTTCCACTTGAAAACTAGCACCCATTATCGCCGTGAATTGGAAATAAGTCATCCTCAATAACAAATGCATTTATTCACCTTTCTGATCTAGGGAGATATATTCTGGCAAAATTAAACTTCGAAACTTTTGAAACCATGCCCTAAGCTGAACATGAAAAACTCCATATCTTCCACAAAATATCTCCGTTTTGCATGAAATTTGGACAATAAGAGGATTGGACACCTCCAAGCAAAACCTAGAATTCTTTTAATCTCCAGCAATACGGACGCCAAGTTTTGACTTCATTTGCGAATTACCATCAGAAAAATATAAGGTTTAAAATTTTGCAAACGGAAAGGCATTTTAGGATGCAAATCGGCTAGACTGGGTAGAATGCAGTTAGGATGAAGCCTATGAAAGGAATTTCCAACAACTTTTATAGAATTTCAAAAATAATTGTTTTCAGGATTTGGTAGGCTGTAGTGTCTGGGAATGTACTAAAATTTTGAAATTTTCTAAGTTCAAAATTTTGGGCAACAACAGGCTCTAATTAGGGATGAGGACTACAAAGGACGAAGCAAGGAATCCAGAATCTCAAGCGTGGACTGATGCTTAGATCCATGGGGCAATAGAGTCAGTAAGCATGAGGAAAGAGGAGCCAGGGCAAACCAAAAATGGGATAGAATAGGAAAAGAAACTATCAGCACAACAAAAACTCATAATATGTACATGGCAAGAAGACCCTATCTCAAGAGACTCCAGGATGATCATGCAAATCCATTAACATGCTAGGAGAAGTAGCTGCCAGTGCAAAATAATGCTTGATAAATAAGGAGCCCGTAAGCAACCAACTGCCAACTGGTGACAACCATGATCAGAGTGATGAGAATGGCATCACATGAAAGTTCTTTGGATATGGCCTGATGCTCAAAAAGCCACTCTTCATTGTATGCTTCTTCAATTGGACGACTCATATCAACATTGCCCAGTATATGACTACCAGCATCTTCCTGTATGACATCATGTGTGATATCATATTGCACTTGATTCTTCAAACCAGGAGAAGTCAGCACTCAAATTGGGCATCCCACACAAAAATTATGAGACAATGACCCTTCTCTGGTGTTGTACGTGGAAGTGACTGCTTTGATTAATAATTTGAATCCTGACTTGCAACATATGCCCCACCATGTCCTTGTATATAATCACCTCTTTTTGCAGCAGATAAAGTGATATCCCATGTATGAAAAGAACCATCCAAATCATTGGAAGACCAATCATCAATCCTATGTGTCTCATATGAAATTGGAAGTGTGAAGTTGAAAATCTATATTGCAAACAATATTTTCTTATGGATTAAAATCACCCCAAAGTGGAATAGTCTCCTCTTTCTCTACAAGATTTGACTCAATAATTTCATGATTCACCAAATCATCCTCATTTACAACCTACAGATTAGACATGACAACCTCTTCTCCACACAAAAATTCATCCTCACTAGCATTGAGGCACCAGTTCAGAATGTAAACAATATGAGGTTTAGCACGTTCATCCATTTGATCATTTTTATTAAAGCTATCATGACTACTTATAACACCATCTTCCAATGATTGTTTAAAAATTTTGGTATCCAAATTTTCAAAATGAAAAGATTCAAAAGTAGAATCATTCCTGACCTCTTCTTGCAGCCTTAATTCTGCACCATCTTGCTCAGAAAATGTGAAGACCTCATATTTAGCTTTCATGCACTTAGCAGAAAGGATGTTCAATACCTCGTCTTTGTATTATGTATCCTCAAGTTGTTCTTCATCGCTGGTAAAAGTAAATGATTGCATATCTGTAGAAGATAAGGAGGTCAATACAGCATCATCAGCACTACCATCTTTACAATTTGTACCATGGGAGGATTATTCATCTTCTACATCACATGGGGGACATACAGGTTCATCATTATCTTCCTCATAATGCAAATAATAGGCTTCAATTCTCCTATTCATACGAGGTTTAATTTCTGCAACACTTACTTCATCTCTACCAAAGTGTTTTGGACCAAAAACAGTAAGATTAAAACTTTCAACAGAAGGAGGTTGTGTAGTTTGAAATCCTATAGGCTGAAAACTTTGTTTGTGCATAATAGGCTTCCTCACAGATTCACAAATCAAATTATCTACAACCTAATTTGCTTTCCATAACCCACTTAATATCAAATCAACTTCTATTTTTACAGCCTCTTGTTGAGCAACTTTAATATCATTCACTTTACTCCGTTTCAAATCAAATTGAACATCTAGATGCAATGCAGAAATAAAAGTACAGCACCGGAGTTTCTTACTTGATTGAATAGAGGCAGGAATCTTTTTGAGGAGTCTGTTAAATCTATCCACAAAATCTCTGATGGGTTCATCTCCTTTCTTTCGTATGTGGAAAAATTGATACAGCAAAGAAGCTTCATCAACAGGACCCTTGTATCTTCCCAAGAACTTATTCTTCAATGAGTCCCAATCAATAATACATTTATCCTCCAAATAATGAAACCAATCTGCTGCAGGCCCAATAAGAGATTTAATAAATAACCGAACAAAAACATTCTCTTCACTTACCCCCAAAACACCGCATGCGACTATGAATGTCAGAATGTGATTTTCTGCATCTTGATGGTTTTCTCCACTGAACTTTGGGAAATGCTTTCTTGATCCTTCAAGAAACGGTGAATATCATGGCAAAGAAAGAGGTCCAAAATAATTTCCCCATGGCTGGGAAGAAATCAATGCCATAATGCAAATCTAAAAAATAAATCAGCAGGAGTCTTCGTTGGAACCAAATGCTTCCAAATACTTTCCACTTCATAGAGCCACCAGTCTCCGTCCTCGGGGAGGCACCTTTAAATTTCTGAAAAAATGACACTGACACTTTGATTCTTTCCCCAATAGAGTCGCCAAAAATTGATCGGTTAACATATTTGTCACTTCAGTTTATACTCCCTTCCCCTCACCAATGACAATCGAACCAACAATTAAGTCACTTGCAATGTTATTTGCAAGTGCTCTCTACTTATTTTACAAGGCGTGGCTACCTTCAAATAGTATGCAATGAATGAAAATAGAGTATGCTTTTAACTAGAAAGTAGAAAAGGAAAAACTAACACCTATCCATAACCATAAAAGTAGATGCGATGGATTGATTCAGAATCAAGTGAATGTAGAAAAATAATAGAAAGTAAGTTATCACACCCACGAATGATAACAGATTGCTAAAGGGACAATTATATTTCCCTCGACACATATCAAGCACAAGCAAGATATGAATCCGAAATACAGATACAGCCATACATAGCAAGGGCACATTGAAGATTGACTACAGATTAACATAAGAAAAATTGCAACCAAAGAAGACATTTACAGACATGAAGTTCTGAAAATAATTCTCTATTTCTCCAATAAAACAAAAACTCAAAGTCTATGAAGTTCCCCTGTACATAGACTGAGTCAAGAAAAACAATAATTGGAATTACATGGTAACAAAAAATTAAATTTGCTCTCCTTCCCTTGTTCACAGCCAACCGAAAAAAAGATCCTCCTTATGCCTGTAGATTGCATATTTATAAATTTCCTAGTAGCCTTTGGTTTTCGTAACTGTTTCTTTAAAGTCAGTTGCAAGAAATTCCCTCTTTCCTTCCCATAACCTATTCTTGAAAATGGCTCAAAATGACAAAAACAAAGTGGGCCTTTATTAGAAACCAACACTAAATTGAGGTTGCAATGTTCAAGGCAATTATTCATCCATATGCCACTCCTCTATGTATAGGGTCCCACATAAGCACTTCAAGCCATTTCTTAATATGGAGTTAATAACTTCATTGATAGGATGAATAATAGAGAGTATTTTAAATCTATTGTTGATAAAGTCTTGCTCTTTCGCAGTAGCAATGCAGCACCAAGTCTCATGTTCCTTACAAGGAGTTCAGTTATCCCCAATTTTTGCTCTCTGTCTTATCACTTGCATGAAAGTTTGATCTTTCTAAAAGCTCTGGATCCCTGGTAACAAGTCTTGTTTACTCATTTCTGTGAATTTTTCCAAGATGCTCCTTTTCAGTTAATTGCTTAATCGAGACCAATACAGTCTTAGATACGAATGTACATTTGGCTTCAGCATTCAACTTGTAAGCTATGTCATCTCTCACTAAAGATGGATCCAAAGTAAATTGTCTTTCAAATAGAGCCATTTGTCAATCTAAACTCTATTGTAGGTGATGCTCTTGCTAAACATCCAATGAATCAAATATAGTGCCACTGGCAACAATCAACACCACATATTCAGCCAGTGTGTAGCCAAATAGTTGTCTTCAAGCTTTCAGATATTTTGTTCTGCCGAAGCTGATTCTAAAGCCTCTCTCATTTGTGAAATTTCGACATTGATAGGATCAAGGCACTCATCTTCAGCAAGATCATGTTCACTAAGGATGTGACCGATATGTATATAAAATGAAACTATCTCTGGAGTAGCATAGATGTTATGAAAACAACTTACGAAGTCCACTCCTCGAAGCCTTGAATTCAAATTTATCTCCATTTGATCCTATACTGGTCCACAGATCCTGAGCATTGGTCTTGCCATTATAAAATTGAAACTTTTCACCTTTCAATTCAATTTGATATAACCAGGTTTGCGGGGCCAAATCTTTTTCTATGCTTGAAATTCATCGATTTAACAGGCCATGTGACTTCTGCACCCACTGTTTCACTTTATGCACTTTCCCTTGATAAATCAAACATGGTCCTTCATACTCATTACGCAGCGCTCAAGATAAATCTTTTTATACACTGGCCTGCTGATGGTGATCGAGAACTACATATGCTTCACTTCCCGCATCTGTCATTTCAATGTATTTGTTGCTTCTCAGTGCTACTCGAGCGCAATGCATATATTGTTGTCTCCATTTGCAATAGAGCATTCAAAATATGAGGAAGGGCGATCTCATGATGTGCCACAAACGGTAAATGCTCGGCAAACGTTGTGGATCTACGGCCTTTCATCAGTAAATCGCACTTGCCTGTAGATTTTATGTGTTTCACATACATGTCCACCAGAGTATTTCCAATGATAATTTCTTTTAGTGCAGGCTAGGAGAAGGCACTAGCAAAGGTAGTGGAGTCTAGGTTTACACCCGCCAATTGTATTTGTTTTAAATTTTCTAAAGCCTTTTCAACAAATCCATTTTATAAATATCCTGGATCATCAAATTCCATGAGTCCACGTTTCTATGAGGTATTTTGTCGAACAATTCATGTGTGCCGCCTGGAGAATCGCATTTTAATAGAAAGCTTCTAAAGTCTATTTAACAAATCCACGACGTGTATATCCTACAATCGTGGCATTCCAGCTTGACACTGCCAATTGAAGTTTCTAAAGCCTTCTTATCAACAAATCCATTTTTACATATCCTGGATCATTGAATTCCTTGAGACCGCAATTTCTTCTCTGAGCATTCTGCAAACAGTTCAGGTGCCTTTTTATGCTTCCACATTGCACATACATGTCCTGCAAAGCATTTAAAACTATAAAACTGCAAATTTCCACTTTCGATTCCTTTTGATGGGTGTCCATATTCTCATCTACAACTCTCATTCGTTGTAGAGAATGTTGGGCAAAGGTTTTGAAACCTAATTTTGCACCGACCAACTGTATTTGCTAAAAAGTTTCGGAAGCCTTTTCAATAAAATCAATTCTTCTGTGATCACCATGGTTCTTTAAGCAGTCTCCATCAGCATGGCTTTCCTTTGATAGAGATAAGGATCTTTCGAAGCCTTGAATTGGTCTCCTTCTTTGTGTTCATCGGCAAGTCTCAGAACTTTGGAACCTTCATATGCATTGTCAAGCAATCGGCCATTTTATGAACCATTGAACCATTTGATTAAGAGTTCGGGAGTTCCAAAAACTCCCGACTCCCCAACTTAGTGACTTGGTCTTCGTAAAATCTCATCTTGTTTACCGTGAAGAGGTCGGGTGATCAGGCATTTCTTAAACTTTTGAAGGTAAAATATGTGATTCAAAAACTTTATGAACTCCCGACAAAGAGAAATGAGTATTTGTAAAGTCAAGAACCCCATTATTTGCCAAATTAATGAAGCTTTTAAACTTCAATATTGCCAATAAAGTTATTTGACTTGAATAAAGTTTCCACTTGAAAACTAGCACCCATTATCGCCGTGAATTGGAAATAAGTCATCCTCAATAACAAATGCATTTATTCACCTTTCTGATCTAGGGAGATATATTCTGGCAAAATTAAACTTCGAAACTTTTGAAACCATGCCCTAAGCTGAACATGAAAAACTCCATATCTTCCACAAAATATCTCCGTTTTGCATGAAATTTGGACAATAAGAGGATTGGACACCTCCAAGCAAAACCTAGAATTCTTTTAATCTCCAGCAATACGGACGCCAAGTTTTGACTTCATTTGCGAATTACCATCAGAAAAATATAAGGTTTAAAATTTTGCAAACGGAAAGGCATTTTAGCAAGCAAACTGGCCAGACTAGGTAGAATGCAGTTAGGATCAAGCCTAGGAAAGAAATTTCCAACAACTTTTATAGATTTTTAAAAATAATTGTTTTCAGGATTTGGCAGGCTGCAGTTTCTAGGAATGTACTGAAATTTTGAAATTTTCTAAGTTCAAAATTTTGGGCAACACACATCGATGACATGTTTTCTCATTCTCGTTTTAGTGCTTATTTCAAGATACACCATGAAGTCAAACTAGTACTTGTTATTTCAGGTACGATTGCGGGACAACAAGTAAAATCAATTTCAGGAACAATAGCTACCTTTTGTGTAGACTACAGTCTCTGATGGGGCAAATATGTAAGTATGAAAAAGGCGCACAAGCCTACATAGCAATCCGATAATGAGCTATAGTCCTAATCATATATATGTAAGCAAGAATTATATAGACCTCTCAACAACTTCTCTCCTAATGACATGTTTTTTTTTTTCTCTTTGTTTGTGCCTCCCTAACCTTCAAGCTAACCTTCTAAGGTCCTACATGATTTCTTATTGTCCATCTAACCTATTTTCGACAAACCACCCATGTCACTTGCTAGCCGTAACGACATGGAAACCCACCTCCCAAGACAGGAAATTCATTTCCCTCAAGGGGTTTTTTTATCATTCTTTCTTCTATAATCATTCAATAGACCTTCCAAAGTCCCTTGTACGTTCATTCTACTTATCCCAGAACCTTTCTAGTTGGGTCACCCTATTGACTTCATGGTCTCCCTAGGCGACCCATAGTTAAAGTGTGGTCTCTAAGAGCGACCTGCCCTGGTAAAAGGGGTGACCCACTTTCCTTATGTGTTCTTCCCTATTTCAAACCTATGAAACCATTTTCAGCCCTCCAAGACCACTTTTCCACCTTCAAACCAATTAGCCTGGGTTGCCCTATTGTCTTCAAGGTCTCCTTGGGCAATCCCACAACTTAACCTAAGTCTTCAGGGGCAACCTGCCCTGCTAAAGGAGGTGACCCACTTCCCGAAAGGGGTGACCCTATTGTCTTTTCCATGCGTGTTTTCTTCTATTTTTAGCCTAGTTTGGGTCCATTTTTAGCTCTTGATGGTGAGCACCTTCATGCATAACTGATTGTTCACTTCCACTAACTATTTCTAAACTCCCAATTAGTCTATTCTTGACTTTCAATCAATCTATTCTTATCTCTCAAGCAATCTATTGTTATCTCTGTTCATTCTTTTGTGATCTTGTCTTCAACCACTATTCACTTCCAATCAAAGTTAGATCACTCTTCAATCAATTATGTTAACTCCCCAATCACCACCTTTGGTGTTGATTCCCAACCTATTAATAGCCCCCTCTATGCATTTAAGGAGGCAAATTTATTATTACATTTTTTCTTTTTGCTTTGCAAATAGTTGTCTCCATAGCATTTTTATGCTCATTGCAAGACTTTGTGTGCCTTTTGTTTTCATTCATAGCTTCATATCTCAAGCCATTCGCTCTTCCATAGCATCCATATGCTCAATCATTTTCAATTTTCTTAGCTTCAAAGCTCGTAGCCACTTGCTTTTTATATCTCCGTTTTGTCTTTGTTGCCAAGAGGACCCCACCACTACAGAGGAAGGAACAATTGCCAAAAGGACTTCTGAGGGCTCATGTGAAGCACTATCGCCTGATTCATACATGTTCTTCAAGTTTTATTAGTAATTAGATCAATTTTTGCTCTTGGGAAAGTAACGCATTGCTTGTTTTTCTCTTGATAGGTAGATTTAATTTGCTTTCCTAGAGTAATTTTGCATTTGAATTGCTTAAGATTAGTTTGAATTGTTTTCTTAGATTAATTTCATTTCATTGCACTTAAATTAATTACAATTTTCAATTTCAGTATTTTACATTCAAAAATTGACCCACAAAAACATAGTTTAGATTGCATAAGAAAATCCTATAGGTTGTATTCGTTTTCCCTTCCTAGATAATTAAATCATTTTGAAATTCAAAAAAAGGAACCAAAAATTGTTTTGCATTAATAAAAATACCAAAAACATTAGAAAATATAGAAAGCAAAACAAGTGATCAAGTCAAACCCTCAATTTCATCATGAGGTCAACACATTCAACAAAATCAATACAACAAATATTTACCCCTTTTGTTTAAACATTCGATGTGCCCAGGAATTAGGGAAGATTAGGTAAAATTCATCCTAGACGAGATTAGGGAGAACTACCCTCAACCAATTATCATTCAACAAAACATAGAACAGATAAGAGAAGCCAAACAACACCAACAGAGAATCATTAATCACCAAGAACTCATACAACAGTGCATTCAAAACAAAGAAAGGAGGTTAGATCGCCTTCACATCTTAAACAAGCAAAATAATCTTTGTGCTAGACTTAGGACAAGTGACCCTTCGAGTTATATCATTATCACAACAACAATAATTGAACACTTTCATCTGGATAGTTATCAAACATGCACAAATACACATCACACAAATAACTCAACCACAATCCATGATATTCTTCTCCCTTGTGAACAAAACAACCCCCTTGTTGTACCTCCACTCGACTAGCTCTTGCCATGAGAGCGGGAGTGACTAGGTCACTCATAGCAAGGATACGATTCATGTGTCACATTGGAGAACTCACTCGCATTGTGTCTAAGTCACATTCCAAACAACACAAGAACAAGTTTTTTGTTTGTTTGTTTTTTTTATTCCTACACATTGGAATAGAAAGTTATTGGACTTATATTATAAAGACATTCTTGCTCTTATTTAAAGGTATATATTGAAGACAATAGTAAGTTTGTGTTAAGCAATGGAAATAAACACAAGAAAATATAATATTGGTACCATGGACAAATCTCTTGATGCATTGGTATATGATTGTCAAGCATCCAAACTTCCATGACTTTGCCTTACTTTGATGACTTCAACTTGGTGCTCCCCAAGTGGGACATTGACGTGCAAGTGTGGGTGGCCACCATAGCCAAGGTATTCTCGTGGCTATAGGAGATTCACCTCAAGTGCATGGTCATCACCAATGATACTCTCATTACATTATCGATTTGTAATCTCTCCTCATTCAAGCTTATGGTGGGCCAAAATACTTAAATTGACATTTAATGAGAACTCAAACAACTTCATTTTACATTCATGTAAATTGTTCTAATCTTATCAATATCTCTTCCACTCATTTAAATAGTTCTAATATCATAATAGATTTGTAACCTAGAAATAAGTGAGGTAATTTCCTCCATTTCCCAAGTAACTTATATGGCCGGTCAATGCTTTGTGACAACATATTCCAAAGCATGTAGACTTTTAAGTAAAGTGCTAACCAATCGATGCTCCATTGAACTTTATTAATGTGGTGACACATACCAATTTCCTAGCCAATGGGAGCTTTCTTTCAAACTTTAACATCGCTACCACTGCCAAGCTTATTTCCTTGCAAATTTGCTGCATGTTTTTAGGTGATTTTCATTACTAACTAATTCAACTTGAACTTAATCACTAACATACCTTCTTTATTGCACTCAACATGTATATACTAAGGTGTGGTCGTATATATGTGTAAGTCATTGGCTTATAACCGTATGTATCTACGACTACTTAGACAAGAGCTCGAGAAAAAATTAAAGCCCCGCAGAATTAAGCTGGTAGATGGTAATGGTGAAGGCATTATTGATGAGGAAAGAAGTGAAATAATGACACGAGGCATTTAACAGTTCAAAGAGAGATGGACAAGTTTAAGGACGTTGGCAACACGTAGGGCATTTGTAAAGTGGTGGTCGCCCATGGTTGTAACATCTTTTTATGAGTGGCTGTAATCTTGTTGATTAGCCGCCTCTTTAACAAAGATTTTACTTTCGTTGCTTTCTTTATCGGCACAAACAGGCTTCTATGTCTGGGTTTTCTTGGAATGAATGGCGTGAGAGAGATGAGGATGCACTACTAACGTTGGTGAGGGAGCGTTGTATTCACAAAGGGTTGAAAGTGAGAAGAAAAAGTTTTATTTCTTTGTTCCTCCTGTAATAGTAATACAAATCTCTACTCACCAGATTGCACATGGCTTTGTTAGTTGACTCATTATTTATAATATGGCATATATGTTATGCTAAAATTTAAATCTAAAGATTGCACATAGAAGATGCATCACAAGTTTTAGAAGGTCTATTTATATGCATGATTTGTGTATGTCACGATAATTATAAGAGCTTTGCATGGCAGGTGGAAACTTCCAACTAGAGATTGTAGGGATAAGCCCTGACTTTTTAGGGATGATCCCTGACTTTTGCTATGGTTCTCTTTTCTAGTGTCCTAGTGGCACAGTTTATTATGATTTATGAGGGATTCAATGTATTAAAAGCAATCTCCATGTGTTTGTAGGATAATGTCATAGAGATGGAGGGATCCAGAATAATTTCTAGCCAAGAAGAGATGAAAAACTCAAATTACAACAACATTGGAAGCAGTCTCCATGAAGGCTTGTGATGGCCATAAATCTTTTCCTAAAAGGAGTGGCTTCACCAGCATGCCAGTATAACACACTGTTTCCCCTTGTGACAGCTGCATTTAGGAATTGCCTGTGCACGTCAATTCTCTATAAAGTGAGATCTTTGTGCTATTAAGATTTCAGGTTAAGAAGAAAAGTCATCTGAAGAAAGATACGGGAAACCTTCTCCATAGTTCCTCAAAATCTTATTGCGTCCTGGTCAAGCTTTGAAGTGAAAGTCTTTTGGTGAAACATTTTGACAGCTCTTAAGTTCTATCTCTTATCTGCTGCTTGTGAATAGGCATTTGTTTCTCAGGGGTTTTAAGCCATTGATACATGATTATTTAAGATCATTCTTTCCTACCATTCTAGAATCAAGAGAAAAGTGTAAGATTTATGCTTGTCAGAATAAATTATTTTTGATAGTTTATAAATTAGCATCTAATAAATAGCAAGAAAAGAGGGTCCCTTGCTGATGAACCTCCTTCAATCATTTGGTTAAGACCCCACAACCACGTGTGAGAAGTTATGAGCTCAATTCAAAAATTAGAGGAATACAGTACAACCTATGCATTCTTTTTGATAAGATAATCTGGAAAGGGCCCAATCCCTTACATAGGAGAGTTCAACATAACAGAACTAGATAAAGCAAAATAGTGGAACCAAAAAGCCATGGCTGGCATAGACAACCAAGCCAGGCAACTAGAACAGACTAGACAAAAAATAGGACAAGAACAGCAAACCAACAGCAAAGGGATAGCACCAACTGATCACTTCTTCACATTTGCGAACAAGGAGTTCTAATCCTTAGTCAAAGTATCATGAGTGTTCTCCCAGCTAGAAACACTAAATTCGATCCAGTCCTCCTTTTCCTTAAGCTTTTTCCTAGAGACAGGAAAGCCCTCTTCCTGGTGGAATTTGCGCTTAGCGAGCTCAGCCTGAAGGGTGAGAACCCCCGAGACAGCCCTCCGCATCATGTCGCACCAAATCATTCATAGCCTATTCAACATTGACAAGTCTATTCTGATACGTTTCCAGGGTGTCATACATATTATTCCACCTGTCACTGCAATTACCACAAAGCTTCTCTCTCCCACGCAGCTCCTCCAGGTTATTAACTCTGTCAACCAAGTCCTCCAAAGTGACATTTATCTCTGAAACATTAGCTTGGTTATCAGCGTCATTGAGATCACCTTCAGCATTATCAATATCAAAACCATCCAAACACTTCTCAATCTCATCCTCATCATTCTCAAGGGCCCGGACCCTTTTACAGCAAAGAGGCCAAAGGCAAGAAAAATGTGTTTCAAGAGGGATGGTACAGCAAAAACACAGTGACAATACAACTACAGCCAAGCTGCTGGGAATGGCACAGCCCCAAAAGAAAGCCTACCCAATGACCGGGCCTCTCCAGGTCATAGGCACAGATCTATTCTAAGAAAGAAACTTGAGAAGATCTCTCTTCCGCCTTTGGACAACAGTCCAAGGAACACGGTTCTCCGGATCCACAGACCAGGGAAAGTGAGGAGAGAGGACCCCTCCAAGACCAACTCACGAGGAGAATCTCTGACCACTGAAGTCGAGCACCAAGGAGACACCAAAGGAGACAAAGCAGAACCACCCACACGAACCACCTCCGAGGGTGTGGGAACAACTATGTGAGAAGACAAAACCAGAGGCATAAAACTCGCCAAAGCCGCAACAAAGGGAGTCACCACAGGGGACGCCAACACAATCCGCAGTCGGGGAAGCAGGAGGAGAAGAGTTAGCATACAGGGAATCGCCACCCTCCGATTCATCCACCGTCAAGTGCTTGGGGAGAGTATTCTGCCACCATGTGGCTGAACCAGAGAACTCGTGAGTAGGCCTGTGAGTAGGCCGAGGGCAATCAAAAAGCGAGGTTCCCAACAGAAAAACAACCTTCACATGTCTATGTTATGGACTCTTTTGTTTGATGATGTTACAAGAACAGCAAAATAAATAAATATATCATTTGACAAGAATGGACATTTACAAATAAAACCTTCACGATTCACAACCGTTAACCTGTCTTCTTAGCCATTGCTATAAGTGGGAGGCAAAGTGTAACTGATAACATGGTTGGCCAAGGACACATTGTCATGTAATGCTTGTGGAGCCCGATGTGTCAGCAGTGAGATTCACAGCATATTTTGCGAGAGGTGCAAATTACAATTGAGAGTGTGTTTGCCAACATTGTTCACAAGAGGTACAAATATGAGTTTTTCAAGAGGAGCAAAACATCCTGATGTCAGTTGCAAGAATGTGAGTTTCACAGGTGCTGTGAGATGTGATGACACAAGCTGAAAGTTAACCATTTTGCAGGTGGTGAGAACTTGCTGTAAAGTTCAAGTTCCACAAGTGCTGAGAGATTTGGGGAATTGGTCCCAAAACTGTGAAAAACATTTAACACTGCAAGACTAGAAATTGTAAATTTGAGCTATGAATCTGGCCCACACGCCACTCCCCTTTAGTCATTTATTTGGGTGGCTCTTCCCCATAAGAAAAGAGATAGTAACACTTGGTAGAGTTTATTTAAAGAATCCACTCGGATCAGCAACCTTGCCTTCCTTCATCATACCATATACAGTAAAACTGCTATATCCAACATTGATGTTTTGACAAGCCCTACAATTTGACATACCGTTATGCAGTCACAAAATCAGAATTATAGTTGTCAAACTCTCCAAATATATTTACATAGATTTCTCCAAAAAGTTTGCATATACAGAATTACAGTAGCCAAACTCTCTGCATCAGAAAATTATCCCTATAAGGACTGAGTTTTGTTCTCATTCCTGTACGCTTTTGAGTGCTCTATCCTCCTCATTCCAACTGTACACAGCATGGACAACTATCCATTTTATTTTGCTAATGTTTTTCTGGCAATTATTTTTCTTTTTGTACCTAGGAAGCTACTGTGCTAGTACATGTTTTCAACAGCTATGTTGCAATAGGATTGCCTCTAATTCAGTCCATTTCATTCAGCAGTTAGGAAGGTAAAAACTAATCTCAAAACATCTTCACAAGTTCAAATGTGCTGAATAAAGTCCGTATTAAGTTGCATGATAAGAGTCTCTCAAATTAATTTTACTTTTCATTCAGTTTAATACACAAATTATAGTTTTCTTCTTAAGTGTATAATAAATGACAATATTGAATAATTGACATCTCTCTTCTAACCAAGTTAAAGTCCATTTCAAAAAAAATTGTTTGCTTGAATTTCTTCACATCTATCTCTATCCAACATATATTATTTTTCAAGAGATGATCTGATGATTTTATAAACAGGAAATAAGAACACAAGTCATTAAAAGACATTGTATGAAAGTATCCATATATCGTATAGAAATGTTAAACAAATTTAACTATTGAAAGTAATATTTTACTCTATCCCACTCTTCACTTATCTAGTTGTACACACACTCTTATAAGAGAATCAAAAAAAATCTGCAGCCTACATTCAATTATCCTGCAATGACATCATTATCTTCTCCTCATTGGGACACATTCATTGTTACAGGTAAAGAACAACTATAGTATAAGGTGGTGAAATCTAAGCAAGTTTAATTTCAGCCAATGCCTCAATCTTCTTCTCGTTCAGGAGGTAAACCGCATGGCAGCAACATTTTCTGCAAACAACAAATACTTTATAAATCAGCACCATACAAATCTTAGAATCATAATTCAAATTGTCCATGCAGAAAAACAATTGAATAAAACATATGCCCATTCTAGTTTAATGCAACTTCCAAATCCTCCCAAAAAGGGTCTTGCATTAGTGGCAACCTTCCAAAACCTCTCCCAATAATAGGGTTGGTAAGAAAGGTTATGGTCAAGAACATCAGACATCCCCTCTTTCAGAGTTGCAGATTCTAGAGCAGAGGACTGGCGGCATTATCCAACGTCAAGAAAACTTAGAGAAGAGCCAACGAAATGCTACTTCTTGTTTGAGATGCTTCAACTTGTGAATGCAATTATGAAAACTGTGAAGGAAGAGAATCTAGAGAATAAGATGGATTTGTTGTCCATCGAGCAGAAATATAGATGCATGCATGATCTCATTTGCAAAGAAGCAGCTGTTAACGAGACAATTGACAATTCCAATGCAAGGATTAAATACAATCCTATTATGCTTCGCTATTTGGAGGTAATTGAGCCACACAATTTCCCAACTTACAAAAACTGCTTCCCTCTTGCCATTATCAATCGTTTGAGATTGTCTTTTGCCTCATCTTCAAGAGTTCATTGATTTTTAGTATGATATGATGCAGGAGGAACTGTACTCAGTTATTATGTGGTGATTGATCATGCTGCAGGGGCTGCAGGTATCCGCAACAAGGTAAATCTGGTGATTTTTGCAGCCGCAGTTTTCCCCCAGGATAATTAATTTGGGGGGGGGGGGGGGGGGTGGCACCAGCAAAAATTGTCTATTATTTAATAAAGGCGTCAGCAGTTAGTTTGTTGTTGGCCGACATGTAAAAACCCACTTTGTATAACTGCCATAAGGCTTGATAAAAAGCGGCTGGAGAAGGCGAAAGGCCAAGAGTCATGGTTTATATTGTAATGTAGCATATTGCAGCGGTATTGAATTACATGGTTGCTAGTTGTAATCAATTTGATTTGCTGGATAATAATATTGGATGGCTGTGTTTGTGGATGTAGCCCACATTGGGTGAACCACGTTAAATCTCTATGTCAATTTTAGGTTATTCTTCATTGTTTATTTCCGTGTATTTAAATCTGCATATAATTGTTAATTGTATTGCTCCTGTCTGCCATTAAATTCCTAACAAGGTCAAAGTCATGTTTGGGATGATCTAAAGCATCTCAAGGGTGCCTTGAATCAAGAGTGCAGGTGTCCAAATGAAGTAGAAAATCAATTTTAGCAAAATCACCAGTTTCCACAGGCCGCAAATTTGTTACAGTGAAAACAGTACATGAAATGTGAAGGGTTTTTGGCATTTCAACTTGCTTTTCCGACATTTGATCTTTCCATTTTTGGCATTGGAGGGTTATAGGGAAGGCATATTGATATGTTTCTTGTAAACTTTGTTTGAAAGTTGACAATCATTAGTAATCCTACATTTTAGTTCATTTTCATGATTGTTGTATGAGCTGGGTTTGATAGTGCAAGGCTAAGTTGCAGGAGTTGGGAGCTGGTTGTAACCATTGTGAAGCTATATTTGCACCCTAGAGGTATGGCAGAAAGGTTAAGGTGGGAAATGTGGGGTTTGAGATATCGGAGGAGGTGATCGGGATGGCTACCGGGATGCCTACAGATGGCACGAAGCACCCCAGGAAGAGCAAGGTGTCGGATCCTGATGGTATGAAGCTATTTCTCAAAAAAGGAGATTCTAAAAAGCTTGCAAGGGGGTTTCGATCGACAACTCTTACCTCCGCCCTGGGATGAGGTATGTTGTTACATGATAATGAAGTATTTTACTTTAGAGGGAAAGTTTAGGAGGTTTTTTCATTATCACTTCGCCTTGCTAAATCATTTTAGGCGTAGCAAGCATATCAGCTTCCCTTCTATCTCCTCTCGTCTTTGGAATCCTCCATTGTTGCTGCTAAAGAACAACATGCCCTTGATTCTAGCAAGCCTAAGATTCTGCTCCATCAGGGCCTTATCTTGAGACTGTACAAGTTCCATCTCGCCCTCTGCCCCCTAAAGCCCTCACTCCTGTCAGGATTGATGAGCCTCAATCGCCTAATCCTACCCTGGTGAAGGAATGTCCAGTCATTATAACTGAAATCACCCCTGAATCCTATGCCACTTCCATAAAAAGTGGCAAGAAAGAACCCTCTATGACCATAAGCCCCGAACCCACCACTGAAGATCTAACCCCCATTTCTCCAACGACAACCCCCGCTATAAGAAAAATCCTCCAAGGTAGCCCTTCCCTGCTGAACTTCAATAAGAAGAAGCAGGGTACCTTGGAAGAAGATTATGGCACTGTCAGTGGGATTAAGGCCTCTAAGGCTACTCTTGTGGTTGAGAAGGTTAGTACTGAAGAGGGAAGTGGGGATTTGGACAGTGCTGGGGATGAGGACTACACTTCCACTAACAGCAAAACTCAAATGCCGACGACTAGGAGGTCGTCGAGGCTTGCCGCCAAACCGGCCTCCATCCCCAAGGGGAAAGCTGCCTCGATGGTGGTGGAGGATGTTGAGGAGCCGCAAGAGGAGGAACAGCCTGACGAAAAGAACAAAGAGGTTTCTGCAGAGCTACAGAGAGAAGAAGACTTTGAGGTTGATAACAAAAAAGGTTCTGCTGAGCTGCAGGGTTCGGGGTCGGAGGGCAACATCAAGACGGACACGGTCGTGGCAGAAACTAAACAGTTGGGGGGTGATGTTTCGGTTAACAAGGATAACAAAATTGAGATGCTGGAAGCTGATGAAGAGGGTCCCAGCAATTTCCCTGATTTCAATGTGCAGGGTCCTAACTCCGTCAACTCGGAGAAAAGGAAAAAGGGACTGGTAAGAAGAAAAAAGGAAATAAGAAGAGAAAGGACAAGGAAATTGAAACACCTTCGGCAAGGCTCACTAATCTAGAGCAGAAGTTCAACACTCTAGCTAAATTCTCGGCTAAAGTTATGCACAGGTCCGCCACTACTCTGGTGGCTCTCCAAAAGATGGCTCCTAAGGGGCAAGAGAAGAAGAACAAAAAGCTGAAGGCATACGAGGATGTGCTCCAGTTTCTTGTGGATGATTAGGACAAGATGTTCGCATAGCCTTTGGAGGCTTGGGTCTACTCTGTTGTCGGTCCGTTGTCGGTCTGTTGTTTCTGTGGTGTCTAGTTTCTTTAGTCTTATGTTATGTTGCAAAAACTTTGATGGTTTGTTCTAAACTGTTTTAGTTTTTTGGTGAGCCTCTGATAGCTGTTTTGTCATGGGATCGGCACCCTTTTTTGCCGCTTATCTAATCAAAAACAGTTGTAAAGACTGGGAGATAGTGGCATGAGGATCTTCTGCTCACACTTCTGTAGTTTTCTTTGCTTTTGAGGGTTTATCCAGGTGTAATCTCTGTTTTTCCAGTTTGTGGGTGTGTGTGTGTTTTGCATTATTTGTTTTTATTTGCTAATGATAAAAATTTGTTTCTTTTTTTGTATCATAGACCTAATGAACATATTATGTCAATAAATCACAATTTGTGGTAGAAACAAAACTGTGTTTGCAAGGTTGTCTAAGTGAAATCCATGGGTCGATGACTCCCAAATGGTATAACCATCAAAATTTTTCAGAATCAAGTGGTATTAGAACCAGGTTGGATTTACCTTTGTTTGTGGGAGTTTCGATTGTTTATTGGAAATTTCAATTTTTGTCCTCCACCAAATTGAGTGGAGTAATAATTTGTTACCTTTTGAGCCCGAAATTGGAAGAAGAAAGTGGACAAGGACAGTTAGAATGGGCAGAGAAGAGGTTGATGGAGAAGCGCTGTTTAGGAAGTTAGAAGAAGTTGCAAGAATTTCCTGTGTTGAGAAGAAAGATAAATATGCTTGAGAGCATGCTGCTAGCCTTGATAGGAAAATGGGAATTTCAAAAAAGCATCAAGAAGAAATCGAACCTGAGAAAACTGAGCAAGAACATGGAGAAACCTCTTATAAGTTATAGGAGATTTTTCAAAGCTGAAGCCAAGATTGATATTCAGCCTTATGATGGTGAGATGAGTGTTGGGAAGTTTGATCAGTGGGTTTCTCAAATGGAGATATATTTCAAACTCCACAAGATGTATCTGCATCAAAAAATCTCGTTTGCAGAATTGAAAGTTCTGGAGCATGCTCTTACATGCTACTCGAGTTATGCACTCTTCGGAAATTCAAAAAAGTGCCACAAATCTCCTAGTCAGGATTTTAAGAGACTTCAAAAAAAGCAATTTTACCCTAATTGCCATGAAGAGAAAGGGTGATGCAATGGCATTACTTGAGGCAAAGGCAAGGGCAAAGTGTCCAAGCATATACTAGTGAGTTTAGAAAGAGAGTGCTGCAGATTGAGAAAGATATTATGAACTGTGAAGTATTAATGAAATACATAGGTGGGCTGTTTGGACACCTAAAGAGGCCCTTTCTAATGGCCTAACCCCAAGACGTTGATGAAACATGTGCCCAAGCACATTATTTGGAGCTAGATAAGAAATGTAACTCTTCCTACAACCAAAAGCAACAGGGTGCATGATGCAGGAGCATCCAGCTTAAGTCCCTGTGGGATCCACCATAGGCCCCTACCTGGTCATGGATTTAATCATAGAAGGTTTTCTAACATTTTATTCACCGACTTGTTCTTTCTGGGACCCACATGGCAGGAGAAATTATCTATCTCTTATCTCTTTGGCTGCAGTGATTGTATATTCTTGGGGCCCCACCAAGTTGATGCAGATTTTGTCTTCATCGTCTGAGACCTCTTTGCTGGACATGTTAATAAGCCTGGACATATTTGAAACCTGTTAATAAGCGCTGAATAATTTCTTTTTCCTTAGTGGGGTCCTCCTGATTGCAGCCTTTTATTTCCTTCTATCCATTTTTCCTTGTTGGCGACATCTTCCACAGCGACTTCAAATTCATAATGGGACTGGCAGCTATCGGTTATATAATATGGCATTTCATTTCAGTTTATGTTACGTATTTATTGTTCACTGACAGAGAGGCAGCTGGATTGTCGAATATGGTGTATTAATTTTCCACCGACGGCTGTAGAAGGGCGGCTGGACTGACATATCCTATTTTTGGTTCGTAGTCCTCCATAATGCTTGAATCGTGGAACAATAACAATATCGACCTATTTAAGCTGAAAAGAACCGATCACTGGAGGCAAGGGGAAGAGATCCGAAAAGGAGAATAGAGTTAATTGATAGTTGTAGTCTTAGTTGGTCGCAGAGTGTTTTTTTCTTGTAGACTGACGTTATTTCTTTGGCTGGACCGCATGTTATATTATGTAACGTAAGTTTTATTATGTAGTGTGCCAAGAGGTTTATGCAACGTAAGTCTTCTGTAGTGTGCCATGATTATGTAGTGTGAGCTTTCTGAGTGTATGAAGTCTGCCACATGGTTTATATCTGTAGAGTGAGGTGTCTTGGTGAAGTTTGTAATCTGAAGTTGAGTCTTAAGTTATTTCCTGTAAAATTTTGGTCGAAGTAAATCTCCCTGTGTGAAGTCAATGCTAACGCTTCCAGGTCTGTAATAGAGTTTTGGTTGCATGTGTTCAGACTGAGTTAATGAAGTAATCCTTGTAAAGTTGGAATTTTCATGAATTACAATATTGACAATCTTTTCTTGGGACTGCTGTTACAATACATCTCCATGTGAATTTTATCTATGTGAGAGGCTGCCTGGATTGGCTACCTGCTGAAGGTACCCAATCCTGGACTGCATCAATGAAGAACAGCAGCTTGGTGGTGAAAAGAGTGAAAATAATAGCAAGGGCAAAGGCAAGAAGAATGCCACTACTACTGTTAATCCATGGGGCAAAGGTAAAGGAAGTATCATGTTCTCATTGTGAGAAAGATGGGCATTCAGATGAAAGATGCTAGAAGTTGCATGCACCTCCATGGATGAAGAAAGATGAAAATAAGAATGTCACCTATGTGAGCAAAGGAATAGAAACTGAATGCAGCTCACAGTTATTTGAGAGATTGTCTGGTGCCACAGTTTGCAAGGGTGTTTGTAAGATGGATGACGGTTCTCATCGTGAATAGGAGTTCATTAAACGCTTCCACATCAAGATACAAGATGCTGTGTTTGATTAATGTTCACAAGCAAACCTCATTTCATATAAGCTGGTTAGAGACCTTCATCTGGATATCATAGACCATCTGCATCCATACGCTTTGGGGTGGCTGCAACACGAAATAGAAATGACAGTGACCAAGCAATGTATGTTGTATTTTAGACTCCATCTGGACTTTAATGATGAAGTAATGGTAGATATGATACCATTAGATAGTTGTGATGTTATTTTTGGGAGCCCTTATCTATATGAAAGAGATGTTGTTTACTTTAGGAGAATGTATCAGTATAGGCTCCGTTTGAAGGGAAAGGAATTCACTTTGAACTCCTATGTTGGGAAATTCAAGGTTGCTATGCAAGTACTTCACAATACAAGAAGTTGATCAATGTGTTGGGTGGACAACAAGAGTGTGAGGGAGTTGTGGTTGGAGGTATGCATGGGCTACATTCACAAAAGGCGCAGTAAGTAAAAGGGCAGCAGATGCACCAATGTTCCAAGTTGCTTCTTGGGCCCAAAGGACTGTAGTCTCTTGGAGGTGAAGAGTATGAAGTTCAGTTGATGCCTTCTAAGACTTGTTTGAGTTATGCACTTTTCCATTCTTGCAATGTTATTGATCCGAAAATCAGATCGAAGAAACTGAAGCATTGGGGTCATAGTGGGGAGTTGTCTATCTACTTCAATCGTTGTCTAAGTGCCTTAGAATTGTGAATTCATCTAGGTTCTGTGTGTTGCAGAGCAAGGGGGACTATATTCTTGTCAAAAAAGTGTTTTGAGATGATCCACAGCATCTTGAGGAGTCCTTGGAACAAGGGTGCAAGCTTCAAAATTAATTAGAAAATTCATTTTAACAAAATCGCCAGTTTGTGCATGTGGCATTTTCATCATCGACCATGACAATTTTGCCTCAACCACAGCGATTTTGAAATCGCCGCCTAGCAAAAGTGGCAAAAACATCATAATGCAGCCAGTGTGTGGAATGTGAAAGGTTGAAGTTTTAAGTCACCTTTTCGACGTTTGATCTTCCGCTTTGACGTGTGGGAGGTTATAGGAAAGGTATATGTTTATTGTATACAATGATAAGAGGGGTTGGCTCTCATGGTACCCGCCAATTTTCATGTTCATTTTGTGGTTAGAAGTGACAGCAGGGATTTCTTAGTTTTAGAAGCATGTTGCAGGTGTGAGTGATTTGTAAACATTGTTAAGACTCCTAAAACCCCTAGAGGCATTGTAACACCTTTGTAATTGGACTGTGACAGTGGAACAAGGACAGTTTGCTCACTCTTGCTGGCATGTTCAACCATTGAAGGGTTTCTCAAGGGTAACTTGTTTGCTGCAGTCAATGTGTGTGTGTGTGTTCTCTTGCATGTTCTCCCACTATTATATGTTTCTTTCATTTTTTACCAATTATATGAACCATAGAAGCAAATATCTTTCTCAGGAATTTCACAACAAACCAAAATATAAAGATATTTTTAATTTCTCAAGATTAAATCAGGAAAATATCGTGAAACCAAAAAACACAGAATTTTTTTTTTAAGAAAAAGAGAAATAACTGATTTTTTTATATTTAAAGCCATCCTAACTGCATAGAGAGTGAGAGAGTGAAAGAAAAGGAGAATGTACATGATGAATTTTGAAATATGGATTTGTCATTAATTAGCCGATGGGCTTTTATATGTGAGCATTATAGTGCTTGGAATTGTCTCACGCCGTAAAAAAAATTCACGCCGGAAAATTTTCTAAACTCGTCGGTTGTTCCTATCGGCGTATTCCTTGAATCTCCTATGGGTGCAAGTGATAGTTTTAAGATCATTGGTTAAAATACACACTGCACAAGTGTATTACTACATAGTTCTACTTCAAAGTTCAAACCTCAAAATCAATTACAAACTACAAAATTCAAATGTCAACCTATAAAGTACAATTTTAAAGTGGGATTTGGAGAAAAGTTGGATTGTCTCTGATATCAATTGAGGCCCTTCACATGGAGCAATGTGGAATTAACAACAGAAAAGAAACTCCAAGAAGATACACGTTTGAAGTTTATTCATTTTAAGATAATATCTGTAAGGCTTCCACAAAACTTCCAAGTGTTCCTTTGCATAATTACTGAAAATGAGGGTGCTTGCAAAATTTTTTAAAATTCATTGCCTTGGGAAGTTACAAAAATTAACAGCTTAGCAAGAAGTTATATTTGAAATTTTCTCTATGGATAAATGGCGTAGCCCATTGCCGGAAGGTGCACAATAACTGGAGCTCCGTGTCTAGTGAACATGCCCAATTTGAAAAGACTAGCTCTGTTGTAATGTCCCATTCTAGAATTTCCTTATTTCTTAAAAATATAATAACCCTAGCTTACAATAATAATTGCAAAATAAATTGTAAACATGAAATCAGTCTGAAATTGTAGTTGCAACAGTTTAATGTAATTGAGAATTAATATTTAGAATTTATTTTTTAATAGAATGAAACTTATCCTTATATCTGTTGTTTATCCTCTCCAAACTGCAATGATTTTTCTTTAGTAAATTGCCTTTGAAATGTCTTTAGGTCTGGATGAATCATGGGTTTCCGTCCATCAACTCGGCAATAGTAATTAAGGGTTTTAGTCCTTAATGGCATAAACATGAGGGGTTTCGTCCTCAGATTTATAGATCAGGTTTCATGCTACTTAAGGAGTAGATTCATATATAAAATTATCTCCCCAATTGATGATATCTCCCTTTCCTCTTGCTTAGCCTTCCTTATATAGATTATTTCTTCAACGGTCATAACTCAACATGTCTCTTGACTATTCTTAAACTAAACTTTATTTAAGTTTTAGTTATTAATTCTTTTTACTTAAGTGCTTCCTTAATTCCCCTTGCGGCTAGTAATTGTAATCATACTCCCTTGGATTAAAACGATTTCTACCTAATGCGATCTGCCTTGTTTTAATATTCCATGACCTCACTGTTTCATCTGCTCATAATAATAATCCTCACACCCGAAATAATAAAAAATACATTCATGTATATACACTTGCAGCGAAATAATATGAATCAATCATTCCACTGTGGTCTTATTTTTGTGTTTTATTGCTGCATTCCATTGACAGCTGAGTGAAGTTCGAAACTTGAAACTTTAAAAGACATTTTTTATTTTCTTTTATCATAGATTAAATAATTTATTTTTTTATGACTGTTAGTGAAGATTTTTTTTAATTTACTGAACTCATTTTTTGGTCTATGATATGTAAAGAACTCTAATTTTGATCTATATATGAAGGAAATCAATAATATGTTTCCATAAATTCAGTAATAGGCATGTTTTTTAAGAATATTTTTTTAAAAGTATGTATATTTAAATATTCAATAAATTTGTTGGGTTATTGCCAAGTTTTTCCCCGAGTTTTTGCCGCGTCCCTTAGCCGAGTAATTGCCAAGTCCAAGTTTTTCAACTATGTTCCACACACATGAACAATGATGATGTATAAACTCTATGCTAGTAACACACTTTTATAGTAAGAAGCAAATATCTTTCTCGGGAATTTCTTGGCAAGGCAAAAGATAAAATATTTGCCAATTTCAAAGGTGGTGTCGTAATTTGAAATCCTTGAAGGTTTGCTGAAACCGTGCCCTAAAAACCTAAAAATTCATTTAAAACTTGCAGAAAATATTGCAGAGCAGAATGATGAAAAATCGCAGTCCACAGGCATATATAGTGTAAAAAAACAAAAATATTGGATTTTATCCGATTTTTCTGAATTTTTTGAGATTCTATCAGGCAGTTCTCAGTCAAAATATCATTGTAAATTTGTACCAATTTTTTTTCAAATTATCATGATATTTTTGTGAATCCCTCGACGAGATTTTGGCTAGAACTGCTTCTATGATATGAACATATTCAACTGTAAATAGCATCCAATGGAGTCAGTTTTACAATGTTTTGGAAGGTGTTTTTAGAGAATTGACGAGGAAATACAGAGTTGGTTAAATCAAGGAGAAGAGGGTAGCTGTGCAACACACTGCTCATCACCAACGGATAATATGCACAAACCCTTCAAGAACCCTCAATAAACGTTTTCTACACCTCAAATGGATACTATAACAGCCTAAACGTGTTCATTGCAATTCAATACATGAAACAAGAGTATAAGAAGCACACACATTACTGAAACACAAGATACACCTGGAGAAACCCTCAAAAGGATAGAAAACTCCAGTCAAGTGAGCATAAGCTCCTGGGCCACTAATCCCAATTCAGTACAAGTGAATACAATAGCCACCCGGGGTAATATGAGCTCCAACAGTGTTACAACAAGTTCTAAACCACCTGTAAATGCCTCCTACCACAAAAACCCCTGCTCCAATCCTTACAACAGTCAAAAATGGAAGATATGAAGGCTAAAGCATGTGATACCAACTCTCTAACAACCTCTACAAAATGCATATGACTTCCCTATAACCTCCCACCACAAAGAATGGAAGATCCAATGTCAGAAAAGCAGGTTGAAACACCTAAAACCCTTTAGCTTCCACGTTCTGTTTGCACAGTGATGTTTTCGCCACTTTTGATAGAGAAGTGATTTCGTTTCTTCTGCAGCCATAGCAAATTTGCTGTGGTCGAGACACTTTCACTGCCTATGGAAACTGGCAATTTTGCCACTTTAAGTATTTTACTTCAGTTAAGCACTTGCACTTCGGTTCCAAGTCACACCTACTGAAATATTCTAAACTAACTACACACAGAGGGTAAACCCAGAAAAGATCTTTACAGCAGATATTTGTATATATATAATTTTTTCTTTTTTTTTCTTTTTCTGATAATACATATACCCAAAAAACAATACAGTAATTTATACTACTAATAGTCATCCATCTCTCTGCATAGGTATTGCTGAGTGCCCGTGATGCAGGTGCATACCTGTACACACCAAATTACTCATTTTGCTTTCTCACATAATCCTGAGATTGTCATCTTGCAGGTTTATTTCTTCCTCGCTGGGGTTTGAATCTACTTTTTTTATTCCACTTAAAACCTGGATGATGAAATAAGCTTGAGCAAATCAAAATATTTTGGATCGTGGCATTTAAAAAAGCAGATTTTAGAAGATAAATGCATATAGTGGGCGGCTGGCAACTTGTCTTGATATAACATCGACATGTGAGGTTTATTGCTGTCAGTTAGTGGTCTGACGACCCCCAAGAATAGCTTTGGCGTTTTCTTTTCTTTTTGATCGACAGCTTCTGCAGATTATTGTGTCTGACCTGGCAGTTACCACCTTCTCAATACTAAAATAGAAACTCTTGTTCTATAATATGTGGATCAAAGCGACTTTGCCGGGCAGAAAAAGGAGTCGTGATTTTTGAATATTCCGATCGTAGGAAGATGTACTGGTTCTGACTTTGCAGAGGGGTCATGGAATTTTGAAATTGGTATCGTCTGCTATTAGTATCAGCAGTTGATTGAAATAGCTTAGTAGGAGTCATAGAAGTCTAAACTCTTAAGGAAAAGTGTATAACAGTCCGTGTCTTTCAGTCATGTTCCGATCTTGTGATGAAATCCTGACATTCAAAGGTGAAATTCTGAATTCTGTTTTTGTCCCAGGATGTGTCCTACAGTAGGGTTATTCCATGGAAGGGAATTGTTCTGGTCGTTTCTGGTAATGTATGAATTTTGGTAGTTGTAGCTGTTCAGTTTTACCTTTTCGTAAGTTGAATAAAGTCTGGCAGATATATAAATAATATTTAAAAAAAAATTTAGTTCTTCCATTCAATTCTGATTTCTTTCAAATTTCCGTGTCCTGTTCAAGTGTGCTGCTTGGACTGATAACCCTTGATTGGGTTCACAGCCTTCGACTGCACCAGCCCGGAATAACCTTGTTGCAGTCCTGTAATACTGAGTGTCTCTGTAATGTTCCCCATTTTATGATGGGTTAGTCTATACTCGGTTCCCGTAGACTAACCAATGTGGCCAGGGAACTCTGGCCGTTTATTTGGTTGGTTTCGGACACATTGGCGGTAACTTACTATTTTTAGTAAGTTAGGGTTTCTTCCGGACGGGGAAGTTCATGGTTGGAGGCAGAGTGATTTAATTAGACCTTCCGAGTCCGTTTGGGCTTTCATATTAAAGTCCGTAATTTAATGTTAATAATTAATGTATGGACTTTATTATATTATGGTGACTTAGGAAATAAAGTAATATAATACCAAATTAAGTCAAAAAGGACTTGGGCGCCCAAAGTAAGGGAAATAAAGTAATTTAAATGAAATATTTTCCCTTGCAAAGTAAAGTGCACCTCATGAGGGAAATATATAAGCAAAAATGAAAAAGAAGAGCTCATTCACGACAACATATTTTCTATGGCATGTTGCTCTGCAAATGTATGAGGGTTTGAAGAAACCATTTGGGCTTTTGGTGACGAAAACCACCATCACTAACAGCTTACCGCGGGTGTGAAAGATCATGTAAGGTGGCTTGAGGATAGCCATATCCAATGGCTGTGATTGTGCTTCGATTCTACACAGTTTGGTGATTGTGAGCTTTGTCGTAGAGGGTTGGACTCAGTGCTTTAGAAGAATATTTACCACTATAATTATTGTTGCAGATTGAAGGCTTCACGTTCTGATTTTGAAGTGATTTGGAGGAGTTTGGGGGACTGTGTGACCACCAAGGCAGGCCGTACCATCCCTGGACCAGCCGTACCATTGTGGGGTTTTCATTGCATTTTGTGGGCAGATTTAATGGTGATTCATCTTCTCAGCCAGGCATCTAGGGTTTGCAGAGGTAAACAAGGAGTTCGAGGTGATCATTGACTGCCATTCTTCATTTATATCAGCTGTTTACACCTACAGCAGACCGTCACAGTCCATGGAGAAGCCACGTTGGGTTTGTGGGGTCATTGTGCATCTTCCAAAGTGTTGATATCCTCCTATATTGGCTGTATTACATTGTACTGAAGCTGTAATCTGATTTGATATCGATTTATTGATACTGGTTGCTGATCAAGCCATTCCCAGCCATATATACACCACAACAGCTAATGGGTATGTGAAGAAATTCCAATTTTATAGCTTTCCATCATATGGGTATTGCTTATTTGCGATGTGCGATGTGTTTTCATTAATATAATTCATCTGGGTATTCTCTATTCCCTGTGTTTCCGAAAATATATGTGTGTGTGTGTTTGTCAAATGCAAAAACCCTAAACCACATCAGGTGCCAACTAGACTCAGTAAAACACATAAGGGGGTGGTATATTTCAGTCTAAGAGGGTTTCCATCCTCATGAAATGCTGATCTGAAGGACCCTGAGGTTTTTGTCTCAAGAAAACCTGCCGCTGTAGCAGCATCCAAGTTCTGAAACAGAATCAAGTTTGTTTGTGCTGTAATGATCAATTTTATGCCTTTCCTCTTCCCAACGCCACCTATATAATCCTCTCACTCCAGCAATCCACAATTAAATTATTAATGGAAGTTAATTCCTTTACTGGGGGTATCTAACTAAAACTGACTGAAACCTAGGCATCCAGGAAAAAGACTAGATATCATTTAGTTGTGTATGGGTTTGATAAAAATAAAATCAAACAGACCCACGTTCTAAAGGATCTGTCATTAGGGTTAAGAAAGACCCAAAACGTCAGATGATTTAAATACTAGGCAGTTGATTCCAGAAGACATGCACACTTCTAACAGTCACTCAATACCCAACCCAAAAAATAAAAACATTTTCTGCTTATTTTGCATAGAAACCAAAACTTTCCACCAAATATAACTGCTACATATTACTAAATTGTGAATGTAACTGACCTGCATAAAGTTATATCGCTCCCTTCCAATAGACTCATTCTCTGCAATGGCAAAATAGGCGAGAATGGGATAGTGACCGACATATGATGCATAGCTGTCCCGCTGTATATTCACCGCCCACTCGCTACAAACACAACCAAACCCCAAATCTCTCAAACGGATTATAAACATGAGACATGGAAAAATAAATTAACAAAAGAGTTTAACCATGAAATTTGCCCCCCCAAAATACAAGGGTCCAATAGATTACAAAAATAATCCTACGATAACCAAATGCTCTGTAATTAGTATGAAAGAAACTCTTATAATCTGTTACAGAAACATATTAAAAAATAAATAGGACGAATTTGCCCTGAAAAGAGCTGGGGTTTACAAAAATGATAACAGTATAACAAATTAATGTAGAAACCAAAAAGAATACAAAATAAGACATGGAGGAAAGAAATAACTCACAATCTGTTAAGATCGGCATGTCCAGTACCCACATATTTTGCTTGGAGATGCTCAAGTTGTGAATTTATATTAAATCTGTCGCTTGCCTGCAAATTAATTAAAATACCTGTATCAATTGAGAATTCAAATATTCGAATAAGAGAAGATCTAGATGGCATTGATTACCTGCATCTTGTTAGGTTTTTATGAGAGATTAAAATTGCTCTCCTTTGTTGAACTCGCACAAAAGAGGTTTTGAATAAGGGAAACAGTATGGATATGTGTATATATAGACGCCGCCTCTTCTACAAATTTCTTGTTGTTTATGTTCGAATGGATAAATTGAGAGCACCAAATGAGTTTTCATTTTAGATGAGTTTTAAATGCCTCGCATTAAATAAATAAATGTAGGTTAATTAAACAAATGCATGAAAAATAGTTGAACTCTACAAAATATTACATACTAGCAATTGGACTCATAGGTTCAATGGGCACGCTGATAATTTATTTGGAGTAAGGTTCTTCCCAATATAGTATTGACCTATCTTTCATACTTATTTGGGCACGCTGATAATTTATTTGGAGTAAGGTTCTTCCCAATATAGTATTGACCTATCTTTCATACTTATTTGCCAAGTATTTTTTATGGCTGTAGACATCCAAATTTGTCCCAACTTTGTCCATGTCCTACAACACCTAGTCAAATATATTATCCTAGACATCATGTAGCATTTTGTCCTAATTTCTATAATCCATTAGCCAATTAATTAAATAAATTTTATTTATTTAATTAAAATCTCATTCAATCCCATCCTCATCCTACTTAGCCAATTAATTAAATAAATTTTTTCACATGCATAATCCCATTTATCTTATCCCCACCCAATCCACATCATATCTTATCTCATCCTATTCAACTTCTCAATTAATTAAATAAATTTTATTTATTTAATTAATATCCAACTCATATCCCAACTAATTCAAATATTTTATTTGAATTAAGTCCTCATCTTTTATCACATTCCAACACTTGTCTAGTCAATCATGTGTTACAACTTTTATCTTTCACATGCACAACTAATGAGACCTAATTTTAGTATTTATCTACACAAGCACACTTAAGCTTTATCTTCACTTGCCACATGTCACATGACTACAATTTCTTGATGTGCAAGGAAACCTAACTTAATCCTATCCATTCATTTTATCTAAAGCCCTAATTGATACTAGCCATCCATTGGAACCAAGCCAATCCTATAAAGCAAGTCTGTTTTGAGCCATTTGAGACATTAGAAAGGAGATTAGAGAAGACATTAGAGAGGAAATTGAGAGAAGAGATTAGGAGAGAGGACATTAGAGAAGACATTAGAGAAGAGATTAGGAGGTCAGGATTCTTCTTCATGCAACCTCACTCTGCTGAATTTTCATCTCAAGCCATTATCCATCATCTTCAATCCATCTAGCTTGCATCCTTATCAATGTTATGCTGCGGAATCGAGCAACCAACACAACAAAGCGATCAATCAATCGAGCTCATCTTGCATCTTCGAGGTATTGAATTACTTGGGTTTAGGTTATTGCATTTCATTGTTTGAATCATTTCCATGTATAAATCCAAATTTTTTGATATACATTTGGGCACGCCCGGTGGGACTCACTTCGCTTGATCTTTTTTGCAGATTTTTGTAGTAAAAATTTGCTTTCATATAACCCCCATTGTTGAGTTTTGTAGGTTTAATTAACTTTTTGTTGCAGATCTGCTACTTTTTGGACAAAACCCTAGGTTTTAAAGATTTCATCATATCTTCCAAACGGCTATGAATTTTTCTACAATATTTTAGCAGAAGTTTGTCCATGATATAAGGAAGCTACAGCAGAAAAATTTCGGGTTTATCGCAATTTTTGCGGAATTTATCACGTTTTTATGTTTTTTCATAAAATCACAATTCTGGGCTCAAATCAGCGAATTTTTAAGAAATTTTTACATTTCTGGAAAGCTCTCGAAATTCTAATGGGGGTCTATGTTTTACAGATTTAATTTGGAGGTCGTTTACAGTGCAAAAAAATTAGATCTTTGTCGACTGTACTATTTTCATAAATCCGCATTTCTGGGTGCAAATCAGGGAATTTTTCTGATTTCTTTACATTTTCAGAAAGCTCTCCAAAAATTAATAGGGGTCTCTTCTTTGATTTTTTAGTTTTTGAACTAAAAATGTATCGAAATAATCAAATCTAATTCGGCTATACATCTAAAATTACAATTTTCCTTGCCTGATGAGCCTATTTTTTATGTTTGCATTATAATATCATTTTTTTTAATGTTGTAGGTGATCATAAGGAGCTGGAGCAACATTGAACATCTACAATAAATTGGATAGCGAATTAACCAGGTGCAATCATTTCATTTCTCATCTTCTAATCATTGTTTGCAAACACATTTAGATTTTGGGCATAAAATGAACAATTGTTTGCAAACTCACATCGAAAAATTAGGCTAAAACAAACCATTGTCTTTCATCACATTTAGATTTAGGCTTTAAAACAAACAAGTGCTTACATTGTCTTCCACACATTGAACTTCTAAGGTTAATGAACCCCATGCGAGTGTGACCAAGTAAATGTGTATGCTCTCCTCGCGTCCCAACACAAACTTGGAGATCAAAAACATTTACTTGTGTTACTTTTGTTTAGCCTTAGAGAGGCCTGCCTTAGTATCCACCCCAAGGGAACGACCTCAAGCGGTACTTTCATCTGATCCGCTATAAAAATCAGAGGATAAGGTGAAAGCCAAGTCTAACGGGTATTAGCGCTCACCATACAGTGCTAACTCGAAAGGAGGTGTACCTTTGTGTATATTAAAACTCCTAGTAGGGTTAGTTAAAGTCTTAAGTGGCTTGCTGGATGCTCGTGGGGTGCCAGTTCCCCGAATTTTCACTAGAACCTCCTTGTGATAGTGGCCTTGCCTTGACTAGGACTTGTTGAAGTGTCTTCACGTGCTTGCTTAGCCATCATCACATTCTTTCAAACTAACCACTTGCTTGTGTCTTGCGTGAGTGATTCATGTGTGTATATGCATAATCATTTGTTTGAATATTGCCACATCAAGCTCTAAACACTCAAACATATAAAGACAAGTCATCCTACACATTCTTCCAATAACATTCAAACCCAATCACTTTCATCCCAAACATAGCCTAGTTATCATCCAACCCTTCATAGCCAAGTCATCCAAATAAGCCACATCATCATCAAAATCTCTAAACAAGCACTTGTTAAAAGGACTTAAGACATACACTTGGGTGACAACATGTCTACACTAGAGGACCTAGAAATCAAATTCTAAAGATTCCTCCAAAATCTTTATCAAGGATCACAACCCCTAAACCAAGATGCCATTGAAATATTACAATTCTTCATTCAAAGAGCTCAACCCCACGCAAGCTAATCACCTCAACTGCAATACTTCATAACCCAAGTCCAACACCTTTTAGCCACTAGTCAAGCTCAACAAGTATAGCAATCCTTAGTTACTTCATATCAACCTAATCCACTTTATAGCCACATGTCATATCCATCCACTTCTTATCAACCTAATCTACCTATCCACCAAGTCAATGCCACATCAACTTATGAACATTAACCTCAAGCTTATACAATCCCTCATGCCACCATTCAAATGCACTACCAAGCCCATCCACAAGGCAATCAAGTGATATCACGAGAACAACATTCAAGTCCAAATGGCCTTTTGTATATAAATTGAGTGAGCACAAGTCAACCTTGCCAACAAAATCAAATGCCCTCAACTTTGGGTCCACCTCAAGATATTTTGTCTACATATCCTATCATTACACCTAGCTACCAAGACTATCAATGGCCTCCACAACAAGCACAAATGAGCCCAAATCCACCTTTACAACAAGAAGCACATCCAAGTCCAAGTAGTCCCTTGTACATAAATCAAACAAGCCTAAGTTATCCTATGCAAGATCTAATAACCTTTGACAAGGAAGATACCAATCTAAAGTGGCCTTCACCATCCAATCACATGCCGACACATGAGCCAACAAGGCCTATCCTAACACCACCATGTGATCCTACTCCTAGTCCATTGGTCCATCAACCTTCCAAATCACCAAGCCCTTCATTACCTTCATCACCATGTCATTCTAATCCTTCACCAAAGGATGCGGCTGAGATAGTTTTACAAAGGATGCTTGAAGCAAAACTCATTGAACTTCCTGAAGTCAAACCATGTGAAGAAAGTCCATATGATGAACATGATTATTGTGCATACCATAGGACTAAAGGCCATAATACAAATCAATGCCCAATATTTGTCTCAATCGTTTACAACGTGTACCTACCTATAATGAGAAAACATGCCACATCATCCCAATCCCATGTGTCACACCCATCTAGTCCACATCCTAATCCATCAAACTCCATTATCCTTCCATCCAATCAAAGTCCTAATCATAAGCTTACAACATCATCCTCTATTATTGCTCATCCATTATATTTCCCATCCACTCATACCCTTGCAAAGGACGTGATCCATTGGCTACTAGCTAGGAATAAACTATCTCCATGTCAAACACCCATTCATGAGCCTACCAAAGAACTTCCAAAGGTCATGTCCAATCATATATCCCCATGCCAAACACTTATCCTTGAGCCTATCCAAGAGCCTTCCATTAACATACCTAGCCCGTCAAGCCCATCATGTGACCTACAAGCCATCAAGCCAAGTCAAGAGTCATCATGTTCTCATGTTGTTGACCAAAAGCTTATCCAAGAGCCTTCGACTTCCATTCAAGCAACCCAAGAGGTATGTCAAGAGTTTAATCCTAAGCATGTGGAAACATTAAACCCTAGTCTAACTCAAGATCAAAACACTTTCATGAAACCCATCCATAATATTTATCTTCTTTATGATCAAGACGATACCTATGAAGAAGCTATCCATGAGCACCTTGATCCTATCCATAATCCTAGATCTATCCATGAGCAAGATATCCACATTGCTCCTAGTCATCCGCCATCTAGCCCTATCCATAATGAGCAAACATCCACTTGTCATGATGAGACACTTGTCCCCCAAGCAAGCATAGAAGATCAAATCAATAACTTGGATCTACATGAACACAATGCTAATCAAGATCTTAATGATCCCCCTTCCACATCCATCATCAATCCCATTTCAAATCCATTATGTCCTATTAGTCTATCCACCCTTATACATGAGTGTTCTTCCTTAGGACAAAAACAACCTCTATCCACTTCACCTTTTTCATCCAATAATGAACTCAAGTCTAGTGTTCAAACCACACCTAGTCCCATAGTCCATTGCATGCTCTGAAACATGAACTACTAAGGCAAAGGTCTAGGACTTTATGAACAAGGTATTTTGGAGTTGAACCATGTCAAGATTCCTCCATGCTCATATGGCCTTGGATACACACCCCAAGGTAAACAAGCTAAAGATGTTGGTAATCCCTTCATGCATCTTAAACCTACCACTTTCCATCGCACCCCCCATCATCTACCTAAAACATATGTTGCCATTCCATCTCCATCATCCTACAAATGTCAAAAGTATGTGACCGTACACCTTCCACCATCCACTTTGCCTCCACTTTTACCAACTCCAAATATCCCTCCATCCACTTTGCCACCGTTGCTTCCAACACCTAACATACATATCATTCATAAGTATCCTTACATCCTTGATCATGGCCAACAAAAGCACACATCATTTAAGCATAAAGCTTGCAATCATTCCATCCGCTCCACCCACTCCATGGGATTCAAAAGCAAAACTTTTGATGCCTCTACCTATAAAGCTAAAGATCCTACCAAAAATCCTAAAGGTCTTCATACCTTGGGACATAAAGAATCAAAATCAAAGCAAAGTTCATCTAAATAGCTATCTAAACTCTTACCTCCAAATGCAAAGCCCAAAAGCAAAATGGTTTGGGTTCCTAAGCAAAAAACTAGCAAAGCAAATGAGGCATCCTCCTCTACATCTCAAGAATCCTAACCACCTATCTCCATCCAAAAGCCTACTTCCATCCAAAACTTCCATTCCCTTCAAAAATCTCACAAGCAAAACAAAAGCACTAAAAATACTAAATGTATGTGGGTTCCTAAATCACTTCATCAACCATTTCCTAAGAAAACAACCCCATTGCTTCCTACACCACCATCCAATCAAAAGCTTCAATGTTTATCATGGTGTGTGCAACTGTTGGTCATGGTTCCCTTCCACTCTGCAACACCTCCACATAACTACATCTCCCCATCTTCCATCCATTATCCTACATATCTCCCCCATGCTATCCCTATGCTCCATGCTTTTGCATAAGCCTTTCATCCATCTTCATTTCATAAGCCTATATAATAGACATCATAATCCACTATCCCCATCTATCTATCCTTGCATGAACCTTTCATAATCCATTTCATCATCCACTATCTACCTAATCCATCTCCCATCCACACAATCCCTTATCAACATCTATGAGCATAACAACATGGTCCATGCGATGACATCCATCTCTAACGGGACTAACAACATCCATAGCACTAAACACTTGAGTCCCTCATATCCATTACCATGGTGAAAACCTAGCAAACAGGCGCCATGTGTAATTGTCAACCCATCTAAAAGCAAAAAAAAGAAAAAAGAAAAAAAAATTTAAAAAGTAAAGAGAAATCCCTTCGTCCAACGGTGAAAACCTAGTAAACAGGCGCCTTGGATAAGTACCATGATAAAAACTTGGCAAACATGCGTCATGTATAGGTTGATCTTCGATGTCACTTACACTTGGGGGCACATTGTCTCATCCATCCTATCATACCAACCTATCATTTCTATCCTATCATATCCTACCATTACCATACCATCCTACCATCCTTATCCATTACATAAATATGCCTATCCTATTGAACCCATTTATCCATCCTCCTTTTGATCTTGAAAACATAGGGGAAAAATGTTGAATCATGTTTAGATATTTCTTGACATACCTTCTTTCCAAACCAAGGCCTATCCATTAACCATTTATCCATCCCATTCAAACCAATCCATCATGTCATCCCTTTGTCATGAGCCTTGCAATATAAAATCCATCATGTGTCATGCAAAAAATCCTAAGCATTACCACCTAGAATGGGGTAAGTTCTTCCTATGCAACATAGCCTTTGAAGATCACATCCTAGCTTCCTTATGATCCATCCACTATGGCGTATCCTTTATCATGAGCTTTCTATCTTATAGCTTATCCCCATCTGTTTATCATGAGCTTTCCACTATAGCTTACCTATCCATTTATCATGAAGCAAGCATCCATCCCTTATACGGCCTATCCTCTTATCTATCCATCTATCATGATCTTGCCATCACATTTACTATGAGCCCATTCTTTTATCCATCCCTTGCACCTAGACTTGGCTTTCTCCCTTGTCATTGGTATCAAGCACAAAGGCTACCCAAATTGTAAATCCATTGACATTCAAAATAATAAAAATAAAAATATTTCAAAAACACAAAAAAAAATCAAAATATTTAAAAATCCAAAAAAATCAAATATCCAATGAAAAATCCAAGCAATAAAACCAATCATATCATCCAAATCAATCCATCAACATCAAATCAAAATCAAACTCATCATCATCATCATCAAATCTTCCTATCAATAATATTCATTCATCCATTTCAATCAATTACTTCTTCCAATCATATCAATCAAATCAATCTAAGCAATTATCTTAAATCCAAGTCACACTAATCCATATCAAGCAAGCTAATCAATTAAGGAACATTATCCAATTAAATCAACAGGTTTTGATACTAATCTTGTCATGAGCCAAATCAATCATTATCAATGGGATATAGCATTCCCACATCCTTGTGTCGATCTAGGGATATGGCTTTCCCCACAATGACAACACTATCATCATCAATCAAACAATCAATCATTGGTTTATGACTTGACAAGGACAATACCTTGTTTGTTTTACATCCTTTGAGCACACTAAGAACACTTGCTTATGCTTATATTGAGTGGACACTCTAATCATCACACCATCACTATCATCATTCAATCCAATCCAATCATCAAAACAATCAGCCTAGCAATAACAAACATCAAACCAAAGCACATCAAGCCAACTATCAAAACAAATCCAATCACTACAACAAATCAAAAGCAGCTCAATCTATCACATATCATCCCACCATCCACATTTCATCAAACCAAATCAATCTAATCATTTTCTCATCTTCAAATCATTTTAAACAATGATCCAAATGCAAGTCATCATTAAGCTATACCAATCAAGTTAATCAATCAAGCCAAGTTATCCAAACGCAATCCATGGTCTTGATCCTAGCCTTGTTGTAAGCCAAATCAATCAATCAACCAACCAACCAACTTAGCAAACAACCTTGTGTTGATCTAGGGATATAGCTTTCCCCACAATGACAACACTCTCAACACTCAACAAACAAAACAACAATCAATTAATCATTGGTTTACAGCTTGACAGGAGCAATACCTTGTTTGTTTTTGTATCATTTGTGCATGCTTGCTTACTTGCTTGTGTGTGTTATCTCTTTATCTTGCATTTGTATCAAATCTGTATCATTTCCAGCTAATATTCATATCTTGTGTATGTTGGAATAGCTTTTTGCACTATCCTTTGCATCTAAGGTCATATCATACCTTTTGTGCATTAGGACTTTAATGCTCTAAGTTTACTTCCTCATACGTTAGACAAGGTTGTATTATGCTGGGGCACGAGACACAACATCACCCTGGATCCTTATACGTTGGTGCATAACGTCTAGTGCTATATCAAACATCATGGTTGCTCACCTTCATTGCAGCATAACACATCATCCATTTCTTCTATCCATTCCCTTAGCTTTCTTTTGTAGCCAAGCCATTTCTTTTCGAGAGCATACCTGTGTTTGTCCAACCCGCCTATCCTCTCAAGGGGGCATCATCATCATATCTTTACATCAGCATCCCTATCAATTATCCATACCTTAACTTCTTTGAAATGATGTTACTCGACACAAAGCTTATCATCTCGAACATCATCTCAAAGAGGGGCAAAATGTAGACACCCAAATTTGTCCCAACTTTGTCCATGTCCTACAACACCTAGTCAAATACATTATCCTAGACATCATGTAGCATTTTGTCCTAATTTCCTTAATCCATTAACCAATTAATTAAATAAATTTTATTTATTTAATTAAAATCTCATTCAATCCCATCCTCATCCTACTTAGCCAATTAATTAAATAAATTTTATTTATTTAATTAATTTCACATGCATAATCCCATTTATCTTATCCCCATCCCAATTAATTAAATAAATTTTATTTATTTAATTAATTTCCACATCATATCTTATCTCATCCTATTCAACTTCTCAATTAATTAAATAAATTTTATTTAGTTAATTAATATCTAACTCATATCCCAACTAATTCAAATATTTTATTTGAATTAAATCCTCATCTTTTATCACATTCCAACACTTGTCCAGTCAATCATGTGTTACAACTTTTATCTTTCACATGCACAACTAATGGAACCTAATTTTAGTATTTATCTACACAAGCACACCTAAGCTTTATCTTCCCTTGCCACATGTCACATGACTACAATTTCTTGATGTGCAAGGAAACCTAACTTAATCCTATCCATCCATTTCATCTAAAGCCCTAATTGATCATAGCCATCCATTGGAACCAAGCCAATCCTATAAAGCAAGCCTCTTTTGAGCCATTTGGGACATTAGAAAGGAGATTAGAGAAGACATTAGAGAGGAGATTAAGAGAAGAGATTAGGAGAGAGGACATTAGAGAAGACATTAGAAAGAGATTAGGAGGTCAGGATTCTTCTTCATGCAACCTCAGTCTGCTGAATTTTTATCTCAAGCCATTATCCATCATTTTCAGTCCATCTAGTTTGCATCCTTATCAACGTTATGCTGCAGAATCGAGCAACCAACACAACAAAGCGATCAATCAATCGAGCTCATCTTGCATCTTCAAGGTATTGAATTATTTGGGTTTAGGTTATTGCATTTCATTGTTTGAATCATTTCCATTTATAAATCCAAATTTTTTGATATACAATGGCATTTGACTTTGCTAACCCCTCTCAAATTGTATTAAAATACATACACCACAAATAAAATTATGTGAAATAGTGAAGTTGAATCAGGTTTGTATCAAGGTTGGTCACAATCTCTAGTTAGAAGTTGTGCATCTATCACTACAAACTGGAAATCCCTTCTATCATCCTCAATGTTCGAGGCAGAGGTCCATGGAACCAAGAAAATATTTGTTATTTTAAAATATTCAAACCAGAAAATTCCTTACCCCACAATCAAAACAAGAACAACAACAAAAACTAGGAAGGTCAAAAGGGTCATGAAAAATCCTAACAAAAAGTCCAAAGACATGCACTCACATTTTAGAAATACCCACTTCAAATTACTTCAACACTAATAGATTAATAATATATATACAAAGGTGAGTTGTTTCTTTGGGGTTGGGCCTTCAACGTCTAAACATTCCTCCCAATTTTATTTATTATTAATAATTTATTTACTTATTGTGATTGAACAATTTTTAAAACTAAAACAACTTTTTTTATTAACTTCACATAAACTCATTATTAACTTTTATTTATTAACTTATTGTAATTTCTATTTCTCTTGCCAAAAATAAACTCATTATTCCATGTTGGTTATCATATCATTGAATGTATTATCCATTGTTAAATCATCTTCAAGGATTATGGACCAATGGACATATTACTTTACATTTAATGAGTCGTATACTTAGGTCTATAATGTATGCTCTACTATAAATCATCCCCAAGGATATCCACCTAATTTGAACATCTCAATATTGGGGCCACTATGATAAAGTCTCTTTCTTCTCAAGCACAATTACCACTATCAAACTAACCTTCAAGTGTGATATCATTCTTCTATATTATGGGTTTGCATGTGATGTTGCCATGCTAATCATGGTAATGTATTTTGGTGTTATTGATACTGTAAAATTATGGATCACGTTATGTGCATCATTTTGTTATGGTTGGGATGCATGGCCACAATATCTCTACAATACAATATCTAGTGTTTATGTTATGGCATCAAGGATTTCTTCTGAAGGTTTAAGTGTTCAAACGTTTAGATTCTTTTTCCCAAAAAGTTGTATTTCTCACATGTTTCCGCCAAGATATGGCCCTACTCACAAGCCTATATAATTGCAATTGTAATAGTGACACGCTTAGTAGGCACACAGGGAGGTCAACATCAACAAAAGGCAAAGGAAAAAGGTGTTTGGTTTTAATATTGCAAAGAAATGAGAGAGAGGGGGGAGGGGAGATGGTAACAACTAAGTCATGGGGAAGCCAACATAACAATATATTTAGACCATTTTTTCAAACCACTAGAAAGAAAACATATCAATTAGTTAGATCATTTTTTCAAATTACAAAGAAGCTAACTTATCGATGTAGTTAAATAATTCCTTCTATAACTATTCTCTAGGAAGGCCTAAAGTAGAATGGTAACAACATTCTCCTATTAACGCTTTTGGATTGCTTGATTTAGAATTTATACTAAGCATAAACCCCTAAAACTGAATATAAGGCATAAGTTTAGTGGACACTACAATTGAGCCCATAGTGAGAGTGGTTGGACTGCATTTCCCTTGTCTTCATTGATTGTTTAATTAAACTTAAGATAAGTAGCGTAGTTATCAAATTCTCTTTTGTCTTATCATTAGCTTTTATGAGTTTTAGAGATTCACGTCAATTTTGTAAAATTAATAGCATGTGTTGATTGTTTTTAAGTAGACAAATTTTTTCTTGTAAAATAATTCCCTTTATCCATGCCATGTCATTTTGCTTTATGTCATAAGACAATCAACTCCAACCACTTCCAATTCATTTTCCCTAACTAAAAGGTAACAAGTATCATGAACTTTGAAGAAAAGTGCCTCAACCCCCCGACTTTGGTAGATACTATGTCTTAAATTAATAACCTACTTGAGTATGCTCATAACCTTCATCCTATATTTTAATAAACTCACTATCTTTATAAATATAATCATACTAGGACTTATTTTATTTTTAAAAAAAAGACTTTTTAGACAATCAATAATGCACGCATGCTTCACTTCATCAATGAATGGTAGTAATGAAAGGCCATACCCTCTGGTTCTAATCTACAACAGTTACTGTTTCATCACATCCCCATAAATAGTATGCAAATCATGGTCACTAAATAGTGAAAATAGACATACCAACAAGATTAAACCCTCAGCACAATGTGTTACTATAACAATTTTACTAATGACTAGGATTTTATCTAATGCAAAGTTAAAAAGACTAAAAAAGGCATTCAGCTTAAATGAGAATAAAAAATATTAGTTAAGGCCAAAATAAGAAATTAAATGAGAATAAAAAATATTAGTTAAGGCCAAAATAAGAAATTAAATGAGAATAAAAAATCTTAGTTAAGGCCAAAATAAGAAATCAAATGGATAAAGTTTTACCATTTGGAAATTGAAGAATCAAAACAAAATTATACACATATAAGTTGACAACCATAAACACGAACATTCTTTCTCAGACCAATTTATTGACAACCATAAACATGAACATGGATTCTCAAACCAATTAGACCTTAAATTTAGGGGGATGAAGCCTTTGAATAAGGCTAAGAAAATTTAAGTATCATCTATCTCAAATTGTTTGTTTCAAAAATGACAAAAGTCATTAACATATGTATATATCAAACCAAAGAATTCTGCAATAGACATATAGATGAGACAAATAGTTAAGAACCTTGAAAAAAAGGTCTAGCTCGGGAATTTACTATAAATGAATCTTACAATTAAAAAATCCATTAAATATGGCCAACATTTAACCATAAAGGTTTTATACACACAACAATATCTTCCATTTCATCATTGGATAAAGAAGTCCAATTGTCACTATAAAGTTCCATCTATCAAAACCTTTGAGACATCTGTCAAACATTCCATATGCCTTGGGTAGACCTCCATGGCTTGTATACATGACTGTTGAAACATGACCCAAAATCAAGTCGCCCTACATCATAGACTATAAAAGGATCCATTTCCATTTCCATTTACAATTTTGACATCCCACAGAAATCTACTCAGTATTATGCCTTGATGGACATCTATACTCTATTCTCGAGCTCCCGTTTTGACACAAGTTAGGAAATTGTTGGCGAAGATCGTGGAATTTGATTTTACATCTGCTAATTGCATTTGCTCGAATGCTTCTAAAGTCTTTTCAACAAATCCATTATGTGCATATCTTGCAATCATTGTATTCCATGAGACGACATTTCTTTGTGGCATTCTGTCAAACAGTTCACGTGCCCTGTCCATGCTATTTCCATAATTTTTGATTGATTAATCTGCACCAACAATTGTATGAATTTCATCAAAATAAATAGAATGACCTGTCCATTTGATGTTGTCACTTCTTTTAAAACTGCTATCAATCTCTCTCTGAATTCTCCATGAATTTAGCTCTAGCAATAAGTACAGCCATGTCTGATGAGATCAACTTTTTGGAACATCTCCTCGCACAATACGTTGAGCAAACCCCTTAGAGAAAATCTAGTAGACATTATGCTTCAAATTAGGAATAGCTTCTACCGCATTCAGTACTTGCTCATCCAGTGTCTTTTGATCCTCCTTTCTATGTGGAGCTACATACTTTGTTGGTTGCAGCACACATTAGAGTTTACATAGACAAGGATACAAGTCTTACAAAGGATCTGAATTTAAATACAGATTGACTTGTGTGATTACGTTAGAGCTTCCATTATGCTAAACTTCACATTACCAAATTCACATGCAAAGGTGATATAAAAATTTCTAATTTTACTACAATGCACAGAACTTCAAAACCTTTGAGGAACAAACCTAAACTTGAGGAAAACGCTAGAGACAATTATAATTTTACTACGAATTGTAGAAAAAATGTAGCCTTAAAAGGAACAAACTTCAGGATGGTGAAAGTTTTGCACACATTTCAAACCCTTACAAATCCTTTCCAACAAGCAATAAACCCACCAATAATGTCTTTACAAATTATTCTAGTGGAAAAGATGAAACATTTCCATTAAACAGTTGAACTACCACCCTGGATAATGTTAAGAAATAACTTCTGACATATCTTTTCCATGTATTGGAGAAATAACCATCCTCATTTTACCATATCCCAATGTAATACATCAAACAGTGTATCCCAGTTCAGATATAAAACCATGACACAATAGAATGAGAAGTCTGAACTTACGAGCAGGAATATATATATATATATATATATATATATATATATATATATATATATATATATATATATATATTGCATAACAAATACAGATAATTTATCAATCTAAAATCTATATACATGAACAAAAAACAACACTACAACTAAGGAATTTCAGAATGACTAAAATGTCTAGCAACTAAAATATATACCTTTTTTCTCAGCCTAAAATAATCGCTCCTCAGTCTTCTTCTTCTTAACAACATCCCTTTCAATGGGCACACAAATATGATGTATCATTCTATTTGCTTACATTAATCTTGGTGGAAGTTGTGATTAACTTGTCTGCTAGGTACACCATTCACCTTGAATGGACCTAAGCCATTCAAACATATTATAAAACATAATAATTAGAATAAATAAGTATGCATTTCAAACAAAATTAGAAGCAATATTAATGTTGCTCCAATAGAATCTCGTTACATAGATGCTTCTCAAAACACAATAAAGTGGCCAGGCATAATGGCATTTAGAAAATAACCAATGTTTATAAAACAAACTGTAAATATTAGCACTTTCACAAAAAAATCATTGTGTTCAAAACATATCTCCTCCACACATATAAAAACAAGCGCTAAGCACAAGAACATAAAACATAAAAATGTTGAACAAATAACTGCACCTAATGGTGATTTTTAGCCCAATCCCCTGTGAAGTCAAGCGATGAAGTAGGATCTATTGTATGCATAACTCCATCACAGAAACCTATAAAATATTTCAAAAATTAAAATATGCATAGTGAAAGAGCTACTCTGCATGTTCTAAGTGTCATTACTAAGCAAATATATTTCAACCAATAGAATATTATGATATGTAAAATGGATTGAACATAAGTGTTGCCTACACAGACTTATACACTAGTGCTACATGCTTAATTAAAGGATCAAAGATGAGCATTAACACAATGAAAACCCATTTTTGAATCACCATGGCAACCTGTGAAGACAAGCTCTTTCAGAGGGTAAAATAGTTTATACCCCCATGCTCTCAAGTGGGCATAGGGTTGATTTGTTCGTAGGTAGTAAAGTTTTGAGGATGTACATAGTTTGAACTTTGAAACAATCCGGTTGATGCCCACCAACAGTTTGATAAAATGCCCAAGAGAAATGTTCTATGTTGCAATGCAAAGTTGAGAGGGTATAACAAAAATGGGCTCTAGGGACAAACACTTGAAATTTATTACACAATGCTGAGGGAAGGGACGGATCCTGACTGTTTTATGTCTCCCTGAGTTATCAAGGCCTATACCAATTTGTCTGATTTGGTATAGGTTAGAGAGATCCATAATTTTATTGTTTCGAAGGGACTTGAGGTTGATAATTTTGTGGGCAGTGCACTGATAGACATGTATGCAAAGTGTGGTAGAATGGATTTTGTGAGACAAGTGTGTGATAAAACAAATGCAAGGGATGTTGTAACATGGAGTGCCATATTTGCTAGCCTTGTGCAAAATGGTTATTGTAATGAGGCCTTGAAATGTTTTCATCAAATGCAATCAATATGATCGATGCCTGATCAGATCATTGTCACTAGCATTTTGAAGGCTCGTACTGGATTGTCATTGAAGCCCAAAGGTTGCTCCAAAGGGAGAAGGTTAAGTCAGTTAAAAACATAAAAGAAAAAAATTAAAACTAATTTGGTCCTAAAAGTGCTAAATGTGCAAAACTACTATGAAAAAAATTCTTCAGAGAACAAAAACCTTCAAAAGTGTAAAGATTTCGTGTTACCTGTACTGAGCAGAACCCCTGATTCAAGCTATTTTGATGAAAAAAACACACTTTCCCTTCCAATTTCCAGTCAAAATGATCACAATAGTTCCAGGGATGATGCTAGCCCTGCAAAACACATCATATATCACAAATCAAACCCTAAAAATAAACCCTGTAAATGCCAAACCGTATAACCCAAAACATCTATTTAAAACAAGAATTAGAAAAAAAAACCTCAAACATTAATGCTATAACTATCACCTGAGTTAGGTGGGCTTGTGCTTCCTCCTGTCGATGAGAGGCTTGGGTACATCCTCTATTGGGGAAACTAGGGCACGAGGACTTAACCGCTGTGTTTTAAGGAGCGACTGAACCAGCGCTTTTGCCCTGACTGCGACGAGCAGAAGCACAACAATGGTGCATCATCGTGTTCATGCCCATCCACTTAGACAAGGAGAAGAATAGCCCCGCCAACAACATGGGCATATGATCAATCAAGGTCAGAAGCTTGGTGAGAATTTTCTTTCTCATAGATAGCGAATCACTTTGACAATTGATACATTGTTAATATTTTATTTTAATTTTCTAGTCGGTGACACCACAGTCCCTCCTGATTCAGATTCATCTCTTAAGAGAAAAATACTCAACGCACTCAACAGATCTTCCTGCCTCTTGTCGACGGCCTCCTGTTGCTCCTAAGGAGCTCACGGTTAATGGTAATAGGAACATTCAAGCCTGAAAGAGCAGGAAAGAGACATATTTCCTGAAAAGTGTGATATTTACACCAGGGGAAAATTTTATGACAGTGGAGAATTTGGCTTCAAAATCAAGATTTCAACACACTGGATATTAAATATCCTAAGACCTACAGAGATTTGGCAAAGGCACGACAGTATGGGTCTAAGGAAACCATTAAGATCGGTCAAATGAGTAGCTTCCCACTTTTATCTCTCGTTGTGGTTTCCAGCGCACAGAGATCTGCATGTAGTTGCCTGTCAAATCAAATTAGTCGATGTCATTATAAATTCGATGGACACGATCTTTTCCATTGTAGTCTTTTTAATCCCTGCCATTCATTTATATAAATCAGGTAGTGCTACTCACTACAAGAATGCTTATCAGCGTAAATATTAGCATTTCGAGTGCAATGGATATGCAAACACAGAAATTTAGAGAATATTTTGGTGGACTATAAAGTGTGTATTGGAGTTTTCAATTTTGAATCTCATGGAATTGGTAGATAAAGATTGTAACTTGAATATGTTGAAGATCAAGGGGATGTGTATAACTTCAAAATGGTGTTTTTCAAGATTGGTAGGAAAGAGGATTTGATTGTCTCCTATTCAATCAAGTAGGGGAACAACTTCTATTGTCTTGAGTGAGGATTTGAGATGGTGGTGGATAAACTAGCAATCACACCTTAGTGTGCAATGAGTACGCCAAAATCGAAAGAGTATTGGAATGGTTGACCGTAATCTCAAGTCTGTCACACAATGGAACATGTTTTGTCACTATGTTTATATAGTTAATCTTACTTTTGTAATCCCATGATGGGTAATGATTTTGTATTTTAGGAAATGTCTCTTCAATTGTGATGGGTGGTAAAGGTAAAATTTGGAAATAACTAGTATACCTATATTTTAAAAATAGATCTAAAGTATGCCAAGAGATATCCTTCTCGAGGTGCCTATTTCCACTTGTGTAATAAATTGATTAAAAAAATAGGCGCCTCGAGAAGGATATCTCTCCGCGTACTTTAAATATATTTTTTAAATATAGGTATACTAGTTGTAAGCCTAACTTCTAATTTGAACCCAAATTGTAACTTTAACCCTAACCCTAATGTTAATCTTGACAATAATTCTAACCCTAACCCTAATTCTACCCCTACATATACTTAACCCTAATTCTATTCCTAATTCCAACCCTAATTCTAACCATAGTTCTATATATAGATATAAATGTAAATGACTTTTGGTGTTTTATTATAACTATAATCCTAACCCTAATTCTAACTATAATTGTAACCATAACCCTAAATCCAATTATAATTCTAATCATGATATTATCCCTAACCCTAATTCTTACCCCAATACTAATTCTACTACTAATTCAAACCCAAATTATAACTATAACCCTAACCCTAACCTTACCCCTAATAGTAATGATAACCCAACTCTAATAAAAAAAATACAAATACTTCCTTTTAATTGCAACCCATTAATAGATTATCTCACTACATTTATCTTATTTAGACCATCTTTTAAAAAATAAAAATTGGTGGTGTTTATGTTGATAATTAAACAATATATACCTTGCTTAGAAGACTTGTACAATGGGCCAATCAATTTATATATAAATATTTTTTCTATTATTATTATGCTCTTTTTTAAGTACATGTTTTCACAGACAAGGATGGCCTCTCTAATGTCTATATGCAAATTAATACATTATACTATGAACGACTGGAATATGTTTTCAATTTTATAAATTGACCAATTTTAAAATTCAAGAAAGGCTGCCAAGATATTTCTACCAATAATGTCAATTAAGGAAACCAAATCCAACTCATAAATTTTTATTTTGAATGACTTAGAACAAAAATAGGTGGGTGGAACAACCCTCCACACAAAATGCCTCCCAACCAACCATACAATCTATTGTTGATCTAGAGAAAGGGGATTGAATTGGGGTGAGTAAAAAATTTAGAATATATTTTATGCTTTAATGATACATATATTTTATAAATAGAATTTGAATTATGTGGATAAAAATTTAGAAAGTTGAGTTTTGAATATGGAAATATAGGATTTTATAGAAGTTAGTATTGATATAGAAGTCCACCTCGTTTACAAATCTCATACCATGAAATCTATTGTTTTTATTATTATTATTTAATATGGTTTTAAATATAAGAGCATCAACGCATTAAAAACTTATATCAAAAGGCATCAAATTAAAACTGAAATTGGTATTCTAAATTTAGGTAGTTATGCAAAAGTTTCAATGGTGTTTGTTGCACAAATTCCAAGCTTGGACTTGCATGGCCACGTCATGACATATATCTCCTAATTCTAAATTAGTCATTTTATATATCTCCTTCTAATTCTAAATCAGTCATATTATTAGGGGCTCCCTCTTTCTATAAATGCATAGTTGATCAACCTCTATACTGTTTCAGTATTGTTTCACATGAATGAAATTCTTCTTTCTTATGTATTAGAAATCTTATTAGGGGATTAAAATACCACATATAATTTAGGTAGAGGATGGTAGAACTGCCATTACCATCTCCATTAAAACATAAATTTTTAGATTAAGAGGAAAAGGTTTTCACGGGTCATATAAATGAAATTGTAATGCTTTCAAAAAATCTTTCGATTGAATTAAATTTTGGCAAAATTTTAAAAGGCAGTAATAAGGTTTCAGTTTTTCTATGGTTGTAGCAAACAAAATTTAGTTTTTTGTGCTAGAAAAACAAAGAACTCATGATGCAAATACTTTTAAAAAACAAAAAAGATTTCCTCCATGGCCTCGATCCATTTTTGGGAAGGGGATTCTTTTGTTTTCTGTTCGCACTCCACTTCAACTCGCACTCCGTTTCAGCTCACCTCAAATCTGAATTTCATATGCTCATTCATATATTAACGAGGTGTTTCGTTTGTTTTCCTTTTTGGGCAAATCCACTATAACCACTTCAATTTTTTATTTTATTTTTTTATTTATTTAATTTTTTGGAATTTTTTTAATTTTTATTTACAAGAAATTATTTACAGGAATCAGGTCTCTCTCTCTCTCTCTCTCTCTCTCTCTCTCTCTCTCTCTCTCTCTCTCTCTCTCTCTCTCTCTCCTCTCTCTCTCTCTCTCTCTCTCTCTCTCTCTCTCTCTCTCTCTCTCTCTCTCTCTCTCTCTCTCTCTCTCTCTCTCTCTCTCTCTCTCTTCTCTCTCTCTCTCTCTCTCTCTCTCTCTCTCTCTCTCTCTCTCTCTCTCTCTCTCTCTCTCTCTCTCTCTCTCTCTCTCTCTCTCTCTCTCTCTCTCTCTCTCTCTCTCTCTCTCTCTCTCTCTCTCTCTCTCTCTCTCTCTCTCTCTCGTATCAATAAGGCAGAGGTTGTCAAGGAAAGATCGATGCAAAGTAAGATTTCTCGATTCAACACTTCAAGGGTTCTAAGCAAAGATGTAGCTATCAATGTAGTCAAGTGTTAAAACTAATAAATATATATAATAATTAATATATATTTCTATATAATTGTTATGCGACAATGTAATTGCACACCAAAAATCTAAACCTCTCTCTCTTCCTCTATCTCTCTTTCTCTTTTTGCTTCCTCATTCTCCTCACTCTATCACCGCTGCATTTCTCTATTCTTCTCTCCCTCCTCACTCTATATCCATTTAAATAGTATTAGGTTTAAAAAATATATTTAATAATATATATTATTAAGAATATAATATACAATAATAAATATAACTATAATATATATTTTATTTTATTTTATATTTAATAATAAATACATATAGATCTTGAATATATAACATATTTAATATAAATATATGATTTTATAATATTATATTATATTTAATAATTTACACTATATAATAATAGCTATAATTATATAATAAATATAATTGAAAAATAAATATATTATACTATAATACTACTATTTTTGTGTTAGACTTCCATAATTGCAATCGTAATACCTTTGACATATCAAGGATTGATAAAGTAATTGGATAAAACAATACAAAGAGATGGACAATTACCAATTTTACTGATGTTGTACCTCTTCATTTCCATTATGATCTCATCCAAATTTACTTTCTAACCTTGCCACCTAAAGATTGAGCAAATGGATGAAGACAAATAATAACACTTGACTCCTAAGAAATATAAATAGTCCATATTCCATAGTCGTATCAAAAGATACAAAGAATTTCAGAGTATAGCAAACATTAAAAAAAAAGTAAAAATGAATAAACAAACAACCGAAAACGTGAAAAAGGCGATTTGCAACCAAACTATTCCTAATCCCAAGCTTATCTAATTCAAACTTACATCAATCTTTAAACATATATTAGTTATAAAATTAAATATTTAAAAAAAAATGTAAACTAATAAGTTTAAATTAATTGAATTTCAACTCAATTGTACTTATTTTATATACATTTTATTGAATTAAAGGAAATCTTATTTTCCTTCACATATCTAAACACATCAAGAGGGCTTATTTTTAGCTCTTTGAATATTGGCCTACAATGGAGGACCAAAACTTTATTAATGAAGGTACGAATATAGAATTAGGGTAACATAAATGTGGTAATATGCCATGTCTAGAAAGGAAAGGTGTGTAAACACAACAATCTTTTTGAACCAAAAAAAACATCTAGAATTAATATGGGAGAGTTAAGGTCGGGATTCACAATAACTTTATAAGATAACTCATTAAATGTTTTATAAACATTTTTTTAGGCGGACCCACCCCCTTTGCATTCACATAGCTAAACGTTGAATATCCCTTTCCGTGTTGGCTATCTTCTTCCTTCTTAACCTTAACTCGTTGGTTTTTTCTCACGACGATTGTAAAATCGAATAGCCGAAATGAACAATCGAGATCGATTTCATCATCTTGCACTCATCTCAACAACTCTCAACCATTGATTTTGTATGCCAGGACGGTTCACCTCACAAAGGGAACACCTTCAGTGTAAAGATTGAGAAGTAAAGAAAACTAGAGTGAGATTAAGGCAATGTAAAGAGTAGTGAAGGCTATGTTTGAATGTTAGACTTTTGCATTTTGAGGTATGACAATTCCAATTTAAGTCAACACAATTTAAAGCTCCCCAAAGCAACGAAGACAAATAAAATTGATAAAGGAAAAAAAATCTTCACTACTTGCTCATTCCTTCTATATTTACTATATACTGTAGTAATGCGAATTTGATTAAATACCAGATATTTTTAGTTTTACGTTACTAGAATGCTTGCAATTGATTGTAAAATTTCATGATAGTAATTTTTTTTGTTACTTATTAGTAATTGTTTTCAATTAATTGAAATTTGACTGGGATCTTTTGTTGATAGGGGTTGAGTTTTGTTGAAGTGATTTCTTCAAAATATTTGACTTCATTCTCCTTTAAATTTTTTACGACCACCTCTTTTGTTCATGTCCTATAGATATTTCTTACATAAAGAGTGTCATTATCTTGGATAGACACTGCATCACTTTTCTCTCACCCATAGAAAGGAAATACATTTGATCATTAATAATAATTTTGAATTTTGAATATTTCATATTTTTAATAATAGACATTGTTTTCTTTTCTACTTAGGCATATTTAGGCTAGATGTTATATTCATTATTGGGTAGGCAACATTGCAACTTATGAAAAATATTTACAATTAAGATATTATTTAAAATATCTCTAACCAATTAGAAATATCATCAAATATATTCATTTCTAACTTGTAAATTTGAAGTTAATTAATAATCACTAGTTGAATAGAATTTAAATAACAAAAACATAACATAATTAATAACTGTGAATTAATAGCTATAATTAATCAATTATAAGACGCTAAATTTATTACAATATAATGTTAATTCTATACATTAATTAAGTTTTAGATTAAAAATTACCTAATTGTAATTTATTTGTTTATTTTAATTTCTAAAAAAAAACACTAAGCTAATGTTGAGGGATGGGACAAATTATGATTTTAAATTTAGAAAGTTTATCATAATAAAATGTTAAGAAATGAGCATAAAAAAGAAATTCATAAATATTTTTAAAAAAATACTTCTTTATTAAAAGCATTATATCCATTTCATCCACATAATTCACCTCTAACTAAAAACACTAGACAAATATCATGAATGTCTCATCTTTTTTGTTTACCTTTTACAAGGTGTGGGCATGCATTAAGCTACACGAGTTGAACAAAAAATTTAAGAAAAATAGAAGTGTTGAATGTGAGGAGTAAAACTTAAAGCCAATTAAAGTTTGAGAGAGTCATTAAAACATTTAACTCCCTTACATTCAACATTTATACCTACTCTTGCTAGAAAATGAGGAGCCCATACAATAAGGCCTATCTACATATGAATTATATGATGATGTACCTTCCTGGTCTCATAGTTGTCGTGGCTTAATGATATGTATATTGTGCATAATGCATGCTTGTATACAAACTAAATGGGATGTTATGCATGTTGACTAACCTTAGAACTTAGTTGTAGTATCCAAGAAAATTGCTAGCAACATGATGTGGTTAAGGGATTTTCAAATAGCCATTATTCATTTTGATAATTTATGCATTCATTTTAGGTTTTTTTGTGTTTACTACTTATTTCATATTTGAATCTTGCATAATATAGAGTAATTTGTTAGTCTCCCAATTGTTATATTACTTAGTTCCCACTTCTAGGCTTCAATAAATAGATCTTCAAGCTATGAATGACCACTTGAATCCATGAATCAAACCGCTCCTAACATAAATTGAATATATATTGGGAGTTGCCAGGTAAAAATATTGTGTTGGGAATGAAATAAATACCATTCACTCGAACATTAAAGACAAACAAATAAAGATCTCATGGATCTTATTGAACTTACAATTGGAGGATACACCTCCTTATATAGATCTAAATAGGGTTTTTTGGAGATTACATTTTAATAGTATGGTGTTCTTAGATGATAGCAGATGTGTTGTATCGAGATATACAAATCTCTACTCGATATGTCAAATATCTACAATTACCTCTAACAAGAACTGTCATGCCCACATTTGTCATGTGGTCATGACATGAAAACCACATGTCATGCCCAAATTTTTCATGTGGCCATGACACGAAATATCAATTTTTTTGTCACCCGACTCTAAAACCCCCTCGCACGCAACATGTGTGCTTGGTGACACACGCACGTAATGCGGTTGTATTCGCAACACACGTTAGGCCATCGCACAAAGGCGAGTAATTCAAATAAAGTGCAGGATGATGTAAACCCCTTTCACAATCCCTACGATGATGATAGCATCTAAGGGGGTGTGTGTCGCAATAAACATGGCTAAGAGGGGTGGTCTCCATCCAGGACCATCCCTAGAGTTTCCTAGGTGAAGATGAAAAGTGGTTTCAACCTAAGTCAAAACCCTAACCTTAGAATTACAGGATATAACATGATAAGGATAGATAAAAGCTAAATTAACCATTTAAATTTAACTAAGAAATAAATAAAATCTAAAGCCTCTATCTAAAACATATAACCACATAAATTAAAATGAGAATCTAACTAATTAAATAAATTAATTAAGTTAATCATCACAACATTTTGCCATAAAAAATACATCGATATTCAAGTAGTGGATTCTCAAAAAATTTGCCAGCATAATATTACTCAAGGTATAAATTTATCAAAAATTTCAGTAGCATAGCGCCACTTTATGAACTATGTAAAAATTAAATAAAAATTAAATAATTCTCCCAACTATAAAACTATAGCAAAATTAAATTTAAACAAATACATTAACCTCAACTATAGCACTCAAGCAATAAATTAAATCAAACTATATACTCAAACATCAACTATCTAGAACTATAGAAAAAATAAATTAAATTAAATTAAACCTATAAGTGAATTAGAAAAGTAAATTAGGTTTCTAAGTGGGTTATAGTACCCTAACAATTAGGGCAACTCGACTAGCCCTAAATAAGTTTATAAAGGCACTCAAATCTCTCATTTGACACTCACATGTTTACTGTGTTTGATTTGATGGCAGGTGTGGAGCAAAAAGGAGGAAAGAGAAATATCTTCGCCCAAGGGAAGATTATTTCTCCAAGTTGGAGTTTTCTAATGTCTCTAATTTCCAATGTTTTCTAATTCATAGTTTTCCCAAAAGTTTATGTTTTCATTTCCAGTTTTATATTGGTTAAAGTTTCCATTGCTTTTTTTTTTTTAAGTTAAAAGCATTCCATTATATTTGCTTCCCTCCAAGGCATTTGAATAAAAGAATAGTTTAAAAGAAGTAGAATACTAAGCATTTAATATTCTCTCTCTTTTTTTTTTGCATGACAATAGTTCCAAATAGTTCTTTTGTTGACACAAGTTAAATAGATTATAAAAACATTACACATGGGTGTGTGTGTATATATATATATGTGTGTGTGTGTGTGTGTGTGTGTGTGTGTGTGTGTGTGTTTATACACAAACTATGTATATACACAATAACATATATAATATATACTTATATGTATATAAGATATAATATATAAAACAACATATATAGTACCGTAGGGCAGATTTAATATAAAACAACAAATGAAAGAACAAGGAATGATTTTTTTTAAATACAAAGTCAAGAAAAAAATACAGGCATAGTCGAATGTTTCTTTTCCCACATGGGCCGAAACCCCCAGTGGGTGGGCAGAGCCCTACTCGCCGCCGCACTACTGCTATGGTGGGGCTTTGCCCTGTGGTCGCAGTAGGGTGGCGATGGGGGCTCCCGCCCCGTGCCCTGGCAGGGCCGAGGGTGGGGTGCCCACCCAACCTTGCGCCCCAAAAATTTTTGAAAGAAAACTTTAAACCTAAAAAAAACCATCGATCTCCAATGCTTTTCCATTTGCATTTTTTTAATTTTGTTTTATAAACTAAAATCCTATCTAAAATTTAATCTCTCACTATATATATATATATATGTTGGCCATATGTGTTGTCATTGATGTCAACATAGCAACATACACTGATGTCAACACTATCATAAGAGTAAGAGTTTGATCATGGTTGGATGTCATGATCCTAAGAAAGAAAAAACTCATTGGAGGTCCTACTTATAGTTGTATATGGTGATGCAAAGAAGACTTGGCCTCCGAAAGCAGGTTAAAGACAGTGTGGGTTCTGTGAAGATGTTTCTAGCATGCCAATGGAATGCTCCACATCCTCTAATCTTGAAGCTATGGTCTTGTTATTCAAGAGTTAAGTTGAGCATGATGTAAATATGCTAAATCCTAAGTTTCAGAGTGTTTTTTCTTCCACAATGAAAGATACAAGTGATTGAGTTCCAGTTCAGACTCTGACAATGTAATGTGATGTTGAAAGGTGAATGGAATGCTCTACATTCCTCCGTGTTTGCAAATATGACTATGTAATTTTGGATATGTGTTCACACTACAACAAAACAGGCAATTAGCGCCTAAAACAGCGCCAAATTTTAGTGCATTTGAGTCCATGAATTGGACACTTTTACCGATGCAAAACTCGATGCCCAATTGCATCTCACTATTGCATCGGGTTTAGCGTCAATTGTAACGTAAGGTTTAGCGTCGATATTTGGTGCCAGGATTAATGCCGGAGTTAGCGCTGAATTTTGTTGCTTCCAGTTTGGCTTCTAATTTTGCTTCTTGTGTTGCTTCTGGTTTTACTTCCAATTTTGCTTCCAATTTTGCTTCCAGTTTGGCTTTTGGTTTTGCTTCCGGTTTCTCTTCCAGGTTTCGCTTCCAAGTTTGCTTCCAATTTTGCTTCCAGTTTTGCTTCCAGTTTCGCTTCTAGTTTTGCTTCTAGTTTTACTTCTATTTTTGCTTCCCGTTTTGCTTCTGGTTTTGCTTCCAGTTTCACTTCCAGTTTTGCTTCCAATTTTACTTCCCATTTTGCTTCTGGTTTTGCTTCCAATATTGTTTCCAATTTTGCTTCTGGTTTTGCTTCTGGTTTTGCTTCCAATTTTGCTTCTGGTTTTGCTTCCAATTTTGCTTCTGGTTTTGCTTCCAATTTGGCTTCCAGGTTTGCTTCCACTTTTCCTTCCACTTTTGCTTCCCATTTTGCTTCCAATTTTGCTTCCACTGTTGCTTCCAGTTTTCCTTCATTTTATGCTTCTGATATAACGTCGCTTGTTGCTTCCATTTTTATGTCTTTTGTTGCTTCTAAAACTGCTTATTGTTTTGCTTACATTTATTAATTTAATATGTTTTATTTCAATTTAATTAGTTAAATATATCATGCCTCTTAAATAACTCATATGATTATAAAGTAAGTAATTTAATTATTTAACTCATGATTAAATAACAAGATAATTATTATAACATGATCATCATCTATAATTAAAACAAGTGAGTCAAATATCTATAATTTAATTGAATTTTACAACATTCATCCTGAGCAGTAAATTAAAATCATCATACGTAATAAATATCCATCCAAAAATCATCGACCACTTTCAATATATAAAAATTGACAAGTCAATACTGATAAGATCATCATAATATATAACTAAAACAAGTGAAAGTCAAATATGCGAGTAAATCAATAACATGTCAAAATGATACATGTCCAATAGTCGACATAAGTCAAAATGATACATGTACAAATGATATAAGTAAAAATGATAAATTATGTAACTCAAAATGATACAAGTCAAGATGATACATGTCCAAATGATATAAGTCAAATTGATACATGTAAAAATGATACAAAATAATATGGTACTGCAGGTCGTGAAAATGATACATATGATAGTAACCATGAAAAGAGGCATCATAACGATATATTAGCAATGATCCATGATGCAGTCTATATGATCATGAATGTCACTGGCTACTACTAGCAACTGCCTCATCATCATCATCACCATCGTGATCATCATTGTCATCATCATCATCGTCATTGGCCTCATTGTCTTCTGTATCTACATGATCATCATCCTCTGCCATGTGATTTGTACCAAAACCAATATAATTTGGATCTATATCATCAAGATCATCTTCATCTTCTGGAAGACCCTTGTTCTGCAAAAAAAAAAAAATATTTAAAATGAAAAGTTATTATTTATTTCATGTAATAATTTATTTTTCTGTTATATATCTAATATTCCAAGATATGAAACGAAACCATAATCATATTACATCACATCAAAGTGCACATACCATAACAAAATTTCAAAAAAGTTACAGCTAATATGTCATTCCAATGATGTAAAACATGCAACAATTGTAATAAACGTTACTAAAGATCATAAAAAAATTTGTTATACAATTTAACTATCAACTGTAAATTCTATTACATAACCTTAAGTGTCACAAATTGCATGGTCAATGTATGTTCTTTTTCACTATTAATCTAATAAACTGCATTAGACAAAAACATTAAAGAGTTTTTAAGTAGCAGTTTATTAAATTCTCTTACATGTCATTAATGAATGCACAGTTTTTTTTCAATAATTATTTATCTAAAGGTTCATGAGTAACCTTAAGATAAAGGTCTAATAGTTGTTCCATGGGGCATGTTTAACAAACCAAATGCAATTGTCAACTTTTCACCATGGTGGCAGAGAAATAATTCTTTTTCCCATCCTTTCGTGTAGCATTAAGTAAATTCTTGAATTTGGAAAACACTTGCCGCGTTCATCTTCCAAGCCAATTTCTACAACTTTGAGTAGGTCTCCTTTGTCTATGGATGTGATCTGTCTCCTACACAAAAAAGCATGTACCATTTTATGCCTTTCAATCCAACTGCATCCAGGCATTTTTTTAATTCCTCTATCTTTCATCAATCTTCTTACCTCACCACACCTGCCCACTTGTGGATAGATGTTTGAGAAAAGAACATAAGTTGTGCAACATTTTTAGGATCCAAATCAAAAAGCAATGTTGCTATAAATACTCCTAAGCCTATATTCATATGTGATCTATAGGCACCAAGAAAACACATGCATACAACCAACACATATTTAACAGGTATCTCAATGATAAAGTTTAGGGTGTCTTCAAGATAGCCAGCAATGGCAAGGAGGTCAACCATGCACGTAAACAAAGAGGCCCTAGTTAATAGGTTGTACAGGGAGAAGGATGCTTCTCATTTTCAAGAATCCTAAGTCTCATTGCTACATATGTTGCTTAAAGAAGGGCCAATTTTAAACTAGGTAGTTATTTTGTCACTCACTTTGTGCAATGAAATGACGAGAGTCGAGTCTCCTTATATCATTGTAGATTTGCATACAGCTACCTCCAATACAATAACACCATACAATGCACACTTAAATTTATGGTACCTTAGCCCAGACATGATGGTACAGAAATCTGAAGGTACCTCCTACTAAAAATGTCATGCCATAGACCAGATACCACTGTATAGTATATATCACATCTACAGTAACAATTTCCTTCCAAATGTAGGGTTACAGTCTATGATTAACATGCATAGACCTTTCTAGTGTTTACAAGATAATTCCTTAGTCAACACCATACTAGTGTCCACAAGATGTTTTCACAGTTAAAATAAGAAATTAATGCTACTTTGCAAACAATAAGCAAGCCTTCGGAGAGCTTAAAGTTTCCATTTACATCCATGCACAATAACTTAATCAACCCTTAGGATTTTATGGACAATGAAACAGAAGGTCCTATATTCCATTTATGAGTCCTCTATCCAAATGACGCAGTGATCACAAGTACATAATATCTACTATTCCGTGGGTAGTGCTCAAACATTCAAACACAGGGAAGTCCATACTAAGATAAATTTGTTCACAAACAATCTCCAATTTAATAAATACTAGATTGAAATCACATTTCTAATTTAGTGCAAGTCATTACAATGAACTCAAAGGTCATTGTCATCAAACGAATGCCTTCACAATAGACTGTTCTAGTTACAAGTACAATACAACTATTGCAATGTTACACAATTGTATGCAATTGACAAAACCCATTCTTTCCAAGAGTCAACTGGTAATCAAATACAATCATGTAGTGTTGTTTCAACATTGTATTCCATTGTGGCTTTAGTAATGCAAACCTCATAACCTTGGAGGGAGTGTTGGGGGGCAAGTTGACTTGAACCAAGTATCCAAAACCATCCCAAAATCCCACCTAGGAGTGGTATTATTAATCCAAAGAAGACCTCGCATCCACAATTGAGAGAGTGGACATTTATAGGTGAAATACCAACACCATTAGGGATTACAACCATGTCAAAAAAGATAACCATGAATCAGGCTAGGTTTCCTCAAGACTCATGGTATGTTGCAATGATAGCATTCTAGCAATTCTAGCTAGGGTTTGAAACTCCACCTCAAACTGTGACCAAATTAATGTAGCTTCCTTCATGATAGAAATCCAAAACACAATAACCAACAGTTTGCCATAGTTTGTAAGTCCCATGATCTTAAGTCTGAACTCTCACAGTTAACAATATTTTCCTCATCCAAACCCTTTAGCATAGGCTTTCACAAGACCACATACAGTTACACAAGTTAAAGGAAATGTTTCACCAAAATGGTTAGTGTAATTTTACAAGAATGGATGACAAGGAGCTTTACTTCAAAGAAATGTTAGCTTAGTTGAAGAAGACTAGTTGGCGATTTGAATCTTAGTCTCCAACCCAAATAGCAAGACACTCAGCCAACATGATGAGCACACCCAAATTCTCCCTTCCTCTAAATCACTTATAGTCCAACCATCAACCTTCCTTCCTCGACCCCAAGGCAAAAAGAAGAATCCCCCCAAAATGGTTCCCCACTCCTTCCTTTTCTCCCTCACATACCCCAAAACCCAGCACATTAAAGACTGGTACTTCCCAAAGTTGTTATGGCAGAGGAGAGTTAATGCCTACTGCCAATGATGGCTCCTTGTCAACAAAAAAAAATGTGGATATTAAAATTTAAATGTCCACTATTATATTTCAAAAATTTGAAATATAACCAACAATGTAACTGTAATGCATGCCCCCCTTTAAGTCTTATAATAAAAAGGTTAGGAAACAAAGACTTGAGATAAACCCTTTGGTCTATTCACTTAGGAGACCACCTGAAAACTCAATGATAACTACATCCACATGCTCAAGAAGAATGACAAGCGACCTATGAATAACAATCCACTTGAGTCAAAAAGACAAGAAGACCAATAGAAACCAAACACAACAAACAGAGTACAATTGTAACTGTTTGTCTCAAGTATCACTCTATAACGTCTTCAAAGATTATTGAAACTCAACACAAGAAATGTAAATTGACATATTAACACAACAATATCTAACTAAGTTATTGAAAATCAACTATTGATACCTCGTTCTCAATCCAGATTACAAAATTGGTCCACTTTTTGCTTTGTAACATTTCCTTTTCAAATTGTGTTGGTTTCCGGCCATATTTCTCCTCCTGTCAAAACATGGCACATGGATTAGTTAAACTAATTAATATGCAATCATTTATTTTTTCCTAGGAAATAAAAAAAATATCATTTAACATATTAAATATACTTACAAATACACAGATCAAGGCCTGTAAATCTTTCTGGCCACTGTGATGAGTGGCATGAAGTTTGTCACGCCTAGCCTTGGAGGCCTTGTCCTAAAACATATACTAATTCAATTTAGGTAAAGCACAAATAAAATTTAAAAATTGTTTAATAAATTTGATATAATCTTATGAGCAAATTCAAATACCTGCGTACTCTCCTCACCGAACTTCCTCCATGCATCGGACTTCTCATATGCTTTTACAAGCTCTTTCCATACTTTGAGACTTACATCAATTGGCCTTTTTTTGAGCCTTTGCTCGGAAGGGATTTTTTTATCTTTTTTGTTTGGTTGCACCAAAATCTCTTGCAGTTTTGAGACATTCATAGATTTATTTTCTTTATAGACCAACCTGTGCCAAATTCAGTCTCCATGTATTGGATAACTACTTTTTGCAAGTGCATGGGTATCTTTGAGAATGGCAAATGTAGATGGTCTTTGAATCGTTGAAGGCATGATTCCTTCAACCTATTCACAAATGTTTTTCCAGCATCTGTCATTCGGACTTCCCCTGAAACCACATCGTATTCTATCCTGGTATCGTATCTACCAATGTAAGATGCAAAACATGGCATGGTGGTCGAAGAAGTCTGTGTCCTGGGAGTGGCTGGGACATTGGAAGCCTCTACTCCCTGTTCCACATTCTTAGAGGTTATTGTTATTGATTTCCTCCTGGATCTTTTGCCCGATCCATGAGTGGTTGGGGAATCAATTGATTCCCTTTGACATTGTTGATTTGGTTGCAATGTTTTAGGGGCTTTACCAGATCATTTTTCTATTTATCTGGCAAGCATTGTCAAGTCAACACCATCCAATTTGTTCACTGCGTCTACCCCCAATATGGAAGCCAATGCCTCTTTATCTTTGCCAGTCTTATGTCCCTATATATATATATATATATATATATATATATATAATTTCTTTTTTTAAAAAATTTAGAAATAGAAAACTAAATACTAAAAATCAAAGAAACAATGGAAACATTTACAAATCTATAAATTGACAGTGAATTACCTAATTGTGGCCAAAGTTTGCTCCCTTCCCTCTGTTGCTTGACATTTTGAGGTGACCTAGGGCAAATTATTTTCGTCTAGTCTATGGAGGCAATCGTATCTAGGTATGAATTAACAGCATGCTTGACCAATCATAGCCAAAAACAAAACTTAACAGCTTGTATTTTGGGTATGATGTACAAAGAGACCTTATTCGACAGGCCTTCTAAAAATGGTAAATGCGAGTTATACTGCAAGCAAGGATAATTAACAACATTGCTACTCAAATTTACCCTAAAGCGTGAGTACAACATCTTAGAAAAACTTTCTTTGAGCTCAAAATTATATCAAAATGGATGAAAACCTAGGTCAAGAATTAACTTGCTTCCTAAAAGGCAGATGAACAAGCTTGATTGAATGGCTAAGGTAGCTACAAACCCCAAATTTAGCAGCTAGCCCAAGCAATTTTTATCTTTTGGATATCTAGAACCAAAAATAAATAAAATACAAATTCACGGATCCGTTGTAGAAACTTTTCAGTAACTTTCGTTTTCAACATAATAAAGTTGTTGCCTCATAGGAAACCTAAAACAGAGGCAGAGTACACTGTGTTGTGGGCTTAAATGTATTAACTTATTTGTGTTTTTTTTGTGTGGTATGTTTTAACGCTGGCGCGAATTTTAATTTTTTTTGGATTCATTAGTCGGCGCTAAAGTCAACGTTTCTAACTCCAACTTTTGCGCCAACTTTTAGTTGTAAATGTAATCTCTTTGGGACATTAAAACTGGCACCAAGTGTGCCTAATTTAGCACCATCATCATCCTTAAACCCTAAACCCTCAACCCTCAACACTATACCTTAAACCCTAATCCCTCAACCCTCAACACTATACCTTAAACCCTAATCCTTCAACCCTAACCCTAATCTTAAACCTAAACTTAAAGCTTCCACTCATTCCACCATCCTCAAGGAATCCAAAAATGCAAAATTAGATGCCTCTACTGATAAAGCCAATAAATCTACCATCATTCATCCACTATCCTACATACCCTTCACATACCATCCCTATGGTCCATGCTTTGGCATAAGTCTGACATAATCCACATCATAATCCACTATTTTCCCTACATAATCCACGTCATAATCCACTTTTCTCCCCTCTAGAATCCACGTCATAATCCACTATCTGCCTAATCCATTTGCCTTCCATGTATCCCTTACCAACATCGATGAGGGCACTTGACATGGTCCATGCGTGAGGACATCGTTCTCTAATGGGACTATAACCTTTCAGTGCAGCGTAACGCAACCTTCAACCCTCAACCCGAAACACTATACCTTAAACCCTAATCCCTCCACCCTAAATCCTAATCCCTCAACCGTAAATGCTATCCCTAAAGCCTGAAGCCTCAACCCTTAAACCTTAAACCCTAAACCCTCAACCCTAAACACTATACCTTAAACTCTAATCCATCAACACTAAACCCTAAACCCTCAACCCTAAACACTATATCTTAAACTCTAATCCCTCAACACTAAACCCTAATCCTCAACCCTCAACCCTAATCTTAAAGCTAAACTTAAAGCTTCCATTCATTCCACCATCCCCAAGGGATCCAGAAATGCAAAATTAGATGCCTCTACTGATAAATCCAAACATCCTAAGGGTTGTCATGCCTCGGGACATAAAAATGAAGAGTCAAAGAAAAATCAATCCAAAAAGTTATCCAAGCCTATACATCCACAAGCAAAGTCTAAAACCAAAATGGTATGGGTACCTAAGCAACAAGAAATCAAGTTAAATGAGTCATCTACCTCTAAAAAATCCCAACCATCTACTCCCATCTCAAATTCCCATTCCGCTCAAAAGTGTCAAAACATTCCATCCCACAAGCAAAACAAAAGTAATAAAACGCCTAAGTCTATGTGGGTTCCTAAAGCCCTTCATCATCCATCTCCTAAGCAAACATCTCCATTGCACCCTACACCACCTCCGCATCACAAGCTTCAACTTTTATGGGGATGTGTGCAACCATTGGTTATGGTTCCCTTCCATTTCGCAATAAATCTACCATCATTCATCCATTATCCTACATACCCTCCACATACCATCCCTATGGTCCATGATTTGGCATAAGTCTGGCATAATCCACATCATAATCCACTATTTTCCCTACATAATCCACGTCATAATCCACTTGTCTCCCCTCTAGAATCCATTCCATAATCCACTATCTACCTAATCCATTTGCCTTCCATGTATCCCTTACCAACATCGATGAGGGCACTCGACATGGTCCATGGGCAAGGACATCGTTCTCTAATGGGACTATAACCTTTTAGTGCAGCATAATGCAACCTTCAACCCTCAACCCTAAACACTATACCTTAAACCCTAATCCCTCCACCCTAAACCCTAATCCCTCAACCGTAAATGCTATCCCTAAAGCCTGAAGCCTCAACCATTAAACCTTAAACCGTCAACCCTATCCCTAAACCCTCAACCCTAAACACTATACCTTAAACTCTAATCCCTCGACACTAAACCCTAAACGCTCAACCCTAAACACTATATCTTAAACTCTAATCCCTCAACACTCAACCCTAAACCCTAATCCCTTATTGCTAAACCTTAAACCTTATCCCTAAAGCCTCAACCTCAACACTTGAACCTTAAATCCTAAACCCTCAACCCTAAATAGTACTATGCCTTAAACCCTAATCCCTCAACTCTAAACAATAATCCCTAAACCCTAAACCCTAAACAGTAATCACTATTTGCCTAATCCATTTGCCTTCCATGTATCCCTTACCAACATTGATGAGGGCACTCAACACGGTCCATGCGCGAGGACATCGTTCTCTAATGGGACTATAACCCTCAACTCTAAACCCTAATCCCTCAACTCTAAACCATAATCCCTAAACCCTCAATCCTAAACCCTAAAACCTATTGGGACAAGAAAATTTAACAATTTTTCTGTACTTCTATCCATCCCCTTTTCAACCAAGATCAGAACATTAGACCCTAAATCTCATAATAGTAATCAATTGTGTTACAAAATCCATAATTAACCTAAGTCTTGCATATCCATTCCACGAATTGTACCCTTTGCCTTTCCTAAGAACATATCGGCCCAATGTGACCCCATCGTTGGAACCTTTGACTTTGCTATACCGATGGCCCGATAAAGATATAGTATCACTATATCGGCAAAACAATGATCTATTGGGGTAACCTTTGAGATCATCCCACCGATAGACTGACAAAATGGAATAAAATGAGATTATCGGGATAACATGCAAACATTGGTGGAAACCACATCATGGTTCCACCAACAGGCTGATAAAGTTGGTAGAAGAAGGTTATATCACCGTAACATGTGGATTTCGGTGGAATACATATCACACCCTCACCGATGACCCGATGAACTTGACAGGAGTTAGCCTATCGCCAGAACATGTCAACTTCGGCAGAACTTATATACGAGTTCCCCCGACATGCCAATAAAACCAACAAAGACAAAAACATCGTTGTAGCATGTAAGGATCGGTGGAACTAAGGATGAAGTTCCACCGATAGCTCGAAATAACTATAAAACATTGAGGATATGAAGAACATCGGCCGAACTAGGGCACATCGGGGCAACTTCATATGGAACCTCGTCGATGGACCAAGAAAGGGAAATTTATCGATGGAAGGGATGGACTTCGATGGAATATAATATAAAACAAAGCCTCAGCAATACAGTGATGATTGTTAGACAAGATTGATGTGACATTCCAAGACATCACTCAAATATTTGCAATTAATAAACTAGCGCGATGGCAAGATACACATCGATGGTGCATTTATGAGCTAAGATTGAAATAAGTTGTTCCACTCTTGTAAGATTTGGCTGAAGAAGGTTATATCACCAAAACATGTCAACTTCGACAGAACTTATATACGAGTTCCCCCGACATGCCGATAAAACCAACAAAGACAAAAGCATCATTGTAGTGTGTAAGGATTGGTGGAACTAAGGATGAAGTTCCACCGATAGCCCGAAATAACTATAAAACATTGAGGATATGAAGAACATCGGCCGGACTAGGGCACATCGGGGCAACTTCATATGGAACCTCGCCAATGGACCGAGTAAAGGAAATTTATCGATGGAAGGGATGGACTTCGGTGGAATATAGAACAAAGTCTCAGCGATACAACGATGATTGTCAAACAACATTGATGTGACATTCCAAGATGTCGGTCAAATATTTGTAATTAATAAACTAGCTCGATGGCAAGATACGCATCGATGGTGCATTTATGAGCTGAGATTGAAATAAGTTATTTCACCCCTGTAAGATTTGGTTGAAGAAAGAAGGAGAAAGGAATTTTGACCTCTCGCATAGCAAGGAGCAGAAAAAGGCCAACTAGAAATATATTTCAAGTAAGTATATCGGTCATGACTATAAATTTATACTGTGTCGAAGCATTGGAGTCTGCATTATGGAAAATAATCCAGAGAAACATAAAGCTAAAAAGCAGAAGGTTGAGAAAAGATCACTGAATCAAGATTTAATTAACCAATGCCCAGGGTCTGGGCCAAGACCAAAAAGAAGTGCCCAGACTAATGCCTCCATAGATAAATTGATAGACGACTATAAGGAGTTAGGAGATGTTTGGACCCCTCTTTGAGGGTATCAATTGTTTCTGTATCATTTCAAGAAACAATATAGGTATGAACCTATCTACAACCCTTGGAGGTTAAATTTAGCAAGGCTAATAGTGTCTAATGTCTTTATCAATGTGGATTTGATTAAAGCCTTAGCTAGCAAATATGACTCGAAAACAAGAACTATTAGATCACACACTGGTGACAATATACTGGTGCTTTCCAAGGATTTCATTGCGAATGTTTTTCAATTGGAACATGGCTTTGACACGCCCATTACAATCAAAGACCTATTGCTGGAGTATAGGCATATGGACACTAGTTATAAGAGAGGCAAGTTAGCTTTACACAGGCCAAAATATGACAAGGGTCAGATGAGGAAATTTTCCAATGTTGAGAACCCTCCATTTTCTGAAGAATTATTTGAGTACTTTCGTTACACTTATTATGCTACTGGTCAAGTATTAGGTCTCGAGGTTCCCCCACAAATGTCAATTGCACCTATGGTGTTAGCTGCAGATATGCAAATAAAGGGAGCAAGGCCTTTTGATTATGCAAGTTACATAGCTAATACTCTAAACCATGGATTGGAGAAAATCAAACATAATAGTGATAAGATTAATTTCAAACACTACTCTTTGTTAATGCATTTCCTTTTGCATGAAGGGCATGGTAGAGGATGGTGGAGTTCAGAGATGAAAATTCAGGACTCATTTGACAATGGGCACCCAAAACCAGTGCAATTGTGGACTTCACTGTGGGATTGTCGTTTTGACAGATCTCATTATTTTTGCTTTGAAGAATATTTTGTGAAGCCTTTAATGCAACTATTGGGATATTCTCATGACTATAGCCTCTCTCCCACTATACAAAGGTTTCTTAGGCCAAAGGAAAATGATCCAAAGACTAAGGTGAATCATAACTGGGGAGATTGGTATGCCTTTTGAGACTGCACCATGATACGAGTCTATGGATTTGAGGGTTCCCCTTATCTATTGCCCAGGGTTGTCCCAGACAGAATTGCATACTTAGAAATTGTGAGACAAATGGCTAAATCTGATGCTTTTCATCTAAATAGGAACAACAAACAATCATTCATGCCTAGCACTTTCTGCTTTGGGGAATTCACAATAGTCATGAATGAGGGTTATGAATAAGTCAATGCCAAACTAGCACAGTATGATCTCCCAATAGGAGATGAAAGAAAAGGTTTTGATACAGAGGGTTTTATTCATAGATCCAGGGTCTCACAGGCTCTGTCTGGCTATGAACATCTTTTTTCAGAAGTAGATATAATTAGAAATCGAGACGAAACCTCTACTGAAGATAGAATGGCTATATTTAATAAAATTCTACTTGAAAAGGATTGGAAATGCAAGAATGTTCCTTCATACTCAAGAGCCTTTTATGAAATTGAAGACCCACTATCAAGATTTGAGCAACTTATTGCTCATGCAGATGAGATAATTGAGGGTGTGCCTTTAATTTCTTTTGATACATATTACATACAATACTCTGGGACACAAGCTCAAGAGGTGTAGCCTCTGACTCACATACCTTCATAGCCAACCCCTGAAGTATCATTTTCTGTAGATACAGATATAGATGAAGAAGTGAGTGATAATGAGATTGAACAAATGCAAACAATAAGTGCTCCTATTGTTCCACGTTATGAGCTTCCTGCAGCATTGAACCATGTAAAATTTGAGACTTCTGAGGATCTGTCTGATGAAATCAGAGTTATGGCTGCTCAGAAGTTTGTCTCTGATGATTAATTTATTAAGACTACTGAATTTAAATCTTTTGTATATGAATATCAAGGAAATAAAATGAGGCAAAAAATGAAAGATACTACCCCTAAGCAAGAAACTGCCGCCTTGGAGGAATTGAAAAAAGAGATTGACAGAGAAATGGAGTCTATGACTCCAGAAAGAGGAAGACAACTACTCCAAGAAGCCAAGCTATTACTTGTGCCAGGTTGGGATATGAGTTGTGCCATTGTATTTGACACGTTCAGGAGGAGGGCAGATAAAACATTGAGTTTGACAGAGGAAGCAAGTGACAAAGTATATAACTCATGGTCAGGGTATAATGCAAATGAAGCCACTTTATTGATTTGGTCTTTTTATCCCCAAGATAAGAGACCAATAATAACTAGTGACCCAAATTAAATGTTTGGTCACCTCTTGGTCAAAAGGATAGGAGACGCAGATCCCTTGGAAACTGCTGAACTAAATGTTACTGTGGCAAAGTTCACTAAGGCCCAGATTGAGAAATTAATCAAGGAAAATGACAAGATGAAGAAATAATTAATATACCACAAGGAAAGAGCTTCTTCTTCTGCATCTGAGGTACATTCCCCATGGATCCAGAAAGACAAAGAAATGATAGAGGTATTAACAGATGTAATCTATTGGAAAGAATGCCATGCTAAATCCCAGAAAAAATGTGAGAAGTTTTTTAGGGAAGTAAAGACCCTCAAATACACAATGGCTTCTGAAATAATAAAAGAAAGGTTCAAAAAGATGTGGGAATGTGCAGATACTTGTTGGCAATCATTCCAACAAACATATTCAGCCATTATAGAAAACAAAAGATTGCAGGAGAGGATGATGGAAAGGAAAGAGGAACTTTCAAACAAAAAAACTTTTAGTAGAACAAGGATTGCAGATGTATGATAAGTTGGTCAAGATGCATGAAAAGTATCATAATAAATTAAATAAGGAGTTGAATTCTTTTGATATCGCTCCCTCAATTCATGATGATACCGGAGAACTACGAAAATATGAAGAGTGGAAGGAAGATGTATCCATAGTTCTAAATACTACTTTACAAGAAATCAATAATGAAGATATGATCATGTAGAATATTCACAAGTATCTTGAGAAAATGATGAACATGGAGCACGACATGAAAGGGATAGCCCTTAATGTTGACACATATGCAAAACATGAGTATATTGAACATTTATCTAAAATCAATATGTTCCTGTGCAGAGCAATTGATACGACTGATACTGCCATGAATTCTTCAGAGGGAGTAAATTAGTTAGCAGACAAATGAAGCACCTTATGGAAAAATAGAAAGCCTTGCTCAGGCCTTGAATGGTCACGGGCTTCTATTCACATATTAACAAATTGGTGTTTTCTAATTAAAAACATTTTGTTAAGTTTAAAAGTATTTTCTTAACAGTTATGAACATATTTAGGTTCTGAAGAGGATTGAATGTGAAGAGGAGATACCACATCAGAAAATAGAATGCCTTGCTTAGGCCTTGAATGGTCACGGGTTTCTATTCAGTGAATAACAGATTGGTCTTTTCTAATTAATTTTTTTTGTTAAGTTTAAAAGTATTTTCTTAACAGTTATGAACAGTTATGTCTTTTCTGTTGTAACGGGTCTGAAGCTTGTTTGCCTCTCCTATAAAAAGAGAGACCAAGACTCGATAAAATGATATAGGGGGAAGAGAGGAGCTAGTAGTGGTAGATAGTAGAAAAAGTTCCATAATATTTACAAACTCAAAGACCATGTTGTAAGCATAATTTTGAAGAAGTTAATAGAAAATATTTGATTATGTGGCGCCATATTGGTATCAATTGTTTGCTAAAGTTATTCAATTTTTGGTTGTCTCCATTTTAGTGCTTCTTTATTATTTAAATTGATATATCACAGCTGCCTGCCATATAAAAATTTACGATGGTTTCCTCTACTATAGGTTCATTGTGATTTCCGCTACTATAGGTTCTAGTATTCACTCTTGTCACAGCTGCCTGCCATATAAAAATTTGTGATGGTTTGATCCGACTGTTTTGGACTCTTTTTGATCTCAGATTCTGTGCTTAGATTCGGTCAAAACTTAGTGAAGACTAGGCAATTAAATATAGAGATTTTTAAGGATTTAAAATCAGTTTCATGCATCCTTTATTAAATAAATTTTAAAGACACAATAAACTAATCTAATAGAAGCTACTAAGATCAAGTATAAAAGAAACAACATTTTTAGATATATGAATATTGTCAAAGTGTTTTAGGAATATAAAACTTATCAATTATAATATCCGTGGCATCAAAAACAAAAATTATAATATGGAATCATGAATTATGGTAGAAAGAAGTTTGTATCATTTTTTAGATATATAAATATTGTCAAAGTGTTTTGGGAATATAAAACTTATCAATTATGATATCCATGGCATAAAAAACAAAAATTATACTAAAAAATGTTGTTTTTCCATCTAGCATGGTTCAAAATGTTTTTTTTTTTTTTCTTTTTAAAACTAGAGTAAGGTCTAAGGGCAATGCTCTTGACCAAAGGTGGACCAATAGTTGCTTAGCATGCTTTTTGTTAAGGTGTCTAATAGTTCCCGAAACAGAGGTGGACCAATAGTTGTTCATTAAGTCGTGTTTTGTTGGTGTGTTGATGTGGCATCACATAATTGGTTGTTTTTAAATCTAAAGGGCACATTTCATTCAATTATAGGTACTTATAGTCAACACTAACAACCTTAAAGTTACAACAACTACTGCTAAAGTTTTAAAAATATTGAGCCTTAAGTCCACAAACACTATCATAGCTATTGGAACATGCTCAGCAATTGGGTCCTCTCCCCTATGTTACTTTTAGTGATACCGAGAGCCCCATTGAAGATATCCCAAAAATCTTACCAACATTGTTTTCAGATCACAGTAATCTGGGAGTATTAATTGGATCAGTAAGAAGAACCGCATAATTAGGGTTGGCATTTTGTTTCCAAGTTGATATCATCTACTATTCTTGTTTGATTTATTCAATTGGTTCCTTCAAGTAGGGATTAGATATCCTTTTGATAAATTACAAGAAACCTGGTTCACTGTATTTGCCAAAAGGAATGCAAGGATACAAATCATTTGCATATAACAACTAGGAGATCTATACAATTGAGGGTTGATGTAGAAAGGTTAGAGGATAAATGCAAACATATAGGAAATTTATATAATCTGTCAGGACACATTTGATGTTCATGTGTGGTTATCTTGATTGGTTCCTTTTAACCTCTTGGTGCACAGCTGTTATGTGACTATTGTCATTGTTGTGTATTACAGGATCTAGAGGAGGCCATGGAGAGAGGACGTGGACGGCGTAGAACTACTAAATCGTAGAGAGGAAAGTGGGTGGAAATAGATATGACAATGGAATCTATAGATACAATAGAGGTAAGAAGAGAAAGCAACCTCAACCAAAAGAGGAAGGTGTTTATGAATTCACAAATGCTACAACATAGAGGAGATAAAGTCATTTTTTTGTCCATGGGCCTTTGAGGTCAAACTTATTGGTTGAAAATGCACAGGAATGGTGATTAAATGTGATTCTATGATCAAGGGAAAAGTTTGAAAATTAGGATGGCCAAAACATGATATGAATATGTCACATATATGACTAAAGTGAGGTTTTGTGTTAGATAGCATATTCGTTGAAATGATATAATTGGTGTACTAAACATTATTTACTATGTTGTGTATTATAGGGGCCAGACGAGGCCATGGCAATAGATCGTGTCATATCAAATGAGGACACAACGGATGAAGCGGGACATCAGGTACTCAAATTTTGACTTAACTTAGGAAAAAATGATTTGATGGCATTTTGTGATACATCCATCTTTTTTCACAGTATTATTGAAATTTATAATGTATTATCCAATCTTGACATAAATTAATGCATGTTGTTGATTATTTTAGATGGAGATTGGAGCAAATGCAGAGCCCGAGCGTTCAACTAGCAAAAGAAAAAGATATGTACGTGGATGTGGACCTAAAGCTATTAAATCACATAGACGACAGTGGGTGGAAGAGGATATGACAATAGATCAGGCAGACACTACAAATAATTGCACTGAACAAGAGGTTGGTCAGGACTATAGTACATGGGATGAATACTTTGAGAAAATTGTTGTTTGTGGATGTTCTGTATGTCGTGGAAAGAAACAATTCAAATGAGCAATTGTACAAAGACATTACATATATGATGAGCTTCCAGTTGGTAGTATGCCTCCTACAATAGATTCAAATTCAATAGGAATTGTGGTAAGGAATTTTCTAATTTGATATAAATAACATGTGAATTCCTTGGTAAGGATTTTGAAGAAAACATTGTTTTATATTATTTAAATAACTAATTTTTTTCTTAATGGATACTTGCAGGATAAAGTTCTTGGTTTAAAGTTTCCTGGATCACTGACTTCCAGCCTAGAGGGCAATGATCATTCATTAGATGATACATCTAACAAAAATATTTGCCAATATACCAACTCTGAAGACGAGGAATTGATGAAAACAAATAATAGAACAAGAACTAGTTTAAAGATGCATAATTTGCTTAAAGACAAGGGGAAGGTGGACTACATACCCTATGAGAATGAATGTGATGAAGATGATGACCTGCCCCTGAGTTTGAGATCAATTTACAAAGAGACATTTGATCGTCGACTATATTGCGCTTGGCCTAGTGATCAACAACTACCTAGAGTGTATCAGGTGTTTCAATTTTGGGGATACAACTACATGATACGACCCTCCAATATTCATGGAGCGAATCTAGGCCTCTTTGTCGTCCAAAATGTACATGTGGGATCTAAACATAGAAACAATTTAGAACAAACCACTAGGAGATTAATGCCATATTATGGTCCATCATATTACATTGGTGAATGGAGAAGGCTAGCAGAATATAAGCCTAGCATGCCAACATATGGTCTAAATTCGATTATGTATACACATCGTCTCCAATTGGAAAGTGGAAAAGAAATGAATAGAAGTCATCTTATGTATATAGATGAACGTGCATACACACACAAAAATATTGCAGATTTATAAATAGTAGTAAGGGAAGGGGCCCTAATGTAAGACCGAATTGTCAATTTGTTGAGGTTATAAATGATAAAGATGGAGATATGGAAAGAGAGGTTGATAGATTCATAATGGTTGAGGCTATTATGGACCTTACCATTGGGGATGAGTTATTGATTAATTACCCCTTCTTAAAATGCACTCCTGCACGAAAGAAAAGGGAAGAACAAGGTCTCCCTAAGGATGTTCTTAAGGGCAGAAAACCAAAGAATAATAAATGAGTGTGGACTGATGTTTTATAAACTATGTTGTCAAAATTGTGTTTTCTTTTAAATTATTGTATAAAAAAGGTAGTTTATAAAATAATGTTCCATTATTCAATTGATGTATAAATGTTCATACAATTTATATTTTTATTTTTTAAGCCATATTTGATTATATTTATTTGAAATTGATACATTTTGAATTTAGTGCAACTGTTGCCAAACATTAAATAATGATTGCATTTGTTGATAGGTAGAAGATGTTGATGAAACACATACTAATACCCAAGATCCAACTAGTTTATTAAGGTTTGGACGGGATGGTCCAAACCATCCTTTAAACCATACCAGGTAGAAAAGAGAAACATTGAAGAGAATACTAGCAGCTGAGAAATTTGAATTGTTGATGAGATCCGCATACATTGATGACATGCCATCTAGCCTTAATGATGATGATCATGATAGTGAAAATGCAGTGCATGAAGAAGGATTGAATGAAATGCTTACAGGTTTCTTTGGGAATGGAAACAATGATGACAATAATAATCATATGGTTGACAGTAACGATGATAGCAGGGGTAATTACCACCAACGTAATGTTGATGATAACAACCTGAAAGACTCCATCAAGCAAGCAGCGAAGACACCCGTGTTCAAATCGGGTGCAAGTAGAACTTCAAAACTGGCATGCACATTAATATTATTAGAAATCAAGTCACTATTTGGTTGGTCAAACAAAGGATTCACTGCCCTACTAAAGTGAGATGAAATCCATTTCTTACTTTGCATTGTCAATTGGTGTACATAATTCGTAAACATTCATCAACTTCGTTTTTATTTCTTTAAGGGGAATTTAAAACCATATATTGTATATAAACAGTCCTAGTATAGATTGACATATGAAACATGTTCATCATAAGTAAAACATTCAATTGATTTAATCTCTAGCAATCATATAGGGCACTAAAAACTAAAATATTCCCTAAAGAGAATGTGTTGCCATCAACTTGCAGAGAGGCGCGTCTGTTGTTGGTTGAGTTGGGGATTAAATATAAGCAAATTCATTCATGTAAAAATGATTGCATTTTATACAGAGATGAATATGAAAACAAGGTAGAATGCCATGTATGCAAAGAGAAGAGATATCGTACAGATGTACAAGGTCCTACAGTTCCAGAGAAGGTTTTACGTCACATGCCAATTATACCTAGGCTTCAATGAATGTTTCGTTGCAAGTCACTTGCACAATTGATGGACTAGCATGCAAAAAATAAGAGTAAAGATGGATTCATGCGAATTCCGACCGACTCCAAAACAATGAAACACATAGAGGAAAATGGCCAAGAAAATTCAAAGATGAACCCCGTAGTATCAAGTTTGGTCTTGCAATTGATGGAGTGTGCCCATTCTCTTTCCTAAGCTCAAATTATAGTGTTTGGCCAGTCGGATTGATAGTATACAATATTCCCCCATGGATGAGTGTTAGAAAGGAGCACCTTATGCTGACTCTCATTGTTCCAGGAAAACATCAAGTTAAAAACATGGATGTTTATCTTGCGCCTTTTTATTGATGAGATGCAACTGCTATGGAAAGGCATAAGAATGTATGACATATCACATCCCCCATCAAATAGGTCTTTCATGTTGTATGGTGTGCTATGTTGGACTATTCATGATTTCCCAGGACTTGGTGTTTGTTCTTGTAAGATAAAATATTTACGTATTTAACTCATAATTTATTAGAAGGTTGTAATTGATTGGAAGGTTGTAAATGTGTTGTTTCCAAAGTTCTAAACTATTATTCCCTTCGCAGTGAAGTTATGATTGATAAAGTACCAGAATGTGTTTTGGTAGAATGGAGTAGCATTGAAGACTCACTGGAATGCTCCACATTCCTTCGGAAGTAAATGATTGACCTTGTGGTTTTGATAACATGTACTTGAATGTGTATTTCATATTTCTTTCCTGTTTCAAGCTTCTTGGTGGTCCGCAGCTCAGTTTTTCAATTGACAGCATGTTGTAATGTGTTCTGGATAACAATGTACTCTCAGAGTTAATGATTAAAGGTGTGCGGCACAATTCTTTGATGTGTGGTGTCAAAGAAGTGTTTGGAGGTGTTATATGAGTCATGTGGACTCATCTAGAAGTGTTTCACAAAGATCTTTCTTATTTCTAGTACCGCACAAGGTTCTCTAGTTGATATGGCCATTACTCTTCAAGTTTTTCTTGAGACTTCTGCTAGTGTGATGTGTTGTCCTAATTAGACCTATCCTCTACACGTTTCATACTGTGCATGGTATGGCTAACTTGTAAATGTATCCTTCATGTTTAATCTAACCGACAAGCTATGTAATCAATGTAATATCATGTATAAATAGGAGATTAAATTGAATGTGGAGGATATGATTGCAAGTAGAAAAATAAGGTTCACAAGCAAATAAAAGCATAATAATACATTCTTGTGTGCAATTGTGGGAGAAATAGAAGATGTTGATGCTGTCCTGATTCAATTTGAAGACTTATTTGAGACAGTGATCAAGTATAGACCATGCCTAATTGATCAGATCTTCAGTAGAAAGCGTGTGAACAAACAGAAGTGCAATCATTAAATGTGAGCTTCAAAGGCAGACTTCAGACAGTTGAAAGATTGTCATACTGTAATCATTTTTGAGTTTGTTCTCAGATTAGGGAGTAGTTGCTTCCTTGGGTTAAAGCCCCTAAAACAAAGTCATTAGGGTGTAGAATCTTCCTTGGGAGTAACTCTAAATCAAAGTTACTTAGGAAGCAACGGCTTCCTTCAGTTAAAGCCCCTAAAACAAAGTTATTATTTGAGCTTCATATATTGTGAGTTAATCCTCACCGTGGTTTTTTCCTTTTAGGGTTTTCCACGTATATCTGGTGTTATGTGTTGATGCGCATTGTGTTAATCTTTCATGTTCATGTTAATGTTGTGATGCCTAAGTTCTAATCTGCTTTGGATAAGTTAAAATTGTTGAAATTGAAGAGTTGTTAAGATACTGATTCACCCCCTTGCCCTCAGTATCCTAGTTTTTCTAACAATATGTATATATATTCTAAAATCTAATGCTATCCTTGAAAATAAATCAACTATTTCTTTGAATCAAACAATTATATATATATATATATATATATAAAGGCCAACGTATAGCCCCCTGTAGGAAGACTAAAACTAAATTTTGACGGTGTTGCTTGATCCAATCCTGGCACTTCAGGCTGTGGTTTCGTTATTAGAGATTGTAATGGGAAATTGCTATGGCTTGGGGCAACCAAGCCACCTGATGGATCGAACAATATGGCCAAATTTAGGGCCTTATATGATGGTGTGAAATGCCTTAGAGAATACAACCTCAATCATGTGGATATTGAAGGTGACTCCCTATTAGTAATTAATGCTATCACCTCAGGCTCTGTCCACAATTGGTGTTTTGAGTCGTGGATTCATGCCATATGCGTAGAATTATCACAGATTGACTTCTCCATACAACATGTTTATCGAGAGGCCAACTAGGTTACAATTTTTTTATCCAAGGTTGCTATTAATGCAAATTTGAGTCATATCACTATTTCTACAGATGGTTGGGATGGTCTCGATGCCATCCTGGCAAGGGATGCCTCTAGCACAAGATAGTTTTGTTGCCTTTTTGTATTCAAGTTTTTTCTTGCTCAGGTTGAGCATCTCCAAAGAGATATGGAGGCTTTTTAGACTTTGCTCCATACTCTATGTAATTATTTCTGTTATTAATGAAAATGGGCGCTACCCCCATGGTAGTAGTTTGCCAAATAAAATAAAAAATAAAAAAATAAAGGCCAACTTATGGAATATTGATCAAATAAGTGCTAGTGATGGAGATATTCTCTTTTCCTCTTATTTTCCCTCATAAGAAATTACAAAATAGTAGAGAGAGAGAGAGAGAGCAAATAATATTTTATTTTCTAATAGAACAAGATAACAATTACCACAATGCCATAACATTTTATTAACCAAATACATGGTATACATTTACAAGAGAGAATTATAGCAATATGAAACTTTCAAGAGAGAGGTTTACCCTCTCATACCCCAAAACCCTTACAAGGTTCAAAAGAGCCAAGGCATTTACATTGCCTATTTTTTTTTACAACACAACAACCCATTTTCACTTCATGAAAACCTTTTCCAAACTCTTCTCCAAGAGTCAACATGCATAACAATAAAAATCTTCCCAAGGCTAAGGGAAGCTCACCTCCCAACCATTAGCTTGCAAGCAAGCCACCCTCGAGCTAGGAGGCCCACAATATAACCGAGTTCATACTCAAACAAAGGGGTTTCATACACACACACATTGAAATGAAAACACAATAACACCCACCCAAGGAGACTCGACAAACTACATCCACACAACATGGATTTTAAAGGAGAGAGAGTGGACTCACTCAACTTAAGGGGAAAACCAAACCAACCAAAGTACCCAAAATCTCATAACACCAACATATCATAGCCTCTTGCTATCAAACCACTTATAACTCCAAATAATATCAAGGCACTCTTGCCATACACAAAACTATCAAATCTTCCCATAAACAAGGCCATAGCCATCAAACTCCTTTCCAAGGAGGGGTTTTCCCCAAGGAAATTCTCTCCTCTCTTACCCAACACATGGTGAACTATTTCAAATGGAGAGCTCACTACAACAACCCTTAACCCATTACAACATCAAGAGAATTACAAGAAAAAAAAGTGTAACATAACTACATGCCAAGATACAAAACTAAACAAGAATAAGATGTACTTGAAGCCTTGAGAGCCTACCTCTCAAGCCTCAAGTGATGAAGGATGCTTGGTGAAGACCTCAAGAGACTAACTCCAAGATTGTTTCACAATTCTTCCTCTCCAAGACTGAGCTCCTTCCCAAAATCAAAGACCAAAACCAAAAAGAAAAGAACCCTTCTCACCTCAACAAGAGGGAGATATATAGGGTTTAAAAACCCTTCCCAATGAATGAGGAGGGAACACTTGTCACCTTCTCATTCATTCCTACAAGCACAACTTCACACAAGTGCTCTCACACATGTGTGAGATATGGAGGAGTAGGGAGGTGACATGTGTCAACCTCTCATTTCTTATCCAAAGTACATCTCCCCATATTTCTCCTCACACATGTTTGAGGCATGGGGAAGAGGGAAGTACTTGGAGTTCTCTTCCCAAGGGTCCTTACATTGTGTGCTCGCACATGTGAGACCCTTGGGATTCCCCCAAGCCCACTCAAGAACCTTAGGTTGTGGGATTGAATGAGACAAGCCACCCAATCCTTAACCCAAAACCCTAATCTCGCTGCCTAACTCCTAGGGTTAAAAGAGGGGTCAAATATGAGTTAAAACTCATGATTTGAGGTCTACAAGGTACCTAACCCATAGGTACTTGACCTAGGCCCCCTTAAACACATGAAATTAATCTTAATAAAGCTCAAGAAACATCAATTAAAAAGCCCATAAACTTTATGAACGAAAATGACACTTAGATAACAACTCACCAACTACTAAACCTAAGTCAACCTTAGGAGACTCAAATTAAAATTAAAAATCAAAGATGAACATATTATATTCATGCTCAAACACAATTAACCTTAGTCCACCTTAGGGACTAGGTTGGTTTAACAAGGATAATTACTCAGGGTTATTTGTATGACCTCCAGTTTCCATTAGCCATGGAAAACACCTGCACACTACACAAACACATCAATATCCCAAGGTATATCATAGTTGAAGCAATTTAATTATGCACACACATGATCGCACAAGTTCATACATTCTCAAATATATCACATAATAAAATTCACTTGATTTTCACATCAATTATATTTTCAATAACATAATCAAGATCATGAAATCATAAATCACATAGTATTTCATCAACTCAATTATCTCAATAAACCATTTCAATTGCATCAAATATCATAACACATTCAACATCATAGAAGCACAATATAATCTAGCATGTAAAGATATAACATCATCATACTATTTCATCTATCTAATCAAGCACAAGATAAAGCTGTCGAATGTTTAAATAGAAGGTATCAGTCGTCCCCAACATGTCCAAAGGTCAAATATAATCCAAGGAAACAAGTGCCATAGTCAAATCATGAGGTGTAACAAATGTGGCCTCGCACTAATTCACTAATGATCTGGTTCAAGCACAATTGGGTGATAACCCAATCAATCCAAGCTACGATGGACATCTCCTATGCATACTCAAACTAACACAAACACCTTATAAATGGATCCACAACAACACCATATTGTCTATTAGATAAGGTCACAGTTCTATATACCAAACCCTTAGCCAGTGTGAAGCAATACAATTTGGTCTAATAATGCAACTAAACCTGTTGCACAAGGGTGGGCCTCACAAGAACTCATATATACATTAATTTAATTTCAATAAAAAATGAAAAGACATGAATATAAATGTTGAAATTCTAGCCCATTATGTTAACAATTAATTGTAACATACCAAAGACCTTGGGGTGCACAAAAGAATGAAGAGTGGGTTGTAAGCATGTGGAGAAATATCATCTGCATTGTTAGGAAAGGTGTCTCGACCTTTCTCCTAATGTTAAGATTACAAAAAGTGCAATTTTTAGGCAATAGAATAGAAAAACTCAAAATTTGGGCTATAGAGATAATTTTTGGCCAAAATAAACATTCTAGGTTGTTCAGCATCGGTTCCCTGATGTTGTGATGTGGACCTCTTCAAGCTCTACATTTTAAGAAAAAAGAGACCCAATCGACCTCTAGAATCAAAATTTATGGCCTTTGGAAGTTGGGCCTCCTACATTGAAAATGTAAAAGCATCTAGGACACATAAAAGAGTTGTAAGAGGGAGTTACACTTATTGACCAACTTATGATGTGTGTTATGACACGTCACGAGGCATCTTTGAATGGAGATAATGGAGCCAAAATGAAGTGCCCATGTAGGTGAGTGGATTATGATGAATTTATGACAAATGGATGGAATATGCTATTTCAGCCTGTGAACTCATCTTGGGATTTAGGTGTTGGATTTCTAACTAGGGATTTGGGAGCCACATTTTTGGATGGTTTTAGCTCATAGTTTCCTAACTACCATTTTAATGGTTGCATCTATTGCATCTCCTATTTATTGTGTGCTTGAGATGAAGGTTTTAATAGTGAGTTTTGTAGGTATTGTTATGCTACTATAATTACTCAAAATCTTTAGTTGGTGATACTCCTATAAAGGCTTAGACTTTGCAAGCATATTGTAACATTTGATTACTAAATAATACATTGAGTTGATTTGGAGTGTGGGGTTTTTCTCTCAAAATGGTTTTCCCCGTGTATAACATTATGTATAAATAGTATATTATTTTTTATGTTTATATCCTTATAATTGTGTGATTAGTTTAATTTTTGCACATATCTCTTCTCATAGATTAGTGTAGGGAGGATATTCTACAACTCTGCTCCCTTTCATGCAGGACCTGGTGGTCAAACAATAAAAAATAAAATGTGAAGAAGAGCATGAGAGGGTTGAAGAAATAAATTTAGTACAACAGTGTAAGAAATAGTTACTGGCAATGAAAAATTTGCAAGCAAATTGTAGAGAGGTGACAAAAAAGATACAATTTAGGGCCAAAGGAAATAAGAAAGTTTAGATGTCATGAAAGAATGAGGAATGTGAAATGAATAAAGTAATGCCAACAAAGGAAAAAAAGTGTTTGTCATATGCTTAAATTATTACACAGTTTACATAGTCAAGATGATGATGTGGCTAGTATAAGGAGTGCACATTTGCTTAGATCTACTTGGTAGTCTTTCTACTATAAACTTTTAAATGCCTTCAATTTCAGTCTTTACACCAAAAATAGAGGAAAAGTTATGTTGAATGGCTACAAATTGCATTATATTTAAAGATAAATTGTGTAGAGTGAATCAGGGCAATGGAAGTGTAATTATCATTCAAAATCCCACCAACCTAATGAATGTATTTACGTATACTTTAGGCAGTGGGAGAGACAACATTGTAATGGACAGTTATGAATATATTTATTATATATAGTTAAAACTCTTAGAGAATGCATTCAAATTAACATTGTGACCATCATATGAACTATCATTATAGTGGGGGAAATGAAGAAATGCAAGGAAACTAAGACAAATTCAAATCCTCCTTTAAGTCCTACCACGACCTTTGATTGAGACAGCAACGTATGCAAAAAACAATGGAAAATTGACAAAATCAATTACCAATGCAAACCTCAATTGAGTGTAGATGTGCTCTTGATTATTGAATTTCTTAGATTCTCCAATGTGACAGCATGTTCTTGAAATGGAGTCTTCGTGGGCATTGGATGAGGGAGATGTTTAATTTCTAAAGTTTGGATGGGAGGAATGGAGGGTTAGGATTTGTTTGGAATGGAGGGCTAGGGATGAATGAGAAGATTTTTGAATTAGAATTTGGGAGGGAGGTGGAAATAAATAATGGAGGTTGGCGAATGGAGGGTTAAGATTGCATTGATTAAGTGGATGGTTAAGATTCAAAGTTAGTTTGAGTTTGGATAGATGGTAGTTGGGGATGAATGGATAGGATTTGGTTGATTGATTTGATGGCTAGGATTGAAGATTGATTTGACTTGGGATTGATAATGTGGATTAAAATTGTTATTTAAAAGTTCAATAGTTGGAAATGGAGGGTTAGGATTAAATTGGTTAAATGGATGGCCAAGATGTAAAGTTAATTTTCATTTGGATAGATGATGTGGATTTTAGGATTTGACAAAGGAGAATAAATGTTTTTTTTTTTTTTTGAATAGGAAGGTGAGTGTCACTATCTTAGTTAATTAAATAAAATGCTTTATTGCAATTAACTAATGTTAGGTTGAACGTGTGTGGGGTGTGCTCAATTGGTTGGGCCACTTGATTCTCATGATGGAGACTAAGGTTCAACTCCCCCGAGGACACATTACCACTGAATGGTGTGTTGATTATATATCTTAGCATCATTTCAAAGAAAGATAAAACATAGGTGTTTGATGAGGCGAAGGAGTTAGCGAGGTGCCCCAATTGGTTGAATAAAAATGGAATAGATGAATGGGTTAGATGCCTCATCAAGAGGATAGGTGGGTTTGAAGAACATGGGTATGCTCTCAAAATGGATGAAACATATAGTTAGCAAAGATGGTAGGGATGGATGTTAAGAGAGCTAGATGGGAATGATGGAGGGGATTACTAAGGAAGAAAAGAGATAGTTGTGGGTAGGAGGGTGAATATGCAAAATAGTTGATGAAAGGGGACAATGGATTATCAATGTTAATGATAAAGAGATGAATATGATGAAAGGTTGGATGGATTGGATATGATAGAGAGTAGATGATTGGGATTTGTCGAGGTACATGCAATGAATCTTTAAGGCGATTCCAATGTGTTGAGCAACTCTTTTTTTATAACATAAACAAGATGCACCAAGATATATAAGATCAAGGTGACATGGTGTTTAATGCATAAAAGGACTAACCCAGAAGAAGAAAAAAAAGGTCGCAAGCAAGCATGTGTTGTATGGTACCATGATATGAAAGACCATGATGTCATTGTGGTGATATGTTGCAAGGATTGTTATAGGTGCAAGATAAAATAATAAAACACACAAGCAAGCATACACAAATAATACAAAGATAAACAAGATGTTGCCCCTAGTCAAGATAAAAGTTGAAGATTGATTGATGATGATAAGAGCATTGTTGATTTGGGAATGATATATACTGAGAACAACATGAGAATTGGGAATGGTGTATCTTGATAATGGTGGTTTGTTTAGAGTTGATCAAGGATTGCAACAAGATGAGGAACAAAGCCTGTGGATGATTTTAGATAGGTGCTAGATTGCTTAGCTAGGTTAGTTTGGTTTGTTTTATTTATGCTGTGATGTTTGGATTGCATTGCTAGGATAGTTATGCTAGATAATAATATGGATTTGAATTGCTTGCATTTAGATGGATGGATTTTGGGTGGTCTTTTGCTTGTCCTACTAGATGGGATATTGTTTCAACATTGTAATCGATGATAAGGGAAAACCAAGTCTAGGGACAAGGATGAAGGGTGGATGGGATGGAATGTTTAAGGGATTGGGATTTGGGATGGGATGGATGGGGGACAGATAGAGGGATAGATTCATTGTGATCACCAAGGGCTTTATCACATGGGAATGCCATGCCCCACTTGATATATACCATTCATGATGGTATTCTATAATGTTGATTAAAGGAGGTGTTGATATGTTGTAGTACATTTTCTATGAAAGATTGGATATATCAAGAAGTGTTCAAGGTATGTTTCGACATTTTTCCCCTACCCTTATCAAGGTAAAAATTGAGAAGCGATAATGGATTGGGTATTGATGGAATGGTTATGCGGATATGATAGATGAGTATGATGGGATGGAATGGAGCTTGCCCATGAGTGTGGGGTACACATAGACAACTGATTTACACGTGACACCCATGAAAGGGTTTTCATCATGGTACTTTCCCAAGGTACCATGAGAATGGTTTTACTGTTGGACGAATTTTTTTCTCTTTATTCTTGAATTTTTTAATTTTTTTGTTGCTTCAAGTGTCAAGCCCCTATTTTCATGGTGACCTAATAGTATCCCACTCTTTATAAGTACTTAGCATGAACCATGTTGTGGCAATGCACTCAATCGATGTTGTTGTAGCTAGATCTAATTAGGGTACCATCATAGCCCCTACATTAGAGGATGTTGCCAAGGAGAATGGAATGAGATGCACATTGGATGGTGGTCAAGTGAAATCTTGGATTAAAGGATGAGGTTGTGGAGATAAGTTGGGTAATGGATTTGGTTATGAAAGGGGTTGAATGGAAGTATGGGATTGTGAAAGCATCATAGTAAATTTCATGGGACCAAGGGGAGTTAGCACCAATGGTTTCACACACCATATCAAATTTATATATTGGATTTGCTTTGAATTGGACGATGGATTTTGAAGTTTTAGATGTTTGATTGTAGGATTTTGGACTCTAGACTTTGGATTTTGGATTTGTAGCATATGGGATTTGGGGCTTTAGAGATGCTTAGATTTGTAGATTTTAGATTTTGGGATTTAAATGGATTTTGGATTTTTGGATTTGGGATGGGGATGTTTAGATTTGGATTTAGGATTTTTGAATTGGATTTTGGATGCACAATGTAGATTTTTGGATTAGGATTTGGCGTTTATGGATGGGGATTTGGATGTAAGGTTTGGATATTTGGGTTGGGATGTGGGATTTCTGGGTTTAATGGGGGAATTGATTTTGAGGAGTGGATTTGGATGCTCCACTTGGATTTATTGCTTCTCTTTGCTTTGGGATCTAAATTATTTTTTTGCTTCGGGATCTAAATTATTTTTTTGCTTCCTTACTTATCCATAGACATACATTGCCTTTTAGATTCATTTTGATTTTTCACTTGATTTTGATTTAATAGTGCATGTTGATGCTTTGTGTTATGGTGATCATTTGATTGTTGCGGATCTTTGTTTCATATGTTGATGTGTTCAAATTGATTCTGAAGCCCATTTTATGATCCCTTAGAGGAATGTCATATGGCAATCCCATGAAGGTTGTGATAGGTTCATTATTTTACATAGGTCAAATGATGCGTGATTTCATTGGTCCCAAGTGAGGGGTTTAAGTAATGAAAGGTTAAGATTGGTGATAGGGATAATAGTGTCAATGAAAGGGTTAGTGGTAGTAATATTTTTGTAGGGATGAAGGGAGGAACTTGTTTTAATGTTGGAAGAAGTTTCCTCTGTACTTTTGGAAGCCTTGTTAGTATCCTTATTCTACCTATCAGGAGATTTGTATATGATGCTCTGGAATCCTTGATTTGGACAAACTTGTAGAGGTTTGAGGATGCCTTTTCCATGAAGGCCCAAACCTTTATCTTTGTAACCATGAGTTGACATATTTTATTTGTGATAGAATACTTGTCACTTCAGAAACATGATGCAAAACCATTGGTGTATCGCCAAGAACCATCAAATCTTGCAATTTTCTCATCTGCAAGGAAACTTGCTTTGGTAATGATGATTGGACCAATGTGAGCTTTCTCCTCATTCATAGTTATTGTACCTTGATCAATTATATGCTCGTTGTGATCAACATTATTGACAACTCGAGTGCCAATATGCTCAGTATGATTATTTTGCTTGTCTATATGTTCAATGAGGACAACAATCTCTCGTGAGAAGGGGGAGTTATAGGATGGTGGACAAGATCAGTTTGGTTTTTAATGGTCTTGGGAGCTTGTGATAAGATGGATGGAATTGACTTGAGTGTTTTAATCTTGATTTGGTGATGGGCAAGGTTGATCATGCTTTGGAATGAGTTCTCAATATATTCTTAATTGCTTTTCCAATAAGATGGATGTACTTTGTTTGGCTTTGATATCCCCTTTAGTGATTAGTTCATGGAAATACTCTTGCATTTTTGCACATGGATTCGTGAGGGGTCTTTAACTCTTATGAGTTTTATGGATCATGTGGATTTTGTATTTGATGGATTTTATGGATCATATGAATTATTTTTGTTTAGCTTCCTGCATGGGTTAACTTGCATGGATGATGGTTCTAGGGGGTTTTGTATAACCTCAATGTGCTTGTGTTTGTGGGGGGTGCGACACAACTCCTCAAATTCATGTTTTTATTTGTGATTACTTGCTAATATCCCTTGGATAACATCCTTCATATCTAAGTTGGGTTGATTGAATCAATTAGTTTGATTGGATTTCTTAGATTGATTATATTTTAGCTTTGACTTTGAAGGTTTAGGTGATGGAGGACTTGCATAGGAGGATAAAGTTGCCAATTGCTTGTTTGAGGTGTAGAGTTAGTCAAGTACAACCTAGTTTTGATCTTGGTTTTCGTGTGAAGGACCTTTATGCTAGATTGATTTCTTTTTGATAAGGGTTAACACGAGTCATTTGGATTAGTAGTTCTATTGGTGGATGAGTCAGGATTGACATGGATTGATGGATGAGGATAAATAAGGGTTAACAAAGTAAGATCTTTAAGGGTTGGTGGATCAAGATCTACATGGATTGATGGGTTAATGTTTAGAGGTATTGATGGATTGGGATTGGGGTTGGTATGAAGGGGTGGAAAATTTTATGGCTTAGGGTTTGTATAGGCTAATGGATGGTTTGATAGATTAGTGTTTAGAAGGGTTGATGGATGGTTTGATCGATTGGGATTTAGGATGGTTGATGGTGGATCTACTAAATAATGGACTATAGGGATTGATGGATTCGGAGGTATATGGACTAATATATTAGGATTACTAGTGATGGATGAATATTTTAATGGATGACTCAAAGAGTAAGGATTTGATAAATTATGATTCAATGGATGAGGAGTTTCATGGGTAGATAGGTTATACTTTGGATTAGAATGGATGAATGGATTAGGATTAGGATCAACTATGCATGGATTTTGACTCAGAAGGTTTCCCCTACATAGGTGTTCAAGGTTATATAATGTAGTCATAGTAGGAGGGTCCAATGGAGGACTACTCAACTGTGCGGCCAACACAACAAAAAACTACAACACTACAAGATTTCACAATAATAGTAACAACATTCTCATTGATTTCATACTTGCATGATTACAACCATGATTATAAACACCACAATTATCGTAGTGTGCTTATTACATGCCAAGACATAGACATTTGATTATTAACTAAGATTCACAAATGGATAATCAACACAACAGGATTCATAGAACACTATTGTGCAATGATAATTCAAGTACGAGTACAATACTAAAAACCACTTTACTATAATGACACCCACTATGTGCCATATTGTCAATCCCTTGCCTCAATGTCTGCTTTCCTCAAGATTACACTCCACATCATACTCTTATTCCCTCACTCTGCCTCTCAGACCTCACTCTCTATTTTGCTACTCCATCATGTCTTATTTGCTTACTCTCAAACAACTTATAACCAAGTATATGTAACATTCCCAAGTTTTCCAAATGATCTATGTTAGCTCCAAGATGGTGCAAAGCCCAATACCACATGAAACATGTCAGCAGTAAAAAAAAAACTTACAAATTCAAACAGTAGAATAGTGGAAAACCTCCATGCAATATTCAAGATTCATCCCTAACGATAAAGTAAATCCTCATAAATATTCATCTTTTGCTAAAAACTCCAAATAACTTGCCGCAAATGGAAATAATTACAACTATGCACAACTGTCAACCTAGAAGACTCTCACGAACCAAATTACTATCTTTTACCCATCCAATTGTCCTTAAACACTAACATGAGACCCATCAACCACAAACATAACTAATCTTAAAATTATAAAAGCCAATTTCACATTGCAATGAAATGTGTTAATTTTCTTTATCATAGATTGGTAACCATGAACTAACTAACTAACAAGTAACTAAAATAAACCACAAAATCCACTTTTCTAGAATGATACAAGATTGCTATGATTCCTAGGTATGCTCCTACATCAAATACCCAAAGTTAATAAATAACAAGTCCCTATTTTTCTAGGATAGCTTGGCCCTACCTAGAGACTCCAACTTACCACTTCCCCAACTTGTTCTTTCCATCTATTTAGGTATGCCTTGAGTGATCCACCCTAAGCACTACTTTATCCTTCATCATTTGCCATCACGTCTAGCTTCCTCTTATATGGTTGTAGTACTTTGTTTCACCAATTATCCTCTGCATCATATCTTCTTGACTTGCAGCTTCTCACAATTTTCTTGTTCTTTCCATCAACAAATCCCTCACATCTATCAACCTCTTTCTCAACTGTCGCATACCCTTCTATTATGTTGTCCACTACCACGCGCTCCTTGACGTAGCTCCTCATCCTCTCACTCATTTGTCCTATCCTCACGATGGCTTCCCTTTGGTGATCTTTGCTCTCACATTCTCTTCTTTGCGACACCTCTTTTATATTTGTGGTGCTATCAAACACTCTAACAATGGTGCACATCTTTAGAATTAATGCATATTGTTCCTCCCTAATGCACACTCTAGCGTTGTTGTGAAATTGTCCCTCTCTTGCCCTCAACGGTATCAACTTATGTCTCTAGCATTCCTTCTAAATTCTGTAGGTGTTAGCCCTTCCATCATACACAACACTTCTATCAAATTGCCAAGGTCTTCCCAATAATAAATGACACGCATCCATCAACTCAATGTCACACATCACCTCATCATGGTACACTCCTATGTTGAACCTTAGCAAGCACTATTCTTCCACTGGTATCTTGTCTCCCTACTACAACCATCCAATCCTATATGGGCATAAATACTTTGAACGTCCTCCTTAGCCCCAACTTATCAACCATTTACTTAAATGCCAAATTATTTGTACTATCACTATTCATAACAATAATGAAACACTTTCCTCCTGCTTTACATTTGGTCCTAAACAAACTGCTCCTTGTGTCGGTTCCTCCCTTTTGTCACATCTCAAGACTCTCCATGAAACAAGTGAATCTCCACATTCTAGGCCCCTCTCCAAGATAGGTGACCTCTCATCCCCAAATGTATCTCGTATGTTGCCCTCTATTCTCTTACCTTAACACTTGAATGCCCTATGTCCCTCTTCTACATGACTGAAATAGGTTCCTTTGAAAGATTTTTTCCTTTTCCTCTCACATAATCCTCTACCCTACTAAGAATACCCTCCACTTCCTTGTTGGTCATATCTACGGTACATTTCCTCACCATCTTTATCCTTGCAGTAACTCTTACTGAAATCTCTGCCTCTACAATGAGTATTGCTCTCATCTCCCCTATTGTTATGGTAGGAATTATCATTATCTTTCTCTTTGTAGTGGGAATTTCAATTTCCTCTATTGAGGTAAGGGATACCCCTCTTGAGTATACTCCTCTACCATCGCATCTCACTCTTATGTTATCACATCTCTCCTCCTTCTCTCTCTATCTATTCTACCTCTCTTCCAACTTCTAGTTCAACCTCCTTTTTACAGTGAGTGTCAACTGAAAGGCTTCCTCTATTGTATGGTTATTCCACGTACCCATCTCCTCTTGGATGGATTCCCTCAACCCATTGACATAATTCAGCACTTTATTAGCTTATTCTTCATTGTGCCCTAGCCAAATTATTAGCATGTAGTACTCCTTGGTGTATTCTTTTATAGTCATGTTTCTCTACCACAAATTATGCAGGTCCTTCAATAGTTCCAACTAATAATTTACCAAATGAACATGGACTTCATCTTTTCCACCACTTGGTCTCACTTTCCAATGCTTGGCTTGCCATTCATATTCCTCTCTAACTAAACATCCTTCCACCTTATTGCCACATGGTCTTTCTGCTTGGTCTTTAAAAATTTCACACTATCTAGTTCCATAATGTCCTCATACTCGAAGTGCTCTTCCAAATTAGTAATCCAATATATCAACTCTTCAAGATCTAAATTCCCAAAATAGTTCAGAATGTTCACTATAGTCCTCTTACCAATGTTGGCTATGGCCTTTGGCATCCTCTCTTCCTTTTCATCTTTGCTTCCACTTGAGTCTACAAGATTTGCCTCCTGCTCTTCATCACTCTCCTCAGCCCTAAGGTTAGGATTTATTTGGTGGTCTTGCTCTAGCATATCCATTTGGTTCTACATAGCCTTCAACATCTCATACATCTCCTCCATTCTTCCTACAACATTGATAATACCTCACCCTCTCCTTGATGACATCTTGACTTTCTGAGAACTACCTTTAGGTTAGGGATTTTCCCACAATTATCCCTTTGTAAATTGCCTTATAATTAGTGCTCTATTTACAAACCTCTCGTGGATTGTCATAGTTTAGCAAACAAAATGTGGTGTATTTCTACTACTTAATATACCTTAATTTACCTATATCAACTCCTCAATATTCATCCCATGATCAACCTTTTCTTTGATACCACTAGATGCAGTCATGGTGGGAGGGTCCAATGAAGGACTAGCCAACCATACAACCAACAACAAACAACCACAATGCCACATTTCACAACAATAGCAACAAATTTCTCATTGATTTCATACTTGCATGATTACAAACACAACAATTTGCCATAGTGGGATTCTTACATGCCAGGCCGTAGTCATTTAGTTATTAACTAAGATTCGCAAATGGATAGTTGTTGCAACTAGCTTCCTACAACATTATCATGCAATGGCAATTCAAGCATAAGTACATTACTAAATACCACTTTACTATAATGACACCCACTATGTGCCGCACTATCAATCCCTTGCCTTAGTGTTCACTTTCCTCAAGATTGCACTCCACATCATACTCATATTCACTCACTTTGCCTCTTAAACCTCACTCTCTCCTTCCCTCATTGTCAAAACTCACTCTCTATTCTCCTACTTTGTCTTGTCTTCTTTACTTGCTCTCAAACAACTCATAACTAAGTATATATGACATTCCAAAGTTTTCTGAATGATTTGCGTCAGTTTCAAGATGGCACAAAGACCAATACCGCATGAAACATGTCGGCAACTGGAAATAACACTTACAAATTTAAATGGTAAAACAGTGGAAAACCTCCACGTGGTACTCAACATTCACCCTCAATGATGGTACAATAAATAGTCACAAATATTCCTCTATTGTCACAAACTCCAAATAACTTGCCACAAATGGAAATAATCACAACTCTGCACAACTATAAACCCGGAAGATACTCATGAACCAAATTACTATCATTTACTCCTCCAATTCTCCTCAAACACTAACATGAGACCCATCAACCACAAACATAACTAATCTCAAAACAACAAAATCCAATTTCACACTATGGTGAAATGCACTTTCTCTATCATAGACTGGCAAACCACAAATTAACAGATAAACAAGCAACTAAAATAAACCACAAAATCTACTTTTCTAGAATGATGCAAGATTGCCACGATGCCCAGGGATGCTCCTGCATCATTATAATTAGGGGAAGCTCAAATCCTATGCCTACAAGGTACCTAACCATGGCATCTTTGTCTTGAAGTAGGAAATAATCTAGTTAGGCATAGCCATGTTTAGTGTTGGGTGAATCATTAGGGTTATCAGGATATTTGTCAAAACTCTCATCATCAAAATCTTCATCTTTATCTACAAGGCTATCGTCATCCTCATTTCCAAAGGGCTTTTGATATTGGTTGTGCCTAGGGGACTCATCAAAATTAAATGGATTTGTGGTGACGGTCATGATGTTGTCAAAGGGATAATTGTGATATTTGTCTTGGTCTACAAGGCTATTTGTTGGGAAATTTCAATCTCTAATCTAGTGGTTTAACGTCAAATCTTTGTTATTGAGCTATGATACCAATTAGTGAGATACAAGGCCTAGACTACTGCAATATGGAAATCTAAAATTTGAATGCAAATATGAAATTAAGTGTTCTTAATCTTGGAATTACCATGAAGAGATTTAATGGATTTGAATCAACAAATAGAAAAATCAACAAACACCATTATTGCATCACATACCATAGGATTTACATGTAGAAACTCTTATAGGAAAAAACTCCACAAGAATAGAGACCAAACATGTATTAACTTTGAAAACAAGATTATAATATAACCATACTTCCATTCTCCTCTTTGCCCCCAACCCGGTAGCACCTATGTACCTGTGAACAATCTCAACACATCCAACTCTTTATCCCATTACTACAACCTATTTATTCCATCCCTCTTTCTTCCTCACCTTCTACCATTGCTCAAGGCACCAAATTATAGAGTTATTGAAACACAAGAGAAGCCAAATTTCCTCTTCCCATTTCTAATGCCCCAACCTTTGGATTGCCTCCTGAAATGTGAAAAGTCATCACAAATGCATCCCAAAAGCCTTTGTCCTCACTCTCCCAAGCACCCAACTTGGGGAATGCCAAAATACATGAGTTTGAAACTCAAGAGTCATCCACTCTTTCCCAAGCACTCCACTTGGAGGTGGAATTTTAATTAATTAATTTTATCTCCACAAGTCATCTTTACCACTATCGATGGACCCCTCCTTCCTTATGAATGCATTACAAATAATAGTTGGGATGAAATATTACAAATTAATTTTCAAAAATATTGTAAGTGCCTAGAGATACTTTCCAGGGATGATGGAGCCATGTAAAATGACATAGGATTTACAAGATAGATGGCACCTAAATCACAACATTCTCCCCTTAACATCATTTATTATAAATACACCCATGAGAATAACCAATAAGGGAAAAATATCCCTTATCCAACCATGTACCAACTATTTTTTCAACATGCTCTCGTGCTCCAACAAGATACCTATAATACAAGGTGACCACCATCTGAAGCAAGAACTCCTCTCATCCTCCATCATGCAAAACCATGTTAAGACAAGGACTGTGCTAAGGTGAAACATACTAATTGTCACTAAATCCTACACCAGTCTATACATGAACACACAAACCAAATTTAAATGGTAAGAAATGGATCTGAGTGGTTACCACACTCATGCTGGCTAGAATAGAAACCACAACAAGTTGCTATCTCATCCAGTCTATCCATACCTCAATCTAGGGTATACAATCCAACATAGCTAGAACTCCACGGCATCAACATATCAATCCAAATTCTAGAATCAAGTCCCTGTATATCCACCATCTTGCGAAAAAAATCTCCAAGGTCACAACTCATAGACACGTGACAAAAAACCTCCAAAGCATATTCCCTACAATAAAATGTAACTAGTCCAATAGAGGGTCCCCCCTCATACAAAATACATATACATTCTGGAACTACCACTACATAGGTAATGTCAAATCTGAAAACTAGATCAAAGCATTAACAAGTCCACCTACAACACTCACATAGAGGACATGGCTAACTCCTCTATCACATAGTGTCAAGAAAATATACAATGATATGCAAAATAAATCGTTGTAAAACATCTCTCATTACCAACATCCAAAAAATTCTCCCAAGTCCTCTGCAACAATGAATAAAAAGAACAAGGAGCTCCCAAGCTGTTGCCAAAAAATAATAAAGTACATGTAGAACAAAAGCCCTACATTTTGTTATGATCTTTGTTTTGCTAAGGAGATGAGTCAGGATTCGATTTTGGTAATGTATATGCTGATACGTGTCGAGAGGCATCAATAGAAACAATAGATAAAAATTAAACAAAGGCTTAGACACTTAAGAGTCTATGATGATTCCTTTTCCCATCAAAGTTTATGTTGGATTCAATATTGAAAGTAGCTCCACATGTCTCTGCAGCGCATCCTCTAAAGTTTTGATAGTTGTAGTCGACTTCCTTAAATGCTATTGGTTAGAACTTTCCATGTGTCACAGCCGCACATCATTCTAGTGGCAGTGTCTTCTATTGCACTTTTCGTTGGGTCATGGAAAGTGGAACCCACGTGTTCGTCTCCCGCACCTTTGTAGAGTTGACAATTCTGACACTATTTTCTTTTGCACTATTGGCCCTGAGTTTACACACGACATCACCACGCATAAAGATAAAGTTTTGAGAGGCAAAGCAGCGTACATTTGGTGGGCCTGTTAGAGTTTGTAATATGTCAAACATTTAGTGTCATTTGGTGGATCCCGACAGGAAAGTAAGTAGTGGATATGAGACATCACCGCACATCTCTAAGGGGAAAGGTTTCTAACAAATATTTCCTATTGTGCCATTAGTCGAAGCCTCTTCTTCACGTAGAGTCTCTTCATCATGCAGATTCTTGTGTTTCATGTAAAGCTAGAGAGTCTCTAAGCTGCAATTTGAACTAATATCGACATTTTCTATGCTTTTGAATTTTTAGTTAGTATTTGGTCTTCTTTTGTAATCTCCAGTTGGGGGTTGGTTTAAATAGGTCCACGATTGTTGTTATCAAGGATAGAGGAAATATAATAGAATCGTAAGGACTAAAAGGCCTTCAGGGAGGATCAAATATTGTATGTCTGTGCAAACTTTAACCTTGTATGTACTTTGTTCTCCAATCAACAATGAAGAGAAATGACATTATGTGCCAATTTGTTTAGATTCTTATTTAACATATGTGAGGTATTGTGGATAATGTGATCTATTATTGAGTGATAACATTTATAATCTATTGTGAAATCATGCATGTATGCTCTTTGAAAGCTATGATTCGTTTGTTGTTATTAATAACTAAAAGCATTGAATCTTTTAATTTCAAAGTTTGAGATTTTTTTCGGCGCATCGCCATAGTTTAGATTCTATTTATGGTGTTTACTATTAAATATTTCTTTCTCTTTTCACATATCAAAGATTCAGGGAAGAACCGACTTCTATAAAATCTAGAGGTTATCTCATAAATCAAGTCCCACATTTTGAGATTTTGCATTGTTGTTGGTTATATGCAAATATAATCATCAATGGTACAAACAACAACACTTGAATCCATAAAAACCTCAGCTCGATGAACCTTCAAGAAGAAGACAATGTACCTGTTGGTTCCCAAATCAGCAAAGGGTTTGCCACTTCCGATGCTCAAGTCAAACAGATTCGGCCAACAAAGACAGGAGGTTGTGTGAACTTGCCTCCCCTTCACTTTAGGTTCTAGCACACCTAGGGGGGTATCCCTATTAAAAAAGATTGGTCTTTGACTCTCTCATAACAAAAGATTTAACTTTTCAATATAGGTGTTGACCTATTTTCCTCTATCCAAAGCCAAATAGTTCACCTTGTATTTTCCTTGAAAATTCTTTAGAAGTGACCCTACAAAGCTAAATCTTTCAAGTACTCATGCATGCCTTGTCAAAAAATCCCAAAAATCTTGCCTGAAGAATCCTTGTAGAAAACCCAAAAAAACCCAGAAAACTTTTGGTTTCAAAGATTTCTAAGTCATTTGGCCTTCGCAGTTCAAAATGTGCAAAAACAATTGCATGCAAGTGTCTTTGTATATACAAGGCCGTTTGTATGTACATGCAGGTTCAAATGTACATTGGCGTGTCAAAAATCCCAATCAGCCTTCAAAAAGTGGAAAAAATGATTGTATGCATCTTTGCATGCATATTAGGTTGATATATGCATTTAGGGAATCTGTCGTAGATGGCCAAAATATTCTGCGTTTGTATGTAAAAGTGAATGTATATCGGGTTTGTATGTTTGCACATACAACGGGTATATACAATGGAAAATATACAAAGGGCCGACATACAAGGCAGAATGTACATCAGTCAACATACATTGGGTCACCATCGCATATGCAAAAAATGAATGTATATTGAGTTTGTATGTTGGAATATGCAACATAGACATACAAGAGGGGGACCCAGCAAGATGCATTCGCTACAATGACTTGTATTTTCTGCTTTGTATGTTTTCACATACAAAGCTGACATACAAGGACCTACATACAAGTAAAGATGCAAAGTCAAAGTTGAAGAGTTGCTACAGTGGCTTGTATATGCGATTGTATGTTCACACATACAATCAAATATACAAGGTCAATATACAAGTCACATTGTATATGCAAGAAGCATGCAAGGCCGATATACAAAGATAATATGCATCGGCTATAGTTGAATGTACATCGACAGTGATATACAAAGGAGAGACATACATTTGGTGGGGCCCGCAGACATACAAAGCGAAATGCACATCGGGCACATGCAAAGCAACACATGTAGGAGAATGATTCAAAGTTGGGGCCCACCGCTTGTATATTTGTGATTGTATGTTTACACATACAATCAAATATGCATTCCTAATATACAAGCCAGATCTGAAAGGAGCCTACATTCTAATTGATAGAGGGCAAGATTCTGCAGTTTGTATGTATAGTTTGCTTGTATGTTTGTTTTTGTATATGTGACATACAAAGGATACATACAAGGGGAAACATACAAGGCGGACCCGACTGGGAACTCAAATACAGTTAATGATCTTTTGGGATCCGGCTTGCATGTATATGAGGAATTATATATGCCGATTTACAAAAAATGAAAATACAAGGCCCGGATTTCATTTTTTCTCCCAATCCGATTGATAAAGTGACTAGCGTCCGGCTTGCATGTTATGGGCATTGTATACGCCCAACATACAAAGAAGGTACATGCAAACTGGACCTGATGGTAAATTCAAGCCTGCTTGATAATCTTTTGAGTTCTAGATTGCTTGCATATTTGCGGTTGTATGTTGTATATACAATGCGATATGCAAAGATCAAATGTAAGGAGGAAGATGCAGTGTTTGAGCGTTGCTTCTCAGACCAGCTCAGCGACGAATCAGGTGATGACACGTGGCAGGGGACATACATGCAAAAAGTGATAGAGAATTAAAGGGGGCCCGCCTTTGTATGTGACCATTGTATTGTATATACAAGGTGACATACATTTGAAGATACAAGCTCATATACAAAGGCCTTTTCAAAAAGACAAAGCCCGCGCTTGCATATTGGTGTATACAAAGCACTTTACACATATAGAGACATTTCAGAGTCTGATTCAGATAGCGATATATACACAGATGCAAAGTGATATATACAAGCAGTTGATCGAAACTTTGACCGCCTGCATCTCCTCCATTTTAGCAAATTTCGACATGCTGTAAAAGGCAAAAATGCTCATTTTTTGCCTCCTCTTTCATTTGGCGGGGTTTTCAGGGACAATTTCCCACTTTCAGTTTTAGATCTGGATTTGTATGTTTTGACAGCGGGATGTTTCGACAATCTTTTTTAAGCAGAATGCGGATATTTGTTGCATTCATTGTTGCAGGTAGAGGAAGCTGCTCCCATTCAATGTCAAAATATCTTCCACCGTTTTAGAGAGGGTTGATGATTTAGCAGCTTGTATTGAAGTCTAAAAATATCTTCCATTTGCACCAATTCCAGATCTTTTGCGCCATAACTCCTTGCAGATTAGATGTCCCTTCAGGAGATATTTTCTGATACAGCTCATTGACCAATTTTTGTAACCGACCTAGGTTAGTTTGGAATGCTATATATATGCTTTCAAATGATGTAAATAAGGTTGGAAATTTTTTGAGCATTGAGGCTTTTCTGTTTCCAAGCAGAGCTTTCTGCTACTGTAACTTTGCCTTCCCATTAAATGTATGCAAGTTATTTTTGCCTCTTTGGACTGAGTTCTAGTTTTGTGTGAATCTGCATGTGTTTGCCTGTGAACGTATTTTCCTTTCAATCATCTGGTTTCTCACCTTTGCTAGGATTAGTTGAATCTGTGTATGTCTGCTTGCTATATTTGGTTATGCTGTGCATTTTCTCAGTATTGTGAGGCTTCTTTTAATAAACTCGGTGAATCACCCTTTGTTTTCAAGCTTTTGTTTCATCCTTCATTTTGAAGCATTCTTTCTCCCTTTTCCTCTTAAGATTTAGTAGTTTTAGGTGATAACCAGTTAAGGAATCCAGCCTTCTTTGGAGTTCTGATCTCATTTAGCAAAGTCCCACACTTAGAGATCATTCCCATGTTACTCCAGATTGCTAAGGTTTCACAACTACATGCAAGGGTGCAAATCTGGGTGATAACAACTTTGACACACGCAGTGGGATGGAGAGTTAGATCAACAATCAAATACTATCTCTTATTGTTGGTTTTGATGTGCAGCCAGTGATTTTCAGACCTATAAGAGGTTAAAACTTGCATATCTAGCAACTCAGACTGAAAGGAGACAAGCAGATCAGTTCTGCTGTGACATTTTATGAGAAAGATTCAAACTAGGAGTTTAGATATATTTGATTACTTACAGCTGTCTCCACCTAGAAGACAGAGCATGTCTATGGTAAGGACTCCAGTTTCTAAAAGAATACAATCAACTCCACCAAATTTCAAGCTAATTGCACCTATAATTCCTGTACCAGCTCAAGCAATCCTACCTCTAGCTGTTCCAATGGCGAGAAATTAGCCATTTGTGGCTTTTGATGGGGGCATCCCATTGAATTTAATAGTACATGATGTTACACCCATGGTAGCTTTGAAGAGTCTGCCCTATTTCACAGAGGAGAATCAAACTACCCCTATTGAGCACATTAGAGATGTGGCTTCTCTATGTGGAGTGCATCATATAACCGAAGAAAACGTAGCCATCAGGCTGCTAGCTGCTTCATTCAAAGGAAAAGCATTGTAAAGGTTTAGAAGTTTACCAGTGCAAACCATTATAACCTGAGATGATCTAGGTGATAAGTTAAATAAGCAATTTCAAGATAAATCAGACAACTTGTCATTGGTTGAACAGATGACTACAATAAAGAGAGCTCCCCAGGAGCAAATGATGGATTTCAACTTTAGATTCCAGAAGACATGGGACAGAATTCCTGCCATGGTAAGGCCTCCAACTGAATATGCTTTTCTATATTTTTTGAAAGCCCTAAATAGTGATATTTTAGTGATGATACAATCATTAGGAGGTACTAGTTTACCTGATGCATATGAAATAGCTATTAGAGCAAAGAATAGCCTGATTCAGGCCAGAAAAATAGCACCTAGACCACCAATGCCCATCTTCCCCGAGATTCAAGCTTCATTGCCCTTACCAATTCCATATTTTGCCCCTTTACCTACTACTGCAGCATTACCAAGTACTGCCAATTCTAAAAATACTGCTTCTAGCTCATCACAAGAGTTAAAAAGATATTAAAAATAGCCAACACAAAATTGAAAATATCCTGCAAACCTTTGGGAATGAATTAGTAAACATAAAAAAGTAGCAGTCCCAGAACAGGCAGCCCTATCAACAATCTAGTCAAGGGCAAAACCAACCATATCAAGCTAACAGGGCACCTTATCAAAGCAATTATCAGGGTACCAGGTAGAATGTGAATCAGAGGCCTTTTCAGCCGTACAATCTGGTGCCCATTAATGTTGTCAAGGACCTTGTCCCTATTCAGAATAACCTTGTAGTTGAATATGAATGGTGTTTTCCATGCAATCAGCCACACAATCAGGCAGCCTGCTTGAATGGGGTTATAAATCAGGCTCTGATGGTATAGAATGTTGCAGTCTCACAGCCAAATATGCCTAATGATGGGGCTGTGCAACAACAGGAGCAACCTTAGAGTGATTCTGCCTTCATGAACTGGCAAGAAGGTGAAGTCTGTGGCATGAATAGAGATAATACTCCAGTCGCAGCAAATACAAGGGCCAAGAAGAGGGGTTATGAGACTAAGCACTCAGCAAATAAAGGAAGGGGACATGCTGATGCTTCTACATCCTAAATCCCCCATATTTTACAAAGAAATGTTTTAGCAACAGCAAGGGAGATGCCTCATCTACAGGTTGATAATCTTGCTACAAAGTCACAACAAAAGGTAAGTGTCACTCTACCTTTCAATATCATTGAAAATATGAAGAAGATGAATGTGACAATGTCCATGTGGGATTCCCTTGCCATCCTAGGCCAAAAGGGGATGTTGCAATCTGCCTTATCTAATTTAAAAGTGTCCAATGATACAACTGTCGACCCACCTAGGGCTGTCCTTACCAATTCCTCTCAGGATAATAGCAAACAGCCAAACAAAACTGCTAAGCCACTCCCATTTTATGTATCTTTAATAATTGGTGACAAGTTAGTGCATAATTTTATGGTGGATAGTGGTGCAAGCAGTTCTGTGATGCCAAAATAAATTGCTGATCAATTGGGATTGAAATACCATCCCCTTGAGAAAGGTATGCTTCAACTAGATGGCACAACTGTCAATACTGTAGGTGTGATCAAAGACCTAGGTCTCACTCTACACACTTGCCCAAATGTTTCCATTTCCCAGGAGGTCTTCATCATTGATTTGCCTCCTTATTTTGCCATGTGCTTATCAAGAGAATTCATAGACAAAATAGGAGGATATTTATCCTCAGACTGGTCCCACATGTTTTTTAGGACCAAATATGGCACAAAAGTAACCCTAAAATCTGAATTGCTTTCAAATCATCACATAGAGCCCTACACACCAAGTGTTGTTAATGCAAATTGCATTATTTTTGATTATCCTGAGTGTGTTGCTGCTCAAGAATTGCACGCTGAGAGTATACCAGAAGTTCTATTGAGGGAGTGGGCCTCAGAAAATGTTGTAGATGACCCTAAGGCACACATTCAAGAAACTGGTATGGGGGTTTACATACTACATGAACTTGAGGCAGCAATCCCAAATCTGGTAAAGGATGCAGAACAACAGATAGAGCAGTAAGAGGAAGTATAGAAAATGTACTTTGATGGCTCTAGGAACAGAAATGGGTCCGGTGGTGGTGCAATGCTTGTGTCTCCACAAGGTGAAAGATATTATTCTGCTTTCTGTTTTGCCTTCTCTTGTACAAATAACACTGCTGAATATGAGGGATTGATCCAAGGTTTGCAATGGGCAAGAAAGAGGAAAATTGGCTGTTTGCAGGTGTTTGGGGACAATGAACTTATTGTCAATCAGGTAAGAGGGCTGCATGTCACCAAGAATGATACTTTGAAATGCTATAAGCATAGGGTATGTGACATGATTGAAGAGTTTGATGCTTTCAATCTGATCTCTATTCCAAGAAATTAGAACTCCCATGCTGATAGGTTAGTTGCAATTGGGGCTCAGTTTGATATCCCCAGTGATATTCAAAGAGAAAAGGTGCAGGCTCATGTAAAAATGGTTGATAGACCCTCTATCCCTGACAATAATATTCCTTGGCAGCTTTTTGAAAGTGATGAACAGATCTTGCATTTCCTGTTAGAGGAGGATAAGTTTTCCATGATGAATCAGGATAAACTCAAACAGCAGTAGGGCAATGATCAAATTGTTCAGCTGAGAACAAACAAGCTGCCCAAGGGATTGGTAACCTTGGAATCTATTGTTGGCACTGATGATCAGATGAAGAAGACCAAAATTGACATGCAGATAAAAGAGGAACATTATGAGGGGTTGGAAATTTTCAAGGGTGAACTCCTAGAAATAGGTAAAATCTATTCGCCTGAGGATAGGAGAGCTTTTATTGCTCTTTGTCAAGAGTTTGAAGATGTGTTTGCTTGGGATTATTCAGACCTGAAGGGATTTGATCCTCATATTGCCCAGCATACCATAGAGTTAGAACCAGGTACAAAACCTGTCAGGCAGAAACAAAGACCCCTAAATCCAAAGCTGGAGCCCCTAATGATTAAAGAATTGACTAAGTTGATCAAGGGAAAGATCATTTTCCCGATCAAGCATGCTTCTTGGGTCTCCAACCTTGTCCTTGTCAGAAAAAAGAATGGGGAGATTAGGCTGTGAGTTGACTTCAAACACCTCAATAGAGCCTCCCTAAAAGACCACTACCCGCTACCCTCAATGGAGCAGATCCTATAAGTAGTGGCTGGTTCTGAAAGATTCTCCTTGCTTGACAGATATTCTAGCTATAATCAAGTGTTAGTCAAGGAGGAAGATCAATTCAAAACTGTTTTTACTACCAAATGGGGCACTATGGCCTACAAAAGGATGCCTTTTGGTCTCTCAAATGCTGGCTCAACTTTTCAGAGAGCTATGGACATGGCTTTTAAGGGTTTGTTGTATAAACTGGTGCTGGTGTACTTAGACGACATAACAGTTTTTTCTAAGAATGCATATGAGCATATGTCCCACTTGAGGCAGGTATTAGAGAGCTGCAAAGAGTTTGGGATATCTCTCAATCACAAGAAATGCATTTTTCGCTATCCATGAAGGCAAGCTATTAGGGCACATTGTATCAGAGGAGGGTATTACCATTGACGCAGAAAGGGTAAGAGCTATTTTGGAGCTGCCCTTACCCAGCCACAAGAAGGGACTTCAAAGTTTTATTGGCAGAATTAATTTTCTACGAAGATTTATACCTAACATTGCGGATTTATTAAAGCCGTTGACCTCTATGCTTAAGAAGAATACAGTTTTCAGTTGGACGAAAGAGGCCAAACTCAGCTTTGAGTCCATAAAAGAAGCATTGTCAGCTGCGCCAACTCTGGTAAATCCTGACTTCTCCAAAGATTTTATTCTATATGCTTATGGTGGTCTTGACACAATTTCTGCAATCTTGGTATAGCAGCAGAGTGGCGGCTTTGAACAGCCAATCACTTTCTTTAGCCAGGGGCTGGAAGAGTACGAGCAGAGATATAGCTTCGTTGAAAAACATATCCTTGCGGTGGTAAGGAGCCTCAAGAAGTTTTGGCATCTTGTTTCTAATAACAAGATACATTTGATGGTTGCTCACCCTAGTGTGAAAGAGTTCCTGTTAGGTAAGGATGTGAATGAGAAAGGGGTTGGTTGGATCACCAGGGTCATGGAATATGACGTGGAGATTAAGATAACCAAGCTTGTCAGAGGCAGAGGACTCAGTGAACAGCTCGCTACCAGTTCCAAAAAAGAAGTAGAAAAAGAAGAAGATGTGCTTCTGACCATTGAAGATACACCTCAGGAAGATACAACAGAAATGGGCACAAGTTGGGTTAGTAACATGACTCAATTTTTGCAAACTGGTAAATGTCTAGCAAGTTTAGATAGAACCAAGAGGAGGTACTTTAGACTGTAGTCCGTTCCATATGTTTTAATAAATGCAATCCTTTTCAGAAAGGATTTTAATGGTGTATTGTTAAGATGCATTGATGATGATTAGACTAACAAGGTGCTGCATGAGTTTCATGATGGAACAACAGGGGGTCATTTTTGCCCCAAAGACTACTGCTTGGAAAATAATGAGAGTTGGATATTACTGGCCCAGCTTATTCAAGGATGCCCATGCATGGGCTAGAAAATGTGTAAAATGTGTCATTTTTGCAGGGAAAGAGAGGCTGCCAGCCTTACCTCTACGACCAATTCAAGTAGAGCAGCCCTTCATGACATGGGGTATTGACTTCATAGGTCCCATTAACCCACCATCAAGTACAGGCCACAGATGGATACTTACAGCTACAGACTTTTTCACAAGATGGACTGAAGCAGTGGCTCTGAAGGAATCCAATGAGAACACTGTTTTAAATTTTTATCATGACTTGATATCCAGATTTGGAGTGCCTGAGTCAATCATCTCTGACAATGCTTTAGCCTTTGTTGGCTTAAAGATAACTGACTGGGCTATTAAGAATGGGATCTATTTGAATACTTCATCCAATTATTACCCACAGGGTAATGGTTTGGCTGAATATACAAATAAAAATCTCATAAGAATTATTAAAAGATCAATGGAGGACAACCAGAGGACCTGGCACACTAATTTGAAATATGTCTTATGGGCAGACAGAATAACTCCCAAGAGGTCTATTGGGAACTCCCCATATATGTTAGTTTATGGGAAAGAGGCAAGATTGCCTATATCTGTGGAGCTGCCAGCGCTTAATATCATGAATCAGCTAGAGATGTTTGAAGAAGGGGATCCCATGGCTGTCAGATATGCTCAACTTATGGAGCTTGAAGAAATCAAAGACAAGGCTATGAAAACCATGGAGTGTCATCAGCTTCAAACCAAAAGAAATTTTGATCAGAAAGCCACTCCCAGAATCTTTAGGGAGGGTGATATGGTGCTCAAATGGGATGAATTGAAGAGCAGGCCAGGAAAACACTCCAAGTTTGACAACATGTGGAGTGGCCCATTTCTCATTACTGAATGCAAGGAGCACAATGCATTTCAGTTATCAAATATGGATGGACAAAATTTGCCTATCCCAGTCAATGGGATACACCTAAAGAGGTGTTTTGAGGTATGAGTGCCTTGTAAATCAATAGATTAGATGTCTTGCTTTCAATAAGTGTTGCTGCACAATAGTTTAGATTCACTATTTGTTTTCCCTAAGTGCTGTCTAGCATAGTTGGAGGGGCTGCCTTCAGCGTTTTTGTCTGTTTTGGTTTTTCATGTTCTTCACTGATATATGTTGAGTTGCTAAAGTCAGAATTGTTTGTCAAAGTATATTTTAGTCTATGTATAACTCCATGCCCAATGGATGCTTAAGGCCACTGATCTAATTGTTTAGCAGGCAAACATCCCATAGAGGTCGCCAAGTTGTTGAATTATTTTCCTTTGTCCAGAGCCAAATAGTTCACCTTGTATTTTCCTTGAAAATTCTTTAGAAGTGACCCTACAAAGCAAAATCTTTCAAGTACTAATGCATGCCTTGTAAAAAAATCGCAAAAATCTTGCCTAAAGAATCCTTGCAGAAAACCTAGAAAAACCCAGAAAACTTTTAGTTTCAAAAATTTCTAAGTCATTTGGCCTTCGCAGTTCAAAATGTGCAAAAATAGTTGCATGCAAGTGTCTTTGTATATACAAGGCCATTTGTATCTACATGCAGGTTCAAATGTACAATGGCGGGTCAAAAATCCCAATCGGCCTTCAAAAAGTGAAAAAAATGATTGTATGCATCTTTGCATGCACATCAGGTTGATATATGCATTTAGGGAATCTATCGCAGATGCCCAGAATATTCTGCGTTTGTATGTAAAAGTGAATGTATATCCGGTTTGTATGTTTGCACATACAGTGGATATATACAATGGAAAATATACAAAGGGCTGACATACAAGGCAGAATGTACATCAGTCAACATACATTGGGTCGCCGTCGCATATGCAAAAAATGAATGTATATTGAGTTTGTATGTTGGAATATGCAACGCAGACATACAAGAGGGGGACCCAGCAAGATGCATTCGCTATAGTGACTTGTGTTTTCCGCTTTGTATGTTTTCACATACAAAGCCGACATACAAGGGCCTACATACAAGTAAAGATGCAAAGTCAAAGTTGAAGAGTTGCTATAGTGGCTTGTATATGCGATTGTATGTTCGCACATACAATCAAATATACAAGGTCAATATACAAGTCGCATTGTATATGCAAGAAGCATGCAAGGCCGATATACAAAGATAATATGCATCGACTACAGTTGAATGTACATCGACAGTGATATACAAAGGAGCGACATACATTTGGTGGGGCCTGCAGACATACAAAGCGGAATGCACATCGGGCACATGCAAAGCAACACATGCAGGAGAATGATTCAAAGTTGGGGCCCACTGCTTGTATATTTGCAATTGTATGTTTACACATACAATCAAATATGCATTCCTAATATACAATCCAGATCTGAAAGGAGCATACATTCTCATTGATAGAGGGCAAGATTCCACAGTTTGTATGTATAATTTGCTTGTATGTTCTCATTTGTATATGTGACATACAAAGGATACATACAAGGCGGACCCGACTGGGAACTCAAATACAGTTAATGATCTTTTGGGATCCGGCTTGCATGTATATGAGGAATTATATATGCCGATATACAAAGAATGAAAATACAAGGCCCGGATTTCATTTTTTCTCCCAATCCGATTGATAAAGTGACTGGCATCTAGCTTGCATGTTATGGGCATTGTATACGCCCAACATACAAAGAAGGTACATGCAAACTAGACCTGATGGTAAATTCAAGCCTGCTTGATAATCTTTTGAGTTCCAGATTGCTTGTATATTTGCGGTTGTATGTTGTATATACAATGCGATATGCAAAGATCAGATGCAAGGAGGAAGATGCAATGTTTCAGCATTGCTTCTCAGACCAGCTCAATGACGAATCGGGTGATGACACGTGGTGGGGGACATACATGCAAAAAGTGATAGAGAATTAAAGGGGGCCCGCCCTTGTATGTGACCAGTGTATTGTATATACAAGGTGACATACATTTGAAGATACAAGCTCATATAAAAAGGCCTTTTCAAAAAGACAAAGCCCGCGCTTGCATATTGGTGTATACAAAGCGCTTTGCACATACAGAGACATTTCAGAGTTTGATTCAGATAGCGATATATACACAGATGCAAAGCGATATATACAGGCAGTTGACCGAAACTTTGACCGCCTGCATCTCCTCCATTTTAGCGAATTTCGACATGCTGTAGAAGGCAAAAATGCTCATTTTTGCCTCCTTTTTCATTTGGTGGGGTTTTCAGGGATAGTTTCCCACTTTTAGTTTTTGATATGGATTTGTATGTTTTGACAGCGGGACATTTCAGCAATTTTTTTTAGCAGAATGCAGATATTTGTTGCATTCATTGCTGCAAGTAGAGGAAGCTGCTCCCATTCAATGCCAAAATATCTTCCACCGTTTCAGAGAGGGTTGATGATTCAACAGCTTGTATTGAAGTCAGAAAATATCTTACATCTGCACCAGTTCCAGATCTTTCGTGCCATAACTCCTTGCAGATTGGATGTCCCTTCAGAAGATATTTTCTGATACAGCTCATTGAGTGATTTTTGTAATCGACCTAGGTTAGTTTGGAATGCTATATATATGCATTCGAATGATGTAAATAAGGTTGGAAGTTTTTTTAGCATTGTGGCTTTTCTGTTTCCAAACAGAGCTTTCTGCTACTGTAACTTTGCCTTCCCATTAAATATATGCAAGTTATTTTTGCCTCTTTGGACTGAGTTCTAGTTTTGTGTGAATCTGCATGTGTTTGTCTATGAATGTATTGTTCCTTTCAATCATCTAGTTTCTCACCTTTGTTAGGATTAGTTGAATCTGTGTATGTCTGCTTGCTATATTTGGTTATGCTGTGCATTTTCTCAGTATTGTGAGGGTTCTTTTATTAAACTTGGTGAATCACCCTTTGTTTTCAAGCTTTTGTTTCATCCTTCATTTTGAAGCATTCCTTCTCCCTTTTCCTCTTAAGATTTAGTAGTTTTAGGTGATAACCAGTTAAGGAAGCTGGCCTTCTCCAGAGGTCTGATCTCATTTAGCAAAGTCCCACACTTAGAGATCATTCCCATGTTACTCAAGATTGTTGAGGTTTCACAACTGCATGCAAGGGTGCAAATCTGGGTGATAACAATAGGCAGAATGCTCTCATAAATACACCAAGATTTGCAAGATGAGCCAAGGGCTCTTTACATTGGTCAAACTTGAGAGCATGCAAAGTCTTAACCCTACTACAAAATGATAGATTTAGTTTTTTTTAAAAGGATTTTAGGATTGAAATTGTGAGACTTTCCCAAACCCTTTGGACAAACAAATCCTCAGACCAATGCTTTATTAGGGCAACACAGTCAAACTTGTAAATGCAAATATTTCTCTATGACAACATGACTTCATATCCAGAGGAATTAAAATAAAATATCACTGCCTAACAGCAATATGTCCAAGAAAGAGTATTACCTATGACCATACTTCATTGATCCTACGACATTACCCACCTTCCCCTATATCTGATCTAGAGGCTGTTTAATCCACTCCTTAAGCAGACGCAAGAAATCAAACACACTGTATACCAAGTCTATACTGAAGAACTTGGAAACCCTTGATAACCTTGCTCAAAAGGAAAACAATAACATCACTGGAGACAATCATAATCAATACACACATGAAGTGTTTCTCATTTAACTCAATATGAATAGAATATTATCATACAAGAAATAATCATTCACAGACATGAAATACCTCTGCACCCAAATAAAGAACCAAATCTGCAACAAGAAAATGCTCTCCAAAACATGAATACTTGTATTCAGAGTCAAAAGGAAAAGGCCCGACAAACTTACAATCCCCCATAGAATGGCCATGGTTTCCTTTTTAAAGGAGTAAACAAGCTACCGGCCATCTACCCTCTGACATACTTCCTAAATGAAAAGATATATTCCTTACATAATTTCAAATAAATAGTTTGATCTTCAATAAATTCAGTCGCTAAAGTAGTCAGATCCGTGAAAATCCACCAGTGAAGCAACTTTTACTTTGACCAGACGAGAGGATTTAATGTCTGGTCCATGGCAGTGTAGCAGGCTCTATTTACTTCAGTATGGAGGAGGGCAGGAATTACGCTGACAGACAACTGCTCCCCACTTTGAACTCAGCCATTGATCTGGGCCTGTCTCTTGCAAGATCGACGCTTTGAAATGATCGCCAGCCTCGAAAATCCACACTGGCACCTTTGAAAAGTCCACCACTAATAACATCGTGCCATGTAGGCAGTCCTCCTCCTCTGACTTTTCCTTTCCTACCTTTCATTCTTGATATGTGGTACTCCATCGCAGCATTGCAACCGATAACAGGCCACCACCAAAGTGCCCTGCGCGGGCGCGCCAAAGCCCCCACGCGTCCCTCCTTTATTTGCCTTATGCTTCTTAGAATCAGGCCACGTGTCACCCTATTGTGCCAACGCGTGGAATATTCTTCTTTGGTAGATTCTCCATGCGCGCTCGCGCAAACATTTGATTTCCTCCTTCATGCAGATCTCTTTTTTTATTCGACACTTGGCAGTGCAATTCATCGCTTATGGGATTCTCAACATAATGGCTAAAAGCCATATCCTTTCGATAGTTGGCGCCTGTTGTGGTTGCGCAGGGGAACGATGACGTCACTGATGACGTGTTGTGACATTGCACCACGAGCTTAAATAAGCATTAAGACTTGGCCAATGACCTAAGATATCAAAGCTTTGATTTTTACCGGTGACAGCGGGTAACCTCTAGGTTAAGGGGCCAGTCATCGAATGATTTAAGAGGCCTAAAGTTATGACTTAGGCAACCGGGGACCTAGGATAAATGGTCATTGACAGAATAGAACATGAAAAGGGACCGCATGCTTTTAGGGTTTAAGCAAAAATGGGGGCAAATACTTATGGCATGAACTTGAAACCCTAATCCTAGGTGAGCACCACCATTGGCTCCGATTGGGGATGCAAGCCTGTTGCAGGCATGGCGAGAATCTCAGATTTCTAGGATGCAGATCGGGTGCCTTATCCATTGGGCACAGAGTCACCACACCAACCTGCATCACAAATCACATTTTCAAATTTACTTGGCAGCCCAGGGCCACCGAAAAGGAAGAACTAGTATTTCCCTTTGTCAAATACCCTGTTTTCTTCTGATTTCTTCAAGCGAAGCCTGAAAACACTAAGTTGTCTACAACATTTTGCCTTGCTACTGATTTTGCTGTTGTTCCTTTTATCCTCAACAAACCCACGGCGGAAGTGAACTGGTTCTGTTGTCCATTGCTGCAGATTGTCCTCATCATGTGAGTCACCAATTTTTCTTGAAAAGGTAATAGACTCATATAAAACAAATGAATCCACGTCTAAAATTTACCTTTCTTCAAACAATGAGACCTCCTTTGTACTGAACGTGCAATACTCAAGCACAAGCAGCATTTCATAATCATACAAACCTTTAGAAACACCCAGATACCCATCATCATTGTGCTCAACAGTTTCATCATTAAACTCCACCTAGAATGCTTCTAGAGTAGGTATAAAAAGACTCAAAATGTAGCCCATCATTAGAAGCTCTATGGTTACCCCTGCCATCAGTACTATCCCCATGAACATAAACATCTGCAAGTGATTTGTTCACCTCTGAATAACGATCATGTTTTCCTTCTCCACCAATGCACTGAAAATCAAACATTTCAACCTCTGCATTGTAGAGGAGGACATCACCCTCAAGGAAGCACTCATTTTCAACCTTCAGATATATTTCATCATTTGAAAGGCATGGATCTGAATATTCACATTCACTGTCACTCCTTGAGTCAATGTCCTCTGTATTCAGAGTGAAGCTCTACATATCCACCTCATATAGATACTCTTGATCAGTAAGGATATGCCTATTACTGCAGGACGCATCCTCATATACTTCTTTTATTTCATCATCTGAAAGGCATTATGCGTTTGCAGCTTTCTCTTCCTGAGGCTGTCTAGGATCTTCACCTTCCTCATTGTGGGATGTGCCCTTATTCTTTGCAACAACTTCTTCATGCATCAAATCATGACTGCACTTAGTGTCTTGAAATATATCCTTTTTAAAATTTGTAATCATGAACCCTACTGGCATTCCATATTTTTGATTATTCTCAATATCCATAGTATTTTTATAAGCTTGGTGAAGCATAACTCATTTCTTCATCATATGTAGCCAGATAAATTATCAAGAACAATGCATCATTAGGTCTCATGTATTCTGGAATGTGCTTGAGCAACTTAGTAAACCTCAAATTGAACGCTGGAACCAGTTCATCATCCTTCTTTTGAATATTCATAAATTGTATGATCAATGAAGCCACATTAGTTATTTCACCGAATTGTTCTAGGAATGCATCTTCTAATTCTACCCATGAAGAAACTGAACACACAAGCAAGTCTAAAAACTAGACCCTAGCATCATCCTTTAAAGACTGAATAAAGAGCTTCATTACCATGTCTTTAGCCTCAATCTCATAATCTTCTATTAAATCACAAAAATTTTGCAGATGTTTGTTTGCAGATTCATAATTTATTCCACTATATTTCGGCAAACACTTCTTAATTTTATTGGGGACATCATTTGTGTAATTGCTAATTCCTTTGAAATTCAGGGCTTTATATCTTTCAATAAAAATGGCCTTTTTTAGAGCACAACCAGGACTGCTGCTCTATTTGAATCATTTTATATGCAAAAGAATGAAGTACCTAGAAATATGTTGTTGCCTCAAACAAGTTCGATCAACAGAGTCACCTCTTCCACAGAGGACAAACAATTAAGAAGTCACTTTATTTTTTGGATTCACCACACCAGTAGATCACCACACAATCCTTCTTTGATCATGCTACAAATGACAATAAGTAGAATCGCCACCCTCCAAAGCGAATGATAAATTAGTGTTCCTATGCAAACTCTATGCAGGCTAGCACTGGTACTTCATAGACTTCACAGAAAAATTTGACAATATTCCCCAGTAGAGTTGCCAGTTTTGTTGGTTCCCAAACCAGCAAAGGGTTTGCCACTTCCGATGCTCAATTCAAACAGATTCAGCCAACAAAGACAGGAGGCTGTGTGAACTTGCCTCCCCTTCACTTCAAGTTCTTCTACACCTAGGGGAGTATCCCTATTACAAAAGATTGGTCTTTGACTCTCTCATAACAAAAGATTTAACTTTTCAATATAGGCAGAATGCTCTTATAAAAGCACCAAGATTTGCAAGATAAGCCGAGGGCTCTTTACACTGGTCAAACCTGAGAGCATGCAAAGTCTTAAGCCTACTCCTACAAAATGACATATTTAGTTTTTCTAAAAGGATTTTAGGATTGAAATTGTGAGACTTTCCTAAACCCTTTGGACAAACAAATCCTCACACCAACGCTTTATTAGGGCAATAAAGTCAAAGCTGTAAATGCAAATATTTCTCTATGACAACATGACTTCATATCCAGAGGACTTAAAATAAAATATCACTGCCTAACAACAATAGTTCAAGAAAGACTATTACCTATGACCATACTTCATTGATCCTACGATGTTACCCACCTTCCCCTATATCTGATCTAGAGGCTATTTAATCCACTCCTTGAGCAGACGCAAGAAATCAAACACACAGTATAGCAAGTCTATACTGAAGAACTTGGAAACCCTTGATAACCTTGCTCAAAAGGAAAACAATAACATCACAGGAGACAATCATAATCAATACACACATGAAGTGTTTCTCATTTAACTCAATCTCAATAGAATATTATCATACAAGAAATAATCATTCACAGACATGAAATACCTCTGCACCTAAATAAAGAACCAAATCTGCAACAAGAAAATGCTCTCCAAAACGTGAATACCTTGTATTCAGAGTCAAAAGGAAAAGGCCCGACAAACTGACAAATCCCCCATAGAATGGCCATGGATTCCTTTTTAAAGGAGTAAACAAGCTACCGACCATCTACCCTCTGACATACTTCCTAAATGAAAAGATCTATTCCTTACATAATTTCAAATAAACAGTTTGATCTTTAATAAATTCAGTCGCTGAAGTAGTCAGATCCCTGAAAATCCACCAGTGAATCAACTTTTACTTTGACCAGACGAGAGGATTTAATGTCTGGTCCATGGCAGTGCAGCAGGCTCTATTTACTTCAGTATGGAGTAGGGCAGGAATTACAATAACAGACAACTGCTCCCCACTTTGAACTCAGCCATTGATTCGGACATGTCTCTTGCAAGATCGACGCTTTGAAATAATCGCCAGCCTCAAAAATCCACACTGGCATATTTGAAAAGTCCACCGCTAATAACATCATGCCATGTAGGCGGTCCTCCTCTAACTTTTCCTTTCCTACCTTTCATTCCTGATACGTGGCACTCCATCACAGCATTGCAACTGATAGCAAGCCACCACCAAAGTGCCTTGCGCGGGCGCGCCAAAGCCCCCACGTGTCACCCTATTGCGCCAGCGCGTGGAATATTCTTCTTTGGCAGATTCTCCATGTGCGCTCGCGTAACCGTTTGATTTCCTCCTTCATGCAGATCTCTTTTTTTATTCGACACTTGGCAACACTTAATTCATCACTTATGGGATTCTTGACATAATGGCTGAAAGCCATATCCTTTTGACAACTGGCGCCTATCGTGGTTGCGTAGGGGTATGATGACGTCACTAATGACACTGCAACACAAGCTTAAATAAACATTAAGACTTGGCGGATGACCTAATATATCAAAGCTTTGATTTTTACTGGTGATAGTGGGTAACCTCTAGGTTAAGGGGCTGGTCACCGAATGATTTAAGAGGCTTAAAGTTATGACTTAGGCAACCGGGGACCTAGGATAAATGGTCATTGACAGAATAGAACATGAAAAGGGACCGCATGCCTTTAGGGTTTAAGCAAAAATGGGGGAAAATACTTATGGCATGAACTTGAAACCCTAATCCTAGGTGAGCACCACCATTTGCTCCGATTGGGGAGGCATGCCTGTTGCGGGCATGGCGAGAATCTTAGATTTCTGGGATGCAAACCGGGTGCCTTATCCATTGGGCACAGAGTCACCACACCAACCTGCATCACAAATCACATTTTCAAATTTGCTTGGCGGCCCAAGGCCACCAAAAAGGAAGAACTAGTATTTCCCTTTGTCAAATACCCTGTTTTCTTTTGATTTCTTCAAGTGAAGCCCGAAAACACTAAGTTGTCTACAACATTTTGACTTACTACTGATTGTGCTATTGTTCCTTTGATCCTCAACAAACCCACAGTAGAAGTAGTCAAATCCTTGAAAATCCTCAACAAGCTACCAAGGAAGTAGTAAGATCCTTTTATCCTCAACAAGCTACCAACGATCTACCCTTTGACAGACTTCCTAAATGAAAAGACCTATTCCTTACATAATTTCAAATAAACAATTTGATCTTCAATAAATTCAATTGCTGAAGTAGTCAGATCCTTGAAAATCTGCCAGTGAAGCAACTTTTACTTTGACCAGACGAGAGGATTTAATGTATGGTCCATGGCTGTGCAACAGACTATATTTACTTCAGTATGGAGGAGGGTGGGAATTACGCTGATAGACAACTGCTCCCCACTTTGAACTCAGCCATTGATTCGGGCCTGTCCCTTGCAAGATCAATGCTTTGAAATGATCGCCAACCCTAAAAATCTACACTAGCACCTTTGAAAAGTTAACCACTAATGACATTGTGCCATAGGCGGTCCTCCTCCTCTGACTTTTCCTTCCCTACCTTTTGTTCCTAATATGTGGCGCTCCATCACATCGTTGTAGCCAACAATGGGCCACCACCAAAGAGCCCTACACGAGCATGTAAAAGCCCCCACGCATCCCTCCTTTATTCGCCTTACACTTCTTAGAATCAGGCCATGTGTCACCCTATCGTGCCAGCGCATAAAATATTCTTCTCTAGCACATTCTCCAGGCACGCTCACACAACCGTCTGATTTCTTCCTTCATGCAGATCTCTTTTTTTATTCGACACTTGGTAGCCCCTAATTCATTACTTATGGGATTCTTGACATAATGGCTGAAAGCCATATCCTTTTGATAGCTGACGCCTATCGTGGCCACACAGGGGGGTGATGACATCACTGATGACGCGTTGCGACGCTGTGCCACAAGCTTAAATAAACATTAAGTCTCGACAGATGACCTAGGATATCAAAGCTTTACTTTTTACCAACGACAGTGGGTAACCTCTAGGTTAAGGGGCCGGTCACCGAATGATTTAAGAGGCATAAAGTTATGACTCAAGCAATCGGGGACCTATGATAAATGGTCATTGACAGATTATAACATGAAAAGGGACCGCAGGCCTTTAGAGTTTAAGCAAAAATGGGGGCAAATACTTATGGGATGAACTTGAAACCTTAATCCTAGGTGAGCACCACCATTGGCTCCAACTGGGGACGCATGCGTCTTGCAGGCATGGCAAGAATCTCAGATTTCTGGGATGCAGACTGGGTGCCTTATCCATTGGGCACAGAGTCACCACACCAACCTGCATCACAAATCACATTTTCAAATTTACTTGGCAACCCAAGGCCATCGAAAAGGAAGAACCAGTATTTCCCTTTGTCAAATACCTTGTTTTCTTCTAATTTCTTCAATTGAAGCCTTAAAACACTAAGTTGTCTATAGCAGTTTGCTTTGCTACTGATTGTGCTACTATTCCTTTTATCCTCAACAAACCCATAGCGAAAGTGATATGGTTCTGTTGTCCATTGCTATAGACTATCCTCATCATGTGAGTCACCAATTTTGCTTGAAAAGGTAATAGACTCATATAAAACAAATGAATCCACATTTGAAATTTACCTTTCTTCAAACAATGAGACCTCCTCTCTACTGAACACGCAATACTCAAGCACAAGCATCATTTCATAATCATACAAACCTTTAGAAACACCCAGATACCCATCATCATTGTGCTCAACAGTTTCATCATTAAACTCCACCTGGAATGCTTCGAGAGCAGGTATAAAAAACTCAAAATGTAGCCCATCATTAGAATCTCTATTGTTACCCCTACCATCAATACTATCCCCATGAACATAAACATCTACAAGTGATTTGTTCACCTCTGAATAACAATCCTGTTTTCCTTCTCCACCAATGCACTGAAAATCAAACATTTCAACCTTTGCATTGTAGAGGAGGACATCACCCTCAAGGAAGCACTCATTTTCAACCTTCAGATATATTTCATCATCTGAAAGGCATGGATCTGAATATTCACATTCACTGCCACTCCTTGATTCAATGTCCTCTGTATTCAGAGTGAAGCTCTGCATATCCACCTCATATAGATACTCTTGATCAGCAATGATATGCCTATTGATGCAGGACACATCCTCATATACTTCTTTTATTTCATCAATCGAAAGGCATTCCGTGTCTGTAGCTTTCTCTTCCTGAGGTTGTCTAGGATCTTCACCTTCCTCATTGTGGGATGTGCCCTTATTCTTTGCTACAACTTCTTCATGTATCAAATCATGACTGCACTTAGTGTCCTAAAATATATGCTTTTTAAAACTCACAATCATGAACCCTACTAGCATTCCATATTTTTGATTATTCTCAATATCTATAGCATTTTTATAAGCTTGGTGAAGCGTGGTTGGTTCCTTATCTCTCAACAGATAACTTGTTTCTTCATCATATGCAGCTGGATAAATTGTCAAGCACAATGCATCATTAGATCTCATGTATTCTGGAATGTGCTTGAGCAACTTAGTAAACCTTAAATTGAAGGCTGGAACCAGTTCATCATTCTTCTTTTGAATATTCATAGATTGTATGATCAATGAAGCCACATTAGTTCTTTCACCGAACTATTCTAGGAATGCATCTTCTAATTCTACCCATGAAGAAACTGAACACACAGGCAAGTCTAAAAACCAGACCCTGGCATCATCCTTTAAAGACTAAACAAAGAGCTTCATTACCACGTTCCACTATATTTCGGCCAACACCTCTTAATTTTATTGGGGATATCATTTGGGTAATTGCTAATTCCTTTGAAATTTAGGGCTTTATATCTTTCAATAAAAATGGCTTTTTCTTAGAGCACAACCAGGACGGCTTCTCTATTTGAATCATTTTATATGCAAAAGAATGAAGTACTTGGAAATATGTTGTTGCCTCAAACAAGTTCGATCAATAGAGTCACGTATTTCACAGAGGACAAACAATTAAGAAGGCACTTTATTTTCTGGATTCACCACACCAGTAGAGCACCACACGATCCTTCTTCGATCACGCTACAAATGACAGTAAGCAAAGTCGCCACCCTCCAAAGGGAATGATAAATCACTATTCCTACAAACTCTACGCAGGCCAGCACTGGTACTTCAGAGACTCCACATAAAAATTTGACAATATTCCCCAATAGAGTTGCTAGTTTTGTTGGTTCCCAAATCAACAAAGGGTTTGCCACTTTTGATGCTCAAGTCAAACAGATTCGGCCAACAAAGATAGGAGGCTGTGTGAACTTGCCTCCCCTTCACTTCAGGTTTTGCCACACCTAGGGGCTATCCCTATTACAAAAGAATGGTCTTTGACTCTCTCATAACAAAAGATTTAACTTTTTAATATAGGCAAAATGCTCTCACAAATACACCAAGATTTGCAGGATGAGCCAAGGTTGGCAATATTCTTGGGCTCTTTACACTGGTCAAACCTAAGAGCATGCAAAGTCTTAACCCTACTCCAAAATGATAGATTTAGTTTTTTTAAAAGGATTTTAGGATTAAAATTGTGAGACTTTCCCAGATCCTTTGGACAAACAAATCCTCAGACCAACGCTTTATCAGGGCAACAGAGTCAAACCTGTAAATGTAAATATTTCTCTATGACAACATGACTTCATATCCAGAGGACTTAAAATAAAATATCACTGCCTAATAGCTATATGTCCAAGAAAGAGTATTACCTATGACCATACTTCATTGATCCTACGACGTTACCCACCTTCCCCTATATCTGATCTAGAGCCTGTTTAATCCACTCCTTGAGCAGACACAAGAAATCAGACACACAGTATAGCAAGTCTATATTGAAGAACTTGGAAACCCTTAATAACCTTACTCAAAAGGAAAACAATAACATCACAGGAGACAATCATAAACAATACACACTTGAAGTGTTTCTCATTTAACTCAATCTGAATAGAATATTATCATACAAGAAATAATCATTCATAGACATGAAATACTTCTGCACCCAAACAAAGAACCAAATCTGCAACAAGAAAATGCTCTCCAAAATGTGAATACCTTATATTCAGAGTCAAAAGGAAAAAGCCCGACAAACTTACAAATCCCCCGTAGAATGGCCATGGATTCCGTTTTAAAGGAGCAAACAAGCTACCAGCCATCTACCCTCTGACAGACTTCCTAAATGAAAAGATCTATTCCTTACATAATTTCAAATAAACAGTTTTATCTTTAATAAATTTAGTCATTGAAGTAGTCAGATCCCTGAAAATCTGCCAGTGAAGCAACTTTTACTTTGATCAGACAAGAGGATTTAATGTCTATTCCATGGCTGTGCAGCAGGCTCTATTTACTTTAGCATGGAGGAGGGCAGGAATTATTCTAACAGACAGTCGCTCCCCACTTTGAACTCATCCATTAATTCAGGCCTATCCCTTGTAAGATTGACGCTTTGAAATGATCGCCAGCCCCAAAAATCCACACTGGTACCTTTGAAAAGTCCACTGCTAATGACATCGCACCATGTAGGTTGTCCTCCTCCTTTGACTTTTCCTTCCCTACCTTTCGTTCCTGATACGTGGCGCTCCATCGCAACATCGCAGCCGACAGCGGGCCACCACCAAAGTGCCATGCGTGGGCATGCAAAAGCCCTCGTGCATCCCTCCTTTATTCACCTTATGCTTCTTAAAATCAAGCCACATGTCACCCTATCGCGCCATCGCATGGAATATTCTTCTCTGCCAGATTCTCCATGTGCGCTCATGCAACCGTCTGATTTCTTCCTTCATGCAGATCTCTTTTTTTATTCGACATCTGGTAGCATCTAATTCATCGCTTATGGGATTCTCGACATAATGGTTGAAAGCCATATCCTTTCGACAGCTGGTGCCTATTGCGGCCGCGCAGGGGGACGATGACGTCACTAATGACGCGATATGACACTATGCCACAAGATTAAATAAACATTAAGACTTGGCGGATGACATAGGATATCAAAGCTTTGATTTTTACTAGCGACAACGGGTAACTTCTAAGTTAAGGGTTCAGTCACCGAATGATTTAAGAGGCTTAAAGTTATGACTTAGGCAATTGAGGACCTAGGATAAATGGTCAGCAACAGAAAATAACATGAAAAGGGACCACATGCCTTTAGGGTTTAAGCAAAAATGAGGGAAAATACTTATGGGATGAACTTAAAAATCAAGGAGGAGACAACCTAAAAATCAAACCATGTCCTTGTACCAACACTAACATTTGCCAAACCATGAAGGAGGAATCGGGTTGTATAGGAGCTTTCAGGTCACAAAAAGACCAACTCCACAACCCACGAGGATATAGAGGAACTAGGTTGTCTCTATAAAAATAAAGATCCACAACCATGAGCTTCTAGTGCCCAACATGGATCCCATTGACAACATCCATCCAAGAGGTAGATGTCATGGCTTCTAATCTTACAGATATGCAAAACAATGTTAACACACAAAACATCCACTACCACCTGCAAGACTCTACCATTCCAAGAAAGGTAAAAAACCCTTCTTACAAGTCCAAATGGTTCTTACACCAATTTGGCTCTGATACCATATGTTGGGAAATTTCAATCTCTAATCCAATGGTTTAACATTAAAGCTTCATTATCAAGCTATGATACCAATTAGTGAGATACAAGGCTTAAAGACTACTACAATATAGAAAACTAAAATTTATATGCGATTTTGAAATTAAGTGTTCTTAATCTTGGAATTACCACGATGATATTTGATATATTTTAATCAACAAATAAAAAAGAGCAAACATCATTATTACATCACATACGACATGATTTACATGGAGGAACCCTTATAGGAAAAAACTCCACCAAGAAGAGAGGCTAAGCATGTATTAAATTTGAAAACAAGATTATAATACAATCATACTTCCATTCTCCTCTTTGCCTCCAATGTAGGACAACAACACCCATGTACTTATGAACAATCTCAACACATAACTCTCTATCTCATTCCTACAACATCAACCTATTTATTCCATCCCTCTTTCTTCCTCATCTTTTACCACTATCTAAGGCACCAATTTACAGAGTTATTAAAACACAAGAGAAGCCAAAATTTCTCTTCCCATATCCAACACCCCCAACCTTTGGATTGCCTCTTGGAATGTGAAAAGTCATCACAAATGCATCCCAAAAGTCTTTGTCCTCACTTTTCCAATCACCCATCTTGGGGAATGCCAAAAGACACATCATAGGACGTCCAAAAAGTCTTTCTCCTCACTCTCCCAAGCGCACAACTTGGGGAATGCCAAAAGACATAAATTTGGAACTCAAGAGTCATCCACTCTTTCCCAAGCACTCCACTTGGAGGTGGAACTTTAATTAATTTTGTCTCCATAAGTCATATTTACCACTGTCGATGGATTTCCCACTATCGTGAAAAAATTGGATTTCTAAAAAACATAGAAAAATACAACAAAAGAATGTCATCGTCATAAAATCAATGAACTAAAACAACTTCTTCATGTTTAATAAATTTATATAGATCATTATAAAGCACTTATAGAAAAATCATCTACTCTCACTCAACCAACTTGTGAGACACCATCATTTGGGGATGAACAACCTAGTCAGTAGACTTGCATTGAGGTCTCATCTCCACCACCATCACCTGTTGCTACATCTAAATCTAGAGTTGATATCTCCATGGTTTCTAGTGATTCTATGCACCAAGATATTGATATCTTATTTCCAAATCCACCACATCGGGATGCATATCTACCTAACATTTCATGTCTTTTCATAGAGACTCACATTGCATATTCGGGAGACACCATTGAGGACATTCATTTCTAATCCATGATAGCTTAAATGAAGTTGCATCACCATTGTCTTCTTTGGATATGATTGCTCCTGCTTAGCCTACATCAGATTCTATGGTGACAAATTCTACAAATATTTATGAGTCCACATATTTGATTCCGTCATCATGTATTTTGACATCCTCTATAGAAGTATCAGATTATTGTCGATCTAGTTATCACCGTACATCTATGGTCCCTGTGGTCCCTATTCCTGAATCTTTTATGGTACTTGATTCATCCCATCAGCATTTGTTAGATGTCAGCATTGGCTTGGAGATACTTGAGCATCCTACAATGGCATCATGGGCATTGTCTGCATTTTTAGATTATGTGCACAATTTAGAGACTTTCATTCTTCTTTCGACATGTTCCTATCTGGAATGGGAAGATTCTTTGCACACTTATGTGGTTATTTTTCTTCCTAAGGGGATAAATGTGGTTTAGCGTTCATGGATCATCTTCAACATCTAGTGTTGAGCTTCTACCAACACTACAAAAGGTATTTTGAGGGGAGGTTGCATGGTTTCTCTTCTCATATCAGTATTGGGAGGATCCATCTCTTCGCATGGAGTTTTTTCCTTCTCATTTTTTTGGGGGTCGCATTGACCTTCTCATATTTTCTCCCTTATGGGGGGAACATATATTGTACATTATTGTTAGAATTAGTCCTTGGGGGGTCATGTTGAGTCCTATTCTTTTCTTCTTATTCACTTGTACAATTTTATCATGTATTGTTTCTCTTTTGGAGAATAGTTTTTCCCACAAGGTTTTCTCGTTTACTCCACTTATGAAAAACTTATTTGTACATGGGTACCTAACATGGCCTAATAGCTAGAACTCGTCATCTTTGTATAGCTCCTCCCTAAGTTGCACTTAAGGGGGGATGTTAGTGTAAATAAGTTCTTTATGTATCTAGTTAGGATATCACCTTTACTAGGATTGACCTATTCACACTTAGCTTAAGTTTACTTAGCTATTTTAGACTTTGTCTCACCTCATGTGGTGAAGACATGTGTCCTCCTCCTTATGTGACACATATTGCATGTCTACTTGCCACTTGCATGAGCACTTGTCACTTGAGCTCACAAGTGTTGCATCTTAGGAAGGTTAGTTAATCATTGTGTTTGACATCAGAATGGCACTGAGTGAACCCAATAGTCAGAAGGAAGGATTCCATCTTGGCATACTAGGCTTGAGGAGCCTATTTGAAGCCATAGAGAGACTTCCAAAGATGGTACACAAGTGAAGAATCTTGAATGAACCCTTGTGGCTGCTCCATGTAGATCTCCTCCTGAAGGTCACATTGAAGAAAAGCACTCTTCACATCCATTTGGTGTACTTCCCAACGATTAGTTGCAACAATGGAAAGAACAAGTTGGATGGAGTTCATTCTGGCAACTAGCGCAAAAGTATTAGAGTAGTCAATCCCAGGAACTTGGGAGAATCCTTTGGCAACCAAGCGAGCCTTGTGCTTATCAATTGGCCCATCTGCATTGCAAATTTTATCCGATAGATCCACTACATCGAACAAGTTTTCTTCCCTTAGGAAGAGGGACAAGATCCCAAGTGTGGTTCCTCATTAAGGAACTTTACTCCTCCTACATAGTTGTATCCCACTAAGGAATACCATAAGCCTTTCGAAAGGACTGTGGATCAGAGGCCGCAACAATGAAGACATGTGGAGCATCCTAGAATTGTGAATGAGTCCACCTAGTGTTTGATGGATCCCTAACCCAATCACCTACAAACTGCAAGGTCTGTCTAGCCCAAAGTGGACCACAAGTCAGAGAATCTGGAGGAGAATTGTCACCCTCTAAATGATGACTAAGGGAGGAAGGAGGTGAATCCTCTGAATTGCTCTCAACATCAGAAATGGAGGTAGAAGACTCCTCATTATCAATAAGTTGCTCAAGTAAATCTGGCTCATCAGAAGATCTGTCATGCAGTCCAAGTGACTCCAATGTCAAAGTAGAAGGAGGTGGAGAAGTGATATGAATGGAGCTCGAAGAGCCCTCCTCAAGCTGAATACTCATCTTAATAAACAACTCATGTGTAGTAGGGTGGAGCAACGGATAACCCTTCACACCATTAGGATAGCCTAGAAATATGCAAGACCTGCTTTGCAGATCCAAGCCCTTACGTTTCTCTACAGGAACGTGGGCCCATGCAGGAAAACCAAAAACTCAAAAGTGCTTAATTGAAGGTTTCTGACCACTCCAAGCTTCAAAAGGAGTTACTCCCTTCAAGGTTTGGTGAGGAACACGATTCTGGATATAACAAGCACAGTTAATGGCCTCTGCCCAATACTGTGGTGGAAGAGATCTGGAGTGAATCATGTAGTTCACCATTTCCTTCAAGGACCTATTCTTTCATTCTAGAACAACATTTTGCTAAGGATTGTATGGAAATGAATGCTGCAAATAAATCTCTTCTGAAGTGCAAAACCGCTCAAAATGATGGTTGACATATTCACCACCATTGTCTGTGCACAAAACTTTGATGGCTTTCCCAGATTGCTTCTCTACAAAAGTCTTGAAGTCCTAAAAGTGATCAAATAGCTCAGACTTCTGTTTGAGGAAGTACACACAAGTATAGCAAGAAAAGTCATCAATTAAGGTTAGAACATATCTGGCTTTGTTAAAGGATGGATGAGGAAATGGACCAGCCAAATCACTGTGAACTAACACTAGTATTTGTGAAGCTCTCCATGCCTTACCTTTGTCAAAAATTTCCTTAGGATGCTTACCAAGAATGCAACCTTGGCAAACACCATTTGAAAACTAAATTGAAGGCAACCCTATTACCATGCTTTATTGGTTGAGCTGTTGCAAGTAGCAGTAGTTAAGATGGCCAAGTCACTCATGCCATAACTTACTCACATCATCAGAATGAGTGAGCAAAATAGTCGAAGGAGGATCGGGAACAAAGTGAAAAATAGATAGAGTCGTGACTAATGATTTGCTTTCCCAACTACAACTATAGATCCACTGTGCAACGCATGAATCTCCACTGAATCAAGAGTGAACTCAACTCGCTTGCTTGAACCTGTGTGAGTGATCTGATATATTGATAGGAGATTAGTTGATAATGAGGACACACAAAGAACATCATGGAATGTGCCATCCCCCACATCAACAGACCCTCTCCCACACACATCAGCATGAGTGTCATCGCCCATCAAAATAGAAGGCATGGTATACGACTCCAAAGATGCAAGTTCTTCCTTAGATGAAGCCATGTGGTGCGAAGCACTCGAATCAAGAACCCAAGTGGATTGTTGTGAAGCAACTACTACAAGAGCCTTGCCCTTTCCTTTCCCCTTGTTGTTTTCTTTTGCCTTGTTAGACCCCTCATTTGAATTCTGTTTGATAGACTCATGAACACTGATATTATTCTTCTCAAGAATGTGTGCCAAGTGATCAATTTGTTTCTTCAAATAGTTATGTTCATCATGACTAGTTCTTTACAATAGGCACATTGGACCTTCTCTTTCTTAGGCTTGTCACCTCTAGAAGTTGGGTCTCATTAGTTGCTTTTGAAGCAACTGGCATATAATCCTTCTTCTCCTTGTTATTCTTTTGTTTCTTATCCTTATTCTTGTTGTTACTACTTTGTCCTTTCTATTCTTTTGTGCCTTGGTTGGCAACCAAGGCATGTGACTTAGAGGATTTAAGAGTGCCCATCTGGATTAGCTTATCATGTTCCCATGTAAGAGAGATAGAAAAATCATCTAAAGATGGCATGGTGGATTGAGTACCAAGTGCACCCTTAGTAGCATAGAAGGTAGAAACAAACATAAAATATTCTAAAATTAGCTTAGAGAGAATACTAAGAATCAATTATCCATCTTTCTTTTCGATTCCACATTGTTTTAATTGCAGCCTTAGTGATTTCAATTTTGTGAAAACATCCTCAATTATGTTGAAATTGATTGGACTTAAACTAATTAGTTCATTTTCCAACATGTGACCCCTTATTGAATCTTGTGTGCCAAATAATGTTTCTAGATTTGTCCAAATGTCATTTGGTGAATTCAAAAACTCAATGTGAAAGAACAAATAAGAAGAAACAGACAAACACAATGTTCCATAGACCTCATCACATTTGTTAAACCACTTAAGCTTATCTTCATCTTTAACATGTTTAACTTCAAGTCCCATTGTTATCCTATGTAATCTAGCTTCCTTAAGTAGATTGTCATCTATGATTTCCACTCAAAGTAGTTTTAGGGAGTTAAGACGGGTACTATTGTTTGATTCATGATGAAGAAATGCATAAAAGAAATGTTGAAAAGAAGAGAACACACACATGATAACACCCCCCCCTTTCACTTAATCAAAGAACCCCCCAAGCAAATATGATTTGGCACTTTATAATTAGTGTGTTTACAACTACCACTAGCAAGAAATACTTAGTGGTCTTGATCTAAATGATTTACAAAATCCTCACAAATTGGGTGTATGCTGAAAGTACCATACTAGAACTGATCCAAGTGAAACTATTAACACCATTGCAATCTACTCAAAAAATCATGCACTTTCAAAAAAAGAATCACCTCGATCTGAGGTCGTATGTGAAAGTTATGAGCCTTTGAAGTTCCAAAAATGGGAACTATGTAGCGTCACTTGTGAGAATCTACAATTTTTGGAAAATCCATGCACCAGAATCAAGAATCGTCTGCACCACTACGAAGAGCGTGTAAAAATAGCCAAAATAAAAAATAGAATCTTAGAAATCAAAGATCGTGAGCCCGAGTTATAGCCTTCAAAAGTTGGTCTTCAAAAAACAAAACTCCATTGAAGATGGTGTCTATTTACAAAAAACAACCTACTGCCAAATTTGGTAGAATCACTGGTAAATTTGGTATCACACCAACTATAGATGCTCTACGAAACAAGTCAACTAAGGCTAAAAATGGAGGATCTCCAGCTAAATTTCACTGTTACCTAATTTAGAAGATTTCACCAAAAATATCTGAGTCTAATTTGGCACAGAGGCCAAAATATAGGTTGGGGAGTACGGTTTTCAAGTCAAGCTTAATTACACGGGTCGAACAAAATTTGATATAGGCCTTAAAGGTTGAATTCAAGGTAAATAAGGGGGTCGGGGGCCGAAGCCACTCCCAGTCTGCGGACCCAAAGAAGGTCCATGACCTTTTAAGAAGGTTGCGACCTTTTTGAATGGGTCGCACCCTTATAAAGGGGTCGAAGCCCTTCTTATGTACATAACGCTGTGAGCGCTTTAATTTTTTTTTTTTAATTTATTTTAATTTTCAAAAAACTTTTAGAGCATACTTTAAAAAAAAAAATTACAATAATTATGCAGACTTTTGCCTTGAAAAGGGTGCTGGGGGGCCAAAATGGCCTTTCGACATTTTTTTTTGCTTCAGATGCTCCTGACATCAAAACTAGGCAAATAATTTATGAAAATTTGTCTGTGAGGCCTCCTAGACATAATGGATAGGTCTATTTGGCCTGAAAAATGCTCCGATTGAAAAATGACTTCCAAATTTGAGCTTGAAACCCTAGTTCCACAACTATGTCAAACGATCTCCGAATTCCGTGAAACGAAAGTCAAATTTGACTTTCTTGAGCCTCTTGAATGCATTAGAATAGCAAGAAATGTCGCAAGTATAACCAAAAATGTTGCAATCACCTAGATCTCACAAAACACATATGCAAAATCCAGAGGTTATAAAGTTTTTGTCAAACTTTTATGATTCTCTAGATCATCCAAAGATGCAAGAGAAGAGCGTACTGGGTTTTTGGGAAAACCTTCAACAAATCTTATTAGCCCCCCTAATCTCTCAAATATGAAAACTACAATCTATTCTACACTAGAATAGCTCTAATACCATGTTAGAATTTGAAAAGATTAATAACCCATAAAACTGGTGCAAATGATAGATATCAAACTGTGAAAGTAAATTATACAAGATCAAAATAACAACACAAAGTTAGTCTCCACTAGAGTAATGCAAATGCCAAAGTAGAATAGCATTATGAGGATGCAAAAGCAAAGATACCTAATACAAGCTAGGTAACATGTTTATATAGAAAAGGGAGAGGGTGGAGGTGGCAACATCAACCAATAGGAAGCAACTGTCTATCGGACTAAAGATAGCAAAGTATCTTTCCAAGATAGCTAATGGATTCTCACTTGTAGGAAGGTGACACCTCATAACCCACTCACCTAATTAAACATGCTTTATTAACCTAATCAATATTAATAAAAGGTGCAGGAAAAACCTAGGACTAAAGGGAAAATAAATAACCCAACTAGGAAATAAAAACTTACACTAACAATAAGGCACCTGAGGTGACTCCTGGTTGAGGGGGTGTGTCTCTTCAAAGTGCCTCTTTATTTTCAGGGATACTTTTTCATTTGTTAATGACATCATATCTTTTTCAGGTGACTTTTCATTTAATTATCTTATACTTCCAAAACTAATCTCCTCATATACCATATCTTCTTCTCTTTCTCTAACCTTCGCTACACTTCTATTTACTAGGTGGTCTAGGTAATCCACATCCAACTTCAAGGTTTGGAGGTTATGTATAGGATTTAATAACTCTTCCCATTGTTTATCAACTCTAATTTGAATATTAGCAAAATTAGGCTAAAATTTTGGAGTTTTACATATTTGTGGTAGGGCTAAGATTTGATTATGTTCTTCCCTTCACAAGCTTCTTAACTGGTCATATGCCTCAATACTTCCTCCTATACTTTTGAGAATCTCTGTAGCCCTATCAATATGCATTGTTATTGGTTTAGGGTGATTTATATCCCTTTGTATGAAATTTGTGGTAGCCCTTATGGATTCTTCATTCAATATTTTATATTCCTTTAATGTCTTTCTCTCTGGCAGCATCCACCTTAGTGCGCTCAACAACACCCTCATTGGTGAGCTCATCCAATTGTTCTTTACCTTTGCAACTTCTCTTGGTTGCTTTCTACTTGTCTACCTTGCCTTTTCCATCCTTCTACGGTATCTTTCTTGATGTTCCTCGATTTGTTTTTATCTTTCTTCCCTACTCATCTCCATTCCGATTAGTATAATCTCACTGATCTCTCTTAATCTTTTGTTATCCCATTTTGCCATGGGTATTTCTAATTTGGTATTACATTAATCCTTATGTATCCCATGGTCGGCTCAATTGTTACATCTTTTCAAGGATCATTTCAGATCCTACCCTTTACCATTTGTCATCCCCTTAAGTGCCCGCCCCCTCTCACAAGGGTAGGAACTCAAGAGAATTCGCAGTCTTCTCCGTGGATCATAAAAAAATTCTGTCACCTTAGTTTTCTTTCTTTGCACTACTCCACAGTTTTCCTTTTTATTATTTATCCTCTTTTTTATTCACTGTCCTTTTCTAGGGTCCCAGCAACAGAACCAAATGTTGGCAAGAAATGGGAAGGAACTAGTTCGAAGATCTAGTCTTCAATCAAATCTCTAAAGTCAGTTTACACCCTAGTCATACAGTGATTTATAGATAAACATAAAGGAATAGAGTTATGCGATACCATCTAAGTTATATAAAACATTCATACAATACATATACACATATCAGAATCCTTATGTCTCCTTTATATATGTCCAATGATTAAGTATACATTCATCTCGCTAGGTCTGAGTCTCTGCCCTTATACATATTCTTCCTTATCTATCTGATCTTTTGCATATAACATATTGCTTACTTACATATCTGCCCTATATATTCATATAGAGGCGTGTCTTTTCCCCAAATACCTCTTAGTTTGTCAGTTCTATCCTCCGCATGCCACTTGCAGTAGGTTTAGCTGCTTTCCCTGTTCTCTACCAACATCATTCTATTTTAGGAAATCTTATTAGTAGTTTGGGAATATTCTATTCACGAGGAATATTTTGGAAAAAACTTAAAAATATTCTTTGCTGACATCAGTGTGACATCATTATTTATTTCCCCTATCTCCTAACCCCTCGTAATTGGAGTTTTGCTTTTTGAACTTGATTTTTAGAGGGTCATATCTTGAGCATACAAGCTCCTTTTTCAATGCAATTTTTTTATTTGGGCTATTTTTCCACATGCTTTGTTGTGGTACATGTATTTTCTAATTTTGATGCACAATTTTCCCCAAAAAATACAAATTCTCATAAGTGTTGCTATGCAATTCCTATTTTGGGACCTCTTAGGGCATCGTTTGGGCTCATACGACCTCCTTTTTGGGTGTAATTTTTTTGAAATTGCATAATTTTTTGAGCTCTGTGTAGCGCTATTTTTGGTTTATTTTAATTTTTCTCCTAATCTATATTTTTAGTTTCGAGTCTCTTTTTGATATCGATAAAGCATTGAGATCAAGTCCACTTTGTAATATTTATTGGTGATAATTGTACTTGCATTATATAAAGTGCTTAAATCATATTGTCCTTGGTGGGTCTCGTGATTGTGTAATTTTGGGAGGTAATCTTGTGCATTATTTTTATTGGTTTAGTCTCCATTTGACTCAATAGAGGAGTCTATAATAATCAATAATGGGTTATTCAATTCATCCTTTTGTTATCACATTAAAACAAGAAAACTATAAGTCTTGGAAAGACAAAATCCTAAAATATCTCAGGTGGCTTCATCTCTTACCCCATCTATATGGACTTGTTCCTAGACTAGGTACTCATTCACAGAAGCAAGTCTAGGCTAACAAGAACGAACATGTCCTTAGATTGATTGGTTACAGTGTTGGTAGTAACACTATTTATGACATATCAGATATTGAGTGCCCTCACACTCTTTAGACCAAAGTTTGGGAGATGCATGGAGACTCGAATGAGCCTCCATTACCAAGTGATCATGTTATGGATTGTCTTGTACCCCTTGGTGATTGTGATAATCTACCATGTATGATAATGATACAATAGAGGAAATTACTTATGATGAAGAGCTTGAACACCTTAATGACTGTTGGTTAACAGATTTGTCACCTAACTCTATACTCCCAGACTAGTGACAAATGTAATCAATAGTTGAGCCTAATATATTGGTATTTTACATAAGCTCTCTGCTTATTTAACAAGGCACAACTACCTTCGACAGATATTCTAATGAATAAAGAACTTAAGATTGCTTTTAACCAGAAAGCAAAAGAAAGGTAGAGATTTTAACCAGAAAGCAATGAAGGTAGATTTACAACTCAAAAACTAGTAGTTCAAAGACTTCCAGCCACATAACATGAATCGATAACAAACCACTTAAATATATATATTCACCACTTCGAATTATATATCAACAGATAAACTATTATCAACAGTGAGCAAGATTTGTAAATATCCAACCACCAAGACACATGAATAACACTAACATTAGCAGCAACACATTCAACTTAAGAAGAACATGAATTCAAATAACCATAACACCCAGTCTATGATCACCCAAATCTCCACTGTATTAACTTATATTGCATATATCAAAGTAGTTGAGGACAAGATTAACTATCACCCTTGCAAAATAAAGTTTGTTCAAAGATCTAGAATTCGACTAGCTATCCAAAATTTATAGCCAAGCCAAATCATAACTGTCTTTAAAAACATAATGGCTTTTTGAAATAGCTAATTAAAAGATGCTTAAACAATACTTATAATAGGAGGGCCCTCTAGAGCCAATAGTTTTAGAGCAAATATGAAATGACTAAAAACATGAAATTTGAAATCAATTGAGGATTTGTAAATCCCCATCACCATCGTCCATCTCTTCATCTTCCTTTGACTGCTCGCCTTCTCCAATGACACTTTGTGTCGCTTGAGGTACCTGTGCTCGCAACCTGGCTTTATACGCTCTGTATTTGTTGATGATAAGTGTTAATGACATGCCTGGTGGAGATCCTATCATACTTATGCGACGCTTCTTCTTCATGACTGCCCTGTCGGAGTCTGTCACCTTACTATGCATTTCATCAATGCCACTTCTGCAACTGTTAATATAGGCCACCAATTTAGAGAGCTTACCCATCGAATCCCCTATGATTGTATCATAATTCACTATTTCCTCTGTCACCACCCTCTTGAAATTTTGTTTAATTACCTTGACATCCAAGAGTTTCTCATCGTCAGACCCGTTAGCCTCTACCCCCAGAGCAAAAAAATCCTTTTTGATTCTCATCATCTCCTTGTAATAGACTGCAATAGATTTCCCCATCTCCTCTTCTGCTATAGTTATGATACATAGTTTCCATTCTACTGCATCAGCCCACACAACAATATCTAGCTCTCCAGGATTAGCTATAACTTCTTCAACCATCAAAATACCAGGATCCATGTTGGCTATCTCTTGTATTTCCTTAGAGGCTATATTCAGATTGTGGTGATCACTTCAGGATTTCTCAAATTCAACTATCAAAACCTCCCTATTAGCATATATGAAATCAAACAATTTCACTACCTCCTTAATAAAAATGAGACCATCAAAAATAATCTTTTCAACCCATTGATCCATAGCCTTCCTTAGAGATAGAGAAGTTTGAACTTGTTGAAGCAAATTAGAATCAAGGGTATGGAGCTTGACATCTGAGGAGGCCTCAGTTGAGGGTGTTATTATTTCAGCAATTGAATTAGCAAAAGAGGGCAAGGAACTTAAATGTGCCAACAGTTTTGAATTTTCTTCTTGCAATCACTTTACCCTTTTAGAGATATTATCAACCAAATATTGGACATGATACAAATCATCCTCAGTCTTTGACGGTCCTAGATCCACTCGACTTACTCTGAAGTCAGTTTCTATCACTTCATCTTCATTCTTATCTACCAGTGGGTCTGCAATCTCTAGAAACTGGTTTCCTGAGGTGGCATCAGTCACTATCTTTGACATTCTCTTTACACGCTTGGGTTTGGGAACCATTTGCAATAAACTGGCCATAGTATCGACACCCTCATTAGTAGGAAGAGTGTATCTCTTCTTCTTCTAAACTACTTTTTTCAACCAATTTGGAGATGGGTCTGACACATTGGCAGCATTGGAAGTATCAACTACAAGCACAAGGTGAGAATTTTGTTTCGATAGTTCTCTTTGTTGTGGGGAGTTCGGCGGGCGAAGTAAAGAGTGCAACAAATTATCCTCTCCAATTTGAGAGAAAATAAAAGAATCAGAATCACTTACATGATTGTTAGGTGGGGGCACATGGTCTGCTTTAGATGACAAAGTAGCCAATCTAGTATTTCTTTTCACTATTTAGACATCTTGCTCACAAGTGGTCTTCACCCTCCAAGTTTCTTCAGGTGGCCTTTCATCGTCACCATTAGATTGTTAGCCGACTCTCTGGAGAGTCAGGTCCAAACTAGATGATTTTCTATATGAATGGGTAGTCTAAGATCTGGCTTGATTCTGAGAGGCTGAGTCCCTCGGTGTCATGGAGCCAGCATACTCCTTGACCTTTCCTTTTAACCACTTTTTCTGTTCTTCTGAATACATGCAAAGAAAGCAAATAATATCGGTGACTTCTATTCAGACCATCTTACAGGAGGCATGGGTTCCCTTGACACTGCATCATAGCCCTCATCTAACATATATGAAAAACCATCAGTCATATCAGGGACTTGAATGTTCAGCTTGAAGGCACGAACTTGATCTATAGTCAGCCTCATTCACTTTCTTCTTTGAACTTCCCTCTCATCAACACAATCCTCCCAAAAATCCTCGAGTTGAGGTTTGTGAATAAGAACCACCTCCATGCATATTTTCCTTTATAAAATTTTTATTGTCAAAGGACACACGAGGGAACAAACTATGAAGATTGAACTCTGACAATAACTTGTCAACATTTTGGGAGCCATCATTACATTTACAAGAATAAAAAGACAAAGACACAGGAAGAGAATACCCTTTCTTTTGCATAGCTTGGTATTTAACATTCACGGCTGCCATTTGGCAGCATAACTCCAGCAACACCAAATAGTCAGAAGGGTACCGCGACAATTTTAATGGGGCATTTTCAAAACCCCCGATTCTCAAATAGGAGAATCGGTCAAATTGTATTTAAGAGCTTCCAAACTTCATTACTAGGGCTTATGCTTCAATTGAAAACCTTTTCTCTATCGAGCCATCAATTTTCTTAGCTAACATCATAGAAAAAGCATCATTAACATGCCTAAAGTCTTTCTTACCTTCATTTTTCTGCAATTGGGGGAAAACATGATACATAGGCGTGCTTGCCGTAGGACTCCCTTGAATCCTCAAACTAGGCCAAGTAGCCTCTCTTCAAGTCAATATATAGACTAGCTGGGAGCACATGTGGAAGCTTACATTTCTTGCAAAATTCGTTAGCTGTTAATGCAAGAATTCACTGATAATCTTCAACTAGTCGATGCGGTGGTCTCCACAAATCAATATAATGAATCTGCACATCCAAAATTCAAAAGCATCCAACTCGGGACTCCCAACCACTCTATTTAGCAAGATTATCATATCTAAAATTTCTTCTTTGAAATGGCTCCCTTTCAAATTGGCGGGAAGTCAAGACTTACCAGTTTTCTCAATTTCTAAACAATGCTTAGCAACACAGGTGCAACACCAATCTTTCCTTTCATTGTAATAATTCCAGGCTGAAGATATAGAAACATCAATATTGTCTTCATATTTTTCTAAATTCATGGCCGAAGCAACATATTCAGAGTCAATTTTCACCACAACCACACCACTGGAGGTCCTTATTTCTTGGGATTTTGGAAAATACCCATTCGCGCATGCAACCATCAACTTGGGACAATGCATAGCAAGTGGAAAACCACCATCTTTATCCAAGCCGCTACTGGTAATCTTCTCAGCCAAGGGAGTTTGATTTATAGACTGCATTCTCCTCCAAAAGTCATCCAAATCGATGTGGCCTAAATTAGTATCTCTTACTTCAAAAAGACCATTCTCCACTATAGAGGCCATGGGGGTTCCTTGGAATTTGAACTTCATCTTCATGTACTCAAGAAACTAGAAAGCTAGAGACTCAGAAATGTATGTAGAAAACACGGGATGAGAGAAGACACCAATAGAAATCTCCTTGTACAGATACATGGGAATGAAAATTTCTAACTCCCTGGAGAAAATGTTATGCCCTTATAAAGAGAGAGAATTGCTAATTATGTTGACCTGTGGAAATAGAACTGTGTTGATACCTCGCACATAGCAAACTAGCTATTTAATGTTCTGCAACACATTCCATAGCAAAACAATATCACCTTAGGTGAGCTTAAGAACGTATCAAAGTCATTTCTCATAAATTTGCGAAGGGAAGATATTAAATGTTGGCGGCGAATTTATCTTTATAACTCATAAATGCATGCCTCGAGTTTCCCTCCAAAAATTGTGCCACTGTGTCTTCACGTATTTCTAATTGAATGCAAAGTGACAAGTGTCATTCTTTCGTACTGTATGCCATCGCAACAAGAAACACCATCTGGAAGAGTGTGATGTTCAAAGTCGACAAGTCGAGCGGAAGTTGAATTTTTGAACTAGAAGTCAGAGGTTCGAAACTTCAAAGAACTCCCGACCTACTGACAACTAAGAAAAACTTTACCATCAAGACACAAGAGAAAACTTGAAGGGCAGGTCCTTAAGGTAAGTTGGTAAGTCGGGCAGTTCAAGAACTTGTGAACCCATCGACTTTAGTTCAAGAATAAGAAAGATCACTGACAACTTTGAAAATGACTGAGTAAAAATTAGGCCCGAAGAAGAACAAAGGGAAAGACCAAAAAATAATTAAGGAATTTAAACAATGAAGGGGCATGGACACATTTTTTGAAGAAAAAGGGGGCAACAATGACATAGAGTCTTCTCTTCATGTTCCTTCTCCTCCTACAATGACTTCCATTGATTCTTCAAATTTCTAGATCGAAAGGATTCATCTTTTTTATCTATGAGTCAACATTTTGAGGCCAAGGACTCTTACATTCCAACATTGGCATAAACATTTGGTGTTCATACTTAAATATCTTATGTGGACACACTGTCATGGGATGAGCAATATAGTTGAATGACATGCACTAAAATTTCATCTCCATCATCTCTTGCTCCTTTAGAGTTTAGTGTTGCTTCAGATGGGGCTTCTAGTGATTCAACACAATAGTCTACCATATATATTGTCTTCCAGATATAGCTCCTTGGGATATGTACTTGATAGATCTTGCAAGTTTGTTTTACGAGTCCCTTCTTGCAGACTTGGAGGACATTATTGATGACATTCATCTCCTCTTTGATGTTAGCTCCTATGGAGTTGCATCATCTTCTTCAGATGTGATGAGAGAACATTTAGACCCTCTTGTTCTTTCTCCACTTATTCATTTTTCACAATTTGACATTATCTTGGAGATCCTTAAGCAACATTTGGAGGAGTCATCATCATCTTTAGATCTTGTTCTACATTTGTTTCTGCTAGGCTTTGGATTGTAACTTTCTTTAATTAGGCCTTAGACTCCTAATTTGATTGTGGCACCTCTCAGCATCGACAAGACGACACTCGAGTAGCTTCCAAAGACATCATACATTCTTATCTTTCTCCCCTTATATTCCTTTCGTGAATGGGAAGACCTTCTGCATATACCTTTGGCCTTATTTCTTCCCAAGGGGAGAAATGTTGTTCAATGATCATGGACCATCTTTAGCATCCAACGTCAAGCATCTACAATTGGTGTAGGAGGCTACTTGAGGGGGCTACACGGTCTCTCTTCTCTACTCTAGGAGGGAGTTTTTCCTTGCATGGGGTTTTATCCTTCTCACTTTTTCTAGAGGGTCACCTAGATCTTCTCTCTTCATCCTCTTTTGTGGGGAAGTTTTGTCCAATGGGTTTCCTCCTTATCTTCTGAGAGGCATCATATTTATAGATGAATACCTCATCGGGCCTTATAGCTAGGATCTATCTTTGCATCTTTACATGTTTTCTCATTCTCCCTAAGTTGCACTTAAGGGGGGTTTTTGTGTGAACGAGGTATATTGCCTAATTGGTTTCTCCTTCTCACACCTTGTTACTTAAGTTTACATTCGGCATTCTCAAGGCATTTACTTTTTGTGTCTCATAAGATTTAAACACATGTTATAATCTTAGGTTGTCCCACGCCTCACCCTTTCTTATATATATAAGGGTTTCTCAAATTGTGAATCGCATACACATATTGTATATTTGCATACTTTTATAGAATAAACTTATTCTCTCATGTTGGATCTCTCTTGTGCTTTCATTGAAGCTTCTTGATCTTGAGTGGCTATCTCCATAGCCAAATCTTGCATGGTATTATAGCATTCTATTACAACTCTTATAATTTGAAGATAAAGAAGCACCACTATGGTCATCACTAAACACAACATCAATAGACCATGAGCCACAAGGTAGAGAAGATAGATCACCATGAACTATGTGAAACTAAACAAGGCATCACTAGTGATACAACAAGTAAATCATCATAAAGCTCACTACAAAGATAATCATCATAGATAAGTAAATCCAAAATCAACAAGTATATCACTAGGTGTGGGAAAAGTAGAAGCAACATGAGGCTCATGGACAAGTGAAGCAAGTGTATGTAAGAGGAAAGGAAGAACACTAGCCAACTCTATGAAGGAGGAATAAAAATATACATGATGAAACAAAACCTCCATAGCAAAGACATCCCCATCCATAGGATAAAAGACACAAGTGCATCAACGATGGAAGAATCATGTGTCACAAAAGATAGGAGGGTCAATAATTATGCCATGAATATTCACAATTAAATGAGGAGGATAGATGCACTTAGCTCCAAGAATAATGATAAAGATCAATGTTGATGTCATGTAGGAACAATTCACCATAATCCATAAATTTATGCTCTTGATATCCTCATTGTCTTAGATTATGCATAGAGCCAAAATTCATCGTGGTTTAGATGTGAGTCCCTTAGGTTTGAACCCGAGTGCCATGACCTTAATCTAATGTGTGGGAATGAACTTGGCCACATGGGAATGAAATGACATAATGCAAATGCAAATATCTATTTACCTTCACCTTCCTTGTGTTTGAATATATCAAGATAGTGTTTATAAACACCTTTGGGGAGATTGTTTGATTGCTAGGGTCAAGTTCTCCCAGGTCAATCCTTTGGATGGACAGACTTTAAGATTGAGCAAATGCTTGAAGAAAGGATACAAAAAAGTGTAGATGGCTTATATGATTTTGATGCAATTGTGTTCTTTTTAAGCTCTAAATCCAAATGTTCGTATACTAATTGCTCCTTGTTCAACCATAAGATTTTTCTTTAAGTATTCACATATCTCAATTAATTGCACAAATGAATGCCTTTAAGTACAAAGACATAACAATAAGTTGCAAAAATGTGTGTTAAGTTGGCTTACAATGGTTAGTGAAAGGGGGCAAGACATTTGGAATTTAAATTTGAACTTTTGAATTCTAGGTTCAATCTCGTGTGGCTTGGAATTGAGTTGTGTAGAAGTGAACCAAGTAAGGAAAATGATCAATTCAAGACATGGATCAAATGTATGGAAATGGGTGCAAATATGAATAAAACAAGTAGCTAATAAATGACAAATATGTGAGAATGTGTGTAAAAAGGATGAAATAAAATCGAAGATAGGTGTAAATAAGAACAGAGTGAATACAAATGTATCAACTCATAAACCAAACTTAACACAAGAATGTGCCACTTTTCCACTTTTCAATAAACAATTATATAAAGACTTCACTAAAATTGACCCAAAATGAAATGGGAATGGGCATAGGAATGCAAATTTCATCATTATTAAAAAACAAGTTTTTACTAGGTTTGAAAAATTAAAGACTTCCTCATGTTTATGGCCAATGACTTGAACATGCGATTCTCACCGGTATACGTGGCAACTGACATAAATTTAACCGTACGTACATACGAGTGAATGAGTTTAGAAGGATTAGGGTTTTAAAGTCTATTTTTTAGGGTTTCATATACTCCTTACGCTCTTTCTTTGCTGTTAGTGGTGATCGAAGGAGCAAGCACAGCCAAGCGATTGCAGCTGAACAAGGTATGTTCGTTTCTGAACCTTCTTTTCCTACAGACCCATTTGCTTAATAGGGAAATAGTGTGTTGTGTTAAGCGTAGATCTAAATCATAGGATGACTGTTGTGTTTTTATAACTTTTGATAGTCGATTTATCTGTTTGAAGCGGCCATTGGGGATATTTAATTTTCTGAAAAGAAATCCATTTTTGTATTCACGATTCTTTGTTTGGCTGGATTGTATGAATGTTTTCAGTAATCTGTGAAATGAAATTTTATTTGTTTGAAGGTTCACACTATTTTAGGTTGTTACGGTTTGAACATAAATGGATTGCATAATCACAATCTTAGGTTTTAGGGGGTTTGCGTTGCGTTGTCTTCTTTTTTAGGTACTGGCAAAGCACTGGGTTATGGGTCACCAGGGTTTAAATGTTTCTTAGGTTTTAGGGAAGATGCCCTAGTCACCCATTGTGCTTTAGGGTCTTGCTTGCCTTGGGGTTATGGTAAGATTGTCGGTGCAGCTAAAAGGGTGTGAATCTAGATGCAGGGCTTACCTTTTTGTTCTATTTGTTAAGTTCATTTTATTTTGGGCAACTTTTATCATTAAATGGTGTCTTTTACCGGCGCCGATCATTTTGGATACTGTATTTACCCAATTTCAACACTTCTTATCATTTCTCGCGGATTTTGAACCCAGGTACCATTTGTTTTTATTACTGTCGTTCACCTTGTTCACTTAATATGGCACACATTTGAACCTATGATTAACTCGTTTGTAAAATGGGAAGCCGCTTCATGTTTAAATTTATAGGGCTGTGCTCACAGATTCTTGTCATAGACTCTTGCATAGAAGAGGGTTTTGGTATGTCAAGGCATATGATCGAGATAATTTTTGTATACTGTAATTTATGATCTTTCAGAATCTTTCACGGTCTGGGAATTTTTTGGAAGCTTCTTTAGGGGCCAGACACTTTCACAGACGTTTTTCCGGAGTTGGATCTCAATTTGTTTGGAAGTGTTTGAAATATTCCCTGTATTGTTCCTTCTTGTTTTTGAAGTTCATTGCCACTTTGATATCTTATACTGCCATTTTACTTTTCCAATGTTTTCCATATACTGTAAGGCTTTTTCTGTCAACTCATCTAGCCATCCCTGCCCGTAGTATGCACTTTTCTAAAGTTTCCTATAGATTTTGTGAGCTATTTGCAGCAGGAATACAGTTCCTCTGATCTAATTGCCAATTATAACATCCTGCATATTGACCATTGTGAACTAGACAACTTTCCTGATATTTTCATTCTGTCAACTCATCTAGCCATCCCTGCCTGTAGTATGCACTTTTCTAAAGTTTCCTATAGATTTTGTGAGCTATTTGCAGCAGGAATACAGTTCCTCTGATCTAATTGCTGATTATAACATTCTGCATATTGACCATTGTGAACTAGGCAACTCTCCTGGTATTTGCATTGGTGATTCCAAAATAACAATACCCTTGTATTATCAAAGCACAATACATAAATGGTAGAGAGAGCTGTCAAGTGTATTGGTTTAGCTTTCGAATGATTGTATTTAGTTTTTTGACTGAGAGTAAAGTAATGTGAGTGAAATACTAAATAGCTTCAAGAAGCTAAATTTTTCCCTAACTCACAGGGATACTCAAGTGATAATTAAATACCATGCGTTGTTCTTTCATTCTTTTAGCAGTTTGACATCACTTTAATAGACAATTTATCCAATGTTTAAGAGTTTGTACTTTCTTTTGAGGAGTGCGGTTGTATGGAAGAAAGTACAGATAACACAGGCGGCTCCTTTGCTGCTCAAATGGTTCCGAGGAGAGGCAACCATTGTGATTATGTTGTTTGTGTAAATTTCACACTACATGTGGTTTTCAACTCATTTTATTGTCTACATTTTTGGCCAGTCTCGTGATGTGATGGGCCTAATAGTAGTGTTTACAGTTTATACTTAAAATCCACGACCAATCCTCAGTAATCACGACCTGCTGCATTTGCCAGAGTTGTTCAAAAAGTGGTTTTATTTATTTTTATCACCCTATTTTGGTTCATTTGTACACTAAGTTCAAAGGCAAACCAAATGGTTTTGGTCTAGGTTTTTTAAATTTTCTTTAAGTTTTACTTTGAATAGATTGCTTTAGAAGTTAAGTCTTAAACCACAACGAGGTTTTTTCTATTTATTTTATACCATAATGAGGGTTTAGGTAAAAAATTAAAAAAACACATGGCTCCTAGATGGTAAGCCGTGCTTAATGACTAAACTGTCTACTATTTTAGGGCCAGCTGTTTATTTTTACATAAACCATCTTAGGCGAAACTAAAATAGATTTTTATAAACCCTATATAACCTGATTTCTTAAAATTAGCATTCTATAATGTCAAACTTCTTATCTATATGCTGCACTATATTTGACATGAAATAACAAAATTTTATTCTTTCTCTGTTTTTACAAATAGTACTTTTTACCCAGGAAATTGAAAATTTGAAGTCCATTTATATTATTATGAATTTACGATACTGTGTAAATGGAATTGTACTATGGTTACAGTTGGTTTATTCAGAAGTTTTTCCTTGCTATAGCCGAACTTGTGCCTCTACTTTATGTTAGATTCCTTCCGAATCTCTCAAGGTGCATGCGAACTCTAGTATGCACCCATGTTTCTTCATGAAAACTCAAATGTGTTAGCTATTTATAATCTAGTTGAATACAACAATTGTAATATGTCCCTGCTGCCCAACCAAATGCTTGTTTTCTCGTTCAATTGTGCTAACTATTATTGCATTATGAGTAACTCCTTTGAATGGCATGCATATTAGAGAATATTCATAGCTAAAAGTGTTCACTGTTGCAATCCTATCTTTACCAAAGTATATGCTATCACAATGTCTATTGAGTATGAGCAGTGACATTAGACAACAAACTGTGGAATTATTTGATGATACATCGTGTTTCTTCGTAAGGACAAATGTCAAAGTTGAAATTAATTGTTTGGTATACAAGTTTAAATTGTTATTCTGAAATTAAGTTAGCTTACTATGTTGTTTGGTTTATTTTACCCTTAAGATTAAGAAGAGTTGACCATAGCAGGAGATGGCCAAGTCAAAGAATCACACGGCACACAACCAGTCATACAAGTGTCACAAGAATGGCATTAAGAAACCAAAAAAGCAAAGATATACTTCAAGAAAAGGGGTATGATGTTTCTTTTCCATGTTCACGGATATCCTATAATGTTTTTGGTGCTTGAATTTATTGCAGGTGCTATTATATATTTTGATTGAATTAAAAAATTGTGTGGTTATTTATACAAGCTATATTTTGTTGCAGATGGACCCAAAATTTTTAAGGAATCAGAGGTATGCGAGGAAGCATAACAAGCCCAATGGAGCTGGTTCTGCTGATGGTTCTGAAGAAGAGCAGTAGATAAGTTATTCAGACAAATGTGTCTGAAAATTGTTTTGATCGAACATGTTTCATCTCAGTATAGGTTCAGACTATTCTACATATTCCATTAAATAGGTTTGTCAATTTAGAGGATATGAGAAGCTTCAAATCTCGAGCTGCTATTATACAACTTCATTTGTGATAAAGTTTGATGTTCAATGCTACTTATTTAATCTGCATGCTATTTAGTTGGTTATCTTTATCTTTGTCAATAGAATCTTTGTATCTGGAGATTTTGTCCTTCACTTGAAACTTTGATTAAGTTGATTGACAGCAGCCATACTTTGAAGCAGTGTACTAGCTAGTTTATTTATTTATTTGTTGAATTCAGCTTTTGGTTTTAGACACATGATTTATCACATAACACGTTATGTAAAAGTGTTCTTTAGAAATATACTCTGGCATTAGCACATTTGGATTGGTCTTTGGTGTTTTGGAAGTTTAGGTCTGATTCACCGTATGGATCTCATAAGAAAAAATGATAAAAGCTGTTTGCAGTGAAGACACCAAGGGTACTGCACATAGATGACACCCATGGTAAAGATGATTTGAAATGCAATATTGATTAGTAATTCTGAAATTTTGGAGGTGCACAATTTCTAGATTTTTTCTCTCATCTGATTTGCTTCAATTATGTAGGGTGAAAATATACTTTGTTTGTCCGATATATAGTGGCAAAAAGGAATACATTAGGCACATACCATGCTCTGGAGTTTTGACAAATTTGTAAATGTCATGGTCTTTCCTGGGGAATTTTAAGGACATGGTCATAACGTAAGTCTTTCATGTCCATTATGATAGAGAATCCCCATTGAATGGTTTAGGGGTAAAGTACTAGCTTGGCAAATCATGATCCCTTTCTAACTATATGCCAAACATGTTAAAGTTATTTGGAAATAGTTGAGTTTCAGCTGTATACCCCTTAATCTTTATGATGAATCCCAATAGGCAAGTTGAAACTGTATGATGTTTTCTGTTGGGATTGAAATGGTTTCTAGTGATTTAGATCTCACTCGGGTGTTTTTGCACCTATCTTAATGCTTGTCTGTAGTTTTCGAGTCTTTGCAACTGTAACGGGTATTGTTGCCTTAATGATGATTCTTGGTTTCTTTTCTAATCAATGTGAAGTTTTCAAGAATGTATTTGCAGTGGTAATATTAGAACCAATTTTACAAACATGACTAATCCATTTGGATCTTACCTGCCCAATTTTGAGGTATTTGTTTTCAAACTGGGGAAACAATTCCTTTACCTTGTCCTGTAGTTATGTACTCTGCAAGTTTTTATTTTTCGTCATATGTTAATTTGATTATTTAGTTAGATTTTATTTGTGTAAATTTCTTTTATAATTTAATATCTTGAAATCAATCTACTAACCCATTCATAGGCTTGGGTTATATCTCTTAAAACCAGTCTGATGACTCTGAAACCTCTCTTTTTTCCCATTTTTTCGCCTTCTAAATCAATCTGTCAACTCTTGAATTAACTTTATGCTTTATGAGAAATATCCTTTTGTTCATTTCAATCTTTAATGGAAGGCCACAATAGCTATTCTTCATTAAACATTGAAGCTTCAACACTAGTATTAGAATAAAACTCCGGTGTAAGGTTGCAAAGTTAATATAAAAACACCCTTGTGCAACAATTTTTTATGTCTTATAGTGTAGTGGTTTAAGTTTATTGGCTTTGTACTTGATTTTATACGATACTTGAGTACAATCAGATTGGCTTTTTCCTTGATTCTATTCATACTTCAAGTACAGTCAAATCTTGTCCCCAAGTTTGAATCATGCCCAAGATGATGCAGGTCATGTTCAACCTTGTACTTATTAAGACTTTTGGTCTATTGAACTTTTGAGTCTGCTTTTTTATTTTTTGTGTTGATTGTCTGGGCGAGAATTGGCTACATGTTTCAATTGGGGATATTTTAGTAGAAAATGTTTACATAAGAGTAGGAATGTTAAATATGTGAATTTTTCATCTGAAGTCATAGGAGATGCTACCTTCATTACCTTCTTAAGAGCTGACCCAATGTTCTATTTGCCCCTTGGGCTTGCCCATCTATTTGTAGATGGACTGTTGAATTTTTCAAATTACTTTGTTGATTTTCTCCCCAAGTAAAGGACTTACAATTCACTATCGTAGCGTATGGAGTTGTTGCTATGGAAGAGAAAGATTTGAACTTAAATATTTGGTTTACAGCCACAATTTCTCGTTTTGGCCACACTAGAAGAAGATTTAGGTGACTTTAAAATGGTCTCAATTTTTTCACAGCTCTTCATTTGCGATCACAAGGTCCAAGTAAACAAGTGATTATTGAGGAAATTCACAATTTTTCTTATTCAATTAAACTTTTTGTCAAAAAAATTGTATCTTACCTCATGAGATAGATGTTCATTACAAGTATTGCTAAAGATTTAATTATCAAATTTAATACTGGTACATAAGTACGTATTCATCCCTGGTGAACATAGTGAGAGCATCAGACAACCCAAAAGGAAGTACCAACCATTTTCATACAAACATTATCTTGTCTTAAATGTTGTTTTCCTTGCATTCTCCTCTAATTTAATACTGGTACATAAATCTATCAATGGTGTAAGAGTCATATTCATCACTCATGAACATAGTGAGAGCATTACACAACCCAAAAGGAAGTACCAACCATTCTCACACAAAAAAATGTATTGCCTTAAATATTGTTTTCCCTAATCTCCCTTTTAATTCCGACTTTGATATCTAGATTTTAAATCTAGTTTGTCGAAATACTTGCATGTTGTAGCTGGTCTAAAAGATCACCAATGTAGGGAAGAGGATACCTATTATTAATAGCTATCTTATTCAAAACATGAAAATCACACCTTTCAAATCAAATCTAGGTCTAACAATTGTTGTAGTTGTTTCTTTTCTCATTAGCTTCCAATAGTGATTGTTGAGAAGCCTTGATGTTGGGGAGGTGACTAATAAGTAACAAGTGAATCTCACGTTTGATGCTTCTCTTTGGATGCATCTCATTAGACTCTTGCACCACCTCATGGAATTGTTAAAATGTCTCTTATATTCTTTAGTGGTCTTTGTTAGTAGACATGCTATAAGAAATGTTACATTGAAGAACACCACTATTGTGCTCGTCTTTAAAAAGAAGCAAAGCAAAATTCCAAGTAGCAAATTTATCAAATCTCTTAGCTTGAGTAACACTATTCAAGGAAAGTTTGGATTTACCCTCATAAGATTTGGTGATATGGCATTTCCCCTCTTTCATTAAGAAACATTGGTTGGGTTTTTTTTGAGAAGATAACATTTCTCAAATACATATAAGGGCTATCAAATACTGCCAAAAACATCAAGAGACAACATCCAAAATAATTTCACCAATAAAATGCTTGTTAATAGAAAAATTCACCTTACATCGCTTAGTTACTTCTATCTCAACTTGTTGCTTCACCTAATACCACGATTAAGGATTAGGATGATCATACACTTCTATCTCAAGCTTCTTGTTGAAAGGAAGCTTAGAGTTAACAATTTTTAATGACAAAATCACATGCAATAACATGTGTTGACATACAAAGAAATGCAGAGACGTGCAATAGACATGTAATTCACAAAACCATTACATAGAGGTACATGTGGGGAAAACTTTTTTGGGAGAAAAACCCCACTTAAAAGAATGAAACCAACTATATTATAATAACAATACAATTACATACAAGTTCAAGCATATGCCCTTACAAGAGTATTACCAACAGTAATTTTGACAACATTACGACATCCCTATAACACTATTAAAACTTCATCCAAGCACCCAATAAATAGAAGATAAACAAATAGGAAACTATCCAATTGTTTCATAAAAAAATGAGCCAACATACAAGAGGCACGGTGCCCAAATGCCATGGCCCAAATTCTAGTGCCCTATTTCAAGTTTGAATTTTAGGCTATATTTAAAAATATTCCAACTCAACTTTTGAGGAGGTCTACTTGGCATAGATGGCATCCCGACATGCATATCCCTTTTGATTGGTGATGCATTTTTTATTTGATTACTAACATTGACGAGCCTAGGATTGTAAAGGAGGCTATGGGTATGAATGATGTAAAGACTTGTTGCCATCATGGACTATGGGAGATATGGTGCAAGTAGAAGAAGACATGTCAATGTGATGAGGAGAGGAAAATATGGAAAAATTAGTATCAACATCATTTGCCTCTAAAAACTTACTGTCATGATGGATCATGGGGACAAATATAGTAAAGTATTCAAACATAGAATTAAAGATAAACATAAGGTCTATAAAGGAGGAAAGATTAGATAATCATTCTAGAAACTTATACATGGAACATGTATATGCATCTATTCTATAGAAGAATGCTATGCCATCTAAGACATATGGAAAGGAATCAAGAAAATGAGAACACAAGTTATATTCCATGAAGTAAACATGTAAGGGATCCCAAGAAAAGAGACCACAAGTATCCACGGGAAAAGATGAAATAGGATGTAAGGGATGGTAAAAGAGATGTTGGTAAGAAATGAATAGAAGATATGAAGGTTAGATTAAGGGGAGAAAAGAAGGGGTCAGCGAAAGATTTTTATATTTCTCCCATAGGAGTATAGGGTTAGGGTTTGAGGTTGCGCCCCAAAATTATTTTTTGAGGAAAATTTTACTTTGATTTGATTTTGGAAGAAAAAAGAAGGTAAAAATGAAAGATTTTTGTATTAAAGAGGTAGGTCCATCAAAATGTAATATATAAATTAAGCTACTTACAATGTGTTAAAGAAGATTAACTTATATAATATGTTAATATTCTAACTTATATAATATGCTAATATTCTAACTATACTAACATAACAATATAGTTTAATTAAAACAAATGAGGTACACACTACTACTTTTTGTATTTTTATGTTTATAGAAAATGAAATAGTACTAGCTAAGGAAAATGGGAAATCAATTACTAATAGAGTGTCAAAATGATTGTAACTAGTAAAAATAGAGTCTAGAATAAAGAATATAAACTCATATGAACATTCAAGAAGATGAAATCACACACTTTACTACACTGCAGTGCAATCACGTTGTGGTTTGTACGAACATGTTTTGATTTGAAGCCAATAGAAAATAAAGGCGAATACCTACACATAGAAACAAAGTACACAACAAGAATAAGAAATATATAAGAGAATAAAAAAGACACAACGGAATAATCTAGATGACTAAAATATTGATTAAACCTATTTAAACGTCAAAATACTAGAGAGGGGGAAAGATGTAAAACCACTATGTGAAGAGTTGAATCTAAAGAAGAAATGGGACAAAGAGAAAGGGGGTAACTACTTGAAATCTTCCCAAAATGATCAAAGCCCCTACTTTGGTCTTTCAACCTCCACAAATAGTCAAATAGAAAATAGAGTTTGTTTTGTGTGTGCTCTTAATCCTAAGTGCATCTAGAACAAAGAACAATAATATAAATGATAAAAGAAACAATAATATAAATGTGTCTATTATTATCCATGTGTGTATGGAAAATAATTAGGAGATGTGGAATCTAGATATGCCAAATATAGTACTAAATAACAGAGAAAGAAAAATAGTACAACAAACCATCGCAAGAAAGTGGAGTCCAATGGCATGTAGAAAGCTTCACAAAATGGAGAGAAAATGCTTCAAGAACCAGTGTTGATGGATGCTAGAATGTTGTAGAGTATTATATAAAAAATGAGAATGTAGAAAGTTCAAGATCCATAAATACCAAAAACCAATCCAATGCATGAAAAGAAAAAAGGAATCTAAATTGAAAATCTTAATCACACCAAGTGCTATTTTAGGGAAAGGATTTAGGAGAGGACTATTGAGAAATCAACATAATTGGGCAAATGGTAGTTACAACCAAAGTTGATTCCAAATTTTAGGTAGTTAATGAGCATTGGTACAACTGTACAAACACAAGACAAAATCATGACATTTGGATGTTTGTACAACTACACTTTAGTCTTGAAGGAACAAATCTTAAAGTTATCAGACAATGGCTTAAATTACAAAATGAACATAAAACATTAGAAAAAAAAACATAAAACACAAGTACACAAAACAACATAAACTTTGGAATCTAGAGTAGGAAAACATGCTAAGGATGGGCTAAAATAAGTCCTAAAAATGTGCTATGGGAATAAGCACTAAATCGGGTACAATTTGCAGTGCTAAAATTATAGGGTATACAATTTTTAATATTCTAATATATATACATACATATATAGGACAAAATTATGTATTCCCTTGAATAAAACCTCAAATGGTTGGTACAATTAGAAATGAAGATTCTACAATCATTTCCCTAAACTTAGACTTCAAAATGACATATAACATAGGCCCAACTGGTGAACTTATAAGGGTTTTTAAAAATTGTAGTAAAATTTAGATTCCTATGGTCATATAATAAACACAAAACCTCTTCAATTGATGGTAATTCTTAATTAAAAATCAAATAGTTTCAAAACTATAGTCCAAGATCATTTCTAATGCCATGTACAAAAATTAACACATATAAAAACTAAGTTTTTAAGCCATAAACATTTCATTCAACATTACCCAGAAAAAATGGAAACATCATAGTTACATTCTTTAGGATAGTATGGGAGCTCGAATTCAAAACCTGACAGTTAGACAAAGATTTTACCTTAGACTTTACTCCCAGTCTTGACCAAGATAATACCAAGACTCTAATATAGCCTCAACAATAACCATGTCCATTCATTTTACTACCTTTTGAATACCAATAATCTCTACTACAACCCTCTAACTCCTTTTTTTACTCCCACTAACATACTTACTCCAAGAATGGAATGCAACATGCCTCTCGTTCTCGCTATTACTAACAAGGCTTCACCCACAACTAACACCAATATCCCACAATAAAAATCTAGGGTTTATATTAATCAAAATCATTCACTCCCCATTCTCTATGTAGTACTTAAAGAGTAATGCTCATAAATGCAAGGTGAGTGCTTTTGGTAATAAAATCCCATAGCCTATTTATTTTATTGCTTTAACAAATTTTTAAATATTTAAACCTTTAATCATTTATGTAGCCAAAATTTAGTTTATTCACAATATTTTAGATATATAATAAGGGATTAAGACATCTTGGCCACATAGAAAATCACTGCATACATATGCACCCTCAAATATAAATAGGGTTTTTAATTATTGAATAATGAATATAGTACCAAGATAACACCCAAATGACAACAATATAAATGATCAAAATTACATGAATGATATTGACAAAATTAACCAAGACAATGATTTTTTGCAAGTAACAAGGATAAAGTACCAAATAGGGATTTCACTAATCAACATGAAATTATCAATGCACACATTGACTTACACAGATGACTTTATCCAAGAATGACACACAACCTATTTCACTTATTCATCATTTCTATCATTTTTCCTACATTGGTGTGACAACGTCCTCCCTCATGATACTTTCCCTCATCGAAGCATAGCCTCACACAAACAAAGAGTCACAAAACATGTTAGTACATAATACACATATATCAAACATTATAAAAAAATATTAATTAGAAAAGAGCATCATAATCATCAAAATCAACTCACTATAGTCAACCAAGTACATCAAATCTAGCTATCACAAAATCAGATATAGGTGCATAATAATGGTTCACAATAAATATTGGACATAGCCAAAAAATCCTAGTACAACATAAATAAATAGTTGTCCATACTCACTGTAAAAATTATTACAAACCAAAAATAATGAATGTTTAAAGAGTCTAAAATGGGGTACTACATCTCATCTCACAATTACTACTTCCATGGCTTCTACCACCCATGTTACTCCTTATGTGACCCCTTTCTCTTCCATTGCTAGATCTATTGTCACTACCATCTTAACCTCCACTAATGTTCCAATCTCATCCTTCCAATCTATTCATACCCACATGGCTACTCGTGCTATCCTCTAAACCTATGTTTCTCATGACACTCCTTTTCATACTATGACCACCTTACCTTATAGTGTGGCTTATCCTTACATCAACATATCATTTTCTCTTATCTATCACACTCTTTACACATCTTCCATTATATCCCACACTCTTCATACCACCACTATTCCCATCTCTACCTTGGATACATTATTGAAGGGATTTGATCAACTTAAGAAGAAAGTGGATAATTTGCCTACTAGTCATGATGATATTTCATACAATACTCCACATCACACACATCTTGCATTTAAAGTTGTTAAATATATATTTCCCATTGGCTTTGTGGCACCTATATTTGAGTAATATAATGGAAAAGGTGATCCCAATATTCATTTACAAGATTTTAATGTTGCATGTCTAGATTCTATATATGAATACAAAGTCTTAGTTAAATCATTTCCATGAACCATACAAGACTATGCCATTTAATGGTTTTACTCAGCACTTGGATCTATCCATTCTTCTGGAGATCTAGCCATAACTTTCTTATGATGCTTTCATGTGCATACAAGCTTGAAAATAGCTATGGCTAATTTGATTAAATGTGCCCAACGATAAAATGATCCTATGAATGACTATGTCATTCACTTCCAATATTTTTGTGGTAAAATGAAGCATCAACTAGATGATGTAGAATTACAATCCATCTATCTTGAGGGATTCCTTCCTCCCATCAAGGATATTATTTACTTGAATAGTTTTTCTTCTTTCATGGATTTATGCATATAGAAGGTTGAAATTAAATTTGCTTGCATCTAATGGTTTGAAGCATGGTTCCTTCCCTACTTCCTCTTGCCCTTTGAAATTTTCAAAGAATAACACCTTTCAAAAAGGGAGTGAAAAGAAATAATCTAAACTTAGTGCTAACCAAGTGGCAACTACTTCCAGTGTTGTATCTTTCAAACCTCAAGGGCATAGAAAATTTGTAAAGCTTAGTGAATCACTAGATAATTTGCTCGAAACCTTACTAATAATTTGATCACCCTTCTCCTCATCTATCAATTGGATCCCTTTAGAGAAATAGGTTGATACCACAATAGTGTGTCCTAGTTGGGGACATCTTGATTTTTGCCTGAAATCACATGTTTTATAGAAAAAATAATGATTTAAGTCTAGGGATTCCATCTAAGAGGGTTTGATTGAAGGGGGTTAGATCAAACTCCCTTGGATAGAACCCTCTTAGGCTTAAATCAAATACTTGACAGAGTCTCCTCCACACCTATCAAAATATTAACAAGAAAATAATTTTGCTTCACCTTTTGGGGGATCAAATGAAGTCATTTGGAAATGCCATTTTGTAAGTATGTATCTCTTACTATTAGCTTTCCAAAAACTATGATATATATTATGTTTTCTTTAGTATTATATATTTTCAAATTTTATAATAAATTTAGGTCCATTACAAAAAAACAATGACCTCTATTCAAGACACTAGGAAAAATAACAAACATTATTAGAAAAATCTCAAAAAAATTCACTACACTCCACATAAATGCCCTTGTTTCAAGGAAAAATGATTTTTTTTGATATATATGCTAAGAGAAATGTGTTATGGAATAATATAGGTTTAAAATTTTTGCTAGTACTAATCCAAAAATCATTAATAAATAAATTATTTAATAAAAATTACCAAAAATATCCATGCACTAGAGATTGGAGTTAATGATCCAATTCTAAGAAATTGTGGAAATTTTTTATTTGTAGTGAAAATTATGCAATATAGAATAATGTTACTCAATAAAAAATGATAGAAAAAAGACGAGTGAAAAAAAAAAATGATAAAAATAATTTCTTAAAAAATAAAAAAACTTACAAATTGAATCTACATAGAAAATACCACAACTCATTAGTTTATATGATCCTTAAATTCTTGACTGTTTGTTCTCTATAGTTGACACAAATTGAAAAATGCTAAAAAATGTTAATTTTGAGCATCCCACTTAGGCCAAAAAGTGGGACACACTATTGTGGGATCACCATTACCTAAGGGCTATAATAAGCAATATTTTTGTAATTTCCATAGAGATAATGGACACCATACATGGATTTGTATGGCAATCAAGCATAAAATCCAAGATCTCATTTAATATAGTGTGATTCATGTTGATGGTGTGAATTATTGGGGAAATCATTTGATTTCTACACCAAAACAAAATTTATAAATTTATACTAATCATTTTCCATCATATAGATAATCTAATAATATTGAGTATCAATAGGTTCCCAAGCATCAGAGTAATTCTAAGGTGCACACACGTGTAGAGATTTTATGGATATATGGCACGATGGTTCCTTTTCCCACTCTCCGACATATACATTTATGAGCATGAATAATAATATTTCCTCTCCTTATATACATTTAGTTATTTTAATTTATGTGAAGGAGATCCCCAACAATAATTATTATGGTCTACTTTATGTTCAAGGTTTCATACATGGATAGCAATGTGAGGTTATCCTCATTGATCTAACCAATCAATATAACATATGCACAAAATATTTTTTATACAATTGTAAGTTTGCATAAAATAGCTATGCACATATGGGCGTTGTATTAAAAATGACCAATGACATCCTTGTGAACACTTTGGGAAGCATCATCTTGCCTCTCCAATTGATAATTAAGGAGGTAGATGCATTATTTCATATCATTCCCTCATCAAATAGATTATCTATGTCAATTGGAAGGCCTTGGTTAGAGAAGCTAAAGGTAGTACCCCATTATGGTACATCAATGCTTGAAATATGTTCATGGAGAGACTTGTAAAAGTGAAGAGAGATGCATATGTACCTATTTTTGAGTTAAGTCATTTCACACTTGACAATTATGTTGAGACTCTCCAAGGCATTTGATATGATGTCCAGGGTAAGGAATGCCCAATAGAAGCTCCCTATGAATGCAAAATAGAGTTCATCAATTACACCAAATGCATCTACAATGAACTAATCAATAGAAAGTTGAAAGGTAAAATAAGGAGAAAATGAAGCCCTCTTCATTTCCTCCTAAGACTCCGCAAGAACAAAAATCAACATATAATTATTGTCATCCTCCACAAATAAAGCAAGAAAAAGATAATTTCATCCCCCATCATATACCAAAGTAGGGAAGATTTCATTCTTATGCTTCAAAGAAGAATAAGAATGTAACCTTTGGCAATCCCATTGTTACCTCTTCTAAAGGCACTACTTAGAACTATCTGGGTTCCAAAGAACAATAAAAATATTCCAAAAGTAGAAGTAGAGCTCACTTCATAGGTATAGCATCAATGGATTATGAAAGGTCCATCTCTTATTCTCATATATCAAGTACATTCACAAAGAGTGACATATCATATCACGATGAAATTTAAATAATTGAAGGTGGTTGCAAACCACATAATTGGGATGAGGTTGATCTATTAGATGATGATCCATCTAATATTGTTGGTTGAGATTTGGAGCTTCCATGCTCTATGTACATATTTATATATACTTTACATTATTCTTATGGTGTCTTCCACTTGGAGGGCATATCTTTATGGCATTGGCCACCATTTATTTATATTGATGATAAACTTCCATACTTTTCCATATGATTACATTGATGACAATTACATTTAACACATGATGATTATAGGATTTCCAAAATATCCATATGATTTCAATGATTATGATTACATTTTCCTCACATGTTAGTAACATGATCTTTCTTTGCAATGATTACAAGACCTCCACAATGTTCCATATGATGTTTGTATCTAGCATTTTTGGTCATGTATATTACTAACATGGTCTTTCTTTATGATGACTCTAAGATCCTCCACAATTCACATAACCACATCCTATGCTTTTATGCTTAGTTCATGTCTATTCTTACAAGGATTGGATCCTATGATTCTATGTTTTTCATGATGAGTATCCCTTTTTATAACACAAGTATCATAATTATATATAACACTAATCACAATAATCACAATAATCCTCTTCCTGATGATGGATCACTAAGAGTGATCTGAAACATTGATACAAAGAAATATAGAAGGCATGAGTTTTCCACAGTCCATAATAGTGAGTGTTGCATGTGCTTCTGGATTCCATTGTGTATGTTTTTGATTCAAAAACATACATAGTGGATTCCAGAAGCACATGCAACACTCAAAGAAATATACACGGTTTAATCCAAAAGCACTTCTATATGTATTCTATGGACTGTGGAAAACTCATGCCTACTATATATAACACTATTTTGTGTTTATAGGATGCTTCCTATTATTCACATGATTATCTTTAGCATTTTGATCAAATTTATTACCAATTTCTATCTTTTTCCATGGTTACAAGATCATTTGTGTCTATTGTGCATATCTTCTACATGTTTACACATCAAATTTATTTATGTTATGCTTATCATGCTTATATATTAGGCTCACATGATTACAAGGTTTATGATTTTCATGATGACATCTTACATTTGCTTGATTTCACATGATACCTCTATCCAACACTTCATGGTTATTTGGGGGTATCATTGAGGCCATATTGTTGCCTATCATTTATGAGGCTTTTATGAGCACATGTTACCGCATTATCTTTTCCATGATCACTAATGTTTATTATTTTTTTGTTTATTGTGTCCCTACCCCTCTTTTCTTGTTGATTATGGACAATATGTTATTCTTTTAAATGCCTAGATAATGTCACTCAAGCACCCATTTCAAGAGAACAAGTCCCAAGGCAAAATCTTCATCCATATCAGTATCCTTTTTATGAGTGTATGTGCATTTACTTTCATGTTGGTTTCTTTAATTTACTTTGACATGCATGTTCATAGTTGTTAGTATGTAGATCAAAATGGGGGCAAAATGTAATGGTGAAAATTACATATCCATCCTCCTTTCCCTTATGCTTGTGTCCACTTCGATTAGAGTGATCTTTATGTAATAATAAGCATAAAAATGGTTCATTTCTAGCTGAGAGTGGGCACAACCTAAGCTTTATTTGTTTCCTATTTGCACTTATTTCACATGGACCAGTTGTGGCCTTCATTTTACCTCTTTCCTGCCCCAGGTTAGATCCATATTTGTGGGCACTCACAGAAATGACCCCTTAAATTTTAAAATTCAAATTCAAATGTGGGGCTAACTTTACCTCTTTTTGTGATCGTTGTGTGCCAACGCAAGGCACAAAAGCATTTTGTTTGGCCCTTGGTGTTGTATTTAAAGGAATAACCCTAGTTCATTTTGGATTTTCTAGACATTTCTAGATCTCTTGTATCCTAGATATATCATCCATTACTTGCACACATTATTAGGGAATTTGTATTGCACAAGCATCTAGGGCATCTAGCATGTTTGGGAGTGTTGTCCTTGATAATTTATCTAGCTAGTAAATCGGTACCCTTACATGGTTTGACATAAGGGAAGTAATTACCCCTACCACATGCAAACCGTGAAACACCAAAATTAGTTTTTATGTGAGAACAAACTGACAACATCAAAGCAAACTAAAAATCGCTTGCAAAAATTTGGTAGAGATTGGTTCCATGAACCCAAATCGAATCCACGAGCTTTATTAGATCTGCACTTGAGTCGCGAAAGTGTGACAAATAGAACATTCACCAATTCCAAAATATTTATTTAATCTTCGCTAACATCTTTACACTATTAACAAATCATATTTTATCATCGTCACAATTTTCAACTAAACATGTTTATTATTCTGATATTTTTTTTAGTGCTAAGTGCTAAGTGCTAAGTGGACCATTCATTAACATGAGAGATGGGTTCATGTGAACCACTACTCATGAAATATGGGTCATGTGTTTGACTCAAAAACTACACAGTTAAACCCTAAAAAAAAAAAAATCAGAGTTTGACATGCTGCGAAAAATACCTCCTACTTATCAATTGATGAGCTAAAGGGGCTCTATAATGAATGGTTCATAAGGCACAACACTTGCTGAAGGTTTTGCAAATGGGGCAGCAAGCTAAGTGGGCTTGATCTTGGGGGAAACTCCATGGTTAAGCGCGCTTGAGTCAGAGTAGTACCGGGATGGGTGACATCTTGGGAAGTCCCGATGCTTCACCCCTGTGTGCATCACCTAGATGCAATGAGTGCTAAGTGGACCATTCATTAACATGAGAGATGGGTTCATGTGAACCACTACTCATGAAATATGGGTCATGTGTTTGACTCAAAAACTACGCAGTTAAACCCTAAAAAAAAATATCAGAGTTTGACATGCTGCGAAAAATACCTCCTACTTATCAATGTTTATTATTGTATTCAATTTCCTAAACATTTACATTTCCACAACTCTTAAATCAAAAAAAAATTTGTGAATATTTATATTATTATTTATTTACCCTAAATTGTATTAGGGAGGATAAATGGCCAAGAAGATTACATGGAGATTTGCAAATCGTGCTTTGATGGAGAGAGTGTAGAATTCACATAAAGAAATCTCTGAATCTTCAATCCATGTGTGGAATACATAACCCCACAACATACGCATTGTTTAGCAATAGAAATTTGAATTGGCATAGAAAAAAGTGACGTTACAATATGTAACCAGTATTTGGACACGGTTTATGATTGGTGCTAGTTGGCAAAATGGGCAAATGGGTGTGTATTTAATAGAAATATGATTTTCTATGATATTGTATGATATTGTATGTTATGTAGCCTGTAGTTCTGTAGTCTTTGGTATTCTATCTAGGATGTCGCTGTTGCTCTACTTTTATGTAGCCTGCTGTCCTGTAGTCTTTGGTCTTTATCCAACACGTTGCTATCGCTATATTTTTCTGTAGCCTACAGTTATGTAGTCTTTAGCACTCTATCCAGTACGTTATACTTTTATGTGGCCTGCTGTTCTGTAATTTTAGGTGCTCTATCCAGGATGCAGCTGTTGCTCTACTTTTATGTAACCTGCTGTTCTGTAGTCCTCGCTGCTTTATCCAGGAAGCTGCTGTTGTTCTACTTTTATGTAGCCTGCTATTCTGTAGTCTTTGGTACTCTATCCAGGACGCTGTTGTTGCTATACTTTTTTGTAGCCTACTATTCTGTAGTCTTTGGTCTTTATCCAGGATGCTGCTGTTGCTATACTTGTCTGTAGCCTGCTGTTCTGTAGTCTTTAGTACTCTATCCGAAGGCCGCTGTTGCTCTACTTTTTCCCTCTGTTCTAAGTCTGGTCTTTGTTTCGTAATGCTCTCTCTTATTGTATTCTTTTCTTGTTTTGTTCCATTAAAAAAAACCACGTTCTAGACATGGTAATGGGGTTCTGTGAGGCTGGGCCATACCCTAGCAAACAACTAGGGTAACTCGTGAGGGCCCATTAAGGTCCTATGACTTTATTCCAAAACTGGTACGGTGTTACCATGCTCTCTCTCTACTTATTCCACTGGTACATGGCTCATTATTTATAGCGTACGATGGTCCTTACTATAATAATGTTAATTTTTCTAAAACTTACCAAACAAAATAATCTAGTAGACAGGCTCACCTCCCAAAATATATTTGCTTTTCCTTAGATGGGAAAATCTCTGTCATTGGGCTCCAATTTAATCACGGGAACGTATCCAATTTTGACAGACTTCCAGTCTGGCAGTATGCCTGTTCTGTAAGGATGAAAGGTACTCCATGCATCAAAAGGTTTGTCAATTGTTCAAAAGGCTCGAAGAAAAAACTTTGAAGCATGGGGATTTCTGTTAAAGAGGTAGGGGAAAAGACCCAAATACCTCATAATAGTTGAGATAGTATTTGTGCATTTAAGGGTCAATATTTTTTAAAAGTTTAGCATTAGGAGTTGTGACTTTAAATTTGTTAGTGTTGACTATAAGTACTATAATTAAATAAAATGTGTCCTCTAGATCTAAAAAGCAACCAATCATGTTATGCCACATCAGCGCACCCACAAAACATGATTTAATGCACACCTATTGGTCTACCCTTTTTTTGGGAACTATTTGATACCTCAACAAAAAATATGCTGATGTGGCATCATATTTGATGATGTGGCCCTGAAACTTTAGTTATAAGTAGGGGCCTGATTAACATCTTTTATAGATGTATGCAAAAAGTCCATATTCTAATTTTTTCTATTTGTTTTGGGCTTATTAGAAAGTGTATTTTAACAAAAGTTAGTGAATTATTCTAACAACTTATTATATATAGGATCAATTTTAAAATCCGAGTCAAATTTACAAGTATAGAAATGAATTAAATGTGGAAATGACCCCAATTTTTTAAAATTAGGTTCAAGTGATCTTATTCTAATTAGCTATTACATGTCAATTTGAGTGCAAAACATTTCAAATTGCATTTTAGGAGGTTGTATAAAAGGACATATCCTAATTCAATTCTCTAAATCCAAGACATCCAAGATCTATTTGTTCATCACCTAGCATTATAATTTGAACATCAGAACATTCATTGCATCATCAACTTACATTAACATTTGCACTTAGCGACAAATTAGGGCATCTTGCATGGTTTCTTGGTGTCTTTGATCTTTGTTACAAAACTATTATATTAGAATCTAGGGGTTTGAGCAAATGAGAATATATTTGCTTAGCAAACCCCCAAAGGTCTTTGTCAACAACACCTTGATATGCGGACACAAATTCTAGAAGGTAAGGTGAATAAATTCCAGACATTTAGGAGAGTGCAATTCATTTCTATAGGCAAGGTTCATTTCCATAGGCACAAAGATCAACTATGTGGGTATAGATTCAACTCGTAGCAAAGAATAATTCATTTAGTTGTATGTCAGAGTTTACCAACTTTAGATATGATTTCAAAGCATACTTTTTGGATCATAGAGCATAATTTGGAACATAAATTCTTCAAGTAGCATTAAAGCCAAGTCTTAATCCCTCTTTGTCATTTTGAAAAGTATGATTGTTTATTAGTTGAACCTCATCTCTTTAATCTAGGGTTAGTTGCTTGTCTGTGTTGAGTTTAATTTCTTTACTCTAGGTTGTATGAAAATGTTGTTTTTTTAATTTCCTTTCATTTTGGTTAACTTGTCTAATCTTACCCCCTTAGGTCTTGGATTTAGGGTTTTATTTCTATTTTCTATTTCATTTCTACATCTAAGATTCTCTTTTTTTCTTTTTAGTTTTACATCAACATCCTCCCTTATTTCACCATTTCTGGTCCTTTTAGGGTTTATGTGTTGATTTTATGCCAAAGTTTTACTCTCGCCCTACTTTCCCTTTAAGAAGTATTAGAAATGAAGACAACAACTACACAAGTGGAAATCTAATTTGACTAAGATTTATGATCTTTAACAATGTAGAAACTACAAAGATAGAAAATAGAACCAAAACCCACAACACAAGAATTAACACCATATAAGAAATGAACACATAACATAGTATGTAACGTGGAGAAAACCCTTTCGGATAAAAAACTCCACCAAGAAGAGAGGCTTCAAGTTGTATTATATTCAAATATGAAATACAATACATGCACTTCCTCTGTCTCTTCATTCTTCAATCCAGTAGAACCTATGTACAAAACTTATGAGATGCATAACACATACAAGGCACTGATTTTATAGAGGTTTTTCACTCCTCAAACTAGGCGTCCACTTTCTCTCTCCTTGGAAACTCCAACATGTAACATTAAATGACCTCTTACATGTCCATGCCAATTGTCAATCGTTACCATGCAAACTTGGACGCCTAAGGCCAAGAATGGCAATATACAACTCATAAATGCTTGTCATAGGTTGTCATATTGTCATAGTATCTTATGGCAACTTAAAGTTGTCATAGTATCTTATGACAACTTAAATTTGTCATAGATTCTCTTACATCATCTTACCAACCTTATGACAAATGTCATACAAGCCAAAAATAGTGGATTCCTCCAATGTGGCACCTACCCTCATTTACTTTATCTTTTCATAGTAACCATCAGTAAATGTTATCCCGTAACTACCGTCGATAATTCTAGAACTTACTGGTACAGTAACTCCGTAATTACCGTGGATAGTTAATATATTTTAATACTATTGTCGGTGAAACCATTTCATCCCTTATGGGTAATTACAAGTTCAATAATAATGGGAATAAATAATAAGGGATTTACAAGGTTAATGGCACCTTAATCTCAACATTCTCCCACTTGACATTATACATTCTGAATCAACCCATAGGAAACACATGAAATAAGTAAGCACTAGGACCAAGGCCCATGGCCTCCCTGCACCATGCAAACATTTTTGTGCTCACAGGTTTAGTAAGAGAATCTGTAACATTCTCTTAAGTGTCAACTTTCTTCAGCTCAATCTATCCATTTGCAACAATTTATCGATCTCAATCTTGCAATGCTTAGGGGTCCAATTGATAATGAAATATTGTTTGATTTGGTTGATAAAACTCATCATGGGGAGGATAATTTTGATCATGAGGCACACTTGGAATAAATGGATAGGCAAGATCTTTCTATTAGTGCATAGTTACTTTCTCATGAGATTGCTAATTTAGCTAGTGTTACTTCTACACAATTGATTAATGTTCTTCATAATTTATTGATTGCTAAGCCCTTTAGTTTGGAGTTTCTTCAAGGATTTGGTGCTAAGGTTAGTTGTTCAAGCTCTTTGCATGGTGTACCTTCTCCCTTACACCCACCTCTCTCCTTCCATTGTCACTCCTACTTTAGATGCTTCTTATGCTATCCCTTCTAGTTTCATGCATTTCCTTATGTTACTCCCTCTAGTGCCATTTCTATCCCTTATCCCACTAGTGTTGCACTAGCTTCTTCGATTAACCCTACTAGTGTCATACATTTGTTTAATGCTTCTAGTGTCATGCCTTTAAGCTCCATCTCTTTATGGCATGCTACTAGTGTCGTGCCTTCATCTTATCCTACTAGTGTTACACCTCCCTCTTTTCCTTTTAGCATTGCTCCTACTTTTCACACTTCTCCTTCTAGTGCCATATCTTTTTCTCTCATCCTTTGTCATCTTTATACCCCATCCATTGTTTTCTCATGTTCCCACCACTACTATTCCTACTTCCACCCTTGATTCATTTTTGTAAAAGCATAAGGTTGATGCTATGCCTAGTGGACATAATAAGGATGATTATGTTGAGACACAACACAATCCTCTTTCTTATTAGATAGTTACTCATTTGTTACCAGTTGGTTTGTGGAACCACGTGTTGAGATGTATAATGGAAAGGGGGTGATCCCACAATACTATGTCCCACTTTTTGGCCAAAGTATGACATTGAAATCAACATTTTAAACTAAATTTTCACTTTCCGATACCTATAGCAACTAAATCGTTAATAATTTGAAGATGACGTAAACTAGTGATTTTTCATATTTTGTGTGTAGATTCTAAGTATATATTTTTAAAATTTTAAAAAATAATTTGTGATTTTTTACGTGATTTTTAATAAGTTATTTTTATAGTTAACAGTATTTTGAAAAGGTGACGTTTATACCATATAGTATAACTTTTTTTATAGAAAAGATAAAATTCTAAATTTTTAAATATAGATTTGTAATACCAATATCTAATGCATGGATATTTTTTTTATAATTTTTTGATGCATATTATTTTTATTAATTTGTGAAGTGAGCTTATTATACTTTAGACATAGGTTTATACCATATAGCATAACTTTTTCTATATGTATCCAAAATCACTTTTTTTTGTTGAAACAAGGACATCAATAGCTAATGCATAGATATTTTTCATAATTTTTTTTCTATTTTTCCATACGTGTAGAACAAAGAGCTTGATGTTCATTGAAAAACCTATGTTCAATAAAAAATAGAAAATAAATATAACAATCAAATTAAATATATTCAAAATTATACTTGTTGGAAAGCTCACTTCAAGGGCTACAATCCTGTAAATTATCTAGCCAAGTTCATTCCATTTGGAGGTCCAACCCAAGGTTTGAAACTAAAAATTTTGAGGAAATCTTGAGGCCTAGAGTGGGAGAGGCCATCCAAGGACCTTTGTGCGAAGGTCTCTTCAAACAAAGGTACCTTCACACAAAGGAAGAACCTCTGGTTGAAGAGACCTTCGTACAAAGATACCTTTGTTCAAAGAGACCTTTGCACAAAGGTACCTTTGTTTGAAGGTCAGTTGGGCCGCTTAAAAAAATAATTTTTTTTAACTGTTTACCTTCGAACAAAGGTCACAAAGAAAAAAATAATAAAAAAATGCATAACAAAATACCTTTGTCCGAAGGTCATGAAGTTGACTATAATATAAAAAATTTAAGTGAACTATATATATATATATATAATCAAATGTTTAGTAAAAGTACACCTGATAAAGGGCTAGCACGATAGACAACCAGGTGGATACATGTGAGCAGTGATTGGGGAGTTGGCAGTCGACAGATATGGTTGGTAGACTTGTGACTCTGAATTATCAGGATTGCTCGTGTGATGATTATGAGACGTGCTAGGCAAGATTTCTAATTAATGATTCAAAGTTCACCTTAAGTGAGATACACAAGCCATGGTGGAAGAACAGATAGGCTTTCTCATCATAACTTGGTGTGATGAGGGATGAAAGACATCTAGGCTCTTCGGTAGATGCCTTTTTTTCTATCTTTGGCTTCAACTTGTAGAGCATTTTGTAGGTTTTCACTTTGTATTTTCCTCTGTAGAATTAGCAGAAAGCATGATGTCCGGTGGAGCTTCTAGGAGTGGGGGGTCGAGGGGAGCCAGAAAAGGCAAAGAGCTGGCCTATTCGTCTCCTCTGAGGCGAAGGCAAATTCCTAAACAGGTGGCGAACAAAATGATAGGCGGCGTGATGAAAGGCAAGACCAAATCCAATAAGCGGAAGGCTAAGTTTTTTGGTGAGGAGGCTCTGGCCGACACCGTTATGGCTTTGGACTTTGAGATCAAACACCCCTTACTGTGAAAATGGGTTGGCAGGATCATCTCCATGGCTAAAGTAGTGGATGGGGAGGATAGTGGAAATATGAGAGAATCTATGGCTAGTTTTATTCTGGATCCTGGCACCACTCGAGCCAGATGGAATGTTTTTGGGGCGGCTAGGTCCCTCACCCTAGCCATGATGTCATCCATAGTAGCCTCTTCCATACTATATCAAGAGGACATGACAGAGGTCTCTAGAGAGGCGAAGATCAACCACAAGGAGATGATAGACCATATGCATGATCTCTTGCTAGGGCAAATTTAGCTGAGGAAGATTGTGGAATGGATTGCTGTCAAGGTGGGAGTTGAGATTACAGACAAGGAAAAGGTAGATTTCAAATGCAGCTATGACCAGGACACTGCCTTCGTGGACCTCACAGGTCAGGAAGGAAATTAGGAGCACCTAGATATGTCTGTGTAAGTTTAATAGATGTTTTTTGATATATGGTTTTGGGTTGGCCTTGTAATTTTCCTCTCTCTCGGCATGTATAACTCTCTCTGTTACAGTCTCTAAGACATTTTTAGACTTGTGGGCTTGCCTAGATTTTGATTGGGTCCCTGGTCCCCAACTAGGGTATATACAAACAAAAAAAATGTTTGGTAAAAGTAAAAAAATATAATATGTCCTAATTTATTCGCATTTTTCAATTTTGGAAGTTTTTTGAAGACAAATAATTTGGTGGAGTTTTCAACTCATATTTTTTTAAGGAGGAAATGGGAAATAAAAGAACAAGGAAAAATAAAGCTATGTGATCATACTCTGTAGAAAAGGAACAAAAATTATCTCAAGAAAGGATACAAAGATATTTAAAAAAAAAAACAAGGCATGTATAAAAATGTTTCAAAAATATTAGATTCCTACATGTATTAAATAGTTTTCAATAGTCTAGAATTAGAATAAAAAATATAGTTTTCAATATAGTTTATAGTTTTAGATTTAATTTTAAACTACATATTAGATTCGTACTTGTTCTACATTCATCTAAATTGTCTAGGTTAAATTCACTAGATTCCCTAGTTTCTCTATAGAGTTTGTATCTCTTTCTAGAATACTTCCTCAAATCTAGGGTTTGAGTATAGTATCTAATTTTAGATTTAATATTAATATAAATTAGATTCCTACATGTTCTAGACATTCATCTAAATTTCTAAACCTAGCAACCACCACAAAGAGATATCCATGAACATTGTTTTTGTCATCTAGGTAAATCACCTACAAAATCTCACTAAATTTTCACATGTGATAGTGTTTGGATTTGAAGTGGTTGATATAGTCCTAGTTTCCAATTAATCAACCCTCAATAACATCTCACCTCAAGTACTTGATGTTAAACATAACTAGATGTCATCGGGTCTAATTAATGAAATACTACTAATTATCTACATGGTTTAGCGTCCCCAAAGTTTCCATCCACCTTAGGGGTACAAGCACCTCAATAAGAAATGATAAGTTAGATAATTACAATAAGTCACATTGTCAATTCCCATTTAGTTTTGGGTCCATTTTGAGTGATTGTCTTCGTACAATTACATAGCAATATATGGCACACTCTTGTGTTAAGTTTGGCTTTATTCCTTATTCTTAAATCCACTTTCATTTACTCTCTTTTATGCATTCTCATACATTTGACATTATCCATGCTCTATTTGCACATATTCCCTCACATTTGTCTTATCATCAATCCACATTTCCATGCACTTGATCCCTACCTCAAGATTCTACATTCCTTATCTTGGGTCATTTCTGCAATGCGTGGGAGTGATCTTGCACAATGTAGATCCAATTCAAAATAATAATTTATAAATTTAAATTGTTGATTCATACTCCTTTCACTATCCATTGCAATCCTACTTAACGTGCACATTTGTGCAATAATTTGTTATGTCTTGGCATTTAAAGACATTAATTTGGATATTAATTCTTGTCTTGGAACATCTAATTATCAATCAAGCACCTTTAGCATTAAGTGGATCATTCCTAGGAATGTCTAAATTCAAGTATTAAACAGAATCAATACTCACATCAAAGTTATCATCTAGATCATTTGGGTGCCTACTTATTGTTTGCCAACCTTGGTGACAATTATGAAGCCAATCCAATTAAGGGAATCAACCTTGGAGAACTTGGCCCTTGTGATCTAACTTTCCCCAAGGTACTTTTAAATACTACCCATCCTTAAGCATTAATAAAAAGGGTTTGGAGCAAACTAGGTAGCAAAAGTACACATTTTGAAGTCAATAAGATGTATATATTACATAGTAGATTTACACCATACAAAATTGATCTATAGCTACAAAATCAACCAACAATTTTTTTTAGGTTTTTTAAAGTTCCAGGTAGTGAGAATATCAAGGTCATCTTATTTCCTATAATCTAATGGTTGATTTCTATGTGGCATTGGGCTTAACTCTTCATCAAAGTTCTTATAGATAAGTGCCCTATCCATTCATATTTAATTTCCCAAAATAACATTTATTATAGAATTTCCAATCCTAGCTATCATTTAATTAATCTAGGTTAATTGTGCTTCATTTTTATGAGTTTAGTTCTAAGCCTAGATTTACATCTAGCAAAAGTATTTTTCCTTCACAATTTTGGTGAACCTGGATTTGATCTTCCACCACCCTAGGGTTTTTCTTTAGGGTTTATACATTCATCAGGGCTTTATATTTTCACTCTCTAATTTCTCTTCAATTCTTTTTGGGTTTTGTGTTTATATTTATCATTGCTTCATTGCTACATATTTACTTCTAGGGTTTGCTCTTAAATTATTCTACATTGATTTTTCTAACCCAACTCACCCCTGAATTTCTCCTTATAGTTTCATTTTTAGATCTGATATGTACCACCAATTTTTGTAATTTTCAAAGCTAAAATTGATTGGCATTATCTTATCATGGATTTCCTCCCCCGTTCCTTACCTTACCAAGATGACTTCTTATGTCACCACACTTTACATGAGGATACTTCTTTTGTTGTCTATGATAGAAACATAACTACTACTTCATTCCTATATATACAATTGATACATTTAGGGATCTTGACTTTGAGTGTTAAATCTTTGAAATGGCTTGATTCATCTTATTTTTTATAACTTCTTTTATGATCTTCCCACATGCTTTCATTGTTTATTTTTCTAGCCCTAGTGCACATGAAGATAGTGTGGTCATAGTGATACCTTCTCATGATCAATATATTGATTCTTTTCGACCTTCTACCCCTACTAAAAATATCTCCTATGCTAGATGTCCTTATTCATTTAAGGATTCTCCTACTTGTGCTTCCATTGCTTTATCTTTCCTTGAGATTCCTAGTTATAATAGTACATGTTTAACCTTCTCATGAAGTTGTTAGTCCTTCTCTATCAAATGATTCGTGTTATTTTGAAGACATGTTTATTAAACTAAAAGCATATTAATTGTTCTTTATCTTCTCATGATCTGACTATTATGACTCTTTGTCAGATGACAATTTGGTTTTTTACACATATTCTAATCACCTTTCCTTAGTGGATCACATGGAAATTTCTATGCATCATGATTATAAATAAATTTTTGATAGAGATCCACAAGATCCACTTGAGGATCCTCTAGTGTTTTGTTTAGATGTATCTTAGAGTGATTGTGGAGTATATTCTTATACAACCTCCATTGAACAAATGACTTAAACATACCCAAGGATGAAGAATAACATGAGAATCTTTTACAAATTTTACTTGGTAAATGTGAGGATAATGTGTCATTAGCCTTAATTATACATCCTTCACATCCTCCAACACTATTATAAATGATATGATTCATAAATTTATGGCACATGTTGAGCATGATATTTCACCTTGTGTGAACTACCTTATCACTATGATTGACTATCTACAATGATATGTTAATATTTATGCACAAATATTTCAACCACAAGATGATACCACGTTAAAATATTCCACAATTCTTTAGTATTTTACATTTTGAATTATCATTCATGAAGTTCATTTGTGGCATCTTGCTAAATGGTCTAGATTTAAGGTCAACAAATAGTGCTTCCAATTTTTCAGGTCAGTTGCACAGAAGCATATAAATCTTGAATTCTGTGTAGTCACTATCTGATGTATATCAAATTGTCTAGTAAATTGATTTTCCTGCTGCTTTCATCACATCCTTGTCAACCTATGTATATAAGAAAATTAAATAGCTATTAGTATGTACAAAAAGCCACTAAAAAGGTTCAACTTGAAGAAACAGGAAGAGAAAGCACTAAAACATTGGACTTCATTTTTCATTAAATGAAATAGCCATGACAATTTAGATTATCCAAGGTATTTTTAGCTAAAAAATTGATACCTTCTCTAAGTGTTCAACAATTTCCTCATGTATTTTTAGCTCAAAATTTGAGAATTTTGATCCAAGTATTAAAGACCTATCACATACTCTTAAAACATTAGTGTGTAGAACTTTATTCATAAGCATCATTAAGGTTGTGAAAATTGAATCGAAATCTTAGTTGAATTTGATGCTAAACTTTTGCATTGTAGACTCTAGAAAATCTTGTTACTTATTTTGTGAAAAAACTCCAAATTTTCTCAAAGTTTAAAATTGTAAATAAAAATTGTGTACATACAATGATTTATAACTTGTTCTCTAGATGTTTGTAGTTCATAGTTCTATAATTTTATCCTAGAGATCACATGCACTATAAGTTAGATTTAATTTTAATATACTAGAAGTAGATTGGACTACATGTAGGTACATTCATCTTTAATATTTTATATTTAATATTATATGATATCTAGAGAATGATAAAATATTAAAATGTTATTTAACTTCTAGTTTTTAGAAAATGATTTTATATATCCATCCCTTAAATATGTTCTAAAATCTTCTTTCTTTTATATGATATGTGTAGGGGCTCAACATACAGAAACTGGAGTAGAAGTAGAACTTAATTTAGATACTAGAGTAGAGGAGGCCCAACTACACATAGTTGATGTTAGGGAGGAGGCCCGACCACACACAATTGATGTCAAGGAGGAGGCCCATCCACACACAGTTGATGTCAAGGAGGAGGCCCAAACAAGCTTTGATGTTGGAGAGGGGTCGAGATCGCTTCCTTCTACATATATGCATATTCATAATATAATTAAAGAGGTTAAGAGAAAATTTTCTTATAGAAATATAGATCATTTACTTGAAATGGATGTAGAGAAATTGAAATTTTATGCTAAACAACTTGCTCATGTTACTAAGAGGTCATTGAGTAGAACTTCAAAGGAAATACTTGATAAGCATTTCAATCATCGAGATACACTTGGTCAAGCCCAACTTTTATCAAGTATGCTTCTTCATGACGAGCTAACAGAGCCATTAAAATTGTTGGGTGTAGACTTCACAAAAAAGAGGAGAAGATACCTAGAGAAAGACATTGTTCAAAATGTTACAAAAGGTTTGACTTTCATTGGAAAAAAGTCTCGATCAGTTGATAAGAGCATTTCAAGAAGAGTGATGTTGACATCTATAGTAAGTCCACAAATTCCAAGAAAATGTCAAATCTCTTCACTTTCAAGTGAGATTGGCTTAAGTATAAAGACACTATTAAGATATGTGAAAAGGAGAAAGGTTTTGGATGATAGTACTGCAGAAGTCAATTGGGCAATGATGTGTAGGGCTCCTCATTCTGACAAGATTGAAGAAGGTATTAGGAAGTTGATCTCAAATTTTTGGCATGATCATACCCATCCTTCATCAAATAGTAGAGATGTTCTCAAACATAGGTTTAGGCCAAATGACTATGAATTGCATATAAAACATTGGTTAGACATAACACAACATGAGATGTATGTGACATTCTATTATGCAAATCCTCATATAAAGATTGGGAAAACAATGTTTGAAATGTAAGGCCATGGTATGTAAAGGAAAACAAAGATTTTGAAACTTGTTGTTGTCATTACCATATTGAATTTGATCTTTACTATCAGGTGTTTTGAAAGATTAGAGAAGAAAGTGATGGTTCTGAAAATGCACCTCCTAAACGGTTAAGTCAATTCATAACATCCATCTTATGTCATAAATTTGATGATGATGTAGATGGTCCAATGAAATGCATAAAAGGACTTTGTGAAACATGTGGAAATTTGGCTAAAATGCCTTTGAGAAATGAAGATACTGACATGAGGAAGATGGTAAATTACAAGAGTTACAAGTACATAAAGTTCAAAACAAAATTTGGGAAAGAATCCACAAGGTTAGATTACGTAGAAGAGGAAGTACCTATTGGAACATTTATGGAAAATTTTCATAAATTGATACAACCATACATACATCATGCATCTTTTGCTAAGTGGCAAGCAAAACAATTTCACTTGTTGAGAGATACTTTCCCACTTGGAACATTTTTATCAGTAGTAGACTTTGCAAAAAAATTACTCTGTTACCCATCAAAAGGAGATTCAAACACAATATTGTTATTTAGAGTAGGTCACTATTAAGGTGCATGTGTGTTATCGACATGCACAATTGATTTGGATGGTGTTGAGAGTACATATCTACAACGAGTCATTAAAAAAGAATATCACTTTTATATTAGCAATGATAAAGAGCACATTTTGTACAACATTGCTTTAAGAATTTTTTTGAAGATTTGACAAGAAAGGGTGTCAAAATTGAAAAACATTTTGTATGGTCAGATGGGCATGTGTCACAATTCAAATCATCAAGGAAAATTTATGCAGTTTGTAGATATCATCGACATGACAATATACTGTGACATGTTTGGAGCTTCTTTGAGAGTGGGCATGGAAAGGGTGAACATGATGGTGTAGGAGCTTGCATCAAACGTGCTCTAAGAAAACATCAAATGCATAATGAGGGAGATCATATAAATGATGCACATCACACTTCATATCTGAGGTCGGCACATCTTTAGGGAGGAACCCACGTCCAAATAGAGTATTCTTGGAGATATTAGGTATGTATATTTGTTTGAAAAAGTTTTCACTTGTTTAATATTTAATTAAAAATTTATTTATTTTATTTCATTGTGATTATCATTTTATAATTTCAACAAAACTATAATTGTAAATTACGTTAGATGTATATATTTAAAATTTGTAGATGTGGATAGAAGAATAATGCATGGATGCAAGAGGGTCAAAAAACAAGATCTTTGCATTGTGTCATGAGTACAGATAGCCACACATGGACATTGTACACTAGGGATTACTCTTGTTTTTGTTATGAGTGCATGTTGGGAGATTGTGAGGATTGCAAGAGCCAACAACGTGGATATGTCAATGAATAGAATTTGGTACCACTAGTTGTTACTAACACATATGATGGAAATGAAGATGAAAGATTTGAAGGCATTCCTTTGATTTCAAATGATTATGACCACATTTCAAGATTGATTAAACAAGGTATATATATTTGTGCAACTTGTAGTTCAATTTTTTAATTTTCATGACAAGAAAGTTTCTAATTATTTACATTTTAATGTGGTGCAGGAGATGTTTTTGCAGTCATAGCAGAGGTTAGAAACATAGAGGGTGTTAGTTAATATTTATTACGTTATACAGAAGAGAGGATGAAGTTAACAAAACTAGAAACAAGCGATGAAATGTTGTTTCCCACAGGTTTAGTAGTAGCACAAGGGACATATCTCAAACAAGTCAAAATTGTTTAAAATGGGATTCATTTTATTGATTACCAAACTCAAAACATGGTGTATCAGTATAGGCACCTAGTAATTGCTACTGGTCTGTCTCTTCGTCAAGTTAAATGTGCACGTGGACCTCCTAAGTTGAGACTAGATAGAGATGAACATCAAAAAATATTATATGTTATTGAAGAGCGAGCTGAACCAATGGATGTGGTATGAAAAATGTGGGTCCAACAACTTCCATTTCATTTCAGGTATTTGCTAAGTCCTTGCTATGGTAGAATATTGGCTTATGTAGATACATAGTAGGTGTCTTAGGTCTACTTGGAGATCTCAAACACATCTTACTTGTAGTTAACTTATAAATTATATTTTAATTTATGCTTCAATGACTTTTTTTGATGTTTAATTTTAATTTCAATGGTTCTTAAAAACTTTAGAATTCATGATCTCTAGGTTCTAAGTTTTTGTATATTTCATCGTGGTAGGAGATGTTTTTTGCAATCATGTAGATGAGAGGATTTGAAGTTATTGTTTCATTTTAGGTACATGATCTCTACACTATCCAGCATATTAATATTTTCTTACATGTATGTCTACCTGAGCTTTAAGTTACGATACTAATCTAGACATGTCTTAGAAAGTTTTAAATATCTAATAGGTGTCTTCTGTATAGAATAGGCATCTTAGATCTATGTCTTAGGTGTAGACTAGAATAATGTCTACTAGGTCTACTATAAAACTTAATTTATGTCTTCGATACATGTCTTAGGTCTAGACTAGAATAAGGTATAATTTTTCTAGGTGTAGATTAGATATGTCTTAGGTCTAGTCTAGAATAAGGTATAAAATGTCTTGTGTCTTAGGTCTATTATGTCTAGACTAGATTAGAATTTGTCTTAGGTGTATTAAGTCTAGACTAGATTAGAATATGTTTTAGGTCTATTATGTCTAGAGACTAGATTAGAATATGTCTTAGGTCTAGACTAGAATAACCTGTAAAAAATGTAGGTGTCTTACGTCTACTATGTCTACTAGAAAATCTAAATATGTCAAGTAGATATGTCTTAGGTCTAGAGGTCCTAGAATAACCTATAAAATCTAGGTCTCTTAGGTGTCTTAGGTCTTAGGTGAGGCCACATGAGCTTCCACCTTCACACAGTCGAACTTGTCAGTATAGAATGAATATTTCTTGAAGCTAAGGGAAGCTCTTTTTTGTATCTAGAAGAACTATTCAATTTAACCCTAGTAAAGTTTCCTAGTGTTCAAGTGAGTTTGGTATCATTAGAAATTTATAGAACTTAACTTTTTAACTCAAGTTGTATTTAGAAATTTGTATGTGATTTTAATTATCATTCAGGTCTCAAACTTAACAAGCCTAGATTCTAGATCTAGTTAAGATGAACTTGTATCTTCAATCTTGGGTATATATTATGAAATCAACATTTATAATGTATGTGAACAGATACAAAATTCATTATTTATTTACCTTAGGTTTAATTCATTCATTCATTATTATTTATTTCCAATGTATGTTCAATGATTGCTTAAGAAAAATGTAGATTGAGAACATGTGTATTTCAACCCAAGGGTAAAAGCAAGAAACTGGGTCCACATGTAGGGGAAGTCGCGCAGGGAAAAAACCCCCGACAGGAACGGGTACCCGTTTAGGAACGGGCACCTGAACCTAAATGGGTACCCGTTTAGTAACAGGGACCTGAGCCTAAACAGGTACACATTTAGCTTCGCGTGTGCGTTACTAAACAGGTACCCGTTACTAAATGGGTACCCGTTTTCAAAAAAGTATATATTTTTAAAAAATAGCCCTGCGGGCTCATTTTCTTCCACCTCCAGCTGACAGCTACAGCGACAGTGACAGCATAGAACGGGTACGCGTTGTTGAAGGCCAAATGAGCACAACTCTAGAGTTTTTTTGCCCTGTGACCTCCTCCCACCACCTCGTCACTACTGAGCTCCTCCAGGTTGGTTGTTTGCTAGTTTTTAACTTGTTTTTTATGTTTTTTTTGTGATTGTAGGATTAAAATGAAAATTACGGTTTCACTTGTTATTAGAATTTTATGATTTTTTTGTGATTGTATGTTACTGCAAACCCTAAAACCATCTTACTGCAAACCCTAAAAAACCAAAACTATAAACCCTAAAAAAACAAATTATAAACCCTAAAACCATGTTGTACTGCAAACCCTAAAAACCTAAACTATAAACCCTAAAAAACCAAATTATAAACCCTAAAACCATGTTGTACTGCAAACCCTAAAAACCTAAACTATAAACCCTAAAAAATAAATTATAAACCCTAAAACCATGTTGTACTGCAAACCCTAAAAACCTAAACTATAAACCCTAAAAAACCAAATTATAAAGATTTAATTGTTTGTGAGTATGATTCGAATGCATTCAACTTTTCAATGACTTCTAACGGGAACGTAATGGCATTCAAAAGAAGCTTTATGAATTGAATTGTTGTGGTCAAACAAAATTTTATATTGAATTGACTTGAAATTCCAAACAAGCCACTCTTCCATCCTCCTAAAAATGCAAACTACTAATAAAAATATCTTATAATTACTTTACTATATATATCTTCATCATCATTTACTAGTATTCCATTTATGACCTCTACAACTGTTATTGCTTTTGATGATCTCATAGTTTCATTTGAATCCCATGCCATGCCCATTGACTACACAGTTCTCCATCTCTTAGATTCTCTCCGCTTTAAGCATTCTTTTCCTCCTATTAATTCCATTGCAACCACCATTGTTGAGACATCATCCACACTACACATTGTTCCACCACCACCTGATAGTATGATTGATAGTCTTGCCCACAATCCATCATTTTCATCCATCTTTACTGCTTGTGTTGACATAGATAGCTAGTTTGACAACATCTTTAAATGTTGATTTAGAGCATGATGATCTTATGGCTAATAAAGTCCCACTTGGTTGTGATCCTTAGATGCCTCTTTCTCTACCCTACTTTTGTACATATCTTCTCTCATCCTTATTCTTATGTTTGTGTTTATTGTCCCTTGTTATGTGGATGAGCTATTATACATGCCAACACTTGGGGGACAGCATATGATGTGTTTTTTGGTACTCCTTTCTTTCCTCTATTTGTTTCTTACCCTGATTCTTCTTTGTACCTATTATCCCTATCCTTCCTTGACCATGTTTAAGGAGGATGCAAAGAATTAGGGACCTCTTCATGTTGACCTAAATATAACACATTTATCCACTTTAGCCCTTGTCATATTGTGTTTTTATCCTACAGTTTTCTTCCCCATGGTTGTGTTGTTCTAGACAATGATGAGTCTATATTCATTGTACCATTTTATGTATTATTAGGATTGACTCCATTGAGCACCAGAACCCTTTGTTTTCATTTCCCATATATCCTATAGTAGATCATTGCACCTCTCTATTTGCCTCTTTTTTGTACCCCCATCTCCTATCTCAATCATCTCTTATTGTCTATATACATATTTCTTATACATATTATACATTCATTATTTATATCATCTATGCCACAATAAGTCATTTATTCCTCTCCTATTTATCTCTATCATCATATCTTATTGTTATGATTGCTATCATAATTCTCTTTATATAGTGTTATTGATCCCCTTATGACTCATACATGTATCTTACTATCATAGATTTCCACATGATATATGTATATTATGACCATCTTCTATTACATTATCAATTCTCATCTCCTCGCTAAGACTCTATCACATGGCCATAGATGTACCTAGTGATGTACCCTTCATTTATGCATTCTAGAAAGAATAGATTTTGTTGATATTGATAAATCCCTTTTGGTAATATATATATCCTACTTGTATTTCCATGTTTTATATTCCATCATATGTCCTACTCGTATCTTCACATATTTTTCATAGTATATTTTTCTCTTGTCTACCCTCATCTTCTTGCCTATAGCAATTTCATAGACCTAGTCACATTATTCTTGTATTTTGTAACTTTCATTATCCACATTTCTATTATCATTATTCTTACTAGCAAATTATTTGTATTTATTACCTTATGCTATGTAGAATTCCATGATTTGTCCATGCTTGTATTTCTCATCCCACTTTTGATTCCTATAGGCTTGTAGGTGGATCTTTCATGTTTTCATTGATCAAGTGTTGAGTTCCAAAGAGTTAGCTTACCATGAGCCACATTGAAAAGAAATACATTCTTCAAAAGTTATTAACTCATCTGCATGCATACCCATCGATCATGTCATTACTAGCTAGTCTAATCTTTAGTGATGAGCCCTTGCATATTACTCTAGTTGCATGGGGTTAGACCTAGGAGGTTTTTGACCCATGCCCCAAAGTGCAAATTTTTATGTTTCTTATGTGCCTTATTGCTTTGGTAAACCCTACATTGACAAGTGATTGGAAATATTATACACTGGGGTTTCATGTTTGTTTGATTAGGCTTTTAGTCCAGGCATTTGTCTTAATGAGATTCAAGTTGTCTTATGTATGTATTTCGCCCACAAAAGCATGTAAATTTGATGTATCTTTAGATTTTGTTTGCTACTAAAAATATAATCCCTCTCTTCTAGAAATATTACTCAAACTAAGAAAAGGGGAATAAAATATCTCAGGTAGAGAATATGAAACATTGACAAGGAGAGAACAACTTTGAGCCAAGTCATAGGGTATGGTATCCCCTCTTCTTTTTCAAGATTTGCAGAACCTTGGAGGGTGATCCTTGAGGTCTCTCTAACAGGATAATTAAAAAGAAATGAAGAAATATGAATAAGTTCTTAGAAACCATGAATAATCCTATAAGACCTCACAATACGATGTACACAAGCATGCATATGCATGTTATAATGAAATTAATGTACACCCTACAAATTTGTTATTATGTTTTTGTGTTCATATCAGCCTTAACATGTTTGTGTGTGTCTTCTGTCATTCTGGCCCCTTTTTCTTAGCCTAAATCACCCCTAGCCATCCATGTTCCCCTTTCCTATGTTGTTCCCACGGTCTTACATTTAGAGTTCCTATTTGTCCATTTTCATCTAATTTTTATCCCTATTCAATGTCCTTTAATTTATCCCCCTTTACCCCCTTGCAAAACCATTAATATTGTGCTAACCCCATCTTATGTGAAAAAGCCACCTTTGTCCTTCCTAAATCTTTCCTTCACAAGATTATCATGGTTGTTCAAATTGTGAAGGTAAAGCAATCACTTAGGAAAATGGTGGTGTGATTGAATGGATGAGATAGAGGGTTAAACCAAGCATTAGAACTCTTACATCTCATGAAATATCAATCTCATTATTTTAATAGTAGAGTAGCTTTATTCAAGCAGTAGGTGCATGGCCTTTTAATAAGTTGTTGGCTTCTTTTTGAAGTCCTTTGATTTTCAATGACAATGATAAACTGTGCATGGGAGACATGTGTTTGAGAAGATAGATTAAATAAGGGTATACAAGATATATTTAGGGTTGCGGCATCATCATTTGATCATATTATATGATAAACTTGTGCATGTTTAATTTGATTTAATGTGATAAATGATCAAAGGAAATAATCAATGATAGTTAAACAAACAAGACAATGGAAATAGAAATTCACACCGGATTAGGAAATAGTAAACTATAAATACAAGGGTTTAGATGCACTTGTAGGAGATGGTTACCACTACAAATGGACTCAAAATAAACATTAACTAATAAATTTTTGGGTGTGTTTAGAATAGTTTACTAATAACTTCTCTATCGAGAAACCAATCAAGACAAAAAGTAGAAGATGGTGCAAAATAGTAAAATATGTCACAATTGAGCTTAACTAAGCTAGAAGTAGGATAATAGAGAAATGGGAAGAATACACTTGGCATGGGCTATCATGCACTTTTAAATTTGGACTATATAAGGTGTCAAAATGTTTCCATTATAATTTTGAGAAAAATGATGATAGGACAAGGTTGTTAGGTAGAGTGACACCTTGGGTGTCACATGGCCCTCTCCAAGTACCTTGGTGTATGACTAGGACCTAGAAGGAAACCTTGTCCACTATGTGAAAATGATCTAAAAATTTAGACATAGCTTCATCTTGTGATTTTTTGCATAACTTCCTCTTGGTAATTTGTGAGATTTTTTCTGATTATTCCATATTTTATCTATAAATACCAATTCTATAGAAGAAACCCTCTAAAAAATGGTTAAAGAGGAATGAAGTAGGAAGGAGAATATAATATTTTAGGGAAATGTTGGATTAATTTAAGGAGACATTGTTATGAAAAACTAAAGCTAGGTAAACCAAGGTTTGAAGGAGAAAGAGGGAATAGGAGATGGAAAAGGAAGACTCAATGAAAAAAAGTAAAGGGGAATAATATGGATATAGAGAGGACTAATATGGGAGAAGAAAAGAAATAATATGGAACATACTTGATGAAAAATAAAGTAGAAATGAGAAGAAAATGAAATTGAGGAAAGAAAATGGTTTAGAAAGAGGTAAGGAGAAGGAATGTGGGTTTGAAAAGGGAAGATAAAATGTATAATAGAGGAAGAATGGAGTTAAAACCAACAAATATAGTAAACACTAACATTCCTACACTTATTCAAGAAAGATGGCTCCAAAATAGCAATCAAGTGGAAACTTCACAATTTTTCTATGTTCAAATGGGGAGAGGGAGGCCTATTTTATATATTTTCATACAAAAATAGAAGGAAATAATATGATAAATGATCAAAGGGTTAGATTTAATGTGATAAATAATGTGATAAATGATCAAATGAAACAATCAATGATAGTTAAACAAACAAGACAATGGAAATAGAAATTCACATTGGATTAGGAAATAGTAAACTATAAATACAAGGGTTTAGATGCACTTGTAGGAGATGGTTACCACTACAAATAGACTCAAATGGTTTAAATAAGGGTATACAAGATATATTTAGGGTTGAGGCATCATCATTTGATCATATTATATGATAAACTTGTGCATGTTTAATTTTCAAGTATTACTTGCTCTCTAAATTCATGGATATTTTAAACTTTCATTTATAGATCTATTAGATTAAGTTTAAATTTATAGATATATGTTTGTAAGTTTTCAATATGTATATATTTGTGAAATTATACATTTGTAAGTTTTTCATATGGATACATATTTGGAAATTTGTAGGAGACATCTAATGGATGACTAGAGTCTAGATGAATTTTTAATAGATGACATTCTTTATGAAAACCCCCCACCCTGTGATCCACCTCAAAACCCCCCATCCCCTCCACCTCAAAACCCCCCACCCCCTCCACTTGATGAGGCCCAGTTGTGGCAAAGCATTAATGAAAATATTAATGCAATTGAGGAGAACATTAATTTGATTAATAATCAACCTCACTTGATGCCTCCTCATGTGGTTCAGTTTGCATCTTTGATGCAAACCATTATTGATTCTGTTAGGTCTATCAATGCAGACCTAAATAGATTTCACCTTTGGCGGAAGGAGAGAGGCAATTCTATACGGATGGTCTTTTATATAAAGACATCCATGATCTCCACATAACAAAACAAACATTAGCCCCATTTTTTCGTCACCCAAAAACTAATCAACCTATAGCTGCAACAAAAAAAAAGAATATCAATTAAGTGGTGTACGCATGAGGCAATTTTGAGACATTTTTGGGATCGGTGGTGGATGGTGTTTGATCACCCACCACATGCTAATTATGAGGTACCGCTATATTTTTTGAGAAAATTATGGGTGGAGTTTCAATTGGGTCAAAAATCTAATTATTTTGATATGAGAGAATTTCAGGGTGTTGGTCGTGGCATGCCACAACACAGACCAGGGGCACGAGTTGATCCCAATCGACCCGTTCCTCCTGCTCCTATTTTGCCCATGATTCCTACACCTATTTAGCACCAGATAGTGTTGTCGACATTAGGAGCATTGAGTAGACTCTCGGGCAATCTCACTGAACAAGTTGCCCACATGGCAGATGAATTCAGTGGTGGAGAGCATCATGGAGGAGTCGATGCATCTCATCATAGAGCCTCAGGCATGTCAGGGGTACATTTGTGTACAAATTGCAATCAACCGTGTTATGGTCCTGCTCCTACATCCACATCAGATGCAACTATAGGAGAAGTGGAGTCATACTTGGATCTACTATATTCAGATGATAATCCTACACAGGTACATTAACCACATTTTATTAAATATTTCAAGTGCATAATTTGAATGTATCAAAATTTATATAAATAATTGAATGAATTAATATATAATTGTGAACTATTTGTTGTACAGATCTCAAGTTGCTCTAGGGCCACATCATGATTTGAAACATTGAGTTTTGCATCGACAGCTGTAGAGATTGGGCCTTACGGCGTAAACCAATATATCTTAACCCTAAAACCATATGTATCTAATTCTAGTTTAAATTTTCTTCTTGAAACTTATCAATATTATATTTTAAATTAACAAGTGTATAAATAAATAAATAACTATATGTACATGTATGTGAAACACTACTGTTGTAGCGAGGCTGAGGTCATGTGGCAGTTCCCATGTCTGACCGACCATGTGGCTCAGGTGTTTCTTCCATTGATCCTCCATCGTCAGTTATTATGCCTGAGTATTCCCTGGTGTGTGTTTTAAAAAATTGTACTAAGTTTCTTTTTTGAGTTTATATAAATTTATATATGCACCCATAAATATGTAAGTGCAGGATGATAGGAGTACGACTATTGGTCAAGTTGCTAGTCAGGGACAATTTCATGAGCCATCCACACATTTTGAGGTCCTAAACTCTACTAAATTTTTTATGTGCAATTTCTAGGTCTTTATATGCTAAATAAATTCTAACTTATTTCAAACTTGCTTTATTTGAAATTCTAGCAATTAGCAGGTCAAACTTTTGGTCAAGAAGATAAAACAACTATACCACCTGCACAACAAAATGTGGGAGTAGATGAGCATGATTGCACGGTAATTTAAATGCACACTTTAAATCCTACATTTAAATATTTAATTTCATATTTTTTATAAATTAAATTAAAATTGGATGGTAACCTAATTCTTGAGTGTTTTAAATTTGAATATCTAGGAATTAGCATCTGATGCTTTATGATCACTTGGGCAACAGAATGTGGGAGGAGATGACCAACATCATATGGTAATTTAATCATACATTAAAGTCTAGATTTAAATATTTAATATGAGTATTTTATAAATTAAATTAAATCTTCAATCAAATGAAATTCAAAATAAAATTTACATTTCAGAAGCACATGTATGTGTCATTTTAAATTTTTTTAAATATGATTGCAAGTTTCTTTCTTTTGTGTACAACATGAGGTAGATCCATCTATTTCATGAGGAAGAAAGAGGCCTCTTTCAGATTTGAACTTGAGTGATGATCATACCTGACATAGATATTTATTTCATAGACTGAACTGTATGATGTGCATTATTTTTTATATATGCCGTGCCAAGACTTTGACTATATATGTCGAACTTGCTATTACATGTACTTCTAGATATATTTCAGTATTTCATGAACTATGATTTGTATTTATTTATATACTGACGATGAGTAGATGTTTTAGTACACATTTCATGGGTCCTACCTATATTTTATAGTATTTCATGGACTTATCTAGATAGATCTACATGTATATATTATTGACTATATGCTTGAACATTTTAGTATGTTAGATAATATGTTAAATATGCTTCATTGTTCACTTCTAGATTATAAATTATTTAATTGAGACATGTTAGAAGATTTCTCTCTACTACATTTTTTAATTTAATAAGTGATTTTGCATAATGGTTCAATAGTTCTTCTTGAAATAGTGAACAATCTATTAACTGCCAAAATTAATTAAATGTTTTCATTTATATTTATATTCAAAATTCAAAATTCTAATACATCACCTCACAAACCTAAATTAAGTTAATTTACATAGTGGAATAGATAGGTTTGGTGTTACAATTATCTAATAGATAAGTGTTAGTGTAGGTTTTTATTTCTTAGTTGGGTTATTCATTTTTTCCCTATATTCCTAGGTTTTTCCTACCCTTCTATTAATCTCGCTTAGGTTAATAAAGCATGTCTTATTGTTAGTGTGAAAAGGGTTACTTTGCTATCTAGCTATTTCTTAGCTTGATCTCCACCTTAACTCTTTTCACACTAGGTTAAGCTTACTTAGGGACTTTTTCACTTTATCCCACATTGGTTGTGTATTGAGTCTCTTGGGTGGAATATCATATATATATACCTACCTCTTGCTCTCATATGAGCACCCCATTCTATTGTAATGCTTTGCATTCTCTTGAGTTGAATACAGTTTATTTAGCTCATAACTGATTTCTATTTTGCTTTCTCTCAATCACATGCATGCTTGGGTAGAAATCTAACATGGTATCAGAGCGGTTGTGAGTTGTGGGTTAGCATTTTTTTTAGAAATCTGAGAGTGTAGAGTTGTTTTTCGAAGCACATGAGTATGCTCTTCTCTTGCATCTTCGGATGATTTGGAGAAACAGAAAAATGTGGAGAAAACTCTAGTTTGTGAGTTGTGGGTTTCAAAGCATATGAGTATGCTCTTCTCTTGCATCTTCGGATGATCTGGAGAAATAGAAAAGTGTGGAGAAAACTCTAGTTTCTGGGGGGGTTCATATTTTGACTTGCCAGTTGCAAGTTTTTTTAATAGCTTCCTCAAGACTCGTTGAGCTAAAATTTAACAGTCGGCTTACATTTTATTTATTCTAATCAATCTTGCAGGTTGCAGCATGCCTTTGTTTGTCTTAGGTAGCTGATTTAGTCTTTGCATGCTATTTTTTGGTGCAAAACATATTTTTTTCAATTAGAGTCACATTTTCTGTAGATCACAGAGAAAAACGCCTTCTGGGTTTTGTTCACAACACCGAAAAACCATCTGGGTATCTGTTAGTTTTAGCATACAGCTTATACATTTTGCAGAAACGACATCAGAAAGCTACAGCAAAACCCCTCTCCATTGGCGTTTTGGAAATTGCAGTTCAACTTCCAAAGGCCGTAACTCGGGCTCCCGACCTCGGATTTGCGAGCTTCTTTTTTTGATTTTGGCTAATTTTTCATTCTCTACATGCTGGTACAATTGTTTTTTGATTTTAGTGTACAAATTTTTTAGTAATCTCATATTCTCACACGTGACATTACACAGTTCTCGTTTTTGGGAACTTCGGAGGATCATAACTTTCACATACGACCTCGTATCGAGGCGATTCTTTTTTTGAAAGTGCATAATTTTTTGAGTAGATCGCAGTGGTACTGTTTATTTATCTGAGTATTGTGCCAAAGTTGTATTTTTAGCATATGCTCTTTGTGAGGGTTTTGCAATGCATTGAAATCAAGACCACTTAGTATTTCTTACTAATGGCAGTTGTAAATGCACTAAATATAAAGTGCCAAATCAAATTTTCTTGGGGGGGTTCTTTGATTGAGTGGAAAGGGGGGGTGTCTTGTGAGTTCTTGCATCTTTTCTTTCCTCACAACAATAATCTAATTCTGCATTAAGATGGATCAATTAACAGTGCCTGTTCTAACACCCTACAACTACTATGAGTGGAAGTCCAAGATGACTATCCAACTTAAGAAGGTAGGACTATATAGAGTAACAATGGGTCTAGAAACTGAACCAACCTTACTTGCAGAAAGGCCTAAATTTCATAATAGACTAGATGAAGCTTTTGGAACTCTATGCATGTCTGTATCTCCTGATCTTTTTTTTCATGTTGAATCTGTTACAACGCCAAATGATGTATGGACTACTTTAGAAAATCTCTTTGGTAAACAAGATGAATTAAGGGGACATCAATTGGAGAATGAGCTAATAGGGTTAAATCCATGTAATTTTGATACAATACAAGACTTCTTCACAAAGCTAAAGGCCATTAGATTACAGTTGAAGCAATGTGGGATTGACAAGAAAGACCCACAATTGATCTTAAGTATTCTTTCTAAGCTTGGTCCTAACTTCTTAGTGTTTGTTTCTACATTTTATGCCACCAAAAGTGCTCTTGGGACTACCTACAAAATGCCTTCTTTAGATGAATTTGCTGCTGAACTCACTAAAGAATAGGATAAATTAGTTCACATGGGCACTATTAAGCCTTCTAAGTCTCATGCCTTGGCTGCAAATCAGGGCACTAAAGATCAGAAAAGCAATGGAAAGTAACATAAGAAACAAAAGGATCAAGGAGAGAAGAAACAAGGTCTAAAACAAGCTGCAAACAATGTAGCTCCCGAGTCTTCCTCTAAAGACAACATGTCTAAAAGGGAGAAGACAAAGTGTGCCTTTTGTAAGAAATCTGGTCACGATGAGCATAAGTGTTTGAAAAAGCAAATAGCTCATCTCACTTATCTTCTTGAGAAGAATAATATCAAAGTGCCAGATTCAGCTAAGGAAGATTCTTCACAATCTTCAAAGGACACGAAAAATAGTAAGGGGAAGGGCAAGGCCCTTGTTGTAGTTGCTACACTACCAGATAGTTGGGTAATAGACTCAGGTGCTTCTCACCACATGGCCAATACAAAGGAAAGTTTCTCATCCTTAGAGTCATGTTCTGTGCCTGATATTCTTATGGGTAATGATACACCAGAGGAAGTTCTTGGGAGAGGGTTTGTTGACATTGGTGATGGGACATTCCATGATGTTCTTTGTGTGCCTTCTTTGTCAACTAATCTCCTATCTGTCTACCAGATCACCCATACAGGTTTCGGCAAGAGAGTTGAATTTACACCCGACTCAATGGTTATCAGTGATCTGCACAGTGGGTCTACAGTTGCTGTAGGAAAAGTTGATAACCATTCTTGGCTCTATCACTTTTCTCATTTTGTTTCTGATTCTCCTTCACTTGCATTGCTCACTCACTCAGATGAGGTGAGTCGTTTGTGGCATCAGCGGTTTGGCCACTTGAACTATCGCTAATTGCAGCAGCTCAGTCAACATGACATGGTTACAGGGTTACCTTCTATTCGATTCTCTGATGGAGTTTGTCAAGGTTGCATTCTTGGCAAGCATCCTGAAGAAAAATTTGACAAAGGCAAAGCATGGAGAGCCACACAGCTCTTGGAGTTAGTACACAGTGATTTGGCTGGTCCATTTCAACATCTTTCATTCAGCAGAGCTAGATATGTATTGACCTTCATTGATGATCTTTCTTGATACACCTTTGTATACTTTCTCAAACAAAAGTTTGAAGTCTTTGAGTCTTTTTAGGACTTTACAGCTTTTGTAGAGAAACAATCTGGGAAGGCTGTCAAGATTCTGTGCACCGATAATGGCGGGGAATATGTCAACCAAAGGTTTGAGCAATTTTGTGCCTCAGAAGGCATTGATCTTTAGCACATAGTTCCCTACAGTCCACAGCAAAATGGAGTTGCAGAACGAAAGAATCGGTCATTGAAGGAAATGGCAAATTGCATGATTCACTCCAAATCATTGGCACCTCAGTATTGGGCAGAGGCCATCAACTGTGCGTGTTATATCCAGAACCAGGTTCCTCACCGAGCCGTGAAGGGGGTAACTCCTTCTCAAGCTTGGACCGGTCAGAAACCCACAGTCAAGCACTTCCGCGTGTTTGGGTCTCCTGCATGGGCCCACATTCCAGCAGAGAAACACAAGGCTATGGATCCGCAGAGTAGGCCTTGCATATTTGTTGGCTATCCAGATGGTGTCAAAGGCTATAGGCTACTCCACCCTACCACACATGAGCTCTTTATTGAGAGGAGTGTTCGGTTTGAGGAGGATACTTCTACCACTTCTCCATCTTTCATTCCCATGGAGACACTGCGATTTCATGATGATAGTTCTTCTGAGGACCTTAATCCTCCTGAGGAGTCTTCTTCCTCCACTTCAGATGGTGATGATGAGGGTTCATCTTCCTCCTCTCTTAGTCCTCATTAAGAGGATGTTGATTCTCCTCCAGATTCTCCTACCACTGGGCCTCTTTGGGCTCATTAGACTTTGGAGTCAGCAGGTGATTGGGTTGGTGATCATTCAGATGCGAGAAGAACAAGGTCACAGTTTGAGCAGGCTCCTCATCTCTTCTTTGCTTCAACTTCTGATCCACAGTCCTTCAGGGAAGCTTCTGGGGTCCCCGAGTGGGATGCTGCTATGCAAGAAGAGTTTAGTTCCTTGGAAAGGAACCATACATGGGATTTAGTCCCACTTCCTAAGGGAAGAAAACTTGTTAGATGTAAGTGGGTCTATCAAACAAAATTTGCTGCAGATGGGTCAGTTGATAAACATAAGGCTCGCTTGGTCGCAAAAAGATTCTCCCAAGTTCCTGGGATTGACTACTCTGAGACTTTTGCACCAGTTGCCAAGATGAATTCAATCTGACTTGTTCTTGCCATTGCTGCAGCCCATCGCTGGGAAGTTCATCAGATGGATGTGAAGAGTGCTTTTCTTCATGGTGATCTTCAGGAGGAGATATATATGGAGCAGCCACAGGGGTTCGTCTAGGATCCTTCACTTATCTGCTGACTTCAGAAGTCTCTCTATGGCCTTAAACAGGCCCGCCCTCGAGCCTGGTATGCCAAGATGGACTCCTTCCTTCTATCAGTTGGGTTCACTCAATGCCATTCTGATCCGAACGTCTACATTTTGCAGCAAGATGATACTCTCACTTTCCTTGTTCTCTATGTTGATGACTTGTTGATTACAGGGAGTTCCTCATCCACCATCAAGGTAGTAAAAATTGCCCTTCATGATTATTTTCTAATGTTTGACTTGGGTCTTCTTCACTATTTCTTGGGCATTGAGATTGCACAGTCTTCGGTTGGTATCCTTCTTTCTCAGCCCAAGTATGCTCTTGATATGCTCTCCAGATTTTGCATGGCTGACTGTAAGCCTATGCCGACTCCCTTTCTGTCAGGAGTCAAACTTGAGGCCTCTTGTTCTACACCTTTGGTAGATGCTACCTTGTATCGCCAATTGGTTGGGAGTCTCATATACTTGACTCACACGAGGCCTGATATTTCATATGCCATGGGCTTGGTCTCCAGGTTCATGCAGGAGCCACATGAGCTGCATTGGAAAGCAGCTAAGCAGATTCTTCACTATGTACAGGGCACTCACAGTTATGGGATTCATTATGCAGCAGGCGTGGATATTGACTTGGTGGGATACATAGATTCAAATTGGGCAGGCGATTCTCAGGATCGCAAGTCTACTTCAGGGTATTGCTTCTCTCTTGGTTCTGGTCTGATTTCTTGGTCGAGCAAGAAGTAGTCTGCTATTGCTCTTTCATCTATAGAGGCTGAGTATCGAGGAGCAGTTAATGTTGCTACTGAAGCCATTTGGCTTCAACACATTCTCACTGAGTTTGGTATTTCCTTCAGGAAGCCTCCTGTCATGTTTTGTGACAACCAGAGTGCTATTCAGATCTCTCGCAATCCGGTCCATCATCAGCGGACCAAACACATTAAGATTCACATGCACTACATTCGGGAGCTAATTCATGAGCAGGTTCTTGATCTTCAGTATTGTTTGACATTAGATCAGACAGCTGACATCTTCACCAAACCCTTCACTGAGAGCAAGTTCATTCATTTGTGAGCTTTGCTTGGGGGTGCGGCAGGTGTCCTCCATTTAGGGGGCTTCTTAGCTCCTTCTTTCTCTCTCTAAACATTATGCTTGTTAGATTTCTACCCAAGCATGCAAGTGATTGAGAGAAAGCAAAATAGAAATCAGATATGAGCTAAATAAACTATATTCAACTCAAGAGAATGCAAAGCATTACAATAGAATGGGATGCTCATATGAGAGCAAGAGGTGGGTATATATATGATATTCCACCCAAGAAACTCAATACACAACCAATGTGGGATAAAGTGTAAAAGTCCCTAAGTAAGCTTAACCTAGTGTGAAAAGAGCTAAGGTGGAGAACAAGCTAAGAAAGAGCTAGATAACAAAGTAACCTTGTTCACACTAACACCCCCCCTTAAGTGCAACTTAGGGAGAAATGGGGAAATGGGTCCCGGCATATCAAGCCTGATGAGGTACCCATGTACATAAAATTCCCCCCAAAGAGAGAGAAAAGCCCCCCCCAAAAAAAATAGAGAGAGAGGAGACCCCCCAAAAGTAGAGAGTGAAAGAGATTATGAAACCACCCACAACAAAGTAGCTCCTGTCCCAAAAGAGGATGCCCATATATGAATGCTGAAGATGATCCATTTGTGACAAATGACATTTCTCCCCTTAGAAAGAAACAACTCCAATGGTGAATGTCGAAGTAACTCCCGCTCAAAGAAGCAAGGTGAGGAAGGAAGTCTCAAGATGTATCCTATCTCAAAACTCTGCTCAAGTGTCCCTATGTGAATACCAAAAGATGCCTCAATGCACGAAGGTAGAAGCAAGCCAATCCCATGTGTACAACCAGGAGGTACAAGATCCAAAGACAAGGAAGATGGGATAGCAGTGATGAAATGACTGTCATCAAAGAGGAGTTGAATGTCCTCAAGAGTGTCATCTAAATCTGAAATGTGAGACTCTACAAACAAATAAGAGATGTCTGGTAGAAATTGGTCCCAATGAAGTGAATACAGAAGACAAATATGATCCTGCTGTAAAGAATCACTGGAAGCCCTCGAAGAAGCCTCTCTAAACTCTGTAGTAACAACAGGTGCAAGGACAAAATAATTGTCATGAAAGAGGAGAGATAGCCCCTCAAATGTGTCCTCCAAATCTGAAATGTGAGACTCCACAAACAAAGATGTAATGTCTGATAAATAGGAATCCCAATCAGGAAGACTGTAATGATCTTGCTGCAAAGAATCACTAGAAGCTCTCAAAGAAGCATCTCTGGAATCTGATGAAGCAATAGGTGTTGTATCTGAAGATGGGGTATCAATGTATGTCACACAAGATAGGGTAAAAGAAGACTTAGTATCATCCACCAGAGCCTAGTCATCTAAGGAAACATCACTATCAGATGAAGATCCAAAGTCTCCATACAACTGCTGGATGATGGTCCAAGCAGTGAAAGGGCACTCAGTGTGCTCTATGTGATGTAGAATATCCTCAGAAATAGTAATACATATTAGTCCATAGACCATGTCATTATTGTTAAACCATGCATTCTTTTGTTCATAGTCACTTGGCTCAAGAACGAGTCTAAAGAGATGGGGCAATAGATCTTGCTCAAGGTAATGATTCTTTATCCCTTGTTTCCAAGACAAATAGTTCTCTGAGGTTAACTTAACAATAGAAGGATGGAAATAACCGATATCCATGATGAACCCCCAAAATGATTACAATAACCCCATAAAAGATGTGACTCAAAGAGAGCACATAAGACACCCCCTTTTCCACTCAATCAAAGAACCCCCCGAAGAAAATATGATTTGGCACTTTATATTAGTGCATTTACAATGGCCACTAGCAAGAGAACGCTGAGTGGACTTGACTTCGATGCTTTTACACATCCTCACAAAATGGACATATACTGAAATTACAATTTTGGGACAAACCCAAATGAAATTAGAAGTACCACTACAAAGTACATGAAAAAATATGCACTTTCAAAAAAAGAATCGCCTTGATCCGAGGCTGTATGCAAAAGTTATGCACTTTTGAAAGTCCCAAAAATGGGAACTACGCAGAGTCACATGTCAGAATATGAGATTACTGAAAAATTTGTACACTAAAATCAAAAAATGATTGCACCAGCATGTAGAGCATGAAAAATTAGCCAAAATTAAAAAAAGAAGCTTGCAAATCCGAGGTCGGGAGCCCGAGTTATGGCCTTTGGAAGTTGAACTGCAATTTCCAAAATGCCAATGGAGAGGGGTTTTGCTGTAGCTTTTTGACGTCATTTTTGCAAAATATATAAGCTATATGCAAAAAATAATAGATACTCAGATAGTTTTTCGGTGCTGTGAACAAAACCCAGAAGGTATTTTTCTCTGTGATCTATATAAAATGTAACTCTAATTGAAAAAAATATGTTTTGCACCAAACAAATGGCATGCAAAGACTAAATCAGCTACCTAAGACAAATAAAGGCATGCTGCAACTTGTGGTGGAGAGGAATCTCATCGTCGATATAGTCGCTACACCAACACCCCCCCACATAATAGAGCCGGATACAACCACGTACCATGTGGGATTCGTACCCACTATGTACCACGTCGATAAGCTGAGCTTACGTGGATGAAGGGTCGAGGGCTCGAGGGACTCGAATTGATGACCTGTACTCTGATACCATGTTAGATTTCTACCCAAGCATGCAAGTGATTGAGAGAAAGCAAAATAGAAATCAGATATGAGCTAAATAAACTATATTCAACTCAAGAGAATGCAAAGCATTACAATAGAATGGGATGCTTATATGAGAGAAAGAGGTGGGTATATATATGATATTCCACCTAAGAAATTCAATACACAACCAATGTGGGATAAAGTGAAAAAGTCCCTAAGTAAGCTTAACCTAGTGTGAAGAGAGCTAAGGTGGAGAACAAGCTAAGAAAGAGCTAGATAGCAAAGTAACCCTGTTCACACTAACATGGTATCAGAGCATAAATGTAGAAATCTAAATATATACCATGTGGATGATAGAGGCTAGGCTAAGGTGGAGAACAAGCTAAGAAATAGCAAAGTAACCCTTTTCACACTAACAATAAGACATACTTTATTAACCTAAGCGAGATTAATAGAAGTGTAGGAAAAACCTAGGAATATAGGGAAAAATGAATAACCCAACTAGGAAATAAAAACCTACACTAACACCCCCCATAAGCGAAGCTTAGGTGGATGTAGAAATGGGTCCCGGCAAATCAAGCCTGATGAGGTACCCATGTACAATGAGTTCCCCCCAAAAGAGAAGTAGCCCCCCTCAGAAAAGATAGTACACCCCCTACAATAGAGAGAGAAAGAAGGAGCTAAGAAGCCCCCTAAGTGGAGGACACCTGCCGCACCCCAAGCAAAGCTCGCAAATGAATGAACTTGCTCTCAGTGAAGGGTTTGGTGAAGATGTCAGTTGTCTGATCTGATGTCGAACAATATTGAAGATCAAGAACCTGCTCATGAATTAGCTCCTGAATGTAGTGCATGTGAATCTCAATGTGTTTGGTCCGCTAATGATGGACCAGATTGCGAGAGACCTGAATAGCACTCTGGTTGTCACAAAACATGACCGTAGGCTTCCTGAAGGAAATACCAAACTCAGTGAGAATGTGTTGAAGCCAAATGGCTTCAGTAGTAGCATTAACTGCTCCTTGATACTCAGCCTCTGTAGATGAAAGAGCAATAGTAGACTGCTTCTTGCTCGACCAAGAAATCGGACCAGAACCAAGAGAGAAGCAATACCCTAAAGTAGACTTGCGATCTTGAGAATCGTCTGCCCAATCTGAATCTATGTAGCCCACCAAGTCAATATCCACGCCTACTGCATAATGAATCCCATAACTATGAGTGCCCTAAACATAGTGAAGAATCCGCTTAGCTGCTTTCCAATGCAGCTCATGTGGCTCCTGCATGAACCTGGAGACCAGGCCCACGACATATGAAATATCAGGCCTCGTGTGAGTCAAGTATATGAGACTCCCAACCAATTGGCGATACAAGGTAGCATCTACCAAAGGTGAAGAACAAGAAGCCTCAAGTTTGACTCCTGACAGAAAAGGAGTCGGCATAGGCTTACAGTCAGCCATGCGAAATCTGGAGAGCATATCAAGAGCATACTTGGGCTGAGAAAGAAAGATACCAGCTGAAGATTGTGTAATCTCAATGCCCAAGAAATAGTGAAGAAGACCCAAGTCAGACATCAGAAAATGATCATGAAGGGCAGTTTTCACTACCTTGATGGTGGATGAGGAACTCCCTGTAATCAACAAGTCATCAACATAGAGAACAAGGAAAGTGAGAGTATCATCCTGCTACAAAATGTAGACGTTCGGATTAGAATGGCATCGAGTGAACCCAACTGATAGAAGGAAGGAGTCCATCTTGGCATACCAGGCTTGAGGGGCCTATTTAAGGCCATAGAGAGACTTCCGAAGTCGACAGACAAGTGAAGGATCCTGGACGAACCCCTGTGGCTGCTCCATATATATCTCCTCCATGCAAAGTAAAATACCATGTTAGATTTCTACCCAAGAATGCAAGTGCTTGAGAGAAAGTAAAATAGAAATTAGATATGAGCTAAATAAATTATATTCAACTCAAGAGAATGCAAAGTATTACAATAGAATGAGATGCTCATATGAGAGCAAGAGGTGGGTATATATATGATATTCCACCCAAGAGACTCAATACACAACCAATGTGGGATAAAGTGAAAAAGTCCCTAAGTAAGCTTAACCTAGTGTGAAAAGAGCTAAGGTGGAGAACAAGCTAAGAAAGAGCTAGATAGCAAAGTAACTCTGTTCACACTAACACACCCCCTTAAGTGCAACTTAGGGGGAAATGTGACAAAATGCAAAGATGCAAAAAGATGCAAAGATGGGTCCCGGCTACTAGGCCATGTTAGGTACCCATGTACAAATGCAAATGAAATCTCTCACAAATGAAGAAAAAGAGAAAACCCAATGGGACAAAACTCCTCCCCAAAAGAGATGAAAACAACAATGATATCCATCACAAATCCAATCAATCTCTATCCACACAAAGGATGATAAGAGATATCATACAACCCCCCCATAATGAGATAACCTGCTGCAACAAAAAGCACTAGAAGCACACTTGTGGAGTAACACTGGAATCCTCAATCTGGCAAGCAAGAAAAGATACTTGTGTTTGCTAGAAACCATATTAGAGCCGGTCAAGGACTCAGGTCGGAATCATGAAAAAGCAATAGTAGACCCGATGCCAAGGAACACTGGAAAACTTGCAACTGGCACAACTCTGGAATCTATGAAGCAACAGTTGATTGAGAAATGATCTGGTACAGAAATGAAGTGCAAAGAAAATGCAAACCTAATGCATGCAAGAAAGGAAATAGTGCATGCACTGATGAATGTTCACATCAGCCTCCATGAATAAAAATGGCCTTAGATATGTGCGTTTACAATGCTGGAGTAGAATTTTCCATAGTTTTACAATGTCAAAATGGACCCAAATACTGAAAGTATAGAAATATCTTAGAATTAGAACATAAAAATAGCACCATTGTGTAGTGCTCAGAAAAATATTAACTTTCAAAAAAAGAATGACCTCAATCCGAGATCATATGTGAAAGTTATAGCCGTTTGAAATTCTAAAAAACTGAAACTACCTGTCAGATCTGACAAGAAAACATAATTTCTAGAAAATTCATGTACCAAACTTAGAAATCATTTGAACCAGCATGTAGAGCATGAAAAATTAGCCAAAATAAAAAAAAAATCTCGTAAATCAGAGGTCGGGAGCCCGAGTTACAGCCTTTGGAAGTTAAACTGCAATTTCCAAAATGCCAATGGAGAGGGGTTTTGCTATAGCTTTCTGACGTCGCTTCTGCAAAATATATAAGCTCTATGCAAAAACTATCAGATACTTAGATAGTTTTTTGGTGCTGCGAACAAAACCCAGAAGGCATTTTTCTTTGTGATCTACAGAAAATGTGACTCTAATTGAAAAAAATGTGTTTTGCACCAAAAAAATGGCATGCAAAGACTAAATCAGCTACTTAAGATAAACAAAGGCATGCTGCAACCTGCAAGATTGATCAGAATAAATAAAATGCAAGCTGATTGTTAGATTTTAGCTCAAAGAGTCTTGAGGAAGCTATAAAAAAATTGCAACTGGCAAGTCAAAATATGAACCCCCAAGAAACTAGAGTTTTTCTCCACACTTTTCTGTTTCTCCAGATCATCCGAAGATGCAAGAGAAGAGCATACTCATGTGCTTCGAAAAAAACAACTCACAAACTAGAGTTTTCTCCACACTTTTTTGTTTCTCTAGATCATCCGAAGATGCAAGAGAAGAGCATACTCATGCTTCGAAAAACAACTCTACACTCTCAGATTCTAAAAAAAATGCTAACCCACAACTCACAACTACTCTGATACCATGTTAGATTTTTACCCAAGAATGCAAGTGATTGAGAGAAAGCAAAATAGAAATCAGATATGAGCTAAATAAATTGTATCCCATTCTATTGTAATGCTTTGCATTCTCTTGAGTTGAATACAATTTATTTAGCTCATATCTGATTTCTATTTTGCTTTCTCTCAATCACTTGCATTCTTGGGTAGAAATCTAACATGTTAGAACATGCACTGTTAATTGATCCATCTTAATGCAAAATTAGATTATTGTTGTGAGGAAAGAAAAGATGCAAGAACTCACAAGACACCCCCCCAAGAAAATTTGATTTGGCACTTTATATTTAGTGCATTTACAGTTGCCACTAGCAAGAAATACTAAGTGGTCTTGATTTTAATGCATTGCAAAACCCTCATAAAGAGCATATGCTAAAAATATAACTTTGGCACAATACTCAAATAAATAAACAGTACCACTGCGATCTACTCAAAAAATCATGCACTTTCAAAAAAAGAATCGCCTCGATACGAGGTCGTATGTGAAAGTTATGATCCTCCGAAGTTCCCAAAAACGAGAACTGTGTAGAGTCATGTGTGAGAATATGAGATTACTGAAAAATCTGTATATTGAAATTAAAAATGATTATACTAGCATGTAGAGCACGAAAAATTAGCCAAAATAAAAAAAAGAAGCTCGCAAATCCGAGGTCGGGAGCCCGAGTTACAGCCTTTGGAAGTTGAACTACAATTTCTAAAATGCCAATGGAGAGGGGTTTTGCTGTAGCTTTCTGACGTCGTTTCTGCAAAATATATAAGCTATATGCAAAAACTAACAGATACCTAGATAGTACATGTTAGATTTCTACCCACATTTTTATTTGTATGCTATATTGTCTAAATAAACATGGTATCAGAGCTAAATAATCTAATTCATCTGAGAGTGTGAAAATGGTTACTTTGCTATCTAGCTATTTCTTAGCTTGATCTCCACCTTAGCTCTTTTCACACTAGGTTAAGCTTACTTAGGGACTTTTTCACTTTATCCCACATTGGTTGTGTATTGAGTCTCTTGGGTGGAATATCATATATATACCCACCTCTTGCTCTCATATGAGCACCCCATTCTATTGTAATGCTTTGCATTCTCTTGAGTTGAATACAGTTTATTTAGTTCATATCTGATTTCTATTTTGCTTTCTCTCAATCACTTGCATGCTTGAGTAGAAATCTAACAATAAGTTTGGTGTTACAATTATCTAATAGATAAATTTAGGGCACTTTATAACAAGGTAATTTACCTAGGATAAACCTTGCATTTCCCTTCATGTATGTGTTAAAGTAGACTTTGTAGTTATAGTAGCAACAATGTTGGAACTAAAGATGGGGTTCATGTAGATGCATGCATAATCAGAAAGTAAGGTCATTCAATCTAATAGTCTAGTGTACACAAGCATACATACTCTATAATATAACAATTAATTTGGCAATAAAATGAGATGTGTGCAATCCAATGCAATAGCTAGAGTGATTTTCTTCAAAAGATAAGTGCACCTATATTACAATTTTCTTCAAAAGTTGAAACAACCTACAAAATACAATGGTGTAAGGCTCAACCCACTATGTGAGCAATTCAATACAAAATTTGGACTAATCTTCTTCATTTAATGTAACATACCTAGTCTAATTTGCTACATATGGTAAAGTGAATTGCAAAATATGATAAAATGATAAGGATGTTAGACTCACTTTGATAGTGTCCAAACAAAATCTTCCTTAAAAAAACATTCAAAACATGATTCAAATGAAGCATTCAATTCTTGTAGAGAAACTAACTCTTTAGAAGAAACTAGAAGGAAATTCAAATCTTATCCACACAATATAAGCTAGAAAAAAATTTATCACAATTTGAAATTATTCAAGAGAGATTTTGTGCATAATTTCTTGTGAGGGTTGTGGTGATCAGAAGTAGCACTTGCAACTAATACATCTTACAAAAATCCACTTTCAATTATGCTTTGATGGATTCTCATATGTACATGTGAATATCTAATGTGTAGATATTTTTTCCAATTTTTGAATAGATAGTATATACCTTATCAAGGCCCCTTCATTTTTCCTATTTTTGACAATCCATTTTCTACTCTTTCCAGAACTTCTAGTTTCATGTGTTTACCTTTAGTAGCCTTCTCCAAGTGATCTCTTATTGTATTTATACATTATCTTGAGATCTTCTCTTTTATACCTTATTGGTTGACAATGTTGGTGCATTAATCGGGCTTATAATGATTACTCAGAATGTTTCTAGTGCTAGGGAATTATTTCATTTTTGAGATTCCTTTTGCTATGTAGATTCTTGTCTTGGTTTGATTGGACATTCTCTTAGTAGTTCTATTGAGTGGGTATTAGGGATTATCTTCAAGTTCTTAATAACATCTTTGATTGGTCATGAAGGCAAGTGGCTATTAGGGATTGTTATGACAATCATATAGGTGTTTGGATGACCACTTATGCATTTTACAGTCCTCTCTTGTTTCATTAGGACAATCCTATAATTGGTTTGGTAGCCTCTTATGAATTTCATGAAGGCCACTTGTTGCCATAAATACATGTCTATCTAACTAGCATATGACCATTTAGAATGATATAAGATCATCAATCACTGTGAAAACCTCTTGACTAACATGATTACTTTATTGTTTCATGAGTGTCCTATTTGTTTCATGACTATCCTATTTGTTTTATTATTGTCATATGGATTTTTGCAATGGACTTTAGATGATATAACCTCATTATGACTGATTTTTAGATTTGAATTGCTCTTATGAGAACATCTCAATGATTTAAGACAGTCTAGATTGGATATGGCAATAATCTTCATGCATGACAATAATCTTCTATTTGCTATGACAATGAGTAACCTTTATGGTAGTCATTTAGTTTGAAATAATGACTATTTACTACCTTACCTATGCATGATAACCCTCATTATTACCTTAGCAGTTGTAAATAACTCTACAACACCAATGACTCAATCCATACCATGATACTTATGACTACACCTAGGTAATATGATAGCACAGTCCCATATTTATTAGTGATAGCATCAGACTATTCAAGACAATGATTGAAGGATATAGAGGAGGACCATGGCATTAATAGAGGTGATATTAAACCATGTTTCAAATATGCAAACTGTCCTAGGACTATTTCCCTTTAACTATCATGACACTAATTTTCAGCTTTTGTGCATTTAAATAATATAAAATAAATGCTAAATCAACACATCTCAAAACATAGCTAAAGTGGGTACAAAAATGATAGGAAAAATACAAACTATATACTTATTGAACCTCTACACTAATATCATTTGTGGCAATCATAAAATAATATTCAATCCATGAAAATTAAATACATAGACCATAAAAAGAGTCTCAAAACAAAAAATAGGTCCATTATTAAACATATGAGTATATCTATACAATTAGCTTATAGGTCCATGTTATTAGTTTGACATGACTACAAAATTGATCTACCATTTACATTATGATGAAATCTTGTAGTGGCAATCATGGAAAAATCTACTTGTAGGATACACCTTCAAGAAATAATGAATGTAAATGAGAATGAAAGAATATGTACCAAAAACATAAAATATTAATGCAATATGTAACTAAATAACACAAAAGAGGATGTAAGATGATGGCTATAGGGGAGCTAAGAGGATGTCTTAATGGGATACATAAGAGGATGGCTTTAGGGGATGTATAAGAGGATTAATTAAAAGGGGAGCTAGAAGAGGATGTCTTAAGGGGATACAAAAGAGGATAGCTTACTTGGAGAGATGTACACGAGTCAATTTACAAAGTATAAGATAAAACTTGATGGCTTAAGGGGATTTAAGAGGATGGCTTAAGGGGAGCTAAGAGGATGAATTAAGGGGATGTACAAGCGGGTGTCTTTAGAGGATGGATGAGAAATATATGAGTATATATATATATGTAATCACCTAATTTGCGTTCACTTTTAGTTGAAGACTACAAAATTGACCTCACATACTTGTATGGTGAAAACTTCTATTAACAATCATGCAAATTTGACTACTTTTCTAGGGTACACCTGCAAAAAGTAATGTTCAAATGTACAAGTAAATTAACTATATATTTACATGAGTTGATACAATATTTAAGACAAGGGGAATAATATAGAAGGTGAAATGAGAATGAAAGAATTTATATACCAAAAACACAACACATTGATGCATTATGTAACTAGATAACATGTTGAATGTGAAAGCCATAATGTAAGTATATGTAATTACCTAATTTGCATTCACTTTTAGTTGAAGACTACAAAATTGACCTCACATACTTGTATGGTGAAAACTTCTATTGACAATCATGTAAATTTGACTACTTGTCTAGGGTACACCTGCAAAAGTAATGTTCAAATGTACAAGTAAATTAACTATATATTTACATGAGTCGATACAAAAATTAAGACAAGGGGAATAATATAGAAGCTGAAATGAGAATGAAAGAATTTATATACCAAAAAGACAAAACATTGATGCATTACATGTAACTAGATAACATTATAGGATACACTTGAGAGGATGGATTTAGGGGATGTAAGAGTATGGTTTACATACCTAGAAATTTATTCTATTGTACCATCTACATCCTCATTTTTTAGTAATGCATCTATAATTGACTCATGTTCTTCCATCAAAAGTGTCCATAACTATTTATTAGAAGGTTTGTCTTGATATCTAACTAGTTTTATATTTGTTGCCACTACCAAATGTGAGTAGTGTATGATCTTATTATGTGTTTCATAATCTTCAAATGTAGGCAAACCATTTCTTCTTATTAGATATTTTCATAGCCAAGTACCAACAAGAACCACAGAACCTGTTGGATACTCCATGTTATCATCATCTACTCATGTAACAACTTTTGTTTTGTCTCAACACATTGAGCCAACCAATACTTGGTTTCCTCTTCATTGCCCTTAGGTGCAACAACAACATACACATGTCCTACAAAAAAAATATGTAATTCAATAAAGTGTGACATGTATCTAAATCACATAAATTTGTGCATGCATACATATATGATTAATTATATATAGATGTACAAAAAAATGACAATAAAAAAATTTGAAAATAAAAGTACCTTCTTGTACAAGGTCTGAAACACGATTATAGTCATCTGATGCAAACATTTGATTATCATCTTCAATTGTTGTTTCAAGTTGATCTTGTGTTTCTGTAGGTGTCAAGGATCTTTGTTTCCATTCTTCAACCCATTCTGTATTTGCACATGCTCCCCAATCACTTGTAATACAAAATTGACAAAAACATGCAAGCTCCCTAGTCCATATAGTCCATGTGATGCAGAGGCACCCACACTATAACCTAAACATACAGCATGGATGTCTGCAGCCCATCATCATCATCATCATCATCATCATCATCATATTTGGCTTAACACTGTCAGCATCATCATATTTACTGTGCCGACTGATATCCTCCTGATGACAAGCCCTCGCCCGTTCGCCTGTCAACCGCATCACCTTATTCGATTATCGACAGCATCATCATGTTCGACCAGCGCGAACATCCTCCTGACGTCCACTGTTCACTTCAGCGACAACTTCCGTCTTCACTATCTTCAGCATCATGATATTCAACATCATGTTAATCAGCAGGATAAAGAACATCCGGTTCCTCCCATTTATCCTGATGATGACAAACCTTAACTCCTCGCACCTTTCCTTTGATGCTGACGTCACCCGATATCCTGATGACGTATATCCTGATGACGATGACGTCACCTGCAGCTTCCTCAATATCCTGCTGCTCCGAAATATCTGGATGACGTATATCCTGATGATGATGACGTCATATCCTGCTGTTGGCCAAACTTAGCTTTTTTTCAGCCCGCGATCAACCCGATCTTCAACCTGATGCTGATACGCTCCTCCTCGGCCCTCCTGATAATGATCACCCCGACGCACTTGCACTTCATGCAATCAACCGCATCATGCTCATCTCCACTTATCCGGATGACGATGTCCAAAGCGACTGTAGGATATTTGCAGAAATATCCTGATGATGCCGTTTTAATGAACTTCCAACGTTAGCGAAATTTCACTTCGCCGATCCTCCAGGGACGACCCGATCCACTCTCAGGGTGATCTACCACACTTTATCAGCTCGACCTAGCACATGCCCATGCTAGGGTCTTCAACACCTTTCAGCCGCGATCCTGCACACCTGCATGCGAACAAACAAACTAACACCTACCCTATTGTACATAACCATTCCACCAATCAGACGAATCAACCGGTGGAATGGATCAGTGAATCCATGAAACCACCCAAACCAGCAAATCGATTACACAAAGGAGATCAAACAGAAAATGAAAACAGGATCTTTATTGATTTCAAAGATGCAATACAATATACTGTTTCTCACACAGCACACTCTAACTCCTCTGCTCAATGCAATACTATCCTATTGATAGATGATCTACAGTCAACCGATCCTCATGCTTAAATAGATTTTCCTACGAGTACTACTGACCTGACTCCAAGCGGCTGGGAACTCTCCAGGCGGCTGGGAGATCCAACCGGTCCTACAGCATGACAGCTGTTCTAACAAACTGACTAAAAATAGAAAAGCATGGTCAGCATGATCTTATCATGATCAGCATGACCTTATTACATTCATTTGGTCTTATCAGACCTTCTTGAAAACATAAACAAGACTCAAACTAACTAACTGCCTTATGAAGGCCAGCTGTCAGGTAGGTGCTCCTGCACCATACTCCCCAACAGAAAAGAACTCATGTCCCATGAGTTTAGTATGTGGAAGTCCTCCACCTTTACACTTTGCCTGTGCCATATTCTGACTTGTTCCAGCTGTATCCTCTGCTGGCTCTTGGCTGCTCCAAGACTTCTGAACTGTAACTTGCTTCTGTCCTGCAAATAAATCCTCATGCCTATCAATGTAGGCTTTTCTCTCACATACCCTGTGTTTGCCAGGTTGTCTGACCAGAACCTCTGTCTGAACTGCCTCTTGAACTGCTACAGTGTTCAACTCTGGCTTCCTTGCAACTTTGATAGGACAAACAATAGTCCCAACTATGACAACATCCTTGTCATTCCTTGCAACTGGTTGTGGTTTGCAAACCTGTTTCTGCACCTGTTGCTGACCTCTGTCAGTCAAAACTAAAACTTTCTTCAACCTGTTGTCCTGAACAACTTCTTTCCCTACAGTATCTTTATCTGCCTTTATGCCTGCTCCTATAGGCATCTGCACAAACTCCTTTCCCATTAAAATGATTTTGGCTGCCCCCTGTGCTGCAGCATCTGCCTGTAATGGCATCAACTTCATAGTCTTCCCATTTTTCTTGATGGTATAGGTATTAGCATAACCATCATACAGTACCCTTCTATCAAATTGCCATGGTCTACCCAACAGTAGGTGACAACATTCCATGGGCAAAATATCACAGAAAATTCTATCCTGATATGCTCCAATCTGAAAATCCACATATGCCTGTTCAGAGACAAAAAGTGATTGACTTTCACTCACCCAAGATGCCTTGTAAGGGTGCTGATGTGGAATCCTTTCCAGATTCAGCTTATCCACCATTTCCTGGGATACCATGTTGTCTGTTGAACCAGTATCAATGACAACCTTACATACTTTACCTTTACTCTTGCATATGGTCTTGAAAAGAGCTCTTCTTTGTGGGGATTCTTTGTCAGGTACCTTCATGGTAGTCGCTGTTCTTCTCATCATCAAAGACTCTCCACTCTCTGGGTATGCATAATTATCAGGCTCCTTATCCTTTTGATAAGTGTTTGAACTCTGTACACTTTGCTCTACTATCTCTTCTTGTACAAGTTGTACCCTCTTGTCACTAGTTCTATCATTTCTGGATGATGAACCTTTGTTTTCTGGACATTTGAAAGATGGATGACCAAACTCACCACAGGTGTAACATTTTCTTGAAAATGTAGTAGAACCTCTACCACCTCCAAACCTTCCTTTATTACCTTTCCATCCACCTCTGAAATCAGACTGTCCCTGTCCTTTACCAGTGTCTTCTTGACCCTCATTGGTTTGCTTTTGTGTAGGGGCTGCTCCTCTTCCCCTCATATTGTTTCCTCTTCCTCTCATGGACTTATCATGTCCTCTATTCATCTTTTCTTCAATCCTGATTGCCATTTGGTAACAATCTTCCACATTCTTAGGGTTAGCTAAAACTAACTCATCCTGTATGTTAAATCTCAAACCAGCCAAGTACCTAGCCACCTTTTCTACCTCATTCTCATGATGACCAGATCTCATACTCAACTTATAAAACTCCTCTGTATAGGCCTTCACATCCCTTTCCTTCTGCTTTAAAAATTGCAGCTTCTTAAACATCTGGATTTCATAATCCCTTGGCAAGAATTTACCCTTGATCCTTGCTACCATCTTATCCCATGAAGTGATCTTTGACTTCCCTTGTTTCCTTCTCTCAGATTGTACATAATCCCACCATACCAAAGCATGACCTCCTAACTTGGTCTTTGCAATCTTTATCTTCTGATCCTCAGCAACATCTTCACATTCAAAGTGATTATCAAGTGCAGCAATCCAATCCAGCAACTCATCGTCATTCAAACTTCCAGTATACTTGGAAACATCAACCTTTACCTTGGGTTTATCACTCTGCACTGCCTTTAACAATTTTGCCAATCTCTGTTCTTCAGCATCCAGATCTTCAGCTACCTCTTCATACTCTTCAACAGTATCTTCATCTTCTTCAGACTCACTGTCTGCCACTTCCCTCTTTTTGTTCTTTCCCAGGGCTACAAGCCTGGCTTGAAGTGCTTCAGCAAGCTCCTTCATCTTCCTCATCTCTCTGGCATGTTTTTCCTTCATCTCCTGCAATTCCCTTGCAGTACCACTACCTTTTGGAGGCATTTTGTCAACCTCTCACTCAACACGCAACACACAATCAACTCTACCTCTGCCCTTTCGGTGACAGAATCAACACACAACAGCCCAGACCTTTTGCTGAGCTCTGATACCACTATGATGCAGAGGCACCCACACTATAACCTAAACATACAGCATGGATGTCTGCAGCCCATCATCATCATCATCATCATCATCATCATCATCATATTTGGCTTAACACTGTCAGCATCATCATATTTACTGTGCCGACCGATATCCTCCTGATGACAAGCCGTTGCCCGTTCGCCTGTCAACCGCATCACCTTATTCGATTATCGACAGCATCATCATGTTCGACCAGCGCGAACATCCTCCTGACGTCCACTGTTCACTTCAGCGACAACTTCCATCTTCACTATCTTCAGCATCATGATATTCAACATCATGTTAATCAGCAGGATAAAGAACATCCGGTTCCTCCCATTTATCCTGATGATGACAAACCTTAACTCCTCGCACCTTTCCTTTGATGCTGACGTCACCCGATATCCTGATGATGTATATCCTGATGACGATGACGTCACCTGCAGCTTCCTTAATATCTTGCTGCTCCGAAATATCCGGATGACGTATATCCTGATGATGATGATGTCATATCCTGCTGTTGGCCAAACTTAGCTTTTTTTCAGCCGCGATCCTGCACACCTGCATGCGAACAAACAAACTAACACCTACCCTATTGTACATAACCATTCCACCGATCAGACGAATCAACCGGTGGAATGGATCAGTGAATCCATGAAACCACCCAAACCAGCAAATCGATTACACAAAGGAGATCAAACAGAAAACGAAAACAGGATCTTTATTGATTTCAAAGATGCAATACAATATACTGTTTCTCACACAGCACACTCTAACTCCTCTGCTCAATGCAATACTATCCTATTGATCGATGATCTATAGTCAACCGATCCTCATGCTTAAATAGATTTTCCTACGAGTACTACTGACCCGACTCCAAGCGGCTGGGAACTCTCCAGGCGGCTGGGAGATCCAACCGGTCCTACAGCATGACAGCTGTTCTAACAAACTAACTAAAAATAGAAAAGCATGGTCAACATGATCTTATCATGATCAGCATGACCTTATTACATTCATTTTGTCTTATCAGACCTTCTTGAAAACATAAACAAGACTCAAACTAACTAACTGCCTTATGAAGGCCAGCTGTCAGGTAGGTGCTCCTGCACCACCATGTGCTTGCATTTAAACTCTTAAATGAATGCCATTTTGTTGATCCAGTTATTGTCTCACAATCAAGTCGAGTAGGAATATTCTCTTCTTCAACTAACCAAAAGAATCGTCGAATTGTAGAGTTCTCACTTGATCCCGTAGATAATTTTTCATTACACCAATCCACAATTGCACATGCATCTCTAAATTTGGCTGCATCCTCAAATTTTAGTTGCTCTCTAGCAAGAGCTCTTTTCACACATGCTCCAGCTCCGTCATGTTCTCCTTTACCATGTCCAACTTCAAAAAAACTCCACATATGTTGGATATTGATTTCTTTGTGAGCCCTACATAGCCAATAAAACATTCTTGCATTTTTGAATTGCCCTGTACAATTATCTGACCATATGAAATGTTGTGCCATCTGGATTCCTCTTTCTTTTAAACTTTCATAAAATTTTGTGAAACAATATTGCACAAACTTTGAAGAGTGTAACTGGTTATCACTCAAATAGAAATGATACTCCCTCAAAATTTTTCTATTCTCTTCTGTACTATCATCTGTATGTCTGTATACAATATGAACAAATATGGCCACTTGCACTGAATTATAATACTGAAATTGAATTTCCTCTTGTGGAGCAAGAGTATAGTTTTCTGTAAAGTCAACCACTAATAGGATAGTTCCAATTGGAAATATGTTTTTACATGAACGAAATTTTCCATCAAGCCACCGAGCATATTGGGAGTGTTTGACATATTTGGATACAATATTATCCTTAAAATCTTTGATGAATGCATGCACACAAATTTTTTCAGTGACTAACTCACAACGCTTTCCAATTTTTCCATCTTTCAAAAAATATTCAACATTCTTGAATCTATTCACATCCACTAATTGTTGTCCAAATTCCTGTGAAATATTTTTATGCATACATTCTCCTAACAATGAAAAGTTGCCACATCTATTGCATTGTCCAGAAATACATGCTTTTGAATAAAATAAGTATCCAGTAGATGTTTCACAAAACAAACCTGCTACAAACTCTTTAATTGTTTGAGGTGGCATATTAATACCACATTCCTGCATAATTTCGTTAGTATGCAAAGTAGAACGTATATATCTAAAAACATCATAATACTAATGAAATTGCACATGAGTTTTACAACAACAAGAGATTCGTTGTTTATTAATTTTCACATACCAAGGTTTACATTTCTCGAAAGATCTTTGGCTTATGGTAATATTAAATGGTTCTAACACTAAATCATCTAAGAATTTTTTATATAATTCAGTTTGAGTCATGTCTAATAGATGTTTTGGATGAGGATCACGAATTTTAGACCCCACTCGTAATTTTAAAACATCTCTAACATTAGATGATACCCTTGTATTATCATGCCAATATTTTTCAATTAAAGATTTGATTTCACTATTTAATTTCATGTCATACCTTGGAAGTCTACCACTAAAACTCCAACTTTGGTTAATTGGATCTTTTTCAATAGATTCTCTTCTCTTTGCTGCTCTTCTCAAAGTTTTAGGATTTATCTTTAGAATTTCACTTGTCTTACTTATCATTCTTTTATTAGAAGATGATTTATTGACTAAAGCAGTTGTTATAGCTCTTCGTGCTGCATTGCTATCTTTAGATCGACTCTTTTTATCAATAGAATCAATAGCATTAGCAACACTAGATAAAACTTGTTTGATTGATTCATCTTTTTTTTTTAGGTTTTACAAAGATGCCTAATTTTTTCATTACTTTTCGCAATTTCCACATCTTCATCAATTGCATCATAAGTTGACATTGAAATCCAAGACTTTTTCTATAATTTTTTTTTTATATAATCTATTTGCATGAGTTCTCATTTGCCTCCAAGAAATCTTACCAGGAAGATTATCTAAGACATTTCTTTCAATCTCAAATAAAACATTTTTATTTTCACTCCTAAAAGGGATATCATTCTCATTCATATCATCAATAGGTAGGTTTGAAGACATACCTGGATTTGTTTCTATAGTCATGTTTTTCATATCATTGAAAGTTGGCTCCGAAGACACACTTGGATTTGTTTCTATAGTCATGTTTTCTATATCATTGAAAGTTGGCTCCAAAGACATACCTAGATTTGTTTCTATAGTCGTGTTTTCCATATCATTGAAAGCTGGCTCTGAAGACATACCTGGATTTGTTTGTATAGTCACATTTTCCATATCTTCGAAAGTTGGGTTTGAAGACATACATGCATTTGTTTCTATAGACACATTTTCTTCCAAATTCACCATTTCCACATTTGCATCATCTACATTCATCCCATCATTTATAGTCTCTTGAATGTCTTTCTCTTCAATACTCATGGAACTAGATGCTTCAATATTCTTCATCTCTTGAATCCTTGCTCTTCTATCTCTTTGCCTTTTTGCTTCCTTCTCTCTATTTGCTTCAATTTCCTGAGGTGTCATTACCCTCCTTTGTTTTTTTCTTTGACATTGATTTGATCCCATGATTACCAAACCCTCTTGATAAAATAACAATTGATACTTAATCCAATTTCATAATTGATGTACTTATTTAAAATTTTGAAGTAGAATTAGATGTAGATCCTTTGTTCCATAGATTTTGAAGTAAAAGGTAGATGTAAAAACAAAAACCTTCTTTCTTTATTCCTCTTGAAAATAGCTCATGCACTTGATTTCACTTCAGAATTGTTCATATGATTGACTCCTTTCAAAATCTGAATAGAATATGACTTGTCAAGAGATTCCACAAAACACCTGTAAGTAAAAAAATGCAGAAATTATTGCTGTCGCGCCGTACTGATCAGACTTGCAAGTTGCAGGGATACAATAATAGTACGTTTTTTCCTAATATGAGAAATAACGGGTATAATAGAAATGGGTACCCGTTCTTAAAAATATAACAGGTACCCGTTATGTAATGCGCACCCATTTTATAATAGGTACCCGTTCTTTGAAATTTGAAATCACCGACCGCCTTTTACCTTCCATTTGCTTGGGTTTTAGGCTTGGGATAGGCATGGTTGGCCGACCTTGAGCCTTGGACCTGCAACTTATAATCAAATGAGTAGGTCCAAGAAGAAACACTAAGCTGAGGACCTTTTTTTCTGAATTTTTTTACGAAATGAAAACCCATTACAGATGACATTGTTTAGTTTTCATATATGTAATTTTTTTTTGTTATTGGACATGTTCTTCTATTTATTATTTAATTTATGAGCAAACTGGTCTAAAAACTTGAAATGACAGGTGTTTGTATTTTTTTAATAACTTTTAATTTTTAATTTTAAAAAAAAAAAAATTATATGTCATCAATCTACACATCATTCTTTACACAATTAATTTTTTAAAAAAAAATTTATGATTTTTTTTGCTCAAATTATGTTGGCCGTACATGAGGGGTTTTCAAAAGTAGCAATTAGGCTTAATAAAAAATTATTAAAAAATATCCTCATCAAACTTCACTGTACTACACATCTTTTCCCAAAAGGATTTTGAAAAATAATTTTATTTAGGTCAAATTATGTTGGCCGTACATGTGCATGGTATGATTAAAAAAAAGTGACTTTTAAATAGTGGTTTTTAGAAATACCTATTGAAAATCAATTTGTATCCTCTAGGTATTGAAAAAAATTACATATTTGGAAACTAGACTCCGAGTACTACATTTTACATTTAGTGACTTTTTTAAAGATTTCATCTCTAAGTGCTTCAAATTTTAAGGTCAAATGTGACAAATTCTAAAAATTAGGGAAAACACTTCCATTTTTTGGCCAAAAAGTGGACCCAACTTCTTGCACTAACCCCCAACATATATTTAATTCATGATTTGAGTACATAATTTAGTATTTGTTCTAGTATTTAAATATTTGTTATATATATTGTGTTCATATGCTACTTATGTGGGCCTATGTTATGCTATTTCATTATATACATATATGCTATCATTGTTGTCCTTTATCTCTATTTGAGTGTTGAATCATTACAGAGTTATAAAGTTTATTTTAAACTTCAAATTTGAGATATGTAACAACTTAATAAGTAAATTGTTGGCAAGAGACACTGCTTTGCATTGATAGGTGTTGTCATTGATGGCAACTAAGTTCATCCCAATCATCCACATAACACAATTTGTTCACACCAGAAGTCAGAATCAGAATTTGCCTAAGTCTGGGTAGTCAGGAACAGAGCAGGTGACAGGGTTCAGTATCTTGGTCCGGATCTCTCCGGTGGAAAGGCATGGTTTGCTGCAGATCTAAGGTAGTTGCAAGCATTGTCAAAACACTCTAAATCCAAAATTTTGTTCTCCGGTGACGAAGGACTCAAAAGATATTAGTTTCTGAGTATTGGGTTTCATTTTGACAAGAACAAACAGAAGGAGACTAGGTTGACCTTGTGAATAATCTTATATCTGGATGTATAGAAGTTGTTTATTGGTCAATTGGTGATGATCAGTGATGCTAGCCAACATGATTGGTGATTTGTGAGTGCAAGTTTTGGTCCACATCTCATATTATATATGGATCTAGCCGACAGAGCAGAGTACTCAACAAAGTTCTAAATGTTCTTGAAGCTGATTGGTAAAATGATTACAGATCATGTTGTGGATATATATATCCAATGGAATTGCATGTTTTTGTGTGGTGTGTTACGACTATGGTGTAATTACGAAAAATAGCAGAGATAAAAAGTTCAGATGTTAGCAGAGCAGTAAGAGGAGCAGAGTAAGGATGAAGTATGTCAAGTCAGTTTTCTATGCTTAATTGGAATTAAACTCTAGCATTGATAGATGCTAAATATCAATTCAAATTTATTGTAATTTTCTTCCTATAGGCAGTGAGCCTTCCTTTGAGTAGTGAGCCCAAATGCATGTGCATTCCCCATTGTAATACTTTTAACAGAGTATAATCTTTGTGGGTTAACTCTGATGCAGAGGCATCCACACTAAAACCTTGACATACAGCATGGATGTCTGCAACCCTTCATCATCATCACATTTCCCATAACACTGTCAGCATCATCATATTTTCTCTGCCGACCGATATCCTCCTGCAGACAAACCTTCCATCCTTCGCCTGTCAGCAGCATCATCATATCCGGCTATCGGCAGCATCATCACATTCGGCAAGCGCAAACATCCTCCTGATGTTCACTGTTCACCTTACCGCCAAACACTTTTTGCAGCATCATGATGTTCAACATCATGTTCATCAGCAGGATATAAAACATCCTGTTCCCTCCATATATCCTGATGACGACAACTTCATGCACCTTTCCTTTGATGCTTACGTCACCCTGATATCCTGATGACGATTATCCTGATGACGATGACGTCACATGCAGCTCCTCCAATATCCTACTGTCGGCCAAACTTAACATTATCGGCCCGCGATGGTTTTATCAACCCAATCTTCTACCTTCTGCCGATACGCTTCTCCTCGGCAACACCTGATGATCACCCCGATGCGCATTCACTTTATGCAATCGACTGCATCATGCTCATCTCCTCCTACTCGGATGACGCCTGAAGTAACTGCAGGATATACACAGAAATATCCTGATGATGCCGTTGTGATGAATTTCTAACCTTAGCGGATTTTCACCGTTCTGATCCGCCGAACCTCTTGAGGTGACCCGATCTACTTCCTGGATAACTTTCCAGACTCTAACAACCAGCACGACCTAGCACATACCCATGCTAGGGTTCTCAACACATCTCGACGACGATCCCGCACACCTGCATGCAAACAAACAGAAAATGCAGACTAAATCCTAACCTATGGTACACAGCCATTCCACCGATTTAACAAATCAATCGGTGGAATGGATCAGCGAATCCATGCAACCACCAAAACAGCAAATTGATCACACAATGGAATCCAAACAGAGAATTGACACAACAGGATCTCTTTATTGATTTCAAAAGATGCAAATACAACACTCAGTCTCTCCTCTCTCTGTCTCACTCCCTGCAAAGTCTGATCGATCCTATACAATCTCAACCAAACCGCATGCATAAATAGGATCTCCTGCGAGTACTACTGACCCGACTCCAAGCGGCTGGGAGATCTCTCCAGGCGGCTGGGAGATCCAACCGGACAGCATAACAGCTGTCATAACAAACTAGCTAAAAATAGTAAAGTATGGTCAACATGACCTTATTACATGCATTGGTCTTATCAGACCTTCTTGGAAACATTAACCAGACCTAAACTAACTAACTGCCTCATGGAGGCCAGCTGTCAGGTAGGTGCTCTTGCACCAAACTCCCACCGTGGTTTTTCCCTTAACCAAGTTTCCACGTAAAAAATCTTGGTGTCAAGTGTGTTATTTATGTTTCTGCTCATGTGTTGTTGTTTAATGTTGAAATGTTTATATCATTGATTTGATTATAAGCTGTAAAGGAAGATTAAAAGTAGAAAAGTTTAAATTGAGGGACAATTGATTCATCCCCCCTCTCAGTTGTCCAGACCTAATCCAACAATTGGTATCAGAGCGAGGTTCCTTTAAAAAAGTTTAACAGCTTAAGGAAGATCTGGGAAGGCAGTAAAATGGATGAATATAACCTTCAAGAGAAACTTAATCTCGGCCTAGATGATCTTGAGCAGTCCAAGGCAGAAGTTCAAGAGCTACAAGATAACCTCAAAAAGGTTGAAGACTTCATTGAGATTTTAAAATAAAAATTGAGCAAATCCAATGCAAAAGGAAAGGAGTAACCTCTTCAACTGGGAAAGCATTATGAAGACAAGGCCCTGAATGAGAAGACAAAGGAATGTGAAAAGTTAGCTAAAGAAGTTACTATCCTAAAACGTGAGATGGAAACTGGGGTGATAAGACTAACCAAGGAAATTGAAGATAGGAAGAAAGCTGAAGATGAGATGAATCAAAATCTGAAAGAGAGATCTGAAGAATGCTGTAGATTGGATGCGATAGCTGGTCTCCTAGAATCTAATCTACAAGAAAGTAGAAACAATGAAAGAAAACTTGAGAGGCAGATTATCACTCTCAGACATGACCTAGAAATTGCAAATGAGTATAAGGAGAAGTTTAAGATAAGCTCAGCTAAACTTGAAGCACTAATTGAAGGTCAGAAAAAGGTGATGACAAGCATGATCTTAGATATGAGAAAGGTGAAATCTCCGAATCCAGACAAAGAAATTTTCAATCAGGGAATAGGAGAAACATAACTAGAAAACCTTCGGTGAGACAACCTAATGCTCAAAGATATCCATCATTCAATAGAAATTGTTTCAATTGCAATAAATTTGGTCATAGAGCTACTCAGTGTAGAAACAAAGTAAATCAAAATGATCCATCCTTCTCTGGTCAATGCTTCAAGTGTAAGAGGTATGGTCATAGATCAAATGAATGCATAAATATGATAGTGAATAATGCTAACAGTAGAGGAATTAGCAACTCTTTCAATGGTTACTGTTTTGTTTGCAATGGATTTGGACACATGGTTAATCAGTACAGATCAAGAGGAAATCAAGTTTATAAGAAAAGAAATGTTGTGTGCTTTAACTGCAATAAATCTGGTCATATTGCAAGATTCCGCAGAAATAGGAACAATGGAAGAAGAGGTCCAGTAAACAGAAAACCGGATGAGCAAAAACAAGATAGAGGCAAAAGAAAAATTGATGTGAATGAGATATAGAGCGAAATGAACAAGACTTGGGTAAAGAAAGATACAATAAACAATGGTGATGGGTCCGCACTGGAATCAGGTGCTGACAATTCCTCCAGGAATTAAGTCAGGAGCTCTAGCTTAGGGGGAGCTGCATTGAACATGAAATTCCCCCAGTCAATAAGTGGGTGCCTGAATTTGGCACAATAAAAGAAAATATTTTGAATTGATTTAGAACCTTTGGAAGGATTTCCAAAAGAAAAGATGTTGATATAAAAACTTGCGGAGTAATTCATGAAGAACTGTCAAAAATAGAGTAATCGGATATAGTTAGGGAAACACATTTATTACAATGCCAAATTAGGTTTTGCAAAAGATAAAAAGTCACTTGGTCACTCATTTGAATCACTTTGCATTCGAAGGAAACAAGAAGAAGAGCATTCGAGCTGCAAATCCACAGACTGAGGCACAAAGAGCAAATTCAACTGTCAATTGATCAACCCGAACCCCGCAGAAGAAAAATGTACCTCTCAGTAAAGCTTTGAATCTAAAATTTGTTGAGATGGCTACCCCTCATGTTGTTGACATTACTGAAAGACCTCGACCCAAATTTAAGAAGCATCCTCACAAATCAATAGAAGTCAACCCGTTAGGTGCTTTTTCAAGTGTTCCATATGGTGTGCTGATTGTTGAAGACATTAGGGTTTATATTCATGCAAACATAGATGAATTTAGAGATTCAAGGTATGTAGACTTGTTTGAGAAACACCTCAGGGATGAAAATCATGAACTTAAGCCTGAGTATAAGGCACTACAGGATAAACACTTTATTCAAATTATGGGGTTTCCAACATTTGATGAAGATGAATGGTCTGATATGTTTTGAGTCAGATGGATGATGAATTCATTTGGTTGTTAAAACCATTCAAAGTTACCAAGGATGCTATCAGAATTGTAACCAGGTTAAACTCAATTGGTGGATTACCCATGCTGAAAGCTGTGAAAAACCAGATAGTGACTGATGCTACCAGTTCCAAGTTTGGCAGAAGGGCAATGACCATCAATGATATTATAGAACCAGATGTCAAATTCACCTCCATGGTGATTGGGTACAAGATTTACCACTCGAGCAGAGAAAATTCTGTCTCCGGAACAACCATATATGCTACATACAAGATGCTAAAGGAAAATACTAATTATGACTTGTGTGAATTACTATAGAATCAACTGATTGAGAATTTGAACAAAATTAAGAAAGATACAAAAAACACTTTCAAGTATGGTACATTGGTTCTATGTCTATTCTTCTACTTTATGAATGAGGTACTTGGGGTAAAAGGTGTGCACTGGACTAAGGATGAGCCAGTTTCCATTCAGATTAGAGATCATCTTCGTAGCATTGGTGATTTCAAAGCTCAGAAAACTGCAATATGGGGTTACTTCAAGATTTTTCAGAGTATAATGCATTCAAGGGAAAGAATCCCTAATTTAATTGTTGAAAAATACAAAAAGGAAATATGCTTCATGGTTGACACTGATTAATGTTTGATGGAAGCTGTAGAACCAAGAACAATATGGATAATGCCAATGGGTTATGAGGTGGATGAGAGAGTTCTAGACATGTATGCTCAACATCTTCTAAGCAAGCCTAAAGACACAACAGTTGAAAGATTTGGGACATATGAGGAGCTAAATTTAAAACTGCATACTGAGCTCAAAGAACCTAAAACCAATAGGAAAGTAAGAAAAGAAGTTGAGCAGTTGGCTAAAAATCTAGGCCTAACTAAGGAGGTTGTGAGGAAATTTAGAGAAAGAATTGAAAAAGATGAGAAAGAGAAACAAGATAAGAAACAAACAAGTGCTCCAGTGGAACCCTCTTCCACTTCAAGAACTACTAGGAGCTCTGCTGCTGCCCCTGCAAAACCGAAAGCAAAATCACCCAAAAAAGGGGAGAGAAGGAAGAAAACAAAAGCATCCTGGACCTATGAAAGCATAAGAGAAGAAGAAGAAGATACAGATTTTGACATTGAAATCAAGGAACTAAAGGCCACCAGAACAAAAGCTGCAAAAGTAACCAAAGAAAAGTCATCCAGAAGCAAAAGGGCTAGCAAAAAACAAAAGACAGAAGCATATCAGGAATATATTGAGAAGCCCACACTTTCCCTGGAGGATGTGATAAAGTCAGTCACAGTAGATGGTAATCTAAAACCCATGATTGAATTCTATGATGAATATAGTGATGTGGATAAAAGGGTGTTGGAGGAAGCAACTGTCAGATATCTCAACATCTACAACAAGGCACTGATTGAGATAACTTCTGAGTTGTGACAAAGTCTGGCAAATATCTTGGAGTTGAGAAAAGAAAATGCCAAGAGTAAGGACATGGAGATCAGGGAACATGAGCTAATAAATTTGTGTCCTCAGATTTCACCTGATCAAATAGATATGATATTCAAGGAAGTCAAAGATGACTTTAGAAGAAAAAAGAGAATGAACAAACTCATGCTTGGAGAAATAAGTGAAATTGTTGAAGAAACTTAAGAAATTCTTTTGAAAGCATTGAAAAAGCACAATTTTCCCTTAGTCACAAAAGAAGTTCCGGATGGTGAAGAAGAGAACATCATCGAGCAACAATCTGAGTTTGGTAAAGTCTCTATTCCAGAAGTGGAACAAGTGTTTCAGGAGGATACAAAAATGATGGATAAAGTAGTTGATGCGGGAGATACTCCTAATCCACCTGATTTGTCAGGAAAAGAAGATAATATTACTACTTCACAGAGCCCTCCGAATCTGGTAGCAAGTGGTGAACAAACAGGAAAGAGTCCCTCTGTAGAGAACATAGAGAAAAGTAAAGCAAAGAAAGAGGAGGAAAAAGGAAAGAAAGATAAAGCAGAAGAAGATGGTGCAAATGTTGAAGCACCCAAAGCAGATACTGAGAAATCTGATGAACAAAAGGATGGTTCAGAAAATGTTGCAAGAGACACTGCAAATGTAGTAAAAAGTCTTCTTGAGAAAGAAATAATTGAGCTTGATGAACCTAAACTACTCCAAGGTCTAGCCAATCCTGATGCTCTCTCTCCAATTCAATTGATGAAAATAGCATCATTCACCCAAGTAAAGGCTAGAGAAAAGATTAATTCCTATTAGGGCTTGCAACTGGGATTTTGGAAAAGTTAATGCCTTCCTACCAGAAGAGTCCAACTGATTCCCCCTCCAGACATCTGAAAAATCTTGTAAGTTCTGTAAATACTCATTTTGAGTCCTTTGAGAAGTTTGCAGAGACAAAAGTTAGAAATGAGTTTTTGGACAAGAGATTTAGTGAACTTAAGAGTCTGATAGGACTATACTTGCTATCAGCATAAAAAGTGTTCAAAATGCTCTAAGTGATGGAAGTGATATATATAAATATTTTCTATCTTGGCCCAAAGTAAGTGAGGATATTGAAAAGAAGATAAAGGAACAAGAACTAAAATTGTCAAATCTATCCAATAATTTTGATCCTCTAACTATCTCACCCATAAGTCAGGAATGTCAAGTAATTAACTTGACTAATGAGATAAAGAGTTTTGTTAAATAAAAAGGCAACATTATGAAGAGAATGTGTGAGCTCCAAGGATTTATTGCCCCTAAGTTAGAAACAATGTATAATGCCCTATCTGAAGCTCAGACTGCAATTCAGACTAGTGGTCCATCAGATCTATCAAAGGTAGAAGCATATTCATTTTTGTTGAGTGGGCACATCTCAATTTTGGATGGAATGAAGAGTACTTGGGCCTCTGAACTTGTGCAGATAAAAACCAGCTTTGCAGACATTATCAAGTTCATGTGAATAGAACTTAATGATTACTTGTACATATGCGGCATTGTATACAAAAATTAAGAATCCAGCAAAGGGGGAGCTTTGGAACTAATAGAGAAGCACAAGTGTACAGAGTAAAGGGGAGCTACACTAGACACTTAGTCATTTTTCACTAAGTGTTGCCATCAATGCCAAAGGGGGAGATTGTTAGCAAGAGAAACTGCTTCACATTGATAGGTGTTGTCATTGATGGCAACTAAGTTCATCCCAATCATCCGCATAACACAATTTGTTCACACCAGAATCAGAATTTGTCTAAGTTCAGGAAGTCAAGAACAGAGCAAGTGATAGGGTCCTGTATCTTGGTCCGGATCTCTCCAGTGGAAAGGCATGGTTTGCTGCAGATCTAAGGTAGTTGAAAGCATTGTCAAAACACTCTAAATCCAAAATTTTGTTCTTTGGTGATGAAGGACTCAAAAGATATTAGCTTCTGAGTATCGAGTTTTAGTTTGACAAGAATAGACAGAAGGAGACCAAGCTAACCTTGTGAATAATCTTAATTCTGGATGTATAGAAGTTGTTTATTGGGCAATTGGTGATGACCAATGATGGTAGTTGACATGATCGATGATTTGCAAGTGTAAGTTTTGGTTCGCATCTCATATTATGTATGGATCTAGTCGACAGAGTAGAGTACTCAACAAAGTTCTAAATGTTCTTGAAGCTGACTAGTAAAATGATTATAGATCATGTTGCAGATATATATATCTAATGGAATTGGATGTTTTTGTATGGTGTGTTGATAGCCTAGGGAGATAGCCTCACAATTTTTGTGAGAGAAAAAAAGACGTAATCCACAAATATGCCACCCTCTCACCATCAAAGCACATGAGACCAAAATTCAGTATTTGTGACCCTCTTCTAGCATATTTCCAAGATTATATCTCAAACTCATACTTAAGTTAAAGTCACGATCATTTAGTTCCAGGTGACCGTTCGCTTATTACAAATGGACACAAGAAAGTTGATGTTTTATTATTGTTTTTAATGTGGTTATAAGATATCATGTGACCTTGCTCAAGCTTATCCACTTTCTGTATGCCACGCACCAATGCTATTAAACAATCAATAGTAATTTGTTCCTTTCACCATATACTGCACCAATATATGGATTTAGTCTGTACTCCTTCAATCGCCCAAATGAATGACTTAAACAATAATTATTCAAACTAAATATGCCATCAACTCCTTTAGAGGGATGGTGTTAAGACTTAGACAAAACAAGTTTGCTGAGGTCGGACATTTCATCGAAAAGATGACAGGGAGTCAAAAATGCACAACCAAAACCACACTTGACTCCATTTACAACATCGCTTCCAATAGATGCAAGTGCGACAAACTATCGGTGAACAAAAATTGAACCAAACTTGAAGAAAGATCAATTGTGACAACTGCCATCGAATTCACCAATCAACTCTAACAAAACTAAAAATGCCAAAACTCAACCAAACTGAAACAAATTGTGACAACTCCAACAAAATTGAAATATCATCTTTTTAGTTGACATGGGATTGCGTATTCACCCAGGATGCTCCTGCATCAGATTCCAAACCTATTTTCATAATAGGTCTCATTAGATGCAATGAATTTATTCATGTATATAGACATCAAGTTGGTGTGTGGATGCAACCATTTTGCTTCACAATAGGAAATAGATTAGGAACATGCCATGTGAAATAATCCTGTACTATGTGTGAAAGATGAAAGATGAACCTTTCCTCACTAGTAGGAAGAAGGTTTGTCTCTCTTAAAATATGTGGTGTTAATTCCAACTTAGATTAAACTATGAAAAATGTATGCAAGTTTGTTATGTCAGAAAATGTCCCCTTGGGGGCTTTTCCCTCTTAAAGTTTAGCTCCAAGGTCCTTAGAATACATTTAGAGCATATTGCATGTTAAGTTTGACTCTCGATGAGAAAACACTGAAGTCTTATGGCAAATAGGACCTAGGGGGTGCTATTGAGATGACTCCTAACTGAAATAAGGAGGGAGGACTTGGGCGCTTGCACCCTAGTCCTGCCTTATTTTGAGTCAGGCCCTAAATTTAAGTGTCGGTTATATGACCATTGTTAGGTCCTATGCTGACACCAAAAGTTTAAATTATGAAATTCTTGGCGGGAATGTGTGTTGTTGCATATATAAGCATGTTTAGGTTTTCATTTGTAAACCAGAAGAGGATTGTGAAATTTTGGCAAACTTGTGATTTCAAAATATTCATTGTTGTAGAGCAGAGCATTGTTATTGTGTTTGTGATTGCAGATTTGACTTCATCTTCTCATGTGCATAAAGGGTCTTCATCTATGTGAGCTACACCTCCAAGGTGACATTTGTTTACGTTTGAATCATTTATCATTTAGATTTTGCCTCTATCCAGCAGGGATACACACTCTTTATCTGACAATGGTGTTTGGAAGACTTGAATGTCTCTCTGGGGCTTGACTGAGGCAAGCCTCTAAATACCACAACCCCCAATCACACTCCTTTGTGATTCCAAGTTACATGTATCAAGTTTCACGGAGTGGAGTTGTAGAGGAAGGTTGCAGATGACAATGATTCAGGATCTGAAAAGAAAAGGACAAAATTGAACATTTCGAGACATGGGCGCCTAGGGTAATGTCCTCTGGAAGCACAGAGAAAGGAATCAACATTATAGTGATATTCTACATCTGAAGAAGCCCTAACATCCTGAAAATCAGCCTACCTTGGACAAGGGTGCCTAAGGTAGTGTCCTCCGCATTTCCAGTGATGAAGATAGACGGAACAATGATCATCAGTGCCAGAAGGAGTTTTGCATTCTGTGAAGAAAATAATACCTTGGACTTGGGCTCCTAGGGCATTGTCCTTGAATATTCTAAATTTTGAACTTTGAAAAATGGTTAGTTATTAATCTATGTCCTCTTCCTTAATCTGTAAGCATTTGTTTGAAATTACCAGTTTATTCATTGTTTTGCATAATTAGGGTTTCTTGCATATTTAAGGATTAAAGTGAGATATTAATTAGCAATTTCTGAGTTTCCACATCATTGCAAGTGACAACCCAACCTATTAGGTGAATGCTTTCACTTAGTAGAGATTTAACTCGGTTGATTTGTCCTTAAATGTTTGTAGTGAAAGGAGGATCTAAACCCATCAACACTAAAACAACAAATCAAACCCTATCCCTCCTTTTTCATACAAAACATTTTGGTGAACCTATGTTTTTGAATTTTTGCACCTTGTTGAGTGTTGTGTGATAGATTTACATTCATTCATTTTATTGCATTCGAAAAATTACAAAAAAATTGAAAATTTTTGAAAAAATTAGCATTTTAGGCTTGCATTTTCAAATAATTTGAATTAATTTGCATTTAATTTCATTCAATTTCTATTATTTTCATTAGATATGATTTAAATTATAGAAATTCATCATTAATCATTCATTTGCATTGCATTTTCATGCTTAAATTGTTAAAAATTAAAACTAGTTTTTGCATTAGCTAGGGTTTGTAGTTAAAATCTTGTTTCAGATTTTACTACTATTTTAAACACTCATTTAGGACTTATTTCTAACTGTAGTGTTTCATCATAGTATCTTTCTTGTAAAATTTCATGTCTAGGGTTTAAAAATCTTGCATTTTCACTAGATTTTGGCTTATTTTGCATATAAAATTGCATCAAAGGTGTGTTGTGAAGGATATTGCTGCATCATTGGACTGTTATTAGGCTTATTATTTTCTTCCCATTTTAAAATTCTTCACAACACCTCTTCCATTAGTTATTTACATTGAAAAATTGTGAAAAAGTGAAAATTCAAACATTTCGGATCCTAGACATGTCTTGCTCTTTGGGTTTGTTCTATTAGTTTGTGCATTAAGTGTTGCATGCTTTTGTATGAGTATTATAACCCAATGCCCTAATATAAATATCCCTTTAAGAAGTAGAAAACTCATGGGATCTAGTGCTCCTGAAGAAAACGGTACGATATTCCTACCTCTGAAAATCTATTGAACACCTTTACAAAAGGAGAGACACAAATTTTGCAAGACAGCATACCTCATACAACCACTATGGAAGATCAAATATTTCATGATGTTGATGAAACTATTGAGGTGGTAACACATGTACCTAATGAGCAAATAACCAAACTTGATAAAGAGTTAGTCGATTTTCAAGCATTTGTGGAAAATGAAAGGATAGCGGAAGAAGCTATACATGTGATTCACAACATAAGAGAGTTGCTAAAAGAAGGACAAGATGGTATTAATGTCATTTGAAGTTTATTGCATATAGTACATAATAATATTATGCTGGTGACTGAATGTGTGAATGTTAACATGTCATCACCGACTCATACACAAGTATCGACACCTATATTGACTACGGGAATGTCTACATTTACATCAACAATTTTAACCACTAATGCACATGCTTGTAGTAATGTTACCACTGGTATTGGAGTATCTAATGGCACTAATTCACAAAATTATAAAGCTGTGGGTTTCAACTATCAAAACCTAGCCCCTAGGGTGACTTCATTGTTGACCTATTTTGCCTCTGCCCAGAACCAAATATTTCACCTTGTATTTTCCTTGAGAATCTTTTAGAAATGCATGTACAAGGTGTAAATTCTTTAAATACTCATGCATGCCTTGTCAAAAAATCCCAAGATCTTGCCTAAAGGAATCCTTGTAGAAACCCCCCCCCAAAAAAACCCAGAAATCTTTTGTTTTCAAGTGCTTTCTATCGTTGGGATTTTCTCATTTCTATAGCTTGTATTTGTATGTATTTTTGAATGTACATTTGCATTTACATTCGCCTTTGTACATACAAAGGAATATGCAAAGGATATATACAAGGCAAAATGTACATTGGTGGGCTTGCAAAATCTTTATCGGCCTTAGAAAATGATGAAAAGAGTGAGTTTTATGCATTTCTGAATGTATATCGGGCTTAGGAAGGTGCATGTACAAGGAGGAATCTTTTGCATATTCCTGGGATATTCCCAGTTTGTATATCTGGTTGCAAGGAGAAACATATAAGAAAAATTATACAAAGCAGGAGATACATTACAGGAATATTCCCTCAATGCATATCAGCTTTTGGATGCATATTATGTTATATGTTTGCACATGCAATGAAAAGATACAAGGTTTGACATACAAGTGCATCTGTTACAGTGGAATGTACATTCGGCCCTGTATGTTTCTTTGTATATTTTGCTTGTATGTTTTGCACATACAAGTAAAACATACAGAGAAACATACAAGGCCGAATGTACAAGAGGTGGCGCCCGCGCACATACAAGGCCGATTGTATGTTAGAAGATACAAGTGAGCATGAACAGTAGAATGTATATTTCACTTGTATGTTTGCACATGCAAGCCAATATACAAAGAAAAGATACAAGGGTTGTATGCAAGACGGACTTGAATCGAAGATCAAATTTAGCGTTTTAGGTCTCAGGTCCGCCTTATATATGTATAAGTGTTTTGTATATTTGAACATGTAGGGAAATATACAAAGAAAGTGATACAAGCCGGATCCGACCCAGCAGTCAAAGCAGTTGATAAATTTTTGGGGTCCGTGGCTTGTATATTTGGTGCTTGTATATCATGGGATATGCAAGCAAACATACAAAGGAGGTATACAAGCCAGATTTCAACGTCTTGTCAGGCTATTTCATAAAATTTGAAGTCCGCGGCTTGCATGTACAATTGTGCTTGTATATTGCAATATGCAAAGGGCAGATATAGTTTTCAGTGATGCTCCTTGAACCAGCTCAGCAATGAATCAGGCGGTGCCACGTGGCGGTAGACATACATGCAAGTTAACATACAAATGTTGGGGCCCGCATATACAAAAAGAAATTGTATGCATATACAAATTTGAAATTCAAAGGGGATATTCAAGTCCGATATACAAGGCGCCATGCATATACAAAGGAGTTGCAGAGAAGGTTTTGGACGGTGATTCAGGCGGCAAATGCAAGCAATATATACACAGATGCAAAGCGATATATACAGGTGGTTGACAAAAACTTTGACTGCCTGTATCTCCTCCGTCCTAGCGAATTTCGACCTGCTGTAAAAGGCAAAGTTGCATATTTTGGTCCCCTCTTTCATTTGGCAGGGTTTTCAAGAGTTTTTGTTACCTTTCCATTTTCAGATCTGGCTTTGCATGTCTTGGGCGACTGGATGTTTCAGCGACTACATTGAGCAGATGAAGATATTCTTGGCATTCATTATTGCACCGTGATGAGGCAGCTTGCATTGATGGTAAAGGATATTTCTTTACCATCTATTTTCAGATTGAGGAGTAAGCAGCTGCAATAAAGACTAACAAATATCTCATACCTGCCCAGCGCCAAATATTTGATGCCATAACTGATGCAGCTGGACAGTCATTCATGTAGATATTTTTCTGTCCCAACGCTTAGAGCGAATTTTGTAACCGACTGAGGAAAAATGAAATGATATATATACATGTAAAAATAGATGTATTGGGGGTTCGTTGTTCTTCTGGGCTATTCTTTGTAATGGCTATTTGGCTCTATGATCAATATAAACTGGTATTTTTGCCTCTCTCTTATTATTTTTTGGCCTGTGCCTACTCTTCTGGACCTCTCTAAAATTAATATGGGTCTATGTAATGTCTTTCCAGCTATGAGATTATTACTGTGTCTATTCAGTTGCAGCCAAACACATTTAAATCTGGTGTATCACTTAGTTTATTTCAGCATTTCTTTTCAGCATTCCTTCTAACCCTTTTCCCAACAAGCATTACCACTAGGTTAGATGAATTTCTCTGAGCATTAGGCTTAGAGAGAGGAAGCCGACCTTCTCTGGAGGTTTGATCTCATTTCACAAGGTCCCACACTTTGAGATCATTCCCATGTTACTCCAAATTGCTGAAGTTTCACAACTACAGCATAGGGTGCAAATCTGGGTGATAACAACTTTGGCACGCCCGGTGGGACCAATTCGATGAACTTCTCATCAAGATACTAAGAGATTTGGTGTTTCTCCTAGTATTACCAGCCTTTGGAGGTGATACAAATAACACTATGGTGACTCTACTAAACGAATCAACTAGATTTAGTAGCCCAAGTACCTAAACAATTTTTAAAGATCAAGATTTTGGTGGTTTTCCTGGCCTATTCAGCTTCAAGAAGCATTGCAATCACCTAGAGACTCCCTTTTTGGTATGTATCCAGTCTTTTCTAGGTTGCAGACCTATTTTTCTCTAATTCTAACATATCTATGAATATCCAGCATTTAGATGATCTAAGATGTTAGAATTTTATGGGAATTATGGCTATTTCCCTACCCCTAGTCCAAATACAGGCTATTGGCCCCCATATCACCAATACCAGGCCCCAAATGCCTCTAATTTTATGCCATACAGCCCTGCCGCTGCAGAATATTAGCATCCTCATGATGCTTACCTTCCTCCTACCCCTAATGTTGCCCCTGAGAATATTGATGCTTTCAATGAGCTCATGGAGGGTTTTCTAAAGCTTGATAGAAATTTAGATAAAGCCAAAGGAGTAGCAGGGTACAGTCGGCCTCAGCGGTTTTATGACCTTAGCATCATAAGCATGTATGGTCTCAAGAAGCTGTCTCTAGATTTGAATAGGGAGGCTGATGAATTTATAGAAATGTTAACATGTGACCAGCAGCGAGAAGCACAAGAGGAGGTTTTTCAAGAAAGCCTTGCTATAAGGACGACAGCTGCTCAGCCTACTGCTGAAGAAGTCCCAAATTTTAAAATTCCAAGTTCCAGGCAGCCCTTTCAAATTCCCCTATCAGATGGACCCAACATGGACAGTTATGATGAGACTGCTAAGTTAAAGGAGCATGTGTTTACAATTCTAAATTTCAACCAGTCGCTTTCTTCTGCACATGTTCAGCCTACAGAGAAACCTAGACTCCACAAGTTTCCAGGCTTCAACGCCTATATCCCTTCACAAGTCCCTGTTCTTGTGCAAACTCAAATTATCACTCCCCAGGAACAAATTTGTCCAGAACCCTCTCCCCTCCAAGAAATTCAAGAAGTTATTCAGGCTTCTTTACCTGATGCTATTTCAATCAAAATGGGTGAGCAAGTTGTCTACCAAGATATTTGGAAAGATGAGCCAAAAGAGGAGGTGGAAGAAAATCAAACTAATGAGGAGCAGTTTGTTCCTACACTCACAGAGATAGAATTGTTTGAATCTATTACACCTATGAGTAATGTTAACCCAAATAAGGGATTGAGTCCTTTAAATTTTAATTCTTTTGAAGCGTTTTCTCATGCGTCTGATCAAGCAAACAAGGTTGAAATGCAAAGAGTGCATGGGGAAAGCCTTCAGCTGCAAAGACAAATTAACCAAAATTTAGAAGAGCTGCAGTCAAAGGATGGAGGCATAGGGAAACAAGTTGTTAAGGTCACTTTGGAGATGGATGATGCTGCCCTACTTCATGAGCTACCTGATTATGTTGAAGATGAAGAATATGTACAGTTGGTTGTGAATAGGCAGCAACAAGAGAACAACAAAAGTGGTGACCACTCGTTATGCATAGAGGCCCAGCATGGCAGTGAGTTTCCAGCTCTTGAAGACTTGGAGGAAGCTCTTTTCTGGGATGAGTGCGCTATGGTGGAGGCTATTACTGAATTTGCTCAGAAAGTAGATGATGCCGCCTTGTTGGATGAATTCCCCAACCCCTTTGACAGGGATGAGGGAGGCAGTGAGCATGATTGTGAGTTGCTGGCATGTGAAAAAGGACAGGGATATCAGCTTCTTGATGGGGAGGTCTTCTCTTTTGAGCATGTGCATGTCTCATTTTCTGAGCCTAAGTTAGAATATCATGAACATTTTATTCATAAGGTGGAGGTAGCCATATTTGTAGTAAAATCTCAAGAGCTAAGGTATTCAGACCAGCAAGAAGAGGAAGAATGCAGCCATGATGACATTATATCAGCCTTCTTGGTTTCTTTGAGGGAAGAAGGAGAAAGCCATGGGGTCCCAAGTCAGCTGTTTCACACACAAGAGCAACACGAGAGAAAGGTGGAGGTCACCATCATACCAAATGAAGAGCAAGAAGAGAAATAATCAGAGCAGAGACATGAAATTAGTCATCATGATTTGCATGTCATTTCAAGGGGATGCCCAATTAGGCATCTAGCTCAGCTGGAGACATATCAAGAGGAGTCACCACTTGTCATGCTTACCTCTAAGCATGAAGCTGAGCATCAAAATGAGTGGGATCAGCCTATTTATTCACCACAAGTTAGCAACATCAGCAATCAGTCTAGGTGGATAGATGAGTTTATCTCCACTTTGAAGGGGGTGTTTTATCAATTTGTCATATGTACATGTCCCCCTTACCTCTTTTTAACTACCCACATGAATGGAAAACATTATAAAATGTTAAGAAAGGGTAGTTACTTCCAAGAACCAGTTAATGGCTTTGTTTAAGGTCACGTCTGACTGGTTAGTTTAGGATTAGAGTAGGTTTCATTTCTATTTTAGTTTTCCTTTTCCATAAGTGCTTCTGCACAGGCTGCATTGTCATTAGGAGAATGCAGGCCCTTTCCCCTTTCTGTATTTTGGAGGCAATATCTAGTTTTCTAGCAGGTTTTAGACTTGATCCCATGCCCAATGGATGCATAAGGCCACTGATCTCATGTTTAGCAGGCAAACATCCCAAAGAAGTCGCCAAATTGTTGACCTATTTTGCCTCTGCCCAGAACCAAATATTTCACGTTGTATTTTCCTTGAGAATCTTTTAGAAATGCATGTACAAGGTGTAAATTCTTTAAATACTCATGCATGCCTTTCAAAAAATTCCAAGATCTTGCCTAAAGGAATCCTTGTAGAAAACCCCCCCCAAAAAAACCCAGAAATCTTTTGTTTTCAAGTGCTTTCTATCGCTGGGATTTTCTCATTTCTATAGCTTGTATTTGTATGTATTTTTGAATGTACATTTGCATATACATTCGCCTTTGTACATACAAAGGAATATGCAAAGGATATATACAAGGCAAAATGTACATTGGCGGGCTTGCAAAATCTCTATCAGCCTTAGAAAATGATGAAAAAAGTGGGTTTTATGCATTTCTGAATGTATATCGGGCTTAGGAAGGTGCATGTACAAGGAGGAATCTTTTGCAGATTCCTGGGATATTCCCAGTTTGTATATCTGGTTGCAAGGAAAAACATACAAGGAAAATTATACAAAGCAGGAGATACATTACAAGAATATTCCCTCAATGCATATCGGCTTTTGGATGCATATTATGTTGTATGTTTGCACATGCAACGAAAAGATACAAGGTTTGACATACAAGTGCATCTGCTACAGCGGAATGTACATTCGGCCCTATATGTTTCTTTGTATATTTCTCTTGTATGTTTTGCACATACAAGTAAAACATACAGAGAAACATACAAGGCTAAATGTACAAGAGGTGGCGCCTGTGCACATACAAGGTCGATTGTATGTTAGAAGCTACAAGTGAGCATGAATAGTAGAATGTATATTTCTCTTGTATGTTTGCATATGCAAGCCAATATATAAAGAAAAGATACAAGGGTTGCATGTAAGGCGGACTTAAATCGAAGATCAAATTCAGCATTTCAGGTCTCAGGTCTGCCTTATATATGTATAAGTGTTTTGTATATTTGAACATGCAGGGAAATATACAAAGAAAGTGATACAAGCCGAATCTGACCCAACAGTCAAAGCAGTCGATAAATTTTTGGGGTCCGTGGCTTGTATATTTGGTGCTTGTATATCATGTGATATACAAGCAAACATACAAAGGAGGTATACAAGCCGGATTCCAACGTCTTGTCAGGCTATTTCATAAAATTTGAAGTTCACGGCTTGCATGTACAATTGTGCTTGTATATTGCAATATGCAAAGGGCAGATACAGTTTTTAGCGATGCTCCTTGAACCAGCTCAGCAACGAATCAGGCGGTGCCACGTGGTGGCAGACATACATGCAAGTTAACATACAAATGTTGGGGCCCACATATACAAAAGGAAATTGTATGCATATACAATTTTGAAATTCAAAGGGGATATTCAAGTCTAATATACAAGGTGCCATGCATATACAAAGGAGTTGTAGAGAAGGTTTTGGACGGTGATTCAGGCGGCAAATGCAAGTGATATATACACAGATGCAAAGCGATATATACAGGCGGTTGACCAAAACTTTGACTGCCTGTATCTCCTCTGTCCTGGGGAATTTTGACCTGCTGTAAAAGGCAAAGTTGCATATTTTGGTCCCCTCTTTCATTTGGCAGGGTTTTCAGGAGTTTTTGTTACCTTTCCATTTTCAGATCTAGCTTTGCATGTCTTGGGCGACTGGACATTTCAGTGACTACATTGAGCAGATGAAGATATTTTTGGCATTCATTGTTGCACCGTGATGAGGCAGCTCGCATTAATGGTAAAGGATATTTCTTTACCATCTATTTTTAGATTGAGGAGTAAGTAGCTGCAATAAAGACTAACAAATATCTCCTACCTACCCAGCACCAAATATTTGACGCCATAACTAATGCGGCTAGACAGTCATTCATGTAGATATTTTTCTGTCCCAGCTCTTAGAGCGAATTTTGTAACCGACTGAGGAAAAATGAAATGATATATATACATGTAAAAATAGATGTATTGGGGGTTGGTTGTTCTTCTGGGCTATTCTTTGTAATGGCTATTTGGCCTCTATGATCAATATAAACTGGTATTTTTGCCTCTCTCTTATTATTTTTTGGTTTGTGTCTGCTCTTCTAGACCTCTCTAAAATTAATATGGGTCTGTGTAATGTCTTTCCAGCTATGAGATTATTACTGTGTCTATTTAGTTGCAGCCAAACACATTTAAATCTGGTGTATCACTTAGTTTATTTCAGCATTTCTTTTCAACATTCCTTCTAACCCTTTTCCAAGCAAGCATTACCACTAGGTTTTGATGAATTTCTCTGAGCATTAGGCTTAGAGAGAGGAAGCCGGCCTTCTCCGGAGGTTTGATCTCATTTCGCAAGGTCCCACACTTCGAGATCATTCTCATGTTACTCCAGATTGCTGAAGTTTCATAACTGCAGCATAGGGTGCAAATCTGGGTGATAACAACTTCATATCACTCTCAAGTTCCACCCCTTCAATCCACTTATTCTCAACCACCTTCCACTTATCACTATGTCCAACCACCACTCATCTATTCACAACCTCCACTTGTCACTACTTATGCTCAATCACCTCCACACCTCAGTTCTAATTCCTCACAACAAATCACATCTCCTAATGATGCCCTCTTAAACCAACTTTTGCAAGGCATGATTTCTTTACAAAAAAAGTGACAAGCTTGACAAATTCTTCACAACCTAATATACCAACTTATCATGCTCGTAATGCCCTATCTTATGCAATCTTGAGAACTCCTATGCCTGAGAGGCTTGAATCTCCTCGCTTGGAAAAATATGGTGGAAAAGGTGATCCTAATACTCATGTGGCAGCATTCACGGCTATGTGTAGTGATTTCTACTTTGAAGAGGACTTGTTAGAAAAAAATTTCCTGTGATCTCTCAAAGATACTACTTTAGAATGCGTTTGCTCTTTGCCTCCGAATTCAATACACTCTTTTTCACAGCTAGTTGATCAATTTCTACAACATTTTCAGGCAAACATTGGACCTCAAGTCTCTTTGATTGATTTAGTTCATTTCAAGCGAGAACTGAAAGAGAGGTTAAATGACTTTATTAGTCGATATCAATCTCTTTATATGCAAATTCAATATCAGATGAAGGATGAGGATGTTTAGAAGGTGTTTATTATGAATATACAACCTAACATCTGTGATAAGATTCTCTTGATGAAGTATAACTTTTTTCAACATTTATGCACCGCCCTTCGTGATTATTAGCTTTTGTCTAGTCAATATGAAAACCAAAGCTCATTAGCTCAAGTTGGTCAATCCATGGGTGCACCTTCACAAAACAACTTTAAAAGGAATAATAAGAGTTTCATCAAGGTTAATGGACATAACCCAAACAATTTTTCACAAGTGTCTACTATCACTAATCCGAAGAGGACACCATTTTAGAATAGACAACAACAACGATAGTTTACTCTGATATCTGAATCCTATCACTCTATCATGAATCAAGATGTGAGTAATAACCTCTTGAAGCTTCCTTCGATTAAACCATTGGATCCTAATAGAATGCAAGGACCTTATTTCAATGGTAATGCTTTTTGTCATTACCATCGGCAACAAGGACATGATACTGGACAATGTATGCATCTTAAGCATGAAATACAAGACATCATCGACTCCAATATTATATAAGTATCGGGTGTGAATGATAATATAAATAAGTCAATTGCTCCTGTAAATCAAAATTTACAAATCTTTACTAATCCTTTCCCTAAGCATACTGATAACAACATGATGGAACAAAACCTGGTAGAAGCAGAAGATGACTATTTAAACTACGATGATATAATTGCCACGATAGAGGTGGATAAGAAAAATACTGAAGTATTACCTCATCCATGAAAGAATGACATTTATGCTGAGGTTCCTCCTCTGTTATCCCTTCAAGGATAGGGAGATAACCAAAATGCATTGGAAAGACAAATGGAACAACTGAAGCAAGAGATTCTAACAAAAGAAAAGATGGATATGCTACAAGATATTAGGTGCTGCCACAATAATGGGTTACACTTTCTGTGACATACTAATTTTTGTTGAAATCACATATTTTTACAAAATATAATGATTTAAGCCTTGAAAGGTTTCATTTAAAGGATTTTAATTGAAGAGGGTTTGATCAAACCCCCTTAGATTCAAACCCCCTTGGATAGAACCCCGGTATTTTTAAACCATACATATAATGGAGTCTCCTCTACACCTATCAAAAGGCTGATAAAAAACCACTTTTGATTTACCTTTTGGGGGATCAAATGAATTCATTTAAAATTTATGTTTTGTAAGTATGTAGTCCTTATTATAAGCTTCCTAAAAAGTATAATTTTAAATATATTTAATTTGATTATTATATTTATTTTTTTATTTCTTGTGAATGTAGGTTTTTCAATAAACATCAAGGTATTTGTTTCACACATACGAAAAAATAGGAAAATAGAGAAAATAAATTTTAAAAAATACATGTCCTCTAGGTAATGATGTCCTTATTCCAACAAAAAAAAAAAGAATTCTGATACATACAAAAAAAAGTTATGTTGGACACAATATGCCTATGTCTAAATTATAATTGGCTTGACTTCAAAACTTAATTTAAAAAAATTCAACAAAACATTATGAAACCAAATGCGTCCTCTAGATATCGGTTTTACTAATCTAAATTCAAAAGAATCATAATTTTATCCTTTGTAGAAAAAAAGTTATGTGTGACAGAATACACATCACTTTAAAAAAATGATGTTTACTATTAAAAACTAATTATCAAAGGAGACGCAAAAAGTTTTACAATTTAACTCCAATTTAAAAAAAATATATATTTAGAATCTCTAGACAAAATCTCACAAATCACTAGTTCGCATGATCTTCAAATTCCTAATGGTTTAGCGGCTATAGGTGTTAGAAAGTGAAGATTTAGTTCAAAATGTTGATTTCAATGTCAAGTTTGGCCAAGAAGTGTAACCCATTATTGTGGGATGACCCTACTTCTCTTTATGATAGACAAAATCAACAAAATAAGAAGACTAAAAATTGGAAAAGAGCAAGATGATTACATCAATAGCAAATAGTAGTGGTTCTCCCCCTCATAAGCAACAAAAGACCTCACATATACAAAGAGATGATGAACAAGCATTGCATGGAATTCCTGACAACAAAGAACATTCTACTAAAACCAGTCAAGCTTTGCACAAAACTTGATGGACTATCTCTCTAAGATGCTCGCAAATTCTAAATTCTAGTCCAGTTGTGCCTACAGTTAAGTATTTCTAACCCTTTACATCTATGTTGTATTTCCCCCGTGATGCATTATGTGTTGTTTAGGCCTCCTAGGATGACCCTTGATTCTCTTACAGTAAGGTCAAGGATATCGGGAGACCACCTCTATTGTGACCCTTCTTCTATTTGTATCATCATTCTTCTATATTGCTTCTCCTCTATTTTCATTGTTGTGTGTTGTGTCTGACGGACATAGCGTTGCAGTTGGTGACTTGGGGAACCCTCCTACGTGATTGTCCCTAAGGCACTTTTTCTCCTCTCTTGATTTATTATTTACCTTCTTCTAGCGGTTCTATCTAGCTGGCAGATGACAAAAAATAAATAATACTGATATGGACCATGTGTCCCTTCAACGAGAAATAAGAAAATGGACCTAGTCCATACATGACGATGGGGTTGATATATATTATCCGACGCTTGGCTAGTAGAATCACTCCGTGTGATATTTTGATGTTGTCTTGTCGCACTAACAAACCATAACAATACTGCTGCTTTGTGCACTTTGTTTATCTTGGATCTTGCCTTGCTTATACTCGGTTCTGAGATCTCTTCGATATAGCCCCATGGTTATACTTGGGCTTTGAATTCATAGTGTAACGTTGATCTTGATGTGATTGTTTATACATTGCTTTTTGATCATGTGATGTGGTTATTATCTTATGGAAAGATTTTTAACCTCATTTCTTGTAGGATATTGTTTGTTTGTGGGAACCTTTGGTGATTGTAAAGTGCATGTCACCTCCTGGGGGCATGGGCTTTGCGAGAGCTTGTATTCCCTTGTGTGTTTTCTCTCTACCTTAACATGCTTGATATTGGTACATGATATCAACCACCTTAATGTGGGGGCATATAAGGTAAGTTGTTTGATGATTTTGGTACTAATGAAGAATGTTTGTAATCCCTCTATAGAGGTGGGATGTTGTATCTCCGAGTGAGTGCACATCTTTATTCTATATTGCATTCATTAAGCCCTCTGCGGAGGTGGGGATGGTGTATTTCTCAAGGAGAGTGCACATCCAGTCATTTCTAAAAGTCCTCCGAGCAGGCGGGGTCATTGTATCCTCCCTTAAGCATGTCTTTGGTGGTTGTTGTGGCGAAGCCCAATCGTCAGTGTGTGCCTATAATGTGCCTGAGTTGGTGGCAAACCAAGTAATATGTTTCTTCCATCGCATGTTTGTCATATCTTCTCCATGTCTTCCATGTGTGTGTATGACGTGTTTGTTCCCAAGCATAGTCCCAAGACCAGTGGCGATGAGCTCCTCCTATGCTTTGGGATTTGTATGGCGTGTTTGTTCTTAGGTGTAGTTTCAAGACTGGTGGCGATGAGCTCCTCCTGCATTTTGGGTTGTGTGTTTACTTTCCATGTACTTGCATTTACATTTCATATATGAGAAAATGAAAAATAAATAATCACTACATTCACTGTATTCACTATGTTTTACATATCTTCAATACTATCTTCTCCATGTTTTACGTGACTGTAACTATCTTCTCCGTGTTTTGCATGCTTGTTACTGTCTTCAATGTGTTTGGCGTGTCCTCACCATGCTTGGTGTTTAGTGGAAAATTGGATTTGTTAATGTTTTAATGTTTAGATGTTTAAATCCGCCTCTCCACTATACATTGAAAGATCCAGGGTCGAGTGGCGAGCACAATCATACCCTAGGTCACTTGTAGATGTAGGGAAACTTGGATTAGGGAATTAATTATCAATTTTTCCTTCTCTTATGTCCAATTAACCATTAAAACCCTAATTATGCAAATATGACAACAAATTGGAATAATGGAAAAAGCTCTTGCAAATGGGAGTAAAATAACAAATCACAGAATACCTGTTTTCGAGGTTCCGAGGCAGAACAGTCGAGGACTAAGGTGCGGGCACCCAAGTCCAAGGTACCTACTTTTTTGGGGAATTTGGACCTCCTTTCGACACTGATCAGCCCTGTAGCTTCTGTTTCCTAAAATTTGTCTGCGGAGGACATTGTTGTTGGTGCCCTAGTTCTAGAAGTGCTCCTTTGTCTGACTTTTCTTCAGATCCTAAATCCTTGATGCCTGCTAAGCCTTCCTGCAACTCCACTTTTTCCAGATGTGACACTTGTAACCTACAATCACAAGACTTGGTTTGGGGGTTGTGGTGTTTAGAGGCTTGCCTCAGTCAAGCCCTGGAGGACACTTAAGTCTCTGAACACCATTATTAGACAAAGAGTGCACGCCCTTCTGAGGCAGAGGCAAAAACCAAAGGAATCAATGATAAAAACACAATGATATGTCACCTTGTAGTGAAGCTCTCATGGAGGAAGATGCTCTTCATGCCATGAGGAAATTGATGCTCAAATATGCAAATATCAACACACAAAACATACAAGTCTTCTCTTGCATCATAATAGAAAGCCTTGAATCACCTTGAGAATACAATAGCTTGCTAGTAATCATCTAGTTTACAAATGAATGCCTACACATGCTTATACATGCAGCTACAAGCATTCCCACCAAGATTTTAAAAATTAAACTTTACCGTGTCTACAAAAGAACCAACTAACGGTCACTAACTGACACCCAAAAATTAGGGCAACCCCAAAATAGGGCAGGACTAGGGCGTGGGTGTCCAAGTCCTTCCCCCTGTTTTAGGTAGGGTACATGTCAAGGGGTCCTCCTAGGTCCCATTTTCCTTGGAACCCAGGTCTCATTCCATTAGGATGCTAAAATATGAACTAAAATGCCCTAAATGCATGCTAAAGACCTGGGAGCTAAACCTTATGAGGGAAAAGCCCCCAAGGGGACATTTTCTAACATTACATTTAGCCCCCACTTTAATGTATGTATAAACGTGAGGCCAATACATGCATTAAAGTAAGGTCACAAACACAACAAACACATCAAGCACAAAGAAGACATGCCAATCACATAGAAGACAACAACATGCATGCAAAACACAGAGAAGACAGTTATAGTCACGCAGAACATGGAGAAGACAGTCAATGCATAGGAGACACATTAATGCATAGAAGACAGAAATGATATCTTTTCTTTTCTTTTTCTCATATATATGAAATGCAAATGCAAGTATTGGAAAATAAACAAACCTCTCATAATACAGGATGCACTACTCTGGGGTGTAGGTCTCAGTATATATGGAGCAACACACACGTAAGACACGCAAAACCTCCCAAAATGCAGGAAGCACTACTCAAGGGCGCTGGTCTCTGCATATGGAGCAACCAACACTCCACACAAAACAAGCATGCCAAAACACACACACTTGAAGACACGGAGAAAACACGGCAGACAAGTGATGGAGTGTACCTATTTCTAGGTCCAACACCATCTCGGCACATTACAGGCACACACCGACGATTGGGCTTCGCCACAACAATTGTTGAAGACACACTTAAGGGTTGACTTAGTCACAAAACCTTTCCCCGTCTCCGCAAAGGACTTTTGAAAATGATAGGATGATGCAATCTGCTCCAAGAAATACACCATCCCCGCCTCCGCAGAGGGCTTACATGATTGATTGATTGATTGATTGCAAACAAACTCAGGATGCACGATGCACTACCCTGGAGCACAAATCTCTATATCTGAGGTCAAACACATTGCTAACATCTATAACAGACAGCTTACCTTATATATGCCCCCACCTTAAGGTGGTTGATATCAGTTATCGATATCAAGCACGTTAAGGTAGGAAGAAAACACACAAGGGAACACCGACTTTTGCAAAGCCCATGCCCCCCGGAGGTGACATATATTTTACGATCACCAAATATTCCCACAAACACATCCCTACAAGAAACATGTTAGTGTATACGACATCATGATAAACAACAATATCAATGCATATGATTAACCACACAAAGAGCCAAGGTTATACAACGAATTCAGAGTTTGAGGATAACCGTGAGGTTATATCACAAAGCTCTCTGAATTATTAAATGAGTCAGAAACATCATTAAATTCATTAAAGGTTTGTAAATGAGTCAGAAACATCATTAAATTCACTATGCGGAAAGCACGAGTGCTTCCACTAGCCAAGCGTCAAATAAGATATACAACCCCATTGTCATATTAGGAACTAAGTCCATTTGTTGATTGCTCTTGAAAGGGACACTAGGTACGCATCAGTATAAATGTTTGTTGTCATCCGCCCGTTAGTTGGAAACACTAGAGGAAGGGAAACAATAAATAAGAGAGGAGAAAACAAGTGTCTTAGGGACAGTCACGTAGGAGGGTGCCCCTAAGTCACCAACCACAACGCTATGTCTGTAAGACACAACACACAACAATGAAATCAGAGAGAGCAATTTAGAAGAATGATGATACAAATAGAGGAAGGTCACAATAGAGGTAGTCTCCTAGTATCGTGAACCTTACGGGAGAATCTGAGGTCATCCCAGGAGTCCTAAAAAACACATAACACATCATAGGGGAAGCACATCACAAGAGAGATAAAGGGTTAGAGATACTTACCTGTAGGGCCCCTCCCGGGCTAGAAGTTGTCTATAAGCAAATCATCGTCATCATCTTCCCACTCCCTAATGTTGGAGAATAGTGGGAAATACGGTACCATAGCCATATTCATATCTTGTTCATCGTTATGATCATTATTGTTTGTTTGAATGTTGGGATCAATGTTTTCTTGTTGAGAGTCAAGGTTTATAGCATATTCTTATCTTCTTTTTCTTCTTTCTCTTGCTTTTCTATTTCATTTTGTTTTACCACTTATCTCATGTAAGATAGGGCCATCCTCTTTCATAGGCTTGTGCAAATGAGAAGATGAAGCACCGTGATCAAACCTCATTTGTTGCGGTGGAACACTTTGTTGTTGGCAATGATCTCCCGATCCTTGTAAGGATTTCGGGGGAGGAACCTCAACATAGGGACATTGTTCTTTTGGTCTAAAGTTCTCTTCACATGCGGGTTGTTTATCTTTTGTCATTTCTTGTGTAGGACTAGGTACTTCAGTTTTATCCCAAAAGTAATTCAACTTGTAATGTTTTTGCTGAACCAAAGGTTTATACTTGTTTCGAGGGATGGTGATTATACGGCCATCCAGAGGGAATTTCAGACAATGATGTATTGTTGAAGGGATAGATTTCATTTCTTTTAGCCACGGATGTCCCAATTTAATGTGAAAGAGGTCAGAAATGGGGACAACATCAAACCATTGTTCGACATGTTTTTTGGATAATGTTACTAACAAAGATATCTTACCCAAAGGCTTGATAAAGGTTCCCTTATGTGTCTTAATCATCATGCCCGAGAGGTCATAAGAACCTTGCATTAATTGATGTGAAAAGAGGAACTCCTCAGTGGCAACATTAGTCATGCAATTAGGATTGATAAGAGTTCCATTCACGGGGTTTCCCATTATTTTCATAGTGATGTAAAGAGGTCCTTTTTCTCCAGTTGTTCTATCATGAGGAGTGAAGACAATTTCAGGTTTAGGAGCCTTTCTTTTCATGTAAGGTCTGGGAGGGAAACTATTGTTGCTGTTATGATTAGAGGCCATGTTTTTATGCTCAAACTAATGTCAAATCATATTTTGAAAGCTTTTCAAAATTGGTGCAAGACAAGAGCAAAAAATAGCCTAAAATGTTTGATTTTTTGATACTTTTCAATGCAAATGAATGACACAAAAGGATGTTGTAAGGATTTCAGTCAAAGGGAAGCAAGTTATATGTCTAATATCAGTCCAAAATAGAAATATAATCACTCTCAACACACTCTTGATGCAAATCCAAGATAATGCCAAGTCAAAATATAGTGAAAATATGTCAAAATAAGCACTTTTTTCACCAAAATTCACTGCAAAAGAGCATAACAAAGGGTGTTGTGAGGAAAATGATGATAGAAAGCAACTAAAATTAGTAATGATAGCCACTTGGTTCTAAAATACCCAACACAACATGATTTTAGTGCCACTTAAGGTAAAACCTTAGTGAAAATATCCCAAAATATGCAATTTTTCATGGTTTTTCAATTCCAAGACCTAGCAAAAGGGGTGTTGTCAAGAATTTTAGGAGGTACAGTGAAGAATATCAATAATATCAATCACCTCAATCCATAAAATTGATCACAACACGCTTGGAGTGCAAACTAGGTCAAATCCTAGGGCAAAAATAGACAAAATGTGTAGTTTTTTGCAAAATTTTCACTACAAGAGCCCGATAAAAGGGTGTTGTGAAAATTTTTATGAGGGGAAGCAAATGATTACCTTGATAATAGAAAATTATAGCAAAAATATCCTTCACAACACACCTATAGTGCAAGTTTATAGAGTCAATAAGGCCAAATTTAGCGAAAATTGTTGTTTTTGAAGCCCTAGGTTTGAGATCTTGGGAAAAAATTATATTTGAATGTTTTGAGATCTAATTTATGATGTAAATTAAATACTCTCAGATCTGAAAATTATTTTCAAGCCTTAACAAGCAAAATGCCTATGCAAATTTAATGAAAATGCATCAAAATTGTTAGTTTTTGTTGAAATTTTCTATGCAAAAATGCAAATATTTTGAATCTAAATGCAAATTCACACTAAAATGAAAGACTAAAAACAAATGAAAATTTGAATGAGCCTCTAAAATTAGTAGAAAAATTTGATAAAAGATTTTGCCTACAAACCCTAGATTTTGGAATTACTAGGTTATATAAAATTGTCAAAATTTCCACAAAAGCCTAGCAATAAAATTATGAAAATGCAATGTAAATTTATGATTTTTTTAATTTTTCTGTAGTTTATATCAGATCTGATGCAAAAATCATGAATTAGGAAAATTTAGGAAGAATTAATGCAATTTAGTAAGCCAAACAATGCAATTTTTTTGTATTTTTCAAAATTTTCAATTTTTTTAAAATTTTCTCAATGCAATAAAATGAATGACCAAATGAATGAATGAAATCACACCAAATCTAAATACAAACACTCAACAAGTTGCAATTTAAGTCCAAAACACGGGTTCACCAAATTGTTTAGTAGAAAATTGGATTTGTCAATGTTTTAAAGTTTAGATGTTTAAATCCGCCTCTCCACTATACATTGAAGGATCTAGGGTCAAGTGGCGAGCACTATCATACCCTAGGTCACTTGCAGATGTAGGGAAACTTGGATTAGGGAATTAATTATCAATTTTTCCTTCTCTTATGTCCAATTAACCATTAAAACCATAATTATGCAAATACAACAACAAATTGACGAATAATGGAAAAAGCTCTTGCAGACGGGAGTAAATTAACAAATCACAGAATACCTATTTTTAGTGTTCCGAGGCAGAATAGTCAGGGACTAAGGTGTGGGCGCCCAAGTCCAAGGTACCTACTTTTTCAAGGAATTTGGACCTCCTTTCGACACTGATCAACCCTGTAACTTCTGTTTCCCAAAATCTGTCTGTAGAGGACACTGTTGTGGGCGCCCTAGTCTTGGAAGTGCTCCTTTGTCTGACTTTTCTTCAGATCCTAAATCCTTGATGCTTGCCAAGCCTTCCGCAACTCAAATTTTGCCAGATGTGACACCTGTAACCTGCAATCACAAGACTTGGTTTGGGGGTTGTGGTGTTTAGAGGCTTGCCTCATTCGATCCCCGGAGGACACTTAAGTCTCCGAACACCGTTGTCAGACAAAGAGTGCGTGCCCTTGTCAAGCAGAGGTAAAGACCAAAGGAATCAATGATAAAAAAACAATGTTATGTCACCTTGTAGTGAAGCTCTCATGGAGGAAGATGCTTTTCATGCCATGAGCAAATTGATGCTCAAATCTGCAAATATCAACACACAAAACATACAAGTCTGCTCTTGCAACACAATAGAAAGCCTTGAATCACCTTGAGAACACAATAGCTTGCTAGTAATCATCTAGTTTACAAATGAATGCCTACACATGCTTATATATGCACCTACAAGCATTCTCGCCAAGATTTTAAAAATTAAACTTTACTGTGTCGGCAACAGAACCAACTAATGGTCACTAACCAACACCCAGAAATTGGGGTAGCCCCAAAATCGGGCAGGACTAGGGCAAAGGCACCCAAGTCCTCCCCTTATTTTAGGTAGGGTACAACTCAAGGGGTCCTCCTAGGTCCCATTTGCCATGAAACCCAGGTCTCATTCCATTGGGATGCTAAAATATGAACTAAAATGCCCTAAATGCATGCTAAAGACCCAAGAGCTAAACCTTATGAGGGAAAAGCCCCCAAGGGGACATTTTCTGACGTTACATTTAGCCCCCACTTTAATGTATATATAAATGCAAGGCCAATACATGCATTAAAGTAAGGTCACAAACACAACAAACACATCAAGCACAGAGAAGACACGCCAATCATGTACAAAACAGTAACAGACATGCAAAACACGGAGAAGACAGTTACAGTACGTAGAACACGGAGCAGACAGTCAATGCATAGAAGACACATTAATGCATGGAAGACAAAAATGATATATTTTCTTTTTCTCATATATATGAAATGCAAATGCAAGTACTGGAAAGTAAACAAACCTCCCATAATACAGGATGCACTACCCGAGGGCGCAGGTCTCTGTATATATGGGGCAACACACACGCAAGACACACAAAACCTCCCAAAATGTAGGAAGCACTACTTGAGGGCACTGGTCTCTACATATGGGGCAACAAACACGCCACACAAAACAAGCACGCCAAAACACACACACTTGAAGACACAGAGAAAACACGACAGACAAGCGATGGAGTGTACCTATTTCTAGGTCCAACACCATCTCAGGCACATTACAGGCACACACCGACAGTTGAGCTTCACCACAACAATCACCAAAGACATGCTTAAGGGTTGAGTTAGTCACAGAACTGCTCCGCAGCTCTTCAGAGGACTTTTGAAAATGCAACCCCACTCGTGTCATGGTGACGCCTTACAGTGAAAAGGAAGCATGGCATACCACCCCACTTGTATCACGGAGACGCCTTTCAGTGAAAAGGAGGTATGAGCCCAAAAGTATACAATCCAACTCGTATCATGGAGATGTCTTACGATGAAAAGGAGGTATACATAATAGATAGATTGATTGATTGTCAACAAACTCAGGATGCAGGAAGTACTCATTGTACTAGCCTACACCTGAGGACAAGCACATTGCTAACATCTACCACATATAGCTTACCTTATATATGCCCCCACCTTAAGGTGGTTGATATCAGTTATCGATATCAAGCATGTTAAGGTAGGAAGAAAACATAGAAGGGAACACCGACTTTTGCAAAGCCCATGCCCCCCGGAGGTGACATGTACTTTATGATCGCCAAATGTTCCCACAAACACATCCCTGCAAGAAACATGTTAGTGTCTACAACTTCATGATAAATAAAAACATCAATGCATATGATTAACCACACAAAGAGCCAAGGTTATACAACAAATTTGGAGTTCGAGGATAACCATGGGGCTATATCACAAAGCTCTCTGAATCGAGTACCACCAAGGCTAGATTCAAAGATGAACAAAGGTGCATAGAGCAACAGTATTGTTAAGGTTTGTAAATGCGACAGAAACATCATCAAATTCACTATGCGGAAAGCACGAGTGCTTCCACTAGCCAAGCATTAGATAAGATATACAACCCCATCGTCATATTAGGAACTAAGTCCATTTGTTGATTGCTCTCGAAAGGGACACTAGGTCAGCATCAGTATAAATGTTTGTCATTAGCCACCTACTAGATGGAAACACTAGAGGAAGGGAAACAATAAATAAGAGAGGAGAAACAAGTGTCTTAGGGATAGTCACGTAGGAGGGTGCCCCTGAGTCACCAACCACGATGCTATGTCCGTAAGACACAACACACAACAATGAAATCAGAGAGAGAGGCAATATAGAAGAATGATGATACAAATAGAAGAATGTCACAATAGAGGCAGTCTCCTGGTATCCTGAACCTTATGGAAGAATCTGAAGTCATCCCAGGAGGCCTAAACAATAAATAACACAACACGGGGGGAAGCACATCACGAGAGAGATAAAGGGTTAGATACTTACCTGTAGGGTCTTCATATTATATCTTGGAGCTCTTGAACCTCTTGGAGAGGTACTCGATCATGTTTAATGCAAAATTTAAGTGGTTCTTATGAAAGTATTTTTTGTTATCATATGATGCTTGTTCCTTAAATCCTTGTTTAAATGAAACTTTTTGTTTCTTATGAGGGGGAGAACCACTATTATTTCTGACTATTGATTGTCGTCTTGCTCTTTTCTAATTTTTAGCGAGTTTTCATTGTTGAATCTTTCCAGAATAGTAACGGGAATCATCCTATAGCATCTTACTCATTTGTATCGATTGTTGTTCTTTCTTTTCTAATGTATTTTGATTATCTCCCGATCCATATAAGGATAACGGAGGAGGAACCTTAGCATTAATTCTGTTTCTTCATGGATGAGGTGGATTATCCATTTGTTTCTTTTCAACTTCGATCATACCCACGATACTATCATAATCCAAGTAATCATCCTTGTCTACTTCCATTAAACCTTGTTCCACCATATTGTTTTCGATATGCTTAGGAAAAGGATTAGTGAAGATTTGTAAATTCTGATTTGGTGGAGCAACCGACTTACTTCCATTATCATTCACACCTGATACCTGGATGACATTTGAATCAATAAGGTCATGTATCTCATGTTTAAGATGCATACATCGTTCAGTGTCATGTCCTTACTTCTGATGATAATGACAAAAGGCATTACCATCTAAGTAAGGTCCTTGTTTACTAGGATCAATAGGCTTGATTGGGGGAAGCTTTAGAATGTTATTACTCACAGCTTGATTCATTATAGAATGATAGGACTCAGATATCGGAGTAAACTTTCTTGGTTGATATGATGTTTTCTTTGGATTATTTATAGCAGACACATTCATATTTGGTCCATTGATCTTGATGAAACTCCTATTATTGTTCCTCTTAAAATTGTTTTGTGATGATCCAACCATGGATTGACCAACTTGAGTTGATGAGTTTTGGTTTTGGGGGCACCCTCCAACGTGATTGTCCCTAAGACACTTGTTTCTCCCCTCTTATTTATTGTTTCCCTTCCTCTAGTGTTTCCACCTAGTGGGCAGATGACGACAAACATTTATACTGATCCAGACCTAGTGTCCCTTTCGAGAGCAATCAAAAAAGGGACTTAGTTCCTAATATGACGATGGGGTTGTATATCTTATCCGACGCTTGGCTAGTGGAAGCACTCGTGCTTTCCATGTAGTGAATTTAATGATGTTTCTGACTCATTTACAAACATTAACAATACTGCTGCTCTATGCACCTTTGTTTGCCTTTGAATCTGGCCTTGGTGGTACTCAATTTAGAGATCTTCGTGATATAGCCTCATGGTTATCCTTGAACTCTGAATTTGTTGTATAACCTTGCCTCTTTGTGTGGTTAATCATATGCATTGATATTGTTGTTTATCATGATGTCGTAGACACTAACATGTTTCTTGTAGGAATGTGTTTTTGGGAATATTTGGTGATCGTAAAGTACATGTCACCTTTGGGGGGCATGGGCTTTGCAAAATTTGGTGTTCCCTTGTGTGTTTTCTTCCTACCTTAACATGTTTGATATCGATAACTGATATCAACCACCTTAAGGTGGGGGCATATATAAGGTAAGCTATCTGTTATAGATGTTAGCAATGTGTTTGACCTCGAATGGAGAGACTTGCACCCCAGGGTAGTGCATCGTGCATCCTAAGTTTGTTTGCAATTAATCAATCAATCATGTAAGCTCTCTACAGAGGTAGGATATCAAGCATATCCTTTTTTAAGCTCTCTACAGAGGCAGGGATGGTGTATTTCTTGGAGCAGATTGCATCATCCTATCATTTTCAAAAGTCCTTTGTGGAGGTGGGGAGCGGTTCTGTGACTAACTCAATTCTTAAGCATTTCTTTGATGATTGTTGTGATGAGGCCCAATCATCAGTTTGTGCCTGAAATGTGCCTGAGATGGTGTTGGACCTAGAAATAGGTACACTCCATCGCTTGTTTGCCGTGTTTTCTCCGTGTCTTCAAGTGTGTGTGTTTTGGCATGCTTGTTTTGTGTGGCGTGTTTGTTGCCCCATATGTAGAGACCAGTGCCCTCGGGTAGTGCTTCCTGTATTTTTGGGAGGTTTTACCTGTCTTGCATGTGTGTTGCCCCATATATACAGAGAACTGCACCCTAGGGTAGTGTATCCTGTATTATGGGAGGTTTGTTTACTTTCTAGTACTTGCATTTGCATTTCATATATATGAGAAAAAGAAAAGAAAAGATATCATTTCTATCTTCCATGCATTAATGTGTCTTCTATGCATTGACTGTCTGCTCTGTGTTCTGCGTGATTGTAACTATCTTCTCTGTGTTTTGCGTGCCTATTACTATTTTCTATGTGATTGGCGTGTCTTCTGCATGCTTGGTGTGTTTGCTATGTTTGTGACCTTACTTTAATGCATGTATTGGCCTCATGTTTATACATACATTAAAGTAGAGGCTAAATGTAATGTCAGAAAATCTCCCCTTGGGGGTTTTTCCCTCGTAAGGTTTAGCTCCCAGGTCTTTAGTATGCATTTAGGACATTTTAACTCATATTTTGGCATCCCAATGGAATGAGACCTAGATTTCATGACAAATGGGACCTAGGTAGACCCCTTGAGATGTACCCTACCCAAAATAGGGGGAGTACTTGGTGTTCGCACCCTAGTCTTGCCCTATTTTGGGGCTATCCTAATCTCTGAGTGTCAGTTTATGACTGTTAGTTGGTTCTTTTAACGACATGGTAAAGTTTGATTTTTAAAATTTTGGCGGGAATGCTTATAGGTGCATATATAAGCATGTGTAGGCATTCATTTGTAAACTAGATGATTACTAGCAAGTTGTTGTGTTCTCAAGGTGATTCAAGGCTTTCTATTGTGCTGCAAGAGCAGACTTGTATGTTTTGTGTGTTGATATTTGCAGATTTGAGAATTAATTTTCTCATGGCATGAAGAGCATCTTCCTCCATGAGATCTTCACTACAAGGTGACATATCATTGTGTTTTTATCATTGATTCCTTTGGTTTTTGCCTCTTCTTTACAGGGGCACACACTCTTTGTCTGACAATGATGTTCAAAGACTTAAGTGTCCTTTGGGGCTTGATTGAGGCAAGCCTCTAAACACCACAACCCCCAAACCAAGTCTTGTGATTGTAGGTTATAGGTGTCGCATCTGGAAAAAGTGGAGTTGCAGGAAGGCTTGGCAGGTATCAAGGATTCGAGATCTAAAGAAAAGTCAGACAAAGGAGCACTTCCAAGACTAGGGCACCCGCAACAGTGTCCTCTGTAGATAGATTTTGGGAAATAGAAGTTACAGGGTTGATCAGTGTTGGAAGGAGGTCTAGATTCCCTGAAAAAGTAGGTACCTTGGACTTGGGCGCACGCACCTTAGTCCTCGACTGTTCCACCTCGAAACCCCAAAAATAGGTATTCTGTGATTTGTTATTTTACTCCCGTTTGCAAAAATGTTTTCCGTTATTTATCAATTTATTGTTGTATTTGTGTAATTAGGGTTTTAATGGTTAATTAGACATAAGAGAAAGAAACAATTGATAATTAATTCCCTAATCCAAGTTTCCCTACATCTACAAGTGACCTAGGGTATGATAGTGCTCACCACTCGACCCTAGATCCTTCAATGTATAGTGGAGAGGCATATTTAAACATCTAAACATTAAAACATTGACAAATCCAATTGTCCACTAAACATTTTTTCATGTCGGGTTCACCAAAATGTTTAGTGGAAAATTTGGATTTGTCAATGTTTTAATGTTTAGATGTTTAAATCTGCCTCTCCACTATACATTGAAGGATCTAGGGTTGAGTGGCAAACACTATCATACCCTAGGTCACTTACAGATGTAGGGAAACTTGGATTAGGGAATTAATTATCAATTTTTCCTTCTCCTATGTCCAATTGACCATTAAAACCCTAATTATGAAAATATGACAACAAATTGATGAAAGACGAAAAAAGCTCTTGCAGACAGGAGTAAAATAGCAAATCACAAAATACCTATTTTCAGGGTTCTAAAGTGGAATAGTCAAGGACTAAGTTGCGGGTGCCCAAGTCCAAGGTACCTAGTTTTTCAGGGAATCTAGACCTCCTTCCAACACTGATAAGCCTTGTAACTTCTGCTTCCTGAAATCTGTCTGCGGAGGACATTGTTGCGGGCACCCAAGTCTTGGAAGTGCTCCTGTGTCTAACTTCTCTTCAGATCCTGAATCCTTGATGCCTGCCAAGCCTTCTTGCAACTCCACTTTTTCTAGATGCGACACCTGTAACCTGCAATCACAAGACTTGGTTTGGGGGTTGTGGTGTTTAGAGGCTTGCCTCAATCAAGCCCCGGAGGATACTTAAGTCTTCGAACACCATTGTCAGACAAAGAGTGCATGCCCTTGTGAGGTAGAGGCAAAAACCAAAGGAATCAATGATAAAACACAATATTATGTCACCTTTTAGTGAAGCTCTCATGGAGGAAGATGCTCTTCATGCCATGAGGAGATTGATGCTCAAATATGCAAATATCAACACACAAAACATACAAGTCTGCTCTTGCAACACAATAGAAAGCCTTCAATCACCTTGAGAATGCATAGAGTTCACAATGATCATCTAGTTTACAAATGAATGCCTAAACATGCTTATATATGCATCTACAAGCATTCTCGCTAAGATTTTAAAAATCAAACTTTACCGTGTCGACAAAAGAACCAACTAATGGTCATAAATCGACACCCAGAAATTGGGGCAGCCCGAAAATAGGGCAGGACTAGGGCGCGGGTGCCCAAGTCCTCCCCCCCTATTTTGGGCAAGGTATAAATCAAGGGGTCCACCTAGGTCCCATTTGTCATGAAACCCAGGTCTCATTCCATCGGGATACCAAAATATGAACTAACATGTCCTAAATGCATACTAAAGACTCGTGAGCTAAACCTTATGAAGGAAAAGCCCCCTAGGGGACATTTTTTGACGTTACATTTAGCCCTTATTTTAATGTATGTATAAACACGAGGCCAATACATGCATTAAAGTAAGGTCACAAACACAACAAACACACCAAGTACACATAAGACACGCCAATCACATAGAAAATAGTAATAGGCACATAAAACACAGAGAAGATAGTTATAGTCATGCAGAACATGGAGCAAACAGTCAATGTATAGAAGACAAATTAATTCATGGAAGACATAAATGATATCTTTTCTTTTCTTTTTCTTATATATATGAAATGCAAATGCAAGTACTAAAAAGTAAACAAACCTCCCATAATATAGGATGCATTACCTGAGGGCGCATGTCTCAGTATATATGGGGCAACACACATGCAAGACACACAAAACCTCCCAAAAATGCAGGAAGCACTACCCGAGGGTGTTGGTCTCTTCATATGGGGCAACAAACATGCCACACAAAATAAGCATGCCAAAACACACACACTTGAAGACACAGAGAAAACATGGCAGACAAGTGATGGAGTGTACCTATTTCTAGGTCCAACACCATCTCAGGCACATTACAGGCACACACCGATGATTGGGCTTCACCACAAGAATCGCCGAAGACATGCTTAAGGGTTGAGTTAGTCACAGAACTGCTCCCCACCTCTGGAAAGGACTTTTGAAAATGATAGGATGATACAATCTGCTTCAAGAAATACACCATCCCCACCTCTGTAGAGGGCTTAAGAAAAGGATATGCTTGATATCCCACCTCCGCTGAGGGCTTACATGATTGATTGATTAATTGCAAACAAACTCAGGATGCACGATGCACTACCCTGGGGCGCATGTCTCTGCATCTGAGGTCAAACACATTGCTAACATCTATACTAGACATCTTACCTTACATATGCCCCCACCTTAAGGTGGTTGATATTAGTTATTGATTCACATTGGGTTCACCAAAATGTTTAGTAGAAAATTGGAATTGTCAATGTTTTAATATTTAGATGTTTAAATCCACCTCTCCACTATACATTGAAGGATCTAGGGTTGAGTGGCGAGCACTATCATACCCTAGGTCACTTGCAGATGTAGGGAAACTTGGATTAGGGAATTAATTATTAATTTTTCCTTCTCTTATGTCCAATTAACCATTAAAACCCTAATTATGCAAATACAATAATAAATTTATGAATAACAGAAAAAGCTCTTGCAGACGAGAGTATAATAACAAATCACATAATACCTATTTTGGGGTTCTGAGGCGGAATAGTCAGGGACTAAGGTGCAGGCACCCAAGTCCAAGGTACCTACTTTTTCAGGGAATCTGGACCTCCTTCCAACATTGATTAGCCCTGTAACTTTTGTTTCCTGAAATCTGTCTACGGAGGACACTGTTGTGGGTGCCCTAGTCCTGGAAGTGCTCCTTTGTCTGACTTTTCTTCAAATCCTGAATCCTTGATGCCTATCAAGCCTTCCTGCAACTCTAATTTTTCCAGATGCGACACCTGTAACCTGCAATCACAAGACTTGGTTTGGGGGTTGTGGTGTTTAGAGGCTTGCCTCAATCAAGCCCCAGAGGACACATAAGTCTTTGAACACTGTTGTCAGACAAAGAGTGCGTGCCCTTGTCAGGCAGAGGTAAAAACCAAAGGAATCAATGATAAAAACACAATGATATGTCACCTTGTAGTGAAGCTCTCATGGAGGAAGATGCTCTTCATGCCATGAGGAAATTGAAGATCAAATCTACAAATATCAACACACAAAACATACATGTCTGCTCTTGCAACACAATAGAAAGCCTTGAATCACCTTGAGAACACAATAGCTTGCTAGTAATCATCTAGTTTACAAATGAATGCCTACACATGCTTATATATGCACCTACAAGCATTCTTGCCAAGATTTTGAAAATAAAATTTACTGTGTCGGCAAAAGAACCAACTAATGGTCACTAATCGACACCCAGAAATTGGGGCAGCCCCAAAATAAGGCAGGACTAGGGCGTGGGCGCCCAAGTCCTCCCCCTATTTTAGGTAGGGTACAACTCAAGGGGTCCTCCTAGGTCCCATTTTCCATGAAACCCAGGTCTCATTCCATCGGGATGCAAAAATATGAACTAAAATGCCCCAAATACATGCTAAAGACCCGGGAGCTAAACCTTATGAGGGAAAAGCCCCTAAGGGGACATTTTCTGACGTTACACTTGGTATGTTTGCTATGTTTGTTGACCATACTTTAATTCATGTATGGGCCTTGCGTTCATGCATACATTAAAGTGGTGGCTAAATGTTATGTCAGAAAATGTCCCCTTGGGGGCTTTTCCCTCTTAAGGTTTAGCTCTCGGGTCCTTAGAATGCATTTAAAGCATATTACATGTTAATTTTGACTCCCAATGAGAAAACCCTAAAGTCTTATGGCAAATAGGACCTAGGGGGTGCAATTGAGATGACTCCTGATTGAAATAGGGAGGGAGGACTCATGCGCTCGTGCCCTAGTCCTGCTCTATTTTGGGTTAGGCCCTAAATTTAAGTGTCGGTTATATGACTGTTGTTAGGTCCTATGCCAACACCAAAAGTTTGAATTATGAAATTCTTCGTGGGAATGTGTGTTGTTGCATATATAAGCATATTTAGGTTTTCATTTGTAAACTAGAAGATGACTAGAAGATGATTGTGAACTTTTGGCGAACTTGTGATTTGAAGATATTCATTGTTGCAGAGCAGAGCATTGTTATTGTGTTTGTGATTGCAGATTTGGCTTCATCTATGTGAGAGCTATAGCTCCAAGGTGACATTTGTTTATGTTTGAATCATTTATCATTTGGATTTTGCCTCTATCCTATAGGGATACACACTCTTTATCTGACAATGGTGTTCGAAAGACTTGAATGTCTCTCTGGGGCTTGACTAAGTTAGACCTCTAAACACCACAACCCCTGAACCACACTCCTTTGTGATTGTAGGTTATAGGTATCGAGTTTCATGGAGTGGAGTTGTAGAGGAAGGTTGCAGACGACAAGGATTCATGATCCGAAAAGAAAGGGACAAAATTGAACATTTCAGGACATGGGCGCCTAGGGAAATGTACTCCAAAATCACAGAGATAGGAATCAATGTTATAGTGACATTCTACATCTGAAGAAGTCCTAACATCCCAAAAATTAGCCTGCCTTGGACAAGGGTGCCTAGAGCAGTGTCCTTCGCATTTCCATCGATGAAAATAGATGGAACAGTGATCATTAGTGCCGGAAGGAGTTCTGCATTCCATGAAGAAAACAATACCTTGGACTTGGGCACCCAGGGCATTGTCCTCAAATATTCTAAATTCCAAACTTCAAAAAATGGTTATTTATTAATCTCTGTCCTCTTCCTTAATCTGTAAGCATTTGTCTAGATTTACTAGTTTATTCACTATTTTGCATAATTAGGGTTTCTTGCATATTTAAGGATTAAAGTGAGATATTAATTAGCAATTGCTAAGTTTCCACATTGTTGCAAGTGACAGCCCAACCTATTAGGTGAATGCTCTCGCTTAGTAGAGATTCAACTTGGTTGATATGTCCTTGAATGTTTGTAGAGAAATGAGAATCTAAACCTATCAACACTAAAACAATAAATCAAACCCCATCCGTCCATTTTCACCCTAAAATAAAGTTTATACTAAAGTAGATGCACATTGAGATTAGTTCAAAGAAACCTACATGCAATTGAATGAAAACTAATGAAAACTAAATGCAATTTGAGGATGCCTAACACTATCCCTAAGCAGCCAAATATCAATTGTATGTACCACTATTAAGCTAGGATCTAGCTAATGTGACCAAATACTAATTGAAACTATATTAATTGATGCAATAAAATTGAGTTTAATCAAGCCTGAAAACTTCAATAGGATTAATAGTTCATAAAGCTCAATAGTGGAAAAAGTCCCAAAATATATATAGAAAGTAGTAGATTATAAGATAAGTGATTTAGATCTAGGTATTAATCAAGTACATGACAATATAGATTATTATTACATGAAAGAAAAGTATGATGCACCCTATATAGATCAAACTATGTGATCTTGTGTAAGTATAATGTAGAAGATCAAGATAGCATTAAAGTGGTATAATGATTTGTTTGCACATTAAAAACATATGATATGATAGTATAATCTCAAGACAAATAGAGTCAATCATAATAAAGAACATTGTACTTGTACAAATACATGAGAGGCAATAACAAGATGGTCCACAATGTGGACATACATGATCAAGGAATGATGTCATAATAACGATTAAAAAGAAAGTCTCAATTTATGATAATGCAATACAGTATGCATATACTTAGATAATTAGTAGATATGGAAAGATGAGATCATTATATATATGTGTGTGTGTGTGTGTGTGTGTGTGTGTGTTGAAATGTGCAATACAACTGGAGGGGGGGTGAATTAGTTGTAACCAAAACTTTAAAACCATCAACACATCAACCACTTAATCACTGTTATTGTAATTTAACCATGAAATCAGAACTTAAACACATTCACACATTCAACACATGAGACACTAGAAATTTTATGTGGAAAACCTAATGAGGGAAAAACCATGGTGAGTGTTAGCTCACAATATAAATGATATATCAAAATTTACAACAAGGCTCACTGCCTTAGGGCTCACTACCCAGAATGCTCACTGCAATAGAAGTGGCTCACTAGCAAGAGAAGGGGCTCACTGCCAATGGGGTGGCTCACTACTAGTGGGAGGCTCATTGCCAGAGTTCGTGAATTGAGATAATAACATCTACATTATGCCAAGGTTCAGTTCCATTGAAGCGCAATAAATTTCCTCTGCTCTGCTCTGCTTTTTCACTTCGCACTTAACTTCGCATCTTCACATCCTCATCAATCAATCATGACTTCATTACATTTATTTATACAATTCATCAACCTTGGAACAATCTCCAAGGTCGGCATACACACATACATTAGAATAGGTCTGGACATAAACTTATTTGTGAAGGAAAAGAATGAATGTGAACTATGCCATGCCTTAGCTATGACTCAAATTCAATCTTCCACACTACAACACGCTATCACAAACTCAAAAGCATAATCGCAAGTAGTGAAAACAACCAAGTTGGCCAAGACTGGAGTTAACACTAAGACTTTTAGAAACATACTTCATGCACGATCCAGATTATAATTTGTAGACCAATCAAAAGGTAGGAATACAATCTAGAGACATCCACAAGCATGTTACAATCACCAAGAACTTCCGTACAACCCCCAAACATTCTATCCATAAGATTCTTAAAACTGGAGCACTTGAACATTACTGTCAACCACTGTCATAAAGGAAAGATCACTTGCAAAACACCAAATCATGAACCATTTGAACTGAAGGGACATAACATCATTACAAACTTGATTCCAGAACTGTAGACTTAGAAACTTAAATGTGGAGAAATGTGGAGCAGAATACATTCTCCCTATCACCATTAGATGCATAGAAAAATAGTTTTTACTTTGTTGAATAGAACTCACTCAAATCTTCATACTAGAGGCTCAAACTTGAAAGATAGCAACTATAGACATCCCTTATCATGACTTCCAAACTACAGACAAAGATATTCAATCTATAAGATATGCAGAGAAAAACACTTCACTGTTCTTCTCAGGCATTTCTTCAAACTTATTCAAATAACTTCCTTAGATGTTGACCTTAAGTGTTGACATCGATGACAATAGTTATTGCTCATACTTGCAACAATTTCCCCCTTCGTCATTGATGGCAACACATGATGTGAAAAACCATGAAGACATACAAACTTGCTTTGCTTCTTTGTTCCCCCTTACTTTATGCTTTCTTTGACTACAATTTTCTCCTTAGATTTTTCACATGAACTTCACTCCCCCATTGACATCAATGGCAAAGGGTGCTAAAACTTTTCTTTTTCTTTACTACACAAGTCCCCCTATCATCAACAATGCAATACTTACTGCTCTTAATTAGGAACTCATCAATATCTACCTGCTCCTCCTGAGAGGTAGCCTTCAAAACATCAATCTAGATCAAAGAATAAGACTTTGGGCAGCATTGGATTGATGCATTTCTCATGCATCTTATTTTAGATAAGGAGGGGTAATAACCCCTAACTTCTCCCTAAGATACTCAAAAGTATCCTTAGGAAGAGGCTTTGTAAAAATATCTGCAATCTGACCTTTGTAGACACATATTCCATCTTTACTTCATTCTCTATTACCTTTTCTCTCAGAAAGTGATACCTTATTGCTATATGCTTTGTTCTTGAGTGCATCACTGGATTCTTTGAAATGTTTATAGCACTTGCATTGTCACAGAAGATTGAAATTGGTTCTTCATACACAACTCTTACGTCCTTCAATGTTTGCTTCATCTAAAGCACTTGAGTGCAACAACATGCTATAGGAATATATTTTGCTTTTGCAGTAGACAAAGAAACTGATTCTTGCTTCTTGCTCATCCATGACACCAATCTGTTACCCAAGAGGAAAGCACCTCCACTTGTACTCTTTCTATCATCAACATCTCTAGCCCAATCTACATCTGTATAAGCACTAAGAGTGAAATCAATATCTTTGAGATACCACAATCCATAGTCTAAAGTGCCTTTAAATACCTCATGATCCTCTTGACTGCCATCACATGTGACTCTTTGGGATCTTCTTGAAATTTTTCCACAAGATAGATTGCATGCATTATGTTTGGTCTAGTATGAGTTAGATAAAGTAGTCCTCCAATCATAGACCTATACTTTTTTTGATCAGTCTTAGGTGATTTGCATGTCCGCATTTCCCATGCGGTCACGACACACAACACATGTGTGATGTCCACATTTGACATGTGGTCATGACATGAACTACGAAAAACTTTTCTACCTATCCCTAGGAACCCCCTCGCATGCGTTTGTGTGCTCGGTGGCAATATGCAAGGATGTAGACATGTCAACGTAACTGTTATGGTGAAGGCCATCTAGGGGAAATGCGATACGAAGTGTGTCGCTTCTAGGGTTAGACTGTTTCCAATCTGGACCCTAGTTTCCTAGGTGTGAAGAGGAATCTGCCAACATCGAACCTTAAAAGAACTGGATCGAAAGGTGATTAAATAATGCAATGACAAGATGGTGCGATGATCAAAGTGAGATGATGGATTTAAAATAATTAAAATGACGCATAAAATAAACCAAAAGAAATCTAGCAAAAATTCCAGCAGCATAACGCATTTTCGATAAACGCTACATAAAATTATAAGAATAATTCACCAATAGGAAATAAAATTTAAGAGTAAAAAAAAAATTTAAATAAATCTTAAGAACAAATTCCAACGATTTAAAACAAAATAATAAATTTTTAGCATAATTATCCTGTCAAGGTCGAATAAATCGACCTGGCATAAAGGAATAAAAATTTGAAATGAAAATAATAAAATAGAGTAATAGCAACGCCCAATCAGATTTCAAAAAGAAACCTTCGAGTCTGATAATAAACATAACTTCAGAAATTATGTTTATTATCGAGTTCGGGTCAAAAGAGGAGGGAATAACTCTAGATGGAATAAAATATACCCCTTTCCTAACAATTTGATTCACAAGATAAATTTTAAATAAACAATTAAATTAAATCTCCCCTAATAAATCATCAGAAAGACTAGGCACGCCAGTAACTGAAAGTCAAGAATAAATTGAGATAAGTAACTATTAAAAAGAAAATAACTATTAAATAGACGTAACCCAAACTGATGAGGTCTATTGGGGGAATATAGTTCTCACAATCGTAATTATTCCCATAGAATTAAGTAATATTATATATCAATATTAATAATGAATATCAAACGCCCTCCAAGGAAAGCTCACAAGATTAAATAAAACAAGAGAATTAAACCCCTAATTAAAATTAGGCATATACCCAACTAGCAAAAATTTGCCCTACATTCAAGAATTCGTTTAAACCCCAAGGACTTACTAACCTAAGATGCCAACGATTTTCAATCAAGGGGGTAGTAACTTAAAAGAGCCAAGAAGATGTACCCCCCCGCCACCACTAAGATCCTAAGGCCAAGGGATAAAACATGGTCAACAACAAGGATGGAAAGGGCCAAACCCGCGATCACCAAGCCAAGGCAAAAACTTAAATAAAATAAAAAAAAGCGAACCAAGGCACCACACTCCCAAGGGAACCCTAATGCCACATAGGAGAAGGAGAATACTATACAACGAGGCAACCTCATCCTTGCCCTAACCCTAAAATTTTAGTTATCTCCAACCATGCAACGCGGGGGTCTGCAGGCAGAGGATGAAAGCTGTCGTGGCCGCCGCGAACCAGGAAGGGCCAAGTTTGATCCTTAACTCTTTTTTTGTCAAGGGATCCACGGTGAGTTTCCTAGTCTACGCAGGGGGGTGAGAACTATTGATGGCCGAGCCAAGCGGGATGGCGAGAGGGTGAGGTCGATGGTGAAAACAATGGAGGCCAGTGCTCACAGGTGTCAAGGGTTTTGATGGGGGTGGGGGGTTTGTCTCCCCACCCCACTCACAGTCCAAATGGTAACAGTCAAGATGGCGGCTTACACCCATCGCCCTGTCCTCCACCGTAGCTAGTAATATGGCCCACGGCGACCTGAGTGCAGGTCGACCGAGACCCTCCTAAGCGGTAGCTAGAATAGCATAGGTTTATTTGTCTATCTCATTTCTTGTTAAAAAAGATTTTTAGTAAAAGTTTCTCTACATGGCAGTTTATTCATAGTTATGGCACCTAGATGTGATTAAGGGAAGAACCGTCCATGGTTTGTTATCTTGTTTAAAGCACAGTTTATTCCACACAACAACCTATAACTAGCAAGTTTGCACAGGAATGTTGTTGACAGGGGTACAAAACACACCAGTGGCACACAGGTGTGTAGATCTCCCTACAACAACTGATTCTATTCTAAAATAAGCCTCACAAAAGAACTAGCTGAGAACAGTAAAGTGGTAACACAATTTCATAAAGATACACACACACCCGACAGTTAAAAACTTCCCTCCATCTGAAAATGAGGTTAACTACTGAATACATTCCAGAATGATAAATGCACAGAGTAATAATTATCTATATATATATTTTTCCTTTTATTTTTTTTGAAAAGAAATATACAAGGTTGGGAATGCATTCCAGTTTAGCTTCTACAACAATAATTATTATGAGCTTAATAATACATCATAGAAAACTAGGTTAAACTTTCCTCTCATTTTTTTTCTTTAAAACATAAAATAACAGGAATATCTACATTTGTATGGAGCAATTAAAATATACAGAGTTCCTCTTTTTTTTTTTTTTTTAATTTCTTTTAACAACACTAAGGTAGAAGTTGCATTTTAGTTTAATCTTCTTTTCTTCCAACATCAACTAATACAAGAGGAACTCTTACCACCACAAAAAAATAATAAAACCCCACTTTCTCTTTCTTGTTTGCACTACAATCCATTTAATAGTACACATATAAATATATATATTTTTCTTTGACAGAAAAATTCAAGGCAGCAACATAAATAATGTCACATGCATCTCACAAAACTGTAACTTCCACTTAAATACTAAACAACCTTTTAATAAAGTAACAAGAATATTTCTCTTACAGTATTTAATACAACCATCCCCATGGCAAATTATCTTGACCAACTTTTACAAAAATACATTACAATCAGGCCACAATGGCCATGGCTTCAACAGCCAAAAGAATGCCACAAAAGCCACTTAAAGTGAGCTCCACTACAACTTCTTTTCTCCATTCAAATCCTACAACAAACCCAACAACAAGAACAACAAAACTAGCCACTTCAGAAAGCTCTCCTCCCTATCGTAGACCTGCAAGTGGGTCATCCCCGAGCTGGGGAGGTAGGAAAATCCACACGGGTGTACACTCCACAACAAAATAAAAACATCAACAACACAAAACAGCCCATAGGATTGTCACAAAACTCAACTCATAAACATGAGTTGTGGAGGGTAGGGAATGGACCCCTCAACTTAAAAGGTTCCCAAAAGATGAAGTATCAACTCATGGCCTCAAGCCAAACTCTCAAACACCATTTTCCACAAAAACACTATAATCTCCATGGCACTCTTGCCATTAATAATTCTGCTCAACAATAAAAGCCCTCAAGGCATAAACACAAAATGTGGGAGAGACCTCAAGGAGGTTCCTTTCCTCTACCCATGACAAGTTGAGGATTACCTCCATTGGAGGTGCTCTCACCATACACCCATCCCAACAACACAATGCAAAACAACAAAACAACCAAAACAAAAACACAATACAATAAATAACAAGGGTGAGAAAACAAGTTAAGAAGGCCCACCTTCAAAGCCCTTAAAATGGAAGCAAGTTGGTGAAGAGCTCCAAGCCTTCCCAAGCCTTCCAATCCTTCAAGCCAAGTCTCTAACTCTCCAAACTCCTCCCAAAATATAGCAAAAAGAATAAAATTGAAGAACCCCACACTTCTCAAAAAGAGGAGATAATATAGGCCATGAATTTGGCCTTGAGGAATTGTGAGGCCTACTTTTTACACTACTGTTCATGAGACTATTTGCAGTGCTATTGTTATTATTTTTATGTTGAGAGACTATTGATTTCCGAATTCTTGATTATTGAACCTAAGTGATTTTAAGAAAACAATTGTGCGATGATAGTTAGATGTTGTATTTAAGTAAATGATGAATGGATAATGTTATAATGTGATTTCAGGATGTTATATGGTAGAATGTTTAGTTATGCATGTAGTTTAAATGCTTCGGCTATGATATCTTTATGAGTTATTGATTTCGAGTTTGAGTGTGCAGGTATTGCTAACGAAACCACTTATACAAGAGATCATCCCATACCTTTGTTGTATCCCTTGTGAGCTGATCTAGTTCCACGAGGAACTAAGATCAACCTTGTGTTTGGATAAATGTTGTAATGTGTTAATGTTGCATGAGGTCAAGGGATTAAGGGCTATCTTCTGATTTACTTTTATTATGATAAGTGTTGTAAGAAATGTTATTTTTAATCTTGTTTAAACTTTATTTCTTGACCCTCTTCTTGTGTTTTTACTTGACTCTAGGAGTTCTAACTAGGTCTAAAACAACCCTAGGTTATACCCCATAGGTATAGGGACCTTTTTGACTAGGATAACCATGGGTTAACTTCCATATGGTCACTCCAACTTCAAGGTGAAGTAAAGTGACGAATTTGGAAGCATGGGGGATAATGGGATGACTGGAATCCACACTCAGGCCCACTTCCAAGTCATGGAGCAACTCCATGATCCCCTAATAATGGAGTGCTTGTCTCCATGTGCCTCTCTTTTTGTGGGGTTCCCTTTAATGAGGGTGTTGTGTCACCCACTCTCTAATTATTTTAGTTTACCTATTGTATTTTATTTCTACATGTGGGCTATAATGGGGGATCTTTTGGAGTGGGGTTAAATTGTTTAAGTTCCACTAGAATAATGGAGGAATTGTGGTTGAGTTGTTTAATGCCATTTGGGAAAATTAGTACAAAAGAAGAAATTAGTTTTAAAAGGAGGATGAGGGGAGTAAGGGGGTTGGTTCATTGTGGAAAGAAGGAGATTTTGGGTGAAGGAGGTTTGAGAGGAGCTCTACACCAATTTTCATTCCATAATTGGGCTTTGGAAGGTTGGTAATCAAGTCTTCTCTCTTGTGTATCTGATGTGTATATATGTATGTTTATTTTCTTGCTTATTGAATGAGTTGTAAATGAATTCGTTGAGTATTCTGTGATTGTTTTGGGGTTTTGTTTTGGTTGTAGAAAGAGCTCCTTCCAGTTGGAAGGAAATGCTCATCTTGTATAGGGAAGGGGAGGTGTGACCCTCCTCGGGTGTCATCTGGGTTCTTGTTGATATTTGAAATGTCTTGAGGGCAAGTAGTATTGTTTTTAGCCTTGAGGGCTTTATGGCTTTGAGAGCCATTTTGGGATACCATGGTAATTTTGATTCATTGGAAGGCTTGAGGCCTTGTGGAAAGATAAGTTGTTGGCTTGAGGCCATGTGACAAAATGTGATAAAATGTGAAAAGGATGACACCTAGAGGTAGAGATTGTCTACTTCCCTACCCTCCATGAACTCACCTAAGCTGGTTCATTGTATTGTGAGTATACCTTGGGTTTGTGTGTGTGTTATTTGACTTGTTGTTGTAGTACAATGTTGTGATGTGTATGGTCTATTTACCTTGTGTATGAGGATTGTCTCCCTAGCTCGGGGGTGACCCTCTTACGGGTCAAAGGTAGGAAGGAGAGCTAGATGGTTGTTGTTGTTTTCCTTGTTGTCTTGTAGATTACTGTTGGAGCATGTAAAAAGAATTGGAGAAGTTTTTCCTTGTTGAAGAAAATGTTCTATCCTATTAATTGTAATGAGAGCTTGATCATCATAGTTTCATTTTGTAAGAGTTGTAGAGAGAACTTCTTTTTTAAAATTGTTGTAAAAATTATTACCATGGGAGTGGAGAATAACCTTCCCTTATTATGTCATTAGTTATGACTTAATTTGGGTTATTACAATACTTCATATGTATGTTGGGAGAGGAAAGAACTTACCTCCCTTAGAGAGTATGTGTGTTGTGGAATTTTTACAGTTGATGTCATCTTTTGTTTTTATCAAAATGTAAAGTTGTGTGTATGTGTTGATTTGTATCAATTGTTTTAAATTATCTCTTGTATTATTTAGTGAGAAAGTTGTATTCTACTGTAGTATGAAAGTTGCAAAATTACCTTGTAAAAATGAGGTTTACATTTGAGTTAAGTTTGCAATTAGAAATTAATCTAAATCAAAATCCTATTTGACTGTTGTGTGTTATTGAAATGGAAAGATTTGATAGTTCCTGTATAAACTTTTGATCCTTAAATTTAATTGAAATGAGATTTTACTTGAAAGAGTAATTATTTCTTTGTTAATTTGATTACTATTAAACTTGGATTGAATTTAGTTACTTAAAATGTAATTTCAGTTAAGAGAAAGATAGTTATTTCTTTGAAGAACTAAAGATTAACACTAGCTTGAATGAAGATTAATAATGTTGTTGTATTTGATAATAGAGTTTTAAGAAAAATGAGAATTAAATCTTTTTATCTAGATAAAGTTAAATATTGATGAAACAAAAAATAAATATATTTGCAAATAAAAAAAAATAGTATTCTGAATTATAGAACAAACTGAAATAAATTGAGAAAATTACACAATGTAAGTACCTTCTGTTAAGATTATATACTCTTTTAAATCTTATGCTAAGACAAAATATATAAATATATAAATATATATATATATATATAAATATATATATATATATATATAAATATAAATATATATATATATATATATATATATATATATATATATATATATATATATATATATATATATATATATATATATATATATATATATATATATATATATATATATATATATATATATATATATACTTGTATTATTTTTATTTAAATTTTGAATTAATATATGCTAGGAGAAGTGAAATCGCAGCTACCATATATTACATAGTTTATAATGTTCAAAGGATGATGGTGGGGGTTTAACCCCCACCGAATTAATAATATGAAGGGGGTGTGGGGAGGGGCGAAGCCCCACCCACACCCACGAAGTGGGATGTGGGTGGGGCTCCGCCCCTCCCCACATCCCCGCCACTGCCATAGCCCGTGGCTACCCACATTACCCGTTCCACATTACCCGCGACCTGCGGAAGCTCCGCTTCCCCCCTTACTCCCACCGTCGTTCAACCACTATGCGGCCCGTTCACCGCCACCTACATCGCCTGCCGCCCGCGACCACACTTTAGCCGCCGATCTCCCACAGTGCCGCCCTTGCGGCTCCCATTCCCTGTGCCCGCCGCGGCTGAAAACCCCAACTCTGCCATGTCCGCCGCCGCCCAACTCCATAACCCCTGCAACAAACACAATACATACAACAGTAAAAAAATGTTAGGGTTATTTAACCCTAACATATGAGTTGGAAGTTTAAATAAAATAGTATTAACTTTAGTGGATTTTCCACTACTCAAAATAAATAAACAATATTGTGTATATATATATATATATAGATAACTATATATATGTACATTTATATATATAATAATTGTGAGTGCAAAAGCATGCACTAAGAGATATATATATATATATATGTATGGCATTGAGTGGAGATTCCACAATAAGATTTAACTAAGGAAATTATATATATATATATATATATATATATATATATATATATATATATATATATATATATGTAGTTGGGCAAATTTTAATGGGCTAATTTAAATTGCCCTATTAAACAATTACATTAAATTCATTCATAAGATAATTATATTTATCTAAAGCTTAGTAAATTCTTTCCATTAACGAATTACCACAGTATAGAAGGTGTTTTAACGTGAATATAATTTAAATGCAAAAACAAAGATTAAATTAAGAAATACGTACACGGGAAAAATAATCAATGTTTTAAAACAAATTGATAGAGAAATCAACAAGGAATGTGAGGAAGTATTTAACGGATTTGGATAATCTTTTAAGATCATCTACCTACCTAGAGAATGTTATATGAAGAAAAACGAACCGACTGAAGCAAGTAAACAATATCAACATGCACATGTGAGTGAAATATAACGTATCAACAATCTATTAGACAACTTAAACAGATGCACCGAGCACGCTTGCGCGTGTAAGGGAGGCTTTCAGAGTAGTTAGGGAAAATCTTTTGATATGTCGTATCATGACCACATGACACATGTGGACATGACACGCGGTTTAGCATGTTGTGAACGCATGTGAAATGCGGGCATGACAGGAATGAGAAGGTGACACTTGTCACCTTCTCCTTCCTCCTCCCATGGCACTTGCAAGGGAGAGGAAGTATGAGGATGACAAGTTTCATCCTCTCATTCCCTCTCACTCCTCACCTTATCCACTTGTGCTCTCACACATGTGTGAGAGGACAAGTGGTGAGGTGGCAACTCCACTCACACCCACAAGAGGATAAGGGATGCCATATGGCATCCTCCTATTCTCTCAAGGAGCCATCTTCCTTCAAGATGATCTCACATGTGTGTGAGAGTCTTGGGGGAAGCTCCCACACACTTGGGAGTCTTGGAGACCTCCCAAGTCTTCCTTGGGAAAGGGTTCCCAAACTTTGGGAAGGGAGGTGAAAAGCATGACTCATCTCCCACTTCCCTTATTTCAAATTTTCGTCACTTTTACCAAACCAAGGTTTAGAGTGACCAAACCTGAGTCAAAACTAGGGTTAGATAGTCCAAGTTGACCCTAGACTCATGGGTAACCACCTAGGGTAGCTTTTGGGACTCTAGGGTTCACAAAGGGGGTTAAAAATCCACTTTTAAATGGCCCATAATAAAATAAATACCAAGTGGTGTAAATCAAGTAAAATTATACAACACTTATTATAAAATTAAATAGACAAGGGTACTAAGGCCAAAATAATAAAATTGAATCAAGTACTTAAATCAAAATTCAAATTCAAATGTGATCCTTATCCCTCTTGGGAATGGATCTATTTACAGGGGATAACATAGTTTGACTTCTACCTCCGATTTTCCCGTGGCTAGGGAATGTGAAACCTGCACATCTTGATCAAGTGTCAGTCATATCATGGAAATCATAGCCAAAGCAACTAGAATTAAATTCACGCAATTCGAATACATCAATATACATCAATACATAACTCCAATTTAAACTGCATTTTAAATCACATGTCAAATAGTCCACATCACATAAATAACTAGAACTCATCACGAAATATCATATAATATATCCCATGTGTCAAATCACAAAATATCATCTAATATGATCGAATCCATATCACATATGCCAACATAGTGTCCTATCATAATCAAGAGATAAAAACAAGTCTGCATAATAAAACCAGTCACTAAAGGTCTGATAATGTCATCAACAAAATAGCATAATCGATCAAAATAAGGGAGGTAAAATAATCGGCCTCACATGATTCATCATTCTTGCTCAGTTTACAACTAGTTACCATAGGAGTACATACTAGCTTAGAATCCTCCATTCCAAAATTCTCCAACAATTCTTTCACATACTTGGATTGAGAAATGAAAATTCCTTTTTTTGATTGAGTAATATACAGTCATAGAAAGAAATCCATTTCACCAAACATAGACATCTCAAACTCCTTTTGCATTTCCTCTGTAAATCTCTTACACATACCAGGCTTTGGGAGCTTGCTTGAGTCCATACAGAGCTTTCTTCAATCTACACACCATGTCACTTTGGTCTGATGACTGAAATCCTTCTAGTTGTTCAATGTAAACCTCTTCTTCCAACTCTCCATTCAAGAATGCAGACTTCACATCCATCTGATACACCTTGAAATCTTTGTGTGCTGCAAATACTAAAAACATTCTTATTGCTTCAATCCTTGCAATAGGAGCATAAGTCTCCTCAAAGTCTATACCTTCAACCTGAGAATATCCTTCGCGTACCAGTCTTTCTTTGTTTATCACTTCTCCAATTTTTAAAAACTCCCTTATCTGCAAGCCTAGGGATAAGTTCCCAAGTCTTGTTCTTTTTAATTTGCATCAGTTCTTCATTCATTGCCTTGATTATTACATGCTTTAGTAACTGTCTTAGCTTTAATCTTTGAAAGTAAATAGAGATTTACCTTTTCATCTACAATACCTTTTCTCTTATCACCAATGATCTGGTCTTCAATGTGATGCTTCTGTACAAACCCTAGGGGTCTTTAGGAATCCTTTTCAGAGCTTCTTCAACCTGCACTTCCTTCATCCTTTTTATTCTTTACTATTTGGAGACTTATTTGATTCATATCCATTTGCCTCTGAGTTCATCAAATACTTCCAATCATCATGAAAATTGCTCTGTGCTAGAAACAACTGTGTTCTGTCAATCAAAACTTCTGTTACTCATTATTCTCAAGATAATTATCAAAATTAGGCAAACTTCTAGATGTAGATGTGACCAATGATCAATAACCGTATGCCAGAACGATAGAGTATTATCTTCAACAGCGGACCAATGCGGACCAAATTTTCGGAACATTGTAGCTTGATTTTACTAGATATATACTTAGCTAGAATTCATAACCCGTCTTCTTTCTTGACCAAATATTCATGCATAGCAGACTTCTCAGTCTGTACAACTCTTCCTTTATCCTTTACAAACACAATCTCTATCCTAATTTAAACCTTTGTTGGTAATCCTTGACCTTGTCTCTTAATGTTGAGGCATCAACACTAATCCTTTGGCAGGGGAGAAAGGATTTCCAATAAGACTCCCCCTCATCCAAAGCTCTAATCTCAGTTTCTAGAGGCACCAGATACTAGTATAGGCTCATCCTTGACTTTACTTACATCCTTCACCCAAATCTCATTCATCTCCTTCTTGGTCTTTTCTGAATCAACCTTTTGTACTAGTTTCTTCATTTCTACCTGATTATCCTTCTTCATATTCTTGCTTCTGAAGAATCTTACAATATGTCCAGTCCTATTGCAATTGTAGCACATAACATTCCTTTGATCAATATTCCTTTCATTCATTCTGGATCTGCATTGGTTAGCTTTGTGTCCAAATCTATTGCATATAAAATAGTCACCATTGAAAAATTGAGCATTCCTTCCAATGTTATAATCCTTTCTTGCCTGAGTCCTGCATTCACTAGCTCTATGATCAAATCTTTTGCATGTAAAGCAATTACCTCTGAAAGTTTGATCATTCCTTCCATTGTTGTAACTATTCCTTATCTGACTTCTATATTCATTAGCCTTATGACCTACTTTATTGCAAGTGAAGCATTGACCAAAAAATGAAGTAATATTTTGATTCACTCTGCTCCTACATTGAGTAACCTTATGACCAAACTTATCATGACTTCCAAACCGCAGACAAAGATATTCAATCTATAGGATATGTAGAGAAAAACACTTCACTGTTCTTCTCAGGCACTTGTTCAAACTTATTCAAATAAGTTCCTTAGATGCTGACCTTAGATGTTGACATCAATGACAACACTTACTGCTTATACTTGCAACAATAATATTTATATACACGCACAAATAGAGTCAATCATAATATATGACAATGTACTTGTACAAATACATGAGAGGGAGTAACATGATGGTCCACAATGTGGACATACATGATCAAGGAATGATATGACAATAATGATTAAAAAGAAAGTCTCAATTTATGATAATGCAATATAGCATGTATATACTCAGATATTTAGTAGATATGGAAAGCTGATATATATATATATATATATATATATATATATAAGATTTAATAACTTTTGAGATCATAGGACAAAATATATATGATTCATTGGACATTAAGTGAGATAATAAGACATAAGAATTTAGTAATGTAAGATCATGATGTAAAATAATATGAAGAAATGTTTGATCAAATAGCAATGTTAGATAATATATTAACAATGTGAGATCAATGATCATAATGCATGATATAGAAATTTGAGGTCAAAGTAGACATGTTTAGGATTAATGATATGCAACTTAAATTGGTAAAAGATGAGATCATAGACATAATGTAGGAGTGATAGATATAGGAAATGAATTTAAGTGAGCATATTTAGATAAATTAAGGAAATGTAAGAGTGATATCTATGAAATGATTTTTTTCTTAGATTAGATTGTAAGAGCGATATCTATGAAATGAATAAATCAAGTAAGATGAACCAAACAATTCTAAAAATCCATAACGTAGATAGCTACAATCTAAACTTTCCAATAATTTTTTTTCATCATTTATGTGCATAATTAGCAAAATTAAAAAATATTTCATATACAAAGAAGCATCCATGGTAGAACCAACATAAGCATAGGTTGTAATATTTACTCACAATGACTCATAATATCATCATGTTTTAGGGTTCCAAATAAATGTTATAGGGTTCCAAAATTTAGGGTTTCAAATAAACATTTTAGGGAAGTAAAATAGATGTTTAGCGTTTCATTTTTCACATTTTAGGGTTTCAAATTGATGTATTAGGGTTTGAAAATTTAGATGTGTCCTATGTTTGAATCAATTGGAATCAACATTTCACTTGTTAGCTAGGTGTGACTTCTCTAGGGGTATTTGAGGCAAGATTATCTCTCTTTGAAACCTTGATTGGGTGTTCCCCAACTCCTTTCCAGAGTTGATTGATCACTGGTATGCCCCTTCTCTGAACCCTTCCTTGAAGTTCTTATGGGCCCTCATTATCCTACATGTGGCGTGGGGTATGTGGAAAGAGAGAAATAGTAGGATTTTTAGAGAGACTTCGGTGATTGTTGATGGGGTTTTGGAAAAGATAATAAGAGCTATCAAGGAAAACTTTCTTCGTGGTTTGGCTGAAAAAAATCTAGTGGCCTAAAAGTGGGTGTCTCTGATTATGATAATTAGGGTTTAAAGAGTTGGAACTTGGAGTATGATATTTCTATTCCTTTTAAGAAGATGAAAACTTCTAGAGATGAGGTTTCTTGGAAAGCTCCTCCACCGGGATGGGTTAAGGTCAACTTTGATGGGGTGGCCAAGGGTAATCCTGGGCCGACTGGAAGTGAGGGAGTGTTAAGAGATGACAAAGGTAGGTTTATTTCAACACTGGCACTCCCTTTGGGTATCCAGTCAAACCACTATGTTGAAGTTGTGACAACCTACCATGGTATCAAACTTGCCCATACCAAAGGGTATAAGAGAGTGTGGATAGAGGGGCACTCCCTAAACATAATTAAATGCCTAAAAGATGTTCAAACTCCTAGTTGGACTATACAAATGCTTGTTAAAGACTCAATCACTATGATTAACTCCTTTGATGAAATTCATATATCTCATATATACTGAGAGGGAAATGGTGTAGCTGCTATCATGGTAAATGAGGGAGTTGATATCCATGCTCTTAAATGATGGGAATTGTACTCTGATTTACCCATTGAAGGTTAATCCATTATTTCCCATGAGAGCTAATGAGGATGATTTAATTGTTTTTATTATTGGGGCTATGTTCATAATTACCTCCCAAAAACCCACACACTTTCTGGGTGCTTCGAGGAATTTCTTCCTCAATATTTGTTGGTTAGTGTTTTGCTTAATACAGACATAGTTTTGGACAATTAACAAAGGCAGGGGTACCATGTTAGATATGGGTGGGGATAGGAACCGTGTGGTGCCCCTGTCCTATGATGGGGTTTGCAGGAAGCCTCAAGTTTGGAAGGTGATGGAGGAAGGGGGCTTGTCTCGTATATGGATAGATTGCATGGCACGGATCTGACGACCACCAATCTCCTTGTCAAGGGTTGGAAAGATAGAAAGATTAAAGTTTATGTTGTGGAGATGGAGATTACTAAGGACTTAATTGCTCATGTCATTGGTCTCTTAGATGCTAGTAAGAAGGTTTTCAAGGATCGCAAGGTGGGTGAAGAAGCCCTCAAGGTGTTCTTCAAAGGGAAAGAGAGAAACCAATTAGTGAAGTTCCACTCTGGTGGATATGAGTGCAAGTCAATCAAACCCATCTGGGTGGAGGTGTCTAAAGTGTTGATGAGATACATTTCCTTGGAAGGTAGGTTTACTACTATCTTCAACTACCATTTCACTATGTTGAACCATTTTAGGCACAAGATGGCGGTTTCATTTCCCTTATATTTGTTATCTTCTATGGATTTTTCCATTAAGGAGAATAGGAGAAACCCCAAGCTCCCTATTTTGCTTGAGGGGCTGATCCTTTTAATTATGGAACATGTTAAATCCTAATTTCCCATCTTGGAGGTTAAGGGTAGCTTGAAGAAGAATGGCAAATCCCCCATGGTGGAATATTGTGATTCTACTGAATGTGATACATTAGAGGAGAAGAATGACTCTGAATGGGTTGAGGAGGAGGATTCAATGGAAGTTCTATCTATTCCCTAGTCCTCTCAAGCTGAGGAGGATGAGAATTCTAGGAAAAGGAAGAGAAGTGGGGGGAAGGATATACCTAAGAAATAGAGTCTGGAGAAGAGGGGATCTTAGTCTACTGGGTCTCACCTGGGTGAAGGGAATGAGAAAGAGAAGAGGAAAGTGTTGGATTCCTAGAAAAGAAATGTTAAAGGTAAGAGGGGTACCCTAAGCTAGAATTCTAGTGGAGATTTGGAAGGGGAGCTTGCTCTTGGGAAGAAGAAAGGGAAGGGTAAGGTGGGTGGCTAGGAGGGGCTGGAAAGAGAGCCCAAAGGTGTTGGTGTGCCTTTCCCTTCGATTCTCTACCCCTCTTGTAACTTACATGAGGATTTCTCTTTCTTATTGTCTAAGACTGCTAATAGAGAGGAATTGTCAGAGGTTTTGGGCCTCGTTAGGAATGCTATGGCCAGTCAACATCGTATGTCAAAATGGTTTTTCATTGAAAGCAATAGAATTAATATTAGGTTGAGTGCTCTATAGAAGAAAATGCGCAATAGGGTGGATATTGATGACGGGCTTGACTTGGAAATCCAACTTAGTTGGGATTCCATCCCAAAGGTGGGTCAGATGGAAAAGGGCATAGAGAAGTTCAACCAAGACTTTGAAACTTGCATTGTTGGGTTGGAGAATGAACTGAAAGAGATTAAGAAAAACCTAGAGAGGGTGGTTGAAATCATTAAATGAACCATTCATAATAGTGCTAAAGGAATTAGGATCCTTATTGATAAGTTGAAGGAACTCAGAGAGGAGTAGATTATGAGCAAGGATAGTCAGAAAGATGTTGGGGATAAGGAGTAGTTGTGTGGTGGCAAAGGTAAACAAGGAAAGAACATTGAGTAGGGTGGACTGAGTAACCATACCCAGGGAAGCAAGAAGAAATCATTTGAAACTGAGAAAGACGAGCTCCTTGGCTTTGTGAAGCTACATGAGGAGTTTTATAAACAGGAACTGGAGGCCGCCGAGACTTTAAAGAAGTTGTGATTGTGCTGGTGGTTTGCTCTTGGTTTAGTGTTTGCTTTTTACTTTTTGTTTGTTGGCTGCTAGTTTGTAATGTTTAATCTATTGAGTAGCATTTTGTTGTAGGTTTTTGGGGTCCCTTCAAAACCCATTTTACCCCTTTAATCAAAAAAATTCTTTTTAGGGTTTCCAATTCTAGTGTTAGAGTTTCAAAATTCTAGTTATAGAGTTTTGAATGATATTTTAGGGTTTAAATTTTTCACATAAAGGGTTTAAATTTTTTGATAAAAAACATTGAATTTCCATAAAAAATTGAAATATTCATAGAGATCTATGAAGAATACTTGGTTAAAAATGAACAGTTTAATCTTGCTCAGGTAAATGAAGAATGTGTGGACATTGTGGAATGGTGATAAGTGGCATGCTAATGGAGGCTCCCTAGTTTACAGACATCCTATGGGTCATCGTGCTCGAAGGATGGTAGTGAGCTTGAAGGATGTTAGTTAAAAATTACCTTCGGATATAGTTGTTGAAAGAACCCCGTGAAAATGACAAGTGCAAAAGGTGTTTTTGACCTTATATGTTCTTTTAAAAAAATAATAAACTATTACCTTTGTTCAAAGAAAATATTCGAATGAAGGCATTATTTTATTATTTCGTGATCAATAAAATAATACCTTTGTTTGTAGATTTTCTTCAAATGAAGGTTAACCTTTGTTCAAAGGTCATTTCTGTGAAATCTTCAAACAAAGGTACCTTTGTACAAAGAAAAATATTCAAATGAAGGTAATTGTAGTGTAGAAAAATCTGATCTAGCCTAAAGAGCTAAACTAGGTCAAACCCTCTTTTAAAAAACATTGGGGCACAAACCAAGCTTGGCTTCTACCCAAGAAGGAGAGCCAAACTACAGGGATTCTACTCTTTTGTTGTATATAGATGGATCAACCAAGTTCAACCAAAGTCTAATAAGAAAGCTAAGACTATGATCAAATCCAAAAATGATAAAGAACATACTATAACTAACTATCAGAAATGAATCTCAGTAATCAGTAAGAACAAAAGAGGGTGCCCTAGGTATTTTCTAGGGTTTCACTGAAACTCAAATATTACTAGATCTGCACCTACCTGCTCTGCTTTCTTCCCAGAAAATAGCCTCTGAAACATGTTTCTCTGATCTGCACACATGGAAAGAGAGAAAGGGTTGTGTTGTGTTTAAGGGTTTGCTGAGCAGTCAAACCCCGTGTTAGTGTTCCCACCTCCACTACAATAATGATTAGATCCAAGAGTGCATGCCCTAGAAGGGTAGAGGCTAGATCTACAACAATATGATGAATAATGATGGTGATAACTGGAAGAGATATGACCTTAGTTGGTGAAGATCCTACACCAACAAAGGAGAGTGATAAAGAGGGTTTCAAACTTCCTTCAAAGCCTACAAACAAACTTTGATAGTATCCACAAGGAGATAACACTTTAAGCATGTAGAACACTTTAGCATAGAACACAATATGAGAGCAAATTCACATCAACCTTCAAGGTGTCATCTAGGTATAAAATGAACTATAAAACACATTTAAATATGCATTCCTGCTCACTTACGACAAATAAAACTTCATTAGGTTGACAAATACAAACCAAAGGAGTGTCCCAAGCCGACACCACAAAGTGGGGTTAAAATCCCAAGTGGGACCAGGGCGCTTGGGCGCCCTGGACCTTTAGCCCACAAACTCCGAAAAGTGTCCAAATTAGAAGGCTTAGTCCAGTCCTAAGTTGATTATGTCAGGTTTACTTGTCGGGATCAAGATTTTCATTGTTTAAAGCTCAAAAAAGTGTTAAAATAGGTCCTGATTAACAAAGGCAACAAAATAGGTCCAACCAGGAGCTAAACTAAGTGTAAAATGTTAGTGTACACATTTTACATCACTACATTTAGCCCCACTTTAGTGTGGGTATGAGCTTACGTTTGAACTCATACTAAAGGATGGACAAAACACACAAATATAGAAGCCCAAAGAATTCCGCCAAGTTGTGGACTACAAGTAGTCCCCAAACATAGGATCCTAAGGTTACGAACACATAAGCAAAGAGATATACACAAGGCACAAGACAATGTTGTAACATTAATTCACACATACGTGGAGTACTAAGAAGCATATATAGGAATACACAAGGAAGACACACAATACATAATGCATACATGCTTAACACGAAGCATACACATAAGGCATAATGAATACATAGAGAACACATGGAAAACATGATGAAGATATGTGAAAGCATAAGTTGAAACATAATGCATAAAAGAAGCAATCATAAGAAAACACACAAGGCACATGACTTTGACGCTAGGTTGCTCTATCACTAGTAGTCATGTGGAAAGAAGTGCCACTGTGGATCACACACTAGTAAGGATTGCCGAATTACTAGGTGACCACAAAAAGTCACATGAAGTACACGGGCTAGCCAACTACGTTGCACTAGGTAGCTCATGGACCAAAGAGGAAACATCATAGGCTAGTGAGGACTACTGAATCACTAGGTGAGTTCCACACCAATGAGCAAATACATAGCCAAAAGAGAGCATGGTATGATGCCCCCACCTTAAAGTGCTTGCCAACTCCTATTAGGGAGCAATTACTTTAAGATACAACAAATCACAAGATAGACATGAGAGATTTCCGGAAGCACATGCCCATAAGATATGCATTTCCAAAGAACTACATTGCACCAAGGGGTTACCCCCACAAAAGGAAAACCAAGGTGATGCTACCGACATGATACCCAATGGCTTATGTAGTCATGGTATGACGCCGATCATAGCAGCAAGGTGCCACAAAAATCAAGACATAAAAGGAACAACAAGTAACATCAAGGAACCACACAAAAGGGATCTACTAACTGGCATCAGTATATGAATGGTTGTACAATAGGAGATATCTTGAGACTATATATATATATGGAATTGTCATCATCCACTAGCTAGTAGAATTACAGAGACAAAAGAAGAAGTATCACATGAAATAAAAAATGAACATCCCTTGGGTCAACAAGGGAGAATGTCAAGAACATTCTACACCTTGTATCGTCCCCAAAGGACACAACAAAAATACAAATTATGACATATGATAGAATGATGATACATATAGAGAGAATGTCACAACGGATTTCGGTCCCTTTGTACCCTTGCACCTACAAAGGTCTCAAGTGGTGCAGGTGCACCTAACCCACAGTGGCCTCCATGAGGCATTTAGTTGTTTTATGTTTATTTTTATGTTTTCAATAAGGTCCTAAATGACCATTAAATGTAATAAGGTCTGTTTGACCGATGCTTGCTATTTTTAGGTTGTTAGTTAAGAATTTTTTAGTCGGTTAGATCTCCCAGCCGCCGGGAACCAAGTCAGTACTACTCTTTGTGAGTAGATAAATACTCCCCTAGGGACAGATCGAAGGACAGTTAGTAGCCAGTTCAATTTAGTTTAGTTGTGGAATTGTAAACAGAGCATTTGTAATCACGTTTCTGAAGAAGCATAATAAACAAGATTCTGTTGCATTTGAATTCACTGTGTAATTGATTTTCTGTACTGATGTCAGATGGATTTGTTTATCCATTCCACCAGTTGATTCTCTGAATCGGTCGAATGGCTGTATATATATTAGTTAGGGTTATGTTTTCTATTTTATCTGTGTTAACGCTTGCAGGATCGGGAAAGGAGTGCATTAAAGGATTCTAGCATGGCTGTGTGCTAGATTGTTGAAGTGCAGAGAGCTGCATGTTTGAGGAGGAGATCGATCTAAGTAGTCGCTAAGTAAAAAGTAGATTGAAACAGTGAAAATCTGCGTGGGTTACAAGAGACATACAGAGTGTGTGTATATCGCTTTTGTATGTGAGATATACAATCCGTGAGTATATTGCCTTTGGTCAATCGCTGTTGTATGTGAGAAACATACTTCGATTTAGATACAAGGGAGTCAACAGCTAGTCAAACCTAGCGGATGCATAATCGAAATGCATGTCTGAATGTACATTGAAGATATACATTCTCTGTGTATATCGCAAATGAATGTCAGGTATATTTTCTATGTATCTCGCAGGTGAATTTTGTGAGTATCCCACAGATGCACATCAGGATTTGTATGTTGCAAAAGTATTTTGGGTTATACGATTTGTGAGTATATGTATTTTATATGTTAAAGATAGTTTGTGTGTATACACCAGTTGCATGTGAAGACAGTTCCTATGTATCCGTCGGTTGCATGTTCGAGTTGTATGTGATAAATGTACATCGAAAATGTACATAGGGTTGATACAAAAGGTGACTGGTCGAGATGGTAATTCGCATGTAGGTTCGAAGAGTTTTTGGCCTGCAGATACAAGGTACAACTGGCAGTAGGAGGTAAGGGTACCGGAAGAGCAAGTTGCGAGTTGTATGTATCGATTGTATATTGGAATATACATTCTGCGATACAAAGGGCTATGTGTAAGCGGTGACCGATAGAACGGGTGGTGGAAACCGGCGGTTGTGGGTTGACTGTTGTATGTTTTAGTGTTTAGTATGAAGCGATGCATGTGGATCGTGGGTGTAGCAGGTAAGTGAATGTATATACTTTCGAGAATGTATCTTGCGATAGATACAAGCGTAAAAGATATACATCGGGGTGAGTTCAACATCGGGAGATAAGTATGAAGGTGGCCGATGGTGTTATGTTTTGCTGATAGGCAAATAAACGTACAATGAAGAATGTATGCATGTTAGGTAATGCATAAACATACATTTGTAAATGTGTGTTAGGGTTTGAGTGGTGGATGCTCTGCATCATAGTGGTATCAGAGCTCAGCAAAAGGTCTGGGCTGTTGTGTGTTGATTCTGTCATTGAGAAGGCAAAAGTAGAAGGATTGAGAGGTTGACAAGATGCCTTTGAAAGGTAATGGTACTGCCAGAGAGTTGCAAGAGATGAAGGAAAAACATGCTAAGGAGATGAGGAAGATGAAAGAGCTTGCTGAAGCACTTCAAGCCAGGCTTGCAGCCTTGGAGACAAACAAAAGAAGAGAAGTGGAAGAAAGTGAATCAGAAAAGGAAGAAGATGATGCTGAAGAATTTGAAGAGGTAGATGAAGATCTAAATGCTGAAGATCAGAGATTTGCAAAACTGTTAAGGGCAATCAAGAATGACAAACCTAAGGTAAAGATTGATGTTCCAAAGTACACTGGAAGTTTGAATGAGGAAGAGTTGCTTGATTGGATTGCTGCACTGGATAATCACTTTGAATGTGAGGAAGTTCCTGAGGAGCAGAAGGTAAAGATTGCAAAGAACAAATTGACAAGTCATGCTTTGGTATGGTGGGATTATGTACAATCAGAGAGAAGAAAGTAAGGCAAGTCAAAGATTTCTTCATGGGACAAGATGGTAGCAAGGATCAAAGGTAAATTTTTACCCAAGGATTATGAGGTTCAAATGTTTAAGAAGCTTCAATTTTTAAGACAAAAAGAAATGGATGTGAAGGCATATACTGAGGAATTTTACAAGTTAAGTATGAGGTCTGGTCATCATGAGAATGAGGTTGAAAAGGTTGCTAGATATTTAGCTGGTTTGAGATTTAACATACAGGATGAATTAGTTTTGGCTAACCCTCAGAGTGTGGATGAATGATATCAAATGGCAATCAGGATTGAGGAGAAGATGAAAAGGAGATAGGATCAGTCCATGAGAGGAAGAGGTAGCAATTTCAGAGGAAGAGGATCAGCTCCTACAACAAGGCAAGCTAATGAGAACCCCGAAGAGGCTGGTAAAGGACAAGAACAATCTAATTTCAGAGGTGGATGGAAAGGCACAAGAGGTAGGTTTGGAAATGGAAGAGGTTCCAATACATTCTCAGGAAAGTATTACACTTATGGTGAATATGGTCACCCAGCATTTAAATGTCCTGAAAAAGCAACAAGTTCAATAGGAGAAAGGAGGACAAATCTGGTCCAAGAATCTGATGATTAAGGTGGGACAAGCTCAAACACTACTACAAATTATGCGTATCCTGAGACAGGAGAAGCATTGATGTTAAGAAGAACAATCTTGAAGACATCCAAGGACATGTTTCAAAGGAGAGCACTTTTTAGGACCTGTTGCAAAAGCAAAGGGAAAGTGTGCCAGGTAGTAATAGATTCTCGTTCAACAGACAATATGGTATCTCAGGAAATGGTGGATAAACTAAAATTGGAAAGGATTCCACATCAAAATCCTTACAAAGCATCTTGGGTAAGTGATAGTCAATCCCTTTTGGTATATGAATAGACATATGTTGATTTTTAGATTGGAGAGTATCAGGATAGAGTTTTGTGTGACATATTGCCCATGGAATGTTGTCACCTACTGTTGGGTAGGCCATGGCAATTTGATAGGAGAGCATTTTATGATGGGTATGCTAATACTTACACCATCAAGACGGATGGGAGAACTATTCTGTTGGCACCATTGCAGTAGGGTGCTGAAACAAAGAAGACAGACAAGATTATTTTGGTAGGTAAGAAAGAGTTTGTGAAGATGCCTACAACAGAGTCAAAGGTAGTTGAGGATATCTCAAGGAAAGGAGATCAGAGTTTTGAGAAGATTTTAGTTATGACTAATAGAGATCAGGTGGATCAGCAGAAGATCCAGAAGCAGGTTTGTACACAGCCATAGGTTGATTGGAATGACATGGATGTAGTCATAGTAGGGACTATTGTTTGCCCTCTAAGAGTTGAAAAGCAAACTCATTCTGCCATAGCAGTAAATGGGGTTTCCACTGTCCATGTTCAGATAGAGATGATGGTCAGAAAGAATGACCAGCAAGATGTGAGAAAAGCCTACAGTGCTAGGCATGAGTATTTGCCTCCATGGCAGTAGGTTGCAGTACAGAAATCATGGGGCAGATATGCAATAGCAGCAGATACAGGTGGATTCAGTCAAAGGCTTAACTCATGGGATATGAGTTCTTTTCAAATTGGGGAGTATGGTGCAGGTGCACCTAACCCACAGTGGCCTCCATGAGGCATTTAGTTGTTTTATGTTTATATTTATGTTTTCAATAAGGTCCTAAATGACCATTAAATGTAATAAGGTCTGTTTGACCGATGCTTTCTATTTTTAGGTTGTTAGTTAAGAGTTTGTTAGTCGGTTAGATCTCCCAGCCACTGGGAACCAAGTCAGTACTACTCTTTGTGAGTAGATAAATACTCCCCCAAGGATAGATCAAAGGACAGATAGAGAGTTAGTAGTCAGTTCAGTTTAGTTCAGTTGTAGAATTGTAACAGAGCATCTGTAATCGCATTTCTGAAGAAGCATAATAAACAAGATTCTGTTGCATTTGAATTCACTGTGTAATTGATTTTCTATACTGAGGTCAGATGGATTCATTTATCCATTCCACTAGTTGATTCTCTGAATCGGTGGAATGGCTGTATATATATTAGTTAGGGTTTTGTTTTCTATTTTGTTTGTGTTAACACTTGCAGGATCAGGCAAGGAATGCATTAAAGGATTCTAGCATGACTGTGTGCTATATTGTTGAAGTGCAGAGAGCTGCATGTTTGAGGAGGAGATCAATCTGAGCAGTCGCTAAGTAAAAAGCGGATCAAAATAGTGAAAATCTGCATGGGTTGCAAGAGACATACAAAGTGTGTGTATATCACTTTTGTATGCGAGATATACAATCCGTGAGTATATAGCTATCACATATTGTGAGTATATCGCCTTTGGTCAATCGTTGTTGTATGTGAGAAACATACATCGATTCAGATACAAGGGAGTTAGCAGCTGGTCAAACCTAGTGGATGCATAATCGAAATGCATGTCTGAATGTACATTGAAGATATACATTCTCTGTGTATATCACAAATGAATGTCAGGTATATTTTCTCTATATCCCGTAGGTGAATGTTGTGAGTATCCCACAGATGCACATTGGGATTTGTATGTTGCAAAAGTATTTTGGGTTATATGATTTGTGAGTATGTCTTTTGTATGTCGAAGACAGTTTGTGTGTATACACCAGTTGCATGTGAAGACAGTTCCTGTGTATCCGTTGGTTGCATGTTTGAGTTGTATGTGATAAATGTACATAAAAAATGTACATAGGGTTGATACAAAAGGTGACTAGTCGAGATGGTAATTCGCATGTAGGTTCGAAGAGTTTTTGGCCTGCTGATACAAGGTGCGACTGGCAGTAGGAGGTAAGGGTACCGGAAGAGCAGGTTGTGAGTTGTATGTATCGGTTGTATATTGGAATATACATTCCGCAATACAAAGGGCTATGTGTAAGCGGCGACCGAAAGAACGGGTGGCGGAAACCGGCGGTTGCGGGTCGACTGTTGTATGTTTCAATGTTCAGTATGAAGCAATGCATGTGGATCGCGGGTGTAGCAGGTAAGTGAATGTATATACTTTCGAGAATGTATCTTGTGATAGATACAAGCGTAAAAGATATACATCAGGGTGAGTTCAACATCAGGGAGATAATTATGAAGGTGGCCGATGGTGTTATGTTTTGCTGATAGGCAAACAAACATACAATGAAGAATGTATGAATGTTAGGTAATGTATAAACATACATTTGCAAATGTGTGTTAGGGTTTGAGTGGTGGATGCTCTGCATCATCAAGGGTCATCCAAAGAGATATTAACAACAACAATAACAAATGATACTACCTAAACACAAATAAAGCATCAAGCAACACATCATGGGGTAAACACAATCACATGCATGCATAACAAGGAAAATAAGATACCTCATGTGTGAGTCAACCTAAAGCAAGTCATCCTCCTCCCAATCTAGTTCATCATCCATTTGGATCGGTGGACAAGATGCAAGAGCAACTATAGCCTGAGAGGTATAAGGAACAAGAGCCATACCTATATTATCTTTAGAATCGCTATCAAAATGTAGTACAATAGGCTCCATAGCGGCTTGTGAAGCTTCTTCTTTCTTTAGAGGAGACACAATGGTGATAGTTGTGTCTTTGGTGTCCATCGATGATAAACGCTTGCGAGGAGGGAGATTATCCTCTCCTATGCAAGGCGAGCCATAGCATGACAATGCTTCTTTCTTTCTCTTGAAATCTTATTTCACTTAGCTTTATTCATGATGTTCTTAAGGGGAACCATAGTATCTCCCAACGTGGGTTTCTTTTCTTCCTTTGCTTCAAGAACATTAGAAGAAACATGAGGAACCACTGAAGGATGGGAGACTATGGGGGAAGGGATTCTCAATGTGATATGATCTTCCTTATCAACTTGTGAAATAGGTGGAAGTACTAGAGCATCCTCAAGTAGTCAAGAAACCTCAGGAAATAAAACTCGCACAACTGATGAAATACCACTAGTCTCTGTAGAGGTAGGTGAGACAAAAGTAATATTACAATTGTGGGGAGGTCTATTTTGTGCACAAAGATTACCTTGTTGTCCTTGAAGGGATGGTAGAGGGGGAACCTCGACATATCTACCAGATGCTCGGGTACAGGGAAGAACCTTCGCTTCAAGCTTAGCTTCATTAACTACCTGTGGTATAGGAGGAATTACAATTATCGACTCAGAAGATTAAGGTTCAAGAACATTACCAGGGGGAATATTACTAAGCGATAACTTTGCTATTTTCTTTTCTTTGAACTTATGATATGATAAGAAAAATATATCCTCTCTAGGTCTAGCGGCTCCAACTGGTTGTGGCCAGAAGTAGTCAAGTGAAAAATGTCCATTGCGAGCAACGGGGTGATACTGACTATGATGTACGTGTCACAACTCGACCTCTTGGATTTCATTTATAATTTGAACTATTGGATATTTCATTATGATTGTTTTACTGGTGTGTAAAAGTAAATTGTCATCATTTTTACAAATGCATAAAATTGAAAGTCGTTAATGATGGATTAATATGTTTATGACTATGGATCTATGTTTCTCGTGCTTCGGCTATGATTAATTGGACTAACCTATTGACAAGAATTTGAATGTTACTGGGTGCAAGAACACATTGAAGATGAGAACATGGTTGAGGTAGAAGCTCCTTAGCCACTGGAAAGAGTTGGCATGACAGAAAAATCTGATGCATGCACACACTTAGTTCAGATTGCATTCTTGAATTGCTTTATTACACATTGCTACATGGTTAGGTAATCTTGATTGAACTTTTTACTTTTGAATTCTGGTTGTGGTTGATGTTAAATATGAGTTATTTAGGTAATATTGTTTGCCAAGTATGTTCTTTAAATTGCAAATAGTTCACCATGTAAATTTTGTGTTCAAGCAACTTTTGGGATTAAATTAAACTATATGGTCTTATTTCAAAAATAGTTTTATTATTGTCTCGTATCTAAATATATAAATTATATATACATATATATACACATGTATAAAATTTAAATAGTATATATATATGTGTGTGTGTGTATGTTACACCAGAAAATGTCTCCCTAGGGCATTTTCCCTCCTATGTTTAGATCCTGAGTCCTTTAGAATGCATTTAGATCATCTTGCATGTTAATGATGACTTCCGGTGAAGAAACCCCTGAGTTTTATGGCAAATAGGACCTAGGGGATGTACTTATGATGACTCCTGCCTAAAATAGGGGGGACAACTTGGGCACCCGCAACCTAGTCCTACCCTATTTTAGGTCAGGACCTATTTTCATGTGTTATTTATGTGACTGTTATTAGGTCCTATGCCAACACCTCAAGTTTGAATTATGAATTTCTTGGTGGGAAGTTGTTTAGTTGCATATATAAGCATGTTTAGGCATTCATTTGTAAACTAAAAGATGATTATGAGCTTTTAGCATACTTATAATTTGAGAGCTTTCAAAGTGTAAAGGGTAAAATTTGGATGTTTAGTTTTAGGTAGTTCTGGTGTATATCCTCCTTTCACCCTTTCATTCAAGGACCTAGGGTCAAGTTGCAATGTACTATCCTACCCTAGGTTACTGTGAGATGTAAGGAAACTTGGATTTTTATGATTTGATTGATAATTTCCTTCTCTTATATTCAATTGTACTTTAAAACCCTAATTATGCAAATACGACAGTAGATAGATGAATTAAGGAAAATGCTGCTATAGAAAAATGTGAAATAACAAATAATTGTGCACCTATTTTTAGGGTTCAGAGGCAGAAAAGTTGAGGACTAAAGAGCAAGCGCCCAAGTCCAAGGTACTAGTTTCTTTGTGGGATCCTAACCTCCTTCCGACATTGATTTGCACTGTAACTTTTGTTTCTGGGAATTCAACTGAGGAGGACACAGGGACTAGTGCCCAAGTCCTGAAAAGGCTCCAGAGTCCTGCTTCTCTCCAGATCCTGAATCCTTGATGTCTGCTAATCTTTCCTACAACTCCACTTTTTTTAGATGCGACACCTGTAACCTGTAATCACAAGACTTTGGGAGGGGGTTGTGGTGTTTAGAGGCTTGCCTCAGTCAAGCCCCAAAGAGACATTCAAGTCTTCCAAACACCGTTGTCAGATAGAGAGTGCATGCCTAGGGAGGCAGAGGCAAAAACCAAATGATAAATGCTTACAAACACAAATGAATGTCACCTTGTAGTGAAGATCTCATGGAAGGAAGAAGCTCTTCATGCCATGAGGAGATGATTGCTCAAATCTACAAATAGAAACACATAAACAACACAAATATGCTCTTGCAACACAATGAAAGCCTTGAATCACCTTTAGAACACAATAGCTTGCTAGTAATCATCTAGTAGTGCTCTAGTTTACAAATGAATGCCTAAACATGCTTTTGTATGTAACTACAAACAATCCCGCCAAGAATTTCATAATTTAAACTTACCGTGTCGGCATAGGACCCAAATAATGGTCACAAGCCGACACCCAAAAATTGGGATTGCCCCAAAATAGGGCAGGACTAGGGCGCAGGCGCCCAAGTCCTCCCCCCTATTTTGGGTAGGGGTTGTCTCAAGTGGTCCCCCTAGGTCCCATTTGCCAAGACACTTAGGGGTTTTCTCATCAAGATGTTGAAATATGATGTAATATGTCCTAAATGTAGCTAAGAGTCCCGAGAGCTAAACCTTATGAGGGAAAATCCACCAAGGGGACATTTTCTAACGTTACATTTAGCCCCACTTTAATGTATGTATAAACACAAGGCCAATACATGCATTAAAGTATGGTCAACAAATACAACAAACACGCCAAGCACGGAGAAGACATGCCAGACACATTGAAGACGATGACAGGCATGCAAAACACGGAGAAGACAATTACAGTCACGCAAAACACGAAGAATATAGTAAATGCATAGAAGACAGGAATGATTTCTTTTCTTTTCTTTTTCTCATATTTATGAAATGCAAATGCAAGTACAGGAAAGTAAACAAACCTCCTATAATATAGGATGTACTCATCGTATAGGTCTTTAAACTGTATATGGGACCCAACACACGCAAGACATGCAAAGCCTCCCAAAATGCAAGATGTACTCATTGCACAGGTCTTTAAACTGCATATGGGGCAACAAACATGCCAAACAAAGCAAGCATGCCAACACACACACTTTGAAGACACGGAGAAAACATGACAGACAAGCGATGGAGTGTTCCTATGTCTAGGTTCATCACCATCTCAGGCACATTACAGGCACACACTAATGATTGGGATTCACCACAACAATCACTGAAGACATGTTTAAGGGTTGAGTTAGTCACAGAACCACTCCCTGCCTCCCAATGAGGACTTTTGAAAATGACAGGATGATGCAATCTACTCCAAGAAACACACCATCCTTGCCTCCGTAGAGGGCTTAAGATAAAAAGGATATACACGATATCCTGACTCCACAGAGGGCTTAAATGATTGATTGATTGTAAACAAACTTAGAGTGTAGTATGTACTCATCGCACAAGTCTTTAAACTGCACCTAAGGACAAGCACATTTCTAACATCTAAAATAGATAGTTGACCTTATATATGCCCCCACCTTAAGGTGGTTGATATCAGGTATCAATATCAAGCATGTTAAGGTAAGAAGAAAACACACAAGGGAATCAGACTTTCACAAAGCCCATGTCCCCCGGAGGTGACATGTACTTTACGATTGCCAAATGTTCCCACAAACACATCCCTGCAAGAAACATGTTAGTGTCCATAGTCATGATAAACAACAACATCAATGCATATGACTAACCACACAAAGAGCCAAGGTTACAATACAAATTTAGAGTTCAAGGATAACCATGGGGCTATATCATGAAGATCTTTGAATCGAGTACCACCAAGGCTAGATTCAAAGACAAATAAAGTGTGCAGAGCATCAGTATTGTTATGATTTGGAAATGAGATAAAAACATCATCAAAATCACTACATGGAAAGCACGAGTGCATCCAATAGCCAAGCATCAGATAAGATATACAACCCCATTGTCATATTAGGAACTAAGTCCAATTTTTGATTTCTCACTAAAGGGACGCTAGGTTCACATCAGTATAAATGTTTTTCGTCATCCACCCGCTAGATGGAAACACTAGAGGAAGGGAAACAATAAATAAGAGAGGAGAAACAAGTGTCTTAGGGACAGTCAGGTAGGAGGGTACCCCCAAATCACCAACCGTAATGCTATGTCTGTAAGACACAACACACAACAATGAAATCAGAGAGAGAGGCAATATAGAAGAATAATGATACAAATAGAAGAAGGTCACGACAGAGGCGGTCTCTTGGTATCCTGGACCTTAAAAGAGAGTCAAGGGTCATCCTAGGAGGCCTAAACAACACATAACACATCATAGGGGAAGCACATCATGAGAGAGATAAAGGGTTAGAGATACTTACCTGTAGGGTCCTCATGCTAAGTCTTGTCATCAAGTAAATCATCAAGGATGTCGTCATCTTCCCAAATTCAAATACTAGAAAGGGGTATAGGTTGTTCCATTTATCTGTATAATGTATTTTGATCACCTCTCGATCCTTGAGGGGATAATGAAGGGTGGACCTCAACATGAATATCATCTCTTAGTGGACTAGGTGGGTTTTGAAACTGTTCCTTGTCCACATCAATCATTCTGAATAGGTTAGGATAATCAAAATAGTCTTGTGTTGTCATATGTCATCCATTAATGTTTCATTTTGTTTAGGAGGATTATTCAAATTACTAGAGCCATCCCTAGTCTTCTCATGTGAGTTATCTGAATTCTCAGATGTAGGAGAAGTAGGGTGGATTGTAAATTCATCATCGCTCTCATAGTCATTGTTAATATCATCTCCATATGTTTTAGCTATCAATTCCAAACTATTAAGAGAAGTGTCATGCTCTTCATTCAAAGTGTGTTTTATCAATTCTTCTACTATCGAAGGGTATGTATTGATGAGAGATATGAATTTGTTAAGATCATATACATAGTCAAGGATTTCGAAGGAAGAGGATACAAATATATCCTTGTTGTACATAGCTTGTATATAGGTAATGACATGAGGATGCATGCTAAGAAATTTGTAGAGATTTTCAAATTTTGTGACATATGCATGTAGAGATTCCAAAGAGCATTGAGAAGTTAATGCCATGAGTGCCAAATCAGATTTCAAAAGTTTTTCCAAAAGTTATGCACAAGTCAAGTGCAAAACTATATGCAAAAATGACTTAAAATGCTTGATTTTGTGTACTTTTTCAATGTAAATGAATGAAAGCAAAGGTGTTGTAAGGATTTTGATCAGGGGAAGCAAATTATATGTTTTAAATTAGTGCAAAACAACAATAAGATCCTTCACAGCACACTCTTGATGCAAATCTAAGATGATGATAGACCAAAAACCTAGTGAAAATACACTAAAATAAGCGGGTTTTCACCAAATCTCAATGCAAAAGAGCATGACAAAGGATGTTGTGAGGAAAATGATGATGAACAGAAAATTATATCAATAATAACAACCACCTAATTCCAAAATATCCATCACAACACACTTATAGTGCTACTCAAGGTCAAACCCTAGTGAAAATATAGCAAAAATATGCAATTTTTCACGATTTTTCAATTCCAAGACCTAGCCAAAGGGGTGTTGTAAAGAATTTAAGGAGGTAAAAAAAATAATAGCAATGATATCAGTCACCTCAATCAATAAAATTTGTTACAACACTCTTAGGGTGCAAACTAGGCCAAATCCTAGGGCAAAAATAGCAAAAATAGGCAATGTTTCACCAAATTTTCAATACAAAAGATCAATAACAAGGTGTTGTAGATAATTTTAGGAGGGGAAGAAGATAATACCCCTGATTTCAGTCAATTAGTGCAAAATATTCTTTACAACACGCCTATAGTGCAAATTTAGAGAGTCGATAAGGCCAAATCTAGTGAAAATCAATGTTTTTCAAGCCCTAGGTTTGAGATCTTGGTGTAAAATGTTGTATGAATGTCTTGAAATCTAATATATGATGAAAATTATATGCTATCATATCTGAAAATGATTTCCATGCTCTAACATGTAAAATGCAAGTGTAAATCTAATGAAGAGTCAATGAAAATGCTAGTTTTTGTTGAAATTTTCTATGTAAAAATGCAAATTTGTTCTAAAATGAAAGACTACAGCCAAATGAAAATTTTAATTAGTCTTTAAATTCAGTAGAAAAATTTGAAACAAGATTTTACCTACAAACCCTAGATTTTGAAATTACTAGGTTATATGCAAAATTCACAATTTTCAACAAAACCCTAGCAATTTGATGATGAAAATGCAATGCAAACTAATGAATTTTTGTAATTTTCTATAATTTAAATCAGATCTAATGCAAGACTCAAAAATTTGATAAAATTCAAATTAATTGATGCAAAGTAGAAACCCTAGCATGCAATTTTTTTCCAATTTTTCCAAATTTTTCATATTTTCAATTTTTTTGTAAGTTTTCCAATACAATAAGATGAATGACTATATGAATGAATGAAAATCAATGCAAATATGAAGAAAAACACTCAGCAAGGTGCAAAGAAGTCCAGTACCACAGGTTCATCAAAATGTAAAGGGTAAAATTTGAATGTTTAGTTTTAGGTAGTTTTGGTGTATATCCTCCTTTCAACCTTTCATTCAAGGACCTAGGGTTGAGTTGTAATGTACTATCCTACCCTAGGTCATTGTGAGATGTAGGGAAACTTGGATTTTTATGATTTGATTGACAATTTCCTTCTCTTATATTCAATTGTACCTTAAAACCCTAATTATGCAAATACGACAGTAGATAGATGAATTATGGAAAATACTGGTACATAAAGATGTGAAATAACAAATAACTGTGTACCTATTTTCAAGGTTCAGAGGTAGAAAAGTTGGGGACTAAAGAGCGGGCACCCAAGTCCAAGGTACTGGATTCTTTGCGGGATCCTGACCTCCTTCTGACACGGATCTGTACTGTAACTTCCATTTCTGGGAATTCAACTGCGGAGGACACATGGACTAGCACCCAAGTCAAGAAAAGGTTCCAGAGTCCTTCTCTCTAGATCCTAAATCCTTGATGTCTGCTGATCTTTCTTGCAACTTGACTTTTTCCAGATGCGACACCTGTAACCTACAATCACAAGACTTTGGGAGGGGGTTGTGGTGTTTAGAGGTTTTCCTCAGTCAAGCCTTGGAGAGACATTCAAGTCTTCCAAACACCATTGTCAAATAAAGAGTGCATGCCTAGGTAGGCAAAGGCAAAAACCAAATGATAAATGCTTACAAACACAAATGAATATCACCTTGTAGTGAAGATCTCATGGAAGGAAGAAGCTCTTCATGCCATGAGGAGATGATTGCTCAAATCTATAAACACAAACACATAAACAACACAAATCTACTCTTGCAACACAATGAAAGCCTTGAATCACCTTTAGAACATAATAGCTTGGTAGTAATCATCTAGTAATGCTCTAGTTTACAAATGAATGCCTAAACATGCTTTTATATGCAACTACAAACACTCCCGCCAAGAATTTCGTAATTCAAACTTACCATATTGGCATAGGACCCAAATAATGGTCACAAGACGACACCCAAAAATTGGGATTGCCCCAAAATAGGGTAGGACTAGGGTGCGGGCATCCAAGTCCCTCCTAGTTTGGGCAGGGGTTATCTCAAGTGGTCCCCCTAGGTCCCATTTGCCAAGACACTTAGGGGTTTTCTCATCAGGATGTTGAAATATGATGTAATATGTCCTAAATGCAGCTAAGAGACCTGGGAGCTAAACCTTATGAGGGAAAAGCCCCCAAGGGGACACTTTCTAATGTTACACAAAGTATTCATTATTGCAAAGTAGTATTGTGTTTGTTTGCTGCAGATTTGACTCCATCTCCTCATGGCATGAAAGAGCATCTTCCTTCCATGAGAGCTACACCTCCAAGGTGACATTCATTTATGTTTTCAATCATTTATCAATTAGTTTTTGCTTCTATCCCATAGGGATACACACTCTTTATCTGACAACGACGTTTGGAAGACTTGAATGTCTCTTTGAGGCTTGACCGAGGCAAGCCTCTAAACACCACAACCCCCAACCCACTTTTCTGTGATTGCAAGTAACAGGTTTTGGAAGTGGAAGAAGTGGAGTTGTAGGGAGGCATTATAGACTATCAGAAGTGTAGAGCAAAGAATAAAATTAGGGCTTGGACTAGGGTGCCCGCTCATTAGTCCTCTAGATTCTGATGCGGTGAAATCTCCATGATAGCAGAGTTGTGTTGCAAACATTCTTCAGAGATCTCAATAAAAATAGGTATATTGGACTAATTTTCCCACTCATTAGTCTCCAAATTTTCCATACACTAAACTTTGAAACCTGGTACGTCTTTGATTGTCATTTAATATCTCTGTGTGCGATCATGTTCCGTGATTTGTCCATTTGCTTATGATTTTACAAAATTAGGGTTTTTGCGCATAATCAGGCTTAATTGAACAATAAATTCACACAATTCCAATCTTCCCATCTATTCCAAGTGAAAAGATATTTGTAGTAGAGTTCTCTACTCGGTTGAATGTCCTTGAATGTTGGTGTGAAAGGAGGATTCCACATAAACCCTTGAAATTACTAAACCCCTCCTCTTTTTCCTCCTAAACATTTTGGTGAACCCATATTTTAATGAATTTTGCACCTTTATGAGTGTTTTACTTTAGACTTTTATTCATTTCATTCATTCATTTCATTTTCATCTTATTGCATTTGAAAAAATTACAAAAAAAATTGAAAAATTAGAAAAATTTGAAAAAATTGGCATTTTAGCTTGCATTTTCAAATAAGTTGAATTAATTTGCATTTAATTTCTGTTATTTTCATCATATCTGATTTAAATTATAGAAAATCATCATTCATCATTCATTTACATAGCATTTTCATGATTAATTTGTTAAAAACTGCTTGAAATTGTGCTTTTTTCATATAATCTAGTTTAGTCATTAGCTAGGGTTTGTGGTTAAAATCTTGTTTCAGATTTTACTACTATTTTAAACACTCATTTAGGACTGATTTCTAACTATGATGTTTCATCATAATGTCTTTCTCGCAAAATTTCATGTCTAGGGTTTGAAAACCTTGCATTTTCACTAGATTTGGCCTTATTGTCTCTTTAGAATTGCATCATAGGCATGTTGTGAAGGATTTTTATGCACTAATTGGCTGTTATCAGGGTTATAATCTGCTGCTCCTCCTCAAATTCCTCACAACACCCTTTCTATTAGGCATTTGCATTGAAAATTGGTGAAAAATTGCATATTTTAGGTGTATTTTCACTAGGTTTTTACTTGTCATCATTATAGATCTGCACTACAAGTGTGTTGTGGAGGATATTTTTGGTTTATTGGACTACATATTAGACATGTTACTTGCTTTACCTCATCAATTTCCTTACAACACCTCTTATTTCATTCATTTGTATTGAAAAAAGTTGAAAAAATCAAGCATTTTAGGTTATTTTCACATATAGTTTTGCACTTGTTTCTTGCATAACTTTTGAAAATCTTTTAAAATATGATTTTACATTTATTTGAAAACATATACACATGGATTCTAATTGTAACAATAACACTAGGTTCCCTCCTAGGCCTTACATGAAAAGAAAGGTCCTTGAACCTGAAATTGTGTTTACACCTCATGATAGAACAATTAGAGACACTGAAGGACCTCTTTATATCACTGTGAAGATAATGGGAAATCCTGTGGATGGAGTCCTTATTGATCCTAATTTCATGACCAATGTGGCAATGAAAGAATTCCTTTATTCACATGGTTTGATACAAGACTTCTATGACCCTTTAGACATGATGATTAAGACACATAAGGGAACCTTTATAAACACTTTTGGGAAGATATCTTTATTGGTTACTGTATTTGACAAATCCATAGAACAATTATTTAATGTTGTCCCCATATCTGACCTTTTTCACATAAAATTAGGACACCCATGGTTAAAAGATATGAAAGTTGTCCCTTCAACAATTCATAATTGTGTAAAATTTCCTTTGAATGGACAAATGCATACTATCACTCACAATAAATACAAACCTTTGGTTACAAGAGAACACTTTAGCCTTTATTTCTTTTGGGAATGATCTGAAATGGAATCAGAGCCATGGATAGATTTTAACTTCTTGAGTTATAGAAACTACAAAACACAATTATTACATCGAGTGGCCAGTCCTTCTATTCAAGAAACAATAAGAGACAAACAACCCACATTTGAAGAGCATCGTAGACCAAAAGGAAAAGGACCCTATGTTGACGTTCCTCCCTCACCATCCTTACAAGGATCAGGAGGTAGTCATCGAGAGCAAAACATTTCACCAAGACAAATAAGATTTGACCATGGTGCTTCCTCCTCTAAAACACAAAAACCTACAGAAGAACAAGACACTATTTTAAAAGAGATAAACAGTAAGACAAGAAGATATAGACAAGCAAGAGAAAGGAGGAAGAGAAGACAAGCATCTGCCCAATGAAACACATCTCAACAAGAAAACATCTCACCTAACATTGAATCAAACCAAGAAGGCCTTAAGAATGGACAACTTGAAGACAAGAATAAAAGTTGGGCTATGGTACCTTATGTCCCACTTTCCTCTAACATTCGGGAGTGGGAAGATGATGATTTCCTCATTGACAACCTTTAATTAGGTTGTCCCTATAGGTAAGTATTTCTAACCTTGGTGGTCACCTATGTCGTGGCATTATTTGCTTGTTTTTGTGATCTCCCCTCTCATGTTGTTTTCTCCTCGTGATGTGTTTTGTGTTGTTTAGGCCTCCTAGGATGACCCTTGATTCTCTTGTAAGGTCAAGGATACTAGGAGACTGCCTTTGTTGTGACCTTCTTCTATTTGTATCATCATTCTTCTATATTGCTTCTCTATTTTCATTGTTGTGTGTTGTATCTTAAGGACATAGCATTGCAGTTGGTGACTTGGGGGCACCCTCTTATGTGATTGTCCCTAAGGCACTTGTTCTCCTCTCTTGATTTATTGTTTAGCTTCTTCTAGTGGTTCTATCTAGTTGACATATGACCAAAAACAAATAAGATTGATAAGGACCAAGTGTCCCTTCAGTGAGTAAGAAAAAATGGACCTAGTCCATACATGACAATGGGGTTGATATATATTATCTGACGCTTGGCTAGTAGAATCACTTCATGTAATATTTTGATGTTGTCTTATCATACTAACAAACTATAACAATATAGTTGCTCTGTGCATTTTGTTTATCTTTGAATCTCGCTCGTTTACATTTGATTCTGATATCTTTGCAGTATAGCCCCACGGTTATACCCAGTTTCTAAATCCATAGTGTAACCTTGGCTTTTTGATGTGGTTATTTTCATGCATTGATTTTATCATGTGATGTGGTTATTATTGTTGGACAATTGAGAGTGGGGGGGGTGAATCAATTGTCCCTAATATTTAACCTTTTCTAAACTTTTAATCTTCTTTCTTAATTTACAACCAAATTAAAGATGTAAACATTTAAGCATAAATCAACACATTGAGCAGAAACAACATGAACACACAACACCAAAAAATTTTGACGTGGAAAACCCACAGTGGATGTTAGCCCACAAAAATGCGTACCCTGTTAAAAGTACTTAAGAAAATAGAAGGCACATGCCTTCGAGTGCACTGGCCAGAGCTTACTGCTCAAAGTAGGCTCACAGCCTATAAGAAATTTTGATTTATAGAGATAATGAACTGAGAAATAGCATCTACATTCATGCCTGATTCAGTCCCTTTGAAAGCTCAAAAACTTCTGCTTCTATCTTCAAATTCTTCTTCGTTGACTCTTCACTTTACACACTTTTCACTATTCTTCTTTTCTGCTATGTCATCAATCCTTTCTTTGGATTTAATTCATTTTCTACAAGGATTATTTTCAACAACTCTTCAACAAGTATTTATACACTCCGTCAACCTTGGAATGATCAACAAGGTCGGTTAAACTTAATATGGATCCTTACACTGTCGGCCAAACATAGTTGAGACTTGAATCTTCCTTTGTTGACATGCCACACTTAATAAAATGCTCTTAGGATCATCCGCAACACGCTAGGAGCATCCAGTCAGCTAAGATTGGGAAGAACATCAATCTTAAAGAAGAAATACTCAACAACAAGCTTAAACTTCAATGCGGACCTCCAACACAGTAGCCAAATGATCCAGAGACCACCACAAGTACATTAGATTCATTAATAACATCCACTCTAAACCAAATCACCAGAATAATTTGTATCTTCCTCTGGAACCTCAAGAACACCGTCTGCCACGACTGTTAAACTAGAGAGATAGCTCGCAGACCTCCAAACCATGAACCATAGGAGTTGATGATACACACTGACTTCCCAAATATGCCTTCAGATCCGTAGACCATAATATTTCATTGCAGAGCAATCCAGACCAACTTACTATCACTCTGTCTTTTCTACAAAATCTAGTTCTACTCAGATGGCCATAACTTCTTCAAATCTTTATGTGAACTTCTCAATTCTTAACTGGAGCATCCTCTAACAATCCTCTACACTTCCATATGGTCCGCGCACATTGAATCTTCATTAATTTTCTCAATATCCTCAACATTCAGTCTCCTAAACATGCAACAAAATAAGGCATAGTTGACACCAATGACAACAAGAATATGTTGACATCAATGACGACACCGCTTAGGCACATATTTGCAACAATCTCCCCCTTTGTCATTGATGGCAACATGCAATGTGAAAAATTGATTCAACCATCATGACAAGAATTTCTCCCCTTGATTTCTGCAACCACTTTCTTCATTGCTCCCCTTGTCATCAGCAATTAGTTTTTCACATGTCTTCTCTGTTAGATTTAGGATAGACAACTGAGAGGGGGGGTGAATCAGTTGTCCAAAACTTTCTTCTAATTAATCACTTAAATCCTTTTCTTAATTCAGCAGCATAATAATAAATCAATCATGGAAACATAATGCAACAATTCAAGAGTAGAAACACATTAACACATTTGACACCAAGATTTTTAACTTGGAAAACTTGCTTAAGGGAAAAACCACGAGGTGACTAACCCAAGATTGTATTCTCTGTTAAAAGAATAGGAAGAACAAAATGGCACATGCCAATTAGGGCTCACTGCCCGAGCACACTGCTCACAAGAGGCCCACTGCCTACAGGAGACACACTGTCTACAGAATAATAAATATTACATACTTGAACCGAAGAATAGCATCTTCACCATGCTTGAGTCAGTTCCATTTAAGCCTAATAATTCTGCTCTGCCTTTCTGTCTACTCCTCTCTACCACACTCTCATCTCCACATGACGCTTTTGAAATGACTTTACAAGTCATTTATACAAGACATCGAATTAGGGATAATCATCCAAGTCGGCATACATTACAGAGCAAATACATAAATACAACATGACTAATTACAAAAAGACTTCACGCGGATCAACACACTATCGGCCACACAGATCTGAGACTTCAATCTTCGTTTAGGAACATGCCATTCTTCACAGAACATCTTCAAGATCATCCTCAGGATGTGTAACTCATTTGGTCGGTCAGACTTAGGAAGAACATCATAATCCGGAAGTAATTCTTCAATTACAAGCTCAATCTTCAATGCAGACCACCAACACAAACTGGACACAATCCAGAGACCTCCACAAGCTTTCCTGAAACACCAAGAACATCCACACTACTTCTGCTTACTGAAATCATCCTCTCCTTCATCCAGAGGCTAAAGAACACAGTCTATCATCACTGTCATATTGGAATAGATGCTTGCGGACCTCCAGACCATGAACCAATTGAGTTGTCAATTCACATTGACTCCCTAAACATTCCACCAAATATGTAGAACAAGATATTGCATTTCTGGATCTTACCGGACCTATCTGTATCACTCTGTCATCTCTGAACATTTGCCAGAACTGATTTTACTTAAGAGGCCATAACTTCTTTAGATCTTCATGCAGACCTCTAAAATCTTTATTGGATCAACTTAAGACACATATCTACAAACCCTTTGATGTGCATCCTCTGATCTTTATCTTAGCTGGGATCTTTACCTCACTGTCTTCACTGTTCTTCTCTGTTCCTGATAGGACTAATTTTCTCAATATCCCCAGCATACAGCTCATCCAATCCTTATCATCAATGAAATAGGAGTATGTTGACATCAATGACAACACCGGTTAGGCCCATACTTGCAACATTCTCTCCCCCTTTAACATCAATGGAAAAGGGCACACATTTACAATCTTTACTCCCCCTTTTTATTTCAGACTGATCTCCAACATTTGCATATTGACTATTCCTTAGAGTAGTGTTGTGTGGTTACACAACACACCCCATTTTGACTTGGCAAAATAGGGACCCAACTTTTTGGCTTGGCTTGTCTGCTCTCTGGCGGTTTGGTAAAAGTAAGTCAGGTGCATCATCATGTGGAGTCAGGATGAGGTAAGTCACCATTATGAGGTCAGTTTGTCAAATTTCATATTTCATTTATGTGACCTCATAGTTTGAAAGACTATTAAAATTCATGCAGGTTTGTCTTTTACATCATCCTGATATTCCTCAGGATTTGAGAGTTATGAGCGGTCAAAGTTTCGGTCAAACCTGATATTCGTAAGAGGAGGAATCATGTTTTTATAACTTGTCATCTTTTTGGAAGATCATCATCATATTTGAAACATTCCCCGATATGTCATGCGGCTCAAATATCCGGACGTCAACTTTAAGTGGTAGTAAATCTTCCCCGTCGAGCAGTCTTTTGCATCGCGAACGTCATGTTTTCAAATGTAACCCGATATTTCTTAATATCCTCCTGCCGCGAAATATCACCTTTAGCAAATATCCTGATGACGTCATCCAAACCAGATAAACGAAGAAACAAACATGGTGATGACATCATCATCACATTCATATTTCGACAGGATATTTTCCAAACATGATCATGTTCGCCTAACATGACGATGACGTCATGATGCCTTTCCGATACAAAGAACAAATATCAGGATGACGTCATCCCGATATTCTGAAAAAGAGACATGTAAGTTTGTCTCATCATCATCATATTTTGAAACATCACCCGATACACCGAAATATCCTCCTGATGTACTAAACATAAACAAAGGTGCTTTTGTCACCCGAATCTTGTCGCGATAACAATTTCAATATGAGGGAGGAGGATGATGTTGAAACTCAACCTGATATTTGCGAGTATCATCCTGCCCTCATGATATCCTGTCATATGGATGTCCCCCCGTTCCCGTTGCCGCCATTATCATTTAATGTGCGCAGACATGGTAGGTAGTTCCCGCCGACCCTGGAACCCAATGAAACACCTGGCGAGATCTTGCGTTTTCACACGAATAATCAAAGAATGTAATCTAACTTGTCAGAGTTGCCCTAAATGTACCCTAACTGCGAGGTTAAAAGGTAATTCAATTGCCATTTTTACGTTTACCCTGCGATAAAATTGTTTTTACAGAGCACCAGCTTCCATATCCGCATACCAGCTACTGTTGCGCGATTTGAGCTCACAGACAGAAGCAAAGAGGTGATCATCAGCTGAATTCAGAGCATCTTCGCAATCCATTGGTATAAAAGAGAAATTTGCATAACCAGGTAAGCAAATAAAACCCTCATCATGTCTTTATTGTTCGGGTATGATGATGTAAGTTTTTGTTTATGCATCCATATGATTTAGTAATGGTGAAGAAATTTAGTAGGCATAGTGATTTTAATTGCAATATATATGTATGCATGTGTATACCTGTTGTGAGATAGGATTTTTGTTAATTGCAGGTACTCATGGCCGACAAGCGGTACGTTAAGTGTCAAGAGGAATTCAGTAGGCCTATGTTCTCTTCTCAGAGGGGGGTCCTGTTCAAGTATGGAGCAATTACAGATACCCATCAGGGGAGCACCAATCTGGAGGCCTGGTCAGCTAAGCTGAACGATGGGCATGACAAGAGTCCTGTGCTGGACGCAGTATTTGTGTCAGGAATGTGGAACGCTGTTGGTTTCCCATATTCCATGGAATCTCTGGAGCTGGTTATAGAATGTGCCCAGAATTATAATCCTTAGACGAGGCAAGTGGTAAAGCATGGGAGGATATATGCAGACCTCTCCATCAAGGGTCTCTCCCAAACATTTGGATTACCGCTGGGCAATAAAGTTAAGAGTGTAGACCTGAGAAAGGCAGAAAAGGAGTATGAGGCCAACAAGAAATCGGCCAGAAAGAACATGTATCAATGGCGAGCAGAGAACAACACATATCCTGTGGCAGCCAAACTCCCTGTGCATATGTTTAAATATGATTTTAGTGAGGAGTACCAATACATGATTGCACTTCTGAATAGAGTAACAGGTCAACCTGATGCTGGTAGTTTCATGGATTGGATGTATGGAATTATAATGATGTGTCTGTATTTAAACATCAAGCCACTTTGGGGCCAAATAATAAGTGATGCTCTGCATGAGCAGCTGATGAACCTGGGAGGTTCAAATTGTGCATTTTACATGACATCCTATATTGTTTATTCTTGTGCTTGTAAAGGCACTTTTGATGCCTTAGTTACAGATGGAAGGCTCATAGGCACAAATGCTGCATATATCTGGGATCATCATCCCCAGTTGCAGAGAACCAACTACCTCAGAGACTACAAATTGGTCAATGATGCATTCTCTATGCATCTGGTAAGGACCATGGAAGAGGACAGAACAAAAAGATTGAGCATGGAGGCTCAGGAGGTAGTTTACAAGCATGGAGCCTGGTATATCCAGTTTGCAACCTTTTCTTACATAAGGGTTGAAGGTTTTGAGGAACATCCCCTCATGCTGTCAAGGTATCCTACCGATGCAGTAATATTAATGGAATTTATTAGGCAGGGCTCCGTGATGATAAAAATGTACAAGGATGCCAAGAAGCTGCCACCAATTTTATTCCCAGTCAGCATTGGCAACTATATGTGCCCTGATTCTGACAATATAAAAAAGGTGATGGTCACCCTGAATAAAATGAATCTGCAGCCTTTCCCGCTAACAAGACCATATGATCCTTACAGCAGGATACAGAAGATACTAGGAAAGCCTATTCATCAGAGGCACCTAGAAGATTTTTGGGCTGACTGCGAAGATGAGGCAGAAGCCAGGAGAAGAAGGTATCAGAGGTTGACTCTGAACCAAGTTAGAACATTTGATTGCATCTCCCTTCCCCAACAATTGAAGAAGGATGATGGCAGGATAATGACAGATGAGTATGAACAAAAGAAGATATACAATGACACTATCTCTGCACCTGACCTCACCATGCAAGAGGACATATCTTTGGACCCATTCATTTCCAGGACCATACAACTAACTCAAGCTTGGGTCGATGATCAGGTGGAGGCATTGAAAAAGAAAGGTGTTGCCATTATGGTGGACAACAAAAAGAAGGGACAAGATATTCCTGGGGATGTATATGATGACTTCCTGCTTGAGAAGAGGAAGACTAAGGGAGATAAACTACCTCCACCGAAACAGCAGAGCAAAAGACCCCCGAGGGGCAAGAAAGTGGATAAACAACCCAAAGGGGTTATAATCGACAGGGCAGTATTTACAGCTGAGGAGGCAGCCGGATCAAGATCAGGATCAGGATCAGAGTCAGAATCCCCTCCAAAGAAAGAAAAGCCCAAGAAGAGTAAGACAGCAGAGGATGAAATCACTGAGACCTTAGAAGTGGGTCAATCTTCAGGGAAACGTGACACAGAGGATATCCTCATGGAGGAGGAGCCTGAAGAAGAAGAGGCTCTGTTAGTAATAAAGAGAAAGAGGAGAGCTCCATAGGTGCTGGTCTCTACCACACCTAAGAAACAAAGAACCTCCATGAGAGGTGGAATAAGTGAACCCCCTACACTATTACAAGGGGCAGGTAGTGAAGTACCGAAGGAACTTCAACATAATGTTCCACTTCCTACCATAGTCAAGTTCAAAACTTAACTTGCAGAGGAACAAATAAAAGAAACCTCCCAGACACAAGCAAAAGAACATGTCTCGCTTGATGAGACAATAAATCTATTTGACGATGAGGTAGTGCAGGATGTGGCTGCACAGAAGATGGAAACACTTGCTGCTGGAATATCTATGACTCCTCACAAGCCTCCACCAGTTTAAACTATACTTGAGGAGATGAGACAAGCAGAGGAAGAGCAAGAAAAGAGCCCAGAGCAGGTAGCTCAAGAGATAGGGCTAGATACATTGATTACAGAGGTGACCAGTAAGAAGAGATAGAGATGGCAGAGTCAGAGGGCCATGCTCTTGAGTTAGGCCAACAGGATCCACATAACACATTGGCAGAACCTGCTATAGTAGAGGTTCAAGAAATAAAGGCTGATGAGAAGAAGGAAGCGCTAGAGGGTCCAGCTGCCAAAGTACAAGAAGTTGATAGTGCAGGCTCGGAAGAAGTAATAGCTGCAGAACAACTGCCAGCACCTCAGGCAGAATCCCCAGCATCTAGCGCAGTGGATAAGCAACAAGGGGAAGAATTGGGAACGGATGAAGTAATGACAGAGGAAGATCATGATCATCATGATCAGCATATAGAAGTGCCACAAGGTTCCCCACACCAAGAAGATGCTCCCCTAGAGAAGGAAATTCCTCAACAGGAGGAGGTGCCACAAGATCAACAACCAAGTGAGCATCAAGAGGAAGAAATGAGAAAATCACCATCTCCACCACACCTGTTGATAGAAATGGGAGATATGGGTGAACATCATGATGATGCTGAGAAACATGATCAGGTACCTCCATGGTTAGCAAAAGAAGTAAATATTGAGGAAGAACTTGAAATTCAAGAATTTGATGTCTCCACCTTGTTCTCCGCGGACATAATGAAACCCAGGAGGAAGGCTAGAATGACATCAGCCATCAAAAGAGATCCGGCAACTGGGAGAAGGACCGCACAAATTGCCATACCTGCGGTGGAGAAAGAAAAGGGTAAAATCACTGTTGATGAGTTTCAAATCAGCACAGTAGATTTGGGCTTTGCCAATGAGGACCAAGAAGGTCAGGAGGGCAAGGAAATTATTGACTCTCTAATTCAAAAGGTGAAAAGAGAGAAGGAGAAGAATAAGCAACATAAAGAGCACATTGCTTAGTTGCATGCCTACATCAAAGGGCTGACCGATCCTAATGATACCACAACTGAACATGTAGTCCCATTGACTGCCATTTCTCAGGAAGAGGTAAATAAATTGGACCTCATGAAACATGAGGCGTCTGTGATCAAAAAATGGATGTCATCCGCATTGGATGATGCTGTAGAAATAATGAAGGCCTCTTTGAAGAGGTGGAGCATTCTAAGTGACTCCAAGACTAAGGTAGATAAATTGCAGATGCAGACCGGGAAGAGGTCTTACAAACTGGGGAAAGTCTTGAGCCTTTTGAGAGAAATAAAGGGGATAAATCCTCAACTACTTATCAGTAAGCAGGTATTGAATAGTAATACCGCATTGTTAGTAGACATTTGGTACAAGGACATTCAGTTCAAATGCGGAGTCCTCAAAAGATGCAATAATAAGTTGAGAGATATCAGCATGAGGCTACGAGATTTAATGGCTGAAGAGGCAGTGATATTAGAAGCATTGGAAGGCAAGGTGGAAGGTAAAATAGAAAATCAAGATGAAGAGTCCACCATCAAGGCTATACATAGCAACTTCCAATCAGAGACAGATGGTCCACCTGTCCACTTGACAGAAGAACTGATAGATAAAATAATGAGGATCAAGGTCTAGATGGAGAAATATAATGAAACACTGCAGGACAGAAAAAATAAGCTGGATAATAGCAGAGACAAGTATGAAGCACATAAGCACGCCATCATCAAAGAAAAAACTCAAGATGGCAGAGGAATAGATCAGGTTGTGCATTCATATGAGCAGATCCGGAGCAGCATGCAGCCCCATATGCAATAGCATCATCATCAGGATAGTGAAAGTTCAGGAAGCGACGCACATGATGATGACCCACATGAATCAACTGAGGAGCATGATGAAGATACATCATGAAAGGGGATATAAGCATAAGCAATGTAGATAGTTGCCAGGTGGCAACTTGTGCCATTTTGTAAAGGTTGACAAAGTCAGGTGAAACATGACCGTAGATTTGTATTGATAAATCAGGATCGTAGATCTTTTTGTAACGGATTCCTCACCTTATTCTATAAAAGGTGGTGGAATGCCTTATTATAAACATTCAAAACTTAATTGAAATCTGTTTGCTGAAATATTCAGGGCTCTTTTCAAAGTTATTGTATATGTATATGTCTTTTGCATACTTAATGAAAGAGAAGAGTATTTTGATTACAAATCTTCGTAAATCTTAAGTAATCTGTGTTTGAATTCTAGATATGTGCTTTGATTTGCTGCGTCCCTTGGAGTGCTCATCATGTTGTATGTATTGTTTTCATTCATGATCCTCTGAAGTTTGCATCAACTGTATCTAGCTGTGGAATATCCTGGTGAACATATGGTTTGATTTCTTCTCTTCATGATAGTATCAAGTATGTATGTGGATCAATAGCTAAAGGTTCAACCTTAAATTGAAGTATTCCTTTTAGTTTCTTTTAAATTTCAGAGCATTTCATCTCCATAATTGCAAATAATTGATGATCTTAAGCAAATAACTCAGATACGCAGACATCCCGTAGATAATCATAAATATTTAGTATATCTGGACATAAAGCATGCACAATTGAAAATATCATGCAAAGATTGAGGTATTTCCACATCTTCTCACCAAATAACTATATAATATGACTTCTCTGTAAGGAATTTCTGTAGGAATGTCATGATGATGATAAAATTCCACGTAAGGCCCCAAAATGGAAACAGCAACTCACATTAACCTCTGAGTGACTTCAGATGATTAAGACCTAATCACCGGAGACTTGGGATCCTGAATTCTTTGAATTCATAGTATCTTTCAAGATGAATAAAGGTTAATGTGTACTTTTATTCTATGTTTGTTTGTGACTAACATCATGACCAACAAGTAGTATCTTCCCAATATCAATCCAGATCTCAAGATATGTCTGAGAATTCCACTAGACTGATGCACATAAGTGCATCTTAGTTCTGATCAGGAGGGGTAATAACCCCTAACTTCTCTCTGAGATACTCAAAAGTATCCTTAGGAAGAGGCTTAGTGAAGATATCTGCAATCTGATCTTTGGAAGGCACAAACTCCAACTTGACTTCATTCTCATTTACCTTCTCTCTCAAGAAATGAAACTTGATAGATATATGCTTTGTCTTTGAATGTAGTACTAGATTCTTTGAGATTCTTATTGCACTAGAATTATCACAGAAAATTGTGACTGGCTCCTCAAACACAATTCTGATGTCCTTCAACATTTGCTTCATCCACAAAACCTGAGTATAATTATTTGCTGCTGCTATATACTCTACCTCTTCAGTAGACAGAGATATTGCCTCTTGCTTTTTGCTTATCCAAGAGACCAATCTTCTTCCCAAGAAGAATGCACTACCACTAGTACTTTTCCTATCATCCACATCTCCTGCCCAATCAACATCTGTATATGCATGAAGAATGAAGTTATCATCCTTTAGATACCACAGTCCATAGTCAATTGACCCCTTGAGATATCTGAATATTCTTTTAACTGTCACAAAATGGGATTCTTTTGGATCAACTTAAAATCTGGCAACAAGTCCAATGACATTCAGGATGCCAGGTCTGGTCTGAGTTAGATAGAGCAATCCTCCAATCATTGATCTATACCTTTTCTGATTTGCCTTGGGAGAGTCATCATCTTTGCTTAGCTTGCATCCGGTTACCATAGGTGTAACTACTAGCTTTGAATCTTCCATTCCAAACTTCTTCAACAATTCTTTTACATACTTAGACTGAGATATGAAGATACCTTTATCTGACTGAACAATTTGCAAACCTAGAAAGGAATTCATCTCACCAAACATTGACATCTCAAACTCACTTTTCATCTGATCAACAAATGCTTTGTACATACATTCATTTCCACCAAAAATGATATCATCAACAAAGACCTCAACAATTAGAATGTCCTCATGATTAATCTTGAAGTACAGATTACTATTAGCAGTACTTTTGCTGAATCCTAGTTTAAGCAAATGCTTATCCAATCTGGCATACTAGGCTCTTGGAGCTTTCTTGAGTCCATACAAGGCTTTTCTCAGTCTATAAACCATATCTCCCTGATTAGACAACTGAAATCCTTCTGGTTGTTCAATGTAGATTTCTTCCTCCAAATCTCCATTTAGGAATGCTGGTTTGACATCCATTTGATATACTTTAAAATCTCTGAAAGCAGCAAAAGCAAGAAATAATCTAACTGCCTCTATCCTTGCCACTAGGCCAAAAGTTTCTTCAAAATCAATAACTTCCACTTGAGAATAGCCTTTACATACCAACCTTGCCTTGTTCCTTACGACTTCACCATCTTCATTTAGTTTATTCTGGAAGACCCATTTGGTTCCAATCACACTTTTGTCCTCAGGTCTAGGAACAAGATCCCAAGTGTGATTCTTTTCAATTTGCATCATGTTACCTTTTGAGTCGCCCTTATTTATCTATTGGTAATATTTCCTAAACAAGAGTCGATTTGTTGTGTTGTATTATTGGTCATACCTTTGTTTCTTAAATTAGCTCTTGATCCTTCAAATTTTACCCGTTTATCATCTTTGTGTGTGAAGTTACTTAAGGTTTGAACCTTTGAACCTGAACCATTCTCAAAGTTCAAAGTTCAAATGGTTCAATATGTTCAAAGTCTTTCAAAAAGACGAGCTGTTTTGTTCCATGTAATTAAACATTTTTGAGTTTTCGTGTTGAACTTGAACCTTTTTTTTGTTAATGGTCCTAAAGGTTCAAGGTTCAAAGTTCAACACGCAGTGCTTTGTAATGAGTCACATTACTCGGTTCTTTGTTCAATTTTATATGTTGGTGAACCTCCCGCTTGAACCTCCTAAAAGTTTATGGTTCAAGGTTCAATGGTGTGCTTTTTCATCGTTTAAGTCTTTTTACAAGTCATGTGTTGTTAGTTGGTTTGTGTAGTTCTTGTATCTTTGAACTTGAGCTTTGAGCCATGTTCCCAAGGTTCAATGGTTCAAAGTTCACCGGTTCAATGATTTCAACCTTACCACTTCTCGAGGCCCTCTAAGTCAAATTTAGCGGGAAAGTTGAAGGAAATTTTGTCTAAAACTCATTCATGAAACAGAAAGTTCTAATTTGGTGGAGGTTACAGATAATTATTATACATCATGATCGCGCATGAATAATACTTGCTATTAATGAAGAGGTCAGAATTCATGTCTTTTCAAACATTTTTGGCACGTATTGTTTTGGGTAATAATTATTCAGTCTGGTTAGTGCCATTATTAACAAAGAACAAGCCAAATTTAGCTAGCAAACATACTGTGCGACACGGAGCAAAACAGTGCAGGAGATATAAGGTTTGAATGCCCAAATTTCACAGTAATTTCAGTTTTCCTGAAGGTGAGTTCTTTTCTTCCTACCTATTGTTTCCATTTCTTAAGGTTGGAAAGAAAACCCTTTGAATTTCTGACATTATTTTCAACATTCAAAGCTTTTTTATTATATCCCCTGAGTATGGCCTTGAAATCTACTTGTCTGGGAAATGAGCACGGCCCTGGCCTTACCTGTTCTCACCCTGAATTCAGGGATACTTCATTAGTACAATATGATTTAGAAGAATTCAGAGAAAGGTCTAGAAGCTCTGTGCTAACTCCTATGATGTAGAAGATAGTAGGAAGTGGCCTAATCGAAGCCGCGGCCTTTCCCAAGGCTGCACAGTGCCCATAATTGGTTCAGGAATGTATGAATAAGTATGAAACCCAAAACAGATGCATTAGAAATGCAGACGGTGATGTATTGTTTCATGTCGATAGATAAACCCTGATGTCTATGATGAGAATACCGCCTAAAGAGGTGTATTCCAACCTCAACATTACTTCTTCTTATGGGTATTTCTCAGAGAAGAAAGCAATTTACAAAAGTGTGATAGCAAGAAACTGGCTGCTAAAATTTCATAAGGGTGGTTCAAGGCTGCCTAGACCACTTACTAGGGATCATATGATTAAAGAAGTGAGGGATATTGTGGTGTTATTACATAGACTAAAAGGCAGCTAGCATGCATATTATTGGGAAGATTGGATGTACTTTTTCGTACAAGTTATCCTCCAAGGAGAGCAATATTTGGACTAGGCAGAAATTGTAGCTGATTGTTTGCATCAGGGACTAAGTAATTGTTTGGGAGATAGAAATTTTTATATGTCTTCATACCTGTTTTATTGCCTGGCATCTACAAGATAGTGGTTGGGTCTGCCTCATGCACCTTTAGCAGAAGATAGTAAAATTTATGAATATTATTCACAATTGCAGATGCAGAACTGTTATGAAAATTACAAAAGGGTTAGTGATGTTTTCACTGGAAGGATGACTTATGAATTGGCAGGTAATCTGAATAAAAGAATGTTCGATGAGGCAATGCAGCTGATTAGCATTTATGGTAGCTTCTTTATTCAATTTTCCAATTTCACTTACATTAGAGTTGGAGGATTTGACGGTGAACCTGTTAAGTTACCCAGATATGTGTTCGACCGTTTTGTGCTGATAGAGGTATGCAGACAGCTAGCACATGTGGATAAGAAGTTCTCGACAAAGAAGGGATTTGGTATCTCTTTTCCCATCGAACTTGGACATTACTCGTGCCAGTCAAAATCTGATGCTTTGAATTTAGAGGTGAGCCTTAAAAAGTTCAATTTTCAGTTCTTCACTGCCAAGTCCCAATTTGACAGCAAAAGATTTGTCAGGGATAACTTAGATTCTGAGCAGGGCTTTCGCACATTCCTAAGTTAGAGGATTACTGGGAAGACTATTCAGATGAGTTTGAGGTCAGGAGAAGACTGTGGTGTAGGTTCTCTTTACGACAGATAATTACTCTTAATTTAAATATGAATATTTCTGGAGTTATTGATGATGAGGAACAGGTGATTGACCCGCAGTTTGCACAAATAGAGCAATTACCTATTCCAGAAATTGACTGGAGCAAAAAGGAGGAAGATAGGATTGAGGTTAAAACTCTCCCAGTGATAAGGAGAACTGAGAAATTGTTAAGGGAAAAGAAACAGGAAGGGATCCAGAATAAAAATGCCCAACAATTCATGTCAATGATTGAATCATCATTCCTCATAAGCTCTTCTAACCGACCTATTGCTATCTATGATGCAGGTACTTCCAAGTCATTAACTAGAAGGAGCCTTGCTACTAAGAAATCTAGAAGAGCCCTCACAACTATTCTACCCCCTCGTGATACCAGGTTGAGAACCCAAAGTAAGAGAAAGAAACAGGTTTCTGAAAGAATAGTTGTGGATCTGAATTCAGAGGAGGATTCAGGAGAACCCATGGGTGATAAGGAATCTAGTCCACACAGAATAGAGGAAGTTAATATTAGGCCACAGTCAGAGGTTGTTCTAGAGACCTCTAAACTGTTAACGATTTCTAATGTATCCTCTGATGGATTGAACCCTGAAAAGAAAACCTTAGCCCCTGCACCCAAGTGGCTGGAGAGTTCTATTATTGACAAGAGAAAAATAATTCCTTTTTCTGTCCCTTTAGAGGACATGGTGAGCAAATGTTTAGGGAAAACACCCAAGTCTAAGAAGCTAAAGATGACATCCAGAGTAAGCATTGATCCAAATACTGGAAACTGGAGTGCTGAGATAGCCAAACCAGTGACTGAAGAAGAAGTACAGGACCCAACTGTGCAGGATTTCACTGTTGAAAGAGTGGATCTTGGCGCTGCTTCAAGAGCTACAGATGTTTATCATCTTTAATCATCCACCAAGAGGATAGTTAGTCAGAGTTGGAAGGATGAAAAGGACAAAAGGGAATTGAAGCAGACTCTGCGTTCAATGACAGAGTACATCGATGCTATCCATAACCCTAGCCCGCAGCCAGTTTCACAGCTCTCCCTGTCTTTTGATCCTAAGTCACCAGTTAACTAGAAGATGTTGGATCAGGTTCACAGAAACAAGATGGTGGCTAAGATATTCAACGGTTGGTTGGACTACATTGTACAGAAGGGGACTGAATACATTCGTGAACTTAAGAATATATACGATCTGACTGCTGCTACCGTCGAAGACCTTAAGGCATAGGTTACTGCTTGGGTGAAAGATGAAGGTAAATGGTTAAATGTAATGAATCAAATCGATGAAGTTCAAAAATATGGAGTAGCAAAGTTTCTAACAGAAAAGAGCCTAACTGGTTTGGATGAAGATCTATTATATGTGAATAAGAAAATTATTGAATGGAGAAATTCCATATCATGGCAGGGGCGTTTTGAACTTACAAAATTGGTTAAGGAGATAACTGAGTTCACTCAATTGCTACAGTGTGATTTACAATGTATTGATGTCAAATACATAAAAGATGATGGGGAGTCAGAGGAGAACATCGATACAGTGATTCAAACCTTCGTGGATAAAATCAACTTTGTCAAAGAAAGTGATAATATCTTAACTGAAGATTTATCCTGAATTTCTAAGGTGGAGTCTTTGCTTTACCTTTGTATCGACGCACTCCCAGAATATAAGCAAAAGTTTGGGAAAATACGGAGAGAGAGAAGTTTGGAAATCAAGAGTGAAACACATAGGCATCCCCAACCTCCCGAGAATTCAGGAGTTTGTTGTAGCTTTTCAGGAGTGGAAGACTCAACGTGCTTCTCTGACTGTCGATGACAAATCTGGAGATTCAAATCTGTTGCCCCAGCCATGATCTTATTCGCTCATTTTCCTTTATTTAGTTCCTCAGTTATGCTATTTTCGTAATCTTGATCTTTGAATCAATTTGTTATAAACCAAATCCCGTATTGGTCAGAGTTACTTTAACTCTAGGTTTGGTTTACTTGATGATATGATTAGGGCATTCATATATATAGGTTTTTGAATCTTTCATAAAGGATATAGAAATAGAGAGAAAAACAAGAAGAGAATTTTGGCTGAACTATTTTATGGTTTTACAGTATATGATGATTGTCTGATAAATTTTTCATCTGTGAATGAAAAGAAGAAACAGTTATTATTTACTTAGATCTGTGCGTTTGAGTGTTTGAAATTGGATTTTCTATGTGAAATCTCCTTTCATTTGGTAATTGCTCTTTTATTGGACAACTCGTTATATGTGTTTTATTATTTATTGGTTCAAAAAATATATATGTATGTGTTTACGTATTTAAATGTATTGAAAATAGAATCTGTGCATTCTATTACTCACTGTTATTACATAAATTTACCGCATTCATAACATAGTTATGTATGAATGTTAGTTTGCCTTAGGCACTTTTTGGTTAAAAGTGTATTTGGATAGTTGAATAGATTAAATTCATTGGAAATCTTAAAGGGAGCTGTACCTAAATTCAGAGGGGAACTAATTTAAAAAGTTCACCCATTTGTTGCTTCACTCATTTGTTCTTTAAAGAAGGGTATAGAGTTAGAATAAAACATTTTCAGAATAAGGACAAATTTGTTAGGCAATAGTTTTTGGCGACTCCGCTGGGGAGATGAAATCATTAATTACAAGATTGGTCACCTTAATATGAAGCAACAATGGTGCTTCCACATGAAAACATAATTCCTGTTCTACAGTCTAATCTTGGATTTCAGGACAAGCAGGAAAACATTCTTGGCCAGTTGAATACCCTTGCTTGGTGTACTCGTCGGAATAGTGAAGATTATAGAAGAGCAAGCAGAGTATTAGAAAAAGAGGAGGAATCAGCCGATAACCTGAGATTTCTGTTACTTAGGCAGAGAAGAAGGCAGGCACAAAATGCAGCAAGAAATCAAGTCCTTGAAGCGCAAAGAAATCAGGAACAGCATAGAAATTAATAGCTGCCTATCCAGTCACAATATTTTAAGCTAGATTCTAGACCGTATACCAGGTCTTTGAGGAGAGAGGGAGTTGAGGATTCTACCTTTCAAGCACTACAAAATTTTAATTTTCCTTATATCCCTACTCGTGTAAGAAGAGCTAGAAGTAGACCTCCTAGCCCCACTAAAACTTCCACATCTCCTGTTTGTCAAGCTCTAATTCTTTCTGGTACCATCATCCCCTCAGCTATAAACTTCCTACCAATGGCCCAACCTTGGGGAGCAGCCAGAGGGCCTCTGAACCTTGGGGCTAACCTGAATCCATTGCCCAAAAATGCACAGGAGAATTTGCCCAAATTTAATGGAGACGGGAGGCAATCACCAGAAGAACATTTGTGTGCCTTTGCAGCAGCATGTAGTGTGTTAGGCGTACAACACCAAGATGTAGCCATAAGGCTTTTCGTGCAAACTTTGACTGATACTACAGCACAATGGTTCTACCACCTAACTAACTCCTCAATCTCAAACTGGAATGACATGAAAACTGCGTTTGAAAACAGGTTCAAAAGCGCAGAAGATGAACATTCGCTCCTTGCATAGTTGACTCAGCTTAAGAAAGAGGTTCATGAACCTATGAGGGAATTTGTGGCTAAATTTAACAGAATTGTGAACAAAATCCCTGCTGCTAAAAGACCAACTGGCGAGAATCAGAAATGTTTCTTCATTAATTCTATGCCACCTGATATTAGCTTCCATCTTAGGAGGGGTGTAATTGCTGATTTACCAGCTGCACAAGCCTTGGCAGTCGGATTGGAGGATGATCTCATTATGGCCGGTAAATGGAAGAAAGAGGTCCAGATGCCAAATGCTCACCCCTCATCATCTACAAATCCTATAGTGCAAAGGCTGGTTAATGATATGATTGCCTTAAAGAGGCAATTACCTAAAGCTGGCGCTCCCTTCCAACAACCGTATCAAGATATTGGCAGAAGGAATTTGAGTCAACAAGCAAATACTGGTAGAGCTTTACCCCTGACATCAGCACAGCCAAGGCTGACTATTGAAGCTCCTCCTGGAAGGGGGAACATGTGTATTTTTCATTTGACTACCGACCATGATGGAAATTCTTGCCCAGAAATGCTCAGGTACGCTCAGATGACTGCTACTCAAGATATGCTAGGGGAGTCCACCAAAGAAGAAAGGAACTTTGAGGAACCTGGCGGCTCTGAGATAAACTTCCTTGAATATGAGTCTGATTCAGAAAGGGGAGGTGAAATATTGGTTACCCTTGAAGATCCTTCATGTGCCGTGCTCACCAGGAGTCAGAGGAATGTGAGATCCTCTAATACGCAAGAAGTACCTGGTAAGGGTAAGAAGCCTTTTACTAGAACCCATGATGCTAATTTGAAGGCTCAAGAAACTAGATTGTTGCATAAAAATGATCCAGATGCTTCTTTTGATATTGTAGAATTCTGTAAATCTGCAAAAATTCAAATCTCTCCTATTGAGTATCTCAAGTTAAAACCTAATGAGCTTGACAAACTGGTTAAACATGTTAAGGGTGGTCCTACACAAACTGAATCTGAGAGTCAACTAGAGGTTGATGCTAAGTCTCCCATTGCTCGACTATTTGCTTCCTCATCTGAGTCATCCATGTCTACCCCAAAAATGACCCTCAATTCATCAAATGATACTTCTTACACTGCTGATTTGAAACCCAATCCTTTCTATGTGTCTTTGTTTATCAATGGTCATAAACTTAGTAACTGTATTATAGATTCAGGAGCCTCTGACAACATTATGCCCTCTTCTGTGGCTAAAGCCCTAGGGTTATCACTTACAAAAACATTTGGTAGGTGTTATTCTATGGATGGCAAACAGGTTTCCTTGCTTGGACAGATTAAGGATGCACGAGTTGCTCTTGCAGCTTACCCTGACAAAAGGGTGAAATTGACTATTTTGGTAGCAGATATTCCTGCTAGTTACGGGATGCTGCTTAGCAAGACATTTTGTAAGGATTTGGGTGGACAGATCAAATTGGATTGGTCAGAAGCCACAATCCTAGTGGGGAAGCAGAAAGTAAAGCTGGAACCTGAGCCCAAGTGCAAGTTCACTGTCTACCCCTCTGATGACCCCAAGTCCTAGATTTTGTTTGAGGAATGTGGATTTGGTAACTATTTTCTCTCCTCTGAGCAGAGTTTTGGAGTAGAACCCAAAGAAGAATTAATCCAAAGATCTGTACATTCTAATGACCTATGGGTTATGGAATTTGATGGCAGTTGTCCTATTGCTGGTTCAGGGGATGGGGTTGTGTTGATCTCACCTGAAGGTGAAATTTTTTCTTATTATTTTAAGCTAGAGTTCAAAAACACCAACAATACTGCAGAATATGAAGCTTTATTGCTTGGGCTATTTGAAGCCAAAGGAAGGGGTGTGAAGGTACTTAAAGTGAAAGGTGATGCTAAATTAGTTGTGAAACAGGTAAGGGGGATCTTTTCTGTTAAGAATGAAAGATTAAAGCATTACAGAAATAGAGTATGGGATGAGATCGAATATTTTGATGCCTTCTCTATCGAAGCAATTCCCAGAGACCAGAACTCCTGAGTAGATTCTTTAGCAGTGTCAGTTTCTCTCCTTCTGCCACATCCAGATTTCAAAAAGGATTCTTATAGAATAGAACTAATATATCGTCCTAATGTCTTAGACAATGCCGAAAGCTGGCAAGTTTTTGAGAGTGATAATCAGATCAAAAAGTTTTTAGAGAATGCTGAAATGTTCCTGGGAACCTATTTTGAAGGCTCCGAAACAGAGTGTAAAGAATTTAGTCCTGACTTAGGGATTAATCCAAAAGATGACGTGATTTAGTTAAAGGGAGACAAAATCCCTAAAGGACTGGTCTCCTTAGAACATTTGTTTTCTTGAAGAGATGAATATATTAAAGGAAAACCTTCCCATAATCCTGATAAAGTAGAGGATTATGAGAAAATAAACATCGGGGATGAGGCTGATCCTAAATGGATATCCATTGGTAGGTGTTGTTCTTTAGAGGAGAAAAACAAATTGATCAAATTGTTAATCAGGTATTAGGATGTTTTCGCCTGGTGCTATGATGACCTTAAAAATTTTAGACATGGACAGTTTCAACACCATATTCCTTTGAAAGCAAATGTAGCTCCATTCAGGTAGAAGCTGAGGAATTATAATCCGAAAGTTGCTGAGGCCATTTTTAAGGAGATTGATAAGATGTTGAAAGCTAGAATTATCTATCCAATTCATCACTCCACTTGGGTCACAAATATTGTTCCAGTACATAAGAAGAATGGAGAAATAAGAATCTGTGTTGATTTTAGGAACTTGAACCAGGCCAGCCTAAAAGATAACTATCCCTTACCTGTGACGGACCACATCTTGTAGATAGTTGTTGGGTCTAAAATGATGTCTATGCTGGATGGTTTCTCAGGTTACAATCAGATAGGTGTGGCTGCAGATGGTCAACATAAGACAGCTTTCACTACGCCTCGGGGAACTTTTGCCTATAACCGAACGCCCTTTGGCTTGATTAATGCGGGAGCAACCTTTCAGCGAGCGATGGATTCATCTTTTAGAGATCTGAAGAATAGAATTATTGTTATTTATCTTGATGATCTGACTATTTTTTCTAGAAATAGAGAAGATCACCTGAAGGATCTGGAGATTGTCTTACAAAGGTGCTGAAGCCATGGCATCTCACTCAATCCCAAGAAGTCAATTTTCTGTGTTACTGAGGGAAAATTGTTGGGACACTTAGTCTCAAAAGATGGAATCAGAATTGATCCGGAGAGGGTCAGGGTGATTCAACAGCTTAGTCTCCCTTCAAATAGGACTGGAGTCAAGTCCTTCTTTGGCCAAATCAATTTTCTTAGAAGGTTCATTCCTGACTTTGCTGAGATTACAAAACATATTGTTGGAATGATGAGCAAGAAATAGCCATTCAAGTGGAATGAAGTTGCTAAGAAGGCATTTGAGGATATCAAGGAAGTGATTGCAAACACTCCCACTTTGGTAAATCCTAATTTTCAAAAAGATTTTATTATTTACTGTTATGCCTCAGAACACACCATGTCAGGGATTTTGTTACAGAAAAATGAATTGGATGAAGAGGTTCCCATAGCCTTTATGAGCGTTCCCCTTAAAAAGCATGAGCTGAAATATTCTTTGGGTGAAAAACAAGCTTTCGCTATGGTAAAAGCTGTTAAACAATTCAGATATTATATACTTCACTCTCATTTAATTGTATTTGTTCCAAATTCAACTATGAAAAGTATCTTGACTCAGCAAGATGTTGGGTTAAACAATAGAGCAACGTGGGTTGCTAAAATCCAGGAATATGATCTAGAAGTTAAGCCTACTAAACTAATCAGGGGTCAAGGCTTATGTAAATTAATTACTGAGAACAAAAAGGAGGAAGAAGAAGAAGGACTTCCCACTGTCCTACTAGTAAGTTTACAAGACCCATGGTTTCTAGATGTAGCATACTATCTTACTTATGGAGATTGCCCCAGTCACTTATCTCCTAAATAGAAAAGAAACCTGAAGCTAAAAGTGGCAAAATATGTTATTTGGAGGGATGTCCTTTACAAGAAGGGATTAGATGGGACTTTCCTAAGATGTGTAGATAAGGAGCAACAGGATAAGCTCTTGGAAGTTTTCCATAATGAAGCTTGTGGTGGACATTTTTCTTCTTTAGTTACAACTTTCAAAATCCTCAAGAATTGTTACTACTAGCCAGAGATGTTTAAGGATGCATATAAATGGGTGGCTAACTGTGAAAAATGTAAAATGTTCTCAGGAAGGCCACAACTTGCAGCTTTACCTTTGAGACCTGTTGTTATTGAAGAACCCTTTAAACAATGGGGATTGGATTTTATTAGGCCTATCTCGCCCCCCTCAAGTGCAGGACATACGCACATCTTAACAGCGATAGATTATTTCATGAAATGGGTTGAAGCAGCCCCTGTAAAGAGAATAACTTCGGAGGTGGTTTGTAATTTTCTTAAAGAAAATATTTTGGTACGTTTTGGTGTTCCCCAGAAAATTGTAGCAGATAATGCTACCAGTTTCTCTTCAGTTGAAATGACTTCTTTTTGTTATGAACATAGTATATTTCTCTCCCATTCATCAGATTACTATCCCCAAGGAAATGGACAAGCTAAGTCCAGTAACAAGAATCTGATTGCTATCATGAAGAAATTGGTGAATGATAACCCCAGAGATTGGCATAAGAGACTGTATGAAGCACTCTGGGCCGATAGAATAACTCCAAAAAGGGCAATTGGGATGGCGCCTTTTGAATTAGTTTATGGAATAGGTGCCCAATTATCTTTACCTTTGGAACTATCTACAGCTAAGCTACAAAGTGTAATCAAGGATCAATACTTCCAAGATTCCCTGGAGAAGAGGATTATGTACTTAACTAAGATTGAAGAAGAGAGAAATGAATTGGTTGACTGAATTACTGTACATCAGGCTAGAGTTAAAGAGATTTTTGACAGGAAAACAAGGCCTAGGAAGTTTATGGAAGGAGATGAAGTATTACTGTGGGATAGAAGAAGAGAACCAAAGGGTGCACATAGCAAATTTGACTTGCTTTGGAAAGGACCCTTCAGAATTCACCAGGTATTGGGTCCAAATTCTTTTAAATTGGTATATCTAGATGGAGCTATTTTACCCCTATCCTATAATGGACAGGATCTCAAATTATATCATCTGTAAAACAGGAGTCCCCTGTTTTGTACAGTCTTCCCTTTTGTCTGGTTTTGTGTTTTCCTTTCCCATTTTTGTTTTGTCTTGCTCCATTTCCTTTCTTCTCTATGTTCCTTTTTCTGCGAAACCAAAGCTTCTGAGTTCTCTGCATTTTGCCATAAAATGCAGTCCCCAGTCAGAGCCAATGTTACCTTTTAAGTTGCCCTTATTTATCTATTGGTAATATTTCCTAAACAAGAGTTGATTTGCTGTGTTGTATTATTGGTCATACCTTTGTTTCTTAAATCGGCTCTTGATCCTTCAAATTTTACCCGTTTATCGTCTTTGTGTGTGAAGTTACTTAAGGTTTGAACCTTTGAACCTGAACCATTCTCAAAGTTCAAAGTTCAAATGGTTTGATATGTTCAAAGTCTCTAAAAAAGACGAGCTGTTTTGTTCCATGTAATTAAATGTTTTTGAGTTTTCGTGTTGAACTTGAACCTTTTTTTTGTTAATGGTCCTAAAGGTTCAAGGTTCAAAGTTCAACACGCAGTGCTTTGTAATGAGTCACATTACCCGGTTCTTTGTTCAGTTTTATATGTCGGTGAACCTCCCACTTGAACCTCCTAAAAGTTTATGGTTCAAGGTTCAATGGTGTGCTTTTTCATCATTTAAGTCTTTTTACAAGTCATGTGTTGTTAGTCAGTCTGTGTAGTTATCGTATCTTTGAACTTGAACTTTGAACCATGTTCCCAAGGTTAAATGGTTCAAAGTTCACCGGTTTGATGATTTCAACCTTACCACTTCTCGAGGTCCTCTAAGTCAAATTTAGCGGGAAAGTTGAAGGAAATTTTGTCTAAAACTCATTCATGAAACAGAAAGTTCTAATTTGGTGGAGGTTACAGATAATTATTATACATCATGATCGCGCATGAATAATACTTGCTATTAATGAAGAGGTCAGAATTCATGTCTTTTCAAACATTTTTGGCACGTATTGTTTCGGGTAATAATTATTCAGTCTAGTTAGTGCCATTATTAACAAAGAACAAGCCAAATTTAGCTAGCAAACATACTGTGTGACACGGAGCAGAACAGTGTAGGAGATATAAGGTCTGAATGCCCAAATTTCACGGTAATTTCAATTTTCCTGAAGGTGAGTTCTTTTCTTCCTACCCGTTGTTTCCATTTATTAAGGCTGGAAAGAAAACCCTTTGAATTTTTGACATTATTTTCAAGATTCAAAGCTTTTTGATTATATCCCCCTAGTATGGCCTTGAAATCTACTTGTCTAGGAAATGAGCACGGCCCTGGCCTTACCTGTTCTCACCCTGAATTCGGGGATACTTCATTAGTACAATATGATTTGGAAGAATTCAGAGAAAGGTCTAGAAGCTCTGTGCTAACTCCTATGATGAAGAAGATAGTAGGAAGTGGCCTAATAGAAGCCACAGCCTTTCCCAAGGCTGTACAGTGCCCAGAACTGGTTCAAGAATGTATGAATAAGTATGAATCCCAAAACAGATGCATTAGAAATGCAGACAGTGATGTATTGTTTCATGTCAACAGACAAACCCTGATGTCTGTGATAAGAATACCACCTAAAGAGGCGTATTCCAACCTCAACATTACTTCTTCTTATGGGTATTTCTCAGAGAAGAAAGCAATTTACAAAAGTGTGATAGCAAGAAATTGGCTGCTGAAATTTCAGAAGGGTGGTTCAAGGCTGCCTAGACCACTTACTAGGGATCATATGATTAAAGAAGTGAGGGATATTGTGGTGTTATTACATAGACTGAAAGGCAGCCAGCATGCGTATTATTGGGAAGATTGGATGTACTTTTTCGTACAAGTTATCCTCCAAGGAGAGCAATATTTGGACTGGGCAGAAATTGTAGCTAATTGTTTGCATCAGGGACTAAGTAATTGTTTGGGAGATAGAAATTTTTATATGTCTTCATACCTGTTTTATTGCCTGGTATCTACAAGACAGTGGTTGGGTCTGCCTCATGCACCTTTAGTAGAAGATAGTAAAATTTATGAATATTATTCACAATTGCAGATGCAAAACTGTTATGAAAATTACAAAAGGGTTAATGATGTTTTCACTGGAAGGATGACTTATGAATTGGCAGGTAATCTGAATAAAAGAATGTCTAATGAGGCAATGCAGCTGATTAGCATTTATGGTAGCTTCTTTATTCAATTTTCCAATTTCACTTACATCAGAGTTGGAGGATTTGACGGTGAACCTATTAAGTTACCCAGATATGTGTTCGACCGTTTTGTGCTGATAGAGGTATGCAGACAGCTAGCACATGTGGATAAGAAGTTCTCGACAAAGAAGGGATTTGGTATCTCTTTACCCATTGAACTTGGACATTACTCGTGCCAGTCGAAATCTGATGCTTTGAATTTAGAGGTGAGCCTTAAAAAGTTCAATTTTTAGTTCTTCACTGCCAGGTCCCAATTTGACAGCAAAAGATTTGTCAGGGATAACTTAGATTCTGGAGTAGGGCTTTCACACATTCCTAAGTTAGAGGATTACTGGGAAGACTGTTCAGATGAGTTTCAGGTCAGGAGAAGATTGTGGTGTAGGTTCTCTTTATGACAGATAATTACTCTTAATTTAAATATGGATATTTCTGGAGTTATTGATGATGAGGAACAGGTGATTGACCCGCAGTTTGCACAAATAGAGCAATTACCTATTCCAGAAATTGACTGGAGCAAAAAGGAGGAAGATAGGATTGAGGTTAAAACTCTCCCAGTGATAAGGAGAACCGAGAAATGGTTAAGGGAAAAGAAACAGGAAGGGATCCAGAATAAAAATGCCCAACAATTCACGTCAATGATTGAATCATCATTCCCCATAAGCTCTTCTAACCGACCTATTGCTATCTGTGATGTAGGTACTTCCAAGTCATTAACTGGAAGGAGCCTTGCTACTAAGAAATCTAGAAGAGCCCTCACAACTATTCTACCCCCTCGTGCTACCAGGTTGAGAACCCAAAGTAAGAGAAAGAAACAAGTTTCTGAAAGAATAGTTGTGGATCTGAATTCAGAGGAGGATTTCACTGTTGAAAGAGTGGATCTTGGCGCTGCTTCAAGAGTTATAGATGTTCATCATCTTGAAGCATCCACCAAGAGGATAGTTAGTTGGAGTTGGAAGGATGAAAAGGACAAAAGGGAATTGAAGCAAACTCTGTGTTCAATGGCAGAGTATATTGATGCTATCCATAACCCAAGTCCGGAGCCAGTTTCACAGCTCTCCCTGTCTTTCGATCCTAAGTCACCAGTTAACTAGAAGATGTTGGATCAGGGTCATAGAAACAAGATGGTGGCTAAGATATTCGACGGTTGGTTGGACTGCATTGTACAGAAGGGGACTGAATACATTCGTGAACTTAAGAATATAAATGATCTAACTGCTACCACCGTTGAAGACTTTAAGGCATAGGTTACTGCTTGGGTGAAAGATGAAGGTAAATGGGTAAGTGTAATGAATCAAATCGATGAAGTTCAAAAATATGGAGTAGAAAAGTTTCTGATAGAAAAGAACCTAACTGGTTTGGATGAAGATCTATTATATGTGAATAAGAAAAATATTGAATGGAGAAATTCCATATCACTGCAGGGGCATTTTGAACTTACAAAATTGATTAAGGAGATAACTGAGTTCACTCAATCGTTGTAGCGTGATTTATAATGTATTGATGTCAAATACATAAAATATGATGGGGACCCAGAGGAGAACATCGATACAGTGATTCAAACCTTCATGGATAAAATCAACTTTTTCAAAGAAAGTGATAATATCTTAACTGAAGATTTATCCTAAATTTCTGAGGTGGAGTCTTTGCTTTACCTTTGTATCGACGCACTCCCAGAATATAAGCAAAAGGTTGGGAAAATACGGAGAGAGAGAGAAGTTTGGAAATCAAGAGTGAAACACATAGGCATCCCCAACCTCCCGAGAATTTAGGAGTTTGTTGCAGCTTTTTAGGAGTGGAAGACTCAACGTGCTTCTCCGACCGCCGATGACAAATCTGGAGATTCAAATCCGTTGCCCCAGTCGTGATCTTATTCGCTCATTTTCCTTTATTCAGTTCCTCAGTTATGCTATTTTCGTAATCTTGATCTTTGAATCAATTTGTTATAAACTAAATCCCGTATGGGTTAGAGTTACTTTAACTCTGGGTTTGGTTTACTTGATGATATGATTAGGGCATTCATATATATAGGTTTTTGAATCTTTCATAAAGGATATAGAAATAGAGAGAAAAACAAGAAGAGAATTTTGGCTGAACTATTTTATGGTTTTATAGTATATGATGATTGTCTGATAAATTTTTCGTTTGTGAATGAAAAGAAGAAACGGTTATTGTTTACTTAGATCTGTGCGTCTGAGTGTTTGAAATTAGATTTTCTATGTGAAATCTCCTTTCATCTAGTAATTGCTCTTTTATTGGACAACTCGTTATATGTGTTCTATTATTTATCGGTTCAACAAATATATATGTATGTGTTTACGTATGTAAATGTATTGAAAATAGAATCTGTGCATTCTATTACTCACTGTTATTACAGAAATTTACCGCATTCATAACATAGTTATGTATGAATGTTAGTTTGCCTTAGGTACTTTCTGGTTAAAAGTGTATTTGGATAGTTGAATAGATTGAATTCATTAGAAATCTTAAAGGGAGCTGTACCTAAATTCAGAGGGGAACTAATTTAAAAATTTCACCCATTTGTTGCTTAACTCATTTGTTCTTTAAAGAAGGGTATAGAGTCAGAATAAAACATTTTCAGAATAAGGACAAATCTATTAGCCAACACATCAATTCTTCTTCCATTGCTTTAACCCAGTTTTCATCGTTGCAAGCTTCACTTGCTGATTTAGGTTCAATCTTTGAAATCAAACAAATCTCCTCTTGATCTTCATAAATTTTTCTCCTAGTTCGAACACCTTTACTCTTATCTCCTATGATCTGATCTTCAGTACATACCTGGGAGTTTTGGAAATTGTTTGAACTTTTGTTTCTTGAACTTGTTCCTCATCATCTGCACTAACCTCTTGAGTTACTGGAGTTACTGGATCAATCTAAATCTAAGTCTGAACTTGAACTTGCCTTACTTGACTGTGACTTTCATTTTGATCATCTGAATCATATCTGCAGTACCTGGAATATCCTTCTTTGCTTTCATCAACTTTAACATTTCCACTTTCAACAATCTTTTTCAAACTCTTGTTGAAGCATCAGTAAGCCTTACTTTGAGTAGAGTATCCCAAAAATATTCCTTCATCACTTCTTGCATCAAACTTTCCCAAATCCTCATCTCTTTTGATATAGCATTTTCTACCAAAAACCCTAAAATATCTCACAGTAGGAGGATGACTAAACCATAGTTCATAAGGAGTCTTACCAAAATTTCCTTTCATATGCACCCGGTTAAGAGTGTAGACAACAATACTCACGGCTTCTCTCCAATAAACTTGAGGAACATTTGTTTCCATCATCATGGTCTTGGCAGCTTCTTGAATTGTCCAGTTTTTCCTTTCCACAAGTCCATTTTGCTGAGGAGTTCTAGGAGCAGATAATTGTCTTTTTATTCCATGTTTTTCACAGAAAGCATCAAACTCACCAAAAGTAAATTCTCCACATCTGTCAGATCTCAGACACTTTAATTTCCCACCAATCTCATTTTAAACCATCATCTTGAACACCTTAAACTTATCAAGAGCTTTTGATTTTTCTTTCAGGAAAGTTGCCCACATCATCGGGGAGTAATTATCAATCAACAACATAAAATATCTGTCTCCTTGTACACTCCTAATTCTAGCAAGACCATAGAGATCAGTATGTACAAGTTCCAATCTCCCACTTGGACCTTGTTCCTTACTTTTGAATGAAATTTTTTTCTGTTTACCCAATTGACATTCTCTACATATGCTATCAGGTTTCACAAGTCTTGGAAGATCTCTTACAACTTGAGTCTAACTTATTTTGACAATGTTATAAAAATTCACATGACACATCCTCCTATGCCATAACCAAATTTGATCTGTCTGAGCAATCAAACAACTTTTGTAAGAACTACTTAAGTGAAAGATATTACCTTTAGTCTGAGTACCAGATGCAATTTCAATTTTGGAGCTTTCCAAGATTCTGCATTTTCCATCCTTGAATCAAAGATCATAACCCTTGTCAACCAACTGTCCAACACTGAGAAGATTAAGCTTCAGTCCTTCCACATACAAAACATCATTGGTACTATTCTTACCATCAAAAGAGATGGATCCTCTACCACGGATTCTACCAGTTGAGTTGTCTCCAAATTTCTCAATCCCTCCTTCATAATTTTCAAAACTCACAAGCTTACTCTTGTCGCCAGTCATATGATGAGAACAGCCACTATCAATCACCCATTCATCTTTTTCAATAACTTGAGCAGCCAAGGCACTTTTTACATTTGCATAGCTAGCAGATTCAGTAGACACCAGATCTTCTTCTTTGATAGCAATGAACACCCAATCATTTTTAGAGGAACCTCCATGATCAAATTCATCATCTGTGACACCTTCTTCTCTAGCTTCTTGGACATAGTAACAATTCTTCTGACCCTTGTATCTATTAGGGTTTGGTTTTGAAAACCTCTTCAGACATCTTGAGGCAAAATGACCAATCTTATTACAAGCAAAACATTTGAGTGGTAATTTTCCTTCATACTTATCAGATCCTCTTGGCATTCTTTTGGCAATAAGAGCTTCAAGATCTACAGTTTCTATTTCAATATCTTCAAGATCCTTCCTTGTCTTCACAAATCTATTTGATCTTACAGAAGAGCTTTCACCTGAATCATATCTTTGTTTCCCATAGACACTGGCTTTGAATGCAGATTCAGACTTAGGAAGAGAATCACCAAATTCACTTAATTCAAAAGCTAAAATTTTGCCAACCAGGTGATCTCTTGTAACATCTGAAACAGTCTTGATTTCCTCTATAGCAGCAACCTTATGTTTGTATGAATTAGGCAAAGATTTGAGTACTTTTTCCACAATCTCTATTCTTCCAAAGTTCTACCAGCACACCTGATCCTACACACAAGTTCGTTTATCTTTTGCATATAGATTGTGATGTTTTCATCTTCACTCATCCTTAGATTTTCAAATTTTCCTCTCAGACTTTGTAGTTTGGCACATTTGACATATTCATCTCCTTCATACAGATTCTCCAACTTCTTCCAAATTTCATGAGCAATTTTCAGTCCAAAAACATGTCATTTTTGAATCAGTCAGGGCACTCAACAAGGCTTCTTTAGCTCGAAGGTTATTTTCCTCATCTTTGACTTGATCTGGAGTTGAAGGACCTTTCTCCAGAGGTTCATACTTATCTTTTGTTATTAACCAATAAGCATTACCCATGTATTGTAAATGGCATTCCATGCGGCTCTTCTAAACAGAGTAATTTGTTCCATCGAATCTTGGACTATCCTTTCTTGTAAGTTGACATCCTGGATCTCCTCGAGTGGTTAAGCTTCTTCTAGAGGAACCTTGCTCTGATACCAATTGTTGGACAACTGAGAGGGGAGGGGTGAATCAGTTGTCCCTAATCTTTAACCTTTTCTAAACTTTTAATCTTCTTTCTTAATTTACAACCAAATTAAAGATGTAAACATTTAAGCATAAATCAACACATTGAGTAGAAACAACATGAACACACAACGCCAGAATTTTTTGACGTGGAAAACTCGGTTAAGGGAAAAACCACGGTGGGTGTTAACCCACAAAAATATGTACCCTATTAAAAGTACTTAAGAAAATAGAAGGCACATGCCTTTGGGTGCACTACCCAGAGCTCACTGCTCAAAGTAGGCTCACAACCTATAAGAAATTTTGATTTATAGAGATAATGAACTGAGAAATAGCATCTACATTCATGCTTGATTCAGTCCCTTTGAAAGTTCAAAAACTTCTACTTCTATCTTCAAATTCTTCTTCGCTGACTCTTCACTTTACACACCTTTCGCTCTTCTTCTTTTCTGCTCTGTCATCTATCCTTTCTTCGGATTTAATTCATTTTCTACAAGGATGATTTTCAACAAATCTTCAACAAGTATTTATACACTCCATCAACCTTGGAATGATCGACAAGGTTGGCTAAACTTAACGTAGATCTTTACATTGTCGGCCAAACATAGTTGAGACTTGAATCTTCCTTTGTTGACATGCCACGCTTTATAAAATGCCCTTAGGATCATCCGCAACATGCTAGGAGCATCCGATTGGCTAAGACTAGGAAGAACGTCAATATTAAAGAATAAATCTTCAACAACAAGCTCAAACTTCAATGTGGACCTCCAACATAGTAGCCAAATGATCCAGAGACCACCACAAGCACATTGGATTCATTAATAACATCCACTCTAAACCAAATCACCAGAATCATTTGTATCTTCCTCTGGAACCTCAAGAACATTGTTTGCCACGACTGTTAAACTAGAGAGATAGCTCGCAGACCTCCAAACCAGGAACCACAGGAGTTAATGATACACACTAACTTCCCAAACATGCCTTCAGATCCATAGACCATAATATTTCACTGCAAAGCAATTCGGACCAACTTACTATCACTCTGTCTTTTCTGCAAAATCTGGTTCTTCTCAGATGGCCATAACTTCTTCAAATCTTTATGTGGACTTCTCAATTCTTAACTGGAGCAACCTCTGACAATCCTCTACACTTCCATATGGTCCGCGCTCTGCGCACATTGAATCTTCATTAATTTTCTCAATATCCTCATCCTTCAGTCTCCTGAACATGCAACAAAATAAGGCATAGTTGACACCAATGACAACAAGAATATGTTGACGTCAATGACAACACCGCTTAGGCACATATTTGCAACAATTATCTTATGGAAAGATTTATAACCTCTTTTCTTGTAGGAATGTGTTTGTGGGAATATTTGGTGATTGTAAAGTACATGTCACCTCTGGGGGCATGCACTTTGTGAGAGCTCTTGTTCCCTTATGTATTTTCTTCCTACCTTAACATGGTTGATATCGGTACATGATAACAACCACCTTAAGGTGGGGGAATATAAAGGTAAACCTTCTGATGATTTTGATACTAACAAAGCATGTTTGTAAGCCCTCTACGGAGGCGGGATGTTTTGTCTCCGCGTGAGTGCACATCTTTATTTCTATAATACAATCATTAAGCCCTCTGTAGAGGTGGGATATCTTGCATATCTTTCATTTTAAGCCTTTCTACGGAAGGCGGGGATGGTGTATTTCTCAAGGAGATTGCACAATCCTGTCATTTTCAAAAAGTCCTCTGAGTAGGTGGGGAGCGGATCTGAGACTATCCTAACCCTTAAGCGTGTCTTTAGTGATTGTTGTGGTGAAGCCCAATCATCAATGTGTGACTATAATGTGCCTGAGATGGTAGCGAACCTAGCAATAGGTTTCTTCCATCACCTTGTTTGCCATGTTTTCTCTGTGTCTTCCATGTGTTTTCCCCCTTATTGTAGTCTAAAGACTGGTGATGATGAGTCCCTCCTGCACTCAAGTTTTGTATGGCATGTTTGTTCCCAAGCATAGTCTAAATACTGGTGGCAATGAGTCCCTCCTATGCTTTGGGATTTGTATGGCATGTTTGTTCTCAAATGCAGTCTAAGACTGGTGGCGATGAGTCCCTCCTGCACTCTGACATTTGTATTGTGTGTCTGTTGCCCCATATGTAGTCTAAAGACTAGTGGTGATGAGTCCCTCCTGCATTATGGGTTGTGTGTTTACTTTCCTTGTACTTGCATTTGCATTCATATGAAAAAAAATGAAAATGAAAAAAAATCACTACATTCATTGTGTTTTACGTGTCTTCAATGCTATCTTCTCTGTGTCTTGCGTGACTGTTACTATCTTCTCTGTGTTTTGCATGCCTATTACTGTCTTCATTGTGTTTGGCGTGTCTGTGGCATGTCTTCTCTAATGCCTACCTAAGACTGGGGGCTAGAAATAGTTCTCAATCTTTGCGTATGCATTAGCTCTATGTGCTTGGCGTGTTTGTTGTGTTTGTTGATTGTACTTTAATGCATGTATGGGCCTTGCGTTCATGCATACATTAAAGTGGGGTCTAAATGTTATGACACAAAATGTCTCCCTAGGGCATTTTCCCTCCTATGTTTAGCTTCTAAGTCCTTTAGAATGTATTTAGATCATCTTGCATGTGAATGATGACTTCCTATGAAGAATCCCCTGAGTGTTATGGCAAATGGGACCTAGGGGATGCACCTATGATGACTTCTTCCTGAAATAGGGGGTGAGGACTTGGGCACCCATGCCCTAGTCCTGCCCTATTTTGGGTCAGGACCTATTTTCATCTGTTGGTTATGTGACCGTTATTAGGCCCTATGCTGACACCTCAAGTTTGGATTATGAATTTCTTGGCAGGAAGTTGTTTAGTTGCATATATAAGCATGTTTAGGCATTCATTTGTAAACTAGAAGATGATTATGAGCTTTTGGCATACTTATGATTTGAGAGATTTCAAAGTATTCATTGTTACAGAGTAGTATTATGTTGTTATTGTGTTTGTTTGTTGCAGATTTGACTCCATCTCCTCATGGCATGAAAGAGCATCTTCCTTCCATGAGAGATACACCTCCAAGGTAACATTCATTTGTGCTTTCAATCATTTATCAATTGGTTTTTGCCTCTATCCCATAGGGATACGCACTCTTTATCTGACAAAATTGTTTGGAAGACTTGAATGTCTCTCCGGGGCTTGACCAAGGCAAGCCTCTAAACACCACAACCCCCAACCCACTTTTCTGTGATTGTAGGTTACAAGTTTCAAAAGTGGAAGAAGTGGAGTTACAGGGAGGCATTACAGACTATCAGAAGTGTAGAGCAAAGATGAAAATTAGGGCTTGGACTAGGGCGCTCTTTCATTAGTCCTCTGGATTCTGATGCGGTGAAATCTCTGTGACAATAGAATTGTGTTGTAGATATTCCTTAGAGATCCTGATAAAAATAGGTACATTGGACTAATTCACCCACTCATTAGTCCCTAACTTTTCCATACACCAAACTATGAAACTTGGTATGTATTTGATTATCATTTAATATCTCTATGTGCGATCATTTTTTGTGATTTATTTGTTTGCTTAAGATTTTATGAAATTAGAGTTTTGAGCATAATCGGGCTTAATTAAACAATAAATTCACACAATTCCAATCTTCCCCTCTTTTCCAAGTGACAGGAGATCTGCAGTAGAGTTCTCTACTCAGTTGAATGTCCTTGAATATTGGTGTGAAAGGAGGATTCCACATAAACCATTGAAATTACCAAACCCCTCCTCTTTTTCCTCCTAAACAATATATATAGACACCTAAAAATGTCTTAACCCTTCGACCATTCTTCAACATCATTTGTATTAGCAATTTCCCATCTAATTAATTAATTAGCCTAACTTACCCCTGAATCATTCATCCATTCATCATCAAATTACCCTAAAATTGAATTAATTAAATTAATTCAGCTTCACACCTTACAACATTACTCCAATTAAATAAATAAATATGCAAATATTTATTTGATTAATTTGTCCACTTACCTAAACCTGATTAATTAGGTAAATCACATTTATCTAATTAATCTACCCCACTGATCAACCTACACCTAGCCTAGTTGATTAAATAGCCAGTATTTAATTAGCTACCCTAGCCTACCTAGCCCCTAGACCTGGATTAATTAAAGAAATCATTATTTAATTAATCCTAAACCTTGCTTAATCCATTCCCTAATTTTTTCCAGCCACGTTAATTAAGTTAATCACCCTGATTAACTTAGTCAAAGCATCATTAACCCACTCTCCCACAACCCACAAATTAAAAATTCAAAAATATTCCCATGGCTCACATGACCCTTCCACCTCACCTTTCTATTTCCATGCTAAACTCTTCTCCATGCCATGAGTTCACACGTGGATTCCAAAATTGCTTAAGTGTCACATGTCTCTCACAACTCCACATAAAATGGAATTTTTATTTCCACATCCTCCCAAGGAAATAATTTTTTATTTCCTAATGTGTCCTCATCACATTAAATGCAAAGCCTTCCCCAAAAAATGAATAAAAGATTCATTTTTATTCCTAGCCCTCCATTTTTGTTGATGAGATCTTGACCTTTGATCTCATCTTTCATTCTCCACCCTTGATCTCAACTTTTAATCTTCACTGTTGGATCAATCTCCCCCCAAAATTGCCTATAAATACAAGCCTTCCCAAGCCATTTCATCATCCAATTTTAGAGCAAGATTACCATGCTAAAATCTCTCTCAATTTCACCCATCTTAGCTAGGTTATGCTAGAATTTGTAGTGCATTTGAGAGCATTTCATATTTACAAGTTTTAGTTGGGTAAAGCAAAGAGCTAATGGGTGCAAGTTCCTCCAGCTTATCAAGGACTAAGGAGTGTTCAAGGATTTACAATGTATAACTTGTGTTTTTACTTTGTTTATTGCATATTTTACACCTTTGACATTTCCTCATCTTCATTTGGCATGCCTGGTGGTGAAAGGAAGCTAGGTGTGCGGAAACGCTTCCTACACTAATCTATTGAGGAGAGGGCTATGCAAATTGAGCTTTATCCTAACTATTACAACAATGTTAAACCATTAACATGAGACATTGCAGAAAAACACAAGAGCCAGAAAGAAGACAGAAGAAGAGAGACAGAGATTTACGGTGGGGAAAACCCTTATCGGGTGAAAAACCCCACACTTAGAAACCTGCATAATGTATTAACAAATCTGAAAGAATGTTTACAATACACTTGCAATGCAAGCTTCAATGGTCTTCAACACTCATGTCTGGAGTCAATCCGGTAGCATAACAATACCTGTAAACCTGTGATACAAACTCCATCTCCAAGCACCTGTTTAAATAGAACATACAAGGCAATTTTGGACCTTTCTTAGAATGGGCGTCCAATATGGCATCTTGGACCAAAACCCACGCCTAGGGACACTTGGTCAACATTGTAGAATGTGTCTGACACTTGTCCACAGCTCCCATCCCAAAGAGGTCACCTATTTCCAAAATGGGCTATGACAGATGCTCTTACGACACTTACGACTGTCATAGAATCTGTCATAGCGGTTACAACTTACAGCTGTAAGAGAATATGTCATACACATGCTATAAATAGTATATTCTCTTACAACACATCATATTCCACCTTGGGGTGCCCAAATATGCCTCATTCAAAGATGCTTCATGACACATGTCATTACCTGTCTTACAAACTTCTATTCTCGACTCTTACATGTCATAGATTCGTCATAGGAATCCGTCATAACCGTTTCGGTCAAACATTCCTTACACAACATAGAAGATGCCGACACATGGCAGAATATTCCTACCACTAAGTGGGATGCCTATCTTCTCATGTGAGGACAAAATAACAAGTTGTCATAATCCATGTAGGATTGACACATCACCGTGCCACATCCCACAATATGACAAAGTGGAATTTCCATTTATTTACAACATAGGTAATTGAATAATAAATACAAACATTACAAATGTAGAGAATTACCAAGGTTGAGACACCTTAATTCCCAACAGGTGGGACCCCATGGTCCCAAACTAACATTTTCTTGAGTGTTTTTGTGAAGGATTTAGGCGTACAGGTATTTCAATGTTGTATCCTCTTGGTTTAGCACTATCTTCCTGCAAAGTAGTACCATCTCTTACTGTTTCAGCACCATTCGGGATTGTTCTAGTGCCCTATTTTTCACAAAAAGCACTAATGTTTTTGGCTTGTAAAATTTTTTAGTTTATATTTGAGCTTCTTAGCACTTTTCTTGAGTTTTTGCTCTCTGTTTTTATCAAAATATGACAGGAATAGGGGGTCCTAATGTCGAAATGAACTTAATAATGTGTTAGGGAAATGTTTGATGAGGTTTTAGATCATTTGTCATAGACTAATGTATTTTTCCTCTTCTAATTTGACAAGTGGTGTTCCTTAACCAGTTTGAAGCACTCTTACATGCTTATGAGTTGTTTATTTTGAGTTGTGAGTCCTCTTTGAGTAGGTTCAACTCTTAGTCTACGGATTAGTGCCATTATTGCCTAGAATCATGCCATCGAACCAGTCGCCAAAAGGTAAGAGAGGTAAAACTAAATCAATGCCATAACTGAGTATTTTAGTGCTATGTTGTGTATTAGCACCATTTTTTCTGTTATTTAGTGCTATTTTAATACTGGTGTCTGTTGTTTGTTTGATTCTAGAATCTGAGTTTTTCAACACGATTTTATCCTGTTTTAGCACTAACTTTCTATTTTGTAACACCATTTGAATCTTTTTTAGTGCCTTATCTAACTATTTTAGTGCTATATTTATCTATTTTAGCGCCATAAATTTGACACGTTTTTGAACTATATACAGGGTATTAACATCTTTTTTGTGAGATAAAGAATGCATGCCAAAGACTTTTCATGAAACTACTAACTAATTGATGCAGGTTTCATTGGCCAAAGATTTATTTTTCTCACTAGCCTAGTTGTATTAAAGTAGTTAGTTGGGAAATTTACACTTGTATGATTTGTCTTGTTCACTTATAGACACTTTCTCTCCCCTCGCACCTTAGGGTGATCTTGGGGATCAAAAGTCTATTTATGGACCTTTTCTTTCTTTTAAGTGTTATCTTGAAGGGGCTACTCACCTTGCGTATGCTCTCCCCTCACGCCTAGTGCCATCTTGGGTGATCAAAAGCAAAGGGTAGTTTCTTCTTAGGATGCCTACTTGGGGATTTAATCAACTCAATGGATGACCTCAACCACATGTTTCGGTGTGGTATATAAGCATTGTGATTTGAAAGATAGATTTAAAGGAAGGACCCTCTCACCTCCAAGAAAAATACCTCTGGGATACTTGGTCCACCAAGGCTTGTGCGTTTGAGCATCAGTTAATTGGGACACCTCCGTTCATGGAGTTGGACCTCAAGGACCTTGCGTATGCTAGAGGACTCCCCTAGAAGCTTGTAACTATCCTAGCTTAAGATCTTTCAGCCGTCATACCTTGTAGTGCACTCTTGTAGAGGAGGGGAAGATGCTCAACATACTACTATAATTGAGATAGGCACTACCTTGGGCAAGACAAAAGTCTCCTCGGTAAGAAGGTAAGGTGGTCCATGACCTTACTTTCCCTATCTATCCAAACTATAGCACCAAAGGTATTAGTGGGGGTGGGAATCCCAGTTCACTTTGAGTTGGGATTGACCCACGACCACTTCATGAGATCTAAAAGGTATGATACTCCCACTTGACTAATGATAGGATTGTTCACGTGCTTGGTGTGTCTTCTTGTCGAAACCTATACAAGACCATTTATCCAAAGTCCACCTTGAGTCAAAAAAGCCATTGTGTTCTCTTGTTTGATTGTTTGTCTACTTGTCAAGGAAACTTAACAAATTGAATCTTTCAAAATCAAACATTTGAGCCCTTGAAATCAAAACATTTGACCTTTGAAAAGCCAAACATTTGAGCCCAACATCCAAAGAATTCCAAGAGTGATAAAAACCTTAGACAAAATCCTAGGATTATTTGTTGTTCAACACCATAAACTCTCTGTTTGGAACCATAAAAATCCCCTGTAGTACCTATTTTTGTAGCGCCATCCGTCTGTTAACTAGCGCCATATACTATTGTTTCAACACCATCCTAAATTGTTTTAATGCCATAATTCTAGGGATTGGCACCATTTGCAGACCATATCCTACACATGTCCTTTGACATATTTTGGGATCCTTGAACTTTGTCCAACCTAAATACGTGGTTACCTTGTCAAAAACATCAAAACCAAAATCCTCCATTTTGAACCCAAACCCTTGAGCATATTTCCCATCCATGACCCTTGTCCAAGTCCACCCACATCATTTCATTTAGACCTTAGAGAAAATCATTTTGATTATTGGACCCTTGACCATAATCCATTCATCCCAAATCCAAAATCAATTATTGATTCGAACCTTTGTCCATATTTCCATCTCCAAACTTATCCCAAACCCTTTTCTAACCCCATTTACCACCTCCCATTTGACCTTAGATAAAAATCATTTTGATTTTTGATCTTTGGTCATACCTCATCCACCAATCAAATATTGTCCTTAACCTTCCACCTCATTTCCATTAATCCCTTCATCCAAAACACTAATTCTAAATCATTATCCTCCATTATCCATTTGACCTTAGAAGAGTACCTTGATTTTCATTCTCAGACCTTTTGCACATCCATCATTCATCCAAAAATCCCAAAGTTCATCCAAAATCTAAATCATCCCAACTATAATCTAAGTCCAATCAACCTTAACCAACATTATCCTTGACAAATATTAAATCCATATTATCTAAATCATATCTGTTGGCAAGAGACACAGTATAGCCTCATGGTTGTTGTCATTGATGGCAACAAAGTTCATCCCACCCATCCCCAGGACATGGTGTGCCTTTACCAGAAGTCAGATTGAAGAGTGTTGTGGTCTGGTAAGCAAGAACAGAGCATGTGGCAAGGTCCGACAGTCAGGTCCAGATCTCTCAGAGGAAGTATCTCAGTAAAGTGTGGACTTGGGGAAGTCAAGAGGTGTACCTTGACTGATACATTCTAGAGATTGAGCCTCCGGTGATGAAAGAGTGAAGAGATATGAGCACCTAAGTGTTGGGTTTCTGTTTGGCAGAGTTGACAGAGGAAGAACTAACCGACAGAGCATCAAACCTTAATCCAGATGAGTTATTGATGGTGATCAAGTTTCTTAAGGTATCATTCATGATTGGCTAACATAATTGATGACTTCTATAAGCATCTTTTTGATACGCATCACTTAATAAGCAAGGATTTAGCCGACAGACCAGAGTCTTGGATAATATGGACTATTCCAGATGCCGACTAGAAAAGTGTTGAAATCAGTGGTGCGGATATATATATACAAGATGGATTTGGATGCGATGGTGTGTGTGTGAAAAGGAGCAGAGGATAGTGTGGAAATAAAGATAGAGATCCAGTATGTGACAGAACAGCAGCACTAAGGTAGAGAAAGGATGAAGAGCAGTAGATCAATATATTGAGCTCAACCGGAACTGAACCTAAGCATATGTGGATGCTCCTCATCAGTTCAAGTATCTAGTTTTCTTCTATAAACTATTGTAGGCAGTGAGCCTCTTGTGAGCAGTGTGCTCGGGTAGTGAGCCCTAATTGGCAAGTGCCATTTTGTATTACCTTATTCTTTTAACAGAGAATACAATCTTGGGTTAATCACCTCATGGTTTTTTCCTTAACAGGGCTTTCCACGTCAAAATCATTGTGTTATGTGTATTGAGTTTATTTCTGCTTTCATGGTTATGCATGCTTATTTAATTTTGATGCTGTACTAGTTGTTAAAGAAGAACAGAAAGTTAAAGTAATCAAGATAACTGATTCACCCCCCTGTCTCAGTTATCAACAATTGGTATCAGAGCCAAGTTCCTCCAAACAGAGCCTAACAGCTTGAGAAAGATCTGGGATTTCAAATGGATGTGTATGGTATGAGGGAACAACTTCAGTCTGCCCTAGATGATCTTGAGCAATCTAACTCTAAAGTAAATGAATTGAAGGAAAGACTCAAACAGGCTGGTGATTTCATAAATGAACTAAAAGGGAAACTGAGTATCTCTATGAAAAAGAGAAAGGATCTACTTCAGCAATTGGCAAGTCAAGGTGAAGCCAATGATACAAATGAAGATCTGAAGGAGAAAACCAAGTTATGTGAAAAATTATCAAAATAAGTCATTATGGTAAGACATGAAATGGAATCAGGAGTTGTGAAATTCACCCAAGAAATTGAAGAGAAAAGAAAAACTAAAGATGATCTAAGACAATCTCTCAAAGAGAAATCAGAAGACTGCCACAAAATGGATAGAATAATCAGGCATCTAGAATCTGATCTTGAAGAAGCTAGAGATAATGAAGAACAACTTGAGAATCAGATTGACACCCTTAAAAGGGATCTTCAAATAGAAAATGAATACAAAGAGAAATTCAAGATAAGCTCTACTCAACTTGAAGTTCTTCTTCAAAGCCAGATGACAAACAAGGCCTGGGGTATGAGAAAGGTGAAATCTCTGGATCTAGTTAGAAGAATTTTGGATCAGGAAATCTAAGGAACAAACCTAGAAGACCTTCGATAAGGTAGCCAAATGCTTGAAGATATCCATCTTTCAGTGGATACTGCCACAACTACAATAACTTTGGTCATAAAGCAAATTAGTGCAGAAGAAGAATGAATCAAACTAATTCAGCCTTCTTCGGACAATGTTTCAATTGCAAAAGGTATGGTCACAAATCTAATGAGTGTAGAAATATGCAAATGAACAATTCATTCAATGGAAGATGCTTTGTATGCAATAGAATGGGACATATGGCTAATCAGTGTAGATCAAGAGGATATCAGTCAAATATGCAAAGAAATATTGTTTGCTACAATTGCAATAGATCCGGTCATACTGCTAAATTCTATAGAAGTAAGAATTAGGACAATAAGGGTCTAATACATCATAATCAAAACCAAGACAAAGGAAAAGGAAAAATGAATGCAGATGAAATTCAAAGGGAGATGAACAAGATTTGAGTGAAGAGGAGTTCAAAAAATGTTGAGGATGGATCCACACCAGAATCTGGTGCTGATATTCCTTCCAGAAACTAAATAGGTGAGCTCTGGCTCAGGGGGAGTCACAAAAGAAAATATTTTCCCCTAGCCAGTCAATTAGTGCCTAAAAATGGCACATGAAAGGTTGCGGACTAAAAGGGCTCTCAGAGAAACATCTAAATAACCCTTGGGAAAGATATGAAAGATCCGCAAGGAATTTGAAGAGGTTTATCATCTGAGATTAATCCAGTTTAACAGTCATCCGGTAAGAACAGGATTTTCACAGACAGATCCGATATGATTCAAATTCGAAGTATCTTGATCTGCGGGTAGATCAAATGTTTGGGGAAAGGAAGATAGATTATCACTAATCATCAAGAAAAACTCTATGTATATCTCAGTGATCCAGAAAAGATCTTTCTCAAAACAAGGACAACAAGGCAACCAGAATGACTTAAGTTACACATTTATTGCAATATGGAATTAGGGTTTGCTCAAAGATAAAAGGGTTCATTTGCTCGTCATTTGCACACTTGCATTAGTGAAAAAGATAAGAAGAGCTCTACAAACAAGTTTGCTTCATCTTTCTCAGGAATCAACTGAAGAATTCAAGTCAACTGGTGATCTTTTCAGCTCATTCTGTGAACCCTAAAAGCGTAAAAGGTATTTTTCATTCTTGAAATCTCTCTCTGAATCTTTTGAAAGATGGCTACACCAAATGTTGTGAAGATCACTGATAGACCACGTCCAAAATTCAAGAAACATCCATACAAATCCCTAGAAGTTGATCCCCTAGGCACCTTCTCTAGCATTCCGCATGGAGTTTTATATGTTGAAGACGTTAGGGCATACATTCATGCAAATATTGAGAAGTTCGGGGAATCTAAGTTGATGGATATATATTACAAGAAGCTAATTGATGAATCATTTGAACCAAAACCTCAGTACAAAGCCATCTGGGACAAGCATTTTGTACACTACATCCATTTCCCCTATTTTGCAGAAGATGAATGGGTTCAGTATATTTTGAGCAGAATGCATGACAACTTCATGTGGTTGAACATGCCATTTAAGATCACTAAGGATGCCATTAGGGTAGTAACTAGATTGCACTCAACCGGTGGGATGCCTACTCTCAAATCTGTCAAAAACCAAATTGTAAGTGAGGCTACCGGATCAAAATTTGATAAAAGAGCAATGACAATTGAGGATATCACAGATCTGGATATCAAGTTTGCATCAATGATAATTGGCTATAAGATATATCACTTTAGCAGGGAGAATTCAGTATCCGGAATTGCTATATATACTACTTATGAAATGTTAAGGAAGAATATAGACTATGATCTTTGTGAGCTCCTTCTAAACTAACTTTTGGAGAATTTGCAGAAGATAAAGAAGGATACAAAGAATTCTTTCAAATATGGTGGTTTGATACTCTGCCTATTCTTTTACTACATGAATGAGCTACCCGGATCCAATGGATGGATATGGCAAAATAACAAACCGGTTGCAATTCAGATCAGAGATTACTTACATGGGCTTGGTGATGCCAAGGCACAAAACATGACACTATGGGGCTACTTCAAAAACTTCCAATGCATGATGCAAGCTAGAGAAAGAATCCCCCAATCTCTAGTTGAGAAGTGCAAAGATACAGTGTGCTTTATGGTAGAAATTGATCAGTGCCTAATGGAGGCTGTGGAGCCAAGAATAGTGTGGATCATGTCAATGGGGTATGAAGTGGATGAGAAAATTGTAGAGCTGCATGTTCAACACATGCTAAGTCAGCCCAAGGATCCCAAGGCAGAAAGGTTTGGAACCTTTGAAGAATTGAGTATAAAGATTCATGTGGAACTAAGACAACCAGAGATGAAGAGAAAAGTGAGAAAAGAAGTAGAGAATGTTGCCAAAAGGTATGGCATCTCAAAAGAGGTACTTGATGTATATAGAGAAAAGATGGAAAGGACAGAAAAAGAAAAGGAAGAGGTAGAAAAAGAAAGTGCTCCGGTAGAAGCCCCCTCCCAGACCAGATCCTCTAAGAGCTCTGCATCTGCCACTGCTAAGAGGTCAAAGGCATCAAAATCAGAAGCAAAATCATATGGTAAAGGAGAAAAGAGAAAAAAGACAAAGGCTACAAGATCATACACAAGCCTTAAAGATGATGAAGAGACAGAATCAGATGAGGAAGTAAAGAAAATGAAGAAGAAAAAGAAGACATCTGGTGAATCATCTACCGGTCCTAACAAGGAAGAGGAGACAAAAAAGTTTGTTGAAAAGCCTACTCTGTCCTTAGATGATGTAGTCAAAGCAGTTACTGTGGATGGGAATCTGCAACCAATAACAGAATTCTATGATGCGTATAATGATGCAGATAAAAAGATTCTGGAGGAAGCCACAGTTAAGTACTTGAACATATACAATAAAGCATTTATTGAAATCATCTCTCTAATTCCCAAAAGTTTAGAGAAAGAACTTGAAATGAGAAAGGAAAACGCCAAGGCAAAGGACTTAGAAATTAGAGAACAGATAGCCATTCAGCTCTATCCTTCAATTACTCCAAAATAAATGGATATGATCTTGAAAGATTGCAAGGATGAGTTCTAGAGCAAAGCTACAATGAATCAGCTTATGCTTGGGGAGACTGAAGATATCCTCTGGAATGCCTCTAAAAGATTCAATATTCCTATTATAGAGGACTTAGGTGATGAACCATCCACCATGGATGAGAAAGGAGAATCTACTGAGTCAGTGGCTGAAGAAGAGTTAAGTGAGGAGAAGACCAAGGACTTGGATTCCTCTGTTCTGGAAGAGGAAGTCCATGAAGAAGTTAATATCTCTCGCCTGGATTCCCCTGCAGACTCCGGATCCAAAGGAGAAGAAACAATAGAGGAGAAAACCAGTCAAGGAGAAGAAGTACAAGAAAAAGAAAAAGGTCAAATAGAGAAAACCTCATATGACAATGCTAAGGCTGCAGAAGAGGAGAAAACCCTGTCACCGGCAAGAGACACAATAGAAGAAGTCAAATATTTCTTGACCAAAGAGATGATAGAATTTGATGAACCGGAACTTCTTCAAGGACTATTCAATTTTGACTCTCTCTCTCCAGTTCAAACCATGAAGCTAGCATCTTTTACTTCAACAAAGGCAAAAGAAAAACTTTTGAAGTCTCACATGGAAGACTGCAAACCCATAGAAACTGCATCTGGTGTACTGGAGAAGATCATGCCATCTTTCCAAAAGGATCCTTCGGCCTCCACATCCAGTAATCTAAAGTCTCTTGTCAATTCTGTTCATTCACATTTTGATTCCTTAGAAAAGTCAGCATAAGAAAAGGTCCGGAAGGAGTTTTTGGAAAAGAGACTCTTCGAAGTGCAGGCTCTAATAAAAAATGATAGGAGAGTTATGGATATTGGAATAAAGAGCTTAGAAAATGCTCTTAAAGATGGCAGAGATATCTATAAATTTTGTTTATCCTGGCCTAAAGTGACCAAGGATATTGAGAAGAAAGTAAAAGAGCAAGAGAATAAACTGTTAAGTTTATCTCAAAGTTTTGATCCTCTCTCCTCCTCCATAGTAAATCAAGAGTGTCAGACTATTGTAGTCATAGATGAAATAAAGAAGCTTAAGAAGGAGAAGAAAAATAGAATAAATAGGTTAAGTGAACTTAGAGGGATCATTATCCCTAAGTTAGAGGCCATGCATGAGGCCCTAACTGATGCTCAGACAATAGCCCAGACCAGTGATTTGACAGATCTAAATAGGGCAGAAGCTTTTGCATTCCTGTTGACTGATCACATCTCAATTTTGGACAGGATGAAGAAAAGTTGGGTGACAGAAGTGGTATAGTTAAAACCACTTCTGCAGATATAATTCAGTATATGTAAGTAAAAAAAATGTATATATGTTTTTGCGGCCAAGTATAGATTATTTTTGGGACATTTTGGTGTACGGACCCTACCCTTTGCCATTGATGTCAAAGGGGGAGTGAGGAGCAGTGAAAAATGTGGAATCCAGCATCAGCCAAGGGGGAGCTCTGGTAAAATGTATATTAGAATAGAGCATCAGCCAAGGGGGAGTGTAGTGTGACACTTAGTCATTTTTCACCAAGTGTTGCCATCAATGCCAAAAGGGGAGATTGTTGGCAACAGACACAGTATAGCCTCATGGTTTTTGCCATTGATGGAAACAAAGTTCATCCCACCCATCTGCAGGACATGGTGTGCCTTTATCGAAAGTCAGATTGAAGAGTGTTGTGGTCTGGTAAGCAAGAACAGAGCATGTGGCAAGGTCTGACAGTCAGGTCCGGATCTCTCAGAGGAAGTATCTCAGTAAAGTGCAGACTTGGGGAAGTCAAGAGGTGTACCTTGACTGATACATTGCAGAGATTGAGCCTTCGGTGATGAAAGAGTGAAGAGATATGAGCACCTAAGTGTTGGGTTCTTGTTTGGCAGAGTTGACAGAGGAAGAACTAACTGACAGAGCATCAAACCTTAATCCAGATGAGTTATTGATGGTGATCAAGTTTCTTAAGGTATCATTCATGATTGGCCGACATAATTGATGACTTCTATAAGCATATTTTTGATACGGATCACTTAATAAGCAAGGATCCAGCCGATAGACCAGAGTCTTGGATAATATGGACTATTCTGGATGCCAACTAGAAAAGTGTTGAAATCAGTTGTGCAGATATATATATACAAGATGGATTTGGATGTGATGGTGTGTGTGTGAATTGGGAAGTGTGAAAAGGAGCAGAAGATAGTGTGGAAATAAAGATAGAGATTTGGTATGTGACAGAACAGCAGCACTAAGGTAGAGAAAGGATGAAGTGTAGTAGATCAGTATATTGAGCTCAACCGGAACTGAACCTAAGCATATGTGGATTCTCCTCATCAGTTCAAGTATCTAGTTTTCTTCTATAAACTATTGTAGGTAGTGAGCCTCTTGTGAGCAGTGTGCTTGGGCAGTGAGCCCTAATTGGCAAGTGCCATTTTGTATTACCTTATTCTTTTAACAGAGAATACAATCTTGGGTTAATCATCCCGTGGTTTTTCTCTTAACAGGGTTTTCCACGTCAAAATCATTGTGTTATGTGTATTGAGTTTATTTCTACTTTCATGGTTATGCATGCTTATTTAATTTTGATGCTGTACTAGTTGTTAAAGAAGAACAGAAAGTTAAAGTAATCAACATAACTGATTCACCCCCCCTCTCAGTTATCAACAATATCCACATTATCCAAAATCCAACATCAACATCCAAAAATCAAATTTATCCAAAATCCAAAAATCTAACCAACATCCAAAACCATACCCCAAACCAATTTTGTGCAAGGTTTAAATCTAGATCTCATCATCCTCTAATTTATAGGGTGCTTAAGACTTTGTCTACCTTAATTTCCTTTTTAAATTAGCCTTTGCCAAACCTGGGAATTGATTTAGGGGCCTAAACGTCAACTCTTAAGTTAATATATTCTAAGGTATCCCATTTTTCTTGGTGGTCATTAGTCTACCCTCAAGTAAAATAATCCTTCTCTTGTTGCTTAAGATCATTAGTCTACCTTAGGAAAGAAGGGACATCCTTTTATAATCCTAAAATTTAGATTTATTCAAGCTCTTCTTTGATTTGAAAATTCTTTTCCTAAACATCATCAAATTTATCCAATAGCCTTAATCATCTAGTCCCATATATCCAAAACATCTAAGATTTTGTCTTGGGTCATTATCATCCAAACTATCCTAATAATACCTTAGTCACCCATTTCTAAATCATCATCCATCTCAAATCCATCCTAAGGACATCCTCAAAATCATCATTCACTCCCATATCCACTTTTATCTTGGTCCAAGAAATCCTTTTGAGATTTAATCTCTAAGGTTACCATACACATTTGATAGTAGGCATGAGTTTTCCACAGTCCATGATAATATTGAGAGTGCTTCTGGATTCAATTGTATATGTTTTCGTATCAACATTTTGGATCATACTCAATGATACATCATCAGGAAGAGGAGTGTTGTAGATTAGAGAGCAGACTTGAGCTTTTTAAAGGAAAAAGAGGGATAAATATGAAGGGATAAAAAATGAAGGGCAGGAGAAAAGTTAAAAATAAGACAAAAAACCAAGAGAGTGAGTGAAATAAAAGAAAGAGAGAGAGATACGAAAACATAGTATGAAAAACAAAGAAGCAACTATACAAACCAGAGATAAAATTAGATCTTACTAAATCAAATTAACACAAGAAGATCAATCTAGACCTTAACAATGAAAATAAGAAAGTGGACATATAATACAATATCTATTATAATATGTGTACCCCTATATATTAGTTAGAAAACACAACAATTCTAAAAATACACACACACACACATACCTATAAATCTATATATATTATATATGTATTAAGAATATACATATACCTCTATATATATACCACAAAATATAAAAGAGGATATGTGAAACAAAAAAATATTAGTACACAAATATATAACATGGAAAACAAAACAAACCCCCAAAAATACACACATATATTATATGCGCAAGCATATATTATATGGGTATTTTTGGTTTAGTTTTGTTCTCTATGTAATATAAAAGACCATCTGAATGTGTTGGAAAAAATCTTTGAAAGATTAGAACAATATAAGGTGCGGCTAAATCCTAAGAAAAGTGTCTTTGGAGTCACCTCCGGAAAGCTCTTAGGATACATTGTATGAAGAAGAGGAATAGAAGTCAACCTTGCTAAGGTCATGGCTATAGTGGACATGCCTCCACCTAAAACACTCAAGCAATTTCGTAGCCTAACTATTTACCGCTTCATAGCATAACTTGCAGATAAGTGTCAACCGTTCTAGCATACTCTCCGAAAAACATAGCATTTGTATGGGATGACAAGTGTCATAATGCCTTTGAGTAGTTAAAAGGATATCTTTCTACACCACCCATCCTTATTCCACCAAAGCAAGGACAACCCCTCCTATACATCTCCACAAAAGAAAAAACAATAGGGGCCTTGCTAGCACATCATGATGAACAAAGAAAGGAGAAAGTCATATATTATATTAGCCGTACTTTGGTGACCTATGAGCTAAATTACACTCATATTGAACAAGCATTCCTTGCCATTGTCTTTAGCTCGCAAAAGTTAAGACACTATATGCTCAATCACAAGACAAAGTTCATTGGCAAAATTGATCCGTTGAAATACCTATTGACTAGAGCAGCTCTCATAGGATGGATGGCTAAGTGGGTCATGATCCTAAGTGAGTTCAACATTGAGTACACAGAGTGAAAGGATATCAAGGGACAAGTAATTTCTGACCAATTGGTTGATGCACCTAACCCTATGGAACAACCATTGCTTTCAGAATTCCCAGACGAGTCAATACTGACAGTAGCACCAACGATAGAAACATAGAAAATGTATTTTGACGAATCATATACACATCGTGGCTTAGGGGCAGGAATTTTGTTTGTTACCCCTCAAGGAAACCCTATTCCAAAGTCCTACAAATTGACATTTCCATGCACAAATAATGTAGTAGAATATGAAGCCCTTATTACAGGACTTCACATGGCCATCCAATGGAATATTGAAAAGCTCACAGTTTATGGTGACTCCCAGTTAGTTATCAGACAAGTCAATAATGAATACAAGACAAAGGATGACAAGCTTCTACCATACAAATGAATGGTTGATGATTTCAAGGATTACTTTCATGACATCCATTTTAAACAAATACCAAGTTTGAAAAACAAAGCAACAGATGCCATGGCTACTATAGGATCCCTAGTTGACATGAAAAAGGATAGCAAAAAATGTGAGTTCTTGATTGAAGAGATTCCAATGCCGGCCTATGACGTCCCACAATCTGAGTTAGTATGCACCATTGTTGGTCCCTTATCCCCATGGTACCAAGAGACTTATAGGTACCTCCATGATAACATCGTCCCACCCAACCTAACATCTGACCAACGAAAAACCTTCATCCACCAAGCCTCTCATTTCACCATCATAGGTGATACCCTCTACCAAAGAAGTCTTGATGGTACTCTTTTATGATGCCTCGATTCTAGGGAAGCTAAAGTGGCCTTGCAAGTGGTACATGAAGGTATTTGTGGGGTGCAGTCTAGTGGACTTACTCTAGCAAAGAAAATTCTAAGGATAGGATACTATTGGCCCACTATGGAACATGATGCTCATTAGTTTGTAAAGAAATGTTTGCCATGCCAGCAACATGGTGATCTTATTCATGCATCATCACAAGATTTACAGCCGATCAGAACTCCTTGGCCCTTCTCACAATAGGGGCTTGATATCATAGGCAAAATTCACCCATTATCATCTAATGGCCATAAATTCATCATTACTACCACCGAATATTTCACCAAGTGGGTAGAAGCCATTCCACTCACTTACACCACCGATATCCAAATTACAAAATTTATCCTCCACTACATAATATGCCATTATGGCATCCCTCTTTCCATCATTACTGATAAAGGGAAACCGTTTAAGAACTAATAAGTTTCCACCCTTTGCGAAAAATTCCACATCCAACACCATTTTTCCACACCATATTACCCTCAAGGTAATGGTCAAGCTGAAGCTTCCAACAAAACCATCTTACGCATTCTAAAAAAGACGGTTAATGAAGTCGGTCGTGACTAGCACCTTCAGCTTAATCCTGCCTTATGGGCTTATTGCACAAGTATTCACACTCCCACAAGAGCCACTCCATACTCCTTAGTATTTGGTTCCGAAGACATTTTTCCTATAGAGGTCAAGCTCCCCTCTCTCAGAATTTCATTACAGAATGTCATCATTGAGGAGGAGTATCAAGTTACATGCCTAAATGAGCTAGAATTGTTGGATGAAAAGCATCTGAGTGCTCTAAACCATCTTTAGGTCTACTAGAATTGCCTACGCAGAAGCTACAACAAAAAGATTAAGAACCACCGGTTTAAGATAGGTGACCTCATCATTATGGAAAATCAGAGAAACCTACAAGAATGCCACAAGAAAGGAAAGTTCGAGCCTAATTGGTTAGGACCCTATGTCATCACAGCTAGCTATGGATCAGGAGCTTATTAGCTTGCAACACTTGAGGGGTAGCCTCTGGATGAGCCGATGAACATCATGCACCTGAAAAGGTTCCATGCCTAATCCATTGAGTATCCCAAGTCAAAAAATACAAAAAAATCAAAAAAATTAAAAAAGCAAAAAAATAAAAAATCTAAAAAAATCCAAAAATCAAGAAAAACTTGAGTGCAATAAAGTCGTCCAAAGTTGAAAATCACTTCGGTGACACCTTGGATAAGTACCATGGTGAAAACCTATCTTAGGCGCCATGTGTAGTGGTTGGTCCTACCATCTAATAAGTCCTCCTACCCATCACATCATTCCATATCACCTACATCCCATGGCTTGGGATTCTAAAACATTCAACCCCATCACCCCACCCTTCATCCCCCCACCCAAGGCAAATTCTTGGAAAGAGGATCCTTGTAGGCTCTCCTTGTACAGCTTAAAAATTTGAAAATCCAAAAACATCACAAAAACAACAAAAAATCCAAAAAAATAGAAAACCAACAAAATCCAAAAATAATAAAAAATCCAAAAACCCCCTAAAAATAAAAAAATTACCAAAATCCAAAAACAATCCCAATTATCCAAACCATCCAACATATAATCATCCATCATCATCATATCTATCCCGAACCATCCCTACATCATCACTACAAACCAGAACTACATATTCATCATCACCCACATCTTAAAGTGCCTTGATCCAATGGACATAGGGTATGTAGGTAGTTTGGAATATGAAGGAAGTATCCAGTACTTAGGTACAAAAGATACACCCATCCAACCCATTTGGATGGTCCCAATGTTTCTGAGCTTACTAAATCCAAGAACAATACACTGACTAAGCATACTCTTAAACACATCATATCTCACAAAAAGAATCATCAATCAAAAAACCAACTACAATCATGACCTATGGCCTACTGTCTTTTGCTCATCTTCTAAAATTTATCCAACAACATCCAATTGATTCTTGCCTTAACGGATATATCATTCCTACAATATGCAAAATCCATCATCCTATCAACACTTATCTTGGCAAGAGATACAATGGCTATTTGCATGGTTCGTTGGTCTTTTTTATTATTGATTTTATCTTTGGTCACATTTTAGGGTTCATTCCAAAGCTACCTTGATCTCACTATATCATGGTACGTGGTGAAAAACACCTAGAATGGGGCATGGTCATTGTTTTTGTATGCCGTGCTTGTGGGTTGGTCTCATTACTCCAAGTATGGTATTCATATCTTGAAGATGTAGGGTTGGTTCTAGCATATTGTTCTCCTTTTGCATCTAAGGTCAATCACACCTTTTATGTACTAAGGACTTATGTTATGAGTCCCCTTCCCTCATCTAGGCAAGATTATACTATCTTGGGCATGGATGGGATCATCCTATTGTTTGCGAGTCTTGTCCATGCAAAGATGGATATATAGCATCACCTTGGTCCTTCATACATTGGTGAAAATATCCCCTTTTGCTATAATAAACCTAGAAATGCTCTAAAAAATGTCAACACAAATACTTATCCTAGGCCATCTACCCCTCATCCCCTATCTATCAAATCAATATCTAGGCTTTGCATTTAACCAACCCAATCTCATCAACAACCCTAACAAGCTTATATGACTTATCCCACCCAATCCCATTCCATCCCATTTCATCTCACAACAAAACTGCTCTAACAACGCGGTGTCTAGTGACCTATCCCAACCATCCCTAAACCTATCCTAACCATCCCTAAACCTATCCCACCCATCGCTAAACCTATCTTAACCACCCAACCCCATATCCCATGGTTCTAAACATCACAATGTATCATGACAAAAATCCATCCCATCATATCATCATACCATTAACCATTGCATTATCCATTATCCATTGCATTATCCATTAACCATTACATTACAATAACCATTCCATTAACCATTACATTATCCATTTCCATTAACCATTACATTTACCATTTCATTAACCATAAATAATATATGTTTATTAATCTAAGCATATATTCCATTACATTTCCATTTCATCTATACATAATATATGTTTATTATCCAAGCATATAATTCATTACATTTCCATTTCATCCATACATAATATATGTTTATTAATCTATACATATATTCCATTACATTCCTATTTCATCCATACATAATATATGTTTATTAATCTAAGCATATATTCCATTACATTTCTATCACCATTTACATTACATTTATCCATCCATATCACATACATATAATCCACATCATAATCCGCATCCATACACATAAGATGCATACATCTATCAAATCATAAACAAACATCCATATGCATAAACCCATAATCCATTTATCAATACATAAACAACATCATAATCATCAAGCATAATCATAATCACAAACATCCATAATCATCCATAACCATAAATGCATCCATATCATATATCGCCGTAAAAAATAAATATACATTGCTCAAAACAACACATCAGATAAATGTCATGATACAAAAGGCCTCAAGGGATGAAATACATCAACATAAAAAAGCCATAGAATCAGGAACCATGGGCTGATGACCCCCTGACAGAGTCAGTAGGAGAATTAGGTGGATGCTATGGTGGTGGCCCCATAGGTTGTTGCTACTGAGGTGGTGGCTGTTGAACTGACTGTTGAGATTGCTTCGATCTCTGTGAGCCTGACATCCTTGATGTACTCCTTTGACTATAATTAGGAACCCGCTAACCCTTAGGTATCGCAGTACAGTATGCCCCATAGTAATACTCATCTCTAGCCCACTGTTCTGAAAGTTGCTCCTGCAACTACTATATCCACTACTGATCAATTGAGTAGTTAGTCCACATATAAGTCAAATTGGTGCTGGCTATAACACATTGCATGCATGTTATCTCAACTTGCATCCTAGCAATCTGTACCTCAGCCTGCTATGCTCTAGACTCAACACTCTACAACCTCACCTCTACCCCCTACCATAGTATAATCTCTGCATCCCTCTCACCAGTAACCTGTGCTAACTGCACCTGCATTTGTCCTTGGAGATGGCCTATTTGGGCTTGCAGGATCTATATCTATGGATCAACATCTCCACCACTCAGTCTATCAAGTAGGGCCTATACCCCCTATAACCTTTGTAGTTATGTAAGAGAGTTGTCTCACTTTGCCATCACCTACATCAAATCTTGTCGCTGCCTAGCCACTTGTGCCTACAAGGTTTCCACCTCCTCCTCTCCACCTCCTCCTCTCCATCACTTCACGTCTTTCGATGCCTAATACGAACACCAATATCATGTCCTCGTGTTGACATCCCTATTCTTGAGGGTCCAGCACCTGATGCCCCAGCACCTGAAGTGCCTACCTGCTATCATGCTTGCTACTGTGGGACCTGCTATATAGGTGCTTGCAGTACTTGCTAAGGTGGTGCCTGTAGTGGTGCATGCGGTGGCGGCCTCTATCCCTGCCCTTGTTCCTGCTGCTAAGGTACCTACTACAGTGGTACCTATCCTCTCCCTGCTGCATGTCCTATAGTTGCTACAACCAAAACATTGATATCATATCCATCATCGATAGGTACATCCTCATAGATGTACTCTACCATGACCTCATCTCCCTCCTCCCCCTCCTCATCCTCTACCTCCATTGTTAGGTCTGGCTCCACTATTGGATCAGTCATATGAATGAGCCTCCATACCTACCACCATTGATCATAGGCTGGGGTCATCCCCGCATTGATCATGTCACTCCTCTAGTCCCACTGCACTAGTTGTAGTGTTGCCCAATCCATTAATGCTACCTGGGGCTGAATCTGTGCAGGCCATGCTGGTACATCCTAGGGCATCCTAGCAAAAATGGCCACCGCCTAAGGCAGATCTTGCACCTGCCTAAATTGCTGCATAATCCATGATGGAATATACCAGTCTATCGTGTGGTCTCCCTGCCCCATAAGACAGTGAGGCTGGAATGTGAATGGTATATGGATATGATCGTCAGCCCATGCCTCTACAACTATATAAGGTTTCTAGGTAATAGAATCTTAGTCATCAAACACCTATTGCTAGTATCGTAGTTGCGTCATGTGGGTATGTGTAATAGGTGGCCTATACAAAAACACATATGCCTCAAATTGAGCCCAATGATAAGCTGACATAGGCCATGTACTCGCAATATGCTCCCATACCCACACATGGGGCAGTGTAACCCCATCTGATAAAGCCCTATCCAAATGATAGATCGCCAAATGTATCTCATGGTATAGCTGCACCAACAAGCAAGGTCCCCATGCAAATATCATCTCTTGAGTGATCATAGCCTCGATCACTCTACCCCAACCAACCGAAAAGCCCCGTGACCACCGATCTTGAAGCACGATCCCTCCAATCACTGCAAACACAAATAAAGTATATTGATCCACCCTGGCCAATAAAGTTTGCACATAACTCATTTGCCATTGATCCTGGGTATATATTGGGTGACTAGGTGCAAATGTCCTATCTAATGCTGCCACTCCTGATCCTACATCATATGTCACTCAATCTCCTTGTATGGGAAGCCTCAAAATCCTCCATACGTCCTCTAGGGTGATCATGATCTCACCTGTAGGTAGTAAAAAGGAGCATGTCTAGTCGCTCCTCCACCTCTCCACTAGGGTTGTCATCATAGCCCTATGCACTCGTATCTGAGGCATCTCAACAACCATTTGTTACCCTATCCTCCCTAATCGAGCTAAGGTAGACTGGTCAAATTGTGAACGCAACCTCATCACTGACAAAACTTGGTGCTCCCGTGACTGCAAAATCCTGCCTACAATCTACATCTAAAAATCAGCTCTTTTTCCAAATTAGCACTATGGTGCTAATCCATAACCCTAAGGAACCAATCCAGAGATTGGTGCTAATCCATGGCCACATAGTGCCAATTTACGAAATGGCATTAATTCTTAAGCCTTTGGCACTAATCTGGAGCTTAACGCTACACCCTAGCAACATGGCGCTAAACCGCCATTAACCTAAAATTTCCAAAAATCTCCATGCAAATATAGAGCTTGGCGCTAAACCCACCCATTATGGCACTAATCGAGAGCTTAGAGCTAAAGCACCACTGTATGGCACTAAACTAGGAAACCCCCAAACCCTAGGTGTGAAACCAGCGCTTGGCATCAAAACTACCCTGGATGGCGCTAAACCATTCGAATGGAGACTTTTACCCCTAGCACTAAATGAGACGATGGCACCAAAACTTAGATAGATGGCTCTAAACCATCCAAAAAACCCCATTTTGCCCCAGCGTTGATCCAAAAGATCGCGCTAATTCACCCAATTATGGTGCCACGCGCTTGCGCAATGGCACCATTCTACCTAACTACCCAAAACCCAAAAATCACAAAGTTAGGGATGACTAACATACCTGTGGGTCTGCCAGTGGTGATCTTCCATAGTCATGCACCCTCTCAGATCGGTGTCGGTAGCATGGGAATGGAGGTTGCACCATGTCTTCTTCTCCTCTTCCCTCGTCCAATGAGCTTAGAGTGTGCAAATGTGGCACTTTGGGACCACACTTTCTATATATAGCCACCATGCCATACCCTCATACACCTTTTTCTCTTCCCAGGTCACAAAATTAAACCTTTTTCACCCATTTTTCTTCCTATCCACCTAATTTTCTGTCTTCTATCCATTTTTCACCACTATTTCCTCCTTTCCAGAGTTCACCTGAAATGTTTCTTTTTTAGCTGACCTCTCAAGGGGCCATCCCTCATCTATTTCATTCCTTTCTGGTAGCTGGGGCAAAATTCTTTTACTTGATGCCATATCCCTACTAGGTCACGATGCCACGTCAAAGAGGGGCAAATGTAGACACCTGAAAATGTCTTAACCCTTCGACCATTCTTCAACATCATCTGTATCACCAATTTTCCATCCAATTAATTAATTAAAATTTTATTTAATTAATTAGCCTAACTTACCCCTAAATCATTCATCCATTCGTCATCAAATTACCCTAAAAACTGAATTAACTAAATTAATTCAACTTCACACCTTATGACATTACCCCAATTAATTAAATAAATATGAAAATATTTATTTGATTAATTTGTCCACTTACCTAAACCTAATTAATTAAGTAAATCACACTTATCTAATTAATCTACCCTACTAATCAACCTACACCTAGCCTAGTTGATTAAATAGCCAATATTTAATTAGCTACCCTAGCCTACCTAGCCCTTAGACCTGGATTAATTAAATAAATCATTATTTAATTAATCCTAAACCCTGCTTAACCGTTTCCGTATTTTTTTCCAGCCATATTAATTAAGTTAATCACCCTAATTAACTTGGTCAAAGCATCATTAACCCACTCTCCCACAACCCACAAATTAAAAATTTAAAAATATTCCCATGGCTCACATGACCCTTCCACCTCACCTTTCTATTTCCATGCTAAACTCTTCTCCATACCATGAGTTCACACATGTGGATTCCAAAATTGCTTAAGTATCACATGTCTCTCACAACTCCACATAAAATGGAATTTTTAATTCCACATCCTCCCAAGGAAATAATTATTTATTTCCTCATGTGTCCTCATCACATTAAATGCAAAGCCTTCCCCAAAAATGAATAAAAGATTAATTTTTATTCCTAGCCCTCTATTTTTGTTGATGAGATCTTGACCTTGATCTCATCTTTCATTCTCCACCCTTGAACTCAACTTTTAATAGCCACCGTGGGATCAATCTCCCCCCAAAATTACCTATAAATACAAGCCTTCTAATGTAGTCGAGAGTGGAGGGCCTTATCAGGCTGTCCAACCTCACAGCTAAAACTCAACAGTTAATGGGAAAACATAAACTCTTTATTAAAATTATCATGTAGAGGACATTATAGCATTGAAAATTCTTTTCATTCAGTGATCAAAAGATCAACATTACAATAGAGGTCCAAATTCCCTATTCTTTTGTTCTCATCCCATTCTCTCTCACACCTCTCCCTTCTCTATTTAGTTCATCTATTATTTCTACCCTCACCAAGTGTTACTCAACACAGCTCCAGTACTCATAAAGGATCCCTACAACACAATGATGGATTCTCAAATTGGCCGATACTCCTTCCACGATCTCTGCAGAATTCTTCATGCCTGAAACAACCCACCATATTTAGCTCTTTCATCACTGGCGCCAGAATGTCACAGTCATGCCAATGAATGTGCAGAGTGTTCAAACCAAGAAAGTCAACAATGATTTGGAAATGTCAAACACACAGGCTTGTGATATCGGGAAGACCCAGATCAAGTTAGGCCAACATTGAAAAACATTGTAGAGTTTTCAACAAATGTGCTATCGAAAAGACCAAGAAAAGTTACACCGAACACTGGGCATCGGGGTGACGGGGAGACATTTGAACTATCTTCCGATGAAGCAGGTCTCATCGAAGAGTCTATTGGGAAGAGATGAAGCATGGTCACACTGAAAGCATATGAAGACCAAGAGCAAGTGTTGTCAGAATGACCGAGAGACTCGGAAAGAGTCGTCCTGAAGAGGAAGGTCTTACTGATCACAAGCATCAGAGAAGGTCCCACCGATGAGTATATGCCAACCACATGAAGCATCGTCGGGAAGATAGAAAGAACTCAAAATGGGTCTGGCTGAAAGAATACCATCAGACTAACAGGTGACCCCGCCAAGAGTCTTATCGAACATGCCAGTCCCGCTGATAAAGGTTGTCGCCAAGACCGAAATCAGAGTCTAGCCGATAGAGTAAGGAACTCTTCCCACCAAAAGAACTTCCAAGCATATTTTAAATTCAAACCAATATGTCCCCTAGTTGAATGCCGACCATCAAAAGGAACCAGAATAGAAATGACTCTGCAAAACATACCAAAATTAGGGAAACTAAACTATGCATTTTTTTGGGTGATGCGAGATAACTTGTCCACTCAGATGCTCCTGCATCAAAGACACCAGGTAAGTGAAATGTACCTTGAGGCTAAGACTCAAGAACATTTGGACCAATCTAGTAGTGAAATACTAAATTTGACCAACTTTGTAGCTATCATCCAAGTTGAATCTTCAATTGGTTTATCCTTCCATCTAACAAGATACTCCAGATATTCTCTGCCCATGGTTTTCTTGGCTATACGGGAGTCAATCACTTGATCAATTTGTTCAGACTTCTTTTCAGGCATTTGATCAATCCAATCACTTGCATCCTGTACATCTAAAATAATTTCTCCTTGCATACTTGACTCTCCTTCATAGTATTTTTGCCATATCTGCCACATTGAATATGGGTAAAATATCTATGCCAGGTGGTAGTTCTATTTCATATGCATTGGATGAAGACTTCCTCAAGACCTTACAAGGTCCAATCTTTTTCCACTTTAGTTTATTGTATGTTCCTTGTGGGAACCTTTCTTTCCTCAAGTGTGCCAAGACTAGATCTCCTACTTCAAACTCTAGCTCTCTTCTATGCAAATCAGCTTGTTGTTTATACTTGGCTACATTTTTTGTCAATTCCTCTTGTACTTCTTTATGTAGATCATAAATGTATTCAACAAAATCCTCTGCTATAGCACTCTTCCTTCCCAAATCAGCACTGTCCCGAAGTTCATCAACTCCTCTAGGACTGAAATCATATACTATGCAAAAGGGACTCTTTCCTATACTCCTTTTTACAGAGTTATTGTAAGCAAATTCTGCCTGGGCCAATACCATATCCCACTGGTTTGGCTTCTTCCCCACAAGACATCTTAACAAATTTCCCAAACTTCTATTCACTACTTCAGTTTGACCATCACTCTATGGATGGTATGCCAAACTAAAACCCAAATTAGTACCCAATTTCTTCCATAGAGTATGCCAAAAATGACCAACAAACTTAACATCTCTATCAGACACAATGCTCTTGGGCAAACCATGCAATCTCACAACTTCTTTGAAAAATAAACCAGCAATATGTGAAGCATCATTACCTTTCTAAGAAGGAATAAAATGTACAATCTTGGAAAATCTATCCACAACAACAAAAATAGAGACATTACCTCTTTGTGTATGAGGCAACCCCAAAACAAAATCCATGTTGATGTGTTCCCATGGTCTTTTTGGAATAGGTAATGGGTGATACAACCCAGTGTTCTACCTCACACCCTTGGCATATTGACATGCTCTGCATCTCTGCACCATATTCTTCACATTTGCAACCATTCCTGGCCAAAAGTATACTTCACTCAGCAGTGCTAGTGTTTTGTCCACACCAAAATGTCCACTCAAACCTCTGCTGTATTTCTCCTTCAGCAAATTATCCCTTATGGAACCTTGAGGTATGCATAATCTCCTTCCTTTGAACAACAAAACTTCTTGAACAAAATAATCTAACCAAGGTGTCCTATCCTTCTCAAGAGGATTGTTACAAGCATTCCAAGATTCCTTAAAATTAGTAGCAGCTTCATACAATTCTTTCATGGCATCAAAACCAACTACATTCACTTGCATTTCATTTGTCATGAGACATTTTTTACTTAATGCATCAGCTACCTTATTAGATTTCCCACTTCTATGCTTCAATACAAAAGAATAACTTTGCAAGAATTCAACCCACTTCATGTGTCTTTGATTTAGCTTACCTTGGCTATTAATGAACTGTAAAGCATGATGGTCAGTGTATAAAACAAACTCCTTGGGCAGCAAATAATATCTCCATTTCTTCAATGCTTGGACTATAGCATAGAATTCCTAACCATATACTGAATACTTTCTTTTTGCCTCATTCAGCTTCTCACTAAAGTATGTAATTAGTCTTCCTTCTTGGCTGAGAACTCCTATTGCTATTCCACTCACATCACAATCAACTTAGAAAACTTTTCCAAAGTCTAGCAATTCTAACACCGACTGCTCTATCACCTTAGTCTTCAAAAATTGAAAACTTTTCTCTGCTGCAACTGTCCACTTGAAATCTCTTCTTACTCCTTTCATTGTCTTAGTTATGGGAGCACAAATCCCACTGAAATTCCTTATGAACTTCCTATAGAATCTCTCTAACCCATGAAAACTACGGGCCTCAAAAGTATTTCTCGGTGATGACCATTCAACTATAGCCTTTACTTTCTCCAGGTCCATTTTCAACCCTTCTTCTGAGATTACAAATCCCAAGTATACTAACTCCCTCATGAAAGTACACTTCTTCAGATTTACCATCATCTTTTCTTCCTTCAACCTTTGCAAGACAACCCTAATATGTTCTAGATGTTCCCCTTTTGTTTTACTAAAAATTTAAATATCATCCAATTAAACTAACACAAACTTTACCAAGATAGGGCTTCAACACTTGATTCATCAGCCTCATGAATGTACTAGGTGCATTTGTCAATCCAAATGGCATGACCAGCCACTCATACAATCCATCCTTCATCTTAAATGTTGTTTTCCACTCATCCCCTTCACGGATTCTGATTTGATGATATCCACTTTTCAGGTCAATCTTTATGAAGTATTTTGCTCTACTTTAACAGTCCATTAAATCATCCATTCTGGGAAATGGGAATCTATATTTGATGGTGATCTTATTAATTACATGGGCATCTGTACACATTCTCCATTCACTTCCTTTCTTAGGTGCTAGTACTACAGGTACAACACATGGACTAATCCTTTCTCTGAGCAGCCCCTTGTCTAACAACTCTTGAACTTGTCTATTTATCTCCTCATTCTCTTGTGGTGTCATTCTATATGATGCCTTGTTTGGAAAACTTGCACCTGGAATCAAATCCATGCAATGACTGATTTCTCTTACTGGTGGTAGTCCATCTGGTAACTCTTTCATCATTATGTCAGAGTACTCATTAATCAGCTCTTGAACTTCTGCTCGCAGATCGTCTTCCTTTTCAGTTGTCAAGTTTTGTGACGGTTGAGCCACAAATGCATAACAAACACCATCCTTCTTTAAGTCCTTCAGGTACTTCTTTCCTGAGACAAGACACACCCTAGAAGAGCCTTCAACTTCCTCATCTTTGTCTTTCATAAGATTCAATATGAATTTTTGCCCATCCTTTTGAATAGTATTTGTATTGTTCTTACCATCGTGAACAACTTGTCTATCAAACTACCACGGCCTTCTTAACAAGAGATGACAGGCATCCATTGGCATTACATCACAAAGTATTTCATCCTTATATCTAACAATCTAAAAATTGACTAAACATTGTTCTCTTACCACTAATTGATGCTCTTTCTACAACCACGAAACCTTGTATGGGCTAGGATGTTTCATCCTTTTCAGCTTCAACTTCTTTACCATTTCTTCAGACACAATGTTGTCGAAGCTTCCACTATCTACAATCACCTTGCAACATTTGCCACCGGACTTGCATTTGGTTCTGAACATATTTCTCCTTTGTACTGGTTTAGTCTCTACCTTCTCAGGGCTTAACAAAATCTTCCTTATCATCAAGGACTCTCCGTTCTCTACATCTTCTCCATTCTTTGAAGATTCTGCAATCTCCTCTTCTTCTATTTGGGCCACATGCACTTTGGCTTCCTTTCCTTTACCTCCACCTTGAACTTGTGGATATTCAAAAGATCTATGCCCAATCTCTCCACATTGATAGCCTGTACCAATGAAGCCTCTACCTCTACCTCTTCCAAAGTTTCCTCTCCCTTGAAACAATTCTCCTCTTCCTCTAAAGTCTCCTCTACCTCCAGCTCTCTAAGTCTGAGAGCTACCATCTGCATTCTATTTTGCATCATATCCTCTTCCACCACTACTCTGTCCTCTTCCACGAGCATTTCTACCTCTGCCCCAGTTGTTGTTTTGTTGTTTCCGGTTCAGCTTCTCCTCGGCCTTGAAAGCACATTGATAAGTCTCCTCTACGCTCTGCAATATGAGAAAACTAATTTCATCTTTGTATGGACATCCACAAGCCATTTAGGTACCTTGCAACTTTCTCTGCTTCATCCTCTGTGTGCTATGCTCGAATACTCAATCTATAAATTTTTTCTGTGTACTCCTTGACACTAGTCTTTTTGCTTCAAGTTTTGCAATTTTCTAAACAAACTTATCTGATAGTATGAAGGCATGAATTTTGCCTTCAATTTATTCACCATTCGATCCCATGATCTTATCTTCTCCTTACCTTTTCTTTGTCTATTAGTTTGCAAATGATCCCACCAAAGGGATGCATGCCTTTTCAGCTTAGTACAGGCATATTTCACCTTCTTGTCTTCTTCAATAACTTCAAAATCAAAGTACTTCTCCATCTCAGTGATCCAATCCAATAGTTCATCTGAATTCAAAGTACCACCATAGTTTGGAGGATTAAAACGGGGTCTGGTATTGATTCTAGTTATGGCTCTAATGAAACTCTCTTCACCTTGATCAAGCCCAAGTTGGCCTTCTTCTCCTTCAGCTGCAACTTTCTCTTCTTTAGTATCACTCACGTCTTCAATAGGGTGACCTCTTTGCTGTGCATTCTCAACAGCATCGAATCTAGTTGTAATTCCTCTTAGCATCTCCACTAGTATGGGGTCTGCATCTCTTCTTTCCCCTCTTCCTCTGTCTCATCCTCTTTGTGCCATTTTACGCAAGTCCTCTGTAGTTGCAGGTCTTCTCCCTCTTCTCACTTACCCCACAACAATTTCTCTTAGGACTTCATAATTCTCTTGACACCTTCCTCAGGAGCAAAAATTAATGTGGTTCTGATACCACTTGATGTAGTCGAGAGTGGAGGGCCTTATCAGGCTATCCAATCTCACAGCTAAAACTCAATAGTCAATGGGAAAATGTAAACTCTTTATTGAAATTATCATGCAGAGGACATTATAGCATTGAAAAGTCTTTTCATTTAGTGATCAAAAGATCAACATTATAATAGAGGTCCAAATTCCCTATTCTTTTGTTCTCATCCCGTTCTCTCTCACACCTCTCCCCTTCTCTATTAAGTTCATCTGTTATTTCTACCCTCACCAAGCATTACTCAACATAGCTCCACTACTCATAAAGGATCCCTGCAACACGATGATGGATTCTCAAATTGGCCGCCACTCCTTCCATGATCTCTGCAGAATTCTTCATGCCCAAAATAGTCCACCATATTCAGTTCATCTATTATTTCTACCCTCACCAAGCATTACTCAACACAGCTCCACTACTCATAAAGGATCCCTACAGCACGATGATGGATTCTCAAATTGGCCACCACTCCTTCCACGATCTCTGCAGAATTGTTCATGCCCAAAATAGTCCACCATATTTAGCTCTTTCATTACTGGCGCCAAAATGTCACAGTCGTGCCAATGAATGCGTAGAGTGTTCAAACCAAGAAGGTCAACAATGATTTGGAAATGTCAAACACACAGGTTTGCAATATCGGGAAGACCCAGATCAAGTTAGACCGACGTTGAAAAGCATTGCAGAGTCTTCAACAAACGCGCCATCAGAAAGACCAAGAAAAGTTATGCCGAACACTGGGCATCAAGGTGACAGGGAGACATTTGAACTATCTTCCAATGAAGCAGGTCTCACTGAAGAGTAGCACTATTAGGAAGAGATGAAGCATGGTCACACTGAAAACATACAAAGACTAAGAGCAAGTGCTGTCGGAATGATCGAGAGACTCGAAAAGAGTCATCCCGAAGAGGAAGGTCTTATCGATCACAAGCATTAGAGGAGGTCCCGCCAATGAGTATATGCCAACCACATGAAGCATCATCAGGAAGACAGAAGGAACTTACAATGGGTCTGGCCGAAAGAATACCATTGGACTAATAGGCAACCCCACCAAGAGTCTTACCGAACAGGCCAGTCTCGCTGATAAAGGTTGTCACCGAGATTGAAATCAGAGTTTGGCTGAAAGAGTAAGGAACTCCTCCCACCAAAAGCACTTCCAAGCACATTTTGAATTCAAACCAATATGTCCCCTAGTTGAATTCTGACCATCAAAAGGAACCAGAACAGAAATGACTCTGCAAAACATACCAAAATTAGAGAAACTAAACTATGCATTTTTTTTTGAGGCAATGCGGGATAACTTGTCCACCCGGATGCTCCTGCATCACCTTCCCAAGCCATTTCATAATCCAATTTTAGAGCAAGATTACCATGCTAAAATCTCTCTCAATTTCATCCATCTTGGCTAGGTTATGCTAGAATTTTTAGTGCATTTGAGAGCATTTCACATTGACAAGTTTTAGTTGGGTAAAGCAAGGAGCTAGTGGGTGCACGTTCCTCCACCTTATCAAGGAGTGAGGAGTGTTCAAGGATTTACAAGGTATAACTTGTGTTTTACTTTGTTTATTGCATAGTTTACACCTTTGACATTTCTTCATCTTCATTAAATATGCAAATAAATATAAAAAATTTAAGGCATGCAAATAAAAGTATCTACATGCAATATTGAGGCGGCAAAATTAAGAGAGTTTAAATTAAAAATGAAAGAGTTGGAAATAAATATTGGGGTGTCCACGCACCATGCAAAGGAAAGTGAACTAAAAATAAAGAGAAAAAGCTCAATATAAATATAAGACACCAATTTTAGAGCAAAAAGGGGAGGGCATTAAAATAAAGGCAGAGGGTAGTAAGAAGAACACAAAAAGAGAAAGAGGGAGAAGGATAGAAGAAGCACAGGAATAAACACAGAGAGGTCATCAATGGTAGTAGAGAAAGAAGATCCTTCTACCAAGCTCAATATAAATACAAGACACCAATTTTAGAGAAAAAAGGGGAGGGCATTAAAATAAAGGCAGAGGACAGTAAGAAGAACACACAAAGAGAAAGAGGGAGAAGGATAGAAGAAGCACATGAATAAACACAGAGAGGTCATCAATGGTAGCAGAGAAAGAAGATCCTTCTACCAAGCATGGGTTATAGGTACTTAACTTTGAGCATATATATTAGAAGTTTTGCCAGAGTATATTTAAATCAGTCTATTTCACTTATAAATTATCTTCGTGTAAATTGAATCAGCCATTATTTGCTTTCCATCGACAGCTTATTTGTTATAAATAGATTGATATACAATTACACTTCTTGGTGATGGTCTCTCTTATGGTATTGACCCAACTTAAAGTGTATTGGTCTCTTTAGCAAATGAAATGACCTTCCTATAGTGTATCGGTCTCTCTATCAATTGAGTTGGCCTGTTAAAATCTTATGGCCTGATTTAATATTTCATCATCTTGTTTTAAAGATTTTAGCGTCCTTTATATTTTTTGTCATCCTTTTTTCTTATTTAAATTGGTTCGTTCTTTTCTTGTTGACCTCTTGTATTTGGTAAAAGGCTTGAATTATAAGCTTGTTGGCCTTTGTTAAAAATAAACGACCTGAACTATAAGCTTGTCAACCTCTGTTAAAAACAAATGGCTTGTATAAATATTGGCCTCTGTTATATCTTATTCAGCCTCTACTATGTCTTATGCGACCTCTGTTATGTCTTATTCGACCTCTATTATATCTTATTTGACCTCTATTATATCTTATTCAACCTCTGTTAATAATGTCTGGTTCATATTATAATGGCATGTGTTTGTTTATTGTCAGCCTGTCATGTTAGAACGACCTGAATATTGTTGGAATGACCTGTGATCTTTCAATGGCCTTGGTATTGTGGTAAACTGTTGATATGCACCGGACAACTGAGAGGGGGGGTGAATCAATTGTCACAAAAACTTAAACACTTTCTACAATTAAACATTCATCACTTATCTACAATTATTATGATTTAACAATGAGTGCATCAAATTAGAAACTTAACAACATCAAACACAAGAGACACCGAATTTATGTGGAAAACCCCAAGGTGGAGAAAAACCACGGAGAGGATTAACTCTCAATATATATTGTATACACCTAAAAATGACATGACTCTACCTAAATAAATATTTTAAATATTTATTTCATCTTTATATTCCTCTATCAATAAATAAATAAATAATTTTATTTATTTGATTCATTTTCTCCCATTAATTGAATAAATTTCATTTATTTAATTAATTCCATCTATATCAACTTTATGTTGGCAAGAGACACTGTGTGGCTTCATGAGTGTTGTCATTGATGGCAACAAAGTCCATCCCACACATCTGCAGGGCATGGTGTGTCTCTACCGAAAGTCAGATTCAAGAGTATTTTAGTCCGGTGACCAAGAACAGAGCATGCAGCAAGGTCTGACAATCAGGTCCGGATCTCTCAGAGGAAGTATCTCAGTAAAGTGCAGACTTGGGGAAGTCAAGAGGAGTACCATGACTAATATATTCCAGAGATTGAGCCTCTGGTGATGTAAGCGTGAAAAGATATGAACACCAAAGTGTTGGGTTCCTGTTTGGCAGAGTAGACTGAGGAAGAACCGACCGACAGAGCATCAGACCTTAATCTGGATGAGATAATGATGGTTATCAAGTTTCTTAAGGGATCATTCATGATTGGCCGACATGATTGATGACTTCTATAAGCATCTCTTTGATATGCATCACTTGGTAAGCAAGGATTCAGCTGACAGACCAAAGTTTGGGAAAATATTGAGTATTCCAGATGCTGACTAGAAAGATGTTGAAATCCTTTGTGTGGATATATATACCAGATGGATTTCGATGAGAAGGCATGTGTGGTGTGTTGTGAAGTGAGAAGAAAAGTAGAGAGCAGTGTGGAAGCAGTAATACATGTCCGGTATGTGACAGGACATCAGCACCAAAGAAGACGAAGAATGAAGTACAATAGATCAGTGTATTGAGCCTAACCGGAACTGAACCTCAACATATGTGGATGCTTCTCATCAGTTCAAGTATCTTGTTACTTTCTTTATACCTTGTAGACAGTGAGTCTCTTGTAGGCAGTGAGCCTCTTGTGTGGAGTGTGCTCGGGTAGTGAGCCCTAATTGGCAAGTGCCATTTTGTACTTCTATTCTTTTAATAGAGAATACAATCTTGGGTTAGTCACCCCGTGGTTTTTCCCTTAACAGGGTTTTCCACGTCAAAATCATTTTGTTATGTGTATTGATTTTGTTTCTGCTTTCATGGTTATGGATGCTTATTTGTTTTGATGCTGCACTAGTTGTTAAAGAAGAACAGAAAGTTAAATTAATTAAGAAAACTGATTCACCCCACCCTCTCAGTTATCAACAATTGGTATCAGAGCTAAGTTCCTCCAAACAGAGCCTAACAGCTTGAGGAAGATATGGGAATTCCAATGGATATGTATGGTATGAGGGAACAACTTTAGTCTACCCTTGATGATCTTGAACAATCTCACTCTTAAGTCAACAACTTGAGGGAAAGACTTAAACAAGCTGATGATTTCATAAATGAATTAAAGGAGAAACTAAGTATCTCTATGAAAAAGAGAAAGGAACTTCTTCAACAATTAGCAAGTCAAAGTGAAGCCAATGATACTAATGAAGATCTGAATGAGAAGAACAAATTATGTGAGAAGCTATTAAAAGAGGTCATTATGGTAAGACATGAAATGGAATTAGGGGTTATGAAATTCACCCAAGAATTTGAAGAGAAAAGAAAGACTGAAGATAATCTAAAACAATCTCTCAAGGAGAAGTCAGAAGACTGCCACAAAATGGATAGAATAATCAGGCATTTGGAATCTGATCTTGAAGAAGCTAGAGATAATGAAGAACAACTTGAGAATTAGATTAACACCCTAAAAGGGATCTTCGAACAACAAATGAATACAAAGAGAAATTCAAGATAAGCTCTGCTCAGCTTGAAGTTCTTCTTGAAAGCCAAAAGAGGGTAGATGATAAGCAAGGCTTGGGGTATGAGAAAGGTGAAAGCTCCGGATCCGGTTAGAAGAACTCTGGATCAGGAAATCGAAGGAATGGGCCTAGAAGACCTCCGGTAAGGCAACCAAATGCTCAAAGATATCCATCCTTCAATGGATACTACCACAATTGCAATAACTTTGGTCATAAAGCAAATCAATGCAGAAGAAGAATGAATCAAACTAATTCATCCTTCTCCAGACAATGTTTTAATTGCAAAAGGTATGGTCACAAATCTCATGAGTGTAGAAATATGCAAATAAATAATTCATTCAATGGTAGATGCTTTGCATGCAATAGAATGGGACATATGGCTAATCAGTGTAGATCAAGAGGATATCAGTTAAATATGCAAAGAAATGTTGTTTTCTACAATTGCAATAGATCCGGTCATATTGCCAAATTCTGTAGGAGTAAGAATTAGGACAAAAAGGGTCTGGTGCATCATAATCAAAACCAAGACAAAGGAAAAGGAAAAGTAAATGCAGATGAAATTCAAAGGGAGATGAACAAGATTTGGGTGAAGAGGAGTACATAAAATGTTGAGGATGGATCCGCACCAAAATCTGGTGCTGATATCCCTTCCGGAAACTAAATAGATGAGCTCTAGCTCAGGGGGAGTCACAAAAGAAAACAAGTTCCCCCAGCCAGTCAATTGGTGCCTAAAATTGGCACATGGAAAGTTGCTAATTAAAGGGTTCTCAGAAAAACATCTAAATAAGCTTTGGTAAAGATATGAAAGATCCACAAGAAGATTTGAAGAGTCCAATCTTCCAAGAATGATCCAGTTTGATAGTTTTCTGTATAAGCTGGATTTTCACAGTTTGATCCGGTGTGACTCTAAATTGAAACATCTTGATCTGTGGATAAAGGGGATGATTCAAGGAAAGCAGATACATTAAAATTCATCACTAAAAATAGCTCTAAGTACATCTCAGTGATTCAGAAAGAACTCTCTCATGATAAGGCAACCGGAATAACTTAAGTTGTGCATTTATTACAAAATGAAATTAGCGTTTGCTCAGAGATAAAAGGGTTCATTTGCTCGTCATTTGCACATTTGCATTAGTGAAAAAGATAAGAAGAGCTCTACAAACAAGTTTGCTTCATCTCTCTCAAGGATAAATCTCAGAATTCAAGTCAACTGATGATCTTTTCGACTCCTTTCATGAACCCTAGAGGCGTAAAAGGTACTTTTCACTCCTGTAAATCTCTCTCTAAATCTGTTGAAAGATGGCTACTCTGAATGTTGTCAAAATCACTAATAGGCTGCGCGCTAAGTTCAAGAAACACCCTTATAAATCTCTGGAAGTAGATCCTTTAGGTGCATTCTCTAGCATTCTGCATGGGGTTTTGCATGTTGAAGACGTTAGGGCATACATTCATGCGAATATTGAGGAATTCGGGGAATCCAAGCTGATGGAATATATCATAAGCAACTAATAGATGAATCATTTGAACTCAAACCTTAGTACAAAGCCATCCGAGACAAGCATTTTGGACAATGCATTCATTTCCCCTATTTTGTAGAAGATGAATGGGTCCTGTATATTCTGAGCAGAGTGCATGACAACTTCATATGGTTGATGAGGCCATTTAAGATCACAAAGGATGCAATTAAAGTGGTGACCAAATTACACTCATCCGGTGGGTTACCTACTCTCAAATCAGTCAAAAACCAAACTGTGAGTGAGGCTACCAGTTCTAAATTTGATAAAAGAGCAATGACAATTGAGGATATCATAGATCTGGATATCAAGTTTACTGCCATGATAATTGGCGACAAGATATATCACTCCAGCAGAGAGAATTCTGTATCTGGAACAAGAATTTACATTGCTTATGAAATGTTAAGAAAGAATGTTGACTATGATCTTTGTGAGCTCCTTCTGAACCAACTTTTGGAGAATCTGCAGAAGATAAAGAAAGATAAGAAGAATTCTTTCAAATACGGTGGCTTGTTACTCTATCTATTTTTCTATTACATGAATGAGCTACCTGGATCTAGTGGTTGGATATGGAAAAATGATAGACCTGTTGCCATACAAATCAAGGATTATTTGTATGGGCTTGGTGATGCCAAGGCACAAAATATAGCATTGTGGGGTTACTTCAAAAACTTCCAAAGCTTGATGCAGGCCAGAGAAAGAATCCCCCAATCATTAGTTGAGAAATATAAGGATACAGTGTGCTTTATGGTAGACACTGATCAATGCCTAATGGAGGCAGTGGAGCCAAGGATAGTCTGGATCATGCCAATGGGGTATGAAGTAGATGAGAAAATTGTAGAGCTACATGTTGAACACATGCTAAGTCAACCCAAGGATCCTAAGGCAGAAAGGTTTGGAACCTTTCAAGAATTGAGTGTGAAAATTCATGTTGAACTAAGACAGCCTGAAATCAAGAGAAAAGTGAGAAGAGAAGTGGAAGAATTTGCCAAGAGACATGGAATATCAAAGGAGGCAGTTGATGCCAACAAAGAGAAGATGGAAAGGGCAGAGAAAGAGAAACAAGATGCAGAAAAGGAAAGTGATCAAGTGCAAGCCCCTTCCCAGACCAGATCCTCCAAGAGCTCTGCACTTGCCACCTCTAAGAGCCAAAAGGCATCAAAATCGAAAGCCCATACATCTGGAAAGGGAGAGAAAAGAACAAAGAAAAACACAACAAGATCCTATAGAAGTTAGAAGGATGATGAAGAAACTCAAATTGATGAGGAAGTCAAGAAAATGAAGAAGAAGAAAACATTCAGTGAACCCTCTACTGGTCAAGGCAAGGAAGAAAAGGCAGAAGAATTTGTTGAAAATCCTACTCTCTGCATTGATGATATCATCAAATCAGTCACTGTGGATGGGAACTTGAAACCAATGACTGAGTTTTATGATGATTATAGTGAAACTGATCAAAAGATCCTACAAGAAGCTACAGTCATGTATTTAAATATCTACAACAAAGCATTCATTGAAATTATATCTCTGATTCCTAAAAGTCTAGAAAAGGAACTTGAAATAAGAAAGAACAATGCCATGGAAAAAGACCTAGAAATCTAGGAGCAGATTGCTATCCAAGTTTATCCCTCCATCACTCCAAAGCAAATAAACATGATCTTCAAAGATTGCAAGGACGAGTTCCGGAGCAAAGCTAGAATGAATAAGCTTATGCTCAAAGAGACTGATCAGGTGGCTAAAGAGACTGAAGAGATCCTCAAGAATGCCTATAAAAGATTCAATATTCCTATTATAGAGGACTTAGGTGATGAACCCTCTGCCATGGATGACAAAGGATAATCTACTGAGATAGTTGCAGAAGAGACAAAGGAGACAAGTAAAGAGAAAGCTAAGGACTTAGATTCCTCTATTTCAGAAAAGGAAGTTCATGGACAAGAAGACACCTCTCTTCTGGATCCCCCTGCAGACTCCAGAATTGAAGGAAAAGATAGAAAAGAAGAGAGCATCAATCAAGAAGAAGTGAAGGGAAGAGAAGAAGGTCAAATAGAGAAGACCACAAGTGACAGTGCTGAGGCCACAGAAGGAAAGGAACTCTGTCTTTGGCAAGAGACATTGCAGAAGCTGTCAAGGACTTCCTGACAAAAGAAATGATGGAACTGGATGAACTGGAGCTACTTCAAGGACCATTCAATTTTGATTCCCTCTCCTCGGTTCAAACTATGAAGATAACAAAGGCAAAAGAAAAACTTCTGAAGTCTCACATGGAAGACTGTGAGCTAATAGAAACTACATCCGGTGTGCTAGAGAAAATCATGCCATCCTTCCAAAAGGATCCTTTGGCCTCCACATCCAGTAATCTAAAGTCTCTTGTAAATTTTGTTCATACACATTTTGATTCCTTAGAGAAGTTAGCAGAAGAAAAGGTCTAGAAGGAGTTTTTGGGAAAGAGATTCTCTGAAGTACAAGGACTAATAACCAATGATAAGAGAAATATGGATATTAGGATAAAGAGCTTAGAAAATGCTCTTAAAGACAGCGGAGAAGTATATAAATTTTGTTTATCCTGGTCTAAAGTGACAAAGGATATTGAGAAGAAAGTGAAAGAACAAGAGGATAAACTGTCAAGCTTCTCTCAGAATTTTGATCCTCTCACCACATCCATAATAAACCAGGAATGTCAGACTATTGCAGTCATAAATGAGATAAAGAAGCTTGAGAAGGAGAGGAAGAATATAATAAGTAGGATGGGTGAACTTAGAGGGATGATTATCCCTAAATTAGAGGCCATGCATGAGGCCCTAACTAATGCTCAGACCACATCCCAGACCAGTGATCCAACAGATCTAAAGAGGGCAGAAGCTTTTGCATTCCTGTTGAGTGGTCACATCTCAATTTTTGACAGGATGAAGCAGAGTTGGGCAATAGAATTTGTCCAGTTAAAGACAACTTTTGCAGATATACTTCAATTTATGTAAGTATAACATGTATATATACTTATGCGGCTAAGTATAGTTGGATTTTTGGAGATTTTTGGTGTGCGAATTCTACCCTTTACCATTGATGTCAAAGGGGCAGTGAGTAGCAGTGAAAAATGTGGAATCTAGCTAAGGGAGAGCTCCAGAAAAGTGTACATTAGAATAGAGCATCAGCCAAGGAGGAGTGTAGTGTGACACTTAGTCATTTTTCACTAAGTGTTGCCATCAATGCCAAAGGGGGAGATTGTTGGCAAGAGACATTGTGTGGCTTCATGAGTGTTGTCATTGATGGCAATAAAGTCCATCCCACACATTCGCAGGACATGGTGTGTCTCTACCAGAAGTCAGATTGAAGAGTATTTTGGTCCGGTGACCAAGAACAAAGCATGCAACAAGGTCTGACAATCAGGTCTGGATCTCTCAGAGGAAGTATCTTAATAAAGTACGGACTTGGGGAAGTCAAGAGGAGTACCATGACTAATATATTCCAGAGATTGAGCCTCCGGTGATATAAGAGTGAAAAGATATGAACACCTAAGTGTTGGGTTCCTGTTTGGCAGAGTAGACTGAGGAAGAACTGACTGGCAGAGCATCAGACCTTAATCCGGATGAGATATTGATGGTGATCAAGTTTCTTAAGGGATCATTCATGATTGGCCAACATGATTGATGGCTTCTATAAGCATCTCTTTGATACGCATCACTTGGTAAGCAAGGATTCAACCGATAGACCAGAGTTTGGGAAAATATTGAGTATTCTGGATGCCGACTAGAAAGATGTTGAAATCCTTTGTGCGGATATATATACCAGATGGATTTCAAAGAGAAGGCATGTGTGGTGTGTTGTGAAGTGCGAAGAAAAGTAGAGAGCAGTGTGGAAGCAGTAATACAGGTCCGGTATGTGACAGGACAACAGAACCAAAGAAGAGGAAGAATGAAGTGCAGTAGATCAGTGTATTGAGCCTAGCCAGAATTGAACCTCAGCATATGTGGATGCTTCTCATCAGTTCAAGTATCTTGTTACTTTCTTTATACCTTGTAGACAGTGAGTCTCTTGTAGGTAGTGAGCCTCTTGTGAGTAGTGTGCTTGGGCAGTGAGCCCTAATTAGCAAGTGCCATTTTGTACTTCTATTCTTTTAACAGAGAATACAATCTTGGGTTAGTCACCCCGTGGTTTTTCCCTTAACAGGGTTTTCCACGTCAAAATCATTGTGTTATGTGTATTGATTTTGTTTTTGCTTTCATGGTTATGGATGCTTATTTGTTTTGATGTTGCATTAGTTGTTAAAGAAGAACAAAAAGTTAAATTAATTAAGATAACTGATTCACCTCCCCCTCCCAGTTATCAACACTTTATTCTTCTAAATAATTAAATAATTTTAATTATTTAATTAAATCTTTTATTCTTCATTTAAATAAATTGCAAATTTATTTAAATTAAATCTTAATCTCCAAAAATAAAATATAATTATATATTTAATTTATTCTTCCAAATCATGTGCAAGTAATTAAATAAATTTATTTATTTAATTACGCTTTGTTATCTTCTAAAAAATCTTCAATATCTTCTAAAAATAAATTCTTCTTGTCATGCAAAAGCAAAAGTTGAGTTAACTGATTTAAAGCAAATTTGTTTTATCAACAAAACTCTTAAATTAGAAATATATATTCTAATTTAAGAAATAAAAGCTCATCCTCATCAAGAAAGCAGTTAACTCAACAAGGCATCTTTTTGAATGACACATGTCCTCCTTCTATTCACGCACGTTCTCTCGAACATCCTTTACCATTGATCTTCTCTCACACAATTCTATAAATACCCTTCTATCCTTCCATTTCACATATCATGAAGCTTTCAAGGGAGATTACTTTGTTGAATCCATAGCATGCCACTGGCACCCCCATTCTCATACCATTTATCATCCATTTCACATTGTGTTGAAGCTCACCTTCTACACAATAAGTATTCAAGCCATTTCTCTTTTGCCATGTTGAGGAATCAAAGCAAGGAAGCAAGCTTCCTGAGGGCTACATCCATCACCAAAGATCAAATGAGAATAGGCGAATAATGGAAATCACAAGGTAAAAAGGTTGTGAGTATCACTTTCTTCTTTTAAATCCTTTTTATTTGCACATTCCATTGATGTTTTTGGGTTTTTGTAATTCGTTTATTCATCCCATTTTACCCATCACATATATTGTAATCTTGAAATAGTGATGTTCAGGCTGGGTCACCCCACAGGCCTAAATATATTGGCTTACTGCCATGAAGAACAACTAGGTCTAGTAGATTCACTGCCTCAACCCTAAACCTAGCAAGATTACAATAAGGGTAGTTAAACCCTGAGGGCTGTTAAACCCTACTAGTGGCTTACTGCCAAATTCACTGTCACAATCAAACACCTTTCTTTATTGTGAATAAATAATTCCTCAGCTCTGCTCTTCCTCTGCCCTGCTCTTCCTCTGCTCTACTCTTCCTCTTCTTTCCTCTACCTCTGCTCTGCTCTGCCTTTGGACCTTTCTTAATCTATTCTCATTTTCGCTCAAGGACACCTTTTCCATGACTCAACTACAAGTACTTATATACTACATCAATCTTGGAATGATCATCAAGGTCGGCATAAACTATTGGAACAATCTCCAAGGTCGGTATTACAAACATTTACAAAATTGGTCCTAACCTATTGGAACATCATGCAAAGGGAATGAAATGTAGATCACACCATGCCTTAGCTGGGACTCAAACATGATCTTCCACGCCACAACATGCTTCCACAATCTTCTAGAGATCTCCACAATCACTGGGATCAAATAGGTTGGCTAAGACTGGTTACATGCTACGTTATCTGGGAACAATCTTCACACACCATCTCAATTTCTTAATGCAGACCAAAGTCCAGATAGGAACATGATTAGGAGATGCAAGCTCATTGACCCAGTGGGGGTTTGAACTCTGGTGGCCGCCACTACAACCAAGCGACTTAACCACTGAACCACACCCTTATCGGCAGTTTGTGGGTGATTTTAATGCTAAATTTTTTAAGGAGTTTATTTTATTATTTTGTGGGCCTCTCGAGACATTGAAGAGAAAAAGGAGAAAGTTACTTGTTTTTTTCTAAAATGGGCAGAGTGATAAATTAATTTTTTTTGAGAAGTATTAAGGAGTTTTTATGATTTCGTATTGTCCTCATGCAAAAGGCTTTTGGAGAAGAGAATTCGAATATGGAAGATATTTTTTTGACAGGGGCTAAATGATTTAAAGTTTATTGAAGATTTTTTAATGCAAAGAGATGGAAGTCTTTTATGATTCTTATTCTTTTATAGGTGAAAATAAATGCAAAGAGAAGAAGAAGAAAATGAAGGGGTTTTGTAGAAGAAGGAATATGAAGAGAAGTAAGAAATGAAAGGTCATTTTTTTATAATGACATTGCAGGTTTAGTGTGTTGTGAATTTTTTTGTGTGGACCAATATGCAGTGTTGAAGACATTTTTGTGAAGATTTTAGAAGAGAAAATATAGATGAATCAGATGATATTTTGTATGTGATTTGAGAGATGTATGAGATGTTTTTTGCAGGGATGAATCAAACAAGTGATGAAGACATTATGCAGCATTGAGGATAATTTTTGATAAGGTTTTTAAAGAGTTTTTGCAGGAGAATCAGGTGATTAAAAGATGAATATTTTATTTTAGAATTGAGAGATGAATGATGGTGATTAAAAGATGAAATGATTTTACAGAAGGCTAGAGAAATTTTTTTTAGAAACTGTATGGTGTTCCTATTCAATTTGTTCAATGACTAATGATGAGCAGGATCAAATCTTCTTGTAGATGTTGAGTTTATCAGTTTTTGTGATGAAATACAGGGTGATTGATCAGTTTGAAGATTGATAATCTTTGTCATGGAGATATAAGGTTTTGTGGTATAGAGAATCAGGGTAACCCCCTTAATTATTTTCTTGTGTCCAAGATAATTGTATGTATTTCCAGTGAGGCACATTGTAGCCAATGAGGCTTGTATTGTCAGTGAGACACATTTTACTAGTGAGGTATTTGTACATGCCAGTGAGGCATTTTGGTTAAACCAATGAGGCATTTTAGAGTGGTTTTTCATCCCTATGAGGGTTTTCCACTCATGAAAACTTGTGTTATGGTTCATGTTATTTGCCTCTATGTGTGTGTTTTGTTCATAAGGTCTTGTTCACACTATTCATCATCATACTTGTGCATATGTGTTTGATAGATTATTGATGTCTCTTTCATTCTCTATCTTGTAAATTAAAAGGTGCAAAAAGATTTTAAAGATAATACAACACTGATTCACCCCCCCTCTCAGTGTTGTTCTGTACTCCAATAAGTGATATTAGAGCACATGTTCCCTATAGAAGTCTAACAGACTTGGGTAGGTCCTGATAGTGGAGTACCATGGGGAAAGTGTAGAAGAAATAAGGGCAAGAGAAATGTCAAGTCATATACTGGTCAAAAGACACAATCTATACCAAATTCAAATGTTGGTCCACAATTGGTTGATAGAAATGTCTCACAAGTTGAGTCAGGGATTAAATTAGAGGAAGAGTTTTTAGGAGTTCCTTTCTTTGATGGTTCAGATTTCTCTATTTGGTGTATTAGAATGCAAATCTATCTATCTTCTTTAGGGTATGGTGTGTGGATGTCAGTTGAGAATGGGTATTGTATTTCCTCTCAATCACCTAATACTACAAGTAACAAAGAAGCTTATGAATGTAATCATATAGCAAAGAAGGCTATTCTATCTGGATTATCTAATGAAGTTTCTTGTGAAGTTATGCATTGTGATTTACAGCTCAGGATGTGTGGAAGGAGTTGATTAGAATCTATCAAGGTGATGTACTTGAAGGAGAGGACAACTTGGTGTCTGAGGAAAGTGACAATGATAGAAGACAGTCACATGAAGGAGATGAGGTACAATCTGATTCAAAAGAAGAAGGTCACATTATGAGTGATTATGATTAGGAGTATGATGAACAAGAATGTGAGGTTGATGTTGAAGGAGAACTCATGTGTGCTCTAGGTGAGATCAAGAAATACAAAAAGGAGACCCAGAGATTAGAGTTGCAGCTACAATAAGAAAAAGACTCCAAATCCAAAGCACTTTTTGATCTTGAAGAGGCAAGAAATTAGATTATGGACTTAAAGAGTCATGTTGATGAATCTGACAAATTAATTATTAGTCTAAAGACTAAAATTGAGGAAGCCAAAAGAATAATAGATGTAACAAAATCTGACCTTGAGGTTACATGTAACATCCAAATCCGAAATGACAAGAAGTAACTAAGTTTTCACAACGGTAATTTTTTTTTTAACTAGGTAATCAAATACAAAATAAACTTAACTATAATCCAATACAACATTTTTCATTCTATCATAAACATGATCTCATTTTCATAAAACTGAAAGAAATGATATACATTAAACACTTTGTTTTCTATCAAATGAAATTTTCTTGAAACAACAAATATTGGAAACATACCATTAACATGCATCTCGATTGTCGACCCATCACATTCAAGACTCGGCATTCCTCAGTATTTGGAAGAGAAAGTATCTTCAAGGAGCTTAACCTCCAACCACAGACCGTCGGTCTCCCGCACTCCTTCCTAACCGGAAGTGGCCCTACCCTACTCAAGAGGATAGACTTAGGATAACCATCAGTGTTTGCCATCTGAGCTCTGGTGTTGTAACCTACGTGTCTTGTTATCATGCAGAACCCTAGATACCCTCTAGTCATGCACGACACTCCACAAGAAATGCCATCCAGTTACGGTGAACGTTCGATGCACTTGAGGATAGTACACCACCTTGGCCAAAGGATTTGTTTTTTTATTAGTGTTCTAAGAATGCATGAACTTGGTTCACCCACCCTACTCGACTTGAACTGATCGAAATCCTACAGTTTCCTATTTGTATAGTTTGAACTAATTGACGACCTTGATGACCTCAAGGGTTTAGGATTTCCTCCTATAATAGCGCATGGTGCAACATTTACTCTAATCTCGAGTTCATAGTTTCAAAACCCATTTTCATGTAAAAACATTGTTTATAACCGCCCACTCCTAAGTGGTTTCATATTTTTTTACTTGGTTTCCAAATTTGCACATCATACTCAAATATCTAAAACCATTTCCCGTTATCCCAAAATTCGAGGATTCTAGACTCATATGGTCTACAAGGTAAAATGATACTAGTACCATCGCATGCAACGTAAACTCAACTCACATGCAGGTTTTCAACTCTAATTGTTCATTTCAGAACTATGACGGTTTTCGATCATTACTAATACCTTAACTACCTACTCCTCTTTTCGTGTCATTTAGTTTCACATGATTCATAAAGATGAGAGTCGTAAATAAAATATAAATGGTTTAGGAATCTTTCATATGTCAATAAAGATGTAATACGGATAAGACATCAGCTGTTTACAACTGCATTTTCCGGCTATCAAACATACTAAATTTTATGTCAAAACATGCTTAAAAACTGTGGTTTTGACTCCTGCACAGCATGCATGTGGAGCAACATGTTTTCTTGCTGTGGAGCTATCATTCAAAGCCTCCAAGGGTAGTTTTATGTTCATAATTCAGTCTTAAAGGAAACTCTTCTATCTTACGTCATTGCCGATCATTCACAGAAGGTAAATTACATCTTGCATCATGATGAGTTCGTTCCTAAATGCATATACGTTAGAGAACTGCATTCTTTTATTATACAGTGTCATTTATGACAACAAATTCTAGAAGACATCAATACTTCTATTTCTAAGTTTTTGAATCTCAAAACACAGTAATGAGACAGCAATACTTCTATTTCTGAGTTTTTAAATCTCAAAACATAGTAAGGATACCATTTTAATGACCAACTTCACACAAAACTCATGATAGAGGACAATGTCATCATATTTGATTGATTGAACGTATTTATTCATGCACAGCTAAGACACATTTACAGATCTACGCTGAGCAAATGAAAGTATGGGAAACAAACCTGTCGAAGGACTGAAGTTTGCTGTGGCTAAATCCACGTACTCCTCAAGCAAAACGTGCCTCCTCCGGACTCCTATCCCAATCTCTGCCGATTACTACACAAGACAACGATAGCTTCCCCTTTTTACTCTTGTCTCACTCCTTCTAAACTGTGCGAAACTACTCCCTCACACAGTGACTACCTACAAACAACTATCCTCTCTTCACACAGTGACTGCTTCCACACAACTATCCTCTCTTAACACCGCGACTACCTCCACACAACTATCCTCTCCACACGTTGGAGTATATTCCTTTCTCTCCATAATGACCGCATAAAAACCTTCAACTGCCCAGCAAAAAGCTCTACTCTGCCTGCATTTTCTCTTCCTTCACAACCACCACCGCCACCCACTAAGCTCCCGAAGTATCTTCATAAAGTTTACGGTTATTCTCCTGCACAACCGTAGCTACCTCTCTCTCACGCCATGGTGAAGGTAGTTACGGATTTAAATGACTCCCAAAAACATGCCTAAGCTCAGGGGAGTTGTTTAACTGAGTATATTCGACTTCAAAAACTTACTACGACCACAAGAAGTTAACCCAACTTCAATACTTACTAAAACAAAAAGGCACCAACCTTCCAAGACCAACTTAAAGATTGAATTGAGGAGTTAAAGCTCGACATGGCGGTGGTTACGAAATGGTTTGAGCATCGTTGGGGTCGAGAAGGAAAGAGAGACAAAAACTATCTAATTAAGAAAACTCAAGGTTAGATTGACAACAAATCGCGGTCAAAGCTAGAAGAAAAGACTCACACTAAATGACGTCCATAATAATTATTTCATGCTATGGCTTCAAATCGACATTCGTCGATCTACAAGAAAAGAATAAATTCACAACACAAGTTCGACGCGTTTTATGACAATCACGACGGATTGATCGTAACGCAAACAAGTTTCTTACAACGTTAGACGCACAAAGCCGACTTCTCGCATCTTTCGACTACGAGACAAGATTTACAATTTCGCCACAAGATGGTTCATTAAATACTTATAAACGAAAATAATAAACGTCTAAAAAAATTGACTTGCTATGATGGACTTACAACGACATCGATGACTCCAAGATTCTATATGGTGATTTTCAACTAGGATGTTATACTTTATCCTCTGACGTCGACATCTAGTTAACTAACCCAACCGACAATCAAGACTAAAATGATGGTTCCAAGGTTTATCTACCTGTTTGGCGTTCTCATTAACAAACAACCATGGTTAATTTCCAGAGTCTATACTCTCTCTCGAAGATACTTTCTCTTCCTGTCGAACACAGTCCACCTATTCCTGCAATGACAGTCTCACATACAATTTTGTGGTCAAAACACCTACATTCCAAATCACATCATAATATATCCAAAACATCATTTCACTTAATCATAAAGGACATTTAGTCTACAATATCATATTGATCGTAATCATTAGATTCCACAATTTCATATAACCACTTTGTAAAATAAATCGTCAGTTTCCATGTCGTCCACAACATATTAAATTACTGAAATTTGCAAGAAAATAAATAGCATAATTGTTTCCAAAAAAGAGGGATGTAACATTACAAGAATTGAATATCTAAAATTAGAGGCTGAAATTGTCAATCTGAGAAAAGAATATGAAGGTCTCAAGGTTCTGTCCAAAATATCAAAAGTTTGAAGAAAGCACAAATAAGTTGCATGAAATGTTGGGAAAACAAAAGCATCATAAGGACAATACTGGTCTAGGTTATGAAAAGGGAGAGTGTTCCAAAGTCAGAGAGACTCCTAGAAGGAAAATTGATCTAAGTTATCATGTTGCTGCTCCTGAAGGCAAAAAGAAGATTGAAGCTAAAATGAAAACCAAAGATGAGTTTGTAAAAATGCACAATCAAAGAAGAAATCTCAGAAGAACTGGTCCAGCAAGACAAGCATATATGTATACGTATAATTACTCATTTTTTGGTTATTGTTATACCTGCAATCATTTTGGACACAAAGTAGCTAATTGCAGAAGGAATATTAATTTTGTATGTTTCAAGTGCAACTCTCCTGGTCACAAAGCATATAGTTGCACAATGTATGGAAGAATAGCATCATCCGGTTTGAAAAGTTGGAAAAGGAAAGAGGCTAAAAAGGTATGGAACAAGAAAACTGAACAAAAGAAAGAACCTATGAAAGTTTGGAGAATGAAACAAAGCAAAGAGAAGATAGATTCTAAACTTGTGCAACTTGCACAAGTCACATCATCAGTTGCATAAGATATAGCATGAAGTGAGGGGGATTTATCCATGTCCTATCAATTATCCCCAAGAAGTTTCAAGAGGAGATCATTTGGTGCTTGTCAATACTATGATCTTGTCTTATTTATCATACTATTAGATTCTTGCCTGATAATGTTTGCTAAGATGCTAGACTCATATCAGTCTTATGAAATGAAGTTCATGTAGTTGATGATGATGTTGATAACTATGTTGATTTTCAGTGTATGTCAGTGATACAAGTGATCAGTGGTTCATATTGTCACTGATGTCATAATGTATACAAGATGTTGATAAGATGTTTAGGGGTTTAATGCACAAAGAGTTTGATGATGTTGAATGACCTTGTTTATAAATGATCTTATTTATATCTTGTTCATATCATGTTGATACTTACAAAGGTTGAGTTGTCATGATGTTACAGTTCAGAGTGTTCTTGATATGTTAGTGAGAATGTGAAGTGTTGGTTGTCATAGCAAAGAGATGTTCAATTCCAGTTAAGGTGTACTCAAGGAGCTCTCATCAGATGTTAGCATATGTTAGCTAAGGAGGTTGCAAATGGAAGAAGTCAATTCATAACACTTGTCTCTACATTTGGTTTTGTAAAGGTATTGATAGTGGTTTCATATTTGACAACAATATTTCATCATTGGTGTGTTGTGATTGTGTAGTAGTCTTTGTAAGAATAGCATGACAATGCTTAGTTGTTGACTTGAGACATATGGTTTGTGAAAGAAGACTTCAAACTGAGAATTTGAAACATTTTAATCTTGCATATTGTTGAAAGCATGGCAAAGGCTATTTCACAGTGGACAAACAGTAAGCAATGATTTGTCTTGATGATGTTCATTTAGGACAGTGTTCTTACCATAGTTTTCATGATGGCAGATTAAGTTGAATGGTATTTGCTAGTAGACCTTGTTATATCTTTATAGAAGACATTGCTAGCAAAAATCTTGCAGAAAATATTGCTAGTTGCTCTTACCTTGTATCACTTAATTCTTGCATCACTTGATGTCAGTTGTATTCTAACCATGTTGTGATAAAGGTATCAGACTTTGCATTGGATTGATGGTAGACTTGTGTAGACTTGTCTCTTGTATATTGTAGTCTCTTGCAGAGATATTGTAGATATGGTAGTAGATAGTTGATGAAAGCAGAGATTCTATGTTAGAATTTCAGACATTGGTGTATGAGAGCATGGTTAGAATGATTCATGCTATGGGTGTTTATATTGTCATGAAACTTGGATCAGGAGTTGAAATTGAGGTAAGTCACAAATCTTATTGAGATGTCTCATCGTGGTGTTGCTGCAAAACGATCAATGTCACAGACCTATTCTAATCTCCTTCATGATTTGTAGTGCAAGCAGTGATATGATTTGATATGGTTTATATTGGGTGCTCACATTTTTCTTAGTGATGGTGTTGCTTGCAAGTCATGCTTATGGATAATCATGGTGATGATCATGTTGGTTTGTCAAAGTTGTCTTCTTGGAACAATACTTTATGTTGAGTTGATGAATGGATATTGAGTCTAAATTGAAGAATTTGAAACAAGGCATTTGGACTCAATCCTAAGTGAGTATTGCTATTTGGTATACAAGACATGGGGAGTTAATTCATTCTTTGTCATTTGATGACAAAAAGGGGGAGAGAAGAGAAAATGCATCATGTAGTTTTGCCATCAATGACAAAGGGGGAGATTGATGGAGGTTGATTGTCATTGATGTCAAAAAGGTGTTAAGTTAGTTGTCATTATTGATCATAGAGATATTCATAAGATCACCCATGCAGATACATCAAAGTGATAGCTTGAGTTGTCTTGATCTTCATACATGTTGTTTCTCAAACTTCTAGTTCATTGGTTCAGTGTGATTAGGATGTTCACATGGATGTTGATGTGATTGTCATGAAGGGACATCAAACATGTGATGGAAAAACATGTGGCAGAGATATCAAATAGGTGATGGAGTTCATGTGATAACTTGATCACGTTGATCACCTTATCTTGTTGTTCATAGCTTCAATGTCAATGATCATATCAGAACTTGGCGATTATCTTCATGTTTCTAGATCTACTTCATGTTGCTTATTTTTTAGGAGTTCATACAGTGTTAAGGATCTACTACAAAGGTGATGATGTTGCTATACAAAGGTGATAATATTAGTATTATGGATCATTATGTTGGTTCTCATATCTTCATGTTTTCATGATACATGCTATGTTGATCAATAGGTTTTTCCTGGTAGAATGCTTATCATGGAAGTTAGAGATATCATGTAGATGATAGGAAAAGCAAGATTGTTACTTCTCAGTTGATGCTTTGTAGTACAATGTTTTGCATCAAATTTTAATTGACAATTCATTCAAAGAAATGGTGTGGTGTTAGTTGTTATTAGAATGGCAAAGATACTTGTTCAATCTCAATTCAAACTACAGCCGTATTTGGTGGATTACCTTCATGATATTCTTCAAGTGTTCAATATGCATTCAAATCCACATATTTTGGGTGCATTCATAGGGTTCTATAATGATCTCAAGATGTTCCATTATCTTAGACCCTAAAATCATGTTGATATGCATTATGAGTTTAAGCCTTAGGTGTTATGCCTCTTTATATTCCTCTGCAGTAGTTAGGGCATCATGTTTGTTTCATTGAAGTCATATGTCATCTTGTACATTGTGCATTCTTGAGCCAAGGTTGTTTGTCATAAAAATCTAGGGTATATTCCTAATGGTCTTTATTTGTAAATCCTAAAGTCTTCCTACACTCCTTGCTTTAAAAATCTTGTCATTTAACTCTCCCTCTGCAACAACGTTCCTAAAGTCTGAGAAGTGTGGATTACATGTTTATAAGAGAATTCTTAATATTGGGGTTTGAATTGTTTAAATCCTAATATTCTCTAATGCTATGTTTGAGATCCTAAATCATTAGACTTAAAGTCTAAATACCTTCTTTTCCCGTCTGCACTTTATTCATGTTTTAATTTTGACCCACTATCGCAAGTCATAGGGCAACTTAAGTTGCAACATAAGGGGGTTGACACCATGGGGCAACCGGCCCCTTCACCTAGCATCACCGAATGCATCGGTCACCCTTTCTTCAAACGGGCGGTAAAAGGAGATCGAAGGTTATATTTCAAAGTTCAAAAGTCGCGAGTTTGAAGATCAATAGTCTTCATTTAAATTGAAGACCCCACTCCTGTTCTTCATAATTGACGTGCTCGTGAATGCCATATCTACTAGATTGCAGTGATTTGCCTTTTAAAATCTATTTTTAGTTAGTTTCAAAAAGGTAGTTTGTGGGCGATTTTAATGCCAACTGTTTTAAGGAGATTCTTTTATTATTTTGTGGGCCTCTCAAGACATTGAAGAGAAAAAGGAGAAAGTTACTTGTTTTTTCTAAAATGGGTAGAGTGATGAATTAATTTTTTTTTGAGAGGTATTAAGGATTTTTTATGATTTCTTTTTGTCCTCATATAGAAGGATTTTGGAGAAGAGGATCCAAATACGGAAGATATTTTTTTGACAGGGGTTGAATGAATTAAAGTTTATTGAAGATTTTTTAATGCAAAGAGATGGAATTCTTTTATGATTCTTATTCTTTTATAGGTGAAAATAAATGTAGAGAGAAGAAGAAGAAAATGAAGGGCTTTTGTAGAAGGAATATGAAGAGAAGTAAGAAATGAAAGGTCATTTTTTTTATAATGGCATTGCAGGTTCAGTGTGTTGTGAATTTTTTTGTGTGGACCAATATGCAGTGTTGAAGACATTTTTGTGAAGATTTTTTAGAAGAGAATACAAATGAATCAGATGATATTTTGTATGTGATTTGAGAGATGTATGAGATGTTTTTTGTAGGGATAAATCAAACACAGGATGAAGACATTATGCAGCATTGAGGACAATTTTTGGTAAGGTTTTTAAAGAGTTTTTACAGGAGAATCAGGGGATTAAAAGATGAATATTTTATTTTAGAATTGAGAGATGAATGATGGTGATTAAAATATGAAATGATTTTGCAGAAGGCCAGAGAAATTTGTTTCAGAAACTGTATGATGTTCCTATTTAGTTTGTTTAATGATTAATGATGAGTAGGATCAAATCTTCATGTAGATGTTGAGTTTATCAGCTTTGGTGATGAAATACAAGGTGATTGATAATCTTTGTCATGGAGATATAAGGTTTTGTGGTATAGAGAATCAGGGTAACCCCCTGAATTGTTTTCTTGTGTCCAAGATAATTGTATGTATTGCCAGTGAGGCTTGTATTGTCAGTGAGACACATTTTACCAGTGAGGTATTTGTACTTGCCAGTGAGGCTTGTATTGTCAATGAGACACATTTTACCAGTGAGGTATTTGTACTTGCCAGTGAGGTATTTTAGAGTGGTTTTTCATCCCTATGAGGGTTTTCCACTCATGAAAACTTGTGTTATGGTTCATGTTATTTGCCTCTATGTGTTTGTTTTATTCATAAGGTCTTGTTCACACTATTCATCATCATACTTGTGCATATGTGTTTGATAGATTATTGATGTCTCTTTCATTCTCTGTCTTGTAAATTAAAAGGTGCAAAAAGATTTTAAAGATTATACAACACTGATTCACCCACCCCTCTCAGTGTTGTTCTTTACTCCAACACACATGCCTTATCTATATTTCCACATTTTGCATACATGTCTACTAGAGCATTTCCAACTATAATATCTAACAAAAATCCTTCTTCCATTATGTTATGATGGATGTCCATACCCTGTTCCAAAGCTCCCATTTCAACACAGACAGGGAGGATGTTGGCAAAGGTTGTCGAATTTGGAGTTACACCTACTAAATGCATTTGCTTGAAAGTTTCTAAAGCCTTTTCAAAAAATCCATTTTGTGCATAACAAACAAATCTCGTTAAACAATAATGAACCATTTAATTCATTTTTTCTTCACAATATTGCTATAAATAGGAAGATCACCAAAAAAATATTAATTATCTCTACCTCATTTGTCATCCTTTCAAAAAGGTTGAGAGCTTTAGTAGGAATAAGGTCATCCTAAACTTTATTTAAGAATGCTTTGATTTCCTTGTTTTGTTTTACTGCTTCATTTAATTCTAAATGGAATTCATTTCTAACATCAGGTGCCTTTGAGTACTTTTCATGGGTTATACACAATGTTGAGGTAAGCTTCTTCACCATTCCTACATTAAACTAAGCATGTTCTCTTAGAGACCAAGATCATGTGCATGAAACACCAAAATCTATATGTTTGGTCACTATTGCACTACACATACACAAAAATGACAAGATAGATTATAGTAAAATTGTTGAGCATTGGTTAAAGCGTGGTCTAAAAATTGTAACTTATGATTCTTTGGCACCATCAGGAAATGACAAAATTCGAGGAGGAGATTGTATTGAGAAGGCAATATAAAAGATTCACAAAGTGAACACCTAGAATTTGTCAGTAGAAATTTAGGAAAATATCTAGAAAGCTACAAGTGTATTCCCTTATCTTAGCAATGTGGTTATTCGAGTACATGGCAAATAAAATAGACTATATTATACAAATCTTTTCCTAGTTTTATAGTGTTATGGAGATTAGCAAAAGCATATGAAGAGACATGAAAGCACATTACAAAATATTCGTTAATTTTGTATTACATCACAACTGTTTCTCACATCTTGACTTCCAAACCATGTATTGGCATAGATATGGTAATTATATAGGTGTTATATATTCAGTTCTTCCTAGCGTTCCACAACCCAACATGAACAATAGTTACAAAAGGTAGTTGAATACCAATACATATCTCAAAAACACTCCACTCATATAAATGACCTTCTAATTTAACCCACTTTCATGATAGCTTAAATCTAAAGCATTAATTACTTTCACAAGAGCTATCATTTATGAGCTACTATCTATTATTATATGCAAAATAAATTAGGTAAAAACCTAAGAACTCCTGGTGAAGCTTCCAGATAAGTAACTAACCATTATAATCTCCACAGCAGGTACAGGTATGAACACGTTTGCATCAGTCAGTTATTTTCTTCAACAAAGCACGCTTCTGCAACACCTCACCTCTCAGATTTCTCGTGCATCATAGGAATACTATGCACTTGTCTTCTAGACAAAGAAATCGTGCACCAGACTATAGAATCACAAAATAAATGATCTTTTTGTGAAGACAAAAAAAAATCCTAAACATGTCAACATGTATTTCCAATCAATAGCAACAAGTAAAACTAAATTTTGACACAAAAATTAATGCCCTAATACAAAGTCAATCTACTGAGCCTGACAGAAAGTGTCCTAAACCCTAGAAAATTCAGGCATTGCTTTCCCTACCTTGCAAATACATTGTAGAATATTGACAATATTTTTGAAATAGCCAATATGAAAGATAGGAAGTGCAAGCTTTATATAACCATAATGGCCCAGACAATCTGCAAACTTTCCATGGTAGGTTGAGCATATTCCTTTATTTGGGGCACCCTGAAAATAATAAACACATTAGTTACAACTCAAATTGTTTCATTAGAAAACACTGCAAATTGAAATCATTGGAAACCTTCCAATTAAAATAATACTTAGAAAATTAGATGTTTTTATGTTAACTATAGACAAATTCATATATATATATACCGCAATCATTGCATTCCATGAGATGACATCTCTTTGAGGCATTTTGCCAAACAGTTCACATGTCTTGTCAGTGCTTCCATATTTTGCATCACTCGCTCTCCTGCAGGCACTTCAAGTCATGCCTGCAGTGATGTGGGGCTTTCCCCGCATCATCGTAGGCATGACTTGAAGTGCCTGCAGGAGAGCGGGTGCTGCAAAATGTGGAAGCATTGACATTCCAAAGCTCCCATTTTGACACAGGCAGGGAGGATGCTAGCAAAGGTTGTGGAATTTGTCTTTACACCAACCAATTGCATTTGCTTTAAAATTTCTAAAGCCTTTTCAACAAATCCATTTTGTGCATATCCTGTAATCATTGCATTCCAAGAGATGACATATCTTTGAGCCATTCCATCAAACAGTTCACGTGCCTTATCTATACTTCCACATTTTGCATACATGTCTACCAGAGCATTTCCAACTATAATATCTGACAAAAATCTCCATTCCATTATGTTATGATGGATGTCCATACCCTATTCCAAAGCTTCCATTTTCGCACAAGAAAAGAGAATGCTGGCAAAGGTTGTCGAATTTGGATTTACACCTTCTAATTGCATTTATTTGAAAGTTTCTAAAGCCTTTTCAAAAAATCCATTTTGTGCATATCTCGCAATCATTGCATTCCATGAGATGACATCTCTTTGAGGCATTCTGCTAAACAATTCACATGCCTTGTCAATGCTTCCACATTTTACATCACCCGCTCTCCCGCAGACACTTCAAGTCATGCCTGCAGTGATGCGGGGAAAGCCCCGAATCACCGTAGGCATGACTTGAAGTGCTTGTGAAAGAGCGAGTGATGCAAAATGTGGAAGCATTGACATTCCAAAGCTCTCATTTTGACATAGGTAGGGAGGATGCTGGCAAAGGTTGTGGAATTTGGCTTTACACCAGCCAATTAAATTTGCTTTAAAATTTCTAAAGCCTTTTCAACAAATCCATTTTGTGCATATCCTGCAATCATTGCAGTCCATGAGACCACATTTCTTTGAGGCATTCTGTCAAATAGTTCATATGCCTTGTCTATGCTTCCACATTTTGCATACATGTCTAACAAGGCAGTTGTAACTACAACATCTAACAAAATTCCTCTATCCTTTATGTTTTGATGGATGTCCATACCCTATTCCAAAGCTCCCATTTTGACACAGGCAGGGAGGATGCTGGAAAAGGTTGTGGAATTTAGCTTTACACTAGCCAATTGCATTTTCTTTAAAATTTCTAAAGCCTTTTCAACAAATCCATTTTGTGCATATCCTTCAATCATTGTAGTCCATGAGACCACATTTCTTTGAGGCATTCTGTCAAATAGTTCAGGTGCCTTGTTTATGCTTCCACATTTTGTATACATGTCTAACAGGGCAGTTGCTGCCTAGAATGGTTGTGCTAGGCTTGCGAGCTTTTGTGGTGTTAGCAATAACTATATGTGCCCAAATTGGCTCTGAAGTGATTTTACTTCATTCTAAGCGGCATGATGTTAGCAAATACCGCACTACTGACATAACCTGGGAGACAAGTGTAAATCTAATTTTATTCATATGTATTATAGTTCTTGGTTTAATATTAGGTTGCATGATTTTAGTGAGTAAAACCATTCTTGACCTTCTGAGGCAGAGGATTTCTACAATTTTCTCCATCACTGAAAATGATGAAACTCAACTTTCAAATGGGAGGACGATGTTAATTTCTTGGGATGTACACATATATTCATACATATCATATATGTACACATAGATATGCATACATATCATACACACACACATATATATATGATTGTAATGGTGATATTTTCATACTCATGCTAATTCCTATTTAGTTTTGGGCTCATTTTGATGGAATGTCTTAAAATACTTACAAATTAATAAGTGGCACACTGTTGTGCTAAGTTTGGTTCATGAACCAATATTGACACCAGCTCTCTTGATTTAATGTAGTTTAATTATATGCTTCTTGTTTGCATTTATTTAACTAGCCTAGATTTATGTAAAAGAGATTGCATTCCCTTATAATTATATATATGACAATATATACATACACATACATATTTTTATGAGACATAAGTATATATGTGTGTATATGTATTTAAGAATTGCCTAAAGTTGCTCAAGTTTTCTGTCAAACATATATATGGGACAATGTACATGCACTCCAGGCTCTCTGAAATGAATCTGCACCTTACACGTTTGGAGATTTGAGCCACTTTAGTGAATTGAAATCTATGTCAAAACCAATTAAAATCATGTGCTGTAGGGAAGTTAAACCTTTAGTAATTCTTGATTTTCCTTTATTTTTTGCATTGAATATGAAAAGATTCTAATTTTTGTTATTGGTTAAGGTTGTTTTTTCCTGGTGGAATGAATTCTAAAAAAATTAGAATTTGTACATGAGTTGCACAATGAGCACGTTAATCCTTTTTGAGAAAATCTTAGGGCTTCTAATATACTTTACTGTGCATGCATTGATGACTTATCTTCTTCTAGTATTCTTTCTATTTGTTATAGTGGATATTTATGCATCTCTCGTTTGCTTTTGTAGCATACTGTACTAGTCTCTTGTTAGCCCATCGGGTGTTGAAGCAGTTGGAGATGGATGATGAATATGTTGGCAATGAGGAGGTGATGCATGAGTTATTTGATGCATTTTCTTGTCTTTTGTGGAAGAGTTATCAGTTAGGCAGAGGGTTTAAGGAAGTCTTAAGATTGTCTTCCTCTTGATAGTAATCACCATGCTACTAGATTTTTGGACTCTCATGAAGTTTATAACAGATGCATGTCAAACTATTTAGGGGCCTTTTCCACATTGGTAACCACAAGTATATGCATTCACTATCATTAGATCTCTAATGCTGAGAATTAATACAACGGATCCAAACCTATCCCCTATTTTAGTTTCCAAATTCTAACAATATCCTAATTGCCCTATGGTAATAGTGGCCTAACAAGGCTAAAATAGTAGCTATCAGAGATAAGGACAATTTATTGCTATAGGTAACAATTCACAGTGGCAGCTTATGAATTAGAGCAAGTTAGGTGCATGAGATAGGATCTCTATAGAGATGACAATGTGTGTTGGCAAGAGACACTATATGGATTCATGAATGTTGTAATTGATGGCAACAAAGTTCATCCCACACATCTGCAGGACATGGTGTGTCTCTACTGGAAGTCAGAGTGAAGAATGTTGTGGTCCGGTAAACAAGAACAGAGCATGTGGCGAGGTCCGACAGTCAGGTCTAGATCTCTCAGAGGAAGTATCTTGGTGAAGTGTAGATTTGGGGAAGTCAAGAGGACTACCTTGAGTGATAGATTCCAAGGATTTAGCCTCTGGTGATAGATGAAGAAAAAGATATGAATACTTGAGTATCAGGTTCCTGATTGGTAGTGTGACAGAGGAAGAACTGACTGGCAGAACATCAGACATTATTCTAGATGTGTTACTGATGATGGTAAAGATTCTTAAGGCATAAGTTATGATTGGCTGACATGATTGATGACTTTTACAAGTATATCCTTGATCCACATTACTTGGTAAGCAAGGATTCAGCCGACAGATTAGAGTTTGTGGAAAATATTGACTATTCTGGGTGCCGACTAGAAAGGTGATGAAATCACTTGTGCGCATATATATACAAGATGGATTTAGTTGTGAGAGGTGTCGTGGTTTTTGGTGATGTGTGAAGAAAAGTAGTAGAGCTGAATAAAAGTAGAAAGGAAGGTCCACTATGTGAAAGGAAAGCAACACAAGAGAAGAGGAAAGATGAAGTGCAGCAGATCAGTGTACAGAGCCTAACTGGAATTGAACTCCAGCATATGATGATGCTCCTTATCAGTTCAAGTATTGTATTACACTCTTTATAAATTGTAGACAGTGTGTCTCTTGTAGGCAATGTGCCTCTTGTGAGCAGTGTGCTCGGGCAGTGAGCCCTAATTGGCAAGTGCCATTTTGTATTTCCATTCTTCTAACAGAGAATACAATCTTGGGTTAATCACCCTGTGGTTTTTTCCCTTAACAGAGTTTCCACGTCAAAAATATTGTGTCATGTGTATTTCTATTTCATGGTTATGTTTGCTTAATTGAATTAATGCTGCATTGATTATTAAGAAAGTTCTGAAAGCATAAATAATTAGGATAACTGATTCACCCCCCTCTTAGTTATCAACAATTGGTATCAGAGCCAATTTCCTCCTAACAGAGTCTAACAGCTTGAGGAAGATCTGGGAATTCAAATGGATGTATATGGGTTAAGGGAGCAACTCAAGACTGCCCTTGATGATCTTGAGTAGTCAAACTTTGAGGTCAATGAGTTAAAGGAAAGACTCAAACAGGCTGATGATTTCATGAGAGAACTAAAAGACAAATTAAGTCTCTCTATGAAAAAGAGAAAGGAGCTACTTCAACAATTGGCAAGTCAAAGTGAAGCCAATAATAGAAATGAAGATCTGAAGGAGAAAACCAAGTTATGTGAAAAGTTATCAAAAGAAATCATTATGGTAAGACATGAAATGGAATCAGGAGTTATGAAGTTTACCAAAGAGATTGAAGAGAAAAGAAAAACTGAAGATAATCTAAGACAATCTCTCAAGGAGAAATTAGAAGATTGCCACAAGATGGATAGAATTATTAGACATCTTGAATCTGATCTTGAAGATGCTAAAGATAATGAAGAAAAACTTGAGGATCAAATTGTCTCTCTCAAAAAAGATTTTCAAACAGCAAATGAATATAAAGAGAAATTCAAGATAAGTTCTGCTCAACTTAAAGTTCTTCTTGAAAGTCAAAAGAGGGTAGATGACAAGTGTGGTTTGGGATATGAGAAAGGAGAAAGCTCCAGATCCGGTCAGAAGAATCTTAGATTAGAAAATCCAAGGAACAGGCCTAGAAGACCTCTGGTAAGATAGCCTAATGCTCAAAGATATCCATCCTTCAATGGATACTGCCACAATTGCAATAACTTTGGTCATAAAGCTAATTAGTACAGAAAGAGAATGAATCAGACTAATACATCCTTCTCCGGACAGTGCCTCAACTGCAAAACGTATGGTCACAAATCTCATGAATGCAGAAATATGCAAATGAACAATTCATTCAATGGTAGATGCTTTGCATACAATAGAATGGGTCATATGGCTAATCAATGCAGATCAAGAGGATATCAATCAAATATGCAAAGAAATGTTGTTTGCCAAGTTTGCAATAGATCTGGTCATATAGCAAAATTCTGTAGAAGCAAGAATCAGGACAAAAGAGGTCCGGTATATTATAATCAGAATCAAGATAAGGGAAAACAAAAAGTGAATGCGGATGAAATTCAAAGTGAGATGAACAAGATTTGGGTGAAGAAAAGTACAGAGAATGTAGGGGATGGATCCGCACCAGACTCTGGTGCTGATATTCCTTCTGAAAATTAAAAAGTGAGCTCTGGCTCAGGGGGAGACACAAAGAAAACCTTGTTCCCCCAGTTAGTCAATTGGTGCCAGAACTGGCACAAGGAGAGTTGCAGATTAAAGGGCTCATAAGAGAAACATCTAAGTAGACTATGGTTAATATTTGGATGATCCGCAAGATGTTTACAATCAAGATTGATCCGATTCTTCAAGTCATCCAAATAAGGCAAACCGGAATGACTTAGGTCGAGCATTTATTGCAACTTGATGTTAGGGTTTGCAGAGCAATATAAGGGTTTTCTCATTAAGCATTTGTTCATTCTGCACTCAAGAAGAAATGAAAAGAAGCTCTGCAATAGAAATACCTCAAGCCCGTCAAAGACCATTTGTAGAATCTGATTCATCTAGCAATTGATTCAGCTAACTTCATGAAACTGAAAGGTGCAAAAGGTATTCTCCTTTATCAAATATCTCTCTGTAAATCCTTGAATGATGGATACTCCAAATATTGTGAAGATCTCTGATAGGCCTCACCCCAAATTCAAGAAACATCCATACAAATCCTTGGAAGTAGATCCCCTAGGAGCTTTTTCCAGTGTTTCGCATGGTGTCCTGCATACAGAAGATATTAGGGTTTACATTCACGCAAACATTGAAGAATTTAGAGAGTCCAAATTAATGGATATCTATCACAAGCAGTTAATAGATGATTCTTTTGAGATCAAACCTCAGTATAAAGCCAACCGGGATAAGTATTTTGCACAGTGCATTCATTTCCCCTATTTTTTGGAAGATGAATGGGTCCGGTATATCCTGAGTAGAATACATGACAACTTTATTTGGTTGAACAGGCCGTTTAAGATCACTAAAAATGCCATTAAGGCAGTTACCAGATTGCACTCATCCAGTGGGATACCTATTCTAAAATCTGTCAAAAATCAAATGATGACTGAGGATACCGGATCAAAGTTTGATAAGAGGGCAATGACAATTGAGGATATCACTGATCCGGATATCAAGTTTGCATCCATGATCATCGGATACAAAATATATCACTCTAGCAGGGAAAACTTAGTACCTGGAACTGCAATATATACTGCCTATGAAATGTTAAGAAAGAATGCTAACTATGATCTCTGTGAGCTCCTTCTGAACCAACTTCTAGAAAATCTGCAGAAGATAAAGAAGGACAAGAAGAACTCCTTCAAATATGGTGGCTTGATACTATGTCTATTCTTCTATTATATGAATGAGCTACCTGGATCTAGTGGCTGGATATGGCAAAATGACAGACTGGTTGCCATACAAATCAGGGATTATTTGCATGGACTTGGTGATGTTAAGGCACAGAATACAGCACTTTGGGGCTATTTCAAGAACTTTCAGAGTATGATGCAACCAAGAGAGAGAATCCCCCAAGCTCTAGTTGAAAAATATAAGGATATTTTTTGCTTCATGGTAGAAACTGATCAGTGCCTTATGGAGGCAATGGAACCAAGAATAGTATGGATCATGCTGATGGGGTATGAAGTTGATGAGAAAATTGTTGAGCTACATATTGAACACATGTTAAGTCAGCCAAAAGATCCCAAGGCAGAAAGGTTTGGAACCTTTGAGGAGCTAAGTATAAAGATTCATGTGGAACTCAGACAACCAGAGATCAAGAGGAAGGTGAGAAAAGAAGTTGAAGATGTTGCAAAAGGCTTTGGCATCTCAAAGGAGGCACTTGATGCCAATAGGGAAAAGATGGAAAGGGCTGAGGAAGAGAAGAAAAAGGTAGAAAAGAAAAGTGAGGAAAGTGTTCCGGTAAAATCTTCCACTCGGACCAGATCATCAAAGAGATCTGCACCTACCAAAAGCTCAAGGCCATCAAAATTAGAAGCAAAATTATCCAGCAAAGGAGAGAAAAGAGCAAAGACAAAAGCCACAAGGGCTTATGCCAGTCAAAGGGATGAAGAGGAGACTGAATCTGATGAAGAAATCAGGAAAATGAAGAAAAAGAAGAAAACATCCGGTGAACCCTCTACCGGACAAGAGGAAGAAGAAAAGACAGAGGAATATGTTGAAAAACCCACTCTTCACATTGATGACATAATCAAATCAGTCATAGTGGATAGAAATCTTCAACCAATGATTGAGTTCTATGATGATTATGGTGAAGCAGATCAGAAGATATTGCAAGATGCCACAGTCAGGTACCTAAATATCTACAAGAAAGCATTTATTGAAATTATATCTCTGATCCCCAAAAGCTTGGAGAAGGAACTAGAAATAAGAAAGAACAATGCCCAAGACAAAGACCTAGAAATCTGGGAATAGATAGCAATTCAGCTATATCCTTCAATCGATCCCAAGACAATGAATATGGTATTCAAAGATTGTAAGGATGAGTTTAGGAGCAAAGCGAGGATGAATGAACTTATGCTCAGAAAGACTAACAAAGTTGCAAAAGAGACTGAAGAGATCCTTCGGAATGCATTCAAAAGATTCAATATTCCAATTATAGAGGACTTGGGTACTGATCCCTTGACTACAAGTGTTGCAGAAGAATCTACTGAGAAAATGACAGAAGAGGTAATGAATATCGGTGCAGAAACAGCTAAGGACTTGGAATCCTCTGCTCCGGAAGAGATGGCTCATGAATAGTCAAACATTTCTCCTCTGAATTCTCCTGTTGACCCCAGATCTAAAGAAGAAGAAATAATAAAGGAGAAAGAAAAAAAGGTGAAAAGTAAAGAAGAAAGTCAAGCTGAAAAGAACATAAGTGACACTACAGAAGAGAAGAAGAATCTGTCTCTGGCAAGAGACACTGCAGAATCTGTCAAGGACTTCTTGACAAAAGAAACTAATGAGATGGATGAACTGGAATTACTAAAAGGGCCATTAGATTTTGACTCTCTATCTCCGGTACAAAGAATGAAGATAGCTTCATTTGCAAATGCAAAGGTCAAAGAGAAACTACTGAAATCTCACATGCAAGACTGTGAGCTTATAGAGGTGGCATCCGGAGTGTTGGAAAAGATCATGCCATCTTTTTAGAAGGATCCCACAGCCTCCTCTTCCGGTAATCTCAAAACTCTAGTCAATAGTGTTAGCAAACATTTTAATTCTCTAGAGAAATCAGCTGAGGAGAAGGTCAGGAAAGAATTTTTGGACAAGAGATTCTCAGAGTTGCAAGGGTTAATATCAAATGATAGAAGAGTTATGGGTATTGGGATAAAAAGTTTGGAAAATGCCCTTAAGGATGGAGGTGATGTATACAAATTTTGTATATCCTAGTCCAAAACAATAGTGGAGATTGAGAAGAAAGTGAAAGAACAGGAGGACAAACTAACAAATCTTTCTCAAAATTTTGATCCACTTACCACATCCATAATAAATCAAGAATGTCAGACTATTGCAGTCTTGAATGAAATCAAGAAGCTGGAGAAGGAAAAGAAAAATAGAATAAGCAGGTTGAATGAACTTAGAGGAATAATTATCCCCAAGTTAGAGGCCATGCATGAGGCCATAAAAGAAGCCCAGATCACAGCCTAGACCAGTGATCTGACAGATCTAAAAAGGACAGATGCGTTTGCATTCTTGTTGAGCAGTCATATATCAATTTTGGACAGAATGAAGCAAAGTTGAGCTACAAAATTCATTCAATTGAAAACAACTTTTGCAAACAGTCTTCAGTTTATGTGAGTATGTTATATGCGGCTAAGAATAGTTAAATTTTTGAAAATTTTCATGTGCGGTTCCCACCCTTTGCCATTGATGTCAAAGGGGGAGTGAAGAGTAATGAAAAATGAGGAATCCAACTAAGGGGGAGCTCTGAAAAATGTATATAAACATAGAGCATCAGCCAAGGGGGAGCATAGTGTAAACACTTAGTCATTTTTCACTAAGTGTTGCCATCAATACCAAAGGGGGAGATTGTTGGCAAGAGACACTATATGGATTCATGAATGTTGTCATTGATGGAAACAAAGTTCATCCCACACATCCGCAGGACATGGTGTGTCTCTACCGGAAGTCAGAGTGAAGAATGTTGTGGTCCGGTAAACAAGAACAGAGCATGTGGCGAGGTCCGACAGTCAGGTTTGGATCTCTCAGAGGAAGTATCTTGGTGAAGTGTAGATTTGGGGAAGTCAAGAGGACTACCTTGAGTGATAGATTCCAAGGATTTAGCCTCCGGTGATAGATGAAGAAAAAGATATGAATACTTGAGTATCGGGTTCCTGATTGGCTGTGTGACAGAGGAAGAACTGACTGGCAGAACATCATACATTATTCCGGATGTGTTACTGATGATGGTAAAGATTCTTAAGGCATAAGTTATGATTGGCTGACATGATTGATGACTTCTACAAGTATATCCTTGATCTACATTACTTGGTAAGCAAGGATTCAGCTGATAGATCAGAGTTTGTGGAAAATATTGACTATTCCGGGTGCTGACTAGAAAGGTGATGAAATCACTTGTGCGCATATATATACAAGATGGATTTAGTTGTGAGAGGTGTTGTGGTTTTTGGTGATGTGTGAAGAAAAGCAGTAGAGCCGAATAAAAGTAGAAAGGAAGGTCCAGTATGTGAAAGGAAAGTAGCACAAAAGAAGAGGAAAGATGAAGTGCAGCGGATAAGTGTACAGAGCCTAACTGGAACTGAACTCCAGCATATGATGATGCTCCTTATCAGTTCAAGTATTGTATTACACTCTTTATAAATTGTAGACAGTGTGTCTCTTGTAGGCAGTGTGCCTCTTGTGAGCAGTGTGCTCGGGCAGTGAGCCCTAATTGGCAAGTGCCATTTTGTATTTCCGTTCTTCTAATAGAGAATACAATCTTGAGTTAATCACCCCGTGGTTTTTTCCCTTAACAGGGTTTCCACGTCAAAAATATTGTGTCATGTGTATTTCCATTTCATGGTTATGTTTGCTTAATTGAATTAATGCTGCATTGATTATTAAGAAAGTTTTGAAAGCATAAATAATTAGGATAACTTATTCACCCCCTCCTCTCAGTTATCAACAGTGTGATCTTGAACTAGGACAGTGAGCTTCATGCGATAGTCATTGATTTGTGAAGAAGACATCTATGAATGTCTTTGTGCTTCTATGCTCAATGATACGCATAAAATCATTTTCTTGCTCATTCTTTGATCTATGTAATCTAACCATGAAGGTTTTTTAGCAAAGAAAAAGAATTGTAACTTATTTTCAGATCTGTATCTTGTTTGTAAGCATTCTTTATCAATAAAACAAGCATTTTTTACTTTCTCAAAGTTGTTTCATTGTGCAAGCTTCAAAATATACTACTAAATATACTAATGACTAAATGCAAGCTTCAAAATGACTAAATATACTACTAATTGATGTCAATTAATAATTAAATTGACTAAATATACTACCAATTGACAAAAATTAGTGAACACTGAATAAATATGACTAAATACACTACCAATGGATAGAAATCAGTGAATAAAAATGACTAAATAAGTGACCAGTTAACAACAATCAATGACTAAATATATCAGTGAATAAAAAATGACTAAATAAGTGACTAGATTACAACAATCAATGACTAAATTAACGACTAAATATACTACCAAATCGATCAATTAAAACAACCAATAAATGACTAAAAATGGTTTAGTCATCAATTTGGTCATGTTATAAATGACTGGCAATAAACTACTAATGGTCACGTGACCATGTTTGGTCATTTATAAGCAGTTTTTAGTAGTTTTTTTAGTAATATATTGCTCTTTTTGTACTAGTGTTATGTATTCCTTGGCTTCAAGTGCCTGGTGTGTTTGATGTGTTTTTGACCGTACTTTAATGCATGTATGGGTCGTAAGATCATACATACATTAAAGTGGGGGCTAAATGTTATGTCATAAAATGTCCCCCTAGAACTTTTACCTCCTAAGTTTAGCTCCCGAGTCCTTTAGATTTAATCATGCATCTTAGAAATGAATCTCAGAGCAAAATCCCCTGAAACCCATGACAAATGGGACTTAGGGGACATCTTTGAGCTATATCTAGCCCTAAAATAGGTCCCTGGACAAGGGCACCCACGCCCTTGTCCTATCTTATTTTATTGGGGTCCCAATTTTGAATGTCGGTAGGTGACCATTAAAAGGTTTCCTTTGTCAGCATCTTAAGTTTGAATTACGAAAGTTTAGCGGGAATGCATATATAAACATGTTTAGGACTTCATTTTACACCTAGATGGATAATACAAACTTGAGATCTTGTGTTAAGGATACTCAAGGCTTTCATTGTGTTCCAAAGTAGTATTGTGTTATGTTTGTTCATGTTTGTTGTAGATTTGTCTTCATCACTCCATCTCCTCATGACATGAAAGATATTCATCTCCCTATGAGAGCTTCACCTAGGAGGTGACATAATTTACTTTGTGTTTCAATTATTTATCATATCATTACTTTTGCCTCTATCCTGCAAGGACACGCACTCTCTATCTAACAACAGTATTGGAAGGCTTGAATGCCATTCTGGGGCTTGATTGAGGCAAGCTCCTAAACACCACAACCCCCAACCCCTCTCTTGTGATTACAGGTTACAGGTGTTAGATTCTGCAGAGAGGAGTTGCAGGAGATCAGAGTAGAGCAAGAAGAATCTAGATTTGAAGAAAATGATAGGAAATATGCCTAAAAGGACAAGGGCACCTGCTCTTTTGTCCCTCAATTTAGCACTATCAGGAATCTCTGAAGTGGTTGCAGTATATAGTAGAAAATATCAGGAAACCCTCAGAAAAGCACTGCATTGGACAAGGGCACTTGCTCTTTTGTCCCTAACTTTTCTGTCTTCTGAAACCCAAAATTTGGTATGTCTCTAATCTACATTTAGTATCTTCTTGTGTGAGCATTTGTTGGGTTTCATCCATTTGTTTACGATTTTGCATAATTAGGATTTTAAGCTTAATCGAACTAAGATCAATACATTAATCATCAAATTCCAAATTTCTTTATCATTCCAAGTGACGTCAAACCTGTAGCTGAGTCCTCTTGGAAAAGTTGTGATTCAACTCAGTTTAATGTCCTTGAATGTATGTAGTGTAAGAAGTATCTAATTAAACTATCAATCAAATGAACAAACCCTCTTTTTCTACATAACAATAGCAGTGAGATTCATATATTGCGAGTGAATCCTCACCGTAGTATTTCCCTCATTAGGTTTTCCACATAAAAATCTTGGTGTCTTTGTGTGGTGCATGCTTTACTTTTTGTTCTTCTTATTTTGGTTAAAATGATTTGATGGTCAATCTGTATTTATGGAATTGTTTTAAAGTTTAAGAATAGACTAATTCAACCCTCCCTCTCAGTCTCCAGACGTGTTCAACAAGTTGCAAACCTAATCCTAATGCTTGAAATTCAACAACATTGTTTGTCCCTGATTTCAACCTCCTAAAGGCCCTACCCACCATCTCTCATTTGTGATCCCTGACCACAAACTTGGATCTTGAATCCCCCGAGTTGCCTCTAGAGGCCTTGTCAAAGTTTAATTTAATCCATTCTTAAAACAATTGATCCATTCCTTAGTGGGCACCAATTCTTTCAATTTAAAGGTAGATAAGCTCATGACATTTAACACATCATCAACATGTGTAAAATAAATTAAAGAATGTGATTTGAAAGATGGAAAAGAAAAGGAAAGGAAAGTTGAAAGTAGCAAGATAATTAGAGGTCCTAATTTGCCAAACTCAACAAGTTTGGCCTAGTCGAGACCAAGTTTTTCAAAAATTCATGTTTTTGTAAAATATTTATATATCATACTTTTCTAAAATTGTAAGTTTTTTCCTAAGTCTGAGTTTGAACCTGAGTTTGACAAAAATTAGTTTGTTGCGTCTATGTTGAGCCTGAGTCCAAGTTTGAGCCAAAAATCAACTTGTAGAGTTCATGCCAAGTTAGAGTTTGGTAACTATGGTTGTACCCAATAGATTGGTTATTATGGGTACTCATGGGTCGTACTCCAATCATCTATTTTTATCATGGTAACCATTGGTTTTTTATTGGTAAAGGGTGCATAGCACCGGGTAAGTGCACAAAGATGGGGGACCAAAAGGGGTCTTAAGTGGCCACTTTTTTTCTAAAATTAGGAGAGACTGATGTTGCATGAGAAATTGAAGATAGTTACAGTCAAAATTTGAAGATGTAACAAAAACAAGAGTCATAGTGCTTCGAATCTAGTTTCTAAACTACTAATTATAAAAAAATGGTTGAGATTAGCGGGTTCAAAAAGGGGGGCCACACAAATTGGTCTTTTTTTTTTCAAAAAAGCATAACATAGCATCTGGTGTGGCCCCCCTAAAATGTTAACTTTTTTTAGTACTTCAAATATTGCTTCAGTGAGAAATTAGCTAACACTATGTAGTTTATCCCCATTTTTTCTGATAAATTTTTCATGAATAATTGATTTTTTTACTAATTTTCAAAGTGGACACATCTTGAAAAAATAGAAAATTGAGCGTGCTCCCCCCAAAAAAATTTGGATTAAAATTTTGAAAACTAATCGAGAATCCAAATTTTTTTTAATACGTGGAGAATGGAGTCTAATTTCTAAAAATGTAATTTATTTGAAATTTTAATGAACGGTTAAAAAAAAGTCAAAAATATCACACACTGGTTTTTGACAAAAGAATCTAGATACACTAACAAAGGAAATTAAAGATGAAAACATTAACATACTCAAAACGTGAAAAAATTATATGGTTTTGATTTTATTTCACAATAACGTGAAAATCATCTCACCCTTACCTTCTCTCTCTCTCCCCTCTTTACCTCCTACCCTTTCCCTCTCCCTCCCCTCTTTACCTCCTACCCTCTCTCTCTCACCTCTCTACCTCCCTCCCCTCTCTATCTCCTACTCCCCTTTCTCTCTCTAGTTGAGTGTATAGGGTTGAGGGTCTATCATATAGGATTTAAGGCATAGGGTTCAGGGTCTAGCATATAGGCTTTAAGGCATAGGGTTGAGGGTCTATCATATAGGATTTAAGGCATAGGGTTGAGGGTCTAGCGTATAGGATTTAAGGCATAGGGTTGAGGGTCTAGCATATAGGATTTAAGGCATAGGGTTGAGGGTATTGGTTATAGGCTATTTAGTTATTTAGATAACATTTAAAACTTTCCATGCATGACAAAACGTGCTCATGTTATAACGTGAGCACGTTTTGAGGAACCAAAAAAATGGATTAAAAGCATGTGCAATCCTTGAATCAAACGGTCCACATGCTCTATTATTCTCTATTTTTATGCATTATCGGACAAAAAAATGCTTTTCATGGTGTTGACATTTAGACAATAATTGCTTACTTAATTCACCACCTTTTTTTTAGTTCTTCAACATAGAAGAAGTAAATTGGATGTTTTTAGACATAATTTGATTATTTGAACTAATATTTTCATGTTCCATATTGTTTGAATGCTAATTTTTATGTATTTAGATTGAATTTGATGATATAGATTTGTTTTTTTCATAAATTTGACTAATCCTATTAGAGTTATATAGAATTCAACATTGAATATGAAGGAACTTGCCAAAAAGCTCAAATTTTTGAGGATTTTGAAGCCAAAATTTTGAGGATTGGGCAACTCGAATCTTGAAATCTAAGGTATGTTCTTTATGTATTCGTTTACTTCACTTTATGATTATGTTAGCATGAACTCTCATGTTATAGGACAGTCATGAGGGAAGTGAGAGGATTATCATTTTGACAAGTTATTATCATGACAAAGTGAAAATTTATATTTATTTGAGATAACAATCTATGACAACAAGCCATATCACCATGAGAAGGAAATCATCAAGATAATATTGGTATATATTTATGAAGGGAGTCTTACCAACATTCAAGGATAATCCTAAACTAGAGCAAGGTCATGGAAACACTTTCACTGTGGAGTAGATGTGCAATCATGTTGCTATTATCCTTATTCAAGCACTAACCTAAACAATTAGAATGATACTAAGGGAAATCATGTAAGTAAAAGAATAATCATCATGCTAAAATTAAGCTAAGGATTGTCACTTGAGCATACTCACTTGCAAGAACTGGATCATATCAGCCTAAAGACTATTATACCTCAATAGCTATCATACAACCCTAGGAATAGCTATGAACTCTCACCCATGGGTAGGATAGCAACTGATAAACAAGGTGACTATCAAGACTAAATGATAAGTCAATTAATTTCTTTGAATCAATGCAAAATGGTATCCATGATACAATATAAACATAGAGGTGGTCTTGAAAGGATATTCATATGGTAGCGAAGATTGTCATGGACACTAGATGGCCAAATACGTCAACTAAAAGATAACCATAGATGTCATTAGCATGGTTATTAGGACAATTATAATCACAATGAGGTTGTCTTGATTAGATAGTGACTTGTCAAGAAGTTATTAGATAGTTAAGGAAGATAGAGTATTGATATTGGTGGGTGCATAGCCTTTTCATGAAATGAAAGAGTCATACATCATGAAGTAATAGTCAAGATCAAAAGAAGAACACCGAATTTGGTGAAGTTGCAAAAAGAAACTAAATTTGACACTTGATTATAATTTCACAACCAATTTGACTAGAAATACGAGAAGGATTAGAGAAGAGGTTTGTCCTAAATAGGAATGAATATGTTGCATCTTTAATCTAACTTGTCATGTTTTCAGATCTTTCATTGATCTAGATTAAAATCTTTGTGTTTCATTTTTCATTTATCTCAATTTTTTTCTAACTAGTAGGAGGTAGTTTGTGGTCATTTAAAAGAGTTTGATACTTTATCTTGTAGTTGCAAGAGAAAGGTGGATAATCAAGAAAAGTTGTTGATCTAGAGACATGATTTGTTGCTCTACATACACCATTTTAACAAGAATATGATAGAGGAAGAAATTACTAAAAGAGATCCTAAGACAAGATCAAGCAAAATGTTGGCTAGAAGAGAATGAGATGAACAAAGGATAAATTACTGATTTGAGGTCCTAATTTGTTGTTGTTCTAAAAATGCCAAGATCCATACAATTTTATCTATAAATATGAGAATAAAAGAAGGTAAACAAATTAGTGAATTATTCTATTGCTATAAGGAAGTTGTCTTTCTATTGAAAATTTATGATAAAAAAAGGGATACTAGATGATTTGAAGATCCTTATAGAACAATTTATGCTTGTCAACTAAAGTTGTTAATTTGGAAATTGTATTCCCAATTCAGCTAGGTGAAGGAGACAAGCGTGTTTGAGAAGATATGCTAAGAAAACGTTAAATTAACCTAGAGATTGTGATGCAGAGCCGCACAACAAAAGCTTACAAACAGGGTGAAAAACCCACTGAACCCACCAAATAGCTAAAATCCTGACATACAGCATGTATGCCTAAAAAACCTAGCAGCATCATCATATTCGGCGAACACAATTATCCTCCTGATGATCACTATTCACCTTACCGCCAAACTCTATCTGCAGCATAATGATGTTCGGCATCAGTAGGATATAAAATATCAGGCTCCTCCCAAATATCCTGATGACGATAACCTCATGCACCCCTCTTCGGATGCTTACGTCACCCCAATATTCTACGCCTATGTGAAAGCACTAGTCGTCGGCATGATAAACTTTTTATTAGGTGATATTTTGCAATGTCCTGATGACGATCTATGTGATCCTTGGCTACCTGATACTCAACAAAAGATGATCCTCCTCCTTTCTTTGATGAATGTAACTTTGACTCACCGCTGACCCATTTACTTATGCCTTCGCCCGCATGTATGCTCCAGCATATAATAGTGATATGCGGATGATAGATACACACAAAATGATGATCCTGACGATGATATATACATGAAATATATATCCAACCTATGTCATCCTGCTGCCTTCAAAACATGCATTCTCCACAAGTTCCACGACCTGATCCGGAATGCGATATGTACATAGATGCAAATGTGATATACACAATCTATAATGTCGCATGCAAATGCTGTATATCCGTTGAATGTATTCAAACACGGATTTCAAATAGAAAACCTGTCAATCAGGTCAGATCACCTCCTGAGCAATTCAAGGTTAGAATTTATTCTTTGAAACCCTAGCACATGAGGATGCTAGGATAACTCACAGCATGCTACCAACTGATCCCACAAACATGAAATGCCTAAATAGAAAAATAAAGATGCAAACTAAACTATTGTACATGTCCATTCCACTGATTCAGAGAATCAACCAGTGGAAGGGTTGAATGAATCCATTTCACCTACAACCAAAAGAAATTGATATACAGATAGCTTGTAAACCTGAGAAATGAAATCAATGGGATCCTTTTATTTCTATAACAAAAATGCATACAAGTTTCATAGTCACACTGTATCACAAATGTCTCTGCTTCTGCAATGCTAAAAACCAAACTAGCAACTGTATCATAATACCCTAACACCAACTGATCGAGGGCATAAATAGGAATCCTCCGCGAGTACTACCAACTCGATTCCCAACAGCTGGGAGCTTCCAAGCGGCTGGGAGAAGACAGCTAAGATAGTTGTCATAACAAACTTCTAACAACCTGCACATCCTCCTAGATGACCTAACAAACTTATAACTACCTGCACATTCTCCTAGATGAATCTAAAACATACGCATTGTTCCAATGGACCTTATTACATGATGAAGTCAACATGCTAAAAATAGACTTATATCCTGTTTTGAAGGGGGGCTCCTGCACCATACTCCCCAGAAGAAGAAATCTCAAGTCCACTTGAGATGAGAGTATGTAGATCTGCACCATGTTTCTGGATTTGCTCTTTAGTCATCCACACTGCTTCTGAATCAGGTCTTCCCTGCCAAGCAACCAGATATTCCAAATAGGTTTTGTTCCGGGTTTGCTTGATCACTCTTGTGTCCAAAACCTTCTGCAACTATGGTGGATCATGTTTTGGAATGTCATTAGCTACTGTATCCTGTAATATGTGCTGTTCTTCATCAAGATTATGCTTGTAGGGAGTTAAATCACATACATTGAATATAGGTGATAAACCAAGATCTGGAGGTAGTTGTATCTCATAAGCATTTTGTCCATGCTTTCTCAAATTCTAACAGGGTCCAATCATCCTTTGCATGAGTTTAGTATATTTACCCTTAGGAAGTCTTTCCTTCTAATGAACCCATACCAAATCTCCAACATCAAACTGTACATCTTTCTTCTTTCTATCAGCATACTCCTTATACTTCAAGGTAGTGTGTTGGAGGTGGTCCTTGACCTGATCATGTACCTCTTTGATGGCTTCTACAAAAGCTTCTCCATTTGCACTAACAGAATCTCCTGTAGGCAAGTGTCTTAATTCCAAAATTCCTCTTGGATGCATACCATACACTATCTGAAAAGGTGATTTCCCTGTACTCCTATTGACAGTATCATTATAAGAAAATTCTGCCTGAGATAGGATATTATCCCACTTTTCTCCATGCTGTTTTGTCAAACATATGAGCAAATTTCCTAAGGAACTGTTGACTACTTCAGTCTGTCCATCCGTTTGAGGATGATATGTAGATGAAAAAGACAAATTTGTGCCAAGTTTCCTCCAAAGAGTTCTCCAGAAATGGCCAATGAATTTCACACCTCTGTCTGATACAATGCTTAATGGCAATCCATGGATTCTTACTATTTCCTTGAAAAACAAATCTGCAATATATGAAGCATCAGCAGTGGTTTTGCATGGCAAGAAATGTGCCATTTTGCTGAATCTGTCCACTACAACAAAAACACTGTCAAATCCTTTCCTTGTCTTTGGTAAACCCAAGACAAAATCCATACTTAGGCTTTCCCATGGTTTGGAAGGAATGGGTAAAGGCTGATATAAACCTGCATTAGTTGATCTTCCTTTTGCTTTCTGACATATCACACATGTCTCTACAAATTTTCTGACATCTAATTGTAACTTAGGCCAAAAATAATGTCTTCTGACAATATCAAGAGTCTTATCTAAACCAAAATGGCCTGCCATAGCTCCACAATGTTTCTCTTTAATGATGTTCAACCTCATAGAACACTTTGGAATACACAACTGTCCACCTTTGAATAGCAATCCATCCTGGATCAGAAATTCAGAGAATTCAGCATGATATTTATCTCCAAAAGAAGTACATACCTAATATATCTCTCCAATATCTTCATCATCAGCGTACATGGTCTTCAATGAATCAATTCCAACACTTTCTAACTGAATCTGGTTGACTGTTAGAGCTCTCCTGCTCAAGGCATCTACTACCTTATTCTTGACTCCTTTCTTATGCTTCAATGTAAAAGTAAAAGCTTGTAAAGTTTCTACCCATTTCATGTGTCTATGGTTCAGCTTTTCTTGGCTGTTTATGAAACTCAGAGCCTAATTATCTGTGAATACTATGAATTCTTTTGGCATCAAGTAATGCCTCCATTTCTTGAGTGACTGGACTAAAGCATACATTTCCAAATCATATGATGAATACCTCTTTTTAGCATCATTGAGCTTCTCATTGAAAAATGCAATTGGTCTACCTTCTTGGCTGAGTACTGCTCCAATGGCCATGTGACTGGCATCACATTCTACCTGAAAGATCTTGTAAAAGTCTGGAAGTGCAAGGACTAGATGTTGAGCCACCTTCTTCTTCAGTGTTTCAAAAGAATTATCTGCTTCCTTAGTCCAATCAAATCTGCACTTCTATCCTCCTTTTATAGTATCAAGCATGGGTGCACAAATATGACTAAACCCTTTTATAAACTTTTTGTAGAAGGTTGCTAACCCATGGAAACTTCTGACATCATTCAGAGTCCTAGGAGTTGGCCAAGACAATATGGCACTTACCTTCTCCTTATCCATTTGCAGCTTTCCTTGTGAAATGACAAAACCCAAATATGTGATCTCCTCTTGTATGAACAAACACTTGTCCAAATTTATCATTAGCTGCTCTTCATGTAACCTCTTGAGAACCAAATCTATATGTCTGAGATGTTCTTCCTTTGTGTTGCTGAAAATCAGAATGTCATCTAGATATACTATGACAAACTTACCCATGAATTCTCTCAAAACCTCATTCATCAACCTCATAAAAGTACTAGGTACATTAGACAAACCAAAAGGCATAACTTTCCACTCATACAACCCTTCATTGGTTTTGAATACTGTTTTCCATTCATCTCCTGGCCTAATCCTGATCTAATGATAACCACTTTTCAATTCGATTTTTGTAAAATACTTAGCACCTCCCAAATAGTCAAGTAAATCCTCTATCCTAGGGATTGGAAACCTATACCTGATTGTGATCTTATTAATAGCCCTGGAATCTATGCAAAGCCTCCAAGTGCCTTCTTTCTTTGGTGCTAGTACAGCTGGTACTACACATGGGCTTAAACTTTTACCAATCAGACCTGTGTCTAACAATTCCTCAATTTTTCTTGCTACTTCTGCATTCTGTTCTGGAGTTAGCTTATATGCTGCTTTGTTTGGAAGTGTAGATCCTGGGATTAGATCTATGCAATGGTTGATATCCCTTATAGGTGGTAGGGATCTTGGCATTCCATCAGAAATGATGCCTTTATACTTATCCAATAGCTCTTGGACAGCTGGGTCTATGAACCTCTGCTTCTTCTCTATCTTGACTTCTTGCTGCTGTTCTTTGGTCACTGTCAGACATGGAATGAGTGCATATGCAACTGCACCTTCTGCTGCTACTTCTTTTATGAACTATTTTCCTTCCATCAGCATTACCTTCATCTCTTTTCCTTTTGATTTCTCTTCCTTTTCTGTCAATGGTAGTAACTCAGTCACCTTACCATCCTTAGTGATTGTATAAGTGTTTCTAACACCATCATGGCGTGCCTTCAAGTCATACTACCATGGTCTACCAAATAAAAGATTACAAGCATCCATCTTGGTAATGTCAAACAACAACCTATCTTTATATGCTCCAATCTGAAATTCTACCCAAGCCTATTCTTCTACAACCGTCTGCTGACCTTGGGTAAGCCATGAGACCTTATATGGGGATGGGTGAGGCAATCTCCTAAGCTTAAGCTTTGTGACCATTTCATCAATTACAAAATTTTCAGTAGAACCAGAATCAATTAAAATTTTACATGCCTTACCTCCTACTTTGCAAATGGTTCTGAAAAGAGACTTTCTTTGTGGGGGTTCTTTGTTAGGTACCTTCATGGTAGTCAGTGTTCTTCTCATCATCAGAGATTCTCCACTCTCTGGATATCCATAGTTGTCAGGAGCATTAGAGCATGTTACACTTTGACTATCAGGGTCTTGGATCAAATTAGTTCTCCTTTCTCCTGTTGAGCTTGTTGTCTTTTCTGGACATCTGCTGGCTATATGGCCTTCTTTGTTATAGTTATAACATCTGATAGATCCTCTGCCCTGGGATCTTCCTCTGAAAGGTCTTCTGCCTCTGAAGTTTCCTTGCTGATTGTAACTTTCTCTCTGGTTTTGGTTGTTATTTCCCTTGCTGTTGTCATGACTGGATTCTCCCTGATATCCATATCCATGTCCTCTACCTCTGAAAGGACTTCTTCCACCTCTTTTCTATTTACCTCTTCCTCTATTGTTCTATTCTTGTCTTCTCTTTAACTTCTCTTCCACTTTTAATGCCAACTGAAAACATTTCTGAATTGTATCTGGATTATGCAGATTCAAATCTTCCTGAATGTTGAACCTCAATCCATTAAGGTATCTGGCTACCTTTTCTTCCTCACTCTCCTTTACCTTTGTCTTCACACAAAGTTTCATGAATTCCTCTATATATGAGCTGACATCTAGCTCCTTCTGCTTCATGTTTTGCTTCCTCTTATGTAATTGGATACTATAATCCAATGGAACATAGGCTTCCTTCACTAAAGCCATCATCTTCTTCCATGTAGAGACTCTACGCTTTCCTTCTTGTACTCTGTCATCCTGAACAAAATTCCACCATGTCAATCCAGCTTCTTTCATTTTTGATTGGGCTATCTTTACTCTCTGCTATTCTAGTATCTCCTCTGTCTCAAAGAAATTGTTTAGGGAGTCTATCCACTCCATCACTGAATCAGGTTCCATCTTTCCTGTAAAAACTAGCAAATCCAGTTTCACATCCATGGTTCTCCTCTCCATGGCTTTGAGGGCGTTCAATAGTGGTCTTTGGTCTGCAGGAACGACCTCCTCGTTCCACCTAGGGATCTCTTCTTCTTCCCTATCTTCTTCTTTACCAAAACCTACTATGTCCCTTAACTTTTCCAACTCATCCTTCAATTCCTGATTCTGAGCCTTCACATCCTTGCTCTCGGTAATCTGCTTCTTTACCAGAACTGCCAACTCAGCGTTGGTCATCCTTGCCGGAAACTCTGATGTTCCTTCTTCATCTGACATCTTGCTATCTTCTTATGTCTTCTAGAAGATCCTTCCTTTGCTCTGATACCACTATGATGCAGAGCCACACATCAAAAGCTTACAAACAGGGTGAAAAACCCACTGAACCCACCAAATAGCTAAAATCCTGACATACAACATGTATGCCTAAAAAACCTAGCAGCATCATCATATTCGGCGAACACAATTATCCTCCTGACGATCACTATTCACCTTACCGCCAAACTCTATCTGCAGCATCATGATGTTCGGCATCAATAGGATATAAAATATCGGGCTCCTCCCAAATATCCTGATGACGATAACCTCATGCACCCCTCTTCGGATGCTTACGTCACCCTGATATTCTATGCCTATGCGAAAGCACTAGTCGTCGGCATGATAAACTTTTTATTGGGTGATATTTTGCAATGTCTTGATGATGATCTATGTGATCCTCGGCTACCTGATACTCAACAAAAGATGATCCTCCTCCTTTCTTTGACGAATGTAACTTTGACTCGCCGCTGACCCGTTTACTTATGCCTTCGCCCGCATGTATGCTCCAGCATATAATAGCGATATGCGGATGATAGATACACACGAAATGATGATCTTGACGATGATATATACATGAAATATATATCCAACCTATGTCATCCTGCTGCCTTCAAAACATGCATTCTCCACAAGTTCCACGACCTGATCCGGAATGCGATATGTACATAGATGCAAATGCGATATACACAATCTGTAATGTTGCATGCAAATGCTGTATATCCGCCGAATGTATTCAAACACAAATTTCACATAGAAAACCTGTCAATCAGGTCGGATCACCTCCTGAGCAATTCAAGGTTAGAATTTATTCTTCAAAACCCTAGCACATGAGGATGCTAGGATAGCTCACAGCATGCTACCAACTAATCCCACAAACATGAAATGCCTAAATAGAAAAACAAAGATGCAAACTAAACTACTGTACATGTCCATTCCCCCGATTCAGAGAATCAACCAGTGGAAGGGTTGAATGAATCCATTTCGCCTGCAACCAAAAGAAATTGATATACAGATAGCTTGTAAACCCGACAAATGAAATCAATGGGATCCTTTTATTTCAATAACAAAAATGCATACAAGTTTCACAGTCACACTGTATCACAAATGTCTCTACTTTTGCAATGCTAAAAACCAAACTAGCAACTATATCATAATACCCTAACACCAACTGATCGAGGGCATAAATAGGAATCCTCTGCGAGTACTACCAACTTGATTCCCAATGGCTGGGAGCTTCCAAGCGGCTGGGAGAAGACAGCTAAGACAGTTGTCATAACAAACTTCTAACAACTTACACATCCTCCTAGATGATCTAACAAAGTTATAACTACCTGCACATCCTCCTAGATGAATCTAAAACATACGCATTGGTCCAATGGACCTTATTACATCATGAAGTCAACATGCTAAAAATAGACTTATATCCTATTTTGAAGGGGTGCTCCTACACTAGATTGTGCCTACCACCATTTTTAAATGTTGATCATATCTTAAGAGACCCTTATTCCAATGATGGAGAACTCTTGTAGCCAAAATGAAATGAGTTTGACTTGAGATCATAGGACTAAATCAAAGCCTTAGGATCAAATTAATCTTTTCCGTTGATGTAGTGCTAAAAACTTAGTATGGAAAAGTTGATTTCTATATATAGAGAGATCTAAAAGATATTGTAAGTGTTGGAAAAGTTCCTTTTTATTGCTATGATACATTCTTAAATATCATCTAAATGATGAATGTTAATTACTCCATGGAGAAAGAATGGTATGATATGTCATCTTGACTTGCAATTCAAATGTTATCCTAGCTTAATCTTGATTTGTAAAAGATTGCTAGTATATGACATGTGTGCGATATGTATGTTTCGGGTTGGACCACCCCAGGAAACTATAAATTTTTAGATTTATAATCATTTATTAAATTTAATTATATGATTATTTTGAGATTTGTGTATGAGATTACTTTACTCTATTGTACCAAGATGAACTAATTTATCCATGTCTTATTCATGTTGCATATAGAAATCATCATTGTGCCAAGGAAACAGGCAAAGACTCTAAAACCAGAAGAGTGTGAAGCTAAGAATGTGAAGAAAAGAGAAGGAATGAGGCAACTTCGCAAAAGTAGGAAATTATCAACCATAGAAGAAGACATACCACCATTGCCAATTCAAGAGGAACATGAATCATCAAATCAAGCCACTAGTAGAATTTTGGCAAATAAATGACTGCGTGACTAAAACTTTTAGTCACAACTAAATATGATTAAATTCTAGGCATTTTTTGCAACATAGCTATAAATGACTAAATAAATGACTAATTTGATGGTGGGTAAAAAACATAGCTATAAATGACAAAATAAATGACTAAATAATTAGTCACACAAATAAAAATTAGAAAGAGAGGGAAATTAAAAAAATATTTTGAATTGGAAAGAGGGAAATTTAGAGGGAAATTTTTTCCATGAAAAATAATTCAAACAAAAGAAACCTGACCGCCTCTACGCTCAAAACATTGTTCATGCATTGGACGCACTGTACAAGGGTTGAATTCGTGCTCAAAAATAGGTGAGGCTCATTGATGTCCCTCTTTTTGCATTGATGAATTGGAACACAATCGCTTGAAGATGTTAATTTTATTGTATTTTGTTAAATTCTATATTAGGCAGACCCATTTCAGGGGGATTTCCTGGAAGTGATAGAAGAGTTTCTGGAGAAGGGCATGGCCAGATGCATTGCATTTAATCTCCAAGGAACCTTACTAGCAGGTCTGGTATAAATGCATTTTTTAAACTATAATTTTTTGTTGTGTTTGGTACTCTATTTTAGTTATGCCCATTTGCCAGTTGCCATAAATACAAACACTGAAATCTAATTCAATCTGTTGATTGTTAATACTCAAACAATACCCCACTCTTATTAGGGATGCATGAAGTTCAAAGCTCAGTTGTGAAGGATCAGAGTTTCACTTAATTGTAGAAGAACCGCCTCAACCTTGCAAACTTTTTAAAAAGAAAATAGTAAATAATCTTATATTGCTGAATACCCATTTCAGTTTCTGCCAGCCCTATGGCAATTTGGTGCAGAAGCACCTACCTTATATGGCCTCCATGAGGTAGTTAGTTAGTTTTAAGTCTTGTTGATGTTTCCAAGAAGGTCTTATAAGACCAATGCAATGTAATAAGGTCAGCTTGGACCAATGCATGTTCAGTTAGTTGTATTTAGGATCAAGTTGTAAGTTCCTAGATCATTTGCTGATTTGTAGTTTGTTAGGATAGCTAAGTTTGTTGGATTGAGGGAGGTAGTTAGCTCTCCCAGCTGCTTGGAGATAAGTTTGTACTACTCCTAGAGAGTAGATAAATACCCCCAGATCGGGTCATTTTAGAAGGAGAGACATACTAAAAAGTTGTATTGTGCTGTTAGAAAAACAGAGTACTGTATTTGCATTTCTAAAATTCAATAAAGATTATGTGTGTGTTTTGTTCATTTGGTTCTATTGTGTAATTGATCTATTGCCTTGATTGGCCGGATGGGTTTGATTATCCATTCCACCGGTTGATTCGTAGAATCGGTGGAATGGCTGTGTACAGTAGTTTAGGCTTTTTATTCGCATTTTCTGTTCATTTACATGCACTTTTGCAGGATCGCAGTCGAGAAGTATCGAAGAACCCTAGCATGGATATGTGCTAGGTATTTTAGGTTGTGCAGGTTGTATCGGGTCAGAGAAACTGCCCAGGAAGTGGACCAGACCATCGTGAAGTTTGACAGGTCGTAGTGGTATGTGTTGAAGGCATTAGCGTGAGGAGGCACATCGGTGGGAGTAATAAAGGTTAGGCTGAGGGTGAACGTCACACCGATGGTCACAAGCGTAAGGTTTCATCGGCGAGAGAGTAAGGATCGACAGAGGAAATGAAGACTTCGCCGATGGGAGGAGTCTCGGCGATAAAGAGTTTGGCGTTCGGGGTGACAACAAGCATCGGGGTGACATTTCCATCAGAGGCCGATAATATTAGGTTTGGCTGATAAGCAAAGTGTATCAGAGAGAGTTTGACCATTGGATGGAGGCATTGGTGTGTTGCCGACAGTAAAAGTCTTAGTGATGGAAATGGTTGTTAGGCTCATCGGTATGAGAACAACCATCGGGGGGACTGCAAGCGAAGTGGCCGATAGATAAAGTGTTGTCAATAGGCAACCAAGGGCGATGTGTCGGGGAGACAATAGAGATCAGCAAGAAGGATGGAGGTGTTCGCCGATGGTTCATGTCTTGGCAATAGGAGATTAACACTAGGTGTATCAGTGGGAGATCAGTGGTCAGAATGACATTGCCTTGGTCGGCCGATAGTTGTAGGTCTTGTCGATAGGCGAAAGTGAGGAAGTTACACTTACAAGCCGAATGTAGGTTGAGGACATACTAATGTTATAGTACACGGGAAGAGTATAGTTAGATGCCGATACAGAAGGCATGTACCATGGGCTATGCATATGGACAAAATGCATTTACATTCACTCATGAATGTATGTCAGGGGTTTGGGTAATGCAGGCATAGGTGATCTTTGGCTCTGCATCACAATTTAGTCCCCTAAATAGTCATTATTGTGTTGAAGTATTAGTTATTAATACTAGTGTTGGTGTGTTCTGAAGAGTATTCAATATGCTCCATTGTTAAAATGGGGTTTGATTTTTCTTAATTGGGGTCATCTTAGGTGGTTCATCTTGGCTTAAAACGCCCAAGTGACGAGCTTGTAGATCAATATAGGTTTTCTATCTTTTTTCTGTGATATGGAAGTCACCCTTTTGTATGTTTGTCTCCCTAATGATCTTCTAACTAAAATGTCCTTTTAGCACGATGATTTTCCTCTCATGGGAAAATTCATGGGAAGAAGACTAGATGATGCAAAACTGTATGGATGGATATGGAATCTATGAGGCTAGATACAGAGTTAAATTCTTCCTTTTAAGGATTTCTTTCTTCTTCAAGTCTGTCGAGGATAGAGAGTTTTCTCAAACAAGGGTCATGATATTTTTGGCAAATATTTGTTGTTGTTATGTCCTCTAGCAACCATTTTTAGACCTAGATCATCTATTTTTCAAAGGTTCCCTTTTGGATCCCACTTCTACAACCTCCCTCTAGTTTGTAGAGCAGTGAAGACAGTTCAGTTGCTTGCAAAGATCTATACCTCTAGACCAATGCTAGTCACAAGTTGCATAGTGCATCATAATGATTGTCTTACACCCTATGCACTTGTTAGTAGCTAGACAACACAAAGTCAATTAATATGGCAGCCTAAAATAATCCTCAAACAACAAGGAAACAAGGATTACAACCTAGTTTGAAGTCTTTCCCAAAATTTTGCATCAAGAGTAAACCACTAATGATAAGAAACAATAATAGGAAACATGGTTTACAACCTAGTCCCCATAAATTGTTGACACAAAGCAACCTAAAGAAAAAAGAAACTAAAAGATGACATTTTTAAATAATCAGAGCTCTATAATTGTTTAATTATGATTAAGTACGTGCACATACTAAGCCTTCTTTGTACGACACACAGTACTGGCATGCCCAATGCGTTGATGATTACCACCACCATGAGGATGCTCAATAGGATTCAATGCCACACCACTAACCTTGGGCCAACAGTTTCTTTTGACTCTATATTTGTGATATGCATTGCCAGCTTTGAGCATTGGCTTTTCTATCCTTCCACCACTAGTAACCTGACCAATCATGGCTCTACAACTACTTGGCACAATCTTCTTAGCTCTAGATGGAAGCTTTACCCTGTAAATTGAAACCAATTTCCAAGATTCGTCAAACAAGGCTATTAAAAATCTACAAAATAAAAATTACACAAATTTGAACATTAAGAGAGAACTTAGATAATTGTTCCAAAATTATTTCCACTACCTTTGGAATAATTACATTTATCAGCTCACTGTAACCTTGGAAAAAAAATTAAGCATAGAAATATGCCATAAATCTCCACAAGGTGTACACCTAGAACTCAAAATAGTTTGAAAATAATTTGGAAAAAGCCACCATCCATAGGACATCACAACAGATGCATCACATGTTTGTTGCTAGCCAAAAAGCAAGATGCTAAACAAAAATGATAATGAGTCAAGGGGAACATCAAGAAGCAGTACATTCAAATTAAATTTCAATCAGCTACTAAACAAGCACAACCCACTTTGACTTGTCATAAGTTCAAAATATTAGAACAGGTACATTTTTATGTCTGTAAAGGTGACAACAATCCAACAATGGATCAAACATTTCAAATTGAAATGCAATAGAAATGCATTGCAAATGATAGCAATCAAATTTGAAATTACTGAGCTCATAAAAGAATAGTGGAGAAAAGGCAGAAAAAGTGTTCTTTGATTTGATCGGGCCAATGAGAAATATTGTCTCAAAAATTCAACTATATCACCATGTCTTTGGTAACTTCGTTACCAATAACTTAGGCAACATTATTACACAAATGAAGAGCATTATGGAAAAAAATAAAAACTAATTTGAGGCTTAACTAAGATATCTTGACAAAGAGGAATGATATATCTTACTAAGACAGGCATATGACCTCGAAGATGGGATAATACCAAAAGCTAAAATATATCATACATCTAGACACAATCCACAAAATGCTATTAATGGTGATATCATCTAGGATACCAATAGGCATTGAAAAGATGAGATTAGTAGTGATTGTCTGTTGTTTTGACTTATTGTAACAAATGAGTTTCCAATGTGAAGTGTCAACTAAGGATTTTATTACCATTCTATTGACTGTCATTTTCTAAGTCATGACTATCAATTTTAAACCAAATGAGGCCTTCCAATGCTTTGGCTTTGGGGGCTCATGATTTTATCGATTGCCTATGATGGACTTGCCTACCGTGTTTGCTTTTATGACTCTGAAGAACACACAGAATCAACAATAGAAACAAGATAGGATGGCAACTATTGGAGCCAATGGGCCATAGATGCAAAATTAAAGTGAATGTCTAAGCATGGTTAATGATCTTTTATTTTGTTACTTCTAATTATATTTGTTCAGTTATCAAAGGGGTGTAAGTCATGGCATAGCTCTATATCTCTTTATTGCCTTAAGGTAGATCCTCACATGATTCTTATCTTGGTAGCAGGGGTATCTCAACACTAAAAATTATTTAGAATCCCACTCCTTCATGAAATGTAATGACTGCAAACTACTATCCCTTGACTTATCTCTACCATAAAGACAACTCTATGGAACATGTAGAGGGTGTAATTCATGGCTTGGCTATGTCTAAGAAAGTTCATAGTTTGTTCTATCTCCATTTTAGAAATATTGTCTCAAAAATTCAACTATATTGCCATGACTTATTCCCTACTGCAATACCATAAACTGTTTCTTTGACCATCACGGGACTGCGGTATACTAAACATCACTTAAATCCTTTCATCATACTACTGCACTCCTTCATTGAAACTATCACGAGGTTGCGGTATTCAATGCTTACATAACTTAAACTCCCTATACCACCATACAACAAGCCTCACTTAAGGCTGCCGCGGGGGCGCGGTGTACTATTTTCCTCTACTCCTTCTTACTGCCATATTGCAAGCCTCACTTGAGGCTACCGCGGGGGTGTGGTGTATTGTTTTCCTCTATTCCTTCTTACCGCATTACCACTGATTATTCTCTTAACTGATGTGGGACCGTAGTGAAGTATCATATGCCACTTACCACCAGCATGCCACTTCATTTTGAGACCGTTGCAGGGTTGTGGTAATCGATCTCTACATACCACAATGCCGTAAGTGCAATCTCTTCATGCTGCGTGATAGCGATAACTGCTCCCTTGTTATCCTTGGTTCCTGCACACCTGCCAAGACCTTTTGAGTGACTTGCAGGATTGCGGTGAGAGACAAAAACACATCAATGGTAAAAAATACAAATATCTTTCACATGGACTTGGTATGGGGTGCTTATGAATGACTCTTGGAATAATTTTAAAAGAAATATGGATCCCTAAGATGGATTTATGGAAGGAAATTTGCATGGATTTATGGATTTATCAAATGCTCTTTTATCAAATGTATGAAGGTATCTTTATTGTAGGTTATTTTCCCTATATTATTTATTCTTGGTTTGAACTCCTTGATTTTGTGGTTTTTTGTTAGGACCTAGAGTAGGACCACCTACAAGGTGCCAAAGAAGTCATCTAGATCATGACTTAGGAGCTAGTTAGTATTCATTGAGTGGTATAATAGTGGTTGAACTGTCCTGGTCTATACAACTAAGAGATGTACTTGTGTGATTTGTAGTTTGTTTGTTTAATTTTTTTATGCTTAAAAAAACATCATAAATAGATAGGATGATATTTTTGTAATTTATTCCTTCAATCACTTGTCATAGGTCCAGTTGGAGGTAGAAGAGCTGGTGGAATGGAGGGTGTACCTTATCCGCCTATTTATTCAAGTAGAAATAATGCAAGTTCCACTTCAGATCACCAAAGCCTTCACAAAAACATTTACACAAAATTCAATAAGGTTTGTGGATGTGATCTTTCTCCTACACAAAAAAGCCTGTACCATTTTATGCCCTTCAATCCAACTACATGTAGGTATCATTTTAATTCCTCTATCTTTCATCAATCTCCTTACTATTTGAACCTCACCACACCTGCCACTTTTGCACAGATGTTTTAGAGAAGAACATAAGCTACAACATTTTTAGGATCCAACTAAAAAAGCAGTGTTACTGGAATACTCAGCCCACATTCAAATTCTAAATTCTGGGAAATTATATATAGTAAATATATTGATGGTTGTTTGGATAGTGAAATTATTAGCTTTCTTAGAAATTAATTGAAATATCTTGTCTTGAAATATCTAGAAGGATTATTTTAATTAAAGAGGATTTTGTGGTTATTTTTGTAACAATGATTTTACAGTGCAACTAGCTTGCTATTTTCATTCAAGATACAAGTCATCAAAGTCAAGCACATACCAAGAAGATGGTACTCTACTTCAAACCCTCAACCTCACTTAGTTTAGTATGCTTACATGGGGATATTAAGAAAGTTGCTAAACAATTAATATATATCATTTGTTGTTTGTGAAGGAGAATCCTGTGAGATCCAATATGGCAGTGGATCAATATCCAGTTTTTTAAGTAAAGATGATGTCACAGTTGGGAAACTTGTTGTGAAACATCAGGTTAGTAATTTTTGGATGTTAATGCTTCCTAGTTGGATATCAAATATCTTTTCTCATCAACTTAATTTGGAATTTATGTATAATTAATAGATTCTTTCATGGTGTAGGTCTTTACTGAGACAACACATGAACTAGGGTTGACATTTTTTTTGAATCGGTAAGGATGCTTAGAGCATCATAATATATTAGTATTAATAAAAATGTTTTTATAGATTACAAAGAAGGTCCTTCCTAGCCAAAAAGATAACATAACAGAGTATTTTAACTAAGAGCCCTGAACAGAGCTACAAATCTAAAAGGACCTTTTTGGCCAAAAATGAAACCATTAAAGTTATAGTGAAGCCAAAAAATTAAAATAAAAAGAGTGGTTCACATGTTGTCCATATTTAAATCCACAACCCTAAAGCCATGAACCCCCAGTTGGATTCTCTGTAGAAAGGACTGTGTCATCATTGGTGAAGGGAACTACCGGTTGTTGGAAATTTGACAAGAAGATCCATGCATTGAATAATTCCTCTATCCTTTCTCTCTTGGACCTTCCAAATGCAGAATTGTGAACCCACGATGAATTATCAAAGAGCTCTTTGTTACCTAATTGCCAACTTGAAATCATCGCTTGATAAACATAGTTAAAACTGGGTTTATTAATGATATCTTCACAGAGGAAGAGTCCCCCTACCAAGGCTGAGCCATCATGGAGATTATAAGTAGCAAAAGATTCAAATAGCTTGACATCTGGGACTAGATAGTCATGAACAAACAATGATGCTATACTTTTAACCTTATCAACCTAATGTTCAAATAAGTCCATCGTATTTGAGAGAAAATGAGATACCAGATGTGAAGCATGACATACCCTAGATTGCAGCAAAAAATCTCTATCACATACATCTATCAAAGCATCCTCCACCAGCTCTTCATCGAGCAGTTTGAAGGCCCTAGCCATGAAATCTGAGTTGATGCTTCCGTGCATTAGTTGTTCCCAAGGTTGAATAGGCAAATGAAGTCGACAATTGCAGGGATAGAGAGACATTACAGATACATAGTAAGAGAAAAATGAAGAGGCAAGAATGAAATAATGACATAGATACCATGGTCTATTGCATAAAAAGAGGATCACACAAGCTAACATAATGAATTGAAGTCATTTAAGCCGGCGGGGAAATAAAACCAAGGCAGATGAGATCCAAATGTGGATTATATTGCTTAGCTCCCAACACTCCTCTTTGTTGATGATTGTTTTTTACACACTCATAACAAAAGTTAAAATTTATAAATGAACCTAACTATCTTGAAAGATACGAAGAAATCAACTAAGATTACTTGATCCCAAGTTTCCTTAATGGTTAGGTCTTGACCTGTTGGACCGCTCAGTAGGTTATTATGAAGCTGTAATATGCAAGGGGCCTTACATGATTTAAAGTGGGTTTGTGACCTACTGGACTCTTATTATGCAAACTAATACAAATATCAACTTTCTAATCATTCATTTGCATAAAATCATTACTGTACCTCAAAGCTTTATATGATTTATATTCAAACATGCTTTGCTTTTCAACTACTTATGAAGATTATCAACTATCAACTTATTTCTCTTAAACTCTTCAAATGTCAGATAATCTCCTTTAGATTTCAACATTTAAGCTAAGTATTTCAAAGTTGTTGGGAAAAGTTAGAGAAATTAAAATTCACCATCATTCACTACAGGATCTAAACGTTCTGTTATGCATAAAGTAAGAAATGCAGCAGATTCAATTAAACCAACAGACTAAATCGTTAAATACAAATATCCTGAGTATTTTCACGAATAATACATTCAAGATTGTGATCTTTAAGAGAAATTATTTTAAATGCAAGGAAGAGCTAGAAGACACTCAGAAAATAGACGTAGACTTCCAAATTCACTTATATTCAAAACACAGTCATACAAGATTTATAATGTAGGAATGACTCTTAGCTTTATTAATCGAATATACCATAAAACTTACAGTGCTTTATAGATATATTAAGAAAGCTGGACATTCCACGCGTTCCTTAATGCAGACAACAGGCGACCTCCTCTAAACTAAAATATTCTACTCCAAAATTCTTAGAAAGAATTTACAATTACTGGCTAAATGCTAAAAATCCCTATGTAATTAATATACAAGTAGCACGTCTCTTATATAGAATTTGAATTCCCTCCCATGCTACGGTTACAACCTTCCACAAAATGGTTACAACCACAATTCTATGGTTACAACCATGACTATACGGTTAAGGTCCTTTCATTACCGACCAATGGTGCGCCCTCATTTCATAACCATGTGCCAATCCACTACTTGGTACTTTCTCCTCTCAAAGGATGCTCTTGGAATCTTTCACAAATAAGATTCCCATTTCATGTGACCTTTTCCCATCGAGGCTCTTCATTTGATTTCCTCTCAAAATTCTTTACTCCTGACTGCCTTTTCACCTTTTCAAATATTTCTTGAAGTTGCCAATCACACCCTCCACAAAGGTGCGGTCCCCCCTTGGACTTTTTGCTAAAATGAACTCTTGCATCACCACCTTTTCTTTCAACTCTTTTTCTTCATTCTCTAAGTTTTCTCTTCTTTTATGGTACTTCTTCATTTTGGCTGTTTTTTCCATCAATGTATCCATCATTTGCTTGCTAAGGATTGCATCAGGATTTTCTTTACAGGGTGTGAATATGGCCCTGAACTCTATCAATGCTCTATTTCAGTCATAAGCTGGCATCTCTGCACATTCATGCTATAAAAGTCTTTCCATGATTTTCTTATGCACTTTGATAATCCCTTCAGCCTTTTTCTCTAGCTCCTGCATGACTACCATATTTATTTTAAGGTTATCTTCCTCAAATCTGAGTTCCAAAATCATCTGCGGCACTTGATTTGCCAATGTGATATTGAGTGCTCCCTCATTTATCAATTCTTCAGCTCGTCTCAATTTCAGTCAATTGTTCAATTTCAGATCTGCACTCCCCTACCCTTACTTGACAATTATTTATTAATACCATACATTTATTCTTCTCTTCTATGGCCACTTTCCAGCTCTTCACAGCTTGCCCTATCGTTTGTTTGCCTCCTTGCAAAAAATCATGAAACCATTCATCAAAAATGTTGGCCTTGAACCTTTTAATTTCCATGTTGTGTACTTCCTCCTTAGATACTATTGCTATGTCAGCAGCTAAGTCAGGCACTATGGTGCTAGGGTCAAATATCCCCTGAATGAATTGCTGGAGTTGGACAATGTGTCCTTTCAATACCTCCTATTTATCTTTGTCTTTCCTCAGCATTTCTGCTGTCACCTAGTTCATATCTTTCCATTCAGCGATGTGATGTTCCCTCATGGAATGCCTAAGGTCTAGATTAAGTATCTTGTATTCCTCCAGGGTGATCTCACCTTTTTCTTTCTTCCTCTGTGGTATGGCTAGGTTTAGGGTTTTGGATCCATCTGGATCCCCGTGTATTGCAGACATCGTCCTAGCCTTTCTCTTTTCTCTTCTTGGACTAGTTTTCTCCCCCAATAAGCTTTTGATGTCAATAGGAGCTAGATGTATTTCTTTCTTCTCCATTCTTATCTCTCATTCTAGCCAGGTAGGCACCTCTTTTATGCCTTCTGCAACTTTCTCTGCATCAATCACCTCCTCATGAGGTTTATCTATTCTAATTTCCTCCTATTGCTGTTGTTCTTGTTGTTCTTCTTGTTGTTCCTGCTGAAGTGGGAGCTCTTGTTGTTCTTCTTGTTGTTCCTACTAAAGTGGGAGCTCTTGATCTATGGGATTATTTGATTGCTCTTTTGATCCAACCTCATTTTCTTCCTCCATATTTCCACCTTCTTGATCCTTTTCTTTAGGTGTTTTTTCCACTGATGACTTCTCTTTCTGATCATCTCCTGCATGTATATGTTCACTACCTAGCCTGTTCACATCTTCTTCTTGTTCATCATCTAACGGTTGGTCATCAGGCTCATTCTCATCTAGTTTATCTTTTGCCTCTGCATTTCCTATCTGTGGTTGCTCTGGATGTACCGGTGAACTGGCCTTTACCTCATCTTCTTTTACTTCCTCTTCTTGGGTTTGCAAGTTTTCTATATTTTCCTCTTCTTCACCTTGCTCCCCATACATATTTAGCATGTATAAAGCATCGCCCTCTGAGGTGTCCTCTTGTGCTCCATGTCTTTCTGTGTTTACCTCTTTGGAAGATTTTTCTTTTTCAGTTTCTTCAATCTTATGTGCTTCCTCCTGCACATCTCTAATGATTTCTGGTGGCACTAGAGTGCCAAATGGATCAATAGATCCTGTGTCTGCCTGCACCTCCTCTTTTTCAAATTCTATATTTTGTTCTATCTCCATTTCATCTTGCAGGTTTGATTCTTCTTCACTGGGGAAATCACTTGATTCTTCCTCCATGTCAATCACTTTCCCTTTATACATTTTCCTTTCTTCACTATCACTGCTTTCAATCTGCACAGTCTCTACAGCAATGGGTTTGGCTTTACCAACTTCTGACACCTGTAGCCTCTCTCCAGCTAACTCTGCTTTTACTCTAATAAAGGTTTGTCCTGGTTCTACTGATGTGGAGGCACTAGCTATATTCTTTATCTTTTCTCTTACTTCCTGTGGTCCAATCACATCAACCAGCTTAGAAGTTTCCCCTTTTGACAAACCTATGGGAATTGCCCTCATGATTGATGGTTCTGCTGCCTCTTTTGTAGCCTGTGCTTCTTCTGCACTGATCTCATGGCTCATGGATTTTGCATCAACAAAAGTTTGAGATGCCACTTCTACTGTTATGCCTAAAGCATATGGATCCATCAATGTAGCATTTTTTTTCTTTTCCATAATTCTTGCCTCTACAACTTTTCTCTTCTTCTCATAGAAACATTGCAAGTCTTCACTGGGCTCTGCCTTTCTCTTCGTTCCCTTGTTTGGGAATGTAACTTCTTTTCCTTCGGCCTTGAGCTCTTCTTCCTATTCTTAAGCCATGTTTTTGAAAATAATATCACAGGTTTTGTCAAAATATCCAATGATGTGTTCCAAGGCTTTGACCAATCAGGCTCTATAATGGGAGCTAGCCTAGCTTGTCCATAACTTTGGTGCAACAATTTGTCATCCTCACAAACCTTTGGAGGAACATAGATATCACCAATAGACTTCATTTGTTCAATAGTCAATCTCTTATGAGCTCTCTTTCTTACTTCCAAGTCACTTTTGCAGTCAGCCCAGAAATCTTCAATATGCACTTGATGTTTGTACTTCTTGTCAACAAAGTTTTGAATTCTGTGAAATGGATCAAACCTTCTAGCCAAATCAAATTCATGGAACCCATAATACCTTAGTTCTTGCTCTGAATAGGCTACAGCATCCTCACTGATACAAGAATACCTGCCAATGGCCCAAGGTAATTTCACATTTCCCCTGCCATTAAGTTTCCTCTTGTACATCCTGAAAGCATTCAAATTCTGTCTTGAAAACTCCAAGACAATCAGTTTATCAGAAGGGTATCTTGGGAGCATAAATGGCCTCCCCTCAAATCCTTCAGTTCTTATGTATGAAAATTGTTCAAACTGTATGAACCACGAACAATGCAATCCAATTATATGTTCAGCCTCTTTAGACAACCTTTTGTCTGGTTCCTCATTTAGTACTCTCACTATGTAGGTATAGAAAACATCATTAACTAAAGCGAATTTCTTAATGGCATTCTCCTCTTGTAATTCTGGGTAATGTTCATACACCAACCTCTGCTCAGGGCCATTCCCTAAAACACCAACTCTTTCTAGTCCATGTATGTGCGGTCTAATCTCTGCAGCACAGGAGTATAATATATAGGAAGACATAAAAAAGGGCAAGCCTTTCTGCTATCTCATCATAGCCTACCTCCATATGGCTGTACTAATGGCCTTGGCCCAATGAATTGGTCCTTGTTTCTTTTCCCCTGTTCTTAGGTATTCTATGACAGTGAACATCCAAGGCTCACATTTGGTGCCATCCCTCAACCCAACCAGTCTACTCAGCATAGTGATCATCAAATATATCTCCAGTCTGAAATGTATCCTCAGTAGATTTTTAGGAATTCTGGCCACTGCCTTTGGTTTGTTCTCTAGACTATACCAGTGGCGAAATATTTTACCCTTACAATCTCCATCATTTGTGTAGAAACTCTCATTATACTGATCAATATCAATATCTGTCATCTTATCAGTGATCTCCAATCCAAAAGTTCTTGCAATCCCCTCAGGAGTCAGATCAGCAATTAATCTGTCATGTAGCATTACCTTTCTTGTATTAGGGTCATACAAGATTACACAGTCCAGACATAGATATTTTGCCTCCATAGCCAGAGGAAACCCTACAGCTTTATATAGTCCACTATTCCAAATACATTTCATATCTAGTGAGGCATCTGCAGCAGTGATTTTCTTCAGCACATCCTTTGCATCATAAGTTCCTATGTTTGTATCAGTACCCATTCCACTTGTACCGATCAGGGTTGGACAGCCTCTGTATATCGGCAATTCTTCTTTTTCTACTTCCTTCCTTGGTTTTCTCTCTTTCTTTATTTCGTCCCCAGAGTCTTTCTTCTATGTAGGGGCCATCCTGTAGAAGTATACATGTCTCAATTTTCATTTCTACTTCATATCTAGGGTTTTACTGTGAATATCTATTTTCTACCATTTACCCTAACTTGTTTGTTTTTCTTGTTATTTTACCCTTAAATGGATTAAGCTCTGTTTAGCTAATTAATAGTTAAAACAATAATTTTAACAAATGCATGCATTTTGAAAGCGAAATTACTATAATTAATAGTTGCGTTTTACCATTCAAAAATTAAACGGGGTCCCAAGATAAATACATGTTTCTATGACCATTCAACCTTTGACGTTGACTTACTTTTACCTTTCACTTTCACCCAGCAACTGTAACTTTGTTAATCCAGTGAATTTCGTTCAATTTTATTGTGACAGAGCCTTTTCTGCAAATTTCAACGTTAACAATATATCTCGCAAGAAAAATAACAATAATTCTTCCCTACCCTCGTCAAAATTCCCTTTGTTTGAGCATTAAACTCGCATTAATTACAGTAATTAATGCGCTATGACCTTCGGCTTTCCTTTTTCAGTGTTTGAGTTTTTTAAACTTCTGACCGTTAGCTTAATTAAACATGCATTTTCTTTTGTATATCTCATTGTATGTTTTTCTTGTATCTTTTCATTGTATCTTTGAACATACAATCACTTTATGCACACAATTGAACTAAAGCCCTTTTCCCCTTTACCTTTTCTGTACACCCTTTGTATTCCCTGCTTTATACCTCACTTGTATATTCTATTGTATAATCACATATACAAACACATTATACAGGTATTCTTTACCTTTTATTCTTTCGCAATGCCTTTTGATTCTTTGTATATCGGGATTGTACATTATAAACATACAAACACCCAATATACAAGGACTTCTCCATTTTTAACTCTTTTCTGACATTCGTCTTGTATTTCCATTTTGTATCTCCGAATGCGCATCTACTTGTACATCATAAAACATACATTCTCATTATACAAACATTCAAATGTACAAATGCTAGGACCCACCTTACCTTTCCTTTGTATCTCCACGATGTTCAAAACTCAACGTATCTCTTAATATACAATTCGGATGTGATACATTGAATTAACTGTACTTTAATCTTCTTGAGTTCCAGCTTGTATGTGAAAAGTGATGTACATTTCGAACATACATACAAGCGAAAATATGCAACAGTTTAACTTCATTTTATAATCCCTTCGGTTCCAGTTTGTATAAAGTGCAATGTATATCAGAGTTGTATATAAGAAATGTACAATGCACAATATACATTAACTTTAGTCTTTGATAACTTTTCAGTTCCACGCTTTGTATAAATCAATGCATCACGAAATATACTGTAAGTCCGACTGCATCATTTATACTGTATTTCAATTTACTTTCAATTCCACGTTGTATAAAACACAATGTATATTTTACCTTGTATATCCTAAAACATACATAAGGCAAAAAACATACAACAGCTTAACCTTATTCCATAATTGCCTCTATTCCGCCCTGTATAAAGTGTTTGTATATTTCATTGTATATTTCATTTCATCCAAATATACAAGCGACGGACTTAACTATTTATTCACTTGAACTTTGAACATTTCTTAACTCCACCTTGTGTAAAACACAATGTATACTTGATATTCATTAAGTCCCGATACATTGTATTTACCAAAATTTGCTTTACCCTCGAACTTCGTTGTATAAAGTGGAATGCACGTGTCCCAATACCTTGCATACAAAACCCAATGTATACAATCATTATGCATTATTTAATAACATTTCAATTCCATGATGTATATTATTCTTTGTATCTCATGATTGTATATTTTGCATCCGCCAAATATACAAGTGCCGAACATACATCAATTATACCAACCTTAATATCTCTTTAATTCTGTGCTATGTATAATCCCTTGCATATTTACTTGTATGTCTTCCCATTTGCCAAATATACAAACTGAAATATACATAGCGGATTTCAACCTGTATACACTCCAACCTAACTCCGTTCGGGTCCACCCTGTATGTATGTATAAAACATTTCTTATATGCATATAAGGACAAAAAGCAACACAATAAGAAAACTTGACGACTTCCCCTTTTGCGACCAACACAAAAGCACGATATACAAACGCATTTGTATATAAAAAGACCTTGCATATAAAAAGAACTTTGTATATACAAGGTACAAACCCTCTAATTGTACATTTACCAAAAACAACAATAACTTGCAAAATACAGTGAATTTCAGAAAAATTCAAAAAGCAACCCCTATTTATTTTCAACAAGGAATTCATCTGTACTTTAACCTGGTACTCAAATGCAAATTTTTCACTATTTCTAACAAGGTTTGTATTTTCAGCTCCACTTCCCTTTCACCACCAAGCAAACCACATGAACAAGAAAAGCAAACCAGCTTCAGCAGGGGGTCATCATTTTGCTAAGGAGTAAAATGGGGCGTGTTGTGAGCATCACAACAACTAGCAACCAAATAAAACAATTAAATTAAAATCCTTAAAGAAAATTGAAACGAAATAAATTCATAATTTCTGACTATCTTTTATGCAAATCATCATTTAACTTGAGACCTAAGGTATTCAATAAGGTGCATGAATTTTCCTTTTCAATTTAAGTGGGTGCGCATGATTAATTATCCTCATCTTGAAAATCAGTTGAACATACCAATGACTGACATTAGACTACCTAGTTGATGTCATTCCCTCATAGCCAACCGGATAGAGCCTTGCTTCCAGCAGGTGTCCATAGCCTCGACAAGGTTATTGTTACAATTCTCCTAAGTAGAGCCCTACTGCCAGCAAGCGTCTATAGCCCCGGTAGAGTTACTTAGATGGCTTAACCTGGATTTTAGTAAAATCCAGTTTATTTATTTATTTATTTTATATTTTAATAAAGATTGAGATTTCATAAGATATAACAGTTGTAACTTTATGATGCAAGGAATGGTCACTTGCAGAAATTAAGCTGAGAATTGTAATGGTAGCAAGGGTGACCTCTGATTTTTCACCTAATATCTACACTGATATGTTCAACAAACCCAAGGATTTTAGGTGTGTCATTGTGAGAATCTTCCCTTGAATACTCAACCCATTCTTATTGAATACAAAATTTCACAAGTCAACTAACCTTCTACATTCATGACAGTCACAACAAGTTATGCATAAATTTCAAATGATTAACTTTGAATGTTCTAAATTTTATATTGTTTTCAATGGTTGCTAATCTACTCTTGTATACTCTAGAACAAGATAGGCATCCCTGCTGAAGCAGCAAAAAACAAACAAACACACAATAGCAACCAACAGAAAACAACAAAACAAGACAAAGCAAAACACAACCAAAACAAAAACAAAAAAGACAAACCTGTACAATTATCCACATTATGATACAATAGACCAACAACCTTCACCTCAGGCCTAGAAGTAGTGTTTCAAATGCTGGCCATTAATTGGTAATGGCACATCTTCTCCAGTCAAGGCTTTGAGCCTAAAAGTGTTGTCTCCTATTATTTCTGACACTTGTAATGGACCCAACCATAACTTGTCAAATTTTCCATGGCTACCTTTCTTCTCATGTGCTTTATCCCAGCACAGCACTAAGTTTGAAATCCTAAATGTTTTGACTCTTGCTCGTTTATCAAACCATCTCTTTACCACTGCTTGATGTTTGGCAAATTTTTCAATAGCTTGGTCTCTTTTCTCATCTAATTGCATCATTTGAACAATTCTAGCTTCCCTATGATCATTGAAGCCTAAGTACTCATTCGCGAACTTCCAGATTGGTATTCTTAGATTTACTGGAAGTATGGGATCAGTCCCATAAACTAAATGGTAAGGTGTATTACCCAGAGCTGCCTTAACTTTGGTCCTATCTACCCATAGTGCATATTTTAGCAATGTGTTCCACTCTCTTGGGTTCTTTTCAATTAGTTTTTTAATTATGTCTAGCAAGATTTTATTCGTGGATTCATCTAACCCATTCCCCTGAGGATAATAATTTGAAGAGAACTTTAAAACAATTCCATGTTCAAACGCCCATTTAAAAAATTTCAAAGAAGAAAATGCAGGGCCATTGTCACATACCAGTGAATAAGGAATTCCAAACCTGGTGATGATGTTCTCTTCAAGAAACTTGATGACTACCTCAGTAGTGGAAAATTTGCAACATGTGGCTTCAGTCCACCTTGTACAATAATCAGTCACTGTCAATATGAATTTATGTCCTGCAGATGATGGAGGATTGATGACTCCAATGAAATCCAAGCCCCACTGTGCAAATGGCCTAGAGTCAATGACTAGCTGTAATGGATTGGCTTGATTTCTCCCTTTATCTGTTGTAACTTGACAAATGTGACAGTTTCTGACGTGATGCTCTGTATCTCTAAACATGGTAGGCCAATATTAACCTGCTCTCAATATCTTATGTGTTGTAGCTAGATGGGAACCATGAGCAGTTCCATATTTATCATGTAGTTCCAGCAACACCTTATCTGCTTCATCTCTATTTAAACATCTTAAATAAATTCCCTCATGGTTCTTCCTGAATAGAAGACCTCCTTGTACCATATACTTCTGTGCTTTGATCTTCAAAGCTCTCCTCTACAAGGATTTCATCTTGTTTGGGTATTTCCCTAATATTAGAAAAGTGTTGAGATCGTTGTACCACCCTAATGCATCACTTGTATTTAGCACATACTGTTGCTTTACCAGATTTGGGTCGATATTGGCTACGGTCTGTACTAAAGCTTGTCATCTGACTAACTTCATCAGTATGATCTCCATGTCAAACTCTTGCAAAGTGGTGATCCACTTAGCTCTTTTCTCTCCAGGCTCATTTTGCATCAATAGCATCTTAACTGCCGCATCAGGTACTACGGCTTTAACCTAACTGCGTAGAATGTAGTGCCTAAACTTTTTTACTGCCCTCACCAGTGCAAATTCCTATCTTTCTATATCCAAGTACTTCAGCTGTGCATCCTTCAGAGGTGCACTCATAAAAGCAATAAGCTTTTCTTCATTATCTTTTCCTTTCTGGGTTAGTGCAGCTGCAACCGAATGTGAGGATGCAAATGAATAAATGTAGAATGGCTTGGTATAGTCTAGACTTGTCAACACAGGAGCATCGAAAATGGTCTCCTTGATATCTTCAAATGCGGCCTTGGCTACTGGTGTCCACTCTATCACTGCATCTTTTTTCAACATGGCATTCAAAGGTTGCATGATCTCTGCAAATCCTATAATGAGCTTCCTGACGAACTTAATTTTAGCAAAAAATGATTTTAATTCTTTTCTAGTGTTTGGTAACTTTAATTTCTTTATCCCTTCTACTCTATCAGGATCAATGGATATACCATTCTCAGAAATGACATGCCCTAGTAATTTACCCTCTGTTATGCCGAATACACATATTTTAGGGTTGAGAGAAATTCCATACCTCTCACATCTCTTAAGTATTCTTCTTATATCCTCAGCATGAGTAGATGCATCCTTAGAATACATAGTTAGATCATCCATGTAAATCACAATACACTTACCTGTCAGTCCACAGAACGTAATGTCCATGGCCCGCTGAAATGTGGCACCTGCATTGATTAGACCAAATGGCATTCTTTTGTATGCAAAATTACCCCATTTACTAGTAAAAGTGGTCTTTAGCCTATCTTCCTCATCGATTAGGACCTAGTTATAACCTGAAAAACCGTCTAAAAAGGACATCATATGGGCTCCATTTACCACTTGTAATACTTCATCCATTGGAGGCAGAGGATAATTGTCTTTCTCAGACGCCTTATCTAGATTCCTAAAATCTACGCATAACCGGATGTCCCCATTTTTCTTCCTAACAGGTACTAAGTTAGCTACCCAAGTCAAATATCTAACTGGGAAAATTATTCTAGTAGACAGGAGTCTTTTTACTTCCTCAAATATCAATGGCTCTAAAATTGCATTTACAGGCCTTTGCTTTTGCCTAAATGGTTTGACATCTAGTTTTAATGGTATCACATGTGTTATAATGGACGTGTCATATGTCTTTAAATCTTTGTATGTCCATGCTATAATGTGTTTGTATTCCTTCAGTACATCTATGACTTCTTTTCTAATCTTCTCAGGACAAACCTTTCCAATTTGCACATTCTGAGGGTTCTGTTATGTTCCTAAGTTATATGGCTCACACTTACCTCCCTCAGTCTTGGGTAAGTTCCTCTGTCTCATTACTCCATCAAAGTCAAAGATTTGCTCTAACTCTATTACCCCCTTAGGCAAGAAATTACTCTTTAAGTTGATGATGTCTTCCTCATCCCAAGACACATCAGGCCTCTCTTGTTCATTAATAATTTGGGCTTCAAATACTTCGTTGCAAGTTAGGAAATCTACAATTTGTTGGTCTCCCCCAAATACCTGAAAATGAGTTACATTGTCCAGCACACTGGGCACATTTACTAGTTCTATAGCAAATCTTTTTAAACCTGACAGCGTTAAAGGCTCTAAAGTGCTATCAGCGACAACTAGCACATCAGGCCTATGGTTCTGCTCTCTAGGGATATGCTCTAAGTTGAAAGCATCAAATGACTCTATTAAATCCCAGACTCTATGTCTATAGAAAACCATTTTCTTATAATTACAAGCATACAACCTCCTGACCTATCTGACTACTAACTCAGAGTCTGAAAATACTCTAATCATTCTTACCCTTTTCTTTATAGCTAAGACTAGTCCATAAATTAAAGCTTCATATTCAGCAACATTGTTAGTGCAAGCAAATTGTAACCTACATGCTGCTAGCTATGATTTACCCTGAGGATCTATGAGCTCTACACCTACACCCGCACCCTGTTTAGACTTAGACCCATCACATTTTAATGTCCAAATGCCATTTTTATTCTTTTGACCTTTTCCTTTGACATGTTTTTCTCTGTCTACCACATGTGCAGTGTTATCTTGCTTCATGTTGTTAATTGATGACCATTCCCGGATGATGTGGGTTACCTTCCTAAAAGAAAAATTAGAAGCATTTGAGAAGTTCAAAATCTTCAAAGCTATGGTAGAGAATCAAACCGGATTGAAACTGAAGTGTCTAAGGTCTGATAGAGGTGGTGAATTTACATCTGGTGAGTTCATTGACTTTTGTGAGAAGCAGGGTATAAGGAGACAATTGTCTGCTCCTAGGACTCCACAGCAGAATGGAGTAGTTGAAAGAAAGAACCGGACCATCCAGGAAGCTGCCAGGACAATGATGTTGGAAGCAAATGTTCCTTAGATGTTCTGGAAAGAAGCTATCAGCATTGCAGTCTACACTCTAAATCGAGTTCAAATCAGAAACAATACCGGTAAGACCCCCTATGAACTCTGGTTTGGCATCACTCCTACTGTGAAATATTTTAGAGTATTTGGTAGCAAGTGTTATATTAAAAGAGATGAAGATCTAGGAAAGTTTGATGCTAGAAGTGATGAAGGAATTTTCTTGGGTTACTCCACTCAAAGCAAAGCATACCGGTGTTACAATAAGAGACTGAGGAAGATGATAGAAAGCACTAATGTGAAAGTTGATGAAGGAATTGAGAATCCCTCAAGATTTTATGAGTTTGATGAAGATGACCAAGACGGTGTTCAGGTTCAAGGAACTCAATCCTCTCCGGTAAGTCAGAGTCAGCCTGATCTGGTAAATTAGGAAGAAGAGATAGGTTTGAATGAGCCTGATCAAGAAGCAGCAGTGCAGGATACTCCCAAAATTCCAAGGTATGTAACACTGAACCACTCTGAAGATCAGATCATAGGTGACAGAAGCAAAGGTGTGCAAACTAGAAGGAATGTTGCTCAAAATCAGGATGAATGTTGTCTGATTTCAAAGATTGAACCTAAAACAGTAAATGAAGCCTGCAATGATGAAAACTAGACCAAAGCAATGAAAGATGAATTAATGCAAATTGAGAAAAATCATACTTGGGATCTTGTTCCCAGACCTAGAGATAGGAATGTGATTGGAACCAAATGGGTCTTCCAAAACAAATTAAATGAAGCTGGTGAAGTAATCAGAAACAAAGCTAGATTGGTCTGCAAAGGCTACTCTCAAATAGAAGGAATTGATTTTGAAGAGACCTTTGCTCCGGTGGCAAGAATTGAAGCAATCAAATTATTTTTTGCATTTGCTGCCTTTAAAGACTTCAAGGTATATTAGATGGATGTCAAGTCTGCCTTCCTAAATGGTGATCTGGAAGAAGAAGTTTACATTGAACAACCGGATGGATTTCAATTGTCTGACAATGATGATATGGTCTGCAAGTTGAAGAAAGCATTGTATGGATTAAAACAAGCCCCAAGAGCATGGTATGAAAGGTTGGATAAGCATCTTGTGCAGATTGGATTCAGCAAAGGTACTGCTGACAGTAACTTATATTTCAAAATTGATCATGAAAACATTTTGATTGTTGAAGTGTTTGTGGATGATATCATTTTTGGAGGAAGAGATAGTATGTGCAAAACTTTTGCAAATCAGATGAAATGTGAGTTTGAAATGTCTATGCTTGGTGAAATGAATTTCTTCTTGGGTCTACAAATTACTCAAACAAAGAAAGGGATCTTCATTTCTCAGACCAAATATGTGAAAAAATTGTTAAGGAAATTTGGTATGGAAGATTCAAATCCAATGAACACTCCCATGGCAACCGGATGTAAGTTGAGCAAAGATGATGACTCCCCAAAGGCAGATCAGACAAAGTATAGATCAATGATTGGTGGATTGTTGTATCTCACTCAGACCAGACCAGATATAATGCAGGCTGTTGGTCTTGTAGCAAGATTCCAGGCTGATCCTAAAGAATCTCATGTTATGGCAATCAAAATAATTTTTAGATGTACTTGAAAGGAACAGCTGAGTATGGTCTATGGTACCCTAGAGATCCAGATTTCTCTCTTCATGCTTACACAGATGCAGATTGGGCAGGAGATGTGGATGACCGGAAGAGCACCAGTGGTGGAGCATTCTTTTTGGGGAAGAGATTGGTTTCTTGGCTAAGCAAGAAACAAGATGCAATATCTCTATCTACAACTGAAGCAGAATACATTGCAACAGCAGGTAGTTGCACTCAAATCCTATGGATGAAGCAGATGCTAAGAGACATTAAAGTTGAATATGAGGAGCCTATCACAATTTTCTGTGATAATTCAAGTGCAATTAATATTTCCAAGAATCTGGTATTGCACTCTAAGACTAAGCACATATCTATCAAGTTTCACTTTTTGAGAGAACAACTGAACAAGGAAGAAGTCAGGTTAGAGTATGTTCCCTCCAAGGATCAGATTGCAGATATCTTTACTAAACCTCTTCCCAAGGACTCTTTTGAATATCTCCGGGAGAAGTTAGGGGTCATGGACCCTCCGGTGATGAACTAGGATGCACTGATGTGCATCAGTCTGGTGGATATCACAGTCATATCTTGTGATCCGGATTGATGATGGGGAGCTTCTACTAAGGGGGAGTAGCTGGTATGATTCTGATGTGTTAAAATTGCAAGTATGAGCCCTTTGCCATTGATGTCAAAGGGGGAGAGAAGACATGTGAAAAACAAGTAGCTGATGATCAAAGGGGGAGCAGTAAATGAGGAGAAGACATGTTGCTGATAGGGGGAGCTGTGACAGAAAGGAGAAGTTCTTGTCTTGATGGTTTTTCACATCATATGTTGCCATCAATGACAAAGGGGGAGATTGTTGCAAGTATGAGGTGAACCAGTGTTGTCATTGATGTCAACATACTCATATTGCATTGACAAGAGGGATTCGATGAGCAGTGTGCTGAGGATATTGAGAAAATTAGCCTCCGTCAAGAACAGTGAAGAACAGTGATGAGAAGAAGGCAAATGTATTGTATAGGATGCAAACTGGAGGATGCGGATTAAAGGGTTTGTATATATGAGTATTGAGATGCTTCAGTTAAGATTTCAGAGGTCCGCATGAAGATCTGAAGGAGTTGTGGCTGTCGGTGTGGAACCGGTTCCAGCAAGTGTTCAGAGGTGACAGAGGATCACAGAAAGGTCCGGTGAGGTCTGGAATTGTATAATCCTAATCTGCAGATTGGAAGGAGTGTTTGGGATGTCCTTGTGATATGTCATCTCAAGTTGTGTATGATTTGGAGGTCTGGAAGTACCTTTTGCATTGTGACAGTGGCGACAGACTGTGTTCTTGAAGTTCCGGATAAGGAAGAGAAGAGATTCCAGTAAGTAGAGGAAGTGCGAATGTACCTGGTCATTTAGGTAGGCTTGGAAATGTCCGTGGATCATGTTTAGGTTGTGTTGTTGGTCCGCATTGATGGTAGAGCCCGGAATTGAAGATAATCTTCCGGATGAAGTTCTTGCTCTGTTTAGCCGACCGGATGAGTTGTTCATCCTGCGAATGTTCTTGTGGTGGCTGACCGGATGTGTTATTCATCTTGTGGATATTCTTATGGTTGATTTCCGACTTAGATGATTGTTCCTAAGTCAATGTCTTGTATAAATAAAGGTTTGTGAGTTCATTTTGTAGTGTGATTTGTGTGGATGAGAGTGGTGTAGCGAAGAGAAGTGCGGAAGGCAGAGCAGAGGTTTTTGGGCTTAAATGGAACTGATCCTGACATGGTAAAGATGTCATTCTCCAGTTCAAGACCGTGATTCTTATCACTTTATAGACAGTGTGTCTCCTTGTAGGCAGTGGGTCTCTTTGTGAGGAGTGTGCTCGGGCAGTGAGCCCTAATTGGCAAATGCCATTCTTTTTCTTATTCTTTTAACAGAGAATAATCCTTGGGTTAATCACCCCGTGGTTTTTCCCTTAACCGGGTTTTCCACGTAAAAATCTTGGTGTTCATTATGTTGATGTTTATCTGCTGTTGTGTTTGTGCATTTTACTTTCATGGATGATTAATTGATATGCTGTTAACTAACAAGACGAATCAAGTGTTTGAAATAGAAAGCAAGTTTGTATACAACTGATTCACCCCCCCCTCTCAGTTGTATGCCCTAGATCCAACAGTAGTAAGTCTGGCCAATAGGAGGATAGGAGGACTTCAGTGTGATATGTGGCGAGGAGAAGTTCGGGGAGACAAGTGTTTTCAGAGTGAGATTTCAAAGGAAGACCGATAATGTAATGTTTGGCCAATAATTGTAAGGAAGAAATCAAAGTCATCGGAGAGAGGTTGCATATCAGTGGGAGGAATTTGAAAGTGGCCGATAGTAATGTCTTTTGTCGATGGGTCAATGCTATGTGTAGTCTAATCGTATGGATTGTATGAACATATAAAGACAAAAGCCAGCTGTGGGGAGAACACCAAACAGTTAGTAAGGAAAACCTAACTGAATGGACAGAAAACAAACCTAACTGTCCGATAACTGAAAAAGTCAAATAATATAAAAAACTAGTTTTTCTTTGTAAAGAGGTTGGAAGTTTTTGGAAGGTTGGAGAACAGACATTGATTGTAAGAAGGAGAACTCTCATAAATACAATATTGATAGTTTGATTTGTTCGTGCATTTCTGTAGCATTTTTGCATAATTCGATCTGAAGTACAGTAGTTAGTTTTACTTCTATTATTTTGTTTGTATTTGTACAAAATGTCTCTGTCTTGATGTTCCTGCAATTTCTTTGTACAGTCATGGAGGGCCATCAAGCAGAGATCTCTTTTCTTATTTTTCTTTTTGTGGAAATGGTTGAATTGTCAATGAGAGACAATAAGAACTTGTCCTAGGAGAGCTTTACCATAGCTCGGCTAGGTATGCAAGTTGCAGTCTAAGAAGAGGTAGGGGTGAAAACAGAGTAGGAGAAATTGAGTACAAGCAATTAGAACCCTAGACCCAGAGAGGAGGGCTAATAACAAACTCAAGAAGGCTATAAGCCTTGGGAATTGAGAATCTTGGAAGCGGTGAGGACAAAGAAGAATGTTCCACACCAAGAAAGTAGTGTCTGTATTGAAAATAACAAACTAGTAGGTCTTTCACCTCTGTAATAGACTGATTTGTTTGAGTTAGGCATTTTGGGTAGAAAATGTCTGAGAGCACTTGAATTGGTAGGGAGACTTGGGGCATGACATAGTCTTGAAATGTTTCAAACAAGATAGCTTTTCTAAGTCCATAGTCCTCCCCATCACATTCTCTCTCCCAATCTCTTCTTCAAACACTCCATCATCGTCTTCATCCACTTCTTTGAATGTTTCTTGTAAATTAACATATTGCCCATCAGGCATTATATCGACAACTTCCATGAATTTATATTTGGAACAAGACTCTATTTGAATGACATACAACCATCCTGGGCTTATTACATCATCAATTATAAATGATTGGTTAATTTGAAGAGGGGAAACATACGGCTCATCCATCTCTGATAAAAATTGCCCTATATTTGCGCGTACAAATCCATACTCATCAAATTGTACTACGGATGGTCAGATCCACTTACATTTTAATAATATAGGACTATTTTCACCAAAATCCACTTGAATAATTTCTTGTATGAATCCAACATAAAATTTCTTCTCAGTTTGGTGAAGAAATTCAGCACTAACAACACAATCACAATTTGTCTTTCCTTTGTCTTTTTCTTCCACTCTTAAATTACTACCATATGCCCACATTCCACTAAAACACATAGCCCATTTATGTGGAGATTGTGAAAGCTCACTTTCCTCTGTTGTTACATCTTGACCTTCTTCTTTTGCATCACTGACTGCATTAGCAATCCATTCTTCAAATTTTGGAAAAGAATCACCTCCAATCAAATCATGACATTTGCGCTTTTGAGGTCAATGTTGTATCCAAGTTTGATTCTCTTCTTCATATTTTCTACATAGAATATTAACGTAAAAATAGTAAGATTAATAATATAAATGTGTAAATGCAATTGAGTAAATAAATTATTGTGTAATTTTTTTTACCTATGCAACTTATCGAACGAAGTTGTATTTTGAAGAATATAGGCATGTATCACACTTCTTTCTTGATGTGATAGCTTGAAGTGACACCCATTGCCTTCTAATACTTCACCTGCAATTCTTTCATCTTTGTCATCATCCCATACACGTCGATTGATATTTTTAAAATCCTTCATATATTCTGTGCAAAATCCCATGGCCTCTTGCATTGAATATCCCTCAGACATGCTGCCTTTCGGTTTTGCCCTAGTACGAACAATTTTTTTCAAAACCTTCATATATCATTCTATAGGATACATCCATCTTGTTCTTACTGGGCCATAATGCTCTAGTTCATATTCTAGATGAATCAAAAGATGCATAGAAATGTTAAAGATTGTTGGTGGAAATTCCTGTTCTAATAGACAAAGGACTTCAAAAACCTCCTCCCTCAAACTATCAAAGTTTGAAGGATCTAATACATGTAAACTCATTCTCTTTAATATTAGGCCCAACCTTATAACTAACAATCTTGGCCCCTTTGTCAAACTTGATATATTTACCACAATAGGTAAAATATTATTGATTATGACATGATAGCCATGAGTCTTGAGGTCTCTTAAGCCATTAATGTCAGTTTGGCTTCTAATACTACTACTTACATATCCAGTGGGAAAGCGAGTCTGAGACAACAATCGTAAGAATTGTGCACGTTGTTCCTTTGTCTAGACATAAGGAGCACTAGGTTTTCTATATTTTTCATTAGTACATTTTCAATCCAAAGATTTCGATTAATATTTAGTTGTCGAAAGTCTTCACGTGATGAAACAATATCAAAAGCACCAAAAAGAGTGTCACTAGGGTGTTGTTTCCATGTTTTAGGCTTAGGAGCAAATTGTCAAGAATGAACAAGGGTGTAGATTTGCATCAAGTGTATTGAAACTTTGTTTGGGATGTGTCAAGGTTATTGTGTGTGATTCCTTCCTCTGCATCACGTTCTACCTCCACATAAATCTCTGTGGTTAGTTTTGTGCATTTTTTACTTGTAGGATTCTCATAGTTAGTGAAAAAGGTAGTGTTCATGAAGGAATGAAAAAGATGCGTAGAGCCTTTGAATTATACCCATACTGTGCAATGGCATTGAATCATTTAGCAAACCATTTTTTCTTCACAAGGCGACATTTTCTTGTGGAACAATTGACTAAGATAGCTCTTGTTTCAACTGACCACCCTTTCATGAAATCTCATTCATATTATAATCTTGCACGATTTTATCATAGTAAAGGTGATTATGACACCACTGGCCGCTACTACATGGCATCAGTCAAGGAAAGCCAGAGGCCATAGGATTTTGTGAACAAGTTCAATTTGACCTGGGAGATCTTAAGAGTTCTCTCTCAAATTTTGAAAAGGTTTTGGATGTCCAACCTGAGAACTGTGAGGGCTTAAAAGCTATAGGCAATATATATGCTTAGCAAGGGTAGGCAGAGAAGGATTTGGAAATTTTAAGAAAGGCAACTCACATAGATCCATGTGATGCCCATGCATTTCTCAAAATGGGTGAGTTATTAGTATCATCAAACCCTAATGCAGCCTTAGATTTTCTTAAGACTCCAAAGTCTCTTCTAAAGAAGAGTAGAGAAGAAGTACCCATTCAATTGTTAAACAACATTGGGGTTCTTCATTTTGAGCGTGATGAACTAGAGTTGCTTCAACAAACTTTTATGGAGGCACTAGGAAATGGCATTTGGGTTGAATTCATAAATAAATGCCCCAGTGCCAATTCTGTAGTTTTTCCTGTTTTCTTTAAGGATATGAAAATCTTCCATCGACTAGAAGAAGGTGGTGTTTCACTTGAGCTACCATGGGATAAAGTCACAACACTATTTAATCTTGCTAGGTTGTTTGAATAGCTACATGGTACTGAAAAAGAAAATATTTTATACAGGATAATATTGTTCAAGTTTCTTGATTATGTGGATGCATATCTACGTCTTGCAGCCATGGCTCATGCTCGGAATGAGATCCAACTAAGCCTAGAATTGATTGGGGATGCACTTAAGGTGGATAAAAACTCATCAAATGCTTTATCTATGCTTGGCAAAATGGAACTAAAAATAGATGACTAGCTTAAAGAAAAAGAAACAATTAAAGATGCACAAAGTGAATCAGATGCAAAGAATTTTTATGTTGACATTTCACTTGGAAATTGGAATTATTTTGTAGATTTTTGCAATGAGAGGAAGGATCCAAAGGTGGAGGCACACCATCTTCAGAAGGCTAGAGAACTGTATTGTAAAGTGTTGGTACAGAGACTATGAAATGTTTATGCTGCAAATGGGGCAACCATTGTGCTAGCTGAAAGGGGTCAATTTGATATTGCAAAGGAAATTTTTACATAGGTACAAGAAGATGCAACAAGAAACATCTTTGTTCAGATGCCTAATGTGTGGGTAAATCTAGCACATGTTTACTTTACACAAGGACAATTTGCGCTTGCAGTGAAAATGTATCAAAATTGTTTAAGAAAATTCTATTTTGGCACTGACACCCAAATTTTATTATATTTAGCTCCAACACATTATGAAGTAGAATAGTGGCAAGATTCCAAAAGAACATTATTAAGAGTAGTAGATTGTAACTACTATAAGTTGCCAATCACAAAGCTATAGATTTTGTGTTTATAAATGTGATGAGGCTTTCGAATTACCTCTGAATTCACTATAGAGGGTGTCCCCAAATCCAACTTCGCTATAGAGGGCCTCACCGACTTCAAATTCATTGTAACAAACTCTGAATTCCTTGCCCACCTTTTCAGAAGTCTCCAGGTCCTCTCCTCTTTATCGCCCATGCAAGCAGCTACTATAACTCAAAATGCCTCAGTGCGAAGTAGCTCTGGGAAAGTACTTTGATCTCTACATTCCCAACCTTTTATTTTTTGGTGAGTCCACCACAAGTAGCTCTGAATGTTTGGAGACATTCCAAGTTGAGTACGTGAAGAGCATGTTAGAGTGCCTGCAAGTGAAGAGTGTGATGGTGATGGGCCATAGCTATGGTGGGTTTGTGGGCTTCTAGATGGCGTACGTCCGTTGCCAACTTGTAATTGTGAGCTCTGGTGTTTGTAATGATGATCTACTCAATGAGCTTAGCGCCACCAATATCAGGGATGTTCTTCTTCCCAACTAACAAATGAGGAATTATGCAATGAATGAGAATAATGAATCATGCCAATACATCCCGCCAATAATTTCCCTATAACTTTTTTAAATTTTTTGTCTAATTTGTATTTGGTGACTAACCATTTAGTCATTTTTATTCCTGTGACTAAATAATTTTTTAATCAATGACCAAATTAGTCATTTATTTACTCATTTATAGCTGAGTTACAAAAAATTAGTAGAATTTGGTCATTTTTAGTTGTTGTGACTAAAAGTTTTAGTCACTTAGTCATTTATTTACCAAAATTATACTAGTGATGAACGCTGCAGGGTGTGTGCTATCATCACTGATATAAAAATGATACTCCCTCAAGAGCTTCCTGTCATCCTCTGTACTGTCATTTGCATGAACGAATGCTATATTCACAAATATAGCAACCTGCGTAGAGTTGTAATACTGCGATTGCACCTCATTCTATGGCTGTAGTGTGTAGTTCTCTGTAAAGTCAACAACTGAAACAATGATATCAAGTGGAAACATGTCCTTGCATAACTTGAATTGCAAGTCCAACCATCAAGCTCTATGGGTATGCCTTGCATACTTGTAAACTATATTCTCTCAGAAAATAAAAATAAACTGGTACACTGGAATATTTTCAATGACCAATTCACACCTATTTACTTCTTTACCATCTTTTAGACTATATTCCACTATCTTATATTTTCCAAAAATTACTAGTTCATTTCCAATTGCATGTGTTTTCTCCATATGTTCACAAATTGGCAAATGTTACAACCCACCACAATGATCACAAGTGCCATCCAAGCATAAGTTCTTATGCAATAATTGACCATCTACTCTTTGACATAAGATGCTCGATATAAAATCTCTTGAAGAGCTAGGTGTACATTTTATATTACACTCCTGCAAAACATCGTTAGTATGCAAATCTACACATATATATATCTATTAACATTATAATGATTAGAAAACTCAATATGTACTCTACAACAACAAGTTGTGAGTGTGTGATTTATTTTGACATAAAAAGGATTTACCATTTCAAAATACCTTTGACTAATTTTGATTTGAGGATACATCTCTTGAAATTTCTTGAAAAACTATATTTGAGTCACATCCAAAAAAATGCTTTGGATGTGGCTCATGGTTTTGACAACTAATTCTCCTTCTTACAACATCTCTTATATTAGGAGATACCCTTGTGTTATTTTTCCAAAATTATTCAATGAGGGATCTCAAGGCTTCAACAACAACTTTATCTTTTCGTGAGAATCTCTTAGAGAATGCCCACAATTCATTGTTATTTGGGTCCCCAACTCTTTCACACCTTCCAATGGCTCTCATTAGATTTTTTCTACTTATTTTCAATGCTTCACTTGTCTTTCTAATGAGGTGAGCTTTATTTGTTTGATGGCTTACTATTGTCAATGTAATGACATGTCGTGTGACATTACTATCATTGGTGCGAGAGGTGGAACCCACACTCTCATATGCACTCATTAGATTCTTTACAACTAATTCTTCACTTGAAGTGTCCGATGTTATTGTTATGTTGAAAAATGTCCCCTTGGGGGCTTTTCCCTCTTAAGGTTTAGCTCCCAGGTCTTTAAAATGCATTATAAGCATCTTACATTTTAATTTTGAATCCTGATGAGAAAACCCCTAAGTGTTATGGCAAATAGGACCTAGGGGGTGCTATATTAATGAGTCCTAACTTAAAATGGGAGGGTGGACTTGTACGCTAGTGCCCTAGTCCTGACCTATTTTAGGTCAACCCTAAACTTTTATGTCAGTTTTGTGACCGTTATTTGGGTCCTATGCCGACATCTTAAGTTTGAATTATGAAATTCTTAGTGGGAATCTTTGTAGTTGCATATATAAGCATGTTTAACATTTCATTTGTAAACTAGAAGATGATTATGAATTTTAGGCATACCTGTGATTTGAAAGGATTCAAGATATTCATTGTTGTAGAGCAGAGCATTGTTATTGTGTTTGTGATTGCAGATTTGATTTCATCTTCTAATGTGATTGAAGAGCCTTCATGTGATCAATCTATACATCAAGGTGATATCTATCTGTGTTTGAATCACTTATTGTTTGGATTTTGCCTCTATCCCGCAAGGATACACACTCTTATCTGACAACAGTGTTCGGAAGACTTGAATGTCTCTCCAAGGCTTGATCGAGGAAAGCCTCTAAACACCACAACCCCCTCCCACACTCCTTGTGATTGCAGGTTATAGGTGTCACATCTGGATGGAGTGGAGTTGTAGAGGAGGTTGGCAGACAATAAGGATTTGGGATCTGAAAGAAAGCAGGACATCAGAGCTTTTCTAGGACAAGGGCACTAGCACCAGTGTCCTCTGAAGTTGCATAGACAGAAATGAAGTTATAGTGAAGATCAGTGTCGGAAGAAGATCCAGATTCTACAAAGAAAACAATACCTTGGACTTAGGCGCTAGCACAAGTGTCCTTGACTTTTCTGCCTTTCAAACTTCAAAAAATAGTGAGTTAAGAATCTCTATCCTTCACCTTGTCTTAAGAGGATTTGTCATAATTCGTCAATTTGCTTATTATTTTTCTTAATTAGGGTTTTGAGAGCATTTGAGCATTAGATAGAGACATTGTTTGATAACATCCAAGTTTCCACAATGTACCAAGTGGCAGCCCAACCTGTTAGGTGAATCCTCTTGCACAAATTGGAGGTTCAACTTAGTTGATATGCCCTTGGAATGTTTGGTGTCAAAGGAGGATTCCACATAAACTATTGAGATCAACCCACCTCTTTTTAACCCTAAACAGTTCTTAGGCCAAGAATCTTCATAATGGGCCTAAATTTTAGATTTCTCATCAATTCAACAAATAGTTGACACCTTCCAATTTTATTTAAGTTCTCAAAAAATAATTTCCATATCTTATTGGCATATCTTTGGCAAGTACGCTTGGGAATCTTATCCTGCATGGGCTTCAAAATATTCTCATCAATATCAATTAGAAACTTAGTCTTTCTATGCAAAACTCTAGGAGGCATTTTCAATAGTAAAGTTGACTCAGTAGTAAGAATTTCTTTAATATTTACTTGAGATAGGATTGATGGGGTACCTTTAATTGGAGATGGAAAATATGAAATGCCTTGAAGTTGAGATGGAGAAGATGGTGTACCTTCAACTTGACATGTGAATGATGACGTGCCTCCAACTTGAGAAGAGAATGATGATGTACCTTCAACTTGACATGTGAAAGATGGACTGCCTCCAACTTGAGAAGAGAATGATGATGTACCTTCAACTTGATCTGTGAAAGATGGAGTGCCTCCAACTTTGAGATTCAATTTCCTCATTGAACAGAGGTTTTGCATTTGTTGCCTTTGTGCCACCAATTCCATCTCTCTCTTAGCTCACTAGTACAAAAAGATCAATGTATTACTAAAAAAACTACTAAAAACTGCTTATAAATGACCAAACATGGTCATGTGACCATTAGTAGTTTATTTCCAATCATTTATAACACAACCAAATTGATGACAACCATTTTTAGTCATTTATTGGTTGTTTTGATTGATCAATTTGGTAGTATATTTAGTCGTTGATTTAGTCACCGATTGCTGTAATCTGGTCACTTATTTAGTCATTTTTTATTCACTAATATATTTAGTCATTAACTTAGTCATTGATTGTTGTTAACTGGTTACTTATTTAGTCATTTTTATTCACTGATTTCTATCCATTGGTAGTGTATTTGGTCATTAATTTTAATCATCATTTTTATCAATTTGGTAGTATATTTAGTCATTTTATTCACTGATTTAACACTGGTCATATATTTAGTCATATTTATTCATTGTTCACTAATTTTTGTCAATTGGTGGTATATTTAGTCAATTTAATTATTAATTGACGTCAATTAGTAGTATAATTAGTCATTTTGAAGCTTGCAATCTATGTAGATTTCCATCTGGCATTAATTGTTCACTTCACACATGTCTCTTTGATTATATTCATTGAATGCTCTATAAGAGTGTTGTTGGTGCAGGAGCACCTACCTGACAGCTGGCCTTCATGAGGCAGTTAGTTTGAGTCTTGTTAATGTTTCCAAGAAGGTCTGATAAGACCAAATGCATGTAATAAGGTCATGCTGATCATGCTAAGATCATGCTGACCATGCTTTGCTATTTTTAGTTAGTTTGTTAGGACGGTTGTCATGTTGTAGGTCCGGTTGGATCTCCCAGCCGCCTGGAGAGATTTCCCAGCCGCTTGGAATCGGGTCAGTAGTACTCGCAGGAAAACCTATTTAAGCATGAGGATCGGTTGGTATTATATATCATCGATCAGACTTTGCGAGAGTGAGACAGAGAGAGAAACTGATCATTGTAGTTGCATCTTTTGAAATCAATAAGAGATCCTGTTGTGTTCATCTTCTGTTTGATCTCCTTTGTGTAATCGATCTGCTGTTTTGGTGGTTTCATGGATTTGCTGATCCATTCCACCAGTTGATTCGTCGGATCGGTGGAATGGCGATGTACAGTAGGTTAGGTTTTAGTTTGTTTGTTTGCATGCAGGTGTGCAGGATCGCCGTCGAGAGATGTTGAGAACCCTAGCATGGGTATGTGCTAGGTCGAGCTGATAGATTAGAGTCTGGAAGATCACCCTGAAAGTGGATCAGGTCATCCCTGGAGGTTCGGCGGATCAGAACGGTGAAAATCCGCTAAGGCTGGAAATTTGTCAAAACGGCATCATCAGGATAATTTGGTGAATATCCTGCAGTCGCTTTGGACATCGTCATCCGGATAAGTGGAGATGAGCATGATGCTTTCGATTGCATGAAGTGAATGAACGTCGGGGTGATCATCATCAGGAGTTGCCGAGGAGGAGCGTATCGGCATCAGGTAGAAGATCAGGTTGATCGCGGGTTGAAAAAGTTAAGGTTGGCCAACAGCAGGATATGACGTCATCATCATCAGGATATACGTCATCAGGATATATGGGAGGAACCGGATGTTCCATATCCTGCTGATGAACATGATGTTGAACATCATGATGCTGAAGATAGTGAAGGTAGAAGTTGTCGGTGAGATGAACAGTGGACGTCAGGAGGATGTTCGCGCTTGCCGAACATGATGATGATGCTGTCGATAATCGAATATGATGATGCTGTTGACATGCGAAAGGGTGAAGGCTTGTCATCAGGAGGATATCGGTCGGCAGAGTAAATGTGATGATGCTGACAGTGTAAAGGAAAATATGATGATGATGATGATGATGATGATGATGATGGGTTGCGGACATCCATGCTGTGTGTTAAGGTTTTAGTGTGGATGCCTCTGCATCAGTTGTGATGCTCACAACACACCCCATGTTACTCCTTAGAAAAATGAGGACCCCCTGCTGAAGCTGGTTTGCTTTGCTTGTTCGTGTGGTTTGCTTGGTGGTGAAAGGGAAGAGGAGCTGAAAATATAAACCTTGTTAGAAATAGTGGAAAATTTGCATTTGAGTACCAGGTCAAAGTACAAGTGAATTCCTTGTTGAAAATAAATAGGGGTTGTTTTTTGAATTTTTCTGAAATTCGCTGTATTTTGCAAGTTATTGTTGTTTTTGGTAAATGTACAATTAGAGGGTTTGTACCTTGTATATATATAAAGTTCTTTGTATATGCAAGGTCTTTTTATATACAAATGCGTTTGTATATCGTGCTTTTGTGTTGGTCGCAAAAGGGGAAGTCGTCGGGTTTTTTTATTGTGTTGCTTTTTGTCCTTGTATGCATATAAGAAATGTTTTATACATACATACAGGGTGGACCCGAAAGGAGTTAGGTTGGAGTGTATACACGTTGAAATCTGCTATGTATATTTTGGTTTGTATATTTGGCAAATGGGAAAACATACAAGTAAATATGCAAGGGATTATACATAGCGCAGAATTGAAGAGATATTAAGGTTGGTATAATCGATGTATGTTCAGCACTTGTATATTTGGCGGATGCGAAATATACAATCATGAGATACAAAGAATAATATACATCACGGAATTGAAATGTTATTAAATAATGCATAATGATTGTATACATTGGGTTTTATATGCAAGGTATTGAGACACGTGCATTCCACTTTATACAATGCAAGTTCAAGGGTAAAGCAAATTTTGGTAAATACAATGTATCGGGACTTAATGAATATCAGGTATACATTGTGTTTTATACAAGGTGGAATTAAGATGTTGGCAAGAGACACTATATGAATTCATGGTTGTTGTCATTGATGGCAACAAAGGTCATCCCACATATCCGCAAGTCATGGTGTGTCTCTACTGGAAGTCAAAATGAAGATTATTGTGGTCTGGTGAACAAGAACAGAGCATGTGGCAAGGTCCGACAGACTGGTCCAGATCTCTCAGAGGAAGTATCTTGGTGCAGTGCGGATTTGGGGAAGTCAAGAGGACTACCTTGAGTGGTATATTCCAAGGATTTAGCCTCCGGTGATAGATGAGGAAAAAGATATGAATAGTCAAGTACCGGATTCCTGAGTGACAGTATGAACAGAGGAAGAACTAACTGACAGAACATCAGACTACCTTCCGGATGTGTTACTGATGGTGTTAAAGGTTATGAAGGCATGAATCATACTTGGCTGACATGATTAATGATTTCTACAAGTATATGCTTGATCCGCATTACTTGATGTGGTAGGATTCAACCGACAGATCAGAATTAGTGAAAAGATTGACTATTCCGGATGCCAACTAGAAAGGTGATGAAATTACTTATGCGGATATATATGCACGATGATATATGTGAATAAGTGCAGAGCAGAGCAGAAGAAGTAAGAAAGATCCGGTATGTGAAAGGAAAGCAGAATAAAGAGAAGAGGAAAGATGAAGTGCAACAGATCAGTGTATTGAGCCTAATCGGAACTGAACTCCAGCATATTTGGATGCTTCCAATCAGTTCAAGTATTGTATAACATTCTTTTGTAGACAGTGTGTCTCCTTGTAGGCAGTGTGCCTCCTTTGTGAGCAGTGTGCTTGGGCAGTGAGCCCTAATTGGCAAGTGCCATTTTGTAATTCCTTATTCTTCTAACAGAGAAAAATCTTTGGGTTAATCACCCCGTGGTTTTCTCCCTTAACAGGGTTTCCACGTCAAAAATACTGTGTCATGTGTTTTTTATCTCATGGTTATATTTGCTTGTTTGAATTAATGCTGCATTGATTAATAAGAAAGTTTAGAAAGAAGAAATAATTAGGATAACTGATTCACCCCGCCTCTCAGTTATCAACAATTGGTATCAGAGCTAAGTTCCTCCTAATAGAGCCTAACAGCTTGAGGAAGATCTAGGAGTTCAAATGGATGCATATGGTTTAAGGGAGCAACTCAAAACTACCCTTGAGGATCTTGAATAGTCAAACTCTGAAGTCAATGAATTAAAGGAAAGACTCAAACAGGCTGATGAATTCATGAGAGAACTAAAAGACAAATTAAGTCTCTCTATGAAAAAGAGAAAGGAGCTGCTCTAGCAATTGACAAGACAAAGTGAAGAAAGTAATGCAAATGAAGAGCTGACTGAAAAAACCAAGTTATGTGAAAAGTTATCAAAAGAAGTCATTATGGTAAGACATGAAATGGAATCAGGAGTTATAAAGTTTACTCAAGAGATTGAAGAGAAAAGAAAAACTGAAGACAATCTAAGACAATCTCTCAAAGAGAAATCAGAAGATTGCCACTAGATGGATAGGATTATCAGACATCTTAAATCTGATCTTGAAGATGCTAAAGATAATGAAGAAGAACTTAAGGATCAAATTGTCTCTCTCAAAAGGGATCTTCAAAAAACAAATGAATATAAAGAGAAATTCAAGATAAGTTCTGCTCAACTTGAAGTTCTTCTTGGAAGTCAAAAGAGGACAGATGACAAGTGTGGTTTAGGATATGAGAAAGGAGAAAGCTCCAGATCTGGTCAGAAGAATTTTGGATCAGAAAATCCAAGGAACAGGCCTAGAAAACCTCCAGTAAGACAGCCCAATGCTCAAAGATATCCATCCTTCAATGGATACTACCACAGCTGCAATCACTTTGGTCACAAAGCTAATCAGTGTAGAAAGAGAATGAATCAGACTAATTCATCCTTCTCTGGACAATGTTTTAACTGCAAAAGGTATGGACATAAGTCTCATGAATGCAGAAATATGCAAATGAACAAATCATTCAATGGTAGATGCTTTACATGCAATAGAGTAGGTCATATGGCTAATCAATGCAGATCAAGAGGTTATCAGTCAAATATGCAAAGAAATGTTGTTTGCCAAATCTGTAATAGGTCCGGTCATAATGCAAAAGTCTGCAGAAGCAAGAATCAGGACAAAAGAGGTCTGGTACATAGTCAGAATCAAGACAAAGGTAAACAAAAGATGAATGCGGATGAAGTTAGGAATGAGATGAACAAGATTTGGGTGAAGAAAAGATCAGAGAAGGTAGAGGTTAGATCTGCACCAGACTCTGGTGCTGATATTCCTTCCGGAAATTAAGAAATGAGCTCTGGCTCAGGGGGAGACATAAAGAAAATCCTGTTCCCCCAGCCAATCAAGTGGTGCTGGATTAGGCACAAGATGCGGAGTAAAGGGTTTGAAGATATGAATCTTGAGATGATCCAGCTAAGATTTCAGAGGTCCACATGAAGATGTGAAGAAGTTGTGATCAATCATGTAAAACCTGTTCTGGGAGATGCTCCAGAATGACAGAGGATTACAAAAAGATCCGGAGAGATCCAGAAGTGCATTGTCTTATTCTGCGGATTGGACAGAGTATTTAGGATGACCTTGTGATGTGTCATCTTGATTTGTTCATGGCTGGAAGATCTGCATGACGTTCATAAATCAGGACTGATCCGGTTCTTCAAGTCATTTGAATAAGGCAAACCAGAATAATTTAGGTTGAGCATTTATTGCAATCAGATATTAGGGTTTGCGGAGCAATATAAGGGATTTCTCATAAATCACTTGTTCATTCTGCACTCAAGAAGAAGCGAAAAGTGGAGCTCTGCAACAAAATTCATCAAGTTCACCAAAGATCTCTTGCAGAAGTCATTACATACAGAAATCAATCCAACCACTCCGTGTAACCGAAGGCGCATAAGGTATTTTCTGTTTTCAATATCTCACTGTAAATCTTTAAAAAATGGCTACTCTGAATATAGTTAAGATCTCTGATAGACCTCGCCCCACATTCAAGAAACATCCATACAAATCTTTGGAGGTAGATCCCCTAGGAGCCTTCTCTAGTGTTCCGCATGGTGTATTGCATACGGAGGACATTAGGGTTTACATTCATGCAAATTTTGAAGACTTTGGAGAATCAAATTTGATGGATATCTATCACAAATAGTTGATAGACGAGTCCTTTGAGATTAAGGCTCAGTACAAAGCCATCCGGGATAAGCACTTTGCACAGTGCATTCATTTCCCCTATTTTGAAGAAGATGAATGGGTCCGGTATGTACTAAGTAGAGTACATGACAATTTCCTTTGGTTAAACAAGCCTTTCAAGATCACCAAAGATGCAATTAGGGCTGTAACCAGTCTACACTCATCCGGTGGATTACCTATTCTCAAGTCTGTCAAAAATTAGACAGTTAGTGATGCAACCGGATCTAAATTTGACAAGAGAGCTATGACAATTGAAGACATCACTGAACCGGATGTCAAATTTGCATTTATGATAATTGGTTACAAGAGCTATCACTCCAGTAGGGAAAATTCAGTACCGAGAACTGCAATTTACACAGCTTATCAAATGCTAAAGGAGAATGCAGACTATGACTTGTGTGAGCTTCTTCTAAACCAACTTTTGGAAAATCTGCAGAAGATCAAGAAGGACAAGAAAAACTCCTTCAAGTATGGTAATTTGATCCTTTGTTTATTCTTTTATTACATGAATGAGCTTCCCGGATCCAGTGGATGGATATGGCAGAATGACAGACCAGTTGCCATCCAAATCAAAGATTATTTGCATGGACTTGGGGATGCTAAAGCAAGAAAAATAGCCCTGTGGGGATATTTCAAGAACTTTCAGAGCATGATGCATGCAAGAGAAAGAATTCCCTAGTCTCTTGTTGAAAAATACAAAGACACAGTATGCTTTATGGTAGAAATAGATCAGTGCCTAATGGAGGCAGTAGAACCAAGAACTGTGTGGATCATGCCCATGGGGTATGAGGTGGATGAACAGATTGTGGAACTACATGTTCAACACATGCTAAGTTAGCCTAAAGATCCAAAGGCAGAAAGGTTTGGAACATTTGAGGAACTGAGTATAAAAATCCATGTTGAACTCAGAGAACCAGAGATCAAGAGGAAGGTTAGAAAAGAAGTAGAACATATAGCACAAGGCCTTGGGATCTCCATGGAGGCACTTGATGCTCACCAAAAAAAGAAGGAAGGGGATGAGAAAGAGAAGAAGAGGGCAGAAAAGAAAAGTGAAGAAAGTGTTCTGGTAGAAACCTCCACCCAGACCAGATCATCAAAAAGATCTGCACCTCCCACAGCCAAAAGCTCAAAATCGGAAGTCCAGGCATCTGGCAAAAGATCCAAGACAAAAGCCACAAGGGCTTATGAGAGTCAAAGAGATGAAGAGGAAACTGAATCAGATGAGGGAGTAAAGGAAATAAAGAAGCAGAAGAAGAAAGGATCCGGTAAACCCTCCACAAGCCAAGACAAGGAAGAAATGGCAGAGAAATTTGTTGAAAAGCCCACCCTGTCTCTAGACAGTGTAATCAAATCAGTCACTGTGGATGGGAACCTTCAACCAGTGGCTGAATTCTATGATGACTACAATGAGGCTGACCAAAAGATCCTGTAGGAAGCTACAATTAGGTATCTGAACATTTACAATAAAGCTTTTATTGAGATTATCTCCCAAATTCCTAAGAGTCTAGAGAAGGAATTAGAAATAAGAAAGAACAATGCCCAGACAAAAGATCTTGAGATCCAGGAGCAGATAGCTATTCAACTATATCCTTCAATTGATCACAAAATAATGAACATGGTATTCAAAGACTGCAAGGATGAATTCAGGAGCAAAGCAAGGATGAACCAGCTTATGCTTGGTGAGACCGACAAGGTAGCCAAGGACACTGAAGAGGTCCTCCAGAATACCTTCAAAAGGTTCAACATTCCTATTGTAGAGGACTTAGGTGCAGAAACAGCTGTGGACTTGGAATCCTCTGCTCCGGAAGAAGTGGCCCTTGAACAGACTAACATCTCTCCTCTGGTTTCCCCTACAGTCTCCGGATCCAAAGAAGAAGAGAAATTACAAGAGAAAGGACAGCGGTGAAGGAAAAAGAAGGTGATAGTGCAAAGATTGCAGAAGGACAGAAGACTTCACCAGAGAAAACCACAACTGTCAGTGGTGGGAATGTAGAGGAAGAGAAAATTCCAAAGGACAGCTCCAAGACTGCAGAAGAGAAGAAACATCTGTCTCCGGCAAGAGACACTGCACAAACTGTCCAAAAATTTCTAAGCAAAGAAGCAATAGAGATTGATGAACCAGAGCTTCTACAAGGTCCATTCAACTTTGATTCCCTCTCTCTGGTGCAGACAATGAAGATAGCTTCATTTGCAAATGCTAAGGCAAATGAAAAGCTCCTAAAGTCTCATATGGAAGACTGTGAGTTGATAGAGGCTTCTTCCGGAGTGCTTGAGAAGATTATGCCATCGGTCCAGAAAGATCCCACAGCCTCCTCTTCTGGTAATCTCAAAACCTTAGTCAGTAGCGTTGGTACACATTTTGAATCCCTAGAAAAATTAGCTGAAGAAAAGGTCCAGACGGAGTTTTTGGATAAGAGATTCTCAGAGGTACTAGGATTAATCTCTAATGATAGGAGAAATATGAGTATTGGAATAAAGAGCTTAGAAAATGCTCTTAAGGATGGTGGTGACATTTACAAATTTTGTATCTCCTGGTCAAAAGCAACAGTAGAAATTGAAAAGAAAATAAAAGAGGAACAGGACAAACTACTGAGTTTGTCTCAAAGTTTTGATCCTCTCTCTTCCTCCATAGTAAATCAAGAATGTCAAACTATTGCAATCACAAATGCAATAAAGAACTTTGAAAAGGAAAGGAAGAATATAATTAACCGGATGGGAGAACTTAGAAGGATTATTATCCCTAAGTTAGAAACCATGCATGAGGCCATAAGTGATGCTCAGACTACCGCCCAAACCAATGATCCGACAGATCTCAAGAGGGCAAAAGCTTTTGCATTTTTGTTGAGTGGTTATAGTTCAATTTTGGATAGAATGAAGCAAAGTTGGGCTACAGAACTCATCCAGTTGAAGACATCCTTTGCAGATATTCTTCAGTTTATGTGAATATGTAATATGCAGTCAAGTATAGTAAATTTTTGAAAATTTTGGTGTGCGGACCCTACCCTTTGCCATTGATGTCAAAGGGGGAGTGAGGAGCAGTGAAAAATGAGGAATCCAACTAAGGGGAAGCTCCAGAAAATGTATATAAAGACAGAGCATTAGCCAAGGGGGAGCATAGTGTAAACACTTAGTCATTTTTCACTAAGTGTTGCCATCAATGCCAAAGGGGGAGATTGTTGGCAAGAGACACTATATGAATTCATGGTTGTTGTCATTGATGGCAACAAAGGTCATCCCACATATCCACAAGTCATGGTGTGTCTCTACCGGAAGTCAGAATGAAGATTATTGTGGTCTGGTGAACAAGAATAGAGCATGTGGCAAGGTCCGACAGACTGGTCCGGATCTCTCAGAGGAAGTATCTTGGTGTAGTGCGGATTTGGGGAAGTCAAGAGGACTACCTTGAGTGGTATATTCCAAGGATTTAGCCTCCGGTGATAGATGAGGAAAAAGATATGAATAGTCAAGTACCGGATTCCTGAGTGACAGTATGAACAGAGGAAGAACTAACTGACAGAACATCAGACTACCTTCTGGATGTGTTACTGATGGTGTTAAAGGTTATGAAAGCATGAATCATACTTGGCTGACATGATTAATGATTTCTACAAGTATATGCTTGATCCGCATTACTTGATGTGGTAGGATTCAACCGACAGATCAGAATTAGTGAAAAGATTGACTATTCCAGATGCCGACTAGAAAGGTGATGAAATTACTTATGCGGATATATATGCACGATGGATTTAGTTGTGAGAGTAGTTGTTGTGTGATGATATATGTGAATAAGTGTAGAGCAGAGCAGAAGAAGTAAGAAAGATCTGGTATGTGAAAGGAAAGTAGAATAAAGAGAAGAGGAAAGATGAAGTGCAGCAGATCAGTGTACTGAGCCTAACCGGAACTGAACTCCAACATATGTGGATGCTTCCAATCAGTTCAAGTATTGTATAACATTCTTTTGTAGACAGTGTGTCTCCTTGTAGGCAGTGTGCCTCCTTTGTGAGCAGTGTGCTCGGGCAGTGAGCCCTAATTGGCAAGTGCCATTTTGTAATTCCTTATTCTTCTAACAGAGAATAATCTTTGGGTTAATCACCCCGTGGTTTTCTCCCTTAACAGGGTTTCCATGTCAAAAATACTGTGTCATGTGTTTTTTATCTCATGGTTATATTTGCTTGTTTGAATTAATGCTGCATTGATTAATAAGAAAGTTCAGAAAGAAGAAATAATTAGGATAACTGATTCACCCCCCCTCTCAGTTATCAACATAAGAAAGGTTCAAAGTTCAAGTGAATAAATAGTTAAGTTCATCACTTGTATATCGGGGTTTGTATATTTGGATGAAATGAAATATACAACGAAATATACAAACACTTTATACAAGGCAGAATTGAGGCAATTATGGAATAAGGTTAAGCTGTTGTATGTTTTTTGCCTTATGTATGTTTCGGGATATACAAGGTAAAATATATATTGTGTTTTATACAACGCGGAATTGAAAGTAAATTGAAATATAGTATAAATGATGCAGTCGGACTTAAAGTATATTTCGTGATGCATTGATTTATACAAAGCGCGGAACTGAAAAGTTATCAAAGACAATAAAGTTAATGTTTATTGTGTGCTGTACATTTCTTATATACAACTCTGATATACATTGCATTTTATACAAACCGGAACCGAAGAGATTATAAAATGAAGTTAAACTGTTGCATATTTTCGCTTGTATGTATGTTCGAAATGTACATCACTTTTCACATACAAGCTAGAACTCAAGAAGATTAAAGTACAGTTAATTCAATGTATCACATCCGAATTGTATATTAAGAGATACGTTGAGTTTTGAACATCGCGGAGATACAAAGGAAAGGTAAGGTGGGTCCCAGCGTTTGTACATTTGAATGTTTGTATAATGAGAATGTATGTTTTATGATGTACAAGTAGATGCGCATTCAGAGATACAAAATGGAAATACAAGCCGAATGTCAAAAAAGAGTTAAAAATGGAGAAGTCCTTGTATATTGGGTGTTTGTATGTTTATAATGTACAATCCCGATATACAAAGAATCAAAAGGCATTGCGAAAGAATAAAAGGTAAAGAATACCTGTATAATGTGTTTGTATATGCGATTATACAATAGAATATACAAGTGAGGTATACAAGCAGGGAGTACAAAGGGTGTACGGAAAAGGTAAAGGGGCAAAGGGCTTTAGTTCAATTGTGTGCATAAAGTGATTGTATGTTCGAAGATGCAATGAAAAGATACAAGAAAAACATACAATGAGATATACAAAAGAAAATGCTTGTTTAATTAAGCTAACGGTCAAAAGTTTAAAAAACTCAAACACTGAAAAAGGAAAGCCGAAGGTCGTAGTGCATTAATTACTGTAATTAATGCGAGTTTAATGCTCAAACAAAGGGAATTTTAACGAGTGTTAGGGTAGAATTATTGTTATTTTGCTTGCGAGATATATTGTTAATGTTGAAATTTGTAGAAAAGGCGCTGTCACAATAAAATTGAACGAAATTTACCAAATTAATGAAGTTACAGTTGCTGGGTGAAAGTGAAAGGTAAAAGTAAGTCAACGTCAAAGGTTGAACGATCACAGAAACATGTATTTATCTTGGGAACCCGTTTAATTTTTGAATGGTAAAACGCAACTGTTAATTACAGTAATTTCGCTTTCAAAATGCATGCATTTGTTAAAATTACTGTTTTAACTGTTAATTAGCTAAACTGAGATTAATCCATTTAAGGGTAAACTAACAGGAAAAGCAAACAGGTTAGGGTAAATGGTAGAAAATAGATATTCACAGTAAAACCCTAGATATGAAGTAGAAACGAAAATTGAGACATGTATACTTCTACAGGATGGCCACTAAATAGAAGAAAGACTCTAGGGGAGAAGTAAAGAAAGAAAGAAAACCAAGGAAGGAAGTAGAAAAAGAAGAATTGCCGATATACAGATGCTATCCAACCCTGATTGGTACAAGCGGAATGGGTACTGATACAAACATACAAAATTATGATGCAGAGGATGTGCTAAAGAAAATCACTGTTGCAGATGCCTCACCAGATATGAAATGTATTTGGAATAGTGGACTATATAAAGCTGCAGGGTTTCCTCTGGCTATGGAGGCAAAAGATCTATGTCTAGACTGTGTAATCTTGTATGACCCTAATACAAGAAAGGTAATGCTACATGACAGATTAATTGCTGATCTGACTCTTGAAGGGATTGCAAGAACTTTTTGATTGGAGATCACTGATAAGATGACAGCTATTCATATTGATCAGTATAATGAGAGTTTCTACACAAATGATGGAGATTGTAAGGGTAAAATATTTCACCATTGGTACAGTCCAGAGAACAAACCAAAGGCAGTGGCCAGAATTCATAAAAATCTACTGAGGATACGTTTCAAAGAGGAGATATATTTGATGATCACTATGCTGAGCAGACTGGTTGGGTTGAGGGATGGCACCAAATGTGAGCCCTGGATGTTCACTATCATAGAATACCTAAGAATAGGGGAAAAGAAACAAGGACCAATTCATTGGGCCAAGGCCATTAGTACAGCCATATGGAGGCAGGCTATGATGAGATAGCAGAAAGGCTTGCCCTTTTTTATGTCTTCCTATATATTATACTCCTGTGCTGCAGAGATTAGACCACACATACATGGACTAGAAAGAGTTGGTGTTTTAGGGAATGGCCCTGAGCAGAGGTTGGTGTATGAACATTACCCAGAATTACAAGAGGAGAATGTCGTGAAGAAATTTGCTTTAGTTAATGATGTTTTCTATACCTACATGGTGAGAGTACTAAATGAGGAACTAGACAAAAGGTTGTCTAAAGAGGCTGAACATATAATTGGATTGCATTGTTCGTGGTTCATACAGTTTGAACAATTTTCATACATAAGAACTGAAGGATTTGAGGGGAGGCCATTTATGCTCCCAAGATACCCTTCTGACAAACTGATTGTCTTGGAGTTTTCAAGACAGAATTTGAATGTTTTTAGGATGTACAAGAGGAAATTTAATGGCAGGGGAAATGTGAAATTACCTTGGGCCATTGGTAGGTATTCTTGTATCAGTGAGGATGCTGCAGCCTGTTCAGAGCAAGAACTAAGGTATTATGGGTTCCAGGAATTCGATTTGGCTAGAAGGTTTGATCCATTTCACAGAATTCAAAACTTTGTTGACAAGAAGTACAAACATCAAGTGCATATTGAAGATTTCTGGGTTGATTGCAAAAGTGACTTGGAAGTAAGAAAGAGAGCTCATAAGAGATTGACTATTGAACAAATGAAGTCTATTGGTGATATCTATGTTCCTCCAGAGGTTCGTGAGGATGACAAATTATTGCACCAAAGTTATGCACAGGCTAGGTTGGCTCCCATTACAGAGCCTGATTGGTCGAAGCCTTGGAACACATCATTGGATATTTTGACAAAACCTGTGATATTATTTTCAAAAACATGGCTTAAGAATAGGATAGAAGAGCTCAAGGCCGAAGGAAAAGAAGTTACATTCCCAAAGAAGGGAAGGAAGAGAAAGCCAGAGCCCAGTGAAGACTTGCAATGTTTCTATGAGAAGAAGAGAAAAGTTGTAGAGGCAAGAATTATGGAAAAGAATAAAAATGCTACATTGATGGATCCATATGCTTTAGGCATAACAGTAGCAGTGGCATCTCAAACTTTTGTTGATGCAAAATCCATGAGCCATGAGATCAGTCCAGAAGAAGCACAGGCTATAAAAGAGGCAGCAGAACCATCAATCATGAGGGCAATTCCCATAGGTTTGTCAAAAGGGGAAACTTCTAAGCCGGTTGATGTGATTGGAGCGCAGGAAGTAAGAGAAAAGCTAAAGAATATATCCAGTGCCTCCACATCGGTAGAACCAGAACAAACCTTTATCAGAGTAAAAGTAGAGTTGGCTGGAGAGAGGCTGCAGGAGTCAGAAGTTGGTAAAGCCAAACCCATTGCTGTAGAGACTGTGCAGATTGAAAGCAGTGACAGTGAAGAAAGGAAAATGTATAAAGGGAAAGTGATTGACGTGGAGGAAGAATCAAGTGATTTCCCCAGTGAAGAAGAAGAATCAAACCTGTAAGATGAAATGGAAACAAAGCAAAATATAGAATTTCAAAATGGGGAGGTGCAGGCAGACACAGGATTTGTTGATCCATTTGGCACTCTAGTGCCACCAGAAATCATTAGAGATGTGCAAGAGGAAGCAAATAAGACTGAAGAAACTGAAAAAGAAAAATCATCCGAAGAGGTAAACACAGAAAGACATGGAGCACAAGAGGACACCTCAGAGGGCAATGCTTTAGACATGCTAAATATGTATGGGGAGCAAGGTGAAGAAGAGGAAAATATAGAAAACTTGCAAACCCAAGAAGAGGAAGTAAAAGAAGATGAGGTAAAGGCCAGTTCACCGATACATCCAGAGCAACCACAGACAGGAAATACAGAGGCAGAAGATAAAATAGATGAGAATGAGCCTGATGACCAACCGTTAGATGATGAACAAGAAGAAGATGTGAACAGGCCAGGTAGTGAACATATACATGCAGGAGATGATCAGAAAGAGAAGTCATCAGTGGAAAAAACACCTAAAGAAAAGGATCAAGAAGGAGGAAATATGGAGGAAGAAAATGAGGTTGGATCAAAAGAACAATCAAATAATCCCATAGATCAAGAGCTCCCACTTCAGCAGGAACAACAAGAAGAACAACAAGAGCTCCCACTTCAGTAGGAACAACAAGAAGAACAACAAGAGGAACCACTTCAACAACAAGAACAACAACATGAATAGCAGCAACAGGAGGAAATTGGAATAGATAAACCTCATGAGGAGGTGATTGATGCAAAGAAAGTTGCAGAAGGCATAAACGAGGTGCCTACCTGGCTGGAAGGAGATATAAGAAAGGAGAAGAAAGAAATACATCTAGCTCCTATTGACATCAAAAGCTTATTGGGGGAGAAAACTACTCCAAGAAGAGAAAAGAGAAAGGCTAGGATGATGTCTGCAATATAGAGGGATCTAGATGGATCTAGAACCCTAAACCTAGCCATACCACAGAGGGACAAAGAAAAAGGTGAGATCACCCTGGAGGAATACAAGATATTTAATCTAGACCTCAGACATTCCACGAGGGAACGGCACATCGCGAAATGGAAAGATATGAACCAGGTGATAGCTGAAATGCTGAGGAAAGACAAAGATAAATATGAGGTATTGAAAGGACACATTGTCCAACTCCAGCAATTCATTCAGGGGATATTTGACCCCAGTGCCATAGTGCCTAACTTAGCTGCTGACATAGCAATAGTATCTAAGGAGGAAGTACAGGACATGGAAAATAAAAGGTTCAAGGCCAACATTTTTGATGAATGGTTTCATGATTTTTTGCAAGGAGGCAAACAAATGATAGGGCAAGCTGTGAAGAGCTGGAAAGTGGCCATAGAAGAGAAGAATAAATGTATGGTATTAATAAATAATTGTCAAGTAAGGGTAGGGGAGTGCAGATCTGAAATTGAACAATTGACTGAAATTGAGACAAGAGCTGAAGAATTGATAAATGAGGGAGCACTCAATATCACATTGGCAAATCAAGTGCCGCAGATGATTTTGGAACTCAGATTTGAGGAAGATAACCTCAAAATAAATATGGTAGTCATGCAGGAGTCGAAGAAAAAGGCAGAAGGGATGATCAAAGTGCATAAGAAAATCATGCAAAGACTTTTACAGCATGAATGTGCAGAGATGCCAGCCTATGACTTAAAGAGAGCATTGATAGAGTTCAGGGCCATATTCACACCCTGTACAGAAAATCCTAATGCAATCCTTAGTAAGCAAATGATGGATACATTGATGGAAGAAAGAGCCAAAATGAAGAAGTACCAGAAAAGAAGAGAAAACTTAGAGAATGAAGAAAAAGAGTTGAAAGAAAAGGTGGTGATGCAAGAGTTCATTTTAACAAAAAGTCCAGGGGGGACCACACCTTTGTGGAGGGTGTGATTGGCAACTTCAAGAAATAGTTGAAAAGGTGAAAAGGCAGTCAGGAGCAAAGAATTTTGAGAGGAAATCAAATGAAGAGCCTCGGCGGGAAAAGGTCACATGAAATGCGAATCTTATTTGTGAAAGATTCCAAGAGCATCCTTTGAGAGGAGAAAGTACCAAGTAGTGGATTGGCACACGGTTATGAAATCAGGGCACACCATTGGTCAGTAATGAAAGGACCTTAACCGTATAGTCATGGTTGTAACTGTAGAATTGTGGTTGTAACCATAGCATGGGAGGGAATTCAAATTCTATATAAGAGACGTGCTACTTGTATATTAGTTACACAGGGATTTTTAGCATTTAGCCAGTAATTGTAAATTCTTTCTGAGAATTTTTGGGTAGAATATTTTAGTTTAGAGGAGGTCGCCTGTTGTTTGCATTAAGGAACACGTGGAATGTCCAGCTTTCTTAATGTATCTATAAAGCACTATAAGTTTTTTGGTATACTCAATTAATAAAGCTAAGAGTCATTCCTACATTATAAATCTTGTATGACTGTGTTTTGAATATAAGTGAATCTGGAAGTCTGCGTCTATTTTCTGAGTGTCTTCTAGCTCTTCCTTGCATTTAAAATAATTTCTCTTAAAGCTCGCAATCTTGAATGCAGTATTCGTGAAAATACTCAAGATATTTGTATTTAACGATTTAGTCTGTTGGTTTAATTGAATCTGCTATATTTCTTACTGTGTGCATAACAGAACATTTAGATCCTATAGTGAATGATGGTGAATTTTAATTTCTCTAGCTTTTCCCAACAACTTTGAAATACTTAGCTTAAACGTTGAAATCTAAAGGAGATTATCTGATATTTGAAGAGTTTAAGAGAAATAAGTTGATAGTTGATAATCTTCATAAGTAGTTGAAAAGCAAAGCATGTTTGAATATAAATCATATAAAGCTTTGAGGTACAGTAACGATTTTATGCAAATGAATGATTAGAAAGTTGATATTTGTATTAGTTTGTATAATAAGAGTCCAGTAGGTCACAAACCCACTTTAAATCACATAGGGCCCTTTGCATATTACAGCTTCATAATAACCTACTAAGTGGTCCAACAGGTCAAGACTTGACCAATAAGGAAACTTGGGATCAAGTAATCTTAGTCTATTTCTTCGTATCTTTCAAGATAGTTAGGTTCATTTATGAATTTTAACTTTTGTTATGAGTGTGTAAAAAACAATCATCAATAGTTTTGGCACTAGAAGGAGGGCCTGATAAGAGTTAAGGTTGAGTTTGAGTAAAACTGGTTCATAGCAATAACAAGGTGAGTAGGTCTAGGGTTAATCCTGAAGACATATTTGTGCAGCTACCTGATAGAAGACAGAGTAGGAACCCTTTTATTTGGAGTCCTAAAACATCAAATACAGGAAGTTCATCTAGAACGTCTCCTGGATCACCTTTTTACACCCATAGTATTGGCAGTCCTGACAGTTCTTTATCTAGGTCCTTAAGTCTTGGTTCAGGTTCTCCCAGAGGTCCTAGTCCTCCCAGAAGCCCAAATACACCTAGAAAGTTAGGTACTCCCACAGGTCTAGGTCAGGCACAAATACCAACAATGGCATATTTTAATGTCAACTCTCCCATATATTTTGTGGATTATCATGAGATGCCAAAGAACCCTGAGAAAATATGCCCTAAATACCAGTTACACCAGGATCCAGAGGATCATATAAGGATATTTAAGGAGGCCTACTTTAGAGCCCAGTTAGCACATGAAGATGTAGTTTGTAGGTTATTTCCTTATACTTTCAATGAGCAAGCTTCCAATTGGTATGGCAATCTGCCTAATGGCTATGTTTCTTCCTGGACACTTATGGAAGAAGCATTTCTGTCTAGATTTAGGGGACCAGTTGATCCTTCTATCTTATATCATAAATTGGCCACAATCAAAGAGGTGAAGGTGAACTAATTGATAACTTTAATGATAGGTTTCAGAAGGCATCTTCTAGGTTGGTAGGACCATACACAGTAGTTCTAGACACACTGTTGGCTATGTATTATGTTGCTTTAGATCCATTAAGTGCCATGTTTGTCAAGAGAAAGCCTATAAAGAGGCAGCCTCTATGAACCAGAAAATGAGGCAGACAACCTATAATCCATTCCTCAATGGAGGAAATCCTGGAATGCAAAATCAAGTGCAACCTTGGAATGGAGCTCCTACACAAAACACTCCAATGCTCAATCCAGTCCCTACATACACACCTGTGTACAACCCTGCTCCAATTTAGGCTATAGTACCTTATGCTGGTAATACTGCTAATCTTAATCAGAACAATGGCCAATCATTTTTCCAACCACCTCAAGATACATTTATAGCAAAAGCACAAGAGGAAAGGGAAGATATCAAAGAAATCACTGCACATCTGAGAAGATTGACCACTGAGATGACATAGTTAAGAAATGAGAATTTCTACGATAGAAATAACCAGGGGTACAACTAGAACTATAATCAGAGTCAAAACTAGAACTACAGCCCCAGTTATAACCAAAATTAGAATCAGAGCCATAATTAGAGTCAGGGTTATAACCAAGGTCAGAGTTCTAATCAGGGTCAAAATCACGGTCAACATCAGAATCATAATCAGGGACAACAAATGTAAAATAGAGGACCAGCTATAGATAACAGAGCCTGGAATAACAATAACAGGAATCAAAATCAGCCTAGGCCACCCAAAACTTGGAACACTGGGCCAAATAATGGCACCCTAGCTTCTCCATTCGAGAATTTAGACAACCGGGACACAAAACAAACATCAGGGATTCAAATGGCAAATGTAGCACTAAAGAACTGGTGTAGAATCCATAATACTAGTGCCCATGTTGAAATAGACTGTCCTCAGTTTCATCTGGCAGCAAGTATTTTTAATGTGGATGTACAGGCTCCTACTTCTGAGTTCTTAGTTCCCAAAGGTAATGAGATAGTACCCTCAGGATATGATACTGCTCTAGTTTTAGAGACTTTTAGTTTTAGAGAAGAGGAAGGTGACCAATTGTTAGATGATGAACCCTATTATTGTGAAAACCTATATCCTGAGACAGCCTTAGTATTAAACACTTTTCAGTTTCCATTTGAAACTGAAAATGAGGTGTTGCATGAGATAGAGGAGGTGCAAGCCTTCCAACAGTCAAGTAAGAATCATACTTACAACTTGAGAAATAATCCGAGGCCAGGAGGACCTTTCACCACTTCCACTCCCCCTAACAATTACAATACTCCACCAGACCAGAATGCTAGCAACAACCCTGCTATACTGAAAGCCAATCATAATGCAAATAATGGAACAGTAACTTAGAGGGTCCAGACAAATAAAACTGAGACAACAGAAACATTGGGACTGATGGGTTATCTATCAAAAGAAATAAAGAAAATCAAGGTCAGTGTACCTTTGTGTGAATTGTTAAAAAATCTAGAAGTTAGAAAGGCCTTTATAAAATCTTTGGATACATCTGTAACAGTAGAGACTTCTACTGAAGTACTCGTGCCTCATAGAGAGATATAGCCAAAAGAAAAAGGTAAGAAAGTTGAGCAGCCTTCTAACACAAATGTAGTAATGTATGCTGATAAGAGGGATACTCCTCCCTTATTGTTAACTATTAGATTGTGTGGAAAGAACATACACAATTGTATGGTGGATTCGGGTGCCTCAGCTAATGTGATGCCTCTAGGTATATGTAAAACCTTAGGTCTGACTCCCACCAAGTCTGCCAAAGTTGTCACACAGTTAGATAAGACTGAAGTTAACATGGTAGGAGAACTAATGCATATTCAGATGCAGTTAGCTTCTGACCCCAGGGTAAGTCAGTTCATTGACATCCAAGTAGTTGATATACCTACAAATTATGGGATGTTATTAAGCAGAGATTGGTCAAAAACACTGAACGGATACATGGCCATTGACTTTTCACACATGTGGTTGCCTTGGAGGGGTGTGCCTAATCAAATCAGAATAGAGGCTGAACCTAGGATGAAGCATATGATCATAGAATACAATAGGACAAATGAAATATTGTATGCTTCTGTTGAACCCGGTGTTTACAGGGTCACTAACAAAGGGGTACAGATTGAGGAGATATTAATGCTAAATTTTGGAGAAAGACCTGTTAGCAGGGAGACAAAACTATTCATTGAATCTGATGAAGAAGGTAATACACTGAATAATTTTAGTCAGGTCATCAGGCAGGAAATAGAAAAGTGCACGGAACTAAATATTTCAGTCCAGTGCAAGTTATACAAAGATATGTGTAGAGTTCATGATAGACCACATTCTGAAGAGAAGTATGGAATGTGCAGAGACATTATTGAGTATCAGTACTTAAAATGCACAAAGGAATGGGAATTTCGTGAAGAAAGGGTGAGTTCTAGTCGACCTGAGGGGAACTTTTAGAGCCCCATAGATGTAGAAACTCCAGAGTTAGGAGAAAGTTCAGGCAAAGATGTTTGTCATTCAGATTTGCACACTGAGAAGGTAAATGAACAAGCAAGTCAGAATGAACTGCATATGGATAAATATCTATCACCTTGTAGACTCTTGATTCTTGTCGGACCATAGAGATCAGTATGTACTAATTCCAACAATCTGGTAGAGGATTGATCTTTGCTTTTGAAAGAGACTCTGCTCTGTTTACCTAGCTAACATTCTTTGCACAAACTATTTGTAGGTTTCATCAATTTTGGAAGATCTCTTACAGCCTGAGTATTGCTTATCTTGATGATGTTATCAAAATTTACATGACACATTCTTCTATGCCATAACCAACTCTAATCAACTTGAACAAACAGACATCTTTTATTTGAACCAACCAGATGAAAGATATTACCTTTTGTCTAAGTACCGGATGCAATTTCAGTTCTGGAGCTTGTAAAGATTCTGCATTTTCCATTCTTAAACCGGAGATCATAGCCTTTGTCTACTAACTAACCAACACTGAGAAGATTGTGCTTCAATCCTTCAACATATAGTACATTACCTATTTTGCTCTTTCCATCAAAGGAAATAGTTCCCCTACCTCTGATTCTGCCAATAGAATTGTCACCAAACTTTACCATTCCTCCTTCATACCTTTCCAAATTCAAGAACTTATCCTTGTCACCAGTCATATGGTGAGAACATCCACTGTCAATAACCCAATCATCCTTTTCTTCCACTTGAGCAGCCAAAGCTTTTTCCACAACCTTGTGATTGACAGATTCAGAGAGTATTGAATCTTCTTCCTTGATGGCAATAAACACCCATTCATTTCTGGATTTGCTTCCTAGTTCTGATTCATCATCTGTTACTCCTTCATTGTCATTTTCTTCATGAACATAATAGCAGTTCTTTTGAAACCTTTGTCTGTTAGTATTAGACCTTGCAGATCTTTCTGGACATCTTGAAGCAAAATGACCAATCTTATTGCAGTTGAAGCACTTAAAGGGTAGTTTTCCTTCATACTTACCGGATCCTCTTGGTAGTCTTTTTGCAATGAGGGCTTCAAGTTGAGCTGTTTCTGCTTCTTCTTCTTCCATGTCTCTTCTTGCTTGATCATACCATGACATCTTCCTTGAAGAGTTTTCTCCCGGATCAAATCTCTGTTTGCCTTTCACATAGGCACTGGCTTTGAAAGCAGATTCAGTCTTGGGAGGATCATCTCCAAACTCGGTCATTTCAAATGCAGCTAGCTTGCCAGCCAATTGTTCTCTTGTGACAGTTGTGTGGGCTCTGAATTCATCAATTGCAGCAACCTTGATTTTGTAGGCAGCAGGAAGGGATATGAGGATTTTGCAAACAATCTCATTTTCATCTAGAGTTCCACCAGCATTTCTAATTCCACACACTAGTTCATTCCCTCTTGGCATAAAAGTAGTGATGTTTTCATCATCTCTCATCTTCAATCTTTCAAATTTCCCTTTCAGACTTTGCAACCTTGCACTCTTGACAAACTCATCTCCTTCATACAGAAGTTTCAGTTTAGTCAGGATCTCATATGCAGTTGGTAGGTCAATAACATTTGAGAGATCTGAGTCATTCAATGCGCTTAGAAGAGCTTCCTTGGTCTGCAGATTATTTTCAGCATCTGTGATTTCATTCAGAGTTGTCGGACCACCTTGTGGACGTACATATGGTTTTGAAACCATGGCCAAGTATGCTTTTCCCATACATTCCAAGTGACATTTCATGCGACCCTTCCAGAGAGTGAAATTGGTTCCATCGAACTTCGGACTATCCTTTTTGTATGATGACATCCTGGATCTCCTCAAGCGGTTAAGCTCCTTTCAGAGGAACTTGGCTCTGATACCAATTGTTGGATCTAGGGCATACAACTGAGAGGGGGGGTGAATCAGTTGTATACAAACTTGCTTTCTATTTCAAACACTTGATTCGTCTTGTTAGTTAACAACATATCAATTAATCATCCATGAAAGTAAAACACACAAACACAAGAGCAGATAAACATCAACACAATGAACACCAAGATTTTGACGTGGAAAACCCGGTTAAGGGAAAAACCACGGGGTGATTAACCCAAGGATTATTCTCTGTTAAAAGAATAAGAAAAAGAATGGCACTTGCCAATTAGGGCTCACTGCCCGAGCACACTGCTCACAAAGAGGCCCACTGCCTACAAGGAGACACACTCTCTACAAAGTGATAAGAATCACGGTCTTGAACTGGAGAATGACATCTTTACCATGTCCGGATCAGTTCCATTTAAGCCCAAAAACCTCTGCTCTGCCTTCTGCACTTCTCTTCGCTACACCACTCTCATCCACACAAATCACACTACAAAATGAACTCACAAACCTTTATTTATACAAGACATCGACTTAGGAACAATCATCTAAGTCGGCAATCAACCATAAGAATATCTGCAAGATGAATAACACATCCGGTTGGCCACCACAAGAACATTTGCAGGATGAACAACTCATCCGGTCGGCTAAACAGAGCAAGAACTTCATCTGGAAGATTATCTTCAATTCTGGGCTCTACCATCAATGCGGACCAACAACACAACCTAAACATGATCCACAGACATTTCCAAGCCTGCCTAAATGACCAGGTACATCCGCACTTCCTCTACTTACTGGAATCTCTTCTCTTCCTTATTCGGAACTTCAAGAACACAGTCTGTCACCACTGTCACAATGCAAAAGGTACTTCCGGACCTCCAAATCATACACAACTTGAGATGACACATCACAAGGACATCCCAAACACTCCTTCCAATCTGTAGATTAGGATCATACAATTCTGGACCTCACTGGACCTTTCTGTGATCCTCTGTCACCTCTGAACACTTGCTGGAACCGGTTCCACACCGACAGCCACAAGTCCTTTAGATCTTCATGCGGACCTCTAAAATCTTAACTGAAGCATCTCAATACTCATATATACAAACCCTTTAATCCGCATCCTCCAGTTCGCATCCTATACAATACATTTGCCTTCTTCTCATCACTGTTCTTCACTGTTCCTGACTGAGGCTAATTTTCTCAATATCCTCAGCACACTGCTCATCGAATCCCTCTTGTCAATGCAATATGAGTATGTTGACATCAATGACAACACTGGTTCACCTCATACTTGCAACAACTACTTCGATGGAACTTCAGCCCTTGTTTACCGATATACCCGATCACACCAATGTCTTCTCTTATGCATTTGTTGACTCCCTACCGCCGGTTCTCCTCACTGCCACTGTCGGTCACCACTCTATTGAACCAAATGCACATTCACTCTATTGAACCAAATGAACCCGTTGAACCTCCAGCATGAGGTTCAACAATTCAATGCTAGGTTTCTCCATTGGACGGTTCAACACTAGGCTCATTCATTGGTCCCACTTATTCATCAGTCTCGCTTCTTCCTATTAGAAAATAAAAAAGAACATCACACCAAAAATGAAAAAATATATACATGGGTGGTGCAAGAGCACCAAGACATCTAGGATTTAGTTGATCTTCAAGTAGTTTGTCTTGTTTAAATAAGGTCCTTGAGACCATTAAATGTTGTAGTAAGGCTTGAAAGCCATGCATGTAATAGGACTATGTCCAAATGACTAGAATCTATTCTCATATTGTAAAGGAGGACAGTCATATTGTAAAGGCAAGTCATATAGGTTTGTAGCCCTCCTAATGTGTGTAGGAGGCAATCCTCTTAGTTGGAGGCATGTCAAGGTTAGAATGTATGTTAGAACCTAGTCCAAGGTTATCTAAATGTTAGAGAGCATCTTTCTAAACATAAAATAGTCGGTGTAGTCCTAAAGAGGACAGTTACTAAAATAGTCATCTAGTGCTGCAGTTAGAAAGCAAGAAGAAGTTCGAGGGTTGGGGTAGTTTTATCAACCCCAACCACCCCCAAACTTATTCTTTCACATGTAGGAGGCCTATTTGAAGCTGCCAAGATTCATTTTGTAGAGCGACACCCAATGGATGGAAAGAAATAACAAAAAACTTCAGTTTTTTGCCTTTTCCTATTTTTAGTCGCTGTATTAAGCCGTACTGTACTCCTGTACGGAACAGTCATGGTCTCAATTCATGCTGCATGTGTAGAGGGATGAGATGACTCTCAGATAAAATTAGTTTGAAGCCTTGACAGTAGATATAAGAAGAGATATTCATATTTTCCTCAGACTATTTTTAGAGTAACTGTTTTCTGAATCTGCCCTTTGCAACAGTCTGTACTGTGTAGAGGTATAGGGTTGATTCTTTCATTGCATGAGTTGATCAACAAGATTGAGATGTTAGCTTTCTTTGAAGTTGATTGGGGCTTTGAAACTCATATAGGAGGAAGTAATAAAGATTTCTTTAGAATTTGGCTTGATAAAGCCCTAGCTTAGGTTTTGGTTGAAATTCACATTTTCACCACCATTCCACTGATGTAAAGCCTCACCAGTCAGTGGAATGGACTGTAATGATTCTGTTTTAATGTTATTTTATAAGAACTTGGGTAGGAAAGGTGCTTTGAAGCAGTTTTTGGTGCAGAAGCACCTACCTAACAGCTGGCCTCCTTGAGGCAGTTAGTTTGTTATAGGTCCGCATGATGACATACAGGATCAGGATATAGGATAACATGATCAGGATATAGGTGAATTGTCCGCATGATGACAGGGCAGTAGGCTATTTTTAGTATGTTTGACTTTATCATGTAATAAGGTCCATTGGACCGATGCTATGTATTAGTTCAGCCTAGGAGTATGTGTAGGCAGTTAGAGATCGGGATAAGGTTATCTGAGTTGTCCTCTCTCCCAGCCGCTTGGAAGCTCCCAGCCGCTGGGAAGTGAGTTGGTAGTACTCGAAGGATTTGTTATATATACCTTCGATCTGTTAGGGTTTAGATACAGTTCATATTGATAGTTCATATTGAGTTTGATAGATGTTATGTTCCGGAGAGTAGTACTGGTGATATGCTGTACTGGTGATCAGTCCAGATATTGTGAAGCTGAATTGTAGAAGCAGGACATTTGAATTTCAATTGAATAAGATCTCATCTTTTGCAGTATTTGTGTTGATCAGTTGTATCTGTTTTGATTTCCTTTCCGTTTTGCAAGTTGATGGGTACTTTCAACCCTTCCACCGGTTGATCCTGTAAATCGGTGGAATGGTCCTGTATCATAGTTTAGTTTGCATTTGTGTTTTCTGTTTATGCATTGCATTGTTCAGGAGATCAGTTAGGAGCATGCTGTGAATCAGCCTAGCATCCTCATGTGCTAGGTCTAGAAGATAAGTTGTTAGATTTTGGTTTGAAGGTGATCCGGCCCGGTCGTCACATGATCTTTGTGAAATAGAGCGGTTCGGAGTGCTTACATGCAGTGGAAGGATACACAGGAGTCTGCATGTGCGTTTCCAGTCGGAACGAGCCGCATCATCATCTGCGGATCCATCGCCATCAGGATCGGGTCATGAAGTTGTTGAAGTTTGCATGTTGCAAGTGCATCATGATGTTTTGAGTTGGATATATACTCAGTGTATATATCGCAGTCAGGATCATCTCTCGGGGAAGTTCATCATCCGCGTATCGCTAACGGATGCGGGTGTGAAAGTTAAGTTTTTTTGGCTAAGTGTTGAAGAGTTCATCAGGATGATGTGTGACGTCATCGTCATCAGGATATGACGTCATCGTCATCAGGATATTAAGAAAACCCTCAATGCGAGTTTATCCTGTTGTCACTAAGTGGTAAGGTATCGGCGTAGGCAGGAAGTTGTATTAGCATCATCAGGAGGTTTCGAGGAACTGGATGAACAATATCATGATGCTGTTGCTTGAATCGTCAGGCAGTGGAGCATCGAAGGCAAGTGGTTGAAGTGCAACGTCATCAGGATATTTGGAGCAACCGGATATTTGGATATCCTGCTGACGAAGGTGATATTGAATATCATGATGATGCCGCTTGTATTTGGCACCGGATGAACAGTGCAACCGGAGGATGTTTGCGCCCGTTGATTATCATGATGATGATGATAGGCGATAAACGGAGGAGGTAAATAGTAGTCGACAGGAGGATATTTGCGATCATCCGAAATATGATGATGCTGTTGAAATGTGATGATGCTGTTGGTGTCTCTAGGAAATATGATGATGATGTTCAGCCGATAGAGAATTTTATCATGCTGTTTGTATTGTTGGCTACTCCTTCCTGTTAGTTAGCTTCCGTTGCGTTTCGCTCTGCATCAGTTTTTGTGAGAACCCTAGCAAGACCATGTGCTAGGAAGCTTGGAAAAAGCAACAACAGTAAGGAATTGGAGACAGTCACCACAAGGAAGGCACTAGGTAAGTTTGGTGTGTTGTTGATGTGTCAATGAAGGCAATAGATGTGTTTGACATGTTATTGGTTTGGCTTGGTGTATAAGATTGAGTTTGTCTTAATGGAAATCATCCCAAGGAGGACACTATGACTGTGTCCTCAAGAAAATAGAAATGTGTGATTGTCTTTAGAAGACATTGTTGAAGACTGCTGTCTTGCAGACCCTGCACAGTGGGTTGGATGGAATGTTAGATGGGGTTAGGAGTCCTGAGATGTGTGCCCAGAGGTTCCCTCTCTTTGATCTCATGAACAAGTACATTGTTGTGTTACAACTCTCCCTTGTAAGAAGTCTGATCTCAGTTAGAGCTAGTGAACATTGAGACCTTTTCCATTGTAGTCTTGGAGTGTGCTACTGTTGTTCTTGATGCTCTACATCAATGGGCTCCAAGCGCTTGGTGCTCCTACACCATACTCCCCATGCACGGAAAGAGTCAAGTCACCTCTGGTGACAACAAGGCAAAATCAATGCACCGTTTCTTGAACTCAGACTCTGCAACCCAGGTAGCCTCTACTTCAGGCAACTATTTCCACTTGATCAGATGCTCCATGTACACGCCATGTCTGGTCTATTTCTGCACTCGAGAACATAGAATTCTCTCAGCATGTGGTTTGAGTGTAGGTGGTAAAGTCACATCACTCACTGTCTATTCAGCCTCTGAACTAGATCTGCCTGCTGCTGAATGAGGACCTTTATAGGGTACCAGGTCCTGAACATTGAACACTGGTGAAATTGCTAAGTCTGATGGCAAATCAATCCTGTTGGCATTTTTGCCATACTTGTCCAGAATTCTGCAAGGACCAATCCATCTCATCTGTAGTTTAGTTGGCTTCCCTTTTTGCAATCTGGCTTTGTTCAAATGAACCATGACTAAATCACCAACTCCAAACTAGATATCCTTCCTGTGTGCATCTACTCTGTCCTTGATTTTTTGGGTATTTTCCATCAATGTCTTCTTTAGCTGTTCATGTATCTCCTTCATAGATTGTGCAAAATCCTCTGCATGACCACTTCTATATTCCATGTCTCCAAGATGTCGGAGTTCACATACACCTCGAGGGTGCATTCCATACACTATCTCAAATGGACTTTTGTCAGTAGTCCTATTCACACTGTCATTATAGGCAAATTCTGCTTGATAAATGACTTGATCCCAACTCTGTCCATATTCTTTTGTCAAACACCTTAACAAGTTGCCCAATGTCCTATTCACCACTTCTATTTGGCCATCTGTCTGTGGATGATATGCTGATCCAAAAGATAGATTTGTTCCTAGCCTCTGCCATAGAGTTTTCTAGAAATGTCCCATGAACTTAGCATCTCTATCAGACACAATGCTTGATGGGAGTCCATGAATCCTTATGACCTCTTTGAAAAACAAATGAGCTATATGATTGGCATCATGAGTCACCTTACAGGGAATGAAATGACTCATCTTGCTAAATCTATCAACAACTACAAAAATACTATCAAAACTAGTCTTAGTCTTTGGTAGACCAACTACAAAATCCATACTTACACAATCCCATGGTCTGGAAGGAATGGGTAGTGGTTGATACAGTCCCACATTTGAAGAAGTTCCCTTGGCCTTCTGACAGATGATACACTGCTCTACATACTTTTTGGCATCTTTGTGCATCTTCAGCCAATAGTAGAACCTCTGGACTAATTCCAATGTTTTGTTCAGACGAAAATGTCCACTCAAATTGCCATTATGCTTCTCCTGTATGAGATTTTCTCTCATGGATCCTTTTGGTACACACAACTGTCCACCTTTGAACATCGATCCCTGTTGCAAAGTGTAATCTACAAATTCACTATGAAAGTGATTTTCAAAGTCTTGACAGACCTTGTATGCTTCAGCAAAATCTTCATCCTCTTTGTAGAGGGCTGTGACCTCTTCCATTCATATGCTTCTTAATTGCACTATGAGCAGCCTCCTGCTTAAAGCATCTGCTACTTTGTTGAGCTGTCCCTTCTTATGCTTAATTGTGAATGTGCAAGACTGCAAGTACTCCATCCACTTGATATGCCTATGGCTCAACTTATCCTGTGAGTTCAGAAAACTCAAAGCTTGATTCTCTGTATATACAACAAATTCCTTAGGTAGGAGATAATGCCTCCATTTTCTAAGTGCCTGGACTAGAGCATAGAGTTCCAAGTCATATGAAGAGTATCTGCTCTTTGCTTCATTTAGCCTCTCACTGAAAAAGGCTACTGGTCTATTCTCTTGGCTGAGTACTGCACCTACTGCAATATTGCTAGCATCACATTCTAAAGTGAATAACTTATCAAAACTAGGCAGCACTAACACTGGCTGTGTGGCTACTACTTTCTTCAACAATTCAAAACTCTTATCAGCTGCTTGTGTCCATTGAAACTTTGTTTTACCCCACCTTTGATTGTATCAAGCATGGGTGCACAAATAGCATTGAAATTCTTTATAAATTTTCTATAAAACTGAACTAAGCCATGAAAACTTCTCACCTCGGTTGCTACTCTAGGAGTAGGCCAATTCACTATGGCTTCTACCTTTGACTTGTCCATCTTCACTTCTCCTTTGGACAACACAAAACCAAGGTATACCAACTCCTGCTTCATGAATTCACACTTCTCCAAATTTATGGTTAGTTGTTCATCATTTAACTTTTTCAAAACCGTATTTACATGTTCAAGATGCTCTTCTTTAGTTTGACTAAAAATTAAGATATCATCTAGATAAACAACTACAAATTTACCCATATAGTCTTTGAGGACTTCATTCATGAGTCTCATGAATGTGCTGGGAGCATTTAATAGACCAAATGGCATAACAAGCCATTCATACAGTCCTTGTATGGTCTTGAAGGCTATTTTCCACTCATCACCTTCCTTGATTCTGATCTAGTGATAACCACTTTTCAGATCTATCTTGGTGAAGTATTTAGCCCCTCCTAAACAGTCCATAAGATCTTTAATTCTAGGAATTAGAAATCTGTACCTTATGGTGATCTTATTGATAGCTCTGGAGTCTGTGCATAGTCTCCATGTTCCTCCTTTCTTTGGTACCAACACTGTAGGCACTGCACAAGGACTTATGCTTTTCCTAATCAATTCATGGTCAAACAACTCTTCTACTTGTCTGGCTATCTCCTTATCTTGTTTTGGGTTCATCTTGTAAGGACCTTTGTTAGGCAGAGATGCTCCTGGAATCAAATCTATCTGATGGCTAATAGTTCTTTGTGGAGGTAGTGTTGCTGGTGTTCCATCACTAATTATGTCCTTATACTCTTCCAGTATAGTCTGTACCTCTTTTGGGACCACTAACTTTTTGTCTTTTTGCTCCTCCGTAGGTTTCACTATGATAGCATAATCAATACCATCCTCCTTAAGAGTGTTAAAAAACTCTTTACCACTCACAATTAAGACATTAGGACTTTTAGTCTTACCTGCTTCTTCATCTTCCAATGACTGAATTTTATAGGTGACACCATCTTTTTGAAAAGAATATGCATTCTTCTCACCATCATGTATGGCCTTTCGGTCATACTGCCATGGTCTGCCCAATAAGAGATGACATGCATCCATGGGTAGGATATCATAGATTACCTTGTCTTTGTATCCACCTATACCAAACTCTACCCAAGTTTGTTCATTGACTATCACATGCTGACCTTTATTTAACAATGTGACTCTATATGGATTTGAATGAGGTATTCTTTGCAAATTTAATTTTCTAACTGCTTCATCAGATACTATGTTATTAGTAGACCCTGAGTCTATGATTACTTGACATACCTTATTCATAATCTTGCATCTGATTCTGAATAAGCCTCTTCTTTGGCTTGGTTTAGCTTTCACCGGTTCTTTGATCAAAGTTCTCCTTACCATGATGTTCTCTCCCACTTTTGAGGCTAGACTGACTTCAGGTGATTTTCTTCTTGAAGCATCATCTTGTACATAATGATTTCTTTTATCAACTCCTTGAGAAGAAGATGTGCCCTTATCAGGACACCTATATGTTGGATGGCCTAATTGACCACAATTGTAGCATTTCATAGTGGCAAAGTAGGATCCTCTGCCTGATCCTCCTGATCTTCCTCTGTTAGATCCCCTTCCTCGGTAGTTTCCTCTACTACTAGTCTCTCCACTCTGCTCTGTGAGTTTGGATTCTCCTTGGGGCCTTTGATCAGTGTTCCTACCACCATAACTTCCCCTTCCTCTGTTGTCTCTACCTCTTCCTCTTAACCTGCTGCTTGACTCTTGTTTCTTCTTGCCCTTCTCCTCTACCTTGAGTGCTAGTTGATAGATTTGATGCATTGTTGTAGGGCTGAATAAGCTGATTTCCTCTTGAATACTCCACCTCAAACCATTGAGATATCTTGCCACTTTTAAATTTTCATCTTCCATCACCTTAGACCTAAGGCATAGTTTTTGAAAGTCCTCAATGTATGCATTGACATCTAATTCTCTGTCTCAAATTTTGTCGTTTCTTGTGCAACTGGATTTCATAATCTCTAGGCATGTAGACTTCTTTGACTTTAGCCACCATACCTTTCCAAGTAGCTATAGGTTTCTTGCCTTCTTTTTCTCTTTCAGTTTGAACAAATTTCCACCATGTTAAAGCAGCTCCTCTAAGTCTTGATTTAGCCACCTTCACCTTTTGTGCTTCAGTCACTCCATCACATTCAAAGTGATTTTCTATACCTTCTATCCATTCCATAACCAAATCAAGTTTCATCTTTCCACTAAAAAGAGGAACTCCTTCCAATGTCTTACCACTCATGGCTTTTAAGTCCTTCAAGAAAGGTTCTTCTTCCATCTTAGGATCAGGTGTGGGCTCTTCATCTTCTATAGACACACCTTTTTCCTTACCTTCAAAATTTTTAATTTTCTGACTGACTTCTTCAATCTTTTCCATCATTACACCTAGTTTACTTTCCATTTCTGCCAATCTTTCTTGTAGGAGCCTATTCTCCTCTTCTTGTTCATCAACCTTCTTTGCCAATTCTGCGTTAGTCACCATCTTCTTGGATGAACCTACAGACTCACTTGAACTTGGTGATGACATACAACTTCTTCTATTCTAATCTAAGAATAGCCCAAATCTTTAACTTGCTCTGATACCAATTTGATGGGGAGGACTATGGACTTAGAAAAGCTATCTTGTTTGAAACATTTCAAGACCTATGTCATGCCCCAAGTCTCCCTACCAATTCAAGTGCTCTCAGACATTTTCTACCCAAAAAGCCTAACTCAAACTAATCAGTCTATTACAGAGGTGAAAGACCTACTAGTCTGTTATTCTTAATACAGACACTACTTTCTTGGTGTGGAACATTCTTCTTTGTCCTCACCGCTTCCAAGATTCTCAATTCCCAAGGCTTATAGCCTTCTTGAGTCCGTTATTAGCCCTCCTCTTTGGATCTAGGTTTCTAATTGCTTGGTACTCAATTTCTCCTACTCTATTTTCACCCCTGCCTCTTCTTAGACTGCAACTTGCATACCTAGTTGGGCTATGGTAAAGCTCGCCTAGGACAAGTTCTTATTGTCTCTCATTGACAATTCAACCATTTCCACAAAAAGAAAAATAAGAAAAGAGATCTCTGCTTGATGGCCCTCCATGATTGTACAGAGGAATTGCAGGAACATCAAGACAGACATTTTGTACAAACAGAAACAAAATAACAGAAGTAAAACTAACTACTGTACTTCAGATCGAATTATGCAAAAATGCTACAGAAATGCACGAACAGATCAAACTGTCAATATTGTATTTATGAGAGTTCTCCTTCTTACAATCAATGTCTGTTCTCCAACCTTCCAAAAACTTCCAACCTCTTTACAAAGAAAAACCAGTTTTTTATATTATTTGACTTTTTCAGTTATCAGACAATTAGGTTTGTTTTCTGTCTGTTCAGTTAGGTTTTCCTTACTAACTATTTGGTGTTCTCCCTACGGCTGGCTTTTGTCTTTGTATGTTCATACAATCCATACGGTTAGACTACACATAGCATTGACCCATCGACAAAAGACATTACTATCGGCCACTTTCAAATTCCTCCCACCGACATGTAACCTCTCTCCGATGACTTTGATTTCTTCCTTACAATTATCGGCCAAACATTACGTTATCAGTCTTCCTTTGAAATCTCACTCTAAAAACACTTGTCTCCCTGAACTTCTCCTCACCACATATCGCACTGAAGTCCTCCTATCCTCCTATCGGCCAGACTTACTACTTCAGTGGAACTCTGGCCCTTATTTACCGATATACCTGATCACACCGATGTCTTCTCTTATGCATTTGTTGACTCCCTACCGCCGGTTCTCCTCACCGCCACTATCGGTCACCACTCTATTGAACCAAATGAACCCGTTGAAACTCTAGCATGAGGTTCAACAGTTCAATGCTAGGTTTCTCCATTGGACGGTTCAACACTAGGCTCATTCATCGGTCCCGCTTATTCATCGGTCCCGCTTCTTCCTATTAGAAAATCAAAAAGAACATCACACCAAAAATGCAAAAATATATACATGGGCTCCAAGCCCTTGGTGCTTCTGTACCAAAATGAGCAGCATGTCACAGATGAGGATGAGGAAGAAAATCAAGCATATGCAAACATGAGTGATCAAGAATCTGATCTTGATGGCAATGCAGATGATTATGATGATGTTTCATCACCTTAACTAGCATGTCACCTTAAGAGGTTAGCTTGTCACATAAACTTTGGTTATATGTATGGTGTAATTTATTATTGAATGTAATAAAGATCTGAGTATAGGTATGCTTATTCACTGTTGTTTTACTGATACATTTTTGAATGTAATCATCATTATTCTATTGGTACATTGTATACAAAACTTGAGATGTTCATTGTTGATTTGAAGTGCATTTAAAGTTAGGTTCAATCATTCTTCTTAGTTTTCTTACTTTGGTTGAAATTAATTTTGTTTAGTTAGAATATAATTTCTTGTATGTCCTATATGTTTTCTAGATGCTAGACTTTTCTTGTATGTCCTAGATGATAGCTTTAGTTTGTAATACAAATTCTAGCCTCCACATGCATTGAATATGCTTGTGTGAAGGAAACAATAACGAACATCTGTGATTTGATAATAGATATAGATATATTAACATTAGGTGAACTAAGCCTCCTCATTACAAACAAAGAAATGATCTCTTAGATATCTTAACGAAAATTTGAGCACCAGATTAAATCTGCTTCTCCATTGATTGCTTCAAATAGATATTACAATATAAGAGAAGTCTCCTCATATATGTTTCTATAAATGCCTATGATGATCATGATATCAAAATTCGATCTTGGTTTCTCTTTTATAAGAGAAGCAACAAGCTTTAGACTGTTACAAAATATGGCATCTTTTCAAAATTCATGCCTCTTCGTATAAACCAAACATTAATTTTGCTTAAAACATGATTAAGAGAAAATAGAGAAAGTAGACAATATTGATTGGAAGCCCGCAACACTTGCAGTACACTTGTAGTCCGTTAATCAACATAGGAGACCCATGATCATCCGGATCTAGCAAAGTCCCCCTCTCCATGATAGAGTGTTTGAAGGCTTGATTCTTCCATTGCAACACCTTCAAGGCCCTATTCTTCTGGAGGAGCCAAATACTATTGCTCCCATTGGTATACTGTGTAGTCATGAGGCCATTATGCTCATTGGTCCCCTGCACATATAGCCTGTCTATTCATTAGCTCAAAGATACTTCTCCCGCTATTGAAACATAGCATAATCACCAAGCCACTTATAATCTTGAATTTGGAGCAAGTTGGCCTGGTGATCCTTCCACCTTTTGTCCAGCAATGCTTTGACATCAATTACAAACTTTGTATATCCAAGATTCAAAGCAATTACTCTGTCCAAAATGATGTTGAAGCTGAAAATATTGATATCTTCATCCTTTCTCAAAAATTCCATGACCTTAGAAACTGTATGACCAAATTCATCCTTCCACGCATCAAAATCCTTGATCTTTTATCCTCTGTTAAGATTGATGGAATGAACGTGTTTGAAAGTGGCAAAAGAATCAATCTTTGCCTGCATTCTTTGATTCTCACCATTCACATACTAATACTCATCCAATATCATCTTGATCATTTTCTCTATTGGCTTTAGAGCTACAGGAGCATCTTGATTCTATTGTAGAAATTTACATAGAGTGATCAGTGTGTGATGTGATGACTGCCATCTTTAATACAAGGGATCTAAAATAGATAAATTTACTTTCAACCATTCCATGGCCTGAGACAAGGAAGAATAACATTCATGCACATCTCTCAACTTGTCAACAACCATTTTCACTCTATATTCCAAAATTTTCTCAAACACTTCAAGAATTTTCAATTTTGCCTCATTCTTTGTTTTCTCGTTTTGGCTTTTCAATTCCTCAATTTCTTTTTCAAACTTTAATTTCAAAACATTGAATTGTTTAGCAGTCACTATGGTATCACCGGTCTCTTGTGGGACAGGTGTTTGAAATGGCACAATGACTTGAATCTGAGAAGAACTCTCACCCTTCAGTTGTTTTTTTAGCTTTACATTTTCAAGATACAATCTATTTACCTCATCATTCATCTCCATTTGAGTTCTCTCACAATCAAACAATCTTTGCTCTAGCTTTTTAACAGTAGCTCGTGTAAACATTGCAGTATGCATAGTGAGGGTAGCTGCTTCAGTTAGTGACATGTCTTGGAATGTCTTGACCATAGTTGTTCCCCTTATTTCTTGGACTACATCAAGTAATCTTGGTTTGCTGGTGTTCTTTTGTGTTGCCCATATTGCCAAAGTCTCTATTTCTAGATTAAAACCACAATCACTAACACCTCCTCATAGTCAAATTTAGAAACTAGCATGGGGTCATCTTGATTCCTAACTTGGTCTAACAAAAACATTTTCTTCAACTCAAGCCCAGGAATGATCAACATGTTGCTCCTTAATACCATTTGTTGAGCCTCATCGGGGTTGACACTTATTTCATCTATTTTCATATTCTTGAAAGTTTGTGAAACAATTTTCTCATACTGAGATTCATCAGCACCCATTTTATTTATTTCCACCTGTTCTTGAAATTCTTTCATCTTCATCTTAATCCAAAAATATTTGAATTCATGAGAATTAATGAAATCATCATCCTCCATAAATCTCATAGAAGCCACAATTCTTTCATCTTTTTCTAATTCAGGCTCCCCTTGTGCCTGTTCAGCCATTCTGGCCTCTGGTTTGTGTGCTTTTGTTTCTTGTCCAGCAAGTGGTTGATCTGTTTCTCCTTCATCTCCCATATTTCTTAGGATACTAGCCACTTCATCAGTGTCACCCCCTCCTTCGTTCAATTCATATGGAACCAGTGGAGAAACATCCTCAATCCTTTGCCTCTTGGCAGGTGGTGAATTAGGGACATGGGTTGGATCCTGTACTGACATTGTATCTGGTGCAGGCTCTTGAATCACAACTCCTAGTGATCTTTTGAAACTGAGCTTGGTAGCCTTTGAAGGCTACTTCTCAGACTTGCTATATATTCTTTCAAAATTGTCAATTATCAGATCTATTCTCAAAGGGTCCCTCTCTTCAACAAAGAATCCAAGAAAATTAGGATTTTGTTTTCTCCTATCATCCTCAATCCTTTTCAAAATCTCCCATTTTCTGTTCCTATCATACACTTCTTGAAAGGTGACAAGATTTCTGATCACATCCTCATCAAAATTGATTTGATAGGATATTCCCATTCTTATGAGGATGTTTTGTCTGACAAAGTTCATGTGACCCTCTGGATCACAAACCCTCTCTACACCTTATTTCAAAGAATATTTAGCCTTCAAATAGGCTTGCAAATCCTCTAAAGTATCAAAACCAATGGACCAATCACCAAACACTATGGAATTAGGAAGAAATGTGCATTTCTTCTATTTCTTCATTACATCCTTCTCAATCCACATCATTTGCCACGTGAATTCAAGGAATGCAATTCTGTTTGGTACAAATTTGGGCAACACATGGGGTGGCTGAGTACACCCATATACCCTGATTATAGTATGATCTGGAAAGAAAAATCAATCAACATAGTTATGCTTATGACCCTATTCTGGCCTATGGGAAAGAGGCATCAACATTTCCCTGATCTCTTTTATCAATCTGGGAGAAAAGCTACCAAGAGAATTCATCATCAAACACAACATAGTCACAATTCTTGCAATGGCTATCCCATTTGTAACACCAACACTGTGTTGGCAATCTTTGTCACTTTTCATCAATCATGCTCAGATCCATTATGCTGGCCCACTTCCTTCTATTTTGATACAAAATAAAATGACATAACAAAGAGTAGTATTTGAAATCTATGTGACTTTTGTTTTCTCTTATTTCCAAAAATCCATCATGCAGTTTCTTTTCAATGAATGTTGCAAAATCATATTCAACATTAGCTTCTAGATTTTGAATTCTCATGGCCATCATCATTAGGTTGACAAGCATTCTACCTTGGGCATCAATACCCAACACCTGACATAAAGCAAAATATGTTCTTTTGAAATAGACAACAAAATCTTCAATAGAGAAAGGTTCAATTGCAGTGGATGGGATTTCAATTCTTCTGTTATTTGCCCCTTTCCTCATGTGCATGTGCACCTCATCCCTTCTGTGTGTTTTTCTCAAACTATTGTACTCCTGCTCACTCTTTTGTAGTTCTACTTGTGTGAGGGATTGCTTGCTCAACATGAAGCAGTCTATGATTGCATTCTTGTCCACAACCACTAATGGTGACCCATTTGGTAGTCTGACTATTTTGGTGGCTGAGTGATAGTGTTGTGCCAATGTTCTAATCAAATCCACATCAACAAATACATTTGGCACCACAAGCTTTGCCAAATCCAAATTCCATGGGTTTCCAATTGGTCCCTGTCCATCTTTCTTTTCACAAAAATACCAAAAAAGGTTCCATCCAGAGATAGGGATTGCAGCATCCTGACATCCTTCCGCAACATCCTTGAACAATTTCTTAGACCCCTTGTCAACTGAATTTGGTAGGATGTCCAACAATGATTGTTGAAGTGATCATTTCTTGGGAGCAAGGGGGTCAATGCTCTTACTCACAGACTCAGATTTTTTAGGTGCCATATTTTAGTGCCTCTACAAACTAGGGTTTTGATATTTTACTTGCTTTACCAGACTAGTTGAAAATAGGGCACAAACCAAACACCAACTTTTATGCAAAGAGTGATGGGTAGTGTAGTTAGGGTAAAATTGCAAATCAGGGCAAATGAATAAACAACAATGATAAAAACCCTAGCAATGCACAATGAAGCACAAGACAACATGAAAATCAAAATAACAAATGTAAATGCAAACCGATCTCCATGCTATGCTCAATTTATCTCCATTGCTCTTCTCCACCTCGCATGAGCATGCAAGATTTTGAAGGATTATTGTTGGAAGAATGTTGAGTGCTCACTTTTGCAGCATAACATTAAGATGAAGATGATATGAGGATGATAGTTGAAGGATGCAAAGGCTCTAATGATATTTTGACAGAATAAGGGTACTTGAGGCTCAATGCATGCTAATGGCTTATGAAGGGGTTGATTTATAGCAAAGGCTTGGTTCCAATGGACGACTGAGATTAAAAAGCTAATTGATTGATGTGGACGGCTAGGATTGATTCGGTTATCCCACTCTTCAAGGGAGTTGTAGTCATTTGACAAGTGTCAAGGAAAATAGGGCTCATGTATGCTTGTGTACATAAAAAGTACTACATATAAAAGATATTAAATAAAAGGCTGTAGTACCACTTATCTTTTTAAATGAAAGAAGCACACATGTCGGCTAAATGATAAGATAAATTAATTAAATAAATAAGATTTATTTAATTAATTGGAAAGTCGGCTTATGATGAGAACTTAATTCAAATAAAATATTTGAATTAGTTGGGATATGAGTTGGATATTAATTAAATAAATAAAATTTATTTAATTAATTGGATAGTGGGGAACTTAATTCAAATAAAATATTTGAATTGGTTGGGATATGAGTTGGATATTAATTAAATAAATAAAATTTATTTAATTAATTGGCTAAGTAGGATAAGAATGGGATTGAATGGGATTTTAATTAAATAAATAAAATTTATTTAATTAATTGGCTAATGGAATAAGTGGGATTAAGAGTGGGATTTAGGACAAAATGCTACATGATGTTTAAGTGATGTTTTTATCAAGGTGTTGCAAGACATGGACAAAGTTAGGACAAATTTGGGTGTCTACATTTTGCCCCTCTTTGAGATGATGTTCGAGATGATACGCTTTATGTCGAGTAACATCATTTCAAAGAAGCTAAGGTATGGATAGAGGAAAATGATATGGGATGATGACGTAAGGATATGATGATGATGGAAAGATATGATGATGATGGAGAGATAGGATGATGATGCCCCCTCGAGAGGTTAGGCGGGTTGGACAAACACGGGTAGGCTCTCGAAAGAAATGGATTGGCTAAGAAAGAAAGATAAGGGGATATATCGAAGAAATAGAAATGCGTTATGCTGCAATGAAAGTGAGCAACTATGATGTTTGATATAACACTAGATGTTATGCACCAAGGTATAAGGACCAGGGTGACGATGTGTCTCGTGCCCCAACGTAATACAACCTTGTCTAGATACAAGACATGAATATTAGCTAGATTGATACCGATATGATGCAAATGCAAGATAAAATGATGACACACAAAAGCAAGCAAGCAAGCATGCACAAATGATTCAAAAACAAACAAGGTATTGCCCCTGTCAAGCTATAAACCAATGATTGATTGTTGATTGATTTGATGATAGTTGATAGTGTTGTCATTGCGGGGAAAGCTATATCCCTAGATCAACACAAGGTTGTTTGCTGAGTTGGTTGGCTGATTGGTTGATTGATTTGGCTTACAACAAGGCTAGGATCAAGACCATGGATTGCGTTTGGATAACTTGGCTTGATTGTTTAACTTGATTGGTATAGCTTAAGGATGGGCTTGCATTTGGACCATTGTTTAGAATGATTGGAAGATGATGAAATGATGGATGAAGATTGATTTGATGAAGGATGGATGATTTGTGGTGGATTGAGCTACTTTTGATTTGCTGAAGTGATTGGATTTATTTTGATGGTTGGCTTGATGTGCTTGAGGTGATTTGCTTTGATGTTGATGCTGATGATTGATAGGATTTATTTTGATGGTTGGATTGATGTGCTTTGGTTGTGATGTTTGCTATTGCTGGGTTGATTGTTTTGATGATTGGATTGTTTTGAATGATGATAATGATGGTGTGATGATTAGAGTGTCCACTCAAATCTAAGCATAAGCAAGTGTTCTTAGTATGCTCAAAGGATGTAAAACAAACAAGCTATTGCCCTTGTCAAGTCATAAACCAATGATTGATTGTTTGTTTGTTTTGATAGTTAGTGTTGTCATTGCGGGGAAAGCTATATCCCTAGAACAACACAAGGATGTGGGAATGCTATATCCCATTGATGATGATTGATGATTGATTGATTGGTCTCATGACAAGATTAGGATCAAAACCTGTTGATTTGATTGGATAATGTTCCTTAATTGATTAGCTTGCTTGATATGGATTAATGTGACTTGGATTTAAGATCATTGCTTAGATTGATTTGATTGAGATGATTAGAAGAAGTGATTGATTGAAACAGATGAATGAATGTTATTGATAGGAAGAATTGATGATGATGATGATGATTTTGATTTGAATGTTGATGGAGTGGATTGTTTTGGATGATATGATTGGTTTTATTGCTTGGATTTTTCGTTGGATATTTGATTTTTTTTTGGATTTTTTGAAATATTTTAATTTTTTTTGGATTTTTGGGATATTTTGATTTTTTTGGATTTTTTCGAAATGTTTTGAAAGATGCCAATGGATTTACAATTTGAGTAGCCTTTGTGCTAGATACCAATGACAAGGGAAGACCAAGTCTAGGTGCAAATGATGGATAAAAGGATGGATGATAGTAAATGGGATAAAGGACTCATGATAGATGGATAGGTAGGCTATAGTGGAAAGCTCATGATAAATGGATGGGGATAAGCTGTAAGATGGAAAGCTTGTGATAAGGATACACCATAGTCATGAAACCCTAACCCTACCATCATTAAGGAATCTAACCTAAATGAAATCAAAGAACAATGCAATTCAAGCATAACATCACCTAGACCGTGCGATTCCTTGTTTGAGAGATATGGACTGCTTCTTCAACAATGAACACTTGCAATACTGAAAGCTGCCATGATGGATGATAAAAGCTCAAATGAATGCTCAGATGCTCAAGATGCTCAAGATGATAATGTAGGTGCTATATGATTGCTGGATGTCTCATATGGAGTGAGAGGGTGTTTATATAGGACTTAACCAAGATCAATCAACGGTGGAGATTCAGAGGCTATGTGAGTGGCTAGGATTGAAAGTTACTAAATTTAGGTTCCATTAGTTGTGCATGTGAAGGATATGAATGAAAGTTGTCTTACAACACATGATTGACTGGACAAGTGTTGGAATGTGATAAAAGATGAGTGTTTAATTCAAATAAAATATTTGAATTAGTTGTAATATGAGTTGGATATTATTTAAATAAATTAAATTTATTTAATTAATAGGATAAATGAATAAAATGGGATAAGATATGATGTGGAAATTAATTAATTAAATAAAATTTATTTAATTAATTGGGATGGGGATAGGATATGATTGAGAAATGATGTGGAATTAATTAAATAAATAAAATTTATTTAATTAATTGGCTAAGTGGATGAGAATGGGATTTTAATTAAATAAATAAAATTTATTTAATTAATTGGCTTAATGATTAATGATTTAACAAGGTGTTGCTAGACATGGACAAAGTTGGGACAAATTTGGGTGTCTACAGGTAGACTTACTTTGTCAGAAAATGCCTGGGGAGAGCACACAAAGTTTGAACTCACCTTCTGCAATCAACACTGAATTCACTGGAATGAAGAAATACAAAGAAATACCAAGTTTTATCGTGCCATGAAGCTGGTCATTTCACCATTAACTCTAGTTCGTGCCACGAAATCAACAAATCTCAGCATTCAATTCTTTTCAAACAGAGACCATTGATTTGATCCAATCCAATGGCTGGGTGAGTATTTCAAGACTTGCAGTCCTTTCCTTGAAAATCAGAATCCCACAGGCATCAATGATAACCATTGCAGGGTAGCACTGAAGTCACTTCAACATTTAATTCCTTACCGCATCACCGCAAGACCAACTTAGGGCAATTATGGGACCGCGGAACCTCTTGGACAGTTACATTCATCTTCACCACTTACCACCACCCTGCAAGCCTTGTTGGACACTACAACAAGATGGCGGGATACATTTTATCCCTTCTGTCTTTTACCGTGCCATCGCCAAGCTTGGCCTGACCGTCGTGGGGCCGTGGGAGCCTTTGGTCTCCAATTCATTTTTCACCACATTACCATCAATCAAAGTTATCAGCACCATGGGGCCGCGATATGTAGCATTACCGGTCACTTGAACTCCTTATATTGCGACACCACAGGCTTGACTTGAAACCGTCACGAGGACGTGGTGAACACTTTATCTTGACTCCTTCCTACTGCATTACCGTCGGTCATCTCCTTACCTACCACGGGGGTGTGGTAACATATTATGTGTTGCTTGAGTTTATACCACAACATCACAACTAAATTTTCTACATGTTGCAAGGAAGTGGTAACTATGTATTGACATCCTTTAATTACCGCACACCCGCCAAGGCTCTTTGCATGTACTGCAGGGCTGCGGTAAGAGACAAAAACACATCAATGGTCAAAAATATATATTTCTCTCACGTAGACCTGATATGAGATGCTCATAAATGACTCCTGGAATAATTCTAAAAGGAATATGAATCCCTAATTATGGATTTATGGAAGGAAAATGTATGAAACAGAGTGGGACTATGTGAAATTTTGAATGGTTCTTGTGATAGGTAAAAAATCAGGTTAATAAGATCAAGCATAGCCATGAAAACCTAACCCTACCATCATCAAAGAATCTAATCCAAATGAAATCAAAACCATGCAATTCAAGCACAATATCACCTAGATTGTGTGATTCCTTGTTTATGATGTTGATTGCTTCTTCAACAATGAACAATTATGAAGATAAAAGCTGCCATGATGGATGGATGATAATGATGATAAGCTCAATGGATGCTATGAATACTCAAGTGCTCAATATGCTCAAGATGATAATGTAGACACTATATGAATGCTAGATAGATGTAGTATGAAATGAGAGAGTGTTTATATATAACTCAACCAAAATCAATCAATGGTGGAGATTCGGTGGCTATGTGAATGGCTAAGATTAAAGGATGATCATAGGTGAATGTGTAGATGACAAGTGGAGGGAAGATAAGGCTTATGTGTGACCATGTACATAAAAAGTACTTACATGTGAAAGATATTAAATAAAGTATGCAGTACCACTTATCTTTTTTAAATGAAAGAGGCACACATGTCGGCTCATGAGATAAACGATAAGAGAAATTAATTAAATAAATAAAATTTATTTAATTAATTGGAAAGTGGGTTTATGAAAGGAATTTTTAATTAAACAAATAAGATTTATTTAATTAAAAATAGAAGAATGAAGATAATTAAATAATTAAAGATTGTTTAATTATAGCTTAGAGAAAATAGAAGAAATAGCTAATGAATTAATTAAATAAATATAAATTTATTTAATTAATAGAAGAAATAGATGTGTTAGGGATATTGCTCAAGTGTGTTAGACAAATGCAGATCATGGATAATGCGATGTTTGATACTAATGATAATGAGTCAATTTTGGGTGTCTACATTTTGCCCCTCTTTGATACAATGTTCGATAGTGCGTCGTGTCAAAGAAGATATGATAATTCATTTAAGAAACAAAGTTATGCCCTAGTGTAACTTGCAGGTGGTGCCCCCTCGAGAGGTAAGCCAGGCTAACCAGGAAGGGCTGGTTTGGCTCGTGATAAGAGGAAAAGCTAGGACACGGGGTTGACACGAAGAAAAAGGGGTTGGGTGGGAAAAAAGGGGATGAGGCAGAAGAAAATAGGCTTTGGCATAGAAGAATTAGGGTTTGGATAGGGCTATAAGTAAGTTCTTCAAGGGCAAATAGGCTCATTTATGCTCAGTTGTGTTGATTTGCTTATAGAGATCTAGAGCTCCTTAGAGTGGGTGTGCAATGAGAGTTGGAGAGCTATCAGGATGGTGATTCCACGCAGAGATCATCGTGCTGAGTGAGTGAGGACACATGGATGACTAGAGGGAGTAGGCGTACCGATATGTATTGAAACTTTTGCTAAAAGAATGATTTTGATAGGCTAGAAGTGTCATAAATGCACACATGTCACCATAAGTGACTAGGTCTTAGGATAGGCAGTTCAGGTCACTTAGGAAGGGAAACAAGTCGCTTAAGGTAGTTAAGGTCACTTATAGGCACGGCTTGGTCACATATGGAAATAACAGGTCGCTTGTAGTTGGCTAGACAAATATAGGCAAAATATGCATATGGATAAAAACAAGTCGCTTATAAGCTAAAAGTAGGAGCATATATAGGTTTAGCTCGCTTGTAGGATAAAGATCACTTATAAGCAAAAGGTATATGCATATAGAAATAGAGCTCACACTTGGTCAATAAACAGTCACATAAGGAAAGTAAGTCGCATGTAAGCGAGAAATAAGCACATGTAAAAAAGTAGGTCACATGCGAGCAGCAGATAAGCGCATATGGAAAAATGAGTCGCTTATAGTAGATAGAAGCTGGTATAGCAGTAAACAGTCCAGTTTTATAGCAATTGTATGTAGAGACTGACATGATGAGGGAAATGATGCATGATATACTACTGCCTTTGTTATCATGAGAGCCACATCCTAGGGATTTGTGGTTGGTGAGATTGCTAGATGCAGAGGAGCGGCTAGTGTTAGAGATCCTCATATTAGAGAATGTATCTAGATTGGAGTCGGTGCAGACATATCAAGGATCGATGACGGCGATGGTGGAGCGATGGATGAGCGAGCATAGTTCTTTCTTGTTGCTGACAGGAGAGGCTATGATCACACTAGAGGATCTGTTTCAGATTCTCTGGATTCCTATAGATGGAGATTGAGTAGATTATGATCCTGATATGGGTCCAGCTACATTTAGGAGATTGTTCAGGACACCAAACATTGGAGCAGAGGACTCAGAGATTCCTATGGCGAGGATGGAGGAGTTATGTGACAGACTACAACGAGTGGTAGTAGATATTATCGGATGGCTAGTGGGAGATAGACGAGCGAGAGGGTTTCCAATAGGATGGGGGACAGTGATGGAGGGGATGTTCTCTTATGGGATGAGATATGCATGGGCGGAGTGTGTGCTTGGACAACTCTATCATTTCCTGCATGATTGTACATATATGTTCAGGGATAGTATGTCTATAGGAGTTATAGTTTTGCATGTGTGGGCTTATGAGCATATTCCAGTGACGAGACTAGAGGGATGGGTAGCTAGAGCAGCAAGGGAGCCTTATGCTAGGATGTATAGAGGAGCTTTGACATATCAGCAGCATAGAGGACTAGTGTACTAGTGGAGGATGTTGGATAAGGTAGATAGATTTATATGGAGGCCATGGCTAGGATGTGAGAGATGGGATGAGGAGGATATTGAGCTTATCTATGCTAGGTAGGCGAGACATATTTTTGGACATGGGATATACATTATAGAGCACTATTTGCTCGAGAGGGTTTTGAGATAGTTTGGGTTTGTTAGTTGTCGTTGCACCAAAAGATTGACCTATTAATGCCCGATACAACCACTTGACTTAACAAGCACGGGAGGTGGTTAAGCCCTTGTCACAAACCACCACAGCGTAGTGCTGAACAAGGAGACCAAGGGTCACACCTTGCAACAATCCCCCCCAGCGCAAGCACAAGATTTGAACCTATGATCTCTGCTCTGATACCAATTGTTAGCTGCCGTTGCACCAAAAGATCAACCTATTAATGCCCGATACAACCACTTGACTTAACAAGCACGGGAGGTGGTTAAGCCCTTGTCACAAACCACTGCAGCGTAGTGCTGAACAAGGAGACCAAGAGTCACACCTTGCAACAGGGTTACCACAGGCAGTACCAGTTGGGGATGCCATTTTTGGGAGGACTCGATAGGAGGTGTTTGATTGGGGGCTAGAGGTTGTGGTTGACATGGTTTTGGCAGAGAGAGATGGGCTACAACCAGTTGTATGGTAGTGGGGATATATATTAGGGGGTGATGACATTGGGATTCAGTAGCTACCAAGGAGGATTAGAGAGGAAAGGAGATGGACGTAGCGTGCTCATATGAGATTGAGGAGAGTGGAGTTGGATAGACACTAGGCGGTGATTGGCTTATGGCATGCTAGGGCTCAGGCTTAGACATATCAGGATCAGTTACAGGCTAGAGTACAAACTGGGGATGGGCAGGATGATGGTGCACTTGCTAGAGTGATAGGATAGAGAGAAATAGCTAGGTAGAGCGTGCAGATGATGAGATTAGAGTGAGATACTGCTATATAGTAGATGTGGGCGATGAGGGCTGAGAGAGATGGTTTACGAACAGAGAGGGATACAGTTGTACAACAGCTACAAGGGATGACTGGCGAGTGGGATAGAGCAAGGGTTGCATTGGGTATAGATGGGGCTACGATTTATTTGGCCACATAGTTGACACAGGGATATGCAGAACTACAGAGAGTACAGGGTGAGGCAGAGTAGTATAGGGGTTTATACTATGGGGCTCTACCAGCAGAACAGAGGCAGCCTAGCTTCAGGAGCAGATCAAGAGCTTCAAGTTCACAGAGGACAGGTGGATCTCAATCTGTAGCCTCAGTGATGGGGCCACCAAGAGATAGGGGGACAGGTGTAGGACCCAGTGGTGGTGGTTAGGGTGAGGGAGCTGCCAGTAGTCACTAGGGCTACCTTGTTTATGTATATTATGTTCTATCATGATGAGGCCTAGAGCCGCTTATACATACATTATTTATGGCTCAGCTTGTATTAGTAGACACTTGTATATTAGCACATGTATATATATCTATGATGGCATATTTCTTATCTACATGATGATGTAATGGATGTACTGTTGGTATTATGATGGTTATGTATGTTGTATTTATATTTTCATGGATTATGTATGGATGTTTATGCAAATGAGATGAATGGAAATGTATGATAATGCAAATATGTAAATGGTAATGATATGATATGGACTTATGCATATAGATAGATGGTAATGAGATGATATGTGATGGACTTATGTATGTCTAACACACTTGTTTTGTGAAGAAGGATGATAGAAATGATTGATCTTGGTTGAGGACTATATAGATGAATAATAAGATGAATAGATGGTACAATAGGCAACTTTTTAAGTAATTGCTCAAAATGAAAAGAAATGCAATCCTTATGTTTGATATAGCATGTGGATGTTATGCACCAGGGTATAGAAGACCAAGGTGTCGAGATATCCAATGCAAAACTAGCATGCTACAATCTTGTCTGAACACATGAGATCAAGATGTTGAGGCAACATGCACAAGATATGAATAGCAACTAGTGTTTCAAGATGGACTTTGATGCTACAAGAAATGGTTTGAGCTTATCTCCACTACGCATAGTGACACCTTGCTGCTTATATGTATGGAGCTAGTCTTGACATAGAATAGTCTCAAGTGCATAAGAGACTGTTTAGCTTCTTAGATCCTAGAGATATTGATATGTAAGATGCTAATCCCAACACGTACAAGATACCAATACACATAGGAAGAGAATAAGATCATCCCACAAACACAGTATACGAAAGTAATATGACCATGCCCCATTTCTTACTTCATAGCAACATACCAAGATATGGTAGATCAAGGCAGTCTTGATTAGGCATAGAAAATGGACAAAAGATAAATCAAAAGATAAAAAACAAAAGATACTGTCATCACGTTCTCTTGCCAAATTTAGGTGCTCTTAGATGGATTTAAGCTAGGGCCTTGTTAAGAGGAAAGCTGCATCCTGTTGAAGGCTAAAGATGTTGATAAAATGCTATAGCAAATGTTGGCTTAAGGCATGCAGACAAATAGCTTCTAGCTTATCCCTGAGTGGTTAAAGTGCTTGAGCTTTCAGTATACAGATAGTCTACTTCCTGCTTGAGCTGATCAAAGAGAAGAAGATGGAAGATGAAAGAAGATGGGGTGGATCATCTGTGCTTGAGTACTAGAAACTTCCTTCGTATTCCAGACTGCCTACATACTCTGTATCCACAGGATCAAAGTACATTTACGATGGTGATGAGACATGATGAATATGTAGTTCTGGGTTTATTGATGATGTAAGTGATGAAAGATAGAAGAAAGCGAGATGAAAGATTAGAGGATGATCAGAAGAAAGATGAAAGATGGATGATGAAAAGGGAGGCTATCGTCTTAGCCTGAATCAGAGTGCTTCCTTTGCATCTCAGATTGCCTACATACCCCGTATCCACTGGATCAAGGCTTTAATGATAGAGCTGGGATGTAGTTCTTTCTTATTATGCTGGTGAGTGATGTTGAAAAAGAATCAACTAATTGCTTGAATGTTTGTGTTGTTGATGTTTTTTGTTATTTTTGGATGTTGGTTGAGCGTGAATTGATTGCAAAGATATGGATCTTGGTTGCAAGGGTTTTCCATGTTTGTCGTTGGATGAACGCTATGGTTAAAGTTGAAAGTTTGTTGTGTTGTGAGCTAAAGTGTTTGATGTGTTATGTTCTAGAGCTAGCGGTATCCACTTCCAAAAAAGACTCAACAAATGCCCCCAGTGCGAAATGAGGTTTATTATGAAGGAGTGACAATGGAGAGTGCGTGCGGTCAAGATGCTAAGGTGCCAAAAGGTATAGTTATTGCAACAATGTCTCAATTAGGATAGCTAGCATCGACAAAGGCGAAGATGAAAAAGCTATTTATTGCGATGACATGTGGATTATGATATGGATTATGTGGGATAAGATAGCGAAGTATGCTAGGAAGAGTGGTGATCAAACAAACTAAGCAGATAATGGAGGTTGGTCACTACACATAGCGCCTGTTTGCCAGGTTTTCACTATGGTACTTATCCAAGGCACTTGTTTACCAAGTTTTCACTAGAGGACAGATTATTTATCTGATATTATTATATTTTTTTGTTATCCAAAGCGCCACAAAGTGGTTTTCACTATTGGATGGATTTTTTTTTTTTGGGATAGCTAATTACACATGGCACCTGTTTGCCAGGTTTTCACCAAGGTAATAGATAGGAGGGACTCAAGTGTCTAGTTTAATGGATGTTGGTAGTCCCATTAGAGATGGATGTCATTGCATGAACCATGTCATTATGCTCATAGATGTTGGTAATGGTTTGCATGTGAGAGATGGATTTGTTGATAACTAAGAGGGGGGATGAATCAGTTATCTTAATTACTTCTACTTTCTGTTCTTCTTTAACAATTAGTGCAGCATCAAATCAAATAAGCAAACATAACCATGAAAGCACAAATAACATCAATACACATAACTCAATGATTTTGACATGGAAAACCCTGTTAAGGGAAAAACCATGGGGTGACTAACCCAAGATTGTATTCTCTGTTAAAAGAATAAGATAGTACAAAATGGCACTTGCCAATTAGGGCTCACTGCCTAAGCACACTGCTCACAAGAGGCTCACTACCTACAAGAGACTCACTGTCTACAAGGTACAAGGAAAGTAACAAGATACTTGAACTGATAAGGAGCATCCCCATATGCTGAGGTTCAGTTCCGGTTAGGCTCAATACACTGATCTACTGCACTTCATTCTTCCTCCTCTTTGGTGATGTTGTCCTGTCACATACCAGACCTGTATTGTTGTTTCCACACTACTTTCCGCTTTTGTTTGCACTTCATAACACACCACACACACCTTCTCATCAAAATCCATCTGGTATATGAATCCGTGCAAAGGATTTCAACATCTTTCTAGTCGGCATCCGGAATACTCAATATTTTCCCAAACTCTGGTCTGTCGACTGAATCCTTGCTTACCAAGTGATGCGTATCAAAGAGATGCTTATAGAAGTCATCAATTATGTCAGCCAATCATGAATGATACTTCAAGAAACTTGATCACCATCAATATCTCATCCGGATTAAGGTCTGATGCTCTGCTGGTCAGGTCTTCCTCAGTCTAATCTGCCAAACAGAAACCCAACACTTAGGTGCTTATAACTTTTCACTCTTTCATCACCGGAGGCTCAATCTCTGGAATATATCAGTCATGATACTCCTCTTGACTTCCCCAAGTCTACACTTTGCTGAGATACTTCCTTTGAGAGATTTGGACCTGATTGTCAAACCTTGCTGCATGCTCTGTTCTTGCTTACCAAACCACAACACTCTTCAATCTGACTTGCGGTAAAGACATACCATGTCCTGTGGATGTGTGGAATGAACTTTGTTTCCATCAATGACAACACTCATGAAGCCACACAGTGTCTCTTGCCAACAATCTCCCCCTTTGGCATTGATGGCAACACTTATTGAAAAATGACTAAGTGTCACACTATACTCCCCCTTGGCTAATGCTCTGTTCTAATGTACACTTTGTTAGATCTAGGGCACACAACTGAGAGGGGGAGTGAATCAGTTGTACAAAAACTTGCTTCCAATTCAAACACTTAAATCCTCTTGTTATTTAATAGCATATCAATTAATCACTCATGAAAGCATAAAGCATAAACACCAAAGCAGATACACATCAACACATGAGACACCAAGATTTTGATGTGGAAAACCCGGTCAAGGGAAAAACCACGGGGTGATTAACCCAAAGATTATTCTCTGTTAGAAGAATAAGAAAAATAGATGGCACATGCCAATTAGGGCTCACTACCTGAGCACACTGCTCACAAGAGGCACACTGCCTACAAGAGACACACTGTCTACAAAGTAACAAGTATTACAAACTTGAACTGGAGATTGACATCTTTACCATGTCTGGATCAGTTCCATTTAAGCCTAAAAACTCCTGCTCTACCTTTTGCTCTTCTTTGCTATGCCACACTCATCCACACCAAGACACACTTCAAAATGAATTCACAATCCCTTATTTATACAAGGCATCAACTTAGGAACAATCATCTAAGTCGGCAAACACCTATAAGATCATTCGCAAGACGTGTGATACATTTGGTTGGCTTGTTATAGGAAGAACACCAATATCTGTGGTTATTCTTCAAATGCAAACTCAAGCTTCAATGCGGACCACGAATAAGAATTGTACATGATCCAAAGATCACCAAAACCTTTCTTGAGTCATCAAGAACATCCACACTTTATCAGCTTACTGAAATTCTTCTCTTCTTCATATGGAACTTCATGAACATAGTCTGTCATCACTGTCATAATGAAAAAGGTGCTTCTGGACCTCCAAACTATGAACAAATCTAGTTGTCACTTCATACAGACTTCTTCAACACTCCTTCCAATCCGCAGAGTGAGATAATGCAATTCCGGAGCTCACTGGACCTTTTTGTGACCCTCTATCACCTCTGAACACCTGCCGGAACCGGTTCTACTTGAGCGACCATAACTTCTTCAGATCTTCATGCGGACCTCTGAAATCTTGACTGGAACATCTCAAGACTCATATATACAAACCCTTTAAACTGCATCCTCTGATCCTCAACCTATTTAGGACTTTTTCCTTCTTGTCATCACTATTCTTAACTGTTCCTGATTGAGACTTATTCTCTCAATATCCTCAGCACACAACTCATCCAATCCTTCTCATTAATGCAATATGAGTATGTTGACATCAATGACAACACTGGTTATCCTCATACTTGCAACAATCTCCCCCTTTGTCATTGATGGCAACATATGATGTGAAAAACCATTAAGACAAGAACTTTTCCTTTCTGTCACAGCTCCCCCTATTAGCAACAACCCTTCACATGTCTTCTCTTCCTTTACTGCTCCCCCTTTGATCATCAACCACTTGTTTTTCACATGTCTTCTCTCCCCCTTTGACATCAATGGCATAGGACTCGTACTTGCAACTTGAACACATTAGAATCATACCAGCTACTCCCCCTGAGTAGCAGCTCCCCATCATCAATCCAGATCACAAGATATGACTGTGATATCCACCAGACTGATGCACATCAATGCATCCTAGTTCATTACCGGAGGGGCAATAACCCCTAACTTCTCCCTGAGATACCCAAAAGAGTCCTTGGGAAGAGGTTTAGTAAAAATATTTGCAAGCAAATCCTTGTAGGGCACATACTCCAATCTGACTTCACCCTTGTTCACTTGCTCTCTTAGAAAGTGAAACTTGATAGATATATGTTTAGTCTTAGAATGCAACACCGGATTCTTAGAAATATTTATTGCACTTGAATTATCACAGAAAATTGTGATAGGTTCCTCATATTCTACTTGAATATCTCTTAGCATTTGCTTCATCCACAAAAGTTGAGTGCAACTTCCTGGTGCTGCAATGTATTCTGCTTCAGTTGTAGACATGGATATTGCCTCTTGTTTCTTGCTTAGCCAAGAAACCAACCTTTTTCTCAAAAAGAATGCTCCTCCACTTGTACTCTTCCTATCATCAACATCTCCAGCCCAATCTGCATCTGTATATGCATGAAGAGAAAAATTATGATCTCTAGGATACCATAGACCATACTCAACTGTTCCTTTTAAGTACCTAAAAATTCTTTTGATTGCCATGACATGAGATTCCCTGGGCTCAGCCTGGAATCTTGCCACAAGACCAACAGCCTGCATTATATCTGGTCTAGTCTGAGTAAGATACAATAATCCTCCAATCATTGATCTGTACTTGGTCTGATTTGTCTTAGGAGAGTCATCATCTTTGCTCAACTTACATCCGGTAGCCATGGGAGTGTTCATTGGCTTTGAATCTTCCATTCCAAATTTCCTCAATAATTATTTCACATATTTGGTCTGAGAGATAAAGATTCCTTTCTTTGTCTGAGTAATTTGTAGACCCAAGAAGAAATTCATTTCACCGAGCATTGACATTTCAAACTCACTTTTTATTTGATTTGCAAAGGTTTTACACATACTGTCTCTTCCTCCAAATATGATATCATCAACAAATATTTCAACAATCAAGATGTTTTCATGATCAATTTTGAAATATAGATTACTATCAGCAGTACCTTTGTTGAAACCAATCTTCAAAAGATGTTTGTCCAGCCTTTCATACCATGCTCTTGGAGCTTGCTTTAGACCATATAGTGCCTTTTTTAATTTGTAGACCATATCACCATGCTCAGATAACTGAAATCCATCCGGTTGTTCAATGCACACTTCTTCCTCTAAGTCACCATTCAGGAAAGCAGATTTGACATCCATCTGATACACTTTGAAATCTTTGAAGGCAGCAAATGCAAGAAATAGTCTGACTACTTCAATTCTTGCCACCGGAGCAAAGGTTTCCTCAAAATCAATCCCTTCTATTTGAGAGTAGCCTTTGCAGACTACTCTGGCCTTATTTCTAATTACTTCACCAACTTCATTTAGTTTGTTCTAGAAGACCCATTTGGTTCCAATCACATTCTTGTTTCTAGGTCTAGAAACAAGATCCCAAGTGTGATTTTTCTCAATTTGCATTAACTCTTCTTCCATTGCTTTGGTCTAATTTTCATCATTGCAGGCTTCATTTATTGTCTTAGGTTCAATCTTTGAAATCAGACAACATTCATCTGAATTTTGAGCAACATTCCTTCTAGTTTGCACACCTTTGCTTTTGTCACCTATGATCTGATCTTCAGATTGGTTCAGTCTTACATACCTTGGAACTTTGGGAGTTTCTTGCACTTCTACTTCTTGATCATGCTCATTCAGACCTGTCTCTTCTTCCTGATTTACCAGATCAGTCTGAATCTGACTTTCAGGAGAGGATGAAGCTTCTTGAACCAGAACATCATTCTGATCATCTTCATCATACTCATAAAATCTTGAGGGCTTCTCAATACCTTCATCAACCTTCACATTTGTACTTTGTATCATCTTTCTCAGTCTCTTATTGTAACACCGGTATGCTTTGCTTTGAGTGGAGTAACCCAAGAAAATTCCTTTATCACTTCTAGCATCAAACTTTCCTAGATCTTCATCTCTTTTAATGTAACACTTGCTACCAAATACTCTAAAATATCTCACAATAGGAGTGATTCCAAACCAAAGTTCATAAGGAGTCTTACCAGTATTGCTTTTGACTTGAACTTGATTGAGAGTGTAGACTGCAGTGCTGACAGCTTCTTTCCAAAACATTTGGGGAACATTTGCTTCCTGGATGGTCCGGTTCTTTCTCTCAACTACTCCATTCTACTGTAAAGTCCTAGGGGCAGATAACTGTCTCTTTATACCATACTTCTCACAAAAATCTATGAATTCACCGGATGCAAATTCAGCACCTCTATCAGACCTCAGACATTTTAGTTTTAATCCGGTTTGATTCTCTACCATAGCCTTGAAGATTTTGAACTTCTCAAATGCTTCTGATTTCTCTTTCAGAAAGGTAACCCACATCATCGGGGAATGGCCATCAATCAATAACATGAAGTATCTATCACCTTGCATACTCTTGATTCTTATCGGACCACATAGATCAGTATGAACCAACTCCAATAATCCGGTAGAGGACTGATCCTTGCTTTTGAATGAGACTCTGCTCTGTTTACCCAGCTGACATTCTTTGCACAAACTATTTGTAGGTTTTACCAATTTTGGAAGATCTCTTACAGCCTGAGTATTGCTTATCTTGATGATGTTATCAAAATTTACATGACACATCCTTCTATGCCATAACCAACTCTGATCAACTTGAACAAACAAACAACTTTTGTCAAAACCAACCAAGTGGAAGATATTACCTTTAGTTTGAGTACCGGATGCAATCTCTGTTCCGGATCTTTCAAGGATTTTGCATTTTCCATCCTTGAATCAGAGATCATAGCCTTTGTCCACCAACTGTCCAACACTGAGAAGATTGTACTTCAAGCCTTCAACATATAGCACATTACCAGTTTTGTTTCTTCCATTAAAAGAAATAGTTCCTCTTCCTCTGATTCTACCAGCAGAATTATCACCAAACTTTACCACTCCTCCTTCATACCTTTCCAAATCTAAGAACTTGTTCTTGTCACCTGTCATATGGTGAGAGCATCCACTATCAATAACCCAATCATCCTTTTCTTCAACTTGGGCAGCCAAAGCTCTTTCTACAACCTTATGATTAACAGATTCAGAGGATATTGGATCTTCTTCCTTGATGGCAATAAACACCCATTCATTTCTGGATTTGTTTCCTATCTCTGATTCATCATCTATTACTCCTTCATTATCATCTTCTTCATGAACATAATAACAATTCTTTTGGAACCTTTGTCTGTTAGAATTTGACCTTGTAGATCTTTCCAGACATCTTGAGGCAAAATAACCAATCTTATTGCAGTTGAAGCAATTAAAGGGTAATTTTCCTTCATACTTACCAGATCCTCTTGGTAGTCTCTTTGCAAAGAGGGCTTCAAGTTGGGCTATTTCTGCTTCTTCCACTTCCATGTCTCTTCTTGTTTGATCATACCATGATAGCTTCCTTGAAGAGTTTTCTCCCAGATCAAATCTTTGTTTACCTTTCACAGAGGCACTGGCTTTGAATGTAGATTCAGTCTTGGGGGGATCATCTCCAAACTTGGTCATTTCAAATGCAGCCAGTTTTCTAGGCAATTGGTCTCTTGTGACAGTTGTATGGGCTCTGAATTCATCAATGGCAGCAACCTTGATTTTGTAGACAGTAGGAAGGGATCTGAGAATTTTGCCAACAATCTCATTTTCATCCAAAACTCCACCAACATTCCTAATTCCACACACCAGCTCATTTACTCTTGGCATAAAGGTAGTAATATTTTCATCATCTCTCATTTTTAGTCTTTCAAATTTCCCTTTGAGACTCTGCAACCTTGCACTCTTAACATACTCATCTCCTTCATGCAGAAGTTCCAATTTAATCTAGATCTCATAGGCAGTTGGTAGGTCAATAACATTTGAAAGCTCTGAGTCAGTTAATGCGCTTAGAAGAGCCTCTTTGGTCCGCAGATTGTTTTCAGCATCTGTGATTTTATTTAGAGTTGTCGGACCACCCTGTGGAGGTGTATATGCTTTTGTGACCATGGACAAGTACGCCTTTCCCATACACTCCAAGTGACATTTCATGCGGCCTTTCCAAAGAGTGAAGTTGGTTCCATCAATCTTCGAACTGTCCTTCTTGTATGACGACATCCTAGATCTCCTCAAGCGGTTACGCTCTTTTTAGAGGAACTTAGCTCTTATACCAATTGTTAGATCTAGGGCACACAACTAAGAGGGGGGGTGAATCAGTTGTACAAAAACTTGCTTCCAATTCAAACACTTAAATCCTCTTGTTATTTAATAGCATATCAATTAATCACTCATGAAAGCATAAAGCATAAACACCAGAGCAGATACACATCAACACATGAGACACCAAGATTTTGATGTGGAAAATCCGGTCAAGGGAAAAACCATGGGGTGATTAACCCAAGGATTATTCTCTGTTAGAAGAATAAGAAAAATAGATGGCACATGCCAATTAGGGCTCACTACCTAAGCACACTGCTCATAAGAGGCACACTGCCTACAAGAGACACACTGTCTACAAAGTAACAAGTATTACAAACTTGAACTGGAGATTGACATCTTTACCATGTCTGGATCAGTTCCATTTAAGCCTGAAAACTCCTGCTCTACCTTTTGCTCTTCTTCGCTATGCCACACTCATCCACACCAAGACACACTTCAAAATGAATTCACAATCCCTTATTTATACAAGGCAGACTTAGGAACAATCATCTAAGTTGGCAAACACCTATAAGATCATTCGCAAGACGTGTGATACATCCGGTCGACCTGTTATAGGAAAACACCAATATCCATGGTTATTCTTCAAATGCAAACTCAAGATTCAATGCGGACTGCCAATAAGAATTGTACATGATCCAAAGATCACCAAAACCTTTCTTGAGTCATCAAGAACATCTGTACTTTATCATCTTACTAGAATTCTTCTCTTCTTCATCCGGAACTTCAAGAACACAGTCTATCATCACTATCATAATGAAAAAGGTGCTTTTGGACCTCCAAACTATGAACAAATCTAGTTGTCACTTCAAACAGACTTCTTCAACACTCCCTCCAATTTGCAGAGTGAGATAATGCAATTCCAGAGCTCACCAGACCTTTCTGTGACCCTCTATCACCTCTGAACACCTGCCAGAACTGGTTCTACTTGAGCGACCATAACTTCTTCAAATCTTCATGTGGACCTTTGAAATCTTGACTGGAACATCTCAAGACTCATATCTACAAACCCTTTAAACTGTATCCTCTGATCCTCAACCTATTTAGGACTTTTTCCTTCTTGTCATCACTGTTCTTCACTATTCCTGATTGAGACTTATTCTCTCAATATCCTCAGCACACAGCTCATCCAATCCTTCTCATTAATGCAGTATAAGTATGTTGACATCAATGACAACACCGGTTATCCTCATACTTGTAAGACACTTTTTCGAAGCTCCCCCTTAGCTAGATTCCACATTTTTCACTGCTCCTCACTCCCCCTTTGACATCAATGGCAAAGGGTAGGATACGCATACCAAAATTTACAAAAACAATCTATACTTGGTATATATACATAACATACTTACATATACTGACATATGTTTGCAAAAGTTGTCTTCAATTGGACAAATTATGTTGCCCAACTTTGCTTCATCCTATCCAAAATTGAGATATGACCACTCAACATGAATGCAAAAGCTTCTGCTCTCTTTAGATCTGTTGGATCATTGGTCTAGGCTATGGTCTAAGCATCAGTTAGGGCCTCATGCATGGCCTCTAATTTAGGGATAATTATCCCTCTAAGTTCACTTAACCTGCTTATTTTATTTTTCTTCTTTATCTCAAGCTTCTTTATTTCATTTATGACTGCAATAGTCTGGCACTCCTGATTTATTATTGAAGAGGTGAGAGGATCAAAATTCTGAGATAAGCTTGACAGTTTATCCTCTTGTTCTTTCACTTTCTTCTCAATATCCTTTGTCACTTTAGACCAGGATAAACAAAATTTATATATTTCTCTGCCATTTTTAAGAGCATTTTCTAAGCTTTTTATCCCAATATCCATATTTCTCCTATCATTTGTTATTAGCCCTTGTACTTCAGAGAGTCTCTTTCCCAAAAATTCTTTTCGGACTTTATCTTCAGCTGACTTTTCCAAAAAATCAAAATGTGTGCTAATTGAATTAACAAGAGATTTTAAGGTACCGGATGAAGAGGCCGAAAGATCCTTTTGGAAGGATGGCATGATTTTCTTCAATGCACCGGATGCAATCTCTATTAGCTCACAGTCTTCCATGTGAGGCTTTAAAAGTTTTTCTTTTGCCTTTGCTTGAGCAAAGGATGCTATCTTCATAGTTTTAATTGGGGAGAGAGAATCAAAATTGAATGGTCCTTGAAGTAGCTCCGGTTCATCAATCTGCATCATTTCTTTAGTCAAGAAATCTTTAACAGTTTCTGTAGTGTCTCTTGCCAGAGACAGAGTCTTCCTTCCTTCTGCAACCTCAGCACTGTCACTTGTGGTCTTCTCAGTTTGACTTTCTTCTCTTCGCTTCACTTCTTCTCCTTGATTGATGCTCTCTTCTTTTCTTTCTTTTCCTTCAATTCTGGAGTCTGCAGGGGGATCCGGAAGAGAGATGTCTGCTTCCCCATGAACTTCCTCTTCCGGAACAGAGGAATCTAAGTCCTTAGCTTTCTCTTTACTTGTCTCCTTTGTCTCTTCTGCAACTGTCTCAGTAGATTCTCCTTTGTCATCCATGGTAGAGGGTTCATCATCTAAGTCCTCTATAACAAGAATATTGAATCTTTTATAGGCATTCCGGAGGATCTCTTCAGTCTCTTTAGCCACCTGATCGGTCTCTCCGAGCATAAGCTTATTCATTCTGGCTTGCTCCAAAACTCATCCTTGCGATCTTTGAAGATCATGTTTATTTGCTTTGGAGTGATGGAGGGATAGAGTTGGATAGCAATCTGCTCTCGGATTTCTAGGTCTTTTTCCATGGCATTGTTCTTTCTTATTTCAAGTTCCTTTTCTAGACTTTTAGGAATCGGAGATATAATTTCAATGAATGCTTTGTTGTAGACGTTTAAGTACCTGACTGTAGCATCTTGCAGGATCTTCTGATCAATTTCACTATAATCATCATAAAATTCAGTCATTGGTTTCAAGTTCCTATCCACAGTGACTGATTTGATGATATCATCAATGCAGAGAGTAGGCCTTTCAACAAATTCTTCTACCTCTTCTTCCTTGTTATGACTGGTAGAGGGTTCATCGGATGCTTTCTTCTTCTTCTTCATTTTCTTGACCTCCTCATCTGACTCAGTCTCTTCATCATCCTTTTGACTGATGTAAGACCTTGTGGCCTTTGTCTTAGTTCTCTTCTCTCCCTTTCTGGATGTTCTGACTTCTGATTTTGATGCTTTCTAGCTCCTAGAGGTGGCAGGTGCAGAGCTCTTGGAGGATCTAGTCCGGGAGGGGGCTTGCACCGAAGCACTTTCTTTCTTAGTTTCTTGCCTTTCTTTCTCTGCCCTTTCCATCTTCTCTCTGTTGGCATCAATTGCCTCCTTTGATATTCCATGCCTTTTGGTGAATTCTTCTACTTCCCTTCTTACTTTTCTCTTGATCTCAGGCTGTCTCAATTCAACAAGAACTTTTAAACTCAACTCTTGGAAGGTCCCAAACCTTTCTGCCTTAGGGTCCTTGGGTTGACTTAGCAGGTGTTGGATGTGTAGCTCTAGGATTTTCTCATCAACCTCATACCCCATTGGCATGATCCACACTATTCTAGGTTCCACTGCCTCCATCAGGCATTGATCGGTGTCCACCATAAAGCACACTGTATCCTTGTACTTCTCAACCAATGATTGTGGGATTCTTTCTCTGGCTTGCATCATACTCTGAAAGATCTTGAAGTAGCCCCGGAGTGCTGTATTTTGTGCCTTGGCATCACCAATTTTATGCAAATAATCTCTTATTTGTATGGCTACTGGTCTATCATTTTGCCATATCCAACCACTGGATCCAGGTAGCTCATTCATAAAGTAAAAGAATAAACACAATATCAGACCACCATATTTGAATGAGTTTTTCTTGTCCTTCTTGATCTTTTGTAAGTTTTCTAACAGTTAGCTTAGAAGAAGCTCGCAGAGATCATAGTCAACATTTTTCCTTAGCATTTCATAAGTAGTATATATAGCAGTTCTGAATACTGAATTCTCCCTGCTAGAGTGATATATCTTATAGCCAATTATCATAGATGCAAACTTGATATCTGGATCAGTGATATCTTCTATAGTCATTGCTCTCTTGTCAAATTTTGATCCGGTTGCTTCACTCACTGTCTGATTCTTGACAGATTTGAGAGCAGGTAACCCACCGGATGAGTGCAATCTGGTAACTACCCTAATTGCATCCTTGGTTATCTTAAATGGCCTCATCAAACACATAAAGTTGTCATGCAATCTACTTAGAACATACCGGACCGATTCATCTTCTGCAAAATATGGAAATAGATGCAATGTCCAAAATGTTTGTCCCAGATAGCCTTGTATTGAGGTTTGAGTTCAAATGAATCATCTATTAACTGATTGTGATAGATATCCATTAGCTTGGATTCCCAAAATTCCTCAATGTTTGCATGAATATATGCCCTGACATCTTCTACATGCAAAACCCCATGTGGAATGCTAGAAAATGCGCCTAGGGGATCAACTTCTAGGGATTTGTAGGGATGTTTCTTGAATTTAGGTCGTGGCCTATTAGTGATCTTCACAACATTCAGAGTAGCCATCTTTGAAAGGATTTAGAGAGAGATTCAAGAGCGGAAAATACCTTTTACGCTTTTAGGGTTCACGAAATGAGCCAGATCGAATTGCTAGATAAATCAATTTCTGTGGTTGATCTTTGAGAGGTTAGAGACAATTTGTTACAGAGCTCCTTCTCTCTTCTTCTCGAATGAAAATGTATAAATGATGAGCAAGGGAACCCTTATATTTATGCACAAACCCTAATTTCATATTGTAATAAATGCACAACTTAAGTTGTTTCGGTTGCTTTGTTCTCCTTGTCCTAAGAGATTTTTCTGGATTACTGAGATGCACTTAGAGTTATTCTCAGTGAATATTAGTAATCTATCTACCTTTCTCCAATCATTTCATTTATCCGCAGATCAAGATACCTCAAATTTGAATCATACCGGCTCTCATTGTAAAAATCCTATTCTTACTGGATGACTGTTAAACCGGATCAATCTTGGAAGATTAACCTCTTTAAAATTTCTTGCAGATCTTCCATATCTTTACCAAGGCTTATTTAGATGTTTCTTTGAGAGCCCTTTAATCCACAACTTTCCATGTGCCAATTTCAGGCACCAATTGACTGGCTATTGGAACTTGTTCATCCAAATTCTAGTGCGGATCGATCCTCAACATTTTCTGTACTCTTCACCCAAATCTTGTTCATCTCCCTTTGAATTTCATCTGCATTCACTTTTCCTTTTCCTTTGTCTTGGTTTTGATTATGATGCACCAGACCCTTTTTGTCCTGAATCTTACTTCTGCAGAATTTGGCAATATGACCGGATCTATTGCAATTGTAGCAAACAACATTTCTTTGCATTTTTGACTGGTATCCTCTTGATCTACATTGATTAGCCATATGTCCCATTCTATTGCATGTATAGCTTCTACCATTGAATGAATTGTTTATTTGCCAATTTCTACATTCATGAGATTTGTGACCATACCTTTTGTAGTTAAAACACTATCCGGAGAAGGATGAATTAGTTTGATTCATTCTTCTTCTGCATTGATTTGCTTTATGACCAAAGTTATTGCAATTGTGTCAGTATCCATTGAAGGATGGATATCTTTGAGCATTTGGTTGCCTTACCAGAGGTCTTCTGGGACTATTCTTTAGATTTCCTGATCCAGAGTTCTTCTGACTGGATCAGGAGCTTTCACCTTTTTCATACCCCAAGCCTTGCTTGTCATCTACCCTCTTTTGGCTTTCAAGAAGAACTTCAAGCTGAGCAGAGCTTATCTTGAATTTTTCTTTGTATTCATTTTTTTTTTAAGATCCCTTTTTAGAGTGTCAATCTAATTCTTAAGTTGTTCTTCATTATCTTTGGCTTCTTTAAGATCAGATTCTAGATGTCTGATTATTCTATCCATTTTGTGGCAGTCTTCTAACTTCTCCTTGAGAGATTGTTTTAGATTATCTCCAATTTTTCTTTTCTCTTCAATTTCTTGGGTGAATTTCATAACCCCTGATTCCACTTCATGTCTTACCATAATGGCCTCTTCATTAGTATTATTGGCTTCACTTTGACTTGCTAATTGTTGAAGAAGTTCCTTTCTCTTTTTCATAGAGATACTCAGTTTCCCTTTTAGTTCATTTATGAAATCATCAGCTTGTTTGAGCCTTTCCTTCAAGTTATTGACTTCAGAGTGACACTGTTCCAGATCATCTAAGGTAGACTGAAGTTGTTCTCTCATACCATACATATCCATTGAGATTCCCAGATCTTCCTCAAGCTGTTAGGCTCTATTTGGAGGAACTTAGCTCTGATACCAATTGTTGATAACTGAGAGGGGGGGTGAATCAGTTATCTTAATTACTTCTACTTTCTGTTCTTCTTTAACAATTAGTGCAGCATCAAATCAAATAAGCAAACATAACCATGAAAGCACAAATAACATCAATACACATAACTCAATGATTTTGACGTGGAAAACCCTATCAAGGGAAAAACCTCGGGGTGACTAACCCAAGATTGTATTCTCTGTTAAAAGAATAAGATAGTACAAAATGGCACTTGCCAATTAGGGCTCACTACCCGAGCACATTGCTCACAAGAGGCTCACTGCCTACAAGAGACTCACTGCCTACAAGAGACTCACTGTCTACAAGGTACAAGGAAATTAACAAGATAATTGAACTAATGAGGAGCATCCACATATGTTGAGGTTCAGTTCCAATTAGGCTCAATACACTGATCTACTGCACTTCATTCTTCCTCCTCTTTGGTGTTGATGTCATGTCACATATCGGACCTGTATTGCTGCTTCCACACTGCTTTCCACTTTTGTTCGCACTTCATAACACACCACACACACCTTCTCATTGAAATCCATTTGGTATATATATCCGCACAAAGGATTTCAACATCTTTCTAGTCGGCATTTAGAATACTCAATATTTTCCCAAACTCTGGTCTGTCAGCTGAATCCTTGCTTACCAAGTGATGCATATCAAAGAGATGCTTATAGAAGTCATCAATTATGTCATCCAATCATGAATGATACTTCAAGAAACTTGATCACCATCAATATCTTATCCGGATTAAGGTCTGATGCTCTGCTAGTCAGGTCTTCCTCAGTCTACTCTGCCAAACAAGAACCCAACACTCAGGTGCTTATAACTTTTCACTCTTTCATCACCGGAGGCTCAATCTCTGGAATATATCAGTCATGATACTACTCTTGACTTCTGCAAGTCCACACTTTGCTGAGATACTTCCTCTGAGAGATCCGGACCTAATTGTCAGACCTTGTTGCATGCTCTGTTCTTGCTTACCGGCCCACAACACTCTTCAATCTCACTTCTGGTAAAGACATACCATGTCCTGTGGATGATTGGAATGAACTTTGTTGCCATCAATGACAACACTCATGAAGCCACATAGTGTCTCTTGCCAACAGGATTAGGTAGGATATCGGAGTAGGATAAGGATGATTGAGGGTTCACACAAGGATAGATGGAAGGCTCATGCAAGGATAGATGAATGGGATAGTGGATTATGGAAGGCTTATACAAAAGCATGGACCATAGGAAGGTGATAGGGGAGATATGTAGGATAATGCATGAAGGATGGAGGTATGGAGGTATGTGAAAATGTGGGATGGAAGGGAACCATGACCAACAGTTGCACACACTGCTAAACATTAAAGCTTTAAATGGAAAGGTCAGTGTAGGGAGTGAAAGAGATGCTTTCTTAGGGGATGGGTGATGGAGTGATGTAGGAACCCACATATACTTAGTATTTTTATGATTTTTGCTTTGCTTTTGGGATTTTTAGATGGAATGGGATGCTTGGAAGGAAGTCTTGAAGGATGGATAAGGATGCCTCAATTAGCTTGCTTGTTTGCCTGCTTAGGGACCCAGACCATTTTGGTTGTAGGCTCTTTTTGTAGATTTATAGGCTCAGCTATCTTTTTAGATGTATTAGGCTATGATTCTTTTCTTTGATGCCCTAAGGCATGAGAATATTTAGGATTCTTGGTAGGATTTTTAGCTTTAGAAGTAAAGGCATCCAAATTTTTATTTTTGAATCCCATGGATTGGATAGAAGTGGGGTTGGTAGAATGAGTGGAAGATTTATGCTTAGACGGTATGTGCATTTGTTGGTCATGATTAGAAATGTAAGGGAATGTATGGATAAGTGGATAATTAGGTGTTGGTAGTAATGGAGGTGAGGAAAATGGAGGGATATTAGGGGTTGGAAGTATTGGAGGTAAATTGGATGGTGGAAGATGGACGGTCACATGCTTTTGCAAATTATAGGATGGTGGCAGAGGAGGATATGGAAATAAAGTTGATGGTGGGAGTTTAGGAGTTGGAAGAAGCAAGGGTAGATTGGATGGAGGAAGATGTACGGTCACATACTTATGGGGTTTACAATGGGGTTTTTGACGGGAAATGGTGGACTTAGGATGGATGGAGGGATTACCAACATCTTTAGCTTGGGGAGGCTGGCATTTGACACTGGGACTAGGAGTACTTGGAGAACAAGACTTGAGTTCCTCATTAGATGGAGATGAAGGGGTTGCATAAATCATGAAGATGGAGGATCCCAGAAAAAGGTTGGTGAAATGAAAGGAGTCGTCGATGGTATCAGAGTTAGAAGTCTCTCTTACCAAAGAAGATCTAGCTTCTATATTAGAAATGGATATGGATGAAGGTTCTTGCAATGTGTATTCACCAGGACCATGTTCGGTATACTTGATATGGAGATCAGAAGCGGCTTTGCTAGATGATGGCTTGAGTAGGTCAGATGGGTCTATATAGGATGAAGATGGATATGGCTCAGTGTTGATAGGAATGTAGTTCAGACTCTGGTATTTAGCTTGAAAGGAATGGGAAAATTCATAACACACCACACACACCTTCTCATCGAAATCCATCTGATATATATATCCGCACAAAGGATTTCAACATCTTTCTGGTATTTTTATGTTTTTTTTTGCTTGTGGGATTTTTAGATGGAATGGGATGTTTGGAAGGAAGTCTTGAAGGATGGATAAGGATGCCTCAATTAGCTTGCTTGTTTGCCTGCTTAGGGACCCAGACCATTTTGGTCGTAGGCTCTTTTTGTAGATTTATAGGCTCAACTAGCTTTTTAGATGTATTAGGCTGTGATTCTTTTCTTTGATGCCCTAAGGCATGAGAATCTTTAGGATTCTTGGTAGGATTTTTAGCTTTAGAAGTAAAGGCATCCAAATTTTTATTTTTGAATCCCATGGATTGGATAGAAGAGGGGTTAGCAGAATGAGTGGAAGATTTATGCTTAGACGGTATGTGCATTTGTTGGTCATGATTAGGAATGTAAGGGGATGTATGGATAAGTCGATATTTAGGTGTTGGTAGTAATGGAGGTGAGGAAAATGGAGGGATATTAGGGGTTGGAAGTAGTGGAGGTAAATTGGATGGTGGAAGATGGACGGTCACATGCTTTTGCAAATTATAGGATGGTGGAAGTGGAGGATATGGAAATAAAGTTGATGGTGGGAGTTTAGGAGTTGGAAGAAGCAAGGGTAGATTGGATGGAGGAAGATGTACGGTCACATACTTATGGGGTTTAGAATGGGGTTTTTGACAGGAAATGGTGGACTTAGGATGGATGGAGGGATTACCAACATCTTTAGCTTGGGGAGGCCGGCGTTTGACACTGGGACTAGGAGTACTTGGAGAACTAGACTTGAGTTCCTCATTAGATGGAGATGAAGGAGTTGCAGAAAGCATGAAGATGGAGGATCCCAAAAAAAGGTTAGTGAAATGAAAGGAGTCGTCAATGGTATCAGAGTTAGAAGTCTCTCTTACCAAAGAAGATCCAGCTTCTAAATCAGAAATGGATATGGATGAAGGTTCTTGCAATGTGTATTCACCAGGACCATGTTCGGTATACTTGATATGGAGATCGGAAGCATCTTTGCTAGATGATGGCTTGAGTAGGTCAGAAGGGTCTATATAGGATGAAGATGGATATGCCTCATTGTTGATAGGAATGCAATTCAGACTCTGGTATTTAGCTTGAAAGACACAGCAAAATTCAAATGGATTGGGATCAGCATGGATAGTAATCTCAACACCGTTGTGTGGAAATTTAAGACATTGATGGTATGTAGAAAGAACTGCCTTGAGGGCATGTATCCATGGATGACCAAGGATGATGTTATAAGGAAGGTCAATATCAAGAACCTAACAACAGGTTTTAGTAGTGACTGGCCCAAATTGAATAGGCAAGTAAATAATCCCTTCAGTATCTCTCTCAGCATCATCATATGCTTTGATAGTAATGACTTTGGAGGTGTCAACATCTTTCTTAGAATATCCCAATTATTTTATTAATTTCAAGGAACATATATTAAGACCAGCTCCACCATTTACCAAGATTTGTTTGACAACAAACACTTCAATGTGGAGGGCTTCGTTGTGTGAAGGGTGAATGGAGGGCTGAAGATCTTTGTCAGAAAAGGTTAAATGACAAGGGGCTGCAATGCTAGCAACCATAGATTGGAATTGTGTGATATCAATATCGTTAGGCACTGAAGATTCTTGTAAGGCTTTGTCAAGGATAGCTTTGTGAGCAGGGGATATGCGAAGCAACTCAAGAATGGATATGTGTGCAGGTGTTTTGCCAAGGTGATCCAGGATGTTATAGTTAGAGAATGATTGAGGAGGATGGATAGGTGCTCCTTGAATGGTGACTCGACCTCTTCAGGTGGTTACAACGTAGTTAGGTGCTTTGCCTTGGATAGTAATGGTAGAAATGTGAGCATGGTCAATGTGGCCAATAGTAGATGATTCATAGTTGTACTGAATAGCATTCCTGGCATGAGGGTTACTTGATTTGTCATGCGATGGAAGTGGATTCTTGAAAGCATCTAGATCATAGTTTGATGTTGATTGTTGTGCAGGTTGAGTTTTTGAAGGTGCAATTTTGATTAAACCTTGATGATGCAATCTTGGATAACATGTTTTAAGAGCATACAACCATCTGTTTTGTGTCCTTTAACTCTATGGTAATCACAATACTCATTTTCTTTGTACCAAGGAGCTTTGAAGAGCGGTTCACTATTGGGTGGTGCATCCGGTAACATAATATCACCCGCTTGGAGAAGCTTTCGAAAGACAACTTCCATACGTTCCACTAATGGTGTACATTGTCGGCGCGGATTTGAAGTTTGTCGTTGGCGCGTTCATTGAAAAGGTTGTGTTTGTTGATAACTGAGAGGGGGGGGGTGAATCAGTTATCCTAATTATTTCCCTTATTAAACTTTCCTCTTAATTGAAGCAGCATAAAATCAAACACAAAACATAAGCCATGAAATAAGAAACACATGACACAGTATTTTTGACGTGGAAACCCTGTTAAGGGAGAAAACCACGGGGTGATTAACCCAAGAATTATTCTCTGTTAGAAGAATAGGAAATTACAAAAATGGCACTTGCCAATTAGGGCTCACTGCCCGAGCACACTGCTCACAAGAGGCTCACTGCCTACAAGAAGACACACTGTCTTACAAAGTGATTAGAATCACAGTCTTGAACTGATTGGAAGCATCTGCATATGCTGGAGTTCAGTTCCGGTTAGGTTCAGTATACTGATCTGCTGCACTTCATCTTTCCTCTGTTCTTTAGTCTGCTGTCCTTTCACATACCGGATCTTTCTTGTTACTTCTGCTCTACTCTGGACTTGTTCGCATATATTCACACCCCTTTCACAACTAAATCCATCCTCTATATATATCCGCACAAGTAATTTCATCATCTTTCTAGTCGGCATCCGGAACAGTCTAGTTTCTTACAAACTTAGTTCTGTCGGCTGAATCCTTGCTCACCAAGCAATGCGGATCAAGCATATACTTGTAGATATCATCAATTATGTCGGCCAAACATGATTCATGCCTCCGCAACCTTTATCATCATCTGTAACACATCCGGAAAGTAGTTTGATACTCAGTCAGTCAGTTCTTCCTCTGTTTTCACTGTCTCTCAGGAATCCGGTACTCAACTATTCATATCTTTTTCCTTGTCCATCTCCGGAGGCTAAATCCTTGGAATATACTACTCAAGATAGTCCTCTTGACTTCCCCAGATCCGCACTGCACCAAGACACTTCCTCTGAGAGATCCGGACCAATCTGTCGGACCTTGCCACATGCTCTGTTCTTGTTCACCGGACCACCACAATCTTCAATCTGACTTCCGGTAGAGACATATCATGACTTGCGGATATGTGGGATGACCTTTGTTGCCATCAATGACAACAACCATGAATCCATATAGTGTCTCTTGCCAACAATCTCCCCCTTTGGCATTGATGGCAACACTTAGTGAAAAAATGACTAAGTGTTTACACTATGCTCCCCCTCTGCTGATGCTCTGTCTTTATATACAATTTCCGGAACTCCCCCTGAGTTGGATTCCTCATTTTTCACTGCTCCTCACTCCCCCTTTGACATCAATGGCAAAGGGTAGGGTCCGCACACCAAAATTTTCAAAAATTTTCTATATATAGCCGCATATTTACATACTCACATATACTGCAGAATGTCTGCAAAGGATGTCTGCAGTTGAACCATTTCAGTAGCCCAACTTAGCTTCATTCTGTCCAAGATTGAAATGTGACCACTCAACAAAAATGCAAAAGCTTCTGCCCGCCTGAGATCTGTCGGATCTTTTGTATGGGCGGTGGTCTGGGCATCACTGATGGCCTCATGCATAGTTTCCAACTTAGGGACTATAATCCTTCTAAGTTCTCCCATCCGGTTGGTAATGTTCTTCCTCTCCTTCTCAAGATTCTTTATTTCATTCAAGACTGCAATAGTCTGACATTCTTGATTTATTATAGAGGAAGAGAGAGGATCAAAACTTTGAGATAAGCTTTGAAGCTTGTCCTGTTCCTCTTTTATTTTCTTGTCAATTGCTGCTGTTGCCTTTGACCAAGATATACAAAATTTGTAGATGTCACCGCCATCCTTAAGAGCATTTTCTAAACTCTTTATTCCAATGCTTACAATCTTCCTATCCTTAGAGATTAATTCTAATATTTCAGAAAATCTCTTATCCAAAAATTCCTTCCGGACCTTTTCTTCAGCTGATTTTTCTAGAGAATTAAAATGTGTATCAATACTGCTGACTAAGGTTTTTAGATTACCGGAAGTGGAGGCTGTCGGATCTATTTGGATTGATGGCATGATCTTTACAAGTACTCCGGAAGCAGCCTCTATCAACTCACAGTCTTCCATATGAGACTTCAGGAGCTTTTCATTTGCCTTGGCATTTGCAAATGAAGCTATCTTCATTGTTTGTACCGGAGAGAGAGAGTCAAAATCAAATGGACCTTTTAGAAGCTCCGGTTCATCAATCTCTAGAGTTTCTTTGCTCAAAAATTGTTGAACAGTTTGTGCAGTGTCTCTTGCCGGAGACAGATGTTTCTTTTCTTCTGCAGTCTTAGAACTGTCAACCTCTTTGTCTGTCACCACTGCTTCCTTCTCCTGCAACTGCTCTTCTTCTTTGGATCCGGAGACTGTAGGGGAAACCGGAGGAGAGATGCTTGCTTGCTCATGGGCCACTTCTTCTGGAGCAGAGGGTCCCAAGTCCTCACTTGTCTGTTCATGGCTCACTTCTTCCGGAACAGAAGATTCCAAATCAGCAGCTGTTTCTGCACCTAAGTCCTCTACAACAGGAAGATTGAACCTTTTGAAGGCCTTCCGGAGGATCTCTTCTGTCTCTTGTGCCACTTTGTCAGTCTCACCAAGCATGAGCTGATTCATCCTGGCTTTACTTCTGAACTCATCTCTGCAGTCCTTGAAGATCATGTTCATTGTCTTGGGATCAATTTGAGGATATAGCTGAATAGCTATCTGCTCCCGGATCTCAAGATCTTTGGCATGAGCATTATTCTTTCTTACTTCCATTTCCTTCTCTAGGCTTTTAGGAATGAGTGATATGATCTCAATGAAAGCCTTATTGTATGTGTTCAGATATTTAACTGTGGCTTCCTGCAGAGTCTTTTGGTCTGCCTCACTGAAGTCATCATAGGATTCAGTCATTGGTTGAAGGTTTCCATCCACCGTGACCGACTTGATTATGCTCTCTAGTGACAGAGTGGGCTTTTCAACAGTTACCTCTGCCATTTCCTCCTTGTCTTGGCCTGTGGAGGGCTTACCGGATCCTTTCTTTTTCTGTTTCTTTACTTCTCTTACTCCTTCATCTGATTCTGTCTCCTCTTCATCCTTTTGGCTTTCATAAGCCCTTGATGCTTTTGTCTTGGATCTTTTACCGGATGCCTGGACTTCCGGTTTTGAGCTTTTGGTTGTGGAAGGTGCAGATCTCTTTGATGATCTGGTCCGGGTGGGGGTTTCAACCGGAACACTTTCTGTGCTTTTCTCTTCTTCCTCAGCCTTTCTCCTCTTTTCCCGGCTGGCATCAAGTGCCTCTTTTGAGATGCCTAGGCCTTGAGCAATGTGCTCTACTTCTTTTCTCACTTTTCTCTTAATCTCAGGTTCCCTGAGTTCTACATGTAATTTCACGCTCAGCTCCTCAAAGGTTCCAAACCTTTCTGCCTTAGGATCTTTGGGCTGACTTAGCATGTGTTGAACATGCAGCTCTACTATCTGTTCATCAACTTCATACCCCATGGGCATGATCCAGACAGTCCTTGGCTCCACTGCCTCCATTAGGCACTGATCAGTGTCAACCATAAAACATACTGAGTCCTTGTATTTCTCAATGAGTGACTGGGGAATTCTCTCTCTTGCTTGCATCATGCTCTGAAAGTTTTTGAAGTATCCCCATAGAGCTGTATTTCTCGCTTTTGCATCCCCAAGTCCATGCAAATAGTCTCTTATCTGGACTACAACAGGTTTGTCATTCTGCCATACCCATCCACTTGTTCCGGGTAGCTCATTTATGAAGTAGAAGAAGAGACATACAATGAGAGTACCATACTTAAAGGAGTTCTTCTTGTCTTTCTTGATTTTCTGTACATTTTCCATCAATTGGCTTAGTAGTAGTTCACAAAGATCATAATCTGCATTCTTTCTTAGCATTTCATATGCTGTGTATATTGCAGTTCCGGATACAGAATTCTCCCTGCTGGAGTGATAGATCTTGTATCCTATTATCATTGATGCATATTTGATATCCGGATCCGAAATATCTTCAATGGTCATTGCTCTCTTATCATATTTTGATCCGGTGGCCTCAGTTACAACGTTGTTCTTGACAGATTTGAGGATAGGTACCCCCCCGGAAGAGTATAGACCAGTTACTGCTCTAATTGCTTCTTTTGTGATCTTGCAGGGTCTATCTAGCCAAAGGAAGTTGTCATGCATCCTGCTCAGTACATACCAGACCCATTCATCTTCTTCAAAGCTAGGGAAATGAATGAATTGCTCAAATTGTTTCTTCTGGATACCCTTATACTCTGGTTTGAGCTCAAAAGCATTGTCTATCAGTTGTTTGTGATAGAGGTCTCTTAATTTGAATTCCCCAAATTCCTCAATGTTTGCGTGTATGTAAACCCTAATATCTTCAGTATGTAAGACTCCGTGGGGAACACTAGAGAAGGCTCCTAGTGGATCTACCTCCAACGATTTGTAGGGATGTTTCTTGAATGAGGGGCGAGGTCTATCAGAGATCTTAACTATGTTTGGAGTAGCCATTCTTCAAAGATTTGCAGTGAGGCAATGAAAAACGAAGAATACCTTATGCGCCTTCGGTTTGCACGGAGTGGTTGGATTGATTTCTTTATGCAATAGCTTCGGCAGGAGATCCTTGGTGTGCTTGATGAACCTTGTTGCAGAGCTCCACTATTCGCTTCTTCTCAAGTGTAGAATGAGCAGATAACTTTTGAGAAATCCCTTATATTGCTCCGCAAACCCTAATATCTGTCTGCAATAAATGCTTCACCTGCATTATTCCGGTTTACCATGTCTGGACAGCTTGGAGTATCCCGGATTAGTCCTGATCACTGAATATCATTCGAATCTTTAAATCATGAATAAATCTAGGTAACATATTACAAGAACATCCCAAACACTCTGTCCAATCCGCAAGACAAGATCGTGCACTTCCGGATCTCTCCGGACCTTTTTGTAATCCTTTATCATACCGGAGCACCTCCCTGAACAGGTCTAACTTAATCGAACACAGCTTCTTCATAACTCCATGCGGACCTCTGAAAACTTGACTGAAGCATCTCAGGACTTATATCTACAAACCCTTTAATCCGCATCTTGTGCCACATCCGGCACAACTTGTTTGGCTGGGGGAACAGAATCTTCTTTGAGTCTCCCCCTGAGCCTGAGCTCACTTTTTAATTTCCGGAAGAAATATCAGCACCAGAATCTGGTGCGGATCCAACCTCTACATTCTCTGAGCTTTTCTTCACCCAAATCTTGCTCATCTGATTCCTAACTTCATCCGCATTCATCTTTTGTTTACCCTTGTCTTGATTCTGATTATACACCGGACCTCTTTTGTCCTGATTCTTGTTTCTGCAGACTTTAGCATTATGACCGGACCTATTGCAGATTTGGCAAATAACATTTCTTTGCATATTTAACTGATATCCCCTTGATCTGCATTGATTAGCCATATGACCTACTCTATTGCATGTAAAGCATCTACCTTTGAATGATTTGTTTACTTGCATAATTCTGCATTCATGGGATTTGTGTCCATACCTTTTGCAGTTGAAGCACTGTCCGGAGAAGGATGAATTAATCTGATTCATTCTCATTCTGCACTGATTAGCTTTGTGACCAAAATGGTTGCAGCTGTGGCAGTATCCATTGAAGGATGGATATTTTTGAGCATTTGGCTGTCTTACCGGAGGTCTTCTAGGCCTGCTCCTTGGATTTTCTGATCCAAGATTCCTCTGACCGGATCCGGAGCTTTCTCCTTTCTCATATCCCAAGCCATACTTGTCATCTGTCCTCTTTTGACTTCCAAGAAGAATTTCAAGTTGAGCAGAACTTATCTTGAATTTCTCTTTATATTCATTTGCTGTTTGAAGGTCTCTTTTGAGAGAGGCAATTTGATCCTCAAGTTTTCCTTCATTATCTTTGGAATCTTCAAGATCAGATTCAAGGTGTCTGATAATCCTGTCCATCTGGTGGCATTCTTCTGATTTTTCTTTAAGAGATTGTCTTAGATTGTCTTCAGCCTTTCTTTTTTCTTCAATCTCTTGAGTAAACTTTATAGTTCCTGATTCCATTTCATGTCTTAACATAATGACTTCTTTTGATAACTTTTCACATAACTTGGTTTGCTCAGTCAATTCCTCACTTGTATTGCTTTCTTCACTTTGTCTTGCCAACTGTTGAAGCAGCTCCTTTCTCTTTTTCATAGAGAGACTTAATTTGTCTTTTAATTCTCTTATGAATTCATTAGCCTGTTTGAGTCTTTCCTTTAATTCACTGACTTCAGAATTTGACTGTTCAAGATCCTCAAGGGCAGTCTTGAGTTGCTCCCTTAAACCATATGCATCCATTTGAAATCCCAGATCTTCCTCAAGCTGTTAGGCTCTATTAGGAGGAACTTAGCTCTGATACCAATTGTTGATAACTGAGAGGGGGGGGGTGAATCAGTTATCCTAATTATTTCCCTTATTAAACTTTCCTCTTAATTGAAGCAGCATAAAATCAAACACAAAACATAAGCCATGAAATAAGAAACACATGACACAGTATTTTTGACGTGGAAACCCTGTTAAGGGAGAAAACCACGGGGTGATTAACCCAAGAATTATTCTCTGTTAGAAGAATAGGAAATTACAAAAATGGCACTTGCCAATTAGGGCTCACTGCCCGAGCACACTGCTCACAAGAGGCTCACTGCCTACAAGAAGACACACTGTCTTACAAAGTGATTAGAATCACAGTCTTGAACTGATTGGAAGCATCTGCATATGCTGGAGTTCAGTTCCGGTTAGGTTCAGTATACTGATCTGCTGCACTTCATCTTTCCTCTGTTCTTTAGTCTGCTGTCCTTTCACATACCGGATCTTTCTTGTTACTTCTGCTCTACTCTGGACTTGTTCGCATATATTCACACCCCTTTCACAACTAAATCCATCCTCTATATATATCCGCACAAGTAATTTCATCATCTTTCTAGTCGGCATCCGGAACAGTCTAGTTTCTTACAAACTTAGTTCTGTCGGCTGAATCCTTGCTCACCAAGCAATGCGGATCAAGCATATACTTGTAGATATCATCAATTATGTCGGCCAAACATGATTCATGCCTCCGCAACCTTTATCATCATCTGTAACACATCCGGAAAGTAGTTTGATACTCAGTCAGTCAGTTCTTCCTCTGTTTTCACTGTCTCTCAGGAATCCGGTACTCAACTATTCATATCTTTTTCCTTGTCCATCTCCGGAGGCTAAATCCTTGGAATATACTACTCAAGATAGTCCTCTTGACTTCCCCAGATCCGCACTGCACCAAGACACTTCCTCTGAGAGATCCGGACCAATCTGTCGGACCTTGCCACATGCTCTGTTCTTGTTCACCGGACCACCACAATCTTCAATCTGACTTCCGGTAGAGACATATCATGACTTGCGGATATGTGGGATGACCTTTGTTGCCATCAATGACAACAACCATGAATCCATATAGTGTCTCTTGCCAACAGTGTTGTTGTAGAAGCAACTTGAATGTTGATGGGATCTTTCATAGTTTGTATATTCTTTGCATCCACAATGCCATCATTAACAACATTCTCATTTTTGTTCCAAAAGCAAGATTTGTCATTGGAGTTTTGAGGATAGTGTTTGTTATCGCGAAAGATCTTGATAGTACCTTTAGCAATTAAAGCTTGTTCAATGATGGTTCCTTTGGAAACAAGTTCATCAAAGGTGCTAGCACTTTGCAATTGTAGTTGGAATGATAGCTTAGGATGAAGATTTTGAACAAAGATATTGAGTTGTTGCTTCTCAGGTATTTCCCATGATAGTTTGCTAGCCATATTACGCCATCGTTGAGTAAATGAAGAAAAGGCTTCACCATTGCATTGTTTATTGTTGACAAGGTCATTCATGTTTACTTCATGTTCAATGTTAAAAGCAAAGTGTGATCAAAACTTATTTGCTAACTCCAAAAAAGACTTAATTCCCAGAGGTAAAGGAGAGAACCATTCAAGAGCTTGTCCTACTAAGCTTCGAGGAAATAGTCTCAAAAGATATGTATCGTCACGAGCAACATCGAAACATGCCACAAAGAATGCTCTAAGATGGTCTTCCAGATTTCCTTTTCCTTTGTACTTATCAAATTGTGGAATTTCAAAGTGTGATGGAAAACGTGTCACATGAAGTGACTTGTCAAACAGATAAGCGCATATGTTTTCTAAGGAAAATGTCTTCTTGCCTTGTCCTACTGCTTGGTTGATCATTTGTTGAACATCTGCTGAAGATAATTGCTATTATTGCAAAGGGGGTGAAACATGGTATGATGTATATTGACATTGTTGTTGTGGGATATATGAAGTCATGACCATTTGTTAAGGTTACGTACTCACAATGTATGTCAAAGGATTGGTATGTGACACATATGTGGTTGAGGAGTGCTATCCTTGAGGCACAAGCGGTGGTTGGGTATATTGTGATGAATTGGCACCAAAATTTTGCATCACATGAGAAGTGGAAGATGGATTGACATTAATTAATGGTTGTGAATTTGGAGTTGGGTTTGTGACATGATAAGTGATGGAAGGATTGGTGGATGTGAAAGAAGGATGGACACTTGGATTTGTATTTTGGACAACATGAGGATTGATATGTGTCATGTGTTGGGTGACAATAGGCAAACCTTGGGTAGCATAAGATGGATTGATGGTTTGTGAAGGATTGTAAGAAGATGATGGAATGGATGTAAGTTGCTCAACATAAGTGACCGTAGTGCTAGGATTGGCTTGAGAAACAATAGGAGGGTCACTCATGTCAATAAGACTAACATTGGGATTATATGATGTATTGGACGGATTAGTAGAGATAGTGGAAAGCATATTAGCAGTAGGTATATGAGATGTGGTATCCACATGGGATATAGTGGGTTGTGATGGTTGTGAAGCTTGGACCGTTGGTGTTGTTTGGATAGTTTGGGAAGCTTGCACACTACGGGATATGGGGATAGCTTGTGATGTTTGGGGCGTTTGCACTTGGGCCACATGGACAACTTGTGTTACTTGAGGCATGGAAATGGTCATGGTAGGAGGAGTATGTTAAGGAACATGGAAAGGTGGAATGTTCAAATTTTGTGAAATGAAAGGGAGCACATTGGTTGGGGTTATCAAAGGTTCTAGAGTGTACTCTGAGCATGGTGGATCAAATGAAGTAATAATAGGCAGTGAAAGAGATGTGTTAGATGATGGAGTTTGTGATATGATAGGGGATGGTGTGACTATAGTGGATGGTCCCTTTGCAACAACAGCGGGAGTGTCTAGATCGTGCTCTCTAATAGCAGATATTTCAAAATCTCTTGGTAATTTAGCACCCATGCGAGCAAGTTGCAAGAAGTAGCGATTAGGATCAGATAAGACAAGTCTCTCAACTTGATCCCACACGTGTATCCTAAAATTCTGATAAGTCTTCTTGGGATTGTTCCTCATAAGTCTCCAAAAATGTTTGAGGTTGCACTTGTTGTGAAGATGATTCTCCAATGGTATACCCATGAGGCATAAACATATGAGGAGGCATACCGGTCGTAAATTGAGTCACGTCTCTAAGAGGTGTTGATCTAGATTGTTGCATCTTATCTTCCATCTCAGCTTATAATTTGGCTTCCATTTTAGCTCACAGTTTGGCTTCCATTTTAGCTCTATATTGACTCCTAGTTTGAGGCATGATGAATGATGTTGAAAACTGAACTTTAGCTTGTCAAAGTTTTGAGACCCAAAAAGATGATAGTTTGTTGATTGTTTGGTTATTAGTTGTTGGTTGGCTGGTTGCTTTGTTGGTGATTTGCTTGGTTGGTTGTTTGCTTTGTTGTTGAGTTGCTTGGTTGCTTTGTTATTGGTTGGACTTCCCTAGAGAATAGCTCACACACTCAAGGGAAAGTTGTTTGCTAAGGTTTCTATGTTATTGATGTTGTTGAAACTAAAGCCATGAGATGATGTTTTGTTGATTGATTGGATTGATTGATTTGATGTTTGATTTGTTGGTTTGGGATCTCAAGAAGATGAAAAGCTCATTAAATTTGATTGGTTGGTAAACTCAAAGTAGGAGACAAAGTCCAGATATCTGATAATGATCAGAGACATGTCTAAAAGCTAATGCTGAGGCTGAACAAGCTGGACTTGTGGTTGATTCGACTGAGTCACTAAGATTTGTTGGTATTTGACCACAGGTGACAAGTAATAGCTCATATGCGGTTCAGAAAAGGCCAAAGGTGACTGGTAATAGCTTAAATGCAATATGGTTTTGGTTCTGATAGTAGGTTACAGTGTTAACCAGAGGTGAGCCAATTTTCCATAGGCGACTGGTATTGACTCAAAAGTGATTTACTATTGATCATAGGCAACGCAGTTTAGACCAGAGGTGACTGACTGTTGTTTAAAGGCGATCCAGTTTAGGAAAAAAGTGGCTAACTGTTGTTTAAAGGCAATCTAGTTTAGGCAAAAAGTGGCTGACTGTTGTTTAAAGGAGATTTAGTTGTCTGTATGTGGGCAGTATAAACTCAGAAGCGACTGTGTCTATCAGGAAATATGTCTGATTTGTGTTTTTTGACAAGAAAATAATAATTGCAGTCACACTCACAGCAATCACAAACTTGTACAACATAGGCTAGGAAAGAACTGTATTTGTTGAGTCCCCTGGTCATGCTTATTCAAAGTGGATAGTTTCAGGATATTGGTAGCTCTAGCTCCTCTCCTCGGCACACACTTCTCATGCATACCAAGATCTAGGTTTCTCAAGGCTTGTCCTCCCACTAAACCTTAGGATTGTCCTTGCTATCTATTCTAAGAACCACGTGAATCAGGGCGGCTTCAAAGGTCCCACCTTTTGCGTCAACAAATAGAAGGTTTTTGGCTACTACACAAAGTTGCTAATAAGGGCATCCGTTCGGGTTGCTATACGTGTGGCAGCACTACTCTCCGTTATGGAGTCTCCCAGCCTTCAAGAGTTATGCCTTGGAGGGTTTTGGGGGAGGTTGGTTGTCGGTATAACACAACAACACTCGTTGTTTATGGATTTTGACACAAACACTTTTCTTATATAGTGGTTTGGAAGGACTTGGCTTTAGCCCGTTACCACTTGGGTTGTATCCCTTCTCACACTGGGAAGGTAGGCCCTCTAAATATAATAAGTTCTCATACACCCAAGATCCATTTGATCGGCAAGGGGAGAGGATATTTTTGTTATTAAATTTGGGTTACAATCAAGCACATGCAAGCAATCAGAAAAGATAAACCAAGCACGACGCAAGCAATGATTCAATTTAAGCACCAAGCCCAAATGTTCCTAATTTAGTGAAAAACCACAAGTCTTGGACCGATCGAAGCTGCAATAGATATGTAGTAGTTTGATAACCTCCTTTTCTTGGACAATCGATAAGATGCTGCACAAATACCTAATTAGTAGCCAAGAAAAGCAAACTACAAATGATAAAGACTAAAAATGACACAGTTTACGAGAGGCGATCAACTGTTGATCAAATGCGAACTGTATTCTACCACAAGTGAAATGTTACAGATCATAAGTGGTGCCTATAACGCTAGATGCAGATTGATAAAGCTCACCAGTGACACGAAAAAGTAAGAATCGACTAGTTACGGATCATAAGTGACTCAGATCTGCAAGAAAAATAGAATGCAACAAAAACCCTAGTTTTGCAATAAGCGATTCAATTAGCTAAAGGTGATCATTGTTAGATTAAAAGTGATTCAAATAAAGGCATAAGCGCCCATTGTTAGCGTATAAGCGGTGCAAAATAGACATGAAGTGACTACTGTTTGCTCATAAGCGATCTGGAAATGCTAAAAGCGACAGGTTTCAACTTAGAAGTGATGCGTATATTCAGACAGCAACTGGTTTTCAATCAAAAGCGACTAGAACTTGCCGTAAGCGCTCAGAAAATTTGATCTTCACAAAAACAACTTCAAATAGAAAAGTTAATCAAGGACGTGAGTCCCACTAGGCATGCCAATATCTGATAAGTAAAAAATTAGGTTAACAAGATCAAGCATAGCCATGAAAACCTAACCCTACCATCATCATAGAATCTAATCCAAATGAAATCAAAAGCATGCAATTCAAGCACAATATCACCTAGATTGTGTGATTCCTTGTTTATGATGTGGATTGCTTCTTCAACAATGAACATAAAAGATGCCATGATGGATGGATGATAATGATGATAAGCTCAATGGATGCTATGAATACTTAAGTGCTCAATATGGTCAGGATGATAATGTAGATGCTATATGAATGCTAGATAGATGTAGTATGAAATGAGAGAGTGTTTATATAGAACTCAACCAAAATCAATCAACGGTGGAGATTCGGTGGCTATGTGAATAGCTAAGATTAAAGGATGATCATAGGTGAATGTGAAGATGACAAGTGGAGGGAAGATAAGGCTTATGTGTGACTGTGTACATAAAAAGTACTTAAATGTGAAAGCTATTAAATGAAGTATGTAGTACCACTTATCTTTTTTAAATGAAAGAGGCACACATGTCAGCTCATGAGATAAATGATAAGAGAAATTATTTAAATAAATAAAATTTATTTAATTAATTGGAAAGTGGGTTTATGAAAGGAATTTTTAATTAAATAAATAAGATTTATTTAATTAAAAATAGAAGAATGAAGATAATTAAATAATTAAAGATTGTTTAATTATAGCTTAGAGAAAATAGAAGAAATAGCTAATGAATTAATTAAATAAATATAAATTTATTTAATTAATAAAAGAAATATGTGTTAGGGATATTGCTCAAGTGTGTTAGACAAATGCAGATGATGGATAATGCGATGTTTGATACTAATGATAATGAGTCAATTTTGGGTGTCTACAGTTCTAACACACCTCATGATGAACTAGACTATGTTTTTCCTTCATCCTACTTGTGTTATGTTTTTATGAGTTTTTTTTTTGTGAATATATCCCTAAGGAAAATTTGTTTGATACTTGTAATTGTAAACATCTTCTTGGTTTTTGACTGCAAATTCTTTTTAATCTGTAAACTAAATTCTATTTTAAGTTTTCATTTGCAGTTATCAGCAGATTGGAAAGTCAACAGTTATCAACTTATGAACTCAATAAAGTTTTACTGATTCAAGTTGTTGATTTATACATTATTGTTTATTTGGACTTTAGGAAATGAAGAGAAGGGTTGTAAGGTGCAAATTAGATGATGTTATGTCAGAAAAAGTAACCTTGGGGACTTTTTCCTCTTAAGGTTTAGCTCTCAGGTCCTTTAGAATGCATTTAGAGCATCTTGCATGATTTTGATGACTCCCGATGAGAAAACCCTAAAATTTTATGGCAATTGGGACTTAAGGGATGCACTTCACATAAATCCTATCTAAAATGGGGGGAGGACTTGGGCGTCCGTGCCCTAGTCCTACCCTATTTTACGTCAGGACCAATTTCAAAGTGTCGATTTATGACCTTTATTTAGGTCCTATGCCGACACGGTAAGTTTGAATTACGAAATTCTTAGTGGGAATGTTTGTAGTTGCATATATAAGCATGATTAGGTTATCATTTGAAAACTAGATGGACATTTTGATTCATGAGCGTATGTGAGAGTGATTCAAGGCATTCATTGTGTAGCAGAGCACAATTTTGTGTTGTTCTTGTGTTTGTATTTGTAGATTTGGCATCCATCTCCTCATGGCATGAAGAGCATCTTCCTTCCATGAGATATTCACTACAAGGTGATATCAATTGTGTTTTCTATCATTTATCATTTGAATTTTCCCTCTATCCCATAGGGATATGCACTCTTTATCTAACAATGGTGTTCAGAAGACTTGTGTGATAGGTGAAAGTCAGGTGTGGCAGATCAGACATAGTCATGAAACCCTAACCCTACCATCATCAAGGAATCTAACCTAAATGAAATCAAAGGATAATGCAATTCAAGCATAACATCACCTAGACCGTGCGATTCCTTGTTTGAGAGAGAGATGTGGACTGCTTCTTCAACGATAAGCAATTACAAAGCTGAAAGCTGCCATTGATGGATGATAAAAGCTCGAATGCTCAAGATGATAAATGGAGGTGCTATATGATTGCTGGATTGCTAGATACTATATGATTTCTGGATGTCTCATATGGAGTGAGAGGCTGTTTATATAGAACTCAACCAAGATCAATCAACGGTGGAGATTCAGAGGCTATGTGAATGGCTAAGATTGAAAGTTACTAAATTTAGGTCCAATTAGTTGTGCATGTGAAAGATTTTAAATGAAAGTTGTCTTACAACACATGATAAATGGGAAATGGACAAGTGTTAAAATGTGATAAATGATAAAGGCTTAATTCAAATAAAGTATTTGAATTAGTTGGGATATGAGTTGGAAATTAATTAAATAAATAAAATTTATTTAATTAATATGATAAATGCATAAAATGGGATAAGACATGATGTGGAATTAATTAAATAAATACAATTTATTTAATTAATTGGCTAAGTGAATGTGAATGGGATTTTAATTAAATAAATAAAATTTATTTAATTAATTGGATAATGGATTAGTGATTTAACAAAGTGTTGCTAGACATGGACAAATTTGGGTGTCTACATTTTGCCCCTCTTTGATACAATGTTCGATAGAACGTTGTGTCAAAGAAGATGTGAGATACGTTCGATAAACAAGTTATGCCCCAGTGTAACTGGCAGGTGATGCCCCCTCGAGAGGTAAGCCAGGCGAACCAGGAAGGGCTGGGTTGGCTCTCGATAGAAGAAAGGGAGAAAAAGAGGGCAGACGCGAAGGAAAGGGGGGTGGCATGGAAGAAAATAGGATGTGGTATAGAAGAATTAGGGTTTGGAGAAGGGCTATAAGTAGGTGCTTCAAGGGCAAATAGGCTCATTTGTGCTCATTTGTGCTGAGAAACCTAGAGAAATCTAGAGCTCCTGAGAGTGAGAGTGGCAGAGCTAGCAGGATGGTGATTCCACGCAGAGATCATCGTGCGGAGCGGGTGAGGACACATGGACGACCAGAGGAAGCAGGCGCACCGGTATGTCGCAAAACTTTTCCCAAAAGCGTGCATTTAATAGCCTAGAAGCGTAATTAATTCACACACGTCACCAAAAGCGACTAGTTTAGGACATGGCACATATAGGTCGCTTATGTAGGAGTAGAGGTCGCTTAGAGTATTTCAGGTCGCTTATGGGCGCGGGTAGGTCGCTTAGGGAAAACGAGGTCGCATCCTGTTGGCGGGAAAAACGCAGTCGAAATGCGCGTATGGAGGGAAACTAGTCGCTTATGAGCAGATAGTAGTCGCATAGGGTAGTTTAGCTCGCATAGGACTAGAAACAGATCGCATATGGGAAATAGCGCGCGTATAGGGCGAAAATGGTCGCTTAGTGTGAGTTGGCTCGCTTATGATGAGAAAATAGGCGCATATAGGAAAAGGGCTCGCGTGTAGGGTAAAAAGACTCGCACATAGGATATGGCTCGCATATAAAATAAGGATGAACGCATATGGTAATAGTGTCGCTTATAGGAAAACAGTGAGCGCATATGTAAAAGAGGTCGCGTTTGGTCAAAACAGAGGCGCATGTAGTAACATGGGTCGCTAGTGAGCAGGAAAAGGTCGCATGTGGTAAAGTGAACCGCATATGGTAGGTGTAGAATAAAATAGCAGATAGATAGGCAGATTTTGATATGAATGATTAACGGGATGGACTGACAAGGGTAAATGGATGATGCAGGATGTACTACCGCCTTTGCTATCACGGGAGCCCCATCCGAGAGATTTGCGGCTAGTGAGACGGTTGGATGCAGAGGAGCTGCTGGTGTTAGAGATCCTGGGTTTGGAGCATCTTTCACGATTAGAGCCAGTTCAGGCGCATCGAGGGTTGATGACTGCGATGGTGGAGTGGTGGATGAGCGAGCACAGTTCATTCTTGTTACCGACAGGTGAGGCGACCATCACCTTAGAGGATGTGTTCCGGATTTTGAGGATTCCGATAGATGGGGATCGTGTAGATTATGATCCGGAGATGGGCCCAGCTGCCTTCAGGAGATTGTTTGGGACACCAGACATCGGAGCAGAGGGTTCGGAGATACCGATGGGGAGGATGGAGGAGCTCTGTGACAGGTTGCAGCGAGTGGTAGTGGCTATCATTAGATGGCTAGTGGGTGATAGGAGAGCCAGAGGGTTTCCTGTAGGATGGGGGACAGTGATGGAGGGCATGTTCTCCTATGGCATGAGATATGCATGGGCAGAGTGCGTGTTGGGACAGCTCTATCATTACCTGCATGATTGTGCATATATGTTCGGAGCCAGTATGTCAGCAGGAGTGACAGTTTTGCACGTATGGGCTTATGAGCACATTCCAGTGACGAGACCAGAGGGATGGGTTGCTAGAGCAGCAGGAGAGCCATTTGCACGGATGTATAGAGGAGCCTTGACATATCGACAGCGCCGAGGGGTGGTATACTGGCGGCGGAGGTTGGATGAGATAGACAGATTTGTATGGAGGCCATGGCTAGGATGTGAGCAGTGGGAGGAGGAGGATGCCGAGCTTGCTTATGCGAGACAGGCGAGGTACATTTTTGGACGTGGCGTGTACATTATAGAGCGCTATTTGCCAGAGAGAGCCCTGAGACAGTTCAGAGAGGCACAGGCAGTACCTGTAGGTGATGCCGTTTTTGGGAGGACGAGACAGGAGGTGTTTGATTGGGGTCCAGAGGTTGTGGTGGACACAGCCTTGGCAGAGAGAGATGGATTGCAGCCAGTAGCATGGCAGTGGAGACAGGGTCCTGCAGATCTAGGTACATTGCCAGAGTATGATGCACACTGGGCGACAGCTAGGCTGACTCAGTTGACACGGGATGGAGAGATTGGGGAGATTGGGATGGAGAGACCAGTTCGGAGGCGACGACGACGGGCTCCACTAGCACAGGCAGTAGTGCCAGCTGCACCAGGGATACAGATGCCAGGGCAGGTGCCAGGCCAGCCTGCTATATTAGCACAGCCACAGGCACAGATCGGAGCAGGAGATGATGTGGGTATTCAGCAGCTGCGGAGATGGATCAGAGAGGAGAGGAGATGGAGGCAGCGGGCACAGATGAGGCTGAGGAGAGTGGAGATGGATAGGCATCAGGCCGTGATCAGTCTGAGGCATGCTAGAGCACAGGCACAGGCTTATCAGGCTCAGCTACAGTTGGGAGCTCAGAGAGGAGATGGACAGGATGATGGTGCTCTCGCTAGAGTTACAGGAGAGAGGGATACAGCTAGGCAACATGAGCAGATGATGAGACTTGAGCGAGATACTGCAGTATAGCAGGAGCAGGCTATGAGAGCAGAGAGAGATGGTCTGCGAGCTGAGAGAGATAGGGCAGTACAGCAGCTGCAGGTTATGACTAGTGAGCAGGATAGAGCAGTGACTGCCTTGGGGACTGATGGAGCTACCATGTACTTAGCCACACAGTTGACAGCGGTACAGGCCGAGCTTCGGAGAGTGCAGGGTGAGGCTGAGTATTATAGGGGCTTATATTATGGAGCTGTGCCGGCAGAGCAGAGACAGCCTAGCTTCAGGAGCAGGTCAGGGGCTTCGAGCTCACGGAGGTCAGGTGGATCTCGATCAGTAGCTTCAGTGATGGGGCCACCGAGAGATGGAGGACCAGGTACAGGACCTGTTGGTGGTGGTGGTCAGGGCGAGGGAGCTGGCAGTAGTCGCTAGGGCATACCTTGTTGACATTGTATCATGATGAGGCCTAGAGCCATTGTTGTATATTCATTCTTTTCAGGGCTCAGCTTGTATTGTAGACACTTGTAATTTGACACACATGTATATATATATATATGGCAGTTTTGGCTATCTATATGTTGTTATAATGGTTGTGATGTTGATATTATGATGGCTATGCATGTTATGTGTATGGATTATAGATGGATTATGGATAGATGTTTATGCAAATGGTAATGGATAGAAAATATGTGAATATGTAAAAGGTAATGACATGAATAGATGTAGGCATATAGGTAGATGGTAATGAAAAAGATATGTAATGGACTTATGTATGGCTAACACTTGTTGTGCAGGAGCGGGAAATGGAGAAAGGATGATAGAGATGATTGATCTTGTCTGAGGATGACGGAACAAATGGATAGATAGAATGAATAAGATAGGATGATGATGGGCAACTTTCAAATAATTGCTCAGAATAAAAAGAAATGCAGTCCTTATGTTTGATATAGCATATGGATGTTATGCACTAGGGCATCAGAAACCAAGGTGTCGAGGTATCCAATGCGCAACTAGCATGTTACAATCTTGTCTGAACGCATGAGGTCAAGATGTTGAGCCAACATGCACAAGATATGAATAGCAGCTAGTGTTGGACTTTGACGCTACAAACAATGGTTTGAACTTATCTCCACTACACATAATGATAGCTTGCTGGTTATATGTATGGAGTTAGTCTTAACATAGAATAGTCTCCAATGCATAAGAGACTGTTTAGCTTCTCAGATGCTAGAGATATTGATATGTAAGATGCTAATCCCAACACGTACAAGATACCAAGACGCATAGGAAGAGAATAAGATCATCCCGCAAACACGGCATACGAAAGCTATATGACCATGCCCCAGTCCTTACTTCATCGCAACATACCAAGATATAAAGAGATCATGGCAGTCTTGACTAGGTATAGAAAAGGGACAAAAGATAAATCAAAAGATAAAACAAAAGATACTGTCATCACGTTCTCTTGCCAAATTTGGGTGCTCTTGGATAGATTAAGCGGGCGCCTTGTTAAAAGGAAAGTTACATCCTGTTGAAGGCTAAAGTTGTTGATAAAACTGCTATAGCAAATGTTGGCTCAAGGCATGCGGACAAATAGCTTCTGGCTTACCTGTGATTGGTTAAAGTGCTGGAGCTTGCAAGAGACACATGGATTGCTTCTTGTTTGAGCTGATCAAAGAGAAGAAGATGGATGATGCACGAAGATGAAGAAAATGGGGGGATCATCGGTGCTTGAGTACTGGAAACTTCCTTCGTATTCCAGACTGCCTACATACCCTATATCCACGGGATCAAAGCACACTTATGATGAAGATGAGACATGATGAATATGTAGTTCTGGGTTTTATTGATGATGTAAGTGATGAAAGATAGAAGAATGTGAGCTGAAAGACTGAAGAATGTTTAGAAGAAAAGATGACAGATGACTGATGAAAGGGGCTATCGTCTTAGCCTGAATCAGAGTGCTTCCTTCGCATCTCAGATTGCCTACATACCCTATATCCACGGGATCAAGGCATCAACGATAGAGCTGGATGTAGTTCTTATTGATGTGGCTAATCGATTGGATGTTTGATCAAGCGATGTTTGTTGCGATTGTTGGATGAATGTGGATGGAGTTGTAAAGGTATGAGTCCTGGTTGCAAGTCGTTAGGTCATATCTGTCGGTGGACATGTACCATGGTTGAAGTTGAGAAGGTGTGCTGTGTTGTAAGCTGAGTTGTTTGATGTGTTATGAGCTAGAGATAACAGGATCCACTTCCAAATAAGACTCAACAAATGCCCCCAGTGTGGGATGAGGTTTATTATGCAGAAGCGACAATGCAGAAAAGATGTAGCCAAGATGCTAAGGTGCCAAAAGATATAGATATCACGACAATGTCTCACATATGATAGCTAGCATTGGCAAAGGATGAAGAGGAAAGGTTATGTGTGAGATTGCGATAGGGCTTATGAGGATGGGTTATACAAGATGCAGTGGGGAAAATGATCAAACGAACCAAACAAATGAGGGAAGCTGGTCACTACACATAGCGCCTGTTTGCCAGGTTTTCACTATGGTACTTATCCAAGGCGCCTGTTTACCAGGTTTTCACCATTGGACGGATTATTTATCTTATGTTTTTTTTTTTTTTTTTTTGTGTGATAGCTGAGATTCATGGATAAAACTTCTTGAGATGAACGCTGTTGACGGGTTCATCCAAGGTAATGCCTTCAGGTGTTGACAAAGTGTATGCGCCGGACCCATAGACAGCTGTGATAATGAAAGGACCAAGCCAATTTGGTTCAAACTTGCCCTGTTTCTCTCGATGCTGTTGATTCCTTTGGTTTTCTTTAAGGACAAGGTCGCCAACCTGAAATCTGCGTTCTCTGATCTTTTTGTTGTAGCTGCGGCGTAGCCGGTTTTGATAGACTTGAAGATGGTTCAATGCTGTAAGGCGGTGTTCATCTAAGAGCTCAAGATCATGGAGTCGGGACACTCGATATTCTTCATCTGAGATAGTATGTTGCAAGGATATGCGCAAAGAGGGGATCTCAACCTCGATAGGCAAAATAGCTTCAGTGCCATAGACGAGAGCATAGGGTGTGGCGCCAGTAGGAGTTCTGACACTTGTTCTATATGCCCATAAAGCAGGATGCAGTTGTAGATGCCAATCTCGACCAGTTTCGTTAACAGTCTTTTTAAGGATCTTGATGATTGTCTTATTAGAGGCTTCAGCTTGACCGTTGCTCTGAGGATAATAAGGCGTAGAGAACCTATGTTGAATATGAAACTTATTGCAAAGATCTCTAACCTCTTGGTTCTTGAAAGGCCGGCCATTGTCTGTGACAATAGCTTGAGGGACTCCATAACGGCAGATGATGTAATGTAGGATGAATTTAGCTATTTGTTTACCCGTGATGTAGGTCATTGGTATGGCTTCTACCCACTTTGTAAAATACTCAGTGGCAGTGATAATAAACTTATGACCATTTGATGAAGTAGGATGGATTTTACCCACAAGATCAAGTCCCCATTGCGAAAAAGGCCATGGAGTGACAATAGGCTGAAGCTCATGTGCTGGTGCATGTATTAGATCTCCATGTTTCTGACATTGTAGACATCGCTTTGCAAATTGTTGGGCATCTTTTTCCATAGTTGGCCAGTAGTATCCTGCTCGCAGAAGTTTCTTAACAAGGCTAGGGCCAGCGGAATGCGAACCGCAGACACCTTCATGTACTTCACGTAAGGCCGTTTTTGCTTCCTCGGAATCAAGACATCTAAGAAGGATACCATCAAGACTCCGGCGATAAAGGGTGTCTCCTAAGATAGTGTAACGAGAGGCTCGACGGATAAAAGTTTTACGCTGGGTGTTGGATAGTTGGAGAGGCAAGGTGTGATTACGGAGATACTCGTATATATCTTTGTACCACAACGAGTTGGGACCAACAATCTCACATATGAGCTCAGACTGTGGAACTTCAAATGCTGGGATCAAAAGCTGTTCAACCAAGAATTCACATTTATGGGTGTTAGATGGCATGTCTAAAAGAGATCCAATCATAGCCATGGCATCGGCTGCTCTGTTTTGTAGTCTTGGAATTTGCTCAAAGGTAATGTCCTCAAAATATTGCTTGAAATCGTCCACCATTAGCTTGTATGGAAGAAGCTTCTCGTCTTTTGTTTGATATTCATCTAAGACCTGTTTGATAACCAGCTGAGAATCGCCAAAGACTTGTAACTGTTTGATAGCCCATTGTACTGCCATGCGCAAACTTGTTATTAAAGCTTCATACTCTGCTATGTTGTTGGTACATGGGAATGCTATTCTGTATGATTTAGGTATGCAGTCTCCTTGGGGAGTGACAAACAAGATACCTGCTCCAGATCCGTGTTGAGTGTATGATCCATCAAAGTAGAGCTGCCATCGTGCTGGAGAACTTAAATTAAACAATCCTTCATCAGGGAATTCTGGATATATTGGCTGAATGTCTGTGATAGGCGCTGTAGCTAATTGATCAGCAATGACTTGTCCTTTGATAGCTTTACGATTCACGTATTGTATGTCAAATTCACTCAAGATCATAACCCATTTTGCTAATCTCCCTGTGAGAAGTGCTTTTGAAAGGAGATACTTGAGGGGATCCACATTAGAGATGAGCTTTGTTGTTTGGTTCAGCATATAATGTCGCAACTTTTGGGAAGCAAACACTAATGCTAAGCAAGCTTTTTCCATGAACGAGTAATTGAGCTCATATCCCACAAGAGTTCTGCTAATGTAGTAGATAGCTTGCTCTTTTCCTGAATCATCATGTTGAGCTAGAAGTGCACCCAATGCTGCAGTTGTTGATGATATATAAAGCAGTAATGGACGATCAAGTACAGGAGGTATTAACACAGGAGGTGTTGCCAAGTATTCTTTTATCTTATCAAAAGCCTGTTGACACTTTTCATCCCACTTAAAAGGTTCACCCTTGCGAAGAAGATGCTGAAAAGGATGACATTTATCTGCGAGTTGTGAGATAAATCTGCGGATAGATTGTAGCCTACCCTGTAAACTGCGGAGCTGTTTGAGATTCGTTGGTGGAGGCATTTCTATGATAGCTTTCACCTTAGCTGGGTCCACTTCTATTCCTCGTCGAGACACAATATATCCCAATAGTTTTCCTGATGTTACGCCAAATACACACTTCTTTGGATTTAGTCTAACTTGGTATTTTTCTAATCGATCAAAAATTTGTGCCAATACTTGTAGATGTCCTTCCCTTGTCTTAGATTTTCCCAGAATGTCATCAACATAATATTCCATGATAGTATGAAAAAGGTCATGGAAAATAACTGTCATAGCTCGTTGATAGGTAGCTCCAGCGTTTTTGAGACCAAAAGGCATTACAACCCAGCAATATGTGCCCCATGGACAAATAAAAGATGTTTTATCTTGGTCTTCCTCTGCTATTCTGATTTGATTATAACCAGAAAATCCATCCATCAAAGATAGCATTTCATGTCCTGCTGTAAGATCAACAATGTTGTCTATGCTTGGTAATGGAAAATCGTCTTTAGGACATGCTTTGTTAAGATCTCTAAAGTCTGTGCAGCAGTGAACTCGTCCATCTGGTTTGGCTACAGGTACTAAGTTTGAAACCCATTCTGGATAATCAATAGGCTTTATGAACTTTGCTTCTAACAGTTTCTGAATTTCTGCTTTGACCAATAAGGCAACTTGTGGATGCATTTTGCGCAATTTTTGTTTGACAGGCTTTGCATCAGGGAATACTGCTAAATGATGTACCACAAGTGAAGGATCTAGTCCTGGCATGTCTGCATAAGTCCATGCAAAATTTATAGCTCTTCTCAGAAAAAATGCTGTGAAGTTCTTTCGTTCTTGCTCTGATAGTGATGCTGCCAAAAAGGTGATCTTCAGATTCTGTTCTGTTCCCAAGTTCATGTCTTGTGATTTTTCAACTAGCACAGTTGATTTCTCATGGTAATCAGCGGCAACAGGAAGATCAAATCCCTCATCCTCAGGCACCTCAGAGAGATTTTCACCTTCGGATACGTCCTTTATTTTTACTTTTTCACGGTCAAGAGGCGCCTTGCGGTTTTCACCTAGTGACCTATTTTGTTGAATTTTGTTTATTTCACTTTTGCGACTGAAGGATTTGATACTTCCGCCAAAATATGCTAGTTTAGGTAATTCCATCATGAAACCTGCTTTATGATCACCCAATGGAATACCTTGTCTCAAACCCATGAATTCTGCAATGGCTTCATCATTTTCAAATGTATCTAATATCGGTGCCCCCTGTTGGTCCCAATCGATGAGGTCAGGATATACGAGGGAGAGGCGAATGGAGGGATTATGATGGCTAGAAGAGGTTGCGGAAAACATGAAGATGGAATGTTCTTGAAAGAGGTCGGTGATATGAAGGGAGGAGTCATCGATGGTATCCGAGTTAGAAGTCTCTCCTACCGAGGAAGGTCCAACGTCACTATCAGAAATACACTTAATGTCTTTGGGTCGCGGTACCTCCGGTTGGTAACCAAGGCCTTGCTTATTAAACTTCTTAGACACAATAAGGGGCTCAATAGGTCCTTGTTCCTGTGATCCCAAGCCGCCATGTCCTTTATAGCCCATGTTCTTTATGATACGAAACCCGTTGTTATATCGCTCTACTTCAAGTTGGACTTGGTCATTTTCATCAAAGAATATCCAAGAGTCGATGTCCTCAATGTCTTCGTCATCCAAAAAACCACCTTTAATGAATACGGTAGGGGGAGCTTTGATAACAGTGGAGGATGAAGTGGGCTTAGATGTAGAGGGCTTACCGTGGGATTTAGGAGATAATGGAAGGGTGCCAACGCAACAGGAGTCCTGTAATTTGTACTCACCAGGGCCATGTTCGGTATATTTGATATGGAGGTTGGAAGTGGCTTTGCTAGATGAGGGCTTGAGGAGATCGGAGGGGTCTACATAGGAGGATGACGGATATGCCTCGGTGTTGAGAGGGATACGGTTTGGACTTTGATATTTAGCTTGAAAGGCACAGCAAAACTCAAATGGATTGGGATCAGCTTGAATGGTAACTTCAACACCCTTATGTGGAAATTTAAGGCATTGGTGATATGTAGATGGAACTGCTTTAAGGGTATGGATCCAAGGGCGACCGAGGATGATGTTGTAAGGCAGATCAATATCAAGGACTTGACAGCGAGTTTCTATAATGACCGGTCCAACTTGAATAGGCAATAAGATGATCCCTTCAGTATCTCTTTCAGCGTCATCATATGCTCTGATGGTAATAACCTTGGAGGTGTCTACATTTTTCTCCGAATATCCCAATTGTTTGATGAGTTTCAAAGAACATATATTTAGACCAGCTCCCCCATCTATCAAGACTCGTTTGATACGGCGTTGATTAATAAACACTTCAATATGGAGGGCCTCATTGTGTGACGGATGAATTGAGGGTTGAAGATCTTTGTCGGAAAAGGTTAAATGACAAGGGGCTGCAATGCTAGCGACCATGGATTGAAATTGTGTGATATTAATATTATTAGGCACCGAAGACTCTTGTAAGGCCTTATCAAGGATAGCTTTATGCGCGGGGGATATGCGGAGCAGCTCAAGGATAGATATGTGTGCGGGTGTTTTGCCAAGGTGATCCAAGAGGTTATAGTCGGAGAGAGATCGAGGAGGATGAGGAGGTGCTCCTTGAACGGTAACTCGACCTCTTCGCGTGGTTACGGCACAATCAGGTGCTCCTTGGACGGTAATGGTAGAAATGCGAGCATGGTCAATGCGGCCAATGGTAGATGATGCATAGCTATAGGGAATAGCATTTCCAGCTTGAAGGTTATTTGTCTGATCATGAGATGGAAGTGGATTCTTGAAAGTCTCTAGATCATAGTTTGATGTGGATTGTTGAGCAGGTTGAGGTGTTGAAGGTGTGACGTTGATTAGACCTTGATCAATACAGTCTTGGATAACATGTTTTAAGCACATACAACCATTTGTTTTATGTCCTTTAACTCGATGGTAATCACAATACTCATTCTCTTTGTACCAAGGAGCTCGAAAGAGTGGTTCGCCGTTTGGCGGTGCATCGGGTAGAATAACATCTCCGGCTTGAAGCAACTTTCGAAGAATAACTTCCATGGGTTCCACTAATGGTGTAAATTGTCAGCGTGGATTAGAAGTTTGGCGTTGGTTTCTTCGTGGTGGAAAAGACTGTCTTGGTGGAGAGGCTGCTTGAATGTTGATGGGAGCTCTCATAGTTTGGATATTCTTTGTATCAACAATACCATCATTGACAACATTCTTGTTCTTGTTCCAAAAGCGAGACTTATCATTGGAATTTTGGGGAGAATCCTTGTTATCACGAAAGATCTTGATAGTTCCTTTGGCAATTAAGGCTCGTTCAATAATAACGCCTTTGGAAACTAGTTCGTCAAAGGTGCTAGCACTTTGCAATTGTAGTTGGAATGACAGTTCAGGATGAAGATTTTGAACAAAGATGTCAAGCTGTTGTTTCTCAGGAATTTCCCATGATAATTTGCTAGCCATATTACACCATCGTTGGGTAAATGAGGAAAAGGTTTCACCATTGCGTTGTTTGCTGTTGACAAGGTCATTCATGTTTACCTCATGTTCAATGTTGAAGGCAAAATGTGATCGAAACTTGGTTGCCAATTCGGGAAAAGTCTTAATTCCTGGAGGTAAATGGGAAAACCATTCGAGAGCTTGTCCTGCTAAGCTTCGAGGAAATAGTCTCAAGAGATATGTATCATCATAGGCAACGTCGAGACATGCCACGAAAAAGGCTCAAAGATGGTCATCCGGATTTCCTTTCCCTTTGTACTTATCAAATTGTGGGATTTCAAAGTGTGGTGGAAAAGGTATCATATTAAGAGACTTGTCAAATGGATAAGCACATATGTTTTCGAGAGAGAAAGGTTTCTTGCCTTGTCCTACCCTTTCATCGATCATCTGTTGGATATTGGCTGAGGATAACTGCTGTTGTTGCGAAGGGGGTTGAGTGTGATATGAGACATATTGTGGTTGCAGTTGTGGTATGTGTGGAGTTGTGACTGTTTGTTGTGGTTGTGGGATGTACGAAGCTGTGACTGTTTGTTGAGGTTGTGTACCCACAACGTATGTCAAAGGAGTGGTATGTGACATGTACGTGTTAGAGGATTGCTGTCCTTGAGACACAAGTGGCAAGTGGGTGTGCATCACATGAGAAGTGGACGTTGGATTGATAGTAGCAGATGGTTGGGAAGTTGGGATTGAATTCATGACATGGTAAGTGACGGAGGGAGTGGTAGATACGACAGAAGGGTGAACATTGGGATTGGTATTTTGGACAATATGAGGATTGGTATACGTCATGTGTTGGGTGATATTAGAGAAGCCTTGGGTAGCATAAGATGGATTGATGGTGTGTGAAGGATTGGAAGAAGAGGACAGCATGGATGTAAGCTGATCAACATAAGCGACCTTATTGTTTGGATTGGCTTGAGAAATGAGGGAATCACTCATGTCAATAAGGCTAACGTTCCTAATTTAGTGAAAAACCACAAGTCTTGGACCGATCGAAGCTGCAATAGATATGTAGTAGTTTGATAACCTCCTTTTCTTGGACAATCGATAAGATGCTGCACAAATACCTAATTAGTAGCCAAGAAAAGCAAACTACAAATGATAAAGACTAAAAATGACACAGTTTACGAGAGGCGATCAACTGTTGATCAAATGCGAACTGTATTCTACCACAAGTGAAATGTTACAGATCATAAGTGGTGCCTATAACGCTAGATGCAGATTGATAAAGCTCACCAGTGACACGAAAAAGTAAGAATCGACTAGTTACGGATCATAAGTGACTCAGATCTGCAAGAAAAATAGAATGCAACAAAAACCCTAGTTTTGTAATAAGCGATTCAATTAGCTAAAGGTGATCATTGTCAGATTAAAAGTGATTCAAATAAAGGCATAAGCGCCCATTGTTAGCGTATAAGCGGTGCAAAATAGACATGAAGTGACTACTGTTTGCTCATAAGCGATCTGGAAATGCTAAAAGCGATAGGTTTCAACTTAGAAGTGATGCGTATATTCAGACAGCAACTGGTTTTCAATCAAAAGCGACTAGAACTTGCCGTAAGCGCTCAGAAAATTTGATCTTCACAAAAACAACTTCAAATAGAAAAGTTAATCAAGGACGTGAGTCCCACTAGGCATGCCAATATCTGATAAGTAAAAAATTAGGTTAACAAGATCAAGCATAGCCATGAAAACCTAACCCTACCATCATCATAGAATCTAATCCAAATGAAATCAAAAGCATGCAATTCAAGCACAATATCACCTAGATTGTGTGATTCCTTGTTTATGATGTGGATTGCTTCTTCAACAATGAACATAAAAGATGCCATGATGGATGGATGATAATGATGATAAGCTCAATGGATGCTATGAATACTTAAGTGCTCAATATGGTCAGGATGATAATGTAGATGCTATATGAATGCTAGATAGATGTAGTATGAAATGAGAGAGTGTTTATATAGAACTCAACCAAAATCAATCAACGGTGGAGATTCGGTGGCTATGTGAATAGCTAAGATTAAAGGATGATCATAGGTGAATGTGAAGATGACAAGTGGAGGGAAGATAAGGCTTATGTGTGACTGTGTACATAAAAAGTACTTAAATGTGAAAGCTATTAAATGAAGTATGTAGTACCACTTATCTTTTTTAAATGAAAGAGGCACACATGTCAGCTCATGAGATAAATGATAAGAGAAATTATTTAAATAAATAAAATTTATTTAATTAATTGGAAAGTGGGTTTATGAAAGGAATTTTTAATTAAATAAATAAGATTTATTTAATTAAAAATAGAAGAATGAAGATAATTAAATAATTAAAGATTGTTTAATTATAGCTTAGAGAAAATAGAAGAAATAGCTAATGAATTAATTAAATAAATATAAATTTATTTAATTAATAAAAGAAATATGTGTTAGGGATATTGCTCAAGTGTGTTAGACAAATGCAGATGATGGATAATGCGATGTTTGATACTAATGATAATGAGTCAATTTTGGGTGTCTACAGTTCTAACACACCTCATGATGAACTAGACTATGTTTTTCCTTCATCCTACTTGTGTTATGTTTTTATGAGTTTTTTTTTTGTGAATATATCCCTAAGGAAAATTTGTTTGATACTTGTAATTGTAAACATCTTCTTGGTTTTTGACTGCAAATTCTTTTTAATCTGTAAACTAAATTCTATTTTAAGTTTTCATTTGCAGTTATCAGCAGATTGGAAAGTCAACAGTTATCAACTTATGAACTCAATAAAGTTTTACTGATTCAAGTTGTTGATTTATACATTATTGTTTATTTGGACTTTAGGAAATGAAGAGAAGGGTTGTAAGGTGCAAATTAGATGATGTTATGTCAGAAAAAGTAACCTTGGGGACTTTTTCCTCTTAAGGTTTAGCTCTCAGGTCCTTTAGAATGCATTTAGAGCATCTTGCATGATTTTGATGACTCCCGATGAGAAAACCCTAAAATTTTATGGCAATTGGGACTTAAGGGATGCACTTCACATAAATCCTATCTAAAATGGGGGGAGGACTTGGGCGTCCGTGCCCTAGTCCTACCCTATTTTACGTCAGGACCAATTTCAAAGTGTCGATTTATGACCTTTATTTAGGTCCTATGCCGACACGGTAAGTTTGAATTACGAAATTCTTAGTGGGAATGTTTGTAGTTGCATATATAAGCATGATTAGGTTATCATTTGAAAACTAGATGGACATTTTGATTCATGAGCGTATGTGAGAGTGATTCAAGGCATTCATTGTGTAGCAGAGCACAATTTTGTGTTGTTCTTGTGTTTGTATTTGTAGATTTGGCATCCATCTCCTCATGGCATGAAGAGCATCTTCCTTCCATGAGATATTCACTACAAGGTGATATCAATTGTGTTTTCTATCATTTATCATTTGAATTTTCCCTCTATCCCATAGGGATATGCACTCTTTATCTAACAATGGTGTTCAGAAGACTTGTGTGATAGGTGAAAGTCAGGTGTGGCAGATCAGACATAGTCATGAAACCCTAACCCTACCATCATCAAGGAATCTAACCTAAATGAAATCAAAGGATAATGTAATTCAAGCATAACATCACCTAGACCGTGCGATTCCTTGTTTGAGAGAGAGATGTGGACTGCTTCTTCAATGATAAGCAATTACAAAGCTGAAAGCTGCCATTGATGGATGATAAAAGCTCGAATGCTCAAGATGATAAATGGAGGTGCTATATGATTGCTGGATTGCTAGATACTATATGATTTCTGGATGTCTCATATGGAGTGAGAGGCTGTTTATATAGAACTCAACCAAGATCAATCAACGGTGGAGATTCAGAGGCTATGTGAATGGCTAAGATTGAAAGTTACTAAATTTAGGTCCAATTAGTTGTGCATGTGAAAGATTTTAAATGAAAGTTGTCTTACAACACATGATAAATGGGAAATGGACAAGTGTTAAAATGTGATAAATGATAAAGGCTTAATTCAAATAAAGTATTTGAATTAGTTGGGATATGAGTTGGAAATTAATTAAATAAATAAAATTTATTTAATTAATATGATAAATGCATAAAATGGGATAAGACATGATGTGGAATTAATTAAATAAATACAATTTATTTAATTAATTGGCTAAGTGAATGTGAATGGGATTTTAATTAAATAAATAAAATTTATTTAATTAATTGGATAATGGATTAGTGATTTAACAAAGTGTCGCTAGACATGGACAAATTTGGGTGTCTACAACTTGAATGTCTCTCCGAGGCTTTACTGAGGTAAGCCTCTAAACACCACAACCCCCAAACCATTTTTCTATCATTACAGGTTACAGGTTGCAAAAGAAGAAGAAGTGGAGTTGCAGGAGAGCAGTGTAGACTATCTAAATTGCAGATCAAAGAAGAAAATAGGGACCTAGACTCAGGCACCTGCTCATTAGTCCTTCAGATCCCGCAACAGAAAAATCTTTGGAACAACAGGAACGGGTTGCAGACAAGATTCCTAGATCTTAACAAAAACTGTGGCACTAGACTAGGACGCCCGCTCATTAGTCCCCAACCTTTCTATTTTCTAAAATTTTAAATCTAGTATGCATTTGATTATCATTTGATATCTCTATGTGCGATCATTTTCTGTAATTTGTCTGTTTGTTCACGAATTCATATAATTAGGGTTTTGAGCATAATTGGGATTAATTTAACAACAAAATCAAACAATTCCAAACTTCCCCTATATTCCAAGTGACAAGAAGCCTATAGTAGACTCCTCTACTTAGCTGAATGTCCTTGAATGTTTAGTGGTGAAAGGAGGATCAAAATATAAACCATCAAAATCAACCCTAAACAAATCATCTTCATTTTTCACAATAAACATTTTGGTAAACCTATGTTTTTTAGACTTTTTGGAACCTTTGAGTGTTGTGCTTCAGATTTACATTCATTCTATTCATTCATATCATTATTCATCTTATTGCATTTGAAAAATTACAAAAAAATTGAAAAATTTGAAAAAAAATTGGCATGTTAGCTTGCATTTTCAAATAATTTGAATTAGTTGGCATTTAATTTCAATAAATTTCTGTCATTATCATCAAATCTGATTTAAAATACAGAAATTTTTCATTCATCATTCATTTAGATTGCATTCTCATGCTTGAATTGATAAAAATTGCTTGAAATTGTGCATTTTTCCATATAACTTAGTTTTGCATTAGCTAGGGTTTGTAGTCAAAATCTTTTTTCAGATTTTACTACCATTTTAAAGCACTCATTAGGATTGATTTCTTACTGTAGTGTTGCATCATAGTGTTTTTTTTGCAAAAATTCATGCCCAGGGTTGAAAACCTTGCTTTTTCACTAGATATTGACCTTATTGTTTCTCTAGATTTGCACCATAGGCATGTTGTAAAGGATTTTTCTACACTAATTGGATTTTATCAGGTTTATTATCTACTTCCCCTCCTAAAATTCTTTACAACACCCTTTTTATTGGACCCTTGCATTGAAAATTTGGTAAAAAATTGCATATTTTGGCTATATTTTCCCTAGGGTTTGACTTAGATTTGCACTCCAAACATGTTGTGAGAGATTTTATGGCTTTAGGTGACTGATATTACTACTATAATCTTCTGTACCTCCTAAAATTATTTACAACACCCCTTTTATTGGGTCTTTGCATTGAAAAATTGCATATTTTAGTGTATTTTCACTAGGTCTTGACTTGTCATCACTCTAGGTTTGTATCAAAAGCATGTTGTGAAGGATATTATTGCTTTATTGAACTGATATTAGACATATTATTTTCTTCCTCTGATCAATTTCCTTACAACACCTTTTCTTTCACTTATTTGCATTGGAAAAAGTTGAAAAAATCAAGCATTTTAGGTCATTTTTACACATAGTTTTGCACTCGTCTTTTGCATAACTTTTTAAATGATTTTAAAACATGATCTTACATTGATTTCAAAACTTAAACACATGGCTTCTAATCACAACAATAACAATAGGTTCCCTCCTAGGCCTTACATGAAAAGAAAGGTCCCCGAACCTGAAATCGTGTTTACACCTCATGATAGAACAATCAGAGACACTGAAGGACCTCTTTATATTACTGTGAAGATAATGGGAAATCTTGTGGATGGAGCCCTTATTAATCCTAATTCCATGTCTAATGTGGAAATGGAAGAGTTCCTCTATTCACATGGATTGATGTAAGGCTTTTATGACCCTTTGAATATGATGATTAAGACACATAAGGGAACCTTTATAAACACTTCTGGGAAGATACCTTTATTGATCACTATTTTTGAGAAATCTATAGAACAATTGTTTGATGTTGTCCCCATTTCAAACCTTTTTCACATAAAATTAGGACATTCATGGTTAAAGGCTATGAAAGTTGTCCCTTCAACAATTCACAACTGTGTAAAATTTCCTTTCAATGGACAAGTGCTTACTATCCCTCGCAATAAGTATAAACCTTTGGTTACATGACAACACTTTACACTTGATTACTTTTGGGAAAGATCTAAAGTGGAACCAAAGCCATGAACAGATTTCAACTTCTTGAGCTATAGAAACTGCAAAACAAAACTATTACATCAAGTGGCCAGTCCTTCTATGCAAGAAACAACAATAGACGAACAACCCACATTTGAAGAGAATCCTAGACCAAAAGGGAAATGACCCTATGTTGAGGTTCCTCCCCTACCATCCTCACAAGGATTGGGAGGTAGTCATTGACAGCAAAATATTTGACCTAGACAAATGAGATTTGATCCTAGTGCTTCCTCCTCTAAAACACAAAAACCTACGGAAGAGAAAAACACTATCTTACAAGAGATAAGTGGTAAGACAAAAAGAAATAGACAAACAAGAGAAAGGAGGAGGAGACGACAAGCTTATGCCCAACGAATTACAACTCAACAAGAAAACATCTCACCAAACATTGAATCAAAACAAGATCGTAAGAATGGACAACTTGAAGACAAGAATAAGAGTTGGGCTATGGTACCTTATGTCCCACTTTCCTCTAACATTCGGGAGTGGGAAGATGAAGATGATTTTATTGATGACAACCCTTAGTTTGGTTGTCCAAACAGGAAAGTATTTCTAACCCTTTACCTCTCATGTTGTGTTTCCCCCGTGATGTGTTATGTGTTGTTCAGGCCTCCTGGGATGACCCTTGATTCTCTTATAGGGTCTAGGATACCAGGAGACCACCTCTGTTGTGACCCTTCTCCTATTTGTATCATCATTCTTCTATATTGCTTCTCTATTTTTCACTATTGTGTGTTGTGTCTTATGGACATAGCGTTGTGGTTGGTGACTTAGGGGCACCCTCCTACGTGATTGTCCCTAAGCCACTTGTTTCTCCTCTCTTGATTTATTGTTTCCATTCCTCTAGTGTTTTTATCTAGTGGGTGGATGACGAAAAAAATACTATATTAATACAGACCTAGTGTCCCTTCAGCGAGAAATAAAAAAATGGACCAAGTCCATACATGACGATGGGGTTGTTACATATTATCCAACGCTTGGCTAGTAGAATCACTCCATGTGATCTTGATGTTGTCTTATCGCACTTACAAAACATAAAAATACTACTGCTCCATGCACTTTGTCTATCTTGAATCTTGCATTCCTCAGTTCTCTAAGTGATTGATCATATGCATTGTTGTTTGTCAAGATTATATGGACACTAACACCTTTCTTGCAGGATTGTGTTTGTGGGAACATTTGGCAATCACAAAGTACATGTCACCTCTAGGGGGCATGGGCTTTGCGAGAGCTTATGTTCCCTTGTGTGTTTCCTACCTACCTTAACTTGCTTGATATCATCACATGATATCAACCACCTTAAGGTGGGGGCATATATTGTTAGACTTAGGGCACACAACTGAGAGGGGGGGTGAATCAGTTGTGTGAAACTTTCTCAAATTAAACACTTGAATCTTTTTTAGTGATTAGCAGAATATTAATCATGAACCATAATGCATTCAAATCAAAAGCAGAAACATATCAACACATAAGACACCAAGATTTTGATGTGGAAAACCCGGTTAAGGGAAAAACCATGGGGTGATTAACCCAAGAATGTATTCTCTATTAGAAGAATAGAAAGAACAAATGGCACATGCCAATTAGGGCTCACTGCCCGAGCACACTGCTCATAAGAGGCTCACTGCCTATAAGAGACACACTGTCTACAAAGAAATAAGTATCACCCTTAAGAACTGGAATATAGCATCTTCACCATGCTTGAATCAGTTCCATTTAAGCCCAAAACTTCTGCTCTACCTTTCGCACTTCTCCTCGCTACCACACACTCATCACCACAAGACACACTCTTCAAAATGACTTCACAATCCCTTATTTATACAAGGCTTCGACTTAGGAACAATCATCTAAGTCGGCAAACACCTACAAGATCATTCACAAGACGTGTAAAACATCCAGTCAGCCAGTCTCAAGAAGAACACCAATATCTGGTGGTTATTCTTCAAATACAAACTCTAACTTCAATGTGGACCACCAACATGAACTGGACATGATCCAACGATCATCATAACCTTACCTGAATCACCAAGAACATCTACACTTCATCATCCTACTGGAATTCTTCTCTCCTTCATCCAAAGCTTCAAGAACACAGTCTGTCATCACTGTCACAAATGAATAGGCTCTTCTAGACCTTCAAACCATGAACCAATCTATTTGATACTTCACAGGGACATCCTCAACACTCCCTCAAATCTGCAGAACGGGATAATGAAATTCTGGATCTCACCGGACCTATCTGTGACACTCTGTCACCTCTAAACACCTGCTAGAGCCGGTTCTACTTGAGTGATCATAACTTTTTCAGATCTTCATGTGGACCTCTAAAAACTTTACTGGAGCATCACAAGACTTATATCTACAAACCCTTTAAACTACATCTTCTGATCCTCAGCCTATCTTGGACTTTTACCTTGTTGTCATCACTGTTCTTCACTGTTCTTGATTGAGACTAATTTTCTCAATATCCTCAGCACACAGCTCATCCAAACCTTCTCATTAATGCAACATGAGTATGTTGACATCAATGACAACACCGGTTAAACCCATACTTGCAACAATCTCCCCCTTTGTCATTGATGGCAACATATGATGTGAAAAACCATCAAGACAAGAACTTCTCCTTGCTGTCACAACTCCCCCTGTCAACAACAACCATTCACATGTCTTCTCTCCCTTTACTGCTCCCCCTTTGATCAGCAACCACTTGTTTTTCACATGTCTTATCTCCCCCTTTGACATCAATGGCAAAGGGCTCATACTTGCAATTTCACCACCTCAGACTCATACCTGCTGCTCCCCCTGAGAAGCAGCTCCCCAACATCAATTTGGATCACAAGATATGACTGTGATATCCACTGGATTGATGCACATCAGTGCATCCTAGTTCATCACCGGAGGGGCAATAACCCCTAACTTTTCCTGGAGATACTCAAAAGAGTCCTTGGGAAGAGGTTTAGTAAAGATATCTGCAATTTGATCCTTGGAGGGCACATACTCCAATCTGACTTCATCCTTGTTCACTTGCTCTCTCAAAAAGTGAAACTTGATAGATATATGCTTAGTCTTAGAATGCAACATTGGATTCTTAGAAATACTTATTGCACTTGAATTATCACAGAAAATTGTGATAGGCTCCTCATATTCTACTTGAATATCTCTTAGCATCTGCTTCATCCACAAAACTTGAGTGCAACTACCTGCTACTGCAATGTATTCTACTTTAGTTGTAGACATGGATATTACCTCTTGTTTCTTGCTTAGCCAAGAAACCAATCTTTTTCCCAAAAAGAATGCTCCTCCACTTGTACTCTTCCTATCATCCACATCTCCTACCCAATCTACATCTGTATATGCATGAAGAGAAAATTATGATCTCTAGGATACCACAGACCATACTCAACTGTTCCTTTTAAGTACCTAAAAATTCTTTTGATTGCCATGACATGAGATTCTCTGGGATCAACCTGGAATCTCGCCACAAGACCAACAGCCTACATTATATCTAGTCTAGTTTGAGTGAGATACAATAATCCTCCAATCATTGATCTATACTTTGTCTGATCTGCCTTAGGAGAGTCATCATCTTTGCTCAACTTACATCCGGTTGCCATGGGAGTGTTCATTGGCTTTGAATCTTCCATTCCAAATTTACTCAAAAATTCTTTCACATATTTGGTCTGAGAGATAAAGATTCCTTTCTTTGTCTGAGTAATTTGCAGACCCAAGAAGAAATTCATTTCACTAAGCATTGACATCTCAAACTCACTTTTCGTTTGATTTGCAAAGGTTTTACACATACTGTCTCTTCCTCCAAATATGATATCATCAACAAATACTTCAACAATCAAGATGTTTTCATGATCAATTTTGAAATATAGGTTACTGTCAGCAGTACCTTTGTTGAAACCAATCTTCAAAAGATGTTTGTCTAGTCTTTCATACCAGGCTCTAGGGGCTTGCTTTAGTCCATACAGTGCCTTCTTCAATTTGCAGACCATATCACCATGCTCAGATAATTGAAAACCATCCGGTTGTTCAATGTACACTTCTTCTTCTAAGTCACCATTTAAGAAGGCAGACTTGACATCCATCTGATACACCTTGAAATCCTTGAAGCAACAAATGCAAGAAATAGTCTAACTGCTTCAATTCTTGCCACTGGAGCAAAGGTTTCTTCAAAATCAATCCCTTCTATTTGAGAGTAGCCTTTGCAGACTAATCTGGCTTTATTTCCGATTACTTCACCAACTTCATTTAGTTTGTTCCGAAGACCCATTTGGTTCCAATCACATTCTTGTTTCTAGGTCTGGGAACAAGATCCCAAGTGTGATTTTTCTCAATTTGCATCAACTCTTCCTCCATTGTTTTGGTCTAATTTTCATCATTGCAGGCTTCATTTATTGTCTTAGGTTCAATCTTTGAAATCAGACAATATTCATCTAAATTTTGAGCAATTTTCCTTCTAGTTTGCACACCTTTGCTTTTGTCACCTATGATCTAATCTTCAGAGTGGTTCAGTCTTACATACCTTGGAACTTTGGGAGTTTCTTGCACTTCTACTTCTTGATCAGGCTCATTCAGACCTATCTCTTCTTCCTGATTTACTAGATCAGTCTGAATCTGACTTTTAGGAGAGGATTGAGCTCCTTGAACCAGAACACCATTCTAATCATCTTCATCATACTCATAAAACCTTGAGGGTTTCTCTATTCCCTCATCAACCTTCACATTTGTACTTTGTATCATCTTTCTTAGTCTCTTGTTATAACACCGGTATGCTTTGCTTTGAGTAGAGTAACCCAAGAATATTCCTTCATTACTTCTAGCATCAAACTTGCCTAAATCTTCATCTCTTTTGATGTAACACTTGCTACCAAAGACTCTGAAATATCTTACAGTAGGAGTGATGCCAAACCAAAGTTCATAAGGGGTCTTACCGGTATTGCTTCTGATTTGAACTCGATTAAAAGTATAGACTACAGTGCTGACAGCTTCTCTCCAATAGATCTGAGGAACATTTTCTTCCATCATCATGGTCCTAGATGCTTCCTGGATGGTCCGGTTCTTTCTCTCCACTACTCCATTTTGCTGTGGAGTCCTAGGAGCAAACAACTGTCTCTTGATTCCATGTTTCTCACAGAACTCTATGAACTCACCGGATGTGAATTCTCCACCCCTATCAGACCTCAGACACTTCAGCTTTAATCATGTTTCATTCTCTACCATAGCCTTGAATATTTTGAATTTCTCAAGAGCTTTTGATTTCTCCTTTAGAAAGGTTACCCACATCATCCGGGAATAGTCATCAATTAATAGCATGAAGTATCTATCACCTTGAATACTCCTGATTTTTGCCGGACCACAAAGATCAGTGTGAACTAAGTCCAATAATCTGGTAGAGAACAGTTCCTTGCTTTTGAATGTGACTCTGCTCAGCTTACCCAATTGGCATTCCTTGCACAAGCTGTTAGTAGGCTTCACCAGTTTTGGAAGATCTCTTACAGCCTGAGTATTGCTTATCTTGATGATATTATCAAAATTCACATGACACATTCTCCTATGCCATAACCAACTTTGATCAACTTGAACAAATAAACATCTTTTACTAGTACCAACTAAGTGGAAGATATTACCTTTAGTTTGAGCACCGGATGCAATCTCTGTTCCGAATCTTTCAAAGATTTTGCATTTTCCATCCTTGAATCAGAGATCACAACCTTTGTCCACCAATTGTCCAACACTGAGAAGATTGTGCTTCAAACCTTCAACATACAGTACATTACCAGTTTTGTTTCTTCCATCAAAAGAAATAGTTCCTCTTCCTCTGATTCTACCAACAGAATTATCACCAAACTTCACCACTCCTCCTTCATACCTTTCCAAGTCTATGAACTTATTTTTGTCACCTGTCATGTGCTGAGAGAAACCACTATCAATGACCCAATCATTCTTTTCTTCAACTTGGGCAGCCAGAGCTCTTTCTACAACTTTATGATTGATAGATATAGAGGATATTGGTTCTTCTTCCTTGATGGCAATAAACACGCATTCACTTCCGGATTTGTTTCCTGTCTCTGATTCATCATCTGTTACTCCTTCATTATCATCTTCTTCATGAACATAGTAACAATTCTTTTGGAACCTTGATCTGTTAGGATTTGGCTTTGAAAATCTCTCCGGACGTCTTGAGGCAAAATGACCAATCTTATTGCAGTTAAAACATTTAAAAGGCAATTTTCCTTCATACTTACCGGATCCTCTTGGCAGTCTCTTTGCAATGAGGGCTTCAAGTTGAGTAGTTTCTACTTCTTCTTCTTTCAGGTCTTTTCTTGCTTTTTCATACCATGACAGTTTCCTTGATGAGTTCTCTCTTAGATCAAATCCTTGTTTACCTTTCACAGAGGCACTAGCTTTGAATGCAGATTCAGTTTTGGGGGGATCATCTCCAAACTTGGTCATTTCAAAAGCAGCCAGTTTGCTAGCCAATTGGTCTCTTGTGACAGTGCTATGGGCTCTAAATTCATCAATGGCAGCAACCTTGATTTTGTAAGAGGTAGGAAGGGATCTGAGAATTTTACCAACAATCTCATTTTCATCCAAGACTCCACCAGAATTTCTAATTCCACAAACCAGCTCATTCACTCTTGGCATAAAAGTGGTAATATTTTCATCATCTCCCATCTTCAATTTTTCAAATTTCCCTTTTAGACTCTGCAACCTTGCACATTTAACATACTCGTCTCCTTCATGCAAAAGTTCTAGTTTAATCCAGATCTCATAGGCAGTTGGTAGATCAATAACATTTGAGAGCTCTGAGTTAGTTAATGCGCTTAGAAGAGCCTCTTTGGTCTATAGATTATTTTCAGCATCTGTGATTTCATTTAGGGTTGTCAGACCACCCTGTGGAGGTGCATACACTTTTGTGACCATGGACCAGTCGCCATTCCCATACACTACAAGTGACATTTCATGCGACCTTTCCAAAGAGAAAAGTTGGTTCCATCAAACTTCAGACTATCCTTCTTGTATGATGACATCCTGGATCTCCTTGAGCGGTTAAGCTCCTTTTAGAGGAACCTAGCTCTGATACCAATTGTTAGACTTAGGGCACACAATTGAGAGGGGGGTGAATCAATTGTGCAAAACTTTCTCAAATTAAACACTTCAATCTTCTTTAGTGATTAGCAGAATGTTAATCATGAACCATAATGCATTCAAATCAAAAGCAGAAACATATCAACACATAAGACACCAAGATTTTGATGTGGAAAACCCGGTTAAGGGAAAAACCATGGGGTGATTAACCCAAGAATGTATTCTCTGTTAGAAGAATAGAAAGAACAAATGGAACATGCCAATTAGGGCTCACTACCTGAGCACACTATTCAAAAGAGGCTCACTGCCTACAAGAGACACATTGTCTACAAAGAAATAAGTATCACCTTTAAGAACTGGAATATAGCATCTTCACCATGCTTGAATCAATTCCATTTAAGCCCAAAACTTCTGCTCTGCCTTTCGCACTTCTCCTCGCTACCACACACTCATCACCACAAGACACACTCTTTAAAATGACTTCACAATCCCTTATTTATACAAGGCATCAACTTAGGAACAATCATCTAAGTCGGCAAACACCTACAAGATCATTCGCAAGACGTGTAAAACATCTGGTTGGCCAGTCTCAAGAAGAACACTAATATCTGATGGTTATTCTTCAAATGCAAACACTAACTTCAATGCGGACCACCAACATGAATTGGACATGATCCAACGATCATCATAACCTTCCCTGAATCACCAAGAACATCTGCACTTCATCATCCTACTAGAATTCTTCTCTCCTTCATCCAGAGCTTCAAGAACATAGTCTGTCATTACTGTCACAAATGAATAGGCTCTTTCAGACCTTCAAACCATGAACCAATCTATTTGATCCTTCACAGGGACGTCCTCAACACTCCCTCAAATCTGTAGAACGAGATAATGAAATTTCGGATCTCACCGGACCTATCTATGACACTCTGTCACCTCTAAACACCTGCCGGAGCCGGTTCTACTTGAGTGATCATAACTTCTTCAGATCTTCATGCGGACCTCTAAAAACTTTACTGGAGCATCACAAGACTTATATCTACAAACCCTTTAAACTGCATCTTCTGATCCTCAGCCTATCTTGGACTTTTACCTTGTTGTCATCATTGTTCTTCACTATTCCTGATTGAGACTAATTTTCTCAATATCCTCAGCACACAGCTCATCCAATCCTTCTCATTAATGCAACATGAGTATGTTTAGATCAATGACAACACCGGTTAAACCCATACTTGCAACATATATAATGTAAGCTATTTGATTTAGATGCTAGTAAAGTGTGTTTGGTCTCAAGTGCAGTTTAAAGACTAGTGGTGATGAGTCCCTCCTGCACTCTGAGATTTGTTTGATATCTATTGCAATCATTTAAGACCTCTACAGAGGTGGGATATCACGTATATCCTTTTTATTTTAATCCCTCTGTAGAGGAGGGGATGGTGTATTTCTCGTGGAGAGTGCACATCTTGTCATTTTCTAAAAGTCCTCTATGGAGGTGGGGAGCAGTTCTGTGACTAACTCAACCCTTAAGCATGTCTTCAGCAATTGTTGTGGTAAAGTGCAATCATCGGTGTGTGCCTATAATGTGCCTGAGATGGTGATGAACCTATAAATAGGAGCACTCCATCGCTTGTCTACCCTGTTTTCTTTGTGTCTTCCAAGTGTGTGTGTATTGCGTGTTTGTTCCCAGCATAGTTTAAAGACCGGTGGCGATGAGTCCCTCCTATGCTTTGGGATTTGTATGGTGTGCTTGATTTGTATTGTGTGTTTTTTGCCCCATATATAGTTTAAAGACTGGTGGCAATGAGTCCCTCCTACATTATGTGTGGTGTGTTTACTTTCCTTGTACTTGCATCTACATTTCATATATATGAAAAAGAAAAAGAAAAAGAAAATCATCACTGTCTTCACTGCATTCACTATATTCATTATGTTTTGCATGTCTTCAATGTTGTCTTCTCCATGTTTTACGTCACTATAACTGTCTTCTCTGTGTTTTATGTGCCTGTTAGCATCTTCTCTCTGATTCACGTGTCTTCTCCGTGCTTGGCATGTTTGTTGTGCTTGTTGACCGTACTTTAATGCATGTATTGGCCTCATGTTTATACATACATTAAAGTGGGGGCTAAATGTTATGTCAAAAAAAGTAACCCTGGGGGCTTTTTCCTCTTAAGGTTTAGCTCCCGGGTCCTTTAGAATGCATTTAGAGCATCTTCCATGATTTTGATGACTCCCATGAGAAAACCCTGAAGTTTCATGGCAATTGGGACTTAGGGGATGCACTTGACATAAATCCTGCCTAAAATGGGGGGGAGGATTTGAGCACCTGTGCCCTAGTCTTGCCCTATTTTAGGTCAGGACCAATTTCAAAGTGTCTATTTATGACCATTATTTAGGTCCTATGCCGCCACAGGAAGTTTGAATTATGAAATTCTTAGCAGGAATGTTTGTAGTTGCATAAATAAGCATGATTAGGTTATCATTTAAAAACTAGATGGACATTTTGATTCATGAGCTTATCTGAAAGTGATTCAAGGCATTCATTGTGTGGCAGAGCAGAATTTTGTGTTGTTCTTGTGTTTGTATTTGCAGATTTGGCATCCATCTCCTCACGGCATGAAGAGCATCCTCCTTCCATGAGATCTTCAACAAGGTGATATCAATTATGTTTTCTATCATTTATCATTTGGATTTTACCTCTATCCTACAGGGATACTCACTCTTTATTTGACAAAGGTGTTCGGAAGACTTGAATGTCTCTCTGGGGCTTGACTAAGGCAAGCCTCTAAACACCACAACCCCCAACCCATTTTTCTGTGATTGTAGGTTACAGGTTGCAAAAGCAGAAGAAGTGGAATTGTAGGAGAGTAGTGCAGACTATCAAAATTGTAGATCAAAGAAGAAAATAGGGACCTGGACTCGGGCGCCCACTCATTAGTCCTCCAGATCCCGCAACAAAAAAATCTTCAGAACAGCAGGAACAGGTTATAGACAAGATTCCCAGATCTCAACAAAAAATGTGGCACTGGACTAGGGCACCCGTTCATTAGTCCCCGACCTTTCCATTTTCTAAACTTTGAAATCTAGTATGCATTTGATTGTCATTTGATATCTCTATGTGCGATCATTTTTTGTAATTTCTTCGTTCTTCACAAATTCATATAATTAGGGTTTTGAGCATAATTGGGCTTAATTAAACAACAAAATCAAACAATTCCAAACCTCCCATATATTCCAAGTGACAAGAATCATGTAGTAGACTCTTCTACTCGGTTGAATGCCATTGAATGTTTAGTTGTGAAAGGAGGATCAAAATATAAACCATCAAAATCAACCCTAAACAAATCCTCTTCATTTTTCACACTAAACATTTTGGTGAACCTGTGTTTTTTGGAATTTTTGGCACCTTGCTGAGTGTTGTGCTTCAGATTTACATTCATTCTATTCATTCATATCATTATTCATTTTATTGCATTTGAAAAATTACAAAAAAAAATTGAAAATTTTGAAAAAAAAAAGCATTTCTAGCTTGCATTTTCAAATAATTTGAATTATTTGGCATTTAATTTCAATAAATTTCTTGCATTCTCATCTGATCTAAATTAAAATACAGAAAATTTTCATTCATCATTCATTTAGATTGCATTCTCATGCTTGAATTGATAAAAATTGCTTGAAATTGTGCATTTTTCCATATAACCTAGTTTTGCATTAGCTAGGGTTTGTAGTCAAAATCTTGTTTCAGATTTTACTACAATTCTAAAACACTCATTATGACTGATTTATAACTGTAGTGTTGTATCATAGTGGTTTGATTGCAAAATTTCATGCCTAGGGTTTGAAAACCTTGCTTTTTCACTAGGTTTTGGCCTTATCGTTTCTCTAGATTTGCACCATGGGAATGTTGTAAATAATTTTTATAGACTAATTGGATTTTATCAGGGTTATTATCTACTTCCCCTCCTAAAATTATTTACAACACCCTTTTTATTGGACCCTTGCATTGAAAATTTGGTGAAAAATTGCATATTTTGGCTATATTTTCCCTAGGGTTTGACTTAGATTTGCACTCCAAGCATGTTGTGATAGATTTTATGGCTTTAGGTGACTGATATTACTGCTATAATATTCTTCACCTCCTAAAATTCTTTACAACACCCCTTTTATTGGGTCTTTGCATTGAAAAATTGTGAAAAATTGCATATTTTAGTGTATTTTCTCTATGTCTTGACTTGTCATCACTCTAGGTTTGCATCAAAAGCATGTTTTGAAGGATATTATTGCTTTATTTGACTGATATCAGACATATTATTTTCTTCCCCTGATCAATTTCCTTACAACACCTTTTCTTTCACTTATTTGCATTGGAAAAAGTTGAAAAAATCAAGCATTTTAGGTCATTTTTACACATAGTTTTGCACTTGTCTTTTGCATAACTTTTAAAAAGATTTTATAATCTAATCTTACATTGATTTGAAAACTTATACACGTGGCTTCTAATCACAACAATAACAATAGGTTCTCTCCTAGGCCTTACATGAAAAGAAAGGTCCCCGAACCTGAAATCGTGTTTACACCTCATGATAGAACAATTGGAGACATTGAAGGACCTCTTTATATTACTATGAAGATAATGAGAAATCCTATGGATGGAGCCATTATTGATCCTAATTGCATGACTAATGTGGCAATGGAAGAGTTCCTCTATTCACATGGATTGATGCAAGGCTTTTATGACTCTTCGAATATGATGATTAAGACACATAAGGGAACCTTTATAAACACTTCTAGGAAGATATCTTTATTGGTCACTGTATTTGAGAAATCTATAGAACAATTGTTTGATGTTGTCCCCATTTCAGACCTTTTTCACATAAAATTAGGACATCCATGGTTAAAGGCTATGAAATTTGTCCCTTCAACAATTCACAACTGTGTAAAATTTCCTTTCAATGGACAAGTGCTTACTATCCCTCGCAATAAGTATAAACCTTTGGTTACAAGACAACACTTTACACTTGATTACTTTTGGGAAAGATTTGAAGTGGAACCAGAGCCATGGATAGATTTCAACTTCTTGAGCTATAGAAACTATAAAACAAAACTATTACATTAAGTGGTTGGTCCTTCTATGCAAGAAACAACAAGAGACGAACAACCCGCATTTGAAGAGAATCCTAGACCAAAAGGGAAAGGACCCTATGCTGAGGTTCCTCCCTCGCCATCCTCACAAGGATCGGGAGGTAGTCGTCAAAAGCAAAATATTTGACCTAGACAAATGAGATTTGATCCTAGTGCTTCCTCCTCTAAAACACAAAAACCTACGGAAGAGCAAAACACTATCTTATAAGAGATAAGTGGTAAGATAAAAAGAAATAGACAAGAAAGAGAAAGGAGGAGGAGACGACAAGCTTATGCCCAACAAATTGCAACTCAACAAGAAAATATCTCACCAAACATTGAATCAAACCAAGAATATCTTAAGAATGGACAAGTTGAAGACAAGAATAAGAGTTGGGCTATGGTACCTATTGTGTGGTTACACAACATGCCCCATTTTGCCTTAGCAAAATAGGGACCCAATGTTTCTTTTGCTTCTGCTTGCTTGTTTTCTTGCTTTGGGCGGTTTGGTAAAATTCAGTCATGTGGGTCACCTTTGTTGAGGTATGAGCATCACAAGGAGAGGTCATCTATCTAGGTTAGCATTTGCTATCACAAACCTTATGGTTGGAAAGAGTACAAAATTCTAAGCAGGTTTGCCTTTTGGATCACCCCAATATTGTTTAAGGGTAAAAAGTAATGTTGAGTCAAAGATCAGTCAACCTTGATATTTCACAAGGGGGGGTCATATTTTTGAATATTAGTCATATTTGTTAAGATGACATCGACTTAAAAAAATCACCCGATATTCATTCCATCCCCGATATGTGAACGTCAAACTTAAACATGGATGAGTAGTTGCCCATCATGAACTTCATGTATTTTGCGGGGGGTCATATTTCCTAAAATCAATCATCTTAAAAATATCACCCCTTCATGAATATCACCTTGCACGAATATGATGATGGCATCATTTAGCTCTATCGAGTAGAAGAGATAACCCTGATGATGACATAATCATTACACTAGACCCACGGAAGGGCCTATTTCTAAGCGTCCATCATATTTCTCAATATGCGGGTGACATCATCATAACTTGATAACAAAGATGATAGGATGGCATGATGATGTCATCATAATGTACACCTGAAGGGGTCATATTTTTTAATATCCCTTATCTTCAAAATATGACCCAATCTTGCTTAGTAGTCAAAGGTTGACCATATCACCTCGACCCTTACTAAATGATTATCCCACGCAAAGGCAAAGGTGTCATATTTTCTAGTAGGGGTCATATTTTCAAATATCCCTGATCTTTTAAAAATCACCCCTAGCATTAAATGTAAGCCCCAACGGTAGGTGGCGCCCTTTCGATTTCAAATACAAATCAGACACTTGGCAGCATCTACCAACTTCATGTGAATTATCAATGGATTCGATTGAAACAACACATATGCCCTAATTTGTCGTATCGATCAATTTACAAGTGAAATTTAGGAATTATTTACATTTACCCTTGTGATAATTGAGATTTACAAAACTCTAAAAGTCAAACACCTACCAGTCATCTACCGGTGGAACGTCATACTCAGCGTAACAGAATGGAACAGTTGATACTGCACGTCTGCAATTTTCTCCATTATCAGTCATATAACCAAAAAGGGAAAAGTAAATATCAAGTAAGTCAATTAAAACCCTCTTCGTTGTCGTTTTCTACAATCACCAGGTAGGTGTGTTTTAATAGGTTAATCTGCATAATGATGATACATGAGGTAGATTGCAATGTTGAATAGTAATTTTGGATGCATAGTATTCTTGGATTTCCCCATTCATAGACCCTAGGGTAAGAAATGAATATTTACATCGCAGGATCTAATGGCGGAGGTTAGGAGGAACAGATCTGATTCTGAGTTCTTGAAGCCTGTGTTTGTATAACCTGAGGGAGTAGGATTCTGATATGGTCAGATAGATGATACACACCAAGGGCAAATAGATTAAGATGCCTGGACCAGAAGACTAGATGATGATACTGATAACCCTATACTGGATAAGATATTCACGATTGGTATGTGGCATGCAGTCAGATTCCCATATGCAATGGAGGCCATTGAGATGGTAGTGGAGTGTGCCAGAAATTATAATCATGAGAATAGAAGGGTGGAGAAACATGGCAGAGTATATGCCAACTTCTCAACCAAGGGCATTGCTGCCACTTTTAGTTTGCCTATGGGGAATAAGGTGGTCAGTGTGAACCTGAGTAATTTGAAAAAGGAGTATAGTAATAACAAGAAAGAGGCTAGGAAAGTCATGTATCAATGGAGGGCCAAGAACAATACATATATAGCCTCTGCCAAGTTGCCTGTTTACTTATACAAATTTGATTTTGATGAGGAATATTAATACATGATTGCCCTATTAAGCAGGATGGCCGGTAAGCAACATGCAGGCAACTTTGAAAATTGGATGTATGGAATCATTCAAATGGTCTTATATTCAGACAACAAGCCTCTATGGGCTAAGATCATCAGCGATAGCTTGGATGAGGGTATGAGAAAGCTAGGAGGAAAAGCTTGTATATTCTATATGACCTCCTATGTCGTGTATGCATGTACTTTTCATGGGACATTTAATTCTTTCCAAATAGTGGGCAAGGTGGGAAATGGCACCGGTGATGTAAACATTTGGGATCACTATCCCCAATTATAGAGGAAGGCATATCTCCAAGACTACAAACTGGTAAATGACTCATTTTCAATGCATTTAGTTAGAACTATGGAGGAGGATAGAACTAAGAGATTGAGCATGGAGGCTCAAGCCATTATCTATACGCATGGGGCTTGGTTTATCCAATTCCCCACCTTCTCATACATAAGAATAGAAGGATTTGAAGGACAGCCTTTCATGTTGCCAAAATACCCCACTGATAGGGTCATCTTGATGGAGTTTGTTAGACAAGTGTCTACTTCAGTTGAGGCTCACATAGAGTAGAAAAAGATTCCTCTTGTACTAATCCCAGTGTACATAGGCTAGTACATATGCCCAAATGAACAGAGCATCAAGCATGGTATTGGAGGGTTAAAGCTCATGCACCTGCAACCATTTTCTATAGCAAGGTCATATGACCCATATAGCAAAATGTAGAAGTTGTTGGGGAAACAAATACATCAAAAGCATCTTGAAGATTATTGGATAGATTGTGATGATGAGGATGAGATTAGGAGAAGAAATTATCAAAGGCTCACCCTCAACCAGATCAGGACTTTTGATTGCATTTCGGTGCCTGCATAGCTACATCATGATGATGGGAAAATAATGTCGAATGAATATGACGACAAGGTGTATAATGACACCATTTCAGCCCCTAATCTAACACTGATAGAAGAGACCTCATTAGATCAAATAATGAAAGGGGTCCTCCAACTAACAAAGAGTTGGGTAATTGCTAAGGTTACCAAATTGAAGAAGAAGGGTATGGCCCTCACTATTTACAATAAAAAGAAAAGATAAGAGCTCTTAGATGAAGAATATGATCATTTTCTAATTCAGAAGAGAAAATCTAATGGAGAGAGACTACCTAATGAAGAGCAATAGCCACCACACAAAGGCAAGAAGGCTGATCCTGAGCTCTAGGGGGTAGTGATCAAGAGGCTTCCATCAAAAGGTGATGGGGCATCAACATCTGCGCCTGCATCTACATCACAAGATCCCTCTGATATGAAGAAAAGAAAGAAGGTATTGAACCCTATTCCTAAAGATACAGAGAATCAAGTGGAGAATAAGCCTCTAAAAGAAAATCCTAACCATTCTTGAATCTAGTAGAGCAGGTAACTAGCCCTGCAGGGATAGACCTAACCTATTGGGGTGATATCAGCCCAAATAGAGATAGTGATCCACCTCTGGAGCCTAAAAAGGCTGAAGATACAAAGCATACAGAGACGGGTGATATGACACCCAACCAAGAAAAGGATCAAGATAATGCACCCACAAGACAAAGATAATCAAAAGCGCAACTTCAGAGTGGGGGTGATCAGGATAAGCTAAAAAAGAGTGCTGATCAAGACCAAAGTGGTCCATCGCCACCTACTAAAGGGGGTGATTAGGGTAATAATACAGCATCAAAAGAGAAATCAGCTGAGAAAGAAATAAACTTGGAAGAAGCTAATGCATCTAAGGACAAGGAGCAAAGTTTGTAATAGGGTGAGGGTCCAGAGAGATAGAAAATGTGACCAAGGGTGACCAAGATTGTCCCCAAGGTCAAAATACAAAAACTTCTCAAGAGACCAACGTACCATAAGATGAGCAAAATGAGAGAGCTCAAGAAGCTCTTAAAGAGAATCTATAGGAGGAAGTGCAAGATCAAGGTATGCATACCTTACAAAGTCCACCTCAGAAAGAAATCCCTCAGCAGGAGGTACCTCAAAAAGATCCCCCTCATGAGAAAGTACATGAGGAAGAAATCAGAAAAGAACATTCACCAAAGAGGGTAGAGCATAATGCAAAATCCTAAGATGCCCAAAATAAAGGGGGAGATCATCAGGACACCAAGGGTGATGTACCTTATTTGTTGCAGCAAGAGATAAATCTGCAACAAGTTGAGGAGGTACAGGACTTTGATATTTCTACACTATTTGCTGGAAGCATGATTAAACCAAGAAGAAAGGCAAGGCTGACATCTGCAATAAGAAGAGACCCTACTACAGGTAGGAGAATTGCACAAGTAGCCTTACCAACAGTTGAGAAAGAGAAAGGCAAAATAGGCCTTGAGAATTTTCAGATCACTGATATTGATCTGGGTTTTGCAAATGAAGACCAAGAGAGTCAAGAAGGAAAGGATATTATTGATCCTTTAACCCAAAGGGTGAAAAAGTAAAAGGAGAATAATAAGAAACATAAAGAGCACATTGCTCAATCGCATTCTTTTATAAAAGGGTTAATTAACCCTGATCATGCATTGGCTGATCCAGCCACCCCAATAACCATTATATCCCAAGAGGAGGTTACTAGATTAGACTTGATGAAGCATAAAGCACCATTGATGGACAAATGGTTCATGTCTTCTATTTTTGAGGCTAAGGAAGTGGTGAAGACCTCCCTAGATAGGTGGAATTCTCTAAGCACTTTGAAAGGAAAGGTGGATAAGCTACATAATGAAGTAGGCAGGAAATCATTTAAGCTAGAGAAGCACCAAGATGCTTTGAATGAAATGAAGAGGATTGATACCCAGATACTTATCAACAACAATACACTGGATAATAACACCTCCCAACTGCTAAGTATATGGTATGAGGACACTAGATTTGAATGTGATATTTTGAAGAGATACAGTGGCAAACTCAGGGATATCAGTGTCAAATTGTATAATCTAATGGCAAAGGAGGCAGAAACCCTGGAGGCCCTAGAAGGGAAGGTAGAAAGGAAAATAAAAATTCAAGATGTTGATTTTGTTGTTCAGGCTTTTCATAACAACTTTAAGCAAGCTGCAGAAGATCCCCTACACCATTTGACAGAAGAGGTGATAAATAAGGCCATGAGGATGAAGGTCAAGGTGGAGATATATAATGAAACATTGAATAGTAGGAAAAGTAAGATGGATGCTCTTCAACCAAAATTTCATTCCCATAGGCATGTAGTGATAAAATCCAAGGTCCAATATGGAGGTGAGATTGATAGAGTAGTACAAGCATATGAATCCATTAGGGCAACTATGAAGGTACATATAGGGGATGATTTGCATCGAAGTGATAGTGATAATGAAGATGATGATGATGTAGAAAATGATGAAGAAGAGGAAAGTGAAGAAGAAGAAGGAAACGAAGAGTAAGTAAAAGATGCATGATCTACTTGCAAGTTAATGAGTCTTGCTAGATAGTTGCCAGCTGGCAACTTGTGCCACGTATGGAGATGTTGACTAAGTCAATGAGAAATGTTGACCATTGATCTGAATAGATAAATCTTGACCATTGGTCATTTGTAACCACCTCCTCTCCTTATTCTATAAAAAGGGGATGGAGTGCACTCTTTTAGGCATTAGAAACTTAATTGCAATTTGATTGCTGAAACACTTAGGGCTGATTTCAAGGCTATTGTGAATGTACATGTTTGTTGAATACTTAATGAAAGAGAAGTTGTTTTGATTGCAAATTATTGTAAATCTTGAGTAATCAATGGATGAGATCTGGATATATGCATTAATTAGCTGCGTCCCTTGGAGTGCTTGTCAGTCTGCATATGTTGTTTTCATTCCTTGTTCCTTTTAAGTTAGCATCAACCATACCTAGCTGTGGAACATCTTGGTGAAATTATGGTTTGATTTCTTCTCTTCATGATTGTATCTAGAATGTATGTGACTCAATAGCTAAAGGTTCACCAAATTTAGAAATATTTCTTTTAATTTTCTTAAATTTCATTATAAATCACCCTCACAATTGCAAATAATGTACAATCTAAAGCAAATAAACATGAAATATGCCTATATCTCATAAATAATTAAATATACAGAGCATATTTTGAGTGAAAGCTTGTCAAAATGATAAATATCATGCAAATACATATGTATATCCATGATAAACATATGAATATCTACTTGTAGGCACATTACTTGACTAAATACACTATGTAGAAGTTTATACTAGCTCAGGACAGTAAATGCTCAGAAGAATTAATCAAACTTATAAATATTACTGTAATCCATGGAGCAGAGTAGAAATAACCTTGTTTGTGAAGTGAATTTACATGAACAAATACAAAATTGATCACCTATACAATGTAAGACCCCTTGAAATGGAAAACAGCATGTCACATCAACCTCTGAGTAACATCAGACGATCATGACCCTATCAACGGAGCCTTGGAGTCATCAATTTATCTCAAATTGATCGTACTTTTCAAGATAATAAAGGTTTGTTGTGCAAATTTTTATGCATGTTGTTATGACTAACAATAATCATCAACATAAATTAGTGCTAGAAGGAGGGCCTTCTTTCTAATTTTAAAGATAAATCAGTTGTATTTGCATTTCCTTGTGTTAGAAATGAGGTAATCTTCTCAAATTTCATCACAATTGTTCATTCTTTGAGTGTTCATGCAAAGATTTTCTTGTTATGTATCCTTTCATACTTGTTCATCTCAAATATTTCAGAATTGAGCATAGATACCTCGAGCTTTATAGTCAATTCTTGCAATCTTTGAAAATGGAGTCGTTATTCAGGTCCTCTTGCTGAATATTTACAGTAATTTGCTTGTGTTTCTTGACATCTTGATATCAAGGTCCAGAGGTCTGGTACCTGCTCATATTTTCAAGTTTTACACAAATATTGCATAAATATCTAGTCAGTTTTGGATTCTGGTCATAAGTATCTCCTTTGCGAGAGTAGTTCAACTGATCTTTATAGAAAACCAAGTCAAATTTCCACAAATTGTAGAAATCATGGCTCTCAGTCCAAATATCAAGTCCAGATCTAGTGGACTCTTTGAGGAATTGCGTATTCGTGGACTTAGACCTAGAATTATAGACATTCATCACACTCCTGGTTCGAGCACATTAGAGTCTTCACTAGGAAATACTCCAAGAACCCTTGTTGGATTGTAAACACCTACATGACCACCTATTATACCCTAATTCCAACCAGCTCCAATCACTATGTCATTCTTTGCTGTAGAGTAACCTTTGACCTTCACTGCATATCATCCCTTACCTAAGAATCCTCACAAGATTTTCCCTAAGTATCATCCATATCAAGATGTTAATGATCACATTAGAACATTCAAGGAAGCTTGATGTAGAGCAAGGATTGAACATCAAGATGTGATATGCAGATTATTTCCATTTTCCTTAGGAGAAGTAACATATAATTGGTATATTAGTCTTGGTCAAGGTTTAGTTGGCTCATGGGCTACCTTGGAGAAAGATTTCAAAGATAGATATAAGATACCTATAGATCCTTCAATGAATTATCACTTGTTTGCCACAATCAAAAGATTTGAAGGAGAGCCTATTGCTAATTTTAATGCTAGATTCCAAAAGATGCTTTCAAAGCTGGTCACTCCATATACTATAGTAGATGAAGCTACTAGGAGTATATACTATTCAGCCTTAGATCCCCTAACTTCTATGTTCATAATGAGGACACATCCTAATGTCACAACTCTGGTAGGAGATTTTGAAGAAGCTATAAAAGTTAATCATCAATTGATCCCTGCTCCAACACCTAACATAGCATTTCATGCATATCCTGCATACCCTAGTCAACAATAGACCAATGGATTCATGATGCCCCCAGCTGTGATACCTTTACAAGTACCTCCACTTAGCATTATGCCACCTCCAAATAGAAATGGCTAGATGGTGTAATATCTAGGACATACACAAATACCTAAGGATGTAGGAAAAAATAATAACAATGGTTCTTCCTTTTTCAAACCTCAAACAGAGAATGTGGTAGCCAAAGTTTAGGAAGAGAAGGAAGAAATTAAATAAATATCAGCACAGTTGAGAAAGTTGACAACTGAAATCACTCATTTGAGAAGTCAGAATTTCTATTCTCAACCAAATCAAAACAGAGGATATAAAAATGACAGATCTAGATATCTTGATAGGGGATACAACAATGATAGGAACTACAACAATAACAATAACAACAGTGGTAACAATAAAGCCCCTAGACAGCCTAGAGTGTGGAATACTAGACCAAACAATGGTTCCTTGCCATCACCCTTAGATAATCAGCCTCCTAGTGAACCTAAGCAGACCACTAGGGTGAACTTGGTAGAAGTAGCCCTTACAAATTGGTGTAGGATACATAACACCAACAATTTAGGATAGCAACCAGTATATTTCAGGCTGAGGTATCAAATACTGCAGGTAATCTTCCTTTTGTTGAAGGAAATGAAATTGTCCCTTGTGGATATGACTTTACTCTTGTATTGGAAAGTTTTACCAATCATCCTCACCATCAAGCAACTTCAACTCATGAGAATTATACTCTAGCATGTGAGGAGTCAGCCATGGATTTTGAAACAAATTATGTTTTTCCTTTTGAGGATGAAAATGAACCATTAGTTGAACATGAGGAAGTGCATGCCTATCAGCAACAGTATTAGGGTAGACATAACTATAACCTCAGGAATAACTCAAACAAATCCACTGGTCCCTTGACCACATCCTTGCCTCCAAATAATTTTAACACTCCTCTTGATCCAAAGGCAAGTAATAATCATGGATTTCCTAAGGTTAATGCTCAGTACTTAGCACCACAAAATACAGTGGCAAAAGCTAGTAACCAGTCTCTTGAGTCTAACAAATTGGTCACATACTTAGTAGATGAAATGCGAAAGATCAAAATTAGCTTGTCATTGTCAGAATTACTTAAAACCCTAGCCATTAAGAAGGCATTCATGAAATCTTTAGATGACCCTACACCAAAAGAGGATAATCATCCCCTTAATCCAAATCAAACTTTGAATAAAGATCATGTAACTAAAGATACTAATGTTAAACACAAAACTTTAGCCACTGTTCAAGCTACTAAAACTTCACACATGACCCTTTGTAGGGATAAGACTGAGTCACCGCCATTTCTCCTTACCATAAGGATGTTTAGTAAGAATTTGCATAACTACTTAGTAGATTCAGGTGCATCTACTAACATAATGCCATTGTCTATATGTAATGCTTTAGGGTTACATCTTGCCAAGTCACTAAAGAAGGTAACACAATTAGACAAGACTGAGGTAAATGTTGTAGGAGAGTTAACTCACATTCATATGCAATTAGCATCAGTTCCAAGAATCCAATACTACATTGATATACAGGTAGTAGATATCCCTAACACATATTAAATGTTGCTTAGCAAGGATTGGTCAAAAACACTTAATGGATACATGTCCACTGATTTTAGTCACATGTGGTTACCTTGGAAAGGGATTCTCATTCAGATTTAGATAGATGCTAAACCCCAGATGAAACACATGATTACTGAGTATAACAAAACCAATGAGATCATGTATGTAGATGTTGAACCTGGAGTTTATACCATCAGACCCCAAATAGTTAAGATAGAGGAGATCCTCATGTATGATATTCATGTTCATAAGGATGATCATCAGGATGATAGAGTAGTCATTGAGTCTGACCATAGTTTAGAGGATGATAATGACTTAGATCATTTTAAGAACTTTGAATTGTATCTATCCAAAGAGATGCAACATTGTTGAATGTTAAATATGTCTAATGATGATGTTTTGATTGAAGGATGGTGCAGGTTACATGATGAAGCACATTCTAAAAAAACTTGTGATGCCTATCTAGATATGATGGAACTGGAACAAGCATGCAGTGAGAAGGGATTATTATCACCTAAGGTAAGTCATACAAATAGTTATAGTGATACTGACTCTTGTTCATCATCTGTAGGTACAAAAGAATGCATATATCAGGATGAAAGTTACATTCATAATTCAGAGGAGATCCTGGTGTGCAATGAGAATATTTCTAAGAGTAAAAGCAATATCACCCTAGGGATTGATTGTTTGATTGAATCAGATTATGAAGAATCTAATGAGGATAAAGGGAGTAATTTAACCAAGTTTGAAGAGTTTTTATCAAAACAAATTCAGAAGATGTTGTTACAACATACTTCTCCACATGATGCTCTAATTAAAGGTTGGTGTAGGTTACATGAAGCACCACATTCAGAGACTACTTGCTCGTTATGCTTGCACATTTTGAAAAAACAAGAGATGCTTCATTCAAAGGATTATTCTCCTGATAATAAGGAAGAGAAACAAATATCAGTTTCACATTAGTCAAATAAAGTGAAACTAGAGAAAAATGAGTCACTAAAATTGAAATGGATATCAGGTGGTGCAGCCACCAGAGCTAAAATGAAAAGAGAAGGTCCTGATAAGCCTTTAACTGAAGATAAGCCATGGATCCTTAGGTTTGATGGATCTAAGTCAAAACAAGGAGCTAGAGTAGGAATAGATCTCATTGATCCAATTGGAAAGTCCTATTTGGCAGCATATAGATTACAATTCCTATGCACAAATAATTTGACAAAGTATGAAGCCTTAATTCATCAGATATTGTTTGCACTCAAGAAAAAAGTGACGATTATGCATGTCTATGGAGACTCAGAATTAGTGGTAAGACAAGTAAGAGGCATATACTCTTGCAATTATAAGGTTGTCTAATTACAGACACAGGGTATGGGACTTGATAGAAGACTTTGATGCATTCAACATCACCCATGTGCCCAGAGAAAGGAATCACAGAGCAGATGCTTTAGCTCAAGCTGCAAGTACTTTGGAGCCATTATCCATATCTAGTTTGAAGAGGTTTTTAGTTGAATTAATATCAGTGCCCTCTGTACCAGATAATGTCACCAATCTCCAAGTGTTTGATGATGACCAACACATTTTGGATTTCATATCAAACATAGATGTGTTTGATGCACAGATCATAGATGAAAGAAATGTAGAAGATCATACTTGGGAAGAAGAAGAGATCATGGATCTGCCTAGTAACAAAATTTCCAAGGGGATGATAGAATTATAAAGAGCATTTGACTTAGATAATATGCTGAAACAGAAAGATCTTCCAAGAACTGATGGATGAGAATATTCACCAGTTAATATAGGACAAAAGGAAGAAAAAAGGAATGTCCTAATTGGTAAAGTGTGTACAGAAGAAGAAATGGCAGGGATAACCCAAGCACTTAAGGATTATATCCATGTTATTGCCTAGACTTATGATGAATTGAAAACCTATGATACCTCAATCATAACCCATACTATACCTTTGAAACCAGATGTCAGGCCTTTTAGACAAAAATAGAGACCTAAATTAATGCCTTATTAGAACCCATCATTTTTGAGGAAGTAAAGAAATTACTCAATGCTAGGATCATATTTCATGTGAGGCACTCCACATGGGTAGCCAATTTGGTTCCTGTGAGAAAGAAAAATGGTGATATCAGGCTATGTGTAGACTTCAAAATTTTGAACAGAGCTTCTGAAAAGGATAACTATCCTTTACCTTCATTGGATGAGGTCTTGCAAATAGTAAATGGTGCATAGATGATGTCATTTTTGGATGGTTTCTTAGGTTACAACTAGGTGATGGTAGATAAAATAGATAGATTGAAAACTGCATTCACCACTAAGTGGGGTATATTTGCCTATAGGCGCATGTCTTTTGGATTGATAAATGTTGGAGCCACCTTTCAACGTGCAATGGATATAGCTTTCAGGGGGTTGATTGGTAAGTGCATAGTCATATACATGGATGACTTAACAATTTTCTCCAAGAAGATGGGTGACCACATAGAAGACCTCAGGAAGGTACTTAAAAAGTGTGAACAGTATGGTATATCATTGAATCCCAAGAAATGCATATTCGGAGTAACTATAAGTAAGTTACTAGGCCATTTGATAATAGAAAATGGGATCATCATTGACCCTGCAAGAGTAGAATCAATCATGAAGCTACAGCTTCCTAGAAGCAAGAAAGGGCTGAAATCATACTTTGGTAAGATATTTTTTGTTAGGAAATTTATTACTGGCTTTGCAAAGATTATCAGACCATTGAATGCAATGCTCAAGAAAGATGCCAAAATTGAGTGGACACCTGAAGCCAGAGTAGCTTTTGAGGACATCAAGAAAGCTATATCTAATGCCCCTATTTTGATCAGTCCAGATTATACAAGAGATTTTCAAAAGGAACTATGAAGGAATATATCTCAAATGCCTAGAAAGGCAAGAAGCAGATAAAGTGTTAGTAGAGTTGCATGATAAGTTTGGAACTACACATGGATCACATCTAGCCACTGCTCATGCTATCTTGAGAGTAGGATATTACTAGCCCACTATCTTCAAAGACACTGTTGAACATATTAAATGTTGTCATACATGTCAGGTCGCAGCCAACAGAGAAAGATATGCTGCTCAACCCTTACAACTAGTAATGGAGATGCACCCATTTGCTTAATGGGGCATGGATCTTATAGGACCCATCAATCCTCCATCATCTTCAGGCCATAGGTATGTCTTGACTATCACTGATTATTGTACTAGGTGGACTGAAGCTGTTAGCATCAAGACATGCAATGCTGATGATGTGATCAAGTTTTTGGAAAGCAACATAGTGACCAGGTATGGAATTCCTTATGCTTTGGTGTGTGACAATGGACCTACCTTTGCATCATTAAAACTATTTAGTTGGGCTATTGATCATGGAATTATCTTGAAATTCTCCTCAAATTACTATCCTCAAGGGAATGGACTAGCAGAGTCCACAAATAAGAATTTATTGAATATCATAAAAGAATTGATAGAGAAGAACCCTAGGGAGTGGAATACCCTATTAAAGTATGCTTTGTGGGTGGATAGAACCAGGATTAAGGTTGCATTAGGAAATTCTCCTTATCGGCTAGTATATGGGGTGGATCATATCCTCCCTGTTAACTTAAAGATCCCCACATTACAGTTTGCACAAGAGTATCTAGGCATAGACATCAAACAAGAAGTTAGGTTACTTCAGCTCATGCATCTAGAAGAAAAAAGAAACAGAGCAATTGATCAGTTTGATAAACATCAGGCTGTTGTCAAACACTGGTTTGATAAAAGAGCCAAAGTTAAAGATTTTAGGATTTTAGATATAGTCCTTATGTGGGATAAAGCACATGAAAAGAAAGGTGACCATGGTAAATTTGATAAATTTTGGATAGGTCCTTTTCAAATTTTGGAGATCCTAGGAGACAGTACCTATAGACTTAAGACTCTAACCGGTGAGGATGGCCCATTACCAGTTAATGGATAGTTCCTCAAACATTACTTCCAAGCTTGAAATAGGGTCATGTAAGTCATTTTTACCATAATGTGCCTATTGTATAGTTGCTTGTGCAGTTTTGTTTTGTTTGTGTGTCTGTTTGTTTATTTTGTTGAGTCTTTGTTTTGGTTAGTCAGGATGATGTAGCTTATCACCCTAAGAAACCAACCAAATTGTTAGGATTCAAGTGATGAGAACAAATTCCTATATAGGTTATGACTCATTTTGAAGAGTATCCTTGATCAGGTCTATGATATCCTTTTCATCATGGTGCCTTTTCTTAATTAAGGAGATTTTCACAATGACTCACCTAATAGCCTTGGGTTTGTTGAGCACATCAGTATAGGTGTTAAGTGAAAAATCTAAAGGGACTCCCTTGCTACCATTACAATCTCCAACTTAAATCAACAAGTGACCACACCATGCATATTGAGCTTACATGATGATATCATATGAACAAAAGAGATAAATATTGAAAATTCAAAAGGATAAAATTAGGCCATCTAAGTAACTCTACCGAGGCTATAGACACCTGCTGGCAGTGGGGCTCTACTTAGGGGGATTTTATAGATAACCTTGTCGAGGCTATGGACTCTTGCTGGCAACAAGGCTCTATCCAGGTTGGCTATGAGGGATAAATCCTAAAAAATATAACTTAACACCAGTTACTCATGTTTTCAACTTACTTTCAAGATGAGGATAATTAATCATTTGCACACACTTGATCCCTTGCTAGCATTGTTGCAATAATGAACATCATATCATTCAGAAAGGTCATAATACTTATGCTTAGAAAGAGTTAAAATGCTATGTTAGAATGTGATCCCATCACGTGAATCATTTGAATTTGGTTGTCTTCTTTGGTGGCAAGTTGTTGTGTGGTTACACAACACACCCCATTTTGCCTTAGCAAAACAGGGACCTAACTTTTCTTTTGCTTCTGCTTGCTTGTTTTCTTGCTTTGGGCGGTTTGGTAAAATTCAATCATGTGGGTCACCTTTGCTGAGGTATGAGCATCACAAGGAGAGTTCATCTGTCCAAGTCAGCATTTTCTATCACAAACCTTATGGTTGGAAAGAGTACAAAATTCTAAGCAGGTTTGCCTTTTGGATCACCCCAATATTGTTTAAGGGTAAAAAGTTATGTTGAGTCAAAGATAAGTCGACCCTAATATTTCACAAGGGGGGGTCATATTTCTGAATATCAGTCATATTTGTTAAGATGACCCCAATTTAAAAAAATCACCTAATATTCATTCCATCCCCAATACGCGAATGTTAAACTTAAACAGGGATGAGTAGTTGCCTGTCATGAACTTCATGTTAGGGTTAGCCGGCAGAAGATATCAATTAAATGCAAATAAAGATTAAACAGAGAAATGGAAATACATAGAATTAATAACAGCGAGAGACAAGATTTAATGTGGTTCACCCAAACTCGGGCTACATCCACCAAACAGAGAGTCCAATATTATTATCCAGTAAATCAAAACGATTACAATCAGCAATCCCTACAACTCAATACTGCTGCAAATGCTACAATACAATGCCCAAACCCTAACCCTTGGCTACCTTTTATCAAGCCTTTTTGTCGGTTACAAAAATTAGGGTTTTCTTATGTCGGTCATAAAAATAGGATTTTTTTTAAGTCGGCCCTAGGATTTTTTAAGTCGGCCCTAAAAAAAATTTCTCGGGGGCTGCCGCCCCCAAACCCCCGCTCGAGGCCCGACCCGGCCCCGAACCCCGGCGAGGATACATGGCTAGTGTACAATACTTTCCTGATCAGTCGCCACCTACCAACAATCTCCCACTTGGAGACTGATCCTGGACGACACCCCTACGCATGCAGCTCCTACTGGAAATAAGCACCCTGGACTCTACTATTCTATTTTTGTTGTTTTCGGTCTAGAAGACCAACTGAGGCTGAAGAGGAGCTTAGCTTCTCCCTTGTCACTGCCTTTGTAAACATATCCGCTGGATTTTCATCTGTATGTATCTTTTCCAGCCTTAACTGTCTCTTATCCAACACCGATCGAATGAAGTGATGCCTCAACTGTATGTGTTTGGTCTTTGAATGCAAGGCAGAATTCTTTGCAAGATGTATGGCACTCTGACTGTCTGTATACAAAGAACTGTTAGCCTGTTGTTTACCCAATTCTTCCATGAAAGATTGCAGTCATATCATCTCCTTGCTTGCCTCTGTGGTGGATAAAGCAACCACCTTTTGCAACCTGGAAATCCAACTCACTGATGTTCCACCTACAGTAAAGGCATAACCTGTAGTACTCCGCCTGGTATCAATATCCCCTGCCAAATCTGAGTCTACATAACCTGCTAAATCAGTATTAGAGCCCCCAAAACATAAGTGGTTATTAGATGTACCTCTCAAATATCTGAGAATCCATTTGACTGCATTCCAATGCTCAAATCCAAGATGACTCATATACCTGCTAACGACTCCGACAGCATGTGCAATATCCGGTCTCGTGCATACCATGGCATACATTAAACTTCCTACAGCTGAAGCATATGGAACCTTGGACATTTTTTCTTCCTCCTCTTGTGTCTTTGGACACATCTCCTTAGTCAATTTCAAATGACTAGGCAAAGGTGTGCTGACAACTTTTGCATTCTCCATATGGAATCTCTGCAACACCTTTTCAACATAAGCAGCCTGAGATAGAGTCAATTTTCTGTTCTTCCTATCTCTGTAAATTTTCATACCAAGGATTTGTTTTGCTACCTCCAAATCCTTCATATCAAATGACTGTGCTAACTGATGTTTTAACTCTTTGATGTGATCCATGTTTGACACAGCTACAAGCATGTCATCAACATATAAACATAAAATAATGTAGCTGTCATTATCTAACCTCTTAAAATAAACACAATGGTCAGAATTACACCTGTTGTAGCCTTGCTCATCCATAAAACTATCAAATTTCAAATACCATTGTCGAGGTGCTTGTTTCAGGCCATACAAACTCTTCTTCAATCTGTACACTTGTTTCTCCTTACCTTTGACCTCAAATCCCTATGGTTGTGCCATGTATATCTCCTCCTCCAAATCACCATGGAGAAAGGCAATTTTCACATCTAGCTATTCCAAATGCAAATCTTCAGCAACCACAATACTTAAAACAGTACAAATAGAAGTCATCTTGACAACCGGAGAAAAGATCTCATCAAAATCAATGCCCTATTTCTTTGCAAATCCTTTTACAACTAACCTGGCCTTAAATCTTTTCTTACCTCCATCTTCCTCTTTCAACCTGTAAACCCATTTGTTTGGTAAAGCCTTTTTACCTGCAGGTAACTTACATAATTCCCAAGTCTGATTTTTCAGCAAGGAGTCCATTTCTTTTTTCATGGCAAGCTCCCACTGAACCTGTGTATTCACCTGCATAGCTTCATCATACCCTTCTGGTTCACCAGCATCTGTTAACAAAATAGAATACAAAGAGGGAGAAAACCTTTCAGGAGGTCTACTTATCCTTGTTGACCATCTAACATTCACTGGAGTTTGTGGTATTTCTGGTTGCTGTTGCGGAGCATGAGGAGTCACTGGAACATCACTATTTGGAGTATCATCCACCACCACATAATCCTTTTCTTTCTTCTCATGCTGCTGCAACTGATCTTTGTACAACACCTTCTCATTGAATATAACATCCTTGCTTCTCACAATTTTCTGATTTTCAAAATCCCAAAGCCTATAACCAAATTCATCAATGCCATATCCAACGAAGGTACATTTTTTTGATTTCGCATCTAGCTTGGTTCTATTTTTAGAATCTATATGTGCAAATGCTTCACAGCCGAAGGTTTTCAGAAAAGAATAACTCACCTTCTTACCTGTCCATGCTTCCTCTGGAATACCACAGCCCAAAGGAACTGAAGGACCTCTATTAATTAAATATACAGCAGTGTTGATAGCCTCTGCCCACATGTTTAAAGGCAGCCCAGCATGCAATCTCATGGTCCTTGCATGCTCCATTATTGTCCTATTCATGCGTTCAGCCACTCCATTTTCCTATGGAGTCCCTGGAACTGTTTTCTGCCTACGAATTCCATTAAAGGAACAATAATATTCAAATTCTTTGCTGCAATACTCACCGCCATTGTCAGATCTGAGACATTTTAATCTTTTACCTGTCTCATTCTCAACCAAGCTTCTCCATTTTTAAATGTTTCAAATACATCAAATTTCTGTCGAAGGAAATAAATCCAGACCTTCCTAGTTGCATCATCTATGAATGTAACATAATACCGAGAGCCACCAAAAGAAGATACCTGAGCTGGTCCCCATACATCTGTATGCACAAGCTCCAATTTTTTATTTTTCTTTTGCTTCCCATCTTTGAGAAAACTGACTCTCTTTTATTTTCCATACACACAACTTTCACAGAAATCCATATTAATACATTTCAGACCTGGTAAAACTTTCTTAGAATGAAGTACCTTCATACCTTTTTCACTCATATGCCCAAGTCTGTTATGCCACAGTGTTGTTTCAGAACCTACAGCAACTTTTCCAGTCTCTTCCTGCAAACCTGCAGCAACTGTTCCTGAACCTATTTGTTTTTCCTCTATAACATCTAAAGTAGAAGGAACAGTATGACCTGTACAAAGATATAAGGTGCCTACTTTCACACCTTTTGCTACTACTAAGGCACCTTTTGAAACCTTCCAATTTTTATCAGTAAATATAACAGTGCAACCTTGTTCAGTTAGCTGCCCTGCTGAAATTAAATTCCTACTAAGCCTTGGAACATGCCTTACCTCTTGTAGTAGCCAATGATTCCCATTCTGCAACTTAATCTTGATTCTTCCTTTTCCAACAATCTGACAGGGTTCGTTATCTCCCAAATAAACCAGCCCAAAATCCCCTTGGACATAATCAAGAAAATAACTTCTATGGGGCGTAGCATGAAATGAGGCCCCTGAATCTAAAACCCATGAATCATCAGTATTATCTAGGGAAAGAATCAAAGCGTCATCTTCAGATTTATTACTTACCACATTTGCTTCTTTATTGCCTTCTTGTTTGTCTCCTTCTTTATTTTTCTGAGACCAGCAATCTTTCTTCAGATGACCTGGTTTTCCACAGTACCAACAATCCTTATGTCCTCTGGTTTGGGATCTTTTGTCCTTTGATTTTCCTCGTGACTTCCCATGACCTCCAGAACCTTTTCCTCTCTCCTTTGATCTGCCCCTGCTTTCTGCATTCAAAACACTGCCTGATTTGGATCCACCTGAGCTTTTCTTACGAATTTCCTCACTCAGAATAACACCAACAACATCATCAAATTTCAGGGTATTTGAACCAGAAACAGAGTTACTAACTGCCATTACCAAACTATCCCAGCTTTTAGGCAATGAACATAATATCAAGAGAGCTCTAACTTCATCAAATTTTATATTTATAGAAGTCAATTGATTGACAATCGTATTAAATTCATTTAAATGATCTGTCACAGATCCACCTTCAACCATTTTCAGATTAAACAAATGCTTCATAAGAAATACCTTATTTGAGGCTGAGGGTTTTTCATACAATTTTGCCAAAGCTTTCATCAGACCATCTGTTGTCTTCGCTTCCGTTATATTTAATGCCACCGACGATGCCAGGCACAACCAAATGGTTCCCAGTGCCTTTCTGTTAAGAAGATTCCAATCCTCATCAGACATTGTTGCCAGTTTCTTGACTACTCCTTCCAACGGCATCCATAAATCCTTTTGATAGAGGTAATCCTCCATCTACATCTTCCATAACTGATAGTTCTGCCCATTGAATTTATCGACCTTCAATCTTCCCTCGTCCGCCATTGCTCCCACTCAACCATGAGACTTTCCTACAGATGATAATCGAACATAACCCGCTCTGATACCACTTGTTAGGGTTAGTCGGTAGAAGATATTAATTAAATGCAAATAAAGATTAAATAGAGAAATAGAAATACACAGAATTAATAACAAGGAGAGACAAGATTTAACGTGGTTCACCCAAACTCAGGCTACATCCACCAAACAGAGAGTCTAATATTATTATCCAGTAAATCAAAATGATTACAATCAGCAATCCCTGCAACTCAATACCGCTGCAAATGCTACAATACAATGCCCAAACCCTAACCCTTGGCCACCTTTTATCAAGCCTTTTTGTCGGTTACAAAAATTAGGGTTTTCTTATGTCGGTCATAAAAATAGGATTTTTTTTAAGTCGGCCCTAAAAAAAAATTTCTCGGGGGCTACCGCCCCCAACCCTCGCTCGAGGCCCGGCCTGGCCCCAAACCCCGGCGAGGATACATGGCTAGTGTACAGTACTTTCCTGATCAGTCGCCACCTACCAAAACTTCATGTATTTTATGAGGGGTCATATTTCCTAAAATCAGTCATCTTAAAAATATCACCCCTTCATGAATATCACCTTGCACGAATATGATGATGATGTCATTCAGCTCTAACAAATAGAAGAGATAACCCTGATGATGACGTAATCATTACACTCGACCCACAGAAGGTCATATTTCTAAGTGTTCATCATATTTCTCAATATGACGATGATGTCATCATAACTCGATAACAATGATGATATGATGGCATGATGATGGCATCATGATCTACACCTGAAGGGGTCATATTTTCAAATATCACTTATCTTCAAAATATGACCTGATCTTGCTTAGTGGTTAAAGGTTGACCATATCACCCTGACCTTTAGTAAATGATTATCCCTCACAAACGTGAAGGGGTCATATTTTCAAATATCCCTGATCTTTTAAAGATCACCCCTTAGCATTAAATGTAAGCCCCAATGGTAGGTGGTGCCCTTTTGATTTCAAATACAAATCAGACACTTGGCGGCATCTACCAACTTCATGCAACTTATCAATGAATTCGATTGAAACAACACATATGCCCCAATTTGTCATATCGATTAGTTTAAAAGTGAAATTTAGGGATTATTTACATTTACCCTTGTGATAATTGAGATTTACAGCACTTTGAGAGTCAAACACCTATCAGTCATCTATTGGCGGAACGTCATACTTAGCATAACAGAATGGAACAATTAATACTGCACATCTACAATTCTCTCTATTATCAATCATATAACCAGAAAGGGAAAAATGAATATCAGGTAAGTAAATTAAAACCCTCTTTGTTGTCATTTTCTGCAAATCACCAGGTAGGTGTGTTTTAATAGGTTAATCTGCATAATGATGATACATGAGGTAGATTGCAATGTTGAATAGTAATTTTGGATGCATAGTAATCTTGGATTTCCCCATTCATAGACCCTAGGGTAAGAAATGAATATTTGCATCATAGGATCTAATGGTGGAGGTCAGGAGGAACAGATCCAATTCTGAGTTCTTGAAGCCTATGTTTGTACAACCTGAGGGAGTAGGATTCAAATATGGTCAAATAGATGATACACACCAAGGGAAAATAGATTTAGATGCCTAGACCAGAAGACTAGATGATGATAATGATAACCCTATACTAGATAGGATATTCACAACTAGTATGTGGCATGCATTCAGATTCCCATATGCAATGGAGGCCATTGACATGGTAGTGGAGTGTGCCAGAAATTATAATCCTGAGAATAGAAGGGTGGAGAAACATGGAAGAGTATATGCCGACTTCTCAACCAAGGGCATTGCTGCCACTTTCGATTTGCCTATGGGGAATTAGGTGGTTAATGTGAACCTGAGTAAGTTGGAAAAGGAGTACAGTAATAACAAGAAAGAGGCCAGGAAAGTCATGTATCAATGGAGGGCCAAGAACAGTACATATACAACATCTGCCAAGTTGCCTATTTACTTATACAAATTTGATTTTGATGAGGAATATCAATACATGATTTCCCTGTTAAGCAGGATGGCCAACAAGGAACATGCCGGCAACTTGAAAATTAGATGTATGGAATCATCTAGATGGTCTTATATTCAAACAACAAGCCTCTATGGGCTAAGGTCATCGGTGACAGCTTGGATGAGGGCATGAGAAAGCTAGGAGGAAAAGCTTGTATATTCCATATGACCTCCTATGCTGTGTATGCATGTGCTTTTCATGGGACATTTAATGCTTTGTAAATAGTGGACAAGGTGGCAAACAACACCAGTGATGTAAACATTTGCGATCACTATCCCCAATTACAGAGGAAGGCATACCTCCAAGACTCCAAACTGGTAAATGACTCATTTTCAATGCATTTAGTCAGAACTATAGAGGAGGACAGGACTAAGAGATTGAGCATGGAGGCTCAATACATTATCTATAAGCACGGGGCTTGCTTTATCCAATTCCCCACCTTCTCATACATAAGAATATAAGGATTTGAAGGACAACCTTTCATGTTGCCAAAATACCCCACTGATAGGGTCATCTTGATGGAGTTTGTTAGACAAGTGTCTACTTTAGTTGCGGCTCACATAGAGTAGAAAAAGATTCCTCTTGTATTATTCCCAGTGTACACTAGTACATATGCTCAGATAGATAGAGCATCAAGCATGCTATTGGAGGGTTAAAGCTCATGCACCTATAGACATTTTCTATAGCAAGGTCATATGACCCATATGGCAAATTGCAGAAGTTATTAGGGAAACAAATACACCAAAAGCATCTTGAAGATTATTGGACAGATTGTGATGATGAGGCCAAGGTTAGGAGAAGAAATTATCAAAGGCTCACCCTCAACCAGATCAGGACTTTTGATTGCATTTCGGTGCCTGCACAGCTACATCATGATGATGGGAAAATAATGTCAAATGAATATGAAGACAAGAAGGTGTATAATGACACCATTTCAGCCCCTAATCTAGCACTGATAGAAGAGACCTCATTAGATCAAATAATGAAAGGGGTCCTCCAACTAACAAAGAGTTGGGTAATTGCTGAGGTTACCAAATTGAAGAAGAAGGGTATGGCCCTCACTATTGACAATAAAAAGAAAAGACAAGAGCTCTCAGATGAAGAATATGATGATTTTCTAATTGAGAAGAGAAAATCTAATGGAGAGAGACTACTTGATGAAGAGCAACAGCCACCATGAAAGGGCAAGAAGGCTGATCCTAAGCCGCAAGGGGTAGTGATCAAGAGGCTTCCATCAAAAGGTGATGGGGCATCAACATTTGTGCCTGCATCTACATCACAATATCCCCCTGATAAGCAAAAAAGAAAGAAGGTATTGAACCCTGTTCCTGAAGATACAGAGAATCAAGTGGAGAATAAGCCTCTACAAGAAAATCCCTTGGAGGAAGAATAGGCGGATATGGGACCTAAAGATGATGATTTATTAATAACAAGGAAGAAAAGAAAGGAGGTGTTGCAAACATCACCACCAAAGAAATATAGCACGAGATCCCCATCCTTGAAATAGTTTAGTTTAAGAATGAGAAGATGGAGGAACAGAAAGAAAAGGAAGTACATATGGCTAGTAAAGAGTCCCCTTTTCCTCTGGATGACACTATAGAATTGTCTGATGATGAGGTAGTTCAAGACGTGGTTGCTCAGCACATGGAGAACTTGGTTGCCAATACCAAGATGACCCCTCATGGGATTGTTGGCAAGAGACACTGTGTGGCTTCATAAGTGTTGTCATTAATGGCATACACAGTATGCCTATACCAGAAGTCAGATTGAAGATTGTTTTGGTTCGGTGAACAAGAACAGAGTATGCAACAAGGTCTGACAATCAGGTCTAGATCTCTCAGATGGTGTAACTCAACAAGTTGCGGACTTGGATAAGTCAAGAGGAGTATCATTACTACTATATTTTAGAGATTTAGCCTCTGGTAGTAAAGCATGGAAAAGATATTAGCATCTGAGCATCAGGTTTCAGTCAAGTAGAGCAGACAGAGGAAGAACTAACCGGTAGAGCATCAGACTTCAATCCAGATGAGTAAATGATGTTGATCAAGCAATTTGTGGGATCATACATTGTTATCCAACATGATGGATGACTTCTATGTCTATGTTTTTGATACCCATCACAAATCAAGCATGGATTCAGCTGACAGATCAGCAACTTATAAATATCTTGAGTATTCTTGTTGCTGACTAGAAAGTTGTTGAAATCCTTGATGCGGATATATATACTAGATGGATTCCAATATGTAAGTGTGTGTTAATACAGATATGTATAAATAAAGTACGAAGAAAGGCAGAGATAAGTGTGGAAGCAGCAACAGAAGTCCAGTATGTGACAGAGCAGCAGCACTAGAGCAGAGGAAGAATGAAGTGCATCAGATCAGTATATTGTGCCTAATCGAAACTGAACTCTAGCATTTATAGATGCCTCTCATCAGTTCAAACACCTGATTACTTTCTGTAAGTTCTATAGACAGTGAGTCTCTTGTAGGCAGTGTGTCTCTTGTGAACAGTGAGCCCTAATTGGCAAGTGCTATTTTGTACTTATTCTTTTAACAAAGAATACAATCTTGGGTTAGTCACCCCGTGGTTTTTCCCTTAATAGGGTTTTCCACATAAAAATCCTTGTGTTATGTGTGATGATTTTATTTCTGTTCTTATGATCATATATGCTTATATGTTTTAATGTTGCACTAATTATTAAAGGAGAAAAGAAAGTTAAGATATTTGACATAACTGATTCACCCCCCCCCTCTCAGTTATCTGCCTTGTTTCCAACAATTGGTATCAAAGCTAAGTTCCTCTAAATAGAGCCTAACAGCTTGAGGAAGATCTGGGAATCTCAATGGATATATTTGGTATGAAGGAACAACTTCAGTCTACCCTAGATGATCTTAAACAATCCCATTCTGAAGTCCATAACTTGAGAGAAAGACTCAAACAAGCTGATGATTTCATAAATGAACTAAAAGAAAAATTCGGTATCTCTGTGAAAAAGAGAAAGGAACTACTTCAAAAATTAGTAAGTCAAAGTGAAGCCAATGATATTAATGAAGATCTGGATGAGAAAAACAAGCTATGTGAGAAGCTATCAAAAGAGGTCATTATGGTAAGGCATGAGATGGAATTAGGGGTTATGAGATTCACCCAAGAAATTGAAGAGAAAAGAAAAATTGAAGATAATCTAAAACAATCCCTCAAGGAGAAGACAGAGAACTGCCACAAAATGGACAGAATAATCAGGCATCTTGAATCTGATCTTGAAGAAGCTAGAGATAATGAAGAACAACTTGAGAATCAGATAGACACTCTTAAACAAGATCTTCAAATAGCAAATGAATACAAAGAGAAATTCAAGATAAGCTCAGCCCAACTTGAAGTTCTTCTTGAAAGCCAAAAGAGGGTAGATGATAAGCGTGGTTTGGGATATGAGAAAGGTGAAAGCTCTGGATCCAGTTAGAAGAATTTTGGATTAGGAAATCAAAGAAATAGGCCTAGAAGACCTCCGGTAAGGCAACCAAATGCTCAAAGATATCCATCCTTCAATGGATATTGCTTCAATTGCAACAACTTCGGTCATAAAGCAACTCAGTGCTGAAGGAGAATGAATCAAACTAATCCATTCTTCTCCGGACAATGTTTCAATTGCAAAAGGTATGGTCACAAATCTCATGAATGCAGAAATATGCAAATAAACAATTCATTCAATGGTAGATGCTTTTCATGCAATAGAATGGGACATATGGCTAATCAATGTAGATCAACAGGTAATCAATCAAATATGCAAAGAAATGTTGTTTGTTACAACTGCAATAGATCCGGTCATATTGCCAAATTCTGCAGAAGTAAAAATCAGGATAAAAAGGGTCTGGTGAATCACAATCAAAAACAAGATAAGGGAAAAGACAAAGTGAATGCGGATGAAGTTCAAAGGGAGATGAGCAACGTTTGGGTTAAGAAGAGTACAGAAAATGTTGGGGATGGATCCGCACCGGAATCTGATGCTGATATTCCTTCCGGAAACTAAACAGATGAGCTCTGGCTTAGGGGGAGTCACAAAGAAAAAAAAATTCCCCCAGCCAGTCAATTGGTGCCTAAATTTGGCACATGGAATGCTGCGGATTAAAGGGTTCTCAGAAAAATATCTAAATAACCCTTGGTAAAAATATGAAAGATCCGCATGGAGTTTTGCAAGAATTTAATCATCCAAGGTTGATCCGGTTTGACAACCATTCGGTAAAGCAGGATTTTCACAGATAGATCCAGTATGATGCAAAATGAAATACTTTGATCTACAGATCCTTGGCATGATTAAAGAAAAGAAGATACATTGCCAATCCTCACTGAAAATGATTCTAAGTGCAACACAGTGATTCAAGAAGATCTCTCTCAGAATAGGGCAACTGGATAACTTATGTTGTGCATTTATTGCAAAAGGAAATTAGGGTTTGTGCAAAGATTAAAGGGTTCATTCACTTATTATTTGCACATTTTCATTCGAGAAGAAGAAAAGAAGAGCGTTGCATCAAAGTTTCTACAACTCTCAAAGATCAACTCCAAAATCCAATTCAACCAGCGATTTGTTCTAGCTCTTATTTCAAACCCTAAAGTGTAAAAAGGTACTTCCATTCTAAAAATCTCTCTCTGAATCTTTTGCAAAATGGCTACTCCAATAGTTGTTAAGATCATGGATAGGTTGCACCCAAAATTCAAGAAACACCCCTATAAATCCCTAGAAGTTGATCCTTTAGGCACTTTTTCTAGCATTCCGCATGGGGTATTGCACGTAGAAGATGTTAGGGTCTACATCCATGCCAACATTGAGGAGTTTGGAGACTCTAAGTTGACGGACATCTATCATAAATAGTTAATAGATGAAAGTTTTGAACTTAAACCTCAATACAAGGCCCTCCGGCATAAACACTTCGGACATTGCATCCACTTTCCCTGTTTTGCTAAAGATGATTGGGTCCGGTATGTCCTTAGCAGAATGCATGATAATTTCATGTGGTTAATGAGGCCCTTCAAGATAACAAAATATGCCATTAGGGCAGTAACTGGATTGCACTCATCATGTGGGTTACCTGCACTCAAATCTGTCAAAAACTAGACAGTAACTGAAGCTACTGGATCTAAGTTTGACAAGAGAGCAATGACCATAGATGACATCACAGATCCGGATGTCAAATTTGCCTCAATGATAATCGGGTATAAGATTTATCATTCTAGTAGGGAGAATTCTATGTATGGAACTGCAATATATGCAGTATATTAGATGTTGAGGGAAAATGCAGATTATGACCTATGTGATCTTTTTTTAAACCAACTATTAGAAAACCTGCAGAAGATCAAGAAGGATAAGAAGAACTCCTTCAAGTATGGTTGTTTAATACTGTGTCTATTCTTCTACTACATGAATGAGCTACCCAGATCAAGTGGTTGGGTTTGGCAAAATGACAAACTGGTTGCAATACAGATTAGAGACTATATGTATGGACTTGGTGATGCTAAATCTCAAAGAATAGCACTCTGGGGTTACTTTAAGAACTTCCAAAGCATGATGCAAGCTAGAGAGAGGATACCTCAATCCATAGTTGAGAAATACAAGGATACAGTGTGTTTCATGGTAGATACTGATCAATGCCTAATGGAGGCAGTTGAGCCCAGAATAGTTTGGATAATGCCAATGGGATACAAGGTCGATGAGAAAATCTTGGAGCTACATATTCAACACCTGTTGAGCCAACCTAAGGACCCTAAGGCAGAAAGGTTTGGAACCTTTCAAGAACTAAGTGTAAAAATACATGTTGAGCTAAGACAACTAGAGATAAAGAGGAGAGCAGAAGGGAAGTCAAGGAAATTGCCAAAAGATATGCCATATCAAAAGAGGTAGTAGATGGAAATAGAAAGAAAATTGAAAGAGCTGAGAAAGAAAAATAAGAAGCAGAGAAAGGAAGTGTTCTGGTACAAGCCTCCTCCCAGACTAGATCCTCCAAGAGCTCTGCACCTGCCACTCCTAAGAGCTCAAGAGCCACCAAACTGGAAGTCAAGACATCTGGAAAGGGAGAAAAGAGAACAAAAACAAAAGCCACAAGGTCATACTCAAGTCACAAGGATGATGAAGAAACAGAGTTTGATGAGAAAATTAAGAAAATGAAGAAGAAGAAGAAGAAGAAGAAGAAAACATCTGGGGAATTCTCTACCAGTAAAAACAAAGAAGAAAACATAGAAGAATTTGTTGAAAAGCCCACTCTTTCCATTGATGATATCATCAAGACAGTCACTGTGGATGGGAACCTGCAACTAGTAACAGAACTCTGTGATGAATACAGTGATACTGACAAGAGGATTTTGGAAGAAGCTACAGTCAGGTACCTGAATATTTACAATAAAGCATTCATTGAAATTATTTCATTGATTCGCAAAAGTCTAGAGAAGGTACTTGAACCAAGAAAAGAGAATGCAAAAGAAAAAGACTTAGATATTAGGGAACAGATAGCAATTCATCTCTATCCTTCTATTACTCCAAAGCAAATGGACATGATCTTTAAGGACTGTAAGGATGAATTTCAAAGCAAAGCAAGAATGAATAAACTTATACTTGGAGAAACTAACCAAGTAGTAAGAGAAACAAAAGGCATCATCTGGAATGCCTTCAAAAGATTCAATCTTCCTATTATAGAGGAAACAGGTGAAGAACCTTCCACCATGGATGTTGAAGGATTAAATGCAGCCAATGAAGAATCTTCTGACAAAAATGTAGAAGGGTCAAAAGAGATAGGTGAAGAGAAGTCTAAAGACTTGGATTCCTCTATTCCAAAAGAGGAAGTTCATGAAGTAGTAAATATAGGTATCATCTCTCCTCTGGATCCCACTGTAGACATTCTAGATTCAGGAGCTGAAGGAGAAGGAAGAAATGAGGAGAAAGTGAGTCAAGAAGAGGAGGTAAAGGGAAAAGAAGAAAAACAAGCAGAGAAGACCTTTGATGACAGTTTTGAGATCCCAAAAGAAAAGAAGACTCAGTCACCTGCAAGAGACACTGCAGAGGCAGTGAAGAACTTCTTGAATAAAAAAATGATGGAGATAGATGAGCCTGAACTATTTCAAGGGCCACTAAATTTTGACTCTCTCTCTCTCTGGTCCAGACAATGAAAATAGCATCTTTTGCTCAAGCCAAAGCAAAAGAAAAACTTCTGAAATCTCACATGGAAGACTGTGAACTATTAGAGATTGTATCTGAGATGCTGGAAAAGATCATGTCATCTTTTCAAAAGGATCCTTCGGCCTCTCCATCCGCTAACTTGAAATCTATGGTAAATTTTGTTATCACTCATTTTGATTCTTTAGAGAAATTGGTAGAAGCAAAGGTCCGGAAGGAGTTTTTGGGAAAAAGATTCACTGAAGTACAAGGACTCATTGCTAATGATAGGAGGACCCTAGATATTGGGATAAAGAGCCTTGAAAATGCTCTTAAAGATGATGGGGACATGTACAAATTTTGTCTATCTTGGCCCAAAGTGACAAAGGATATTGAGAAGAAGGTGAAAGAACAAGAAGGTAAACTATCAAGTTTATCTCAAAATTTTGATCCCCTCACTACATCCTTAATGAATCAAGAATGCCAGGCTATTGTCATTATAAATGAAATAAAGAGGCTGGACAAAGAAAAGAAGAATATAATAAACAGGATGAGTGAACTCGGAGGGATAATTATCCCTTAGTTAGAGGCAATGCATGAGGCCTTAACAGATGCTCATACCACAGCCCGGACTAGTGATCCGATAGATTTAAGAAGGGCAGAAGCATATGCATTTTTGTTGAGTGGTCACATCTCCATTTTGGACAGGATGAAGCAGAGCTGGGCCACAGAGTTTGTACAGTTAAAGGCCACTTTTGTGGATATACTCAAGTATATGTAAGTATAACATGTATATATACTTATGCGGCCATGTATAGGTTAATTTTTACAAATTTTGGGTACGGATTCTGCCCTTTGCCATTGATGTCAAAGGGGGAGTGAGGAGTAGTGAAAAATGTGGAATCTAGCTAAGGGGGAGCTCCGGTAAAACGGTGCATAAGACAGAGCATCAGCCAGGGGGGAGTTTACTACGACACTTAGTCATTTTTCACTAAGTATTGCCATCAATGCCAAAGGGGGAGATTGTTGGCAAGAGACACTGTGTGGCTTCATAAGTGTTGTCATTGATAGCAACAAAGTCTATCCTACACATCCACAGTACACAGTATGCCTATACCGGAAGTTAGATTGAAGATTGTTTTGGTTCAGTGAACAAGAACAGAGTATGCAACAAGGTCCGACAATCAGGTCTAGATCTCTCAGATGGTGTAACTCAACAAGTTGCGGACTTGGATAAGTCAAGAGGAGTATCATGACTACTATATTCCAGAGATTTAGCCTCCGGTAGTAAAGCATGGAAAAGATATGAGCATCTAAGCATCGGGTTTTAGTTAAGTAGAGCAGACAGAGGAAGAACTGACCGACAGAGCATCAGACTTCAATCCGGATGAGTAAATGATGTTGATCAAGCAATTTGTGGGATCATACATTGTTAGCCGACATGATTGATGACTTCTATGTCTATGTTTTTGATACGCATCACAAATCAAGTATGGATCCAGCCGATAGATCAGCAACTTATAAATATCTTGAGTATTCTTGTTGCCAACTAGAAAGTTGTTGAAATCCTTGATGTGGATATATATACCAGATGGATTCCAGTATGTAATGTGTGTTAATACAGATATGTGTAAATAAAGTATGAAGAAAGGCAAAGATAAGTGTAGAAGTAGCAATACAAGTCTAGTATGTGATAGAGTAGCAACACTAGAGCAGAGGAAGAATGAAGTGCATCAGATCAGTATATTGTGCCTACCCAGAACTAAACTCTAGCATTTATAGATGGCTCTCATTAGTTCAAACACCTGATTACTTTCTGTAAGTTCTATAGATAGTGACTCTCTTGTAGGCAGTGTGCCTCTTGTGAGTAGTGTGCTCAAGCAGTGAACCCTAATTGGCAAGTGCCATTTTGTACTTCTTATTCTTTTAACAGAGAATACAATCTTGGGTTAGTCACCCCGTGGTTTTTCCCTTAATAGGGTTTTCCACGTAAAAATCCTTGTGTTATGTGTGATGATTTTATTTCTATTCTTATGATCATATATGCTTATATGTTTTGATGTTGCACTAATTATTAAAGGAGAAAAGAAAGTTAAGATATTTGAGATAACTGATTCACCCCCCCCCCCTCTCAGTTATTTGCCTTGTTTCCAACAGGGACCCCTAACCAGGCAAGGGATGAAAAGGATGAAACAGAATAGTATATCCCTAAAAAAGTAGCCTAACAGATAGGGCTGGCTAATCTAGTAGAGCATGTTACTAGCCCTGCAACAATAGACCTAACCTATCGGGGTGATATCAGCCCAAATAGAGACAGTGATCCACCTCTGGAGTCTGAAAAGGCTGAAGATACAAATCATATAGAGATGGGTGATATGACACCCGATCAAGACAAGGATCAAGATAATGCACTTACAAAACAAAGACAATCAGAAGCATAGCTTCAGAGTGGGTGTGATCTAGATATGCCAGACAAGAGTGCTGATCAAGACCAAAGTGGTCCATCACCATCTACTGAAGGGGGTGATCAAGGTAATAATCCAGCATCAGAAGAGAAATTAGATGAGAAAGAAATAAACTTGGAAGAAGCTGATCCATCTAAGGACAAAGAGAAAAGTTTGTCATAGGGTGAGGGTCCAAAGAAAGAGATAGAAAACGTGACCAAGGGTGACCAAGATGATCCCCGAGGTCAAAATACACAAACTTCTCAAGAGACCAACGTACCACAAGATGAGCAAAAGGAGAGAGCTCAAGAAGTTCCTAAAGAGAATCTACAGGAGGAAGTGCAAGATCAAGGTATGCATACCTTACAAAGTCCTCTACCTCAGAAAGAAATCCCTCAGCATGAGGTACCTCAAAAAGATCCCCCTCATGAGAAAGTACATGAGGAAGAATTCAAAAAAGAGCATTCACCAAAAAGGGTAGAGCATAATGCAAAATCCCAAGACGCCCAAAATAAAGAGGGTGATCATCAAGACCCCAAGGGTGATGTACCTTATTGGTTGCAGTGAGAGATAAATCTGCAGCAAGTTGAGGAGGTACAAGACTTTGATGTTTCTGCACTATTTGCTAGAAGCATGATTATACCAAGAAGAAAGGCAAGGCTAACATCTGCAATAAGAAGAGACCCTGCTACAGGTAGGAGAATAGCCCAGGTATCCTTACTAATAGTTGAGAAAGAGAAAGGCAATATAGGCCTTGAGGATTTTTAGATCATTGATATTGATTTGGGTTTTGCAAATGAAGACCAAGAGGGTCAAGAAGGAAAGGATATTATTGATTCTTTAACCCAAAGGGTGAAAAAGGAAAAGGAGAAGAATAAGAAACATAAAGAGCACATTGCTCAATTGCATTCTTTTATAAAAGGGTTAATTAACCCTTATCATGCACCGGCTAATCTAGCCACCCCACTAACCATTATATCCCAAGAGGATGTTACTAGATTAGACTTGATGAACATAAAGCACAATTGATGGACAAACAGTTCATGTCTTCTATTTTTGAGGCTGAGGAAGTGGTGAAGACCTCCCTAGATAGGTGGAATTCTCTAAGCACTCTGAAAAGAAAGGTGGATAAGCTATAAAATGAAGTAGGCAGGAAATCATTTATGCTAGAGAAGTACCTAGATGCTTTCAATGAAATGAAGAGAATTGATACACTGGATAATAACACCTCCCAGCTGCTAAGTATATGGTATGAGGACACTGGATTTGAATGTGATATTTTGAAAAGATGCAGTGGCACACTCAAGGATATCAATGTCAAATTGCATAATCTAATGGCACAGGAGGCAGAAACCTTGGAGGTGCTAGAAGGGAAGGTAGAAAGGAAAATAGAAAATCAAGATGTTGATTTTTCTTGTCAGGCTTTTCATGACAACTTTAAGCAAGTTGCAGAAGATCCCCTGCACCATTTGACAAAAGAGGTGATAAATAAGGCCATGAGGATGAAGGTTAAGGTGGAGATATATAATGAAACATTGAATAGCAGGAAAAGTAAGATGGATGCTCTTCAAGCAAAATTTCATTACCACAGACATGCAGTAATAACAGCCAAGGTCCAGGATGGAGGTGAGATTGATAGAGTAGTACAAGCATATGAATCCATCAGGGCAACTATGAAGGTACATATAGGGGATGATCTGTATCAAAGTGATAGTGATAATGAAGATGATGATGATGTAGAAAATGATGAAGAAGAGGAAAGTGAAGAAGAAGGAAATCAAGAGTAAGTAAAAGATGCATGATAATGGAATCATATGCATAATCCACTTGCAAGTGAATGAGTCCTGCTAGATAGTTACCAATTGGCAACTTGTGCCACGTATGGAGATGTTGACTAAGTCAATGAGAAATGTTGACCGTTGATCTGAATAGATAAATCTTGACAATTGGTCATTTGTAACCGCCTCCTCTCCTTATTCTATAAAAAGGGGATGGAGTGCACTCTTTTAGGCATTAGAAACTTAATTGAAATTTGATTGTTGAAACATTTAGGACTGATTTGAAGGCTATTATGAATGTACATGTTTGTTGAATACTTAATGAAAGAGAAGTTGTTTTGATTTTAAATTATTGTAAATCTTGAGTAATCAATGGATGAGATTTGGATATATGCATTGATTAGCTGCGTCCCTCAGAGTGCTTGTCAGTCTGCATATGTTGTTTTCATTCCTTGTTCCTTTAAAGTTAGCATCAGCCATACCTAGCTGTGGAACATCCTAGTGAAATTATGGTTTGATTTCTTCTCTTCATGACTGTATCTAGAATGTATGTGACTCGATAGCTAAAGGTTCACCAAATTTAGAAATATTTCTTTTAATTTTCTTAAATTTCATTACAAATCACCCTCACAATTGCAAATAACATACAATCTAAAGAAAACAAACATGAAATATGCCTATATCTCATAAATAATTGAATATACAGAGCATATTTTGAGTGAAAGCATGTCAAAATGATAAATATCATGCAAATATAGATGTATATCCATGATAAACATATGAATATCTACTTGTAGGCACATTACTTGATTAAATACACTGTGTAGAAGTTTATACTAGCTCAGGACAGTAAATGCTCAGAAGAATTGATCAAACTTATAAATATTACTGTAAGTCATGGAGCAGAGTAGAATAACCTTTTTTGTGAAGTGAATTTATAGGAATAGATACAAAATTGATCACCTATACAATGTAAGACCCCTTGAAATGGAAAACAACATGTCACATCAACCTCTGAGTAACATTAGATGATCATGACCTAATCAACGGAGCCTTGGAGTCATCAATTTATCTCAAATTGATCATACTTTTCAAGATAATAAAAGTTTTTTGTGCAAATTTTTATGCATGTTGTTATGACTAACAATCATCATCAACAGTACCTTGTGTCCCACTTTCCTCTAACAATCGGGAGTGGGAAGATGATGATGATTTTCTTGATGACAACCTTTAGTTTGGTTGTCCCAATAGGTAAGTATTTCTAACCTTTTACCTCTCGTGTTGTGTTTCCCCCGTGATGTGTTATGTGTTGTTCAGGCCTCTTGGGATGACCCTTGATTCCCTTGTAAGGTCCAAGATACCAGGATACCACCTCTATTGTGACCCTTCTTCTATTTGTATCATCATTCTTCTATATTGCTTCTCCTCTATTTTTCACCATTGTGTGTTGTGTTTTACGGACATAGCATTGTGGTTGGTGACTTGGGGGCACCCTCCTACGTGATTGTCCCTAAGCCACTTGTTTCTCCTCTCTTGATTTATTTTTTCCCTTCCTATAGTGTTTTTATCTAGTGGGCGGATGACGAAAAACCATACTATATTGATAGGAACCTAGTGTCCCTTTAGCGAGAAATAAGAAAATGGACCAAGTCCATACATGACGATGGGGTTGTTACATATTATCTGACACTTGGCTAGTAGAATCACTCCGTGTGATCTTGATGTTGTCTTATCGTACTTACAAAACATAACAATACTACTGTTCCGTGCACTTTGTCTATCTTGAATCTTGCATTCCTTGGTTCTCTATGTGATTGATCATATGCATTGTTGTTTATCATGATTATATGGACACTAACACTTTTCTTGCAAGATTGCGTTTTTGGGAACATTTGGTGATCGTAAAGTACATGTCACCTCTGGGGGCATGGGCTTTGCAAGAGCTTGTGTTCCCTTATGTGTTTTCTACCTACCTTAACGTGCTTGATATTGTCACATGATATCAACCACCTTAAGGTGGGGGCATATATAAGGTAAGCTATCTAATTTAGATGCTAGTAAAGTGTGTTTATTCTCAAGTACAGTTTAAAGACTGGTGGCGATGAGGCCCTCCTACACTCTGAGATTTGTTTGATATCTATTGCAATCATTTAAGCCATCTGCAAAGGTGGGATATTGCGTATATCCTTTTTATCTTAAGCCCACTGCATAGACGGGGATGGTGTATTTCTCATGGAGAGTGCACATCCTGTCATTTTCTAAAAGTCCTCTACGGAGGCAGGGAGCAGTTTTGTGACTAACTAAACCCTTAAGCATGTCTTCCGCAATTGTTGTGGTGAAGCCCAATCATCGGTGTGTGCCTATAATGTGCCTGAGATGGTGATGAACCTAAAAATAGGAGCACTCCATCACTTCTCTCCTATGTTTTCTCTGTGTCTTCCAAGTGTGTGTGTATTGCGTGTTTGTTCCCAAGCATAGTTTAAAGACTGGTGGTGATGAGTCCCTCCTATGCTTTGGGATTTGTATGGCGTGCTTGATTTGTATTGCGTGTCTATTGCCCCATATACAGTTTAAAGACCAGTGGCAATGAGTTCCTCTTGCATTATACTTGGTGTGTTTACTTTCCTTGTACTTGCATCTACATTTCATATATATGAAAAAGAAAAAGAAAAAGAAAATCATCACTGTATTCATTGCATTCACTGTATTCACTGTGTTTTGCGTGTCTTCAATGTTGTCTTCTTCATGTTTTGTGTAATTATAAGTTTCTTCTCTGTGTTTTGTGTGCCTATTACCATCTTCTCTCTAATTGGCATGTCTTCTCTGTGCTTGGCGTGTTTGCTATGCTTGTTGACCATACTTTAATGCATGTATTGGCCTTGCGTTTATACATACATTAAAGTGGGGGCTAAATGTTATGTTATAAAAAGTAACCTTGGGTGCTTTTTCCTCTTAAGGTTTAGCTCCCGAGTCCTTTAGAATGCATTTAGAGCATCTTACATGAATTTGATAACTCCCGATGAGAAAATCTTGAAGTTTCATGGCATTTGGGACATAGGGGATGCACTTAACATAAATCCTGCCTAAAATGGGGGGGAGGACTTGGGTGCCCATGGCCTATTCCTACCCTATTTTAGGTTAGGACCAATTTCAAAGTGTCTATTTATGATCGTTATCTAGGTCTTATGCCGACACGGTAAGTTTGAATTATAAAATTCTTAGCAGGAATGTTTGTAGTTGCATATATAAGCATGATTAGGCTATCATTTGAAAACTAGATGGACATTTTGATTCATGAGCTTATGTGAAAGTGATTCAAGGCATTCATTGTGTGGCAGAGCAGAATTTTGTGTTGTTCTTGTGTTTGTATTTGCATATTTGCCATCCATCTCCTCATGGCATGAAGAGCATCTTCCTTCCATGAGATCTTCACTACAATGTGATATCAATTGTGTTTTCTATCATTTATCATTTGGATTTTGCCTCTATCCTATAGGGATACATACTCTTTATTTGACAACAGTGTTTGGAAGACTTGAATGTCTCTTCATTGCTTGACTGAGGCAAGCCTCTAAACATCACAACCCCAACCAATTTTTCTGTGATTGCAGATTATAGGTTACGAAAGGAGAAGAAGTGGAGTTGTAGGAGAGGAGTGTAGACTGTCACAATTGTAGATCAAATAAGAAAATAGGGACCTAGACTTAGGTGCCCACTCATTAGTCCTCCGGATCCCATAACAAAAAAATCTCTGGAATTGCAGGAACAGGTTGCAGACAAGATTCCAAGATCTCGACAAAAACTATGGCACTGGACTAGGGAGCCCACTCATTAGTCCCCGACCTTTCCATTTTATGAACTTTGAAATCTTGTACGCATTTGATTGTCATTTGATATCTCTGTGTGCGATCATTTTCCATAATTTGTCCATTTGTTCACAAATTCATATAATTAGGGTTTTGAGCATAATTTGGCTTAATTGAACAACAAAATCAAACAATTCCAATCTTCCCCTATATTCCAAGTGACAAGAAGCCTTTAGTAGACTCCTCTACTCGGTTGAATGCCCTTGAATGTTTAGTGGTGAAAGGAGGATCAAAACATAAACCATCAAAATCAACCCTAAACAAATCCTCTTCATTTTTCATCCTAAACATATGATAGTGATCATAATGTTTAAACTTCACTGACATATTATGAGCACCTTCGTAGAGAAAAAGTGGCCAAGAATAATGAATATTTATTGAGACTTGGTTTGACAAATAGGCAAGTTGTAAATCCACTAATTAGTATATTATTTGTTTAATAGTGTTTAATGAAATTTTATAGGCAAGAGCTTTATGTATATAAGACATAATATGATTTATTTTTTGTTTTATAGGCAACAAAAAGAATGCAAAGAAAATGTAAAGAAAAAACAAAAAGAAAGTAAAGATACGGCATTGCCATCTCGTCGAAGCCACCACTTTTGTGATTCAACAAATGTAGTTGGTGAAAATAATAGTTACAATGATGATCATGTGCAACCTGATATAGCACATGGTGATGTGCAGCCTAATATAGCACATGGTGATCATGTACAACCTGATATAGTACATGGTAATCATGTGCAGCCTAATATAGCACATGGTGATGTCCAACGCTGTGATGATCTCTTAGAACAAAGTCTAAGAGAGATTATTGAAAAACATTAGAGCATTAAAGGAACAACAGGTCTATAGACAATTTGTTCAAGATTAAAGGATTTGTTTAAAGTGAAATCTATGGAGAGCGCTACTCATGATCTAACTACTGATGCCACACACGATGTGGCCAAGGAGCATGAATTTTTGGTTAATGAAAGTCACGAAGAGAGACCGCTTGCATCTGCTATGCCTCAGAGTGCACCTATTGCATCTAGAACTTTTGATGGAACTGTTTAGTGTGAAATTGGATAGTTGGTTTAAGCTATGTCCAATACTACCATTTTGCCACTAAGCATTGGGAGGACAAGGTTTGAGCTTGTGAACAAGCTTCTAATCACTTTGTCTATCCCTTACGCTTGCATGGTTATGAAACCTAAGGCCCTAATCAAGATTTTATCAAGTGTTTTTCTTTCAACCAAGTAAAACCCTAATTATGCCTTAAATCAAAAATATACAGAAACTGATGAAACAACTAGAAAAACTGATCACAGAAGTGCAGAGATAGGGTTTCAGAGATTGTATACCCAGAATTTGAGGGCCACTTAGACTAGGGTACCCGCTCCAGTGTCCTAAAAGTTTCTGCACAGGGTGTCTAAGACTGCTAAAAGGCTTCCAGGTCCTGAAATAAACCCCTAGTTGGACTAGGGCGCCTGCTTCAGTGTCTCACAAGTCTCAGAATCTGAAAATATGAAAGTTTGTCGTGACTGTATCCGCAATATCTTCCTTCCTGTAGCTCCTTTCTGTTGGAACTTGCAAAACACGATCTACACCTACAAAAGAAGGAAAATGTTGTGGCTATACAGGAGCTTGCCTCAGTCAAGCCCGATCTTTGGTATTTCTACCTGAACAATAGCCAAAGAAAAAGATTTGTAGAAGTGTGTGCAAACCTAACAATGTGTGTATGCATAAAATCAAACCCTAGATGTCTCAATCAAGGGAAGATCAACAAATTGCTTTGCATCAATAAACACATACAACTTCACCTCAAGGAGATGAGATAAATGAAGACTTACATGAACAAGAAGGTGAATCGACAATGTCCGCGGAGGATCTGCAAGCTTGTTGTTGGAGGCTTCAACCCTTCTCCTGATCATGCAAAGGGTGTACAAACCCTAGGAAGAGCAAGATAGACTCAAGATCTTGATTCCTAATCTTCATCCATTATCTCCAAGATAGCAAATAAAGAATACTTCAAAGAGATTTAACAAGTCATTGAACTTCAATAGCAATTGCAGCAGAGTTTTGGCATCAAGCTTGCATAAGAATTGTGTATGATAAAATGATTTGTAAATGTATTTTTATATCTAGCTTTAGGGAAATTCAAATTTTGAAATAACGTCTTGATATCACGCGAAAACTGAGAATTTGAAAATGAAATCCTGAGACACTCGGCGGGAGTCAACATCCTGCCAAAATTCAAAATCCTAGGAAACAAGGGAGGAATAGGGCGTGGGCGCGCAAGTCCAAGTCCCCATTTCCACTCTGATTTGCATTTTTTGGGGTCCTAGGGACCCAAATCTCAAATCCTCTTTCCGGGTTCTATCAATAAGTTACCTCAAAAAGTGAATAGATTACTCCTAGACTTAGTCAATCAGGGTTTTGGGAAGGCCAGAAAAGAAAAGGTTGAGAGATCACCCAAGTGACGAGCTAAACTGAGGGAAATTGTACCATTCCATATAGGTGGACAATTTTTTATGTTACATTTAGCCCCCATACTACGTGCATATGCAACTAAAGGAAAGTAAATACATCAATCATGAAAAGGATACCCAAAAGGATATAGTAGATGAAGCTGAAGTGTTGTCACTAAAAAGGAAGGAAGAAGCCCCCAAGTCTATAATCCTACAAGACCACAAAGTTAGGAACCGCAACCTACAAAGGAACACTTGTCAGAAAAAATCAAAATCAAATCGACCTGCAACCACCACCAATGAGTCAGTACAAAAATACTAAGGGGATTGAGTGATGAGGCCAGGAGTAAATCGAAGGAGATACATGCCCCCCCTTGTTTCTGCTTGCTTAGTCCGAGAGTAGAAACAAGGAGATATCCACGCGCGTCGATTTAGAGGGAAATGTGTTGTGAGTGTCATTTGAAGAAACAATGCTCAAACGTAACACATTGGGGAAGAAATAGAGCAGAACCCAAATTCCAACGCAACAGACGGCACTGAAATCAGAGTTTGATAGCTCAAGAAAAGGGCTCAAGAGTAAAAGAGTGCACTTTTGCACCTAGTTAGGGATAGGAATTCTCACTCACTTTATGTAAAAGGGAGTTGTCACTTATCACTTAACTCATTCTTATTTCTTGTCATTTTAGAGAGAGAGAGAGAGAAGGGGGATGACCATGCCAAGCCGACATCCATATCATCCACCAAGACTGGAGATGCTTCAAGCCTGAGTGGCAGAGAGATGCTTCGGGGCCAAGGTAGGGTCCTAATCCAACTCTTTTGTCATCTTTCATTGTATCTTTGCTTTCATGTTTATCGATGTCTATGCCAAGAGGGGCACTCGGGTCCACCTAGGGTGTCAGAGTCTCTCTGGGGCACCCTAGTCCCACAGGGGTACCAGTGTCCCTCTGGGACCCCCTAATCTTTTTAGGGTGCCTTGGTCCATAAAGGACACAGGCCCTAGGCACAGACATTTTGTTTTGTTCTTAATAGCTTACTTTGGTTTCTAGAGGGGATTCTAATACTTTTACTTGCTTTTCAATCTGTAGGATGTCCCTGAGATGCATGAGCACATAGGCAGTCGTCTGATGGCACTTCTACGAGAGCACACTATCGCCTTGACTATCGCAGAGAGAGCATTTACAGATGGTGGGCCTATGGTGGGTGTTTGAGATGCCCACAATCAGATTTCACTGCGCTATGCTCATGGCACTAATGGAGAGGTGGGATGCAGATACATCCACATTCCACTTATTGACTGGCGAGATTACCATCACACTAGAGGATGTATTTAGGATCCTTCGACTACCAATCTAAGGAGAGACAGTGAGGGTTGTTGGACATTGCTCAGAGTATACTCGTGAGAGTCAGCTATAATACTTGGGTCACACTGTTTCATAGGCAGAGCAAGGACATATTCAGCTCCATTTGCTAGTGTAGGGATGCAGAGACATTCCCTTATTACGGAGGATCATGATTGTCACAGTTGAACTAGCCATCGTACTAGATGGACGAGGCACTCACCTTCATGGGGGTCTCATTCACACTATCAGAGCGATGGAGGAGCATCAAACTGTCTACGCATGGTGGCGCAATATGCTTGCACAGCTATATCACGACTTAGGGCAATATGTCCATTATGAGATGCGGAGTCTGATGGTCTGCACATTACTACAGGTACACATAACTGGTGGGTTTTCCTATAGAGGTAGCATTCACCCATCTATGTGTCTATGCCTATCCACTAGTCAGGTGTTGGAGGCATGACAATCTGTTATACTGGAGAGTAGTATTTGATAGATTACAGCTCGATGACATCATCTGGAGACCATACCTTAGCTACATCAGATGGCCTGGCAAGCAAAGGTAGTTAGCTTAGATGCAGAGGGATCAGTTGATGGCCGGTCTCCTCAATCATACTATATCTTGCTTCTACTTTGATAGGGTGGCACGACAGTTTGGACAAATACAAGTTGTTCCTGCAGTTCGTCTGAGCTATGCACGTGCAGCTCAGAGTGTAGTCAAAGCCAATACCGTCCAACAGCTGACTATAGAAAAAGTGCCACTTAGCGACGATGAAGGTCCTGAGGATGCAGAGCCAATGTCAGACACAGATGATGTCGGGTGTACCTGAGCATATTGGCCCTGGTGGCACACAGCACGGCCTGCACCTATCTTTCCACCCGGGCACCCTATAGGGGATGCTCGACCTTGGGCCGGTCACGCGAGTGACACAGGGGTGGAGGATGACGTCAGTGATTTCGCGGGATACTACGACCTCAAGGAGGATAAGGAGGAGGACAAGGATGAGTCCGAGGAGGTCCCATCACAATACATCTTCAGAGCGAGATCACGATAGAGTCAACATGAGGCAGACACTGATGAGGAGACTGAGTCAAGACTACAGTCAAAGGCTCGTGGTCCTACACCTGCAGCTGATGCAAGACCTAGTCAAATAGAGTGGGGGGAGAGTAGTAGGTCTATGCCCCCAGTGGAAGATTAGACAGCAAAGCTCATCACACCATCAGCGATCTGAGATCCATCCTGGCGAGATGGAGATCCAGGTTAGGTTTTATTTATTAGTTTATGTTTTGTATAGTTTATTATTTGTGATATTTATATAGGAGTCTAACATCTATCTCATCCTCTATTTTGTAGTTGGGACAGATCCATGGTGAGATTTTGTGAGTCACATCATAGGAGAGATAGTACTAACAGATGCCTCAGAGTAGCAAGTGTAGGCAGGTTATTCACCATGACCATCCACTAGACGGCATGCTGAGATATTTATGCCATTCGTTAGGTACAAGACTGCTATAGAGGCCATACTAGAGTAGTCTACATGAGAGAGAGAGAGGAGTTTCGATAGAGAGATGAGTGTGCTGAGGCTAAGCTCAAGGCACAGCGAGAGCAAACGATAGCAGTTCCTACATCATAGGGAGAGCTATTTGTTAGTGAGTTATTATTGCGGGAGGTCTAGTAGGCAAGAGCTGATAGAGACAGGGTTCAGGCTGAGAGAGACCGGTACCAGAGGATGTACCAGGAGGCACATGAGTAGATGATAGAGATGAGAGGTGAGATCAGGGGGTTACAATCATGGAGTGTCTCTAGGAGTCATTCACGATCCATAGCCACACATGGTCAAGCTTCTGTCACTCACACACCACGAGGGCCTAAGGGTACTGCGATCGAGGCTCAGCTATGTGATATATAGATTTTAGGCACTATGACATCCCATTTGTTTTGAGGGATAGTCAACTTGGATGTATACATGAAACTGAGATATATATATCTATGTATATGATTATTTCTTCTGATTTATCTGTAACAGCTTTTGATCTATCACATGTGATTTTTTTTTAAATGCAACTAGTGATGATGTCTAAATGCTATAATTAATGCTATTGTGATATACTAACAATTCTAAAACAAAGAACATGTAGTAAAAAGCACAATGATTAATTGTTTTACACATAACTTTAATTTCCATGCTACACTCAGTTAATACAAAAGTGATCTAAGCAATTCTTACTTAAACATGATACAACAATGATCAACTGAACAAAGTTATAATGCCAAATGAATTAAGACAAATAGTACTAGCTTGTCAAAATTGCAGCTAATCTATGTGCTAAATTATCTTAGGGACATTTAACATTAGATCTTTAAGCATAAAATCTTTTGGGGTGCATTGCATTAATAGGTTCTTTAAGCAGTGTGCCTTGCTCATCGGCTAATTTATACGCTCCAGATCCAAAGGTTTCAGTGATTATATACAGTCCAAGCCAATTAGGGCTGAACTTACCTTTTTCACCAGGCAGTGCATTTACGTTGCGTTGATTTTCATAAAGAACCAAGTCCCCAACATTAAATGAACGTTGTATGACTTGCACATTATAGGCTCGTTGCACACCTTTTTGATAAGCCTTGAGATGTTGAAGAGTGTTGATACATCTTTCATCAAGCATCTCAAGTTCCTGTAATCTTTTCTCTCATTCTATGTCATCATCCATGATGTCTCTTAGGGAGATTCACAAGGAAGGAATTTCTAACTCCAAAGGCATTATCGCGTCTGCACCAGAGACAAGATTATACGATGTGTTACCAGTAGCTATTTGAATACTTGTTCTATAAGCCCATAGTGTATAGGACAATTGCGTATGCCAATCTTTTTGATGTTTATTAAAATTTTTTATAAAATTTGTCTAATAACCTTATTTGAAGCTTCTGCTTGGCCATTTGATTGAGGATAGTAAGGCGTAGAGAAGCGATGTTGTATATGATATTTTTCGAGGAACTTTTTCACATCCTTGTTCTTAGGGACATTTAACATTAGATCTTTAAGCATAAAATCTTTTGGGGTGCATTGCATTAATAGGTTCTTTAAGCAGTGTGCCTTGCTCATCGGCTAATTTATACGCTCCAGATCCAAAGGTTTCAGTGATTATATACAGTCCAAGCCAATTAGGGCTGAACTTACCTTTTTCACCAGGCAGTGCATTTACGTTGCGTTGATTTTCATAAAGAACCAAGTCCCCAACATTAAATGAACGTTGTATGACTTGCACATTATAGGCTCGTTGCACACCTTTTTGATAAGCCTTGAGATGTTGAAGAGTGTTGATACATCTTTCATCAAGCATCTCAAGTTCCTGTAATCTTTTCTCTCATTCTATGTCATCATCCATGATGTCTCTTAGGGAGATTCACAAGGAAGGAATTTCTAACTCCAAAGGCATTATCGCGTCTGCACCAGAGACAAGATTATACGATGTGTTACCAGTAGCTATTTGAATACTTGTTCTATAAGCCCATAGTGTATAGGACAATTGTGTATGCCAATCTTTTTGATGTTTATTAAAATTTTTTATAAAATTTGTCTAATAACCTTATTTGAAGCTTCTGCTTGGCCATTTGATTGAGGATAGTAAGGCGTAGAGAAGCGATGTTGTATATGATATTTTTCGAGGAACTTTTTCACATCCTTGTTCTTAAATGGTGTACCATTGTCTGAAACCAAGGAGGAAGGTATTCCGAATCGAGAAATTATGTTATCTTGATTGAATTGACAGATTACATTGGTGGTCATGGATCGCAAGGGGAGCGCTTCAACCCATTTTGTAAAATAATCAGTAGCAGTAATGATAAACATATTTCCTTGAGAGGAGGGTGGGGAAATTTTTCCAATTAGATCCAAGCCCCAGATAGAGAATGGCCATGGTGACACTTGGGTACGAAGCTCTTGGGTAGGAGCATGGATTAGGTGTTTATGTTGTTGACATTGTGGGCATCTCTTGACGTAAGCAAAGGAATCTTGTTCCATATGCTGCTAATAATACCCCATATGTAACAATTTTTGCACCAATGTTTTTCCACCAAAATGCCCTCCACAGGCACCCAAGTGAGCTTCTTCTAAAGCTATCAGAATCTATGAATTGCTTAAACATCAAAGTAATACACCATTATAACTTCGTCGATACAAGACATTCGATAATATAATGTATCGCGTTGCTAGTTTGCATAAACAAAGTCGGGCATTTTTTGATGTTGAATCAGGAATGGTTCAATCGCATAGGTAGTTGAATATGTAGGAGAACCATTCAGCAGTGTATGTATTACCACAGAGTTTCAAATTTGCAACTATAGGGCTTTCAATTACCGGTGTCTTAAGATTATGAACAACAAAGGTAAATTCCTTAGGAGAACCATCAAGGGATATAAGGGAAGATACAATTGCCATTCCATCCGCATGCCGGTTATCTTTCCTGGGAATGGTATCAATCGAATATGATGTAAATTGTTTTAAGAGAGATAATGCAAATTCATGATATTGAGATAACTTATCGTGTTTAGTCTGATACGATCCTATTATTTGTTTAACAATTAACTAAGAATCACCATATATTGTAATGTTTTTGATATTCAAAGACAAGGCTACACAAAGTCCAGTGATAAGAGCTTCATATTCAGCTATATTATTTGTGCATAAGAAATCTAAGTGGTAAGATAAGGGAATCGGCTTACCAATGAGAGGTATTAATATAACACCATCTCCGAAGCTAGTTCGACATTTTTCATATGTAGAGATTGTTAAAATCTGTTCATCAAGGAATGCATCAATGTTTTGTATAGCAAAGGGCGAGGGAGCATCAGCTAACTGATCGGCTATCGCTTGCCCTTTAATCACTTTTTGTGAAATAAATTTGAGATCAGATTCTATTAACAACATAACCCATTTAGCAAGACGACCTGATAAATCTATTCTTGCAAAGAGATGTTTCAAAGGGTCAAACCTTACCATAACATGCACTTCAGCATTTAAGAGATAGTGTCTAAGCTTTTGAGTGGCAAACACTAATGCTAAACACTGCTTCTCTATAATTGTGTATCGCACTTCATAATCGAGCAAAGTATGAATGATGTAATATACAGCTCATTCTTTGCCTTCAGCATTATGTTGTGCTAACAAAGCTGCTAGGGCATTGATAGATGCTGAAATGTATAACAAGAATGGTTTATTGGAAATGACAAGTTGCAAAACAGGCGGATTAGCTAAGTAATCCTTTAAGTCGTCGAAAGATTTTTTACATTCAGAATTCCATTGAAAGTGAGAATCTTTCTTCAGTAGTGTCGTAAAGGGGTGAGTCCTATCCACGAGTTGTGAAACAAATCGACGGATGGCCTGTATCTTTCCCTGTAAACTATGAAGTTGGGATATGTTCTTGGGTATTGGCATATTAACAATCGCATCTATCTTTTTCGTATCAACTTCTATACCTCGATTCAAAACAATAAACCCAAGTAACTTTCCACTATCCACACCAAAAACACACTTACGAGGATTCAATCGCATCTTATATTTTTGTATGCGCTCAAATATTTGTTGAAGATTTGTAGCATGTTCCTTACGATGGATAGACTTCTCTAGGATGTCATCAACATAATCTTCTAGAATATTGTGCATATAATCATGGAATATAAGAGTCATTGCACGTTAGTAAGTAGCTCCTACATTCTTAAGTCCAAACGACATGACTACCCAACAAAATGTACTCCAAGGTGTTATAAAGGTTGTTTAATACTGATCGAGAGGATTTATAAGGATTTGATTATATCCTGAAAATCCATCCATAAAAGATAGCAACTCATGTCCAACTATGGAATCAACAATCATATCGATGTTAGGGAGCGGAAAATCATCTTTCAAAGATGCCAAATTTAAATATCTAAAATCTATGCACATTCTTATACAACCATTGGATTTAGAGATGGTGACAATATTTGAGATCCACAGAGAGTAGTCAATAGGTCAGATAAAACCAGCTTGTAAGATTTTTTCTATTTCAGTTTTAACAAGCAAAGCAACCTTAGGATTCATCTTACGAATCTTTTGTTTGAATGGCTTAATATTTGGTTTTAACACAATATTATGTGTTACAATCTAAGGATCTATACCAGGCATGTCTGAATAATTCCAAGAGAACAATTCCAAGAACTCATTTAGCAGTTTAGTCATTTCTTCTTTTTCTTCCGCATTTAAACAATCACCAATAGGGATAACTTTTTCAGGGTTATCCTTATCCATAACGACATCAATAGTCTTTCCGTTAAGGAGAGTACTATGGTCTGGGGGATTGTAGGATTGTAATTGTTCTTCAAGTTTTTCATTATGCTCTACTGTAGAATTTATTGTACTAGTAGTCTTTCCAAAATATGCATCATTGTTTAAATAATAAGGTAGGCCATGTTTATGGTGATAACGAGGAATACCATCATAAGCACCTAAGAATTCCATTATCGCTTCATCCACTGTAAACATATCTAATGGAAGTGATCTTGGAGGACAATTGATGTCAATCATCTCAGGGAATATCAAACTAAGTGTTGATATTGTATTCACATTTAGAGTAGGACGTTTGCGGGCTTTGGATTCCTTAAAAGGATTATATCCAATGCCACTTGAGTAATGTTGCGAAGTGGATTCTATAGGGACTTTGATTCCTTGTTGATTTGTGCCACAACCATTACCTACATAGTCACAATTTTTGTAAAGGATTTAGAATCCTCTGCCATAGAGAGAGACCATTTCTTTAGATGAAGGCGGAGCTTCATAAGTCTCATAATTAGTAGTATAACTCAGAGTATTATCTTTATTTGTCACCAATGAAGTCTTATGTTTATTCGAAGCATGTGATGTGATCGATGCAATATTTGATGTTTTAGGGATGGGGTTTTTAAGTTTATATTCTCCTGTGGATAAAGATGCAAAATCTAACAAACCCCAGTCATCACCACCAAATGCATTCGATTGCTGGGACTCTTGCATAACATTTTTAGAGGCAAGAGGAGTTGACAACTTAGCTTCTCAAATTGTTCAAACTCTTATGAAAAATAACATGCTTATGCACTTCCATTTACAAACAATTATCAGGTTCAAGATCTGAATGGATAGTATGCAGTTTACCTTTAAATATAAACTTAATCAAATAGTGCAAAGTAGAAGGAACTGCTCCTAGTGCACGTATCCAAGGTCTACCAAGAATCATGTTATAAGATAGAGAACAAAGCATGACATGAATCAAGGTAGGCACCATCACAGGTCCAACTTGTATAGGTAAAGTTATAGTGCCCACAGATTGTCGTCCAACATTATCAAAGCCATGAATACTTAATGATTTCAGTTTGATGGCAAATACATCAACTTTAACCTTATGCAATAAATCAAAGCCACAAACATTGAGGGTTGATCCATTATCAATCATAACTCTCTTAACCAATGTTTTGTTTATTGTAATAAAGATAACCAAAGGATCATACTGATTTTGAACCTCGAGAGATGGTAATTCATGTTGTTGAAACAAAATATCTATTTTTGTTGCATGCATACAATCTAGTAAAGTGGCAACATCATTTGGTTTAATAGTGGGAGGAACAATCACCTTCTGTAAAGCTTCTTGTAGAATTCCATGGTAAGTAGGTGAAGTTTGTATAAGTTCCCAAAGAGATATCTCGGTACGAGTAGCGCGAAGCTGCTCTACAAGATCATAGTCTTTACCACCTTTATATGTTAAACAAGGTGCTTGAGGATGCATAGGTTGAGAAGTTGGTAAAGATATTGGAACATTCATTTGTTGTGTACTTTGTTTGTTATTCCGAGTATTATATGCATGAGAAACCACATAATGATTGGTTTGTTGTAAGTTGTGTTTTGCAATTTGTTTTGCACAATCATAAATGTGATCAGGAGATTGAGAAGAGGATGAAAGACCGTTAACAACAAGCACAGGTTTTTTGGATGGTTGAACCACATTTGCACATAGAGTGACTGCAATTTTTAGTTTTTTGATCTCTTCTTTAGATTTAGGAACATAAATTGCATTTACAAATCGTTGAAATAGTGACGGCTTAGAGGCTGTAGTGGAATGTTCAATCGATATAAAGTCCTCAAGGGCTTCATCTAACATATTGAAGTCATCACAACTAAACGGCTCATCATAAGCATGAAAATCTTGCAAAAAATAATCTGACATTTTAACATGCTCTATTTAAACCAATATTTAAATGCACAATGATGGCCTTTGCAAATGAAATACAACTTTCAACAATGAATTCTAATTTCCAACTCTTTTAGTGAAACGATAAAGAATGTAATCCACAATTTAACATATGCAATTTCACTAAAGATGCTTTTCGATCCAATTATGCTCTAGAATAGCAAATTATTTTAGATTTGAAGTTTAAAAGGATGCAAATTCTTTAAAGCTTGGGTTCACCAAAATGTTTAGTGTGAAATTGGATAGTTGGTTTAAGCTATGTCCAATACTACCATTTCGCCACTAAGCATTGGGAGGACAAGGATCAAGCTTGTGAACAATCTTCTAATCACTTTGTCTATCCCTTACGCTCACGTGGTTATGAAACCTAAGGCCCTAATCAAGATTTTATCAAGTGTTTTCCTTTCAACCAAGTAAAACCCTAATTATGCCTTAAATCAGAAATATACGGAAACTGATGAAACAACTGGCAAAACTGATCACAGAAGTACAGAGATAGGGTTTTAGAGACTGTACACCTGGACTTTGAGGGCCACTTGGACTAGGGCGCCCACTCTAGTGTCCTAAAAGTTTCTACACAGGGTGTCTAAGACTGCTGAAAGGCTTCTAGATCCCAGAATAAACCCCTGGTTGGACTAGGGCACCCGCTCCAGGGTCCTGCAAGTCTTAGAATCTAAAAATCTAAAAGTCTATCGTGACTGTATCTGCAATATCTTCCTTCATGTAGCTCCTTTCCGTCAGAACCTACAAAACATGATCTGCACATACAAAAGAAGGAAAATGTTGTGGCTATATAAGAGCTTGCCTCAATCAAGCCCTGTCTTTGGTATTTCTACCTTAACAATAGCTAGAGAAAAAGATTTACATAAGTGTGTGCAAATCTAACAATGTGTGTATGTATAAAATCAAACCCTAGATATCTCAATCAAGGGAAGATCAACAACTTGCTTTGCATCAATAAACACATACAACTTCACCTCAAGGAGATGAGATAAATGAAGACTTGCATGAACAAGAAGGTGAATCGGCAATGTCTGCGGAGGATCTCCAAGCTTGTTGTTGGAGGCTTCAACCCTTCTCCCAATCATGCAAAGGGTGTACAAACCCTCGGAAGAGCAAGATAGACTCAAGATCTTGATTCCTAATCTTCATCCATTGTCTCCAAGATAGCAAATAAAGAATACTTAAAAGAGCTTCAACAAGTCACTGATCTTCAATAGCAATTGCAACAGAGTTTTGGCATCAAGCTTGCATAAGAATTGTGTATGATAAAATTATTTGCAAATGTCTTTTAATATCTAGCTTTAGGGAAATTCAATTTTTGAAATAACGTCTCGATATCGCGCAAAAACTGAGAATTTGAAAACGGAATACCGAGGCACTCAGCAGGAGCTGACATCCCGCCAAAATTCAAAATCCTAGGAAATAAGGGAGGACTAGGGCACAGGTGCCCAAGTCTAAGCCCCCATTTCCACTCAGATCTACAATTTTGGGGGTCCTAGGGACCCAAATCTCAAATCCCCTTTTCAGGTTCTATCAATAAGTTACCTCAAAAAGTGAATAGATTGCTCCTAGACTTAGTCAATTAGGGTTTCAGGAAGGCTAGAAAAGAAAAGGTTGAGAGGTCACCCAAGTGAGGAGCTAAACTAAGGGAAATTGTACCATTCCATACAGGAGGACAATTTTTGACGTTACGGGAATAAGTGGATCAGCCAGAAATATTGGTACTGGTTTAATAGATGTGGATGCTTTTGTCAAAAGACAAAGATTGAGTCAAGATTTGTATAGATCTATAGAGAGGAATGCAAAACTAAGAAAATTAGAAGGCAAGAAGCCATTCTTTCTTGAAGTATCGAGAGATGGTGAGCCCATTGGGCCAAATGCTGTAAAGTGGGCCTCTAAGTTGGGTGTAAGATGTAGGGCCCATTTGGATATTTGTAAATCAAGTTTTGCAAAGCAAGATCCACGATCTGTGGAAAATATTATACAAAAAATGGGAAATACTTTTGAGACTATTGGTGGATAAATATCTAGAAAATATTACAAGCAAAAGATGAGAATTTTGATGAACAATTTTAGATACAATTACAAAAAAGCAATCATGGAGGGAAAAGAGAGGTTAGACTCCACTCTATGTCCCAAATAGTGGGAGGCATTGAAAGAAAGTATGCATTCCGAAGAATATTTGGCAAAGAGTAACAAAGGTAAGAGAGTAAGAGATAATGTGAGGGTTGGATATACATTTGGCCAAGGCGGGTTGCAGGCCAGAATGGAAAAATTTGGAGTAAGTGTATGGCTTTTTGGTTAAATTTACATTGTGTTATTTATTTCATTTTTTTATTGAATTGACTATATGTTGAAATTGACATTGTATTTTAGGTGGAAAATAGTAATAGAGAAGTAGGTGTAGAAGATATTGTCAATTATATGGCAGCACTAGATCCTAGTAAATATAAGAGTAGGATGAAGTGGAAATCTAGTCCATCAACAGAGATTTCATAGCCATCTGTTACATGCCCAGTAGGATCAGCCTCTTCAAATCATGTCAACTCGAATGAAGGGTACCAACATGTACTAAATTGCATATACGGTCTCAGTCAGCAAGTTTTGGAGTTGGTTGCCTCCGTTTACCCTATAGTTTCTACATGGAATGAGCATAAATCCATGGATTCAAATGAGGTAAGAGGCTCTATTGACCTCATTTCTTCTTGTTTGGCATTTCTATATACAAATGTCTCTTAATATGTAGATTATTGAAATCTGAGTGTAGGAGAATCCAACCCAATTTCTTTATTGTTGGAGTGGTCTAGAAAATGTTCTTTTGGACAAATTTATCGCTTGCATTCTTTACTTGACTATTGAATGCTTTGTATATTTTTTTGCATGATGATTAAACCACATGCAAAGCAATTTTTTCAAAGAAGAAGGAAAGCAAAAATGCCTTCATGATGTCAACAAAGCTGCCGATATTGATAGTGATGATCATGATGAACTGGACAAGAATGTGCAGCACAGTCGTCATAGTTATGCTGAAGTTGAGGTAATATAATAGTTGTCAATTATATGTCCCAATGTTTTGTCATTATTCATGCTTAAAATGTTCTTTTGGACAAAAAATTATAGCTTTTGCATTCTTTAAGTAGTAAGTTAATCTGTCCCAATGTTTTGTCATTAATTCTTCATGCTTAGAATGTTCTTTTGGACAAAAATTTATAGCTTTTTCATTCTTTACTTGACTTATATTAATTTTTTCATGATGATTAAACCACACGCAGAGCAATTATATGAAAGTAGAACAAAAAGAAAAAGGCCTTGTCAATAGAGCTCTCTACAAAACTGTACAACTTCATGTCAATGTTGATAGTGATAATTATGATGATGAACTCGACGAGCATGCACATGATATTCATAGTAGTAGTCATGTTGAACTCGAGGTGAGTGCTATGAAACCACATGCAAGTAAGTACTATTCAAGTAAGTAATGGCTACAATTTTATTATGTAAATAAGGGTAATCATTACCTATTTGATAGAAGCTAGGTAGAATAGTAGTGAAGTGTAATTAGCTAGTATACATAGATTATGGAAATAAGGGAGAACATATAACTTACATATGGAAGCTTAGAGCTTAGTTGTAATAGAGTGCATACATAGATTTTGACTATGCATTAGTGCATTGTGTTCGGGGATTTCATGGTCCTCAGTTGGGAGGACTTCATTGCCAATCCATGTCTCTTTCTGGAGTACTCGTATAGTCTAACACTATTGTAATCTTTCCCTCCATTTGTTTGTACCTCGCAATGGGTTAATTTTTTCTTCAGAGTAAAAAGTTGCTTCTTTGTTATTCAACAGAATCAAAAAAAGCACATACAAAAACTGATTTGTTCCAAGACATAAGACATTACATACAACTGTCAAAAATAATATAATGTGTGTTTTATATCTCAATATAATGTGTATTTTTTTTGTTTTTGCAAACATTTAATATTGATAAACTCAAAGAAGGGGATAAAGTTCAAGTGTTGGATCTGTTTGATGGTGCTACATCTGTGGGCATTGGGCAGATTCACTCACTATCTATTGTACATGGAGTCAAATTGAAAGGAATAGGAGATGCAAATGTAAATATTTTAAAGGTCACAAGTAACATACCCCTTGCTTATGAAGACAAAATAGATGGAGCTGTCCGTCTGAAAGAGAAAGAAGGGACCTTCACACGGTGGCCACTAAAATATTTGAAAAAAATGACATAGTTGAGGTTTATCATGTACTAGCTGTTAGACAGCTTGGCCCACTACTTTATGCAATAGTTTGAATGTATTGTTCAGGGATCTTAGTATTTTTTGTCTGTTTTGGAGCTGTATAAGCAAAAAAAGCCATTGTAACTCAATTTTCTCAGTCACAGCACTGAGAAACATACTTTGTAACACATTTTTCAAAGAAAAGACACATATTTAAGTCTTATGGGTTTTTTGTACTTGATTTTATGTTGCTTTTCCTCCCTAAACATTTAACATCACTGCCTTATATGCCTTTATGAAAAGATTCTAGGGTTATTGTTGGCTGCATTGAAGGAGAGAGCTTCTTATATGGGACACGATCAACACTCAATCATGAAGACTCAAGGAGCATAAATGAGAGAGCTTCATAAAGGAGAGATCTTCATATATGAGATGTCATGAAGATAGACATGAAGACTCAAGGAGCATAAATGACAGTGAGCAAGAGATAAAGTACATAGTTCATGCCATAGACAAAGTGAGATGAGTCTTAAGCTACTGTGATCAAGGGTGGTGTGTTAGTTTTTGAGAAAGGAAGGGTAGTTAGCAATGCACAAAGATTAATGAGGAAGATTACAGTCATAAGGTGATGATGTTAGCATTTCATCAAGACTTTGGAAGTAACCAGTAGACAAATTTATAGAAGTCTTAAATAGCAAAAAGGACAACCACTAATAATGTTATTATTACAAGGCATATATTCTACATGGCAGTATAGTTGCAGGAATATGACAGTTTCATAAACTTATGACAATCTACAAATGAAAGTCTAAATTCTGTATGCTTATGGGTGATTGTTCTATAATAGAGAGATAATGAGTGCATAGAGGTAAGATGTTCATGGTGAGTGGTAATGGTTAATGGTTCCAAGGGATACATGCACAGTAAACATGGTTTCAGTGGCATGAGCAAAGGAATAGAGGACTGCAGTGTTAGCATTAATTAAAAGGCAAGTATATGAAAGTTGTAGGGCAATCATCTAGAAAGCAAGTATACACAGTTCAGTCACCATAATGAGTGAAGACCAAGGACACTAAATATATATATGACTACCTACCAAGTGTCCAATGTAATAGAGGTAGGGTAAATGAACGGTTTAGACTCAAAAAGAGGCTTTTGAAGATGCATTAATGAAGGAAGAATCTGATTCCATGCCCTAAGAGGACCTGATATCTTCAAACTCAATAAAAACATGTCCCATAAGCAGTGCTGATGACAATACAAGACACAAGAATATAGTGATGTTTCATTAAGGAAGCTTGATCTAGTCCATGTTTCACATTATGAATTTCATAGACCTAACTACATATGATAGTGTATTTCCTTTGGCTACAGTCAAGAAGGACAAGTGCTAGACTGATGGGGCAGATTAGATGACCTGTGGCAGTAGTTAGGCTGGTTGAGAATCAATTACTAACAGTTCACTTTTTGGCAAAGCATTGTAAACATGGAGAAGTTTCTTTCTTTTCATTTATGTGCATTGTAACTCATATTTTTAGTCTTGTGACTGAAAATAAACATTGTAATACTCTATTTCTAAGCATTTTTCAAGCAAGATAGATATTTCAGACTTGTGCAAGCTGTCAGAACACCTTTCTTTTAATAAAGTTCAGTGATTTTTCCTTCTCAATGGTTGTCTTTATATTGTGTGCAATTAATTGATGATTGATGTCTATTTTTGTGTTTTATGTTTAAATCCTCAAATATCAGTCAATTAAAATGACTAAATATACTACTAATTGACGTCAATTAATAATTAAATTGACTAAATATACTATCAATTGATAAAAATAATTAACAGTGAATAAATATGACTAAATATACTACCAATTGACAAAAATTAGTGAACAATGAATAAATATGACTAAATATACTACCAATTGACAGATGCCAGTGAACAGTGAATAAATATGACTAAATATATGACCAGTGTTAAATCAGTGAATAAAAATGACTAAATATACTACCAAATTGATCAAAATGATGATTAAAATTAATGACTAAATACACTACCAATGGACAAAAATTAGTGAATAAAAATAACTAAATAAGTGACCACTTAACAATAATCAATGACTAAATATATCAGTGAAAAAAAAATGACTAAATAAGTGACCAGACTATAGCAATCAATGACTAAATCAACAACTAAATATACTACCAAATCGATCAATCAAAACAACTAATAAATGACTAAAAATGGTTTAGTCATCAATTTGGTCATGTTATAAATGACTGGCAATAAACTACTAATGGTCACGTGACCATGTTTGGTCATTTATAAGCAGTTTTTAGTAATATATTGTTGTTGCTATACTAGTGCATGCAAGACTGATTTCAGATATTCTACCATGATTTGGCTAGCAAGAGCATATCATTTGGTCAGCATATCATATGGTCAAATAATTGTGCATCACAATTAAAGAACTTACGGATGTTCTATTGGTTGAGCAGGATGCATAGGATGAATGGTGTTGAACATATGTGGAATTTCTCCGAGGCCAGGCATGGAAAGGGGGAGCATGATGGTGCAGGAGCATTTATCAAAAGAGCCTTAGTACGAGAAGAGTTGAAGTACAAAGACAATGCAAAGTTGACAAATGCAAGATCTATTGTCGGATGGTGTAATGCTACAATGGGTCTAGGTAATGAAGTTAAGTCTACAATTCGTAGATTTTTTTGGTTGGTTGATGATACTAACATTACAAAATATGAGGATTGTTGTACATTGACATGATTAAGTGAGCTACACTCTTTTAGAAGCCTTAATGCAGGTTCATGGAGTATTCATACATGGCGGATGGTATGCTTTTTTTCTTCATGTACAGATCAATCTTGGTATGAATGTGAGTCAAAGGAGTGGGTCGATGAATGGTGTACAAGAAGTATAAGCCCGATTGACACGTATCGACTCCCGACAACACTACAACTCACAGAGATTGAATCATCAGTTGACTTTGACCATGTTTCAAATCTAGTTCAACCAGGTATTATCAGCATTCAAATTTAATAAAATTCAATATATTCCATCTTATTTTGTAGTCTTTTTTGTATTGTTGACTATATTCATCGAATTGAATGCACATATCAATGCAAGGAATGTTTATGCAATTATTGCATCTGAAGACAATGAAGAAGGAACATATTATTATTTGTGTCATTGTGTTGGGGCAAAAAATAAATTAGATGCCCCTATTAAAGATGGAGAAAACATCAAGTACCCTATAGGATTAGTGGTTGTTACTGGAACATGGCGTAGAAGGTACCCAGTTAAGAAGTTTGATGTGTGGTTGTTCGAGGACTTTGACACACATAGGAAGATTCTTCATTATTCTAACCTTGTTATGGAATCAAACGTTCATTTGATCAAATATGGGGCTAGAACATTTAATAGGACCTTGTGAAAGGTTTTTGAGTCTTACCATGAGGTAATACTCGACACAATAAAGAGTAGAGAAGACCCAGATGGTTTATTGGATTGATTGTAAATGAAAAAAATTGTAATGTCATGCTCATTTATAAATATATACAGTTGATTTGTATATTTGTATAAGTAAAATTTTGTTCCTTCTCTACAATCATGTCTCTTATGAGATACTTATGTGCAATACTCTTGTTTATGTGTATGATTACGTACAACACTCTTGTTTATGTGTATGATTATGTACACTAACTTTCTCATGTCATTTATATGTATAGATTATTTATATTTGTATATGTGTATGATCATGTCTCTAATTTCAATTCTATTGATGTCCTCTAGGGTCACGTAGGGTCCCTCTACAATAACCTCTCTCAGTTTTTGAAATGTTCATTCCATATGGTCGTGGTGACAATATTTCAAAAGTTGCAAAAAGCATTAGTTGTGTTCAATGAAAAGTTGTCTCATAGCATAAATTTCATTTTGTGCATCGGGGGGCCAAACCAATAGTGCCAACACATCTGGGTGGGCAGATGAATGCTAGTAAAGGTCATGTTTCACACCTCAACTATCCCGATCATTCCTTGTTGCACTGTGCTGACACTTTCTCTTAAGAGCCCTAAGTGCCAAAAATTGTCAAACTTTGACGAATTATTTCTTAGAATTTGTGGCACCTAGGAAGATTTTGTCTGCACCTACATGGTCATGTAGGGTCCCTCCACAATAATCTCTCTTAGTTTTTGAAATGTTCATCCCATTTTGTCGTGGCGACAATATTTCAAAAGTTGCAAAAAGCGTCAGTTGTGTTCAATGAAAAGTTGTCTCATAGCATAAATTTTGTTTCATGTGTTGTGGGACCAAACCAACAGTGCCAAGACATCTAGGTGGTTGGGTGAACACTAAGCAAGGTCCTTTTTCACACCACAACTATCCCGATCGTTCCTGACTGCACTGTGTCAATGCTTTCTCTTAAGAGTTAGTGCCAAAAATTGCCAAACTTTGACGAACTATTTCTTGGAATTTGTGGCACCTAGGAACATTCCATCTGGACCTATAGGGTCATGTAGGGGGTCCCTCCACAATAACCTCTCTCAGTTTTTGAAATGTTCATTCCATTTGGTCGTGGCAACAATATGTCAAAAGTTACAAAATGCGTCAGTTGTGTTCAATGAAAAGTTGTCTCATAGCATAAATTTTGTTTCGTATGTCATGGGGCCAAAAAGATAGTTCCAACATGTTTGGGTGGGTGGGTGAATGCTAGTCAAGGTCCTTTTTCATACATCAACTATCCTAATCGTTCCCTGTTGTACTGTGTCGACGCTTTCCCTCAAGAGCCCTAAGTGCCAAAAATTACCAAACTTTGAAGGAATGTTTCTCAGAATTTGTGGCACCTAGGAATGTTTTGTCTAGACCTATAGGGTCAGTAGGGTCCCTCCATAAAAACCTCTCTTAGTTTTTGAAATGTTCATTCCATTTGGTCGTCGTGGTAATATTTCAAAAGTTACAAAAAGTGTTAGTTGTGTTCAATGAAAAGTTGTCTCATAGCATAAATTTTGTTTCGTGTGTCAAACCGACAGCGCCAACATGTATAGGTGGGTGGGTGAACGCTAGGCAAGGACCTGTTTCACACCTCAACTATCTGGATTGTTCCCGGCTGCACTATGCCAATGCTTTCTCTTAAGAGCCCTAAGTGCCAAAATATGCCAAACTTTGACAAACTGTTTCTCAGAATTTGTGGCACCTAGAACCATTTCATCTCAACCTACAGGGTCATGTTGGGTCCCTACACAATAACCTCTCTCAGTTTTTGAAATGTTCATTCCATTTGGTCATGGCGACAATATTTCAAAAGTTACAAAAAGTGTCATTTGTGTTCAAAGAAAAGTTGTTTGCAAGCATAAATTTCATTTCATGCATCGTGGGGCCAAAATGACAACATCAACACGTCTGTGTGGGTAGGTGAGTTCTAGGGTAGGCTTTGGTTTGTTCCACATGTCTCTTAATCCTTCCGAGCTACACCATTCTGACAAAGTCTCTTAAGAGACCTAAGTGCAAAAAACTACCAAACTATGACAGACTCGTACTTGAAATTTGTGACACCTATGACTATTTTGTCTGAACCTACAACTTAATGTAGAGTCTCTCCACAATTACCTCTCTCATTTTTTATTATCTCCAAACCATTTGACCATGATGATGATGTATGAAATGTTGCGAAAAGCGTCATTAGTGTTCAACATAAACTTGCAAGGAGCCATATTTTGCATTCTTTGTCTCGTGGGGCCGAACTGACTATGCCAACACATCCAAGTGGGCAAGTGAACACTAGGGGAGGTCTTAGTTTATTTCCCAGGTCTCCTGATCGTTCTAGGCTATGTTACACCAGGAGTCTCTAAAGAGCCCAAAGAGCAAAAAGTTGAAAAACTTTTGCCTGCCTTTCTCTCGATCTATGGTACCTACGAATGTTCTATCTAGACCTACAGGTGGATGTCAGGTCCCTCTATAGTACCCTATCATAGTTTTGGTTAACTCTAGAATATTTGACCGTGCCAATAACGTATGAATTCTTGCAAAATGCATCATTTGAGAGCAGTGAAAAGGTGCCATCAGACATATTTTATTCTTCCCACCTCATGGGGCCAAACTGACTGTGCCGACACATCAAGGTGGGCAGGTTGATACTATTGGAGGCCTCAGTTTGTTTCCCAGGTCTCCCAATCATTCCAAGCTATGTTGCAATAGGAGTCTCTGAAGAGCCCAAAGAGTAAAAAGTTGAAAAACTTTCACCTACCTTTTCTCTCAATCTATGGCACCTACGAATGTTCTATTTGGACCTACAGGTGGATGTCAGGTCCCTCTACAGTTCCATGTCTCAGTTTTGATCAGCTCTAGACCGTTTGACCATGCCAATAACATATGCATTCTTGCAAAATGCATCATTTGAGAGCAGTGAAAAAGTGCCAACAAGCATATTTTCTTCTTCCCACCTCGTAGGGCCGAACCAACTATGCCAACATGTCAGGGTGGGTGGGTTGATGCTACTGGAGACCATTACCTACTTGGTCATTACCTTTCACTAATGTTATAAGATTACTAATGGGGTCCACATAGGTAACTGTATGATAAATTTATGAATTATGAGTGAATTCAAGGATGCATATCAAGTTTTCTTACCAAATTCCATAACCTTAGTGATGTAGGAGCATCCCTAGTTCAAGAGAAATCTTGCATCAACCAAAAATATTTGTATTTTAGTTTGTTTGTAGTTTCATTTGTTTCTTTTCATTTTCTAGTACAGTTCAGGCAGTTCAGTCAGAAGCAGTTTCGGCATTTTGGTCAACATTTTACCACAGTTGTATTTCAGACCTTGCATAGTTGGACTTAGCATCTACATTCATTCATCTACATCATATCTAGAATTTAGAGCATTTGGATCAGTCACCGGAAAGTTATCACTATTAAAAGATTGACTATTTTCTCATAATAGAGCATCCTGACTGTCTCAAACAACCAGCTGAAGGAGAGATCTGCGGAAGCATTTCTTGATCTGTGAAGCCTAATGACACATCATTTGATGATATTTGGTTCATGGCTGACCTTCCCCAAATATCCACACATCATTCCATTCATTTGCGAAGGTGTTCTATGCATTTAGGTCCAACCTATCTATGTACACACATTACAACTCTTCATTGGAGTTTGTGATCTTCCTTGGTCGACGCGAAGGAATCTATTATTCCGGAGATGATATATATTGATGTAATAGACCCCTAGGAAAGCAGTTAGGATAGTTCTCATGATTTAGAAGATTGATAGTCTTGATTCTTTGCAAAGGAGCTTTAAAGCTTTATCTTGTGCATGTATGTAATCAAGCCTGTGAGCCCTAATTCTAAGCCCACATGTTGCCGGCCGATCTCTATTTGAATTCTATGTTATACTGAATAATTGAATATGTATTTGTTCCATTTCTTTGAGTTGTTTCCATTGTGTTTACTCTTGCTGCATGGTCTGAATAGTTCATTATGTGAACCCTCCAACCGTGACTGCACCAAGTGGTATCAGAGCGAAAGTTTGAATCTTTGGGAACAAATTAAGTGAAGTTGGTGAGGGAATTCTATAAGATCTTGTTGTGGACATATCGCTGAATTGAGGCAGGTTACTTGTGTCACAATCGATCACCGATTGAGAGGCAGTTGTCACCTTGTGGCCCGATCGCTGAACTTGAGGTAGTTTGCACTTGATCCTAGGAAGAATGTCGCTGAGGAGAGTTGCTGGAACAATGGCTGGTAGAATGGATGAGATGATGGAAATGATGAAAATAATGTGAAGTCATTTAGATCCTATTGAAGAAGATAGGTGAAGAGGATTGACACTGAGACCTAATGTTGAAAGCGATGGTGAAGAGGAATTTCAATCTGTTGAACAAATTGGCGAAACCCTAGGAGGTGATGAAGAAGAAGAATCAGATCAAGTAAAGATGTTGTGAGCTATTTTAAAGATTGGAAAGAGACCTAGAGATGATGTGGCAAACTATATTGGTAATTTGAACCCTAAAGAGTTGATTGACTAGATAAATGACATGGAAGAATATTTTGAATATGAAGAAGTTGAAGATCCGGAGAAGGTGAAATTTGCAAAGACAAAGTTGAAAGGACATGCTGCTATATGGTGGAAAGAAACAGAAGAGGAAAAGAAAAAATTACAAAGTGGGATCGAATGGTGACAAAGTTGAAGAATCAGTTTATACCTGTTGACTATGAGTTGGAGTTGTTGAAGAGATTGCAAAACCTGAGACAAAAGGAGAAATATGTGAAGGAGTACACTAAAGAATTCCATAAAATGATCATAAGGATAGGACATAGTGAAGAAAATAAGGAGAAAGTAACTAGATATATCAATGGACTGAGGTTGAACATTCAAGAAGAACTAAGCTTGGTGAGGATGACATCTTTAGAGGAAGCATATCAGTTTGCCTTGAAGGTTGAAGAGAAGATGACTAAGAGACATGATCAAAGGCAGAGAGGTAGAGGAGGTAAATTTTAGAGAAGTAGAACATTTTCTGGAGGAGATAGATCATATCTGAAGCAGAACAAGTTTAATAGCCCATTTAAGAAGGATGACAAAGATAACAATGCTTACTGGAGAGGACATAATTTTTTACCAGAGAGGAAACCCTAGTGCATACCGGAATGAAGGATACAGAAGAGAAGGAAGAGGATTTGATAAGAGAGCATTCAGAAGTACTTGTTTCAAGTGTGGAGGTGAAGGACATAAAGCATTTGAATGCAATCAGGGTAGTATAAGTAAGAGGATAGAAAATAATGGAAGAGCAGCCTATGTTGAAGAAGAACCTATTGGATCACCTAGTTTAGTTGGCAAACCTGAGAAAGGAGAATCACTTGTGATGAGGAGAGCACTATTTCAAGTAGAGACAAATGAGGAACCACCACAAAGGAAGAGTCTATTTAGAACTAGATGCAAATCAGGAGGTAAGTGTTGTAAAGTTGTAATTGATAGTGGTAGTTTAGATAACCTAGTTTCAAAGGAGATGGTGACTAAGCTGAAGTTGGAAAGATTGAAACACCCTAAGCCCTATTAGATAGCATGGATTCAAGATGATCATAAGGTACTGGGGAGTGAACAATGTTTGGTGAAATTTCATATTGGATCTTATCATGATGAAGTCTTGTGTGATATTATGCCTATGGATGTTTGTCATATCTTGTTGGGTAGACCTTGGTAGTATGATAGAAAAGCTATACATGATGGGAGAAAGAACACATATACTATAACATCAAATGGAAAGAGAATTACTTTGATTCCTTTGGAGGATGATCCTAAGAGTGAGGTATGTGGGAATGCTAGAATATGTTTGGTAGATGGAAGAAAATTTCTGGATGGTTTGAGACATGAGAGTATGTGTTATGCCTTGATTCCTAAGAAGCCTGAAACATTGAAGAAGGAGACTGAAGAATCACAACCAGAGGAGATAAGAGAGTTGCTGACAAAGTATGAAGACATCATATCAGATAATGTACCTAAAGGATTACCACCTATAAGGAGTATCAGTCATCACATGGATCTTATACCAGGAGCAAGTTTACCTAACAAAGCAACACATAGAATGACACTGGCAGAGAATGAAGAATTGAATAGACAGATGCAAGAGTTATTGAGAAAAGGTTTGATCAGAGAAAGCTTGAGTCCTTGTGTAGTACCTGCAGTGTTAGCGCTGAAGAAAGATGGAGAATGGAGAATGTGTACTGACTCTAGAGCAATAAACAAGATCATAGTTAAGTATAGATTTCCTTTACCTTGGATGGATGACATCATGGATTGTTTGAGTGGAGCTAGATATTTCACAAAGATAGACTTGAAGAGTGGATACCATCAGATCAAAATCAGAGAAGGAGATGAGTGGAAAACTACTTTTAAGACAAATGAAGGATTGTATGAGTGGTTAGTGATGCCCTTTGGATTGACAAATGCACTGAGTACTTTCATGAGATTGATGAATGAAGTTCTAAAGAAATTCTTGGGTAAGTTTGTGATTGTATACTTGGATGACATTATGATTTTTAGTAAGATAAAGGAGGAATATTTGTGGCATATTAGATAAGTTTTGCAGAGGTTGAGAGAAGAGAAATTGCTGATAAACATCAAGAAGTGTAGTTTCATGAAGGAATAATTAGTGTATTTCAGATTTGTGATTTCTCTGGAAGGATTGAAGATGGACCCTAAGAAAGTGAAAGAAATTGTTGAATGGCCTACACTGGAGAGCATTGGAGAGGTTAGATCATTTCATGGATTGGCTATTTTCTACTGAAAGTTTATCAGAAATTTTAGTTTAGTTTGTAACCCTATGACAGAGACAATGAGAGGTGACAGAAAAGATTTTAAGTGGACATCTAGAGCAGATAAAACTTTTGAGTTGTTGAAGCAGAAAGTGATAGAGCAACCTGTTTTGGCATTACCAGATTTCAATAAGGTATTTCAAGTTGATTGTGATGCAAGTGGAAATGCGATTGGAGCAGTGTTAGGTCAAGAAGGTAGACTAGTTGCATATTTTAGTGAGAAGTTGAATGAGGCAAGGAGAAGATATTTAGTTTATGATCAAGAGTTCTATGCCATAATTTAGGCCTTGAAGAAGTGGAGACATTATTTGTTGCCTAAGGAGTTTGTGTTGTATACAAATCATCAAGCTTTGCAGTATTTGAACAGTCAAGGTAAGTTGAATCAGAGACATATGAGATGGGTAGAGTTTATGTAGAGTTATACTTTTGTGTTGAAGCATAGGAGTGGAAAATCAAACAAAGTTGTTGATGCATTGAGTAGGAGAAGAAACTTGTTGACAGAGATGAGAGTTGAAGTGTTGGGTTTTGATGAATTGAAGAACCTATATGAGGGAGACACTAATTTTGCGGAACCTTGGAAAGCATGTAAGGAACCTATTGTGACAGATAGGAGTAAGTGGTTGGACTATTTCATTCAAGAAGATATGTTGTTCAAGGGAAGTCATTTGTGCATACCTAGAAGTTCAATGAGGGATAATTTGATCAAGGAGAAGCATAGTGGTGGATTGGCAGGACATTTTGGCATTGATAAGACAATGGTTTTGGTGAGTGAACACTACTTTTGGCCTCAGATACATAAGGATGTTAGGAGATTTGTGCAGAGTTATAGAGTTTGTCAAGTTGCAAAAGGGAGTAGTCAGAACACTGGACTGTATAAACCTTTGACAATACCGGAGAGACCTTGGGAAGACATAAGAATGGATTTTGTAATGGAATTGCCTAAAACATAATGAGGACATGATTCAATATTTGTAGTGGTTGACAAATTTTTTAAAATGGTTCATTTCATACCTTGCAAGAAGACAACTAATGCAGTGCATGTAGCTGACCTATTTTTCAAGGAGATTGTGAGGTTACATGGATTACCTAAGAGTATAGTTTCAAACAGAGATACAAAGTTTGTTGGGTACTTTTGGAGGACACTTTGGAAGAAGATGAAGACAGATTTGAAGTTCAGTTCAACTTCTCATCCATAGACTAATGGATAGATAGAGGTAGTGAATAGGAGTTTGGGAAATTTGTTGAGATGTTTGGTTGGAGAGAAGACCGGAAGTTGGGATTTGATTCTTTCACAAGCAATAATTTAGTAAATAGGAGTACCGGAAGAACACCCTTTGAGATTGTTACTGGAGTGAATCCTAGAGGAATTACAGAATTGAGAGATATCAGCATGGAAGAAAAGAGAAGTGCAGAAGCAGAGGAATTTGTAGATCACATGAAGACAGTGCATAATCAAGTGAAGAAGCATTTAGAGGACATGAACAGTAAGTACAAAGAGAAGGCTGATGAGAAGAGAAGACATAAGGAATTTGAAGTTGGAGATGAAGTGATGGTGTACTTGAGAAAAGAGAGATTTCTAATTGGGACATATAACAAGTTGAAGATGAAGAAGTTTGGACCTTGTTGGATACTCAAGAAATTTGATTCAGGCAATGCATATGAAGTAGAGTTATCGGAGACCTTGGGTATATCACCTATTTTCAACATTGCAAACTTATATCAGTATTATGAAGCAGAGTTCAGTGACAGCACGGAAGAAGACTTGAAGAAATAGTTACCACAAAGTACCAGAGCAGATTGAAGACATCTTGGATAGTAGAGTTAGACGCGGCACTAGAGGAAGACAATACAAAGAATATCTTGTGAAGTGGAAAGGCAGACCGGAAGAAGATTCATCATGGATTTCTCAAGCTGAGGTGGACCGTCTTGGTTCTCCCCTAGCCCCAGCAAAGTGAGGACTCACTTTTTCAATAACCCCGGATGTCTGATGCAGGAGCATCCCTGGTTAAAGAGCAATCTTGCATCAACCATAAATATTTACATTTCAGTTTGTTTACAGTTTAGTTTGTTTCCTTTCATTTTCCAGTACAGTTTAGGTAGTTAAGTTAGAAGCAGTTTTTGCATTTTGGTCCGCATTTTACCACAGTTGCATTTCAGACCTTGTGGAGCTGGACTTAGCATCTACATTCATTCATCTACATAATATCTAGACTTCAGAGCATTTGGATCAGTTACCAGAAAGTTATCACTATCAGAAGATCGACTATTTTCTCAAAATAGAGCATCCTGACAGTCTTAGACAACCAACTGAAGGAGAGATCTGCAGAAGCATTTCCTGATCTGTGAAGTCTAATGACACATCATTCAAATATATTTGGTTCATGGCTGACCTTCCCCAAAGATCTGCACATCATTCCATTCATTTGTGGAGGTGTTCTATGCATTTAGGTCTGACCTATCTGTGTACACATGTTACAGCTCTTCATTGGAGTTTGTGATCTTCCTTAGCCGACACAGAGGAATCTATTTTTCTAGAGATGATATATATTGATGTAATAGACCCCTAGGAAAGAAGTTAGCATAATTCTCATGATTTAGAAGATTGATAGTCTTGATTCTTTGTGAAGGAGCTTCAAAGCTTTATCTTGCGCATGTATGTAATCAGGCCTATGAGCCCTAATTGTAAGTCTGCATGTTGCCGACCGATCTCTATTTGAATTCTATGATATACTGAATGACTGAATCTGCATTTGTTCCATTTCTTTGAGTTTTTTCCATTGTGTTTACTCTTGTTGCACGGTCCAAATAGTTCATTTTGTGAACCCTCCATTATGACCGCACCACTTAGCCATCATCCTCCTTGCCTGTGCCAAAATGGGATCTTCGGAACAGGGTATGGACATCTATCAAAGCATAAAGGATATGGGAATTTTGTCAGATGTTTTAGTTGCAACTGCCTTATGAGACATGTATATAAAGTGTGGAAGCATAGACAAGGCATGTGAACTGTCTGACATGATGGCTCAAAGAAATGTTGTCTCATGGAATGCAATGATTACAAGATATACACAAAATGAATTTTTTTATGTCTTTAGAAACTTTCAAACAAATACAATTGGCAGGTGTAAAGCCAAATTCTACAACCTTAGCTAGGACCCTCCTTGTCTATGCCCAAATGGGATCTTCAGAACAGGGTATGGACATCCATCAAAGCATAAAGGATATGGGAATTTTGTTTCTAGATGTTGTAGTTGCAAATGCCCTATGAGACATGTGTATGCAAAGTGTGGAAGCATAGACAAGGCATGTGAACTATTTGACATGATGGCTCAAAGAAATGTTGTCTCATGGAATGCACTGATTGCAAGATATGCACAAAATGGTTTTTTCATATGGCTTTAGAAACTTTCAAGCAAATGCAATTGGTGGGTGTAAATCCAAATTCCACAACCTTAGCCAGTATCCTCCTTGTCTATGCCCAAATGGGATCTTTGGAACAAGGTATGGACATCCATCAAAGCATAAAGGATATGAGAATTTCATCAGATGTTGTAGCTGCAACTGCCCTATGAGACATATATGCAAAGTGATGAAGCATAGACAAGGTAGGTGAACTGTTTGACATGATGCCTCAAAGAAATGTTGTCTCATGGAATGCAATAATTGCAAGATATGCACAAAATGGTTTTTTGATAAGGCTTTAGAAACTTTCAAGCAAATGCAATTGGTAGGTGTAAAGACAAATTCCACAACCTTAGCCAGCATCCTCCTTGTCTATGCCCAAATGGGATCTTCGGAACAGAGTATGGACATCCATCAAAGCAAAAAGGATATGTGAATTTTGACATATTTTGTAGTTGCAACTACCCTAGGAGAAATGTATGCAAAGTGTGGAAGCATAGACAAGGCACATGAACTATTTGACATGATGCCTCAAAGGAATGTTTTCTCATGGAATGCAATGATTGCAAGATATGCACAAAATGGATTTTTTTAAAAAGGCTTTAGAAACTTTCAAGCAAATTAATTGGCAGGTGTAAATCCAAATTCCACAACCTTAGCCAATATCCTCCTTGTCTATGCCCAAATGGGATCTTCAGAACAAGGTATGGACATCCATCAAAGCATAAACGATATAAGAATTTCGTCAAATGTTGTAGAAGTTGCAACTGCCTTATGAGACATGTATGCAAAGTGACGAAGCATAGACAAGGCAGGTGAATTGTTTGACATGATGCCTCAAAGAAATGTTGTCTCATGGAATGCAATGATTGCAAGATATGCACTGATGCAAGTATGTGCTAATTGGTGTTGTCATTGATGTCAACATGTTTTTATTGTCATTAGTGTCAACTGTATCTTCTGATGTTGCAGTTGTTGATTGATTGATTTTTTGTGTTGTTGTGATTTGAATGTCTTGTAGTAGTGCTGATGATGTTAGTATATTTCTCTTATTATTGGGCTTCCAAGTGCTTTTGAGAAAACTTGATAAATATTGAAGACAATGTTGTGAAGAAGAATTCTAGCTTACAGATATTATTTGAGTTCTTTCTCCACATTTCTTCTATGTTGAAGACCAGAGTGTGAGGTTTTGATATGTTTTAGAGAAGTGGTTGAAGATGTTAAATCCAGAAGTTGGTGGTCTAGAACGCTGTGGCTTGAAATCTATGTTCACTAGTTTGAAGACTGTTCCTAGCAACATTTGTAGTATGACAGGGAGAAAGTATTTTTCTCTGCATTTCTCTACAATTTGATGCTTGGTCTTGTGGTTCTGGATGAGTGTTCCTAAGATCCATAACTATGTTCCATCCAAAGGAATTGTGATTTGGTGCTCCAGGATGTAGCTTTCATGAGTAGCAAAGCTTGGCAGTGTTTGTTATGAGCAGTCTGTGATCTGTCTTCAAGTGAGATTTGTTGTAGCTAAATTTGTTGGCTCCTAGGTGATTTTATGTTGTTCGTGGATGTCTCCAGATCATGTTAAAGGCTTGTTCTTGGTCCACAAGTTATGGATTTGATCTTGTTGAAGCGTGTGCCTAAATATCCTAGTGTCAACACCAATCTTGGCTGACTTGGTTGTTTACACTCCTTGCAGATGTGCTTCATGGATTATGGAAGCATGTGAAGATGCTTTTAGGTCTGAGTTAAGCTATGAAGTGTTCTACCTTCATTCTTTCACTCCGCAAGAATGTTTCGATCTAGACCTAATTTTAATTATGTATGTTTGCCGACCTTGAAGATTGTTTCAAATGTTGTAGAATGTGTTACCAACCTTGATGAATGTTTCAAGGTTGATGATTGATATAAATAAGTGTAAAGGATTCACATGTAAGGGCAGGAATGCAAAGATGATGAAGTTTGTGTTGTGAGGCTACGAAGGTGATCTGTATTGTGTTTCACTAGAACTAAACTTAGGCATGTGGTAGATGCTATCAAATCAGTTCATGGCAGTGAGCCTTTTCTTCTTCTGGCAGTGAGCCCTTTTGGTAGTGAGCCCTTTTGGCACTGAGCCTATTGTAGTGAGTATTCTTTTGGGTAGTGAGCCCTTTGGTAGTGAGCCTCTTTGTAATTCAGTATTGATACTACTTTATATTGTGAGCTAATCCTCACCGTGGTTTTCCCCTTCTAGGGTTTTCCACGTAAACCTAGTGTTCTCTTGTGCGTGTTGTTGATGTGATTGAGTTTCTGTTATCTATTTTCCATGTTTAATCTTAATAACAGAATAAGGGTTTAACTGAACTAATGTGGATGTGATTATGTTTGTGAGGTTTAAAGTTTTTGATACAACTGATTCACACCCCCTCTCAGTTGTCTTGTACATTAAAAAATGGGTATCAGAGCTAAGTTCCTTGAAGAAAGCTTAACAGCTTGAGGTAGATCTGGGATGATGCATAGGAAGGATGTTTCTTTGCTTGTTTTCTAAAAATGAGAATAGCAAGCTATCTGATTTCTCTTGGATATGTTATCTGGAACTCAGTTGTAACTACACTTAGGACTGGCAAATCTAAGAAGATTGTGGAAATAGATCAGAAGATTGCTGATAATATGGAAGCTAACTTTGGGAGAAGAATAAAATTAGATACTAATATGCATAGGGATAAGTTGTCTCTCAAGTGTTTTAGTTGTGGCAAGATAAGTCATTATGCATCAAGATGTCCAAAGGGAATCTTCAGAAGTAAGAAAAAGGAAAATGAAAGTAGAGTGCCTAAGAAAATCTACTATGATATTGAAGACAATGAAGATAATGACTGCTTGCTCACTAATTCAAAGGATGGCATTTGCGGTGCTGACCCTGAAGGATGTATGAAAGAAAATAATTCGGAGGTAAGTCCTAATAGTGAAGATACTTTTCAAGAAAAGAATTATTGGGTTATTGACAGTAGTTGCTCAAATCATATGACCAGTGATAGAAGCAAGTTTGTTAATTTTGAGAAATGTGATGGAGGATCAGTTATATTTGGAGATAATTGTACTGCTAAGATATGTGGAAGAGGCTCAATCAATCTTGATGGAAAACATCATACTAATGATGTTCTTTATGTTAAAATTTTAAGGCAAAATCACTTGAGTGTTGGACAGTTGTGTAGCAAAGTATACAATCTTGTATTTTAGGATGATGGTTTTGAAATCAGAGAGAAATCCAGAATTGTGATAGCTGCTGGAAAGGGACAGAAGGAAACCTTTATCATCTAAGAGAAGGTGACAGTTATTGCTCTATGACTCATATCAGTGAGATTTGGCTATGGCACAGGAGATTATGTCATATCAATCCTGATAATCTGGTAAGGATAAGTTCATCTCAATTTGTGAGAGATCTACCAAAGATTACAAAATTGATCAATATCATCTATAAGGAGTGTCAAGGTGGAAAGAAAGCAAGAGGAAGTTTACAAGATGAAGAAAAATCTTCTACCAGATTGTTGGAGTAGGTTCATTCAAACCTTTGTGGTCCTACAAGAGTAAGGAGTTTCCATGATGATAGGTATTTTATGTTATTCATTGATGATTATTCTAGAATGACTTGGGTTACTTTTCTTAGAGAAAAATCAAAAGTCCTAGACAAGTTCAAGGCATTTAAAACAATGGTTGAAAATGAAATGGATATGAAGATCAAATGTTTGAGGTCTAACAGAGGAGGATAGTTTACTTCCAATGAGTTTAATGTGTTCTATGAGAATCATGGGATAAACAAGCTGTTATCAGCTCCTTGAACACCACAGCAAAATAGAGTGGTTGAAATGAAAAACATGATTGTTCAAGAAGCTGCAAGGACAATGATAAAGGAAGCAAATCTACTGGAAGTATATTGGAGATAAGCAATTCATACTGATGTCTACATACAAAATAGAGTACAGGTGAAAGCAAATGATACAAAGACTCCCTATGAACTATGGTATGGAAGGACTCCCACTGCTAAATATTTCAAAATTTTTGGAAGCAAATGTTTTATGAGAAGAAAGGAAGAAATAGGAAAGGATGATGCAAATTATGATGAAGGTATTTTTCTTGGGTATTCTACTAAGAGCAAAGCTTACCAATGCTATAACAAAAGGCTAGGGAATATTGTCCAAAGTACTAATGTCTAGGTTGATGAAGACATATAGAAGTATTCAAAAGTTAATGAATATGTATCAGACTCAGATGGGTTCTCTTGCAAAGAAAAAGAAAATGCTACAAAAGGGGAAGTACAGATTAGAGAAGAAGAAGAAGAAATTAAAGAAAAAGAAATGCAGGTTGAAGAACAAGAAGCTTCGGAAAGAATCTCTAAAATGATCAAGTACATGCAAAGGCATCAAACTGAAGACTGGATCATTAGTGGTAAAAGAAAAGGCGCATTGAAAGGATGCAAATCTACTGAAGAACAAATAAATTTGTGTTTGATTTCTAAAGTTGAACCTAAAATAGTGACTGAGGCTTGCAATGATATCAAATCTTCAGAAGAAGAATACAGGTCCGTTGACATTGAAGAACTCAATATTGCTCTTGAAGACCTAGAAAGATCTGGAGAAGAAAACATGGACTTAAAGGAGAATATCAAAGAAGCAAATGAATGCATTAGAAATTTAAGAGAGCAAGTCAAGAAGCTTAAACAAAGACATAAAGAGGACAGTGAAAATTTGAGGTTAGCAAATGAATCCATGATTGATCTAAGAGTTAAAGTTGAAGAAAAAGCAAGAATTGAGGAATGTCTAAAAGATAAAACTGAAGACTATACAAAGCTTGAAAGAAGTTGTGAACATGAAGTCAGACTTGGAGAAGGCAAAGAGCTATGAAGAAAAATTCAAGATAAGTTCTGCAAAACTTGATGAGATGATAGCTAAAAGATTTGATGACAAAGAAGGATTGAGATTTAAGAAAGGGGAAAGTTCCAAATTAGGTCAAGCAGTAAAAGCTGAGAACATGAAGGACAAAGGCAAGCAGAATCAAAGGAATGGACCTAGAAGATCACTGGTCAAACAAACAAATGCTCAAAGGTACCCATCTTTCAATGGCTATTGTCATTCATGCAATAAGTTCAGTCATAAGGCTACTCAATGTAGGAGCATAATGAATCAAAATGTTCCATCTTTCTCCGGTCAATGCTTTAAATGCAAGAGAGTTGGTCATAGAGCTAGTGAATGTAGAAGTCATATAATGAATGGCTATAACAATGGAAGGAATGTTCAATCTTTCAATGACAACTTTTTTACATGCAATAGGTTTGGACACAAGGCTAACCAATGCATGTCCATAATGAATGGAAGGAACAATGGTCAGAGGAATGTTGTGTGCTACAATTGCAATAGGCCTGGAAAAAGTATTTTTCTCCACATTTCTCCGCAGTTTGATGTTTGGTCTTGCAGTTCTAGATGAGTGTTCCTAAGACCCATATCTATGTTCCATCCAAAGGAATTGTGATTTGGTGCTCTGAGATGTAGTTTTCATGAGTAATAGAGCTTGGTAGTGTTGGTTGTGAGCAGTCTGTGATGGGTCTTCAAGTGAGATTTGTTGTAGCTGAATTTGTTGGCTCCCAAGTGATTTTATGTTGTTCGTGGATGTCTCTAGATCGTGTTAAAGGCTTGTGCTTGATCCACAAGTTATGGCTTTGATCTTGTTGAAGCGTGTGCCTAAAGATTCTAGTGTCAACACGAGTCTTGGTTGACTTAGTTATTTACAAGGCTTGCGAATGTGATTCGTGGATTATGGAAGCATGATGAAGCATGTGAAGATACTTTTAGGTTTGAGCTAAGCTATGAAGTGTTCTACCTTCATTATTTCACTTTGCAAGAATGTTTAGGTCTAGACTGAATTTGAATTATGTATGTTTTCTGACCTTGAAGATTGTTTCAAATGTTGTAGAATGTGTTGCCGACCTTGATGAATGTTTCAAGGTTGATGGTTGATATAAATAAGTGTAAAGGATTCATGTGTAAGGGTGAGAAAGTGAAGATGAGGATGTTTGTGTTGTGAGGTTGTGAAGGTGATATGTATTGTTCTTCATTGGAACTAAACTTAGGCATGTGGTAGATGCTATCAAATCAGTTCATGGTAGTGAGTCTTTTCTTCTTCTGGCAGTGAGCCTATTGCAGTGAGCATTCTTTTGGACAGTGAACCCTTTGGTAGTGAGCCTATTTGTAATTCGGTATTGATACTAATTTATATTTTGAGCTAATCCTCACCATGGTTTATCCGTTCTAGGGTTTTCCACGTAAATCTGGTGTTCTCTTGTGCATGGTGTTGATGTGATTAAGTTTCTGTTATCTATTTTCCATGTTTAATCTTAATAACAGAATAAGGGTTTAAGTGAACTAACGTGGATGTGATTATGTTTATGAGGGTTTAAAGTTTTTGATACAACTGATTCACCCCCCTCTTAGTTGTCTTGTGCATTCAACAATGCACGAAATGGATTTTTTGATAAGGATTTAGAAACTTTCAAGCAAATGCAATTGGTGGGTGTAAAGCCAAATTCTGCAACCTTAGCCAGCATCCTCCTTATCTATGCCCAAATGGGATCTTCGGAATAGGGCATGGAGATCCATCAAAGCATGAAGGATATGGGAATTTCGCCAGATGTTGTAGTTGCAACTGCCCTATGAGACATGTATGCAAAGTGTGGAAGCATAGACAAGGCATGTGAACTGTTTGACATGGTGGCTCAAAGAAATGATGTCTCATGGAAATTGGTTTTTTTGATAAGGCTTTAGAAACTTTCAATAAAATGCAATTGGCAGGTGTAAATTCAAATTCCACAACCTTAGCCAGTATCCTCCTTGTCTATGCCCAAATCGAATCTTTGGAACAGGGTATGGACATCCATCAAAGCATAAAGGATATGGAAATTTTGTTAGCTGTTGTAATTGCAACTACCCTATGAGACATGTATGCAAAGTGATGTAGCATAGACAAGACAGGTGAACAGTTTGACATGATGCCTCAAAGAAATGTTGTCTCATGGAATTCAATGATTGCAAGATATGCACAAAATGGTTTTTTTGATAAGGCTTTAGAAACTTTCAAGCAAATGCAATTGGTGGGTGTAAAGCCAACTTCCACAACCTTAGCCAACATCCTCCTTATCTATGCCCAAATGGGATCTTCAGAACAGGGTATGGACATCCATTAAAGCATAAAGGATATGGGAATTTCATCAAATGTTGTAGTAGCAATTACCCTAGATGAGACATGTATGCAAAGTGTGGAAGCATAGACAAGGCACATGAACTGTTTGACATGATGCCTCAAAGAAATGTTGTTTGATGGAATGTAATGATTGCAAGATATGCATAAAATGGTTTTTTTTTATAAGGCTTTAGAAACTTTCAAGCAAATGCAATTGGCGGGTGTAAAGCCAAATTCCACAACCTTAGCCAGTATCCTCCTTGTCTATGCCCAAATGGGATCTTTGAAACAAGGTATGGGCATCTATCAAAGCATAAAGGATATGGGAATTTCGTCAGATGTTGTAGTTGCAACTGCCCTATGAGACATGTATGCAAAGTGATGAAGCATAGACAAGGTAGGTGACTGTTTAACATGATGTCTCAAAGAAATGTTGTCTCATGGAATGCAATGATTGCAAGATATGCACAAAATGGTTTTTTGATAAGTCTTTATAAACTTTCAAGCAAGTGTAAAGCCAAATTCCATAACCTTAGCCAACATCCTCCTTGTCTATGCCCAAATGGGATCTTCAAAAAATGGTATGGACATCCATCAAAGCATAAAGGATATGGGAATTTTGATAGATGTTGTAGTTGCAACTGCCCTAGGAGACATGTATGCAAAGTGTGGAAGCATAGACAAGGAACATGAACTATATGACATGATGCCTCAAAGCAATGTTGTCTCATGGAATGCAATGATTGCAAGATATGCACAAAATTGATTTTTCAAAAAGGCTTTAGAAACTTTCAAGAAAATGCATGAAAGAAACTTTCAAGCAAATGCAATTGGCGCATGTAAAACCAAATTCCACAACCTTATCCAACATCCTCATTGCCTATGCCAAAATGGGATCTTCATAATAGGGTGTGTACAACCATCAAAGCATAAAGGATATAGGAATTGTATCACATGTATTTGCAGCTGCCCTTTTAGTCATGTATGCAAAGTGTGGAAGCATAGACAAGGTGCATGAACTATTTGACATGATGCCTCAAAGAAATGCACAGTCTCATGGAATGCAATGATTGCAAGATATGCACAAAATGGATTTTTTGAAAAGGATTTATAAACTTTCAAGCAAATGCAATTGGCATGTGTAAAACCAAATTCCATAAACTTTGCAAGCATCCTTCCTGTTTGTGCTAGATTAGGATCATTGGAACAAGGTATGGACAACCATGAAAGCATAAAGGATATAGGAATTTTGTGAGATGGTGTATTTGTGGCTACCCTTGTAGACATGTATGCAAAGTGGGAAGCATAGACAAGGCATGTGAACTATTTGACATGATGCTTCAAAGAAATGTTGTCTTATGGAATGCAATGATTGCAATATATGCACAAAATGGATTTTTTGATAAGGCTTTAAAGAAACTTTCAAAAAAATGCAATTAGCAGGTGTCAAGCCACATTCCACAACCTTATCCAACATCCTCCTTGCCTATGCCAAAATGGAATCTTCGGAAGAGGGTGTGGACAACCATCAAAGCATAAAGGATATATGAATTTTGTCACATGTTGTATTTGCAGCTGCCCTTGTAGACATGTATGCAAAGTGTGGAAGCATAGACAAGGTGCATGAACTGTTTGACATGATGCCTCAAAGAAATGCAGTCTCATGGAATGTAATGATTGTAAGATATGCATAAAATGTATTCTGCAAGGATCTTGTCAAAATAATTGAATTAATCAAACTATACTTGACACATATATTGAACTATAATTGAATGTAATATCATTTCATGGAAACATTAAAGAACACGTACACAATATCAAAACTTTTAAGCATGATACAATATCTATCCTATCACCATAATTGAGCATCATATTATATTTAATGTAAAATGTCATATACATAATGTCATGAAAATAAAATATAGTGTATATATAAACCCATATAGGCATGTACAAACAAAGCCATACAAGCATATACAAAGATATACATCGGTAAAATACAAAAGTATGTATACAAAGCCATCTAGGCATGCAAAAAATGGTCCAAAAATCAAATTTCCTATGAACTGCTATCAAATAATCGACAGCCCTTGCTTGGTCGTGAATATGGAGAGTCAATCAGTGACTCATCCTCTCTCTCATGTTGACTAGACCTCCTTGATAGAGATTTTTGAAGCTCCGCCTGTTTTAATACAATCAAACAATATCCACATTAATATAGAAAACATGAAATATATAACATGGCATATGTAATCAATCACTTACTGCTAGTTAGTGATCCCTCTCAATCATTTTTTGTCTCTCTTCATCCGTATCTGTCCAGATGGGTTGGAGTTGTGACCTCCTGTGAGAAGCATGAAGAAGCAAAATTGAGTAAACATGAATATCATTTATGTACATTAAATGACATGAGATAAAACAAGAAATACAAAATGACATTTACATGTTACTAGCTCATACCTCGGTCAAATGATTTGTAGACAAAATGGTTGCAGCAATGCCCACCTCCGCTGATTGACGAAGATGAGGAGTCTCCATATTCAACATTTGAAAATAGAGTTCAAGGTTATTTGACCAAAATAGATACATAACATTATTTAAATGCATAATGATTACAAATGGTAAAATTTACCTCAGTGAAAGTGCTTCTACATGTAGGGGACCAAGGAAATCATGGTGGTGGTGGTGAAGCTCCATGTTCATTATCAAATTGTCACTAAATAAGATTACCATTGATATATGTACTATATTTATGATCTTGTGATAAATTACATACTTGTTGACTCGACCTCCTCTCATAGCCCTGCACTGGATGGCTAACAGATGCAGGATGAATACTTTGACCCTGGAATTTCATAGTGCAGACAATTACATACATTAATTTTGACTTATAATATAGATATGTTGTTATATGGAGCCTAATCAGACTTAGAGGTTAAATTTACCCCTTTTATTGGCGCAGTTTCCCCCCAAATTCCTATGGGGTCAAGGGGCAGCACCCCTTGTGGGAGTTTGGGGCAGTGCCCCTGAAACCTCACACGATTTTTTATTATTTTATTAAGGTGTCAGGAGTTATTTTTCATTGGCTGACATAAAAAAACCCTATTTTGTAACTGATGAAAGTCTTGATAAAAATGGCTAAGGGCTAGGGTTTACGTTGATGTATTGTAGCATTTTGCAGCAGTAAATTGAGTTGTAAGGATTGCTGGTTGTAATTAGTTTGATTTACTAGATAATAATATTGGACTATCTGTTGGTGGATGTAGCCCAAGTTTGGGTGAACCACGTTAAAACTTGTCTCTCGCTGTTATTATTTCTATGTATTTTCATTCCTTTGTTTAATCTTTATTTGCATTTAATTGATATCTTCTATCAACTAACCCTAACAAGATACTAATATAATTAATTAGGAATTTCAAATACAAATATATTAAATCAATTGAACCTTGTAAAAAATTACCTGGGAGTCAATACCAAACGTTTCCTGTAAGATGACATCTATGAGAGCAATATCATCCAATATGGATGTGTCCATCACTGGCAATTGCCCCTACGTTGTAGCGTCTTGACACTCTACAACATCATCTGGATTGCCTAAATGGCGAGAGTCTTGGGTCCCATACAACAAAGCCTATTGCTCTCACCCTCATCGACCTGGGTAATATCATTGCCATGCTGTGCTAGAGACTGGGTGAGAGAACTCAATGAATGTAGTGTCTCCACCTCAACACTCTCCTTCAAAGCTGAAGGGAGTGAGATATGTGCTAGCCCCATGAGGGGTCTAGGTACTCAGTTCTAGTCTTGATGTGCCCCTGTCTATCTTAGGCAGAGCCACCACCTCTGCCCTGGAACTCTTGAATTTGTCAAATTAATTAGGAATTTGGTTGAGGATGAATTCATAATAGAGTTTCCTCAAGAAATATTGTAGCACTTCATTGTTATTACAAGGATGCTCATCAAAGACCATGTACCATCTATCCCAAAAGTATTCGGATATACCATCATGCACACACTAATTAATCGGGAACCGTTTGCATCTCTCTTCTAGTGTTTAGCTAGTTTTAGAATTGATAAAATGTGAACATAATTGAGATTTGTAATTTTTTGTCCTTAACTTGTTTGTAAGACAATTTGTCAGCATAGTATTGCCAAATCCTCTCTCTATAGTCATTCCATTCGGTGATTTGGTTTGTCACCGATTCAAGATGAGAAACAATGACCTCTAATGACTTGGCAAGGGCTCTCATGTGATTGGTGCTTGCATTTGGAGTATTTAATGTTTCAATTAGGGTTTCAAGATATATTTTTTTTCTTCAATTCACCCTAAGTAGTTTTCTAGTGTATCTCTTTGATGGTGAGACCTGTCATGAAGGTGGGGGGTTTTGAGGGTTCTCCTCAGTTCGAGGGGGTTTTTTTGAGCTTCCCCTACTGGATTAGGGTTTTTTGGTTGCTCACTGGCTGAAAATTCAAGATAAAAATCTAATTAAAGCATTACAAAATAAAAAAAATCTTTTCAAATTTACACAAAACAATCAAACCCTACCTTGTTTAGCTGCTACACCCTCTACACCTCATGCACGATGTCCTTGGGAATGAGATTGGTGAGGTGGCATGGTGAAATTGTTAATTTCCCTTTGAAATTGTTGTTTCAATCTCTCTTATAATGCGCTCGTGATAGTAGAAGTGAAACTTGTAGCTAAGTTTTGCAAATGAGCCATAGGTTTCACTTTTTTCTTCTTTTATTCTAATTTTTTATAAACCTAAAATGTAAGCGTGTTATAATGCACTCGCGTTTTAGGCTCTGTAATACCGAGCCATAACGCAAGTGCATTATAATGCACTCGTATTTTAGGCTCGGTAATACTGAGCCATAATGCGAGTGCATTATAACAAGCTCATGTTATAGCTCATATGGGACCAAAAAGTAGTTGTGGCCACTTTTTGGTCCCTCATCTTTGTGCATTGACCCCATAATAATATTATATTAATAAAAAGTACATTACAAAAATCGTAAACAAGGAGAGGACCAACATAGCATACAGCTAAATATTCAACCCCTTGAGGATACAAATGCAGGGGAGTCCACATATACTCCAATTACATAGAAACATGAAAACATATATTTTAGATATAATCAAAATTAAAAAAACCTAAAATCAAAACATAAGATTCAAGGGAAATCTGCTAAGCCAACTTGGATTTTCTTCATTAAGATCCATAACAAGGAAACCCTATTGAACAACATTCTCTCTCACATCTTTAGCTACCAGTATAGGAGGTTGATAATGCAACAAATAAGACCAAGCGTAAAACTTGTCTTCAACTTTTTCTCCTTTTTCAGCTCCTAACTGAGTGTTGTGTGAGCAAAGAGATCTTTCCAAAGTGACACTACAGTTGTTCTAGAGGCCATGGATAATTGCATTATGAATGTAGTTCACTGCCTGGTTTCTTTGAATCTCTCATAGTGAGAAAATACCACCAATTGGGGCATCTCCAATTTGCAGATCATAATTCACTAGGGCTTCATGAAATTAAATCTCATCAGAAAACAAGTATTTATGCACAATTTTTTTTGCAAGGGCTGTTACCAAATTTGTATGGTAGATTAAATCCATGTCATTTGATAGAAAATGCAATACCAGTTGGGAGGAATAAATAAAACATGGTTCTTGTAGGAAATCCTTACCACAAACCTCCATGATTGCCTCTTCAACCATGTCCTCTGGAATTTTGAATGCCCTAGCAAGGAGAGTGGAGTAAACCGCATCATGAATTGGCATTTCCCACTTCTGCATAGAGAAAAAGAGTCTCTTGTTTCACGAATAAATCTCCATTGCTACAAATCAACCTTCTCTTGTGAATATCACACTCTATAGAAATGGTGATATCACTCATCACAAGACATTTTTATAATAAGTCCACACGAAGGAAATAAAATCGTCATCCTTCCTTGCACATTTGGAAATCCATTCCTGATATGAATTCTCAATTCGTATCAAAAGCTTTGTACTCATTGTTGAATGCACAAGACAATTGAGAGGGGGTGAATCAGTTGTATCAAAAACTTTAAACCCTCACAAACATAATCTCATTCACATCAATTCAATTAAACCCTTATTCTGTTATGAAGATTAAACATGAAAAATAGATAACAAAAACTATATCACATCAACACCATGCACAAGAGAACACCATATTTTTACGTGGAAAACCCTAAAAGGGAAAAAGCAAGGTGAGGATTAGCTCACAATATATAGTAGTATCAATACCAAATTACAAAGAGGTTCACTACCAAAGGGCTCACTACCCAAGGACTCACTGTCCAAAGAAATGCTCACTATCAAAAGAAAAGGCTCACTGCCATGAACTGATATGATAGCATCTACTACATGCCTGAGTTCAGTTCCATTGAAGCACAACAATCATCTCCTTCGCAGCCTCTCTGAAAATTGTAGATGACTTCTGCTCATTGCATTAGTTCTTCTACCACATGAAAGTTCTTGTTGCCTCTGATTTAAACTCACAACACAAACATCCTCATCTTCGCACTTCACAACATACACATGAATCATTTACACTTATTTATATCAATCATCAACCTTGAAACATTCACAAAGGTCGGCAACACACTCTACAACCTTTGAAACAATCTTCAAGGTCGATTCAAATTAGGTCTGGACCTAAACATTCTTGCGAAGCAAAGGAATAAAGGTAGAACATTTCACAACTTAGCTTGGACCTAAATACATCTTTACACGCTTCAACATGCTTCCTCAATCCACGAAGCACATCCGCAATTAGTGTTAGCATCCAAGTCAACTAAACTTGTGCAAACACCAAGAGCACTTAGTCACACGCTTCCAAGAACCCAATCATAGCTTGTGGACCAAGCACAAGACTTTAACACAATCTGGAAACATCCATGAACAACATGAAATTGCCTAGGAGTCAACAAATTCATCTACAACAAATCTCACTTGAAGACAGATCATAGACTGCTCACAACCAACACTGCCAAACTCTGCTACTCATGAAAACTACATTCCGGAGCACCAAATCACAATTACTTTGGATGGAACATGGATATGGATCTTAAGAACACTCATCTAGAAACACAAGACCAAACACCAAACTGTAGAGGAATGCGGAGCAAAATACTTTCTCCCAGTCACACTGCAAATGCTGCTAGACACAGTCTTCAAACTGGTGAACATAACTTTCAATCCACGACATTCTAAAGATCCAAATTTTGGATTTAACATATTTAACAACTTCTCTAAAACATATCAAAACCTCACACTCCAGTCTTCAACACAGAAGAAATGCGGAGCATGAACTTGGACAGTATCCTGTAAGCCAAAATACTTCTTCTCAACACCATCTTCAATTTTTATCAAATTTTCTCAAAAGGACTTGGAAGTCTAGCAACAAGAACTATATACTAACATCATCAGCACTTCTGCAAGCCATTCAAATCACTTTATCACAATAACTCAATCAACCAACAACAACAACCTTAGAAGATACAGTTGACACCAATGACAACACAAGCATGTTGACATCAATGACAACACCGATTAGCACATACTTGCAACATTAATCCATTAACATGCACATGCTGATGACTTAAGCTTATCACCTTATTAAATGTGGAAAGCATAGAAGAGAACTGTCAAAAAATTACTAACATGTTAGATAAATATATAATTTCTCTCCAAAGAGAGAAATTATATCAATTTATTTCCTCCAAAACTTCCAAAATCTTTGGGTATTTGAGGCAGAGATTGTTGATTTATATCCATATTTTGATGAGTCATTTGGCATGCTAAATTCACCAGAAGATTTGCTACTTGATTCCCCTCCCTATAGGTGTGCTAACAATCATAATCCTCAAATCCTTCTATAATATCCCAGGCTTCACTTAAAATATTGTCATCCTTCGATTACAAATATTCTTATGCTGGAAAGCATTGATTATAACCAAAGAGACTCCTTCAATTACATTTTTCTTAATTCCAATCTGTTTGGCCATTTTTATTCCGACCAAAAGTACTTGGGCTTCTACATCATTATTACCACCATCAACTATTTTTTAAGCCTTAGCAAAAATAAGTTTTTCTGTGTGATCACTGATGACACATCTAATACCTAATAGCCTTGGATTTCCTTAGAAGCTCCATCAAAATTGAGTTTTGCCCAATTAATTGGTGGTAAAATTTCCAATGGATTTGACTACAGTCAATAATAGGTTTTTGAGGACCTGAGCCTGAAGCTATAGGTTTAATCATGGTAACCATTGGTTAAGCCTAATTACCTAGACTAGTATAATTGTACAAGTATTCACGAGTTTGAATGGAAACCATGGATTATACCAAATCACCCAAACTAGTGTCTATGACATGTTGCATATCATGTACAACTATTAAAGTTGCTTTCATTCATAGGTTGAGAGGGTGGGGGATTTTGGCGAGTTGGACGAATAATTTCCTTTAATCTAGCCAGTAGTCCAATATATTTTTCCTTTGGCTTTAACCTTTACTATAAGTTTGCGTACAATGAGACCTATGAGATTTCAATCTGGAATGAAATACCATGACTTCATGCTATCACTCACAGAGTCACCCTTTCTTGATCGCTTACCCATCTTTAGAAAATGGGTGCATACTACTTCTCAAGTTCTAAAAATTGAAACAGGGGAAACTGTAAACATTGAAAATTGGATGTGCAAAAATATATGAACTACGGTTACCTTACCTGCTTCAATCTGTCAAGAAAAACTACCAGATCTGTGATCTCCAATTACAAAAGTGACATAATTTTTAGTAAGGAATTTATAGTCATTTAGGTAAGTCAAGATTTTTTAGAAAATGCACATGAGTTTAAAGCAACCCAACAAATCAGTAAACAAGAGAAGCTTGAATGCCAGTGTGATAGATTGTTTAGAATAACATAGAGGCAACAAATGGAAAACAAAGAAGCTTGGAATAAAAATATAATGAAGATTAAAAAATCACCTACGCAATGACACGTCTAGATTGTAGAATCATCAGTGTTACTTTGTCAAGTCGTCTGCATGTGAATACATAATTTTCCAACACATGGAAGACATAATTCACATAACCAGAGTGTCGACTGTTCCAATTCTATGAAATGTTCCTTCTTTTACATTGATTTGACTTTGAGAGTGGACCAAATTCGTTGTTTTTTATCATTTCTGATTATTTGATGGCTTAGAGGACAATGAGACTTTGATTTTATTTTTAGAATGGACCATCTTTATTCTGTTTTGTAATAATGTTTGTATTTGTGAAAGCTACAAGATAAATTGGATAACCAATCAAATGTTTTTATGAACATTACAAATTATATTTATGATAAAAAATCATGTACACATCAACATGAGTCAACAATTGCAATAAATATTACTTCACTTGTAAGACTGATTTTATTTTGGGTATGGGTTATTTGGAAAAATCACGATGATGACTCAGCAATTGCAATAAATATTTCACTTTATTTTGGGTATGGACATGTATGGACTACATTTATTTAATGATTTGATTTTAGGCATGGGCTATATTTATTGAAGCATTTAATCGATTTGACATGTATGGACTACATTTTATTTAATGATTTGATTTTAGGTATGGACTATATTTATTGAAACATTTAATCTTTGCATGTGAACGCTGCAATAAGGGGCTAAACACCAATAGCCAATCATATTTCTTCTCAAACTTTGCAAACATAGTCATGACCGAAATAAAATAAAATGATTGGTTGACAGTTAAGAAGAGTAATGAATTTTTTTACATATCGAATACAAAAGTAATGTAGATGATTGGTTGATAGTTAAGAAGAGCAATGAAATTTTTTACATATCGAATACAAAAGTAATGTAGATGATTGGTTGACAGTTAAAAAAAGTAATGAAAATTTTTACGTATGGAATGCAAAAGTAATGTAGATAATTGGTTGACAGTTCAAAAAAGTAATGAAAATTTTTACGTATGGAATACAAAAGTAATGTAGATGATTGGTTGACAGTTAAAAAAAAAATAATGAATTTTTTTACATATCGGATACAAAAGTAATGTAGATGGGGTATACTCACTCCTTGGTAGGTGGGGAGTGGGGACACCCTATCTCTTGGTTTTCATGGTCGTCTCTTACTAAAATAAAAACGGGAATTTTCATGTGAATGATTGTATAGATGTATTTAGAACTAGTTTTTGGAGAAAGCATAAAAGAAATTGAATTGCCGGTTTTCAAACATCCTACCCGTTACAGGCATATGTTCTTGTTCTTGGTTGCCCACGACATGCTCTCGTGCTTCCATGACTTCAATTGTTATATACCTCGCCATTTGTGAAACTTTTTAAAACTAAAAAGTGAACAAATCAGACTATAGATTAGTGCCTATTTAAAGCATTGACTCTCTTCTTCCACAAACCTAATAAACCAGAGGAAAACCAGGAGAAAAGTTGGCTTCCTTCCCCACTTGAGCCTCTCTCTCTGCCCAAGGAGAAATCTCCCAACCAGTTCCAAGTCCCATCTAATCATGAAGCATCATCACTCCAAAAAAGTATAGAAAAACAAATTTCGAACTTTAGAGACCATTTTCTAATGACAGCGCTGTCCTCTTAATAATGGATATGTTGGGAGACAGTCAAAGCGGATTACACGTTGGACTAGTGGTTGGAAACCAGTCATGATCATCGACAACACAGAGCTTTGCCTTTTCATTAATGCATTATGAGAATTCAGTACAACCCATTAATGATATGTCCGGCTTCACAAATATCCAAGTACCATCTCACGCATGCCCAAAAGAAAAAACACATTAGCCTTCTTCTCTGTCTACATCTGCCATGTTTTTCACTGTAAGAGCCTCTTGATTACTAGGCATTTGTCGGTGCCCAGTTATCTTTTAGGCCTCTACATTCCAAAGGCCATTTTCCCCACACCATATTAAAAAAAAAAAAACACTAGAGACAACACACAAGTCAACTAAATCATAACAAATATTTTGATATTTGTGGGGAGAAACAAAACAAAATTAGAAAGTTGAGGAGATTGGAAGGTATTGGAGAAATCAAAACTGTATGAAAGAGATTAGATTAGAATGCATTTTTGAAGATTTTCAATGTATTGACTTGGTTGTAGGCTTAGAAAAAGAGGGATTGGAATTTGGGATGGCAAAATGGTGTTGAAAAGAAATTATATATTAAGGTTTGGGCGGCCAGAGGGCGGTAAAACCGCCAGGCAAAAATGTAAGTGCAATTAATGAGGGCTCCATCACGTGGGCGTAGGCCCATCAGGCCAACAAGTTATATACGGCCCTGATTAAAAACAGTTTTGCCATTAATAAATATCATGGTACTACCCTGAAACTCATTATGCAGTAATATAACTTTTGTTCTGGTTCTTGTGAAGGCAATGGCCTTTGTTTGAAGTTGGGCACAGAAAGGGGAAGGTGGAAAGGTTTGTGGCCTTTTTGTTTTGTGTTCAGTGGGCTCCACTGGAAACTATTGGTGCTCTGAGAGCAGGGTGGCCTTTTGGATACTTTTGAGCTTTCACTGTGTTATAGATTTTTGAATCAGAGGAAATTTCAGAGAATGATCAAGGAGATGAAGAAAATTGGGTGTTTGTGGCAGACAATGGGGAATTTGACAGAGGATTGATTGTTGGGTATGTGAGTAGATGTTGGATAATTGATTGATCAGTGGGGGCTTGAAGAGGAAAAGGGATTTCTGCATGTTTGTGGTGAAGAAATAGTGTCTGGGTGCTCTGCAAAGAAGGTTGGCTGTCTTTTTTATGGGTTTGTTGAAGGGCTGATGTAATTATCAGCAACATTTTTTCCTCCCTGTAGTCTTTTGGTTCACCCACCACTCCCTCCTATTTAGCTTATTTGGTCTGCAAATTACCTTTTCTATTCTCTTACTCTCTATTCTACTGATGATGGATCATGGAGTGTGATAGGAGGAAAAAAGTCGCATACGGTTAAATCCTGAAACACTGAACTACTATCAGCAACATTGTTTTCTTGAGTTGGGATCAGAGGTTTTTTCTTTGGTGGTTTGAAGGCCATGAAATGTGACAACTTTGTTTTTTTTTCTTTCACTTGAGAGATCAGAGGTATTTGCTTCCTGGCTTGAAGGCCATGAAATATGATCTAATTACATCATCAGCAACATTGTTTTTCTTATTTGGGATCAGAGACACAAGCTTGTTTTGGCAGCATTTCCTGGCTCCATGAAGATCGCCTGCTGTAAGAGTAAGCTGTTGGTCATTGTATTGCTGGTGTTGTGCATTCAAAACGACACAGCTTTGGGAATTAGAGATACAAACAAAATGCAGCAATGGCAGAACGCCCGCCATGAATACCAGCAGCTCTACAACGAATTGCACAGTAAGAAACACAGAGAAAACTCACCACCGGCTTCTTCATCAGTCGACAGCAATTTCTACGGCAGTAAACGGAAAGTACCCAACTGCCCGGATCCTCTTCACAACAGGTAATCTGACCTAATTCTGCAATACCTATTGAGTTATATATACACACAAACACAGAATCAAAGTATATACACACAAGCAGGGTTGATGTATATCCATCCATTAATGGAACTACTCCTGCTGCTGCTGTGATGCTTACTAAAAATACATGACAGGGCACTGGAGCGTAATATTATTTCCCTGTGTTCCATGGCGCTGTACTGTATTTTTGCACAACATCGGCAGGTTTTTTTAATTCAGTTTATACCACTATTCATTTTACTGTACCAGCGATTAATTAAGCTACCATGTGAGGCCCTGTAAATTTTTCTGTCTTGGAGAAATAAAATAGTAAACCTAATTACACAGTAGCCCTCTGTAATTTTTTTCTCTGTAAAGCTTGGCAGCTTGCAAGCCAAGTTCAAGTTGCCTGCGATATACACACTACCAATTTTTGTTGTTGATTATATATATATATATATATATATATATAATCGATTGCATTCGAGTTATATTAGATAAAACAGCAGATTTTTTTAAAGTTCATTATTTGTTACAGATTTATCATTTCTAATTCTCGTCTTTCGCTCTCTTTTTCTGATGATGGATCACGGATTGTGATCCAAAACGTCAAAGGAAAAATTATCTTTTTCAATTCTTGTCTTTTGCTCTCTTTTTCAATTCTCGTCTTTCGCTCTCTTTTTTTGGATGGATCACAGATTGGATCAATGGAAAAAACTTTAACAAAGTTAAATCCTGAAACATTCCAATATAATATCATCAACTGTGGAAATCTGATGTGTACTATAGATTTATACGGTGTCCAAGAAAAAATGGTGAAATCTATAATCTACTACGTGAATCGTGGAATTAAGACAAGACAGTAAGTAAAAACAAAGTGAAGTCCGTAAATAAAACAACTCGGTATCGACGCGCTTTGTTGTGGGAAAGCGTGTGACAAAAGTTGAGGGCTTCTATGCATTGCGGTCAAAGGAAAAAGGTTAAGCCCGTGACAGTTTGGGACGGATACTCAATTAATATATGTTGGGGTTGGCCCTGACAATGTGCGATGGATATACATTTAATATATGTACTCGCGTGGTAAATCCCGCCCTCTCTGACATCAGCTCGAAAGTTACATGCAACGATCATGCGAATGTCTTCTCATGTTTGTTTTATACTGCAGAGTCTTAAATCTTAAAGCGTATGTCTTTTACATGGGAAATTACGTAAGCTTCAATTTCCCTTTGCCTTGCCATAAGAATTTACGCAGGTTAGAAGAATCATGCGATGTAATTACTATTTTTTTTGAAATGAATGATGTTGTCGTCGTCTGCACGTTCAAAGTCGATTGCACTTGCCTTATCTTCGTCTAGGAAAATAATTTGGGAGGAAATTGTACAAATGTTGAAGAAGAATTAAACCCAAACACGATAACTACGGAAAAAGAAAGGTATTGTAATGATGAAATTAGCATATACCCATGCCAATTTTCCATTTGGTTGTGTCTCTATTTTGAGGAAAAATACTAGCATTTGCACATGAAGGAGGTGCAATGATTACGGGGATAGAAAATTATATATAAGTTAATATGTTAAAGAGAGTACAATTTAACTTGTGCATAGAAGATACGTTAGTTTTATGTACCATTTTTTGTATATAAAACAATATTTAAAATGTTCGTGTAATTACACAATGTTATTTTTGTAGATTTATTTTTTGGGAGAATGACAATATTATTGACATAAGCACATCATATAGATAGAGATGTAATTTAAAATTCTTATTGTTTTTCACTTAAAAATAAATTCATATAAGACAAATTCATAAACTAACTTGTAAATCAAAAAGGTGTACGCGTTTGTGAGCTGCGTAGTACACCCGTAGTGGACTAGTCTCGCCTCAGCTCACCTCCTTCCCCCAAAACCCTGGCAAAAAAAATAAGCCCAGGGTAAGGGTGGTGGAGCTAGCTGGGCTGAGTTGTGGGGATACCACTGTAGCATTTAAAAAAAATAAAATAACTTGTAAATCAAATTGAGAAATCTATTTAGAAGACTAAGAATAAACTTGATTTCTTTGGGCATGTGACCTAAACTGTTGTAATTTTAAGAGGGTTTGATTGGTGCAGGAGAAAAACCAATGTTATTTTTCTTTTAATTCTAAGGACATGGTTATAATTTTAGGGTTGTATTAAGAATAATGCAAATGCTTCCTAAACTAAGATAAAACTAAATAAAATATAGAAAATATGTAAATGGTAGCCATCAATTTTAAATGCTTACCAATAATATGATAAAATTAAAATTAGAGTATATAGAAAAAAAAGAGTTATCACTATATAGAGTTGGGTATCCTTCAAGGTAATCGCCTCAAACCATTAACAAATTCTTCAATGGAATGAAACTAAAGGATACATAAAGAATCATAATATTTAAATTTATAATAGAAGGAAATTTGGGTGCATTGTTCGAAGTTTGAGAGATTAGAATAAATATTTAGTTGCAGTGTTGAGAGGTAATAGTTGTAGAAATTTGAGCTAGGAATTGGGAAGTTGAGTTGATTGCCAAAATTAATCCAACTGGATATATGGTGTGGTATAATATACATTTAAGTTGGAAACAACGACCTCTACCGATCAACAATCACTTCAAATTGAGCTGGGAAATGGGAAGCCAAATATATCATTATTATCAAAAAATTTGTCTTGCAAAAGTTGCAAGCAATCCATTGTGAAAAATAATCTTAGAATTGTAAAAATTGTCATGCAATACAAGGGGGTTATGCATGTAATATTCTTTCATTTCTTTACTGAGGAAAAAATAACAATTTCTTTCATCGATACAAGACCATTAGATTGGAATAAGGAGAATAGAATATTGATGAGAGGAATTTTGAATTATTAGATTGGATCAAAGAGATAAATAAGAAGACACTTTTAAGTGAGAAAGAAGATAGAGACATTCCTAGCCTCTACTCCCCAGGGCTACATTTATTAATTTCTGCTAGGAGGGCCGAGGATAGGGGATTATGTATGTTAGGTCTAAAAAATGCAGGTTGCTAATCCTAAGAGGATGCCAGGCTCTATGCTTAGATTTGCAACATTTTTGAACTAACTTAACGAAATCAACCTTCAGGGTATGATGATTTCCTACACTTTAGGTCCTGCTACACCTAGGTGGGTGAACCTTGGAATTTAAAGCAAATTGAATGCAACTATTTTGACTAAGAAAATGGATCTACCTATAGTGGCAAATGGTGTAGGATGGATGAAAGCTTTCTAACTAATTCTACTATCTAATGAATGGTTGGTATAAGCAATATCAAAGTGAGTTTTATGATTGTCCAAATAAAAGGATTTAAATAATAAATTGAACTAAGACTAGTGCCTTGTTGGGTAAATAGAGTCAAATGAAGGACTAAGACTAGTGGCTTATAGTGGGTAATAATTCTAATTGTTTGGCACAATTTTAGTTTATAACTTGTATAAATGTGCAAGGAGATGACTGACAAACTCTTCTTGATAATCCAACCAATATAATCAGATATCTTGTAATTCACCAGAAGGCAATTTAATTATTTCTTGAAGGAACCAATTGAATGGAATATGCAAGAATAACAGATAATATTAACTTGGAGACAGAATGACAATCCTAATTGTATGGTTCTTAGTAATCCAAACTAACACTTCCAGGTTACTGTGACTGATCAGAAGGATTTTAATTCCTCAAATGGAAACCAATTTACTTAATCACACAGATACAACAAATGTGCATTGACAAATTAACTATATACTTGATATATTAATTTGAATAACAAGGAAATACAGAATTGGAGACAACCACACAATTGAATAATCTTAACAAACAATTGATACCAAAATAGAACCACTGAATCAGAGAACTTCAATCTACTTCTTCAATAATAATATGCAACATGGTCTTTGAGAAACATTGTAAATTATATGTATATCTTCTACTGCTGATTGATGTTCTTCCTAATCTACTGATGCCTCTTCCTTTGATTTTTCCCTTTATATATGTTTTTGTATTTTAGGGTTACGACCCTTTGCATGTCTGTCCCTTGTAGCTCTTTATTAATTAATTAATTATCTTCCGGAGATATAATAATTAATTAAATAAACTTGTCTTCGTGTTCTCGTGAGAAAATGAAGAATAATACTTAAATCTTAATTTTTTGTTGGCAAATTTTACCATCACATTCACCTGTGTGCATTTTCACCTCTGTTTGGCAAAAAGTATATATTTGGGTAAAAAGTATTACCTCATAATTATCTCCTTGGTGAAAGATATTTTATTGGCCACCATAATGCACTCTCACATAAAGTGTTCTCTTGGTTAACTCCTTAAAAATATTTCACCTTGAAGTGAAAGCAATTTTCCACTTTGATTGTTTATTAAAATCTGCATCTGATTTATTATATCCTTTTGTGAAAATGTTTTATTTCTTCAATTTCAATAAAAACCTTATTTTCCTTTTCCAAATAATATTTCTCCCTCCAAGATTTCTTCCCTTTAGCTTTCTTTGTGTAAATAATTTTACTTCTTAAGAGAATAATATTTAGTGGTTTAAGGGTAAAATGTTTTACCCATCATGGAAAATAAATTGCATAATATAGCCCAATAGTCATTTAAATAACATTATTTTGCACTTTCATGTATCTTCCATTTTTTTTCACTGGAGGGAAACATTTATTCCAATATATTATTCTTCAATGTTTATTTCACCTGTTTTATTTAAAAGATACTTGATATACTTTCTCGTGAAAATAAAGTATTTCATAATACTTTATTTTAATCTCTGTGTTGACAAGTTTTTTTATTATATTTACCAGTGTATTTTCACCTTTATTTAGCAAATATATTCAACAACTGAAACTTAATTACCCTTTTATCTTATTCGGTGAAAACATTTTACGGGAATCCATAGGAATAATCACCTTTCTAGTTCAATTCTTCCAAAAAATCTTTCCCTTTTTCAAATATGTTCTTCAATAGTTTTTTATTTCATAACTCTTTTAATAAAATGTGGGATTCACATTTTTCTTCATAATCATACTAAGATTAATTTATTTACTCTCTTGTGAATTTTTATTTTCCCTTGTAATAATATTCATCCTTTTAACCGGGTATTTTGGGGAAATTGAAATTTCACTCACCCCAATATTCACTTGCACTTTGTATTTTTCTCCTCTGATGTTTTCTTCTTCCTCATCGGAGTGAACTATATTATCGGAGATATTTCTATAGTCTTTCCCGATCATATATCTCTCCCTAATGTAATCTTTATCTTGTCTTATATTTGTCTCTTGCCGAAAGGATATCCATCGGTATAACATAGACCATTGTTGTAAGATTAAAAAGCCATCCCGATGCTTTTGGTCTCCCCGATGGCTTTTTAGGTTTTTATTTATTTTGCCCTAATTTCGGAATTCTTGTCTGAGTCATTTCAGCCTACTACATTTCACAAATTCTACATACCAAATTTTTTACATAGTTGTCTTCCAATTTATTTCTTAATACCCTTCATCAATTTCTTGAGTATTTTCACGCTCCAGGAAGCCAAGTAATGGTTTCACCAACAGTTTGCTTGATTCAATGAAAAGACTCTCCAGTAATAAGCACGGCGGCATTGTCATTTTATCATATGAAAATGCTTGGTGATATGAAAGTGAGTAGCCAGATGAGAATGACCAGTTAATATTATGAGATTTTGATATTAGTAGCATATCCAATATCATCCCATGAAGTCATTAATACATTTTCACTGAAGAATGTTTTGGAAGGGAGAAAATGTTGCATCTGCAGGAAGATCTTTCTCAAATACAAATTTGCTAATATTGCCACTCAAACTCACTGACCTTAAGCTTTTCGTATTTGTAGCAAATAGTGAAGAAAGAGAAACGGAAATCACAAAGTCACAACTTCCCTTGCATACTGCTAATCCACGGATATTAACCATGGCCTGTGTAAATTCAATACCAAGGAATGGTCCATTAACAAACCAGAAGCATTCTCTATTGATGTAGTATGAGGAGGCACGCAATAGTCTCCAGGTAGAACCTCAAAGCAAACGTCACCCATCTCATTTATCTTTTCTGGCTTTACATTCTCTAGCACGTGTTAAAACAACTTGCCTCTTGCCAACAAGGTCTATTGTTATCAATTTGATAGGACCACAGATATTATAATGTGTAGCTTTTATGTCTAGAATTGAAGCCATTTTTGGTAAAACCATTAAATTTTCTAAAAAGTGTTCCTTCTCAGTCTTTATTGTGTAGCGTGTGGATGTATCCTGATCAAGTTTGTAATATCCCAAAACATCTGTTCTGCCTCTTTCTCGTCAATCAACTAACATCTTAACACCTTCAACTCCTACAACCAAGAGTTTGGCAAATTCTTGCAAATGACATTTTGTGATGGGAATCACATCAAATGGTAAAACTCATTCATCCTTCACTCCAAACTTAACTCTGAGAGTTGCTTTCAACTTCAACTTTGATAGGATTATGCAATCATCATGTGAGTGACTAAGTACACTAGTGATTATTCATATTCCTATGTTTTTTATAGTTGTTAACATCATTAGACTTTCAACATCTTATGTAGTATTGAAACCCTTATGATTCCATAATTGTGTGAAGCATGTCGGTCCCCTTGTGGGCCCGGCTTAAAAATTTCATTTTGAAACAAGTTTTTGTCTTGATATGACTTTGGACTACCTTAACATGCTTCTAGAGTGAAGATTTGAAATGGGCCATCATTAGAATCCACCTTGAGGCATCTTACACTGTAATCAAAATAGGCCAACTAGCCTTCGAAATCAGTCTGGAAAACTGATCAAAACTTCTCCCAGAGCTATGAAAACACATAAGCTTGTAGATTTTTGACCCGAGAATTCAACGCAACAAACGGTTCGACGTGAAATTATTAGGATTAAAATCTGCTCGCCATCAAAGTAGCTCACTCTGCATGTTTTTATGCTTGTTTAAACTCAACTGAAACTTGCCAACTTGTCTCTTCGAAAAAATATCAAAGTTGATTTTGAGGAGCTACCATCCTGGAGATTAGGTCATTTAGCTTAAATGAACATGTGTGGAAAAGGATTTTTCATCATTCCTCTTCCTTCACAAAATGTTAAGTGCCAAAGTTGACCTTTCTGAAGTGGCCTGAGAATGTAGTCAAAAAACTGTGTAAAACCCATTTGGATTTGACTTTGAAAAAATATCAAACGAAGTGCTGTGATTTTGAGAATTAGCATGAAGGCACATTAATATGGGAAGAATTTAAGACACCAATTGGTTTGTCATGAACATGACTCGATTGCTAGATATTAGCCTCCAAATTAACCTCCTTGAAAACTGCCCCTATCAAAACCTGATTCGAGCTCACCAACTTGCAAATTAAAAAACCCATTAAATCTCTTCCTAGGAAGTTGTAACTGGAAAGTTGAGTTCATTTAGGCTTGATGAGTGTGTGTACAAGAGATTTTTTCACTAATCATCTCTAATCACAAAATATTTAGGGTCAAAGTTGACCTCTCTGGAGGTGAAACTGTGAAATCAGGGCTAAATGCATTTGCTTTTCATTTTGAAAAAATAGGAAACGATGTACTGGAGTCTTCAAAATTGACATGGGAGGGCATTATCACAGGGGAATTTGAAACACTAATTGGTTCGTCACAATCATCATCCAGCTATGAAATATTTTCCTTCAAAGTTGACCTCCTAGGTAGATTCCACAATGTGCAAATAACAAACCTTACCAGAACCCTCCAACTTGGTTCTTCAAAACCTAGTCAAAATTGATTGTAGGAAGATGAAATTAGGTGTGCTCACTTACATATGGTAGACAAACATGTTTGTGAAGTGGTTTTGCATGAAGACGAACCAGCTCCAAATTATAATGCTTCAAAGTAGGCCACTTGAGCATATTGTGCAGGTGTATCTATGAGTGTTGAAATTGATTTTTTCATATGGGGACCTACCAATTTTTGCAAAAATTGGTATGAAATTTTAGGTCCCAACAATATATAAAATATTTAAGGGGATGTCATTGTGGATGGCACCTGAAGTAGTGAAGCAAGTGGAGCGAGGACCAACCTCAGATATTTCGTTTATTGGATGCATAGTTGTGGAGATGACAACAAGAAAGTTGCCTTGGAGTGAGGTTTTGAATCCTCTTGCAACAATGTATTGCAATACTTAATGTCAATTTGACATGTCATCCATGTAGAAAATTGGTAAATAATTACTATTACATAGTAAAAAATTATCTTATTTTTATTAGTAAAAAAATATCTTTTCATTAATGAATTGTTTAATGTTTAAGAACAACCCTGTCTCATTAAAAGAAAAATATAGACATCCAAAAAAATTTAGTATAATACCTTGTAGGAACCCAACACAAGATCTTGTAAGAAACACATTCTTTTTCTATTTTTTTGTCTTCTTACCTAGAAATTGATCATTAATACAAAACATTTATATTTTGGAAACAATTTACAATCAAACAATCAAAGGTAATTTTAATTTTATTTTATGATTTATTGTTGATAAAAGAGATCCACCAATTCTTTATTGTAGATGCCTCATACTAAAGATAAATATAACCATGAATGAAGATTAGATTACTGAATTACACATAACCATAGAACAAACACCTTACCACTTTGGACTCGAGAACCTCGTCATTTATCTTTTGCTTATCCTTTTCTTCACCATCCACAAATTTTAGAGTGATGTGTGGGCTAGAAATAAGATGGTCATATGTAGTGTTTCTCTTGTTTATTTCATTAAAATAAATTGGGGGTTCCTGTATACCATAGTGATATTCTCTTGGCTCTAAAGTACATGTTCCTCTTATCAACATAGTGCTCCAATGAGTGAGCAATGGGTGATGCAAGAGAGTTTGGATCCAAATGAGAGCGAAGAAAGGGTGCGTGCATGGAAATGGGGGACCAAAAGGGGGTCAAAGTGGCCATTTTTTTTTTTAATCTGAAAGCAGTAAAAACTAATCTTGGATGAGAAATTGAAGATAGCCATCATTGCTCAAAATTAGAAGATATGATAAGAATAAGATTTGTAGTGTTCGGAATCTAGTTTCTAAACTACTATTTTTTCTAAAGATGGTGGAGATTAAGAGGTTCAAATAAGAGGAGTACACAAAGTGCTCATGTTTTTCTCAGAAAAATATAACAGTGTCTGGTGTGCTTCCTTTAAATATTGACTTTTTAAAAATATTTCACAACTCGCTTTGGTGGAAAATTAGTTAACATCATGTAGTTTATGCCTGATTTCTCTGTTAATGTTTTAATGTATATATGATTTTTTTATGAATTTTCAAAGTGGACACATTTAAAAAAATGAAAATTTGAGAATACTCCCCCCTAATTTTTTTGAAAACTAATTAAAAATTAATTTTTTAATGTGTATAAAATTGAATCTAGAATCTAAAATGTAATTTAATTCAAATTTCGATAAACACATAAGAAATGACACCAGAAATACAAGACATAGATAGGTTTTCTACAAAAAAAGCACACACTAGCAAAAGAAATTCAAGATGGAAACCTTAATGTTATCATATGTAGCTTGTTAGATGAGGAGAGTTAGAGAGAGGGATAGAGGAGATATAGATAGAAAAGGAGAGATAAAGAGGGAGGGAGAGATCGAAAAATAGAGTTAGAGAGAGGGGGTAGATAGAGAGAGCAAGATAGAGAGGGAGAGATATAGAGATAGAGAGGTAGATAGATAAAGAGAAATGGAGGATAGAGAAATAAATAGATAAAGGGAGAGATAGATAGAAAGGGAGAGATAGATAGAAAGGGAGAGAGAGATAGAGAGATGAAGAGAGATAGAGAGGGAGAGATATATAGAGAGAAGGATGATAGATAGATAAAGAGATAGAGGAAAATTATATATATATATATATATATATATATATATATAGAGAGAGAGAGAGAGAGAGAGAGAGAGAGGCGAAACAATTTTTATTGTAGAAGATAATGACAATTACATTTGAGATGTTACAATATTTGCATAAATACTTAAACCGATATGGATTTAAGCATTTCCTAAATAGATTTCTAATTATCTAGATCGCTCAAAGCATAGGATAAGAGCATACATTTGGTTCTAAACTTTGGACTCTATCAGACTCTAAAATTGAATCTCTTACAATGAGGTGGGCTCGTGGCTTTATAGAAAACTCGCCTGATCTTTTACCTTGAAATGTTATATATTCTAGTTTGGAATCCGACCATACAAAACTAACACGTATCTAACTTTATTGACATACAATGATTTAGATATCTATAAAGTAGTCTATCATGAACGAATCTTTGTAAATCACTTTTGACAAACCAACAAGTGAGAACAACCCACTTAACACCCATAAGTGGCTACAGGGATCTTGATTTTTTAAATAGAGGTGCGTCCTATTGTCAGATCTTAATGTGGCTGACATCATGACACTAAAAAGTGCATGTGCTCGCTTTGTTTTAGATGAGAACCTATCAAAATGGTACTGGTGGTAATAGTTCGTAATCTCTTGCAAGTGGTTGCCAAATGACTATCCAATCATTCCTATTAGGAGTAAAATTGAACAAAATGTTATGTTGTTTGTCAAGAAGTGTCATATCCCATTTGATTCTTTGAGAAATTCTAGGAGGATGCAAAATTGGTTCACAATTTTCTATTACATCTCTTGAAAACCAATTATTTGTTAGTGGATAGAATTCCACACATGGAAGCAGATGATAATTGGGACTAGTCAAGTAGTCACACATTTCTTCAAATATAGCCTTTTTAAATCTCGGAGCAATTAAGTCAGAAAATTAAACCATGTCTTTGCCATATCGTGCTCCAAAAGCATCTGCATAGTCCTGGAATTCATACTAAAACAAAGTGAGACTGTTAACAAGACCAAATTTTCATAATTTTAAGAGATTTTTCTTCATATGAATAGGCTATCTCATAGAGGTAAATCTAGTAATTTGAACATCCATTGTGAAACTGTTTCTCAAGATAACTGTCACAGAAGCTTCTTCAAGACCAAAACAACTTAGAAATTCTTCTTCCACTGTGTGCCTTGAATTGTAAGTATCTCTTATAAGGTTTTTAAGATCTTGTAACCATTTATCCAAAATGACTGTCTAATATTGCACTAATAACTAGTGAAGGAAGAATTGGTAATTGTGCATTTAATTCTTCATCTTCTTTTATGATTGCTCCTCCTACTTCACTGGAGTATGGTGTTGGAAACTTGCTGGTGTTGTCATTGATGTGAACCTCCAACAGATGGCTCACTTGGTTTCCAAGTGCTTTTGAGAAAATTTGAATAAAAAGGTGTGCAATGTGAAAGAGGTGTGTTCAGTGTTATGCTCCACATTTCTTCATAATTGAATATATGCTTGTGCGGTTGGAAGTGTTGATCAAAGGTGTTTAGAGGTGTTATATCCAAAGTTTCAGGTTCTAGATCGTACGAAAGTGAAAGATGTGTTTGATAGAGTGTTTGCCTGTGTAGAAGACTGTCTGGGAGAAATAAGATTGCTCCACATTTCTCCACATTGAGGTTTCTTGTCTTGCAGATCTAGGAATGTGATTATACAGTCTATATCCACCTCTTGAAGTTTCTTGTGATGGGTTGCTCTACAAGTTTAGTTCTTGTGTTGGTATTCAGTGGCAGTGCATCCTGATGTGCATAATGAAGACATTCTTTGTTTCATGTGGTTACGGCAGTGTTACAGAAGATTTTGATGGTGTTGAATGTTATGGAAAGGTGTGTGGATGTTGTAGAGTGGTTCTTTATGGTTCACATGATGTTTTTAGACCTAGAAAAGCGTGGATGTGGCCATCTACTCAGGTTTGGTCAGCCTGGCTTACTAGCGCCATTTCAGACGTACCTCATGGATTGTGGATGTGATGAGTAGCTTGGTGATATAGATTTGAGTCCTAGTCAACCCTTGGCATGGTCCACTTTCACTTCTTTCCACTGCGGAAGTGTTTAGTGCTGACCTAATTGGTGTTGCATGTTTGAGGTGCACACGCCTCATTAGGACTGACCTAATTGAGATGGTTTTTGATTGTGGATGGTATAAATTCAAGATGAAGTTGAGTGGAGCAAAGTAGAGAAGATTATGCGAGTGTGAATCAAGGGTAGTGAGTTGTGTGCGAGCTTAAATGCTTATGACTCCAGAATGTAGTGAGTAGAAGGTGTCTACATTTTAGTGTGCCTGATGTTGCTGGAGGCAGTGAGCCAAAGGTTGTGGATGGAAAGGAGTGGCGGTGGTTGATTTCTCTTATTACTTTGAGATAGTGAATCTCTCTATAACAGTCTTCTTCTTTCTTCTCTCTTCTAGGCAGTAAGCCCTTGGTAGTGAGCCTATTGTTTTTCAGTATTGCTATTCTTATATATGTGAGCTAATCTTCACCATGGTTTTTCCCTTCTTGGGTTTTCCACGTAAATCTGGTGTTCTTATGTGTTTGAATGTGTTTGCATTGATACTTCATATGTTTACATTTTGCTAATGCATGTTAAGAGGTTGATGAACCATTTGGAATTGCTTTGAGGGTTTAATGTTTTAATACACAATTGATTCACCCCCCCTCTCAGTTGTCCTGTGCATTCTAACAATTGGTATCAGAGTTGAGTTCCCTGAAGAAGCATAATCGCTTGGGGTAGATCCGAATGGAGCACATGAAAGGCATGGAGGTTCCAGTGTTTGATGGAACAAATAATACTTTTTGGAAGACCAGGATGGAAAGCTCTCTTATCTCATTAGGATATGGCGTATGGAAGATAGTTGACAAAAAATATACTATACCTACTAATGGTCCAAAGGATGAAGATGAAATTAAAGAATATGAGAACAATGGCAAGGCAAGGAGTGCTCTTCTGAACAGTCTTTCTGATTCTAAATTAGTGAAGGTAATGAGCTACAAAACTGCTCATGAGATCTGGAAGAAGCTGGAAAGCACCTATGAAGGAGATGACAAGGTCAAGCAAGCAAAGATGCAAATTTTGAAGGCCAATTTTGAAACCCTAAAGATGTCAAAGGATGAAAATATTGCAAGCTACATGTAGAAAGTGGATGAAATTGTCAATTCCATCAATGGTCTAGGTGGGGAGCTGAAGGAAAGCGAAGTGGTAAAGAAGGTACTAAGAACTCTTCCAAAATATTATAGTGCTAAAGCTTCTGCTATTGAAGAGACTTAAGATTTGGATAATTATTCTAGGGATAAAATGTTTGGTACTCTAACTACTTTTGAGATAAGAGAATTTGGTCAAGATGAGCCAAGAAAAGAAATTGCTTTTAAGGCTAGCAAAATAGAAAAGAATGATGAATTAGATTGAAATGACTTTGATAAAATAGAAGCAAATTTTGTAAGTGGATTGAAAAAGGGGTCTGGAAAATATAGAGGTAAGCTACCCTTCAAATGTTTCAGTTGTGGAAAGATAGGTCATTATGCTTCAAAATGTCTGGTCAAAATTTCAAATAACAGATACAAGGATAACAAAGGTAAATCAATCAAGATGAGTTATTATGTTAAAGAAGAAGATAGCATATTTGATGATGAATCTGACTATTCAGATGATTAAAGTAATGAATGTTTGTTCATGGATTTGAATGATGGAACTAATTCTATTGATTCTGAAAGATGTATGAAGGAAATTGCTCCAGAAACAGAGCACAACATCAAAGGAGCTTTGGTAACTTCCTTTCATGCAAGAGAAGAGGATAATGACTAGTTAATTGATAGTGGATGTTCAAATCATATGATAGGTGATAAGAATAAGTTTGTTAAGCTTGAGAAGTTTGATGGAGGTTTTGTTAAGTTTGGAGATGATGCATCTGCTAAGATATGTGGAAAAGGTTCAATCAGTTTTGATGGAAAGCACAATACAGATGATATTTTTTATGTTAAGGGTCTCCAATATAATCTTCTAAGTGTAGGGAAAATGTGTAGCAGAGAATATAACCTTGTATTTCAGGATGGTGGCTATGAAATCAGAAAAGAAAGCTTCAGAACTTTGTTTGCTATAGGAACAAGAACAAAAAGAAATGTATATCAGCTCAAAGGTACTAACGATATGTGTTTCATGACTCAAGTTAATGAATGTTGGCTATTGCATAGAAGAATGTGTCATGTATCAATTTTGATAGCCTAGAGAGGATCAGCTCTACTCAAGCTGTGAGGGACCTGCCAAGAATTACAAATCCTATAAATGCAACTTGTAAGGATTGTGAGATTGGGAAGCAAATAAGGAAGAATTTCAAGATCAAAGAATATTCTACCATTGGACCTCTGGAGTTGGTGCATACAAATCTATGCGGACCTACAAGGGTAGGAAGCTTTCAAGGTGACAGGTGTTTCATGTTATTGATTGGTGATTTCTCTAGAATGGCTTGGGTAACTTTTCTCAAAGAAAAATTAGAAGCTCTAGATAAGTTTAAAGCATTTAAGGTTATGGTGGAAAATGAAATTGATCTGAAAGTCAAGTGTTTGAGGTCTAACAGAGGTGCTGAATTCACCTCCAATGAGTTTAACTTCTATTGTGAAGATCATGGAATAAAGAAGGCACTATAAGGACTCAAACAGGGTCCTCGAGCTTGGTATGCAAGGTTGGATAGGTACCTGCTGCAGCAAGGTTTCAAAAAGGGGATTGCAGATAGCAATCTGTACTTCAAAGTTGAAGAAGATCAAATCATGATTGTGGAAGTGTAGGTTGATGATATAATCTTTGGTGGAAATGAAGGTATGTGCAAGAGATTTGCAGAAGAGGTGCAAAAAGAATCTGAAATGTCAATGTGTCACAGGGAAATGAATTTCTTCGTTGGGTTACAAATTAGTCAATCAGAAAAAGGTATTTTCATTTCACAGTCTAAGTATGCTAAGGAAATGTTAAAGAAGTTTGGAATGGAAGACTCCAAATTGGTATATACTCCCATGACTACTAGTTGCAAGTTAAGCAAAGATGATGGATTTCCTAAGGCTGATTAGAGAAAGTATAGATCAATGTTTGGTGGAATGCTATACCTAACTACTACCAGACTAGATATCATGCATGCAGGTTGTCTTGTGGTTAGATTTCAAGCTGATCCCAGAGAGTCACATGTTTCAGTAGTAAAGAGGATATTTAGATACTTGAAAGGCACTCCGAGGTTTGGCCTATGGTATCCTAAGGATACTGATCTCTTCTTGAGTGCATATATAGATGCAGATTGGGCAGGATGCATAGATGACATAAGAAGCACAAGTGGTGGTGCTTTCTTTCTTGGAAGAAGACTTGTCTCATGGTTAAGTAAGAAGCAGGACTCAGTGTCATTATCTACTGTAGAGGCAGAGTACATTGTAGCAGCATCTTGTTGCACATAGGTGTTATGGATGAAGTAGACATTAAAGGATATCAAAGTGTCATATGATGAACCTATTTCTATCTTATGTGACAATACAAGTGCTATCTGTTGGAATAAGGTGCCATTAACCTTGTAAATTCCAATATTGTATTTTTTTCCATTTACTATTTGTTATTTGTAATTACCCATAAGGGAATGAGGTAGTCTCATTGACAGTTGTAATTTCAGAGTTACCGGCGGTAGTTACGAAGTGACATTTACTGTTGGCAAATTTAAAAACTCATAGTAAATGAGGATAGGCATGCTCCCTTGAGGAATATACTATTTTTGGCATGTATGACAACTTTCATAATGTTTGGTGAGTGAATCTATGATAGATGCAAGTTGTCATAAGATTATGTGATTCTATGACGCATATGATGGATATGTTAGTTGTATATTTGCTATATTTAGCCCAAGGTTCCTATCTTGGAAAGATACTTTTTTGTTAGAATCTATGATGGTTATGACACATCATAAGATGCTATAAGAGGCCAGATTTAGTCTTGGGCACCCAATCTTTGCATGGCTATTTTTGGACAAGTGTAAGATGCTTGTAAAATGGTAATTAATGTTTACAGGTTGGAGAATCTTTGGAGAGAGAAGGTGAACACCTAAGATGAGTTAGAAAATGTTTCTATAAGTATTTGCCATGTATTTGTTGCTGCAATATAGATTTTAGGTACTTGGGTGCTGCTGAAATGCTGTCAGATTGAAGACTGGTGGAGAGAGTTGAAGTGTTGTTGTATTGTAAATCATTTTTAGATTAATACAAACATTGGGCCTCTTTCCTGTGTGGAGTTTTTTACCTGAAAAGGTTTTCTCCATGTTAAACATTGTGTTATGTGTTCATATTTCTGATTTTGCATTTCTGTGAAGCATAGTTTTGTTTCTGTGTTACAATCTCCATTAATAACACAGTTAAAGATTACAGAAATTTATATTGAATAAGATTTCTATTGAAATAGTGTTGCTTTCATTTCTAACATTTGGTATCAGAGCCTGGCCAGCTTTGACTCTTGGGTGGTAGTGTGGAAGCTGTAGCTGCAGTGGGAGATTTGGTTGCATTTGTTTTGTAGATCTTGTGCTGTTATTATGGCTACATCCATTGTTGCATCAACTTCTCGATTGGACATTGAGAAGTTCAACGGAACAAGGTATGAGTTGTGGAAGCTGAAAATGGAAGATTTATTGGAAGAAAGAAACCAATGGTTGGCTATCCAAAAAGAGAAGAAACCCAATGATGTCTCTCAAGATGAGTGGGATAGACTAGATAAGAAGGCATGGGGAACCATCCGGTTGTGTCTTTCAGACTCTGTCCTATTGAATGTCGCAAAGGAAGAGACTGCACACAAGTTGTTGAAATAGTTGGGTGAGATCTATCAAGCCAAGAGTATGGTAAATAAACTTTATTTAAAAAGAAAATTGTTTTCCATGAAAATGCGAGAAGGTGAATCAGTTGCAGAGCATTTAAATTCTTTTAATTTGCTAGTGAGTCAGCTTGATTCAGTAGATGTTGACGTTAGTGAGGAAGATAAATGTATCTTACTTCTTTGTTCTTTACCTAAGTCTTAAGAGAATGTTATCCTTGCTATCACTGATAACCTTGCAGATCCGAAGTTGGATGCTCTTGTTTCAGTGCTACTATCATAGGAATTGAGGAAGAAGAGTTCAGATAGTTCAGGGGATGCTCTCAGTGTCAGGGGAAGGTCTAAGGAAAGAGGACCTAAAGGAGATCAGAAAGGGGCTAAGGACAAGTCCAAGGGCCGGTCTAAGATTCCTAGTAAAAAGAATAGAGTTAAGTGTTGGAATTGCGGTAAAAGGGGACATGTGAAGAAGGAGTGCAGAAATCCCAAGAAACAGTGGGAGACTGCTTCAGATAAGTCCTCAAATGCAGGTGAAGAAGTTTTACTTTCTGCATGTAATCTTGTTTCTAATGATCACTAGTTGATTGACTTAGGATGCTCATTTCATATGACCCCGCATAAGGAATGGTTCTCCTCATATGAAGAATATGATGGAGGTAATATCTACCTTGGTGACAACTCTACATATCTAATTGTCGGGAAAGGAAAGGTATTGTTGTGTTTCAGTGATGGGAGGATTAAAACTCTCCCTGGTGTTTTGCATGTTCCTGGATTAGCTAGAAATTTGATTTCAGTTTCAAAGTTGAATGAGTTGGGAATGCATGTGACATTTGACAAGCATGGTTGTAGATTGGTGAGAGGGAACTTGGTGGTAGCAAAAGGGAAGAGATTCGGAAACTTGTTTAAGCTTGAAGCCACTACAGTTTGTAATGCCTCCTATGTATCTAAGGCCACTACTGAAAATACATGTATGTTGTGGCACCGTAGATTGCGCCACACAAGCAATAATTTATTAAAAACTATTAAGAATAAAAATTTGTTGGATGGTTTCTCCTATTCTGATGAGCACTTTGATTTCTGTGAGCATTGTGTGTTTGGTAAACAAAACAGAAAATCATTTCCTTCAGGGAGCAATAGAGCAAAAGAGAAGTTAGAAATTATTCATACGGATGTGTTTGGACCTATGGATAATGAATCTATCAAGAAATCTCATTATTTTGTAACCTTCATTGATGATGTATCCAAATTTACATGGATTTATTTTATGAAACATAAATATGAAGTTTTCACTAAGTTTAAGGAATTCAAAGTCTTAGTAGAGAACTAGTCATGTTTAAAGATAAAAATATTAAGATCTGACAATGGAGGGGAATATTGTTCTAAGGAATTTGATGAGTTTTGCAAGCATGGAGGTATAATTAGACAAAAGACAACTCCGTATACACCACAACAGAATGGTGTTGCAGAAAGGATGTACCGAACAATTATGGAAAGGGCCAAAAGTATGCTTAGTGATGCATAGTTGGATAAATGCTTTTGGGTAGAGGCTGTGTGCACTTCTTGCTACTTGATAAATAGATCTCCTTGTAAGGCTCTTGATTTGACACCTTATGAAGTGTGGATAGGTAAGAAACCTTCTGTTTCACATTTAAGGGTTTCTGGTTGTGAGGCTTTTATTCATGTGCCTAAGGAAAAGTGATCTAAGTTGGATCCAAAGGCTGAAAAGTGTACATTCATTGGATATGGTGACAATGTCAAAGGTTATAAGTTTTGGAATCCACTAACCCACAAGATTATCTTTTTTGGAGATGTTATTTAAGGTAACTTAGAGCTATTTCTGAACCTGAGCAGCCAAAAGAAAAAAATGAAAAAGTAAAGAAGGTGCACTATGATTTAGAGCAGCAAGATCCACCTCAGGAAGAACATAATGATGGATTGGGGGGTGAAGAAGAAGAAGAAGATTTGAGTAGTTTTGATGAAGATGAGTCTGTTGTTACAGAAGAAGTTGTTGCAGATGATCATGCAGAAGAATGAGTAGAGTCTCTTACTCCACCCTTGAGGAGATCCACAAAATAACAGAATCCAGTTGATAGGTATAGCCCATCAGATTTTTATTGTGTATATGATTTATTGAGTACTAATGATGAACCTAGATCCTACAGGGAAGCTATTTCTGCAAATCATAATGAGTCTTGGCAACTAGCCATGTAGGAGGAGATGATGGCTTTGGACTTTTGTAACACTTGGGATCTTGTTCGTTTGCCCAAAGGAAGAAAGGCCATAGGATGTAAGTGGGTCTTCAAGAAGAAGTTTGGAGCAGACGGGTCATTAGAGAAGTACAAGGCTAGACTGGTAGCCAAGGGCTACTCCCAAAGAGAGGGAGTTGATTTTGGTGAGATATTCTCTCCTGTTGCTAAATTGACTTCTATTAGATTTCTCTTATTCATTTCTGCAGCTTATGATTGGAAGATTGAGCAAATGGATGTTAAGACTGCGTTCTTACATGGAGATCTTGAAGAAGAAATTTATATGCAACAACCTACAGGTTTTGAGGTAAAAGGAAAAGAACATTGGGTTTGTAGGTTAAAGAGGTCTCTCTATGGTTTGAAATAGTCCCCCAGAATGTGGTATCAAAAGTTTGATTCATTTGTTTTGAAATTGGGTTTTGTTAGAAGCAAGGAGGATCATTGTGTTTACATTCATTGTGTTGATGATTCTATACTGGTTATTGCTTTGTATGTTGATGATATGTTGTTTTTCAACAATACTAAGGGTATGGTCAGTGAGCTTAAAGCCCAACTTTCAGGTGCATTTGAGATGAAGGATCTTGGTGTTGCAAGGTATATTTTGGGAATGGAGATCAGGAGGGACAGAGGTAATAGAAAGCTTTGGTTGTCACAAAGTAAGTATGTGAATACTATTGTGCAGAGGTTTAGTTTGCAGGACTGTAACCCAGTTAGAGTTCCTTTACCCATTGGTACTAAGCTTTCATTAGATATGTGTCCAAAGATTGAGGATGATCTTGAGGATATGTCTAATGTACCATATGCTAGTGTTGTAGGGAGTTTGATGTATGCAATGGTTTGCATTAGACCAGATATTGCCCAAGCAGTGGGAGTTTTGAGCAGATTTATGTCTAACCCTGGTAGACAGTATTGGAACTATGTGAAGAGGGTGTTTAAATATCTTGTAGGTACTCCTGATCATTGTTTGGTTTATTCTGGTACTGATAGTGCTGATAAATCTTTGGACATACAGGGTTTATTAATGCAGATTGGGCAGGTGACTTGGATAGTCAAAGGTCCACTAGTGGCTATGTGTTTACTCTATTTGGAAGTGTAGTGAGTTGGATGAGTAAGAGGCAGCCCACAGTTGCTTTGTCCACCACAGAAGTAGAGTATATGGCTGCTACTCATGTCTCTAAGGAGGTAGTTTGGTTGAGGAGACTATGTACAGGTATTGGTTTTTATTGCAAGATTATTCAGATTGGTTGTGATAGCCAGAGTGCTATCTATTTGGCCAAGAATCCCATGTATCATGCTCAGACTAAGCATGTTGATGTTCAGTATCACTTTGTTCGAGAGTTGGTTGCAAATGGAGAGATTGAGCTGAAGAAGATAGACACTCAGGAGAATGTTGCAGATTCATTGACCAAGCCTGTGAGCACAGAGAAGTTTGTATGGTGCAGAGAGGCCATGGGCCTTGTTTCTAGTGCCTGATTATTTTTCATTTGTTTTCCTATGGGTTGATTTACAATGTATAATGTCAAGTGGGAGAATGTTGGAATAAGGTGCCATTAACCTTGTAAATTCCAATATTATATTTTATTCTATTTATTATTTGTTATTTGTAATTACCCATAAGGGAATGAGGTAGTCTCATTGACAGTTGTAATTTTGGAGTTATCGGTGGTAGTTACGGAATGACATTTACTATTAGCAAATGTAAAAAATCATAGTAAATGAGGATAGGCGTGCTCCCTTGCGGAATATACTATTTTTGGCATGTATGACAACTGTCATAATGTTTGGTGAGTGAATCTATGACAGCTGCAAGTTGTTATAAGATTCTGTGATTCTATGACGCATATGACGGATATGTTAGTTGTATATTTTCTATATTTAGCCTAAGGTTCCTATCTTGGAAAGATATTCTTTCGCTGGAATCTATGACGGTAAGATACTTGTAAGATGGTAATTAATGTTTACAGGTTGGAGAATCTTTGGAGAGAGAAGGTGAACGCCTAAGATGAGTTAGAAAATGTTTCTATAAGTATTTGTCATGTATTTGTTACTACAATATAGATTTTAGGTACTCAGGTGCTGCCGGAATGCTGTTAGATTGAAGGCTGGTGGAGAGAGTTGAAGTGTTGTATTGTAAATCATTTTCAGATTAATAAAAACATTGGGCCTCTTTCTTGTGTGGAGTTTTTTACCTGAAAGGGTTTTCTCCATATTAAACATTGTGTTATGTGTTCATATTTCTGAGTTTGCATTTTTGTGAAGCATAGTTTTGTTTCTATGTTACAATCTCTATTAATAACACATAGTTAAAGATTGTATAAATTTATATTGAATCAGATTTCCATTAAAGTAGTGTTGCTTTCATTTCTAACACTATCAACATTTCAAAGAATCGGGTAATGCATTCAAGAACAAATCATATTTCAATCCGGTATCACTTTCTAAGAGAGAAGGTTGCTAAGAATGAGGTGAAATTGGAGTATGTGCCTACCAAGGATAAAGTTGCAAATATATTTACAAAGTCTCTTCCTAAAGATACTTTTGAGTATCTTTGGGAGAAGTTAGGGGTTATTGCCCCTCCTTTTAATTAGATGCATAAGTGTGTGCATCTATCCGGGAAGCACGTCAAGATACATTCTTAGTCTTGGACTGATGTCGAAGGCTACCTCTCAGGGGGAGTAGGTAGTGATACTATTAGTCAGATGGAGCATACCTTATGATCCTAAGGGGGAGAGTGCAGAAAAGTGAGAATAGTGGAGATAGTGTAGAAACTTACTGGTGTTGCAGTTATTGCCCTTTGCCATTGATGTCAAAGGGGGAGAGAGTTAAAGTGGCTGAAAAATCATTGTTAACTAGTATTGGGGGAGTGTTGAAGTGTGTGAAGAGGATAAGTTGCTCTAGTCTGGGGGAGTATTACTAAGTTGCTGATTGATTGCTTTAGGTCTTGATGGTTTTTCAAAAAGTTGGTGTTTTCATCAATGACAAAGATGGAGATTGTTGGAAACTTATTGGTGTTGTCATTTATGTCAACCTCCAGCAGATGGTTCACTTAGTTTCCAGGTGCTTTTGAGAAAATTTGAATAAAAAGGTGTGCAGTGTGATAGAGGTGTGTTCAGTGTTATGCTCTGCATTTCTTCATAATTAAAGATATGCTTGTGTAGTTTGGAAGTGTTGATAAGAGGTGTTATATCCAGAGTTTCAAGTTCTAGATCATACGGAAGTGAAATTATGTTTGACAAAGTGCTTGCCTATGTAGAAGATTGTCTGGGAGAAATGAGATTGCTCTGTATTTCTCTGTATTGAGGTTTATTGTCTTATAGATATGGAAATGTGCTTATACAATCTATATCCACCTCTTGAAGTTTCTTGTGATGGGTTGCTCCGCAAGTTTAGTTCTTGTGTTGGTATTCAATGGCAGTGCATCTTGATGTGCATAATGAAGACATTCTTTATTTTAGGTGGTTACAGCAGTGTTGCAAAAGATTCTGATGGTGTTAATATTATGGAAAGGTGTGTGGATGTTGTAGAGTGGTTCTTTGTGGTCTGCATGATGTTTTTAGACCTAGAAAAGTGTGGATGTGGTCATCTGCTCAGGTTTGGCTGACCTAGCTTACTAGCACCATTTACAAAGGTACCTCGTGGATTGTGGATGTGATGAGCAGATTTGTGATACAGGTTTGAGTCCTAGTTAACCCTTGGCATGGTCCACTTTCACTTCTTTCCACCACGGAAGTGTTTAGTGCCGACCTAATTGGTGTTTCATGTTTAAGGTGCACACGCCTCATTAGGACCAACCTAATTGAGATGGTTTTTGATTGTGGATGGTATAAATGCAAGATGAAGTTGATTGGAGCAAAGTAGAGAAGATGATGTTAATGTGAATCAAGGGTAGTGAGTTGTGTGCAATCTTAAATGCTTATGACTCCAGAATGCAATGAGTAGGTGTCTACATTTCAGTGTGCCTAAAGTTTAATGAAAGGGGTAAATCATAAAACACACAACAGAAATTGCACATAGAAAATAAAACTTTTTTTATTGATTTAGACAACTTCTTACATTACGGAAGCTCGAATACAATAAGAGGAATCAACCCTCCACAGGCTGCAACACATTACAACTTTCTATCCCAAGACTCTGGAATCATATGCCTTCTGTAACCCCAAATCGGCTAGGGTTTTTGTTTTCCAGCTTATTCTTGACTCTACACTTCCCCCTTAACTCTCTACTACTACCCAGGGTTCCCAAAAATGGTTATTAATAGCCTTTTTGGCAGCCAACAACCTAATTTCAAAATTTGCATCGCCCTCCAAAAATAGGTCAACTTCTGGGAGCCATAACTTTTGATCCGGGTGTCTGATTGACGAACCATTTTATGCATCGAAAAGTTCGTAGAGTGCTCTACATGCTAAGAACCCGCTTTTCTAGTTCCAACCATTTTTGGTCCAGTACGGGGCCGTTTAGTGCCTCAAACCCGAGTTTGAATAATTTTTAGGTATTTTTCAGGAAATAGAAACTTTAATATCTTTCAGCTCGCAAATGATCTTTGTGTCATTCCTTTGCCAAAGGTCTTATTTTTTAGTTATGAAGCTTCCTGTAAATTTTCACTTCAATCCATGCCCAAATGCAAACTTTCTAAAAATAGCAGGTTGTTATTTTTAGCAGTTTGGAAAAACTGAAAGTTCTACATCATTATTCAAACGATTATGGAACCAGAACCACAAAATTTGAAAAGAAATGGAAAGAACATCAACAATTTTGAAACATATTTTTTTTTGGGTGATGCAAGATTGCCCTTACACCACTGGATGCTCCTGCATCAAAGTTCCTGGAGGCAGTGAGCCAAAGGTTGCGGATGGCAAGGAGTGGCAATGGTGGATTTCTCTTGTTGCTTTGAGATAGTTAATCTCTTTGTAACAAGCTTCTTCTTTCTTCTCTCTTTTGGGCAATGAGCCCTTAGCAGCGAGTCTATTTGTTTTCGGTGTTGCTATTCATATATATGTGAGCTAATCCTCACCATAGTTTTTCCCTTCTTGGGTTTTCCACGTAAATCTAGTGTTCTTATGTGTTTTCATTGATGCTTCATATGTTTACATTCTACTAATGCATGTTAAGAGGTTGATGTTTGGATATTCTTTGAGGGTTTAATGTTTTTAATACACAACTAATTCACCCTGCCTCCTAGTTGTCCTATGCATTCTAACATATGCTAACTTGGAAAATTTTCTTGTTAAAGCGTCTGCAAGAGGATTATTTTCACCCTTAATCCACTCGATTGTGAAAGCATAACCAAGGAGTTCAAAATACCATCGTGCAATTCTCCATTGAGCTATGTCTTTATTTGGATTTTTCTTTCAAAGATTTCTCATAGCTTGACTGTTTGTGCGAATAATGAAAGAGACTATTTTTAGGAATATCTTGAATTTCTCTATCCCTTTCTTGACTACTAAAATCTCCTTTTCATATATGTGGTTATTGATTTTGTATTAGTGAAAGTGCCTGATCCATAACCACATAATTTATTTTCTTTATGTGGGATTTCTTACATTAAAACAATAGACCATGTCATATCAAATGCATCAGTATATATAACAAGTGGCTTTCCTAGTTTAGGCATTTGTAGTGGTGGAAAATGTTGGCAATTTTCTTTAATTCTTCTTATTGCTTGAGTGGTCTTATCATCCCAACTTGTACTATTTTATTTGATCTTATCCTAAATTCTTTTCTCTTCTTCTGCCAAGTTGTGATAAAATGGAGACACATAATTCAAACATCCTAAGAACCTTTGAATTTGTTTCTTATCTAAAAGTAAATATGGGAATTCTTGGAGTTTCTTTATAATATGAGGTTGTAATTTGATTTTACTAGATTCTAAATGAAGTCCTAGGAAATCAATTTCTATTTTTCCAATCATCATTTCCTTAGTAGACAAATAGATTCCATTCTTAGTGATTGCTACATACAAATGTTCTAAATGTTGCAAATGATCAGGATTAGTTTTAGAAAAACAAGGATATCATCAATATATATAGTACAAAAATCTTTTAGGTGACGTAAAGCTTTATCCATTCGTCTTTGGAAATAAGCAAGTGATGTGCATAGGCCAAATGGCATAATATTCCATTCATAAAGTCCTTGGGGAACTAAGAATGTTGTTTTGAACTTGTCTGATTCCTTGACCTTTATTTGCCAAAATCTTTACTTGCAATCAAATTTTGAGAACATCTTTTTATTTGTAACTCTTCTGATGAGATCAATACTGAATGATATGGGATAATTGAATGGAAATATGATATCATTAAGAGGTTTATAATTTATACAAAATATTTTCTTATCTCTTTCCTATTTTGCTCTTTTATTTACCATAAATATTGGACATTAAAATGGACTCTTGCTTTCTTTGATAAATCCTCCTTCTAGCAATTCTACAAGATACTCATCCATTTATTTTACTTCTGTAGGATTGAAAAGATAAGCAGGCTCATGTGGGATCATACTTCTACATTCTAGATGAATTTTTATCTCACATTCTTCATGATCAGAAGACCAAAACTATAAAGGGTTAAGACTACAACAATTCTTTTCAAATCTTTCCCTTATTTCATAAAAATGATCTACCTTGCCACTTTTTGTGCTTAAATGATGGTTTTGTATTTCTTTTGTCCTTACCTTTGGCTTACCTTTTTCTTCTTTTTTATTTTCTAGTTTGTAAGTAGCTAATTTGGGTATAGGAATTTTACCTTGTACATCAATATGTCTAAGAGACATAAATGATTTTCTAAGCATTAACGGTTCATACTTAGTGAGGAATAAAAATTCAAGTAGATCACTATCCATATCATTGAAATCTACAATTTATGTAATGAAAACATGACCATTTATTTTGATATGGACATCTTGTGTGTACCTACCCATTTTATCTTTCTCTTGTGATTGAATTCCCTTTTGGGAGCATAGGTGATGGCTTCCATTATTTCTTAGGAATGGCTTTGGTTTTGGCAAAAGACCTTGTTCAACTTGAATCAACAAATGCATCAAAGTCCAAAGGCTTATAATCTGGAAAAAGAAGGCTAACTCTGATACACTATTATTGACAAGATAAACTATGGAATCTTTCTTAGAAGTTTTCCCTTTGGCTTTGCTTTCATATGAAAAAGTAGAACTAGGAGATTCTTCTTTGTCTTCTTTGAAAAGTACATCACAAATCCCCCCCACTGACTGATTTAATTGTCATAACTATTTTTTATTATCCTTTGCTATGTATGTGAGATTTTGAACATATTTGATGAGGGTAAGTGTGTAAGCACCCAAATTTGTCCATGTCTTGCAACACCTAGTCAAATACATTATTAGAGACATCATGTAGCATTTTGTCCTAATGCCACTCCTAATCCCATCCTTATCCCATTAATTAATTTCCCATCATAATCCCATCCCATCCTTAGCCCACTTTCCAATTAATTAAATATATCCTATTTATTTAATTACTTTTCTAACTAATTCTCAACTAATTTAAATAAAATATTTGAATTAGGTTCTCACCTCTCATCACATTCCAACACTTGTCCACCTCTCAATTGAATCATATGTGGTAGTACAACTTTCATTTAATATCCTTCACATGTACAACTAATAAGACCTGATTTTATTAAATAAAAGTTTTTGTGTACATGATCACACATGAACTTTATTCTCCTCCTTAGACTTGTCACATGACTACAGTTCCTCAAAGAGTGGGAATAACTATTTGATCCTAGCCGTCCACATCGTTCAATTAGCCTTTCAATCTCAACCATCCATTCAAATCAGCCCTCTCCTATAAATCAACCCTTTCACAAGCCATTTGATCATCTATTCTTCAAGTATCCTTATGTTGCCAAATTCTCAATGCATCTAATCTTCAAGTATCCTCATGTTGTCAAAATCTCTCCACAATCTCTCATCCATTGTATTTTCATCTATCATCTTCATCTTAATGTTATGTTGCTGAATTGAGCAACCAACATATCAAATCACTCAATCAATCAATCCTGCATGCATCTATTTGAGGTATGAAGATTTGGGTCAAGGTAATGCATTTTATTGTTTTATCATTTGTATTTATCCAAATTTTTCGTATACAAAGTGCACAAAGATGGAGGACCAAAAGGGGGTCTTAAGATGCCACTTTTTTTTTCCTGAAATCAGGAAATATTGATGGTGGATGAGAAATTGAAGATAGTTACACTCAAAATTTGAAGATACAATAAAAATAAGAGTCGTAGTGCTCCAAATCTAGTTTCTAAACTACTATTTTTTTCAAAACTGGTTGAGATTAAGGGGTTCAAAAAGGGGGGCACACAAATTGGTCCTCTTTTTTTTTAAAAAAACATAACATAGTGTCTAGTGTGCCCCCCCTAAAATGTTAACTTTTTTTAGTATTTCAAAAATCACTTCGATGAGAAATTAGCTAACACCATGTAGTTTATCCCTAATTTTTTTGATAATCTTTTCATGAATAATTGATTTTTTACTAATTTTCAAAGTAGACACATCCTGAAAAAGAAAACATTGAGCGTGCTTCCCCCTAATTTTTTTTAAAACTAATCAAAAATCCTTGATTTTTTTTAATATGTGTAGAATGGAGTCTAGTTTCTAAAAATGTAATTTATTTAAAATTTTGATGAACGGTTAAAAAAAAAGTTAAAAATACCACACACTGATTTTTGACAAAAAAGGGATACACTAACAAAAGAAATTAAAGATGAAATTGTAAATTCAAATCAAACATATAATCTCTGACTTGGATATTTTCTGAAGGTTAGATATTTATATAGCAGACTTAACTTATTACTTTCTTTTGTATTTCAGATGCAATTTCCACTTCTCATACACTTCTAATTTTTGTGTCGATCCATGGTATTGCAGGGCAAAGACATTGATATAAATATGTGAGTGACGGTAGGAGTCACATCTGTGATAGACGTGACTCCTCAAGGAGTCACGCCTATCACAGGTGTGACTTTGTCACCGTTTGTATTGTAATCAGTTTCACCAATTTTAACAGTTACTAATCACCGTTTAGAATGCAGAAGATGTTTATGCTTTGGTAATATATCATTCGATCATGCTATATTGATATTTATCTTAACATACCTTATATATTAAGTATGAATATATAAGTAATATTTAATATTACTTATATATTCATATTTATTATTATGTTATCTGATCGAAGCTACAAACAACTCAACACTCCCTCTTAGCTCGAGAAGATAACAATATCACAATAATCTCTGTGAAGATCAATTATTTGATCTATAATTAATTACTCAAAGTAATTTAATATCACATAAATCATGATATATAGTATCACCTATCTTGTGATATGTAGCATCACCTACCTCGTGATACTAAAGGATATACTATACTCGAGAACATTACATTCTCCTTATATATATCCCAGTTATGGTATGTGCACTAACATGAAGTCACATAATGTCTACCATAACTTAATCATGATAACTCCATGATTCATACCAATATCAAGTAACATGATATCAGTCTAATGAACATTATAAGATCGTCACCTTATAATGTTAGGTACAAGTGTAGATTATACAAAAAATCGTCACCTTTTGGAAATAAACACAGAATGGGTAGGCCCATAATGTCATAGAGTCACACATATGACACAAGATGTTTACACATTAAACATCTTTAATATATTAGTACAAATCAATTAGAATTTTACATTTCAATCATACCAAAATTTTTCCTGAAGTATTCAACTTTCACCTTGAGGAGTGGTTTAGTAAGAATATCTACAGTTTGATCTCCTGTACTGATATACTCCAACTGAATCACATTCCTTTCCACCATATCACGCACATAGTGATGAGGAATCTCAATATGTTTAGATCTATCATGGAATACTGGATTCACAGATAGCTTAATACAGCTTTGATTGTCGTAGTGGATGATAGTTGGTTTCAGAGATTTACCAAATAATCCCACAAGCAGTTTGCTAAGCCATACTGCCTCTCTAGTAGCCATAGAAGCTGTAATATATTCAGCTTCTGTAGAACTCTGAGCAACTAAAGACTATTTTCTGCTGATCCATGATATCATTGTTGACCCTAAATTGAAACAACATCTGGAGGTGCTCTTCCAGTCAGTTACACTTCTGGCCCAATCTGAATCTGTGAATCCATGTAGATCTAAGTCAACCTTTTCATATTTTAAGCCATAATTTAGAGTACCTTGAAGGTATCTCATTATATGTTTCACAGCCACAAGATGTATCTCCTTGGGCTCACACATAAACTGACTTAAGGCATTTACAGCATAACAGGTATCAGGTCTAGTATTGACCAAATACATCAAGGATCCAATTATCTGTTTGTACAGAGTGGGATCTACCAACGGAGAATCTACTAACGGAGAATCTGCTGCTGCTTCCTTCAATTTATGAAGATTTGTTTCCATGGGGGAAGACATAGGTCTACATTCCATCATACCAAACCTTTTTAATATATCAATTGTGTACTTCCCTTGGTTTAGAATAATACAATCTGATTTCTACCATACTTCTAGTCCAAGGAAGTATTGTATTAGACCTAAGTCCTTCATGTCAAATTCTAAAGCTAGATCTTTCTTACACTGATCAATAAGGTGATTTTCTCCTGTAATCAATTGATCATCAACATATAATATCAATATTAACATATCACTTTTGCTTTGTTTGAAGTAGAGATTTAGATCTGCATCATTCTTTAAGAAGCCTAATCTCAAGAGATAACTGTCAATTCTTTCATACCAGGCTCTGGGGGCCTGTTTAAGTCCATATAGAGCTTTCTTTAATTTACATACATGGTATCCTGCATTGTGAATCTCAAATCCTTCGGGTTGCTCAAAGTAAACCTCTTCTTCAATGGTTCCATTTAAGAAAGCAGTTTTTATGTCCATTTGATGGACTTTCCACCCTTTGGCTATTGCAATAGCTAGAACTGCCCTGACTGATGTATATCGAGCAACTGGAGCAAAGGTTTCATCATAATCAATTCCTTCCTTTTGTGAAAATCCTCTAGCTACAAATCTTGCTTTGTATTTCCCTATACTGCCATCTATAGCATGTTTGATTTTAAATAGCCATTTTGAAGAAACAACATATTTCCCTTTTGGTCTAGGTACTATATCCCACACATCATTCTTCAGGATGGATTGATACTCCTCTGTCATGGCATCCTTCCATACTTGGTGCTTAAGAGCTTCTATAGCACTAGAGGGTTCTGATTTAATGAATTCACTCATTAAAGCTACATAACTAGAGAATCTCTTAGGTCTTGTGCTTTCCCTAAAAGTCCCTGATGGAGTGGCATAATTTTTAGCTTCTTCCATTGTTTTGGTGGCCCAGAGTGGTCTTTTCTTGGGATTTTCTAGTGATGTGATTTGTTCATGGTTTACCTCTTCCTCAGGATACTCCCTCTGAAACTCAGGTGTAGGATCCTCTTCTATGCTTGAGTTGGATGTTTGAATTTCTGACTCAATATCATTTATGGCTCTTTTGAAAGCTGTCTTCCTCAAAAATCACATCTCTGCTTAGTTCAATCTATCTTTGACCAGGTATATATATTCTACAAGCTTTTGATGTTTCACTATAGCCTACAAAGATGCCTTTTCTCCCAGAAGGTTCTAGCTTAGTTCTTTTCTCTTTGGGCACATGAATGTAAACAAGACAACCAAATATCCTTAAATGACTAATGTCTATTTTTGTGCCAGTGAAGGCTTCTTCAGGAGTTTTGTCATCAATATGAGAGTGAGGACATCTATTTTGTATATAGATAGCAGTACTAGATGCTTCTGCCCAAAGTGAAGTGTCTATGTTCTGATCAAGTAACACAGCCCTAGCAGCTTCTACAATGGTTCTATTTTTTCTTTCTGCGACTCCATTTTGTTGAGGATTATAAGGTACAGTGAACTCCCTCTTAATCCCAGTGTTTTTACAAAAGTCTTTAAAAATGTCTAAAGTGTATTCATTCCCATTATCTGTTCTTAAGGTTTTGATTTTTCTCCCAGAAGAGTTTTCAGTAATGGATTTGAATTCCTTAAAGCTTTTAAGGATTTCCTGTGATTCTTTACATTTAAGAAAATAGATCCATGTCTTTCTGGAGAAGTCATCAATGAAGATTACATAGTATAGAAACCCACCTAAGGAGGGTACATACATGGGTCCACATAAATCTGAGTGGACTAGTTCTAATACTTTATTTGTTTTCCTAGAACTATTTTGAAAGGACCCCTTTGTATTTTTCCCTAAGGCACACCCCTTGCATACCCCTGAATTACATTGTTTGAGTTTGGGTAACCCTATAACTAGTCTTTCCATGGAAGATAGGGCACATAAATTTAGGTGTCCTAGTCTTCTATGCCATATTTCATTACAGTCTGCAATTTCATGAATTAGGGCTTGATTTGGTTCCATACATAACTCGTACAAGTACCCTTGTCTATGACCTATGGTTTTGGCTTTCTTAATAGTAGAATTCTTTGGCCATGCTAATACTTTGCTAGCCATAAAGGTCAACCCTATATCCATTATCTTCAAGTGCAGATATGGACACTAGGTTTCTTTTGATGCCTGGGACAAACAATACTCCAGTAAGTTGGATGGAGATGCCAGTCTTTAATTCGAGGGTGCATGTGCCAACACCCTTGACTGGATGTACAGAGTTATCTCCAATTGTTACTTCTTCGTCAGTCTCTTCTACCATGGTGTCTAGTAGTTCCCTGAACCCTGTGATGTGTCTTGATGAACCACTATCTATAACCCAGGTGTTGGATTTATTTGATACTTGGTTTGAAAGTGCAAAGTAGAATACATATTTCTCAGATTCATGCTCCTTTATTTTGGCATAAGATGCTTGTTGTTTGGTTCTGTCAGGACATCTAATTGCATAGTGTCCATATTGGTCGCATCTGAAACATTGGATGCGAGAAATGTCTTTCTTGAATGAACCTTTCCCATGATAATTTTTCCTCTTCTTGAAGTGTTTCTTCTTCTCTTTCTTTTGAGAGTTTGTATTTAGAACATGAAGGTCTTCATCTATATTTTTTTTGTTTTGACCCTTTCTTTGTCTATCTAGATTCTTCTTGAAGACAATCTGATCTTAGGCAGTCAAATTTTGAAAATTTGGACCTTGCACTAATGCCTTGAACAAATGTCTCCCAGGAATTTGGGAGACCATCTAGAGCAATAAGTGTTAGTTCCTTGCTTTCAATTTGGTACCCAAGTTTTGATAGTTGATCCCTTAGTGCAGATATTCTCATAAAGTATGCATGGATAGATTCTCCTTTATTCATACTTATATGATTTATTTCTCTCTTTAGGGCTAAGGTTCTGCTAGAGTTATTAATTTCATAATTGCCTTCAAGTGACTTAAACATATGATATGCAGTCTCATGTTTTGTCAGAATCGGTACGATATGATCTCTAACTCCATCAACTATGATTTTCATGGCTTTGTCATTTCCTTCAATCCATGTCGTTTTATCAGGATCATTCTCTGGTTCCGTTTTGTTTTCTCTCACAAATGAATCAACTTTATTTTCTTTTAGTATCATCATAATTCTGAATTTCCATGATGAGAAGTTATTTCCTCCTTCCAATCTATCTTCGAATCGGATTGCTGCTATCATTTGAGAAATGAGATGTATTAATTCTAAATTTCTCAAGTTTAATTTTCTGCCTAGATTCTGCTTACCTTGGCTCTGATACCATGTAAATTCAAATCAAACTTATAATCTCTGACTTGGATATTTTCTGAAGGTTGGATATTTATATAGCAGACTTAACTTATTACTTTCTTTTGTATTTCAAATGCAATTTCCACTTCTCATACACTTCCGATTTTTGTGTTGATCCATGGTATTGCAGGGCAAAGACATTGATATAAATATGTGAGTGACGGTAGGAGTCACACCTATCACAGGTGTGACTTTGTCACCGTTTGTATTGTAATCAGTTTCACCGATTTTAATAGTTACTAATTACCGTTTAGAATGGAGAAGATGTTTATGCTTTGGTAATATATCTTGATATTTATCTTAACATACCTTATATATTAAGTATGAATATATAAGTAATATTTAATATTACTTATATATTCATATTTATTATTATGTTATCTGATCGAAGCTACAAACAACTCGACAGAAATCCTTAACATACTCAAAATGTGAAAAAAATTATATGGTTAGAAAGTTAAGAGAGAGATTAAGATTATTGTGGTATTTTTTTGACTTGTCTTTGAAACAAGTGCAAACCTGATGGGGAGCATGCTTCAGATTATGTAATTTTTATTACAATATGCAAAAACACATCTTTGGATGTCTGAAACACAGTCCAAGCCTTTAGGTTGGAATCCCAAGGCAAATCCAAGTCAAAGGCTTAGAAATTACCAAATCAAAGCATAACGCGAGTGTGTTTCAATGTGCTCACATTATGTGCATTCACATAACCTAAGCACGTTATAACATGCTCACATTATGGTGAAATAAAAGCATCTCACTCCCTCCCTCCTTACCCCTATCTCTATTATTCTCACTCCCTCCCCTCTAGGTCTCTCCCTCCCCTCCTCTCTCTCTCACCTCTTTACCTCCTACCCTCTCTCTCACTCTCTAATCCCCTCCCCTCTCTACCTCCTACCCTCTCTCTCACTCTCTACTTCCCTCTCCTCTCTACCTCCTAGTTTTCCTTTTCCTAGCTTTCCTAGCTTTCCTTTTCCTTTCCAATTTCCCTTTAGATCCTGCCAATTTTTCCCTATTTTACTATTTTTCACCTCTCCTCTCATCATTCTTCCCATCCAATGAACTTTCTTTTTATCTTGTTTCCATTTCATCATCCCAATTTATATCCTCATCCCTCTTTGCACTTCCTAGTTTTCTTGTTTCCATTTGCTTTGTCAATAAGGGAGAGGGAGAGGGAGGAAGAGGGAGAGAAGGTGGAGATGGAGGGGAGAGAGAGGGAAGAGATACCTAGAGAGAGGGAGAGAGAGAAAGATTCCTAGTTTTCTTGTTTCCATTTCCTTCATCGATAAGGGAGAGGGAGAGATAGAGGGGAGATAGAGGAATGATAGGGGAGAGAGGCAAGAGATAGGGAGAGATAGATAGGTAGAGAGAGAGAGAGAGAGGAGACAAATAGGGAGAGATAGGGAGATAGAGAGTGAGAGAGATTATAGCTATCGAAGTCTTTATACTTCTTATATTTTAGATTACATTGAGATATATATTGCCTTTAATGCTTTCTGGTTAAAAGCACCACCTTTTTGCTTTCTGGTTAAAAGCATACATCATTTCTATTCTTTGCATATTATTTGAAGGTAGATGTGCCTTGTAAAATAAGTAGAGAATCATTGCAAAATACCATTGTACTCGATTCAACTATTGGTATAGTTGTCATCTGTTTGGGCGAGACAATATAGAGTTAGGTGGCAAAATCTATACACCAACATATTTTTAGTGACTCTACTAGGGACATCTCTTTATATACATATATATTGAGTTGCTTTATCATTGGTTTTATGGTTCTAAGGAAGAATTACGCATGTCCTATAGCCTAACATAGATTGTCTTACTGGTGAATAAGAAGATATCATTACTGGTCTATGAAATTTAGCCTAGCAGAATAGGAGAACGAACCAACAATATCACCAAGTGAACGAAGTGCTTGAAGAAGAACTTAGAGATATAATAAGGGAAAACGCTAGACACTTTGGTGAAGCCCAGGAAATTATCTTTGTTGAAGGTGTAGTTGCGGTGCCTAGAAAAGAGAGACCTCTTTGAATACACGCAGTCCCCGATGACATACTAAGAAATCAAGCAAATAGACTGAGGAACCAAGTGCATAATCAACAAAACCGCCCTCATAATAACTAGTAAGTGGTTGGTGACTTCACTTTTTAATTTTCTACATTTGTGAAAATTGGCTTCGAAGAGATATACTAGAGGTGATAGAAAGAAGGGGATTATTGATTTAGATTTAGATTTTCTACAATCTTTAAACTTGGCTGCTTTTCCTCCCACTCGTAAAGTTAAATCCTCTAGTAGGCCATCTTCTCCTCCCCCAAGAAGAGATACCTCTAGTTCCTCTTGTCAGACCCTTGTTCTCAACGGTACTATCTTACCTTTATAAGTTAACTTCTTAGTCCATAACCTGGCTAATATGGCTCAACAACTTCTTGTACCATGGGGAGAAGCTATAGGTCCTCTGAGACTAGGGTTGCAATTACATGAATTGCCTAGAGGGTCAAGTAAAATAATACCTAAGTTCAGGGGAGATGGGAAAGTTACCCCAGATGCACATATTAACGCCTTCTTTGCAGCCTGTTCCATTCTAGGGGTCCAACATGAGGATGTATCTGTAAGGTTTGAGTCTCTTACTGATGCTACAACTGAATGTTTCTACCATTGACCTCATGTCTCTATTAGAGATTGGGAAACTATGAGGCAATGGTTTTAAGATAGATTCAAAATGGCCGATAATGAGCATACTTTGGTAGCCCAATTATCTTCCATCAAGAAAGAAGTGCATGAACGGATGAGGGAATTTGTAGCGAAATTCAACAAAGTTGTGAATAGAATCTCTGTTGATGTGAGACCTAGTGATGGTCTGTTAAAGTGTTTCTTTATCAATACCCTTCCTCTAGATGTCAATTTCCCCATAAAAAGAGGTGTTGCTAATCTAGTAGCAGCCCAAACAATGGCCTTCTTTATAGAAGATGATCTGATAACTGCAGGTAAGTGGAAGGAGTTGCAAATGGGAAATCCTTCAACTGTTAACTCTACTGATCCAATAATTCAAAGATTGACCAATGACATTATCACTTTGAAGAGGCAAATACCAAAAGGCCCTCAACAATCTTTTTATTAGGATGTGCCTAGGAAGGATCATGGCTCACAAGGGAATTACAATAGACCCTTACCTTTGTTTGGGCCTACTCAAAGGTTAGCAATTGAAATGGCCATTCCACAAGCAGAGACAATTACATGGTGTGCAATTTCCATCTCATCATAGACCATGATGGTGCATCTTACCTAGAGATGGAAAGGTTCATGCAAATGCTTTCAATGAATGAGCATACATAAGATCCATATTAGAAGAACCTACTCAATCTGGTGATGCCAACATTAATTTCATTGAATATGATTCAGATTCAGAACTAGGAGAGGATGTATATACTGAACTAGAGAACACCAATTGTGTGGTGTTTACTAGAGGAAAACATGCACAAAAGAAGCAAGAACCTAAGGGCCACTCCAGTGATCCTTCTCCTGCTTCGAAGTACATTCTATCAAGGGCTATTCCAAAAAGATAGAAGTTGCCACACCAAAAGTTGCACTTGCTGAGGTATTTTCCCGTTCTCTTTCTGAAGATGGTGTTTCTAGTTCCTTTGATATAGTTGAATCTTGTAAGAACACTAAAATCCAAATATCTCAAGCCGAGTATCTTAGACTCAATCCTTCTGAGCTAGATAGGCTTGTCAGATATGTCAAACAAGAAGCCCCCTTCCCATCTTAATGCACAAGTGTCTGATGAAAATGTCATCCATACTAAAACCCAAAATTGTTTAAATCCCCACTCCAAAGATTCTCATCCTAAGAATTCTTTTGAAAAGCTAGCTCCTAGCCTTTTTATGTTTCATTATATATTGCTAGTTATAAGCTAAGCAACTGTGTTATAGACTCTAGGGCCTCATATAATGTCATGCCTACTCAAGTAGCTAAAGCCCTAGGCTTGTCAATTACCTCCTCTCATGGTAGGTGCTTTTCTATGGATTATTCACAAGTGCCAATCATAGGCCAGATCAAGGATGCACAGGTTGCTCTTGCAGCATACACTAAGAAAAGCCTGAAGCTAACTATCCTAGTGGCTGATATTCCTGCAAGTTATGGGATGCTTCTGAGAAGAAGTTTCTGTAGAGACTTAGGAGGGGAGATACAAATGAATTTGTCTCATGCTCTAATACCTATGGATGGCAAGAAAGTTTTCCTGAATCCTGAGCCAAAAGCAAAGTTCATTGTGCTTAAATCTAGGGATTCGAGAGCGGATATACTTTATGTGGAGACTGACCCTGGTACTTATATGTTTACTTTGACTACTAAAAATAATCTAGATATAATCAGCCCCGATTTAGCTAATGAGGTATGGACCTTAGAGTTTGACAGAAGCTTCTCTACTTATGAGTCAGGCGTTGGTGTTATACTTATCTCTCTTGATGATTATAAATTTCCTTTTTCATATAAGCTTGATTTTGAGAATACCAATAATACGGCTGACTATGAAGCCTTGCTCCTTGGGTTAGCAATAGCTAAGGAAAAAGGGATCAAATAGCTGAAGGCAAGGGGAGATGTAAAATATTATAGTTAAATAGGTGAGAAAGTTGTGTCAGTGAAGAATGGGAGATTAAGGCATTATAGGAACAAGGTCTGGGATTGTATTGAGGATTTTGATGCTTTTTCAATAGAGGTTGTGCCTAGACACTAGGGCAGATTCGTTGGCTATCTCAACATCTCTTCTCTTGCCTCACCCTGATTTCAAGGATGATTCATATAGGGTTGAAGTGATATATAGGCCCAATGTACCTGATAATGTTAATCATTGGCAAGTGTTTAATGATGATCAATAGATAGTCTCTTTTTTGGAGAGGGCCGAGTCATTTGCCAACATTTTCTTTGAAGGAAGTACTGAGGAAAGTAATGATGTCCTTAAAGGGGAAGTTAGTTCTCAAAATGGTTAGGGAACTGAAGTGTTACAATTGAAGGGCAATAAGATTCCTAAGGGTTTGGTCTCCCTTGAGGATCTCTTTAGCATACATGATCGATATATAAAACAAAAAAGAATAGTAACTATCAAATCATTAGCTGAATATGATCATGCCAACATAGGCACTGAAGAAGACCCCAAGATTGTCTGTATTAGAAAATGTTGCTCTCCCAAGGAAAGAGAGTGTTTGATTTCTTTATTGATTCGTTATAGATCTAAAGTCTTTGCGTGGTGTTATGCAGATTTGAAAAAGTTCAGAAATGGAGAAATACAACACCACATCCCACTGAAGCCCAACACTTCTCCATTTAGACATAAACAAAGGTCATATAATCCCAAAGTGGTCGAGGCTATATTTTGTGAAATTGATAAAATGTTGAAAGCAAAGATCATCTACCCCATTCACTACTCTATGTGGGTTGTAAATATTGTGCTAGTCAGGAAGAAGAATGGGGAGATCAGAATTTATGTTGATTTTCGTAACTTGAATCAAGCATCTTTAAAGGATAAATATCCTTTACCGATAATACCACATCTTACAAACTGTGTCTGGCTCAGAGATGATGTCCATGCTGGATGGTTTTTAGGGTATAATTAGATAGAAGTAGCCCCTGAGGACCAACACAAAACTGCATTCACTACTCCAGTTCGCGTATTTGCATAAAACAGGATGCCCTTTGGCCTTATTAATGCAGGGCCCACATTTTAGAGAGAAATGGACTTAACTTTTGGAGATTTGAAGAACAAGATTATTGTTGTTTACCTCGACGACCTAATTGTCTTCTCCAAGAAGAGAGTTGATCATCTTCATGATCTTGAGGTAGTGTTACAATGATGTAGAGATCATGGCATCTCTTTGAATAAAAAAACAATATTTGTAGTGATTGAAGGCAATTTGTTGGCATAAAGATTGATCCCAAAAGGGTTAAGGTGATTTAGCAACTGGGTCTTCTTGCATCAAAGAGTAACACCAAATCATTCTTTGGTCAGGTGAACTTTTTGAGAAGATTCGTCCCTGATTTTGCTAAATTAACGAAGCACATTGCGGAAATGATGAAGAATCATCCAGTCTTCAAGTGGAGCAAAGAAGGTAAGAAAGCTTTTGAAGATATTAAATTTTCCATTTCTAATTCTCCTACTCTAGTGCATCCTAATTTTGAGAAAGATTTCATTATTTATTGTTACGCATCTGAGCATACTCTATCTGCTATCTTGTTGCAAAAGAATGAACGAGGGATTGAAGCTCTGATTTCTTTTATGAGTGTGCCTTTGAAGAAATATGAATTGAAATATTCTTCTCTGGAAAAACACACCTATGTAGTAGTAAAGGCTTTGAAAAATTTTAGATTTTACATCTTACATTCTCATGCTGTAGTTTTGTCTTGGATCCTACTGTTAAGAGCATTCTGACTCAATAGGAGATTGGTTGTAATAAAAGGGGAAATTGGGTAGCAAAGGTGCAAGAGTATGATATTGATCTTAAGCCTACCACTCCTGTTAGAGGTAGAGCCCTATATAAAATGATCGTTGAAAGTAAACCGGTTGAAAATGAAAGCTTGCCACTAGTTTTGTTTGTAAGTACTACTGACGAGTGGGTTTCAAATGTTTCCTATCTATTGACATATGGTGAATGCCCACCTCATCTTTCCACTAAGGAGAAGAGGAATTTCAATCTTAAGGCTAGCAGATATGTTCTTTGGGAAGGGAATTTATATAAGAGGAGTAGATGGAACCTTCTTGAGATGTGTAGGTAGAGAGCAATAGAAGAAGTTCTTGGAGACTTTTCACAATGAAGCCTATGGAGGACACTTTTCTGCTTCTGTAACAGCTTTCAAAATCCTAAGGCAGTGTTTTTACTGGCCAGGTTTGTTCAAAGATGCCTATGAGTGGGTATCTAAATGTGAAAGGTGTTTGAAATTTGCTAGTAGACCTCACTTATTTGCACCACTTCTAAGGTCTATAGTGATTGATGAACCCTTTCAACAATGGGGTTTGGATTTTATTAGGCCCATCAATCATACTTATAGTGCAGGTCACACCCACATTTTAACTGCAACTGATTATTTTAGCAAATGGGTGGAGGCAATTCCTGTGAAACATACTACTTCTGAGGTTGTTTGTAATTTTCTAAAGGAGAACATTTTGGTCAGATTTGACATTCCCAAGAAAATTGTTGCAGACAATGCTAGTAGCTTCTCTTCTTCTGAGTTTTCCCTTTTCTGTTATGACTATGGAATTAGTCTTGCTCACTCATCTAATTATTACCCGCAAGGAAATGGACAGGTGGAGTCGAGCAATAAGAATATAATTTCAATTGTCAAGAAATTGGTAGATGAGAATAAGAGAGGATGGCACAAAAGCCTCTATGAAGCTTTGTGGGCAGACATAATAACCGATAAAAGAGCAATCAGGATGTCTTCTTTTCAATTGGTGTATGGAATTGATAGTGTAGTGCCTATTCCTCTAGAATTATCAGCACTGAATTTACAAAAAGCAATTGAGGATGAGCAGTTTCAATCAACATTGGAGAAGAGAATTATGTATCTAAACAAGCTTGAGGAACAAAGGGAAGTGGTAGTGGATAAGATAACAAAGCACTAGCAAGAAGTGAAGATCTTTGACAGAAAGGCCAGACAAAGAAATTTTGTAGTTGGAAATGTATTGTAGTGGGATAGAAGAAGAGAGCCAAAGGGGGCTCACAAGAAATTTGACTCTCTCTAGAAGGGGTCATTTACAATCAAACAAGTGATTGGAGAAAATGCTTTTCTGTTAGCATACCTAGATGGAAAACCAATGCCTCTTGCTTATAATGGGAAAGACCTCAAATTATACAACTGGTAATGCTACTAAGTCCTTCTATGTATCATAGTATCTTTCCTTGTTTTTCCCTCATGTGTTGTTGTTTAGGTGTGACTCTCTTGCCCTTTGGAATAAGGCCTTGTTCCAAGTTTGTTTGGATTCTCTATGTCCTTTTTAGTCCCTGTCCCCATTCAGAGCTTGTTGTTACCCTATTTTCAAACTTTCCTAAGTCATTCATATGTTAAGTCATGTTCCACCCTTATTCTTTATTTTTTGTGCCTTCTTTATAAGTTACGGCCCCTTTACTTAGTCATTTTCATGCATAGTTGGTGATCCCATGTCTTTTTGTACCTCAGTCAGCAAGTTCAACAATTCCTGAACCTCCCGACTCCTCACAAAAGTGAACATCTTAAGACTTGTATTTCGGTCTTGTGTCATTTTGTTGAAGAACCCTTCATAGTCAGAGAGTCAAAAGTTCTTTGAACTTCTGAACTCTCATTTGGTTGGTTCATTTGTTCTTAAAATCCCTGATGCCTTGACTACGCGTTCCTTACTCCCAAAGCGTTGTCCTTTCAAGCTATTGATGTGTATTAAGAATTGACACCTATTAGTTTGTCATAAATTCATAATGTTGGGAAAGGTGTTCGCACACTTTTTGGAGGGAAATAAAGAGGGCCATTTATGAAATCTAGTTCACCGCCTAAATTAAATGAAATTTAAGGAGGATTTGATAAGATTTGATATGAAACTTTGGTTAAATATGCCACCTTGTAAGTAAAAGTCTCATTTTGTGTTGTAAGGAGAATATTCTGAAGGAGTTCCAAGCCTCACCATTAATGGAGAATTTGTAGAACTCTTCTCAAAAAGAGCATACAAGGTGAAGTTACGGGCACTAGCAACTCAAATGGCATAGGTCAATTCATCTTTGGGAGATGGACAAAACAAGGAACAAGAGGCGACACAAAAGGAGGCGGTAGAAGAGGAGGATGTGATAATTGTTAAATGATGACTTTTATATGCTTTGATATTTATTCCTGTAAAAAAACTATTAGCTCTGGAGAGATTTCTTTAAGTTAATGCTTACTTTAAATATCTTTAAATCGACTGTCCCCAAGAAGGTCATTATGAGTTGCTTAAATAGAAAGAGTTGTGTAGGTGCAAGTGTAGGTGTAAGTGTAGGTGGTGTTAAGGTAGGTAAGATGAGTATTAGTGGTTGTGCTTCCTTCCCTGCTTGTTTCCATCCCTCGTTCTTCATTTCCTTCGTTCCCTGCTTCCCTCCATCCTTCGATCATCCTTGTTGGATTCCTTTCTTCGGTGCTTCCCTACATGGATCAATGCTTGGTGTGCATCCTTCCCTGCTTGGTTCCTTCATCCTTCATTCCATCCTTCGTTTCCACGTTTGGTTGTTACTGTCCTAACTGGGTGGCTTGCATGTTAACACGTTGATCCTAAAGTTCCCAATGGTTGTTGTTACCCCCCATTCATGCAGAGGACGCCCCCATAGGGAACTTGTTTGGTGGTTTGGCTGAGTAAATTCCCCTGGCCCTCTCTCGAAGATCCCGTCTGGGGTGGTTGGGATTACGGGGTTCCCGGTAAAAGATAAAAATCGGCTTTGTTTGCCAATCCACCCCCAGGTGACCCCAAGCTCTCTTTTTTTTAACCGGGAGGCAGGACAAATTGGGGCAAAAACTCTAAGGCCCCCCTATAATATTGGGTGGCAATTGAGGGCCCCCCCTAATATTTGTTATACCTATGAACATTTCTGATATCTGTCTGACACATACAATCTTGAGTATCTATCTCTACATGGAATCTTTAGATTTGTTCGTATGAGCACTTTTGGTAACTGTCCAGTGCACAAGATCGTTTATGGACCATTCTTCCTTAGGTCTGCCCGGTCCATCTGCTTGTGATCACTTTGATCGGGGGGAGGGAGAGCTAATAATTTGGTCTTGTATGAAATGATATTGCAAAAATTATGTTGTCCCGGGGGTATAGGAGGTCATTTTAGTGCTTCTATACTCATTTTCTTAGCAAAAATTATGTTGTTAGTATCAGCCTTATCATGTCAGTAGTAGCAGAAGCAGTAGCAGTCTTAGCATGTCCAATTTGAAGTAGCAGTCTTATCATGTCTACAGTACCAACCCTATAAAGTGAAAGGATTTCAAAATGGATATTGGTCTTTAATTACTTTGCTTTGATAGGTCATTTTTGAAGTGTTATTACTTTTCAGTTGCTTCTAATATATGAATTGAAGTTGGTACAATGGGAGTTCAATGATTGTAAACCTTGTGTTATGGTTTTTGAATGCTCATTCTTCTTATGTTGAATATGCTACTGGTTTGCTGATTATCAATTCTATGTTAAAGTGATTCGATAATTATATTCTTGCTCATTGTTGTGGATGTTTATCTTTTGATGAATGATTTACAGTGGTGATTTAGATGATAGTTGATATAATTCTTTAATGGTGTGGATGTGATTATAGCTATCGAAGTATTTATACTTCTTAGATTTCAGATTACATTGATATATATTGCCTTTAATGCTTTTTGGTTAAAAGCACCACCTTTTTGCTTTCTGGTTAAAAGCATACATCATTTCTATTCATTGCATATTATTTGAAGGTAGCTACGCCTTGTAAAATAAGTAGAGAATCGTTGCAAAATACCATTGCACTTGATTCAACTGTTGGTACAGTTGTCATCTGTTTGGGCGAGAGAATATAGTGTTAGGAGGCAAAATTTGTACATGAACAAGTTTCAAGCCCCATAGTTGCCCAATGTAACCCTTGCTTCTTAATATATATAGTCATTTTGGACTTCCACTTATAGTAGTTATAGGGTGTGAGTAATGGTACTGTTACTTGATCCATTTTAATGCAGAAAAATAGATTGTTGTAGTTGTTGTTGTGCAGAAAAAAATGTAGAATACTCAAAGAGAGCACACATGACACCCCTCTTTTTACTCAATAAAAGAATCCCCTAAGAAATTATGATTTGGCACTTTATATTTAGTGCGATTACAATTACCACCAGCAAGAAACGCTGAGTGGATTTGATCTCAATGCTTTACAAAATTCTCAACAAATGAGTATATGTTGAAAGTATAATCTAGTTATAAAATCAAGTGAAATAAATAGTACCACTGAGAAGTACTCAAAAAAATCACACTTTAAAAAAAATAATCACCTCTATCTGAGATCGTATGTGAAAGTTATGAGTCTTCAAAGTTTCCAAAACAAGAACTGTGTAGTGTCACCTGTGAGAATCTGTAATTTCTAGAAAATCTATGCATCAAAATAAAAAAACCTTTGCACCAACACATAGAGCACTAAAAATTAGTGAAAATAAAAAAAAAAATTGCACTAAAAACAGAGTTAATATGACCCAGAACGAAGCCTTAGAAGTTTTCCTTCAAAGTTGTGCTTGTCAACAAAGAGGGGTCTGAGTTGCAAAAAGATGACTTCCACCAAATTTGGTGAAATTGCTACCAGAATAGGGGTGCCACCAAGTTCAAAGCTCGCTAGTCAAATTAGACTTCAGATAAATTTGAAGGGCCTCTAGATAAAGTTAGCAACTAGAAGTTTGGAGTGGCCACCAATCTTGCCACCAAAATAGGGGCACTGCTAAAAATAGAAAAATCTACTAAATATAGGGACTTGCTAAATTTAGTTATGAAGAAATGTATAGCCAAAATTTTTGTAGAACTATCAAAGTTAAGAGGCGTTGTGTGAGGGCCTAAAAGGTTGATTTGCAAGTTTTGCAGGCCTTAAAAAGCCAAATGAACAAGTGGGGTCGAGGGCCAATGGCCACACCCAGACCCCTTTGAATATGGGTTATGTGACCTTAAAAGGCATGCGGGCTTGTGTGTAGGGGGGTCGGTCCCAAAAGGGTGCTGAAGCCCTTTTAAAAATAGCCTAAGCTACTCAATACACAACATTTAGCGCTTAAAACGCTATATGAACAATGTATTTTATATTTCTTTTATTTTTTTTGAAATTTTACAAAAATCTGCACCTCGACAATTGTGCTAGGGGTTAAAGTGGATTTCTAGAATTTTTTTTACCTCAGAAGCTCCTGGCACTGAAATTGGGCAAATTTTATGTCAAAATTCATCTATTCGGCCTTCTAAATGCAATTGCAGGTGAAAGGAAGCTAGGTGTGCGGAAATCGCTTCCTACACTAATCTAATGAGGAGAGATGAGTGCAAATTCATTTTAATCTTTACAGTTACAACAATGTTAAACCAATAATAGAGATATTGCAGCAAACACATTGTAACACCTAGTTTTATTTTCACCCTAAAAACTAAGTTTTAACCAAAGGTAATATATTTTTTTTCTTTGAAGGTATAAAATAGAAAAGTAATTTGTTTTCTAATTTTTATAAACAAGTAGTTCATCCATCAACTAACAATAATCATGAAATTATAGCTCATACAAAAGGATATAATCATCTACAACATTAAACAATATGTTGTCAAAAGTTACATAGAAGAATTCCAAAATAGGAACTTACCAATGTCACTGCATCTCGATTGTCGACCATCCAAATTCAAGTCTCGGTAATCCTCAAGAATAAAGAAGAGAAAGTATCTTCAAGGAGCTTAACCTCCAACCATAGACTGTCAGTCTCCCACACTCCTTTCTAATTGGAAGTGGCCCTACCCTACTCAAGAGGATAGACTTAGGATAACCAATGGTGTTTTCCATCTGAGTACTGGTGTTGTGACCTACGTGACTTGTTATCATGTAATCCCCTAGATACCCTCTAGTCAAGCATGACCACTCCACAAGCTACGCCATCCAGTCACAGTGAACTATCAATGCACTTGAGGATCATGCATTACCTTGGCCAAAGGATTTGAATATAATTAGCGTTGTAGCAACGCAAGTAATAAGTTCACCCACCCCACTCAACTCGAATTAATTGCAATCCTACAGTTTCCTATAAATAAGTTTAAATCTACGACCTCGATAACCTCAAGGTGTTTGAAATTCATCATGCATTAACGCATGGCAACGAGGTTTATTCTCTCTCTACTTAGCTCATGGAAACATTTCCATCTACATGAAAAAAAGAATGGGTTCCTAGCTTATCGATCATTCGGATAATGCTATACGTTGTTATAATGATCTCTAAGTTAGCCCATTGTTTAAATTATCTACTCTAGAGTGGACACTAAACTCAACTTTGTTGTTTCGGAAGGAAATTACTATAAACCAAATTATAGAATATAAATATTCTAAGTCCCTAAGTTTAAAATTAAACATTCTAAAGAATCTTCTTCAACTGTCGAATCTTTGACATAGCTTCATCGTTGTCAACCTAAGCATTTATAAACCCTATCTTGTTGTTTCTACTAACAAGAAGATTGCTTGCAAGTCTAGGTTAAATACTTGACAAAAGACTCATTACATTGTTCTAAAACTTCACTATTTAAACTTGTATGGCTGCAATGACCAAAAGGTAAGTCTATCCCTTCTCTCGAGAACACTACAGTTTGAATACTTTAAAAGCAAAAGAGTTACCTTCAAAAAGCAGATAGTCTAAAGCTTGTTATTATTCGCAGCTAGGTTAATAATTTTACCATGGTCGACCGACCAATTTTTAACTCAGAAAAAGAGGATGACTGTGAAGTCTTGCAGTTACGACTTACACTTCTCACTATTGATATTCCTCTATCGATGGTTGTCACAAACAAATCTTTTACTCTAATACTAGCTGACTTTTAATCTTGACAGAGCCAAGCAATGGTATTCGACTGTCCAAAAGAGATCTCATTCTATGTCAACAAAGGTTATGCCACAATGGCTTGTATTAGCTGTGAGATGTTTTACGACCAAACACTAGTCTCTAATGCACATAACACAAACCAAATAAACTCCTTTAGAAAACATTACAATGATTTTAGAAGTGCGACCGTGGTGCGGTGCACTGCAGGAGATAAAACATTGATTCCATTTAGACAGTGATAAAACACACTGGTTACAGATGGTAACTACTCACACCTTGCATCTTTAAGAAAAACTAAGTTCTTTCGAAATGCAAGAAAAGACATTACTTATCACAACATAACTGAAAACTACAACTGCACAAAGATGAGGTGAAGAGAACCTGAAGTTATTCTCCAGTGTCTGCTTACAGACCAGTCCAAGGTGTTCAATCTTCCCTTCGCCATTCACCTTGTTGCTCCTTGCTCAGTCTTGTCCCGCTTCTCCTCAGTGTTCTCCCTTCCAAAAACTAACTCTTACTACCCCCTCCATCCCATCTAACTGTGAAGGATAACTATCTCCTCCACTCACAAGACCATGCCTATAGATTAGGGTAACTACCCAGCATGCAAAAATGTTCTCTTCTTAACGCGACCACAACCAGAAAATGGTTTGGCCATTCCACTCCTCTGTGATTATTCTCCATAGTGGAGTTCCATACTTGGCGAGGTGGCGGTTGCCAAATTTAACAACCCGTCCCACTACTCAATAACCATTATGAGTATAAAACAAATGCAAACATTATAATAAAGGCTAGGCCGACGACTAACTTGAGGTTTAAAGCTTGAAAGTAAAAGACTATTCGAAATAAAAGACATCTTAGAAAGAGCCTAAGTGTGTCCCTCTCGATCTTCTGCCCGATTATCGACATCACTAAAGAATAAAGGAATTTATCTCAAAATGACACTTTAAATATAACTAACAATAATATTACATGTTCCAATACCAAATGACCAAGGGTACTACACACCATGGTCTCTAGATTTAAAACATTATTTAAACCCTTTAATATTTGATAATAGCTCAATAAAGAACAATTCAACATTCGTCGAATTTCGCAAGGAGACGTTTACGTCATATGCTCATAGAGTTTTACGACGATAACAACGAATTGAGCGTAAACACAGAACAAGGCTTGGGATCGACTTATGCAAAACTTTTGACTTTTGTGCCGAACCAATAACAAGACATGACTTACAACTCGACCATAAGTATATACATACATTTACATATAAACAATATATCAATCATTCATATTTGATGACACAATTCAGAGTATTACGACACTGATGTCAATTTCCCATACTCAATATGACGACTTACGAAAGGAGAAAGACCTATTCTTGCAAACCTCGACATCTCGACTAAAATTGACTTAGCCCAAACTCAAAGCTTAACTCAAAGCATCTAGGTTTGTCTACCTGATATTCATTTTCAGTGGCAAGCACCCATGGGTTATTCCAGAGTCTATTCTCTCTTTCTCAAAGATACTTTCTCTTCTTCTTTCTTCATGGCGAATATGTTCCATCTATTCATGTCATTGACAATCTCACATACAATTTGTGGTCAAAGTACCAATGTTCTGATCAAATCACATTTATATCAAATCATTTGATTTTCATATCGAAAGATATTTTAATTCATAACATCAAATTGATCATAATCAAGTAGATTCCATAATTTCACAAAATTAACCTTTTCTATTCATATCATCAGTTCCTATGATGTTAAAACATATCCACATAATTGTACTATTTAAGAAAAAGTAAATAGTAATATTCATTCCAAAAAGGGGATGTAACATATCTTTCCCCTATAGAATCATCATCCCCGATGATTGAGTTTACCAAGCAAAAATTTAACATAAAACAAACTTTTATAGTTTAACATTAATGTTTTTGAAAAGATAAGGAAATCTTTGGTGGATGTCATTATAGTCTTCCCAAGTGGCGCTATCCTCGCCATATTGGTCCCACTGAATTTTGCATTGCAAAACCTCTTGATTACGTAAATGAAGTTTATGCATTTTGAGCACCTTGAGTGGCTCGATCACAACCACTCCTGGCTCTTGTATCTCTAAATAATTCCATTTAAGAATGTGGTCATTACCTACAAAATATTTCTTTAGGTATGAAACATGAAAAACATTATGCATTTTGGACAAGACTGGAGGTAGAGCAACTTTGTAGGCCACTGGATTGATAATCTCAAGGACTTCAAAAGGTCTGACATATCGAGGAGCCAACTTTGATGATTTACCAAATTTGATTAAACTTTTATGGGGTTTCACTCGCAAAAGAACTTTCTCACCAATAGAGAAATGTCTAGGCACCCATTTGCGATCTGCATAACTTTTTTGCCTGTTGTTGGCTTCTGCCAACCTCTTCCTAATCATTTTCACTTTTTCTTCCATATCTACAAGCATTTTAGGTCCAATGCTTATCCTATCTTCTAGCTTATCCCAGCTTATAGGAGTTATGCATTTCCTTCCATATAATGCTTCAAACGATGCCATCTTAATGGCAAAATGATAGGAATTGTTATAGGCAAATTCAACAAGAGGTAAATATTCCTCCCATATGTATTGCTGATCCATGCAATACATTCTTAAAAGATCCTCTAAGACCTGATTAACCCTTTCTGTTTGTCCATCGGTTTCAGGATGGTAAGCGGTACTCACATTGACTTTAGTCCCTAGTGCTGAAAATAAAGTTTGCCAAAACTGAGAGGTTATCCGAGCATCTCTATCGGATATAATCTTTTTAGGTACCCCATGCAATTTGAATATTTCTTGCACAAATTTTTGAGCCAAAATATGAGCTCCATCTGTCAAATTTCCTGGTATAAAATGTACTACCTTGGTTAGTTTATCTACAACAACCAATATTGCATCATGTCTATTCTTAGACATTGGTAACCCTTGAACAAAATCCATACTAATAACCTGTCATTTCCATTCTAGAATATCATGCAAGTATAACAATCCAGCAGGATGTTAGTGTTCATCCTTCATTCTCTGACACTCCAAGCAACTTGCTACAAACCTTGCAGCATCGCTTTTCATTCCTTTCCAGAAATATAGCGATTTGACATCAGCTAAAAGTTTTGTTACTCCTGAGTGTCCAGAATAAGGTGCACAATGAACTTCCTTCCAAACAAGGTTTCTAAGTTCTACAGAATTAGGAATGTAGATTCTTCCCTTAAAACTCATCAATCCATCTGACTCAAAATAGAATCCATCATATCTTGGATCCCTAGGGTTTAATTGCAGAGCTTGCTTCACCTGCTCGTAATATTCATCTCTAGATAAACTTTGCAATACTAACTCTTTAAAACTAGCATGAATAGAGATTATAGAAGCTATGTGTCTTCTTCTGCTTAAAGCATCAGCTACTCGATTTTCTTTACCTTTGATGTAAGAAATCTCAAAGTCATAATCTGATATTAATTCTAACCATCTCTGTTGTCTTGCATTGAGATGAGGTTGTGTGAATATGTAACGAAGACTTTGATGATCTATTTTTAGTGTAAAAGTCTTTCCCAAGAAATAATGTCGCCACATCTAAAGGGCGTGAATCATTTCTGCTAGTTCTAAGTCATGAGGAGCGTAATTCTACTCATAGTTTTCCAACTTTCTTGATTCATAGGCTATTGCACACCCATTTTGCATAAGCACACCCCCTAACCCTTCTCCTGAGGCATCAGTAATAACCTCAAATTGCCCTTCAGGATCAAGGACTATCAAGATTGGTGTTGTTGTTAACTTCTCTTAAATCAAATCCCTTTTGACATTCTTTAGCCCAAACAAATCGTTTTCCTTTTCTCTACAAAGAAGTAATTGGACTAGCAATACTTGAGAAATTCAAAACAAATTTTCTGTAATATCCGGCCAATCCCATAAAACTTTGTACTTCTAAAACATTGGAAGGTACAGACCATTCCATAATAGCCTTAATTTTAGCTGGGTCAACTGATATCCCTTCAGCTGATATTGTATGTCCCAAATACTGCACTTCTTTTTGAAAGAAAGTACATTTTGAGAGTTTCGCATACAATTTGTGTTCTCTTAATCGTTGCAAAACAATTTGAAGATGTTGTCTATGCTCCTCCTCATTTTTGGAATATATCAGAATATCATCAATGAAAACTAGGACAAATTTATCAAGGCAATCTCTAAAAACACTATTCATGAGATTCATGAAAGCGGCTGGTGCATTAGTTAATCCAAATGGCAACACAGTAAACTCATAATGACCATATCTTGTTCTAAATGCAGTCTTGTCAATATCTTCATCTTTCAACCTCAACTGATGGTATCTAGATCTCAAATCTATCTTAGAAAATACTGATGCACCACGCATTTGGTTGAATAGATCATCAATACATGGCAGTGGATACTTATTCTTTATTGTTGCCTTATTTAGCATCCGATAATCTATACACAGTCTAAGGGTTCCATCCTTCTTCTTGACAAAAATAATCGGAGCTCCCCATGGTGATACACTTGGCCTTATTAGATCTTTAGACAATAGTTCTTGCAATTGAGCCTTCAATTCCATAAGTTCAGTAGTGGTCATTCGATAGGGAGCTTTAGATACTGGCTCAGATCCTAGTTTAATATCTATGGCAAAATCAAAGGTTCTTTTTGGAGGCAAGCCTAGTAATTCCTCAGGAAATACATCACTAAAATTGCAAAGATATGGATATTTTTCCTCAAATGTTTGCTTCTCTAAGGCTTCCTCTACTAGGTCCATTTTGACTGCAAAAAGTTGACATCCCTTACGCCTAGCTCACTTTAATTATTTTGAATAAATAGATCTAATCCTTATTTCTCTTTGAATACCCTAAAAATTTACTTTATTTCCTTTATCATCCAGACACTCAATTGTTTTATGAAAACAATCTACCTTGGCCCTATGTCTCCACAACCAATCCATTCCTAAGATGACATCGTAGGACCCTAAAGGTGCTACATATAAATTCACCTCAGTGGAGAAGTTTGAAATATCAATCTTAGCTTCGAACAAACATTGCTCTACCTGAGCCTTTGAGTGATTTGCATACTCAATTGTCCATGGTTTTGACATAAAACCTACCTTCTAGGAAATTTACTTAAGACTCTAGATGACACAAAATTTTCTATTGCACTAGTATCAAACAGAATAGAAACAGGAACTCCAAATAATGTACCTGTCATCTCAATGGGAGGGAGTGATTTCATCTCAATGGGAGGGAGTAATCTGATACTTAGCTTGTCGATTGTCAAGGGCGGCATGAATCCTTTATTGAAACGCTTCCTGCTGCGAAGGAAGTACCGTATTCCTAAGCTGCCCATTCTACTTTTTATTAGGACAATGGTTAGCATAATGATCTCCACCACAAGAGAAACATCCTCCAATTGGTCCTCTCTTCTCAGATGGTCTACTCATAGCATCATCATTCTTCTTAAAATTGTCATTTTTCTTATAGTCTTCATTTCTATGTTCATTACCAAATCCCCCTTTGTTTTTCTAATTTCCTTTATCGAACCTCCTGTTTCCATATCCTTTATCATTCTTCCTTTTATACGTCTGATCATTGAAGTTCTTATCAAATCTCTGACGTTTCTTTTCACGGTAAGCAGAAATGGATTTGATCTTCTGTTTCTGCTTAATTGCTTTCTCATACACCTGATCCATTGTGTTTGGACCATGTACTTCCACCTCACCGCCAATCTAAGGATTGAGTCCCATAATAATTTTTCTTATCCGAAATCTTTCATCCTTTTGATATTGAGGAACATACTTCAACAATCTAGTAAATTTTTCTGCATATTCAACTATAGATAAATCACCTTGCCTAAGGTTTTGAAAATCTGTTAGCTTTTGATCAAAATATAACTATGGTAACCACCTCTTTCGGAAAAGTTCCACAAATTCATTCCATGTCACCTTCAAGGGCCTTAATTCCAGTTCCATTTTCTTGTTCATCCACCAAGTGGATGCTTCTCCAGATAACTGATATGCTCCCCACACTGCCTTTGCAATCTCAGAGTAATTTCTGATTTCAAAGTATTTCTCCATTTCTATTAGCCATGCTTCTACTGCATCACAAGTTTTTGTTCCATCAAATTTGGGAGGGATAATCTTTTTCATATCCCTAGATAGTTCTTGAGCAAGTTTATCTTTTGTCTCCCTCTGAGTTTCACTATCATCTTGGTTTTCACTTGATGTGCCATGATCTCGTTGTTTACTTTTACTTGCATTATTAGAATACTCATTTTCACCCTCTATATTCTTGGTTTCATTCACTTTCTTTTCCAATTTGCCCAACCTTTCCTTAGTTTCAGTAAGCATATTAATAATTTTGTCCAATTTATCGATGGAGTTTTCCTAAGAATTGTGACCTTCCTGATATTCTCTCTCATTAAACTTTGATTGATCCATGATTGTTTAATTTCTCACCTGCTTAAGCAAGTACTAATCAGTTCTATGATTTATCATTTTGTATATTATCAACACATAACAATTGCTCATAACCATAGTTATTCTCAAACCAAAATTTATCTTTATTATACTTTGCAAAACTATATATACATTCTTAAAGGATAGACATATCTCATGTTTCACTCAGTATTTACAAGAGGGGTGTAACCTTCGGATTCATTGTCTGACACATATTCACGAGGTGTATAACCCTAAGTCCCTAAGTTTAAAATTAAACATTCTAAAGAATCCTCTTCGACTGTCGAATCTTCGACATAGCTTCATCTTTGTCAACCTAAGCATTTATAAACCCTATCTTGTTGTTTCTACTAACAAGAAGATTGCTTGCAAGTCTAGGTTAAATACTTGACAAAAGACTCATTACATTGTTCTAAAACTTCACTATTTAAACTTGTATGGCTGCAATGACCAAAAGGTAAGTCTATCCCTTCTCTCAGGAACACTACAGTTTGAATACTTTAAAAGCAAAAGAGGTACCTTCAAAAAGCAAATAGTCTAAAGCTTGTTATTATTCGCAGCTAGGTTAATAATTTCACCATGGTCGATTGACCAATTTTTAACTCAAAAAAAGAGGATGACTGTGAAGTCTTGCATGTTACGACTTACACTTCTCACTATTGATATTCCTCTATCGATGGTTGTCACAAACAAATCTTTTACTCTAATACTAGCTGACTTTTAATCTTGACAGAGCCAAGCAATGGTATTCGACTGTCCAAAAGACATCTCATTCTATGTCGACAAAGGTTATGCCACAGTGGCTTGTATTAGCTGTGAGATGTTTTACAACCAAACACTAGTCTCTAATGCACATAACACAAACCAAATAAACTCCTTTAGAAAACATTACAATGATTTCAGAAGTGCGACTGTGGTGCAGTGCAGTGCAGGAGATAAAACATTGATTCTGTTTAGACAGTGATAAAACACACTGGTTACAGATGGTAACTACTCACACCTTGCATCTTTAAGCAAAACTAAGTTCTTTTGAAATGCAAGAAAAGACATTACTTATCACAACATAACTAAAAACTACAACTGCACAAAGATGAGGTGAAGAGAACCTGAAGTTATTCTCCAGTGTCTGCTTACAGACCAGTCTAAGGTGTTCAATCTTCCCTTCGCCATTCACCTTGTTGCTCCTTGCTCAGTCTTGTCCCGCTTCTCCTCAGTGTTCTCCCTTCCAAAAACTAACTCTTACTACCCCCTCCATCCCATCTAACTGTAAAGGATAACTATCTCCTCCACTCACAAGACCATGCCTATAGATTAGGGTAACTACGCGGCATGCAAAAACGTTCTCCTCTTAACACGACCACAACCAGAAAATGGTTTGGCCATTCCACTCCTCCGCGATTATTCTCCATAGTGGAGTTCCATACTTGGCGAGGTAGCGGTTGCCAGATTTTACAACTTGTCCCACTACTCATTAACCGTTATGAGTATAAAACAAATGTAAACTTTATAATAAAGGCTTCGCTGACGACTAACTTGAGGTTTAAAGCTTGAAAGCAAAAGACTATTCGAAATAAAAGACATCTTAGAAAGAGCTTAAGTGTTTCCCTCTCAAGCTTCTGCCCAATTACCGACATCACTAAAGAATAAAGGAATTTATCTCAAAATGACACTTTAAATATAAATAACAATAATATTACATGTTCGAATACCAAACGACCAAGGGTACTACACACCATGGTCTCTAGATTTAAAACATTATTTAAACCCTTTAATATTCGATAATAGCCTAATAAAGAACAATTCAACATCCGTCGAATTTCGCAAGGAGACGTTTACATCATACACTCGTAGAGTTTTACGATGATAACGATGAATTGAGCGCAAACACAAAACAAGGCTTGGGATTGACTTACGCACAACTTTCAACTTTTGCGCCGAACCAATAACAAGAGACCACTTACAACTCGACCATAAGTATATACATACATTTACATATAAACAATATATTAGTCATTCATATTTGATGACACGATTCAGAGTATTACGACACTGATGTTGATTTCCCATACTTAATACAACGACTTACGAAAGGAGAAAGACCTATTCTTGCAAACCTCGACATCTTGACTAAAATTGACTTAGCCCGAACTCAAAGCTTAACTCAAAGCATCTAGGTTTGTCTACCTGATATTCATTTTCAGTGGCAAGCACCCATGGGTTATTCCAGAGTCTATTCTCTCTTTCTCAAAGATACTTTCTCTTCTTCTTTCTTCCTGGCGAATATGTTCCATCTATTCTTGTCATTGACAATCTCACATACAATTTGTGGTCAAAGTACCAATGTTCTGATCAAATCACATTTATATCAAATCATTTCATTTTCATATCGAAAGAAATTTTAATTCATAACATCAAATTGATCATAATCAAGTAGATTCCATAATTTCACAAAATTAACCTTTTCTATTCATATCATCAGTTCCTATGATGTTAAAACATATCCACATAACTGTACTATTTAAGAAAAAAGTAAATAGTAATATTGAATCCAAAAAGGGGATGTAACACACATACACAAGAATGTAAGACAAAAGAAGAGAGAGACAAAATATACGTGGGGAAAACCCTTATGGGTGAAAAACCCCACACTCCAAAACACAGCTCAAATGTATTATCTAAACAATGAGATTTATAATATAGTTACAAAGCAAATGTTGTTGCAAGAGTCTTCGACACTCCTATCTGGAGACAATCCGACAACATAGCAGTACCTGTCAATTACATAATACATCTCCTCTCCAAAGCACCTGTTTATATAGAAGATACAAGGTAAAAATGGCTCTATCTTGAGATGGGCATCCAACATGGCCTCATGGCCCAAAACCTATGCCTATGGACACTTGTCCAACACTGTAGGATGTTCATGACACTTTTCAAGTCACCCCATCCCAAAGAGTGTTGGCAAGAGACACTCTGTGGCTTCAAAAGTGTTGTCATTGATGGGAACAAAGTCTATCCCACACATCCGCAGTACATAGTATGCCTATACTGGAAGTCAGATTGAAGAATGTTTTGGTCCGGTGAACAAGAATAGAGTATGTAACAAGGTCCGACAATCAGGTCCAGATCTCTCAGATGGTGTATCTTAGTAAGATGCAGACTTGGACAAGTCAAGAGGGGTATCATGACTATTGTACTCCAAAGATTTAGCCTTCAGTGATAAAGCATGAAAAAGATATGAGCATCTAAGTGTTGGATTCCAATTAGGTAGAGCAGACAGAGGAAGAACTGACCGACAAAGTATCAGACTTCAATTTGGATGAGTAAAAGGTGTTGATCAAGTAATTTGTGGGATTATACATGATTAATGACTTCTATGCCTATGTTTTTGATACGCATCACAAATCAAGCATGGATTCAGCCGACAGATTAATTACTTACAGTGTTCTTGTTGCCAACTAAAAAGTTGATAAAAATCCTTGATGCGGATATATATACCAGATGGATTCTAGTATGTAGGTGTGTGTTATGTTGGTGTAAGTAATAAGGTGCGAAGAAAAGCAGGGATAAGTGTGGAAACAACAATTCAAGTCTGGTATGTGACTAAACAACAACATTGAACAGAGGAAGAATGAAGTGCATCAGATCAGTATATTGTGCCTAACCAAAACTGAACTCTTGCATTTGTAGATGCTTCTCATCAGTTCAAACACTTGGTTATCTTTTGTAAGTTTTGTAGATAGTGAGTCTCTTGTAGGTAGTGTGCCTCTTGTGAGCAGTGTGCTCGGGCAGTGAGCCCTAATTGGCAAGTGCCATTTTGTACTCCTTTATTCTTTTAACAGAGAATACAATCTTAGGTTAGTCACCCCGTGGTTTTTCCCTTAATAGGGTTTCCACGTAAAAATCCTTGTGTTATGTGTGTTGATTTTATTTATGTTCTTATGATTACATATGCTTTCATGTTTTGATGCAACACTGAATATTAAGATAACAAAAAGAGAAGAAAGTTAAGGAAATTTTGAGATAACTGATTCACCCCCCTCTCAGTTATCTGCCTTGTTTCCAACAAAGAGGTCGCCTATTCCCAAGTTGGGCAATGACAAATACTCTTACGACACTTACGACTATCATAGAATCCGTCATAGCTGTCAAATCTTACAATTGTAAGAGAATCTATCATACACAGGCTATAAATAGCATATTCTCTTACAACATGTCATAACCCTCCTTGGGGCACCCAAAGATGCCTGCTTCCAAGATGCCTTGTGACACATGTCTTCACCTGTCATAGAATCTTCCATTTATGACTCTTACGCGTCATAGATTTGTCATAGGAATCTGTCATGACTGTTTCGGTCAATATTCCCTTACACACTATCCAAGATGCCAGCACATGGAAAAATATTCCTAGAACTAAGTGGGATGCATATCTCCTCATGTGAGGACAAATTTACATGTTGTCACCTTCCATGTAGGATGACACATCACCATGCCAACTCCCACAAGATGACAATAAGGATTTGCATCCTAATTACAATAATAGGCAATAAATAAATAAATACAATGAAATATTACAAGGAATTACCAAGGTTGAGACACCTTAATTCCCAACATTCTTCCACTTCTCGAACACCTTGTAAGAGCCAATGGAAATAATAGGATTTAACTGCTATAGGCCAAGAGGCCCATAGACTTCAAACACCATCTGAACTTCTCTGTGCCTACTGGTTTCGTCAATGCATCCGCAACATTCTTCAAAGTATCTACCTTCTTCAAATTCACCTTCCCATCCTCTACCATGTTTTGCACGAAGTGAAACTGTACATCAATATGCTTTGTTCTGGCATGGAAAGTTGGATTCTTTGCTAGGCAAATCACACCATGATTGTCACAATAGATTACAATCTGTCCTACATCAATACCAATATTTGAACACAATCTCTTAAGCCAAATGGCTTCCTTGCAAGCATGAGTTTCTGCCATATACTCAGCTTTTGTCATGGACAAAGCAACCACAGGTTATCACTTACTCATCCAACTAATTGCACCACCGAACATAGTGAACACATAGGCACTGGTGGATCTCCTACTGTCAATGTCACCTGCCCATTCAGAATCCATGAATCTATGAATACAAACAGAATGCAGAGGTCCTGTAACATTACCATGATAGCATATGGAATACTCAGAAGTACCCCTCAAATATCTGAACACTCTCTTAACTGCATCCCAATGTACCCGTCCATGATTAGCCATAAATCAACTAAGGACTCCCATTGCTTGGGCAATGTCTAGTCTTGTGCAGACCATAGCATACATCAAACTACCAACAACACTAGCATAATGTACTCTGCTCATGTCCTCCACCTCACTAGGAGATTTTGGACAATCATTAATAGACAACTTTGTCCCCAATGAAACAGGAACACTCAATGGTCTACAATCTGCCATGCTGAACCTATCCAACACAGTCTTCACATACTTACTCTGACTTAACCAAAGTTTTTTGTTAGCTCTGTCTCTTCTGATTTCCATTCCCAGAATGTCCCTGGCTACCCCTAGATTTTTTATCTCAAACTGTGCTGACAACTGAGACTTCAAATCAGAAATCATATTCTTACCATTCCTAAATAACAACATATCATCAACATACAATGCAATAATGAGAATGTGATCATTGTCAAATTTGTAATACACACAATGATCTGATTTCGATCTCAGAAATCCAACTGACAACACAAAGGCATCAAACTTCAAGTACCACATCCTAGTCAAACCATACAAAGACTTTTTCAACTTGTAAACCAAATTTTCTTTACCTTTCTCTATGTAATGCTCTAGATGTGACATGTAAATCTCTTCCTCCAAATCACCATGAAGGAATGCTATCTTCACATCCATCTACTCCACCTCTAAGTCATAAGCTGCTATAAGAGATAACCGGAACTGAATAGATGTCAGCTTTGCAACGGGAGATAAAATTTTACCATAATCAATTCCCTCCACTTGTGAATACCCCTTCGCAACCAGTTTGGCCTTGTACTTTTCAACACTGCCATCTGCACTAAATTTCTTCTTGAAAACCCATTTGCATCCAATAGGTTTCCATCCTTCAGGCAAAGGCACCAAGTCCCATGTTTTATTCTTTTCCAAAGAAGCCATCTCATCTTCCATGGCCTCCTTCCAGGAACCTGCATCTTTCATGCCCATAGCCTCTATCACAGTTCTAGGCTCATTTGTGTTAGTAAGCAAGGCACAAGCACAATTAGAATCAAGTAATGAATAACCAAACCTATCAGGTTGCTTCCTTGTTCTTGTAGACCTCCTCAATGGCTGAGGTTGAGGTTCTACTTCTTCTTCTGAGCTTTTAGAGCTGCTAGAACTCTCCTCATCATCAGGTCTCACATGGTCTGTCGGTTCAATCTTCTCAAGGGTAGAAAGAAACTGAACCACATCCTCTTTCTTTTATGTTTCTTCTGGCTATAGAACAACTAAAGAAGGTGTTAGCTCTCTGAAGATAACACTTCTGCTATACAACACTTTTTCAGCCACAGGATCCCAAAGCTTGTATCCTTTCACACCAACACCATAGCCAATGAAAATACACTTAACATCCTTGTTTTCTAATTTAGACCATTTCTCCCTAGGCACATGTGCATATACCTCACAACCAAAAACATGAAGATATCTAACTGAAGGCTTCTTACCCGACCACACCTCCATAGGTGTCTTACCAACAAGAGCTGATGTAGGAGACCTGTTTACCAGGTAGCAAGCAGTGGCTACAACTTTTGCCCAAAACTTTTGTTCAAGGCTTGCTCCACTAAGCATACTCCTAGCCCTCTCCATTAGTGTCCTGTTCATCCTCTCTGCAACTCCATTTTGCTGTGGGGTGTATGGAGTTGTCTTATGTCTTTCAATCCCTTGCTCTTTACATAACTTATCAAACTCTTCCGAACAAAACTCACCACCATTATCAGTTCTCAAACACTTAATCTTTTTACTAGTTGGTGTAGGAGCACCAAGGGCTCGGAGCCCATGTATATACTGCACATTTTTGGTGTGATGTTGTGAAATTTTCTTATCGTTGCATTTTGGCGTGATATGGTGAATTTTCTAATAAGCCTTGGCGGGAAGAAGTTTTTACTTATCCCAAGTGGGTCATTGGTGTGAGCCTTGGCATCGGGCTGAGGAAATAATCGTGAGCCGACAGTGTATCATCTCACCGATTGGGGTGATAAACATCGAGTCTCACCGATGTGGAGTTGGCCGAAGACATCGGCGTGAGTTTAAGTATCGGGCTGAGGATTTGATTGTAGGCTGACGGTTGAAGGTCTTATCGATGTGTGAGTGTTCATCGGCGTAAAGGGAGTCATCGGCAGAAGAAATGGATGTATAACCGACAATAAGAGGTCTCGCCGATAGCGAGGTAGATATGAGGCTTCGGCGTGACATTCAGTATTAGAACACAAAAAGAAAGTTTGGCCGATAAGTGATGGCCTGCCGAAGGTTTAAGTCATTGTTTGACTTATCAGTGTGAGGTTTCATATCAGAAGGCGAGGTGAAACTTTCACTGACGGCCGGAGTCACAGCGATGGGAAGCATCGGGGGAAAAAGTTTGGAGATCACCGACAGTAGAATGTCTCACCGAAGATAAAGACATCGGTGAGAGATGTATATCAGCCGATGGAATTTCTGGTTGGCCGACGGTGGTAGCTCTTGCCTATCAGAGTGAGGGGGATTAAGGTTTCACCGATGGAGAAAAGTTTGGTGTAGTGACATCGGCATAAGGGATGGTCATCGGAAGGGAAGAATTTTGTTGCGCCGATAGCAAAGTCTGGCCGACGAGTGAAGCCAAAGCCCAGCGTTGGATGGTAGTCATCGATGTGACCAAGCATATCGGAAGAAGGAAATAATATATAGCCGATAAGACATTGCTTCGCCGATGGGGGTCAAACAGAGTCAAAAGGGATATCGGCCGAACTAATACTATCGGCAAATGAAGATAAAGACTCGCCGACAGGGTAGGGTCTTGCCGATGGGAAAGTAGATGTCTGTTTCGGTGAGACATCAACATTATCTTGCCGATACCATAGAACTGAACGGGCAGTTAGAATATGAACCATTCTGGTAGCTGAACCGTCCTGTAACGGACATGAGCAAATACTTAAGATGTAGCACTCTTTCTGTAAGGAGGTTGAAGGGAGAAAGTTTTTGACTGAGAAGCATTTTTGATGTAAAAGGAAAATTTGAATAAGAATAAAATTCAGTAGCTCGACCAGTTTCTATATTTCTATTCTGTTTCCATTTTCAGTTTATTATTCTGAAATAGATTAGTCCTTTCTGTTTCTGTAGTTTTGTTCTCTTTTGCAAACCATGACTCTGTATTGATGATGCCTCAAGTTCCACTGTACAGTATGGAGGCCATCATGCAGAGCCATGCTCTTTGTTTGTTTTTCTTTTGTGGGGTGGTCGGATTGCCGGCTAGAGGCAATGCATGCTTGTTCTAGGTGAGCTCAGTGAGTAGTCCGGCTAGATAAACAAGTAGGAGAATAGTTTTGCAGGGGTGGAAAAGTAGAGAGAAAGAAAGTGAGCACCAAGCAGTCCAGACCCTTGAACAGAGTGAGAAGGGTGGGCAATGGGCTCAGAAAGTTATGTGCCATTGAGGCAGTACCTTGGAAGCAGTGAGGACAATGTATGTGTCCCACACCAAGCAGAGAAGTAGAGTTTTCCATCTCTGCAAAGAGTATGTCTTTTAGCACTTTGAATTGGTAGGAAGGCTAGTGTTGTCAAACAGTCTTGTACACCTACAGGATGCAGAGCAGGCAGCCTAGAGTCCTCCCTATCAAATTGGTATCAGAGCAGTAACATTTGGGTTATTCCTAGATAGGAATAGAAGAGTTGTATGTCATCACCGAGTTCAAGTGAGTCTGTTAGTTCATCCAAGAAAATGGTGACTAATGCAGAGTTAGCAAAGAAAGTTGAAGATCAAGCAGAGGAGAATAGACTCCTACAAGAAAGACTAGCAGAAATGGAGAGTAAGCTAGGTGTAATGTTGCAAAAGACTGAAGAAGTCAGCCAGCGAGTTAAGTATTCTGAGGATAAGGGGAAAGGTGTGTCTGTAGAAGATGAAGAGCCCACACCTGATCCTAAGTTGGAAGAAGAACCATTCTTGAAAGCTTTGAAAGCAATGAGTGGTAAAACATTGGAAGGAGTACCACTTTTCAGTGGGAAAATGGACCCAGATTTGGTCATGGAGTGGATATAAGGACTTGAAAATCACTTTGAATGTGATGGTGTAAGCGAGGCACAGAAAGTAAAGGTGGCCAAATCTAGACTCAGGGGAGCTGCCTTAACTTGGTGGAAATTTGTGCAGACTGAAAGAGCAAAAGAAGATAAGAAGCCCATAGCTACTTGGAAGGGAATGGAAGCTAAAATTAAAGAAGCATATATACCAGAAGATTATGAAATACAGCTGCACAGGAAGAGACAAAATCTGAGACAAAAGGAATTAGATGTCAATGCATACACTGAAGAATTCCAAAAGCTATGCTTAAGGTCCAAAGTAATGGAGGATGAAAGCATAAAGGTAGCAAGGTACCTTAATGGTCTGAAGTGGAATATACAAGAAGAAATCAGTTTACTGTGCCCTACCACAGTGCAAAAATGCTATCAGCTGGCACTGAAAGTGGAGGAAAAGAACAAGAGGAAACAAGACTCAAATAGCAGAGGAAGAGGAAGAGGCAGAGATAATAGAGGACACAGAGGAGGTTTTGGTGGAAGGAATGCTGACAATAGATCCCAAGCAGAATCCAAACTCATAGAGCAGAGTGGGGAGTCAAGTGGTAAAGGAAACCACAGAGGAAGAGGATCTAACAGAGGAAGGTCAGGAGGATCAGGCAGAGGATCCTATTTCACCAACATGAAGTGTTACAACTGTGGCAATCTTGGCCATCCAGCATATAGGTGCCCAGAAAAGGCCACATCCTCTTCTCAAGGAGGTGATAAGAGGAATCACTATGTCCAAGACAATGCATCCAACAGCCAGTTACCTGAGGTCAATCTGAACTCAGAAGATGGAGAGAACCTGATGATAAGGAGAACCTTGATGAAGGAACCAGTAAAGTCTAAACCAAGCCAGAGGAGAGCACTATTCAGAATCAAGTGCAAGATTTTGAATAAGGTATGTAAAATTATCATAGACTCAGGATCTACTGATAATATTATTTCTGATGAGCCAGTTAGAAAACTGAATTTGAAAAGAATTACTCATGCAAACCCATATAGAGTCACATGGTTGAATAAGGGTCAACATGTGGTAGTGAATGAACAAAGTTGGGTAGAGTTTAGTATAGGTGGCTATAAGGATAAGGTATTATGTGATATACTACCCATGGATGCATGCCATCTCTTATTGGGCAGACCATGGCAGTATGACTGAAAAGCAGTACATGATGGTGAGAAGAATGCCTATTCTTTTCAGAAGGATGGTGTCACCTATAAAATTCAGTCATTGGAAGATGAAGATGCAGTTCAGACAAAGAGTCCTAATATTTTGGTTGTGAGTGGAAAAGAGTTTCTGAATACTCTTAAGGAGGATGGTATTGGTTATGCCATCATAGTAAAACCAAAAGAAGGACAGCAGGATAAGAAGACAGAGATTCCCAAAGAAATGTAGCCTATACTGGAGAAGTATAAAGGCATAATTAGTGATGGTACACCAGCTACATTGCCTCCACAGAGAGCAATAAGCCATTAGATAGACCTAATTCCAGGGGCATCTTTGCCAAACAAGGCACCTTACAAGATGACTCCAGATCAGCACAAAGAGATTTCCAGGCAAGTGCAGGAGTTGCTAGATCAAGGATTGATCAGGAAGAGTATTAGTCCTTGTGCTGTGCCCACAGTATTGGCACCCAAGAAAGGAGGATCATGGAGATTATGCACAGATGCCAGAGCCATAAAAAAGATAACTATAAGGTATAGATTCCCAATTCCTAGAATTGAAGATCTCATGGACTGTATTGGAAAAGCAAAGTATTTCACCAAGATAGACCTGAAGAGTGGTTACCACCAAATAAGAATCAAGGAAGGAGACGAGTGGAAGACAGCCTTCAAGACCACAGAAGGGCTGTATGAATGGCTTGTTATGCCATTTGGTCTATCAAATGCACCCAGTAACTTTATGAGACTCATGAATGAAGTCCTAAAGGATTACATTGGTAAATTTGTTGTTGTTTTTCTAGATGATATTCTAATTTTTAGTCAGACCAAGGAAGAACATCTAGAACATGTAAATAGTGTTTTGCAAAAATTACATGATGAACAACTAACCATCAATCTGGAGAAGTGTGAATTCATAAAGCAGGAATTGGTATACCTTGGTTTTGTGGTGTCCCAGGGAGAGTTGAAGATGGACAAGTCCAAAGTAGAAGCCATATTGAGCTGGCCTACTCCCAAAGCAGCCACAGAGGTGAGAAGTTTTCATGGCTTAGCCCAGTTTTACAGAAAGTTTATTAGAAATTTCAGTGGAATATGTGCACCCATGTTGGATACAATCAAGGGTGGAATGAAAGCAAAATTCAGATGGACACCAGCTGCAAATAGAAGTTTTGAAAGGTTGAAGAAAGAGGCAGCAACACAACCTATTTTGTTGTTGCCTAGTTTTGATAAGCTATTTACTATTGAATGCGATGCAAGTAATATAGCTGTAGGAGCAGTGTTAAATCAGGAAAACAGACCTGTAGCCTTTTTCAGTGAGAGGCTGAATGAAGCAAAGAGTAAGTACTCTTCGTATGACTTAGAGTTGTATGCTCTAGTCCAAGCATTGAGGAAGTGGAGACATTATCTCCTGCCTAAAGAATTTGTTGTCTACACAGATAACCAAGCTCTGAGTTTTCTAAACTCACAGGATAAGTTAAGCAGCAGGCATATCAAATGGATGGAGTACCTGCAATCTTATACCTTTACAATTAAGCATAAGAAGGGGTAGCTGAACAGAGTTGCAAATGCTTTGAGCAGAAGATTGCTCACAGTGCAGGAAGTGCAGTTGAAGAGCATTGGAATTGAAGATTTCAAGAATCTTTACCAAGATGATGAAGATTTTGCTGAGGCATACAAGGTATGTCAAGATTTTGAGAATCACTTTCACATTGAGTTTGTAGATTTCACCTTATAGCAGGGATTGCTATTCAAAGGTGGACAATTATGTGTGCCAAGAGGATCTATGAGAGAAAATCTCATACAGGAGAAACACAATGGTAGTCTGAGTGGCCATTTTGGTCTGAATAAGACACTGGAGCTAGTCCAAAGGTTCTATTACTGGCCAAGGATGCACAGAGACATCAGAAGGTATGTAGAACAGTGTATCATATGTCAGAAGGCCAAGGGAACCACTTCAAATGCAGGACTGTACCAACCCTTACCCATTCCTTCCAGGCCATGGGAATGTGTAAGTATGGATTTTATAGTTGGTTTGCCTAAGACTAAGACTGGTTATGACAACATATATGTAGTTGTGGACAGGTTTAGCAAGATGAGTCATTTCATTCCCTGCAAAGTGACTCATGATGCCAGTCATATAGCACACTTGTTTTTCAGAGAAGTGATCAGAATTCATGGACTTCCAGCAAGTATTGTGTTTGATAGAGATGCTAAATTCATGGGGCATTTCTGGAAAACATTGTGGCAGAGATTGGGAACAAATTTGTCATTCAGTTCAGCATATCACCCACAAACAGATGGTCAAACAGAGGTGGTAAACAGGACATTGGGCAACCTGTTAAGGTGTATAACCAAAGAATATGGATAGAGTTGGGATCTTGTCATTCATCAGGCAGAATTTGCCTATAATGACAGTGTGAATTGGACTACTGGTAAGAGTCCATTCGAAATAGTCTATGGAATGCATCCCAGAGGTATATGTGAGCTCAGAAATATGGGAAACATGGAGAACAAAAGTGGACATGCCGAGGATTTTGCACAATCCATGAAAGAAGTGCATGAGCAGGTGCAGCAAACCTTGACAAAGAACACACAGAAGATCAAGGACAGAGTAGATGCCCACAAAAGGGATATTCAGTTTGAGGTTGGTGATCTGGTTATGGTGCACTTGAACAAAGCCAGAATGCAAAAAGGAATACCAACCAAACTACAGATGAGGAGAATTGGTCCTTACAAAATCCTGAACAAGTATGGAAACAATGCCTACAGAATTGAATTGTCAGAAGATTTGGCAATCTCACCAGTGTTTAATGTCCAAGACCTGGTGCAATACAGGGGTCCTCAGTCAGCAGCAAATGGATCCATTTCAGAGAAGGGACAGACAGCAATAGATGTGACTTTGCCATTACAACCCAAACTACAGGCAGAACGAATACTGGATTCCAGAGTATAGAAGCAAACCTGACATGGCGTCTACATGGAGCATTTGGTCAAATGGAAGCAGTTGCCTCAAGCAGAAGCTACCTGGGTTGCAGAGTCAGAATTCAAAAAGAGGGGCATTGATTTTGCCTCATTGTCACCGGAGGTGACTTGACTTCTTCCGCACAGGGGGAGTATGGTGCAGGAGCACCAAGGGCTCGGAGCCAATGTATATACTGCACATTTTTGGTGCGATGTTGTGAAATTTTCTTATCGTTGCATTTTGGCATGATATGGTGAATTTTCTAATAAGCCTTGGCGAGAAGAAGTTTTTACTTATCCAAAGTGGGTCATCGGTGTGAGCCTTGGCATCGGGCTGAGGAAATAATCGTGAGCCGACAGTGTATCATCTCACCGATCGGGGTGATAAACATCGAGTCTCACCGATGTGGAGTTGGCCGAAGACATCGGTGCGAGTATAAGTATCAGGCTGAGGATTTGATTGTAGGCTGACGATTGAAGGTCTAACCGATGTCTGAGTGTTCATCGACGTAAAGGGAGTCATCGGCAGAAGAAATGGATGTATAAGCGACGATAAGAGGTCTCGCCGATAGTGAGGTAGATATGAGGCTTCAGCGTGACATTCGGTATCGGAACACAAAAAGAAAGTTTGGCCGATAAGTGATGGCCTGCCGAAAGTTTAAGTCATTGTTTGACTTATCGGTGTGAGGTTTCATATCGGAAGGCGAGGTGAAACTTTCACCGACAGCCGGAGTCACAGCGATGGGAAGCATTGGGGGAAGAAGTTTGGAGATCACCGATAGTAGAATGTCTCACTGAAGATAAAGACATCGGTGAGAGATGTATATTAGCCGATGGAATTTCTGGTTGGCCGATGGTGGTAGCTCTTGCCAATCAGAGTGAGGGGGATTAAGGTTTCACCGATGGAGAAAAGTTTGGTGTAGTGACATCAGCATAAGGGATGGTCATCGGAAGGGAAGAATTTCGTCGCGCCGATAGCAAAGTCTGGCCAATGAACGAAGCCAAAGCCCAGCGTTGGATTGTAGTCATCGATGTGACCAAGCATATCAGAAGAAGGAAATAATATATAGCCGATAAGACATTGCTTCGCCGATGGGGGTCAAACAGAGTCAAAAGGGATATCGGCCAAACTAATACTATCGGCAAATGAAGATAAAGACTCGCCGACAGGGTAGGGTCTTGCCAATGGGAAAGCAGATGTCTGTTTCGGTGAGACATCAACGTTATCTTGCCGATACCACAAAACTGAACGGGCAGTTAGAATATGAACCGTTCTGGTAGCTGAACCGTCCTGTAACGGACATGAGCAAATACTTAAGATGTAGCACTCTTTCTGTAAGGAGGTTGAAGGGAGAAAGTTTTTGACTGAGAAGCATTTTTGATGTAAAAGGAAAATTGGAATAATAATAAAATTCAGTAGCTCGACCAGTTTCTATATTTCTATTATGTTTCCGTTTTCAGTTTATTATTCTGAAATAGATTAGTCCTTTCTGTTTATGTAGTTTTGTTCTCTTTTGCAAACCATGACTCTGTATTGATGATGCCTCAAGTTCCACTATACAGTATGGAGGCCATCATGTAGAGCCATGCTCTTTGTTTGTTTTTCTTTTGTGGGGTGGTCGGATTGCCGGCTAGAGGCAATGCATGCTTGTTCTAGGCGAGCTCAGTGAGTAGTCCGACTAGATAAACAAGTAGGAAAATAGTTTTGCAGGGGTGGAAAAGTAGAGAGAAAGAAAGTGAGCACCAAGCAGTCCAGACCCTTGAACAGAATGAGAAGGGTGGGCAACGGGCTTAGAAAGTTATGTGCCATTGAGGCAGTACCTTGGAAGCAGTGAGGACAATGTATGTGTCCCACACCAAGCAGAGAAGTAGAGTTTTCCATCTCTGCAAAGAGTATGTCTTTTAGCACTTTGAATTGGTAGGAAGGCTAGTGTTGTCAAACAGTCTTGTACACCTATAGGATGCAGAGCAGGCAGCCTAGAGTCCTCCCTATCACTAGTCTGATTCTCAACAAAAGCTTTAAACTCTTTGAACCGACTAAAGACTTCAGTCTTTCTTCTAAGAAGATAAATCCATGTCCTTCTACTGTAATCATCTATGAATTATACAAAATGTACAGATTTAGAAATTGAAGGAACACTAACAGGACCAAACACATCAGAATGAATAAGATCTAATACACCAAAAGACTTGTGAGAACTAGAGTAAAACTAAACACTATTTTTCTTTCCATATACACAATGTTCGCAAAAGTCAAACTCGAGATTACAATCATTTAACCCCTTAACAAGGTTTTTATTTTTTAGGGTTCTAAGATCCTTCTCACCAATTTGGCATATCTCAAATGCCATAACATAGTATTTTCAACAGGAAGCTTAACTTCCAAAGCATGAGCACCCTTGGGTACAAAGATGCACTACCATCAGAATTTGTTACAATAGATTTCTTCACTACTTGTTCAGATGGTGGGGATGAAGTGACTGTAGCTCTTTTCTTTGAGTCAGAAGAACTATTGCACTATGAAGTGCATGCCTCTAGCTGAAATACAGTACCTCTCTGAGTACCCTTCACAAGCACCATAGATCCTCTAGTCATCATGCATCCATCCTTCTAAAAGCCAACTTGTACACCTATATCATTCAACATACTTACAAAAAAGAAGGTTCCATGCCAAGCTTGGGATGTGCATAACCCCAATGATCCCCTTCACTCATCCATCAGGGAATCAGATTGAGACTCTTCCGTGACCAACAATCTTCAGACAAGAATCATCACCTAGGTACACTCTTCCACCATTGAACTCTTCATACTTTGTGAACCAGCTTCAATGCAAGGTCATGTGGAATGATGCACCAAAATCAATCAACCAAACATCATCAAATGCATGGGTAGCCAGGGCTGCGATGAAGGCATCACCATCATCTTGTGATTTGTCAGAATCTAAATCTGGGACATTCTTCTTCTTCTTCTTTTCTTCCTTGCATTCCTTTTAGAAATACCCAGTTTTTCCACAGTTCCAACAGAGAGCCTTGGACTTTCCAAGAGATTTAGATCTCCCACGGGATTTGGATCTACCCTTCTCAGCTTTCTTGTCCTTTTTCCCTTTCTCCTGGGGTCTTCCACGAACTGCAAGACCCTCTTTGGCTGCCTCAGAAGATTTTCTCCACATCTCTTCAGATAACATCGAAGATACCACTTCATCCATTATGAAAGTGGATGTGGTGTTCCCAATAGCCATAACATGATGATCCCACGAGTCTAGCAAAGAACATAGCAAGGTCATACAACGATCCTCCTCCTCCATCTTCACACCAATGGATGTCAATTGTGCAATTAACATGTTGAAGGCATTCAGGTGATCTACAACAAATCCTCCATCCTCCATCCTCAAAGAATACAACTTCTTTCTTAGAAAAAAATTGTTCACTAGGGATTTGGCCTGATAAACATCTCCCAACTTCTTCCAAAGATTTTTTGTGGTCTTCTCCTCATGGACATTTAACATGACAGAATCAGCTAGACTAAGTCTTATGAGACCCTTAGCCTTCTAATCTTTGAGATCCAAATCATCTTGTGCCATTGTAGCTAGTTTTACACTAGATACGGTTTCCCATAGGTCACGATCAACAAGCATGTCTTCCATCTTAAGTTTCCATAACTCAAAATTAGTGCCATTGAATTTCTCTACCTCTAATCTTCTGGATGTGCCTGCCATCTCTTTCCTGCAACAAGATTACATAATGCTCTGCACAAAGCTCCCACTCAACCTAAGATTAGCTTAAAAAACTCCTACCCAACAACTAGGACCAAAGGTGATCAAGCTCTGATACCAACTAAAAGGAAGCTAGGTGTGCAGAAATTGCTTCCTACACTAATCTAATGAGGAGAGATGAGTGCAAATTTATTTTAATCTTTACAATTACAACAATGTTAACCCAATAACAAAGATATTGCAGCAAACACATACACAAGAATGTAAGACAGAAGAAGAGAGAGACAAGATATATGTGGTGAAAACCCTTATGGGTGAAAAACCCCACACTCCAAAACACAGCTCAAATGTATTATCTAAACGATGAGTTTTACAATACAGTTATAGAGCCAATGCTCTTGCAGGAGTCTTCAAAACTCATATCTGGAGACAATTCGGCAGCATAACAGTACCTGTCAATCACATAATACATCTCCTCTCCAAAGCACTTGTTTATATAAAAGATACAAAGTAAAAATGGTTCTATATTGAGATGGGTGTCCAACATGATCTCATGGCCCAAAACCCATGCCTATGGACACTTGCCCAACACTGTAGGATGTTCATGACACTTGTTAAGTCACCCCATCCCAAAGAGGTTGCCTATTCCCAAGTTGGGCAATGACAGATATTCTTACGACTGTCATAGAATCTGGCATAGTTGTCATATCTTACAGCTGTATGAGAATCTGTCATACATAGGCTATAAATAGCATATTCTCTTACAACATGTCATAACCCTCCTTGGGGCACTCAAAGATACCTTCTTCCAAGATGCCTTGTGACACATGTCTTCACCTGTCATAGAATCTTCCATTTACGACTCTTACGCGTCATAGATTTGTCATAGGAATCTGTCATGACCGTTTCAATCAATATTCCCTTACACACTATCCAAGATGCCAGCACATGGAAAAATATTCCTACCACTAAGTGGGATGCCTATCTCCTCATGTGAGGACAAATTTACATGTTGTCACCTTCCATGTAGGATGACACATCACCGTGCCAACTCCCACAAGATGACAATAAAGATTTGCATCCTAATTACAATAATAGGCAATAAATAAATAAATACAATGAAATATTACAAGGAATCACCAAGGCTGAGACACCTTAATTCCCAACGATAGGGTCCTTTTTGGCCATCTAAATGCTCCATATGAAAGCTAATCACTGGATTTAAGCTTCAAACCTTCGTTTGCAATTGTATTAAATGATCTCCAAATCAGATAAAAAATGCCAATCTTGACTTTCTTGAGCCTCCTAGATGCGTTGGAATAGTCAAAAACACTATCAGTATAATCAGAATAGTTGTAATCACTTTTATCTTACAAAAAACATATGCAAATTGAAGAGGTTATCAGATCTTCATAAATTATTTCTGATTCTCCAGTTTGTTAAAAAATGCAAGAGAAGAGCATAGAGGATTCTACAAGATCTCACAAAAATAAGCTTAAACTCTCAATTAGGAATCTATGAACTTAAAACTCTCAAAACAAAAGATCCAATACTATGTTAGAAATCTAAAATAGATTGATAACCCAAGAACTTTATAAGAGAAATTCTAAGCTACATAAACTAGAAAAAGCATGAATCATGCAAACTAGTGACTCCAAGAGATATGCAAATGCCAGGATGACATAATTGCATTAAGATCTCAAAGAAGAAGCTATACAAAATTGATAAAATTGCCATACAAGATTAAAAATACAAGCTAGGTAGTGAATTTATATAGACCAGGGAGGGGGTGGAGGTGGCAGAACCAACCAATAGGGAGAGACCACCAAATGGTCTAAACATAGTAAATGTAACTCCCTCATAGGATGGTGACACCTCAAATGACCCACTCACCTAATTAAACTTACTTTATTAACCTAAGCAAGCTTAACAAAAGTGTAAGAAAAACCTAGGAAATAGGGAAAATAAATAACCCACTAGGAAAATAAAAACCTACACTAACATTGCAATGGTATTGTTGTACCATAATTCTATTTTTCAGTTATCTTAGCTTGATCAAAATGGATAGGATTATAGACCTATCTATGATGTAAGGAAAAATTTAAAAGCATATCCTAGATTCACCATGGAGATAGTGTTGATTGAAAGCTTCTGACACAATAATTCAGGGAATGGGAATAGTTCTACTACCAAAGAGAAGAAATATGAATATAGTGTATCATGGAAGATCTAGGGGACTCATACTAAACCACATTACACTTACTCTTAATTTTCATCTCAGTGGTAAATTTTTTTTAAAGGATATGTGGAATGAATTGGAAATTTGTTCGAAAAATAAAGTATCAAGTGATTCCAAGTTATACCACAAGATATGAGCGCCCACTTCTTTAGAATTTTAGAGGATATGAACACCCAATGCTTTAGAATTTTAGAGGATTGAGGATTATCTAGTTCATGTGAAAGGACATTATATTTCATTAGAGTACAAGAATGAATCTAAAGAGGATTTTAGAGTAGTTGAGACACCATCATATAATGTGTTTTTCTTCACTTTTCTCAATTAGAGCTATGATAAATAAGAAATGTTTTGTTTTTGAGGGCTTGTACTCACCATTGATTTTTTAACAAGAAAACATAAAGTTGGGATAGTGTGGTTAGAAACAACAAGTTCATGTATCAAAGAGAAAACTAAAAATTCAAGGAGAATTAAGGTCAATGAAGATGATACAAGTTGTCTAAGGAGTGATATTTGACGCACCTTAATTTTAGAAGTGTTTAGTTAATGAGATGTCAAAGTACGGTTGAGTGTCTACCTGCATATCTCCATCCTAGGGCATGTGTGAAGGTTATGTTCTTAGAAAACATCATTGGGAGATGTTTGAGATGGACAAGGCATGGTGTGCAAAGGGACATATTGAGCTTGTTTAATCTGATGTATGCTATGTGAATTATACATGTATTAAGGTTTCAAGGATCATTTCAACTTTCATTAATAACATTTTTTTGTATTGAAGTAATGCAGATTTACAAATAGAAAATAGTCCATAATGGACTGCAAAAGTCTTCACAATACAACTAAATATACCACACAACAGACCAACTGTATAAAAATAACTGGCAATACAAACCAACATAAACAAGTTACAGTAGCAAACAGATATATAAAACCAGCATACATAGAACAGTCCAGAAATGACCAACAACACTATGCACTGTTGAAGCAAAACACAACCTCAATACAGGTGCCCCACCAGGTATGTAGAACCACAATACCAATTAGAATGAATGACAAGGAAGCTGCCTCACTGAACCATTTGAAACTTGATGTGTTGAAGTTGACTATCCATTTGCACATCTTTCTTTGCCACCTTCTGTAACTGCACAAACAAGTAATCAATTCTCAGAAATACATCTGAGTAAAGCCTTACAGTGCTTCCTTCCTGAGGATATATGGAGTTAGAAAAAATTGCCTTACACCTGCTTTTCCAAATGTGCATGAGGACAACCTGTCTAATAGAGTTAGCAATAACATTACAAACACCCAGGCCCAACATAGCCTCTTTCCAATTCAAATGGTGATAGAACATAGCAGGCAAACCATTAAAAATAGCTTTCCATTGGTTCTGAGAAAAAGAACATTCCCAAAATATATGTTTCATACTTTCCTGAGACTGACAAAACGAGCATTTAGGAGCTTGGATCCTGAAATACTTTAACTTATTATCAATAGGCAATTTACAATGCAAGATTTCCCAAGACAAAACCTGAATATTCGCATCCAGCTTAGATTTCTAGATTTGAGTGCTCAATAAATACCAAAATTTCTCACCAAATCTGCATTTCCATTTAATATTCAAATGAGGATTAAGGGGCAGACAAGGAAGGAGTTGTATGTAAACTTTCTTCAAGGGGAAAGTATTGAAATGATAAGTTAATAACCATCGTCAGTCCTTAAAAAAAATACAAACAATAGGAGTACAAATTTTCATAGATAGTTCAACAGGGACTAAGGATTGGACAAAGATAAGAAACTGCTTATATTTATTAGTAAGACCAAAACAACATTTCACATCAGACCACGGCAACCAATCCAACTCCTTGAAATCCCAAATGTCTCTAAATTGACGGATCCCTTTCTTAAACAAAAATAAAGCATGCCTGGGAAAGCTTATAGCCAGGGGTTGGTTGTGGTATTGAATAAGTTTATTCCACCAAATAGCAGATGTTGCAAAGCTAAACCCATGTTGTAGAGAATCTTCCCTCCACTCAAGAAGATGACAAACATGTTGCCATGCCTTCCAAATAGTTTGTAACGGGGATAAGGCTCTGATATGAAAAAAGGGTGCCAGGAGAATCTTATCCTGCCAATTAGTAGATTGCCATTTGCCTTTAGCAGAAGCATAGTTGATTCTATACCGGACCAGAACTTTCCAAGGTTCCTCTCCATGGATTACTCTGATAATCCACTTAGCGGACAAGCAAATACCTTATGTTTTTGGATCAATGAGTCCAAGACCTCCTCTGCACTTGGGTTGAATACAATGTAACCAAGAGGTAGCTTTAAACCCAACACTACCGTCCCATTTAGACCACAAAAATTGGTGAATAATTTTATTCAAATCTTCATAGCCTTTGTTAGAAGGCATCCAACAGGAAAAATAGTATACATGGTGGCAATAAAAATTCTGTTTGCAACTTGAATTTTACCAGCCAATGATAAAAACTTGTTGCCCCAATTAAAGAGATTGTTCTTAAGCCTATCAATGAACCACTGCCACATATTAGATAGGGCAACCCCTATACCAAAGGGAATTCCAAGGTATCTAGAAATCTCACCATGTTTAATTTGTTGCCACTCCCTGGGGATCCAATGAGGAATGAGCTTGGATTGAACCATCTAGAACTCAGTTTTGTTATGAGCAAGCTGAGAACCTGAAACAGAACAGTATAGATCCAAATTTTCCATGGTATTATTGATTTCTTCTTCAGAGTTTTGCAAAAATAGCAGGCTATCATTAGCAAAATGTGAGTTAATAACCACACCATCTTGAGGAATGGAAATGCCTAAGATAAGCTTTAGTTGCTTAGCTTTCTGAAGCATATATCCCAACGCATCAGTAGTAAGAACATACAAGAATGGTGATAACGGGCACCCCTGTTTGATGATCGATGTAATGAAAAAACTTCAGTCATAAAATTATTGATTATCAGCTGAGCATTGGCATCCTTATACAACATCTACACATGAGCTCAAATTTTAGGCCCAAACCCAAGCCATTACATCATTTTCAGAATAAAACTCCACCGAATTCTATCATAGGCTTTATCGAAACCTAGTTTGATTAAAAGAGCATTTTGTCTTGATTGTTGGACCCATTCAGCAATTTCCTAGGCCAAGATAAGGTTATCAAGAATAAATCTACCACTAAGGAAACCAGTTTGTTCAAGTCTTACAATGCTTTGTACCACAGGTTTAATGCAGATGGCTAATAATTTAACAATGATTTTGTAGGAAGTGTTTAGAAGATCTCCTCTTCTCCCCTTTGGTAATAGTTTAATTATCCCTCTATTTATAATGGGTCCCAACGAACCTTCTATAAAAGATAGCATTTATATAGATCGTTGTAGATTATATTCTATTATAGCATTAATAACATTTATATAGATTCATGGATTCATTTTGTGAAAGCTAACTTTATTGTCTTAGAGAATCTCATTAAATACAAAGTTATGGTTGAGAAAAAATATATGGGAATTCTATCAAAATTTTGAGATCGGCTATGGGAGGTGAGTATCTAAATTATGATTTAGAAATTTTTTGTACGAGCACAATATTGTATGCCAATATACCATAGAAGATACTCCAAATAGAATGGTGTAGCAAGGTGGAAGAACATAACTTTTGTTGAGATGGTGTGATATACGCTCCAACGTAAACGAGTGCATGAATTTTTTTATGCTAAAGTTATTTCATGTGAGCTATATTATTAATAGGATTCCCACCAAAGCAATGACACTACCATACACTATATAGTTTTTAGTGTTAATTGGTCCCTTATTTTCTATGAGATATAGAACAAGCTTATTCTAAAATCATAAAATCACCATATGTATTGTGGTCGGATATTTAAAATATTATAAATCCTACAAATTATGGAATGCAAATAAGAGTGAGATTATATTTTAAAGAGATGTTAGGTTTAATGAAATTAGTTCGATTTCAAATAATGCACATTATTATAGTTGGTATAGTGATATTCCTAATTTTTCCAAAATCTTGATTTAAATGATGATGAGGTACCTACTTATAATGTATATGATTATACTATGTTGAATTTTAAGGATTCTTTAAAATATGAAGAGATTGATTTAGATGATTGTATGTCAAAAGAGGCTCCAATTGTTGTGAGAGGGTTGGATGATGATCCCACAAAATTTAAGGATGAGGTTAGATCCATACATGAGGCGAATTCAACACATGAGATTCTTGCTTCCAAGGTAAAGTCAATATTCCTAAATGAGCTAATAAAATCCTTAAGGAAGTTGAGAAAAATGGAGGGATGAGACTACCTTGTGGAGGACCCTTCTATGTGAAAATTAATGATCCAAATTTTCTCTCATAAATAGGGTTATAATACTCGTGATTCAAAATCCCATGCAAAAGAGAAAGAAAATGAAAAATGGGAGAATATTGTGGTGTACAAGTATAATTACTTGATGAAGAATCAAATTTGGGAATTGGTACCCTATCCTAGGGGAAAGAACATTGTGAATTCCAAGTGGATATATAAGACCAAGTTCACTTTAGATGGCTCTATTGAGAGGTATAAGGAAAAAAACCTTGTAAAGAGATATTCTCATAAGGAAGGAATTACTTATTGGAAACTTATGCTCCAACCTCCAATATAGAGTTTGCATGCAATGTTATTTTTCTTGTAGTCAAATTTGATTGGGAAGTGTACTAGATGGATACAAAGTGTGTATTTCTCAATAGTGATATATATGAGTATATCTACATGGAACAACCACAAGGTTTTGTTAAGCATGGTGGTTCCAAGCTAGTGTTTAGAATTCAAAAGTCATTATATGGGTTGAAGTAGCCTCCTTGAGCATGGCATGAGAAGATGTATATGTTCTTTTTATCATGCAATTCACAAGATGTGAGACAAACCACACAATATGTATGTGAAGATTATAAACCATCATATTTTGTTTATGGTTTTGCATGTTGACAATTTAATAATTTCAAGGGATTGTGCTTTAATATAAAATCAAGATTAATTTGAAGAAAACACTTAAGATGATTGATCTTGTTTACTTCACTATTTCCTTGGTATTTGGATTTTGCACTTGGAGGACAAGATTTTCATTTTACAAAGCCTAAGTATACACATAATTTGTTGAAAAAATTCAACATGAAAATGTGCAAATAATGTTCTACCCAATATGAATTAGAGTTAAGTTGACAACTTAATATTCTACGCCATGAGTTGATGCTACTTTAAATATAAATATTATGGGGAGTCTATTGTATTTGAATAGTTCTCATGAAGACTTGTTCTTTCCAATTGTTCTTACATGCAAAATCATTCAGAATCTTATTTAAAGAAAGTCATTTAGTGGAAACCAAAATGAAATTGTACTAGTATGTTCTATTAATCAAATGGGGGTCATGTAACATAGAGGTGATAAAGGATTCTTAGTGGGTTACACCAATGCCAATTGGGTCAGAGATGTGTATGAGAGGAAGCCTACTTCTAGATCTATGTTTTATCTAAGTTCTAGTCCTATTTCATAGTCTTGTATTTAAATTAAAATGTGGTCACTTTGTGCATCATTGATGTAGAGTATAAATGATGAGGAAATCTAACACGAAATACGAATGTGTCTAAGAATTGTCACAAAAGCTTGGTATGCCATAGGATCGGCCATATATTCTTTATGATAATAATAATAGTTGCACAAACGAGGACACGCCATATAGAGGTTCCTCAACATTACATAAAATAATGCATTCAAGAGGCGATGTTGGATTTCATATTTATGTGGAATAATGATTTTGTAAGTGTAGATTCCCTCTCTCTTAGTCTAATTTTTTCCTAATAACGGCCTTAACTAGCCTCACTTGTTTAAACCAATAACCACTATTGGGAGAATGTCTTTAATGTGTCAAGATTAAAATGTAATCATGTTGAAGCCTTTGATGGTGATGGGTTGCGTCATGTTATGGATTACTCAAAATATCTTGATACATGCAATTGATTCTTATATACCTAAGGATAAACTCATTTTAAATCCATTCATCAGTTTCCTCTATTGATTCTACCACCATTATTGAATAACATCTAATAAATATTGGTAAAGATGACCCCTTACCTTAGGTGCTTGACTTTCTTACTATCACCCCCAAATATTATTGGCATGGCCTCCCAAGTCAAACTATTAGAATTCATTAATATTAATCATACCCCTTTGAAAATTACCCCAATGCTTTGCTGAGATCCTTAAATTTCTCAAATTACTTGTCAAAAATTAAGATTTTTTTAGAAGGTTAAATAGGAAGTCCTAGAGAAACAAGAACAACAATCCAAGTCTACCATGGATAATATTGATTCACTTAGGAAAAGATGCACTTATATGTGCAAGTACAAATACCAATTAGTTTTGCTAAGAAATCCTTAATGTTGTGAGATCTTAACACTAGTATTAAGGGGCTCATTTATTTCTTTGAAAATAATAAACTAATGGAGTTAGTGATGGAAAATGAGGGCCACCCTCTCACAAGACAACTTTTTATGTTGAAGGGAAATCTACTTTTCAACTTCCAATGCAAAGTTATTTAGCTAATGGTTGGTTAACTTTTCTTATGCAAATGTTTTAGGAATTTAGTGACAAGTTTACGACCTATTTCTAAGGTGGCAAGATTTACTGGAATAAGTTTTATTTTAAGTTGTTTATTTAGTGTTATATTAGTTCATGACTTTACAAGGAGCGCTTTTTCATGTGACCTATATTCAACTTCTTACAATTTTTTGTTCCATTTAGATTCAGTAGGTGTGCTTCTCTACCACCTACTCTTTTTGAATATTGTACTATTACTTTTTTCTTAATATAAAGTTCAGTAAGAAGTATTCATAAAAAAAAATCCCTTATAAGGTTATGTAATGAAAACAAATGCTTTATAATAATTAAATAATAATAAAAGTTCAAAGTTTAGAGTTGGCATCAATAATGTAATAATATTAAATCATTGGGACAATTAAATATATCAAAGTAAATATACTTAGTTTTGGATTTGATGAAGAAAACTACTATGACAAATTATAGAAATTAATTTGTCATAGAATTAAGAAATTAGGCTTTGATAAATGACTGCATCAAACCTAGAAAATTGATTGGAATATGTTTAGGTTTAAATTTGGTCAAATTGATCTTGCATGGGGAACTAAACTTGGACCCATGAAAGTGAATTGATGAGGAATGGATGATTGTAGTAGATTTTCCTAAAATCGTTGTAGTTGTGTCTGAAGGGTGGTATCTACAGACACCATTTGGGAACTTGCTAAACAAGGGTCATATTCTCCTCGATCAAGCTCTTAGGCAGATTTTTTTGTTTATATTACCTGGTTTTAAGGACCAGGAACCTTTCAAAAATGGGCCCAGCCCCGAGTCTATACATCATTGTAATTATTGAAAACTTGCAACAATTTACCACCTGATCCAGAAGCTAGCTAGAATAGGGCAAAACCACCAAAATGAGTACTACCTATTCAACTATGACTTCCCTCCTAAAATTCATATAAACATATATTATCTAGACTAAAAGCAGGGGGCAAGGCAAATTACATAGGCCCTGACCCACCCTGACCCATAACATTACAGACACTGCATACCGAATCCTTTCCATCCGTCATGTCCTCCTCTATTCCTTCGTCGCCCGAGCAACAATAGTTAGTGAAATCATGAATTGCCTCCATAGGAAGGTATAATTTTAGCTTATTTTCTATCTCCTCAATCCTCATCTAAAGACAAACTTGCTACTTCTTCACCACATGTAGATGGGCCATGATGTAGTCGTGATATGCATATTCCTACTACACAACATCCCTGACATCGTCATGGAGAAATATGAATATGTAGTAACTGCCATTATGGAAGCATAGGAAAGTGACTGAGCTGAATCAAATGCATTCCAACACCCCTTGATATATTTTGGATCCAACATATAATTTGCCATGGCTTTATGCAGACCCACCTATGGCTTCCCATCCAAATCCTTAGACATCACCCATATCTTCTTCATCCATCTTCTCAAGTTTGGGCTCTCGATCTCCTTGTCTATGCAACCAATAAAACCCCCGTCCAATTCCTCGCTGCAAATCCTCTTCCTCCTCCTTTGACCATCCACCTCCTTCTCTTTCCCCTTCATCCACTCCTCCTGAATCATAACTCCTCCAATATGTCTCTTCCCCATGGACACAACCATGGTAGACACGCAGCAAGAAGAAAACCTGAATTTCACCACCACAGCGATAGAGGAAATACCACCTTACAAGTATCCATAATAATGCCAACTTTTATCACACAGTACTAACACATCCCATGAATGCCCACATGAATGATTTTATGGCAACACTTCCACCTTAGTCAATCTTGCTAATTCATAATTGTCTAGATAGATTATTCCTTAGCTTCTGTCCCCTTATCGAGCGGGTGTTCCTTGATATCATCCTGCATTAACTTACTCACCTCATAAGGGTAATCCCTCCTCCAACAGAAAGAGCTAACACCCTTTCTAGCTTTTAAATCGACCCCTTGATTTGCTACCCAGTCTACCACCTTATTCCCTCCTTTATCGATATGAGAGAAATTGATCTCATCGAGTTCTCCAATCATCGATTGGGCTACTTCAACAATCACCCCTAACCTCCAATTTAATACTTCCTTCCCTTTAATAGCTTCTATAATCAAGTTAGAATCTCCCTCAACCCACATTTTTCTCCACCCTTCCTTCCTGGCCAATTTTAAGCCCCACACCATAGCCCTAGCCTTAGCCATATTGTTAGATTCTTTATCAAAATCATATGCATACATCCCCACCGATTGTCCTCCTTTATCCCTTAAAACACCCCCACCTCTTGCTTCACCTATATTACCTTTTGTTGTGCCATCAAAATTAAGTATAATCCACCCCATTTTAGGGAAAGACTAATAAACTTTTTTCTCCTTCTTTTCCTCCTATCTCTCCTCTCCTAACTATCTGTATCTAGGCCATGCATTAGCCTAGCTGGCTTCCTATTTTGCAAGGAACCATTTCTTGCTACCATGAACCTCCCCTATTTCTGAAATTGCACTTTCTATTAAGTCCCAAACCCTTCCACCTCCTTATCAGTTTCTTGAAAAAGCCTTCTATTGCATTCCAACCATAAGTTCCAAACAATCATAACTAGGGCCACCATCCATATTAATTGTAGTCCTAAACTCTTAATCTTAAAATTCCAATTCTCCACCAGTTTAGTTATATTTTTTGGTATTACCTATTCTAGCTCCCATATTTTTAGGAATTTATTCCATATCTGCCTAGCAAAATCACAATGTAGGAGTAGATGGTCATTACTTTCTACTTCCTTTTACACATACAACATCTTGAAAGTCCTATCCTTCCCATCATTTATAGTCTATCCCATGAGAGCATTTTACATTTCCATGCTATCCATAAGAAGGCGTGGCCTTCGGTAGCCCCTGTTTGTTCCATATTTTCTTTGTGGCTTTAATCTCATTGCCTTCAATGAAGTAAGTGTTGTTTGCTTTACTCACCATTACTCTTCCGCTGCCTTGACTACCCCAAACTAGACAATCCTCCCTTTCTAGAACCGATAAAGGCCACCTTTCTAGTTTATTCTACAGCTGTTCACAAGTATCCTTCAACTCAGCCACCAGCGACGTCAAGGTTTTCCACTATCTTTGATCATTTCTACCAATTATATAATTTCTTACCCATTCCCCCTCTACTTCTTCAAAATTATGTATCAAAGGGTGAAAACATTGTTGGTCATTGAAGGTTGTCTCTTCTAGCCAACTATCATGCTAGAACTTGATCTTCGCCCCATTACCTAACCTCCATTTCACATCTAGTTTAAGTATCTTTGCACATGTTCTGATGAAATTCCATACACTAGATCCCCCTAGAATATCATTTTTGAACAAATTGTCCTTATCATTTTGTAATTATTTTTCTTGGATTGTTCTACTCCAATATCTGTGGATCTCCTCACACATACGCCATGTTAGTTTAGCCCCTAGGGCTTTATTCATACTTTTGCAATTTTTAATACCCAACCCACCTGGACTTAGAGGCATGCAAACATCACCACAAAACGATGCGTTGAGTAGCCTTAATAAACTTAGCCACCTTGCTAGGTATTTGGAAGATAGACATAGTGTACAAATAGGTACCACCGCCAAGGAGGCCTTGATGAGTGTGATCCTACCATCCAATGATAACCACCTACCCTTCCACAAGGCCAACATGCCTTGAAAGTACTCCACCACATTGCTCCATTGCAAATATAAAGATCTCTTTGTTATGGAGAAAAAAGTGGCTACATGCCTTTTTACCTCCTAGTTTAGCTCCTAGGTCCTATTTGCTTCCTTATAATTCATTTTACATTATAATTGATCATCCCAAAGAAAAATTCCCAACACTCATGACATTTTGGACCCTTGGGACCTCCTTTAGCTTAACCCTAACCTAATTTAGGCCCTTAGACTTGGGCGCCAACCACCCAAGTCTCTCCTAATTGGTTGGGGCTAACTTTTGGTATGCCAGCTTGGGCCCTACCAAAATGTTTCTCCTTGTCAGCTTTTGTGATTTAAATTTGTAAATGTTAGCAGGAAAGCGTATATAAGTGAGTTTATGACTTCATTTTAAACCTAGATGGATAATGCGAACTTAAGATATTGGAGCAAAGAGCAATCAAGGCATTCATTGCGTTATTGTTGTAGATTTGTGTTTGAATTTGTCTGTTTATTGCAGATATGGCTTCATCATCCATCTCTTTATGAGTTGAAGAGACTTTATCCTCCTAAGGACTTCACCTCTGAGGTGACATCATTTCTATTTGAATTATTTCATCATTTGGATTATCTTTAGCCTCTACCTTGCCTCTCTCATTAACAACGATGTTGGGAAAGCTTGAATGCTAACTCAGGATTTGATTGAGGCAAATCCCTAAACACCACAACCCCCAAACCTCTCTCTTGTCATTTTGTGTGTAGGTTACATTTACAGGTTTCGGGAAAAGTGGAGCTATATGAAGGTAATGCAAAGATTATAGTTTCGGGATTCAAAAATAGTTCTAGAATATTCCTCCGAGTGGACTTGGGCAGTTGCTACCCTAGTCTACAAGGCTTCAATCTTCTAGATCTGATCTCTAAGCATCATTTGCATCCTTTTCTCAGTTTTGACCTCTGGGAGAATCCTACTTCTGGACTTGGGTAGTTGCCAAATTTTTCCTCCGACACCTCTGCTTTTAGGAGACAGGTCCCGACATCTTACTGATCATCTCTATACTTTTGGTTTCTAGATTTCTGTTGTTGATCGTTTGTTTCAAGTTGATTATCATTGTTTTAGGGTTTAGTGCATTGATTGTCCTAGGATTTGACAAAAAGCTTGGTTGAATCTTATCTTTCCTTGAAAAATAAGAGCATAAAATCTGTAGATGAGCCCTCTTCCATCTTGTAGTGGCTTAAGCTTGGTTTTGTCCTTGAATGTTGTAGTGAAAGGAGGGCTTGATCTAGTGTACCCATACTTTGCACCCTTCCCCCTTTTTCATATAACATTTTGGTGAACCCGTGTTTTTTCTAAACTTGCATTTTGCTGAGTGTTGAAATCAAATTTTGCATTACATCATATCATACTTGCCATTCTTTATTGAAAAATCTTGCATACATTTGAAAAAAATTGAAAAAAAAAAGCATTCTAGGCTTGCATAAAGGCATAGGTTTGCATTATTTCATTGCATATCATTCGAAATATTTAATTTTATGATTTTTACATCAGATCTGAGATAAATAACAGCAATTAATCATTTCATGATCTCACACCTTGCATTTACATATCTCATTTCATAGGGTTTTGTTGAAATTTTGCATTTTTCGTATAACCTAGTTTTTGCAAAAAGCTAGGGTTTGTAGTCAAAATCTTGTTTCAGATTTTGCTGCACCTTTAGACACTCATTAAAATCTAATTTTGAGTTTTAGTGTTTCTTCATTATGTGTCCTTGCACTAAAATTTCAAAATTTGTAATTACACAGTGTGTATTTCAACATCAAAGGTTTTTACACACTTTCCTCACAATTATTTGGGCAAATCTAACATCATTCCTTACACCTTACTGTGAAGCACTATTTCCATTTTATTTACTTTGTTTGTAGCAAAATTAGTGTTCTTTTGATCTTCAAATACTTGATTTCCTCAAACTAGTTATTATAATTTACATCATGGACGCTTCTTGTTATTCATCTTTGGAAGCTTAGTTTGCATACATCATAGATGTTGGCAATTTCTACAAATTCACTAATAAGTATCCTTAAGTCCTCCAACAAAAAGTATACATCTATGGTATTGATATTTCCATGAGTTCCACATATGAAATCTTTTGTTACGTATCTGATCTTGAAAGCTTCACAACTCTCATGGGCATCTACCCTTCGATCTTAGAAAATCTCACTAATTTCATTTCCATGAAAGATCACGAGGAAGATAATGATGAGGACATTCCCCCTTCCCTTATTACATTTCATGATGATATAATGGACATCATCTCTAAGACACATGAGGTTGACATAGCCTTGTGTGCCTCATCCAATGATTTGGAACCTTCTCCTAACATAACTCCTCCTTGTGAGGATATTTTAGCTCAAGAAGAAAAAATCATTGAGACATTCCTTAACACCACTCTACCATCTCTTCATCCCAATGCTCTCCCTGGCCATGACAAAGCATTGGATGATGAAGACTCTCTTTTTGAACAATTGTTTCAACCTACCGATAATGGAAGTTCCTCTACCGATCTTAAAACTCTTCCTAACTGCATCTTAAATGAAGAAATAGATCACATACCATTGCTTGAGCATTCAAACACCTTAGATATCTCTAATGATGTGGAGAACATCTATGAACATTTTGTTCCTAAGGATCAAGATACCTAAACACCACCTCAACTGACTAAAATGGGAATCTATTTGGCTCCTTCCCCACCATCCTAGCATATTGCGGGAGGAGATTTCAAGAGAGAATCTTTCCATTGCCAACTCCTATAGTATCCTCTTCACAAATATAGGAAGATGTGGATAACATGATACAAAGAGAAGGAAGAACAAAGGATAAAGCATTGATAATAAATATAAAGATTAAAATCAAAGATAACAGGTAAGTATCTCTAACCCATTTTAGCCACCTTTATTGTAGCATCTCTTTGAGTTGCTCCCTTATGTGGCCTCCTCTTATGTGTTGTGTTCCCCCGTGTTGTGTTATATGTTGTTTAGGTCTCTTTGGATGACTCTTGACACTCTTGTAAGGTCAAGGATACAAGGAGACCGCTTCTGTTGTGACCATTCTTCTATTTGTTTCATAATTCTTCTACTTTCCTCTGATCTATCTTATTGTTGTGTGTTGTGCCTTGGGGGCATAACATTGGGGAAGATATCTTGGGGGCATCTTCCCATGTTATAAACCCAAGTCACTTTTCTCTCCTCTCTCATTTTATTATTTACATGAACTTTGACAGTGACTCTACCTAGCCGACGGATGACGAAAAACAAATAAATATGGATAAGGACAGTGTGTCCCTTCAACAAGAAAGCAAAAATAGACCTGGTCCATATATGAAGATGGGGTTTATATATATATATACACGACTCTTGACTAGTAGAATCACTCCGTGTTGTGATACTTCTTGTAACAAACCTTTGCAATACTCTCAATCTGCTTCAATGCACTTTTAATTGTTTTGTATCTCACCTTGTTGCTACACTCACAACTGAGATACCTGCAGTATAGCTCAACGACTATACTCAGTTCTGAACCTGCAAGTGTAGCCTTGGTCTTTGATGTAATCTAATATATGATTTATGAATAGCTTCTATGATGTGATTTGGTTGTTATCTTAGAGTAATATTTTCTAACCAAAGATTCTATCTTGTTCATTATCTTATAAACAAATCATATCAATGTGTTTGTGGGAACATTCGGCAATCATGGCACATGTCATGTTTGGGGGCATGGGCTTTTTCAAAAGCTCTTGTTCCCTTGTGTGTTTTCACTCTACCTTAATGTGCTTGATACCGGCAAGTAGGATCGACCACCTTAAGGTGGGGGCATATATAATGGTATCTGCTTGATTATTTTGACACTGACAAAGCATGTTTGAAATCCCTCACAACAAAGATGGATAGTGTATCTCTTGAGCTAGTGCACATCCTTTTAAAGCAAAAAAAAATTGCTCATCGTGAGGCGGGATGACGTATCTCTTAAGCTAGTGCATATCCTTTTATACAAAGCCCTCATCGCAAGGCAGGATGGTGTATCTCTTGAGATAGTGCACATCCTTTTATACAAAGTCCTCATCGCGAGGTAGGGTTGGACCTTGGGTCATTCACCCTTAAGCATGTCTTTGGCGGTTGTGGTAGTGTAGCTCAACCGTCAGGTGTGTTTGACGTGTTTTAGATAGTGGAGTAGTGATGATCTCCTCTCTATTGCTTGTGCTTGCCATGTATAAAACGTATAGTGTGTTTCTATGGTACACTATGTGGGGCTCGTGTATTACGCATGTCTTCCATGTGTTTTACATGTCTTCTTTGTGTGTCTTGCATGTTTGTGGTGTGGCCTAAAGTTGTGTGGAGATGAGTCCCTCCCCATGCTCTATGTGTTTTGTATGTCTTTACATGTGTGTTTTGTTTACTTTAGCTAGCATTTTATACATATGGATATGTAAATTTTGCTTAATCATGTCTTCTTTGTGTATTGTGTGGCTGCGCTCATGTCTTCTCCATGTATTGCATGCTTCACTGTATTCTCTGTGTATTGTGTGCTTCCTTACTGTATTCACCATGTCTTATGTGACTGCTAAGTGTTTTCTTATGTTTGCCCAGGCTTGGGGGCTAGCGATAGTCTTTAGACTTAGGGCGTGTTTGGTGTGTTTGATGTGCTTTGGTTGTACTTTAATGCATGTATGGATCGTAAGATCATACATACATTAAAGTGGGGGCTAAATGTTATGGAGTAAAAAGTGGCTACATGCCTTTTTACCTCCTAGTTTAGCTCCCAAGTCCTATTTGCTTCCTTATACTTCATTTTACATTATAATTGATCATCCCAAAGAAAACTTCCCAACACCCATGGCATTTTGGACCCTTGGGACCTCCTTTAGCTTAACCCTAACCTAATTTAGGCCCCTAGACTTGGGTGCCAACCACCCAAGTCTTTCCTAATTGGTCACGGCTAACTTTTGGTATATCTGATTGGGCCCTTCCAAAATGTTTCTCCTTGTCGGATTTTGTGATTTAAATTCGTAAATGTTAGTGGGAAAGCATATATAAGTGAGTTTATGGCCTCATTTTAAACCTAGATGGATAACGAAAACTTAAGATATTGGAGCAAAGAGCATTCAAGGCATTCGTTGTGTTATTGTTACAGATTTGTGTTTGTATTTGTGTGTTTGTTGCAGATATGGCTTCATCATCCATCTTCTTATGAGTTGAAGAGCTTTCATCCTCCTAAGGACTTCACCTCCAAGGTGACATCATTTCTATTTGAATCATTTGAATCATTTCATCATTTGGATTATCTTTAGCCTCTACCCTGTAAGGGCATGCTCTCTCATTAACAATGGTGTTAGGAAAGCTTGAATGCTAACCCGAGATTTGACTGAGGCAAATCCCTCTTAATTTTTTCTCTTTCCAAGTTTGGGCCAAAACATTAGATATTATAAAGTTTTGATTATTCCACAAATTCCTGAAACCTATAGAAATGCAAGAAGAAGTAAGTGCCTCCAATACTTGAGCCTACAAAGCTATACCTATTCCACATTATTGCCAAACCACTCGCCATTCCATATGCACCAATTGCCACACAATCTCCATTCTTCCAAACTCTAGGCAGTAGTTCCTTGAGCTTGTCTTCATCCAATTTTGTTTCTTGTATGAGTAGTATGTCTGGGACCTCTGATTCTACTAGCCATTTTGATAAATGACATTTCTTTGGGCCATTTAAGCCCTAGATATTCCAGATTATGATCTTCATTGCCTCTTTCCATCAGGGAGGTAGTCACCTCCTGTTTTAATGAAATTCTTCATAGTCACCCATGTTCCATTTTCAATATCTTCTAGGGCTTGTATTTTTTCTTTAGTCACTTCTATTTACCTTCCTTTACCATTGGCTCCTTCAACATCCATCACTACTGTATTTCTCCCTCCAAAATTCTTTGTTCTCTTGGTGGAAATACTCTAGGAATTTTCTTTATCCTCTAAATTTGTCATTCCAAATACCCTATTACTTTCTCCTCCATTTGTATCTTGATTCATGATCTTATGCTTCGGGCTGTCCTCCTGCTCCTTCATTGGGGGCTAGGAGGCTATGTCTCTTTTATTTCCAAGCAAACCCTATTTGTATTTTCCCTTTGCGCAGGTTGCGAAAACTTTGATTGAGCCTTTTTAGGGCTTTGTCCTTCCCCACCTGAATCAGCCTAAACGGTCTCTGCAAGGTTCTCCATCTTCTTTGGGATTTCTCTCTTTGGGGCAAAGTCTTTGTTGTTCTTGCATCGCCTTTTCCTCTTCCTTCACAATTTCTAGCAATATGCCTTATCCTCTAACACTTAAAACACCTTATTGGGAGACATTCATAATCCAATTCCTGGGTAGTTTCTTCCAAAATGAAATTCAATCTAATGGAATGTCTTATAGGTTTGCTTAGATCAATTCTTACATAGATTCTCGCATATGTAGCCAGACATCTCCCACTCATGGCATGTGAACTAAGAATATATTTCCCTAGTGTATCTCCAATTAAATAGAAAATAATTTCTATTCATAGTTCCATCGGTAGCTTATATAACCTAATCCATAAGGGGGCATCCCAAATTAATTATTTATGGGGATCAAAACCTAGAGACCATGCACACATATAAAGCCCTACGTTTCCCATGAACCAAGGACCTCCCTTCAGAATATTGTCCTTTTCAAACTTTGAGTTAAAAATAATTTGCATGAACCCTAGTGCCAAGAAACTCACTTCTGGATTACTCCCCATCTATTTATGACCTATCAAAGGTTTGACTTTGTCAATCAATGGCCAATGCCCACAAATTTGGCAATAATCACATTCTTCCTGAGCTTCTCAAACTTTGAATTAAGGAAATTATTCAGGATATTAATACATGAAATTTCTTCTACTATTTGGACATTCACATTACCAACTGCGATCTTGAAGGCGATTTCCTTCCTGGTTTCATGTTCTTCTCCAGATGCCTACTCTTGCAAGAATTCCTCTAGTCTGAGTTGAACTCTGAGTTAAAAATAATCTGCAGGAACCCTAGTGCCAAGAAACTCACTTCTAGATTACTCCCCATCCATTTCTAACCTATCTAAGATTTGATTATGTCAATCGTCAACCATATGCCCACAAATTTGGCATAATCACGTTCTTCCTAAGCTTCTTGATCTTTGAATTAAGGAAATTATCCAAGATATTAAAACACAAAATTTCGTTTGCTATTTGGAAATTCAAATTACCAACCACGATCTTGAAGGCGATTTCCTTCTTGGTTTCATGTTCTTCTCCAAACGCCTGCTCTTGCAGGAATTCCTCTACATTCTGAGTGTTAAATATTTCTTCTGCCCCCTTTCGCTCTTTGACTACTATTTCTTTTGCTCTAGTATTTTTATTGCTAATTTCGCTCTCCTCGAAGAGCAACCCGAAAGGCTTCTGGAAAGAATTGCAACAAAAAAACACAACTGCTGAAAATGACATTACAGATTCCTAATGGTTAGAATATGCAAAACAACTGTATGAGCGTGATCAAAGTAAAGACGTTCCCCCAGTTATCAACTCAATGGTCAAGCTCTTTACTACAAAAGACATTAAAGAGGGAATTAAAAAGCTAGTGGTGGGTAAAGCACGTGACATAGACGGTTTACAAGCAGAATACATAAAATGGGGCCTGGAAGTTCTTACACTGCACATCAAAAGGATTTTTAATGGGGTCATCAGGAATGGTTTCCCTACAAATTGGATGACCAGTGTCGTCATTCCTCTATTCAAAAGTGGAGATGTCAATAACCCTTCGAACTACTGCACTATCATGATCAACCCTCTTTTTAGCAAACTCTTTGGGAGTATGGTTGAACGCCGTATCAGTTTGTGAGCAGAAAAAGAAGGAAAGAGAGCGAAAGGACAAGCAGGTTTTAGGCCAAAACACTCCACAATCGACCATTGTATTACCTTAGGCACTTGATTGAAAAGGTTTGGGATAAGCAAGGGGAAGAGGCCTTCTGTTGTTTTGTCGACTTCAAGAAGGCGTTCGACACGGTTCCTAGAAGCAAATTATGGCACAGAATGGAAGAGCTAGGAATTCCAAAAAAATACAGGGCTGTTGTTCATAGGTTGTATGATCAAGTACGTGCTAAAATTAGAACCAAACAGGGATTATCAGAATGTTTCGGAAGCGACATTGGGGTAAAACAAGGATGTCCGCTATCTCCCACTCTGTTTGGTTTGTACATTGACAAATTAGAGGAGTGGATTGACAAGTTTGGTGGGGGGGTGTTTGCTTGGCCAGCTATGTTATAAAGCTACTTTTATATGCAGATGATCTTATTTTAATGGCAAAAACAGCGCACGACTTGAAGGAACACTTGAAAGCTCTAGAATCGTTTTGCCAAGAGGTTGGGATGCAAGTGAACACTAGTAAAACTAAGGTCGTGATCTTTACCTTGAAAAGAAAGAAGGTTTTGATGGAGTTTGTCTTTGATGGTAGCCCCCTACAAGTTGTCAATGAATACAAGTATCTTGGCCTAGATTTCAATAATAAACTCAGCTGGGAGACATGTAGAGCTAAAAGGATACAAGGGGGCTGGAAAGCTCTATTCTCCTTGCAAAACCGGTGCAGAAGGGCTGAATTATGGGGTTGGAAAACTAAGAGAACTCTTTTTGGGTTGCTTGTGGTGCCGGTGGTGCTCTATGGCTGCGAGGTTTGGGGTGGTAATACTTCGGAGTTGAAGTGGAGACAAATAGAGAGGCTACAAAAGCATCTAATCACAAGTAGCCTCAGAATTAAAGCATCGGTCCCTTATGAGATTGCTCTAGCTGAGGCCGGGGCCTTTCCAATGGAGGCATCAGCGCTGACCCGAGTGTTAAGTTATTTAAAGAGGCTTGAGAACATGGAGGCATCCTGATGGCCCAAAATGGCAGCGGAGGAAAAGTTAGAAAGAAGGAGGAGTACATGGATGAAACAAAATGACAGGTGGATGAATAAGTGGGGTATTAGCATAAAAGAATGTCCAAATACAAAAGGGGATATCAAAAATTATGTGCAAGAAAAAGTCAAAGTAAGCATGTGGACAAAGCAAGTAGGAAGGAAAAAATAATAGTACATAACACATCTCAATCCCTCATGGGACCACACGCAAAAAAGCTACTTAGGAGCGGACATAAAATGGAAAGCGAAAATGTTAATGGCACAACTAAGAACTAGTTCGCACCAACTTAGATGTGAAACCGGAAGGTGGTCGAGGCCTAAAGAAGAATGGGAGGAAAGAATCTGCTGTTTATGCAATCTGGATTTAGTGGAGACAGAATGGCACTATATCATGGAGTGCTCAGCCTACGAGGATATTAGGGTCAATTACATGGATACTTTGAATGTTGACTCCTTGAACAGCTTGTTTGAAGAAGAAAGGTTAGCTAAACTCGCGGTGTATTTGATCAAGATACATAGCAGAAGATATAAGATCCTCAAAGCAAAAGAGTTCAGTGGGGAACTGTGTGTGTGATCTTCCTTTTCTGGATCGTGGCCCTCCTGCGGGTTTTGGGCTCTCTTTGCAGTGTGTTTTGGCCCTCTTCTGCAGCATGTTTTGGTTTCTATGGTCCCATAGGCTGTCTAGCCTCGTGGACGTTATTAAAAGCCTTCATTCATTCATTCGATCTGCTCCATCGTGAATTGTAAGCTCCTAGGCATATTGATTTAAAGCTAATGAACCAATATTGAAGACAACAAACGAGCAATGCAATATGCCTATGCTTATGATACCAATAGAATATGCAACTGTAGTGCTATATGATGTTACTATGATGCTCCCATAATAATCCTAGATTATTTAAATGAATTAGGGTTAGTCCTTAAATACACCATCCTAGCATGCAATTTGAAATAAAGTATGCTTTAGTTGGCTCATAATGACTAGTGAGGGAGGGAAACATGGGCTCAAATTAAGAAATTCAAATTTAAAAGTGTAGGGTTCAAATCCACATGTGCAGAAATGACCTAGGTCAATTCCACACAAACAAATCTAAATTAACGTAACAAACGATGAAATGCGGAGTTGGGTCCAAATCCTTAAAATGAGTGATAATAAAGTTAGAAAAGATAAAATTATTCGCTAACTCCCACACAAAATACAACATCTTCCACACTAATCAACTCATAATGGAAAAAATATTAAAACCTCCGAAACACCATTGCCATGGTCGATTACATTATTTTAGTTAGCTTTTTATTAAAATAAAAGAAGCTTAACGTGCAAAACAACTAGTATGATAAGACCATTCACTATCCCCTCGTACTTTATTTAATAAAATTTTGAGCTTTTTATTAAAATAAATCATGTTTAACGTGCCCAACAACTAATATGTATTATAGTGCTAGTCCTTTGTTTAGGCCAGACAAAATTCAAGCCCATAACGAATCCTGCGTAGGCATACTTTTTGTTTTCTTTTAGCAGCTTAGTAAGAGAAAATCCAAACCAATACAAAAGCTTTGACGTCATTCACAAAAGCAAATTATGACAAAACAAAAGCAAATGGAGATGAGTGGCAGCTAGGTAGGTAGGCGGGCCTCAGCTTATGACAAGTTCCAATTAAAAGTAGCAATTTCCAATTAAAAGTAGCAATTTCCAAGACTTTTGTTGAACTTTGTGCTTCATCCACTAACTTTGAGAAAGATCAAAAGCTCTAAAAAAGTTAAAATGTGTTGGACTCTTTTACCATGCTACATTTCATTATGCATCGTTTTCATTCTCACCAAATCATTTTGCTTGCTGCTCACACAAAGGTAATGTTTGTACTTAGAAAAACATGATAACGACCCCATGTGGAAGATAAGAAGTCTATCTCTCTAACAATGGGCTAAGTATTTGTATAACCTTTTTCATTAGTGATGACCGTTCGTGAGTAATAATTGAAATGTGCAAAGGCTATCGGAATTTATGTTGAGGTTAAGTAACTAAACTGAAATACATTCTCTAGCCTTAGGGTCAATCTTAGGGTCTTTGGAATCAATCTACATAATTTTTTTTTGGTAGAGAACAATAAATTGATAAGGTCATTTGATACAAGATTGTCTTGCCAGAAAAATAGATTTTCTCAGTTGCCTACTTCATCTTCATTTTTATTTTCATCTAGTTAGCCATCTAATCAATCCCCTTCTCGTAAGGTATCTCGTACTCTCCCAATGCATTATGATTCTTTGTCTCCCTCCTCTACCCCCAATAATATGTTTGACCAACATTCCAACAATATCTATTCTTCTTACAAATATGTTGTTATGACTAATAGTTGGAGGGTGGTTATAAAAAGGAAGGAACCTCCTAGCTCCTCCTTACACTCTAATACTCAATTTTCCACTTGTAACCAATCCCCTTCCTCCCCCTGCCACATGCTTCCATAAATCCAACCATTTCAAGTTCTATGTCACTTGTTACTAGTACTCGTCGAAGATCAAGATCTCTTGTTAACATCTTGAATGATTGGCAAATATAATGAGCATAATGTAATACTTTCCAATCGGTTTTGGGTATTGCCTTCAAATGATGACAACATTAGTCACTTATTGTCATGAATTCCAATATATTTTCTTGGAATGTAAGAGGGATTTCTCTCCCTCATCAGAAATATAGTCAAAGAGGCTACTGAGAAATGGAAACCTAATATCTTATTTCTTCAAAAGGTTAAGTGATGCATGTCTTGATGTATCTCTTCATAATATATGGAAAGATGCCTTTTTTTACACACTTCTCATAGAGATGGTAGTGGTGGAGTTTCTAGGGATGTTGTCTTGGATCTCCAAATTTATCATTGACAAAGGTGAGGACCCTTCTCACAATTGTGTTTGGGCCCTTACTTTTGTTAATGGACAAACTATTGGGTTTTGGTCCATTTATGCACCTAACATTGCTAAAGAACAAGTGGCTCATTGGAATTGGTTGTCTAAGAATCTTCCCAATGTAGATTGGATCTTAGGAGGAGATTTTAATATGTTGGAAAGTCCTTGTGATCGTAGCTAGTACAATCACTCTAAACCTAGTCAAGATGAATTTGAAAATTGGATTGTGGTTGATCCTCTTTATAGCGAATTTTCAAGTCATGCTAATAGCTAGTTTGCATGGTCTAATTGTAGAGGTGTTGTGGATAGGAAATTTAGTAGGTTGGATAGATTTTACATCTCTCACAACTTACTTATGTCTCCTCCTTCTGGTACTTTTGTACAAGATGATTATTCCACTACTCTCTTTGATCATTTTTCGATTTTCTTCTCTATCTCCCTTTCTTGAACGACCCCCATTCCATCACAACTCTTGTTTAAACTTAACACATCTCATTAAAAATAGAAAAGTTGTGTGTCTGCCCTCATGGGAATATGGAACTCTAAACCTAAACCACAAGAAGGGGATTCTTGGATTGATTGATGGTGTAATAATCTTTCACAATGCACTGATTTCCTTCATTCTTTTAGTAAAATGATGGCTTGATAGTGTAAAATAAGAGAGAAATTTCTTCAAGGAAAATTAGTAAAGTCAATAGAAAGCAACGTGCTTATGATCATAGCAATACCTCAATCCAAACCTTTATTGCTACTATTGGAATAGAGTTGTGTAAGATTGATAATTATAGAGGACAAGGCACTAGAATCCATTAGATCAAGGAAAACAATATAGATTCAAAATTCTTTTTTATCTATTTGAATTACAAACATAAGAAGGATAAAATTTTTTCCTTCATTGACAATCAATGCATTTCACATATAGATCTTGCTGAAACAACCTTACTGTTCTAGAATTTCTATGCAAATCTTTTCAAAGAGGATACTAAGTGGATGGATATATAGGACACCCTTTAAGAGATTGTTAAGGAATGTATTCCAAATAAAATTTATCATGGTTACAACAATTTTTTTGGATTAGACTCTTTCCTTAAAAGATCTTGAACATGCTCTTTTTTCCATGGCTCACAACAAAAGTCTAGGCATTGATGGCCTACCTGTGGAATTTTACTAGATTATGTGGGTGCACATGAAAGATGATTTTATCATCTTTATTTGGAATCCCTTGAAAAATGGTCTCTAGGTTAAAATATCAACAAGGGTGTTATCAAGCTTCTTCCCAAGGTAAGGAACAAAGACACTATATCGAGCTGGCATCCGATTACTTTATTAAACACTTGTTACAAAATTATTGCTAAAGCATTAGCTTTATGAATTAAATTAGTTGTCCAAGGTATTGTGAGATGAGAACAAATTGGATTTCTTGGAGGAAGATATATTTTTGATAATTTGATCTTAGCCTAGGAAACCAGTGAGTGAGACCAACAATTAAGTCAAAATGCATTGTTGGTCAAATTAGACTTCGACAAAGCATATGAAAGAATATATTGGAGGTTCATTATCAAAATGATATAGTGGCTTGGATTTGGTCCTAAAATTTGCTCACAGGTTCAAATTCTTTTTAAGTATGCTAATGCTCACATTGTGGTTAATAACTCCATTTATAAATCTTTCCCTTTGCAACACTCTATTAGACAATGTTGTCCTTTATCATTGTTTCTTTATGTTCTTACTTTTGATGCATTGGGATGTCTTTTGCAAAGACCTAAACAACTTTAGTTAATATCTAATATCTCCATACCTCAAAACAATGTTGCGATTGACTCATGCTTTGTTGATGATAGTCTACGTTTTCTACTAAACTTAGAAAGAGAGTTGAATAACACTATAGACATTTTGAATTTATATTACTCTATTTTAGGATCTTAGTTAGCACATCATAAAACTCAATTCATAATGACTCAAGTTGGTCCTATTTCTCAATGGATTCCTAAGGACTGGAAATAGATCAAGCATATTGAAATTACCAGATATCTTGGCATTCCATTTGGATTAGGCCAGTCTCTTGTTGAAATGTGGAAGTAGTATTTAAATAGACTTAAAAACAAACTTTTGAATCGGGGAATTAAATTTCTATCATTGGATGGAAAGATTCAAGTAGAAAATAATTTTTTCTTAGTTGCCCATGTATTTCTCTTCATGTTGAATGCCTTCTAGGAAAGGATATGAGGATTTAGGTAAAATTATACATTAGTTCCTTTCTACCAAATGGGATGGATCTACTGGTTATAGAAGCATCTTATGGAATCAATGCATTTACCCTAAATCTAAAGGTGGGCTTGGAATTACAAATCTTGAAACCCAAGGGACATGTTTAGTGGCTAAATGGATTATCATAGTGGCTAAAGGTGATGAACGATGGAAAATATTGTTGAGACATAGGCTATTTTTTGTTGTTTTAAAACGTAAATGGCAAAGTGTTAACTAGCTAGATAAGGCTCTCCTTGCTCCTTATTTTCAAATTAAAGCCTCTTCACCCATTCAATCCATTTGGAAAGCATGATAAAAAGTTATTCAATTTGAAGTTGGAAGGAATATTCTTTACAACATGGCTTCAAATTAACTTCATCTTCCATATCAAGGAAAACCACTACCCATCATGTTTCCCAAACAAGCTTATCATTTGTTTTAAAAAGGAGTTAAATTATTTAGTGATATATGTGACTTTTCTTCCTTACAATGGTCTTCTTGGTTAGTTATATCAAAGCTTGATTTGGTTCGAACAATAAATACAAACAATTTCTTATTTTTATCCAATCTCTAGCCCCACTCCATTTATCTATGAAATTGTGCACCCCAATTCCTTGTAATTGAGTTAATTTAGGAATAGACACATTCAATATCAAGCAAAACCACTAGCCATCATGTTTCCAAAGCAAGCTTATCATTTGTTTTAAAAATGAGTTAAATTATTAAGTGATATATGGGATTTTTCTTCCTTACAATGGTCTTCTTGGTTAGTTATCAAAGATTGATTTGGTTTGAACAATAAATTTACAAACAATTTCTCATCTTTATCCAATCTCTAGTCCCACTCCATTTATCTATGAAATTATGCAGCCCAATTTCTTGTAATTCTTTCAAGGACTAGCTCTAGATGTCTTCTTGTCACTTTTCTTTCTTCCTATTAAGACAAGTCTATCTTCTCTTTCTTCCTAAATTGTCATTAGTTCCCAGACTCAATATCATATGGAATCGTAAGTTCAATCATAAGTTTTGGTCTAAGTTGAGTGCTCAAATTTGGAAATCCAAAGCAGATGCAAAATTTTAAATGCTTGCTTGGAAAATTTTACACTACAAATTACCAGTGGGAGAAAGACTAAAATGTTTATAGGTTCAACCTATTAAATGCTCCTTTCATTATGCTAATAGATCTATGGGTGTATGCACAAAGATGGGGGACCAAAAAGTCACCACCATGGGACTTTTTGGTCCAAAACAGGCTAAAACGCGAGCGCATTATAACACACTCACATTTTGACTTGCTTTAAAAGTCAAAAAACTCCATTTTCTCCCATTCACCCATGACCAAAGGAGTTTGTATGCAAAAAAATAGTGTTCAAAGTGCGAGCACGTTCAAGGAAAGTCTCTCCAAGCAAGTACAAGGGAGAAATCGATACTTTCACGATGCCACCTCATCGCCAAAGACGTTGTGAAGCAAATTTGGAGGGCCTAGCAGTCGAAGAAGGTAGGGTTTGTTTAATTTTTGTTAGTTTGAGAAGACTTTTTGATTTTGTAATGTTTGATTAGTTTTTTATTTGCATTTACAGTTAATGAGGCAAGAGAAAACCCAAATCTAACTGAGGAGGGTCAAAAAAACTCCAAAAACCCTCCAAACCCTCAAAACCCACCTTCACGTCCTCACAATGTAAGGGATACACAGGAAAACTACCTAGGGAAAATAGAAGAAAACAAAAGACATCTTCAAATCCTTATTCAAATGCTAAACAATCCAAGTGTAAGCACCGATCGTAGGAGAGCACTTGCGAAGTCATTAGAGGAGATTATTTCCCACACTTAATCGGTGACAAAACAAATCACCAAATCTCAAGACTATAGGGAGAGGTGTCAGCAATACTATGCTGACAAATTGTCATAAGAACAAGCGAAGAATGAAAAAATTACAAAATCTCAATTATGTGCACACTTTATTAATCCTAAAACTGGCTAAAGATTAGAAGAAACTTGCAAACGGTTCCCTATTCATTGGTCTAGGAATGAAGAAATATCCCAAAACTTTTGGGATAGATGGTACATCGTCTTCAACGAGCGCCCATGCAACAATGATGAGCTGCCACAATATTTCTTGAGGAAACTCTATTGTGAGTTCATCCTCAAGAAGATTCCCAATTATTTTGATATTCGAGAGTTCCAAGGTAAAGGTGGTGGCTCTGCCCAAGGTAAAGGTGGTGGCTCAATGACATGAAAACCATGTACCTAGACCAATGTTGAGGCCAGAACATGTGTCACTCCCTTTGACTTTGAAGGAGAGTGTTAAGGTAGAGACATTACATTCATTGACTACTCTCTCGCAGTCTCTAGCATAACATGCCAATGATCTTACCCAGGCCGATGAGGGTGAGAGTAGTAGGCATCATTTGTCCCCACATTTGTGAAGTTCATGTGGGAACCTGTGTGATTATGGGATGCAAGACGCACGACAGGACTCTCAGCAGGATGTTGCGATGCAGGGGCAACATCCAATGTTGGAGACATCCATATTGGATGAGATTGTTCTCACTGATGATGTCTTATAGCAGACATTTGGTATTGACTCCCAGGTAATTTTTTACAAGTTTCATCTTGATAAAATATATTGTTCTTTGAAATTTGTAATTAATTTTATATGACTATCTATATTATAAGTGAAAAATAATGTATGTAATTGTCTGCGCAATGAAATTCCAGGGTCAGAGTCTTCATCCTGCCTCTGTTAGCTGTCCATTGGCGGGTTATGAGAGGAGGTCAAGTCAGCATGTATGTAATTTATCACATGATCATAATTATTGTACATATATCAATGGTAATATTATTTTGTGACAATTTGATGATTTCAACAGTCACTGGCACCTCCACAGTTTCCTTGGTCCCCTGGATGCAAATCCACCAATTATACAAAGGTAAATTTAACCATTTCTAATCATTATGCATTTAAATAATGTTATGTATTTATTTTGGTCGAATAATCTTGAACTTGATTTTTAGATGCTGAATATGGACACTCCTCATATTTGTGAGTCAGCGCATGTAGGCATTGCTGCAGCCATAATGTCTTCAAATCCTTTGACCGGGGTATGAGCAAATAACATGAAAATGTCATAATTTTGTACTTCTTGTTTTATCTCATGTTATTTTATGTACATAAATGATATTTATGTTTTGTCAATTTTGCTTCTTGATGCTTCTCACAAGAGGTCACAACTCTAGTCCGTCCAACTACGGACGAAGAGAGAGAAAAGATGATGGAGAGTGATCATCGGATGGCGGTAAGTGATCGATTGCATATGTGATGTTATATATTTCATACATTTTCTATATTAATGTGCATATTGTTTGATTGTATTAACATGTGAAGCTGGATGAACATCGGTCAAGGAGCTCTACTCGATGATAGATAGAGGATGAGTCACTGATTGGCTCTCCATCTTCACGATCAAGCAAGGGCCACCAATTATTTCATAAAATTCCATAGGAAACTAGTTTTTGGGACATTTTTTGTATGCCTAGATGGCTTTGTATACATACTTTTGTATGTTACCAATGTATATTTTTGTATATGCCTGTATGGCTTTGTTTGGACATGCCTATATGGCTTTGTATATAAACTAGATGTTATGTTCATGACATTATGTATATGACAGTTTATATTAAATATTTAATATGATGATCAAGTATTGTTACAAGAATTTGGTTTTACACATTCTAATTGCATTTGCTTGAAAGTTTATAAATCATTTTCAAATAATCCATTTTGAGCATATCTTGCAATCATTGCATTCCGTGAGATTGTGCATTTCTTTGAGGCATCATGTCAAATAGTTCACGCGCCTTATCTATGCTTCCACACTTTCCATACATGTCTACAAGGGTAGCTGCAAATACAATATGTGACAAAATTCCTATATCTTTTATGCTTTGATGGTTGTCCACACCATGTTCCCTAGATCCCATTTTGGCATAGGCAAGGAGAATGTCAGATAAGGTTGTGCAATTTGGTTTTAGACTTGCTAATTGCATTTGGTTGAAATTTTCTTTTGTGCATTTGTGAAAGTTTTTAAAGCCTTATGAAAACTCCATTTCGTGCATATCTTACAATCATTGCATTCCATGAGACAACAGTTCTTTGAGGCATCGTGTCAAACAATTCATGTTCCTTGTATATGCTTCCACACTTTGCATACATGTCTCGTAGGGTAGTTTCAACTACAACATTTAATAAAATTCCTATATCCTTTATGCTTTGATGGATGTCTATACCATGTTCCAAAGATACCATTTCTAAGGTTTTGGAATTTGGCTTTATAGCCGCCAATTGCATTTGCTTGAAAGTTTCTAAAGCCTTATCAAAAAATCCATTTTTTTCATATCTTCCAATCATTGCATTCCATGAGGTGACATTTATTTGAGGCATCATGCCAAACCATTCATGTGCCTTGTCTATGCTTCCACACTTTGCATAGATGTCTTCGAGGGCAGTTGCAACTACAACATCTAACAAAATTACCATATCTTTTATCCTTTGATGGATGTCCATTTTGGCATAGGCAAGGAGGATATTGGATAGGGTTGTGGAATTTGGCTTTACACTCGCCAATAGTATTTTCTTGAAAGTTTATAAAGTATTAGCAAAGGTTGTGGAATTTGGCTTTACACGTGCCAATTGCATTTGCTTGGAAGTTTCTAAAGTCTTTTCAACAAATCCATTTTTTTGCATATCTTGCAATCATTGCATCCCATTAGAGGACATCTCTTTGTGGTATTCTATCAAACAATCTACGTGCCTTATCTATGCTTCTACACTTTGCATACATGTCTACAAGGGAAGCTGCAATTACAACATGTGACAAAAATCCCATATCCTTTATGCTTTGATGGTTGTCCATACACTGTTCCAAAGATCCTATTTTGGTACGAATAGGGAGGATGGTGGGAAAGGTTGTGGAATTTGGCTTTGCACGTGCCAATTGCATTTGATTGAAAGTTTCTAAAGCCTTTTCAATAATCCACCTGCCTTGTCTATGCTTCCAATTTTCATGGTTGAGTGTTAGGTCGAACAATCCACGTGCATTGTCTATGCTTCCACACTTTGCATACATGTCTACAACGACAGCTGCAATTACAACATCTGACAAAATTCCTATATCCTTTATGCTTTGTTGGTTGTCCATACACTCTTCGAAAGATCCTATTTTGGTAGAGATAGGGAGGATGCTGGCAAAAAGTTTTGGAATTTGGCTTTACATGTGCGAATTGCATTTACTTGAAAGTTTCTAAAGTCTTTCCAACAAATCCATTTTTTGCATATCTTGCAATCATTGCATCTCATGAGAGGGCATCTCTTTGTGGTGTTGTATCAAACAACCCATGTGCCTTGTCTATGCTTCCACACTTTGCATACATGTCTACAAGGGCAGCTGCAATTACAACATCTGACAAAATTCCTATATCATTTATGCTTTGATGGCTGTCCATACATTGTTCCAAAGATCCTGTTTTGGCATACAGATAGGGAGGATGTTGGCAAAGGTTGTGGAATTTGGCTTTACACGTGCCAATTGCATTTGATTGGATGTTTCTAAAGTCTTTTCAATAAATCCATTTTTTGCATATCTTGCAATCATTGCATCCCATGAGAGGACATCTCTTTGTGGTATTCTATCAAATAGTCCATGGGTGCTGCCACAATAATGGGTCACACTTTTTGGGACATCCTGATTTTCTCTGAAATCACATATTTTTAGAAAATATAATTATTGAAGCCTTGAAAGGTTCCATTTAAAGGATTTTAATTGAAGAGGGTTCGATCAAACCCCCTTAGATTCAAACCCCCTTGGATAGAACCTCGCTAGTTTTAAACCATACCTATAATGGATTCTCCTCTACACCTATCAAAATGCTAATTAAAAACCACTTTTGATTTACCTTTTGGGGGATCAAATGAATTCATTTAAAATTTATGTTTTGTAAGTATGTAGTACTTATTATAAGCTTCCCAAAAAGTATAATTTTAAATATATTTGATTTGATTATTAGATTTATTTTTTATTTCTTGTGAATGTAGGTTTTTCACTGAACATCAAGTTCTCTGTTCTACACAAATGGAAAATTAGTAAATTAGTGAAAAAAATTCTAAAAAATATCTATGCCCTAGGTATTGATGTCCTTGTTTCAACAAAAAAAATTGAATTTCAATACATACAAAAAAGTTATGTTTGACGGAATATGCCTATGTCTAAATTATAATTGGTTTGACTTCAAAACTTAATTAAACAAAAATCAACAAAACATTATGAAACCAAATGCATGCCCTATATATCATTGTTACCAATCTAAATTCAAAAGAATTAGAATTTTATCCTTTGTAGAAAAAAACGTTATGTGCGACAGAATACACATCACTTTAAAAAAATGTTGTTTACTATTAAAAACTAGTTATCAAAGGAGACACGACAAATTTTACAATTTAACTCCAAATTTTTTAAAAAATATATATTTAGAATATACAAACAAAATCTCACAAATCACTAGTTCACATCATCTTCAAATTCCTAAAGGTTTAGTGGCCATAGGTGTCAGAAAGTGAAGATTTAGTTCAAAATGTTGATTTCAATGTCAAGTTTGGCCAAAAAGTGTAACCCATTATTGTGGGATGACCCCCACGTGCTTTGTCTATACTTCTACACTTTGCATACATGTCTACAAGGGCAACTGCAATTACAACATGTGACAAAATTCCTATATCCTTTATGCTTTGATGGCTATCCATATGTTGTTCTAAAGATCCTATTTGACAAGTTCTTTTCATGCAATGATGATAACCTCCCAAGCCTAAGTGACAAGTTCAAACAACATTATGACCAAGTGGGGCACTTCTGATAAAACAAAGTGTAAGGTGACTAATCCTAACCTTCACTATCCTAACAAACATGAATTACTGGACAACAATATTAGAAATTGCCATTATATCCCCGGATGCCTAAATCTTGATAATAACTATGTCCCAACCCTCAACATGATAACATGGATCCATGTAAATATCCTAAGCAAAAAGATTGTGATAGGACAGACCTTCCACATAATGTTGTTCCTCTTAATGACAAAATTTCCCTTCACCCTAGACCCATGACAACACTGTATATAAAGACACTGCTTGGGATGTCCAAATAGTCAAGTTTAAAACAAAGAATTAGGTGGCAACAAAAACATGGGGCTTATGTGTTATATAACAGTCAGGTCTGCCCTCCATTGTTTTGACTAGGTCCTTTGCATCCAAAGATGAGGGTTAGAGTATCTTCACTTGCATGTTGGCTCGGGAAGATAGAAGCTTGATTTCCACCATCCTCTCCATGAGGAAGATCTTATAAATCTTGAATAGTACAAGTAAACATTATGACTTTCATGCAGCTATGGCAATCCCATAATGGAACAAGCCATTTTCTCATGAATACTAACAAATTTTTCCCATAAGGTTTAACTTACTGGCCCAAACAATATGACAGTCAACCATGCCTTGTTTTAGTAGCCTATCAAGGGATTAAGAATCCACCATAATGCTTGGGTATTGAGAAATCGTGTTAAAGATATCTTATGAGTGATGAATAACCCTACATGAGGCATATGACAACTTAATGAAACCATGACAACCCTTCTGCTAACCAAGACAATGATCTATAGACTGGAGTAACTTTGTGCATCATAATAGTCTTAAAGTGCCTTTAGTTCCAACTTTGAAGTTCATAACAATAAGAACATGATAACCTTAACAAACTTTCTCATAAAACTTCATACAACTTCTTTCTTTGTGACCAAAATCCTTTCATGAAATGTACCTAATATATTGTGATTGTCACAACAACCAACCCTTGAAACCCTTATGCAAACTCATTGATGGCTTTGGAGCTTCATTACTTTAGACTTGCAATCACTAGCACAGGCATTAAGCATGCATCAGAAGACATAGAAAGAAATCCCTTTCAACAGAATGGACACTAGGGTTTGGTGAGTTTCCATTGGCAATGAAACTCTGGGTCCTCTATATCTCATTTTGGAAGAAAAATCTACACAAAAACATTAGTAAAACACCATATTATTTAATCACCATGTAAATAGCATGAAATTATATAAATGCAATGTATTTTGACCTCTAATCATGGCTCTCATAGTCAAGACAACAATGGATCAGTCCATTATGTCTTTGTGTTTTGCCCAGAAAACCTTATGAAATATGGGCTCTAGTCAGGTAGAATGAATAACATACATCTTTGAATGTTGTTCACACATGTGCAGGCATAGATTAAGGTTTTAGGCATTGAAACACGTTCTCCACAGGTGGCAATGTATCCATAAACTAGTCATGAATCCTCAAAAGGCATTCAATAACATAACAAAATCAACCCTCATGCACATACTTAGGAATTAAATACCTCAGAAACCAATACTTACAATAATTACCCCATATTGATCCTTCATATTCATAATCCTTACACTCCAACTCATCCCATCAATCCAACCATCCATCTATCTAAAACTTGAATCCACAATCCAAACCCACCATGTTGAATCCAAATCATCCTTTTCAAATTTCTTCTAAGGACTACTAGTAGAGAAGCAATATCAAACTAGAAAGCATAAGTTCATGCTAGGAGTTTTGATCAATACTTTAAGCCTTAAGATGTATGACATCAAAACTATTTCTTGCATCATGGTGACATTTTGGCACTACAAATCAACTTACAAACACCTAATTGTGCGTACACTTGTATTTTTTATAGTGTAGGTACACTTGTATTGTTGGTGGAGGACACATGGTAATGACCATGAACTTGGTGATATTATAGGAGATGCTTAGAGGTACTACGAGTAGCTAGAATTAATTAGGTGTTTGTCATACAAAGATCAAAGACAACTCTAGGATGACTATCATGTATGAAAGGCATTATTGTCTTCCTAGAGGATACTTATACTCTGGCGTTATGAATGCGAAGTCTACAAGTAGGGAGTGTAGAAGAGGGATAGAAGAGGACTGTCATAATGAAGAGACAGTTGTGTTGGTAATCAGAGAGTAGAAATCCTAAATTAAGAAGGGAAGACAACCCCATCAAGTCAATCATGTCATTCCCACATAAAGACAACCCTAGCAAGTCCAATAGACCAACTATGACACAGTACACTTATTGACAAGTATGCAATCATGAATTAGCATGTAATATATGGACAACCATATATCTGTTTGAGGAGAAAAGCTTCCGTCTTGGGGGATCTAGTAATTAAAAAACTAGTCATATGATTGCTAGGACAGTCATCAAGGTCCTAAGTGTATTTACTAATCATCATACCATTATTCACATTTTAGCACTATCAACACATATTAGGATAGTGTTGTCCCAATAAAATAGAGAAGGTTGTTATAAATATCTTAGAACACTCATTTTATAAATGTACAATTATATGCAAATGGTAGCAGTCATATGTCAAGCTTAGAATGGTCATATCAACCTAAGGACTACTTGATTGAATCCTCAGGGCTAGGAGTGACATTTTGCATTCCATAGATCGTGGGGCCAAATGGAATTCACTAATGCATTGGGGTGGGTGAGTAAATGCCAAGGGAGGTCTCGTTTCATGTTCCAATCACCCCAGTTGTTCGGGGCGGCAAGCTACCGGCAAAGTCCCTCAAGATCCCTAAGATGATAAAACTGCCAAACATTGATGGAGCAGTTCTCAAAATTCATGATAATTAAGAATGTTTTATTTAGACCTACAGGTGCACGTGGGGTCCATCCACAATAACCTCTCTCGGTTTCGGTTAACTCCAGTCTTTTTGACCGTGCTGAAATCAAACGTATTCGTGCAAAATGCTTCAGTTTCATGCAGTGAAAAGGTGCTAGGAGTGACATTTTGCATTCCATAGGTCATGGGGCCAAATGGACTTCACCAATGTGTTAGGGTGGGTGGGTAAATGCCACAGGAGGTCTTATTTTGTGTGCCAAGTGCCCCTATCATTTGTGGAAGTAGGCTACCAGCAAAGTCCCTTAAGATCCCTAAGACACAAAAACTACCAAACTTTGACGGAGTAGTTCTCAGAATTTGTGGCAGCTGGGAATGTTCCGTTTGGACCTACAAGTGCATGTGGAGTCTATCCACAATAACCTCTCTTAGTTTTGGTCAACTCCAGTCAATTTGACTGTGCCAAAATCAAACGCATTCTTGCAAAATGCTTCAGTTTCATGCAGTGGAAAGGTGCTAGGAGTGACATTTTGCATTCCATAGGTCGTGGGGTCAAACGAACTTCACCAATGCATTGGGGTGGGTGGGTAAATGCCAGGGGAGGTCTCATTTTGTGTGTCAAGTACCCCAGTCGTCCGGGGCAGCAGGCTACTGGCAAAGGCCCTTAAGATCCTAAGAGCAAAAACTGCCAAACTTTGACGGAACAGTTCTCAGAATTCGTGGCAGTTGGAATATAAGGAATACTAAGAGGGTGGGTGAATTAGTATTCTGCAAAACCACTTCTTAACATGTTCATTAATCCAATTTCTAAAATCAATAACATGAAAATAGAATAAGCATAAGAATAGCAACCATAAAGACATAACACATGGACACCAGGATTTTTACGTGGAAAACCCAAAAAGGGAAAAGCCACGATGAGTGTTTGATCACAATATATTATGATAACAATACTAAATTACATAAGGCTCACTGCCCAAAGAAATGCTCATTGCAGGTGGACTCACTGTCCACTAAGAAAGAAGGATAGAAGATAGAAGAAATTGGCTCACTGCTAGTGATGAACTGTTGTAAATGCATCTACCATATGCTGGATCACAGTTCCATTGAAGGATCAATACACAGATTCAAAGGTCTTCATTTATTCTGACCTGCTTCTCAACTCTACTACATATACTCTATTTTTCTGCCTTTGTTTTCTTTTTCTACTATGTACTCTACTTATAATCCTTCACACTTCGAATTCACACACATATCACCACACATTCACATCTCAACATCATAATCCATCAAGTATTTATATCCACAACAAGATTCATCTCATAATTAGGTCGGCAAGCTAGACATAAAGCGTGTATACAATGTATTTTACCTTTTCAGCTTGATCATATGTACAATCAGTAATATGGACCCAACCAAACATATAATGGTCTTCATATAGGCTGGCACCAATCATACAACCACTTAGATTTATTATTCAAACAATATATCTTCTCCGCATATGGATTTTACATGCCTGTCGGCCTGTCTCTTAAGAACATGCTTGGCCAATTCATCTGTCACATCAAAACTCTCACTGCAAACCACAAGAGACTTAAAGATTCATAACCAACATTCATTCTTGACCTCTTATCATACCTTAAGAACCGCAAGACAAAATATGCAATTGCGGAGGAATCCGGACCCTTTTACTCTGGCACTATGCATTGTTCCTGTCTTAGTTCTATTCACCTAGACTTAGACATTTCATAGTATGACTTTTGGAGAAGGTCAGGTCTTGAGCATTGGAACACATCATCATCAAATAGCTATGAACAACATATCTGAACCGCATATAATGATCTTCTACTATGGAGGCATACTGACACAAACACTGTCATTTACACTAAGTAATGTATACTGCTTGTACTTAGCCATTTATCCTTTCAGAGTAGAGTCTCTTTTCCATGCCAGTGGAACCTCCTTTCTTTGTTTCCATCAATGACAACATTCAATCATTCATTAGAGCAGTGTCTTTTGCCAACAATCTCCCCCTTTGGCATTGATGGCAACACTTAGTGAAAAATGTGTATCTGCTCCCCCTTTCTATATACCCTCTGTTCTTTCACTCCCCCTCAGGTGTTTACCCATGTTTCAGTGGTCTTCTTCTCCCCCTTTGAAATCAATGGCAAAGGTGTATCTACAAGAGTCAAAATTTTGTCAAAACTACAAATCTATCATACTCTGCCACATATGTACACATACAATCTTCAACTCAATTAGTTGTAGGTGAAAGGATATCCTTATACACAATATTTAATTGTGTAATCTCTTCATCCAATCATTTCTTAGCTCTTTCCAAAATTTGAATTTTACCATTTATCAAAAAGATTGATTTTTGTGCCTTTTGCACATCAGAAGGTGTGTCAATTTGTGAAGCTACCTGTGCTTCTGCTACAAGATTTGTCATGATCTCAACTTTAAATCTTAATATCCTTCTCATCAGACACATTTTGTTTTTAATTCCTTCATGTCTACTGAGCAGACTACTTATGTTGTTCTGAATATTTTCAACTTGTGTTTCTATGTTGTTGATTGAGTCAACTGTTGCATCAAAGGTCTTAGAAATATTTGTGAGTTGAAGCTCCATGCTTTTGACTTTCTCATCTATTTCCTTAGTGGTTTAAGGTCATGACAAACAAATTTGTATATATCATAGGCTTCCTGATTGCATTTTTCATATTCTTGATGCTGCTTTCTAACAAAATTTTGTCACTGTCTAACTTGGTTTTTGATATTGCTAGTCTTTTGTCTTCATATTCCTTTTTAACTTTAATATCAACAGACTTTCAAAAGATTCAAAATGAGTACTTACAGAATTTATTAGACCTTTGAGATGAGCAGTTGATGACACTGATGTATCTTTCTGGTATGAGGGCATCAGCTTCTCCAGAATACTGGATGTCTCATCAACGAGTTCATTGTCCTATATATATGTTTTCAACATTTCTTCCTGAGCCTTAGCTTGCACGATTGATGCTAGTTTGAGTTTCTCCACAGGAGACATAGAACCCATAATTATTGGTCCTTGTAGAGTCTTGGGTGAATCTAGGATCTATACTCTTTATTGTTTTTCCAAAAACTTTCTAGCATAGTCAATTGAAATTTGGTTTGCAACAGTGTCTCTTGCCGCTTGTTCTTCACTAAGTGTAACTTTCTTTCTTTTCTTTTCTTTTGTTGGATTTTCTTTATCTACTTCGGTAGTGGTTTATGTAATGGATGAGATCCTTGTTCTTTTCTTGGGGCTAGATACATGTTTTTCCTTTTTAGCTTTCTCATCTTTTCTTTCTGGAGTGTTTGACTTCCATTCCACCGGAGCATTTAAGGGTCTTGATCCTTCTACTTTGGTTTTTGCCTCACTTGTTTGTTCATCTGACATTTTCTCTGAATGCTCATATTCCATAGATAATTCTTTGAATGTCCCAAACCTATCTTCTTTGAGATCTTTTGGTTTAATCAATAGTTCATCAACTAATCTAGTCAGGATATCTTCTGCAACTTCATACCCTAATGCAGGGACCCATGCAGTTCTTGGTTCCATGGCTTCCATGAAGCATTTGTCTTTGATCACCATTAATACAATGTCCTTTTCATATTTCAACACTTCCTTTTCAAGTATCCAGACCCTACATATCATTTTCTTTTGAAAGTTCATGAAGTATCCCCATAAGATTTCATTCTGTCTATTTGCATTTCCCAAACTCTACAGGTGATTTCTTATTTGAGTTGCTACTGGTGTGTGATCAAGCTAGACAATGCTTTCCAAGCTGGGTAGCTCTCTCAGGAAGTAGAAGACTAGACAGGCGATCCAAGTTCCATATTTGAAGGGATAATTTGTCTCTTTTGTTCTTTTCAAGTTCTCCATTAATTCACTCTAGAGCAATTCACATAGGTTATAATCCCTATTGTTTTTTACCATGTCATATGTTGTGTATATAGCTGGTACAAACACATAATTTTTTGAGTGGGAAAAGTATACTTTGTATCCAATAATCATTGATGCAAATCTGACAGCTGGATCCTTAATATCATTTACCGTGAGAGCTTTCTTATCAAATTTGGCTCCTGTTAGCTGTATTACTAAATTGTTCTTTATTTTCTTTTCTCCTGGGATTCTCCCAGAGGAAGTCATACCAGTTACAACTTTGATAGCTTCTTTAGTTATCATATATGGTGCATTGAGCCACAAGAACTCATCATGAATCTTGCTTAGAATAAAATTGACCCATGTATCATTCGGGATCGCAGGAAAATCCAACCAGGTGTCCAATTTCTTTTCTCCTAGAACTTTATATTCATCTTTCAACTCAACATCAACAGTAGTCAGTTCATCCAAGTATAATTTGCCAAGATTCATGTGATCGTATTCCTCTAAATTGGTATGAATATATGCCCTAACATCTTTCGTGTGCATAATTCCATGAGGAGTAATTGAGAATGCCCCTATAGGATCATTTCCTAGTGATTTGAAGAAATGCTTCTTGAACTTGGGACAGGCTTTTCTGTTATCTCGATTATTTGAGGAGTAAAAATTTTTCAGAATAGTTTAAACTTCACAGAAGGGTTTTCAAGCTGTAAATACCTTTACTGCTGAATTAGGGTTTTTCTTCGCTTGAGATCGACTCTGAGTTCTTTGAATCTCTGGAAACGTTGATGTCGCTTAGAATTTTGCTTTAGTCTCTCTTGGATACTTGGTAGCTCGAATGCAAAGTGAGTTAGCTATCAAATGAGCTCCTTTTTATCCTCCGCAAGGATGACCTAGTCGTCATAAATGCTTGTTCTTCCAAAAAGTTGTCAAACACTTCATGGCAGAATACAATTTATCAAGATTGCTCCACAATGTATTGCATTGAATCTTTTTCTTCTAGAGTTTCTTCCATGAAATCCTTTATATCAAGCTGCACAACATATCTTCGTGCCAGATTCTAGCACTAGCTATCTGGCTGGGGGTTTTGGATTTTCAACACAGCTCCCCTTGAGCCAGAGCTCCCAATTCACTTCTCGGAGGAAGTATCTGCGCCAGAAACTGGTACAAATCCATCCTTGTCCTCATTAACATCTTTCTTGATCCAGATCTTCTACATTTCTTTCTTGATTTCAACCTGATCAATTTTGTTTTTGCCTTTGTCTTTTCTCTGCTCTATTTTCCCCTTCTCCGTAGAATAATCTACTTGTACAATTCTGCTTCTACAGAATTTTGCAACATGTCTAAACTTATTGCAATGTAACATACCACATTCCTTTGTCCTTGATTTCTTCTATTGATTGGATTTGATCTGCATTGATTAGCCATATGTCCAAATCTATTGCATGCAAAACACTTTCCATTGAATGATTGAGTATTCCTTGAATTGTAAAAGCCATTCCTTACCAGACTTCTGCATTAATTTGATCTACGACCATGTTTTCTTGCAATTGAAACATTTATCAAAGAATGATGGAACATTTTGATTTATTCTACTCCTACACTAAGTAGCTTTATGACCAAACTTATTGCAATTAAAACAATGGCCATTGAAGGATGGGTACCTTTAAGCATTTGGTTACCTGATCAGAGGTCTTCTAGGTCTTCTTCTTTGATTCTTGAATTGGTTGTCTTTGTTTTACTTCAAATCAGTGTTTTCTTGACCTGATTTTGAACTTTGTCCTTTCTCAAATCTTAAGCCTTGCTTGTCATTGGAACTCTTTTGACTAGAAATCATCTCATCAAGTTTTGCAGAACTTATCTTGAACTTTTCTTCATAGATCTTAGCATTTTCCAAGTCTGATTTCAGGCTCACAACTTCTTTTTCAAGTTTGGCACATTCTTCTAACTTGCTTTTTATCATCAAATTTAGATCTTCTTCCACTTTAGCTTTTTCTATAATTTCTACTTTCAAATCATCTAGGGTTTCATTTGCTGATATCAATTGTTCACTAACCTCTTTGTATTTTTCTTTGAATTTCTTGACTTGTTATTTTAGCTTTAAAATGCATTCATCAGCTTCTTGTATGTTATCCTTCAGATCCCTAATTTCTGCTTTAGATTTTTCAAGATCAATAAGAGCTATTTCCAGTTCAACATTGTTTGAGAAATTTCTAAATCTCTTGGCTGCCATGAGTGAACTCTCCCAGATCTTCCTCAAGCTGTTAGGCTTCTTCCAAGGAACCTTGCTCTAATGCCAATTGTTGAATATAAGGATTACTGAGAGGGGGGGTGAATCAGTATTTCGCAAAACCACTTCTTAACATGTTCATTAATCCAATTTCCAAAATCAATAACATGAAAACATAATAAGCATAAGAACAACAACTATAAAGACATAACACATGGACACCAAGATTTTTACATGGAAAACTCAAAAAGGGAAAAACCAAGGTGAGTGTTATCTTACAATATATTATGATAACAATACTAAATTACTAAGGCTCACTACCAAAAGAAACGCTCACTATAGGTGGACTCACTATCCACTAAGAAAGAAGGATAGAAGATAGAAGAAATTGGCTCACCGCCAGTAATGAACTGCTGTAAATGTAGATCTACCATATGCTGGATCACAGTTCCATTGAAGGATCAATACACAGATTCAAAGGTCTTCATTTATTTTGCCCTACTTCTCAACTCTACTACATATACTATATTTTTCTTCCCTTGTTTTCTTTTTCTGCTCTACACTCTGCTTATAATCCTTCACACTTCAAATTTGCACACATATCACCACACATTCACATCTCAACATCGTAATTCATCAAGTATTTATATCCACAACAAGATTCATCTCATAATTAGGTCAGCAAGCTAGACATGAAGCGTGTATACAATGTATTTTACCTTGTTGGCTTGATCATATGTAAAATCAGTAATGCGGACCCAACCAAACATATAATGGTCTTCATAGAGGTTGGCACCAATCATACAACCACTTAGATTTATTATTCAAACAATATAACTTCTCCGCATATGGATTTTACATGCCTATCGGCCTGTCTCTTAAGAACATGCTTGGCCAATTCATCTGTCACATCAAAAATCTCACTGCGGACCATAATAGACTCAAAGATTCATAACGAACATTCATTCTTGACCTCTTAGCATACCTTCAAAATTGCAAGACAAAATATGCAACTGCCAAGGAATGCAAACCCTTTTACTCTGGCACTATGCACTGTTCTTGTCTTAGTTCTGTTCACCCGGACTTAGATATTTCATAGTATGACTTCTAGAGAAGGTCAGGTCTTGAGCACTAGAACATATCATCATCAAATAGCTGTGATCAACATATCTGAACTGCATATAATGATCTTCTACTGCGGAGGCATACTGGCACAAACACTGTCATTTACACTAAGTAATGTATACTTCTTATACTTAGCCATTTATCCTTCCGAAGTAGAGTCTCTTTGCCATGCTGGTGGAACCTCCTTTCTTTGTTGCCATCAATGACAACATTCAATCATTCATCAGAGCAATGTCTCTTCCCAACACTGGGAATGTTTTGTTTGGACCTATAGGTGTATGTGGGGTCTATCCACAATAATCTCTCTCAGTTTTGGTCAACTCTAGTATGTTTGACAGTGCCAAAATCAAATGCATTCTTGCAAAATGCTTTAGTTTCATGCATCACAATGTTGCCAGGTGCCGTATTTTTTGTTTTGGTTGTCGTGGGTCGAACTGACTACGCCAACACGTTGGGGTGGGCAGGTAAATGTTAGGGGAGGTCTCATTTCATGTGCCAAGCACCCCCGTTGTTCCAGGCTATAAGCTACCGACAAACTAGAAAGTTGCTAAGATTGAAATTTTGCATTCCATAGGTTGTGGGGTCGAACCGACTATGCCAACACATCCGAGTGGGTGGGTAAATGCTAGGGGAGGTCTCGTTTCATGTGCCAAGTGTCTCAGTCATTCTGAGCTGCAAGCTACTGGCAAACTCAAAAAGGTGTTAGGAGTGACATTTTGCATTCCATAGTTTGTAGGGCCAAACAGACTTCGCCAACACATCAGAGTGGGCAGGTAAATTCTAGGGGAGGTCTCATTTTGTTTGCCAATGGTCCTAATCGTTCTGGGCTGTAAGCTATCGACAAAGTCACTTTGCTAGTATCTTGTAGGCCAAAATGACTGGGATGTTTGGCACACGAAATGGGACCTTCCCTAACATTTACTTGCCCACCCCGATGTGTTGGCACAGTCAGTTAGGCCTCACGACAAGCATATCAAAAAATAAGGCACCTGGCAAGGTTGTGCTGCATGAAACTAAAGCATTTTGTAAGAATGCATTTGATTTTTGCATGGTCAAATAGACTAGAGTTGACCAAAACTGAGAGAGGTTATTGTGGACGGACACCACATGCACGTATAGGTCCAAACAGAACATTCCCAGCTGCCATGAATTTTGAGAACTGCTCCGTCAAAGTTTGACAGTTTTTTTCTTTTAGGATATTCAGGGACTTTGCCGGTAGCTTGTTGCCTCGAATGATTGGGGTGCTTGGCACATGAAATGAGACCTCCCCTAGAATTTACCCACCCACCTTGACACGTTGGTGAAGTCTGTTGGGCCCCATGACCTATGGAATGCAAAATATCACTCCTAGCATCTTTCCACTACATGAAACTAAAGCATTTTGCAAGAATGCATTTGATTTTGGCACGGTCAAATAGACTGGAGTTGACCGAAACCGACAGAGGTTATTGTGGATGGACCCCATGTGCACATATAGGTTGAAACAAAATGTTCCCAACTACCACAAATTCTGAAAACTGATCTATCCAAGTTTGGCAGTTTTTGCATCTTAGGAATCTTAAGGGACTTTGCTGGTAGCCTGCTTCCTCAAATGACTGGGGCACTTCGCATATGAAATGAGACTTCCCCTGGCATTTACCCACCCACCTCGATGCATTGGCAAAGTCTGTTCAACCCCACGACCTATGGAATGCAAAATGTCACTCCTAGCACCTTTTGAGTTTACCGGTAGCTTGTAGCCCAAAACGATTGAGACACTTGACACATGAAACGAGACCTCCCCTAGCATTTACCCACCCACCCAGACATGTTATCACAATGGTTTCACCCCCAAGTCCTATGGAATGTAAAACTTCAATGTTAGCAACTTTCTACTTTGTCAGTAGATTACAACCCAGAACGACTGGGACACTTGGCACACGAAATGATACCTCCCTTGGCATTTACCCACCCACCCTGATGTGTTGGCAAAGTCTGTTTGGCCCCATGAGCTATGGAATGCAAAATGTCACTCCTAGCACCTTTCCAGTGCATGAAACTAAAGCATTTTGCAAGAATGCATTTGATTTTGACACGATCAAACAGACTGGAGTTGACTGAAACTGAGAGAGGTTATTGTGGATGGACCCCACGTGCACCTGTAGGTCCAAATAGAACATTCCCAGCTGCCATGAATTCTGAGAAATGCTCTGTCAAAGTTTGGCAATTTTTTCGTCTTACAGATTTTAAGGGACTTTGTCGGTAGCCTACCGCCACGAATGACTAGGGCACTTGGAAAACAAAATGAGACCTCCCCTGGCATTTACCTGCCCACCCCAATGTGTTGGCAAAGTTTGTTTGGCCCCAAGACCTATGGAATGTAAAATGTCACTCCTAGCACCTTTCCACTGCATGAAACTAAAGCAGTTTGCAAGAATGCATTCCTTGCCACCACAGGCAAATGAAATTGATTTAGCAAAAATTGAGGTAAGTGTTTCTAGGTGGACCCAACATCCACCTATACATCCAAAGAAGATGTTCCTAAGTGTCACAGTTTGATGGAACAATCGATGCAAAGTTTGTCACATTTTTTCATTAGGGCTCTTGAGAGATTATCTGCGTTTGATATAGCCAAGAATGACCATGAGGCTTTGCCATTGAAAAGACATCCCCCCTAGCATTTATCTACCCACCCAGATGCATTGGTGCCATCTGTTTGGCCCCTGGAGATGCCTATCCTAAAAATTCAGTCATAATACCTTTCTGGTAGTTGGAAATTTAATACTATAAAGGTGTTCTCACTTGATCCAATGTCTTGTAGGGCATCAATTGAGGTTGCCCTTACCGCTGCTATCAATTGTTTGTCATTAAAACTCATTATGAAATAGTAACATCATTAAAACAAATTAGAACTCATAGTAACATCATTAAAACTCATTATGAAATAGAAAGTAAAGGACATATCATTGCTAAATAATCATGAAAACCTGCCTTACTTTGCCTCCAAAGGCAACTTCATAAGGATTATGCCTACCTCCATCATACTAAACTCCTACAAAAATGATTTTTGTGGAGTAAATCTGTTACCAGGGAAGAAACAGTCATTTACCAACATTGCAGCAAATACTAGATAAAAAAAGAGAGTTGTTGAGTGATGAAGGGGGTAAATCATACAATAAACAATAACAAAGATTACACATAGAAAATAGAACTTTCTTTTATTGATTTAGACAACTCATTACATTACAGAAGCTCAAATACAATAAGATGAATCAACCTTCCATAGGTTGCAACACATTACAACTTCCTATCACAAGACTCTGGAATCACCTGCCATCTGTAACCCCAAACCTGCTAGGGTTTCTATCTTCCCACCTATTCTTGACTCTACACTTTCCCCCTTAACTCCACTACTGCCTAGGGTTCCCAAAAATGGTTATTAATAGCCTTTTTGGCAGCCAAGAACCTAATTTCAAAATTTGTATCTCCCTCCAAAAATAGGTCAACTTTCGGGAGCCATAACTTTTGATCTGGGTGTCCGATTGACGAACTATTTTATGCATCGAAAAGGTCATGGAGTGCTCTATGCACTAAGAACCCGCTCTGCCAATTCCGACCATTTTCAGACCTGTACAGGGTATTATAGTGCCTCAAACCTGAGTTTGAATAATTTTTAGGTATTTTTTTGGGAAATAGAAACTTAAATAACTTTCAGCTCGCAAATGATCTTTGCGTGATTCCTTCGCCAAATGCCTTATTTTTCAGTTACGAAGCTCCCCGTAAATTTTCACTTCAATCCATGCCCAAATGCAAACTTTCCTAAAATAGCAGGTTGCTATTTTTAGCAGTTTGAAAAAATTGAAAGTTCTACATCATTATTCAAGCGATTATGGAACCAAAACCACAAATTTTGAAAAGAAATAGAAAGAACATCAACAATTTTGAAACACATATTTTTTTGGGTGATGCAAGATTGCCCTTACACCACTGGATGCTCCTGCATCATTCAGTTACAATAGTAAGCTGACAAAGTACAACAACAAACTGATAAAAGGCAAAAATTAAGCTTCTGCAGGTCAGCAAGGTCAACCTGAGGCTTCTACTTCTCAGAATGTTCATATTCTACCAAGAGGATAGCAAACACTTGATAAGAGACAGCCAAAAATTCAATCACAGCTAACCAAAGTACAATTAGATGCTGATGTTCCCAAAATATAGCGAAAGGTTAGTGGTCCTTCTTTCAATATTCTTGATCATATGAAGAAAGCCACTATTAGCATGTCTATTTTGGATGCATTACACATCCCAGGTCAGAAAGATTTGTTACAAGATGCTTTAGTTCAGTTATCTATGTCCAATGAAGCTCAAACAAGTCAGCCCCAGGTTATGCTCACTAATGAAGCACAGAACAAGAATGAACAACCAAAACAAGTGAGCAAAGCACCTCCTTTTTAAGTTACCCTAATAGTTGGCAACCATCTAGTTCATAACTATATGATTGACTAAGGAGCTAGTAGCTCCGTGATGCCCAAACAGTTAGCTGACAAGCTTGGTTTGAATTATGAACCTGTTACAAGGGGGTTGTTCAATTAGATGGTACTGAAGTTAATACAGTTGGAATGTTGAAAAATCTTGGTCTTACCTTACATGCATGCCCCAATTTTGTAATCCATCAGGACATCCATGTTATTGATCTGCCACCTCACTTTGCGATTTGTTTGTTTAGAGACTTCACAGCAAAGCTAGGAGGTTATTTGTCCTCTGATTAGACCTATCTATTTTTTAGAACTAGATATGGTACTAAAGTCACCATAAAATCAAAACCATTAGCAAATGACCATCTTGAACCATATACACCCAGTCCAATCAATGCCAATCTTTCAATTTTTGATCAAGAAGAACCAACTACTGTCCAAGACCCAAATACACTTTTGGAGGGCATACCTGATTTAATTTTGGATCAGTGGGCAGTAGAAAATCATGAGAAAGATCCTTTTGATCAAATGGATGAAATAGGTCTTGTTGTTTATATGATCCAATAGAAGGGTGCTACTATTCTAAACCTATTAAAAGGAGAAAATTAACAAATTGTACAATCTGATAATGATGTTTGGCAACTGTATTTTGATGGTTCTAGAAGTAAAATTGGTGCTAGTGGAGGAGCTATTTTAGTTTCTCCCATAGGTGAAAAATATTATTCATCTTTTCATTTTTCTTTTAGTTGTTCAAATAATTCAGCTGAGTATGAGGCACTAGTGCATGGATTGGAATGGGCTAGAAAAAGAAATATTAAATGCCTTAAAGTATTTGGAGATAGTGAATTAGTGGTAAAACAAGTGAGAAATATTGCTACTACTAAAAATGATTTGCTGAAATTGTACAAACACAGAGTTTGGGATATGATAGATGAGTTTGATGTTTTTAATTTGATATCTATACCAAGGATTGATAATAAACAGGTGGACAAAGTGGCTGCTATTGGTGCTGAGTATGATATTCCAGCAGAAATGAAGAATGTTCATACTCCTCTTTATGTTAAAGTTGCTGTCAGACCATCTGTACTAGATAACAACATCAGTTGGCAAGTCTTTGATAGTGATAAGCAAATTGTTAATTTTCTAATGGAAGAAGTTGAGTTTGCTGCAGGAAATCAACAGAAATGGCTGCAACAATATGATGACCAGATCTTGTAATTAAAGTCAAATAAATTGCCTAAGGGTTTGGTAACCTTAGGGTCAATATTTAACACTGATGATCAGGTTAGGAGAGATAAGGCTAGCCTATCTGTGAAATAGGAACATTATGAGCCTATTGAGATATTAAAAGACAAGCTGTTTAAGCTTGGAAAAGTGTGCAAAAAGAAGAACAACAAGCTTTTATTCAGCTGTGTTAAGAATTCAGTGATGTATTTGCTTGGGAATATGGAGATCTAAAGGGTTTTAACCCTAAGTTAGCTCAGCACACTATTGAGCTTGAACCCATGGCCAAACCAATTAGATAGAAACATAGGCCATTAAACCTAAAGCTGGAAGTGCTCATGAAGACTGAATTAAACAAGCTGATAGAAGGTAACATAATCTTTCCCATAAAGCATACATTTTGGGTTTCTAACTTAGTTCCTGTTAGAAAGAAGAATGGAGAAATCAGATTATGTGTTGATTTCCATGACTTAAATAGAGCATATCTGAAAGACCATTACCCATTGCCATCAATGGAGCAAATCTTACAAGTTGTTTCAGGATCAGAAAGGTTTTCTTTATTAGATGGTTATTCAGGTTACAATCAGATTTTAGTGAAAGAGGAAGACCAATATAAGACTGCTTTCATTACCAAATGGGGCACAATGGCCTACAGAAAAATGCCATTTGGATTATCTAATGTAGGGGCAATATTCCAAAGAGCCATAGATATGGCTTTTCAAGGCCTCATAAATAAATTTGTACTTGTATATCTAGATGATGTAACTGTGTTCTCAAAGAAGGCTGAAGATCATTTTAACCATCTGAGGCTAATTTTTGAAAGATGCAAAGAATTTGGGGTTACGCTCAACCCAAAAAAAGCCATTTGGATTATCTAATGCAGGTGCAACATTCCAAAGAGCCATGGATATGGTTTTTCAAGGCCTCATAAATAAATTTGTACTTGTATATCTAGATGATGTAACCATGTTCTCAAAGAAGGATGAAGATCATTTTAACCATCTGAGGCTAATTTTTGAAAGATGCAAAGAATTTGGGGTTTCACTCAACCCGAAAAAGAGTATTTTTTTTGTGCATGAAGGGAAGCTTATAGGACACATAGTGTCAAAAGATGGAATAGCTATAGATCCTGAAAGAACTTCTTCAATCTTAGCATTATCTCTTCTAGCCCATAAGAAAGGCTTACAAAGCTTTCTTGGAAGAATCAACTTTGTAAGGAGGTTCATACCAAACATAGCAGCATTATTGTAGCCCCTTATAGCCATGCTCAAGAAGAATATTCCTTTTAGCTAGACAAAGGAAGGTAAGCAGAGTTTTGAAGAAATCAAAGAGGCACTTGTTTCTGTCCCAACACTAATTAATCCAAATTTTGACAAAGATTTCATCTTGTATGCATTTGGTAGTGTTGATACAATCTTAGCTATGCTATGTCAGCAGAATGAGGAAGGATTGGAGCAACCTGTGGCTTTCTTCAGCCAAGTTCTGCACGACTATGAGGTGAGGTATTCATTTGTTGAGAAACATGTATTGGATGTCATAAGAAGCCTTAAAAAGTTTAAACACATGCTTTCTAACAATAAAATACAGTTGATGGTTGCCCATCCGACAATCAAGGAATTCTTACTTAGTAAGGATTTAAATGACAAGAGGGCATGATGGATAACAAATTATGGAATATGATATTCAAATCAAGGTTACAAAGTTGGTCCGAGGCAAGGGATTGTGTGAGCAGCTAGCAGGGATTGAAGAGAACAACACCAAACTTACATAAAAGATTGAGATAGTGCTACAAAACAGTGAATAGGTTGCCGCCCTAGTCCCTTCTACAAGTTGGGTGCAACAAATGGTACATTATCTGCATACTGGGGACTGTCCTAAAGGTTTGGATATGTCTAAAAGAAGGTACTACAGGTTGCAAGCCATACCCTATGCTGTAATTAATAGTATTTTGTACAAAATAGATTTTAATGGTGTTTTGTTAAGATGTGTAGAAGCAGGACAAATTCAAAAAATTCTGGAAGAGTTTCATGATGGACCTAGTGGCACCCTCAAATTTAAAAAAAATGATGTGTCAGTATTCTTTCAAGGTGTCGACGAAGGTTTGGGTGACAGGATGCACAATCTACCCCAGAGGCCACATTCGGAGATTAAAATGTTGTAACTCCGGAATCATCTTACAAATCTGGTTGGTAGAAAGTTTTTTGGTGCATATGAGAACATGCTTGTTCATTTTCATGCTACTGGGATGAGTTTTGATAGGCCTTTTAATTGTTTTCTGACTACGACCAAGCTAATTTTGGCTTCCCAAAAAGTTTTAAATCTTGCAAATCTGAGAGTGACCCAATTGTCGATTTGGGCTCAAACGCCTCCAGTTTCATTTTCATCAAAATTAGAGACCGTTTGATGCATTATTTTAATGCATTCTTGTCATGGTGAACTCACCCGACGGGCCAGTTTACAAAGTAAGTCCCGAGATTTGATTGGCGAAGCAATTTCTGAGCAATGGGTTTTTGTGAAATAATTGATTATGCCCCTGTGCAAATTTTCATAGTCGTCGGACGCCCAGTTTGTCCATAGTCAAAATGCGCCAGTTTCCCAGAGACGAAAATTAAAAATTGCATAAAATATAATAATTCAAAATGCAATATTAAAGGTTAAATATTAAGAGGCATTTTAATATTTAAAAGGGAGAGAAAAGAGTTTCAACATGACTAAAAAAGTCAAGGTTATAAAGAAAACCTTTTAAAGCTTGTAAGCTTTAAACAAAAGTTAATGAAAGGATAAAGGGGTGCGATGGTACAGATTTTGCACCATCGCAACCCCTTAAACTATTATTTTAAAAGGCTATACGATGGTGCGAAATGCCCATCGCACAGTCCTTTTGTCTTTTGTTCCCCTTTGTAGACCTTTAACGACACTCCTTCGATTCTGTGGTGATTTTGTTAGATTTTTTGGCTGCTTTTGATGGATTTTGATGCTGATTGATGCTGCAATCACGTTTTTGAGCTTCAGGCTACTTTTTGAAGGTGAATTTTGACTCAAATATGCTGTTATGTGCTTGGAAATCTTCCTCAAATCATTTCTAATCCATTGGTGAAGTTTTTAGCTGATTTGATTTGATTCCAGAGTGTTGGAATGATGCAAAATGCCTCTGTTTTAGCAAAAAATGACCCAGAAAATTGATTTGTGCAAAAAATCAAAATTTGGTACTGCTGCAAGGATCTTCTTAAGTTGAATACAGTTGAAAGAGCTAAAGGTGAGATCTCAGCTCAGTCTCTTACTACAGAGGAATGAGGTCTCCAAATGTCTCCCGTTCAAACTGGGAATATGTGAAAATGTGTAATTTAAAAAAAAAGGAAATTAGCACATATTTTATTATTTAATACTCTCCTCTTTTAATATATTGTAATATTTTATTCCCAAGTGCATTTTGGAGGGAGAATTGTAAAGGAAAAAGTCTCAGCTACCTCCAAAATGTGATTAATTTTTAGGGCAAAATGCTTTGAGCATAAAAGAGCAGCGAGACTCATTTTATTTTGGCTAGAAGATTTTGGCATTTTGGAAAGTAATAAAATATAGTCTTGCTGGGTTGCTCTATCTCTTGTGAGTTTATGTATTATATGTTGAATGTTTTATGCATACAATTTATCAATTTCATGTTGTGTTAAATGAGTAATGCTTTGTTGCATGTATTCTATTATTTGTCTTCAAGTTGTGTATATTTTTCTTTTGAATCTAAATAGCTAAGGGTTATTCAAGGTTTTGGGATATGGGTTTACTATTTTGAATGCTTAATCTTTTACTTCTGCTCAAGGAATAGATTAAATGTTTTAAGTGTTGGGAAGAATATATTGCAGTGAGGATGTTTGTAAGAATGGATAACTGAATACTCAGTCTTGGGTAGTATTTGTAAGGTAGATACTAGCAAAACCCCTTGAAGTCTGATTATTGATTTAAGTTTATGGTAAACATTCACATATATATGTCTATTTGACTGCATGCCCTGAGATAGGCACCGATCTGTTCTTATGTTGAGGTTACGATTCAAAGCCCTAATCTTGCATCCAAACATAAAATCAAAATGAAATCTTAAACACAAATCTTTTAGGTTTTAGGAGTAGGGTTGTAGTTGCATGCTCTCATTTTTAGCCTATTAGATAGTCCAAGAACATTACCAATCTAGGTTTATCTTATACATCTTGGTCCATATGAGAGCATTCTGCCTAAGTGAGTCAAGGATAAATCTTTTGTTGTGAATGAGGGATACCCCCTAGGTGCAGCAAAACCTGAAGTGAAGCAGAGACACGTGCAAACAATCTCCCGTCTTTGTTGGCTAGATCTACCATTAAATTTGAGCATAAGAAGTGATAAATCTTTAGAGTTTGATGTCTGTTGATTTGGGAACCAACAAAACTGGTGACTCTGCTAGGGAATAATGACACATCCATGAGAAAAGAGTCAAATAATTTGATGAGTCTGAACATCTGGTTTAGAGATTGAAGTTATCAGACCTAGAAGTGGCTTTGTTGCAACAATTTTAAAAGGTTTCATGTGACTCTACTGTTGAAGAGAACCCAAAATAAAAGAAAAGAGTTTTTAGCTTCATAAGATTCATTCCTCTACAAAATAGGTGGTGACTCTACATGCAAAGAACCTAAAAAGGGATGTAAAAAAGTTCCAGATAAACACATTTTTCAATCCAGAAGAAAGGTTAGCAACTACAACGTATCTAGGTATTTTTTCATATTTCAGTTTTTAAAAAACCATGGTGTATGAGTTTTAAATGATTCCCTATTAGGTGAAGTTAGCACTGGTTAAAAGGGAAATACTGTTGATAAGCTTGCATACTTTTGCATTTGCTAAGAATGTAGTTTGTATTTTTAAATGAAGTATGCAATGTTGTTGAAAAGACTCATTTAGACTACCTTAGGCAAGCTGAAACAACAATTTGTATTTTAAAAGCCTAAGATCATTACTATAAAAGAAGTCTGAGTTGTGAAGAGGCTTGTAAAAGGTGTAAAAAATGTATTATCAGCCCTTGCATCCTTGTGTGGTGTCAAATACAACAATGGTTTGTAATCAGCCCCAACTGTGCAACAAGAGAAATTTCAACATTGACAGATATAGAGCCATCGATTTTAATGGTATTTATAGTTTCCCAAATGTCATACCATCTAAAATCAGAAAATATTTGCCTTCATTTAGTGGTGTGAAAAGTGAATCAGCAGAAAAGCACCTATAGCAGTTTAGAAATTTATTGGATGACTATGAAGTTGATGATGAGGACGTGATCATGAGACTATTTGTTCAGTCTCTAAAATGAGATGCCAGAGATTGGTTCTCTTACTTACCAACTTGCTCCGTCAGCTCTTGGGATGAATTTGAATCAGTATTCAATGAGCAGTTTAGTGAAAGAATTTTTGAGATTTCATTTCTTAGTGATTCCATGTATATCCACATTGAAAAAGATGAATTAGTTCCAACCTTTAACCTCAGATTCACAAAGGCATTGAAAAGAATTCTAGAAAAAATTAGGCCTAATGATGCTTTGGCTTTGCTCATTTATTTGGGTGCATTTGACAAGAAGATGAGCTACAGGTTGAGAGATAAGGAGCCCACAACACTTCATTAGGCCTATCAGTTTGCAATGAACATTGAAAACAACTAGAAGTATGGAATGCATAAATGTTTTTTGTCTACAAGTGCTTGCTTCCCTAAGGCTCAAAATGTTGATGAAAGGTGTAATTTAACTGTCCAAAATGACTGCCAGAGCACTTACACCCCTACTATCCCAATTTATACATCAGTACAATGTGATTACCCAAGAGGTGTTGCATCTAAAAATGCAAACGACTGCTATCTTATTGAGATAAATTAGAATATTATGCACATAACTGGAAAACGTTCACTAGAGAATCAAGATCCATCTTGTGTTAGTGAGAGTAATAAATGTAATCAGCACACAATCAACACATATGCATGCCAATATATAAATGGTGAAGATAAAGGTGCATGGCATGATGACAAAATAGATATATATGAAATTTCTTCATCAGATATCTTGGATGTTGAAGAAGTAAAAGAGGTGCAAGATGTCCTCCCATGCTATGTTTCGTTCAGTGACAACAGTGCAAGTGTTGCAAATTTTCCATTACGTAGCAGTGTTCATGATTTTGAAAGTAAAATTTTAAGTACTCCTTCTGAGGATTCTCAGCATTGCTTGTGTAATGGTAAATTCTCTTGTGATAAGGATTATGAGGACAATAGGTCTGATTATTTTTCTGTGGATTACAAATGCTTCTATGAGACAGCTGATGTACATAACACTGTAAAGTGTGCTAATTCAGATTTATATGTAAAGCCTCTAGCTCATGAAATCAATGATGGGATGGAATATGCTTGTTTCTTTGTAGAAGTGGACATGTTTTCATTCACTAAGGGGTGCAATAGTGTAAAGCTTGATGAAGACACATGCTCACTTGTTGGTGAACAAGAACCATGCTATGGTGGATTTGCTGAACCCAGGTCAAATGCTTTGCCATCAACTGACAATTACTGTAGTGAGTATCTTACAAAGAAGTATGAAATTTGTGACTTGAAATTTGGTCTTGAAATTTGTGAGCCTCTATTTGAAACATTCCGCATGGAATATTATAATGGTCTGAATGATGAGTTCGACATCATATGTTTATTGGTGCATGGGATGTTGATAACAATGAAGTTTCTTGTGATAATTCTGATCTGAATGATAACAAGGGTGCTGTGGATTTTAATCAGCCTTGTTTCCAAGCCACTGAAGCATGTAATAGTGTGACTGATTTGCAAGTCTCAATTGAGTATGAATGTCAATACAATGCATATTTACAGCTACATTTTAGCCTCAATGAATCAAGGCAAATATTCCTTGATGAGATAACTGAACAAATCCTTTTTGAAGCCTTTACATTTGATATGCAAACTGAGTGTGATTTCAAGATCAATGATGCCAATTGTCAAAAGGATTATGAATGTTTTCAATTTTTAGTTTAGTTGGATGATCATTTAGTGGGACATGACAGTGTGCTAGATATGGTAAAATGTCAAAATGATTGTGGATTTCAGTTAGTGTACATCTTTCAGATTGACAGAGGTTGCATTGACAGTGACAAGCTCAGTGATATGGTAGAACATGATAATGTCACGGTTAATTTGTGGGCAGTTCATGACAGTATTTTCAGTCGCGGCCTGATGAAAGCAGATGAAGACAGGGTATTTGACACAGGAGGCTTTTGGTTTTTCATTTTTGGGGGCTTGGGGCCACCAAATAAAATTGAAGATATGAATTTTGATGCAAAATAGAGTGTTCTCTACAACCCAATGGAGTAGGCACCTGGTCTATGTCCTAGAGATAGTTGGAATCTCACCATGTCTGCAAGAGCATTGTCTCTGAGCAAAAGCCACTGGTGGCACCCTCAAATTTTGAAAATTTGATGTGCCAGTATTCGTTCAAGGTGTCGATGAAGGCTTGGGTGACAGGATGCACAATCTACCCCGAAGGCCACATTTAGCGATTAAAATCTTGCAGCTCCAAAATCATCTTACAAATCCAGTTGCTAGAAAGTTTTTTGGTGCATATGAGAAAATGTTTGTTTAGTTTCGTGCTCCTAATGGGCCTTTTAATTTTTTTTGACTGCGACCGGGCTAATTTTGGCTTCCCAAAATGTTTCAAATCTTGCAAATCTGAGAGCGACCCAGTTGTCGATTTGGTCTCAAACGCCTCTAGTTTCATTTTCATCAAAATCGAAGACCGTTTGATGTATTATTTTAATGCATTCTTGTCGCAGCAAACTCATCTAGTGGGCCAGTTTACCAAGTAGATCCCAAAATTTGATTGGCGAAGCAATTTCTGAGCAAATGGGTTTTCTTGAAATAATTGATTACACCCCTGTGCAAATTTTCATAGTCGTCACACGCTCAGTTTGTCCGTAGTAGAAATACACCAGATGCCAAGAGGTGGAAATTTAAAATTGCATAAAATATAATAATTCAAAATGCAATATTAAAGGTTAAATATTAAGAGGCATTTTAATATTTAAAAGGGAGAGAAAAGAGTTTCAACGTCACTTTTAAAAAGTCAAAGTTATAAAGAAAATCTTTTAAAGCTTGCAAGCTTTAAACAAAAGTTCATGAAAGGATAAAGGGGTGTGATGGTACGGATTTTGCACCATCAAGGCCCCTTAAACTCTTATTTTAAAAGGCTGTGTGATGGTGCAAAATGCCCATCGCACAGTCCTTTTGTCTTTTGTTCCCCTCTATAGACCTTTAACGACACTCCTCCTTTGATTCTGTGGTGATTTCGTTTGATTTTTTGGCTGCTTTTAACGGATTTTGATGTTGATTAATGCTGCAATCACATTTTTGAGCTTCAGGCTACTTTTTGAAGGCAAATTTTGACTCAAATATGTTATTATGTGCTTGGAAATCTTCCTCAGATAATTGCTAATCCATTGGTGAAGGCTTGCTGATTTGCTTTGATTCTAGAGTGCTGGAATGATGCAAAATGCCTTTGTTTTAGCAAGAACGACCCAAAAAATTAGTTTGTGCAAAAATTCAAAATTTGATACTACTGCAAGGATCTTCTTTAGTTGAATACAGTTAAAAGAGCTGAAGGTGAGATCTCAGAAGTCTCTTACTGCAAAGGAATGAAGTCTCCAGGTGTCTCCCGTTCAAACTGGGAATAGGTGAAAATATGTAATTTTTTAAAAGAGCACATATTTTATTATTTAATACTCTCCTCTTTTAATATATTATAATATTTTATTCCCAAGTACATTTTGGAGGGAAAATTGTAAAGGAAAATGTCTCACCTACCTCTAGAATGTGATTAATTTTTAGGGCAAAATGCTTTGAGCATAAAAGAGCAGTTGTGCTCTCATTTTATTTTGGTTGGAAGATTTTGGCATTTTGGGAGGTAATAAAATATAGTCTTGCTGGGGTGCTCTATCTCTTGTGAGTTTATGTGTTATATGTTGAATGTTTTATGCATAAAATTTATCAGTTTCATGTTGTGTTAAATGAGTAATGCTTTGTTGCATGTATTATGTTATCTGTCTCCAAGTTGTGTATATTATTCTTTTCAATCTAAATAGCTAAGGGTTATTCAAGGTTCTAGGATATGTGTTTACTGTGTTGAATTTTTAATCTTTTACTTCTGCTCAAGGAACAGATTTAAATGTTTTAGGTTAAGTGTTGGGAATAATATATTGCAGTGAAGGATGTTTGTAAGAATGGATAACTGAATACTCAGTCTTGGGTAATATTTATAAGGCATATACTAGCAAAACCTCTTGAAGTCTGATTATTGATTTAAGTTTATGGTAAACATTCACATATATATGTCTATTTGACTCCATGCCCTAAGATAGACACTAGTCTATTCTTGTGTTAAGGTTATGATTCAAATCCCTAATCTTGCATCCAAACATAAAATCAAAATCAAATCTTAAACACAAATCTTTTAAGTTTTAGGAGTAGGGTTGTAGCTGCATGCTCTCATTTTCAGCCAGTTAGATAGTCCAAAAACATTGCTAATCTAGGTTTATCTTATACATCTTGGTCCATACATGAGAGCATTCTGCCTAGGTGAGTCAAGGATAAATCTTTTGTTGTAAATGAGGGATACCCCCTAGGTGCGGCAAAACTTGAAGTGAAGGGGAGACACGTGCAAACAATCTCCCGTCTTTGTTGGCCAGATCTGCCATTAAACTTGAGCATAAGAAGTAGCAAATCTTTAGAGTTTGATGTCTGTTGATTTGGGAACCAACAAGACCTTTAGCAGGCCATTTTGCACCAAGAACAATAGCTTTGAAGATCATGAGAGCTGGTTATTATTGGCCAAAATTATTCAAGGATCCACATGATTGGGTATAGAAATGTAATAAATGTTCAGTGTTATCAAGAAAATAGAAGCTTGCAGCCATGCCTTTACACCCAATTCATGTAGAACAACCATTTGGTAAGTGGGGTTTAGACTTCATCGGTCCCACCAATCCACCTTCCAGTCAAGGACACAAGTGGATACTCACTGCAACAGATTACTTCACTAAGTGGACTGAAGCAGTGGCATTAAAGGAAACAAATGAAACTTCTATTCTAAACTTCTACCAGGACTTAGTTTCCAATTTTGGTACTCCTGATTCAATCATTTCTAATAATGCTCTAGCATTCATTGGTTTACGAGTTTTTGATTGGTCTGTAAAGAACAATATATTTTTAAACACTTCGTCCAACTACTACCCCCAGGGTAATGGACAAACAAAATCAACAAATAAGAACCTGATCAAGATAATTAAGAAAATAGTTAATGACAATCATAGATCATGGCATGACAAGTTGAAATTAGCCCTTTGGGCTGATAGGGTAACTCCAAAGAGAGCAACGGGTAACTCACCTTATATTCTAACTTATGGAAAGGAAGCCAAATTGCCAATTTTAGTTGAGTTGCCAAATTTAAGTTATATAAAGGAACTTGAATTGTTAGAGGAACAACCAATGGAAGTCAGGCTTGCATAGTTAATGGAGTTGGAAGAAACCAGAAAAGAAGCATTAAGAACCTTGGAGATACATCAAGCTCAAATGAAGAGGAGCTTTGACAAAAAGGCAGTTCCAGGAATCTTCAAGGAAGGAGATCTAGTATTCAAATGGGATGAACTTAAAAGAAAACCTAGTAAACACACCAAGTTTGATGCCATGTGGGATGGCCCATATATCATTACATAATGCAAGGAACACAATGCATTTCATCTTGCAAAGTTAGATGGAGAGGTGTTGCCAATCCCTGTCAACGAGATTCACCTCAAATTATGTTACTAGAAGAGCAGCTTTGCTGCAAATAAGTGTTTTTGCACATTTCATTTCAGTTTTGTTTTGTTTTCTAAGAACTACACATGCACATTTTGCTAGCCATGTCCTAAATAGGTCAGATTAGTTTGAATTCACTTTTGTTTTGCTGCTATAAATTTCTATCAGTTTGAGTTGCAAGAGTTTTTTCAAAGTTTCAGGCAAGAAAGACTCATATGCCCAATAGATTTGCAAGGCTACTGTTCTGTTTTGTTTAGCAGACAAACACCCCTAAGAGGTTGCCAAAAAATGTTACTAAATTATGCTCACACCTAATTTAGCAAGGCCTAGATTGCAATTGTTGCAAAGGGGATACACGAAAATTTTTATATGCATGATCAATCAGTCAAATGCCGATTATCTTGACAAGAGAACAATGAAGGATCACTTACCAGGATAATATGACAGCTCAAGGAATGACAAGTATCTAACTGATTTCATCTTTCAGTTATGATGTTACTAATTATTCAAGTTCCACAGTACAGTGCAAAAGGAAAGGTATTTATAAACTGTCATTTCATCATCATGTTTTGAACATGTGTTTTAAAGAAGTTTCAGTTGTTCTATGCTATGCATTTGATTCAGAAAGAAAAACATGCATAAATCATTGCATAAAGTAAAATAACTGATTATATTCAAGAGTGTTTAAATATGTCCCCACACAAGCCATGGGAATGACTAAACTGAGCCAATGCAACAAGGCATGCAAGCTATACATCTGAAGATAAAGTAAAGAAAAGGAACATATAAGGAGAGTGATATCCATCATTGCCTTGAAATGAAGGTTGATCCTCCTATCTGCAGCTGGATCTTCATGTTTTCAGTCTTTTGCTCCCAATCAGAATGATGAACCTGCAATGTTGGAAAATTTTTTGTTAGAGCTCCGGATATACAAACTCATCATATGCCTTATCAATAGATCTATAAACTTGCAATCATAATGCTATAGTTGGATCATTATCAGATATATGCAAAAAATTAGATCATCAGATGAAAGCCAAATCATTATGAAAAAGAGCATTGAACTTTCAAAGGTATGTTTTATATGCTAACTTGTTTGTTCACAGTGTAAGTATAGAAGAAGTTATGTTGCTGGTTTGAAGACATTTCAGCATGTGGTGCAAAGTGGGCTCCCACAAGGGTTGAGCCCAACATGCTGTCCTCTTGTTTCACTTAAGAGGGATAATGAAATCCTTGAAGACCAATTTTACAAAACCATGACTATGCTGGTATAATGAAGAAGTCTTCTTATTATCAAGAACATTCCATTACATCAACATAATCATGATTTTAAGAAAGAAAATTTGATAATCAAGACATTCATACATGTCATTAGGATAGTAAAAGAACATTGAGAAGTTACTGAGGTCTCATCCAAAAGAGGACAACCATGTCTATCATGAGGTTGCAGTCGTAACATATACAAATGTAGCCATAGCATGTGGAACAACCAACAATGCACATGAGTCTAATAGGGACAAAAAGAGGTAATAGTCACCTTGTTTGGCAAGTAATGACTGTCATATTCATAAAAAGGATAGAGGTAAGATGCATTAAAGTTTGCAAAGCAATGAAGATGCTATGTGTCAAGAATATTCACAGGTCTGAGAGACAAATCACAGTAACCTTGGAAACCCCAAAGGACAGTCATCATTCCAAAGAATGCATTAAGTGAAGATCATTATATATACTATTCATCTATAACAAGAGGTACATTTATGATGTGTAGTGGGCAGCATCTAAGAGAGGGTATTTTTTCCAACTCTGTCATGAATAAAGTGTAAAAATTACTATTGAATACAGAAGACATAGTGCTACAAAGTCAAGTACAGGTCAAAAAGAGAGATAAAATAAGGATGTAGTGTCTAGGAACAACAAGAGAATATATTATTTTTTCCACATACTAAGAAAAACAAATAGGAACAACTTGTGTTTCAGTACTCACATATGTTGCCTTTTTCACAATGAATGGATACATACAATATCAATGACTAATATGTAAGAAAACAGAGATATTATATGTTTTGTTCACCTACAGAAATTGAAGATAGGTGATGAACAACATCTAAGAGAATAGTATAATATTTATCATATTTTGTTGTGAATGAAGTGTAAAATTGCTATTGAATGAGTAGCCACTTATGGAGCAACAATCATGTGGACTGAGAGAACAATCATCCAAGTGACCACATTTCCAGTCATAAAGCTAGCAATAAAGCTATAGTGTGCCAAAGGTAGCCCAAGTAGTTAAGAAGACAACATAAAGTCATAATTGCATATAAAAGGACAGTAAGAGCTTGGAGATAGTCAGAAGACACAATGAGGAATACTATTGTCTTTTAAAAACTAAACTGTCATCAAGAATCACCAATATGCAAGATAGGAGGAGGGTCTTGAAGAGTAGGGTTTCATACCCAATCATATCATGCAAGAGTGGAGGAACCAGAGCATACAAGGATATATAAGCTACAGTTCCCTTTTTTGAAGAAAGCAAGCCCTTACCAAGACCCTCACGGCCTTTTATGTATGAATACCAAGCAGGTAAGATGCAAGAATAGAGATACAGTCAAAGAATGAGGAACTGCAAACCTTCTCATAACAGAAAGAAGCAAAAATGGAGTCTCTGTTCACAAACCCTAATAGGGTTCTTCATGAGAAACAAATTTTTTACCATTCTTTATCACATACATGTTTCTTTCAATAGCCATGATGGGTTTTGAAAGAAATAGAACATTTTACCAACTATGAGCCATTTTATGAACTTGTCAAAACCCTCACAATGTCTTTCATACATGGAGGCTAAAAACACAGAAAAGAAAAAGAATTCACAGATATAGAGAGTATAATGAGAAACCCAGTTCATTGTTGCTGCCAAAGAGAAGATTTCTTCAAACCCTTATTATTGCAAATGGAGAGAACCCAGATACATAGCCGCAGCCTTTAAAAGGAAGAGAGTACTCAGATAGTACAAACCAAAGTATAAGAAAATCTTGTTTTTACAGGTGTTGTATTGTTCTATCATGGGTCAAGCTCTTTTCACACAGAGCTAAGATAAAAGTGCAGATGATACCATGTATATGGTTAGCTATGGCTGCAGCCTAGGAACGGGTTTTCTTTTAAAAATGTTAAAACCCACATGCATAAAGTAAACATTTCTAGCTTATATAGATTTAGAAAATACTCAGAAGTAAGGAAAGCAAGATATATGGCCACAGTCTACAATTCAAGAAGAATACAGAGCCCATTTGGTGAGGAAAGCTTACCTTGTTTTTGTTGGGAAATGAGGTTTCTCAACCTTGCATATTTCTCGTAATAGTTATTTTTCATTTAATATTTTCCTACAGTTGTTATACGTTGTCGATGCTTTAAAAATTAGTTTATTAGGTGTCAAAAGATGCCCACATGGTAGTATATTATGGAAGGCCTATTTTTAGTCATATTATGACAGATTCTATGGCATCTGTAAGGGTCAAAAATAGGGATTTCATTTTGGACGTGAGAGCTTATTTTTAGACTAGAATCTTGGTTGAGAAGCTTTGCACACGGTTTTGTAAAACCATAGATGGTTTCTTGTATAGCCAGAAGTCTATAAATTGGAGGCTTGAGGAGTAGTTTGCATAGTGTGAGTTTACAGGTACTGTTATGCTACTAGAAATCTTCCAGAGTTGTTTACTGGTGATACCCCTATAATAAACTTGCTCTGCAAGTGTATGCAATCTTGGTATTGGATTTGGAATACATTAAGTAGGCTTTTGGAGTGTGAGGTTTTTCACCCGAAAGGGTTTTCCCCACGTATATCTGGTGTTTTTGTGTTTCATTATTTATTTCATGTTTTGAATGTGCTTCTCAAATTTCTATAATTGTTAGATCAATTTTTAAAAAGTTTTACATATGTTTCTCTTCAAGATTGGTGTAGGAAGTTGTTTTCGCTACTTCAACTTCCTTACAAGTGGTATCAGAGCCTAATCACCTTTGGTTTCAGTTGTGGGTTGTTGGGTTTTTTGTGCTAATCAAGGTTTGAGTGGGAGCTTGTGTAGAGGATACTTTGTGATCTTGTTGCAGATATTTTTTTCAGATGGCGAGCATATCTAGGAGGATTAAGGTAGAGAAGTTTTCTAGCACAAACTTTGAAATGTGGAAGCTGAAGATGGAAAATCTGTTGATTGATCGGGATCTATGGGATGCAGTGGATGAAAATGTCCATAGGCTTGTGGATCCAGATTTGGCTGCAAAAAATGATGTAATGGATAGAAAAGCTAAAGGTCTCATAAGATTGTGCCTTGCAGATTTGATTATGATAAATGTCCACGAAGAACCCACTTCGAAGAAGCTTTGGAAGAAGTTGGGTGAGATATATCAAGCTAAATATCCAGTAAATAAGATTTTCTTGAGGAAGAAGTTGTATTCCTTGAGAATGGAAGAAGATGGACAGATTTCTGAGCATCTGGAAACATTCAATATGTTGGTGACTCAGTTGACCTTAATTGGGGTGAAAATGGACGAAGAAGAAAGGTGCCAAATTTTACTGTGTTCGCTACCAGACTCATGGGATAGCCTAGTTATGGCTATTGGGAGCACTGTAGTCATCTTGACGATGGAGGATGTTGTTGGTTCTCTACTTTCTGAAGAGATGAGAAGGAAGGTCTCTCTGAATGCCAAAGAGGCTTTGAGTGTTTGAGGAAGACAAAAAGAATGAGGCAAAGATGAGAAGCAACGTGACCATTCCAAGTCCAAGAATAAGGGGAGATCAAAATCTCCTGGTAAGTCCAAGGCAATATGCTGGAACTGTGGCAAATCTGGACACTTTCAAAAGGAATGTAAAGAAGAGAAGAAAAAGATGAAGAAGAAGCAAGATTCTTATTGTAAGTCTAAGAAAGAAGATGGAGATGCCTTTATTGCAGCCTTGGTCACTCGTGCAGGTGATAATGCATGGTTGATAGACTCAGGTGCATCTTTCCACATGACTTCGAATAGAAACTAGCTTAGTAAGTATGAAAACTATGATGGTGGTAAGGTGTATTTGGGTGATAATTCTTTTCTTGACATTGTTGGCTGTGGTAATATTCATGTGAAATTTTCTAATGGTAGAGTTAGATGATTTGATGGTGTCTTGCATATCCCAGGACTAGCAAGAAATTTATTATCTGTTAGCAAGCTAATAGATGCAGGTGTGCATGTATAGTTTTCTAAAGCAGGTGTGAAAATGGTAAGAGGTGCTATGGTGATAGAAAGAGGAAGTAGATTGGGTACATTGTACCAGCTTGATGCATGCACAGTTGAGTGTAATAGCACTTCTGATAAAATTAAGCCAGAAACTACTTCACTGAAAAAAGAGATGGTTTCCTCTTCTGCAGATGGTCGTGGCTTCTGGGTACCCAAGGGTGCTCTGTGTACCAAATCAAAGTTGCCTGCAAAGAAGACCATGTTATGGCACCAAAGACTTGGCCACATTGGAGAGAAGGGCTTGAAAGCCCTAAAAAATAAGAACCTTGTTGAAGGTTTGAATGATTGCAATCTAGAGTTTGATTTTTATGAACATTGTATTTATGGCAAACAGAATCATGTTCAGTTTTACTCGTCTTGTCATAAGTCTTCATGTATTTTGGCTCTAATCCATTCAGATGTATTTGGCCCTGTTGATGTTGCTTCTATTAGTAAATCAATTTATTATGTTACTTTCATTGATGATTTCAGTAGGAGAACATGGGTATATTTTTTAAAGAGTAAATCTAAAGTTTTCAGTCGTTTTAAGGAGTTCAAGGCTATGGTAGAGACTCAGACTAGAAAGAAAATTAAATGTTTGAGGACTGACAATGGCGGTGAGTACTATTTTGCAGATTTTGATAGATTCTGTATAGATTGTAGGATTAAAAGACAAAAGACAACTCCGTATTCTTCTCAGTAGAATGGAGCTGTAGAAAGAATGAATAGAACATTGATGGAGAAGGCTAAGAGCATGTTGAGTGGAGCTAGTCTAGAACAAAAGTTTTGGGTTGAAGCTGTTGCCACTGCTTGTTATTTGATAAATAGATCTCCTACATCAGCGCTTGTTGATAAAACACCAATGGAGGCATGGTCGGGGAAAAAACCTTCACTTAGACATTTGAGAGTTTTTGGTTGTGAGATATATGCACATGTGCCTAAGAAGAAGAGAACAAAGTTGGATTCTAAGGCTGTCAAATGTATCTTCATTGGCTACAGCTATGGTGTGAAAGGATACAAACTTTTGGACCTTGTTGCACATAAGGTAATTTATTCTAGAAATGTTATTTTTAGAGAGACTAAATCTTCTCCTGTTACTTTTCAGCCAGAACAACATAAAGAAATTAAACAGAAAAAAGATGTGATTCAACTTCCTTCTATGCCTGAGGAAGTTGAATCGAGGCCCCAAGATAGACAAGAAGTTGAGGATAGCTCATCAAGATTTGAATCTTTAGAAGAGGGAGAAAAGCAGGAAGAAGTGGAAGAACCTCCACCTCATCTTGTTCGAAGGTCTACAAGGCATAGGCAACCACCTGAAAGGTATAGGTATTCACCTGATGATTGGAAGTGTATATTTTCTTTGATTACTAACATTGATGAACCGAGATCTGTGCAAGAGGCTTCGGGTATGAATGATGCAGAGTCCTAGAAAGTTGTCATGGATGAAGAGATGGCAGCCCTTGAAAGAAATGATACATGGGACCTAGTACCATTTCCTGAAGGAAGCAAACCTATTGGATGTAAATGGGTGTTTAAGAAAAAGATTGGTTCAGATGGAAATGTTGAAAAGTATAAGGCATGGTTGGTTGCGAAGGGATACTCTTAGGTTGAGGGTATTGATTACGGTGAGATCTTTTCTCCTGTTGCTAAAATGACAATCATTTAGTTTTTATTATCTATTGTAGCAACTTATGACCTAGAGGTCAAGCAAATGGATGTGAAAAGAACTTTCCTTCATGGTGATTTGGAGGAAGAAATCTATATGACACAACCAGAGCACTACGTGGTGAAAGGTAAAAGCAAGTTGGTTTGTAAGTTAAAAAAATCTCTGTATGGCCTTAAACAAAGTCCTAGGATGTGGTACTAGAAATTTGATACTTATGTGTTGAGTTTGGGATTTGTGTGGTCTAAATCTGATCACTGTGTATATTTTAAATCTGATAGTGATCGTTTCCTAGTAATTGCTTTATATGTTGATGACATGTTGTTTATTGGGGAAGGCAAAGGTTTGATTGTAGAATTGAAATCTCAGCTCTCTTTGAAATTTGAAATGAAAGATCTTGGTGCAGCAAAACACATACTTGGGATGGAGATCAGAAGAGATTGTGAGAATAGAAAGCTATGGCTTGGCCAGAGTAAGTATGTTTGTTCAGTTTTGCAAATGTTTAACACGTAGGATTATAAACCACTATGTGTTCCTGTTACATTGGGAACGAAGCTCTCTATTTCACAATGTCTTACATCACCATCAGAGATGGAAGACATGAGCAGAGTGCCTTACTAGAGTGTAGTTGGAAGCCTGATGTATGCTATGGTCTGTACATGACTAGACATTGCCCAAGCAGTGGGAGTTCTTTCTCATTATATGTCTAATCTTGGAAGAGTGCATTGGGATGCAGTTAAGAGGGTCTTTAGATATTTGCAAGGTACAAGAGAGTACTCTATTTATTTTCATGGTACAAGAGATCAACATTCCCTAAGTATTCATGGTTTTGTGGATTCGGACTGGGCTGATGATGTCAATAGCAGAAGGTCCACTAGCGCATATGTTTTTACTCTTAATGGTGGTGCAATCAGTTGGATGAGAAAGTGACAGGTTGTGGTCTCTTTGTCCACTACTGAGGCAGAGTACATGGTAGCTACTCATGCCTGTAAAGAAGCCATTTAGATGAAATGTTTGTGTTCAGATATTAGATTGAAACATGGTGCAGTTATAGTTTATTGTGACAGTCAGAGTGCAATTTGCCTTACGAAGAACCTAACTTTTCATGCCAAGATCAAACACATTGATGTTCAGTATCCCTTCATGAGAGATATGGTCGAGGATGGCAGGGTGAAGTTGGAAAGGTAGAGACTATGGCGAATGTTGCGGATGCATTAACTAAGCATGTGAGCACAACAAAATTCAGGTGGTGTTATGAGTCTATGGGCCTTTTGGCCCCTAGCAGTTGATCCATGATGGTGTTATTCCCTTGGCTCTTGCAAGGTATTTGACAAGTGGGAGAATGTTGGGAAATGAGGTGTCTCAACCTTGCATATTTCCTATAATAGTTATTTTTCATTTAATATTTTCCTACAGCTGTTATACGTTGTCGGTGCTTTGAAAATTAGTTTATTAGGTGTCAAAAGATGCCCACATGGTAGTATATTATGGAAGGCCTATTTTTAGGCATATTATGACATATTATATGACATCTGTAAGGGTCAAAAATAGGGGATTTCATTTTGGACGTGAGAGCTTATTTTTAGACTGGAATCTTGGCTGAGAAGCTTCGCACATAGTTTTGTAAAACCACATATGGTTTCTTGTATAGCCAGAAGTCTATAAATTGAAGACTTGAGGAGTAGTTTGCATAGTGTGAGTTTGCAGGTACTGTTATGCTGCTGGAATGCTATCAGAAATCTTTCAGAGTTGTTTGTTGGTGATACTCCTATAATAAACTTGCTCTGCAAGTGTATGTAATCTTGGTATTGGATTTGGAATACATTGAGTAGGCTTTTGGAGTGTGGGGTTTTTCATCCGAAACGGTTTTCCCCACGTATATCTGGTGTTTTTGTGTTTCATTATTTATTTCATGTTTTGAATGTGCTTCTGGAATTTCTGTAATTGTTAGATCAATTTTTAAAAAGTTTTGCATATGTTTTTCCTCAAGATTGGCATAGGAAGTTGTTTCCGCTACTTTAACTTCCTTATAGTTTTGTCCTGGGTGAAGATACATGCTCATAGGCCGCAGGTTTGCTCACAATCAAGCTCTCAAAGTTTTAAAACCAGTTGGCCATGATGGCCTCAAAACATAAGCAAAACAAATCACAGTAAGAAAGTGAAGCAAAGCCAAATATACTAGAGAAGAAAACCTTTATCATGGCCGTAGCCTGTAGGCCAATCTTTTGCACTCAGAAAAGAAAAAATGGATCAAAAATGTGATAGAAATACTCACCTTTTTATTTCCTATTGAAATGCTCAAAAGAATACATCAAGAACCCTCAAAAATTGTAGAGAGATTGAAAGATTTCTTCAAACCCTAATAGGTATGGTGGCGGGTCGAAGGGAACAATAGACAAAAAAAAATACAAATGATGTTTTAGGGTTATTTCTCCCTTTTGGTCGAGTGACCTAGATCATTTTTTTGATGTTTTTGACTTTTGTATTTGCAAAATCATTATTATCCATATGCCTTTCGTGGTCAAGACTTCCAAAAGTCTTTGAACCTAATGATGTCACAGGGGCCGAAAAAGTCATTTTTACCTTTCTTTTATTCCTTCAAAGGTCAACATTAATAATGATGCAAGGTTAAGGCTTTATGCCTTATATTATTTTTTGCATGAGGTATGGTGATAGGAGTAATAAGGTGCTCCATATGTAAAAGGCGTTCAATGCATGATGTATGATGTGATATATCTGCATGGAGTGATAAGGTGCTTTATGTGATAAATAATGCATGAGGTATTGTGATTGGAGTTATAAGGTGTGAAGAAATATGATGATGCAAAGAAAGAGTGTGATATATGCATGCATGGGAGTTATAAGGTGTGTTTTGAATATGTAATGCATGTATGTATGCATGAGAAACATAAGGGATAATAAAATTGGGGTTATTTTAGCAGCATCATTGGATGCATTGATGTAAATTGTGCAAATCCAAAAGGAGATATAAGGAGTTTATTTTATTTTTGCATGAGTTAGAGATAAATAAATAAATGTAAAATAAATAATAAAGTAATGAGTTATAAATTACTTTATTATTTATCATAGAGATACAAAAATGATAAAATGGACAAGTCTATAATCAATAATAAAGTAAATCATCTTGAAAACTTTATTATTTATTTTTACTTTGTTTATACATCCCAAAATCATGCAAATTTGGAGAATGGAGTTAGCTGAGGTTTGTTGGAGTTCTTTTGCATGATTTTTAGGTCAAAATTGGAGAGTTTGGTCCATGACTTGGTTAAACTAATAGAGAAGAGTAGTTTGGAGCTATTTTAGCTTAATTTGGGTTAGTTATAGCCCTTATTTTTAGGGATTTTAATGCTTCCTCGTGGACCAATTTTTGAGAGATTATTTTTAGAGGCAGTTGACTGCAGTTGACCTTTCTAGGTCTTTTTGAGAGAGCATATTATATATTGTAAGAAAAACTTAGGTTTTTCTAGTTCTTGCCTTTTTTGCTCTCTTACACATCACTGAGAGAAGAAGGTTTTGTAACTCATATTTTATAGATTTATAGAGATTATAGTAGGTTACATGTTCTATTCTTTGTCCTTTTATGCAAGTGTTCCTTTATTTTTTAGCTAAATCAAGTGTCTATCTTTTTATTAGTGTTTCTTTTGTGAATGATTTGATGAGATTTTATTGTGTTTAATATCAAAACCGTTAAAATCATTGTCTCATTTGTACTTGCATGTATTGAATAGCATTGAAATCGCAGGTCTTAGGTTGTGCAATTGAAATAAATTTTCTTTCATGTTGCGAGAACCCTATTTTCCTTAAAAAAGAAAGTTATTTCCAGCCTCCCTTAGAATCATTTTTGTGATCATATTTCCAAAAGTGGATTGTGTGGATAGATTTTCTAAGATTCATTATGAATTAGAGTTGTAGTTTTCCATCAAATTAGGTAGATCACCACACTTTAAATTACAGTTTTAGTGCTTTTAGTAGATCCTATCAACCCTTTTCCTGCCAATACATTAACCCATTGAAAAATTACAAGGGAACCAGCCCATAATCTGGAGGTTCAAGCTCACCATAGGTCACCCATAGCCTGAGTTTGATCTCATGTCACACAAGATTGATGAGCTTCACAGCTTTACATAATGGGTGCAATCCTACACATTAACAAGTATCATCAACCAACCAAAAATATCTGCGAACTATAGAATTACCTGCATTACCTGGACCCATTGTAGTGTTACACCATTCGACAATAGATCTTGCATTAGTCAACTTTGCATTATCTTTGTACTTTAACTCTTCTCATGCCAATACTCTTGTGATACATACTCCTGCACCATCATGCTCCCCCTTTCCATGCCTGGCCTCACAAAAATTTCACATATGTTGAATACCATTCACCTTATGCATCCTACTCAACCAATAGAACATCCGTGTGTTCTTGAATTGTGATGCACAATTATCTGACCAAATGATATTATGACAAAATGATATGTTCCTTCTTGCCAAATCATGGTAGAACATCTGAAAGAAACCTTGCAAAAGCTCTGTAGAATGTGTACGATCTGTTGGTATTCCTTCTGAATCAGCAGAGGGTTTGCTAGTTCCAATGCACAGGTAGATTCGACCAACTAATACAGGAGGTTGCGTGAGCTACCTCCCCTTCACTTCTGGTTCTGCTGCACTAAGGGGGGTATCCCTATAGCTAAAGATTTAACTTTGACTCAACCAATGACAGAAAGATTTAGCTTTACAACAATAGGTAGAATACTCTTATGTGTGGACCAAGATTTTTGTGTGATAAATCACAAGGTTGGCATCATTCTTGGACATATCTAACTGGTTGAGGGTGAGAGTATGTAGGGGTCCTAATCCTACTCCTACAACTAACAAGTTGGAAGATTTGAAAGGATTTGTTTTTTATGTTTTGGATGCAAGACAGGGGGGTTTTGGATCATAATACTACATAAGAAACAGACCAGTGCCTATCTCTGGGCAAGGAGTCAACTAGATGTATACAAGAGAATGGCTTGCAACTGGCATTCAAGTTTCAAGGGGTTATGACTAGTATTTGCCTTACAAACACCACCCAAGGATAAGTATTTAACTGTCTCTACTTACATACATCCCAGCTGACATACAATCTTCTCCATACTCAACAATTTAATCCACTCCTTGAATGGAAGTTAAAGATTAAGCATGTGATACAGAAATCTATACCCTAGAATCTGAGAAACCCTTAGCAACCAGATTCAAAAGAAGAGAATGCATACAATACATGGAGATAGATAGATAAACACATGCAATAATGCATTTTTCATATAAAATGACAAGAAACTAAACATATGTGCAAGGTGCACTCAAATGCAGCTCATAAAATCCAACAGAGATAAAATAGCCAAGAAAATGCTGTCTTTCATTATTTCCCCCCGAAAATGCCCAAGTCTTCAACAACCTTAAATGAGTAACATAGTTTGCATTTTATAGCAAGAATGTGTACTCAACAATAATTACATGGCATTTCAAAATTTCGCTAGAAACATTGCATCTTCAGATTGGCGCTCAAAATATTCAATGCTGCTGGCAGAAACAGAGGAAAGAGCAGGTGGGATCAGGATTTGCACCGCCGCATGGAGATCTTCATCCTTAAGATGGTAGGTGGCCTGTCTATGTCTTTGACCATGCTTCTGCAACTTCACCATTAATGCCAACCTACCTGCAGCTTCAGCAAATGTAGCAATCAGGGTACTCTATGGTTTTCCCACCTGAAATGCAACTGCACATACAAAGGAAATCCTTCGCTGAAAGATTTTAAAATAGGGCCGTCAATCTCCCTTCCTACTGCCAAAATCTTCAGCTCCTAATCATGCTAAATCCATTGGCCAGTAGAAAACTACCACGTAGGCACTTAATCTCCCTATCGCTGACTTTTCTGCCTTTCAATTTGCCTTTTTCGCCACTTACATGCAATTGTATGTAAGATTGTATATACATACAATCGCAAACATACAAGTCGGACCCCAAACCCTTATAGAACCAAATACAAACATATTCGGGTTCGGCTTGCATGTTCCTTCTTTGTATGTATCTTCTATATGTTGGCATATACAATGCACATAACATGCAAGCCGTGGACGCAAGCCGCGGACGCCAGCCACTTTATCAATCGGATTGGGAGAAAATTGAAATCCGGGCCTTGTATGTTCATTCCATTGTATATCGGCACATACAAATGCCATATACATGCAAGCCGTGGACGCAGTGTTGAATTCGCTAGATTTGACCCTTGAATTAGGTCCGGCTTGTATATCACTCCCTTGTATGCTCGCCTTGTATATCGGCTTGCATATCGCATTATACAATTGTAATAAACAAGCAAGAACATACATTCAATCAGACCCGAGCCATTATCAACTACATTGCATACCCTTTCAGGTCTGGGCCATGCATAATAAGAATGTATGTTCCTTTGTATGTGCAAACATACAATCATACTTGTATATGCAAATGGTGGGTCCCGTTGATTGTATCTTTTTCCCTTGCACATTTTCCTTGCATGCGCTCGATGTACATTTCTTCTTGTACATTGCCGCCGATGTACCTTTCATTGTAGCGAATGCATATCGGCCTCTTTGTATATTTGCAATGTACATTCCCAATGTATGTCAGACATACATTCACCCTTTTTATCTTTGTAGTATACATTGTCCCTTGCATATTTCGCTTGTATGCCGCCAATGCATCTTTTCCTGTGCATGTTTCAATTTTATGTTGGGAACATACAAACCCAACATACAATGCGTGGATTTTAAATCTTTATAAATGCAATTAACTATCTTCACCGCGTCCACCTTGCACTTGTTCACTTGTATATATTCTTTGTATCTCTCCGTTGTATATCACAATATACATACCCGATATACAAGCAGACCCGATATACAAGCACAAAATATTCTAGGAATCTGCGATAGATTCCCCAATGTACATGCAAACCCGGTATGCATACAAAGATGCATACAATCATTTTTTGAAGGTCAATTGAGCATTCTACAAGCCCGCCAATGTACATCTACATTTGCATATACAAACCCCTTTGTATATACAAAGATACATGCATTTAAAACTATTTTTTGCACTTTTAAACTACAAAGGCTGAAAGACTTAGAATTTTTTGGATTTTCATGAAAGTGCCTACAAATTCAAATGCTCAAAATCTAAACTTGTAGAAGGCACCAAAACGATCATCACTAATATAAAAATGATATTCCCTAAAGATCTTCCTGTCATCCTTTGTACTATCTTCTACATGCATGAATGCTATTTACACAAATATAGCAACCTGCGTAGAGTTGTAATAGTGTGATTGCACCTCATTCTATGGCTACAATGTGTAGTTCTCTACAAAGTCAACAACTGAAATGATGGTACCAAATGGAAACATGTCCTTGCATAACTTGAATTGCATGTCGAAACATCGAGCTCTATGGGTATGCCTTGCATACTCGTACACTATACTGTCACAAAATGTAGACATAAACTGATATAGTGGAATCTTTTGAATAACCAAATTGCACCTCCTTTACCATCTTTTGTATTGTAGGCCATTGTTTTATACTTTCCAAACTCTACTAGTGCATTTCCAAACGCATGTGTGCTTTCCATATGTTCACATATTGGCATATGTTGCAAGACACCACAATACTGACATGTACCATCCAAGCATAATTTCCTATAGAATATTTGACCTTCCTCTCTTTCACATAAAATTGTTTCAATATGAAGTCTCTTGAAGATTTTGGTGGGGCACGTATGCCACAATCCTGCAAAACATTGTTAGTATGCAAATCTAAACATATAGACCGATAAACATCAAAATGGTTAGAAAATTCAATATGTAATCTACAACAACAACTAGTGCATGTATGATTTATTTTGACATAGAAAGGTTTTAGTATTTCAAAATATCTTTGACAAATTTTAACTTGAGGATACATCTCTTGAAATTTCTTGAAAAATTGTGTTTGAGTCACATCCAAAAAAATTCTTTGGATGTGGCTCACGGTTTCGACAATCAATTCTCCTTCTCACAACATCTCTTGCATTAGGAGATACCCTTGTGTTGTTTTTCAAAAATTCTTCGATGAGGGATCTCAAGGCTTCAATAAAAACTTTCTCTTTCCGTGGGAGTCTCCCAGAGAATGCCTACAATTCATTGTTGTTTGGGTCCTCAACTCTTTCATGTCTTCCAATGGCTCTAATTAGAGTTTTTCTACTTATTTTCAATGCTTGACTTGTCTGTCTAATTGGTGCAGTCACAATAGGAGGGTTCACAGAATGAACTATCCGGACCATCTAACGAGAGTAAACACAATGGAAACAACTCAAAGAAATAGAACAAATGTAGATTCAATCATTCAGTATATCAAAGAATTCAAATAGAGATTGACCGACAACATGCAGGCTTACAATTGGGCTCATAGGCTTGATTACATACATGCGCAAGATAAAGATTTGAAGTTCTTTTGCACCAAAAATAGAACTATCAATCTTCTCAATGATGATAACTATGTTAACTCATTTCCTAAGTGTTTAGGGTAAAATTAGATTTGTTGATCTTTTATGGCTTAGATGTTAAAATCCTCCTTTCACCCTAACATTGAAGGATCTAGGGTTGAATGGAAAGCACTATCATACCCTAGGTCTCTTGCAAATGAGGGGAAGCTTGGATTAGGGAATTAATTATCAATTTTTCCTTCTCCTATGGTCAATTGACCATTAAAACCCTAATTACACAAATACAACAGTAAATTGACGAATAATAGAAAAAGCTCTTGCAGACGGGAGTAAAATGCCAAATTACAGAATACCTATTTTCAGGGTTTCAAAGCGGAACAGTCGGGGACACTAGAGCAGGTGCCCAAGTCCAAGGTACCTACTTTTTGGGGGAATCTGAACCTCCTTCAGACACTGATCAGTACTGTAACTTCTGTTTTCTAGAATCAGTTTGTGGAGGACACTGGAATGAGCGCCCTAGTCCCAAAAGTGCTCCTTTCTCTGACTTTCCTTCAGATCCTGAATCCCTAATGTCTTTTCTGCCTTCCTGCAACTCCACTTTTCCCGGATGTGACACCTATAACCTGCAATCACAAGACTTGGTTTGGGGGTTGTGGTGTTTATAGGTTTGCCTCAGTCAAACCCCGGAGGACACTTAAGTCTCCAAACACTGTTGTTAGATAAAGAGGGCGTGCTCTTGTGAAGCAGAGGCCAAAAATAATGGAATCAATGATAAAAACACAATGATATGTCACCTTGTAGTGAAGCTTTCATGGAGGAAGTGTTGATAACTGAGAGGGGGGGTGAATCAGTTATCCTAATTATTTCCCTTATTGAACTTTCTTTTTAATTGATGCAGCATAGAATCAAACACAAAAACATTAATCATGAAATAAGAAACACATGACACAATATTTTTGACGTGGAAACCCTGTTAAGGGAGAAAACCACGGGGTGATTAACCCAAAATTATTCTCTGTTAGAAGAATAGGAAATTACAAAATGGCACTTGCCAATTAGGGCTCACTGCCCGAGCACACTGCTCACAAGAGGCCCACTGCCTACAAGAAGACACACTGTCTACAAAGTGATAAGAATCACAGTCTTGAACTGATTGGAAGCATCTGCATATGCTGGAGTTCAGTTCCGGTTAGGCTTAGTACACTGATCTGCTGCACTTCATCTTTCCTCTGTTCTTTATTCTGCTATCTTTCACATACCGGATCCTTTTTGCTACCTCTGCTCTATTCTGGACTTATTCGCATATATCTACACTCACTCCCTCTCTTCACAACTAAATCCATCCTCTATATATATCCGCACAAGTAATTTCATCACCTTTCTAGTCGGCATCCGGAACAGTCTAGTTTCTTACAAACTCTTGTTCTGTCGGCTGAATCCTTCCTCACCAAGCAATGCGGATCAAGCATATACTTGTAGATATCATTAATCATGTCGGCCAAACATGATTCATGCCTTCACAACCTCTATCATCAACAGTAACACATCCGGAAAGTAGTCTGATACTCTGTCAGTCAGTTCTTCCTCTGTTTTCACTGTCTCTCAGGAATCCGGTACTCAACTATTCATATCTTTTTCCTTGTCCATCACCGGAGGCTAAATCCTTGGAATATACCACTCAAGGTAGTCCTCTTGACTTCCCCAAATCCGCACTGCACCAAGACACTTCCTCTGAGAGATCCGGACCAATCTGTCGGACCTTGCCACATGCTCTGTTCTTGTTCACCGGACCACAACAATCTTTATTCTGACTTCCGGTAGAGACACATTATGACTTGTGGATATGTGGGATGACCTTTGTTGCCATCAATGACAACAACCATGAATCCATATAGTGTCTCTTGCCAACAATCTCCCCCTTTGGCATTGATGGCAACACTTAGTGAAAAATGACTAAGTGTTTTCACTATGCTCCCCCTTTGCTGAAGCTCTGTCTTTATATACAATTTCCGGAACTCCCCCTTAGTTGGATTCCTCATTTTTCACTGCTCCTCACTCCCCCTTTGACATCAATGGCAAAGGGTAGGGTCCGCACACCAAAATTTTCAAAAATTTTCTATATATAGCCGCATATTTACATACTCACATGTACTGAAGAATGTCTGCAAAGGATGTCTGCAATTGGATCATTTCTGTAGCCCAACTTTGCTTCATTCTATCCAAAATTGAAATGTGACCACTTAACAGAAATGCAAAAGCTTCTGCCCGCTTGAGATCTGTCGGATCTTTTGTTTGGGCGGTGGTCTAAGCATCACTGATGGCCTCATGCATAGTTTCCAACTTAGGGATTATAATCCTTCTAAGTTCTCCCATCCGGTTAGTGATGTTCTTCCTTTCCTTCTCAAGATTCTTTATTTCATTCAAGACTGCAATAGTCTGACATTCTTGATTTATTATAGAGGAAGAGAGAGGATCAAAACTTTGAGATAAGCTTTGTAGCTTATCCTGTTCCTCTTTTATTTTCTTGTCAAATGCTGCTGTTGCCTTTGACCAGGATATACAAAATTTGTAGATGTCACCGCCATCCTTAAGAGCATTCTCTAAGCTCTTTATTCCAATGCTTACAATCTTCCTATCTTTAGAGATTAATTCTAATATTTTTGAAAATCTCTTATCCAAAAATTCCTTCTGGACCTTTTCTTCAGCTGATTTTTCTAGAGAATCAAAATGTGTATCAACACTGCTGACTAAGGTTTTCAGATTACCGGAAGTGGAGGCTGTCGGATCTATCTGGATTGATGGCATAATCTTTACAAGTACTCCGGAAGCAGCCTCTATCAACTCACAGTCTTCCATATGAGACTTCAGGAGTTTTTCATTTGCCTTGGCATTTGCAAATGAAGCTATCTTCATTGTTTGTACCGGAGAGAGAGAGTCAAAGTCAAATGGGCCTTTTAGAAGCTCCGGTTCATCAATCTCTAAAGTTTCTTTACTCAAAAATTGTTGAACAGTTTGTGCAGTGTCTCTTGCCGGAGACAAATGTTTCTTTTCTTCTGCAGTCTTGGAACTGTCAACCTCTTTGTCTTTCACCACTGCTTCCTTCTCCTGTAATTGCTCTTCTTCTTTGGATCCAGAGACTGTAGGGGAAACCGGAGGAGAGATGCTAGCTTGTTCATGGGCCACTTCTTCTGGAGTAGAGGGTCCCAAGTCCTCAGCTGTTTCTGTACCTAAGTCCTCTACAACAGGAAGATTGAACCTTTTGAAGGCCTTCCGGAGGATCTCTTCTGTTTCTTGGGCCACTTTGTCAGTCTCACCAAGCATGAGTTGATTCATCCTGGCTTTGCTTCTGAACTCATCTTTGCAGTCCTTGAAGATAATGTTCATTGTCTTGGGATCAATTTGAGGATATAGCTGAATAGCTATCTGCTCCCGGATCTCAAGATCTTTAGCATGAGCATTATTCTTTCTTACTTCCAATTCCTTTTCTAGGCTTTTAGGAATAAGAGATATGATTTCAATGAAAGCCTTATTATATATGTTAAGATATTTGACTGTGGCTTCCTGCAGAGTCTTTTGGTCAGCCTCACTGAAGTCATCATAAGATTCAGTCATTGGTTGAAGGTTTCCATCCACCGTGACCGACTTGATTACATTCTCTAGAGACAGAGTGGGCTTTTCAACAGATACCTCCGCCATTTCATCCTTGTCTTGGCCTGTGGAGGGTTTACCGGATCCTTTCTTCTTCTGTTTCTTTATTTCTCTTACTCCCTCATCTGACTCTGTTTCCTCTTCATCCTTTTGGCTTCCATAAGCCCTTGTGGCTTTTGTCTTGGATCTCTTACCGGATGCCTGGACTTCCGGTTTAGAACTTTTGGTTGTGGGAGGTGCAGATCTCTTTGATGATCTGGTCCGGGTGGGAGCTTCAACCGGAGCACTTTCTTTACTTTTCTCTTCTTCCTCAGCCTTCCTCCTCTTTTCCCGGCTGGCATCAAGTGCCTCTTTTGAGATGCCTAGGCCTTGAGCAATGTGCTCTACTTCTTTTCTCACCTTTCTTTTAATCTCAGGTTCCCTGAGTTCTACATGTATTTTTACACTCAGCTCCTCAAAGGTTCCAAACCTTTCTGCCTTAGGATCTTTAGGCTGACTTAGCATGTGTTGAACATGCAGCTCCACTATCTGTTCATCCACTTCATACCCCATGGGCATGATCCAGACAGTCCTTGGCTCCACTGCCTCCATCAGGCACTGATCAGTGTCAACCATAAAGCACACTGAGTCTTTGTATTTTTCAACAAGAGACTGGGGAATTCTCTCTCTTGCTTGCATCATGCTCTGAAAGTTTTTGAAGTATCCCCATAGAGCTAAATTTCTCGCTTTTGCATCCCCAAGTCCATGCAAATAGTCTCTTATCTGGACTGCAACAGGTTTGTCATTCTGCCATACCCATCCACTTGATCCGGGTAGCTCATTCATGAAGTAGAAGAATAGACATACAATAAGAGTACCATACTTAAAGGAATTCTTCTTATCCTTCTTGATTTTCTGTATATTTTCCATTAATTGGCTTAGCAGTAGTTCGCAGAGATCATATTCTGCATTCATTCTTAGCATTTCATAGGCAGTGTATATTGCAGTTCCGGATACAGAATTCTCCCTGCTGGAGTGATAGATCTTGTATCCTATTATCATGGATGCATATTTGATATCCGGATCCGAAATATCTTCAATGGTCATTGCCCTCTTATCAAATTTTGATCCGGTGGCCTCAGTTACAATGTTGTTCTTGACAGATTTGAGGATAGGTATCCCTCCGGAAGAGTATAGACCAGTTACTGCTCTAATTGCCTCTTTTGTGATCTTGCAGGGTCTATCTAGCCATAGAAAGTTGTCATGCATCCTGCTCAGTACATACCGGACCCATTCATCTTCTTCAAAGCAGGGGAAATGAATAAATTGCTCAAATTGTTTCTTCTGGATATCCTTATACTCTGGTTTAAGCTCAAAAGCATTGTTTATCAGTTGCTTGTGATAGAGGTCTCTTAATTTGAATTCCCCAAATTCCTCAATGCTTGCATGTATGTAAACCCTAATGTCTTCGGTATGTAAAACTCCGTGAGGAACACTAGAGAAGGCTCCTAGTGGATCTACCTCCAATGATTTGTAGGGATGTTTCTTGAATGAGGGGCGAGGTCTATCAGAGATCTTAACTATGTTTGGAGTAGCCATTCTTCAAAGATTTGCAGTGAGGTAATGAAAAACGGAGAATACCTTATGCGCCTTCGACTTGCACGGAGTGATTGGATTGATTTCTTTATGTAATGACTTCGGCAGGAGATCCTTGGTGTGCTTGATGAACCTTGTTGCAGAGCTCCACTTTTCGCTTCTTCTCGAGTGCAGAATGAGCAAATGACTTTTGAGAAATCCCTTAAATTGCTCCGCGAACCCTAATATCTGTCTGCAATAAATGCTTCACCTACATCATTCCGGTTTGCCTTGTCTGGATAGCTTGGAGTATCCCGGATTAGTCCTGATCTGTGGATATCATCCGGATCTTTCAATCATGAATAAATCAAGGTAACATATTACAAGAATATCCCAAACACTCTGTCCAATCCGCAGAACAAGATAGTGCACTTCCGGATCTCTCCGGACCTTTTTGTAATCCTTTATCATACCGGAGCATCTCCCTGAACAGGTCTTACTTGATCGATCACAGCTTCTTCATAACTCCATGCGGACCTCTGAAAACTTGACTGAAGCATCTCAAGACTCATATCTGCAAAACCCTTTAATCCGCATCTTGTGCCACATCCGGCACCACTTGTTTGGCTGGGGGAACAGGATTTTCTTTGAGTCTCCCCCTGAGCCTGAGCTCACTTTTTAATTTCCGGAAGAAATATCAGCACCAGAGTCTGGTGTGGATCCAACCTCTACATTCTCTGAACTTTTCTTCACCCAAATCTTGCTCATCTAATTCCTAACTTCATCCGCATTCATCTTTTGTTTACCCTTGTCTTGATTCTGATTATACACCGGACCTCTTTTGTCCTGATACTTGTTTTTGCAGACTTTAGCATTATGACCGGACCTATTGCAGATTTGGCAAATAACATTTCTTTGCATATTTGACTGATATCCTCTTGATCTGCATTGATTAGCCATATGACCTACTCTATTGCATGTGAAGCATCTACCTTTGAATGATTTGTTTACTTGCATAATTCTGCATTCATGGGATTTGTGTCCATACCTTTTGCAGTTGAAGCACTGTCCGGAGAAGGATGAATTAATCTGATTCATTCTCATTCTGCACTGATTAGCTCTGTGACCAAAATGGTTGCAGCTGTGGCAGTATCCATTGAAGGATGGATATCTTTGAGCATTTGGCTGTCTTATCGGAGGTCTTCTAGGCCTGCTCCTTGGATTTTCTGATCCATGATTCTTCTGACTAGATCCGGAGCTTTCTCCTTTCTCATATCCCAAACCATACTTGTCATCTGTCCTCTTTTGACTTCCAAGAAGAACTTCAAGTTGAGCAGAACTTATCTTGAATTTCTCTTTATATTCATTTGCTGTTTGAAGGTCTCTTTTGAGAGAGGCAATTTGATCCTCAAGTTTTTCTTCATTATCTTTGGCATCTTCAAGATCAAATTCAAGATGTCTGATAATCCTGTCCATCTGGTGGCATTCTTCTAATTTTTCTTTAAGAGATTGTCTTAGATTGTCTTCAGCCTTTCTTTTTTCTTCAATCTCTTGAGTAAACTTTATAGTTCCTGATTCCATTTCATGTCTTAACATAATGACTTCTTTTGATAACTTTTCACATAACTTGGTTTGCTCAGTCAATTCTTCATTTGTATTGCTTTCTTCACTTTGTCTTGCCAACTGTTGGAGCAGCTCCTTTCTCTTTTTCATAGAGAGACTTAATTTGTCTTTTAATTCTTTCATGAATTCATCAGCCTGTTTGAGTCTTTCCTTTAATTCACTGACTTCAGAATTTGACTGTTCAAGATCCTCAAGAGCAGTCTTGAGTTGCTCCCTTAGACCATATGCATCCATTTGAAATCCCAGATCTTCCTCAAGCTGTTAGGCTCTATTAGGAGGAACTTAGCTCTGATACCAATTGTTGATAACTGAGAGGGGGGGTGAATCAGTTATCCTAATTATTTCCCTTATTGAACTTTCTTTTTAATTGATGCAGCATAGAATCAAACACAAAAACATTAATCATGAAATAAGAAACACATGACACAGTATTTTTTACGTGGAAACCCTGTTAAGGGAGAAAACCACGGGGTGATTAACCCAAAATTATTCTCTGTTAGAAGAATAGGAAATTACAAAATGGCACTTGCCAATTAGGGCTCACTGCCCGAGCACACTGCTCACAAGAGGCCCACTGCCTACAAGAAGACACACTGTCTACAAAGTGATAAAAATCACACTCTTGAACTGATTGGAAGCATCTGCATATGCTGGAGTTCAGTTCCGGATAGGCTCAGTACACTGATCTGCTGCACTTCATCTTTCCTCTGTTCTTTATTCTGCTATCTTTCACATACCGGATCCTTTTTGCTACCTCTGCTCTATTCTGGACTTATTCGCATATATCTACACTCACTCCCTCTCTTCACAACTAAATCCATCCTCTATATATATCCGCACAAGTAATTTCATCACCTTTCTAGTCGGCATCCGGAACAGTCTAGTTTCTTACAAACTCTTGTTCTGTCGGCTGAATCCTTCCTCACCAAGCAATGCGGATCAAGCATATACTTGTAGATATCATTAATCATGTCGGCCAAACATGATTCATGCCTTCACAACCTCTATCATCAACAGTAACACATCCGGAAAGTAGTCTGATACTCTGTCAGTCAGTTCTTCCTCTGTTTTCACTGTCTCTCAGGAATCCGGTACTCAACTATTCATATCTTTTTCCTTGTCCATCACCGGAGGCTAAATCCTTGGAATATACCACTCAAGGTAGTCCTCTTGACTTCCCCAAATCCGCACTGCACCAAGACACTTCCTCTGAGAGATCCGGACCAATCTGTCGGACCTTGCCACATGCTCTATTCTTGTTCACCGGACCACAACAATCTTTATTCTGACTTCCGGTAGAGACACATTATGACTTGCGGATATGTGGGATGACCTTTGTTGCCATCAATGACAACAACCATGAATCCATATAGTGTCTCTTGCCAACAGGAAGATGCTCTTCATGCCATGAAGGAATTGATGCTCAAATCTATAAATATTAATGCACAAAACATACAAGTCTTCTCTTGCAACACAATAGAAAGCCTTGAATCACCTTGAGAACACAATAGCTTGCTAATTGGAGTCTAACTAAATTCTCCTGATCATCTAGTTTACAAATAAATGCCTACATATGTTTATATATGCATCTATAAGCACTCCCGCCAAGATATTTGAAATTCAAACTTACTGTGTTGGCAAAGGGGCCCAATAACAGTCACTAATCGACACCTAGAAATTGAGGCTGCCCTAAAATAGGGCAGGACTAGGATGCGGGCACCCAAGTCCTCTCCCCCTATTTTAGGTAGGGTACATCTCAAGGGCTCCTCCTAGGTCCTGTTTGTCATGGGACTTACGTCTCATTCCATCGGGGTGCTAAAATATGAACTAAAATGTCCTAAATGCACTCTAAAGACCCAGGAGCTAAACCTTATGAGGGAAAAGCCCCCAAAGGGAAATTTTCTGACGTTACACTAAGGATCTATTACATCAATATATATCTCATCCAGATCAATGGATTCCTCCACGTCATCCAAGGAAGATCACAAATTCTAGGGAAGAGATGTAACGTGTACACACAGATAGGTCAGACCTAAATGCATAGAACACTTCCAATAAATGAATGGAATGAAGTGCGGATCTCCAAGGAAGGTCGGCCAGGAACCAAAGATCATCAACTAATGTGTCATTAGGCTCCAAGGATCAGGAAATGCTTCCACAAGTTTCTCCTTCAGCTGGTTTCCAGTGAATATCAGGATGTTATGCTTTGAGAAACAACAAACTTCTCATAGCGATATCTTTCCGGTATTGACACGTGGATCTCTAAATTTTGAACATGATGTAGATGAATGAATGTAGATGCTAAGTCCAACTCCATAGGATCTTAAATGTAATTGGACCAGAAATACAGAACTACTTCTGACTGAACTGCCTGAACTGAATTGAAAATGTTTTTTGGTTGATGCAAGATTGCTCTTGAACCAGGGATACTCTTACATCAGACATATGGGGTTATTGAAAAAAGTGAGTCCCTCACTTTGCTAGGGCTAGGGGAGAACCAATACAGTCCACCTCAGCCTGAGAAATCCATGATGAATCTTCTTCCAGTCTGCCTTTCCACTTCACAAGATATTCTTTGTATTTTCTTCCTCTAGTGCTACGTCCAACTCTGCTGTCCAAAATGTCTTCAATCTGCTCCGGTGCTTGTTGTGGTAACTGCTTCTTCAAGTCTTCTTCCATGCTGTCACTGAACTCTATTTCATGATACTGATATAGGTCTACAATGTTGAAAATAGGTGATATACCTAATGTCTTCGGTAACTCCACTTCATATGTATTCCCTGAATCAAATTTCCTGAGTATCTTACAAGGTCCAAACTTCTTCATTTTCAACTTGTTATATGTCCTAACTAGAAATCTTTCTTTTCTCAAGTACACCATCACTTCACCTCCAACTTCAAATTCCTTATGTCTTTTCTTCACATCAGCCTTCTCTTTATACTTATTGTTCATGTCCTCCAAATACTTCTTCACCTGATTATGCATTGTCTTCATGTGATCTACAAATTCTTCTGCTTCTGCACTTCTCTTTTCTTCCATACAAATGTCCCTCAATTCTTCAACTCCTCTAGGATTCACTCCAGTCACAATCTCAAAAGGTGTTCTTCCGGTACTCCTATTTATTGAATTATTGTATGCAAACTCTACTTGTGAAATAATCAAATCCCAACTTCCTATCTTTTCTCCAACCAAACATCTCAACAAGTTTCCCAAACTCCTATTCACTACCTTTGTTTGTCCATCAGTCTGTGGATGAAAAGATAAACTGAAATTCAAATATATCTTCATCTCCTTCTAAAGTGTCTTCCAAAAGCATCCAAGAAATTTTTTATCTCTGTCTGAAACTATACTCTTAGGTAATCCATGCAATCTCACAATCTCCTTGAAAAATAGGTCAGCTACATGCACTGCATCAGTTGTCTTCTTACAAGGTATGAAATGAGCCATCTTCGAAAATTTGTCAACCACTACAAAGATTGAATCATGTCCTCTCTGTATCTTAGGCAATCCCATCACAAAATCCATACTTATGTCTTCCCAAGGTCTCTCCAGTATTGTCAAAGGTTTATACAGTCCAGTATTCTGACTACTTCCTTTTGCAACTTGACAAACTCTACAACTTTGTACAAATCTCTAAACATCCTTATGTATCTGAGGCCAAAAGTAATTTTCACTCACCAAAGCCACTATCTTATCAATGCCAAAATGTCCTGCCAATCCTCCACTATGTTTCTCCTTGATCAAATTATCTCTCATTGAACTTCTAGGTATGCAAAATTGACTTCCTTTGAACAACATATCTTCTTGAATGAAATAGTCCAACCACTTACTCCTATCTATCACAACAGGTTCCTTACATGCTTTCCAAGGTTCTACAAAATCAGTATCTCCCTCATACATGTTCCTCAATTCATCAAAACCCAACACTTCAACTCTCATTTCTGTCAACAGGTTTCTTCTTCTACTCAAGGAATCATCAACTTTGTTTGATTTTCCACTCCTATGCTTCAATACAAAAGTATAACTCTACATGAACTCTACCCATCTCATATGTCTCTGATTCAACTTACCTTGACTATTCAGATATTGCAAAGCTTGATGATCTATATACAACACAAACTCTTTAGGCAACAAGTAATGTCTCCACTTCTTCAAGGCTTGAATTATGGCATAGAACTCTTGATCATAAACTAAATATGTTCTCCTTGTATCATTCAACTTCTCACTGAAATATGCTACAAGTCTACCTTCTTGACTTAATACTGCTCCAATTGCATTTCCACTTGCATCACAATCAACTTGAAATACCTTATTGAAATTTGGTAATGCCAAAACATGTTGCTTTGTCACTTTCTGCTTCAACAACTCAAAACTTTTATCTGCTCCTGATGTCCACTTAATATCCTTTCTGTCACCTCTCATTGTCTCTGTCATAGGGTTACAAACTAAACTAAAATTTCTGATGAACTTCTGGTAGAAACTAGCCAATCCATGAAATGATCTAACTTCTCCAATGCTCTTCGGTGTAGGCCATTCAACAATTACTCTTACTTTCTCAGGGTCCATCTTCAATCCTTCCGCAGAACTCACAAATCCCAGGTATACTAATTCTTCCTTCATGAAACTACACTTTTTGATGTTTATCAACAATTTCTCTTCTCTCAACCTCTGTAAAACTTGTCAAATATGCCACAAATGTTCCTCTTTTGTCTTACTAAAAATTAGAATATCATCCAAGTATACAATAACAAAATTACCCAAGAATTTCTTCAAGACTTCATTCATCAATCTCATGAAAGTACTCAGTGCATTTGTCAATCCAAATGGCATCACTAACCACTCATACAATCCTTCATTTGTCTTAAAAGCAATCTTCCATTCATCACCGTCTATGATTATGATATGATGGTATCCACTCTTCAAATCTATTTTTGTGAAATATCTTGCTCCATTCAAACAATCCATGATATCATCCATCCTAGGTAAAGGAAATCTATACTTAACTATGATCTTGTTTATTGCTCTGGAATCGGTACATATTCTCCATTCTCCATTCTTCTTCAGTGCTAGCACTGCAGGTACTGCACAAGGGCTCAAACTTTCTCTGATCAAACCTTTCCTCAACAATTCTTGTATTTGTCTATTCAATTCGTCATTCTCTGTTGGTGTCATCTGGTGTGCTACTTTGTTAGGCAAACTTGCTCCCGGTATAAGATCCATGTGATGACTGATACTCCTTAGAGGTGGCAATCCATTAGGCACATTATCTGATATGACGTCTTCATACTCTGTCAAAAACTCTCTTATCTCATTTGGTTCAGTCTCTTTCTTCAATACTTCAGGCTTCTTAGGAATCAAGGCATAACACATACTCTCCTATTTCAAACCATCTAGAAATTTCCTTCCATCTACCAAACAGATTCTAGCATTCCCACATACCACATCTTTAGGATCATCCTCCAAAGGAATCAAAGTAATTCTCTTTCCATTTGTTGTTATAGTATATGTATTCTTCTCCCATCATGTATATCTTTTCTATCATATTGCCAAGGTCTACCCAACAAGATATGACATACATCCATAGGCATAATATCACACAAGACTTCATCATGATAAGATCCAATATGAAATTTCACCAAACATTGTTCACTCACCAGTACCTTATGATCATCCTAAATCCATGCTATCTGATAGGGCTTAGGGTGTTTCAATCTTTCGAACTTCATCTTAGTCACCATCTCCTCTGAAACTAGGTTATCTGAACTACCACTATTAATCACAACTTTACAACACTTACCTCCTAATTTGCATCTTGTTCTGAACAAACTCTTCCTCTGCGGTGGTTCCTCATTTGTCTCTGCTTGAAATAGTTCTCTCCTCATCACCAATGATTCTCCTTTCTCCAGTTTTCCAACTGAACAAGGGTCATCTAACTCAACAAGTTCTTCCACATATGCTGCTCTTCCACTATTTTCTGTCCTCTTGCTTGTACTACCCTGATTACACTCAAATGATCTATGTCCTTCACCTCCACACTTGAAACATGTACCTCTGAATGTTCTCTTATCCAATCCTCTTCCTTGTCTTTTGTATCCTTCATTTTGGTATGCATTAGGGTTTGCTCTCCAGTAAAAAATTTTGTCATCTCTCCGGTAAGCATTGTTATCTCTGCCATCCTTCTTAACTAGGCTGTGAAACTTGTTCTACTCCAGATGTGATCTGTCTCCTCTGAAATAAGTCCTACCTCTCTGATATTTATCTCCTCTACCTCTCTATCTCTGATCATACCTCTTATTTAGCTTCTCTCCAACTTTCAGGGCAAACTGATATGCTTCTTCCAAAGATGCCATCCTCACCAAACTTAGTTCCTCTTGAATATTCAATCTTAGTCCATTGATGTATCTAGCCACTTTCTCCTTGCTTGCTTCACTATGTCCAGTTCTTATGATCATCTTATGAAATTCTTCAGTGTACTCCTTCACAGATTTCTCCTTTTGTCTCAGGTTTTGCAATCTTTTCAACAACTCCAACTCATAGTTAGCAAGTATAAACTGATTCTTCAGCTTTGTCACCATCCTATCCCATTTTGTAATTTTTTCTTTTCCTCTTCTGTTTCTTTCCAACTAAACTTCTTTCCACCATATAGTAGCATGTCCTTTCAACTTTGTCTTTGCAAATTTCACTTTCTCTGGATCTTCAATCTCCTCATATTCAAAATATTCTTCCATATCATTTATCCAATCAATCAATTATTTAGGGTTCAAATTACCAGTATAGTTCGGCACATCAACTCTAGGTCTCTTTCCAATCTTTGAAATAGCTCACAACATCTTTACTTGATCTGATTCTTCTTCTTCATCACCTCCTAGGGTTTCGCCAGTGTGTTCAACAGATTGGAATTCTTCCTCATCGTTGCTTTCAATATTAGGTCTCAGTGTCAATCCTCTTCGCCTATCTTCTTCCATAGTATCCAATCAGATTCACATTATTTTCATTATCTCCATCAACTCATCTATTCTACCATCCATTGTTCCAATAGTAGCAACTCTCCTCAGCAACATTCTTCCTAGGATCAAGTGTAAACTGCCTCAGGTTTGGCGATTGGGCTACAAGTGACAATTGCCTCACAATCGGCGATCGGTTGCAACACAAGTAACTTTCCTCAATTCGGCACTCTGTCCACAGAAAGATCTTATGGAAGTCCCTCACCAACTTTGCTCAATTCACTCCCAAAGATTCAAACTTTTGGTCTTATACCACTTGGTACAGTCATGGTAGGAGGGTTCACAGAATGAACTATCCAAACCTTGCAGTAAGAGTAAACACAATGGAAACAACTCAAAGAAATAGAACAAATGCAGATTCAGTCATTCAGTATATCATAGAATTCAAATAGAGATCAACCGACAACATGCGGGCTTACAATTGGGCTCATAGGCCTGATTACATACATGGGTAAGATAAAGCTTTGAAGCTTCTTCACACCAAAATTAGAACTATCAATCTTCTCAATGATGATAACTATGTTATTGCTTTCCTAAGTATCTATTACATCAATATATATCTAATCCAGATCAATAGATTCCTTCGCGTCGGCCAAGGAAGATCACAAATTCCAGGGAAGAGATGTAATGTGTACACATAGATAGGTTAGACCTAAATGCATAGAACACTTCCAGTAAATGAATGGAATGAAGTGCGGATCTCCAAGGAAGGTCGGCCATGAACCAATGATCATCAACTGATGTGTCATTAGGCTCCAAGGATCAGGAAATACTTCTGCAAGTTTCTTCTTGAGTTGGTTGCCAGTGAATATCAAAGATGCTCTGCTTTGAGAAACAACAAACTTCTGATAGTGATATCTTTCTGGTATTGACATGCGGATCTCTGAATTCTGAACATGATGTAGATGAATGAATGTAGATGCTAAGTCTAGCTTCACAAGATCTAAAATGTAACTAGACCAGAAATACAGAATTGCTTCTGACGAAACTGCCTGAACTGAACTGAAAATGAAAGCAACAAACTGAACTACAAATATTTTTTTGTTGATGTAGTAGATTGCTCTTGAACCAGGGATGCTCTTGCATCACTAATGAGGTGAGATTTCTTTGTTTTTTGGCTTATTATTGTCGATGTAATGACACATCATGTGACATTACCGTCCTTGGTTCGTGAGGTGGAACCCACACTCTCACATGCACTCATTAGATTCTTGACAATTGATTTTTCACTTGAGACATCTGATGTTCTTAGGCCAAGAATCTTCATAGTGGGCCTAAATTTTAGATTTCTTATCAATGTCAACAAATAGTTGACATCTTTCGGTTTCATTTAAATTCTCAAAGAATAATTTCCATATCTTATACGCATATCTTTGGCAAGTTCACTTGGGAATCTTATCATGCATGGGTTTTAACACATTCTCATTGATATCAATTAAAAACTTAGGCTTTCTATGCAAAATTCTAGGAGGCATTTTAATTGGTAAAGTTGACTCAATATTAGGAATTTCTTCAATATTTACTTGAGATGGGATAGATGACATACCTTCAATTGGAGATGAGAAAGATGAAAAGGCTTGAAGTTGAGATGGAGAAGATGGTGTACCTTCAACTTGACGTGTGAATGATGGTGTGCCACCAAGTTGAGAAGAAAATGAAGATGTACATTGTACTTCACCTGTGAAAGATGGAGTGTCTCTAATTTGAGAAGATAATGATGATGTTCCTTCAACTTGACTTGTGGATGATGGAGTGCCTCCAACTTGGAGATTCACTTTCCTCATTGAATGAAGGTTTTGCATTCATTCCCTTTGTGTCACCAATTCCATCTCTCTTAGCTTCATTAGATGTGTCATGTTCCTCTTCAATTGGAAATGGTGGAATGTCTTCTTGTATGGTTGACAATTTCCTACTTTCCTGAATTTGCCTCATTCTTTCTCTTTTCCTCTCATTCTCAGCTTCACGCTCTTTTGGTGTTAGAATCTTTGCTTGTTTCCTTGGCATGATGATGATTTCTACAAGCATGATGAATAAGACAATGATAATTAGAACTTTTATAATGATTGATCAACATTGATATAACAGTCATAAATGATATAACAGTCATAAATGGTTGATCAACAATGATATAACAATTATAAATGACTCTAGGAGAGCAATGATATAACATTAGTTCATGCAAGTTTAAAGCTACAGAGAGCACTCTAGGAGGGGATGAGAAGAGGTTATTAAAATAATGGAGCATTGGACCTAACTATTGTTGGGTAGACAACTCTAAAAAGATTGCTAGGGCCAAAACCAGATGGGCCTTACCTTAGAAAGGGTGGTTCAAGCTCAATTTTGATGGAGCTGCTAAGGGGAATCCGTGGGTGGCTAGTGGAGGAGGAATCATCAGGTATGACATGGGATCCTTTATGGCTGCCTTTGCAGGGGGAATTGTGCTAAAGAGTAACAATGAGACAGAAGCGCTTGCTATGCTATGGGGGATTAAGCTGGCCACCTCTCTTAACATCAAGCTTCTTCATGTGGAAGGGGATTCTCAGCTTATAGTTAATGCTACCCTGGGTTTGACTCAAATTGGGTGGAACTTAATGGACATCATGGGAGACATAAAACTACTTCTGAACATAATGGAGGACTTCAAGATCTTGAATATTTACAGAGAAGGAAATAGTGTCACTGATGCCTTGGCCAATGTGGACAGTGGCAGAGAAGGATGGCATTGCTGGAGGAGCATGTCCAGCCTACCTAAGGAAGTTCATACCCTTGTGCTGAAGGATGGGGATAGCCACAGGAATTAGAGAAGTCAGATTTGTTTTCATTCTTTAGTGTTGGTGGGAGAGTGGCGGGACTGGTGTGTCTGGCTACGGCTAGTTAAAAAAAGATTGTAGTTTGATTCGTAGAAGAGACGAATCTAACATTGTGAACTTTCAAAATTGTATGCGCGAGACTTTTCAAACTATAGAGGCGGTGAATGGTGATGTCTTGGACAAGCTATGGTCTAGTCAGTGGATTGGTAGTCCTAAGTGGGGTTATGAGGATTACGTGGAACACTAGAGTTCCACATCACCTCTTGTCAGATGGACGGCTGGGATGACAAGATGGCACATCATTAGATTTACTAGCATTAGGACTAGGAGCTTTTTGGAGATTAGGTATAGCTAGTTAAAAAGGACACTGCACGGTCAATTGGTTGGGTTATGGTGGGTTAATTGGATGGGTGTTCAGAGGAACAAATATATTTGGGTTATGTCTATGGCTGTTGATGTCTGTGTTCACATGAGGTGGCGGCCGGTTCCTCTCCCCAACGAGATGTTTTTAAGTTGCAAGGATGCAGTGTATCTCCTCATTAATTACACTATCATTATTATCTTTTGCTATGGCTTGATCATTTTAATGGGCTTTCTTATTTTAATGGGCCTATTTCTAATAACCCAAGCTACCTTAATAACCATAAGCTCTACAGGCTCTGTAATGTTCAAGCTGTCACGATGGGCAGAGATATTGTCAAGATCAAACCCAATTCTATGAAGGAACTCAAACAGAACCCTATAGTGTGGCATATTATCCATGAGGGGGAGGTGGTTCCTTTTCTGGAAGGGATGATTGGCCATGATGAGAATCTCTCACGCCCGTTTGTAGAGTCTTGGGGCGATGTTACCAGAGAAGTCAAGATTGGTGGCATTAGATTTTAGGTGTCTGAAGAAGTGATTGAGCAGGCTACTGGACTACCAATCAGAAGGAAAAAGCACTCGAGATGTAGTAGGGTGGCTGACCTTGAACATATGGCTCTTTTATTCGGAGAGGGGGAGGCATCTGTGAAGCTACATGGAGGGTTCGAAAGAGAAAAGCTGTCAAATCCATGGGGACAAATATGCCTCATGATTATGAAATTCTTCACGCTGGAGGGAAGATTCAAGGTTTTTTAGCACTACCACTTTGCTCTCCTTAACCATTTTAGGAATACGCTGGGAAATTAGTTCTCCTTTCTTTCTCCTTTCTTCTCTAGATAATTCTATCAAGTTGGTGTGGGAGATTAGAGCTGAAAATGATGGCCATCTGCTTGTTCCCATCCATCAAGGCCTCATCTTGCATCTTTACCACTTTCACCTCGCTCTGTGCCACCTGAAATAAATTAAAGTCAAACTACTTGAGGACCCACAGCTATGTGTTTCCCTGATTCTGTTGGAAAGGTGAAGACCTGTGAGGGGACCCCTAAGATTGCCCTTAAAACCCCTAAGGTGACCCTCATGCTGAGGAGGATACCAGTGTTTGAACCCCAGGTACCTCTAAGAAGAAACCCCAGCAAGGCGCCACTCAGACGACTGGGAAGAGGCCGACCAAAAGAGATAGAATAGAGATTGAGGATGAAGGGACAGCTACTGAGAAAAAAACTAAGGGTAAGGAGATTGTGTCTACGGTGAAGCCTGAGGATGAAGGGGGTTACTACTGAGAAAAAAGATAAAAGGTTAAGGAGGCTATGACTATGGTAGAGCCTGTGTAAATTATTGAGTTGGATTCTGGTACTAAGATTGTTGGTAGTGGAGAAGGTGCGGAGGATGTTAACCTAAGGGTTCGTTGGTCTACTTGCATTGCTAGTAAACCTTTTGCATCTCCTTAGGGGGTGGAGATATTTGATGAGTCAGAGTTTGTCGAAGAAACTATGGAGGAGGGAGGGGAATAAACCCTCACTAAGTCAGTTCATGAAGTGGAGGGGACTAGTCACTTCGCCTCCATGAACAAATCCAGCTCTAAGGAAGTGGGTGAAGCTGCTAAAGTGTATCGGGGACAGGACAACAAGGGAAGTTGCTCTTTGTGTGTTAAGATTGCTAAGGACCTGAGGTACCTCCAGGAGAAGATGACGAGTATGCAGAAGAAGTGAAAGGTGATGACAGAGTTTGCTACTAAGGCCCTTCACAAGGCTGCGTTGATCTTCATGGATGTCAAAGATTTGGATGATAAGGTCAAGCAGGTGGGGCTTGATACCCTGGGGGATTACAAAGATATGGTGGAATTCTTGGCCAAGTATGGGATGAATGACAGTCCCTAGTTTTCTTGTTGTTTCTGCTATTTTTCCTATTTTTGATTAGACATTTTTTGTCTGTTGTCCATGAGCTGTTAATGTGTTGTTTCTGGCTTGTTAATGGCTTGTAGCCCATGGGGCCATTTTTTATAGGGTTTTGGACCCTCTTTTCCAACTGAACTAATAAAAAACAATCATAAATGACTGATCAACATTGATATAACAATCATAAATGATATAATAGTCATAAATGACTGATCAACATTGATATAACAATTATAAATGACTGATCAACAATGATATAATAGTCATAAATGATTGATCAACATTGATATAACAGTCATAAATGATATAACAATACCATAAGGTTTCAACATGGAATCTTCAATATTTAAATAACAAAATAATAAACCCTGGGATTCTATCATGATGACAACATCCATAACCCACTTGTTTGTCATGGCATCCCTCACTACTATTACTAATGTAATTTCTCATGAACATGACATTCCTTAATTGTTACAACAGTAAGTACCCTTGAAGCCTTCATGCAACTTCTAAAAATTGTGTTAAAATGACTAGATTATGATTTTAAAAGAATGAATGACCAAGGAGTGTTGAGATCCTAAGGAATAATGGGTTTTCCATTTCATTTAGGACTATTAAGAGGACTGTATATTTAGAGTATCATGAGATCAAATGGTCTGAAGATGGTTGATAAATGTATATATCCCTAAGAAGGGCTATTGAGAAACCTATTGAAGTCAAAATCCATTGGTAGGGCACTCATAAAAGAGTGTAGGCTAGTCATGTGTGTGTTAGATTATCATTGGAAAATAGTGAAGAACAATCATACGTATATAAAGATTTTGTTTTTTTAAAGACTAACATGATTTGGTGTTGTTATGTGGATCTTTGATGATTATTGTGTCACTCTAAATCCAAGAGATGAAGTGATATTGAGGAGAAAAGACTATCATACTGTATATGCTATGGGATGAAAATATTGGACCTTATTTGTATTGTCCTAGTTAGGAAGATTGTCCTCTCAATATCATATCAGTCATAAGAACAATTGGGTCTGTCTTTATGCTATAAGGTTATCATGAACAACATTGAAATGGTGTCATATGAGATGCAAGAACAATCGTGAGTACTATGATTGCTATAGCAACCCTAAGGTTGTCCTTTACCAAAAGATTTTATCACATGACCTATGAATATGATTACCATGTTGTCAAAAGGAGAAACAGTGCTAGTATAGAGAATAAAACCCTCATCATTGAATATGGAAGGTGTTGTTAATAAGAGGGTAATCACGGTCTTTTCTTACAAGGGGTATTTTAATAGTTGGAGAAGACTATTATAAGAATTAGATGCTTACCAACCCGTCCACAAAAGGATTGTTGTTCATCACAACACTCTATTCCCACATGATAGAGCACTCAACTAGGACTAAAGAGTATCCAAATGATTGATATTGGTGGATGAAGGTCATCTGAGAATTGTTAAGACATCAATAGGAATATTAAGTACATTAGTTGTGTAATGAAGGTACAAGTTAGTTTCATGGTTGTGAGGTGCACAAAAGATCTAAGAAGGAGATCAAGAGGCTACATGAAGGCAGTAAAATAATAGAAAGGGTGGCAATAAGCAGCCATGATTATGGAAGGACATTGCAAGTAGTGTGATTTATGAAAAGAGATTTGAAGGGCTATTTGGAGGCCATGATTGGATTGATTATATACAGATTAGAATTTTCAAGCACCTTAAATGGACTATCAACACAACCAGGACTATCATGATAGTCAATAGGAACATCAAACAAGTTATGAAGATAATTTGATAGCTTGTCAAGGTGTAAAGGAGGGGTTTTCTAGGAATAACAAGGTGCAAAAATTTAGGGTAGAGTTTTGTTTCATGATGACAAGTTGTCTTAAACTATAATATTTTGAGTATATCCCATATGTGAACATTATCACAAAACAATGATAGATAAATTGCTAAGTATGGAGGTCATGTTGAGGGAAAAGACTATCAAATTGTGCTATATGACTATTAGAAATAGCCACATAAACTGTCACATCATAAACATAGAAGACTATTGATCATGAAACTCTAGATCACTATTAAGGTCAGATATTCAAAATATTAAATAGGCTTTCACTACCCTATTAACAAGGTAAGAGATGACAACATGATGAAAAGGAGTGATCTTATATACATATTAGAATTGTAAAGCATCTTAAATGGACTATCAACAAAACTAGGACTATCATGACAGTCAATAGGAACATCAAACAAGGTATGAAGATAATTTGATAGCTTATCAAGGTGTAAAGGAGGGGTTTTCTAGGAATCATAAATGTATAGGATAGTTATAGTAAAATAGAGGCTACTTGCAACAACTTGAGGTGTACCCATGGAGTGATGGGCACTTGCAACAAAAGGAGTGAGGTGCTTGGGGTAGGCACACTTGCTAAAATAGGGAGATTGCTGAAGTTTGAGGGTAGCATAAGAGGCAATGTTGCAAGGTGGCCAGGGATCATGAAGAGGATTGATGGTGTTGCACACACACATGCAACCAAGGTAGCATAATGAGAGTTCTCATGTGGAGAAAGAGAGGTTGCAAGGATCAACAATGACAAGTTTGGTATTTTATGCTTGAAGAGTACATGGTTGCTAGTAGAGTAGAAGCAACCAAATAAGAATGGGTCATGAAGATGAAGAGGTGGCAGTGGAAGTGTTGGTTGCTAATGTGGATGTAGGAGGAATATGTAGGTGTTGCATTAGTTGTGTAATGAAGGTACAAGTTAGTTTCATGGTTGTGAGGTGCACAGAAGATCTAAGAAGGAGATCAAGAGGCTACATGAAGGCAACAAAATAGTAGAAAGGGTGGCAATAAGAAGAATTGATTATGGAAGGACATTGCAAGTAGTGTGATTTATGACAAAGATATTTGAAGGGCTATTTGGAGGCCATGATTGGGTGGCAAAGGAAGTTGCAACAACCATTAAAGGAATCCATTCAAGGAAGGATGGAAAAAAGGATAGTTGAGTAGATGTTGATAGCAAAACAATCAGCTGAAAAGGATGAAGGTAGGAATTTAATGCCTATTATGAGTGGTAGGTAGTGGTGGCTTCAAAGAGGTTGTAGAATGCATATACTATATCAAATGCAAATGTATTGGCACTCTGGGAGAAGACAATCATAGTTTGTAAGTTGAACAAATGCACACTATCAATAATAGTCATGTTTCAAGTTCTGCTCATTTCATATTGTTTGTTATGTATCATGAAAAGATAACCATATGAATAAATCCCTCACAGATTGTATCAAATCCTAAGATTTGTGGATTGTTCACTTGATCTTGTTGAACAGTTTGATTTTCAACAGAGTTAGGGTTAGGGTAGAATAACAAGGTGCAAAAATTCAAGGTAGAGTTCTATTTCATGATGACAAGTTGTCCTAAACTATAATATTTTGACTATATACCATATGTGAACATTATCGTATACAATGATAGACAAATTGCTAAGTATGGAGGCGATGTTGAGGGAAAAGACTATCAAATTGCGCTATGACTATTACAAACAACCACATAGACTGTCACATCATAAACATAGAAGACTATGATGAAACTCGTTATCACTATTAAGGTCATATATTCAAAAAATGTAATAGAATCTCACTACCCTATTCATAAGGTAAGAGATGAAAACATGATGAAAAGGAGTGATCTTATATATAGATTAGAATTGTCAAGGACCTTAAATGGACTATCAACACAACTAGGACTATCATGATAGTCAATAGGAACATCAAACTAGGTATAAAGATAATTTGATATCTTGTCAAGGTGTAAAGGAGGGGTTTTCTAGGAACCATAAATGTATAGGACAATTGTTGTAACCTTCGGAATATCACATGACATTGTTTGAATAATACTCCAAAATAAGAATGATTAAACCCTAGGAGTTTCATAAGTAATTGGTGCATTACAACCTGGCAATCACAAGATCAATGAAGGGTAAATGGTGAGATAGGTTATTAAAGAAAAATATAAGGATGAGAAGACAATAAGATGAGAAGATGAGAAGGAAGAAGAATATAATAATGAGATAGGTTGGACATTGTGCTATGTCATGGAGATTATTACAACCAATAGTTTCTATGGTAGCAATTGCAAGACGCTTGGTGAAGAACTCACTATTGCATTTGAGATAGATTGGACATTGTGCTATGTCATGGAGATTTATTACAACCAATAGTTTCTATGGTAGCAATTGCAAGACGCTTGGTGAAGAACTCACTATTGCATCTGAGATAGGTTGGACATTGTGCTATGTCATGGAGATTTATTACAACCAATAGTTTCTATGGTAGCAATTGCAAGACGCTTGGTGAAGAACTCACTATTGCATCATGAGCTAAGTGAGTTGCTAGAACATGTATGGTAGTGCAAGGGCACATGTGGTAGTGTTGGAGTGCATGTAATGACAATTGAGAACATGTATATATTTTCTAGAGAATGTTTTGAGGTATCAAAGTGATAAGAAGAAATTGCTCGAGTTTGTCTTTGTTATCACAAGCCATAGTTTGATTTTGGTTTCAATATATGAAGACATACATACACGGTTCATGTGTTTTGGTCAATAACTTTTGACTAAGTATGAAAAATATTTGAAGAACATATCTTAGAACATAAATAACATAAAGACATAAAGAACATAAGAACATATACAAGTGAATTAAAATGGACATAAGTTGAACATACCTTAGAATTTGATATTGGAGTTGACCAATTCTCCAAAATATGGCTTCAAAATCCTCAAATTATTCTTTTTCACAAGTTTGATTATGAATTCTATATAACTCTAGAATAGGATTAGTGAAATTTATGGAAAAACAAACATATATCATCAAATTCAATCTATATATCAATGGTAATTAGCTTTGAAACAATATCGCACATGAAACATGAAACTTTAGGTTTAAATAATCAAATTTTCTCCAAAAACATGCAAAATCAGTTCTTCTACATTGAAAAAACAAAAAAAAGGTGGTGGATCGATCTAAAAATGATTCTTAATATGTCAAACAACATGAAAATGCATTTTCTGGTCTGATATACTACATGAAAAGTAGGAATAACAATCATGTGGGGTCTGAATCATTGATCCCACATGCCTTTTTGCCATTTTTTTTGCTTCCCATAATGATAGCGTGTTATAACATGAGCGTGTTCTGGGAAGCATGAAAACATTAAAATTCATGCATGCAAAAACTCATAACCTTCTCAATGTTGGTGCCAAAATCATGGTCTAGGATGTCATGCTCTCACATAAAATATATTGTAACTATGCATGTAGTGCATCAAATAGGTAATCAAGTGATGGTCCAAGAGTATCCCTAGACTCAAATATCCATGTGGTTCATGAAATATAACTTGTCTATACTAGGAGGGACAAATGTAACCTTGTATCTACATGGGAGAGTCTCTCTCTCTCTCTCTCTCTCTATTTCTCTATCATCCCTCTCTACAACTCTATCTACCTCTCTTTCTCTATATCTCTCTCCCTCTCTCTGTCAACCACCCCTTGGAATGTGAGGGAGAGAGATATAGAGATAGAGACGTACATATATTTAGATAGAGGGAGGATAGATAAATAAAGAGATAAAGGGAGAAATAGATAGATAGAAAGGGATGTATATAGATAGGAAGGGAGACATAGAAAGGGGGGGAGAGGGATAAATAGAGAGAGAAGAGAGAGGGAGACATGGAGAGATAGAGAGGGACATAGACATGGATAGGGACAGAGCCCGGGGACATGGAAAGAGATGGAGAGACAGAGATAGAGTTAGAGAAAGGAAAAATATAGAAAGAGGGGCAAATAGAGAGATAGAGAGGGATGGGTGGAGATAGAGATGGGGAGAGGGAGAGCAGGGGGATTGAGATAGACAAAGGGGTCTAGAGAGG